>CM042996.1:11196601-16196601 GCA_023678885.1 Pogostemon cablin
TGATTTAAGGCCATCTTTGAATTTTGAGTCACTTAGCCAAATAATTCCCTAACAAATAATATTTATATGTAATTAGCCCTTTTGAGCCTTTAAGCCTTTTTCTTTGGCAACCTACGAGAATTAGTCACTTTGACTATGTTTTTGAGCCTTTGAATGCCTATATTTAGTGGAGAATTAATTGCAAGTCGAAGTGTGTTGATTAAACTTGATAGTGAGTTTGGAAAGGAATGAAAGTGGTACTAAAAAAGTGATGAAGTTTGAAAAGGCATCAAAGGAAAAATTCGTGGAGTAGTGCTTAATCTAGTATTCCATAAAATCGAACACCCTAGGGTAATGCTTAATCTAGTACCATATGTAGAATGTGTGGGGTAGTGCCTAAAACTGGTACCCCATGAGAGAGAAAAGGATGAAGACGTTGTATTTCTTTTTAAAATTAGAGATGGTGAATAACATTGTTGGAGTTGAAAAGAAAAGAGAGGTCGAAAGTTGAAGTGATTGATCAGCTTTAATTCTCCACTATTTGAGTCACAGTGTCTATATTTATCCTTCCCTAACCACAGAGCCCTACATTACATCCTAATACAAAGTCATTTTTGATTCATAATTTTACTAGCTACAGATAAAGGAGAATTGAGACAATAGGCAATCTTATGATTAAACACCACAGTTAAATCATGTTGAACTTTTAAAGCCTCTAACTAGAGAGTTGAGCGAAACACATATCCTAGTGAGTTTCCATGTACCAAGACATTAATCTAGTTAGTAGTGATTTTCGTGATGTATCACATGCTTGTCTACTTTATTAATTTGAATTTATTTTTTTTGATAATTTTCTAAAGCCAATATAATCATATGTCACGTCCTATTTTTCTTTTATTCCTTTTGTTGCCTCGGGATGAGCAACAATGTAAGTTTAGGTAGTTTGTTCAGCACGAAAATTTACGCTTTTCATAAATTGTTTCCACATGATTATTGCAGTATTTTAATTTTATTTCTTAATTTTATATTATCTATAATTTCATGATTATTATTGAGATTTTACAGATTTAAGGCTTATTTTGGTATGAAAATAATAAAATATAAAAAGGGTTTGTGTTGAGTACACACGTCACTAATGGAGCTTGGGTTATTTTGTTTCTTTGTCCCAAGAGAGTGTTGTATTGAAGTGGAGGGACCCACGCCACGTCACCATTATATTTCATGCATGAAATTTTGTTAAATGAATGTGACCGGCCATATGCATGCGTGGAGTTAAATTGGAAATTATGTGGGCCATGTTTGATTTAATTATGCATGTCATTTGAAGGCCCATGTAAGAAGCCCATATTGTGGAGGAGCCAACACACTTCTGTTGCTATATAAGTCGTCGTCCTTGTTCAGAAGCGGGAAGGGAAGAAGACCACAAATCAAAATGCCGTGAACACAAAAACACGCCGCTTCCACATCTCATCACTACCCTTCACCCTCCATCCATCACTCTTCCCACTCAGTCACACGGTGTTTGCTACTTGAGAATGAGAATAGAGGAGGATCATCAAGACAGAAAGAGAAGACGGGGAATTAAGCCGGACGAATGATTTTTCTTCTTTCTTTTATTTCTTATATTTTTTATTCATAGACTCATGGGTAAGAACAATTGTGTCATGGTTGAGGCTTGTAATACCATGGGCTAGTTTCCACTTGATAATTTTAGGGTTTGAAAATTTATTATGTTGATTTGAGATTTTAGACATGTGATGATATTTTTTTTGCTGAATATTTATTTCTTATTGACATTTTATTTTAGACTTATATGATCATATTTCTTAATTCTTATGATATTATCATTGATTGATGTATGATTGAATTTAAATGTGTTCCATGATTTTATTTGTTATTTCGTGACAATAGAACGGGATTGACCAATATATAGCATTTGATTGTTTGACCATCAATATATGATACCTTATTATCTTTGCATGACCATTGTTAAAGAGAAATAGGGTAAGGAAGCTCTAATCCAATTCTTTTAGTACCTAGAAAGGATAAATCTTTTGCACTAGCCTATATGAAATTTTGCATGTGAATCGCCTATAGAGCGAATAAAGGGTTGTGGGTATTTAATTTCTTTAGTACCTAAAAAGGGAATAGAGAATTTTCTTATTAATTTGGTTCTAAGAATTTATGATCTTTAAAATTGTTAAATCTCTCTTGTCCATGAGTGGTTTAGCATGCTTATGTGACCATTCCTATAAAATTATGCATAATTTGATTCACTTGTCTATTTGTCTTATTTCTCATGATAAAATGGATTTTCCTTAAACTATCTTGTTCTTGTCTCTTGAAACTCCTGTGATTGAGTGTGACTTCTACTTATTTTATTTATTTTGCTATTTAATTTTCTGCATAATTAGTTATTAATTCCAACTCTCAAAAAGGTTTTTATGTCTTAATTATTAGTGGTGATAATTATTTAGTGTTTATCCTGTTTAACTCTAACCCCTTGGGTTCGATATTTTATTTCTTGGTCACTCGTTGTACACAACGGTAGAGTATTTTTGCTCTGTAAACATGTAAGCAAAAACGCATAATCATATATAAAATAATTTCACAAGTAGTGTTGTACGGAGTAACGGAGAATACACTATAGAGTTAAATTAATTCATAAAAACCATAAAAATCCTAGATCTACCAAAAAGGCTCTAACCCATGGTGTTGTAGGAAACATATATGGGGTTGCATAGATCTTACCCATAGTCTGGAAAATTAAAAAATAGAAGAAACGAATTAAGAAAACCCTTGGTGTAGTGATATCCTTCCTTCTTTCTTCTGTCTCTTCAAATCCTCTTGATTTTCCTTCTTGATTCCACAAACGAATCTTCATAGTGATGGATGGAGGAAGGGATGAATGTGGATGATGGTGTGGTGTGGGGGGTAATCCCCCTTTGGGTGTGTAGGATGATTTTCGCCTTCTAACCCTTCTAATAATGCCCTTTTATACTTTTAGACTCTCCTTAGGTACCTTGGATGGGCTTTTTAGATGTAAATACGCACATACACGCACTGGGGTATAAAAACTGCACATATCTGGATTTTCATGACGCTGCTCGACCAAACTATTCTGGTCGAGCAACTTGGCTCTTGGTCGAGCAACACACATTTGCACAGAACCAAAATTTTCACGCCGTTCAACTTTGCTCGACCAAACTGGTTTGTCGAGCAACCTCCATTGGTCGAGCAACTGATCGAGAAACTTTGCACAGTTTTACCATTTTGCGCATAACTTTCACATAAAAACTTCGATTTGAGTGATTCTTATGCCAAAAAGACCCTCTCTTCGTTATCTTTCCAATGGTGTATCACATGATAAATTTAGACTTCCACAAAAATATAGAAAAATTACACAAGTTAGACGTGTGTTTTTCAGTATTCTTAAACAAGTTTTCCCTTTTCTCCAACTTTGCACTTTTGATCATTTTTCAACTTAAAACACAATAAAACACATCAAATGCACCATTTTCTCAAATATATTGAATATAAGACACTTATGCTAATATATGATAACAATTCCCATAAAAAGATATTAAATTGGACACTAAACACACACTTATTTTCTCAATAATCCCCCAAACTTACCCGTTGCTCGTCTCGAGACAAAAAAATAAAGGGATACGTACTTCTAGGTGAAAATTATATCCTATTATTACTTCTAGGTACGTCCACCCAAAATAAATACTATTAGTTACCAAATTACATTGCACAATCCCAAATATACTCTTTTAATATAATTCTTATCACAAACCATGAAAATTGCAACAGATATTACCTTATCCCCTTTTGTGGCCCGATATGTTAGTGTACAATTACAAGAATTCATTTCACAAATTGAGAAATCCATTTCACCACCGTAAGAGAGGTATCTCTCCACCGCACAATCTACTACCGCCACCGCTGACAACTCTCCATTTTTCCTTTCGTCTTTTTTACAATTGGAGCCCATCTCTCCCATCTCACAACCATACAGTTAGAGTCCATCTTAATTACATGAATTAGGGCCACACCCACAGCCGAGTCCATCTTTCCCTTCGCACTACTTTGAGACAAGTCATAATATTACCCGATTTACATCAGGTAAAGCCCCATCTTCTTGTTCTGGTATATTGAAGGTTCCAACTACCATATCAGGACTTGCTCGACTACCTGGAACTTGCCCAACACTCATAGGTTCTTCTGAGATACATGAAGCTAAGCACTCAGAGTCTCATATTACAAGTTGCACAACATGATTTTGCACAAGTGGATATACATGCTAAGGGAAAGTTTTGATCGTGTCTAATATACAACACTCTATCTCTGTACAAGGTAACAAGTCTACATAGTTCAATTTTGTATTTTTTCATTTGGAGCCCTAATTTTAACGACATAGTATTACTCTCATAATAATCTCCAAATTTTCACAAACATCTATTCTTATCTTTATGTTTTTTTCTAATTTTCCCAATTTTTTTGACAAAATTTGAGGCCCTAATTTTGCCCAAGTTGCACGATCCTTTATTCTTGAGGTTGTTATTTCTCCAATTCTTGTTGAATACACTAATGTGTTAAGACAGAGATCTCTTCTTATTTTATAATTACACCTTATGATCATCTCTAAGTTACTTAAAAATTATTGTTATCTAACTTGGGAGTGATCTATACAGTCGAGAAAGATTTGGAGAAATGCAAGCAAGGTTGTGGTGGGAAGAGAACAGAGCCAAGATTCAACAGCAATTCCTTTGATAAATTATTCGCTAGAAAAATATGTACACATATTATGTTGTGAATAAATATTCATTAGTAGTGCAAAACTATTCACTAATTATGTAGAATTATTCACGCCACCGTTCGCCGGATAAATATTTAAAGAAAATTATGTTGTGCAAAATTATTCACTAGTTGTATAAAACTATTTACTAGTTGTAGAATTATTCACGCCACCGTTCGCTGAAGAAATATGTAAAGAAAATTATGTTTTGAATTATTCACTAGTTGTGTAGAAACTATTCACTAGTTGTGTAGAATTATTCATGCCAACGTTCGCCAGAGAAATATGTAAAGAAAATTATGTTGTGCAAAATTATTGAGCAAATTTATTCACTGGTTGTAAATAACTATTCACCAGATAAAAATACATAAAGAAAATTATATTGTGCAAAATTATTCAATAATTGAAATCAAAGTTAAGATTTCGAGAAATAAATTTGTTAAATATATTGATGAAGTTGTTGTTTGGAATAAAAAATATGGCAATTGATTTGCAAAAAATTAGAGTTGTTCATGTGTATTAATTAATTAATATTAAAAAATTAATATATATAAGTAAAATGTTACGCAAACTAAGAAACCAAGATCATGTGCGATTTTCACCGGAGTATGTTTTTAAATTTAAATCATTTAAAGGTCACTTGGGTACTTTGTTATATCTTTTTATATCCCATAGTAATATTTTCTAATGAATGTATCTTATAATAATAATCATGTTGACCTTGTATCTTAGAGTAATTAAGAGACTAAGAAAATTATCGAAAAAACAACGACTATGATCAATACCCCATTCAAAATACAATTGTCCTCAAGTTAGATCATGCAACTCTCGTTACATGTAATCTATTCATAGCATACAAGATAAGACCATTACCACAATTCAAATGCTCCATTAACATATTCTCACGGAATTATTTATCACTCTCACTCAAGTGTAAAAGATGTACACTTATGGGTTATGATGTTTACGCTCAGATTCAATTCAAATGCATGCGTAACCATAAGCTTGCAAAAAGTCTCAAGCTCTCCATCACTAAAATTTTGATTCAACAATTTGATCAAAAAGGAGTTTTCTTTTGGATGTAGTGTTCGTTCTTTTGCTAAGGTAGGAAACATAAGGATAAGTGACTCAAAACTCAGATCAATCAAGAGTGCACTCCATCATAATCTTTCATTCTTCTTACTCACTTCAATTAAGCACAACATCCTCCTCAACTCTTTTTTTTTCCTTTACTTTTTTTCTTTCTCTTTGAGGTACCAGTTTTGGGCACTACCTGTGAACGATATGTTAATTATTCAAAAACGAGAGGCCGAAGCCAGTGTCACAATTACATATAATTTAAAACTCCACAGACGGAACAACCAAAGAAAAGTACGCCTATCTAGATAGCAAATGCTCAAATCTAATTACATGCATAAGAATGGAATTAGTCAAGCCATCAGTAGAAGGTCGGGCACCCTCGAAGAGCGCTTCGTTCCGAGCCTTCCATATGAGGAAGACGCTTCCGTAGAGAGCAAGCGTCCACCTCCTCCTCTCACGAACATGCACACGCCGGTCCTTGCTGAGCCACTTGAAGCCGGCCTTCAAAGTGGTAACCTGTCTCCTCCACTCCACTTCATGTCTAACCCGGTTCCATACATGCTTCATGAAGGGACACCCGAAGAAGAGATGGTCTCTCGATTCGGGAGCCCCCACGCACAGCGCGCACTCGACCGGGCCCTCGTAGTGTCTCCATCTGTCCATGGTGAGCAGGCGGTTCCTCACCGCGATCCACATCCTGAACGAATGCTTCTGCGGGACCCATGAACTCCATAACTTCTTGTAGATAGGCTGTACCGGCATAGAGTGTGAGACGAGCCAATACAGCTTACCCACTCAAAGTCTTCCCATCTCCGAGCACGAGGCAATAGTGGTAACAATGTCGCCTCCAATCCGTGCTCTGACCCTGTCCCTCGCACGAAGTATATCCTTCCACACAATTGAGGCGCTGTAGTTCACCTCAACATCTCAGCACGAAGAAGACTGCAGATAAATGACATTAATCCATTTGATCCATAGGGACTTCTTCTCTTGATGTACGTCCCACAGTACTCCACACAGGGCTGCATCGTTCAGCAGGTCAATTCCCCTAAGTCCCAGGCCACCTTGTTCCTTAGGGAGAGTGACCTCCTCCCAACGAACTGTACCCCGTGGGGTTCCCCAAAGGAATTTGCGTATCATTCTCTCAATTCTATCCACAATTCCCTTGGGGATCTTGACCATAGCCATCCAGAAGTTTAGCAGGCCATACACAACCGATCGGATGAGTTCCAATCGGCCAGCGTACGACAACAGGTGTGTGAACCATCCTCTGATCAGATTAGTTATCTGCGTGATGAGCGGCTCAAACGCAGACTCCCTGAGCTTGCTTCCCTGTAGCGGTATTCCCAAATAACGTACAGGAAAGGTACCTTCCTGATAAGGCAGTACCTCACGGATAGCCTGCTCCTCATCCTCTGGAACCCCTGCCATGAACAGATGAGACTTATCTGCACTAACCTCCAACCCTGACATACGAGCAAACTGATCAAGTGCCCTGGCTACAACCTATGCCGAAGATCGGTTACCATAAGCAAATATAATCAAATCATTCGCAAACGCCAGATGTGTGACTCCCACCTTCGCACAGTGTCTAGAGTGGTACTTATAATTATCCGTCACGGTCATTCTCCTGAAGAGACGGGAGAAGTAATCCATGCACAGGACAAATAATAAGGACGACAGCGGATCACCCTGACGCAAGCCTCTCTTACCATCAAAATAACCCTCAGGTGTGCCGTTGACAAGAATGGAGAATGAGGTGGTGGTGACACATTCCATGATCCATCCTATCATACGCTGAGGAAATTTCAACCCCGTAAGCACTCCACGCAGAAACCCCCAGTCCACCGAATCATAAGCCTTCTTTATATCAACTTTGATGACCATTCTCCTATACTGACGGTGCCTAGCCCACCCATAATTCTTCACTATCTCCTGGGCGAGCATTACATAGTCCCTCAGTCTTCGGTTTTTCACGAAGCCAAAGTGATTCTCCGCCACCAAGTCCTCCATCAGGTCCGTCATTCGCGTCACAATGATACGAGATATAATTTTGTAGATCACATTGCAACACGAAATCGGACAAAGTCCCTGACAGTAGGGTCATGCTTGCCTTTAGGGATTAGTGTAATAAACGTGGCATTCATCTGTCGCAGCAGCTGCCCGGAATGGAAGAACTCCTGAACAGCGGCCACAACGTCCGAACCAACCACATCCCACGCGTCCCTAAAGAAGACTGCCGTGTACCCATCCGGCCCGGGGGCCTTGTCACCGTTCATACTTCATAGGGTACTAGATTTAAGCACTACCCTAGGATATTTGATTAAATGAAGTACTAGATTTAAGCACTACTCCATGATTTTCCTTAAATGCATTTTCAAGCTCAATCACTGTTTCAACATCAATTTCATTCCTTCCCAAGTTGTTATCAAACTCCATCAACACACTTTGAAAATGTGTAATTTCAAGTAAGACATGAGGTAAGTTCTAGAATACACACATAAGAACGATACTCACCAAAAAAGAAATATCATGTGATTATATAACATGATCAACAAGGCTCAAAATCTCACATGGATTTTTAACAAGTAACAAAGCACTTTCATGGTAAGTAATACCCCACAAGTACACATAGAACTTCATACCACAATATAACTCAAGTACAATTCCTTCATCAATTTCAAGAGCATATGAATTTCAAGCACAATTTAAAACCACAAGCTCATATGGAAATCATCATCGATTGTTTTCTAATGCCTTCGATGAAGGTAGAGAGAAACGAAAAAAGTGAAAAGAAAATGAGAGTCAATGATCCAAATACATTTTTTAGATTTTTGTTACTTATATATGACATGTCAATGGATTTGAGTCGACCTGTTTTTGGTATCCAACATGTTACACGTTAGATTTTGCATTATATATGTTGTACATTAATATGCACAAAATACACATGAGATCCTCTATATCATTTTGTATATGATTTCATATACCACTAATTGTATGATTAACATGTAAAAGGGGAAAAATTCATCCATTGACTTAAGGGTTTATATTTTCTACTAGAGTATATAATATTCTTCTCTTCCCATATTATTTATTCATTAATATTATACAAGAATACAATACTATATGAAACCAGTTTGGGATCCCTTATTCCACATTTATGTTCTATCTGATGTTCCAACACACTAGATGGAAGACAAATCATCACTTTACAAAAAAGTAAATTTTGCCAGATGGAAGATACATCATTGATTAGCCATAACTTGTAGTCGGGTTGATCAATTCAAGAATTTATCGAACCACAGGGAGGTCGATGCTAGAACTTAAGCGAGATCACGCTTATCGCAATGTTATAGAGACTAAACAATGATTGGTTTTTGAAACACAACTAAATAACAATTACTAAAGCAAGTAATGGTAGCAAATAAAATAGTAAAAGATGAGTGGTTTTCCAAGTTAAGTAAAAGTGAGATTAACAACACTAATGAAGTGGTAATTCAAGGATTCATGCATTAAACTCATATGTATCAAGGGTTAAGATTAAGGGCCAACACATATATCACCTACACTTCCTCTCGAAATGCATAGGATGTAGATCATTTTCACAATCTCAAAAGAGCTTAAAGATTGATTCTCAATTAAACTATTCCAACTAGGTACTAAGTTCAATTAAAGAGTCCCTTCACATAATTAATTGACTTCTCAATCTAATTAATCATATGTTCTATCAATGAGTTCTAAATCCTAAAGGATTTCTCAATCTCTTTACAATTTATAGTGAACATGAGGTGTTTGATGAAATGATTCACTCAACTATCCTAAGCATATAATTGATCTCTCAATCTAATCATATATTTAGAACAATCAAACACACAAAACATCATAGATCTCAAGATATTAAGCATCAATGATAGAAAATCAAATATCCCAATCAACATATGAATTTAATTACATAGATCCACAAATTATCCAACAACTTTCATGTTGCTAATCTCACAAGGGAGATTAGCCTACAATCTTCATAAGATCCTTAACATAGATATTAGAAACCTTACAAATCATGGTAAACTATAGGATTAACACAAAATTGGAAAGAAAACTCCCTTGGATTGGATCCAATTGAATCTCCTTTCTTCCTTTGGTGATCACCCTCTCTTCCTTGCTTCTTCACTTGATTTGGATGGACTTTATGGTGAGATGATGATGGAGTGATTAGATGGATGAATTTGATGAAGGATATGGTGTAAAATGAAGGAATTGGTATGGGAGGTGTGTGAGCAGCTGAATTTTGAATTCTTATCCATCAAAATGTTGAATGAATTGTATATATACTTCTTGGAGACCTTCTAGAAGATGTGTAAAAAATTCCTGTTCTGGCACCGACACGACTCGTGTGCCGCAGCACGAGTCGCGTTGTGTCAGGGTTTATCAGTTAACCTTTACTCAAGACGACACACGAGTCATGTGCTGACGCACGGCCAGTGGGTGGGCATGTTGGATGAATTGATGTCCCCGCACGGCTTCCCCTTACAGGCCCGTGTTGACTACACGGGCTGTGTGCTGCGACACGACTCGTGCGCCTGACACGGGCAGCCGTGTTGCTGCTACCCCGATTCTTCTTCTTCGTTTCATCTTCCGTCTCCGTTTTTGCTCCCTTTTCACCTGTTTTATATATGATTTAGTTCATTCACACTCAATTCCATAAAAACACATAACTTCACCGAAAAGCACATGAATACTGATAAAAATACACGAAAACATATGTAAAAAGACACTAAAATTTAAGTGAAAATATCACTCATCAATCATCACTTACAAAATTTAAATTTTGCCAGATGAAAGATACATCATCACTTTTTTGTAAAGTGATGATGTGTCTTCCATCTGGTGTGTAAGAACACCAGATGAACACAAATGTGGAACAGTGGATCTGTTCTCCATGAAACCGACCGCAAAAACAGAGGGAAAACTAAGTAATGACTTCTAACTAACGGCACTCTCAGTTATGAAGAAATATGAGATATTTTGGTGATATCGATAATTTTCAAACATCGCCATAATAAGCATTAGAAACTCCAAGTAATAAAGTTTTAAGAGTAAGTTTTGTGTCACCCTGTTTTAGGATTGAGATTTTTAATACAAATAAAAAATAATATATATGAAATAAAAGCCATACTCCGTTTATTTTCTAATTAAAACATAGTATTAATTTTATCTTTTTCATTTAACTCATTACAAAGTACAAATTAATGATTATTTCTTTTATAATAAAGATTGTCTTAAAATTGCATAACAAAATTTAATAAAGTTACAAAAAAGTAGTTGTCATTAATTACTTTATTTATTAAAAACACGGGTAAAATTAAGGATAAAATAATATCCAAATTAAAACTCACATTAAATATTGGCACATATCACTTATTTTAATATGATATTTTATCTTATACTCCACTTTTTAAATTATTTCATCTTTGTATTCAATCTTTATAATGTTTTCCAATTTAATTTAACAGTGATTTGTTATATTATGAAACATCAAATAAAAACACAAAAGAATTCAATCCTGTTGGGCCCTGTTGGCCCAAATGTTGGTGTTCAAATTCTCAAAGTATTGGGCCACATGTATTTGACCCATAGCCTTACACCAACAGCCCTTATCAACCCCAATTCGTGAGCCCCAACGTGGGTGTAGGCGGGAAACGTTACTCTTTGTGAGTAACAGATGAATCTGAGCACCTCCGCTACGCCAGCACCTCCGATGAAGCTCCGGCGAAGACAACCGGAGGGACGATGAGGACGATCGCATCCACCCAACAGTGGTATCAGAGCGAGGTCGGCCATCTGTCAGGTGCTGCTGTGCGCCACCATCTGTCCACCGTCCTTGTCCGCTGCTATTCCGTCGCCGCCGGAGTTGAGGAACGGGGTTTGTCGCCGTATCCGCCGCTCGCCAGACATCCAATCGACTCGCAGAATCTGCTCGATGGTGCTAGGGTTCCGTCGCTGCCAGCTGCTTGTTGCCGCCGCCAGCCTGCTGGTTTAGTCAGACCCGTAGCCCGTTGTTCATCGTTGCGCAGTAGTTCATCCACCGGATCTGCTCGCTATCCGAATGCTGCCTCCTGTCAGCCACCGGATGCCGTCGTTAGGTCTTCCGGCGGGTGGAGGTATGGAATCGGGCTGTCCGTTCGCTCGTCCATTGAATCTGTTCGTTGTCCAAATGCCACCTCCTGTCCGCCGCTGGACGTCGTCGCTTGGACAGCCGTCGTTAGGGCTTTCGGCGGGTGAAGGTGTGGAATCGAGGCTGTCCATTCGCTATACGTCAATCGAAAGAGCGACAGTCGCCGGAAGCTGCTGCTCACCATTCGTCGCCGTCTGTCTGCCGCCGACCGCCGTCCGTGGCTCCGATCAGATCAGTTCTGACAGCCGGTGTTCGTCCACCACTTCAGGGAAGTTTTTCATTATGTTAACTTTGTGTTTTCGTTTATTGATGTGTTCAGTTCTTATTTTGTTTAAACTCCTTTTCTGTGTGATGCCTGAGGCGGCTGGTCCTCATTTATGTTTGTGATTTCTTTGCTATAGAATTAGGGATTTTTTGTGATTTGTGGCCTGGATTGGTCCATTTCTGTGGTATCTCTAGTTTTTTATTTGCTTGAAATTGTGAGTTTTCTATCTGTGTGATTGTGTTTGAATTGTGAGTTTTTTCTAAATTGAGTTCTTTTCCAAGCCCTAAGATAGCATTTGCTCACCTGTGTGTGTGATTGTATTTTTTCTTGAATATGTGTGAGTCGATTCACTCAACTTTAAGCACCTATGCTTCTCCTAATGCATTTGGACAAGGAGACTTCAATATCTGGAAACAGAAGATGAAGTATGAGGGGTGTTCAAAGCTGTGAATGACTCTTATGATTAAGAGATAATTTTTTTGCGAATTATTTGTGCCTTTTAAAATCTTGTGGGTGTTTTTAATTGGCTAGTTAATTCTGCATGTGATTAGGAAATTTATATTTCTATATTACTTCACTTTGAATCTATATGCTTCTTTGTGAATTTGTGTTGCTCTTTGAAATTATGTGTTTTCTTTGTGTGAGAAACTTGTTAGAAATTTGTTTTCTTTGTTTTGTGCTTGTTTATGTGTTAAACTTACTAGGTTTTAGGCTGCTCCTAGTGAGGTGGAGTAATATTTGCATTCGTGTTATCTTTATGCTTTTGTGCCTAGTCTACATGCTTATTTGTTTCTCTTAGTGAGGTGGAGCATGTTGTGTGCATTTGAATGCATGTGTAACATTTGATTATTAATTATTGTGTGTACTTCTGTATGAAGTGTCTGTGTGACTTTTAAATGCTATAGCTTGAGTGTCTATGTGACTTTTAAATGCTATAACTTGTTTGTCTATGTGACTAAACTATGTGTCTTTAAAATTTTGTATTCTATTCTGTGTGATAAATGTATGAATTGTGTATTCATGATCTTAGTGATCTTATGTTAGCTTTGTGCTTGCTTTACTTGTTCTATGTGAACTGTTCGTGTGTCATGAGAACTGTGAGTTCTAATCTATGTGATTACATGACTATGTAAACTTTGTGTTTTCTTAAGAGCTTTGTGCTTTGTTCTTTTATCTTTGTGATAATGTGAACTTTTGTGACTGTGTGTCAAATTTCTGGATCTTGCATCTAACTTTGTGTTTTTTGTTTTGCAGGTGTTCGGGAAAATGTGCGATGATGAATTCCTAGATGAACTCGATGGTGGATGATTTGGGCCAAGGTGGAGATTTGTTGGTCCCGTTGGGCCCTGTTGGCCCAGATGTTGGTCTTCAAATTCTCAAAGTATTGGGCCACATATGTTTGGCCCATAGCCTTACACCAACAGCCCTTATCAACCCCAATTTGTGAGCCCCAACATGGGTGTGGGCAAGAAACATTACTCTTTGTGAGTAACAGAGGAATCTGAGCACCTCCGCTAAGCCACCATCTCCGGCGGAGCTCCTGCGAAGACAACCGGAGGGACGATGAGGACGACTGCATCCACCCAACAAATCCCTTAATTATTATACTCCTATTATTAAAAAAAAAATTAAGAACGTGGTCCCCTATACGATGCGTCAAACAGTTAAATAATGGGCAAACGAAACTGGCAAAGGTAGAAAGATCCCATCCTTGACTTTGAATTAATTAAAGAGAAAAAATATGACATTAATTATAAGTTGAGCGTCACTCACATAATTAATGAAACGAGATGGTGCATCGCACGTAAAACTACGCGTTAGTCAATATAAGAACCATCAACTATATATATTCCACCTAATATCTCTCTTTCAAACGCCCACAGTATCAATACACTTTCCCACCATAATACTAAACAACTCATGGCCACTCTCAATCCCTACGGCAAGCTAAGCGAAGCCGAACAAGAGAGACTCGTTGCTCGAATGAAAACGCGAAGACGGATCACGATCATCGCCGTCTCCTCCATCGTTCTCGTTGCTGTTGTTGTAGCCACCATTGCCGGAGTTACTGCTTCCCACAACAAAGACAGCAACTCCAAAAATACTTCAGCTTCCAGCTCCGTCAAAGCTGTCTGTAGTACGACGTTGTATCCTGATTCGTGTTACAACAGCCTCGCTCCCATGGTGACATCCGGCAACATCAGCCCCCAAGAGCTGTACAAGCTGTCCGTTAGAGTCGCCATTGATGAACTCTCCAAGGCCTCCAACGGCTTCTTCGAAGACGAGGTCCTTAAGCTCAACATCTCCGACCAGAACACTCTTAAAGCCGTGGAGAGTTGCCGAGAGCTCTTCTCTCTCGCGCTCGATCATCTCAACCAATCGCTCGTCCTAAACGACGTCGATTTTTTTAGTGGTTTGAGAGATCTGAGGACGTGGTTGAGCTCGGCCGGGACGTACCAGCAGACGTGCATGGACGAACTCGAGGCTCGGCCGAGCGAGTTGACGAGTCTGGCGAGTGGAGATTTCAAGAACTCGGTCGAGTACATTAGCAACAGCTTGGCCATGGTCACCTCGTCCGAGGGGTCTATCGATGCATTGGGTGGGATCAAACGGCGGCGTTTGATGAGCAGCTCGGAGCTGCCGGAATGGGTGGCGTCGAAGGAGAGGAAGCTGCTGCAGACGGCGAGCTCAAAGATTGAGGTGGACGCGGTGGTGGCGAAGGATGGGAGCGGAAAGTACAAGACGATAAAGGCGGCGCTGAAGGCGGTGCCGGAGAAGAGTAAGAAGAGATTTGTGATCTACGTGAAGAAGGGGGTTTACAAAGAAAATGTTAGGGTTGAGAAGACAATGTGGAATGTGATGATGGTGGGTGATGGAAAGGATGCTACAATTGTTGAAGGAAGCCTTAACTTTGTTGACGGAACTCCCACTTTTCAGTCTGCTACATTTGGTAACATATACTCCTATCACCTCCTCCTTTTTTTCTCCTGCAATATTACTATCTCTATGTTCTCTTATATGTGCTGGTGTGTCATTTTTATATAACGATCCCACATGGTTTGATAGATGATTAGTATCAAGAAAGAGAAAATTATACCATAAACCTAACTTAATAGTTTGATTTTCTTCAAAGTCATACCTATGAATCGTACAATTACTACGGCATGATATGATACACAAAAAATGATACAAGAAATTTTGTGTACAAAATAACGGGTAATTCTTTTACTATTTTTATATGTGGAATTATTTACAAAAGGGGCTAACTATTTGTACTCCCAAAATTACTGAACTTACCCCAAAAATATTTAAATTGACATAAGTATCCTTATAAAATTTATATCTGTTCGGTTGCAGCAACCGAACAGAATAAAAAATTCATATATCTTATTTGTTCGGTTGCAGCAACCGAACAGAACAAATAATTTATTTATCTTATCTGTTCGGTTGCAACAATCGAACAAAATAAAATTTGTGATTTATTTTTAAATTTATATCTACAATACCCAATAAATAAGATAACAGATAAGTTTTATAGATATCATCATCTTTAAACTAAGATGGTATAAAGTATTTGTTGATTCTAAATTCTATCAAACCACTGGTCCACTGCTACTTCCGTTGATAGAATCAATAGAAACTTGCTTACACCAACTTTGTTTTAAGATCGATGATATTATGAAATTTATCTGTTATCTTATCTATGTAGTAATATAGATATGAATTAAAAAAAATCACAAATTTTATTTTGTTCGGTTGCTGCAAACGAACACATAAGATGAATGAATTCTTTGTTTTGTTCGGTTGCAGCAACCGAACATATAATAGATGAATTCTTTGTTCTGTTCGATTGTTGCAACCGAACAAATATAAATTTTATAAGGATAATTATGTCAATTTAAATAATTTTGGGGTACGTTCAGTAATTTTTGGGGTGCAAATAGATGTTCCCTTTACAAAATACACCTATTCATGAAACTCATGCCATATATGCTATATATATAGAAAATTAGTATAGCCCTAATGTGAATATGATATTGAGAGATGTACATTTAACAATTTTAAGTGTTTAACAATATTGATTGTCTCTTGTTATATTTTGGAATTACTAACTCATATTTCAAATATGGGTAGGTGTTGCGTGATACCGTGTGAAGTGAGACCATTTTTTACTTTTTAAAATAATTATCACTTTCGCTATAAAACGTTATCACTTTCGATATAAAATGTTATCATTTTTTATTTTTGCTATAAATTGTTCATAAAATAACATTATCACTTTCCATTAATTTATTATCACTTTCATTTATACAAGTTATCACTTTCTGACAGTCTCACGTAAGGGCTTAGCGTGAAACGGTCTCACACAAGTCTTTCCTTCACATATTTGGGGAATAATAAATAGGAGAGATAAAATCAATATATTTTTAAAATATAAACACTAAGAAAGGTTGAGATTTTTTCTTTCTTCGAACGTGTCATTTATAATAAGAAATGTAATGGTAAAATTAAAAGATCCTATAACAAAGATATAGAGTAAAACTGTTTGAGTACATGTTCTTGGCTTCTTGCGATGGAGAAAAACGATTAAAACCTCAATCTCCATTCACAATAGCTACTACTTAATATATTTCAGTAGTTAAGACTTTTTTGCAAAATAATTAATTTATGTTTTGTAAATTTTTAAAGTGATTTTAATATTCTTTAATTTTCCGATTTAGTTCTTGATTGTTAATTTATATAGTACATGCATAAAATATCATGGACAATGTAACATATTTTCTTGTATTTGTGCTCAGCTGTTTTTGGGCAAGGATTCATAGCTCGAGACATGGGATTCCGCAACACTGCAGGCCCAATCAAGCACCAGGCCGTGGCCCTGATGTCTACGGCTGATTTCTCCATCTTTTATCGATGCAAAATGATGGCATATCAAGACACTCTTTATGCGCACTCCAATCGCCAATTCTATCGCGAATGTGACATATACGGTACCGTAGACTTCATATTCGGCAACTCGGCCGTGGTGTTGCAAAACTGCAACATCCGACCGAGAAAGCCCACACCGGGCCAACAAAACACCATCACGGCCCAAGGCAAAGTTGACCCGAACCAAAACACCGGCATATCCATCCAAAATTGCAACATCGGGCCGGGCGAGAACCTAACCGGAGTCTCCACTTTCTTGGGCCGGCCATGGAAGAACTACTCCACCACTGTTTACTTCAATAATGTGATGGATCGTTTCATTGATCCCAAGGGATGGCTACCATGGGTTGGCACAACCGCCCCGAATACCATTTTCTATGCGGAGCTCCGAAACTCGGGTCCGGGAGCTGTCACCAAGAACCGGGTCAATTGGAAGGGTTTAAAGCTCAGTCTTAGTGATTCACAAATCAAGAAGTTCACAGTTGGACCATTTATCAATGGTGACAAATGGATTCCAGCAACTGGTGTTACCTACAAATCGGGTCTTTGATTTTTTTATTTTTATTTTTTCCCAATATTTTGTTCAATTAATGTTCGATTCATGAACACCATTTTTTCGCCTTGGTATAATTCATTGTTTGGATTCTTATGAATTGATTGGATTTTGTAACCATAAATATTGAAATCAACAATATATTCCTTGTTTTATAAAGTTTACATTTTCCATTTTAATTTGTCACAAGAAAACATATGAAATGATGATAAACGAAGGATTGAATGAATATTGCAAGAATAAGAGATTTAAGTGGTTCAGTTACATCCACTATGAGAAAGAGTGTATTTTATAGATCAATAAGTTACAAGATTGAAATTGAACTCATGATCTACTATGGTCAAACTACACCGGAACGAAAAATTGTATGAACGGTTTCGAGCTGGTTTTATGCTATCTACTCAAATGATCACCACCAAAATAGCTGTCGTGATATGCGGGACGTTACTAGGCCCCTTCAGCAGCTGATCATTAAGATAGAACACATTCAAACAGCATGAATAAACACAGATGAAGGCCTCAAAAGGATCATCATCATTAGTATTCCAATCCTCAACATCAATACATTTCAGCCGAACCTTCCTTTGATCTGTGCTTCGTCGTTTTTTACTCCTGCACAGCAAATACATGCTTCTCATGAGAGACAGAGAGAGAGAGAGAGGGGTGTAAAGGGAGAGAAAAACACTAAGTTCATAGCAGATACTTCTCATGTGAACTCGGATCCAAACACGATTTAAGTTTCCTATCAATGTGCTTCACGTCTTTCAAGGTAAACCACATTTCATAGCATAGTTAAAATGAGAAATTTCTTTCAAAAACAAATGATCATGAAATTGAACATTAAGTGCTTTATTAAAATAAAGAAAAATACATTAAAAGATTCTCATTGAATTGAATCACCTCTAATGAAATAAATAATTAGGAAGCTCTGTCTATTAAATAACTATAAAATGAGTTTATCATGATAAACATGTTAATGTATATAAACAATGAAACAATAAACCCAAATAAATACTAAATAATTACTTTATCACCCATCGCCTCTCTCCATACTCCATCTCTTTTAATCTGTAAAATGTTAAATGATGGGATGAGCAAGTCATGGCTCAGTGGGAAAATATATGTCTACAATATATAACTCACGTATAAATATCAATAAATCACAAACAACACGTAAATTTTAACTGTGAACATGTCTGTGAATAATCGATCATGAAGTACGGCGGGCGTTACTCGAGGATTACTTAAAATCACGACACCTGAAAGTGTCCTAACTTAAATAAATGTACTAACACGGCGGGCCTTCCAAGAACCTTTTACAATCCAAGTATTCCCGATGACCTTTTTATCAGTCCTAGACCTATATCACGGTCCCTGGCTACATGTCTATGAATAGTATTATGAATACTCTATGACTGTGATGCAAACATTAACTTATCAACGTAAATACATAGGCATATACGATAGACAAAGTTTAGATTTCCCCACCTGGAATGAATATTGATGATGAATGGATGCACTTGAATGTGTATGATGATCCATGTCTTGTAATAAGTTTCATCTATCATAAAACTATATTTATCTCAAATTAATATGCAAACTTAAAATAAAAATAACATAATGAGTTTAAATCTTTAGAATATATTGGAAGTGATACTTCAATATTTGAAACGAGAGAGACTAAACAGAATTTACTAGGAATGATTTTATTAAATATCAATGTATAGATAATTTATAACTGATAAAATAAAAATAAGATCAGTTCGAAATTTAATAAACATGTAATATTTTGTGATTGAAAGGACATATCTAAATTTAATAAAATAATAAGGTGTGACAACTATATGTTTTGGATTTTCAAAGTGATTGTAGTAAAATCTGGAATTTTTCATATGCACCGATAATAATTTAATATATTTAAATTTAAACAATGAAATCATATAAAAATCACTTGAAATATAATATGTATAGTAATATAAAACTTATCCGAAATTTATGATTTTTAGGGATCAGTTAATATGATTTTCATATTTTAAAAGATTAAGATAAGATATTGATGAAAGAATTTAAGCAGTGATAGAATATTTATAATAAATATTATATAACACCTATAAACTTAAAAATTATACAGTAGACTTAAAATATTAAAATATATGACATATATAAAAATAAGAATATTTGGATTCGTGAAAGTATTTATTTCATAATTTCAAATCAGAAAGAAGAAGTTGGGATGAGTAAGATATTGCTGTGATATAAAATCAATGTAAAATCATACATATTCTCAAAATTATTAGAAACATTATTGTGAGCTTAAAACTACGTAGGATATGACATATAATAAAATTATAATAATTTGAGATCATTTAAAAGGATTTTGAGATAGTAAAATTGAAAACGGAATACATAACAGTTCATGTACCGAAATCAGTATAAATTTAATTTAAAATCATTAACTCATTTATTCTATAAAAAATTTTTACTGTGAATATCCAAACTTGTAATATAAAATATATAAAAATATAATAATATTTGAAAATCTTTAAATATTTTATTTGTAATTTCAAATCAGTAGTGAGGTCATGATCTAAACTGAATGTACTAATATTGTAAAATTCGTATTAAATACTAAAGTACTCCAAATAACTTAAATTTTCATAGGTTACCAGAAATACCATAAAGTATAATATATACGAAAATAAGGATATTTAGAGCCCTTTAAATATGCTTTATAATTTCTAAATAGAAATCATAACATATTTGACAGCATGATCAGAAACATTGCAAAATTAATATAAAATAATGTAATCGTCCTTTCGAATTGAATTTTTTACAGAACATCAAAAATTTCATGATTCATAATATATTCAAAATTCAGATCGTTTCAAAAGGTTTAAATATACAATTCTATTTTCTATTAACGTATCCATAAAATTTCAGATTCTGCAGGCATATGTATAAAATTCGTATAAAATAAAATATGAGTTCAAATATCATGAAATTTTAAATACAAGTCAAAAATTCAATTTTACACAACATATCAAAATATCGTAGTCATTGAAAATAAATAGATACTCCCTCCGTCCCATAATACTTTTCTCACATTCCTCATTTGTTTGTCCCACAAAACCTTTCACCCCCAAAAAAAAGGAAACACCACTTTATCCAATAACCTCAAAAGTTACTTTAATTTCAAAATTTCCACTCATTTTTCTCACACATATCATTACTTTATACTTTTTTATTACCTAAAAATACTACAATACCCTCCAAAGTCAATAAAGTTGGTCAAAAAGTGCAACTTTTCTTAAATAACATGGAACAGTAAAGGTGAAAAGTTTTCCGGGATGGAGGGAGTACAACTTTGAAATTTTAGAAATTGATTACCTTGAATGTGTGAATATGGTTGAAATCTGAAAACATAATTTCCACGAATGATTGATGGTTGAAATAATTTTGTTTTGTGGCTATGTTTTGAACAGGAGGGAGAGATCGAATAAAAAAGTTTATTTCTGCTCTTTCTTAAACCCAAACTATTACGGAGATGGAGAGAAATGAAATTTAAAAGAACCGATCCCTTTCTCTTTTATATATAAATAAATAAATTGGGCTATTGGGCTATTCCATTTTGGACTTGGGCTTAGGCACATTTTATGTTTATTAACGTGAAGTGAAAAAGATTAAAGTTAAACTCTTTTAGAATAACCAAAAGTTTAAATGACTTTAAATACAAATATTTATCATGATTTAAAAATACATAAAAATATATTATTAGTTCCAAGAATGAATGTGTTCACCATACATAATTTATTCAGGGTTTCAAGGCTTTTGGACCTTTCAAAGTCAATAGCTTTATAAAGCATAGAGGACCTACGTAAAGCTGCCAATGCAAGCTGCAAAACCAACAGAAATTGCAATTTTATTGATCAAAACATCAAACAAATAGAGATTATAGACAGTAAAAGAGGCACCAGCTGATACGCTTCGCAAAAAACGAATTGCAAAATAAATAAAAAAATAATTGGCATGGTTGAGTTCTTCACCAGGGTGAAGACAGCAATTCACTCATTTCTTAAGATGCACGGACCAGACAGAACGAACCACAAAACTTATTAAGACTATAGATGGTTTGGATTAAAGTATTTGATGATGATTTGAGATCTGCAGTAGCAAATATAATAGTCAATTCTAAATCCATCTCTTCTATTTTAACTAATTTTTGAAGGAAAATCCATTTATAATTCGCACAAATCAAACCCTCAATGAGTAAGCAAAATAATTATAATGTAAAGCCCCACCCCCAACACACGCCACAAAATTGAAAAAAAATAAAGTATTAAACATATATGAGCAATTTGTAATAGCCATTTCATCATCAGCAAAGTGCTTAAATATTAACTTCATGCAGGATAAAACAAGAGGTAAGATCATTGGATTGGTTCAATTCAAAAGAGACAGTAAACAGACATTTTATGTGGTCGTCAATTAGATTAACAAATAGCTCAATCATAGGCTAGAAAAACTTGCCCCCCCCATTCGTTAATCTATCTTAAGGTAGTACGATACATCAAAAGTTGAACTGTAATTAAATATTCAAACTACTATACCTGCCCTGGTGGAAATAGAAGTGGAGCCTCTGTACGCATAATTTTATCAACTTCTGCAATTGAAGATTCGTGCTCTAAAGCCGAAATAATCTCATTAAAGTGTGTAAACATAAAAAGGACACAAGATACCATAGTAGTCTAGGTAAAAAATGATGAACTTTCAGCCTATTAATAAAGGAAACTGCATCCCAGAGAAGACATCAGTAACACCACATATAATGACATGCTAACTGGTAACAAACTCATCACATAGAGTAATTGATCAGAACAGAGATATACTCGTACTAACTACACTTCATGAAATACTTGGACAAATTTTTGAGTGATGAATAGGGTAGGCACTCCTAGAATCAGCATGCAACACAATTTTTAACATCTTCAACTAAAGCAAAATATTTATCGTTTTCACATGGAAACTGACTGCATTTTACAGTCATACTAGTATAAGCTCAGAACCTTCTGATCAGAGTAAGAAAACTGTCTATGTATATACATTAAACTAAAAAACAATAACGTTTATGACTGATAACTAAGATTAATAATATCAAGGAAAATAGAGAATTACCATGATAAATCAACAAAGCTATTTTGTTTGAATCAACATAATTTTTTTTATCCATATTATATAATTGAAATTTGAAAGACCATAATAATGCAATTAAAAAACGTTTTAAAAAATGTTTAAGGAACTCAAGTAGGAGAAGGACCTTCATAATCTCAGACTGCCTTAAGTTTTCATCACAGAATCCCTGGATAATGAACAAGATTTTTAATAAGCAATTATCTCGTGCAACAAAAATAAAAAAAGCAGCACACAATAAAATAATAGCAGCAAGAGCATTTAATCAGTTCTATAATTCTCCATGTATAGTTGTACTGAAGAACCTCCACATCACTGAGTAAGCCTTCAAGTGCTCAATAAAGTGCGAAAACAATAAGGCCAAATCCTAGACTCTGCAATCACCGGAATCGATATAAATATATTTATTAGCATCACCTGAATCAACTAATTAAGGAAAAGTAAAGGTATGTGATATGCCTGAATAACTAGCATTTCATTATCAAGAATTATCTGGTGATCCTGTTCAATCCCTTTCCCAAGCTCCTCAGCTGATACATGGTTCTCCTCCGCCTTACATGCAGCTATATGCAAGTTAACCTGCAACATCAGTAAGTTATTTCAGTTATCTTCAATGTATATTTAAAAAAATAAAAGGTAAATCAAGAATCAGGTATACATGACATTCTTTGGATGATGTTCCATTACAGACCAAGTAAATAAAATCTTTTAAAGTAAATAAGAGCAGTGGCCTGAAGAAAAAAGCGAGACGTAAGTTTGAATATCAGTCATTTGTAGTTATTGTTCACAATTGTATCTAAAGACATAATTACTTGAATTTTTCGAGGAAACTTAAAGGCGTCGCAAACATCTTGGATTTTAAACTCATAGAAAGCCCGCAAAACTTGTTCTTCTTCCGTTTTGAGTGCTTTCGGGCGTGAATGCTTCTCAGCTGAATTTTAGGGTGCAGTGAAAAGAACATGATTAAGTTTTTTTTTTTTTTAATTAATCAACAAAATCTATGATATTTGCAAAATAAATGCAGACACTAGTCCTCTAAGATAAGGAACTTACCATTAGCCTTCGCATCATTTTGTGATTCAGCATAGGAGAAGGATCCATCAGTATCTACTTCCATTCGTGTAGCTCCGTACTTTACAACATATTACAGTCTTAGCATCATGTGGAATGCCATATTTATGTAGAAAAATTATAATAAAGTGTCAACTGTGTAATGTGTAATAATTCCAGATGAATGTCAGCACGACACTTAGGCAGCAAGAAGCAACACATTGCCCACATTATTAAATTAAAAAAAAAAAAAACTAATATTCTATTCTGTTTAGTTTGTTTCAAGACCACTGATCTGGTCATTCTCTGCCATCAATTGGTTCCCATACTTTAATATGCAAGTTTACACCCTTAACCAAATTCACCTTTCAATAATTGTGGAATTGAAAACTGAAAGTCTGTAAAGATAACATGGGACTGAATATGGAAATAGCACTTGATGGTTAATTAAATAAAAATCTCAAATAAAATACTAATGAATTTTATTATGCAAAGAAGATATCTTCTAGACTGCAATGCTTCCTGCATGACATTTGCACACACACTCAGTGCACCAGATGTCAAAGTTTACATTACTTATACTATCAACAGACCTCCCAATAGAAAACACATTCACTTCCCCATCTACACAATTCAAATTCCCATTATTGTCTGATTCCACATTGAATATTGGCGTGCATAGGTATAGAGGTATACCTTTTCAAGTGTAGTTTTGCAAGTCGGCAAAAGCATAAAGTAAGAACAGAACAATCACCAATCGCGCCCCCCCCCCCCCCACCCAACACACATGCTCATAAACCTTTGCAACCAAAAATGAACAAGTATTTCTTCACTAGTCAATAACATGAGGTGTGCCAAAGTTGAAAGAAAACGAGAAGGATTTTAAAGAGAAAAAAAAAATTACAAGGTCCTGACGCGAGAATATCCACTTTGCTCGCCATTTGATATCTGTCTATACCACATAAACAACCGAAGTAGTATTTATATTTTTTATAAGGAAAAATAATTTATATTCAATGAAATATGCTGAGCCGAGTACAGTAATTAAATTCCTATAATCAGTTTATAGTTTACCTGGAACACCCCTATTTTTCTATTTATTATTTTTGTATTAAATTATTTTTATTAATCACTATCAATGTCCACTTATTTTCATTTATTTCATTCAAAAAAAATTCTGATATAGTATATATTTTGTATATACTAGTTAGCAAGAACACCAACCATTTTACATCTTCGAGGCGAAAATGTTCAATTTTCATAAGATCCTCTTGACTGTTATTCAAAGGTCCAATAATGTATATATATTGGACCTTTTGAGTGGACCTTTTGAGATAATTATAAATCCTGGGAGACAATTCGGATTGATCAATAAAAATCGATTTCAATGCTATTTTTTTTACTGACTTTATCCAATTTCTCATGAAAAGTAAAATGGGATAAAGGAACCCCGTATTGATTTACTTTGTAAGATGTTTACCCGGCTTAAAAAGTATCATCATATATTTATAATGTATTGGAGGAACTAAAACTTGAAGACAACTCCTAGAATGATATTTGCTGCTGCTAAATATATAGAAGATTTAATCATTTGGTCATTTGATGTTAATTTCAAATATAACCTCCAGTATCCACTCAGTGTTTACCTGTTATATTTCTAAACAATCCGTACAATATACCTGCAATGCTTCTAAGCAATCTATACAATATCATATCAAGTAACAACACTGATCCCAAATTTAAAAGTATCTTACGGTTGAATTCAATAAAGAAAAGCAATATGCAAAAGTAAAATTGAGTGGCCTTAAATTGCAACACTTGTCGTCCCAAGTGTCCATTTTTGCTCATACCAGACACATCAGTTTCTATGCATTGTTAGTTGTTAGAGCATAGATTAAAACCCTAAACCCTTTAAAGGATCCTGCCTTCACAGAACTTATGGGTGGTATGGAGTACATATGGAAACATGGTTAACAAAAATACTACACGTAAAATGCCAGAAATGGGAAAACATGATTATAATATCTTGTAATACTAATATTTAAATACCCTATAAAAGCTCAATTGCATTGTAAAAAATTAATCAAAACCACATAGACCTTAAATGCATGCATAAAAAAACATGAAATCTTGATGAATCAGTTGCTTAATAATTTTCTGAATTAGCAATGAGATTAGGCAGGCTGAAATAGGTGTTTAACAGAAACATTAAAGAAGCAAAATCTAGAAAGTAATGCAGTAGAACTGAATAATTTATGCGTCATGCATCACAGGTCGTGCAACAAAAGGTACTATCATTTACACCAACAACTTTTCTAATTACGACCATTTCAAAATATTTTAATCAAACAGATCTTTCTGTAAGGATTAAAGAACAAAAATTCAAAGGCAGAAACTGATCATAACCTCAATCTTTTGAAATAAAAATAATCATACAAAATAAATTAATAACTCATTTAAAAGAAAAAAAAAATGTACTTATTAATTAATCAGCTAATTAGGATGAGTAAATCACAATTCAGCAGGAAAAAAAACCTCTGAAACTAAAAGAGGCTCATAAGAATAGAATTATTGCTAAGGAAAGGGTTCAGTACAACTAACAACCATATAAATCAACTCTGAGCATTCTGTGAACAAGGCCAACTGTGCACCGAAAAGACTTTTTAAACTTGATTCCAAAGATCCCTGATGTCTAAATCAAGACACAGAGCCGCAGAGGGACAAATTCATCATGATAAAAAGCTATTTGTTAATATCATCACGGACTCCTTCAAGTTGATAAATATACAAACTTCTATATATCATTCCAGCTTTGATTCACTGGATGCCAAAATTTATACACCTATAAAGAGAGCCAAATGACCATTATGCCCAATATAAGAACTTGAAACAAATTCTTCCTATTCACTGGCTTTTCAGCATATTATTGACTTTGGGCATGGGCTTATGATTTCATCTCAGGCTACTTGGTGATAAAATGTGCTGGCACCCTTCATACTTATGCTGTGTAATTTAGTGATAATTACTTGAAAATTGAAGTCAATAAATTAGACCAAGCTAAAACATATCAATTGCAATTTTCTTGAGATCTACCCCTCATTCATAATCTTCACACGTGTGAGTACACATTTTCAACATACCCAGAATTTCAGTTTTGCTTCACTACTTCCATGGTCTCTAAAAAATGTTCACCCATTTTTTTAGCTAAAAAACAAGATTTCTTATTGAGAGTATGCATAGTCTGTCTGAAAACATGGTAAGTGAAATGAATTAAGAGAATGTCCTAATTCCAACAACAGCCTAAAGAATTATCAGAGAATGCAAAACCCAAATATTTAAATTTTTTCAGGTTAAATAATGTTGTTTCATTGTAAAGACTCAAAACTGGTGAAGAAAGATCAGAACAAAGCCACAGGAAAATCGCAAGGCACCATATAATAATTGATAAGCTATAAATAAAGCTTCCACAACTACAGAAAATTGCCGCCTAAACTGATAACAGACATGAATGAAAAGCTAATAAATATAACTATCTTAAAAGGCTAATTCTTTCTCAATATCTTAAAGAAAAATTCGGAAATCAAAAAATGAAAATTAATTGAAAGGGATACCTGTTCTGATCGTCATGGCAGCAGCAAACAAAGAACGAAAGATGGAATTGACAAGATGTAGGAAGCAACCACGATATTGATGATAATAAGCTTTTCAACACTTGATTATCAAGCAAAATTAAGACAATGTAAGAATAAAAATTCTTTCTTCTTCTCTCTCTTCTCATTTAGTCATCATTAATTATTTTATTGGGATCTATCTATTGTAGCTAAAATACTTGCTGCTTTTAGAAAGAGTAACACTGTAGGTGGTCCTCTAATGTAGCAGAAGCAACAAAGTAGCACCATTCATCAAATCTTTCCCAACCAACTACAAAACTCATTTCCCATAAACTCACAAATGAGAAAATGAGCTTTTCATTCAACCGTAGATGACATTTTAATATAATAAACTCTAAACAAAATATAATTCATCAAATTTCACAAAATTTTCATCTACTAGGTATATGATTTTTAAGTCAAAGTAGCTTATAACACAGCCAAGTGATCATTTTATTGTAGAACTATAATGGCAAACCTTACAATCATAGTCACAAAAAATGCAGAAATTGCTTATACATATGCACACACGCATAATTATAGAAGAAGAAAAATAGAGTTGTAAAGTACAGTAGAGGCCTGCAAAAATTTTGTAGTGATTTACCAGAGCTCAAACAGAGAAAAAGAATTTCGTGCGAAAAATTTAGTTGCAGGGTCTTTCCATGATGAGAGATGATATTGTAAGTATTAAGTAGACTCAACCCAATTTACTTATAGTACCTAAATAATCTTTACAAATATATGCAACGTAAGTGTAAAATAACAAAGCAACATTTCATAAATTAAATTTACCTTTACACATGGTTATTTTTTTTAAAAGAAAGTCAAATATCTCACGAATTCATTCATAATGTTCAAGATCAACGCTAGCTATAAATGGAAAATAGATATTTCACCCTAAACTAACTCAAAAACATATTCACAAGTCGAAATTTGGTACATAAATATACTCCCTCCATCCCACCGAAAGTTCCCATTTTATTATATTGGGTGTCCCAATCAAAGGTCTCAATTTTCCCCTTTTAGTAAAAGGGTCACATATATGGCCCCCCACTCACTACTAATACAACTACCCACTACACATAAAATAATAATATTTTTTAATCCACGTGCCAAAAGCAAATGGGGAGTTATGGATGGGATGGAGGGATAGCTAATAAACAATAGTAGCACAAAAACTGAATCAAGTTATAGATTAACAAAATAAGTAGACAAAAAACAACATAGCAAATTATTTAATGAACATTTCTCACAATAAGTATTATGGAGAACATAATTGAAACCATCATCTCTTAAACTAAAGGCATAAAGCAACGCTAATCAGAAGCAATGAAGAACCAGATCGATCGAACATATAAACTGTTGCAATGAGAGTGAGGCGAAGCACTATAGTAGGACAAACCAAAGCGCAGACAAAGTGGCAATACATCATACATGTGTCACCGTGATGATAAGGTCTATTTTGTAATGCATACAATTAAATATAGACTTCAACAAATAAAAAGCCAAACTACAACTGTTGTAACCAAGTGTTCAATTGATATGCTACATGTGGATGGTTGAATTTTTATCATACATAATTCCTTCATAAAATAAATAGAAAGGAAATGAACTCTAAAACATGAACGCTGCAAGCAAGCAAGCAACCTAGAGTTGTGACCATTCTTATAGTAGCAACAATTCCCTGACTTCTCCAAGAAAACAAATCATATATTTTCAATGGATTTTGAGAGGAAGAGGGTATACGCATCTTGGCCTTGAAAACCACAAACTAAAGTACTGACATATCTAAATCTCATGGAGAATTATTCATTGATTAACAATGAAAACTATTCCATTCTGATGTTGAATGGAAACATCAGCAAATAACTCCACACTATTGAAATGATCTTAAAAACTTCATTTTCACAGCTATTTCATTTAGACCAAAGCACAATATGTCCATAGAATTCAGTGGCAATATCTGCTCAGTGCTCATCCTGAGCCAGGAACGAGCGAATCTACCCAGCAGTCTGCATTTCTATAAGGCTTTATTGAAATATATTTCAGGAGAATCTATTTATCAGATTATATTAATGAACAAATACTTGTAAGGGTATACATGTAATTCTCTATTATCAAAATCAAAATAGAATAAGAAAGTCGGACTCAGCACGTTACAAAATAATTTGACGATACCAATACCATTAGAGCAGATGTCATTAATAGATTACACGACACATTTTATATTGAGACTCCATACGAAGTGTAGCAAACACAGAGAGGCGATCCGAGAGGCTGGAACTGAAGTGTGCACTATTTTCGAAAGGGTCTAGGTTGCAACCGTTGTACCAATTGAATTGGTACAATTTTGGTCCACACCCTTCTTAATTAATTCTTTGCTCCTACATTAATATTGATTTTTATTTTATTGTTAATTTATTTTATTTAAATGACTATTATATCCTAAACCCTAAGGGATAATTATATATTAAACCATAAGGGTAAAATTACAATTATGCCCTAAACCCTAAACCTTAGGGGATAATTATACCATAAACCACATGAGTAAAATTATAATTATACCCTAAACCCTAGGGGATAATTATACCCTAAACCACAAGGGTAAAATTACAATTATATCTCTAAAATAAAAAATAAATAAAAAACAGTAATGTATAGCAACAATTAAAAAAAAGAGGAAAACACACACTGAAGGTGAATGAAGGAGGTTGTACCAATTGAAAGTTGTAAACAAGTCTTTGCCATTAAATTAATCGCTTAATCAAGAATTAAGGGAAGAGTTTTAATAAACAATAAATGAGGCAAGCTCCAACCAATTCTTAGACTATATGTTTTTGTTCGTATCTTCACTAACAAGACAATGATAATTCGATTACTGAAAATTCCCCTTCCAAAATTGATAACTTAAAATAAAATAGCAGGAATAAGGTTGCTTGGGCGATATTCAAAACAATATATAAGATTGAATGCCTAATGATATACTCTCAAGATTAGATTCTAGCAATTCACAAATAAACATACCTTAATTAACAAATGGAGCCCGACACAGCAGACAATCGAATGCAACAGTGGGGAGGGCGTATCCATTAGTGGCACAGGTAGTAACAATAATAGAGACATAATTTCCCTATGTAAGCAATTAAAATTCATGATCCAATACGTGGATTTTCATGCTTAAAATATCAATTTTAGTTTATTATATTTTATTTGGTGATTTAATAAATTAATTCCTAAAATAGATTAATAAATAATTGATAATTAATTTAAAACCCAACAAATTAAAAGGGGATTAAATTAAATAAAGTCTGGCTCAACTCAAACAAACTCAAATCAAATAAAGCCTGTAAGGTTCCAAAATCAGGTCAAATCAAGCAAACCAAACAAACTGTATTATATATGGAAAGGCCCAAACCCGCAGAATCAGGTCAAATATGCCATTGACCAATCAAATTGCGAGTTATTTATGGGGCATCCTCTCCTTTTACCTATATAAGGAGCCCTCTTCAATTTACTCAAGACACTAAAAAAAATCTGAAGACGCAGACGCTTCTAAAGAGATCAAGAATACGAGCAGTGCTCCCTTGAGATCTTCAAGCATCTTTAAGCCAAAAACGGCTTGCGATCAGAGATAAAGGTTCTAAATCACTCTGATCCGACGTTCTTCAAATCAAGTTCTTCGGCGTTCTTCGTGGAAAGCTTCAAGAATAACATTTTAATCCAAACAAAGGCTCGACCCCTCTGGATTAACGTTATAAATTTCAAGAGTAACGTTTTAATCCGAGCAAAGGCTCGACCCCTCCGGATTAACGTTATAAGTTTCAAGAGTAACGTTTTAATCCGAACAAATGCTTGATCCCTCCGGATTAACGTTATAAGTTTCAAGAGTAACGTTTAAATCCGAACAAAGGCTCGACCCCTCTGGATTAACGTTATAAGTTTCAAGAGTAACATTTTAATCCGAACAATAGCTCGATCCCTCCGGATTAACGTTATAAGCATCAGGAATAACATTTAATTTGAACAAAGGCTCGGCCCCTCTAAATTAACGTTATATCCGAGTCCGGACAAGCTTCAATTGAAGATCCGACTCAACTCAACTCAACATACGCAGTCAATATAGTCAGCGTAGTCAACACACTCCAGTCAAAGTCAACAAAGTCAAGTCAAGTCCAAATTGATTCGAGAGAAGTATCAGAGGATTGATTGGAGATTGTAACCCGTTTACATTATCTTTTATATTAAATCCATCTGAAATTATCTTTGCACCTAATTTATATTTATTTTATTATAAATACAAAATTTGTTGTTATAAATTTTGACGATTTATTCACGGACATCACATCTTGTTGTGAAGGAATCGCAAAAAGTCTTCAATCTCAAAATTTTGCTTCAACATGGGCTTTCAAATGACGATTGACCAGCCTGAAGGATAATTGAGAAGATATTTTACCCAACAAGTAAAGAAACTTCTCCTTCACCAAGACTCATACAAATCTCAATCAAATTTCATCAATTCGTTTTTATGGTAATGAATCTTCCAAAATATTTGCAAGATTATACCTCCATACATAATTTTCATCCAAGCTTATCACTACATAATTCTACTCAAAATCTTCCCCATTTTCTTCTTCTTCTTCTTCTTCTTTTTTTTGAAAGAAGGCAGTTTCCTTTTTGAACCCAGCTACTGCTCATGTTTTATTTTGGATGAAGGAATCAATTCATTTTTAATTTTGACTTTTAAAATTGGGTTAATGTTAACTTTATTAAGCCCAATTTATTTAGTCCATCTTAGGCTTTGAAATGGCTTTGCCTGCAAGCCACAAATTTTATCCTTCAACTTGAGCTCATGAATTGCTCAACTTATCAATTTGGGCTCATTTCTTAAATAAGGGTATCGGACTTCTAACATCCATGTACTTGAATTAAATTTAATTCATGTCTTTGAGTTTAAACTTAAACATAAATTTATTTAATTGCTCCTTTAAATATCTTGAACTTCACTATCCTCATGGGCTTAATTTATAATTTTAGACTTAATAATCAATTGATCCAATATATATGTATTTTAGATCTTTTAATTAATTAAATCCACAAATTTAAATTAAGTTGAACTCATCTTCTTGCATAGGATGTGACAACATGGATCACCTTCATCACTTCATCATTTCACCGTTGTCAGAATTTGAAATTATTTCAACACCCCAAGATTTGAATTTATTTCACCGTTTCAGTAATTTGAATTACTTCACCAATTCATGTGTTCAACCACCGTCTTCTTTGTCAACTTTTGCTTCTAAAACTCCTTCGTATTTCAATTTATTGCTTGCCTCACAAACTTGATGCGAATAGATCGAGACATGACTGAACTTAGTCAAGTACTAAACTGCCTACGTACCTTTTTCTAGAGGATCAAGTCATAACGTAGTTCAAAGGGACATGATTTGGTTTGAATGGGGAGTGGCGTACACAGTTTATACTCGTGGGGGCCAAGAGTGACTATTCTTTAACCACTTTAGACAAAGTAAGGTACTTAATGCTTTAACCACTTAAAATACCTGAGTGGGGTGAATTAATAGTTTAACCACGTATAATTACCTTTGGTAGGTGTCGTACACAATTTATACTCATGCGGACCAGGAGTTTGTCGTATACAGTTTATACTCATGCGGACTAGGAGTAACATGCAGTTTAGGCTCATGCGTCAAGGAGCATTATGCATGTATTTGTTTTATGCGTAGCAGCGTTTCAAGAATTTCCCATTTATGGGGCCAATGTTCACGCCATCCTCCCAGATCAATTTATAGGCGCCATTTATGTATACTTCTTTCACAACATGAGGGCCATCCCATTTGGGTAGAAACTTATTTCCAACACGATGAGTGACTACTATAGGTCTTTTCACAGCAAGCACCAAGTCACTAACTTGAAAAAAACGTATCTTCACATTCTTGTTGAACGTTCTTGAAAGACAATATTGGTAACACTCAAGTCTTTATTGTGCTTTCAACCTCTTTTCATCTAATGCTTCCGACTCTTGAAGACCCAACTTTGCATTTTCTTCTTCAGTTAGGCCTTCTTGTATGGCCATCCTCAAAGAAGGAATTTGCTTTTCAAGAGGTACAACAGCTTCAACACCATACACCAATGAATACGGAGTGGCCTGAGTAAGTATTCTATAAGTGGTGCGGTACGTCCATAAAGCTTCATTTATTCTTTCATGCCAATCTCTTTTTGACTTGGAGACCACTTTCTTCAACAAACTACACAAGGTTTTAATGAAGGCTTCAGCAAGACCATTGGCAGCTGCATTGTACATTGACGACTTTCTTTGTTTAAAGTCAGACTTCTCACATAGTTTATAAATCCAACTGTTGTTGAATTGCTTTCCATTATCAGTGATGATGTAGCGAGGAACACCGTATCTATAAATGATGTTGATCCAAATGAAATCAGCAATATTTTATTTCTTCAATTCCCTCGGAGGCATAGCTTTGGCCCACTTTGAAAAGTAATCGGTTGCAGCAAGAATGTAGAAGTGACCACCAGAAGACTTTGTGAGCTCACTACATCTAATCCCCAAGCATCAAAAGGTCATGAAGCGACTGTCGGATGCAAAGGCTCCGGAGGTTGATGAATCAAATTTCCATGGAATTGGCAAGTTTGACATTTTTGGGCGTATTCCATGCAGTCTTTCACCATTGTGGTCCAATAGTAACCCATTCTTTTGATTAAGAAATTCAACTTCGGCCTAGATTGATGAGCACCGCAAATTCCAGAATGAGCTTCTTCCATTGCTTGAGCAGCTTCTTCCTTACTCAGGCATCTCAAGAGAACTCCATGAAATGATCTTATATAAAGTGTGCCTTTGAAATAAATAAATCAAGGTGCTCGATGTCGAATATCAACCCTTTGATGTGGATCACCGGGAAATTTATTATACTTCAAATAGCCCATGAGTGGTTGGTGCCAATCCTCTTCTTCAATCTCGAAAACCTCCACCACATGATTTTCAACTTCTTCATAATCATCATCTTCGAATATTGGTGGTACAACTCAACTTCTACACACCGGTATTTGAATCTGTACCTCTGGCATAGCTATAGCTGATGCGAGCTCAGTGAGAGCGTCAGCTTGGTTATTCTCTCTTCTAGACAGATGCTTGATATCAACATCACCAAGATAACCTATAAGCTTTTGAGCATACTTGTGGTATGGGAACAACTCAGGCTTCTTCACTTCATACACTCCAAGGAGTTGATTTATCACCAATAGCTAATCACCATACACCCCTAAGGTGTACCAGCTTTATATCGACAGTCATTTCCAAATCAAGTATGAATGCTTGATACTCAGCCACATTGTTAGAGCAATTTTCTGTTAAGAAAAATGAGAAGGGTAGAATTTCACCACTGAATGTTAAAAACACGACTCCCGCACCTACTCCTTCTCTATGAGATGCTCAATCGAAATACATCTTCCAAGGAAAAGCTATCTCAACAGCGAAAGCATCTTCATCTGGGATTTTATCAGATAGTTCCCATTCAGCAGGCTTTGGGTGATCAGCTAGAAAATTTGCCAACACTTGTCCTTTTACGGCCTTTTGAGGGACGTACACGATCTCAAACTGTTGGAGTTGGGGATACCATCTTGCAAGTTGATCAGAAAGTACTGGCTTTGACATGAAGAACTTTAGTGGGTTGGCTTTCAAAACTAGCCGAACTGTATGAGCTTGGAAGTAATGCTTCAACTTTTGAATCACGAAGATAAGGGATAAACATATCTTTTCAATGGGTGAATACTGCAACTCATTTGGAGTCATGGTTCTACTTAGATAATATAGAGTTGTTTCTTTGCCATCATCATTTTCTTGTGCGAGTAAAGCTCCAACAGAATGCTCTTGAGTAGCTAGATAAAGTATTAATGGACGTCCCGGTATTGGAGCACCAAACATTGGTGCGTTCATCAAGTATTCTTTAATGCTATTGAAAGCATTATTGCAAGCTTCATCCCATTCGAATATGCTGTCTTTCTTCATGAGATGACTAAATGGTTGGCATCGGCCAGCTAAGTTTGATATGAATCTTCTCAAGTATGCCAACTTTCCCTGGAGACTTTTGAGTTCATGTATGTTCTGAGGCACATGCATCTTCATGATTGCATCAATCTTTGCTTTCTCAATCTCTATTCCTCAACGGCGAACAATAAATCCATGAAATTTTCTGGATGAAACTCCAAATGCACACTTGAGTGGGTTCATCTTGAGTTGATGCTCTCTCAACCGTTCAAACACTCGCCTTAGATCATGGAAATGATCTTTCCTTTCCTTTGATTTCACCACAATAACATCAATATAGCATTCGACAATCTTATGAAGCTGATCGTAGTCATTTTCACCTAGATTTTAGTGTCTTTATTTGTGGATTTTCAGATGCTTTTATCCGTATTTGTGTGATTTTTGGTAGGGTTATTGTTATTTTGAGAAATATGGTATGAATTGATAGAATTGTGTAAATGAGCTTAAATATGTGTAAAACAGGTCAAGAAATGGATAAAAACAGAGTCGGGAGCGAAACGGAGAATGAAAAAAGGGTCTGCTTGTACACGGGCCGTGTGCGGAACACGGCCCTGTAACAAGTGGCCGTATATTGCCATCAGAAATCGCTACTCATCCAGAAGGATGGCCATGCGCTAGTGCACGGGCCGTGCATTGCTGCACGCCCCGTGTGCGGAACACGGCCTGTAAGAAGAAGTCGTGTACTTACATCAGAAAACGTTACACGGGCCGTGTAGGTGCAAAAACATGTGCAGTTTTAAGAAAGTGCTGGAAGCTTCTAGAAGGTCCATTAGTGATATAAAAGGATGACTTGTGCAAAATTTTGAGGGGAGATCAGATTCATAACAGTTACACACACTCCACACCACATTCCCTCACACACTAGATCCATATTTCATCTCTATCCATTAGTTCATCCAATTTCCATTTGATCTCCACATTCAATCCATAAATCCATCATCTAATCCATCCATCCATCATTTGAGAAGAGTGAAGCATCAAGGAGTGGAGGAGTTGATAAATTGAAGAGGAGGAAGGTTTCTCCATGCAAGGGAAGTCAATCTACTTTTCATTTGTTGATTTTCTTCTTATTTTGGCTCAAATGGAGCAAAGCTTGATTTGTATTGAATTAAACATCATGTTTAGTGGCTAGTCCTATAGTAGGGCTAATCATATGAATGGTTGAGGTGAAGAGTTAGATATGTAAAACTTGAGTATTGATTTGAATTGATTTGTGGATTTTCTTTTATGATATATCAATCATGTTTCATTTCAATGCTTGTGTAATTAAATTCTCTATTCATAATATTAGAATGACCATTCCAATATTGTGAGTGGATGTTTAATTGAATCATATATTGAAATGTGCGTGCATGTTAGTATAATGGGAGATAAGTCATACCCTCTTTAGGCTTAGAACATTCATAGAAGGACACTTAAGAAATTGAGTGAAAAGAACCAAATTATGATCATAGTACCTTAAGGGAATTGAGATTAAGACTAGTCCTAGGAGACTTAGACTTGTAAAAGGGTCGAGAACCTAATTGTCTTGGTCATAGGGATTAGGGGTAAATTTGTGATTGCTTTTAATCCACAAGTCAATGAAAATTACCATCAAAAGTTTTACATGTCTAGCTCAAGTCTTAACCATGAGTATGATTAGTCTTGCTCTCTTCTCAAGTGAATTCTACATCCATTCCATTCATCATTTGCTTGTTGTTTGGTCATTTACTTTGTTAGGTTAAATTCTAGTTGAGTAAGTAGAGGATTAAGTAATAGTTTTATATACAAAACCTTCAAACTATCATCCTTACAAAGCACAAATCAACGGAAAATCCAGATACAAGCATGAGTTTACTTTCCCTTGGGACGACATTACTATAAATTTTGTACTTGGTCACGCGTTTACTCAACAATAGAGTCCTTACTCTTAAATATTTTACTAAAAATGCAACTAAGAACAGAAGCATGTCATCAAATATCTTTTGCATGGCTCGTTGATAAGTGGCACCAGCATTCTTCTAGCCAAATGGCATAGCATTGTAGCAATATATTCCTTTCAGAGTACGAAAAGTTGTCTTCTCTTGATCCTCAAGTGCTAGACTAATTTGATAGTAGCCAGATGACCCATCCATAAATGAAAGGACATCATGCCCCATTGTTGCATCAATCATGAGTTCAGCAATTGACAGTGAAAAGTCATCTTTTGGACATGCCATGTTCAGATCTCGGAAATCAACACATACTCTGAGTTGCCCATTTTTCTTTCTCACTGGCACGATGTTAGAAATCCATGTAGGATATTTGAGTTCTCGGATCTTGCCTGTTTCAAGAAGCTTATTAACCTCGTCCTCAATCAAAGGAATTAACTCTGGTCAAAATCGACACTGCATTTATTTTACTGGTCGAGTTCCCTTTTTAATGGACAAGTGGTGCACTGCGATTTTTAGGTCCAAACCTGGCATTTCTTTATGTGACCATGCAAAGACATCTCTGAATTCTCGCAAAATGCTAATACACTTTTCTTCTTCCTCAACATTTAGCAGAGCACTTATGTAGGTAGGACGTGGGTCATTTTCATGACCTAAGTTGATTTCTTTCAACTCATCAACAGTGGCTTTCACACATTCTTCTAATTGTGGAGGGGCATCTTAGAATCTTTTTCCTCCATTTAAGAATCTTCAAGAGCAGTGATATGGTTGGTGGAAGCTACACTTTCTCTATCATCATCACTATCATCTTTAGTAAAGATAATTATCTACATCTTGGCTTTCAACACTCTTCCACATGATACAGTCAAAATGTTTCGTCTCTTCATACGTTAGGGAATTCGACATCGAAGATTCTTGAAACTAGGAGAATTGACATTATTTTGCCTCCCACACTTGTTCCTCTCACAGGGTCAAAGCCTTTCGAAGACACTTCAAAGTCTTTCAAAGACAGAGATTCTCTTGATTTTCCTACTGCATTCATCAAACATATCTTCTGTGGATGAAGCTTCTCCCTCGGTGATATAATTTGTACTTGCTCTTCTAATTGCAATGCGGACTGGCTTTTGAGGGATATATCCTAAACCTAGCTTAGCATTTTTGACAGTCTGTCCACCATTTTTCAATATTTTCTGAGTAGCATTGAGCCTATATTCTGGTGGGTTGATGGACTCTTGATGCAACTTGCTCATCATCGCCTTTTCTTTCGGTTCATAACCGGCCTTTTTGAGGAGTTTGAAAGTTTGTGGACTATATGACTTGACTATTTCTGCTTTAAACACTTCACCGTGTTTGGTCTTTGCTCCTTCAACAGGATACATAAATCCTTGAGTAGTGGAGGAGAAGGTTTATTTGCATCAATTTTTGTTAAAGGCAATATCAACTCCTCCAAGGTCTCAAACTTCTCTTTACTCTTCTTGAGAGTGGCAGATGATGTGCTACCCTCATCATTTATTTGTTTATTACCCCCATCATTTTGCGCTTGAGCTTCTTCATGTTTTATATCCTTTATATTCTTGAAGAAATATTTTGCATCTGCAAAGTAGGAATCGACTTCAGTAAATGGCTTGTCATCACCGAATACCCTTTTCACATTATTGTCTTTGCTATATTTGAAGCACTGGTGTAACGTAGAAGGAATCATGCCATTCTTTACATGCAGCCAGGGACGTCCCAAAAGCATGTTGTATGAAGTTTTTACATCGATGACATGGAAGAGCACTATTGATTTCATCTCATCAATAAGTAAATCGAGAACTATTGTGCCGAGAGTTCTTTGACCTTCATGATTGAACCCTTGAATCATCAATCGGCTAGGATTTAGCTCATCCATGGGTATTTCTAACTTCTTCAACATCTTTAAAGACAGAATGTTCACTGCCGAGCCTCCATCAACAAGTATACGATTTACTCGCACCCCTTGTGTATAGCCGGTCACAAATTGTGGTCGATTATGAGAATGCAAACCCAACAACATATCTTCATCCATGAAGGTCACCATTATTGAGTAAGCTTTACCCTTAGTTTGAGATTGTTCGCTTTCATTGTCCTCCTCGTTCACGACATGACATGAGCCTTCATCATGACTTTCCTTTACAGAAGTAAAGTTCGTGGTTGCCTCATCTTCTAACACAAATTTTCCATCTTTTGCCAGCTGCATGATCTTTTCTTTGAGGACGAAACAATCATGAATAGGATAACCCACCAACCTGTGATACTTGCAGTATATTGGGTCATTAGTTCTGCCGACTCCTTCTGGACGTTTAATCTCGGGAAGGTCAAGGAGTTTATTCTTTATTAGATCATCAAATATGTCAGAAATATCTGAGTTCAGAAATGGATACTCTTTTTCTTGCATCTCTTTCAGAGTCAATCTTCTTTGCCCCTAATCTTGGGCAACTTGTTTACATTTATCTTTCTTATCATCTCCATTCTTTTGAATTTTGACCGTCATAGTATTTGTGACCATTGATTATTTGTTGGAATTTCTAGTATAGGGCTTGCCCCATTTTTTAAAATCTTGTTTATCTTTGGACTTGTAGGAGTCCAACATTGGTGAATGTTTGATTCCACTAGAAGTCATGCTTAATTCCATGTCATGGGCCCTAGTAGCCAACTCTTCGAAAGTCTTAGGTTGAATTCCTTTGAGTATATAAAGGAGATTCCATTCCATCCCTTGGATACACATCTCAATAGCAGACTCTTCAGATAATCGATCCTTGCAGTTTAAACTCAAATTCCTCCATCGATTGATATAATCAATCACCAGCTCTTCCTTTAATTGACGAGTATTAGTTAGCTCAGTCATGCTAACGGTTCTCCTTATGTTATAGAAACAGTTAAGGAACTCATGCTCCATTTGTGCCCAACTATCAATGGATTCAGCTTGCAAGTCAATATACCAATCAAAGGCATTTCCTTTGAGAGAGCAAATGAACTGCCTCACCATATGGTCTTCATAAGAGCCAGCGTCATGGCAAGTCTCAATGAAGTGTGCTATGTGCTGCCTCGGGTTTCCCTTGCCATCAAATTGTTAGAACTTGGGAGGTTGGTAGCCAGCTGGAAACTTCAAGTTGTCCACTCTTTTTGTAAATGGCTTGACATAAGTGACGGTAGGCTTGGAATTCTCTTCAAACCTTTCTTTTATTGTTCCAAGTATAATATGCTTCAATTGATCGACTTGCAGCATTCCATCGGCTGAAAGTTGCAATACTCCTTGAGTTTGCTCCCTTCCAATAGTTTGGTACCTTGTGATCTCTTCCACTTCACTATTGTCCATGACTTCTTTTCTGTTTGCACGGTTGGTCTCCGCGACGTCCCTTCCTTCCATTAGTTTGGAGATCTTTGAATCTTGAGTTTCTATGTGTTTTGTGAGCCCTTCGATAGCCTTCATCATATTTGCTAGATGTTCCTCAATAGTTGTAGTGTTTGTTGTCATCACTGGAACAACAATTGAGCCAGATGATGAGCTTGAAGATGAATCTTCTTTAAGAGGTAGTTGTTTTCTCGAAGCCTCCTCAACTGAAGGGTTGGATCCAGATGAAGCTTCCGACTGAGCTTTTTCTGACATGCTCTTCATAACAATAGCAACATATTCATTCAATGACTCTGAGAGCTTAGAAGCAGCAGTCCTTCCCACCGTAATCTTGACAGGAGTTATTTTGTACTTTGTAGAGAGAAGAGATGAGAGGTAGAGATGGTCCCACTGGGCGTGCCTAAATTTATAACAACAAATTTGTATATATTTTATTATAAATATAAAATTTGTTGTTACACCCTCTAAAACATTTTATCAAAGTCATGGTGAGCAATACCAATCCAAATAGCCTCCAAAGAAGAAATAATCGACGTACGTCCCAAACATGAAATTGTGAATAGTTATAAGTACAAGAAAATTGTAAGGACCTCAAATTAACACTAAGGTGGGGTACACCATTCAAATTAACACTGAGGTGGTATGGTGCATATGATTAGGAGTGCTGGTAAAAAAGGTCAGAGTACATGAAGAGAGAGAAGGGAGAATGTAGATAGAGAGGGCCCGAATTAGACTTACAATGTACCGCAGGTACGAAGAATAGGAGTAACTGAGGTTGGGATTAGAACAAGTGCAGGACAAGGCAGATTAAGAGGAAGGGAAGTGGGCTAAAACAAGAATAAGAATGGAACGTGTTCAAAATGTAAACTGGGTCAAATATACTACTACTTTTCATTCATCCACTGTACTGTTTCATATTTTATGTTGAGTGTATGTTACCAGTTTCATAATTTTGTAATTGTGCACCGGGCCTAAAATTCTAATGTAAAAAATTCATTTCTCTCAACCTCTCATTCTCACTCCTCCTACGACTTCATCTGCTCCCTCTCACCCTCCCCATGAGTTCCTCCTTCCACCTATGATTTCTTCCCTCTACCTACCCAATTTCATCAGCACTTAAGTAATCTCAAAATTCTTCTCCAAATTTTGAATTTCTCAGTGATTTTCAGCGATTGATTCTCTATTTTTTTTCAAATATCCGATTGATCCATCGAAGCTATATTATGCCAAATTAATTTTACCGTGTCGAAATCTTTCGCCGCTGCTATGTTCTGCCGATTTCACTAACAAACCTTCATTGTAGAAGAAGTTTCATTCCAAAATTAGGTAAAATTAATCTTATCTCCAATTGTAATTCTGATTTCAAATAATATTGTTAGATTTTTTCTTCTAATCTATTATTCATTCTAGTCAATTTGATTTTTCTTTAATTACAAATAATAATCGTTCAATTTCTTCTCCAAAATCTTTGATATTATACTTCAGTGTGTCTATATATGCCTTTAAATCAATGCTTATGATGTTGATTATTATTGTACAAGTGTTGATAATCAAATATATATGAATCTCCTTTTGCTGTGTTTATCTGGACTTGAATAATATTTATTGTAGCTAAAGTCTATTAGGTAGGGTCAGAATCTAACTGTATATGTTTTATGTTTTACTATATAACTTTTTGAAACTAATTGTATACATTTCTGCTTTCCTATTTATTGTTGTCTCATTGCCAATCCAAGTTGATGTTTAATGGTGCATACAATTAGTATTGGTTTCTGTTTATCTAATTGTATATGCTTTCACAGTTAACTGTATTATATATATGGTCTGAATTGTACACGGGCATGAATTGCATGTTGAATTATTTTAATTGTATATATCTTCTCCATTAATTGTATATGGATATGCGCCGAATTTATGTGGTCATGATGGACATCTTGGTAGCATTGTGCATTCAATATAATGAATTTTCTTTAATGTATATATTTTCTCCGTTAATTGTATATAGGTATGATCTGAATTGTACATGGACATGATGAGTATGGTTGATTATTTTAATTATATATATTTTCTCTATTAATTGTATATAGGTATTTTCTGAATTGTATGTGCGCATGATGGGCATCTTGGTAGCATTGTACATTCGATATGATTGATTTTTCTTTATTGTATATGTTTTCTCCGTTATTTAAACATAGGTATGGTCTGAATTGTAAACGAGCATGATGAGTATGGTGGATTATTTTAATTTTATATGTTTTATCTGCTAATTATACATAGATATGTTCTGAATTATATGTGGTCATGATGAGCATCTTGGTAGCATTGTGCATTTGATGTGATGGATTTTTTTACTGTATATATTTTCTCTGTTAATTGTATATAGGTATGGTTTGAATTGTACATGGGCATGATGAGTATGGTGGATTATTTTAATTGTACATGTTTTCTTAGTTAATTGTATATAGATATATTCTGAATTGTATGTGGTCATAACGGGCTTCTTGGTAGCATTATACATTCGATGTGATGTAATTTTTTTACTGTATACGTTTTCTCAATTATTTGTATATAGGTATGGTATTAATTGTACATGTGCGTGATTTATATGGTGGATTATTTTAATTGTATATGTTTTTTCCGTTAATTGTATATAGATATATTTTGAATTGTACATGGGTATGATGAGTACGTTGGTATCATTGAGCTTTAACAGTGATGATTTTTTTAATTGTATATATTTTTCTCGTTAATTGTATAGAAATTTAGCAATATGTTTGCTCCTTGCAGGTCTGTTGTCCGTGCAAAAGAACCCGAAAGATAGGTCAAGTATATCATTTGTGGTGTTCATGCTCAGAAATGAAGTTAACTTTGAGAAAGTCTCCAGAAGATAGGCCAAGCATATCATTTGTTATGTTCATGCTAAAAAATGAAGTTAAACTTCCTCAAAGACAAGAACCCTTCCTTCTTAACACAAGAAGATTTGTTTCTGCTACTAAGAATAATTCATCTAGAAAAGTTGTTGCCAATTCAATTAATCAAGTGATCATTATATTAATTGGTGGATGGAACATAACAAAATATAATTGTGCTAGTTTTCTTGACTGAGAATTTTTCATACTAAATTTTGAGCTGCAAAAATAATGTATTTCAATGAGGGAGACAAAGTAATGTGATCCTTTTAACCTTTTAGCATCATCTACAAAATAAAAAAGTTGTTATAGAAATAAAGTAGCAAAACAATCCTTAACAATGAGTGCAAAATTTAGTTCACCATAAATTATCATAAATTTAGTCAAGCAAAATTTGGCAGGCTGAACATCAAGCAAAAAGATTTATAAATTACCATAGGTTTAAAGCATTTTTACCCACAAATAACAAGCAAATTAACCATGTTAAAAATACTACTAGATCACCAGAATACTAACAAATTAAACCCACAAAAATATAAAATTCTGTTGGTTATTACAAAATCACCATTAGAAACTTCATCTCATGAAAGCAAAATATTACCAATAGTAAGTCTAAAGTTTTATTAGATTACTTCTTTCCCTTCTTCTTAGCACCCACATCTCTTTTCCCATGATTAGTGACCAAGAGTTCTTTGCATATTTAAGCAGAAGCTTGTTTCTTTTTCCAGCAGTCTTCATAGCCTTCTCCTTCTTCTTCTTCTCAACTAAGAGCTTTAGCAATCATAGGTTTGTCATGGTAGAATTCCAAGGCTCTTTTTATAAATAATCCTCTCATTCCATTGAAACTTGACAACAAAAGTGTTGCCAAAATCTTAGCCCTTAGCACAACATGAATTTCATGCTGGAAGAAAAAATACAAAGTATAAATACAATATTAACAAACATCATATACACTAAGACATAAACCTATACAATATAAGTCAACAATATAAACACTAAGGCAGAAACCTATACAGTTGATTTCAAAATCTTATACAATTGATTTTTAAAAGTTATATAGAATGAACAAATATCATATATAATAAAATTAGAAAATTGATAACTGCAAGCATTTAGGACGGGGCAAATGAAAAAAGAAACAACGTGCTTATTCCCTTACCACTACCTATTCTTACTAAGAAGAAAAAAAAGCAACAATCTTACCCAAATATTTTTAAAGTTTCTGAAATTTTCCATGGATGGAAGTAATAACTCTTGTTTAACTAAAAAATTCTTTCAATCACATCTCAAAACACATTTTATATTTGAACTTTGAATGTCTTACTTAATTGATTACTATCATTGGATCAACTATCAATTATAGGGGCCTTGGAGCTGTGAATTGACCCCAATTTATTCCACCATAATTGTAAAGCCTCATTAATTTTCCAAATATCTGTGATAATTCCACTTAAGTTTTCTACTTCATTAATGATGAATTAGATAAAAAATCATTAAAATTATAATTTTCTACTTTACTAGGAACAAGTTTAAAAATTTAGAGGACCTCCATCCCTACCGCATTTGGGTTCCCAGCTCGATCATCATCGGTGCCGCGCCCTCGGGTCTTGCCACCGCCACTTGCCTCAAGGAGAAGTAGCCTCGAAGGTTTTGCATACTTTGGAAAAAAAAGTAAAAATCATAACAAAACATAAATTCACAAAAAACGAAAGACGGCGTCAAGAATTTGAATGCAAAATCACAGAACAAAAACGTAAATATCAAAAAGTAAAACTCGAAAAAAAAGAAAACAAATGGACAAACATTTACCTCGAAGGATATCGAATAGATGAGATCGAAGAGGCGAGAGCGATTCCAAAGATAGAAATGAAGAGAGAAAGAGAGAATTATGCTAGAGTTTTCAGAAAGGAAGGAAGAAGAAGGAGAGAGGTGGGAGAAGGCTAAGGTTTCCAGAGAGAAAGAGGGAGGCGGGAGGAAGGCTATGGCTTTGTCACGGATCTGAAAAATGAAAACGGGTAAAGAATTGTATTTGTACTATGGATCAATAAAACGGGTCGGATCTGGGTACAACCTTGCACCCAGTTGCATACAATAATTAACGTTTGGAATGTGCACAGCCTCATGGGTGCACACTCCCATGTGAGGGGTCACCGTTGACTACGGGTCACATAAAAATTGCCATTTATTTTATTATTTTACCTTCTTGTACAATGCATCATACTGAAACACGTGTACTTTTTAAATGGACAACTCTCACCCCACATATTTCAATCAAGCACGTGTACTTTGGCCTCGTCACAAGGTTACTCTATCACTTTTATGTTTTATCTTCATCTCCTAGATTTCATGCTCTTTATTTATATTTCACTTTAATATCCTAAATTCTATGCTTTTCCGGTCAGAAAGTAGATGAGATTTCAACCACAAAAATGTTAATGATATTTAAAAAAATTTGCTTGGTTGTTGGAGCAATTGAATAAGTTTAATTGAGGGGATTTAAGGCATTAACTAGGATTTATTTCAAACTCAATATATATCTCATCCAGAGGCTATTGGATGATGTCAAAAGCTCAAGAACACCCGCGGCCGAGACAACTCTCCCAAATCTTCTGGTGCGTTAAGTCGACAGGTAAGATGGCTACTAAAGGGGCTTTATAGGTGATATCGGGCATGGAATCAGTCGGCTCGAACTATCCTTTGATGATGAAGGTATTTGTAATGCGTACTGAAAGCACTGCTAACAAGGTGTCTCCTTTTGCATGTCATGTATTTTTTTTCGATGTCCTACTGGAATGGCATTCCATGTTTATGGATTTGATCTTATGTTGCTATGAAGATGACAATTTTAGTGGTTTAAGAGTTAAATATTTTGAATTTGCAGCCTTATCTTTTATATTCTGGAAAAGCTACATTTCCACTAATGTTAGGGGCTGCTTGGTTGGGGGGATAATGAGAATAGATTTATATTGATTCTCATTATTGGTGTTTGGTTAGTGCAGTGTGAATCAAAAATTTTCAATCATTCTCATTGATTTATTAACTATTCACACCCTTCATTCTCATTATCGTTTGACTCCTTAGTGATACCCGTCATTCGAATGAGAAATTCGTACCAAGCGGCCCCCTCAGGAGCGGACGCACATTGGGCCCAGGGAGGAACTGGGCCCGACTGAACTTTTTAAAATAATTACCATATATATATTATACTAGATGTAATATATCTACAAGTGGCCTAGTGGTTTGCTTGATGGATGAGATAATGAGAGGTCGAGAATTTGACTCTCCCAAAGCTCCTCCTTCTTTTATTTTAAATTGATTATTTATTAATATTTCTTTTTTATATCATATCATTATATTATTATTTATGGGTTTAATTGACAGAAAATATTTTGTTTATGTTTATTTGACCAAAAATACATTGGAGTCGTATTTGATATTACTTTTATCTAACAAAATTATTTACACTTCTTTGTTATATTACAATATTTTTTACACTCGTAAATAAAAAATAATATTTTTATCCGTTATTTAAAAGATTATAATTTAAAAATTATCAATCTCATCTAATACATACAGCACACTTTGCATTTATGTAAAAATACTAAAATATCTAAAAAATGTTAATAAATAAATTATTTTTCTTAAACCATGGAACTGTAAATATGAACCGTTTTATAAGATGAAGGAATTTGGGCCCCCCTGGACAAATTTCCTGCGTCCGCCACTGGGCCCCATAACGTATTTCACGATATGATAAACTTTAATATGTTCTAGTACTTGATTTGAAGTGTTGGAAGGTCTATGGGTGAATGCAGGTGTCTGGTATGAGAATAAACTTTTTGATGACTCATTACATAGACCAACCATGATAATTTTCCCTTGTCATGTATATATGTTGAGGTATGCATCAAACATTGTACGAATATGTATTTTAGATGCCGAATAAGTGTAGAAATGATAAGGTCATCTGAAGACACAAAAATAAGGCATATTTTATTACATTGTTGCATTGTGAATATATTAATAGGATGTTGCTAACTAGGGTTGGACGGTATTGTATACCGAAAAAATTGAAGCATACTATATACCATATCGCAAATTATCGGTATTAAAAAATATATGCATATAACGTACCAAAAATATTGATATATAGAAATTTCAGTATGTTAATAATAAATACCGCATTTTACCGAATAGTGAAACATAACTTAATACCAAATGTTACTGAAAACATTAGAAAAATATACCTGCTGCTGTTATTTTGAAAATGGTTAGTGGTGACTCTATTTCTAATTTCTAAGTAATACATTAATAATTTATAATGATTATTTGTCTGTATATAAATTAGTAAATTATTTACATTATTTAAATATCAGATCTTTATATATTAACTAAGTACGCATAATATATTAGAAATTATATACATTTAGAATGAGTAAATGTAATTATAATTATTATAAATATAATTTACTTAAGTTACATTCTAATATACTAATAAAAAGAGTTGATATCCGGTGCACCCAAGTGAAAGGGTGCACCCATATGTGTATAACTTTTATTTTATATTGTATATATGTTTCTTAATAAATGTATATTTTTTTCACACTCAGTTTTCCATTAAAAAAACTAGCATCCATATGTGTATACTTTTTATTCAATAGTGTATACTCCCTCTGTCTCATTTCAGATGACAAACTTTCCATTTTGGGTTGTCCCACAAAAGTTTGCACATTTCCATAAAAAGCAAAAAGTAAAAAACAATCACCCTTCTCCATACACTTTATTCACAAAAAAATCATCTATACTTAACACACTTTATCATTTATTTATTAAAAAAAAATATCATTATACCCCTAAAAGTTATCACTTCCTTAATCTCCGTGCCGGATTTGGGGGTGAAATCTTTTGTGGGACGGAGGGAGTGCATGTTTTTTTAATAATTGTATATTTTTTTATACTCAATTTTCATTAAAAAAAACTAACAAAAAATTCACTAACAAAGTGTATACATTTTTGTTCATAATTGTATATATTTTTATTCATAATTGTATACGTTTGTGAAAGTGGGTACACCGTATTATGGGGTGCACCAAGGTGCACAGTAGTATTAGCCCTAATAAAAATATTAAATATAATCATTAGTATATAGTACATAAACTAATTGCATCTCTCCAAAATTATTCGAGTATAGTAAATCATAATTTAATACTTATCTTTAATATACAGATGATCAGTAGTATAATATGAATAAATTATACTTAGTTAGTATTTATAATAAATACATTATATGTAGTTATTATTTATGATTAATAATTATACTTAATTAATATATGGTTCAGTATATCAGTAAAAACTGAAATATCAATTTATCGATATATTATTGGTATATAGCGAAATACCGAATTTTTAAACACTACTTTCTAATACCGAACTGGAAAATTCAATATGACATCATATCGTACCGAATTTTTTGGTATACTAAAAATTTTAATAACTTTGTAATTTTTTGGTACAATAAATGTGGTATACCGATATTTCGATATTTTGTCCAGCCCTACTGCTAACCACTACCTTTAGCTTTTCAGTTTTGGGTCAAGTACATTGATAGGTTGAAGATGTTCATCACCACCGGTGATGTCTACACGCTTGAAAATCTCAAGAATAAGTGGAAGAGTTTAAAGCGTGCATGGAAGTTGATATTCCGTTTGAGATTTAAGAATGGGTTTGGTTTGGGTTAAGATAAGGAGAAGGGGATCATTATGGGAATAGATGAGCAGATGGAGGCCATATTTGGGGTTCAAAGGTTAAGATAAGGAGAAGGGGATCATTATGGGAATAGATGAGCAGATGGAGGCCATATTTGGGGTTCAAATCTTAATTTTTCTTTCAACACTATATTGTACTTTCGTTACATTTTATTCTAATTGAGGTGATGATAGAGTATTGTATGCAATTGTAGGAGCACCCTGAGAACCACGTTGTAATAAATTGTGGACTGCCCCACTTCGACTTGTGCACGGATTTCAGGCAACGGGTTGGAAAAGGCGAAAATGCCCGATCGTCTCATCAGGCGGTCATCGATGATGAGCATGATCAAGATGAAACTTTACCTGTGAAGGCCCTTCCGAAGTTGAAAATAATGGTGATCGGATCTTATGGTCTACGTAATCTGTTCGGGTTCCATGCATGTCTAACGGAGCAGATTAATCAGAAAGAATTATCTTTCACCAAAGACTAGCGAGAAGTCTAAACAACTGCAAAAATGACCTCTTGATCTTCTGTTGCTAGACATATGTGGTCGACGATCCTCTAGGCGATCTTAGTCCGCTGTCTCTATGATTTTCTCATGTTCTTTTTTCCTAATGAGAAATTTGATTTCTGACGTAAAATATTAAACTGGCATGTAAAATCAGAATCTGAAACTGCTAAGATGGCTTATTTATAAGCTAAAACAGGGACCAAGAGGAGAAATTAGGGTTGGGCCTCTCATTGGGCTTAGGCATCCAAGTTTAGCCCAAAACTTATACTTAAGCTCAATAGTAATAATTCAGTCCACTACAGAATTATTATTGCATTGACATCCTAATCCCAAATTAAGTTATGAGCTCCTTCTTATTATGAGCTCATTTAACTCCCTGTGTTTAAAATATACAATGTCCATTAATTAAATGAGTTACTGACAACCTAATTAATTAATCACTAATCCAAAAGTAGTATCAATCAACCTTATTATCATGCCGGAACAAATCCAACTGTAGGGTTTACATGATAATTCTTATGTGCTCCTAAAGGGGACATCATCAACCTAAATCATTAGGACACAGATTCCTTTTACAATCAACAGCACACAATACAGACATACTATCTCACAACTCACCGACCATATTGATTTAATAATTAAATATCACTCATTGATGAATCAAAGAAACAAATATTGAATTATGTGTAGAGGTTATTTTATAGGGATTAAGAGTACGAACATCCATAATAACTAAGGTCTAGTTCTCTTATATAGTCAGTATAAATCGAACAACTTTACGCGGTCCTAGTCAATACACACAAAGTGTACCAGTGTAATTTTATAGTCAAGACAAACTATTACCTATTAATACTACAACCATCCTGATAGATTGTTTCTGTCTATCTCAGTCGTGAGCATCTGTTTACACTTTATATAATGAACTAATAATATAATCTTTGATGAGAGTAAAAATAAACGTGTTTTAGTGTTAAATTTAACACCTTTTTTTATTGATATTGTTGTTATATATTAGCAAAAGTGTATTATATTCAATATATGTGAGAAAAGGCGCACTTGAGGTGTTTTATTGTGTTTTAGGTGGAAAAAGGATCAAAAGTGCAAAGTTGGAGAAAAGGTGCAACTTGTGCAAGAATGCTGAAAAACGTACGTCCAACTTGTATAATTTTTTTGTATTCGTGTGGAGTTTTGAAATATAAGTGTGACATATTATTGAAAAGATACTGAAGAGAGGGTCGTTTTGGCGTAAAGAACACCTTAATCGGATTCCAAACGAGGAAGTTATGAGCAAAGTGGTGACGTCGCGCGAGCTATACCGAATAGAACGGATGTTCTACTTTTCATGGCTTGTTACAGATCCAAATCTTAGATTTTTCTTGAGTTATTTATATTTATAGAAAGCTAAGGAAGAGAGGATCGCGTAAGCGCAAGAATCCCTCAAATCGAAGCTCGGATGTGGAAGTTATACGCGAAACAGTGAGACGGTGCAAGTGTGATTCGATCACGATTGTTTGGTTCGACCAGGCATTTTGGTCGAACCACAGCCATTTTGGTCAAACCAGAAGCCTGAAGTGTGAAAAATTTTCGATTTTGATTCGACCATGGTTCGACCAAGTCCTAGGTCGAACCACATGCCTGAATAGCGCCAGATCCATATTTTTACACCCCAAGTGCGTGTTTTTGCATATTTTCCAAGAAAAAGCCCATCCTAGGTCCATAAGGAGAGCTTACAAGTATAAAAGGGGATGTAGGTCACATCATTATTCATTAGATTGGAATGGAGAGACAACACAATCATCCTACCCCCAAGAGGGGATCACCCCCCAACCATCATCCACATCCTTTCCTCCATCCATTCATCACTTTGAAGATTCGTCTATGGAATCAAGAGGGGAACTAAGAGGAGAATTCAAGATGGAGAAGGATGCGACGACGCCACACCTAGGGTTTATTTTGTTTCCTAATTTATCTTGTAATTTTCCAGACATTCGGGTAAGATCTATCCAACACCCATGATTGTTCTTCGTAAAATCATGCGCTAGAGCCTTTTTGGTAGAACTAGGGTTTTGAAAGTTTTATGAATTAATTAACTCTTTTGTGTGTCCTCCGTACAACACTACTTGTGGATTTATTTTATATATGATTGTACTTTTGTAATCCATATTCACTGTCATTTTATGCATCTTCAATTGGTATATAGAGTCTGAAAATATATCTTGGTTGTAGATTGAGTACGTTCACCGCTGAACATGGTTTCATGTTATGATTCTAAGTGAGGGAACTCCGAAGATTCATTAGAACTATCTTATATAAAAACTTATTAATTGAATTGAATTCGGGTTATAAGTAGGATAAAGAGGATAATTTTATAGTACATATAAAAGGAGATCATATCGGGTTAGAGTACCAATTGGCCAGGAAAATAATTGATACTGATAGTACCTAGAAAGGGGGGTAAAATTATATCTCTTACTCCAAGGCTATTCACACGTGTTACACACATATTTACTTGTTTCTATAGAGTATATTTGCATGATTTAGTGATGCATCCATATTCCACAAGGCATAGTCGGACATCAACACACGAAAGGGAGATTAATGAGTGAAAGTGAATTATCCTAGAGATACCTATTCTCCTACTTGATCCACTTTCGTATTCTTCTAGTGTTATTTATTTTATTTGTTATTTTAATTAATTGTTTAGTAGTTTAATAATTAAATCTCAAACTTTATTGCTTCCATCTTAATTAATTTAGTTAATAATTTAATTGATAATACGCCGTCCTTTGGGTTCGATATTTAACTTGGTCGCTTGCTTAAGCTACAACTGATATCCTTCATACTTGGGGATTAATTTTGCGTGCAAAGAAAATGCGCATCAATCTTTCGTGCGACGCCACATACCTTATTATCTACAAAATTAGCTCAATCTTCCGTGCATCGATATATAAACAAATTATATGATGCAATCATTAGCTCAATGATTCTTATTTCAAATATTATTAAAACATTGTTCATACTAAAACTATGCTTTTAATATATAATCCAATAGACACCCCTTCACACTCAACATATAATTTCACCCCATTATCGTAATATCATAATGGATATCATTTATCTAGCACACACTAGCTCAGTAAGAGAATGTTGTGGACAGGGACAGTGGCAGGAATCGAAGTCAGAGGGGCCCAAATTTACACTATAAAATAAAAAACTATTCCATCCTCTAGAATTGAATTATTCAGGTTATTTAGAAAAATTACTTTATATTTCTCAAGATTAGATTCATGTTTATTGATTCATTATTTTTAAGTAGAATGGCTTCTTTTTGATAAATTTTGTTGAATTTTATGGGGTATTTTTAAATAATAAATCAAATATTAAATTTTATATGATAGTTATTATGAAAAAACTAGGACAAGAAAAAATGTGATTCTAAGAAAAATTAAAATAAAGTCATATAAAAAATAGAAGAGAAACATAAATAATATATAAAATAATAAAGAAAATAGAAGGGAGAACTTAAAAGAAATAAGAGAGAACTACGCTGAAATAGGGATTCGATACAGTGACCTCTCACTACTCCTCGAAAAGCACTACCACTAGGCTATAGAAATATAATAATAATAATATTATATATATATATATATTTTTTGAAAATCTAAGGGGGGCTCAGTGCCCCTGTTGGCCCTTACGTAGCACCGTTGTTGGTTGTAGATGCAATTCACGTCATGGCTTCGTACTCAGATCTAAAGAAGTCTAAATTTACTCATGACAAGAGGAGTTTGAGAAATGCTTGGTGTCACAGCTGTTATTTGTTAAGTATTTGGATTATTTATTTTATCTTATTATTTTAAGTATGGGATTATATATGAAACATATTTTTCCTTTCACGATAAATATATCCATTTGATATTATTTTTGAAATTCTTATCTTAATGTTATCCCGTCTCCTGCCAACAAGAACCATGATTTTCTCAACAATCTCTCATTATAACTGAATGGAGACTATCTCGTGGACACACATCTTACATGTACTTAGCAAAAAACGAGAAGGTAAAAAATCTTAAACTCTCTACATATTCACAAATCACATTTCAATTTTTAAACTTCACAATTCAAACTCACTAAATACAAATCTTTCTTCCTGGTTGCTGTCACGAAAATCTACTCTTCCTCCATGGGTGTTCAAGTTCGTACTCCACTCTCTCTGGTATCACGTTCTTTCTCATAGTTTGTTTAAAAGATAAACTTGGAACCAAATTTTATTGAACGAGCTCGTAATCTCCATGTTGACAACTGTTCTTACTTCACTTAGATATAATAATTCCTAGATATCATGCTAGTGTCATACTCTAGGAGTTTTACTTCTTTTCTCTGTGGTGGAGATTAGGTATTACTATTAATGTTAATATTAATATTTTTTCTCTTTAATTGGTCCATTTATATATTCCATGATGTTTTTCACTATATCTCTACTGAGGGTCTTACCGATGTGTTAATAAATTACGTTAGATATATTTTAACGGATTGTACATTTTATTTTATTTATTTATTTAAAAAAAGGTGATGATGATTATTGTTTGGTTCTGCTTGTGAGGAAGAGAGTCGAAAAGGGTTTTGGGTTTTCATTACTTTTACCCACGAATGATGCTAGTGTTAACCTTTAGGGAATAGTGATTAATATGGTTAGCATGTGCACTGTAGTGTTAGAAAGTGGTCCCTAATCTTTTAATTATCATGATCGGAAGACAATAGGAGAGTAAGACATGTAGATTCCATTTTGTCTCTCTCTCACAATGTCATGATTGAAGTGGCAGAGCCAAACCTCCCATAAACATTAACTGTGAACATAATTGAGGTGGCGGGAACTCCCGTCAACATGATTGGGTGCAGGCTGAAACCCAGCACATATTAAGTATACAATGAAATTTAATAAGTGCAATCATAATATTGAATGTTAAACTTGGTGAAGAGTGAAAGTTACTCCACCTTAATAGTGTCTCTGAAAAAGTAGGACATTAGGACAGCAAGCTGACGTCGTATGTATTCTTTCCTCTCTCTTTCTCTCTTTAATTCTATTGTCACTCTCTCTATTTATTTTTCTTTTTTAACTTCGTTCTTCCCCAAATTGGGTTAAAATTGTATATATAGGTGGTAAGAGAAGTAAAAAGTTGTCCATAGTTATTGGATATGAGAAAAGCATGTAACTAGTTTCAACAAATAAAATCGCCTTCACATATTAAGTCACGTAGTAGATATTAGGTTTATCTTTTATTTTATTATATTAATTTATTATATTATATTATGTAACATATATTTATTATTTTATATGGATAAATATCGTCCAATCTTATAGATAGATATCATCCAATTTTATCCATTTATTATAGATAGAAATCATTCAATCCTATTCATTTATTATGGATAGATATTATTCAATCTTATCCAATTAATCCAATCCAATCCATTTATTATGAATAGACATCATCCTATCTTATTATTATATTATTATAAATAAACATATAAAACTAAATAATTAAGATATAATATATATGAAGTCATTTTATTTAAAAGTAAAATTTACGAAAATATAGACTAGAAAACATTGAGGTGTTATACATTCAGCAGATGGTGAGGCATGGAAAGAATTTGATAATGAGTTCGATTGGTTTTCTGATGATCCTAAAAATGTTAGACTGCCCCTGGCTCCTGATGGTTTTAATCTATTTGGAAACATGAACACCGCTTATAGCATGTGGCTAGTAATTTTTAACTCCTTTGAACTTGGCTCCTTGGGATTGTATAAAATAACCATTTCTCATGTTGTCTTTACTCATCCCAGGGGAAAGGTCACCACGTTTAATGTGGGTTGAAGTTATCACAACGTTTTACGTTCTACGGTGCAGAAGTTTCGAATGCATGCTGCTGCCCTATGGACAATTAATGATCTTACAGCATATGGTGATTTATCTGGATAGAGTACTAAAAATACTTAGCTTGTCCAGTTTGTAATGAGCAAACACCTTCTCAAACACTAAGGAGCAAGTTGTGTTACATGGGTGTTCGACGTTATCTACGCAAAGATCATCCTTGGAGGAGAAGTAGAAAGTTTAATAGTAAAAGAGAACTCATAGAACCACATAAAAATTTAAATGGTGGGGATATATTAAGACAGTTGGAGAGAGTTCAGGTTCAAACGCTAGGGAAATAAAACAATAAAAAGAGAAAACATCCGCCTGAGGAGTTGAATAGATGTACGGATAGCATTCTCTTTAGACTACCATACTGGAAACAATTGAAAGTTAGACACAATTTAGATGTAATGCATATTGAAAAGAATATTTGTGAAAGTATCTTCGGTACTTTAATGAATGTAGATGGGAAAACAAAAGACACTGTAAAACCAAGACTGGACTTTGAAGATATGAAAATTCGTAAGGAGTTGTTCTTGATTAAGAGAAATGATGAAAAATATGTCATACCAGCAGCATGTTACGTTTTGCAAAAGAAAGTAAAACAAGTATTTTGTGAGTTTCTGCGAACCATTAAATTTTCAGATGGATATGGTTTTAATATTTCTCGTTGTGTTGATGCAAATGATCAAAAGATATCTGGACTTAAAAGTCATGATTGGCGTATACTTTTACAGAGGATAATCCCAGTTGGTATATGTGGATCTGTAAATAAGAATGTAAGTGGTGCACAAAATGTACTATTTCTTCAACATTACACATGGCCGGTCCTAAGCATAGTCAAGAAGGGCGACCACCCAAATTGGCCTCAAATCTTAGTTGTATGTATTTTTCAATTCTTGTCTTATTAAATTTATTAAATAAATTCAGAGGGCTATCTCCTCTTATACCGTTGTAATCATTAAATTATTTATTTGACAGTTATAAACTAAATTTATTTTTTGTTAAATGATATTAACTATTATGACTGTTGTACTTAGCTATCTTCACGGTTTACCATTAAAATAGTAATTTATTTTTATTTTTTGTTAAATGACTTCATGCCCTTTGTACTCCTAAACTCAGCCTTATATAAATCTAATTTTCCGTAAATATTTTGCAATTCTCTTTCTTATCGAATTTCTCTCTCTTTCTTTCTTTATCAATAATTCAATATTCAACCTTCTTAATTCTTTCTTTTAAGTGTTGTCATAGAAGTTAGCAAGTTAGTATTAGTAACTACAATCGACTCTTGCAATAGCTCGTTATTGCATTGATGTTGACACTTGACAGTAGGTGATGGTGCTCTAATTTCAAATCTAAATCAATCATTCTTCAAACGAGGTTATATCATTCTTTTACTATTTTTTTTTATTTTATTAATTAAATTTGTTTTTTATTTGCTTAAAATCATCAATCATGTTTCTAGAAAATATGCATAAGGTAGTACAAAAAAGAAACAAAAGAAAAAAAAACTTGAAAATAGGGGGATTCTCAAAGAAGTGTGCTTGATAAATTTATAAAGGTGGGTCTTCAAAAGAAAATGATGAACATGTAGGAAATGAGCAAGAATAAATAAAAGGGTTAATTTCTAAAAAATTCACCATCTTATTGAGGATTTTCAAATCTATCACGATTTTTTATTTTTGTCAATTCAATACATGATTTGTTTTATATTTTCAATTCTATCATGACATTTTATTTTTATCAATTCAATACGCTATTTAATATTTTCAATTATATCACATCTTTTATTTTTCAATTTAATACACCACTTATTTTATATTTTCAATTCAATTCAATTCATTATTATTATTATTATATTAAAAAATGATACTTGTACTGGTTTTAAAAAAATTATATTCTTAATAAAAATAAAAAAAATGATATACACGATATATGAACTAAAAATTTTCGCCCATTATAACTTTATATATTCAGTATATACACCTTTATTTAAAAAAAAGTTGTACAAAGAACGAAACAAAGATAATAATAATAATAATAATAATAATAATAATAATAATAATAATAATAATAATAATAATAATAATAATAATAATATAGTGTATTAGCTGTTATAAAAAAATTAAATCCCAAATCCAAATAATTTTAATTACCAGTATAATAAATAATAATAATAATAATAATAATAATAACAATAATGTTGGTTTCTTGAGCAGAAAGTCGTACGTTGGACCCCTATTGTTTTTTGGGATTTTATGTTTAATTTTTAAAATTTGGCAGTCAAATTTTATTAAATTTTTTAATTATTTTTTATTTTTGTTAGTGTGTTTAATATTGGAGTAACAAATTTTATTTGATTTATTTAATTTGTTTAGTTATTTTCAATTTTAAAAATTGTAAGTTAAAGTTGGTTAATTTTTAGATATTTTTCTGTTGCAAAATATAATAATAATAATAATAATAATAATAATAATAATAAATTGAATTGAATTGAAAATATAAAATAAGTGGTGTATGAAATTGACAAATAAAAGTTGTGGTAAAATTGAAAATATTAAATAGATCATCTATTGAATTGAAAAAAATAAAATGTCGTGATAGATTTGAAAATATTAAATAGATCGTGTATTGAATTGATAAAAATAAAATATCGTGATAGATTTGAAAACCCCCAATAAGGTGGTGAATTTTTTAGTAACTAACCCTAAATAAAATATAGTTAAGATTACATGGTATGGATATGGTAAGAGTTGAGAATAAAAATGAGTTAAATGTAGATAAATTTACTAGTGTAATTGAAGATGAAATATTCTTAAATGAGGAAGATTTGGAAAACAATGAAATAGATGATGAAGAGATTGATAATAAAATTGAGAAACGTGAAAATATTCTAGAGAATGAAGATTATACGTGGGATATATATGATCCTAGAGTTTGGGATAACATTGATAAAAAAAATAGTGATATATTGGTGGAGAAAGGTCCTAGAAGAGAAAATGATCTCAAATTTTCTAGAGATAAACTTTCTAGACACTTTTCATATACACATCACAAGAAAATTATCAAATTGTGAGAATCAAGATAGAAAATAGTTGTGTACTCAAAAAGTGCAAACATAGTGTATTATTTTGTTTGTTTAAATTGGTGAATAATAAGAGTTTATTAGCAAATAAAGGTCTCAATGATTGTAAACACTTAAGTGATAGTCTTAAATTACATAAAAATGTTCGAGCATACTACCAATTAATATGAAAACATGGATTGATTAGCAAATTAGATTAAATAAAAATGTAACTATTGAAAAAAAGATGCAAAATCAAGAGCATTTCATAGGTCATGTGCATGTCATTCTCTTAATTTAACGGTTTGTCATAAGTCAAATTCTTGTGTTAAAGTTGTGTCATTTTTTGGAGATCATGTGCAACGCATGTATACTTTGTTTGCTAGTTCTACTTAAAGGTGAAAATTTTTACAAGATCATGTTCTCCAATTAACTCTAAAACCTTTGTCAACAACAAGATGGGAAAGTCACATTAACAGTGTTACAACTATAATAACTTAATCATGTGAGATCAAAGAAGCATTGTTTGAGTTATCAAGAGTGAGTGAGGATGCTAAAACTAAGAGTGAAGATGAATCATTAGCAACACATGAGCTTGAAAATTTTAAAATTTTATTGGGCATGATTTTATGGTATTACATAATCAAAAAAATTAACATGATCGGTAAGAATTTAAATCCAAAGATATGCAAATTGATGCTGTAGTAAAATTTTTGAAAGATTTAATATCTTACTTTGAAAAATATAGAGAGGAATCTTATGAATCTGCTATTATATTAGCTAAATAGCTTGTATCTAAGATGGAGATTGATCCTATTTCCACCCCTCCTCCCCTCCCCCCCCCAAAAAAAAAACGTATAACTTTTAGAAAGAAACTATTTCATAATAATTCTCAAGATGTGTTTTTACAATCTCTGGAGGAACATTTTAGGGTCAATTATTTTCGTATTATAGTTAATATTTCCATTTCATCTTTAAAATCAGATTTATTTGAGAATATTTTTAGTTTTTTTTTATTTATATCTAAGAAATTACTTTCATTAAATAATAAAAGTTTGCGTGAATCTTATATTAAGCTTCATGGTGCTCTTATGCATAATGATAAATTTGATGTTTATGATAATGATTTATTTTCCCAATTTCAAGTATTACAACATTGTTTACCTAGAGAACCAAAGTCTGCTATTGAAGTTCATGAGTTTGTAAGATCATTGGATTGTTTTCCTAATGTTTTTATTGCCTATTGAATCATCTTACTATACCATGTTGTAGCATCAACAAAGAAGTATTTCTAAGCTAAACTTGATAAAATCATATTTGCGCTAGTCCATGTCTCAAGAAAGATTGAATGGATTGTCAATGTTACGTATTGAAAATCCAGATATTGCTGATTTAGATGACTTTATTGAAGATTTTGCTTCTCAGAATGCTAAAAAATCCAGATATTTTCAATAATATTTTAATACTTATCTTTTGGCCTTAATGTTTGTAGGTGTTGAAGATCTTGAAGCTCTTATTCAATTTGACTATTTTAGTTTGATTATATGGACTATTGATCCTTTTGTATTTAAATTATGTACTCTTTTTAAAAATATTTGTCATAGATTATAAATATTTTGTAAGAGTTATAAATATAATTATAAAATATCATAATTATTAAATTTATGTTTGGTTTATATATATTTATAATATATACACATATTACTTTTTTTAATAATTGGGGCTCTTTTTTTTAATTTCACCCAGGGCCATCTCTGACATCACGTAAAACCTTCTCACATGAAATTATCCAAAATAAATGATGTATAATAATGCATCTTCACGCACCTCCTTATAAAATCACGACTTCAATTCTAGAAACTTTGTATGTGATGGTATCCATACAATAATTAATGTGATGTGGTTAGAGACCATGTAATATCATTCATGAGAGCATTAATAGAAATTGCATCAGCATGAGGGTGCAACTTTTTCTTTACCTAGAAATTGAATAGGATGAAAATTAATATATACATGGTATGTTGTGTGAGAAATTTAATGAACAAGTAGGCATAGAGATGTAAATGAATATTAATTCCTTTAAGTATTTTTGGATTGAGGGATTTGAGGAGAGATATATAAATTCATCACTCAAATCCCTCCATCATGTTTGGATGGTGAATCAAATCAACGGATTTATAAATTCATTTAAAGGGATAGATTACAAATCTTGTATTTGAAATTGATATTTTTTTAAAGTCATTTTGGAATGATTTTCAAAATTTTAGTCAAATCTTGTCAATTGAATTCCTTCCAATTAATGGAAAAATATTTTAATATTTATATTAAAAAAAACAAAAATAACTAAATAATTTTCAGAAAATAATATTTATTTTTATATTTTTAATTCAACCTCATCCCCACACTCATATATATATTACTTTTTTTAATAATTGGGGCTCCTTTTTTTTTTAGATTTCGCCCAGGGCCCTAAAAATCTCAGGGGCATCTCTGACATTACGTAAAACCATCTCACATGAAATTATCCAAAAGAAATGTTGTATACTAATGCATCTTCACGCACCTCCTTATGAAATCACGACTTCGATTCTAGAACTTTGCATGTGATGACATCCGTATAATAATTAATATGATGTGGTTAGAGATCATATAATATCACTCATTAGAGTATTAATAGAAATTGCATTAGCATGAGGGTGCAATTTTTCATTTACCTAAAAATGGGATAGGATGAAAATTAATATATATATATATATATATATATATATATATATATATATATATATATATATATATATATATATATATATATGGTATATTGTTTGAGAAATTTAATGAACAAGTAGGCATAGTGGTGTAGATGAATATTAATTCGTTTAAGCTGTGTTTGGAATGAGAGATTTGAGGAGAGATGTATAAATCTATCTCTCAAATCCCTCTATCATGTTTAGATGGTGCATCAAATCAACAGATTTATAAATTTATTTAAAGGGATGGATTACAAATCTTGTATTTGAATTTGATATTTTAAAGTTATTTTGGAAGGATTTTCAAATTTTTAGTCAAATCTTGGCATTTGAATTCCTTTCAATTAATGAAAAATACTTTAATATTTATATTAAAAAAATAAAAATAACTAAATAATTTTCAGAAAATTATATTTATTTTTATATTTTTAAGTCAACCTCAACCACCTACCCACCCCTCGCCCACCTCACCCTACTCCCCACCCCTATCTCCACCCTCCTAGGCGCCCCCTTATCTCATTCAGTATCGTGCATCAAACCATAATCCACACACCCCATCCCACCCCACCCCCTACTCCACTTTCCCCAACCCACAATCCAACTACCCCAAACTCTCCAGAAAATTTATTTTAATTAAATTACAGATTTTAATATTTAATATAATAAAATTTTAATTTAAAAATAATTATTGAACTGTGGATTTGAAAATCCTTTCGTAAATTCATTATACATTCAAATAATGTAATTCATATAAATAGATTTAAAATTAATGAAATTTAAATTTGATTCATTTTTAAATTCATTGGATTTCAAATTGACTCAATCCGAACACAACAATACCATTTTTTTTTGTACGAGAAATATTTTGTTCACCGTGAGTATTTGGATATATCAGTTTCACTATAAATAATTGGATTACAGTAGATTACGAGGTAATAAGATCACAACAAATCTTTACAAATATTTACATCAATTTAAAAGAATTAAATTGATTCTTTTTTTTTTATCTAATTTGATTGCTTTTATCTTATATCTTCAATCTTGGTATTATATTCCTTATTACCCTCCCTCAAGTAAAGTGTAGGATTCTCAACAATACGAAGCTTGGAACGTAAAAGCTCAAACAAAGGTCTAGCAAGACTTTTAATAAATTTTCCTTCCACTTGAAGACTGGAAGGCACAAAACGTGTATCCAACTACTGGCTTGTGACAAGCTCACGCATAAAATGGTAGTCTATGTCAATATACTTAGCTCGCTTATGTGCAATAGGATTTTTACTTAGAAACAATGCACTCTTATTATCACAAAGCAGCAAAGGTCGAACAGTAGGTAAGGCACGAAGTTTACGGAGAAAATGTGTAAGCAAAAATTAATTCTTAGGCGGTGTTGGCAAGAACACGATATTCAAATTCATAACTGGAGCCTGCTACGGTACGCCATTTCTTAGCACTCCAAAGGACCAAGTTAGCGCCTAAGAAAATGAAGTAGCCATAAGTCAAGTCACGCATCTCTATGCAACGAGCCTAACCGCGTCAGAAAAATCTAAGATAGTATATTTTGGAGAATGAGAGAAAATTGAAGGCCGTGATGGATGGTGCCCTTAACATAACGTAAGACACATTTAACAACTGTGAAGTGTTCAATAGTAGGAGATTTAAGAAACTGGCTTGAGGTAATTGACAGTATGAGATAATTCTGGACGAGTTATCGAGAGGTATTGAAGAGCACTGACGATAGAACGATAACATGGGATATTGAAAGGGTTCTCCAGTACTAAGAAATGATTCCCCCGGTGCTAGCAGAGTGGAAACTAACTTTTAGTCAAGCAGTGAAGCACGAGTAAGAATGTCATGAGCATATTTAGCTTGTCTTAAGAATAAACCATTTTCAGAGTGAGTTACTTCAAGACCAAGGAAGTAACTCAGGTTGCCCAAGTCCTTCACAACAAACTCCTTGTGTACATGAGCAATGAATTTTTGCAAAATAAGTGTATTACTATCAGTTAGTGTTTTTATAACCGGATCGGAGACTGAACCGGTAGATGCAACGGTTCGAGGTTCATCGGTCGGACCGGTTCAACCGGTTGTTCTATTGGAAAATTGAATTTTACATATTTTCAATTATATTTTATAATATTACAATTCATTTAAAAATTTTATAATAATCAAAATTATTTTATAAAGAGAAAATACAATTTATATAAAAATATATTAGATAAAATATTTATAGTTTATAATTCATATATTTTATATACATTTTTATATATTCTCTCAATAGCATATTACATAATTTATACTCAAACTACTATATATCTGGTGATCCACTCCAAGAAAATCACATAATTTAATTCAAAATTTAAATATTATGTTTTAAAATAAATAAAAATAAAAGTGAAATAATGTAAAAATATAAAATATGAAAAGAAAAATAAAAAAATAAAAAAAACCGATTGGACCGATTCAACCGGTTTTTCCGGTTTTGATCGGTTCTAGCCGATTCAATCCAAAAAATAGTTTTATAGGGGTTTTGAACCGGTTTGGAGGCCGATTCCCAGTTGAACTAGTTCAACTGGTCATCCCAACCGGTTTTTAAACTCACTACTACCAGTAACTATAATATCATCAACATAAAAGAGCGAAAATAAGTAACATGAGAATTATGAAGGAAAAAGAGAGATGTATCCGCCCTGCTACAGATAAAGCCCAAACTAATTAGAAAAGTACTAAAGTGGTCAAATCATGCATGAGGAGCTTGGCGAAGGCCATACAAACCCTTCTTGAGGCGACAAACATGCTGTGGAAAACGAAGATCTGTAAAACCCAGAGGTTGATGATTAGCCATAACTTGTAGTCGGGTTGACCAATTCAAGAATTTATCGAACCATAAGGAGGTAGACACTAGTGCTTAAGCGATCTCACATTTCTTATAATTTTATAGAGACGAATCATCACAGTTTGGTTGTAAAATAAGTAAATTGGATTTAATAAACTAAACAAGTTAACAAAGATCAACAAACAAGATGAATGAATGGAAAGTGGTTTACCAAATTGAATAAAAGTGAGATCAACAATAATAAAGAAGTGGTAATTCTAGGAATTATATATCAAATGCATGTGTTTCATGGATATATGATTAAGGGCCAACACTAGTTTCTTCTAAACTTTCTCTCGAAATGAATAGAATGTGAATCCAAATAAGAATTCCAAAATAGCTCAATGGATTGGTTCTCACTCAAATAATTCCAACTAGGTACTAAGTTTAAATGAGAGTCCCTTCACACAATCAATCAACCTCTCGATCAAACCAATCGGATGTCTTATCAAAGGGTTCTAAATCCTAAATGATATCTCTATCTCTTTAAGACTTATAATGCACATGAGGTCTATGATGAATTGATCAATGAACTATCCTAAATATATAATGATTTCTCAATCTAACCACATGTCTATGACAATAAATCACACAATTCAACAAGGGAGATTAGCCTACCATAATCATAAGATCATTAACATAGACATTAAAAACCTTACAAGTCATGATAAACAATTATGTTTACTACAAAAATTGGATGAATACTCCTTTGGATTGGCTCCAATAGTTATCTCCTTCCTTTCCTTGCAATTTTCCCTTCTTCCTTGCTTCTTCTCTTCACTTGGATGGAGAATTTGTGGTGAGATGATGATGGAGTTAATAGATGAATGAAAGTGATGAAGGATGTGTCGTAAAATGAAAGAATTGGTGTGCGAGGTGTGTGGGCAGCTGAATTTCGAATCCAATCTGATCAAAATATTGAATGAATTGGTATTTATACCCCTTAGAGATCTTCTAGAAGATGTATGAAAAGTTTTCTGTTTTGGCACCTACACGACTCGTGTGCTGCAGCACGAGTCGAGTCGTGTCAGTGTTTCTCGGTCAAACTTTACTCAAGACGGCACATGAGTCGTGTGCTAACGCATGGCCAATGGGTGGCTGTGTTGGATGAATTGATGCTACTACACGGCTCCTCCTTACAGGCCCGTGTTGGTGATACGGGGCGTGTGCTGCAACACAGCTCGTACACCCAACACGGGCGGTCGTGTTGCTGCTGCTCTGTTTCTTCTTCCTTGTTTCATCTTCCATCTCCGTTTTTGCTCCGTTTTCACCTATTTTGCATATGATTAAGTTCATTCACACACAATTTCATAAAAACACATAACACCACCAAAATACACATAAATACGGATAAAATAACACGAAAATAGACCTAAAAAGACACTAAAATCTAGGTGAAAATATCACACATCACACCCCCAAACTTAAAGTGTTGTTCATCCCCGAACAACAAAAATGATAAAACAATGGGAGAGAGATTTTTACCTAGGAAAAGACTAAATGAACATAAGTAATAACACATCAATAGCAACAAGAACTACAACTCATGCTAAGTTATCCTACAATATTAGATTCATGACATAAGAAATTAACAAGTTCAATCTAAAGAGAATAAGGTGTAATACATTCCCTTTTAGCCCAAGCTTCACATAGATTATCAATTTCACTCATCACTCTTTTATGTAGGGTAAATCAACACTCACCAATCGATTGGTTTGACTCACTATAGACTTGCTCGTTGACTACATTCAGAAACCACCAAAGTTTCAATCAATGATAAAAAAAGGTCTTTCATTAAGGATGTAATGATAGGCTCTTTGGTAGGGTAGAAAATATTTAGATAGAAGTGACTAACACGTGTAAGTAATCGAAGAGGTAGCTACTTTCTTCCATTCTTCCACTTTCTTTCTTCCCTTCTTGTCTTTTGCATCATTCAAGTACTAATCATCACTTCACTTTTTCATTTTCAACTATTTTTGATTTTAAGCTCCCTTTTTTTTATTTTTAGTTTCTTGAGCGTCTTTGTTGATTTGCTCTTCTTCTTATTTTAAAGGTTGCATTTATCTTTTGTTCATACTCTTTTCATCCTTTTTCTCACTTGTTACCCTTTCCTTTTCTTCTCTTTATTTTTCCTTCCTAGCTATCATCTCCTCAATTACTCACACAAAAGGATATATATAAAGCTCATGTGGGCAATTAAGGTGTCATGTGCTAAATTCACAAGAAATAGGCTTAAATGCTCAAAGTGGTTGACAAAGGATGATGTTCATGGTATGGAAATTTTTTGGCAATGACTTATCATGACAAGGATGGCCTTAAATCATATCATCAATCTCTACTGATCGGATTTGGTCCTATAGTCCTTGAGCAAGTATTTAGTTTATCAAAATACAATCGATCCACTCATGAAAAGATATACCATGTATGCACGGTTGAGGCTCAAATTCTCACCAGTTTATGCTCGGACCTTATAGAACTTATTACACCACTTCATCTCAAAATTGAACAAGTTAAATAAAACATGTCACAATTCGAAAGTGTAGAGATTCTTAATAATAACTTGTCATCACTTATCACCACAATGTTCATCACTCACATTCAAAACGACTCACGACATCCCAAAAACAAACCACCAAAACGATCCCTAACAAGAATAAAAAATACACACACAACATAAAAGAAAAGACTCACCAAACAAGAAACAAAACAAAAACACAAAACATTCAAGAACAAAAATCACCACATAAAGAAATCAAACACAAAATCCACCCATCCATGATTAATGAAAGTCACATCTCATCTCATCCTTAATTAAAAAGAAATTCTAAATTACGAAATTAAAACATCCCAAAACAAAACAAATGAAGTATCAAATCCATCATAATCCAAATTAACTAGAAATGAGCTAAAGAAGTGTCGAGTACTAAAAGTACTCTCTTCAATTCTCCGGTGGGGGAGGTGGTGTCCTCTGGTAAGCTACCCAAGGGTTGTAGGCATGAGATGAACCCGAGAACTAGAAGTTAAACATCATAGTGAGCATCTCCTCCATGTTGTTTGAGTAGGCACGAGTTTGCTCATCATTATAATCCCTCCTACGCTGCCCCTCATGGATCTCCCTCATCATCACACCCTGTCTCTGCTGCTCCTCTCGAAACTCTCTCATCTGATCCACGTGTGACTGTTGAGTCTGCCTAATCTCCCTGACTTCATCTTCAAAAAAGTTCCACCTTGCATTCCCCACTCCGGGTCCCATAAACTGCTGTTGTAACTGAAATTCCTCCTCTCGGACTTCATCTTCTTCTCGCTCAAATACTAGAGGCTCTGGTGCTTGCTCTTCAAATTCCACATGATGAGGTTGCTCCTCTTCATCTCCTATCTCCATGTTCACTGGCTCAGCTCTCAGATCTCTTAGCTCCGGATTCTCTTCTACTCTAATCTATTGGAGCACTGCTTCTAATCCTTCTCTATTCTGTCTGTAGAAGGCTCTCATAACTGCAGAGTTGTTTTGACTCATCATTGCTAGATTTTGTTGCCTTCTTTGTCTGTGCACTGTAGTTAGCTCAGGAGCAGGTAGAGGAAATGGAGCTCCTTTATCTTGCCTCAAGCAATACATGTTTCCTATGAACGCTAAGAACGCTAAGAACTCCATCCTTATGAGTTGTGTGTAAGTGAGCCCCTCATTAACCATCATGTGTGGCATACCTCTAAGGTCGATGCCTAAACCTTGAGCAATCATGGTCACTGTTCCTCCAATCATAATTCCTCGAGTTTTTTCTCTTTTGCCACCCTTTCAACATGCTGAATGAAGTGAGCTGCGATGTTCACTCTAAACTCCTGATATAAACTGTACATGATGTACAACTATTTCTCGCCAACAGCTCCGCTCTCGAACCTCCCTAGAATGGTATTCGATACAATCTTTTCAAGATATCTCATGATCGGGTTTCTTATAGCTATCCCCTTTTAAGAGCTTGGAATGTACTCACCAGGTTCTATCTCATCGTCAACCAACTTTCTCCACCAGTTTTGTTGATTGAAACCCCCTCCTGGTAGAAAGCTCTGATGACCTCTAATAATCAGATACCCAAAGAACCTATTTATCTTATTCACATGAATCTTCTCCCATAACTCATTGTTCAAGTGAAATGTGATCGAGATAGAAAACTTGTTCCTATCCTTCTGAACCTCTAAGGTGCTCATAAACTCGACTGTAAGATGGAGGTAAGTGGGAGGTCTCTTGTCGAAGAATTCTTCCATATCCACCCGACGAAACAAAGTCCTCAGATCACCCTCTATCCTAAGACTATTCATAGTAGCTTGATCCTGGAATCGAGTTGCTCTAATTTTGGGTATTATATATTCTCATCTTAATGCATACTTCTCCCATTCTGTGAACTCAACTCCAAAATTAACTGGGTGTATTTCCTTCATCATCAACTTTGCATCAAGGTTGGATAGTTCCATATCTGTCTCAATAATAATGAAGTCCTCATTTCGTTTCCTCACTCTTCTTTCAGCCATCTGCAATATTGAACATATTTTAGATTATATTCAACTTCAACTCAAGGAAAAATATTTCATATTGCTTAAAATCATCACTTATTATTAAACTAAGTGTTAATTCTAGCATGCATTTAAGCACAACAAATAACATTCCTTAAGGATTTTCAATTTTTTAACCCAAGCAACTTCACAATAATTTATCCAACTGTTGCTATCAATCAAGTAAAGTTAACACCTCAATACTTCCATTCTTTCATGAATTTCATCATACATTCTTCACATGTGCACAATTTATCCAACAATGTATTACCAATGCTCATTATTCATGTAAATCCTTCAGTTTAACTCTAAAACACACTTAGAAATTTCATCAAACACTTGACATGCAACATATTTCAAAATGATTTCAACAAGAATTTACAATTTCCTAATGCTCAAATCCTCAACACCTAAGCTATTTCAACAATACAATCATCATAGAAGCATTATTAATCAATTTGTAACATCGCATGCACCTAATTCAATCACCATCAAAAATTCCCTAATTCAATTTCCTCATGAACCCTAATTCTTGCACAATTTCAATCAATCCACCAATTAAACTTGCAAATTCATGTTTCACAATCCTAAATATGCTTCAAACATACCATCATTCAAAACCCAAGCATGAATTTCAAATTTGACTCCTTCAAATGAAAGCTAGGGCACAAGAGATCATACCTTGAATGTTCTTGAATCAAATGGAAAGAAATTGATGTTTAAGCCTTGAGATTCACACTTTAATCACACAATCTTACCACTCTTTTGATGTTGGTTGATAATTTGTGGAGTTTGGGGACAAAACCACACGACGGGGAGTGTTTAAACACGAAGGGAATGAGCAGTCGTGTCCTAACAGCCGGCTTTTAAAACCTGACTCCAGACACGACACGAGTCGTGTGACGTAGCATGGCCAGAAGGTGGCCATGTTGCGTGAATTGATGTCTCCGCACGGCTATCTCTCACAGGCCCGTGTTGGTGACACGGCTCGAGTCTCGGCACAGGACACGACTCGTACGATGCTACACGGCCAAAAGGTGGCCATGTTGGATGAATTGATGTTGCCACATGGCCACATGTTACAGGGCCGTGTTGGCGACACGACTCGTGTACCTGCAGCTCTGTTTTTTCTAATTTTCAACTTCAAGCCTTGTCTTCCCCTGTTTTTATGCTTCTAATATTCCTTATTCATTCTCAAAACTCATAAACATCATTAACTCAACATTAGTTATCAAAATATGGATTATCATCTACTTCAACACCACCAAATTTGCCCAAAAATACAAGAATGTATGCAAACATAAAGTATAACATATCGTACCACACCATATCCCCCCAAACTTAAATTGAAACAAGAGTTTCAAGGTAAGTTTGCAAAAAGTGGTAAGATATACCATTACACATACATGAAGCACTCCTTGTCTCTTCAATACCTCTTCTTTGCATGAGCACCATCCACCTACAAGGCCAAAAATGCAAAACAAGAAAAAGAAATATTTACAAACCTACACTACTAAAAGGATATGAGCTTTCAAGAGGAGAAGGTGTCAACATATACCAACTCCCTTTGAGAGGGAGAATGGTAATGTTTCACCCTGTGAACATTAACCACAAAAGCATTTCCATCCGATCCTTCAAGCTTTATCGAGCCATCATCTCTCACTTCAATCACCAAGTACGGACCGGTCCACTTGGAAAGAAGTTTTCCAGGGAACAACTTAAGTCTTGAATTGAACAATAGAGCTTTATCCCCCGGAATAAACTCTCTTGTTTTTGATCCTTTCATCGTGCCATCTTTTGAGCTTCTCTTTCAAAATCCTTGAGCTTGAATAAGCTTCTTCTTTAAATTCTTCCAATTCAATCAACTGGAGACACCTTTTCTTTCCGGATACTTTCTCATCAAAGCTCAACTTCCGAAGGGCCCATAGTGCCTTATGCTCCAACTCCACTGGTAAATGGCATGCTTTCCCATAAATAAGCTTGTATGGAGAAAAACCTAAGGCGGTTTTGTGAGCCGTACGATAGGCCCAAAGGGCATTGTCAAGCAATCCTTTCGATTTCCATTGACCGTCTTCTCAAGTACGAGCTTCACTTGCCTATTTGACACCTCCGCTAAACCATTTGTTTGAGGATGGTAAGGTGTAGATACCTTATGCTTCACTCCATAGCCCTTCAAGAGCTTCTCAATAAGCTTGTTGATGAAGTGGCATCCCCCATCACTAATCATGGCCTTTGGCACCCCAAATCTAGCAAAGATGTTCTTCTTTAAGAAAGCCTTGACCACTAGAGCATCATTTGTCCTTGTTGGGATTGCTTCTACCCATTTGAAAACATAATCTACCGCAAGCAATATGTAAAGGTAACCATTGGAAGGTGGAAATGGCCCATGAAGTCCATCCCCATACATCAAACACTTCAACCTCAAAAATGTTCCTCATGGGCATTTCATCACGTTGCCCTATGCTTTCAATCCTTTGGCACTGATCACATCCCTTGATGTGCTCCTTGAAATCCTTGAATAAAGTTGATCAAAACAAACCCGACTGTAGAATCTTTGCCCCCGTCTTTTGAAATCCAAAGTGTCCTCCACATGATGAACTATGGCACATCTCCATGACACTTAACTTTTCCTCCTCCGGGATACACCTCCTTATGATTCCATCCGGACAATTCTTGAAAAAAAGAGGATCATCTCATAAATACTCCTTAACATCATGATAGAACTTCTTCTTTTGATAATCGGTGAGATGATCCGGCTTGAGGCCACAAGCTAAGTAATTCACGTAATCCGCATACCATGGCCTCCCGGTCTCACATAGAGTGTACATCCTTTGAAAATTAATTTGAAGTATCTCTTCATCTGGAAACACATCCTTATTGAACTCCATGGTTCATTCTTCATCAACATTTTCTAAGCGTGACAAGTGATCGGCTATGATATTTTCGACTCCCTTCTTGTCACGTATCTCCACATCGAACTCCTGCAACATAAAAACCTAACGAATTAATCTTGGTTTAGCATCTTTCTTACTCATCAAATACCTAATGGCAGCATGATCTGTATAAACAATGATTTTCGTGCCAACTAGGTATGGACGAAATTTTTCAAATGCATAAACCATGGATAAGAATTCTTTTTCCGTTGTGTTATAATTCTTTTGATTTGCATTAAACTTCTTGGATGCATAATAAATAGCTCAAAACTTCTTCTCTCTCACTTGTCCTAACACTACTCCCAAAGCATTGTCGCTTTCATCACAATGGAGCTCAAAAGGCTTACTCCAATCGGGAGAGACGAGTATTGGTGAAAAAACTAAGGCCTCCTTAAGTACCCTAAAAGCATCAAGACATTCATTGTTAAATTCAAATGGAGCATCTTTTACAAGCAATTTACATAAAGGTTTGGCTATGTTAAAAAAATCTTTTATAAAACATCGATAGAACCCAACATGACCAAGAAATGATCTAACCCTTTTTTTTTTTTTTTTGGTGGGGGAAGATGTTCAATGGTGACAACCTTTGCCCTATCAACTCTCAAAACTTTCTCTGATATATGATGTCCAAGTACGATACCCCCTTGAACCATAAAATGACATTTTTCCCAATTCAAGACTAGGTTCGTATCTTGACATCGCTGCAAAATCATAGAAAGATTAGCCAATCATTTATCAAATGAAGGTCCAAATACGGAAAAATCATCCATAAAAATCTCCATTATATTTTCAATCAATCCCCCAAATATGGCCATCATGCAACGTTGAAAGGTGGCGAGGGCATTGCACAACCCAAAAGGCAATTTACAGAAAGCAAACGTGTCATACGGACAAGTAAAAGTTGTTTTCTCTTGATCCTTAGGGGGGCTATCATGATTTGGTTGTACCCCGAGTAACCATCTAAAAAATAATAATACTTGTATCCCGCCAACCTATCAAGTATTTGATCAATAAAAGGCAAAGGGAAATGATCTTTATGAGTGTTTTCATTAAGCTTCCTATAATCACAACACACTCTCCAACCCGTTTTTACCTTTGTAGCAAGCTCTTCATCAAATTCCGTTTTAACAATGGTTAGACCCCCTTTCTTTGCCACAACATGCAACGGACTTGCATGCGGACTATCACTTATGGCATAAACAATATTAGCATCCAACTATTTCAAAACTTCTTTCCTAACAACCTCTTGCATAATGGGGTTCAAACGACGTTGGGGTTGTATACATGATTTACTCTCATTAATCAACCTAATGTTATGCATACAAATAGTGGGACTTATGCCTTTCAAATCATCTAGACTCCACCCTAAAGCACTTTTATGATCTCTAAGTACCCTCAACAATTTATCAAGTTCTAGAGGTGAAAGGGATGATAATACAATTATCAGAAAGGTCTTGTTGTCCCCCAAATATGCATACATAAGGTGATCGGGTAATGGCTTCAATTCTTCCTGTCCCTTATCAACTTTAGCTCTTCATTCTCTATCTCCAATGGAAGGTACTCCCTTTTTCCATAGTACATCATCTTGGCTTCATCTTCTTGCATTTCCTTACAAGCATTCAAGTCATGTAAGCAATCATTTATATCATCATCTTCTAAACAATAAAAAGAAGAATTAGAGTTAAGGGATAAAGTAAGAGAATGACTTATGCTTGTCTCAAGAGGATCCTTTGATAGGAAAAATGGCAAGTTCTTTTGAACAATCTCATCAATCAATTCAATCCTTCTACATTCTTTTTTCTCATTCAGATGTCTCATAGCAATTCTCAAAGAAAACACAACTTCTTCTTCATTCACTCTCAAAGTCAATTCCCCTTTATGCACATCAATTAAAGCCCTTCCCGTGGCCAAGAATGGATGCCCCAAAATTAATGGAACATTTGCATTCTCATCCATGTCAAGCACTACGAAATCTACCGGGAATATGAACTTTCCAACTTTAACTAACACATCCTCAACTACTCCCTTAGGATAAGTCAAAGACCTATATGCTAGTTGCAATGTAACGGACGTAGGCTTTACTTCCCCTATACCAAGTTTCTTAAAAATAGACATAGGCATCAAATTGAGACTAGCCCCAAGATCACAAAGAGCTTTGTGCACTTCACTCTTCCCCATTTCGCATCGTATGACAAAACTCACCGGATCCTTTAGTTTTGGAGGCAACTTCTTTTGAATTATGGCACTACACTCCTCCGTCAAGTTTACGGTCTCATTCTCCTCTAAGCTCCTTTTTCTTGCCATGATATCTTTCGAAAACTTAGCATAGTGAGGCATTTGTCTCAAGGCATCCGCAAAGGGTATATTGTGTGGATCTTCTTGAAAATTTCCAAAAACTTTGTAAATTTCTCATCCAACCCCTTCTTTAAAAATAGATGTGGAAAGGGAATAGGTACTTGTGTTTTTAGAATTCCCCAACTATCCCTTTCCACTTTCATTTCTTCCTCTTGCTTTTTCAATGCCTTAGTTCTTTCCCATTTCTTCTTAACAACTTTCGGTTCAACCATATCCGTTTCATCCTTTTTTTCAGTTTCAACTTCAATTTCTTCCACAAACTCTTCTTCTACCAAGTTTTCCTCAACCTCATTTTCTTCCACCTTCTCATCTTCTATAGGCATAGAAGGTTCCTCATAGTTTGTTCCACTCCTCAAAGTGATTGTCTTGCATTGCTCTTTTGGATTTACAACGGTGGTAGAAGGAAATTTTCCTTTCTCATTTGCACTCAACGAACTAGCAATTTGACCAACCGAATGCTCCAAGGCTTTGAATCTTCTATCATTAGCTTCATCAATTTTTCTTCTTGTCTCATCTTGAGCTTTGTTTGATGCAATCAACTTTTCAATAAGTTCTTCAGTGGTTGCCTTCCCTTCATTATTTGGCGCTTTAGCTCCCGGATGATACCCCGGAGGATAAGTACCCGCATTGCTCGGGTTTGAATAAGAGAAGTTATCTTGCCTCCTTTGTTGTTGTGGGTATGAGCTTCCACTTCCTTGATTATTGAAGCCTCCTTGCCTTGGTGGATAGTGTCCTTGGTTGTGGTTGAAATTACCTTGGTAATTGTTTTGATAGTTACTTTAGTAATTCCTTCCTTGCATGTATTGTACATCCTCAACACGTGGTATTGTCATAGTCCATTATTCCCCACTAACACTATTTGGAGGAAGCACACTTTGATCAATTTGGACTTCAACCATATTAACTCCTTGATTATTCACACTTTGATTCAAACTCATTTGCCTCATTACCTCTGCCGCTATCATCTCAACACTAGGCATGCTTGGCTCCACACTAGCACTCTTCACATTAAACTGTTGCCCTTGATCGAAGCTCTCAAATCCATTGCATCCACTAACTCTTTCCGATGGCCATTGGTAGACATTTGTAGCAATCTCATCAAAAATCCTTATAGCCCTTACAGGTAGTCACTCCAAGTATGGATCCACCCGCTGAAGCATCAACAAGCACTCTTTGACCATTTACCAAACCTTGATAGAAAAATCCAACTTTTTATTTTTCGGGAAACCATATTGTGGACACTTGCATAGCATATCCTTAACTCGTTCCCAAGCTTCATAATAGCTCTCTTGAGGCATTTGCTTGAATTGAGTTATCAAGCTCTTCATTTGAAGCGTCTTGCAAGGTGGAAAATACTTGTTCAAGAACATTTGTGCAAGCTCTTCCCAAGTGTTACACGTTCTCGGTATAATAGTGGAAAGCCACGTTCTAGCACGATCCCTCAATGAAAACGGAAACAACCTCATCTTGATACAATCTTCACTCACCCCATTCATCTTCACGGTGTTGGCAATCTCAATGAATTGAGCTAGATGAGTATTAGGATCCTCATTCGGGGTTCCACCAAATTGTTGGTCTCTCACCATAGAAATTAAGCCCGCCTTAATTTCAAAGTTATTGGCATTGATTGGTGGCACCATTATTTGTGGCATTGCCCTTGCCATAAAGAAATCTTGGATCACTCTTGGATCTACTTGAGGTCCTCGATGCACCGGAGGTGGTGGTGGAGGTGCATAAGCGTGTTGAAAACCTTATTGAATCATGGCTTGTTGTATCATTTGTTGAAGCAAAGCTTGATTGTTAAGCCCTCCAAATTGTTGATGAGCTTGTTGAGGAGGATTGGCATTGACTTGGGGTGCTTGTGCGTTGTCTTGCACGTTTTGCACTCTGTCTCCATCATACTCAATATCATCACGTTCATCTTGATTGTTCTCCATTATATTACTTTTTTTGTTTTGTTCTCCTTTCTCCTTCTTCAAAAAGTGTTTTCAATCTCTAAATCAATGGGTTTAACTAGCTTCCCTTTTGACCTAGTTTGCATACACCTTCAAAATAAGAGAAGTTAGAACAATGTTTTCAAAAGCATATACAAGCAAATAGAGAAAGTAAAAATGTCTCTATTAAGATTACTCAAAAAGATCCTTCTTCAAGCTACTAGCAACCATTGCCTCCCCGGCAGTGGCGCCATTTGATTAGCCATAACTTGTAGTTGGGTTGACTAATTCAAGAATTTATCAAACCACAGGGAGGTAGGCACTAGTGCTTAAGCTACCTCACGTTTCTTGTAATTTTATAGAGACGAATCATCACAGTTTGTTGTAAAATAAGTAAATTGGATTTAATAAACTAAACAAGTTAACAAAAATCAACAAACAAGACAAATGAATGGAAAGTGGTTTACCAAATTGAATAAAAGTGAGATCAACAACAATAAAGAAGTGGTAATTCTAGGAATTATATATCAAATGCATGTGTTTCATGGATATATGATTAAGGGCCAACACTTGTTTCTTCTAAACTTTCTCTCGAAATGAATCGAATGTGAATCCAAATAAGAATTCCAAAATATCTCAATGGATTGGTTCTCACTCAAAAAATTCCAACTAGGTACTAAGTTTAAATGAGAGTCCCTTTACACAATCAATCAACCCCTCGATCAAACCAATCGGATGTCTTATCAAAGGGTTCTAAATTCTTAAGGATATATCTATCTCTTTAAGACTTATAATGCACATGAGGTGTATGATGAATTGATTCAATGAGCTATCCTAAACATATAATTGATTTCTCAATCTAACCACATGCCTATGATAATAAATCACACAATTCAACAATACAAATCAAGCAATTAACAATCAATGATAAAAAATCATAAATCCAATCAACACATGAATTTAAATACATAGATCCCCAAAATTAACCAACAACTCTCATGTTGCTAATCTCACAAGGGAGATTAGTCTACCATAATCATAAGATCATTAACATAGACATTAAAAACCTTACAAGTCATGATAAACAATTAGGTTTACTACAAAAATTGGATGAAAACTCCCTTGGATTGGCTCCAATGGTTATCTCCTTACTTTTCTTGCAATTTTTCATTCTTCCTTGCTTCTTCTCTTTTCTTGGATGGAGAATTTGTGGTGAGATGATGATGGAGTGAATAGATGGATGAAAGTGATGAAGGATGTGGTGTAAAATGAAAAAATTGGTGTGTAAAGTGTGTGGGCAGCTGAATTTTGGATCCAATCTGATCAAAATGTTGAATGAATTAGTATTTATACCCCTTGGAGACCTTCTAGAAGATGTATGAAAAGTTTTCTATTTTGGCACCGACACGGCTCGTGTGCTGCAATACGAGTCGAGTCGTGTTAAGGTTTCTCGGTCAAACTTTACTCAAGATGGCACACGAGTCGTGTGATGATGCACGACCATCGGGTGGCCATGTTGGATGAATTGATGCTGCTACACGGCTCCTCCTTACAGGCCCGTGTTGGTGACATGGGGCGTGCTCTGCAACACGGCTCGTGCACCCTACACGGGCGGTCGTGTTGCTGCTGCCCTATTTCTTCTTCCTCGTTTCATCTTCCATCTCTATTTTTGTTCTGTTTTCACCTGTTTTACATATGATTAAGTTTATTCACACACAATTTCATAAAAATACATAACACCACCAAAGTACACATAAATACGGATAAAATCTAGGTGAAAATATCACTTATCAGTTGACCCATGAAAACTGGCTTCTAAGGAACACCATGCAAGAAAGCATTCTTCACATCAAGTTAATGTAATGGCCATTGGCGTTGCACCGTAATAGCCAAACACAAACTGTGGAAGCTCGAACTACCGAACTAAAGGTATGAGAAAAATCAAACTAGGAATTTGAGTAAAGCCCAGTGCTACCAAGCGAGCTTTGTAGCGATCAATTGAACCATCAAATTTATACTTGGTGTGAAATACCCACTTCAAACCAACAACATTTGCATTCATAGGACGAGGTACTAAGTCCTAAGTGTTATTTGAATGCAGAGCATCCATTTCCTCATGCATCGTAGTGAGCCAATGAGGCATTTTGAGAGCAGACTTAAAACCCTTTGGTTCTTGAGAGATGGATAAGGAAGACCATAAAGTAGTGGATGTAATGTCCACAAAGTATTTTGTTTAAACAATTCCTGATTTTGTACGAGTACGCATGGGATGGGTTTTATTAGGAGCCACAATTGTTGGAGTTGGTGAAATGATAGCAGGTGGTTGTTGCTCAGAACTAATGGAGGGAGCAAGTGCATATGGCTACGTATGAGCGTCAATGTTAGGTTGCTGCATAATATTTGTGTTTGGGGATTTTGAAGGTGAAGTTTACAACTGATGTGAAGAATCTAACTGGACATCATTCTCGAAAAGTTACGGACAAAGAGTACAAGATGTTGTAGACGGCGCCGAAGAAGAATTAGGTGTTGTCCCAACAACGTGTTGATTAGAGGCCTGTGGCTCAAAAAAATAAAAAAAATTGAAGAATTAGTGTTAGAACTAGCTTGGTTAGATCCCAAAATGACGGAGTTGGAGTGAGAGACATTCTCACATCCATAAATCCATGGTATTGAGGGCTAACACCCATCATGAACTAATGAAATTTGTTTGCTTCGTCAAAAGGTCGGCCAATAGCAGTGAGTTGATCAAATAGAATTTTAAATTTTTGCGTATAATCAATTATAGATTGAGAGCTGTGTTTGAGAAATTGAAACTCATCACGAAATTGAAGGGCCCTAGATATGGAAGAATGGCTAAACGTATCCTCCAGCGCGAGCCAGACCTCACGGCCAGATGATAGTCCAATAACTTCAGATATGGATTCTTCCGTCAAAGAAGACATAAGAACACTTACTATGAGATCATGCTTAGTTTGTCAAAGTGCATGTTCGAGATCTAAAATCTTGTTTCCATCAGAATTTTTACCATTGAAGGTGATTCGACAATTGTGCCATCAATAAAGTAAAGAAAATCAATTTATCTGAGCATCGAAATCACTTAAGTCCTCCAGAGGAGATAGTTGTCGGAAGACAATTTTATTGTTACCAATGAATTAGAGGGGCGACAGAGATGTTGTCAGCAATTGTAAAGAATGAGTGGAGGTAGAAAATAGAGGAAGAATTGGAAAGAAGGAGAAGAACAATCAAAGAGAATGAGATGAGTTTTACGATGCCTTGGTTGATACCATGTAAGAGAAGTATTTTGTTCATCATGAATATTTGGTGATATCAGTAAATAATTTGATTACAACAGATTACAAGGTAATAAGATCATAACAGATCTTTACAAATATTAAAATAAATTTAAAAGAATTAAATTAATTCTCTTTTATCTAAAATTTGATTTCCTTTTATATGATATCTTCAATCTTGGTATCATATTCCTTATTATTTTCTATCTTAGAAAATTTATGGGATCTATACTAGTGCCATATTTTGCATGTATATGATGTCCTATTTTCTGCATCCCAACACAAATCACGCTCAGCAATTATAAAATAGAAATTGGGGTTTTGTGTTTGGATTGGAGCCAACTTAATATGGTTTACATTTAATTACCAATTCAATTAAATAAATATAATTTATTTTCATTATTATTGTCTCCCTTATTCTGGATTATTTTTATTAAATATGATTGTTTACATTTTCTAATTAATTTTCAATCAATTAATTCTGCATGTTTTATTACTGAACAAAAAACTAATTACCGATTCACTAACCGTTCATCTTCCACATTCATTTCATTCGCTTTCTCCCCTCTTGTTTATTAATATATACTTCGATTGTAATATTATAATCAAATAATAACAATATTTGTCTCTCACGTATTTGGGTGGAAAATGTATTCAAGCATATTACATTTTATTTTAAATGTGACATATATCTATATAAAAATAGAAAAGTTTTTCCCAAAAAGAAAGTAAAAATTTTTCCCGTAAAAAACGCCTTCTAAAAATTGAATTAAGAATTTATTATACAATAATATATTAAAAGTAGAGATGAGTTGAGAAATATTTTCTTCCACATATATCCTTATGTATTTCTTTTATTTACATCTTTGGCATTGACTGTTTGTATTTTGCATCTAGCCTTTAAATTTATTTTCCATTCAAAGCTCATTGTGTCATACTAATCTCCGATCCAAAATTTGGCCCAACAACCAAGCTCACCGCCACTTCATCCAGGGAGCCCGATTTCTATCCCAGGCCCGATCGACAGAAAAAAGTCCACCTCCATCAATTTATTCTTTCTTCTCCTTCCATTTGACGCCTCCGCCGTTAGATCTAGCTCCAACCTTACCTAAACCTGCCCCAACACCCTACAAAAATCCTGAATCTCTGAGGTTGCCCCACCTGCTGGTGACGTAACTAGGTTTCTGGGAGGGTGAGGGCGGTGACGGTGCCGCAGAACCCTGCCGCGGCAGCTGAGCGAGTGCGGTGTAAAGGTTGCCGAGCTTCCCACACTGTTTTTTCGTCGGCAGTGATGCGGTTTCTAGAGGGAGAAGTGTAAGAAAGAGTGAGAGAGAGGGAAAGAGAATAATGGGAAGACGAAAGTGGAGGAAAAGTAATAAAGGTGAGATAATTAATATTGGGAGAGAGAAAATATGGGGTAGGGGAACAAGTGAAATAGAAGGGGAAAGATAATTAATAGTGGGAGAGAGAAAAGATTCGGGCGAGGGAACAACTCAATAAATTTTTTGTGTTTCGAAAGAACCCACCAAACCCGTAATAATTGTGATTTGGCATCCAGTTCCATGAAATTTTCATGGAACCAATTCCACCCAAGTGCTGATAAAATACTTCATTTAGAATTCAATAAATCAAATTTTTTTAAAATATTATGTTGAAAAGGAATTATTATTTTATGGTATATCAATGAGGCGCAGGTTCGTGGATCGATGAGGCGGCGGCATATGACAAAAAATAATAGATAGAAATAAAAAAATGAATAAATAAAAAATTGCCATAGTATATATTTGATGAACTTTTCTTTGTACGCAAAATTAATTCCCAAGCATTAAGGATATCATTAAGAATAAATATCTAACCCAAAGGACGGCGTATTATCAATTTAATTATTAACTAAATTAATTAAGAAAAGGCAAAAAAAGTTGGTATTTAATTATCAACTACTGAACAATTAATTAAAATAACAAATAAAATAAAATAAACACTAGAAGAATACGAATGTGACTTAAAAATGGAGAATATGTAGCCCTAGGTAATCCGATTTTACTCATTAATTTTTCTTTCGTGTATCAATGTCCAACTCTGCCTTGTGGAATATGGACGCATCACTAAACCATGCAAATCTACTTTGTAGACGCAAATATATATACGTGTAACACGTGTAAATAACCTTGGAGCAAGAGATATAATTTCACCTCCCCTTCTAGGTACTATCAATATTAATTATTTCTCATGTCTGAAATCTAACCCGATATGATCTCCCATTATAGGTACTATAAAATTAACCTCATTATCCTACTTCTTAACCCAAATTCAATTCAATTAATAAACATTCATATATGGCAGTTCTAATGAAGTTTCGGAGTCCCCTCACTTGGAATCATAACACGAAATCCTGTTCAGCAAGGAATGCGCTCAATCAATAACCAAGATATATATTCAGACTCTATATAACAGTTAATGATGCACAAAACAACACTAAATATGGATTAAAAACACATAGTCATATAAAAAATAAATCCACAAGTAGTGTTGTACGGAGTATACACACGAAAGTCCAATTAATTCATAAAAACCTTCAAAACTCTAAATCTACCAAAAAGGCTCTAGCCCATGATGTTGCGAAGAACAATCATGGGTGTTGGATAGATTTTACACATATGTCTGGAAAATCACAAGATAATTTAGGAAACGAAATAAACCCCTAGATGTGGGTGTCGTCGCGTCCTTCTCCATCTTAAATCCTCCTCTTGGTTCTCCTTTTCATTCAACAGAGAATCTTCACAGTGATGGATTGATGGAGGAAGGGATGGATGTGATGGTGTAGGGGGTAATCCCCTTGTAGGGTGTACGATGATTGTTGTCTCTCACATGAATAATAATGTAAAATATATATAGGTGCGAGAAATGAATGAAATAAGGAAATAAAAGATATGGGTGAATATGGAGGATTATATGATGAAGAAATTAATTGTGCTCCAAGAAATAGGAATTATGGGCTAATTTTCGAAAAATTTCGGAAATTCTCGAAAATTCAAAATTTTCGAAAATTCTAGCACGCAGCTGCGCGACCTCACGATTTTGAGCATAACTTCCTCGTCCAAACTTCGATTTGAGTGATTTTTATACCAAAATGATTCTCTCTTTCATGGCTTTCCAACCATGTATCCCACCACCAGTTATGAGCTCCATACGAACACAGAAGAATTATGGAAGTTGAACGTGTGTTTTTCAGCATTCCTCTAACTTTGCACTTTTAATTTTTTTTCCACCTAAAACACCTCAAATTCACCTTTCTCTCAAATATATTGAATATAAGACACTTGTGCTAATATATGATAATAATTCACATTAAAAATATGTTAAATTGGACACTAAAACACGCTTATTTTCACTCTCATTAATATTATTAGTTTGATATTATTAAATTAGCTTAATAGATCATAAAACGGTAACAAATATTCTTGCATTAATACTACGTATTTCCAAATAAAAGATTAGGACATTAATACTTTTGTTAGTAACTTTGAAAAAAAAAAACATTGGATGCTCAAATAAATATCTATTCACCATGGTTAAAATACCACCAAACCTAATACATTCATGAAATGTTTTGATTATGAACGCTGATATGTTAAATCATTTTACCACAAAATTTACAGGCAAATGAGTGGTTTACTTTATTTTTGTCATTTCCTTCTACAAATGGATTATCAATAATAAAACCAACTTGAAGATTGCAGAATATCAAAGACAAAGACATAATTGCTTTTCCTCCAAATATACAAACTCGAGGAATAAACTTTGCTTCCCTTTTAGCTGTGGTCATTTCTTCTTGTTTTTATAACGATAAACAATTCCCAAAATGTTTAATAACTGCCGCTTATATCCATGAATATCTTAACATTGATCAAAAAAAGAAAAAAAATTGTTTGATATCTTAACAGTGTGTGAAGATTGAAACCATGAAATTTCACTTTTAAATGTTGAAAATAACATGAATATAAGTTCAATACTTAATGATCCGATACTTATGAAATTAAAATGAAGGCAAAAAGAAAACAGATGAGAGAAAGTAATCTGGATTCAAACATTGCATCTTGGAATAGCCTTTTTTGGTTTGAGGAACGATGCAACCTTAATTTTGTTACTTCGTTTTGCAGCCCTCTGTAAACTATCCAGTTGCTTCAATCAATTTGGTTAGGATGTATATCACTGGTAAGACAAAGTAGAAATTCAAATTAAGAAAACATATTACCAATAGGATACATCAAGTTAACATTTGATATATTGACGTGCTGAATGACCCTCTGCGATTCTGCCTCAGAATCCAATCATTCGTGCCTATCCACTTACTTATTATAGAGCTTAGGTCTAGAATGCAGAAATGGATCTATCTTCCCATTTGTTTTATTTTGAAACTTATTAGGCCACAACTTCAAAAGATAATTAACATCTTAATGTAAAGATCAATGTCTTGCTTGCAAAAAAACAAATGGAGACAGCACCTGGAAAAAAAATCATTAAAAACAATGGATCTCAGCAACCTCATTCACAGCATGACCATCTACAAAGGTTAGTAAAAAATGCATTAGTCAAATTAAAAACACATCAACCTAACCAACTCATCATTGCTAATTCTTTCAAGTTTCAATGGGTAAGGCTTTTAATTCATGCAACATAGCAAGTATAGGACTTCCCCCGAATAAATCAGATCTAACACAAACCCAAACAATAATTCGAGGCAGCGATTACGTTAATCACAAACTGAAATTCAAAGAAATTGAAGAGAAGACGAACCTTCAAAGAGCAGACATACATCAAATTTCAGAAAAAAAGATATAACCAATTAAATGGCTAGATTTTGCAGGATAAGAAAGAAGGACAAATGTAAAATTGCAAAAGTCGACAACGCAAATAACAGAACAGAACAAAGTTGCGTACTTGAAGAATTGGGATTTCAAGAAATGTCGTTCTGACGTAACGTCTTTGCCAAGTTTTGAGAAGGCTTTTATAGGAAAAGAAGACTTGAGAAATAGTTTTTAACATGTACATTTCGAGAATCTCTTCCAACTTTACAACTTTATTCTTCTTTTGTGTTTCCTTCTCTTCAAGCTCATCTATATCAGCAATTGTGGCTTCATCACAATCTTCAATCTTCTTCTCAACAGTCTCCGTCAATGGGCTTTCTATTGATTGGCATATAGCTCAACACATAAGTAGGCAGATCAAAATTTTCTAAGATTCTAATTGCCACCTATTTTTTCTTCAAATTTTTTGAATTTGATCCATCATATTCTAATAGTCGCCAATTAGCTGAAATATGCAAGTATCTATTAGGAGCATGTAAAGGGTATTAATCCATATGATTTTAGTACAAAATATATTAACGATGTCGATCAAGTATTTGAGAAATCAAGCATGATCAAATTATTAGAAACTAGAAATGCATAAAATATTGCTATTTTCTTGGATCTTGGATCGGAGAAAATAAGTAATTATGTACCATTTGAATCATGTCATCTTGCTTCTTGTGCTCTTATGCACTGTGTTTTGGCGTTCACTTGTCGTCTCTTGTGCTCTTTTGCAGGATTGATAATGAGACCTTTCAGGTTCAAAGTGTTGGGGAGACATTAATATTGATAATTAAGTTATGAATATCAAGGAAATTCAACTGATCCAGAATTTTACGAGTTTTCACAAAAATTTACTCCTATTAATAATTATTATGATTAAATTTCTAATATATAATTTTTTAATATAAGAAATAAGGTTAAAGAAAGTAAATAATAAAATAATGAAGGGACATAATGGGTAAAAATATTTCTCAAGTACTTGATATTTTTAATATATTATGATTATAATATGATATGATTTACGTCATCAATTACTTTTTTTTACTAAGAATTTAAATTTTTTATTATTAAAATTATATTGTCAAAATTATTTTTATATTCTACTAATTTTTTTATAATATCGTAATAATTCTAAGTATAGTTTAAAAGGTGTGTCTTGTATGAGATCTTCTTACGGATCTCATTATGTGAGACAGATCTCATTATTGTTTTTAAATGCGCTGTGCGAGCCACAATCGCATCCATCATCCATGTAGTTTAATTAATTTTAACGGTAAATATTTAATTCATTCAACTTATTTCAACAATTAACATCCTAATCCATGCTTAATTTTTTTTATCAATTTTTTTCCTCTTTAATTCGTTATTTTTCAGCCCCAATCCCATTCATCATCTAGTTCAATTAATTTTAGTGGTAAATATTTAGTTATTCAACTTATTTCAACAATTAACATCCTAATCCATGTTTTTTTTCTATCATTTTTCCACTTTAATTCGTTATTTTTTCTATTAGTTTATTTGTTTTTTTACAGGAAAAAACTAATATGTTAAATAGACGAGATATCAGTTTCAACAACAGGAATAATCACATCTGGAATGGAATGCGAGAAAAAAAAAGAAGAAGAACAAGAGAATTAAAACTGAGCAAGAGAATGGGCAACATAATTCTCAGATCATCTCACCCGACCGAAAGAAACATCAAGACCCCTACAATTATCAAGTATCTCCTTAATCACACCAACAAAGTAAGAGAGATCAAATTTGGGATACTGAAGAGCAGAAAAGACAATTTGGGAGTCAATTTCAATGATGATTTTTTGTTTATTCACCTTTTTGCGTGCCCCCAAGTGTAGAGAATCAGTTGCAGATAAGCGTGTGACCAAGTTTATTATCGAACTCAAATGATAATTTTAGACTTACTATTTAATCTATTTATGACAACTCTAACCTAAGACAAATCTGTGTATTTAAGAGAATTTAATTAAACCTAAGAAAGCAGTAATTACAAAAAATAACAAAATAGCAGATAAAATTAAGGATGAAGTGTTCAAGAGAGAAGATAGATAACACTAAGAAATCTAGTTAAATTGGTCAAATCAAATCACTAGACAATCGGTTAGAATTCCTGCAGATTTTGTGAAAGCAATCACTTAATTATGTTAAATCCCTTTGGTAAAGTAAACTTAACACATAAATCTGGTTCAAACCCGCAGATACAGAAGAATAATTCTTACTCCATTTCTAGGTACTTAAGAATTAAAACTTGATTCCCACCTAACAATCTAAGAAACCAAATCCTCTAAAATGGTAATTAATAGATATATTAAGTGTCCAATATTAATTATTCTAATGAATAATGATTATATGGTTAAGTCCTCTTTATCCATAACAGATAAACAAATATAATTACTTTATGACACAAGCAAATAATCATAAACATGCAAAGGTAATTGGCATCTTCATGAATACGGACAGATCATATAAGACAAAAATATCAATCTCAATTCAAAACATTAATACTGAAATAAGAATACTGCAGAAATCCATAACCTAATTTAGATCATCAAGTCTATCCAATTAAACCTTCAAACCTAGCACTATCCAAGAAATACTAGTCAATGATGTTACAAGCAACACACATGGCTAGTTATGAAAGTAAACCCATAGGTCTATTATTCAAAATTATAAAAGAATAAGAAAAGGCCTAGATATGGCGTGATTCTCTGTTCTCTCTTCCGTGATTCTGAACATTCTTGTTCTCCTTCTCAAGTAAGCAACACTTATGAACTCTCTGTGATGGGTGGATGGGATGGTAACGCTATTGAGGTAGGGTATGAAATGGAAAAGTGATGAAAAGTTATATAGAGTTATGGAGAGTTATGGTTTGGAACACCCCCAAAGGCTACTTTTATAGTTGAGGGCCAGAAAATTTTGAACTCTCTCTCAAAAGTGGGCTTTTTCATGTCAAAAACACGAACCGGCCAAAAAATGCGTTTCAGACATGCTGGGGCATGCACTAGTCATGCCAGCCATGGCACGGGTCGTGCTGGCCTTGGCACGGGTCGTGTCGCCGACTAGTGCCGCACGGGTCATGCCATCCGTCGGCAGGGTGCGTGACTCATAACTTCTTCATCCGATCTCCGATTGAGATGATTTTTATGCTCACGAGATTCTCTCTTTCTTGGCTTTCCAAAAATATAAAGAACATTTAAAAATTCTTCTATTTGAATATGGCACGAGTTGTGCAAAATGAGGCACGAGTCATGCTCTTTCAGGGCGTGTTGGGCGGTCTCAGCGCTCGTGCCCGCCCATGACCGGCACGACTGCCTATCATGGCTGGCACGACTGTCAATTCTGGCCGGCACAAATCATGCCGACTCCTGTCACCTTAACCACACAACCAAAAACTCAAATTTTAACACCTCAACTATTCAAAAACTCAATAATCCACACAATTTATCATATAAAAATTAAAATAAGGAAACGAAGGCACCTGATTTATCTCCTCCACCTTTTGCAAGTTCCTCAAGTTATCCAACTAGGTCAGGCGTAAGCCTCAGATAGAACTCACTTCTTTCATCACCACTCAAACACTTTTCATCAGTAATATCATAGGAGAACTAAAAAATTCAACCAAAATTAAATCACACCAAATCTAGGAAACACACAAGACACTTGGAAAGTTGCAAAAAAAATTCGAAAGATCGAAATAAATTTCAAAAATTTTAAAAAAATTCAACCTCCAAACATCACACACAAGTGAAGAAAAATTACATCGGTGCTTCAAGACATTGGGATGCACGTCCCCCCCCCCCCCCCAAACTTAGTTCAAACTAAGTGAGAAACTAAGTCTGTAAAAAGTGAATACTATAGACGTAGATGTTGGCGTTCGAACATTTGGTTAACGTGAACTGTTAGGGTTCCATACGATTCTATATCAGCAGAAGCAAGAGCATAAAATCATATTACCTTTCACCAGGGTATGTTGAAGAAGAGAATGAATTCTCGCCGGCAGCATGCGCAGCCTCACTGTTTAGGGCATAACTTTCTCATCCAATCTCCTATTTGAGTGATCTACGCGCCAAAACGATCCTCTTGATCTTCTGTTGTATTCTCAATTCCAATCTTGACGTCGTGTGGGCGATGATCCTCAAAATCCTCTCAATCGGTTGTTCTCTTTCCCCTCTCACAGTGTTAAGCGTGAATAATTAGGGTATAGGACAACTGAGATGACTTATATATGGGCTACAGCAGGGACTTGGAGGAGAAATTAGAGTCGGGCCTCCATTGGGCTTAAGTATCCAAGTTTAGCCCAAAACTTATACTTAAGTCCAATAATAATAATATATTCCACTAAAATATTATCAATGCACTGCCGGTCTAATCTCATAATTACATTATGAGATCCTTCTTATTATGAGCTCATTAGTCTCCCCATGTTTAAGATGTACAATGCCCATTAATTAATTAAGTTACTGACAAATCCATTAATTAATATCTCATCTGAGAGTAGTACCACTCAACCACATTATCATGCCGGAATATATCCACCTGCAGGGTTTACATGATAATCTTTATGAACTCCTCAAGGGGACATCATCAACCTATTTAATAGGACACAGATTCATTTTACAATCAACAGCACACCATAGAGACAACACAATTTCCCAACTCACCGAGATTGTTGATTTAATATTTAAATCTCACCCATTGATGAATCAAAGAGATACATTCTAGCTTACATGTCAAGGTTATTGTATAGGGATTAAGAGCACGAACATCCATAATAATTGAGATCATGTTTTCCTATATAGTCAGTATAAGTTGAATGATCTCAAGCGGTCCTACTCAATACACACAAAGTGCACTAATGTGATTCTATAGTCAAGACAAACTAATACCAAATCACACTATAACCATCCCGATAGAGAGGTCTCATCTATCTCGGTTGTGAGCATCTATTTATACTTTATAAGAAAACCGATAATATAATCTTCCGCGTGTTGTCGCACAACATATTATCTACTGTATAAAGTGAGCGCACTATTGCATCGTACATATAAATATATTATGAGACACAATCATTTGATCAATATGATTCTCATTTCAAATCAATTGTTATAACATTGTTCATACAAAAAATTAGACTTTTAGTATACAACCCAACAATCTTCCACTTATACTAAAAGACTATGTTGTCATGTCTTCTGCCATACATCAGATTCTCACTCCCACAATACAACCATCAAAACCTTTCTCTTTAAAGTCCTTGTAAAAGAATTTATTAGGTTATGATCCGATGCAATCTTGGCAACAACAACCTTCCCCTCATCAAATGATTTCTCGTAACAGGTCGTACTCACTCTCCATGTGTTTAATTGCTCATGGGCTCCTGATTCTTTCAAGTTTACAACTGCACCATTATTATCACAATAAATTGTAATAATCTTGGGCAAACTCAGAATCGCATCTAAATCCATTACGAAGTTTCTAGAGTCATACAGATACTTTGACTGCCTCATATTTCTATATAGCACTCCTCCATATTATAGCTCAACTTCCAAAATTAAACACATAACCTTGAGGTGGATTTACTATCGTCCCTATCTGATTTGAAAAATCCGAATCTATGTAACCCACAAGAAGCAGTGAATCTATCCGGTAAGTCCACATATAATTTCTGGTCCTTTTCAGGTAAATAAGTATATATCATTCCACAGTTCAAAATTATTGTTTCAGGTTACCTTGATACCCACTGTTCATGCCTTCGGTAAAACAGATATCCATTCTTGTGCATAACATTTCATAGATTAGGCTTCCTTATTCGCCGAAGCATAAGGAACCACCTTCAATACCTTTATCTTCTTTTGTGTCATAAGACACAATTTTATTAGATAAAGTCACATGCTAAAACAAGCAAGGATTGTATCATTCCATGAAGCTTGAGATAAGCACAACATCCTTTCTTGTGATCAATATGATCGTAAGGATATATTTTGCTTCTCTTAAGTCCTTCATTTCATACTACTTTATCAGTCATACTCATACGCTCGACAATACTCTTTCATTGTTTCCAATGAGTAATATATCATCTACGTATAGTACAATAAATACCACCACATTTTCGTCACGCTTCTCCAATACACAAGACCCATCCGAGCATTAATTAAATCCATGTTACTGGATCTCCTCATCAAAACAGATGTACTTTGAGTTTAAAACTTGCTTTGGTCTATCGATGGACAATTTTAAGCTTACACTAAAAAATGCTCTTAGCCCTTTGCAATGAATCACTCTGTTTGCTCCTCATAGATGTTTTCTTCATGACTTTCATTTAGAAAAGCTGTGTTGACGTCTTATTACTATTCATCATATTTCATATGAGTAGCAACAAACAAAAGAATCGAATCGACTTAAACATAGCTACCGGCGAACAGGTTTCCTCATAATCGAACATTTTCTTTCTGAGTATACCTTTTCGCAACAAGCTTTGTTTCCAAGGTTTTCGCCTTACCACATGATCCTCATTTATTTTTTAGAGTCACTTCCAATGGCTTTCACACCATTCGCGGTTCTACAAGCTGCCAGATCTAATTTAGAATCCATCAATTCTATTTCAGAAAATCATTGCAACTTGTTAAGACATCGCATTTTATCTTGTAGTGTTTCGTCGTATCCGTGAGTCAATTCCATGTTTACTAGGAACCAAGTCTCACGACTCTCCCAAAACATAAATCTATCCGGTTGTAAAACAACCCTCCCACTACGATAAGGCACTACATGTAATTGTGTATCAGATGTGACACGCGATGCAGTTTACCTTGCGGTATATCATCTTGTACAATTGGTATTATTCTATGTGTTTTCCCTCTCACTTCCTTTAGAACAACTTATACATAGGTTTGTGATTTATTACATAGTCCTTTTCTAAAAATCTAGTGTGTGTGTTAACAATCACCCTTTGATCTTTTAGATTAATGAATAAACCACCCTTCATTTTTCTAAGATTTCCCAAAATGAATTTTGTAATTCAAAATAACTCATCATCTATCTAACCATTTCCATAAGAGTCCTATTCATTCTTTCCGCCGAGGGATGACAATTAGCCGGGGCAGGCCGGGTACCTAGGTGGCCCTCCCTCCCCCGCCACATTTTTTCTTTTTTTTTAAAAAAAATATTTTTCATAAATTATAATACATTCAAATAGAAAATTTTAAATTAAAATAAAATGAAGTAAATTTAAATTTAAATTAAATAATTAAATTTTATTTTCATTTTTAAATTTTTTTTATTACATTATATATTAAATGATATATATAATATTTTAATAAAGTATTTTGTAATAGTTACATATAATTACCATACATGATTTATTTTATTTAAATTAAATAAAAATGTATGTATAATATATAGTATATATCAATAAATTATATTATATAATAAATATAATAAATATAATAAATATTTTAAATAAAAAAAATTTAATATTTTATTACGAGCCCTGGCCCGTGCACAGGGCGGGGTGGGGCAGGGCGGCTCAAGTTCGGGCCGGGCCAAATTGTCATCCCTATTTCCGCCACACCATTCAGCTGGGGTATGCCCGGTTAGAAAACTTGAGATTTAATCTCATCCTTTGATTGACAGCTCCTAGACTATCCTAAGAGGTACTCACCACTATGATTAAATTGTAATGACCACCTCTCGTTGGGATAGTCTTAGGACCGCTTAAATCAGAATGAACTACTTCCAACATATCATTGGCTCTACACCTCTTTGCCTTAAAAGGCCTTTAATCATTTTCACTTACAAGCAAGACTCTCAAGTCAGATAGTTTCCACTTCAGATAAAGCTAACAGTCCATCAGCTATCAACCTTTGAATCCTACTTAAGTAAAATTGATCTTGTCTTAGATGCGAAAAGTATGTTCAGTTCATCTCCGAAGGTTCCTTTCTCTTAATAAGATTAGAAGATGCATTATTAATTACTATTTGTTGTATTCGTGAGATAAACATGATTTAAGAGTATACAAATTATCCACCAAAGTACCACAACAAATTATAGTTCCATCCTTCATTATCATGAGTATGCCATTTAAATGAAAAAGAGTATTCATCCGTATATGCATAGAAACTGAAATAAAATTCTTTCTATCATGATAACATACGTAAGGACAATTTCTCATAATCAAATATTTATTCATATCATAAGATAAATAAACAACTCCCACTGCAACACCCACTACTCTTGTAGCTTACCCATGTACTCAATTATTTCATCATCACTCAGTTACAAGCTTTTAGTAATCCCGATATCTACACACAACGTGTTAGTAGATGTCATCACTAATCATGCTTCAATAACTATTGAATAAGATACTAACCTTGTTCACATCTTGATGAAAATTGATTTCCTTCGCCACTTGTTTTGTCAGAAGTTTTCCACCGAATACAGCCTCTTGTAATTCAGGTGAAACTTGTTCAAAATATCTAGACAAATTATAGAGAATCTAATTGACTTAGGTTTCCCATTCAATTTCTATCCATGTCTTTTAATTCATTCATCAAGTCAACTATGACCTCTTTCCTTTTAACTTACTCAAGTATTCGAAGAGTCGCACGAGATTGACCATATTTCTATGAACCTCTCATCTCTCCACTAGAAACTTTAATAAGCGTCATAAGACATCCTTAGTGAGAACATATATATTTTCCTAAGAAGTAAGAATTAAATCTAAGATTCTTTTCTAATCATCTAATTTTGGACCAGTAAATATAATTTCTTTTAGTCAACAATAAGTAAAATAAAACCATTTAAAATCCTGAGAATCATAACTAAATACACCGATCAAATACTTCGAATTTATCTATTTATATTGATTCCCTCAAAACAATATAAAATAAAATTCAGCAACATCTCAAGCACCGTGAGTCTACATGCCACGTTAGTGTGGACGTATACAAACTCGAACATTTACTACCCACTAATTTCATTCAACAACCTAACTTTATGACAAAATAATTAATAGTCGGTTCTTCTTTAGCCATGCAAATAATAGCAGTGACTCCGTTAGGGAGGATACTAATTATTTACACCTAAGTGTAAACCATTATTTGATTCCAAGTCTGTAACCCAAGCTTGTGTGCCTTACAGTTTGAGAAGTACACACACGCTCGGATAACTTACTTTATATAAAATAATAATAATATTTAATGTTCGTGCAAAAAGCAAATGATGCTGTTTTGTAGAGAAATATGTTTCAATTTCAACATCCGACGAAAATCGTAAGGTAAAGCAAAAATATCTACCAAAGCCAAGTCACGCGGTAGCAACACGTGACACATTGTGAAACAGTCTGTCATTTACTATTTGTCACAGCCAGTAGAGCTAACCAGCTATAATAATTCCCCTCTCTGCTCTTTTCGAAATTTGAATTTTATGCTCTGTTGTCTTCTTAGTTCTTACCATAATTATAAGATAAAAACTCTTTATCATTATTCATTTCCCTCACATCCAACGGTCGACTTTCAAAAACCCTTCTTTATTTTCTCTCTCTACCCTTCGCTACTGTGTCCCAATTTTGAAATCAGGCTCAAATCTCCCCAATCTGCTTCTGTATTCTGGCAAATTTATAGATATTTCGGTTGATTCTGCGCTTAATTTTGAGGTGTGCTACCACCTACTTGGATATTTGTTTCTTTTCCACTAATAATTTGATTGGTTTAAGTTCAAATGCTCCAGTTTAAGGTATTTCATGGCGGATTTTATGTTTTGGCGTAAGGAGGGTCAATGGTTCGGGTGACAGTGCGTTATGGTGAATTGAGCTTGGACAGTTAATTGTACTGTGTTAATTGAGTATATTAGCTGAATCTAGCAAGGGCTAGTTTGAGGATATGAGTAAGGAGGATTTGTTTGGGTTATTGTGTGTTACAGTTTTCAGATAGTATGCTTTTAAATAAGATTGTGAAAAGGAAGCCTTTCCTTTTCATTTGATCTGCTTTTCAAAATCCATGTTTGAGTTCAATTTGTTCGTTATCTTTACTCGTTGTTGTCATTTTTGTAGCTGAAAGGTGTTGATTGAGAGTGAGTTCAATCCACACACACATACACAATTTGATTTAGTTTTAGTTTGAGTGAAATTTCCTACTAATTATTTGTTGTGTGAACTGCTTAGCGCTTTTGGATTATGGTGTATTGCTTACCGAGTCTTACTCGTTCTCTTTAATTTTTGCAATACATTTATCAGTTGAAGATGGTCAAGCTTAAAGGTTTTAGTGTTAGAGTAGGATTCTACTCTGCTTGTGATTCATTAGTTGGTTGTGATTTGCAGAGATAAGGTCGATTAAAATGTCAAAAGGTGAAAACAATCTGCTTCGACAAATGGATACAACATGTGAAACCCTTCTACATGAACTGCAGGTACTGCAAACAATGATTGCAATAAAAATATTGTAACTAATATTTATTGGAATGTCATCTTCATAATGTTTGTCTTGGTACATTTATCAGATAATATGGGATGAGGTTGGAGAATCTGATGCTGAAAAGGACAGAATGTTACTTGAACTCGAACGAGAATGCTTAGAGGTGTACAGGAGAAAAGTAGATCAGGCAAACAAGAGTAGAGCTCAGTTGAGGCAGGCCATTGCTGATGCTGAGGCTGAGTTAGCAGCAATCTGCTCTGCAATGGGGGAGCGCCCAGTACACATTAGGCAGGTCAGAAATTAAAGATTTACATCTAGTGTTGAATTTGTTTTCCGAAAATATGGAAATGGTGCTTTGATGCTTCTTTCTATCTAATATGCCATGCAAAATTAGTTTTGCGTTCAACTCTAGTCTGTGTCGTCTGCTTATAATTGTTCAGGCTACATAACTCTAATCAGGTGTTGACTACTGATATTAGTTAAAAGCATATGAAAGCTTCTAAAAATGTTAAAGCCTCATGTGGAGCATATCAGCAGTTGATAAACAGTTGACAAGATGTATATAATTCAATGATGAAATGAATAAAGTTGTTCATCAAATTCTTTCATCTTATTGAATGCTCTCTTCTATTTTTTCGCACAGTCTGATCAAAGCACTGCAAGCCTGAAGGCCGAACTCAGAGCCATCCTTCCAGAGATAGAGGAGATGCAGAAGAGGAGATGTGATAGGAAAAATCAATTTATAGAGGTGAAAGGTGAAATACAGTGCATAAAGAATGAAATCTTTGGCTCAGGAGGTCATACAATGAATAACACAGCAGTGGAAGAAACTGATTTGTCTATGAGAAAGCTTGAAGAACTGCACGGCGAACTGCAAGAACTTAAAGAAGAAAGGGTAATGTTGTGAATCTATCAATATCAATCGTCACTTGCAAATAACTTGTAATTTTGTCTGATATTTATTGCTTATCGGTTACTTGCAGTGTAGACGTCTGAATCAGGTTGTAGAGCACCTGAATCATTTATATTCATGCTGTTCAGTGCTTGGTTTGGATTTTAAACAAATTGTTAGTGAGATTCATTCAAGTCTAGGAGAACCTGAAGCAGCAAAAAGTATCAGCAATGATACCATAGCACAGTTGGGGGCTTCTATACAAAGAATGCGAGAGATTAAAGTGGAGAGAATGCAGCAGGTGTGCACACCACGCTTGAATTAAATTTTGATAATTTAGGATCATTTTTTATTCAGTTAAAGAGGTTGTTCACATCTCAATGCTATTTAGTTACAAGATCTAGCATCCTCATTACTGGAGCTTTGGAACTTGATGGACACACCAATTGAAGAGCAGCAGATGTTTCAGAAAGTTACATGTAATATAGCTGCATCAGAAGATGAGATAATTGAGCGTGACATGCTTTCTGCTGACTTTATAAATTATGTAAGTCAAATGTTTATTTTGGGGGTTATTATAAATTTCATACTTTTGTGTCTATCCTTACTAAGAATTTAGACTTGGGATGTTTAGAAAACTTGTTGAACTGGATAATAAAAACTTGCGACCATTTTAATGATCAGGTCAAGGCTGAAGTTTCAAGATTGGAGGAGCTGAAAGTAAGCAAAATGAAGGAGCTTGTTTTGAAAAAGAAAGGAGAGCTAGAAGATATTTGTAGGAAGGCACATTTAATTCAAGAATCAGACAGTTCAATTGACTTAGCTATAGATGCTGTTGAATCTGGTATATCATATATCACCAAGATATTGAAATTTACTTATTCTAAAAATCTCATCTTTCTTCTTTTTTTTGATAAAAGGGGCTGTTGACGCATCTTGTGTGCTTGAACAAATTGAGGTTCAAATATTTAAAGTCAAAGAAGAGGCTCTTAACAGGAAAGAAATCCTTGAAAAGGTTGAGAAGTGGATGGCTGCATGTGAGGAGGAAAACTGGCTCGAGGAGTACAATAGGGTTTGATTTCTTACTATTTACTTTTTTACATCCTTACTGCAAGGTGCAATTGGTCAGTCAGTTTCCTTTCTTTGTAGGATGAAAACCGTTACAATGCAGGGAGAGGCGCTCATCTTACACTGAAACGTGCCGAAAAAGCTCGTGCACTGGTGAACAAGCTTCCAGGTATGGTCTGAACTTTGTGTTTGAAAATTGTTTTCTTTCAGCAGCCTAAACTAGCAAAGTAATTCATAATAGTATTATATATGAATTTACAATTGCTTTGTTTGTTTGACTAGCAATGGTGGAGGCGTTGGCCTCAAAGACCACGGCATGGGAAACTGAGAATGGAGTCTATTTTACCTACGATGGCGTAAGTACTAACATAACAGCATGTATAAATGCAGTTCATTTCATCACTCTTTCTATGTTCTTAAATTTGAGCAAGATTTATTTGGTTCTTTTCTGCTCGTATAGGCTCGTCTGCTTTCTATGCTTGAAGACTATATGGTCTTGCGGCAGGAGAGAGAACAAGAGCGCAAAAGGCAGAGGGTACATAGACTTTCTATCTTCTATTTCATTCTAAATATGTCTTTTTATGACTCTTAAAGCGATGTGTTTTTTGTATAAATTAGGACCAGAAGAAACTTCAGGGTCAGCTACTAACAGAGCAGGAGGTTCTTTATGGGTCGAAGCCAAGCCCCATGAAGAACCAGAGCGCTAAGAAAGGTCCTCGATTGTCATGTGGTGGTGGCGGCGGCGTTGGTACGAGCAGTAGGCGTCTTTCTCTTGGTGGACCCATGCCTCCTCCACCAAAGGCTACTCCTAATACAAGAAATGCAAAAAAAATTGAACGTAATAATCAAGACTGTTTCAGGGATGACGGAATTGCAGCTCTCTCTTCTGGTAATTTCTCCTACCATTTCCTTATTTATTTACAATGCTACTATGATCAACAACAAACACACACATTTGAAGTCTTGAACTTTAGCTTAATTGTTCATATGTTGTGTTACTTTATTCTTGATATCAGGGAGGAGAGGTCTGGATTTGGCTGGTCTTCCTGTAAAACAGCACTCTTTCAACTTGCAAAACGGGAAAGAAGCGGAGTCTCCCATGATGCGAAAGCCTTTCTCACCCATTTCTTCCACGGACTCATCCAGGTCCAATGCAACCAACATCTTGGATGACCTGAACCGAAAACACACCGATATGTTGCAGAAGACACTAGCCACGACCAACAACACCACACCTTTCACCACACCTTCCAAGACGATTTCTATGGATGAAGTAGAGAATAGAACTCCTCAATCAACCGCACTTTCGTTACCTTCAACACCCTCAACGGTGACCATCCCCATGCAGATGGCCATAACACCTGCTGTTACGATGCACAAGACGCTAAACCTTGCGCCTGTGCAGCAGATGGCCATCGTGCCAGCTCAGTATGGTAACAAATCGGTCGAAGAAGAGATAGAATACTCTTTTGAGGAGAGAAGAGCTGGATTTGTGCTGACTACATCGTCACATCTAGTGAACGTGTAGAAGTGCATGCTCAGTCCTTGTATATTCATTTATAGTTTGTGTACAACATGTACATGACGCCCAAAGTAGGGGATGTTGAATTTACTGCATCCCTCAAAACAAGTGTTTAACTCAATTAAAACTAGAAACATTCTGCCACTGCTCAGCTTTGTTTGGTTTGGTTGAAATGGGATTTCGTATCCCATCAACTTGTAGAGAACACTTAGCTCAAATATAAAGGCAGCAGCAATCTGTGTGAACACTGTTATGTTAATTTTGGGGAAAACAATTCTCTTCTTGGGGTTCCCTTCTATTTTTGTACTCCCCTTGTTTCAAAGCATAGATATATATTCATTTTTATTTGTCCAATTTAAAAGAATCAATTTTATTTTAAGAAAAGAGGTTCTTACTTACAAATTAAGACTCAAATAGTTTTATGGAATTATATCTTACGTATTTCTTTTTCACATCAAAAGTTAATAACCCAATCATTCCAATTACAACTAATATTATTTGAGAATCCACCATCAAATATAATTGATACTTCACTCATTATGAATTTATTAATTTTTAATATGATTTTCATTTAATAAAAAAATACTTTTTATATACATTTAATTATTTTAAATCCATATCTAAATTAAAATTTTATTTATAATAAATTAAATTAAAATTTAAATATTTTAATTTGAATAATAAGTTTTTATTTTTTATTGACTAATCCTAATTTTAATTGATTCTGTAAATACTTTGATTTTGTTTAAGATTGAATTATTATTTCATTATAGTATTACATAGTAGAAGAATACATAAAATACAAAAAATAATACACTTATTAAGAAAAAAAATATTACATCTTGAAATTAACAATTTTCTAAATGTTATCAAATCATTCCTATACGTGATCAACTAAATCAACACGAAGTTGATGATACTTTTCTTTATCCCGTAATGTAGAATCTCTCCTGAGTCACTCACTGAATCCTCCGACTAGACCTTGAAGAACTAGTGGAGCATCATCGTTGTGGTTGAGTTCCTCAAACCAATCAGATACCATATCCCCTTCATTCTCTGTTATATATTATGTAAAATGATTCAAGCAATATCTTTCAAGTTACTTTGGTACCAAACCAATCTAAACCTCTAATAATCGCCCAATGAGATTGGAGAACACCAAATGCGCGCTCGACATCCTTTCTCGCTGCCTCTTGCATTTCTTTAAATTTCTTCCTTTGCAATCAAGAGGACATGAACAACTCTTGATAAAAGATGTCTATCTGAATAGATCTCATCTGTGATGTAATATCCTCCTGTATATTGTTTCCGATTAACTGTATAATTAATTTATGGTGCTTTTCCCTTATCGGCTGCCCAACGAGTATAAGTGTGTTTTACGATAGTGATGTTGTCCTAAGTGTGGTCGACACTTCGTACAACACCGACTCGTATCAGAATATAAAACTTAAACGAATATGCAAGTTTAAAAAATGGAAGACTTAACACACGGATTACTCAGTCTTTCCACAAACTTAATAATTTGTGGCGACCTCATGGCATAAATATTACTAACTTGGAAAAAGTGATTACAAAAATAGATTCTAAGAGATGGAAATATTCCTTCCAATCTTCGAACACAAAATCGGATAAAAATCAAACAAGTTCCTAAATGGCAAACCTAAACTATTAAATCTAAGCCTACTTTAAGTATGCATTTCCACTGCCTATGAACAGTACACACAAAAGGTACGGGATAACAGTATACACATGGTGTTGAACAAGGTATCACAACATCATTGAAAACACTACACTACAGAAACCAAAAGATAAACTATCTAGCACGACGCTTCTGTATATTGTAGGATTTCTCTAAGTTGAGATGTATGGGATAGTCTTCTGAGGTCTGACAACTTCTATATATAGTCGTGAATCATGCTGCGGCCTCTTTCAAATGAGTGGTCTACTAGGAGATATCAAACCACCCATGATAGAAGAGCTAGATAACCTCCCACTACATTGGGTAATTATCTTCATCCTCTATAACCTTCTAGGATTCTAGATCTTTCCAGATTGCTCTTCAGGCTTGTGGGTCCCTTTAACTTTGCATCCAACACGTACATCATTCAACTACCACAACCCTAAAAGCAACATCAAGCACAACACAACACGAACAACATTAACATGTTAATGGTTAATCAATAACTGGTGGATGATCGGTGTGATTCCAGATGGGACGACACTAGTCTCAACATTTCACATCAACATCCCTGTAAAACTTTTTTAAATAAAAAGGATTAGTTTTGATATAATTGTTTGAACCTGCGACTCCAAAAAAAACATGTCATATCCACAAGTCGGCAGATACAACTACTTCAAGTATTATTGTTGGAACTCCTTGATCACCTCGAGTAAATTGAACTTTCCTCTTAAATGACCACTTCATCTAAAAGCTTAAACTATTAGAGAGCATAATCGTTCACGCCCCCTCACATGAAGGCGGGGTTAATATTTACCTCAAACCTTCTATGTGGAATTTTCTTATAAATCATGTGGTTTGAACTCTTTGCTAGGCCATGGCTCTAATACTATGTTAAATGACCATCTCATCTAAAAGTTTAAGCTATTAGAGAGAATAATCGTTTAATATTTAATAAAGTCACTCTAAATATTGAACGGAGAAAAGAAGAATACAACTGTAGATTTATGGTAGCAGAAGTTAGGATCGATAATTTCTCGTGAGAGATTTTTGGTCTCTTGATACCATATAGAGATGTGAAATATTGACTTGCTTCTATTATGTGCGAGTTAGGCCTTTATATACAGGTTACAAGAGAATGGAAACACAATCCGGAAATTCCAGAAGACAAACAAATATTTAGTCAATAATAAAAGATATGCTTATCTATAGTCTTTATTATTTCCAAGGAACTGAACAATTTTTCCATTCATGTTGCATAAAATCAAGGCTCCTTAACATTTTCTGGAAAACCATGCCTTTGCTCATACATATGGAGCAGTCACACCGACAGTCGTTGTACTGATCGGCTGGACCTCTATATGCTAATTGGCGGATAGCAACGATGAATTTTTAAAGTGGTGAGAAACCTTTTCTTCTTGTTGCATCAACCCTCCACTTAAAATATTCATCATGAGATTCCAAAGCATCAACTACACGAATGAACAAATTTTTTCACATTCTAAAACGTCGTCGAAATATATCACCACTTCATGTTGGATCATTAGAGAAGTAATCATTGACAAACTGAGTGTGTGCACCTTCATGATTACACACCACATATCTTCTTCTTGGAAATCTACTTGAAGAACTTACTGCAAATTGAAGTAGCTTTTTTTGTTGTTTAAGTATTTAGAAGAACATTTGATCATCTAAGTCACACTCAGAGAAATCATCTTCTTCACTATCGATAGAGGTATTGTAATTGGATCTGCAGACATTTTAAACTTCTATTTTAAAGTAACTAAAGCAATCTATGGAATATTGGACTCCCTTCGTCCTGTAGAAACATTTATGTTTACTTTTTTCACGGGGATTAAGGAATATAGTAATTTAATGTGTATTGAGGTGAGAGAAATACTATAATGTATAGTGGGTGATTGTATTAGTGTAGTGTTGGGGGCCCATGAAGATATTTAAATATTTTATGTGGGTCCCATTTATTATAAAGGAAAATTTAAACCTTTTTATGGCACGCCCAAAATGGAAATGAATCAACATTATTGTATGAAGGAGGGAGTACAAATTATGAAATCTCAACTCCAACACAAAGTTAGGACTTGGACCTTTCACTTTGTGATTATTCCGTTCTCAGCTGATTCAATAGCAGCTGCCCATTGTCCAAGATTCCCCACTGCTGCCCTCTGTGGGAGTCCCCTGGAATTATTGAACGTAAATCTGTGCACGAGCAAATTCTGATCGCTTTTACGCGAGAAAGGGGCCTTTCTCTCACTCAATAGATCTATCTGGTCTGAGTTTTTTCAAAGTAGCTGCAATTGAATTGGCATGCTGGGATAGAGGCAACGCTTGAGAGCTGGCTCTCCATCTCCTTCTCTGCCTGGGACTGATCCTGCCTTTCCATCTACAGGTCTCGGGTTTCGGATGAGATCCATTCTGCCTTTGAGCCTCTTTTTTCGAGGTGGAGATGGACCAATCCGGCCATTCCTTACTCATAGTAGAGTGTAAGGCAGGCCCTTTACGCAAGTACATGAACAAGGACAAGACTGAGTCGAGTCGGGTCTGCCGCTCAGTTGAAACAGTCCATACTTTATAAGCATACAGGCGAGCCCTACGTAGCCACCTACGCTCTACTGTTTAGCACGAAAATTAACGCTTTTCATAGGTCATTTTCATATAATTATTGCATAATTTAACATTGTTTGTAGAGTTTATTACTTATTTTTATATATTTTATGACTTCACGGGCATTATTGAAATTTTGCAGATTTTAATCACAAGTTGGGGGTGAAATTAAGTAAATATAAAAATAGTCATGGGGCCTGCATATGGCGAGTTGAATCAGTAACTATGGTGAAATGAATTGTAGTCAAGGAATTCGTGAGTTGCATTTGCATGCCATCCATCTACTTTCTATGCCATGTGGATTCAAAGCATTAAGTTAATAGTGGGCCCATGATAATTAAAAGCAATGTCAACTAACTCACGCACACATTAGAAGAAAATTTAGTGGTGGGCCCTTAATTAGAATTCAATTAAAAGAATCACATGAAGAAGCCCAATTAAAGAAAGCTGGGAGGAAGCCCATTACACACACGCTATTTCGTGCGAGAAGTCGAAAACACAAAAGGGAGAAATAGAACAGAAGATCAAAAAAGAACAAAACACGCCTCTCATCCATTCTTCGTCACATCCGCCTTTCACCACTACCCTTCACCCGCCATCCATCCATTCATCCCATCAGTCCGGAGGAAGATTCAAGTGCGTTTGAGAGAGGCAATCCAATTGGAGAGACGGAGAGAGAACATAAACCACGTAACACTAGGGTTTTGTATCTTTTCTTTATTTCTTCTTTTGTTGATTTTGATATGAAATTTTCTGCTATGAGGGTTGTGTTTAACCTCATGAGCTAGAAACCTTTTATAGTTCTAAGGATTGAAGATTAGGATAGTTGATTTGGAACCCTAGACAAATATTGTGAATTTATGATATTGTTGATTCTTATTTACTCGATTTATTCAGATTATGTTAAACGTTTGTAACGTCTTCATAGCATGCTATTGATGTTGCCCATGATGCTTGGTACGTTATGTTAGCTTGTGCGCATACGTACTTAATATTGTCTGTTTGCTAGGGATTATAGTAGTTTGCCCATGAACACGATGATCCTAAGCGCTGGTAAATAAGATACTTGATATTCTTAGTGGAACAATGCAATTAGGAAATCAAGTAGGGAGTGAATAAGGTTGAGTATAACTTTCAGAGAATATATGTTAGTCGAATTGGCCATCCGGAGGTTTATTTATTTTGGATATTCCTTGCTTTTATTTATTTTGTTATTTATTATTTCAAAACTTTAGATATTAATGCAATTCAACACTTGGAAATTGGTTACTTTAATTCTAGTTGAATAGTAATATAAAATAAATAAATAGTTGACTGTCTCAGTGGGAATGATATTATTTTTAACTGGGGTACTTGCCTCAACAATTGATATCCCTACACTTCGGGATTTAATTGGAATGCGCAAGAATTGCCTAACACCTACCCGAAGGGATGCCCGCTTTGTGGGGAATTTATTCCAATTGTCTTATCCAAACTAATGGAAGATGCAATCAATTATTCAATCGGGGCGACTTATTATTCCTGCTGAGAAGTGTGTCCAATCTATAGCAGCACACCGCGGCGAGGAGTTGCAAGCTGTCAGCTAGGAAGATCTGAATTTGGTAAGCATAGGGCACCACACACCGACACGAATGAAGGGCTTTCTGAGGTTTACAACATTGAGCGCAACGCTCTACTCTATTTAGGAATATTAAGAAAGATAATCATTTTGTTGACGACTAGCTTACAAAACAGTGTTAAACCAGAAAGTCGTAGGCCCCTCCCCCGGCACCCTATTAGACTCGACCTCTACAACGATTAGTTTGTAACGGCTAGTTTGCAATAGCTTGTTTGTAGTGGCTAGTTTGCAATAGCTATTTAAAACGACTAATATAAATAAAACTTCATAACAATATCATTACATTAAATTAAAAGTAAGATTATATTAGAAAATAAGACATCTCACTTAAAAAATAAAATAAAAACTACAACTGATCACATACAAGGTATGTAATACAACTTAAAAAGAAAATTTCTAGATAAACACTTACATGCCCTCATTATTTCTTAATTGCTTCCAATATGTGAATGTGTGCATGAAGTTGGTCAGGTGCCATTTCTGTTGTATCTTTCATGAGTATGTCTTACTCTTTTGTTTTGTTGGAATATCTAATCTCTTCTAGTTTTTTACTTGAAATGGTTTTATATTCCTCCATGTTTTGATTAATGATATCTTTTATCTCTTCATATTCACTCTTAGATTTTCCTTTCGCCTTTCTTTTTGCCACCTTTTGCCCGATTGGATGAATACGGTCTTCAGTATCATCTTCATTTTTCGATTATAATGTATACGCCCCTATAAAGAAAATTTTGGTCTTCTTCTTTCCGTGGTGATCACGATCTTGTTCATTACGCCACTTGAGTCAAGCATAGAATATCCCTTCTCCCCAGGTGGTTGAAAGATTAGTTATTGCGAGTGTTTGACCACAATTTTTATCACCTCCACTAGTATATCAACATCGCTATGATCGCTTTACTAGACCACACTTTGATTGGTATAAAGCCCAATAAATGTATTGACTTCTCTTTGAACTATGTAGTAATACGTTATCAAAGTTTCACAATGTCTAGATGGAGTGTTGGTGAGTTTGTTATATTCTTCTGTAATTCGTATCCACATTTGATATAACTTTTGTGAATTTCTGGTAATGGGATCTTCTCTCACATTAACCCAATATCGTGCAAGAAGCTCATTTCTGCAATAGAGTACCTTGAACCACTTTTTTAGTTTTTAGGCGCTGAAATATTTGCTTCAACATCAAAATTTGTATCCACATTGAGATTTATTATGTCAATTTTCGGTGAAGACGAATGTGAGGTGAAAGGAGAATCTTGCCTAAAAGATAGCATTTCACACCCTTTATCATTGCTCATTCTTTCCCCACTAGCTATTCTTAACAAGTTTGAAGACTTTCCAATTGAATTCAGATGTGGAAATCCAAAAGAGTAGGGTGACTGACACGAATGGAATTTGAGAATATTCAGAAGGATACATAAATAGAGAGCTCTAGGGGCACTTATTGGATTCATTTGAGGGTTTGGATATATAAAAAAATTTTGAGGCCGAAAATTCAAATTCATAGAATAAAATTTGGATTTTGTGATAAAAGATTTGTCATTCATATTGGTATTAAACCAATTCATCTAAGAATTATCATCCATTGAGAAAAATTTTATAGTGCAAAATTTGTGAGTTGTGAAGTTTGATGAAAGTGAAAAATATTTGAACACTCCTCTACCTGTTTATAGAAGAGTTTAAAATAATTGAGATAAAGTAAATAATTTTATGGGAGCGGCTATTCACACCCCCGAAATTGCTAGACATACCAAATATTTTAATTCACACGACTTAAATACCCTTATAGAAATATATATTACTAAATGAGTACATTACTAAACATACCCTGATGGACGTTTTCTCAACACACAATTCTGACACGACCTGCTTTACTTAACTTATAATTCAAATACTAATTAACATAAACATCATCATTATAAAAACCTGCATATATTTTCTTCTCAAAATATGTTCATAACCAAAACCATCACACAGTTCAACATACGTAATTGGTTTCTGACAATACTTTAAACCACCCAAACTTCTGACAATATTTGTTACATTACATAATAAAACATCAGCGGAAACAAAATAACCCCATGGCCTAACCGAATAGGTCGTCATCTATGTATATCTGCTCAAAATTCTATAAGAGCTCCACAGCTGCATAGTCACTCCACACAACTCAATCATCAACAGGCTCACCTACAATGCATAAACTAGTTAGACAAAAATCTCAGTAAGTAGAAATCATGCATGTCTTTGCATGAAAATGCATTTAGTTTTCTATTGCCTATTTCCTATTCTTTCTAGTGGTCTCTTTTATTTTGAAAACTGTTCACATTGCGGGATGCCCATGACACACTTATGATATACACCCCAAATGAGCTTAATGGGGACAATTTTTCTGAACCCTGAATAAAGTGTTGGAGATGATTTTTCCGAACCCCCAAATAAAGTGTTGGAAACGATATTTTCGAACCCTAAATACAGTGTTAGGGATGTTTTTTCCAAATCTCGAATAAAGTATTGGGAATAATTTTTTCATACCTTGAATAAAGTGTTAGGAATGATTTTTCCGAACCCTGACAGAGTGCATATATAGTGGCCGCATACACCATCAATATCTTATTAATTTTAGGGAAAACACTTTTCATGATTATGCATGGTATGCAACCAAGGCAATTAAATATGCTTTACAATTTTCATTTATAATACAAATATCATTATTTAATCAAAATAAAATAATAAATAAATGTCAAATCACACAGATCTACTTCTGGAACAACAACTTCACCTCGAACCACATAGATCTATTTTTCAAATGACAACTTCACCTCGATTCACACAGATCCTTACAAATGATATCTTCTCATATTACATAGATTTATAATCCACAGTTTTTGATCCCTCCGATCTATAATGGACAATGATATTATTTAAAATCACATAGATCTACAACTTATATCACAAGTTTATCACAATTAATTTACAAAATAATATTTAGTTGCATATGAATACCTACTTATTTAAAATCACATAAATCCACAACTCGTATCACATATTAATAAAAAATATTTCATAATGTAATTAAATTTTTTACAATTAATTCCTAACATAATTATCACATATTAATAACAAATAATTCACACACAACATGTTTATGCATTGTAGTTGGACTTCTACTTACCTGGACTCCAAATAGTAAGAATACTATAGACCTCGTGAAGCACTACAACTAATCTCTTCTTTCCCGTTCCGACACGAACCCCTTCCTCTCCTTTTCTTTCTTCTCTTCTTCTCTATTCTCTCTTCCCTCTTCTTCAACTCTCTCTCTTTCTATAATAAACCGCGGATGTGTTTGCTATCTTGCTCCCCACTGTCGCCTTCTAATTAATCTCAACCTTAGATATATATAGAGATATCATAAGTAGTAAGTCGGCAAAATTTACAATCCTTATCTCTTTTTTTTAAAATTAAAAGTAAGATATGCATGTGTATTACTTACTAACCACGCAACTAATACATTTCAAATTAACATAAGTATGCAGCTGATGGTAAATTATTACCATTTATTTATTTATTCATTATTATTAATATTATTATTATTATCCATTACGAATATACGTGCAATACATAATAACTAAGATATATATATAATACATATACAAATTAAAATACATATGTGTACATTATCTTACCACTATTATTATTACAAGAACACGTGTGATACTTATTAATTAAGAAATAATATATTTATACACATAAGACAATTTAATTATATATCTAAATTAATGCACATAAATATTTATGCACATATGTATTCACATATTGTCACCATTTTTATCATGGATGTCTCAAATAAAATGTAGAAATAATTGTCACATTATTATCACATAATTGCCACATAATTATCGCATAATTATAAAATGCATATAACACAAATTAAATTATATTAGCACATGAGTAGTGAAAAGCTCGAGTATCATATTCTCCACACCTTATAAAAATTTCGTCCTCAAAATTTACTTACCTGAAGAGTTTTGGATACTTAGCCATCATCTCATCATCTCTTTCCCAAGTAACCTCCTCAACTAATTGGTTTCTCCATAACACTTTAACTAACTGTATCTCTTTATTTCTGAGCTTCTTCAGTTCTTGTCGCAAAATCTCAACTGGTATCTCTTCATAACTCAAATATTCTTTCAACTCAACTGGTTCCGGCCTGAGGACATGAGTCGAATTTGGAATATACTTCCTTAACACAGACACATGAAACACGTCATGTACTCTTGACATAGATGCTGGTAAGTCCAACCTATATGCAACACTGCAACCTCTCTCAATGATAGTGAACGGACCAACATATCTTGGACTGAGTTTTCCTTTCTTTCCGAACCGCATTATCCACTTTATTGGAGATACTTTCAAAAATACCTAATTACCTACTTCAAATCCCAACTCTCTTCTCTGTTTTTCTGCATAACTCTTTTGTCGATTCTGAGCAACTTTCATCTTCTCTCGAATACGGGTAACAGCTTCTGAAATTTCACGAATCAAGTCTGGACCCAAAAGTTTCCTCTCTTCAACTTCATCCCAATGTATAGGAGATCTACACTTTCTCCCATAAGTGCTTCATATGGTGTCATCCCAATTGAAGACTGATAACTACTGTTGTATGAGAATTCTATTAGAGACAAAAATTTACTCCACTGACCATGAAAATCCAACACACATGCTCTAAGAATATCTTCCAAAATCTGTATTGTACGCTCTGATTGACCATCTATTTGTGGATGGAATGCTGTGCTGAATGATAACTGTGTCCCCAACGCCTTATGCAAACTCTTCTAAAAGCAGACAAGAATCTCGTATCTTTATCTGACACAATGGTAAGTGGTACTCTATGGAGTCTGACAATCACTTGTATATATACCTGCGCATAACGATCCATTGAATACGTAGAACAAATAGGAAGAAAATGAGCTGACTTAGTCAATCGATCCACAATAACCCAAATGGCATCGTGGCCTTTCATTGTCTTCGGTAGCCCAGTAACAAAATCCATAGTGATATTCTCCCACTTTCACTCTGGAATAAATAAAGGTAGCAAAGTTTCTGCTGGTCTCTGATGCTCGGCTTTGACTTGCTGACAAGTCAAACATTGCTCTACATACTGAGCGACATCTTTCTTCATCCCTGGCCATCAATAATGTGACTTCAAATCTCTATACATCTTAGTAGCTCCTTGATGTACAGAGTACGGTGTTGAATGAGCTTCTGTCATCACTTTCTTCCGAATTTCATCTATTTTAGGTAGACATAATCGACCTCTATAACGAATCACACCATCATATCTTAATTGGAAGTCAGAAGACTTTCCAGAGCTGATATCATTCCTTATCTTGTCAAACAACTTATCCACCTCTTGTCCCTGTCGAATCTTATCCATCAAAGTTGGTCGAAGTGTCAAGGCTGCCATCCTTGCTTCCAACGATCCTTCCTGAATGATCTCCACACCCATCCTTTGCAAATCAAGTAACTCTAGTTTCTGATTTAGGGACATAGCTGCTACACTCTGTGTTGCCTTTCGGCTCAATGCATCAGCAACCACGTTGGCTCTGCCTGGATGATAAACTGATAATACAGTCATAGTCCTTCAATAGTTTCAACCATCTTCTCTGCCTCATACTCAACTCTTTCTGAGTGAAGAAATACTTCAAACTCTTATGATCAGTATAGATCTCACAGCGTTCCCCATACAGATAATGCATCCAAATCTTGAGAGCAAACACCACTACGGCTAACTCCAAATCATGTGTGGGGTAGTTCTTCTCATACTCGCTTAACTGTCTGGATGCATATGCTATTACTTTCCCATTTTGCATCAGTACATATCCAAGATCATTCTTTGAAGAATCACTGTAAACCTTGAAGTTTCCTATCTCCGTTAGAATAGTTAAGATATGTGCTGATGTCAACTGTCTCTTCAATTCTTGAAAACTTTGTTCACGTGCCTCTGTCCATGTGAACCTCACATTCTTCCTGGCCAATTGTGTTAATGATGAAGATCTAAGAAAATCCTTCAACAAACCTTCGATAATATTCCGCCAACCCAAGAAAGCTACGAACCTAAGTGGGATTTAAGGGTTGTGGTCAATCATGGATTGCTTTAACTTTGCTTGGATCCACTGAAATCCCTTCTCCCGATACCACGTGTCCTAAGAAAATAACTTGGTCCAACCAAAATTTACACTTCTTAAACTTCGCATGTACCTGCTTCTCCTTCAGCATCTCCAACACCTTTCTCAAGTGCAGCGCATGATCATCCTTATTCTTAGAGTAAATCAGAATGTCATCGATAAACACAATCACGAACTTGAGAAGGAATTTTTGAAATACTCTATTCATCAAATCCATAAATACTGTCTGAGCATTTGTCAAACCAAACTGCATCACTAAGAATTCATAGTGCCCGTACCTTGTGCTGAATTCAATTTTTGGGATATCGTCCTCCTTATTCTTCAACAGATGATACTCCGATCGCAAATCAATATTTGAAAAAATAGCTGCCCCGCGTAGATGATCGAACAGATCATCAATGCGAGGCAATTGATACTTATTCTTGACTGTAACTTTGTTGAACTCCCGATAATCGATGCACATTCTCAATGTGCCATCTTTCTTATGAACGAAAAGATCTGGTGCTCCCCAAGGTGAGAAACTAGGTCGATGAAACCTTTATCTAGCAACTCTTGAAACTGTATCTTTAATTCCTCCAGTTCAGCTGGTGCTATTCTGTATAATGCTTTAGATATAGAAGCAATTTCTGGTTGCAACTCAATAACAAACTCTATTTCCCGGTCTCGTGGCAAACTTTGAAGATCATCTGGAAACACCTTCGGGTATTCCCGAACTACTAGTACATCATTGACGTTTGGACACTGATGTCCTTCAACATTCATCACACTCACCAGATAACCCTCACAACCACTTTCCAGCAACCACTGTGCTTTTGCTGCTGATATCACAGGAAATCTGAAGTTCTTCTTAATCCCAACAAAGTGAATGGTTCTCCACCCAATGGCTGAAAAGTAATACTCTTCTTCCGACAATCTATAGTAGCACTGTACTTTGACAGTCAATCCATGACCAATATGATATCATAATCATTCATATTTAACACAATCAAATCTGCGAGGAGTTGTCTTCCTTCAATAGAAATAACACAACCTCGAAGAAGTTGATTGATTTACTTTGACTCACCAGAAGGTTTCATCACTTCATAATTGGCTTTTATCAAGTTAGATGTTCCACCCATCTTCCTAACATACTCAGTGGATACAAATGAATGTGTTGCTCCAAAATCAAATAGCACATTTATAGAAGTGCTAAAAATAGAAAATTTACCCGTGACAACTGAGGGATTCGCATCTACCTCCTCCCGCGACAGAGTGTACACTTTTGCTGGAGCTCTTTCTTGCTGTCCCTACTTTCTTTGCTTGGGACATGCGGTAGTCACATGCCCTTTCTCTCCGCATGTATAACAGATTCTTGAAGGAATACAACACTCCCCACCATGTAGTTTAAAATAATTAGGACATATAGGTAGTGGCGGAGTCGGTGGCACCTTACCCTGATCGAATTGGGGACGCTAGTTTGGATCTCCTTGTCCCTATCCTTTATCCACAAGAACATTAGGTTTCGGCTACTGAAATGACATTAGCCTCTAGTTATATCTCCCAAACTTGGTGCACTGGTTTCTGCTGAAACTGGCGTCTGATAGCTTGCGCTTGCCTGATCCTCATCTCCCCGTGTTTAGCAATTTGAGCCCTTTCTTCAACTTGTGAGTATGTTGCTCCTTGCAGTCCCGCCATACTCTCATCTTTGTAAAGCTCAGGGCTTAAGCCTTCCATGAACCTCTCCACTTTCAGTGCCTCCGTACTCACCATATGTTTTGCAAACCTCAACATTGCTCAAACTTTCGAAGGTAATCTGTAACTGACATGCCACCCTACTTCAGTTATATAAACTCTGTCTAACGTCTATCTTGATTAGTATTAACCTCTGGCTGTCCACCTACATCTCTCTGCTGAATAAGTTGTTGTATCTGTTGTGACTAGCGCTCTACTAGTTCCATCAATCGAGTAATCACCGCATTACGATTACTTCTTTCAGTGGGTGCTGCTTGCTCAGCAGCTCTATCCCCTTCAGAACTTTCACCTATAGTCCTTACCATTTTGCACTACTAACTACGAGTCCTACAGCACATGCATAATATAATTTATAAAAACACATAACAACATAGAATGAAAGTTACACTTACACTCAAGGCTGCGCTCCCAAGGAATGAGTTCATGTAGAAAGACAACCTGCAGAACTCAAACCGTGCTCTGATACCACTTTGACACGACACACCTTTCTATTAACATTAACATTATCATTATAAAAACCTCCATATCTTTTTTTCTAAAAATATGTTCATAACCAAAATCATTACACCAGTTCAACATACGTAACTGGTTTCTGACAACACTTTAAACCACCCAAATTTCTGACAATATTTGTTACGTTACATAATAAAATATCAGAGGAAACAAAATAACCCCATGGCCTGGCCCAACAGGTCGTCATCTATGTACATCTGCTCAAAATACTGTAGGAGCTCCACAGCTTGCATAGTCACACCACACAACTCAATCATCAACAGGCTCACCTACAATGCATAAACTAGTGAGACAAACATCTCAGTAAGTAGAAATCATGCATGACAGTACATGAAAATGCATTTAATTTTCTATCGCCTATTTCCTAGTCTTTCTAGTTGGTTTCTTTTATTTTGAAAGCTGTTCACATTGCGGGATCCCCATGACACACTTATGATATGCACCCCAAATGAGCTCAACGAGAATGATTTTTTCGAACCTCGAATAAAGTGTTGGGATAATTTTTTCGAATCCCGAATAAAGTGTTATGAATGATTTTTTCTAATCCTGAATAAAGTATTGGGGATAATTTTTCTGAATCCCGAATAAAGTGTTGGAAATGATTTTTTCGAACCCTGAATAAATTGTCAGGAATAATATTTCTGAACCCGACAGAGTGCATGTATAGTGGCCGCACACCATTAGTATCTTATCAATTTTAGGAAAAATACTTTTGTAATCATGCATGGTATGCAACCAAGACAATTAAATATGCTTCACAATTCATTTACAATACAAATATCATTATTTAATTAAAATAAAACAACAAATAAATTTCAAATCACATAGATCCACTTCTGTAACAACAACTTCACATCGAATCACACATATCCATTTTTCAAATAACAATTTCACCTCGGATCACACAAATCCTTATAAACGATATCTTCTCATATTACACAAATTTATAATCCACAATTTTTGATCACTCGGATCTATAAAGGACAATGATATTATTAAAAATCACATAGATCCACAACTTATATCACAAGCTTATCACAATTAATTTACAAAATAATATTTAGTTGCATTTGAATACTTACTTATTTAAAATCACATAAATCCACAGCTCGTATCATAAATTAATCACAAATAATTGATAACGTAATTAAACTATTCACAAATAATTCTTAACATAATTCACATATTAATAATAAATAATTCACACACAACATGTTTATGCATTGTAGTTGTACTTCTACTTACATGCACTCTAAATAGTAAGAATATTATTGACCTTATTAAGCACTACAACTAATCTCTTCTTTTCCGTTCCGGTACGAATCCCTTCCTCTAATTTTCTTTCTTCTCTTCCTCTCTTTTCTCTCTTCTCTCTTCTTCATCTCTCTCTCTCTCTTTTATTTTATTTTATAATAAACCGTGGATGTTTTTGCTAGTTTGCTCCCCACTGTCGCCTTCTAATTAATCTCACCCAAAATGGGCGAGTTAGATATATATAGAGAGGTCATAAGGGGTAAGTCGGGAAAATTTACAATCCTTATCTTTTTTTTAGTTAAAAGTAAGATATGCATGTGTATCACTTACTAACCAAGCAACTGATTCATTTCAAATTAACATAAGTATACAACTGATGTTAAATTATTACCATTTATTTATTTATTCATTATTATTATTATTATCCGTTATAAATTTACGTGTAATATTTAATAACTAAGATATAATACATTTATAAATTAAAACACATACGTGTACATTCTCTTGCCACTATTATTATTACGAGAACATGTGTGATACTTAATAATTAAGAAATAATATATTTATAGGCATAAGACAATTTAATTATATATTTAAATTAATGCACGTAAATATTTATGCACACATATATTCACATATTGTCACCATTTTTATCACGGATGTCTCAAATAAAATTTAGAAATAATTGTCACATAATTGCCACATTATTATCATATATTGCCACATAATTACGACATAATTATAAAATGCACATAACACAAATTAAAATATATTGGCACATGAGTAGTGAGAAGCTCGGGTATCACACAATTAATCTCCAAGTATGAAGGATGTAACTGTAGCTTAGGTAAGCGACCAAGTAATATTATCGAACCCAAAAGACAGTTGGTTATCAATTTATTATTATCTAAAGTAACTAAAACTATGTTTGGCAATTTAATTGGAGAATTATTTATTAATCTACTAACAGAATAATTAAATTACAAATAAAATAGAGACAATAGAGAATAATCAAGAGTTGAACAAGTGAGAAGATAGGTAGCTCTTCGGGACATACAGTTTCACTAATTAATCTTCCTTTCGTATGTAAATATACGACTCTATCTTGTGGGATATGGACGGATCACTAAGCCATGCAAATCTACATTATAGACACAAGCAGATAAGCGTGTAACACGTGTGAATTACATCTGAGCAAGAGCATAATTTCAACCCCCTTTCTAGATACAATCAGTATCAATTATTTCTCGTTCACTAATTACTTTAACCCGATATGATCTCCCTTTATAGGTACTATGAAATTACCCTCTTTATCCTACTTACTAACCCGAATTCAAATCAATTAATAAGTATTCATATAAGATAGTTTTAATAAGACTTCGGAGCCCTTACTTAGAATTATAACATAGAATCCTGTTCAGCAGTGAATGCGCTCAACCATTAACCAAGATATATATTCAGACTCTATATAACAGTTAATGATGCATAAAACGAATTTGAATATGGATTAAAAACGCATAGTCTCATATAAAATAAACTACAAGTAGTGTTGTACAGAGTATACACACGGAAGTTCAATTAAATAGTAAAATCTTCATAAACTCTAAAACTATCAAAGCGGTTCTAGCCCATGAAGTTTTGAAGAACGTTCATGGTGATTGGATAGATCTTACCCACAGTCTTGAAAATTACAAGAAAGACTAAGTTGCGAAATAAACCCTAGATGTGGGCGTCGTCGCTTCTTACTCCGTCTTTAATCTTCACTTGGTTCTCACTTGATTCACTGCACTAATCTCTCTCTACAGCTCCGTATGATGGAGATAGGCTTTTGATGTGGTGTAGGATGGATGTGGAATCTAACTCTCTTTTTGATGTGATCAACATCCCTTTTTATACTTGTAAACTCTCCTTATGAACCTTTACTGGGCTTTTTACTGGAAAATACCCACAAACACACACTGGAGGTACAGAATTACCAAAAATAGAATAGCGTGTCCCCGCTCGACCAGAATGGTCTTGGTCGAGCAGACTCGACCTTGGTCTAGCGACGGTCGAGCGGTCTCTCTATAAGCTGAAACTCTGTCCGGGATCTCACTCGACCAACTCTACTATCGTTCTACCAAACTGGCTTGGTTGAGCAGCTCCTCCGGAGGTCGAGCGGCACCTTAAAATCTGTGTTTTTTGATTCTGAGCACTTTTGACATGTTTTCCTGTATAAATATACTCAAATAACCTCAGTAGCATCTGATTCGTGGATTTACATAAATATCCCGATTTGCCTCGAATATAGACCAAATCGTACTCAATTTCTACATAAATCAAAGCTCAAAATACATGAATTCTCACTCGCATCATACCCCACCACTTAAATATATTGCTAAAAATACTCCACCACTATCGCACCCTTTTAATCGTAAATGTGAGTTGTACCCATGGTGATGTTCGTCCGTTCTCGTCAAATTATTAAACAACTACACAAAAACTGAATTGTTGAACGCCAACTCAAAAACCCAAATTTCTTTCTCTCTTTGTTTCACATAGAAACATTATATATATATAGTGTGCACGATCAAAGCGAAAAAACCCCATACTTCCATGATTTTGTCTCAGTATTATTGTGTCCATGATCAAAGCACTCTCTGTTCAACATCTCTAAGAAAACTCATTTGACAGCAATTTAGCCCTGAACACAAATAACTAGGGAAGGGGACTACATCCTCTCGGTTGTAGAGCGACGTGCACCCTCCCAATAAGTCTTTTGTTTCATCATCAACAAGATATGAATAAAAATCACATCCCATGGCAACAAACCTATTTTGTTATGGGATATATAATGATTACTTAGGTCCCAAAAGAAACCGTGGCCATAATCACTCTCTCCTAATTTGTAAAATTGCAAAGATAGATGTTGTTGGTATAACCGTAGACTGTGACTTGAGACATAGATTTCATCTACTTTTTTCTCATACAAGTCTTCTATTGAGGCAGATCCTATTGAGTCATTGCAGGCGATCTCGAATGATTCGTCCAAGTAGCATCCTTTCTTCACTCCGAACGGGTATGAAATATCATTGTTGCCACATCTTGTTTTGCAATCCTTTAGTTTGGCTGTTGATATGGCTGCTTCTACCTTTTGGAGTTGAAACAGTAGTCTGCAAATGAGAAGTGGAAGCAAAACTTAATGTTCCTATGTGAAACAAAGATAGAAAAGAAATCTATAATGTTTCTATGTGAAACAAAGATAGAAAAGAAATCTGAATTTTTGTGTTGGTGTCCGACAATTCAGTTTTTGTGTACTTGACAATTTGACGAGAATTGATGAACATCGCCATGGTTACAACTCACATTTACGATTAAAAGGTTGCGGCAGTGGCGGGGTATGTTTAGCAATGTATTTAAGTGGTAGGGTATGTTTAATAATGTATTTAAGAATATACATCTATATAAGTGTATTTAAGTCATGTGAATTAAAATATTTAAATTTAAATTCTTTTTGGGGTATGTCTAGCAATTTTGGGGGTGTAAATAGCTGCTCCCTGATTTTATAGATTGCTAAATCCTCAACAATCCAATTTAAAAATGCATGTGAATAAATGAAATTAGATAATTAAAAATATAATAAACTTAAAGGGTGGCCTATCGATTTTTTAAGTTTTCAATCACTTTTTCAGGTACACAAGTTTGTATCTATGAATTGTATACTCGTCCTGTACCTCAATCAATATATTTATAACCGGACTGGATATCAACCGGTTAGCCCAATGGTTCACGGTCGGACCAGGTGGTTCAACCGAAAAAAATTGCCTATTTTCAATAATATTTTATTATTATATATGTAATTTTACTATTTACATTAACATATTTATTATTTAATATTTTAATGTACATGAAAATTATCACCTAAAAAAATAAAATCATCATCTACATTCAATACCAATAGCAACTGCTCAATCAACCAACAAAAATTAGTAGACACTTTTTTTTTCCTTTTGGTTTTTGAGCATATTCTGAACCTTTCTTTACACAATAGCCTTTCCATATCCTTGGATTAAAAATATAAATAAATATACGAAAGATACAAATTAGATGGATGGCAGCAGAAGGGAGTTGTGGTTTGTAAAAATATTGCATAAGGATTATTATATAAATAATAAGAATAACAAGTAGAAATTTTTTTGTAGAAACATTCCATCAAACAACTTGTAGGCATGAAAAACTATAAACTATAAAGTGTAAACAATCTATTAATTTTTATTTAATAACCCATAAACCCATTACTTCAAGGCTCAAGCAACATATTAACTCAAATATGTGAAAGAAACAACTACAAAAATTACAAAATACAAACCATCTAAATATGCATTCAAAGGAAAAAAACCTTCAAATTTCACATACTAATTCTTTTGTGTTGGAATTGGAAACTTTGATTTTATCTACTTCTATGGGTGATTAACCACTGCTTCACTGTTGATTGAAAGAGGAATTGAAAATTGAAATGGAAAAGAATTACCATAAAGCATTAATAACCTATTCACAATTCAAAACTCACGCCGCCATCGTGTTGTGAATTTGTAAAGTGAAAACTTGAAAATGAGTCAAAGCCACTAAGTGTCAACTGATCAATTGGAAAGGTTTTAAATTAAAAAATACGGCGATTTTCAGTTCGACCGGTCCAACCAGTTTTTTTAGTTTTCACCGGTTCGAATTGGTTTTTCCGATTTTACCTCAAAAGTGGGTTTAGGACCTAATCTGACTCGTTCCCAGTTGAATCGGTCAGTCTGATCTGGTTTCAGCAACATTGACCTCAACAAAACAATAGAGTTGCAGGGTCGGCCATTAGGGATGTCTTGATGGGCTCTTGCCATGGGCTTCAAACTTTTTATTTACCTATATATATATGGGCGAGACTATTACCACCCGAGTTTTTGTTGATGGCACTCGATTTGTAGATAAAAAATATGTGAAATTTTATTAATATCCTATACATTCTTTTAAATCCCAACCCATTTACTTCATATCAAAATAAATATTTTGCTTTGTACACCCATACCAAAAACACACATTAAAATCACACACACACATAACACCAAGAACACACACTCAAACACACACCAACGAATTGAAATACAACATAAACAAAAGTTAAGAGAGGAGGAAGAAGTGAGAAGTTTTAAGAGCAAAATCCGAACATTAATTAAACTCGAAATATGAAACTCAATAAGAAAACCAAATAAATTATAGTAAAAGAGTAAGTGATATATACTAATATTTCTTGAATTCTTTAAAAATCTTATTTTAGGGTATAATAGTTAATTTTTGTGTGTTATCTGTAAAATTTTTAATGGGTTAATGAAATTACGAATGATTTTCAAATTTAAGAAATGATAGATAGATGAATTAATATTTTATGTGTTTGGGTTTTGAAAGTTCAACATTTCAATTTACATACCTGGTTTGCCGTTTTGTAACAATTTCGGTCAGTGGTGGAAGAAATTTTTATCAAAATTCAATGACCCCTTGTTGAAAAATCTTCAATTGAAAATTCTATAAATTTTTGGCCACTAGTGATTGAATTTTGATAAAAATTTCATCCACCACTGGCCAAAATTATTATAGAATTTCGGCAAACCAGTTATGAAAAATGAAATGTCGAATTTTAAAAACCCAAACACATAAAATTTGAATTCATGACTCTATCCTTTTTAAAAATTTAAAAATTAATTCGTAATTCCACTGACCCTTTAACAATTTTACAGTATAACACACAAAAACTAACTATTATACCCCAAAATAAGTATATATATATATATAAAGAAATCAAGATAAAATATTAGTAAGAAATCAAGAAAAAATATTATTATGAAATCACTTACTCTTTTATAATTTATTTGGTTCTCTTATTGAGTTTCATATTTAGAGTTTAATTAATGTTTGAATTATGCTTCCAAGACTTTCCACTTCTTCTTCTTCTCTTAACTTTTGTTTATGTTGTTCTTCAATTTGTTGGTATGTGTTGGAGTGTGTGTTCTTGGTGTTATGTGTGAATGTGTGATTTTAATGTGTGTGTGTTTTTTTTACGAAATTTTAATGTGTGTTTTTGGTATGGTGTACAAAGTAAAATATTTATTTTGATATATAATATATATATATATATATATATATATATATATATATATATATATATATATATATATATATATATATAAAAGTCCAATCACCTTCAATTTAGGCTTTAAGTTTATCAAATATTAATGGCTCACAAATCACACTAATTTTATTGTTCTTTTGATTGATTCAATAATTTATATTTTGTCTTTTTCAATTATTCTTCAAGAAGCTTACTACACAACAAACAACAGTTAGAGGAACAGGAGATTAATTATCCTAAAATCTTTCATCTTATTCTTATATTTTATAATGATGCACTTTATGCAAAATTAACACAAAGTTTCACCATAGGAGATTATTTTTTTCTTCTGCTTTTTATTTTATAAGTTATATTTTGTGAAATGCGAATTGTATATAATATTTATCAAACTAGGCAATATATATAATTTATTTGAATGGCTACAAATGAGGTTTTATCATTCTTTTAATGTTACTTTTATTGATTTTGTTAATTAGATGTGTTTTTAATTTCATAATTTGTATAATAATCATGTTTCATAGAAAATATATATGTGTTGGTGAGTCAAAAAAGAAACAAGAAAAAAACTTCAAAAGAGGCTAATTATCAAAGATGTGCATAGAGGTGTAAGTAAACAGAGCGTGCGGCGAACAACTCGTGAGACGGCTCGTTAAGAGCTCGTTTGTGTTTATTAGATAAAGCTCGTTATGTAAACGGATAGAGTTTGAGCATTGCATAAATCGTTTGTTAAAGACTCGTGAATAAGCTCGTTTAGAGTTTGTTTAGCGTGTTTGTGAACAAGTATATATATATATAATTTATTATTATTCTTTATAATATATATAATATTAAAAGTATTTAAAGTATTTATTCATGTTAAATTTCCTTATTTTTATGAAATAAAAAAATATATTGGTAGTTGATTAATATTTTGTTATTTTAGGAATTGGTGTGTTCGTTTATCATGTTCAGTAACGAAATTATGCAGGTGTTCACGAACAAAAGATTCACGCGAACATGTGAACAAACATGTTCACGAACAAAATGAGCTCAAGCTCGAGCTCGTTCCATATTTAACAAATAGGACTCAATCTTCGTAAAGTTCGGCTCGACTCAGCTCATTTACACCCCTAGATGTGCACTTCATAAATTTATAAAAATTATTTCTTCAATGTAAGGGAATAATCTAATATGATTAAATGGGCATGACTAAGAAAAATTGAGAGAAAGCAATGAAATATTGAGATTGGAGTTGAGAATAATAATGATTTAAATAAAAAAGAATTAAAAAAAATATAACCAGAGAACTATAAAAATATAACCAAAATGATGAAAGTTAACATTGTAAGAGAGAATGAAAATAACTTAAACGAGGGTAATTTATAAACAATTAAAGAGATATTGAAATTGATAAACAAGAAATGCATATATATATATATATATATATATATATATATATATATATATATATATATATATATATATATATATATATATATATATATATATAGTAAGTCATTTTCCCGCCTTAATTGATACATATTTTTAGAAAGTGAATTTTTTATTTAAAAAATTTATTGAAATCGGGTTGCATAATTATCAAGGGTGAAGGTACTGTAAGAACAGGAAAGCGTGAGTCTACCATCGGGTTGCTGTGGCCAATGGAATAAGCAGGCCCTTAACAAAAGAAATAATGAATGGGAGGCGGCGCATGAAGATAGTGAGATTTATGGAGAAAATGGAAAATTTATTAAATAGCGTGAATCTGCAGACCTAATCAATTGATCAAACTTTAACTTTAAAATGGAGTAATAAATTTGAAAACCACAAATCTCAAAATTTAATTAACTTCTAGTATAGAGAGATGGAGATTTATTTAGTGTTCAACATAGCGAAACGTCTTAGAGTTAATTACTATTCTCTCCTCTTTGGCCACTCACCACTCGCCGGAAAATCTTTAAAATGGAAGATTCATGGACTGAAATCCCCACTCACATATTACCACACTACCCTCCGCGTGTTCCACCGGTTACTCCGCCGCCTCCGACCTCAGAAACACAATTTCCGACGATGACATCCTAACCCCGGAAGACTAAGGGCGCCACTCGTAAGGTCCTTTCCCGCCAGTTCTCCTCCTGGATTTTCTTCTACGAGATCATTTTTTGGCAATCGGATATGGCGGCAGAGCCGGCAGTGAGAAGAGCCCGGAACTTGCCGCAATTCATGATTCCGTCGGTAAAGCAGAGTGGCGGGGATCGGTACCGGCGAAACCTCTACCACGGTGATGTGTTTGGGTGGGCAGCTGATCAGAGGGAGGTTAGGATATCGAGATCGAAGGTGAGTTCGTCGTCGGTGCATCTCCGACGATACGACGATGTTTTGGTGTCGCTTCAAAGCTAAGGTGTGTTTGGCTGTACATTTTAAGAACACTTTTTATTATTCATTTGATACTGAAATGTGGATCTATTTTCATGATAATCAGAGTCGATCAGATTGTTTAAATGAGAACCAGAGATGGGTTCCCCACGTCCTGTCGGAAAGACTGCCATCCACCAGGGAGTTATCAGTAGCCACGCGCCACCGACTCTTCTGCTGATACGAATATGTATTGACGAAAACTTTCATGTAACTCGATATTCTTTAAAGAAAAGCCTTTCATTCGTATTTCGTGTCCTCCTCTAAAGATGGATACGGATGAAGTTAGATTTAGAGAAACAGACGCAATTGTTGGTTCGATTTTCCATTCGAAGTCGAAGATCTTCCTCACTCATATGTACTCTATCCACGACGTTGTTTATTCTCTGTGCCAATCAACCCAAAAAATCAAGAATGTTGGATGTTATTCAAATGTTGATAGGATGTCGACTCTGTGGGAATCAGATCTGAGATGGAAACCTCACACTTAATGTCTGATCAACATTAGTAGGAGTGTATCTGTAGTTAGTTGTGTGTGATTATGTTAAAAACCAGAAACGGGTGCATGATCATACTTAATCAATTCTCTTGATGAGTTGTGACTGAGGCAGTTTACGGCGGTTGTACAGAAGTTGTGGGAGTTCGTTGGAAGCAGTTCTATGCATGGAACGAAAGCTCATAATGCTAGCTATGAGCTGGAAGCAGTTGCAATAGAAATTGATTCCATTTAACCACCCATATGACAGCTGGAAGATGCTGCACTCGATTGGTCCCATAAGTTTGTTATCACATGTGATGTGTATATATAGCTGTAATCTTAGCATGTATACTCTCTGTAACCTCCATAAATCCTCTGAAAGCAATAAGAAACGATCATCATCATCAAGTGGACGTAGGCTTGGTTAATAAGCCGAACCACTATACATCTTGTTCTTCAAAGTTCTCCAAACACACTAGCACACACTTGTTCTTGATCTAACTTTGAGATTTTGAATCAACTTTGATTCTGTATTCAAAGTTTATCCAAGCAATCTGCTGGTTCGATCCGTTTGTGCATTCAACACTGAGAATTGGCGCCGTCTGTGGGAATCATCATAGACAAGTAGATCAAAGAGGCAGTTACTTGAAGAAGAAAGAAGGATTCAACATGGTTACCAAATTTGATATTGAGCGGTTCACTGAGAAGTCAGATTATGGGCTGTGGAAGATCAAGATGAGATCCATCTTGGTACAGCAAGGCCTCGGAGGAGCAATCAAAGAAGCTCCAGTCAATGAAGCAGCAGCAGTGGATGTGCAAGCTGCAGCAGCTGAAGCAGATCTTCAAGAAAGAGCTCTAAGTGCCATCTTCTTGTGTCTTGGTGATAAGGCACTCAGAGAAGTTCAGAGGGAAACGACTGCAAGAGCAGTATGGAAGAAGCTTGATGATCTCTATATGGTAAAAACTCTTGCAAATCGATTATATCTGAAACAAAAGTTATACTCTTTCAAAATGACAGAAGAAAAATCAATTCTAGTTCATCTTGATGAGTTTAATAAGGTACTTGATGATCTGGAAAATGTTGAGGTTAAATTAGAGAATGAAGATAAGGCTCTGATTTTGTTATCTGCACTTCCAAAATCGTTTGAAAATTTTAAAGACACACTGCTGTTTGGTAGCAAAGAATCAATAAGTCTTGATGAGGTTGAATTAGCTTTGAAAACTAAGGAGTTACAAAAGTGTAGTGAGGAACAAGGAGCATCAGGTGAAGGATTGATGATCAGGAAAGGAAATCAGAATAAGAAATATAACAAGAAGGTTAGTTCTGATAGTAAGAAGCAAGATATCAAAGGTGATCAGTCTACTAATGACAAGGAAGGAAGAAAGTGTTTCCACTGTCATGAACCAGGTCATTTTAAGAAGAATTGTTACAAGTGGAAAGCAGCCAAAAGAAAGAAGGCAGAGGCTGGGAAGGATGGACAACAAAGGGTGCAAGCAAATCAGGTGGCAATTAATCAAAACCAGGTGGAAATTGATTATCCTGAGGCACTATTAATCTGTTCATCAAAAGGATCCATGGATTGGATCCTTGATTCAGGATGTTCATTTCATATGTCTCCAATGAAGCATTGGTTTACTGATCTTAAGTATCAAAATGATGGATCAGTATTATTAGGAAATGATCATACATGTCAGATAAAGGGAATAGGCTCTATCAAGTTAAGAATGCATGATGGAGTGATTAGAACCTTGACAGGTGTGAGGTACATTCCAGAACTCAAGAGAAATCTAATTTCATTAGGTATATTAGATGCTTCAGGATATGAATTTAGAACAAAAGGAGGAGTACTTATTGTTGAAAAGGATGAGTATGAAGTAATGAAAGGAATCAGGAAAAGAGAGCTGTACATTCTTGATGGTCATACTGTAACTGGACAGAATAATGCTACAATTGGAAGTGATAATATACACTTATGGCATGGGAGGTTAGCTCATATAAGTGAGAAAGGGCTACAAGAACTATCAAGGCAGAAAGCTATCTGCATCACTCCATCAGAGCAGTTGAAACAATGTGAACATTGCATTTTTGGAAAGGCTAAGAGACTTAAGTTTGGAACTGGTAATCACACAAGTACATCCAGGCTGGATTATATTCATTCAGACTTATGGGGACCTGCAAGAACTCAAGCCAAAGGTGGTGGCAGGTACTTCATATCTTTCATTGATGATTATAGTAGGAAAGTATGGATATATATCCTTAAAACTAAGGATGCAGCCTTTAACACTTTCAAAAATTGGCTAGTTGAGGTGGAGAACATCTGTAATGCTAAGATCAAAGTGTTAAGAACTGATAATGGTCTTGAATATTGTTCTGAAGAGTTCAACAAGTTCTGTAGAGATAAAGGTATCATAAGACACAAGACTGTTCCAGGCACACCACAACAAAATGGTGTTGCAGAAAGATTAAATCAAACCTTACTAGAGAGAGTAAGGTGTATATTGAGTAATTCTGGTTTAACAAAGGACTTTTGGGGTGAACTGGTGACTACAGTGGCATTCCTCATAAATAGAAGTCCATCAGCACCTCTGAAGTTTAAAACACCTCAAGAGGTATGGTCAGGAAAATTAGCAGATTACTCAATACTTAGAGTCATTGGTTGTCTAGCTTATGCTCATGTTAAGCAAGATAAGTTAGCACCAAGAGCAGTGAAGTGTGTTATGATAGGATATCCTAAGGGTGTGAAAGCTTACAAACTATGGAGTATTGAAAGCAAGAAGTTCTTAGTAAGCAGGGATGTCACATTTAATGAGACTGTAATGCCACTATGTCCACAACAAGTTCAGACTGTTCAAGGAAGTAATAAAACTGAGCTTGAGGTGGAGCATGCCAAGAGAATTGTACATGACCAGAGGACAGGTGATGAAGAAACATTACAAGATGATACTGCTAAAATCACTGATAATGATCAAGGAAGATTAGAAACTGATGAGCTGTTAAATAGCTATCAACTAGCTAGGGACAGACAGAGAAGGTCTATTAAACCACCAACTAGATATGCAAATGCTGACATAGTATCCTATGCACTATATATAGCAGAGGAGATTGATTCATATGAACCAAAGAATTATCTAGAGGCTATGAATTGCAAAGAAAGTGACAGGTGGAGTGTTGCTATGCAAGAAGAGTTGATGTCTTTGGAAAAGAATCAAACATGGAAGATAGTTCAGAAGCCAAAGGATCAGAGGTTGGTTAGTTGCAAGTGGATCTACAAGAAAAAGGTAGCTCCAGAGAGTGCATTTGGAATAAGGTACAAGGCTAGATTAGTTGCAAGAGGTTTTTCACAAAAGGAGGGGATTGATTACACTGAAATTTTCTCACCAGTAGTCAAACATTGTTCAATTAGAGTAATGCTAGCTCTAGTTGCTCAGTTTGATCTTGAGTTGCATCAAATGGATGTAACAACAGCCTTTCTTCATGGAAATTTGGAAGAGAAAATATATATGAGCATTCCAGAAGGTGTAGCAGTTCAAGATACTACCAATAAGGCTTGTTTACTTCTGAAATCCTTATATGGATTGAAGCAAAGCCCAAGGAGATGGTACTTGAGGTTTGATGAATATATTGTCAGCTGTGGTTTCAAAAGAAGTCTGCATGACAGTTGTGTGTACATTAGAAGTGATGTTGATTGGCAGGTATTCTTACTATTGTATGTTGATGACATATTGATAGCTTGCAAGTCTATGGATGGAATTCTAGCTGTCAAAGAGATGTTAAAATCAGAGTTTAGCATGAAAGACTTAGGGGAAGCTACTATAATTCTAGGGATGCAGATTGAGAGGGATAGATCAGTTGGATCAGTTGTGCTTCATCAGAGTATTTACTTGGAAAAAGTACTAAAAAGATATAATATGGATATGTGTAAATCAGTTTCCACACCTGTTAAGCAAGAGATAAGTTTATCAAGTCAACAATCAGCAAGTACAGAAGCAGAAATTTCAGAAATGGATAGAATTCCATATGCTAATGCTGTAGGAAGTCTTATGTATGCAATGGTGTGTTGTAGACCAGACTTAGCTCATGCAATGAGCTTAGTGAGCAGGTTCATGGGAAATCCAGGAAGGGAGCATTGGGAAGCTGTCAAATGGATTCAAAGATATCTGAAAGGAAGCTTAACAACAGGTTTGCATTTCAATAAGATTTCATCTAACATTGATTTTCTTGCAGGTTATGTAGATGCTGACTATGCTGCAAATTTGGACACAAGGAAGTCACTATCAGGCTATGTATTCAGTTTGTTTGGAACAGCCATCAGTTGGAGGTCAACACATCAATCAGTGGTGGCACTATCTACAACAGAGGCTGAGTTCATTTCACTTACTAAAGGGATTAAGGAAGGTCTGTGGTTGAAGGGAATTCTGTCTGAATTTGGTATTGAGCAAAAGTCTGTGGTGTTGTATTGTGATAATTCTAGTGCCATACATCTCTCAAGACACCAAGGATATCATGAGAGAACAAAGCATATTGATATCAGGTTATACTTCATTAGAGATTTGATAGATGATGGAAGAGTGATTGTGAAGAAGATTGGAACAGAAATGAATCCATCAGATTTTCTTACAAAGGCTTTGCCTACTTCGAAGTTCGAATTGTGCAAAAGCCTTATCAACATGTGTTAAGTATGAGAGTAAAGAGTTCTGCTACTCTCTCAAAGTAGTGAAGTGAGTTTTGCTGCTCTCCAACAAGGCAGTGGAAGTAAGTTTGCTGACTTCTTTAAAACAGTGAGATAATGGTGAAGTAATGAATGCTTAAGTATGAGGTTTAGGTGGAGATTTGAGATGGAAACCTCACACTTAATGTCTGATCAACATTAGTAGGAGTGTATCTGTAGTTAGTTGTGTGTGATTATGTTAAAAACCAGAAACGGGTGCATGATCATACTTAATCAATTCTCTTGATGAGTTGTGACTGAGGCAGTTTACGGCGGTTGTACAGAAGTTGTGGGAGTTCGTTGGAAGCAGTTCTATGCATGGAACGAAAGCTCATAATGCTAGCTATGAGCTGGAAGCAGTTGCAACAGAAATTGATTCCATTTAACCACCCATATGACAGCTGGAAGATGCTGCACTCGATTGGTCCCATAAGTTTGTTATCACATGTGATGTGTATATATAGCTGTAATCTTAGCATGTATACTCTCTGTAACCTCCATAAATCCTCTGAAAGCAATAAGAAACGATCATCATCATCAAGTGGACGTAGGCTTGGTTAATAAGCCGAACCACTATACATCTTGTTCTTCAAAGTTCTCCAAACACACTAGCACACACTTGTTCTTGATCTAACTTTGAGATTTTGAATCAACTTTGATTCTGTATTCAAAGTTTATCCAAGCAATCTGCTGGTTCGATCCGTTTGTGCATTCAACACTGAGAAGATCGATTGCATTTTTCGAATCATTTGCAGGTATTGATCCGAGTTTGAAGCTTTGTGTGCTGTTGTTGGGTACTGATTTTCACTCTTGACGTTTTAGTTTAAACACTATATATTTTTTATTTAATGGCGATTAATTGGAGGCTAATTGTTGGTCATTATAAGTTGTTAATTTGGTTTTGTGATTGGTGGAACATTGTTTTGGATGCTGATCTGGAAAGATTATTGGAAGAAAAAAAGAAATTATCTTAATATTAGGGGGTTTCGTGGCTATAATTTTGGGGTACGAAAAAATCAATGGTGTTGTTAACGTTTGATAACTCTGCTTTTTCTCTAATTATAAATCTTGATTATATTTTTAAAGTGGAACATAAATGGTTTCAAATAAAATAATAAAGACAGGATTCACAAAAAAGATGCATTTTAAAATTATGTGAAAAGGTTTTATTAATTAAAATTATTAATTAAGTGGTAATGTGCAGGTAGATTCCTTATTACTGTGTTTTTTATGATTAGATGAAAAGAGTTGTATGGTTTGTTCTCTGTCTTCTTTGTATTCTCACACGAGGTTTCTTTACAAATAAACTTTAATTACTGTACTTACATGTTTCTTTCAGCTATCCTTCATCATAAGTTTTGAGCAACTACTGTAGCTGGAAGTGGTGTTTTTTTTTTTTTTTTTTTTTAATTTATAAGGTAGTAATGAGTAGGGACAATGTGTTGAACAACCTGTTAGAAAGGCTTAGATTATCTAAAGAAATACTAATGTCGAATTTTTTTAAACTCTTTTTTAGGAAAAGTAATTAATTGCATTGAATCTTGTGTTATTATTATTATTATTATTTTAAGGATTAAATATCTAATTAAATACTTATATTAAATCCTCCACGAAAATATCAAGTTGATGATTTATGCGATTTTTTTTAACCGGTGTTAGATTTAGATCGCCTCACTCAATATGCCACAACTTTATACATATTTTTCATTAAATTATCTAAAATATTCACTTTTACACACATTCTAGTAACTTTGCACATCTTTAAACATAAAAAATAATTTTTCTTAATCATTGCACACAAAAAATACATGTATTACTTATCGAGACAGAGAGATTAATATTTTAATAATTATATGTTGTACCTCAAAAGAAAAGAAAAAAAATTCTGAATCCGCCACTGCTCCAAACTAAGAGAAAACTGTAGTTATAATCATTTCTACACATGTGAAAAACTAATACTAATATTTTTTACAACTAAGAGAAAACTGTAGTTATAATCATTTCTACACATGTGAAAAACTAATACTAATATTTTTTACAACGCTACCACCTTTTCGAAGAGTGCAATGATAATGCGATCACGCCATCAATCAAGCATTTGTATATTCATTCATTATTATTTTAATCTTCATCAACCTTAAATTTTTAATTAATATTAGTCATTATATAGAGTGCTATTTTTAAATAAAAATTAATAATATATTTTTAAAAATACTAATCCGTGCATCGCACGGGTAAAATACTAGTATTTAAAAAATAAAAATTGTGTGTGGAATATATATGATCCAAGAGTTTGGGATAACATTGATAACAAAATTAAAGTATACTATGTAAGAGACAATAATCTCAAATTTCTTAAAAATGAACTTTCTAAATATTTTTTGTACAAACATGGTGTATTATTTTTTGTGCAAATTGTTTAAGTCAGCAATTTATAAAGGTTTAAGTAAAAACATGGTGCTTTGGGGTTTCATTTTATGATTTCTCCCGAGACCCCCATAATCTCTATTGAGTTGTACCTTCATTTGGGTACAAAAACCTTCTACGTCAGTATTTTTATACCTGTCATTGTGGATGCTCTTATGTTATTCCTTTATATAAAAAACATATGGACAATATAATAAAATTTAATACAATTAAAATCCGGTATATATAAAATAATAATACTTTTTTTATTTTCGTGACAAAAATAAATGGACTTATCTTGAATGGCGGAGTGTGTTTCAATTTATCAGGTTATTTTACTTAGAATTAGATATTATGTGCACTCAGGTGCACGTGTGCACTCATATCTATATTAATTTTTATTCAATAATATATATTCCTCATCACGCATTAACATTTACGTTTATTTTTTGCACGTAGATAGAATATACTATAATATAATTTGTACTGGATTTGGGGATATAATATTTTAATATATAATGAGCAGTTGTATTTGTATTATGTGTGGGCCCACGAAGATATATTCCCTCCGTCCCCTTGAAAGGGTCAATTTTTTTCATTTTAGGCGTCCTACCCTAAGAGTCCCCTTTCATTTTTTACATACATGGGACCAACACAACCACTAATTCAATTAAAATATGGGACCCAAACACCCACTAATACAACTACTCATTACACATTAAATAATAATACTTTTTAATCCATGTGCAAAAGTAAAATCACCCATTTGCATGGGATGGAGGGAGTATTAGTTGTTTTGTATGCGTCTCACTTGACCAAAATAGAAATGTGAACCTTAATTTGGAATTAATCAAAATGACAAATGTAAATCTTAATGCGGGACGAAAGGAGTATGTATTTTTTAATACTTTCTCCATCCAGTTTAAAGAGTCATTTTGTTTTTTGCACGTGAATTAAGGAGTATTATTATTTAATATGTTTTGAAAATTGTATTAGTGGATGTGTGAGTCCCAGATAATAATTGTTTTAGTGGGTATTTGTGGTTTCATGCATGTAAAAAATGAAATGAGACCTTTTGAGTCGAACGCCCAAAATGAAAAAAATAGACTCTTTAAAGTTGACGAAGGGATTAATTGTATAACTTTATTATATTATATTCTGAATTGAGTATGAGTATCTTAATAAATGTATAATTTTTATATTCAATTTTTCATTAAAAAAACTAGCTAGCTTAAAATTCGCAAACAAATTGTATAAGTTCTTATTCATTAGTTTATAAATTTTAAATGTGGGTGAATGAAATTGAATTCATGCACCCTGTGCACAGAAGAAATTTTCTTTTTCTTAGGTAATGTCATATAGATAGAATCATATGGATATACATATTTAATTCTTATATGTTTTTACTATTTTCACATTGCCTTTTTATGGGTTAAATAAAGGGTTAACCTAAAAAAATTTCATCACCTTATTGAGAGTTTTTAAATTTATCATGATCTTTTATTTTTATTCATTCAATATACAATATATTTAATACTTTCACTCTACCACAACCTTTTATTTTTTATCAATTCCAGTGTTTTTAAAACTATACTAGCTAATTTAATCGGTTGAATCAGGAATCGGAGTCGGAATAGGTAATAACCATTTTTACCATTAAACCGTGAAAAACCGATTAAAATTTGGAAAACTGGTAAAATCGCCAAAAATAGAAATCGTTGGTTACATTTCCAAAAAAAATTATTCTATTTCGATTGAGAACAACTATATTTTTGTTCAATTTTATTTGATCAAAATGATTGAAATCTAAGAAAGAAAGTAAGAACATGACAATAATATTTACAATGCAATTGCACCCTAAGTCTTACTGCATTCTAAACTGCTATTCAATGTTTGATGTTGTCGAACTGCATCTTCCAAATGGGCTGCACCACCATCCAATCTAATGCGGAATGAATTTTTAAGCAATGTTTCAAAATTGTTTCAAAAGTGAGAACGGCGATGATGGCTGAGAAAAGGAATAAATGTAGTTAAGAAAGAGAAAGAGCGAGAAATAATTAGTGAAAAGGGTTGGAAAGTTGTGTGCGATTGAGGAGAGAGAATGGAGGAATCAGACATTTGGGAGAGAAATAAAATGGGATGAAGTGGGCGATAGAGCTGTTGAATAAATCGAGCAACTTGCGGGCTTGGGTCGGCTCGAAAAAGCTCGAGCTCGGCTGGGCTCGTATTCGCTCGAGCTCGAGTTTGAGCCCATTAAATACTCGTTAAGTTAATGAGAGCTCGTGAGTACTGGATTATTTCAATAAATAATAAATATAAATAATATATTACAATTAATATATATATATATATATATATATATATATATATATATAAAATATAATATATACAAATAAATGTAACCGTACAAATCCCCTCTCTAAATCTGCACCTACCCACTACATTTCTAAATCCGCCTCCATTTCCCCACATTATTCCAATTCCAGCTACATCCATGGCTCAACCCACTTTCCCCAACTCAAACCTAATATCTCATCTAGATCCTATACCCTTAGCCCTCAACCCATTTTTCCAAAACTCAAACCCTATCTCATCAATTTTAGCAATCTACCATTTATTAGAATTTCCAAGAGTTACATCGGTATGCGCATAGCCCGTCGCGAGACTCCCAAATCCACATCAGCGAGTGGTGTGCCATCCCATTTGTCGTACGAACGCGATTCCCATCACGGACTCCAGACAGAAGAACGTGATCCCCATCTTTATCGAGTTCAATTCTTCTTCTTCGTACTCTATTTCCAGCAGTTCTGAAGGAGTTTCTCCTTATCTATTTTTTTATTTTTTTTCTCTATTTTTATTTAGTGAAATAATTTAGGGATTTTAGTTTTCAATATTTCAAAAATTTTGGATTTACAATTCTTTACTGCTGCTTGTAACCACTCTCTTACTACCTCAAGGATAGAGTATCAACACTGTTATTGTGGATTCCAATTTATATTTTAACAAAATCAACATTGTTCTATTTGTGGTTTGTTTGTTTTACTAATTCATGTAGGATGCTCTATGTATATATGAATTAATTTTCCTTTTTTAAGCAAAAATAGGAAGATGAATTTTGTATGGAATGAATAATGATAAATCGAGCCTAGCTTGTTTTGCTAAATGAGTCGAACTTGAGCTTAAATGTAAGATTTTTGAGCCAAGTCGAGCTAAATTGTAAGCTCGTAATGGAACTCAAGCCTAGCTCGAGCCCAGCTCATTAACAACTCGAGCCGAGTTCGAGCCCCCCACTACTCGGGCTCGCTCGGCTTGTATAAAAGCTCTAGTGGGCGGCTAAGAAGCTATTTGAGTGAAAATTGGAGAATGAGAAATTAGGTCAAAAGTTACCTTATCACTTAAGTTTAGCGATGAAAATCACGTGGCAAATCCGAGTGTTCTAATCTCGCCACGTGTCCTCATTTCTCAAAATTGCCAAGGGAGTTAAATGTGAAGGATAAAAATTATATTTTTTCACATTATATATAAAAAATTTTATTAATTATATCAACCTTGTGTGTGATATTTCTTTTATTTTTAAAAGTGTGTTTATGTAGTTTCCTTTGTTTTGTTATGATTCTGACACGATCCACCTTAAATAACTTATAATTCAAATACTAATTAACATAAACATCATCATTATAAAACTGATAAGAGTGAAAATAAGCGTGTTTTAGTGTCCAATTAAACACCTTTTTGATGAAAATTATTGTCACATATTAACACAAGTATCTTATATTCAATAAATGTGAGAAAAGGTGCACTTGAGATGTTTTATTGTGTTTTAGGTGGAAAATGATCAAAAGTGCAAAGTTGGAGAAAAGGTGCAACTTGGTGCAAGAATGCTGAAAAACGCACGTCCAAATTGTGTAATTTTTCTGCGTTTTTATGGAGGTCTGAATGGAAAATGTAATACATGGTTGAAAAATCACAGAATAGAGGATCGTTTTGGCATAAAGAACACCACAATCGGAATCCAAATGAGAAAGTATGATCGAAATGGTGACGTCGCGCAATCTGTTCCTACTCAATACGATTGTTCCACATTTCATGACGTGTTACACCTTCAAATCTGGGATTTTCTGAGACTTTTTTAAATCGATAGAAAGCCAAGGAAGTGAGGATCGCGAGAGCGCAAGAATCAATATATTGGTGTACGGATGTGGAAGTTATAAGCGAAACGGTGAGACTGTGCAAGCTGCCACAGTGTAGTTCGACCACGACAAGAGTGGTTCAACCACTGTGTCGTGGTCGAACCAGAAGCCTGATGGTCGAACCAGAAGCCTGAACAGTGCTAGATCTGTATTTTTACACTCTAAGTGCGTGTATTTTCGTGTTTTCCAAGAAAAAGCCCATCCTAGGTCTATAAGGAGAGCTTACAAGTATAAAAGAGAATGTGGATCACATCATTATTCATTGGATTGGAGAAACGCAACACAATCATCCTACACCACAAGGGGGGATCCCCCCCAACCATCATCCACATCCATTCTTCCATCCATCTATCACTTTGAAGATTCGTTTGTGGAATCAAGAGGAGAACCAAGAGGAGGATTCAAGACAGAGAAGGACACGACGATGCCCACATCTAGGGTTTTTATTTGTTTCCTAATTTATCATGTATTTTCCGAACTACGGGTAAGATTTATCCAACACCCATGATTGTTCTTCGCAACATCATGGGCTAGGGCCATTTTAGTAGAACTAGGGTTGTGAAGGTTTTTACGAATTAATTGAACTTCCGTGTGTATACTTCGTACAACACTACTTGTGGTTTAGTTTATATATGATTATGCATTTTTAATCCATATTTAGAGTCGTTTTGTGCATTATTAATTGTTGAATAGAGTCTGAATGTTCATCTTGGTTATTGATTGAGCGCATTCACTGCTGAACAGGATTCCATGTTATGATTCTAATTGAGGGGACTCTGAAACTTCATTAGAGCTATTATATATGAATGTTTATTAATTGAATTGAATTCAGGTTAGTAAGCAGGATAAAGAGGTTAACTTTATAGTACCTATAAAGGGAGATCATATCGGGTTTGAGTACCAATCCTAGGGGGAAATAATTGATACTGATAGTACCTAGAAAGGGGTGAAGTTATATCTCTTGCTCCAAGGTTATTCTCACATGTTACATACTTATTTACTTGTGTCTATTGAGTAGATTTGCATGACTTAGTGATGCGTCCATATTCCACAAGGTAGAGTCGGACATTGATACACGAAAGGGAGATTAATGAAAGAAACTGGATTATCCTAGAGCTACATATTCTCCTACTTGATCCACTTTCAAATTCTTCAGAAGTACTTTAATTTTAATTGTTATTTTAATTAATTCGTTAGTGGATTATAATTAAATTTCACAAACTATATTTCCACAATTCATCTTAATTAATTTAATAAATAATTAAATTGATAATACTCTGTCCATTGGGTTCGATAATTCACTTGGTCGCTTGCTTAAGCTGCAACTGATATCCTTAATAATTGGAGATTAATTTTGCGTGCAAAGAAAATATGCATCAAGTTTTTAGTGCCTTTGCCGGGGACGGCTGTTTTTATTAGTTTATTATTTCTAGTTTGATTAAGACTTCTATTTGTGATTATTTATTTCTATCTAACCTTAGATTTTTCAGAGGTACTTGTGCACTAGGAAAAGGAGAGGAAGGAAAGAAGGAATAACACACAGAGCTAAACATGACCGGAGCAAGGCAGAATTCGGATAATGTTGCCATACGTGAAATTTTCACGAACTTGGGATTGGCAACTTGGGGTTGATAGGAGCAAGGGAGGAAGATGATGATTTTGAGATATATCCCTCTCTTATTAACATGGTAGAGAAGAATTCCTTTTCTTGAGGTTGCTTTGAAGATCCATATCAGCATCTCAAAAGATTCCTTGGTTATGCAAACACTCAGAAGGGTGCTGGAGTTAATGATAATGCTAGGCGGATCGCCCTATTCAAGTTCTCTTTAATTGTTAGGGTGGAAACATGGTATGAGACTCTTGATGTAACATATTGCACTACATGGGACCAACTGCAGCAGAAGTTCTTAGAGAGATATATGTCACCCTCAAGGATCTTAAGAATGAGGCAAGAGATCACCCTATTTATTATGAATCAGGGTGAGAAATTTTATGAGGTGTGGGACAGGTTTAAAGATATGCTCAGGAGGTGCCCACAACATGGAATGTCTAAAGCTCAATACATAAGCATCTTCTACTATGGATTGGATTGTGAGTCACGAATTCTTATTGATGCATCATCAGGAGGAGCGATGTTATCAAATACAGTACTTGAACAGGAAAAGTTGTTCGAAGATATCTCTTTGAATTCACATGACTGACCTATGGAAAAAGTAAGAGGATCGTATGTACTTGGCAAGGTAGCACAGGTTGAACATCAAGCGGTGAAGCCGAATAGAGATGATGAGATCGTCTCTAGTTTAGCTAATATCAACAAACTACTAGAGATCCAGCAGAGGCAGATTACAGAGTTGAAACAAAGGGGGCCTAGTATGAAGCAGTAAGAAGTGAAGAGTGTTGAAGATACCTTCAATCGATACATGGCTAAGAATGATGCAATAGTTGATCGTCTTGAGGCTACTACGAATGCTAATCATGCAAATTTGTCCAAGAAGCTGAACGACCTTATTTTGATGATGGGGCAATGGCCGGGAGCATGAATCAATTGACGTAAACATTGGAGAAAGGAATGTTCCTGTCTCAAGACATAATGAATTCAAAAGAGTGCAAAGCCATCACGTTAAGGTCTGGAACACAGTATGAGGGACCTATGATGCCGGAAATGAATTCTGATGCTTCAGGATCTCGATTCGACCAGGGTTCGACTAAGCAAGAAGGTCGAACCACAGCCTGGAGGTCAAACCAAGAACTTGGGCAACCTTTGGAGCATCCAGATGGACGGTTCGACCAAGACCACCCTGGTTTGACCAACCCTGAAGGTCGAACCACGGTCGGACCAACCTATCCACGACTTTCTATTTTTTCTGAATTCAGGTTCGACCAACCCAGCCTTGGTTCGACCAACCCTGTTGGTCGAACCAGCCTGTACGAGAGACGCTAAATTTTCTAAAGACCGGTTTGACCACGACAGTCATGGTTCGACCAAACTTCTTGGTCGAACCAGCCTGTACTGAGGAGTTTGAACTTTCTGATGATCGGTTCAACCACTACACACTTGGTTCGACCAGCACCTAAGGTCAAACCAAGTTCGAACCACCCTGTCCGACACCGTTCTCTGCACATAACATTTTACCTCATGTTCTGAGTACTCCAGTGCCATCACAAGAGAAGAATACGGAAATTACAGCTGAAAATAAGTGGGAAAGAGAAAATAGATTGAGAGTCGAGAAGCTTAGCCTGCAAATGAACAATGAAGATTGGTTTTCTCTCTTGATCAAGCAGTGAAGATGCCCATGGAGACTCATTCTTGCAAGAGCCTAGATGTGGTTTCTAACTTATTTAATCTTGATTTTAATAGGATAGATGATTCTGAATTTGAGTGGAAGATTGACAAGGAGGAATCTAGACAGCCATCAAAGAAAGAAAATTATGAGGATCATATTTTTGTGACTAAGAAATGTGAGGTGCTGAGTGTAAACAAGAAGAGGGAAAGAAAGTACTTGAAGGTGAGGATGCAAGAAGACCGCCCTCTAATCCAGTGGTTCAGAATGTTACATCCATCGTGACTCTCCGACGTTAAACATGAGTACCTGTTGGGGGCTAGTCCCTTCCGTTTTATTGCTTTATTATTTCTTTCGTATGAGTGAGGAGTTATTATATTTATTTGAAGTGCTAACGTTTTAGCAATTATATCTATTTTCAAACTTAGTTTAGACTTACATTTTTACTAAGTTTGGGGGTGTGACGTACTTACCTTGTCTTATAAACACCGAGGGTATAATTTTTCCTTTCGTTGATTGTTTGTTTGTCAGGAGGTTGATTTTTTGCAGTACATTGATAACTTAACCAGTGTTGGTATGTTGATTTTTTACAACTTAATGTGGAATCAATTAGATAGTCAATTGAGTCTTTCTTATAGTTCTCCTATTTTATTATTGATGAATCTGTGATGATGAGGTGTGCATGAGCTTTGATGATAGAAAAAGGTAAAAAAAGAGGGAAGACTAGTTCTACGCTGAGGCTTGACCTGATCGAGTTGAACAATTTGAGGAGCTCGTGCATACGTTGAAGATAAATCAGGTGCCTTCATTTCTTTATTCTAATTTTATGTGTGCGTTTAATTAGTAGGAGTGGAAGGATTGAGTTTATGTTTTTGGTGATCCACATATGAGCTAATATTTTTAAATTGTGCCTAAAGTTCATATGCTCTTGAAATTAATGAAGGAAGTGTACTTAAGTTATATTGTGGTATGAAGTTCTATGTATACTTGTGAGATATTGCTTACCATGAAAGTGCTCTGTTACTTACTAAAAACTCATGTGAGATTTTGAGCCTAGTTGATCATGTACATAATCACATGATATTTCTTTTCTGGTGAGTATCGTTCTTGTGTGTGTATTCTAGAACTTGCCTCTTGTCTTACTTGAGACTACATGTGTGTTAAATGATGGGAGATGATTTTAGGCCATCCTTGAATTTATAAGTCAGTTAACCAAATAATTCCCTACCAAGTAATGTTTATCCGTAGTTAGCCCCGTTGAGCCTAAAAACCTCATTCTTTGGCAGCCTACGAGAAATAACCACTTTGAGCATCTGAATTTTTTGAGCCTTGATTGCCCTTTATCTAATGGAGAATTAATGTGTTTTCAAAGTGTGTTGATGGAGTTTGATAACAGTTTGGGAAGAAATGAAATTGGTGTTGAAAAAGTGATTGAACCTCGAAAATGCATCTAAAGAAAATCATGGAATATTGCTTAAATCTAGTACTCCATTGAACTAAACACCCTAGGGTAGTGCTTAATTCTAGTAACCTATGGAGGATGCGCGAGGTAGTGTTCAAAATTTGTACCTTGAGAGAAAAAAAGAAGGAAAAAAATATGGTGCTTGAAGGTGAAACAGGAATGAAAATCGTCTGCATTGAAAAGAAAGAGAGGATGAAAGTTGAAGTGATCAATCTACTTTAGTTCTCCACTATTTGAGTCAAATTATCTATATATTTTCTTGCTAAAACAGGAAAAGACTCCTTCTTAAAGAAATCCCAACTGGATGGCCTCTAACTAGAGAGAAACGATTAAGGCCGATGACGGAAGCTCGGGATGGAGCCGTATGAGACGGAAGTCTCACATACGGTTCTCTGAGAAGGGAGTGGCTACCTACTGGAGCTTCAACCAATTTACGATATAATTGACAATATAATAATGATCAGTAAGCTTCTCTTTTTATTTCCTACCTTAACCAAAGAGCCAACATTACATCCAAATGAAAAGTCCTTTTTCATCCCATTATTGAATCATACTTTTAGTGGTGGAGAGTTCGAGACATTTGACAAGCTTATGGTTATGCATGCACTTGAATTGAATCTGAGCGTAAACACCTTAACCCATAAGTGTACATCTTTTACACTTGAGTGCGAGTGATATATACTCCTCGTGAGAACATGTGAATGGAGCATTTGAATTGGCGGTGATTGTCTTATTTTATATGCTATGAATTGATTATTACATGTAATGAGAGTTGCATGACCTAAGTTAAGGACAATTTTATTTTGAATGGGATATTGGTCATAGTCCTTATTTCCCCGTAAATTTTCTTACTCTCTCTCTCTCTCTCTTTATTTTTATTTTGTTGCCTCGAGACGAGCAACGAGTAAGTTTTGGGGATTGATGAGAGTGAAAATAAGCTTGTTTTAGTGTCCAATTAAACACTTTTTTTATGGGAATTATTGTCATATATTAGCACAAGTATCTTATATTCAATATATATGAGAAAAGGTGCACTTGAGGTGTTTTATTAAGTTTTAGGTGGAAAAATGATCAAAAGTGCAAAGTTGGAAAAAGGTGCAACTTGGTGCAAGAATGCTAAAAAAATGCACGTCCAATTTGTGTAATTTTTCTTTGTTTGTGTGGAGCTCTAAATGGTAAATGTGATGTATGGTTCGAAAGCCACAGAAAAGATAATCGTTTTGGCATAAAGAACACCAAAATCGAAATCCAAATGAGAAAGTTATAATTGAAATAGTGATGTCGCGCAAGCTGTTCCTACTCAGAACGACTGTTCCACTTTTCATGACATGTTATAACTTTCATTCTTAGAGTTTCTAAGAGTTCTTTATATGGATAGAAAGCCAAGGAAGTAAGGATCGCGTGAACGCAAGAATCAATCAAATTGGAGTTCAGATGTGGAAGTTATACGTGAAACGGTGAGACTGCGCAAGCTGCCACAGTGTGGTTCGACTACGACACGAGTGGATCGACTACTGTGTCGTGGTCGAACTAGAAGCCTGATGGTCGAACCAGAAGCCTGAACAGCGGCAGATCCATATTTTTACATTCCAATTGCGTGTATTTTCATGTTTTCCAAGAAAAAGCTCATCCTAGGTCCATAAGGAGAGCTTACAAGTATAAAAGGGATGTGGATCACATCATTATTCATTGGATTGGAGAAACGCAACACAATCATCCTACACCCACAAGGGGGGATCCCCCCAACCACCATCCACATCCTTTCCTCCATCCATCCATTACTTTGAAGATTCATCTGTGGAATCAAGAGGAGAACCAAGAGGAGGATTCAAGATGGAGAAGGACACGACGACGCCCACATCTAAAGTTTTCATTCGTTTCCTAATTTATCTTGTATTTTCCAGATTATGGATAAGATCTATCCAACACCCATGATTGTTCTTCGCAACACCATGGGCTAGGGCCTTTTTGGTAGAACTAGGGTTGCGAAGGTTTTTACGAATTAATTGAACTTCCGTGTATATACTTCGTACAATACTACTTTTTAGTTTATATATGACTATGTGTTTTTAATTCATATTCAGAGTCATTTTGTGCATCATTAACTGTTGAATAGAGTCTGAATGTTCATCTTGGTTATTAATTGAGCGCGTTCATTATTGAACAGGATTCCATGTTATGATTCTAAGTGAGGGGAGTCCAAAACTTCATTAGAACTATTATATATGAATGTTTATTAATTGAATTGAATTTGAGCTAGTAAGCAGGATAAAGAGGTTACCTTTACAGTACATATAAAGGGAGATCATATCGGGTTAGAGTACCAATCCTAGGGGGAAATAATTAATACTGATAGTACCTAGAAAGGGGGGTGAAGTTATATAGAGTAGATTTGCATGGCTTTGTGATGCGTCCAAATTCCGCAAGGCAGAGTCGAACATTAATACACGAAAGGGAGATTAATGAGAGAAACTGAATTATCCTAGAGCTACATATTCTCCTACTTGATCTACTTCCGTATTCTGCTGAAGTGCTTTTATTTTAATTGTTATTTTAGTTAACTGGTTAGTAGATTATAATTAGATTCCACAAACTATATTTTCACAATTCATCTTAATTAATTTAGTAAATAATTAAATTGATAATACGCCGTCCTTTGGGTTCAATAATTCACTTGGTCGCTTGCTTAAGCTACAACTGATATCCTTAATATTTGGGGATTAATTTTGCGCGCAAAGAAAACACACATAAAAAACTACATATACTTTTTTCACATAATATATTCATAACTGAAATTATAGTCTAACATACGTCATCAGTCTCTGACACCACATAAATCCACACAAACTTGTGAAAATACTTATTATATTACATAAGAAAACATCAGCGGAAACAAAATAATTCCACTGCCTAGCCCAACAGGTCGTCATCTATGTACATCTGCTAAAAATCTTGAAGGAGCTATACAGCTTGCAAAGTCACATCACAAAACTCAATCATCTACAGGCTCACCTATAATGCATAAACTAGTGAGAAAAAAATCTTAGTATGTAGAAATCATGCATGAAAATGCATTTAGTTTTCTATCGCTTATTTCCTAGTCTTTCTAGTATTTTTTTTTTATTTTGAAAATTGTTCACGTTACGGGATCCCCATGACACACTTATGATATGAATCCTAAATGAGCTCAATGGGAATAATTTTTTCGAACCCCGAATAAAGAGTCGGAAACAATTTTTTCGAACCCTAACAGAGTGTTGGGGATGATTTTTTCGAACCTCGAATAAAGTGTTAAGAATAATTTTTCCGAACCCTAACAGAGTGCATATATAGTGGTCTCACACACCATTAGTATCTTATTAATTTTGGAGAAAAACACATTTCATGATTATGCATGGTATTGAACCAAGACAATTAAATATGTTTCACTATTCATTTACAATACCAATATCATCATTTAATAAAAATAAAATAACAAATAAATTTCAAATCACACAGATCCACTTCTGGAACAACAACTTCACCTCGAATCACACATATCTATATTTAGAATAACAACTTCACCTCGAATCACACAAATCCTTATAACTGATATCTTCTCCGATTTCATAGATGTATATTCAAAGTTCCCAATCATGCAAATCTATTTATGATAACAATATTATCTCAAATCACATAAATCCGCAACTTGTATCACAAATAATTTACAAAATAATATTTAGTTGCATATGAATACTTACTTACCTCCAATCACATAAATCCACAGCTTGTATAATAAATTAATCACAAATAATTCATAACGTAACTAAACTAGTCACAAATAATTCATAACATTGCCACATATCAATCAAAAATAATTCACAGACAATATGTTTATGCATTGTAGTTGAACTTCTACTTACCTCCAATCACATAAATCACCACTTATATCACAAATAAATTACAAGTAATTCACAAAATAACTTATCGTAAAGAACTGTAATTACCTATCTCCTGTTCTGGTACGCTCCTTTTTACCTCTCTCTCCCTCTTTTCTTCTCTCTATTTATTATTTTTTTTAAAGGTGCTGCTTTCGTGACTTATGTTCAAATGGGTTAATGATGTATATATATATATATATATATATATATATATATATATATATATATATATATATATATATATATATATATATATATATATATATATATATATTGATGCGCGTTTTCTTTGCACGCAAAATTAATCCCCAAGTATTAAGGATATCAATTGTAGCTTAAGCAAGCGACCAAGTGAATATCGAACCAAAAAATGACGTATTATCAATTTAATTATTATCTAAATTAATTAAGACGAAGGCAATAAAGTTTTTGGATTTAATTATTAAACTAATAAATAATTAATTAAAATAACAAATAAAATAAAATATCACTCGAAGAATACGAAAGTGGATCAAGTAGGAGAATAGGTAGCTCTAGGATAATCCAGTTTCACTCATTAATCTTCCTTTCATGTGTTGATGTCTGACTCTGTCTTGTGGAATATGGACGCGTCACTAAACCATGAATATCTATTCTATAGACACAAGTATACATGCGTGTAACACGTGTGAATAACCTTGGAGAAAGAGATATAATTCTACCCCCTTTCTAGGTACTATCAGTATCAATTATTTCTCTGGCCAATTGGTACTCTAACCCGATATGATCTCCCTTTATAGGTACTATAAAATTATCCTCTTTATCCTACTAAATAACCCGAATTTAATTCAATTAATAAGCATTCATTTATGATAGTTCTAATGAAGTTTCAGAGTCCCCTCACTTAGAATCATAACATAGAATCCTGCTCAGCAGTGAACGCACTCAATCAATAACCAAGATATGTATTCAAACTCTACATAACAGTTAATGATGGACAAAAAGACCATGAATATGGATTAAGAAAGCACAATCATATATAAAATAAATCCACAAGTAGTGTTGTACGGAGTTTAGACACGAAAGTTCAATTAATTCATAAAAACCTTCACAATCCTAGTTTTACCAAAAAGGCTCTAGCCCATGGTGTTACGAAGAACAATCATGGGTGTTGGATAGATCTTACCAGAATGTCTGGAAAATTACAAGATAAATTAGGAAACGAATAAAACCCTAGATGTGGGAGTCGTCACGTCCTTCTCCATCTTGAATCCTCTCTAGATTCTCCTCTTGATTCCACGAACGAATCTTCAAAGTGATGGATGAATGGAGGAAATAATGTGGATGATTCTTGGGGGTGATCCCCCCTTGTGGGGTGTAGTATGTGTTGTGGTGTGGCTCTCCTCCCATGAATAATGATGTGAAATATATGTAGTTGTGAGAAGAGAATTAAATAAGAAAATAAATATATGGCTGAATCATGAAGGATTATGTGATAAGGAGATAAATTAGGTAAATTTTGGAAATTTTCGGAAATTCGCGGAAATTCTCGCTGGCAGCTGAGCGACTTCACGATCTTAAGTAGAAACAGCTTGCCCGACGTCACCATTTCGATCATAACTTTCTCCTTTGGAATCTGATTGGGGTATTCTTTACGCCAAAACAACTCTCTCTTCTGTGACTTTCCAATCATGTATCACACTTTCAATTCAGATCTCCACACAAATACAGAAAAATTACACAAGTTGGAAGTGCGTTTTTCAGCATTCTTGGACAAATTGCACCTTTTCTCCAACTTTGCATTTTTGATCATTTTTCCACCTAAAACATAATAAAACACCTCATATGCACCTTTTTCTCATATATATCAAATATAAGACACTTGTGCTAATATACAACAATAATTTCTATCAAAGAGGTGTTAAATTTGACAGTCAAACACGCTTATTTTCACTCTCATCAATCCCCCAAACTTACCCGTTGCTCGTCCCGAGGCAACAAAATAAAAATAAAGAGAGAGAGAGAGAGACTATGAAAATTAGCGGGAAACAAGGAATATTACTCATACCATATTCAAAATACAATTGTCCTCAACTTAGGTCATGTAACTCTCATCACATGTAATAATCAATTCATAGCATACATGTTAAGACAATCACCACCAATTCAAATGCTCAATTAATATTTTCTCACGAGAAGTATATATCACTCGCACTCAAGTGTAAAACATGTACACTTATAGGTTAAGGTGTTTACGCTCAAATTCAATTCAAGTGCATGCGTAACCATAAGCTTGCCAAAAGTCTCAAACTCTCCACCACTAACAGTATGATTCGGTAATGAGATCAAAAAGGACTTTTTCTTTTGGATATAATTTTGGCTTTTTGGTTAAGGTAGGAAATATATGGATAAGTGACTATAAACTTTGGATCAATCAAGCGCGCTTATCATGATCTTTCATTCTTCTTACTCACTTCAATTAAGCACAAATCATCCTCAACTCCTTTACTTTTTTTTTTCTTTCAAACACAACACTTTTTTCCTTCTCTTTCTTCCTTTTTTTTCTCTTGAGGTACTAGTTTCGGCACTACCTCGCACATCCTCCATAGGGTACTAGATTTAAGCACTACCCTAGGGTATTTGATTCCATAGAGTACTAGATTTAAGCACTACTCCATGATTTTTCTTTAGATGCATTTTCAAGCTCAATCACTATTTCAACACCAATTCATTCCTTCCCAAGTTGTTATCAAACTCCATCAACACACTTTGAAAAGCCATTAATTCTCCACAAGATAGAACAATCCATGCTAAAAAAATTCAAAAGCTCAAAGTGGTTATTTCTCGTAGGCTGCCAAAGAATGAGGTTTTTAGGCTCAACGGGGCTAACTACGGATAAACATAGTTTGGTAGGGAATTATTTGGCTAAGTGACTCATAAATTCAAGGATGGCCTAAAATCATCTCCCATCATCTAACTCATATGTAGTTTCAAGTAAGACAAGAAGCAAGTTTTAGAATACACACACAAGAACGATACTCACCAGAGAAAAAATATCACGTGATTATGTACATGATCAACAAGTCTCAAAATCTCACATGGGGTTTTAACAAGTAACAGAACACTTTTCATGGTAAGCAATATCCCACAAGTACACATAGAACTTCATACCACAATATAACTCAAGTACACTTCCTTCATCAATTTCAAAAGCATATGAATTTTAGGCACAATTCTAGGAATATAAGCTCATGTAGATCAACAAAAATTTAAACTCAATCCTTCCACTCCATGAATTTAAATCATACATAAAAATTAGAAAAAGGAAACGAGGGCACCTAATTTTTCTCCTTCAAAACATTCACGAGCTCCTCAAGTTGTTCAACTCGGTCATCATGCCACTCTCCTACCTTTTTCTATCATCAAAGCTCAAACAAACTCATCATCACAGGATTCATCAATAATAAAATAAGAGAACTAGAAGAAGAATCAATTGACTATCTAATCGACTCCACACACTAGAAACACCACAAAACACTAGGCAAATTGCAAAAAATCAACATATCAAAACCGATTAAAGTTTCAACATACCGCAAAAAATCAACTCCCCTAGCAAACATTACAAAGAAAAGATTATACTCTTAGTGCTTCAATGAGGTAATAACATCACACCCCCAAACTTAGTAGAAACGTAAGTCGAAACTAAGTTTGAAAAGAGATGTAATTGTTGATTAGTAAGCACCTTAAATATAAAAATTTCTTAAACACACGAAAGAAATAATAAAACAATAAAACGGAAGGAAAAGCCCCCAACAGGCGCTCATGTTTAGCGTCGAAGAGTCACGACGGTAGAGGATGGTCTTCTCGCATCCTCACCTTCAAATACTTTCTTTCCCTCTTCTTGTCTACACTCAACACCTCACCTTTCTTGGTAACAAGTATATGATCCTCAGAATTTCTTACCTTCCATGGCTGTCTAGACACCTCCTTGTCAATCTTCCACTTAAATTCAGAATCATCTGTTTTATTAAAATCAAGATTAAACAAGTTAGACACCACATCTATGCTCTTGCATGATTGATTCTCCATGGGCATCTTCATTGCTTGATCAAGAGAGAAAACCACATCTTCATTATCCATCTGTAGTCTACGCTTCTCGGCTCTCAACCTCTTTGTTCTTTCCTACTTTTTTTCAACTATAAGCTCAGTATTCTGCTCTTGTAATGATATTGGAGTACTCTGAACATCAGGTATAGCATTCTGTGTGAAAATCAGTACCGGACAAGGCTGTTCGACCTCAGTTCTACCTCTGGTTCTGGTCAAACCAGATGTATAATGGTCGAACCGAGCTTCAGAAAGTCCGCTTTCCACTGGACAAGTTGGTTCAACCACAGTTCGACCAACAAGATTGGTCGAACCATGGTGATCGTGGTCGAACCGTGCTTCAGATAAAATAGAGTGCTCCTCACAGGGTTGTTCGACCATGGTTCGACCAATAGGGCTGGTCGAACTATGCTTGACGTGGTTGAATCGCACTTCAGATAAAATAAGGGGTCTCAAATAGGCTGGTTTGATCACGGTTCGACCAATTGGGTCGGTCGAACCATGATGGTCGTGGTCGAATCGGACGTCTGGATGCTCCGAAGGTTGCCCAGGTGCTTGGTTCGACCTCCATGATGTGATTTGACCTATTGGCTTGGTCAAATCGAGGTCAAATCGTGCTCTTTGAGCTTCCAAAATTGTTTTTGGCATCATTGATCCCTCGTTCTACGTTCCAGACCTTAACGTGATGGCTTTATTCTCCAATTTTTGTGTCAATTGATTCACGTTCGCGGTCATCTGCCCCATAATCAAAGTTAGGTCCTTCAACTGCTTAGATAAATCTGCATGATCAACATTCATTCTAGCTTCGATGTGGTCAACCCTTGCATCGTTCTCAACCATGTATCGATTGAAGATATCTTCAACACTCCTCACTTCATGCTGCTTCAGACTAGGTCCCCTTAGTGTCAACTCTGTAATCTGCTTCTGCTGGGAGTCTAGTAGCTTGTTGATGTTGCTAGACTAAGGACAATCTCATCATCCCTATTCGGCTTCACTACTTGATGTTCAACCTGCGCTACCTTGCCAAGTACATATGATCCTATACCTCTATACAGGCCAGTCACGTGAATTCATAGAGATGTCTTCAAATAATGTTTCTGCTTCAAGTGCACTATTAGATAACAGCGCTCCTCCTGATGATGCATAAAAAAAACACGCGACTCACAATCCAATCCATAGCAGAAGATGCTTATGTACTCAGCCTTAGACATTCCATGCTGTGGACACCTCCTGAGCATGTCTTTGAATCTATCCCACGCCTCCTAAAATTTCTCACCTTGATTCATAACAAATTGGGTGATCTCTTGCTTCATTCTTAAGATCTTTGAGGGTGACATATATCTCTCCAAGAACTTCCGCTGCAGTTGGTCCCATGTAGTGCAATCTGTAGCATCAAGATTCTCATACCAAGCTTCCACCCTATCAATCAATGAAAACTTGAATAGGGCGATCCGTCTAGCATTATCATTATCTCCAACAACCTTTTGAGTGTTTGCATAACTAAGGAATCTTTTGAGATGCTGATATGAATCTTCAAAACAACCTCCAGAAAAAAGATTCTTCTCCACCATGTTAATAAGAGTGAGATTTTTCTCAAAATCATCATCTTCCCCCCTTACTCCTATCAACCCCATGTTGCCAATACCATAATTCATGAAAATTTCACGTATGACAATATTATCCAGATTCTGCCTTGCTCCGGTCATGTTTAACACTGTGTTATTCCTTCTTTCCTTCATTTCCTTTTCCTAGTGCACAAGTACCTCAGAAAAATTCATGGTTAGATAGAATTAAATAATCACAAATAAAAATTCTTAATCAACTAGAAATAATAACTAATAATAACAGCCGTCCCCGACAACGGCGCCAAGAACTTGATGCGTATTTTCTTTGCATGCAAAATTAATCCCCAAGTATTAAGGATATCAATTGCAGCTTAAGCAAACAACCAAGTGAATATTGAACCAAAAGGACAGCGTATTATCAATTTAATTATTATCTGAATTAGTTAAGACGAAGGCAATAAAGTTTTAGGATTTAATTATTAAACTAATAAACAATTAATTTAAATAACAAATAAAATAAAAATATCACTCGAAGAATACGAAAGTGGATCAAGTAGGAGAATAGGTAGCTCTAGGATAATCCAGTTTCACGCATTAATCTCCCTTTCGTGTATTGATGTCCGACTCTGCCTTGTGGAATGTGGATGCATTACTAAATCATGCATATCTACTCTATAGACACAAGTAAACATGTGTGTAACACGTGTGAATAACCTCGGAGCAAGAGATATAATTCCACCCCCCTTTCTAGGTACTATCAGTATCAATTTTTTCCCTGGCCAATTGGTACTTTAACCCAATATGATCTCCCTTTATAGGTACTATAAAATTATCCTCTTTATCCTACTTAATAACCCGAATTCAATTCAATTAATAAGTATTCATATATGATAGTTCTAATGAAGCTTCGAAGTCCCCTCACTTAGAATCATAACATGGAATCCTGCTCAGCAATGAACGCACTCAATCAATAACCAAGATATGTATTCAGACTCTACATAACAGTTAATGATGCACAAAACGACCGTGAATATGGATTAAGAAAGCACAATCATATATAAAATAAATTCACAAATAGTGTCGTACGGAGTTTACACACGAAAGTTCAATTAATTCGTAAAAATCTTCACAACCCTAGTTCTACCAAAAAGACTCTAGCCCATGGTGTTATGAAGAACAATCGTGGGTATTGGATAGATCTTACCCGAATGTCTGAAAAATTACAAGATTAATTAGGAAACGAATAAAACCCTAGATGTAGGAGTCGTCACGTCCTTCTCCATCTTGAATCCTCCTCTTGGTTATCCTCTTGATTGCACGAACGAATCTTCAAAGTGATGGATGAATGAAGGAAAGAATGTGGATGATGGTTGGGGTGATCCCCCCTTGTGGGGTGTAGTATTGTGTTGTGGTGTGGCTCTCCTCCCATGAATAATGATGTGAAATATATATAGTTGTGAGAAGAGAATTAAATAAGGAAAGAAATATATGCCTGAATCATGAAGGATTATGTGATAAGGAGATAAATTAGGTAATTTTTGGAAATTCTCAGAAATTCTCGTTGGCAGTTGCGCGACTTCACAATTTTAAGCATAACTTCCTCGTCCCATCTCCAATTTTAGTGATTCTTGTACTCACGCGATCCTCTTTTCCTTGACTTTCTCTGAATATAAAGATCTTACCAAAAGTACAACATTTGAAGATGTAACAAGTCATGGAAAATGGAACAGTCGTGCTGAGTAGAAACAGCTTGCGCGACGTCCTATTTCGATCATAACTTTCTTCTTTGGAATCCGATTGGGGTGTTCTTTATGCTAAAATTACCCTCTTTCTGTGGGTTTCCAACCATGTATCATTCTGTCAAACAATTAAATTGTGTGATTGTCAAATGACCACCCACGTATTACTCACTTATGATAATTTTTATTTTATTTTAAATTTATTATTATTATCACTAATTCACCATAAATGGGGTTACCACCGTACACAAACTTATACTCCAACTCTTTTTCACTTAATTATTTATTTATTATATCACTATATGAATTATTAATATACGTGTAATTAATTAATATAATACTAATACACAAACATGTATATTTTTTTAACAGTATTATTATTACGAGAACACGTGTGATACTTAATAAATAAGAAATAGTATATTCATACAAATAAAATAATTTAATTATATATATCCAAATTAATGTAATAAATATTTATGCACACATATATTCACATATTGTTACCATTTTTATCACAGATGTCTCAAATAAAATATAAAGATAAATAAAATGTAGAATTAATTGTCACATAATTGCCACATTATTATTACATAATTGTCTCATAATTATCACATAATTATAAAATGCACATAACACAAATTAAATTATATTGACACATGAGTAGTGAGAAGCTCGTGTGTCACAGGTCCTAAATTAAAATTATAAACTAATTATCAATATATTTATGATGTTTAATGATGAGAGTGAAAATTCACGTAATATGAGCTTCGATTTAAGTAATAATTATGTATGATTTGGTCTTAAATTGAGACGAATCGAGTTATGCATGAAAAAGTCACGAATCAGGTGCTACTTAGGTCGGTTGAGCTTAATTTCGCAGGAAAACGGGTCAGAAGCGCTCAGAATCGAAAAGGAGATATTTCAAGGTCTTGTTTGACTAGGGAGGAGACTGTTTGATCAAGATCAAACGACGTGCGGAAGTCTATTTAGTTTACAAGTGGTCCGTTCGAGGTTCGTTCGACTAACAATGATGTTGTTAGACCAAACCAACCTTGGTCGAATGGACGTATGGGATGTCAAATTTTGTACTGTTTTACACCCCTCGTGCGTGTATGTGCATGTTTTCGTCTAAAAGCCCATCGAAGGTCCATTGAAAGAGTTTGAAGTATAAAAGGAATACAATTAACATCCAAAAGGGAGACTGCATCCACCCTACACTAAACCTAAACAAAACCATCATCCGGAGGAGCTGTAGAGATTCGTCACTTAAATCAAGTGGAGAACTAAGAGGAAGATTCAAGATGGAGAATAATGCGACGACTCCCGCATCTAGGGATTTATTCATTTCCTAATTTATCTTGTAATTTTCCAGACTTATATGTAAGATCTATATAAATAATATGATTATTTTTCGTAACATCATGGGCAACATAAGTGATGTTACATAACACCATCTTAGTAACACTTTGAATTTATTTAACACAAATTGATAACACTTTTTAAATTATTACATTATTTAACATTTTTGTAACACCTTATAAATAAGTAATATTTATGAATAACACTTTTATAATATCTAACATATGCATATAACACTTTTACATAAATTACACTTCTAAGTAACACTTTTGTAAAAGTAACATCGTTCTATAACACTTTTATTTAAGTAATATTTTGTTAAATAACACTTTTACATAATTAACATATTTATGTTATACTACATATCTATGTTACATTTTAATGAATGTTGTTCATCAATAAGTATTTATTTATAGTGTAAATTTTAATTAAAGAAATTAAAATGTTATAATACATATATATATAAATATCTTTGTAAATAAAATTTAATTATTATGTTTTACTAAAATATGTAAATAATACATGTAACAAGAACTCCCTCCCCTAAGAAAATTTTGACATGTGATTGGGTATGTAGATTAAGAAAATCATAACTTTTAGGGATATTATGATATTATATTGGTAATAAATAAATGATAAAATATGTTATATGTTTTAGTTATGGTGATTTTTTTAATTAAAATATAAGAGGGTGTTTGTTTTTATTTTTTTTATTATTTTAATTAAAATTTTGATGAGATGGACCAAGATGCAAATTATGGTGAAAATATTTATGACACAGAGGGAGTATGTAATATATGTTTTAGATATAATTATGTTTTTTTTAAAAAATATACATTTTTTAAAAATTTATTAGTTTTTATTTGTAATTAATTTTATTTATATAAACTAGCGTTATTTTATTTATATTTTATTTTTTTTAGAAAATGTATTTATTTATGCAATACCAAAAATGTGTTTTGATTTTTCTTTAAGTCATCCAAAGCCATTTTAAAATTCATCTTCATGTAGTCGTTTAATCAATAATATTTCATTTAAATAATGTAATCAATATATATTTGATAAGTTATTTTTATATAAAAATATTATAATTATAGATTTTAATGAAATGGCTAGAAGACAATAATACTTTATTTTCCACTAAGATAGTAACATACACATACAAAACATGAGTTGTTGTTAACACATATAAATAACGTGCTGATAAATCTTTAGGTTTGTAAAGATGAAATTTTATATAAAAACAAGATGAAATGTGTTTCAAACATTGTGCTGTAAAACTGCAAAATAACTAAAAACATGATGAAATGTGTCTCAAGATTTTTGTTGGGTATGTATTCATAGATGATCATTTTATTATCTCCACGAATGTTGGTCCCAATAAGCTTAACAAAATTTACATGCTTCAATTTAGAAATAGTATCAGCTCAATTTTAACCTCGATTATTCCTTATTCCAAATGTGTTGAAAGAAGATTCACTGCAATGTCTTGAATATCAAGTGTTTTTCCCTGTCAAATTGAACATATCAACATAGATAAGTAAGTACCAGAGAGTATGTATTGGCCATTAGGGGTGAACATTGCCTCTATAGTGGCATTTGCTGAAGAGTCCATATTGAAGCCACATTTCAGCAACATGACAAACTTGCAATCTCTAACACTAAACTCAGACTTCTAAAATCATGCAAACATAAAGACTAGGGCCAAGGAGATCATAAATTATATGACATAACGATGTAAAATAGAACTGAATTCTCAAGATTTGATGCAGCAAGGTGTTCAAATAACAAGGTAACACAAAACTTATTCCCATGACAAGCATCAAGAACATAGACAATGTTGTTAGTTGTTGTCAAAAGCATTGATTTACCATCACTGGTGAACTTAATATCACACTCCTCAGCCGTATCACCACCAACTATAAAAGTATCTAAGGACCCTAAACAACACAATAATAACAATATTAAAAAATATTACAGAGATAAATAGAGAAAATTGATTGAAAATACAAACCTTATCATACTACACCTCCCTTAATTGCCACAACAAAGACCATATCCTGTTGGTTATAAACAACAGTAGGCCTATCGCGCAGATGTAAGATTACCTGATAGCTACATTAGTGAGCTTAAAATCTTGTTTAATATGGTCATAAGCAACAGTAGGTCATATCAGGAACACCATTGAACCTATACTACAAGTATGATTAGTATATATGTGATACTTCCTTTTACAAGTGATTGAAACATGTAAAACTATAGATCAGTTAAAGCTCGCATATTTTATATTGTTTCCATAATACAATTCAGGAGAAAGGGGTGCTACCTAACCCACGCATTAGATAAAGCATTCAAGAGCAAGCATTAACCAAGTCTTTACTCAGCAAATTAATTCTCAGTAGATGAACAAGCAAAGTACAACATCATACAACAAGCATCAAGAATTTAGCAGGTTCTATTCAAAAGAATGCCACCAGGTCTTATACAACAACATGCAAATAGAGCACCCATTGCAACCAAGAAAGTGCTACCAACATCAAGGGGTTACGATGTCAGCATCATTATATTACGACAGCACTGTCCCAAATTCCCTCTGTAATTCATTTTTTTTAAATTTGAATCTCTCAGAAGTCTTTGCATTATGGAATGACAGAAGGTCATAGAATGATAAGATTCTAATCGAGAAGTAAAATTGAATATAGAAATGAGCATTAATAAAAATATACCTCTCTTCGTTACTAGTATAAGCATCATCTACCTCTACTGTATGGTCATCATCTTCCTAAAGTAAACCTAGAGAAGCTGTATGAAAACAAATACATCATAATGTAAGTTCCCTACAAATTCTAATACAACATACAATCATACGCACTATCAATTTATAATGTCAAAGCGGCCAGTTCATAATCGATATAGGATTACAAGTAGGAGATTGTGTGAGAATTGTTATCAATGAAAATTAGATGGCCATTAGAGCAACATAACAGCCCTGACTAAATATAAATTTGTTCTACCAAGTGTGTGGAAAGTGTTGTTTGTTCTAGCTTATTTGTTTTTCATAATCATATAGTTGATGAAATCCCCTATGACCAATTCCCAAGTCAAAAGGCTCTATGAGCTATACCCAATTCTATATACCAAAAATTTTCACATAACAGCCCTAACGGTAAAAATGATCAAATCATATGTGATCAATATACATTCCAAAAATTACTAAACTAACTTCTCCCTTAGACGAATGAATTATACATCCAATAAGAGCAAATTCTAAATCTTATATGCTAGTCAAGCGAACAAAATAATTACATTTCCAACTCGAGTGCTACGCTTCAGGGGCAAATCCCTCTAGAATAGATAAGATCCCAATAAAAAGAACAAAATAAAATGTTACCAGCAACATATTGAAATTGTAGTAAAGAAATTTCACTCGGCTTCAATTAGTATCGCTGCATAATTTGGCCATCCCTCACTCTGTATCAACTCGGATCCCGCAATCCGTCTTCTGAGCATTAGCTTGTAGATTTCATACCATGAAAATTAGGGTACCCTTTCTTGTTAATTGCATTTGCTATCTTCTTTGATGGGAACTCTTTTGAATTGCTATGCGATTCATTGTTAGCTTTGGGGACACTAATGAAGTGCGGAGGTTAGGAGAGAAATGGAGAAGGTGAGAAAGGGATGAGGTTAATTAGTTCTGCAGGGTGTATTGGAGGGAATTCTCTGAAAAACCAAATTTCAGCGCGCTAATTTTTTTCATTGTTTATTAACGGGCATTTAATATGCATTGTATCATGTGAAAACTTAAATAACTTGATATTTAAACATTAATGTTATAATTTTTTTGAGTGAGTCTTGATGAGCATTTTCTCAACACACAATTAATCCCCTAGTATGAAGGATATCAATTGTAGTTTCGAAAGGTGACCAAGTGAATATCGAACCCAAGGGACGGCGTAATATCAATTTAATTATTATCTAAATTAATTAAGATGATTATGGCAATATAGTTTGAGGTTTAGAATTATTAACTTATTAAACAATTAATTGAAATAACAAATGAAATAAAAGCACTTAGAAGAATTCCAAAGCGACTCAAAAGATAGAATAGATAACCCTAGAGTAATCTGGTTTTACTCATTAATTTTTCTTTCGTGTGTTGGTGTCCGACTCTGCCTTGTGAAATATGGCGCATCACTAAACCATGCATATCTACTCTATAGACATAAGTAAACATGAGTGTAATACGTATGAATAACCTCGGAGCGAGAGATATAATTCCACCCCCTTTCTAGGTACTATAGTATCAATTATTTCCCTGGCCAATTGGTACTCTAACCCGGTATGATCTCCCTTTATAGGTACTATAGAATTAACCTCTTTATCCTACTTATTAATCCGAATTCAATTCAATTAACAAGGATCTATATAAAATAGTTCTGATAAGACTTCGGAATCCCTTCACTTAGAATTATAACATATAGTCATGCTCAGCGGTGAACGCACTCAATCAATAACCAAGAGATGTATTCAGACTCTACATAACAGTTAAAGATGCACAAAACGACCGTGAGCATGAATTAAAAAGGCAAAATCTTATATAGAATAAATTCACAATTAGTGTTGTACGGAGTTTACACATGAAAGTTCAATTAATTTGTAAAAATCTTCACAACCCTAATTCTACCAAAAAGGCTCTAGCCCATGATGTTACGAAGAACAATCATGGGTGTTGGATAGATCTTACCCGGATGTCTAAAAAATACAAGATAAATTAGGAAATGAATAAAACCTAGATGTGGGAGTCGTCGTGTCTTTCTCCGTCTTGAATTCTCCTCTTGGTTCTCCTCTTGATTCCACGAATGAATCATCAAAGTGATAGATGGATGGAGGAAGGGATGATGGTTGCGGGGTGATCTCCCTTGAGGGATGTAGTATGTTGTGGCCTTTATTCTCCTCTCTTGTATTGTGTTTCCTCCCCCCTTTAATGGTGTGATCTACACCCCCTTTTATATTTGTAAACTCTCCTTATAAGCCTTGGAATGGACTTTTTGAGTGATCACACGCATTGAGGGTGTAAAAATACGGATATGGTAAGTTTCCGCACGTCAATTAGACTTCATCAACAGGTCAAATTCACCCCTCCAGGTCGAATTGGATGTCGAATTAACCTACTGTAAGTCCCAGGTGCTTGATTCGACGAGATGCCCTGGTCAAATTGAAGTGACGAGGTCGAATTGGCATCTTCGCCAATCAACTCGACCTCGATTCGACTTGATACCCAGGTCGAATCCCTCTGTCGTGGTCGAATCCACCTTCTGCTCGTGTTATGCTGCCAATTCGACCAAAAGGGCTGGTCGAATTGACCTCCTTCTGGTCGAATTACACTCTTGTTTTGCCCAAACGGATGGCTTCAATTTTCTTTATTCAGATTTCAACACTTCCATTCTGATTTCCTTTGAAAAACCACTCAAATAGCTTCAACAGCACCTGATCCGTGCTTTTTCACAATGTATATCGGTTTACAACCGATTTCAACCTTCAAACACTTCATAATAGCACAAATCCAGGCGCAAGATTCGTGAATTTACACACTCATCAAATCTCTTGTGCGCCCGGGCACACGGATTTAGATTTGTGCCCCTTTATAATTTCCGTGCCCCTTTACAATTTAAACTCCCTAGCAATACATAGGTTTAAATAGAATAGGGAGGGGAAGAGTTGTGTTCACATGGGGACACGAACCGTGTCCCCGAGGGCGTAGGAGCTTTTGCCAATTCCTTTTCATTTTAAACTTATATTCACCTCAAAATGATATAATAAAATTAAAAATTAGCATTATTAATTTTAAACATATGAAAAGAATAATCATGTGAATTTTTACATAAGATTATTAAATTATTGTGTAATAATTTTATATTATACCTTTTTTTAATATAAATAATAGTTTGTGAATTAAAAATTATAAGAATATATTGAATTATAATACACAATGAAAAAATTAAATAATTATTTAATATATAATGGGTTAAAAAATATAATATTTAATGTGTAGTTGGAAGTTGTATTAGTATTGTGTTTGAATCCTAAGTGGAATAAATAATTATTTTGTGTGAGTCTCACTTGATAAAAAAAATGTAATTCTTAACTTGATACAAATCAAAATGAAAAATATAAATCTTAATTCGAAATGGAGGGAGTATTACTTTATATTTATACTATGAATTAGTTATGATTTAATTACTTTAAAAACCAATTTTATTGATTAAAAAAATGATATTTAAGTATATTTAAAGTATAAAAAATGGTTTGTATATTAGTGAGAATGATAATTTTGAAATTTCAACCTTTTAAATATATAATAATTGGATAAAATGTTATTTTCCTTTGTGTGCGAAGAATGTTATACTCACTATTTTCAAATCATATTTTAAAAAACATATTTTAAAATAATGAGAAAATTAAAATAACTAATAAAATAAGACATAACTACTTTTAATAATAAGTAAATTATTATAATCATAATATATAAAGAAAAATAAATAATGTGTAATATAATTTAAATAAGGGTATTCTATTTGAGACGAGCATATATGATTGGCGTACCTGATAAAATATATTTAAACTAATTTTCATTCATCAATAAATTATCTTATGAGACGGTAAGTACATGAGACGTATTGTGAGACGGGTCAACCCATTGTTAGAGTATGTTAACTTATAATTAAAGTATATTTTCTTAAAGTAAGATGAATAATGGATTAAAAAATGTTTTAAAGTATTATATTTTATTCACTACAAATATACTTTAACTACTAATTAGCATATTTTACCTATATAACAACTACTGCCTCTGTCCCAACACAATTTTCACACCTCATTTTTAAATTACAAAGGAGGTGTGAAAGCTCTGCTGGGATGAAAGGAGTATACTTAACAATATGTCGACCTGTCTCACTATCCGTCTCACATATAGGGGTGATCAACGGTCGGTTTGGTTAATCGAACCGAACCGAATAGCGAAAACCAACTAAAACCGGATTGAGGGTATTATTAACCAAAACCGAACTGGATATGACTGAAACCAATCTTTCACCGAACCGATTTACCGGTTCGGTCGGTAATCGAAAAAATCAAACTACTTATTGATGAAGGAGAAAAATAGAAAGACACCTGTATATATATAGATAACCAACCATTTCATAATACAGATCACCTGCATAACCAATAACCATAGAAAAGAGCATCTGGATAACCATAAAAGCATGCAACATCAGCACATCACATCTAAGAGTTACTCTAAAATTTAAATAACACAACACATTGTCACATCATAGTGTTTACACAAGTAACACAACATGAGTTACAAAACTAAGTTCAGAATCATAAATCATCCCAAATCATAAACATCTTTAAGTCTTCATTTGAAATAAGATAATTAACATTCAACTACATAATAGTTAAAACATGAGATGCCATGTTAATCTCATGCTCTTCCAATCCAATAGGTGCTTGAAAGTGTTCTTCCAATTCCTACATTTGGAAAATCTGAAAAATAAGAAAATTCAATGTTAGATAAAGATTGGTAAACATAAGGAAATAAAATAAGGATATTGATAGATTTACTACAAGCAATCTAGTTGGTGCTTGAAAGTGTTCCTCCAATGCCTACATTTGGAAAATCTGAAAAATAATAGAAGTTAATGTTAGATAAAGATGTAAACAAAACAAGTAAAGAAGATAATGACTTTTATAGATTTACAACTAGACTATTAAATTGATAATCACCTACCTTTTTCAAGATTTTCAAGCTCCTCCAATTGTTCTTCTATGCATTTATAATGTTGAGATCGAAACCAATCTTGAGCACATATCAAAGCTTCCACAATTCTAGGAGTTAAAGAACTCCTAAAGGCATCAAGTACCCTTCCACCTGCACTAAAGGCCGACTCAGATGCAACTGTTGAAACTGGTACTGCTAAAATATCACGAGCCATTTTTGAAAGAATTGGCAATCTTTCGGAATTCACCTTCCACCATTTCAACACATCCAAATTATCTCCTGCTATAATAGCCTCACTCAAGTAAATATCCAACTCATTTTTCGGGTCTCCACCTTCTCCAATCTCTATTTTCTGTTTTTTATATTTTGCTTTCAAAAGAGAGGCTGGTTTTCTTGATACTTCTTCAAAATTAAATACATGACTAGGGCTGCCAACATCACTAACTTCACTCCCTGATTGGTATATATTTTTGTACTCATTGAACGACTCATAAAGTTCAGTCTTTACAGTTTGAAAGATTTGTGATTCCTTTTCTGCCCCATACATCTCACTCAATGAGTACTCCATCAACTCAAAGACACTGCCCCAAAAAATGATTTTATTCATTTTCTCCGGATCTCCCCAATATTTATCAAATTTTGTTTTCATGGACTCACCTAAACGCTTGATCTCACAATCCTTACTTCCCTTCCACTCATTCAATATGCAACACAAATCACTTATTTCACTAAAAATGAACTAGAAGTGACATACAAAGAACCAGAAATACGTAGAGTCAACTCATAGAAATGCTTCAACAAATCTGCAATTTTACGAACATAACACCAATCAGCGAAACTTGGAACCCCATCTACCTCCAAATCAGCCTTAAAACTTGAATCTTGTTCATCATATTTTTCAAATGCCTTTTCAAATCTTTCAGCTGTTCTAAGCATCAAATAAGTAGAATTCCATCTAGTAGACACATCCAAGCACAAAAAACTTTTGCTCTCTATCCCTTCCAAATCCACACATTCTTTAAATTTTCTAAACCTAGCATGGGAATTTCTAATATACTTCACAACATCTCTCACATGCTTCACAGATGTGTCAACTTCTTTTAATCCATCAGAAACCACTAAACTAATTACATGTTCAATACATCTCATGTGGATATACTTACAAGCTGCAATACTACCCCCCCAATTCAACATTCTCCTTTTCAAAAATATTATAGCCGTATCATTTGCACTTGCATTATCTACGGTTATAGTGAACACATTTTTTAATCCCCAATCAAGAAGACAATGTTCTAAAGCTTTGCCAAGATAATCACCTCTATGACTAGAAACTGGCATAAAATTCAGAATTTTTTTATGCAGATTCCAATCATTATCAATGAAATGAATTGTAATGCACATGTAATTAATTTTCTGTAAAGAAGTCCAAGTATCAGTGGTGAGACTAACTCTTTGGCAACTAGACTTCATGAAGGACTTCAATTTTGATCTCTCATTAACATACAATTGATAGCAATCCCTTGCCACAGTCCATCGAGAAGGAATTTTAAACCTAGGGCATGATCTTTTTGAATACCTCTTAAACCCTTCACCCTCCACAAACTTAAAAGGCAATTCATCAATAATAATCATGTATGCAAGATCTTCTCTAATCTCATTTTGGTCAAACTTCCATGCACTTAGAGTACCCACCCCAACATTTCCCTCCTCATTATCAGTTGGTTGCAAGTTCAATAATGCTTGATGAGTTTCTTGGTTGTTTGGGTTATCTCCGCATGAATGCATATGAGCTAATAGTGATGATGTACCATTTTTTGAAGGATTAGAACAAAGTACTTTACTGCAGTAATTGCACTTAGCACTTTTGCACTTACCTTCTTTGTCATAAATCTTCTCAAAGTGTTCCCACACTACAAACCTCTCTTTCATCCTTTTTCTCATCAATGGGGGTTGAGCATTTGGGGCTTGAGAATGCTCATTTGAGTCTTGAACTTGTGAGATTTCAATATTATTGCTTCCACTGCCATCCTCTTGTGGTGAGCTTGACATCTATGCAGCAAGACATAACAAGGCTTATTATAAAAAAAATAAAAATAAAAAGATGCAAGAAATAACCATCTTATTTATTAAGCTGCAAGAGTAGTACTCTAGTATATATTTTCTTTAAAAATAATGGGTTAAGAAATATCAGAAAGATCAAATATTAGAGTGGCTGCTTTGGTTTAGTCTTAGATTTTTCTAGACTATTCTTCAATCTTCACTACCATTTAATTTTGAATAAATTAACCATAATAATTTCCACAGAAGCCCTAAACCTACCAAACCACATTTACATTAAAAGATTCGAAACAAAATTTAAATAGAAACAGCCTGCCACAATATAAACGAGAGAGAGAAAGAAAAATCTAAAAAAATAGAGAAAGAGGAATACCATGTTGATTGTAGAGAGATCTCCATTGAAAACTTGAAGAGACGGAGAACTAGAAGAGGATGCGACGATGTTGGAGGGGGACAACGTGGATCGGCCGCCAATTGCGGCGATGGCGGAATGTGGGTAGTGGCAGAGTGACTCGTGAGGACTGAAGAGTGAAGACTAACTAGCTGACTAAGGAGAGAAAATGTGTGTGCGGCGGAAGGGAGTTTGGGAATTGGGAGTTTGACTTTGAAAATGTAAAGAAGGAAAGGCAGGCAGCAGGAGGGAGTGGGTGGGACTAGGGTTTACTATATAATTAATTAATATTTAATAATAATAATAATAATATTATTATTATTATTATATTATAATATTTTGGTTCGGTTATCGGTTAACCGATTTTAAAATACCTAAAACCATAACCGAATCGTATTTCCGATTTTTCTATTTTTGGGAACCGAATACCGAACCGCATATGCGGTCACCGAACCGATTTGAACAGTTCGGTTCGATTTTGGTCGATTTTTTTATTTTTACCGAATAGTGCTCACCCCTACTCACATAAATTTGTCACATAAGAGAATCACTCTTATTCGTCATATATATTTAAAAAAAAACTTCAACTACTAATAAATATAATTTACCTATATAATAATATTACTTAACAGATGGTCGAGCTTTATTATAACTCATTTTACATAGTTACCATCTCACAAGAAATTTATTATTTTAATAATTATATAGTCTGAAAAAGAAATAAATAATTAAAAAACAAATTATAGTATCAATTTATATTAAAAAAAATAATACTATTATCTTATAATCATAGTGGATCTAATTATAATTAGAAAATAATTTAAATAATTATGTGTATAAGAAATAAAAAATATGGCTGCGTGACTCGAGCACCAGACCTAGTTAGTTCTTAGTTGGGGTCCAATGTATGCCCCATTGCCCCTAAAGAACATTATTCAACGATTTTTATATATTTTAGATATTAAGTATGTCTGTTCCACTAACTTCAGACTTGAGGTTGAGGGAAATGCCCGATGAAGAACAAAGTTTTTTTTTTTCATTCTCCTTCGCGCGCGATAGGGAAAATATTAAAAATTAGAGCGGGCTCCTCCAAATACTTCCACCAAAAAATGAAGTCCAAGCAGGGAGAATGGCGTCGCCAATTTCGGAATGAAGTTCAATTCCCAAGTAATCTGCGATTTACATGCTTAAGTGTGAATTCAATACCAATAGAAGAAAGCCTAGTTGATGAAAACCCCAATTATGAGTCACCATGGCTGACCGACGTTTCTCTAGTGGTTGATTTATACAAGAAGAATCACGAATCGTTGAAGTTGTTGACGTCGTTCAAATTAGGTTTGATTGATTTTCTATTTCCATTTTTCCCCCAATCCATATTCGAAGTTCTTCTAGGTCTGTTAACCTGCAAAACTAATGGCTGATCTGTTGTTTGGAATTTTGTGTTATTTTTCACTTCTGTACCATATCTTTGTTAATAAGATAATACGACAAAACATTCCCTCAAAGCTATAACATATGAATGATCGATGTTCCATGAATCTTTGGGTATGTTGTATTGTTCTTAGAAATATAGATTTAACATTCTGAATTTTTGGGCCAGTTATATCATTCCTGAATTATGAGTTGTCGTGTTTCACACCACGAAAACACCATTATTCTTATGTCTACGTGCCTCTTTTGTGATTCGAATGTATTTCTTTAGCAGTTCTTAAGGCCACACAGTTGAAGAAAATAATTGACGAAGTTACTAGTGTATGTGCATAAGAATATTGTTGCCTATTGTATAAAATAACTTAATATTGCTGGTATGTGATTTCTATGAGCTTCTCTGAATCCGTCCACTTGACTGATTTCCTGTACTAGGATTGTATTTCAAGAACCTTCTCTGTTGCTTCACCTATACCATATTTTTTTTATTTTTTTATGCTTCCGACTATATTTAAATACAGTTCATTGTCTCCAGAATAGAAGTCTCACTGCTTTGGCTGAAGCTCGGGAACAAAAGAACAAACTTTCTACAGAGTATGTAGGCTTTTCTTCTTCCTTGTCTAATAATGAAGCACAAGCAATGCATCTTACTATATAGCATAAAATGAAAAAAGTTTCTTAATAATACTCCCATGAGTTATAACTATACACTAACTTTGGTGATTCATAGGTTAAGACGCATCTTTAGCTTTAGAGTATTGTACATGAAACCTTTTACAACGGGTACATTGTTTGGGTTGTGATTCATTTAAGTGATTAGAATTAGACTTTAATGCCATTGTACTTTTATGAAAACAAACTTATACAATACATTTTTTTCCTAGGTATCCCTGATACAACACAGTTGAGGTGTGACTCACTTGTCTAAGATCGAATGTAGTTATGTTACATTTACTATCTGAGCTATTTTCAAGTTTATTTCAGCTGCGTTTAAGATCGTTCTATTGATTAAAATTCTACGTTTGAGGTTACATTGACTGAGAAACTTAATGCATGTTATGAGTCTTGTGGTGTACCTATAGCGATTAGGTAGCTGCCTTCTTATTATTAGAGGATACCAATGTCAATTCACCATAACATTTCACTAGGGCCACAATTTTCCTGATAAATAATAGCAGAATTTGAAGTATGCCATATCAATTCTGTACGTTTTCAGTTGAATCATGATTTATTAAAACCATTATTTATATAAAAATGGTCATTATACCTGAATTAATTCTACCCGACATTTTGCTGAATTTAAGGATATCATAGGTCAAGATGGCAGAATATGAGAACCAAAGGTCAAAAAAGATTGAAGAAAATAAAAGAAGGATGGAGGAATTAGGGGTTGAAGCCCTTGCCTACGGTGTATCACAATTCAAAAAGCCCAAGAAGAAAAAGATCAATAAGAAAAAAAACCAACTGTTACAAATGAAGTTGAGTTCGTACCCGAAGAAGAAGACGGTGATTTGCAGAAGTTATATCAAGAGCATGATAACCATGAGCTAGCGACAATCACTAGAACTTTAAGGTCATCTCAATCAAAGAAGGTTATGCTCATATACTTTATGACTTATTGCATTAGTTAGTTAATTTCTTATTTAATAAGTAATCAGTAAAGCTATGTTTCAGATTATGGCTAACCGAGTGCCTGATTTTGTTCCCTAACAAAAATCATCCTCCATGTCAATGTCGAGCATCATAAAAATGCACACTCGGGATGGTGATAAGCAAGACCAGCAGTGGAAAGGAAAAGATGTTACCAAGAAGCAGACTCCAACAGGACACAGTCAAAAAGTATATACAAAACAAGATGGGGAACTGTTTTCACGTGATGAATCTTTAAAAACGGCAAGTACGGCAATAGCTCGAAATGAGATGGAGGGTGGAAGGAACAACCTAGCAAACAAGAAGTAGAATATGGTGGCACCTGGATCACTCAAAGCGTATGCTATGATGATAGAGAATCGTAGACACAAAGCGCAGCCAACAAAACTTGTTGTCCTGGAAGACCCCATGCATCTTAGAGATAATTTATCATTTGAACACTGGATGTAGGATTTAGAAAGGCAAAAATCGAGCGCTTTAGGACAGCAACTATTAAAGGAAAAAGGTGGTGGTATGCTACGTTTGACCGACGAAGATGAGGATTGTGAAAGCTTGGATGACTGTGCTTTGGAAGAAGAAAGAGTTCCAGCTCCAAAAGGGATTCATAATGATATAGCTATGAGCAATGATGAATCGATTCACATTGAGGACCATCTGTCTAACCAACGTGGTAAGGATCATATATAACTTATTAAAAGTTAATTTTTCTCTCATTGTTTGCTGATTGCGATTACTGGTAACATATTTTACTTGCTGGAATTAATGTTAGCAACATATTTTTCTAATTTTCTAGTGTTGATGGTTGTAGTATTGCAGAAGAAAAGAAAAACAAGAGGGCCTAGTCTGTGTAAAAATGTCCATGGAAGGTCAATAGATAATCGCAAGGTTATAATTTTGAATTGACTTATATCAGCCAATTGGGCCGGACAAGGAAACTTTGGATGAATTCTCTCATTTCTTAGGATCATTGGCTCGTGAATCTGGTCTTGCCCCTCTTAATATGGTAAACTGGCACCAAGTTCCCACAAAGGATGAGATTTGGAATTACGTCAAGGTATATGCATTTTATAATTATACGGGTTTTACTTATTAATTTACTCTTATAGTACAACTAATTTCCAATGCAGTTTAATGTTACTTGAATACGATAGCTTAGAGGTAAAATTTACACACGATTTAACATTTTATCTACAAAAAATGTAGTCAAAATTTAAACATGAATGCCTGCATTCGCTAGCTTTCATCAACTTACTTATATGTTGCAGACGAAGTACATGATTGCAGAGGAAGGGAAGGGCTATGTGCTGAAATCAGTTGCAGATCTATGGCGTAACTATAAGTGCAGAGTAAAAAACAAACATTACTCACCGTACACAAACCAAACCGATAGATGGAACAATCGTCCAAATTCAATTCCTGAGGACCATTTTGCAGAATTATTAAAGTATTGGGATTTAGAAGCGGTGCAGGTAATTTTTCACTGTTGTTAACAACACAGATTTCTCTAATGTTTTCTTGTTTCATTATTACTGAATATTTAAAACTGTTACATGATAAAATTAGATTCATCTGCATACAAAATAAATTTATATTTATTTTGAATTGAGTTGTTTTCAACAAATTATTTGCTAGAATTACATGCAGGAGATGAGTAAAAAGAAGAAAGAAAGCATAGAGGCTCAAAGGAATAGACCTACCTTAGGTCCGGTTTCCTTTTCAAGAAAGCGTAGTGAGCTGGTAATTACTTATATGATATTCGTACATAATATGAGAAATATTACCTACTGATTTGAGGAATGATAGTATATCTATTCTATGCACTACTTGATACATAAAGTAGAGTTATTTTCTGAGGACATATTCTTATCGGTCCATAGCTTGACACTTTGAGCAATAGGCACTCATGATGAGTAAGCAAGATTGTAGAGAAAAGGCCAAGTGAATTACATGTTTACTAATGCAAGTACATAAAGTAGAATACATTATTGAGTTTGTTTAATTGTTTATGTTTTAGATTTTCAAGATGTTTTGTGGCTAATTTGCGACAGGAACAAGCTGGAAAAATGTCAGTGACTGAAGCAACAATGTACAAAGAAACTCATAGAAGGAAAGAAGGAAAAGAATACATAACTTCTAAGCAACTCTTTGGGAATGACACTGTAAACACAGTTGCTTAGTATTTTTGTATACATTGTTATATAATTTTGTATTTATGTTTTATAATCAATTCGATGAAGGAGGTGCTGATCCAAAGACATGGTAGACTTAGGTGTACTAAGAGGGTAAAAGGAGCATCAAATAATGCAGGTATGGTTGTTCCGGATGAGTTTCTGCAACCAATTAAAACTGAAGCAATAAAGATACTGTCAACGGGGTTTTGAACCTCTTACGACAAGTTCTTCCATCTGATATGCTTGGCCACATCACCCCATCCCTCGAGGATCCATCAAACTATCAACACAATGGAGAATCTACTGAAAATATTGATGACATGGAGCCATGTCAGGTAATCGATTGTGGATATGTCAAATTGCAACTTTTAAAATTTTTGTTTTTAGAGTTTGAGACCACTAGAATTTTTTTTATTTATGCTGCTGCAATTTACTTGAAAATTGTTTTGTTTGAGAAGTTTACTTGTTATACTACTGCAATTCTGTTCATGACTTAATTTATTTATGTTTGAGTTGAAATTTTAGGAGTAAAATTATCATGCTTGCTCATTAGTAAAGCTGAAATTTTATTAATAAATCAGTTTTTGTAAGGAAGAGTTGAGCAGGTTGTAGCTTCTGCAGTATAAAAGTGAGGTTAAAAAAAAAGGTGAAATCTTTATTTATTTAGACTAGCTAGTAGATGTTTTGTACTCTCTAATTTATATGGTGTCTACTTCATTGGCAGTATCATTATATGAGAATGTACAAAATAAATAAATAAGGGATTAACATAGGATCTAAATCACTAGTGAGTAGTTTGTAAGTAGATAGAGAATCATAGTAATAGAGCTCTTTTCATTATTCATTACAAGTACAAATCTTGAGACAATTGGATATTGTGACTTGCACTTCACTTGTGTTTCCTCATGTATTCCAGATATTCTTTTTTAACTGCCTACTTATTCAATAAAATATCAGTGTAGCTGAAATGATTCATCCAAGTGCTATGAGTTCTTGTTTTCCAGATGAATGATGACAAAGAAGATGAAGACAATCAGGATGATGACATTGCCGATGGCAATATGTGATTTGGAAAGAAAGCTCAAGATGAAGATTACTTATTAGTTAATTACGTTTTTTTTTTTTCATTCATTCATGTCTTTGTTTTTTTTTATCAAACCTAATTTTAGGTGTGCAGATATTCAAGTACGTATTTCATTACAATACAATTACTTTAAATAATATTACTTATTTATCATGTTTTTTAAAATATTTTTAATTTCGTAATTATTTTGATTTTAGAAATGATGTCTTTTTTCATATATGTGTTGAATTAAATTATTACAAATAATAATAATAATAATAATAATAATAATAATAATAATAATAATAATAATAATAATATAATTATTATTATTAAATTATTTGCATGATTTATTATTAAATAATCAATATACATATTCAAATTAAATAAATTACTTATAATAATTTAAAAATAAATTAATAAAACAATAATAATAATAATAAATTAATTATTTCATAAATAAATCAAATGTTAACATATGTGTTACATATATGTTTTACAAAAGTGTTACATATATTCGTAAAGTGATTACATTTACATTCAAAAGTGTTAACAAAATAATGTTACACTAGATTAAAAAAATATATTACATTAAGAACATAAGTAACATATTTTAATGTGTTACAATAAAATGTTAAAATTGATATAAGGTGTTATCATAAGCAAAAAAAGTTTAATATTTGACTTTAAGTAACAAAGGCAATAGCGACGTCGCGAAAAGTGTTATTTATGATCTATGATAATATTTTTTAATTGTTAAGTAACCATTTTTGGGTGTTATGTAATGCTACTTATGTTGTAGTGACTAGAACCGCTTTGGTAGTTCTAAGGTTTATAAAGGTTTTATGAGTTGATTGAACTCTTGTGCATATCCTCCGTAGAACACTGTGGATTATTTTATGATTATGCATTTTTAATTCATATTCACGGTCATTTTGTGCATCTTCAACTGTTATATAGAATCTGAATATATATCTTGGTTGTTGATTGAGTGCGTTCACCGCTGAACAGAGTTTTATGTTGTGATTCTAAGTGAGGGGACTTCAAAGCTTCATTAGAACTATCATGTATAAATGTTTGTTAATTGAATTGAATTCGGGTTGATAAGCAGGATAAAGAGATTAATTTTATAGTACTATAAAGGGAGATCATATTGGGTAAGGGTATTAACGACCGGGGAAATAATTGATACTGATAATACCTAGAAAGGGGGAGTGAAATTATATCTCTTGCTTCATTGTTATTCACACGTGTTATACGTATATTTACTTGTGTCTATAGAGTAGTTTTCATGGCTTCGTGATGCGTCCATAATCTACAAGGCAGTGTCAGACAATACAATGAGAGGGAGATTAATGAGTCAAAATGGATTATCCTAGAGTTACCTAATCTTTCACTTGATCAATTTTTGTTATTCTCTACTTCTTGTTTATTTTATTGCTATTTTAATTTATTGTCTAGTAGATTAATAATTATTCAACAACTTTATTGCCAAACATAAGTTTTAATTAAATATTAGCTTATAATTAAATTGATAATATTCCGTCTCTTGGGTTCGATAATAAACCTAGTCGCTTATCTAAGTTACAGTTACGTCCTTCATACATTGGGGATTAATTGTGTATAAAAAACGCTCATCATTTAATTAAATAATTTTATTTATTATATATATATATATATATATATATATATTTATTTATTTAGTTTAACAATATTCATATAAAAATATAATTAAAATGAGGTGATTTATTTTTTTCGATTGAACCGTCGATTCGATCGGTTGAACCTCGAACAATTGGAGACACTGATTAGATCTCCGATGAGGGAAGACATGGTGTAGATCATGGAAACTGATGCATTCGTTCAGCTTGCCGTTTCATAATGGGATGAAGTCCAAGTGCTCGCCAAAGGACGCGACGGAGGAGGTGGTGGATCTGGAGAGTGGGAATATAGTCATAGCCGGTACGGATGGGTTGTTTGATAATGTGTTTATGCGAAGTATGGAGAAGGTGGTGGCGAATTACTTGACTATGAGAGTGGCGCCGCGGCAAATGGCGACGATGGCACACTAGAATTCTCTTGATAAATGTAAACGCACACCTTACGCGGCGGTGGAGGCGAAAGCTGATTTGAGTATTGTGAAGGTAAAAGGAATGACATTACGGCTGTTGTTGCCTATGTCACCGATCAAGATTAATTTGTTTTTTTTTTGTTTTTTTCCATTTAATTTTTTTTACATTTAATGTTCAGATTATTCTAGTTTGAATTGAATATATTATTTACAATGGGTGCCACTATTGACATCCTAAAAATTTCTTAATACACCCTTAAATAATTATTATTATTAATAAATATTAAAAATATTGTTAATCTACTCTACACACCACTTTTATTGACTATTATATCCTCTGTATAGGTATGTATAATTCTTTTATGTTTGCAGGTTCATCACTGACAATTTTTAGAGTAATAATGCATTTTCACTTTTAACTTTTGATCTCTCTTCTTATCTTCTTCTTATCTTTTTCTTTTTCTTTTGTTATAACTTGATCATTATAATGGATGGATATTGATTTATGGAGTTTTTTTAATCAAGATTCTGTATATGTTGATTTTGTTTGTTTTCTTTTTGCAATCAATAACATGGTAATTTTATTCCTTCTCACTTATATCATCTTCCTATTCATTAAAGATCGATTCCCTCTAAACTTATTATAGGTTTTCACGGAGAGTTTTCTCTCTACATATTTTTTTAATCGTTTGGATTTTTTATTATTTATTCAATAATCTCAATTTATTATCTATGTGTAAAGAAGCAATGTGTTTATTCGAATCTGATTGTTAATTTAATTGAGACGGGAGATACAACTTCACTCCATTGAAACGTTATAAATCCTTGATTGAAGCAAAGGGAAAAAGATAGCCGTGGAACTTGGAAGGAGACAGAAAACTAAATTAATATAAGGATATTTTTGTAATTTAACATAATTTTTATTTAATTAATTAAAATTTTGAGGGATGTATTTAGAAACTTTGGGGTGCAAATAGCTACGCCCATTTACAATATTGCCCCACCTAATTTAGAAGACTTATTGGAAAGTCATACCTCCCTCCCTCCCATTTAATTCTACGATTCCACTACATTCCTCTAAACCAAACCCCCCTCATTAATTCAATTTCTCTCTTCCAAAACTCCACCCATTTAATTAATCTACACATCCCTCTCTTCCAAAATAATTAATTTGGTGGTACTCCTCTATTTCCGAGTAATTTTATTTTCTTAAATTATGTAGTATTATATATATTAGTTTGTTGAAGATATTAATTGTGGTGATAAATTGATAATGCATTTGTAAATTTATTTTGTGTTTGATAGTTAATAAATTAGGAGTTTTATTATTTTTTATTATAAAACATATGTCAAAGTAAATTAATTATAATTGTGTTATTCATTATAACATTGTGAAGTTTTGCTTTCATTTTTTCTTTTTTAATTTATTGTAAAATTGAAGTTTAGAATGATAATCATTAATTATTTTAAGTATTTTTTTAATAGGAAATGACAAATGACAAACCTAAATCAAAGAAGTTCAAGACGATTGGAAAACAACACGATCTTTAACAATTCATATTTGCAAAAACGGAATTTCAAGGAACAACTTGTTCTAAGCCAATTGGTAAAGAAACTTCTTCAAGTAATGATGAATTTTCTTAAAATCCAATACTTCATTCTTCCCGTATCTAAGAAAACATAAAAGATGACTTGTGTAGTTCAAGTTCTACTAATGTACCATTGGAGGGGGAAAAATTGTTATATGAAGTTGAACTTCTTCCTCATGATCTTGAAAAAAGAATGAATATAATGGATTATCATTCAAAGCAACGAAATGCGGTGAGAAGAAAATATATTCTTAAAGGATGGTCTTGTCAACAAAAAACTCATGATCCTCAAAGGGAACCTCGAGGTATGCACCGATTTAGTTCTATTTGGTTTATAAAATTGATTGGCTTGAGTATAGTATTGAGAAACATTCGACGTATTGCTTTTTTTGTTACTAGTTCAAGAATGATGTTGAAATTAGTATTGTGGGAGATGCCTTTGTTAATGGAGAATTTAAGACATGGAATACACTGGATAGATTTTGAAAAATGTTGATAAAATTAGAAGTTCTCGTAATCTTGCTTATGAGAAATATGTGATTTAAGACACTAAAAAAATAAAAAAATTATAGTGCATTGATTAGTGTAAAAATTTGCATATTTTGAAGTTCGATTTAGCATCGTTTTGTGGAGTTTCGAGTCATACTTAAGCACTAAATGGTTACTTTTCATATTCTTAAAGAAATAGGTGCATTGGAGGTGTTATTTCGTGTGATTAAAAATAGGAAAATAGAAGGAACTCATGCATTTTGTTACGACTAACCGCATGAGTGTGGTCATCGTCGTGTACTGAAAATGGAGGAACGCACGATCACAAGCATGAAAAGCATCATCATGCATTGGCCTTGAAGGAACGCATGATCATTGAGCATCACGTGCACTCAAACGCATGACCATAGTCATCATCGTGCATTTTCTATTTAGAAATGCACGATCATGAAGGATCACGTGCGCTTCAATAATGAGAACGCACGGGCACGTGCGAGAAGGCACATATTTGTGATTTTTCATTCTTTTTTAGCCCAGATCGTATTTATTTATGAAAAGACCTCAGGAGGGGGTTCCACACATATAAAAAAGGCAATTGGGGTTCATAATGTTGGTGTTCGATCGTTTGGTTAACGTAAACCATTAGGGTTCCATACGATTCTATAATCAGCGGAAGCAAGAAAACATAGAAACATATTACCATTCACCAGGGTACGTTGAAGAAGAAAGATTCTCGCCGGCAGCCTGCGTAGCCTCTTGGTTTTGGGCATAACTTCCTCATCCAATCTCAGAATTGAACGATCTTTACGCCAAAATGATTCTCTCTTCAGTGGCTTTCCAATTGTGTATTACATGTACAGTTTGAAGTTCTACAAGATTTTATAAAAATTGTGGAAGTTCACGAACAGCAGCATCAAACTACCTCTTGATCTTCTGTTGTATTTCCAAGTCCAATCTTGACGTCGTGTGGGCGACGATCCTCAAGATCTTCTCAATCTGCTGTTCCCTTTTTCTCCTCACAGTATTAGGCGTGATTCAATTAGTTAGGTTTTTCGGACAGTTGAGATGACTTATATATGTATTACAGCAGGGATCAGGAGGATAAATTAGAGTTGGGCCTCCATTGGGCTTAAGTATCTAAGCTTATCCCAAAACTTATACTTAAGTCCAATAATAATAATATATACCACTAAAATATTATTACTGAACTACTGTTCTAATCCCATAATTACGTTATGAGCTCCTTCTTATTATGAGCCCGTTAGTCTTCCCATGTTTAAGATATACAATGTCCATTAATTAATTAAGTTACTAACAACTCCATTAATTAATATCTCATTCGAGAGTAGTACCACTCAACCTCATTATCATTCCGGAATAAATCCACCTGTAGGGTTTACATGATAATCCTTATGAGCTCCTCAATGGAACATCATCAACCTATATAATAGGACACAGATTCCTTCTACAATCAACAATACACCATAGAGACAGCACTATTTTCCAACTCACCGAGTTTATTGATTTAATTACATGTAAATCTCACCCATTGATGAATCAAAGAAATGCATACTGCCTTACGTGTTGAAGTTATTATATAGGGATTAAGAGTATGAACATCCATAACAACAGAGATCAAGTTCTCCTATATAGTCAGTATAAATCGAACGATCTCAAGCGGTCCTAGACAATACACACGAAGTGCACTAATGTGATTCTATAGTCAAGACAAACTAATATCAAATCACACTACAACCATCCCGATAGAGAGTCATCGTCTATCTCGGTTGTGAACATCTGTTTATACTTTATAAGGAAATCGATAATATGATCTTTCATGTATTGTCGCACAACATATTATCTACAGTATAAAATAAGTGGACTATTGCATCGTACATATAAATAAATTATAAGACCCAATCATTTGATCATATGATTCTCATTTCAAATAAATTGTTATAACATTGTTCATACAAAAGCTAGACTTTAGTATACAATCCAATAATCTCCCACTTATACTAAAATACTATGTTGTCATGTCTTCTGCCATACATCTGATTCCCCTCCCACTATACGACCATTAAAAGCTTTCGCTTTAAAGTCCTTGTAAAAGGATTTATTAGGTTATCATTCGATGCAATCTAGACGACAACAACCTTCCCCTCATCATATGATTTCTCGTAACAGGTGGTACTCGCGCTCCATGTGTTTAATTGTCTTATGGGCTCGTGATTCCTTCAAGTTTGCAACTGCATCATTATTATCATAATAAATTATAATAATCTTGGGAAAACATAGAATCACATCTAACTCAATTACGAAGTTTCTAGAGTCATGCACATGGATTTGGCTGCCTCAGAGGCTCCAATTCAACATCTTCCTTTGGTGGAGTTCGAAATATATTTCTAAATAACACTCCTCCATATTATGGCTTTACTTCCAAAATAAACACATAACCTCTGCGTGGATTTACTGTCGTCCCTATCTGATTTGAAAAATTCGAATCTATGTAACCCACAAGAAACAATGAATTTGTCCGGTAAGTCAACATATAATTACTAGAACTTTTCAGGTACTTTAATATATGTCTTACCACAGTTCAATATTCTTGTTTTAGATTACCTTGATACCCACTGTTTATGCCTTTGGCAAAACAGATATCCATTCTCGTACATAGCATTCCATAGATTAGGCTTCCTTATTCGCCGAAGCATAAGGAACCGCCTTCATCACCTTTATTTTCCTTTATTTCTCAAGACACATTTCCTTAGATAAAGTCACATGCTAAAACAAGTAAGGATCGTATCAATTTATGAAGCTTGAGATAAGCACAACATCCTATCTTATGATCACTATGATCGCAAGGATATATTTCGCTTCTCTTAAGTCCTTCATTTCATACTACTTTATGAACCATACACTTACGCTCGACAATACTCTTTCATTGTCTCCAATGAGCAATATATCATCTATGCACAATACAAGAAATACCACCACATTTCCGTCACTCATTACAATACACTAGACCCATCCGAGCATTGATTAAATCTATATCATTGGATTTTCTCATCAAAACAGATGTTCCAAGATATTGAAGCTTTCTTTAGTCCATTGATGGACAATTTTAAGCTTACACACAAAATGTTCTTAGTCCTTTGCAATGAATCATTCTGGTTGCTTGATATAGATGTTTTCCTCAAGACTTCCAATCAGGAAAGTTGTCTTGACATCTATTTGTTATTCCTTATAATCAATATGAATAGCAATAAATAAAAGTATGTTGATTGACATAGGCATAGCTACCAGCGAATATGTTTTCTCATAATCGAACCATTTCTTTCTGAGTATACCTTTTCGCAACAAACTTTACTTCCAAGGTTTTCACCTTACCGTATGATCCTCTTTTATTTGGTATGACCACTTCCAATGACATTTACACCATTTAGTGGTTCTACAGGCTCCCAGATTTAATTTAGAATCCATATATCCCATTTCATAATTCATTGAAACTTACTAAAATTTTGCATTTTGATCTTGTAGTGTTTCGTCGTATTCGTGGGTCAATTCCATATTTATTAGTGATCAAGTCTCACAACTTTTCCAAAACGTAAATTTATCGGGTTGTAAAACAAACCACCCACTACGACAAGGCACTACAGGCAATTGTGTATCAGATGTAACACGCGATGCAGCTTACTTGTGGTATCTCCTCTTGTATAATTGGTACTAAAACTTTGTGTTTTCCCTCTCACTTCATTTAGAACAACTTATACATGGGTTTGTGATTTATTATATAGTCATTTTCCAAAAATCTAGTGTTAACAATCACTCTTCAATCTCTTGGACTAATAAATAAACCACCCTTTATTTTTCTAGGATATCTCATAAACAGACAAATATTATACGACATGTTGTTTCTAGGGCATACCCAAAAAATGAATTTAGTAATTCCAAATAAGTCATCATCTATCTAACCTTTTCCATAAGAGTCTTATTCCTTCTTTCCACCACACCATTCAGCTGGGGTATGCCCGGTGTAGACTACTTGAGATTTAATCTCATCCTCTGATGAATAGATCCTAAACTATCCTAAGAAGTACTCGCCACCACGATTAAATCGTAATGACAACCTCTCGTCGAGATAGTCTTAGAACCGCTTAAATCAGAATGAACTACTTCCAACATATCATTGGATCTACACCCATTTGCCTTAAAAGGCCTTTAATAATTTTACTTCCAAGCAAGACTCGCAAGTCTGATAGTTTCCACTTCAGATAAACCTAACGGTCCATCGGCTATCAACCTTTGAATCCTACTCAAGTAAAATTGATCTAGTCTTAGATGCCAAAAGTATGTTTAGTTCATTTTCGAAGGCTCCTTTCTCTTACTAGGATTAGAAGGTTCGTTATTAATTACTATTTGTTGCATCATGAGAGAACCATGATTTAAGAGTTTACAAATTGTCACCAACGTATCATAACATATTATAACTCTATCCCTCATCACTATGATCATGTCATTTAAATGAAATAGAGTATCTATCCGTGAATACATAGAAACTGAAATGAAATTCTTTCTATGAAAATGTACGTAAAGACAATTCCTCATAGTCATATGTTTATTCCTATCAGAAGATAAACAAACAACTCCCACTGCAACATCCACTACTTTCGTAGTATTACCCATATATATAGTAATCTCATCATCACTTAGTTACAGACTTTTAGTGATTCCGGTATCTACACACAACGTGTCAGCAGATGCCATCACTAATCATACTTCAACAACTAGTGAATATGATACTTACCTTTTCCACATCTTAATGAAAATTAATTTCCTTTATCACTTGTTTTGTCAGAAGTTTTCCATCGAATACAACCTCTTGTAATTCAGGGTAAACTAGCTCAAAACATCTAGACAAATTATGGAGAATAAAATTGACCTAGGTTTTCCTTTCAATTTCTATCCATGTCCTTCAATTCATTCATCAAGTCAACTATACCTCCTGCCTTTAACTTACTCAAGTATCCGAAGAGTCGCACGAGATTGACCATATTTCTATGAACCTCTCACCTCTCCGCTAGAGACTTTAATAGGTGTCATAAGGCATCCTTAGTGAGAACACATATATTTTCCTAAGCAGTAAAATTCGAAATCATGATTCTTTTCTAATCATCTAATTTTGGATCAGTAAATATATTTTCTTTTAATAAACAATAAACGAGATAAACCATTCGAAAAATACATAGAATCACATAAATATATACACCGATCAAATCTTCGAATTTATCCATTTATATTGATTCCCTCAAAACAGTATAAAAATAAAATTCACCGATATCTCAAGCACCGTGAGTCTGCATGCCACGATAGTGTGGACGTATACAAACCCGAACATTTACACGAGAAGGTATTACCCATTAATTTCATTTATCAACCTAACCTCATGACAAAATAATTAATAGTCGGTTCCTTTTTAGCCATGCAAATAATAGCAGTGACTCCGATAGGGAGGATACTTATTATTCATACCTAAGTGTACACCATTAGTTGATCCCAAGTCCGCGGCCCAAGCTTACGTGCCTTACAGATGGAGAAGTACACACACACTCGGATAACTTTCTACAATCATCAATTATAAGTTTGTACCAGTGAACCGCATATAAACTCATCCGATTGGGAGGAAGGTCTATGCCAACACGCAAGTTCATGTGCATCACATTACAAATAATAATTATTTAATGAAGTCTGTACCAGTGATCTGTGAATAAACTCATCCGATGGGGAGGAAGGTCTATGCCAACACTCAAGTTTACTCACATCACTTACAAACCAATAATGGAGGATGCGGGAATTATTTACCAACCCCCCTCCCACTTAGTTATTTAACATCGAGAGTTTTTACATACATATAATACTCAAGAATAAAATACACTACCTAGCATGCTCCTATTATAGCAATTTAAAGCAGTAAATCACTTAGAACATGCATAACATATATAACAATAATCAAATAATTAAATCAATTATAAACAGTTATATATCAGCAAATTCAATTGTTCGCTACCAAGCAAAGATACAGGCAACGACCTCCAGATTATCAAAATTTTAAAAATCTCCAGATTATCAAAATTTTGAAAATAACAATATCTACCGTCGATATCGTCCAGATTATCGAAATCATCGATATCGACCAGATTATCAAATTTTCAAAAATTTCTAGATTATCAAATTTTCAAAATTTTCAGATTATCAAAATTTTGAAATTTCCAAATTATCAAATTTTCGAAACTTCCAAATTATCAAAATTTCGAAATTATCCAGATTATCAAATTTTCAAAAATTTTCAGATTATCAAATTTTCGAAAATTTTCAAATTATCAAATTTTCAAAAATTTCCAGATTATCAAATTTTTAAAAATTTCCAAATTATAAAATTATCAAAATTTTTCAGATTATCAAATTTTTAAAATTTCTAGATTATCAAATTTTCAAAAATTTCCAGATTATCAAATTTATGAGAATTTTCAGATTATCAAATATCAAAAATTTTCAAATTATCAAATTTTAAAAATATCCAGATGATTAAATTTTCGAAAATTTCCAAATTATCAAATTTTCGAAAATATCCAGATTATCAAATTTTCGAAAATATCTAGATTATCAAAATTTCGAAAATATTCAGATTATCAAATTTTCAAAATATCCAGATTATCAAATTTTTAAAAATTTTCAGATTATCAAATTTTTTAAATTTTCCAGATTATCAAAATTTTGAAATTTCCAGATTATCTAAATTTTAAAATTTTCAGATTATCAAATTTTCATAAAGTGTCGTCAAATGTATAAAATGACACTAGAAGAATACGAAAGTGGATCAAGTAGGAGAATAGGTAGCTCTAGGGTAATCCAGTTTCACGCATTAATTTTCCTTCCGTGTGTTGATGTCCGACTCTGCCTTGTGAAATATGGACGCATCACTAAACCATAAAATAAATATACAAGTAGTGTTGTACGGAGTTTACAAATGAAAGTTCAATTAATTTGTAAAAACCTTCACAACCCTAGTTCTACCAAAAAGGCTCTATGATATTACGAACAACAATCATAGGTGTTGGATACATCTTACTCGGATGTCTGAAAAATTACAAGATAAATTAGGAAACGAAATAAACCCCTAGATGTGGCGTCGTCGCGTCCTTCTCCATCTTGAATTCTCCTCTTAGTTCTCCTCTTAATTCCACTGAGGAATCTTCAAAGTGATGGATGGATGGAGGAAAGGATGTGGATGGTGGTTGGGGATGATCCCTCCTTGTGGGGTGTAGTATTGTTGTGACTTCTCTCCAATTCAATCTAATGAATAATGATGTGATCTACATCCTTTTTATACTTGTAAGCTTTCCTTATGGACATTGGATGAACTTTTTCTTGGAAAACACGAAAATACATGCAAACACACACTGGGGGTGTAAAAACATGCACAAATTTGGAAATTCTCGCTGGAAGCTGTGCGACTTCACGATTTTTAGCATAACTTCCTCATCTAACCTCCGATTTGAGTAATTCTTGCGCTCAAACGATCCTCTCTTCCTTATTTTCTATCTATATGAAGAAATAACAGAAACTTCAACATTTGTATGTATAAAAAGTCATACAAAGTGGACAGTCGTGCTAAACAGGAACAGCTTACGCGACGTCACAATTTTGATCATAACTTTCTCGTTTGAATTCCGATTGAGGTGTTCTTTATGCCAAAATGACCCTATCTTCTGTGGCTTTCTAACTATATATAAAATTTTAATTTAGAGCTCCATAAAAATATAAAAAATTACACAAGTTGGACGTGCGTTTTCAGCATTCCTACACAAGTTGCACATTTTCTCCAACTTGGCACTTTTGATTCTTTTTCCACCTAAAACACAACAAAACACCTCAAACGCACCTTTTTCTCATATATATTGAATATAAGACACTTGTTCTAATATATGACTACAATTTTCATCAAAAAGGTGTTAGATTGGACACTAAAACATGCTTATTTTCAGTCTCAACACTGCACTACAGTTCTAATCTGATAATTACGTTATGAGCTCCTTTTTATTATGAGCTCGTTAGACTCCCCATGTTTAAGATATACAATGCCCATTAATTAATTAAGTTACTGACAACTCCGTTAATTAATATTTCATCCGAGAGTAGTACCACTCAACCTCATTATCATGCCGGAATAAATCCACCTGGAGGGTTTACATGATAATCCTTATGAGTTCCTCAAGGGTACATCATCAACTTATTTAATAGGACACGAATTCCTTCTACAATCAACAGCACACCATAAAGACATCACTATTTCCCAACTCACCGAGTTTATTGATGTAATTACATGTAAATCTCACTTATTGATGAATCAAAGAAATACGTTTTGCCTTACGTGTCGAGGTTATTGTATAGGGAATAAGAGCACGAACATCCATAACAACAAAGATCAAGTTCTCCTATATAGTCAGTATAAATTGAACGATCTCAAGGGGTTCTGCTCAATACACACGAAGTGCACTAATATGATTCTATAGTCAAGACAAACTAATACCAAATAACACTACAACTATCCCGATAGAGAGTCTCCGTCTATCTCGATTGTGAGCATATGTTTATACTTTATAAGGAAACCGATAATATGATCTTCCGCGTGTTGTCGCACAATATATTATCTATAGTATAAAGTAAGTAGACTATTGCATCGTACATATAAATAAATTATAAGACGCAATCATTTGATCATATTATTCTCATTTCAAATAAATTGTTATAAGGTTGTTCCTACAAAAAGCTAGACTTTTAGTATACAATCCAATACATAAACCATAACTCTTCACTCCCATCACCTGTCATAGTTCCGAAATCAAGATCCACCTTCCCATCCACCCATCCCGCACTTGGAGAGTTAATCAATGTTGTTTAATGGAGAAGGAGAACGGAGAAGATTTATAACGCTAGAGGAAAGAATAGATAATCAAGTCATATCCAGGGTTTTTCTTATTCTTTCTTTTATTTTTTTGAATTATAGACCTATGAGTAAGTTTTCATCTTTAACCATGGGTGTTGATTGTGGCACCATGGGCTAGTATCTGGATAGTTTTAGGAGTTTTGAAGGTTTGATTGATGATCTAGACTTGGTTATGGATTATTGCAGAAAGTTTATTCCTTTATAATGGTTTGATTCAGACTTATATTTTTCTTCTTCTGTGATCCGTCCTCATTCATATATATGTCATTGTCTTATGCATGTGTTATGATTGTTGCTTGTGTCATGGGAGGATTATACTTGTCTTTCTGTTATGTGTAGAGGGAATTTAAACATATAACCTTTATTTATTAGAATAATTAATATTGGACATCTGATGTGTCTATAAATTACCGGTCTATATGATTTTGTTTCGTAGATGATTAGATGGATAATTGAAGTTTTATTCTTAAGTACCAATAAAAGGAAGTCTAGTGCTCTAGCCTTTGATGGAATTTAACATGAAGTACCTAGAAATGGAGTTGAAATTGTTCTTCTGCATCTGAGGTTTTGAACCAGATTTACGTGTTAAGTTTATTTGAAATAGAGATTTAGTATATTTGAGTGTTTGCTATCATAAAGTCTGCAGATATTATAATTGATTGTCTGGTAATTTGATTTGACTGATTTAAATTGGATTTCCTAGAGCTATTTTGTCTTCTCTCTTGAAAAACTCGTGATATTTTCCACTGGAATATTTTATTTTATTTATTCTTTATTTTTCTGCAAATTCTAGTTTAATAAATTAATCACAAAATTGAGAAAATCACTGTTCTTAATTATTTTAGTAGTAGTAAAATTAATAATCGCTATCCTCTGCCTTCGATATTTGACTTGGTCACACCCTGAGCTACTATTGATTCCTTACAATTGAGGATACACTTTTAGCGCACAAAAATAAGTGAACATACATGTGTTTGATAATGCAAGTGATGTATTTTTTAGGGGAGTATGGAAACTTATTTGAAAGCTTCACTTTCTTGTTTAAGGTTTCTTTTGCGCCAAGGTTGGCATGTCGGGGGCATAATGAACATGAGGAATCAAATAATAAGGGGAATATTCTTGAGCTTTTGAAATGGTGGAGAGAAAACAATAAAGGTGTTAAAAATGTTCATTTGAAAATGCTTCGGCTAATTCCCAAATGACACCTCCCAAAGTTTAAAAATATATTATCAATTGTTGTGATGAGGACACAACTAAGTTCATTACTGAAGAGCTTAGCGATGACTATTTTGATATTTAGGCCGATGAGTCTAGTGATGTATCTCAAAAGGAAGGATTAAATCTTTGCTTGCGTTAAGTTGATTATAAATCAATCTCTATTTATCCTTTAATTCTTTTCTTGAATTGACTTCAGTTGACTTTCATCTTTTGGAGCCGAATCTCCAAATGAAGTTTGTCCAAGCTCATATTTCAGGCTTTATTAGTTGATTTGGAGGCTTCAAATATTTGTTCGGATTAAACGTTGACTTGAGAATTTCTCGCGAAGAATGCCGTTGAATTTGGTAGAACACTATTAACTTTATGAAAAAACACTAGATGGATTTGATATGAAGAATGTTAGATATGAGGGGTTAGCACCTTAATGTTAGACCAAACACTATTTTTGAAGCTTTCAAGGATAAACGTCGTAGAATCCACGAAGAATGCTTAAGAACTAAACTTGAAGAACGCCAGATCGGAGGAGTTTAACACCTTGATCTCTTATTGGAGGCCATTTGAATTGATTCTCTTTAAAGAACTCGAAGAATTTAGACAGCTTTGATGTCTCTGATCTTCGTATAGAATTGTTAATGTCGTCCCTTTAGGTAACTTGCGGTGTGTTTTTCAAATGACACTGAAGGCCCTATTTATAGTTGGTGAAATGAAAATATTATGAGATATTATTTCTCCTAATAAGATTTGATTTGATCTCGGCCCAGTCAGGCCTCGTTCTCATCTGAATTTGGCCAATTTAATTTAATTAGGCCAACATGGCTTAACTTGACTCGAGCTTATTTGAAATGAATCACACACGCTTAACTTGATTTAGGGCTTATTTGACTTGGATCAGACCCACTTGACTTGAATTGAGCCAACTTGTCTTGAATTTGGGCTAACATAATTATATTAATTATCAATTTATTCATTTATTTTATGAATTAACTTATTTAAATTACTTAAAAAATAAATATTAGATTGAAATTTAATATATTTCCTACTAGCATTTTTATTTACGAGGCAATAAAATTTAATTGCCTACAAAAGGAATAGCACCAAGTACTGTAGCTGCAAAAATTTTTTGCAATGCAATAACTTTCTCTATATTGCACCAGATTATGCATTATTGGAGCACCCTATTGATGCGCATTTTCTTTGCATGCAAAATTAATCCCCAAGTATTAAGAATATCAGTTGCAGCTTAAGCAAGCGACCAAGTTAAATATCGAACCCAAAGGATGACGTATTATCTATTGAATTATTTACTAAATTAATTAAGATGAAATGTGATAGAAGTGAGATATGGAATTATTAAACTAGTAAACAATTAATTAAAATAATAAATAAAATAAATAACACTGGAAGAATACGAAAGTGGCTCAAGAATGGAGAATATGTAATTCTAAGATAATCCAGTTTTACTACTTAACTTCCCTCTCAAGTGCAGGCCGACTCTGCCTTGTAGACTATGGACGCATCACTAAACCATGCAAATCTACTCTATAGACACAAGTAAATATGCGTGTAACACGTGTGAATAATCCCAAAGCAAGTGACGTAATTTCACCCCTATTTTTAGGTACTATCAGCATCAATTATTTCCTACGTCTGGAATCTAACCCGATATGATCTCCCTTTATATGTACTATAAAATTACCCTTTTTATCCTGCTTACTAACCCGAATTCAATTCAATTAATAAACATTCATATATTATAGTTCTAATAAAGTTTCGAAGTCCCCTCACTTAGAATCATAACATGGAATCCTGTTTAGCGGTGAATGTACTCAATCTTCAACCAAGATATATATTCAGACTCTATATACCAATTGAAGATGCACAAAACGATCGTGAATATAGATTAAAAATGCACAGTCATATATAAAATAATTCCACAAGTAGTGTTATACGGAGGACATACAAGAGAATTTAATTAATTCATACAAACCTTCAAAAACCCTAGATCTACCAAAACGGTTTTAGCCCATGATGTTGCGAAGAAAAATCATGGGGCTTGGATAAATCTTACCCATGTGTCTAGAAAATCAAGATAAACTAGAAAACGAATAAAACCCTAGATGTGGGAGTCGTCACGTCTTTCTCCATCTTGAATTCTCCTCTTGGTTCTCCTCTTAATTCCACAGATGAATCTTCACAGTGATGGATGGATGGAGGAAAGGATGTGGATGATTGTGTGGGGGGTAATCCCCCTTGTGGGGTGTAGGATGATTGTGTTTCTCCCTTCATGGTGTGATCTGTAAGTATAAAAAGGGATGCAGATCACAAATTAAGAGGAGAGGTCGAGCGACATACCTATTCGTGGATTCATAATCTGGTGCAATATAGAGAAACACAATCATCCTCCAAACCTCTAGCGGATTTTCTTCAGGTCGAGGGGGGTTGCGCAGTCTGACTGTTTCGCGCATAACTTCCACATCCGAACTCCGAATTGAGTGATTTTTATGCTCACGCGATCTTCTCTTCCTTGGATTTCTATCTATATAATGAACTTACAAAAACTCTAATATTTGAAGGTGTAACAATCCATGCAAAGTTACTCCATTGTGCTGAGCAGAAACAGCTTGCGCAACATCATCATTTCGATCATAACCTTCTCGTTTGGACTCCGATTGAGGTGTTTCTTACGCTAAAATGATCCTATCTTCTGTGAATTTCCAACCACATATCACACATTTACTTTTAAGCTCTACACAAATACAGAAAAATTATACAAGTTGGACGTGTGTTTTTCAGCATTCTTGTACAATTTGCACATTTTCTCCAACTTTGCACTTTTGATTCTTTTTCCACCTAAAACACAGTAAAACACCTCAAATGCACATTTTTCTGAAATATATCGAATATAAGACACTTGTACTAATATATGAAAATAATTTTCCTAAAAAAAGTATTAAATTGGACACTAAAACACGCTTATTTTCACTCTCATCACCTATTTACACCATTTACAAAAAAACCCATCACAACTAGAAATGGAACTCAATCTTAATCGAAGAGATTTGTGAGAAAGGATGTCAAGAAAATTTATCAAATTTTCTTAATGTTACTGCCAATAGAAAAGTGGATTGTTATTTTCGATGGCATCACATTATATAGTTCAAATCTTCTAGCTGATTATTGTCGCTCTCATGTCATTAAAAAACAGAACAATATGTACGTGGATTGAAATGTTTCTATTATAGTAAGATCGAGAATGCGAGGTTTTATATGAGTGCGTATAATCTTAATTTCAAAGGGCATATTATGAGTTTTAGGGGGCGCAAAAAAAACTTGATTGCTATTTTCTTTATGCAATTTAAAGAGTAAGTGTACTTTTATTATTGTAGGCATGGACAACTAAATTTAATTATCAATCCATGAGAATTTAGGATTCGTGACCTTCAAGTTTAGTCTCTTGATTAGTTAGAGACGACTATAAGGGAGGCTTAGAAATAAAATGAAATAAAATAGATGAAAAATAAACTAACTACAATATTTTTAGATTTTCAAAAATGAAAATTATGCAATAGAAAAATTTATGATACACTTCAACTAATCAATCATCCAATATCTAAGTGAAAGATGATGGATGTAGGCAATCACTAATAAGGTAAAGCAATCACTAATTCCATCTACTTCCTATGGCTAAGGTGAAATGGATGTAGGCTTTAAAAAGACCCAAAATAGTATCAATAAAGAATATTAATGGAAGCTCTTAAAAGCTCTACTAAAATTCTAAGTGAAAGATGATGAAATGGATATTCAATAATGGATAAAATTGGGGAGGCTTTCCCAAAAGGGGGTATTTATAAAGGTAGAGTGTGTGAAGAATGTGGGATAATTGAGTTCATGGAGAAAAAGTGGAAAAATGACAATTTTGGGATTTTTAGACATGAAAATTAGGTTCATAAGAACCGGTCGCATGTTGAGGTTCCAGGTTCGAATCCCATTCAGCCTTATTTTTCTCCATTTAATTTCGCTGCCTAGCTGACTAGATGTACAATTCCGGAACAAATCGGGTAACTACTCCACTCCTAGCCCAGCAGTTCAGCGACTAGCCCATGAGCACTTGAGACCTTCGAACCCCAACCACGACGTTTATTTTTGTCAACCAGCACTCCTTTCTAGCACGCGCATTGTGGAAAACAGGGCATCTTGTGTGCAAAAGAGGGCATGGTGCGCATTCGTCGGCATTCCTCGACCATAAGGCACCTAGTGCGCGGAATAGGGGAAATAGGCCACTAACGTTGCAACTTCTCGATAGAAATATGACAGACTCGACCACGACGTGCGCAAACTTACCTCGTCCGAGTTGCAAAACTCGTCCTTTTGCAGGAATGAGTTCAAGTCTTTGATTCGGAATGAGCTCAAACTCGCCCTTTCGCATGCCCGAGAGTCCAAACTCGACACAAGTCTTGTCTAATTTTCAGCAAATTTTATTTTTGCTCACGTTCTCTCTCGTTTTAACCTAAATTGAGTGTTGTTTTCTCCCACATCTTTCTCTTCACTTCTAAAATTCATTTTTATCAAAATCACACCTTGTTCTGCAAAATCAACAAAAATACGTCTTCCAAATAATCAAGCAATTAGTGGTATTTCCATGAAATCCATACTATATTATTGAAATAAAGTCACATAATTCCAAATAAATTCATGAAATTAAGCCCAAATTCTAGGTGAATTTCACTCCGATCAGTGTATATAACAAAATAAAAAATTAAAAGAGGTGTGTATTCAATAAAAGAGGTTTTGGGGAGTTTGAAAATCATGAATAATGATGTTGTGTTTGTTTTGAGTTTTAGATATGGTATGTTTTAACTTTATGTAAAATCAATGTGTAAGAATGTATTAATTTATGTAACAAAGTAGATGAGATAGGAGAGATAAATAGAAAAATTGTATTAATTGAAGAGAGAGAATTTATATAGATATATATATAAGTTTTTAAAATTTGGGTGTGGAATTTCAATTTCATTTCCGGAATTTTAAAATCCGGAACAAACATCCCCTTAGGAATTAGTCATATGTACTTGCGGATTTCCTTTTGGGAAAAGAGAGAGAACGCCGTCGGCTTTCATACACAAATGAGTTTATACATATTATAGAGAACAATATTGTGTGAGAATACAAACAAACTCTAGTTGTTGCTTCCATTTAACATTATATATTTAGAATAAGTTGCTTTTGAGAGCTTTAACATTATATATTACTCTCTCCGTCCTGGAGATATTGACGCATTTTTTTTTCATGGAGATTAAGGAGTATAAAAATTTAATGTAAAGTGAAGTGAGAAAAATAATATTTAATGTGTAATGGATAGTTGTATTAGTGGTGAGTGTGATGTGTGTGTGTGGGGCCATGAAAATAAATAAATTATTTTTGTGTGGGTCTCATATTCTTAAAAAGGAAATATGTCAATTTCTATAGGACAATTTAAAAAGGAAAGTGTGTCAATATCTTTGGGACGAAGGAAGTAAAAATTTATTTTAATAAATGAGTGTTGTATTAAGTTTAACATCGGTGTGTATTGATATTTTCATTTCCTTTCTAATAATATATTAAGGGGTGTTATAAATTAATCATTATTATATTTAATTATATAAAACACTTGTGTAAACTGGATATATATAAATATATTTAGTACATGAAAAATTACTGTTTAATATATGAAAATTTTATTAAAAAATAAATTTAAAAAACAGGGTTTACATGTAACCCCAATTTAAATGAGGATTAATAAATTAATATACAAACACTTGTGTAAACTGAATATATAAAAATATATTTAGTACATGGAAAATTACTGTTTAATATATGAGAACTTTATTAAAAAACAAATTTATAAAATAGGGTTTACATGTAATCCCAATATATTAAGGGGGTGTTATAAATTATTCACTATTATATCTTATTAAATATTTTGTATATCATATTTTTTTTAATGACGATTAATATAATAATATAAACTATAATTAAATTCTAAAAATATTTTAATTAAAATTTTTTGGTTGATCAGTTGGTTTAATTATTTGAAGGCAATGGCTTGCGTAGACAAGGTTTTTTTTTCTTCAGATTCGAATTCGTGGAACCGTGGACCCCATCCTAATTTCGCTTACAGTTACCGCTTACCACCCCTTTTGCTGTTTTTTTTTAAAATTTAAATTTTAAGTAATTTTACTTTTGTGATTTATGGTATATCTCTAAGGTTTGAGGTTTAGGATATAATTATAATTTCACCCATTGTGATTTAGGATATATTTCACCCTTAAAATTTAGAATTTAGAGTATAATTGTAATTTTATTTTTGTGATTTAGGGTAGTATTTCACCCATAAGATTTATAGCTTAGAGTTGTAATTTCACCCAAGAATACATTCACCCCCTAAAAATGGAAATTATACACAATATCAATAATTTTACAATACTACTATATTACAAAAATGTCACCTTCTTTTTACACACAATTTAGTCAAAATCAACTATATCATACATTTTATTCTATTCAATTACCCAAAATACCAATTCTCTTTCTTACATCACACCACAAAAAATTACTTTTCTTAAACTCCATGTCCAAAAATACGTGAATGTATTCTTGGGACGGGGGGAGTAATAAAGATGGAAAAACTAATTAAGAAGAGTGGTGCACCAATGAAATTTAGTAGTACTAGTTACTCCCTCCGTCCCCCGTATCCATTTTTACATTTTGGTTTGTCCCATTATAAAGTATCAATTTCCCTTTTTGGATTGATGTGACCTACAACCACTACACATGATCTCACACTCAACACTAATACAACTACCCACTACACATTAAAATATTATTTCTCTCACCTTACTATACATTAAATTATTATACTTCTTAATCTACGTACAAAAGTCAACGGATACCTTTAAGGGGACGGAGGGAGCACACCATTTACACTCTTAGCTTAATTTCAACTAGAAAATCACCCGTGCGTTGCACGGACATGCATACAAAAAAATCTTTTTTGAGAATTTTTTTAATTTTGCTTAACAATGTATATTTGGAGAGTTTGATCAAAAGAACAGTATTTCATAAAACACAAAATTAAAATAGTAATTTAATTAAAGTACGATTAAAATTTTAAATAAATATGATAAATCCTAATGGTTATAAACCACAAAGATAAATTAGAATAAAAATATGGATGTATGTTAACATTTGAATATACACAAGTATTTATCTTTTTGTAACAATAATAGTATAAGCATATTAAATGTGTATATCGCGTGTTAAACAAAGTACTGTACATCCAAAAAATTATTGAGATGTTAACTGTTTTAATTTATTTATATTTTATTAAGATATTTTTTTATAAGATAGATGTAAATGAAAAAATAAATAAGTGTGGAGCGAGAGATATTTATATATTTATGTATTATCATTTATAAATATATTTATCTAAATCTATATTTCTAAATTATTAACAGTAAATATATATATACAATAAATAAGTGTGGAGCGAGAGATAATTATATTTTTACATTTTATACATGACTTTAATTTAATAATTATAAAAAATATTTTGACTTGATATTCCATATAATACGGCCCATTATCGAAATCTGAAGTAGGCCCAAGCCAAAAGTAATCTGCAACAAAATTGGAATTGCCATAAACAATGCCCTACCCCAATTTGAATGAAAAGTGATGGACTCATATTCCCAAAGGCCAAGACCAAAATTAACCTACAAAAATCAGATAAGGTTAGAAACGTGAACTGTTCCAAAATCAATGATTTTCTCCCAAAAGTAAGATCTGGAAACTCCACCGTCGAATCACCAGTTCACCACCAGTCGTGCTGTCACTGGAGTCTGCGACGCCGTCCAATAGCGAAACAGATGCGGCGCCCATCAACTAAGCATCTCCATGAATTTTCTACAAACATCCGATCGATCGTTTGCCCACACTGCGCCGTCGCGTGTTGGGGTCGAACTCTACCCAGATTCATCAGGCTCTATTTAAGGTATTTATCACTTCCATTTTATACCCTCTTCATTGTCTTATTATTTTGTTGGGATTACAGGTCTCTTATTTTGTTGAAATCATATAGCGGGTTTAATAGTTGAAGGATTTCTTGTGTCTGTGGTTAGTATCAGTACCCTATTGGGATCGTGGACTCAAACATAAGGCGTGCGAGTTTCGACTTTGGGGGTTGAATGTTTGGGGATCGAATTCAGTGCAGATAGTTATGAATGGTAACTTGGGTAGCTAAGTTAATATATTGTTGGGTTATAAGCCATTATAAGCAAAGATTTTGGAGTTCAAAAATCTCTCATTTATTGAACTGAATGTGATAGTTTATTACATAAAGATGACTGATGCATTAGACCAAGATTTTCATATCTATGATTTGTGATTTTTTTAGATCGAACCAAAATATTTTGTTGTCTGATTGATTTAGTAGACTTTTAGTTGCTACAACTGTTTCACCAATTTTTTGAATATTTCATCTTTCTTTTAACTACCTTACATTTCCTGAGTATTGGTCCTTTGCTTTTTCTCCAAGGAATGCCTAGATGCTTCTCTTCAAGAGTTAGAAGGAAAAAATTACAGCAAGAAAGAAACAGTAGGTAACTCTTCAATTTTGCTGCTTGAATTGAATTCTATGTTACCATATGTACTGTTGTATGTTAATATGCTAAAAAATTATTTGAAACACTAGCCTTAAGTCTGAGTTGTTTTTCTGATTTCGCATGTGATTGAGACTGTCTTTTTTGGAGTAATTTATGAAGTATCTTACTTATATTAAAGAGCTGCACAACTTCACACTTAAATGTTTGAAAATTCTGTAAATGATATTTGAGATGAAGGCTTGAAGCGTCTCAATTTTCATGAGTTGCACTGCCCAACTCCTGTCTCATATTTAGTTTGAGAGTTTTCACAGATACGTAGCCATTTCTTGTGTATGTCAGCCTGATTTTCATATTCTATTTCCTATTCACTACATTATGGTATTAGAAGGACCTCAGTTTCTTGCTTAAATGGTCTATCATCTACTGATTATGAATGTTTCTACAGTTTTTTTCCTTCAATAATTTAAATGGCTTCTTGCTTGAAGTTTCTACTAGAACATATAAGTGAAGTGGCCTTGTCTCCATGACTAAATTTTCTGGACTTGTTGTCTTTTTAGCCTAAATTTGTATTGATGAGTAATGTAATTCATATTATCCTAAATATTCAATTAGTTTAATTTACTTATAGTCTTTAAATTTTATCAAAATTTGATTTCTCTGATAAGACAACAATCCTAATCTTATTTTTTTTATTAGTGTCATGGACCCTTTCTCAGTGTCATGGAAGATGCACTCCAAGGTGAAAGATGGACCCTTTCCTCCGTAGCCAGGCACCTCATAGAGCCTAGCAACACGAATCTTCATTGCCCAGTATGTTTTTGAAGGGCTGATCTTTTTAATAAGAGAAAACAGTGGAGCCATTTTATTATGTAATTGATAGAGTAAGTGAGATTTCAAGTGAGTGTGCAGGAGCTCCTTTGCTACTTTTATAGTAATTTTTTACATGGTACTATTGTGTTATTTTAAAATGCAGAAGTATGGCAGCCACGATCCTATGCCAATTTAAGTGAGCAAGTCTATCTAATACATTTTAGTGGTATTATTTGAGGTCATGCAGCTCCTGTCATTCTTATATTTTTATATGTACTCAAGGCGTGATCTTTACTTAATATTGGTATATGATCATGTATCAATATTGACTGTGCATTTTGGCGGGAGTTTTTCTTGCCACACCTTTGCTGCTTTTATATATTTATAGATTTCAAATCTGCGTCATTGCCAATTCAATCTCCAATTCAATTATAATAATAATATTGTTCAGGTTAATTAATTTTTCTCATTGCAGTTTAAGTGGCATTAAAAGTAAATAATCCCTCAATTCAAGGCTGTGTCACCCTAATAAATGGTCAACTTTTATTTATTAACCTAAAAAGACAGAACAGGTCAGAGGTTGAAATTTTTGGAATGGCTCTAACGTTAACTTTACAGCTTTAAATAATAATTAAACACCCATTTCTAAATTAAATTAATCATCTTTTTTCAAAATTTTATTTATTTAATATTTCAATTCATTAACTTTCCATATTTTAAATTCGACTTATTAAATTTCCAAGACGGACCTGAAACCATTTTCTCAACCGTAATTGATACTTTGAATTTTACAATTTTAATATTGCTTTTCACCTAATTAATTTTCAAATATTCATTCAATTTGATTCCCCTTTCCTTTCATAAATTTTCTTCCACTTTTATTTCTTCCTCTGCAAAAAAAAAAAAACCTAATTTCTAACAAAGTCAATAATTTTTATTTTTTATTTTTTTTTAAAAAATCGAATTTCATCTTTTCCGCTCTCTGCAATGGCTTAGATTAACCATGACTAGCTTAGTTAGTTATTACAGTACTTAGATTCTTACAGCGGAGGCCTGCTGTACCCTGATAATCTTCCCTGTTTGATTGATTAATTTCTAAATTTACTGAGTTTCTGATGCTGATTCTAAGCAAGATTTTTTGTCATACTGTTCTCAAGTACTAAAAGAATCTAGGGTTTAAAGTTGGTTCCCCTGTTTCGGGTTTTAATTTCACTAATTAAGTGGTTTTTAGGGTTTAAGTGTGTTGGATTTTCTTCAAGGGTTTAAGAATTTTAAACGTGTATGAATGGAGGAAAAAGGAGGGATAAATGGTACTGGTGTGACAGTAAGAGTGGATGAAGTTCCTCAGAGCTACAGAGTGGAGCCAAGAGTTGAGAATCCGAGTCAATTTAGTGGATCAATTATTTCACCCACGGCGGCGACGACGGCAGGTGCGGCGGCGCTGACGGCGGATGGGAAGAAGAAGAGGGGAAGACCTAGGAAGTATGCTAAAGATGGTTCAATTGTGGCATTGTCACCTATGCCTATATCGGCTTCGATTCCGCTTACCGGAGATTATTCAGCCTGGAAACAGAGTGGAGCTCGATCAGCTGACTCTTTCAAGAAAAAGAATAAGTTAGATTTTGGAAATCCAGGTACTTTATGTTTAGTGATTGAGATTATAGAATTATTATTGTGTTAAGAAACTAGATCTAGTGATCTGCTTTTTCCTTGCATGTTTATGGTTCAACGTTGAATGGCATATATTTTAACCATCCTATTTGAAATTGGGACCCTTCCTCTGAGAATGTGCATTGTTGGATCTTGATTGATGCCCTCTTGTTGAGAATCATATCCATGTATACTCCTGTTGTCTTTTTATCTGATGTGACAAGATGAAATTTCTGTCTTTTAGTACTCAATAATTGCTCCCTGCATAAATGGCAACAAACCTTTTTTGCTAATGATGATGTGGATCTATCTAACTAAGATACAGGTTCTGTATGGTAAATTGGAAGAGACTGGATTAATTCATATGCAATCATGATGCAATCTTCTTGTTTATTTTAATTGTATACCTTCTGGAAATTGAGGTAATGGTAACAAAGTTAGTGTCGTTTTATGTCCAGAGTGGTGCATTTCTCTCTCATTCTTGATTGGAGAATGTATGAATTGCCACTAATGAGGACTTTCAGATCCAAAAGTCAAAGGCAAGAATATTTGCTGATCATCTCTCAGATATATATATTATCTTGGCAAAAGTCAATCTTGAGATAATGATGATGATTATACTTGATATGTGGTATGTGTTATAATGACCCCTCTAAATGTGAACTGGATTTCATTTTTCTAAGCATGTAGGAATTCCTAGTCCCTTATGAAAGGTCAACCATTTTTTTTACCTGTCTGTTTGCAAATGGAAGCCTCACATTTTGAACCATATTGATGTACTATAATTTACGTTAACTTACTCAACCGAATTCCTTTATTTCTTACATGGTGCAGGGAAAACAATGGCATACCCTGGGCCTGTTGGTGGAAGTTTTATACCCCACATGATAACTGTAAACACAGGCGAGGTACCTCATGTTACCTTTTCATTTTTCACATGTTTGTAGTACCACTTGATCATGTTGAATGTACTAATTTGATGTCTAACTTGTGGTTTCAAATGGTACACATGTGAATCATTAATTGATGTGGTCCTTCAGGTGATTAAAAGTTGTTAATTGGTGAAAGGGAAATGAAGAAAGAGGATGGAGTGTTCTTAAAAAATATTACTGCATTTCTTTTATGCAACTATATATAACTAATTCATGAATTTTACTTCACTGGAAGCACACTTCCTTTTTACCTGTGTGTAATTTGCAATGGTGCATGATTAATATTTTTTTGTCGCACATAATTGTAATCTTCGAATCTAAAGATGTAATTTAATTGTGGCTTCAAACATGATATCTGGAGAACTTGCATGTGCTACTTTGCTGTTCTTTTTTATGCTAGACAGTAGACCCTCAGAAAAAAATTGCTGAATCTATAGAACTATCATTATCGATCCTTCTGGACCATGTTAATCATTGAAATTTTCTTAGCAGACTTTAAATTTACCTATTAAAATTAAAGAATTCTAAAAACATTTGGAGTAGGTAATATGTACTTGTCCCTTTATAGTCTTATACTAGTGTTCTAAAGTTGTTATATCTTCTATCAATGTGTGCTTCTTGGAGTGATCAATTCTGATTAAAAACTAAGAATGATCAAGTGAAGAGACATTTGAAACAGCTTCTCAACTTTATCATTGTTTTTGTTTAATGTTTCTCTAAAAGCATTGGATGCTTAAACGGAGTCCAAGTGATGTCTCAATTTTTCTCTCGGTTTTATATACGGTGCATAATTGAAAATTTCTAACTTATACTTTTTCATATTAATATCAGGATATCATGATGAAGATAATATCTTTTTCTCAACAAGGATCTAGAGCCATTTGCATTCTAGCTGCAAATGGTGCTATCTCAAACGTTACACTGCGTCAACCTAATTCTTCTGGTGGTACTTTAACATATGAGGTAAGGGGCATTTCTCTAAATAAATTTTCCTCTATGAGAAGCTTGTAAACTTTTCTTCTTCACAAAGCTCAGTCCAAATATATTGCTACATCATTCATTTCTTTGTTATTATATAAAATTTATCACATGTAACAAATTCCCAATTGTGAGATATAATATTCTTTTTATTTTACAGGGTCGCTTTGAAATCCTTTCCCTAACGGGGTCCTTCATGCCTAGTGATAATGGAGTGACAAAAAGCAGATCAGGTGGGATGAGCGTCTCTCTAGCTTGCCCTGACGGCCGTGTATTGGGGGGAGGATTAGCTGGCATGCTAGTTGCAGCTGGCCCTGTTCAGGTTAGTGAATTGTCTTATGTAATAAGTTAAAAGAATTCTTTTAAGTTGTGAGCAACACCATCAATCTTTAGAAGAACAACAAACTGATATGAACGCTTTTCTTGTTGAACTTGAGTAGAGTTACATCGTTTATTGAAGCTTCTAAGTTGAATAGGTTGTGATTGGGAGCTTTCTCCCTGGAGACCAGCAGGAGCGAAAGCCTAAGAAGCCGAAATACGAGCACAACACAATAACCTTTGCTAAACCTATTTCTGAAGCTTATAGTGTACCAAAGCCAAATTTGACGACATCAGCTTCCTTCCATGGAGACAACTTAAACTCCATACACAGTTCCATCATTATAGATACGGTAAACAATGTATCGTTACAGGGAGAAGATTCTAGAGAGCAGAGCCATGAGATAACATGCTGATTGCAGTTGTGTTGATTCATCGTGTTTTGTAATTTAGGATTTTCACTTTAATATTGCTAGAAACGTTAGGCTCACTTCTTCATCTGACCCTGTTGTGTTGCCACAGATCAAAGTAGAGCAGATTTGTATCGCGGAGGACGAGCATTAATTTTTTCTGTATTGTATCGCGGAGGACGAGCAATAATTTTTACTGTATTAGGTACTAGATTAGGAGGTTCTATCCTAAGATTGTTCCGATGGCCCTCATTGATTTTCTTTCTCCTTGTGTGTAACCTAACTTGATGTATTTCCTTATGTATGCAAGATTTACTATTATTTTAGTTGTAATTTGAAGGCTTTAGAATTCTGTAAAATGTGTTTCTTTGGTTAGGGTTAAAAATGGAAGCCTCTTCTATTTGATCCCTTTTGTTGGATTTGAGAATCCTACTTCAAACAACTTAATAAGCCATATTATATTTGCAATTGCACATATTATGGGCTACCAAATTAGCCACTAGGTTAGATTTTATCTTTAGCCTACAGTTATTCATTATTGGGTGTTTGATTTTTACACGTAGATTAAAAAATATATAATATTTTTATGTGTAGTGAGATAAGTGAAATAATACTTTAATATAAAATGGATATGTGTAATGTGATGTGCTCATAAAGGAAAGTAATTAATTTATGTAGTTCCCTCTTGCTAAAAAGAGAAATGTACACTTTACATTGGAACGGATCAAAATGACAAAACGAGTTTTACTAGGACGTAGTATTAGAAGCGTTGGGACAGATTAGAAAAGAGTGTGCACCAAAAAGCGAGTATTTATTGATCTAAAGAAAATGTTTTCAGATTTTCAGCCCTCCAACTTCTATTGATTTTCTCAATGAATTCTTCAGCTCTTTTTCTCAGCTCATCATCTTCTTCTTCATCCTCATCTTTATCTGAGGTTTCTTCTTCATCAACAATTCCCATATCTATCCCAACACATGGCACGTTTTCTTCCTCTCTCCGCCACTAATCCGTTAGCAGCTCCCTGTTACAACGCTAATTTTAGATCGTTACTATGACAATGCGAGCTCGATTTTGAGCTCTCAACGAGGAGAATGGCGATGATCAGATTGCACAGACAGAAAACTGTTGCGGAGTTGGAAGCAGCTGAGCTGATCAATTCAACTGTGGAAACTAACATCTTTTTTAAATAAAAAAAAAAATCAATTCTTCTTAATGAATTAAAATCAAGAAACTGCTCATGTAATTTGGAGGTGAAGAAGATGTTATTTGTGGTGTTTGATTCTAACAAAGAGAGTGAATTTGGCGTCTTTAAAGGCTTTGGTTTTTCAGCACTGAATTGGGGTGTGGAGTGGTGTGAAAGCTTACTCAATGAATGGATTATGGACTAATATTTTATGTTAGTGTCATTATTAAATTTAATTTTGGGTCAATAAATAATAGGTACAAAACATATTTAGATATTACTAATTCATACATTCGCTATAAAAAATTACGCACAGATACAAAATTTAATTTTGTTTCTCCCATATAATATGTGCATCGTGGGAAGCAAATTAAAAAAACACGATTAAGTATTTATATGTATATACTCCCTCCGTTCCAAGTTAAGGGGGTCATTTTACCATTTTTGTTGTCCCACTTCAAGGGGGCCATTTCTATTTTAGGAATGTGAGGGTCCCACTAGTAACACTTCATAACAATACTTTATATTTCCAAAAGACAAAAATACCCCAACTACAATTAATGAATTAATTAGGTGGAAGAGTAGAATTTCAAAAATTTCACATACCCACTACGCATTAAATAATAATATTTCTTAATCTACGTGCACAAAAGCATTTGGCCCTCTTAGCTTGGGACGGAGGGAGTACATCACTATGCACTCATTTGAGATAAATAATTTTTGGGGAGAAAAAAATGAATAAACTATTTATATGAATATACATCAGTGTACATTTAGGTGAGATAAATAATTGTCGAAGATAGAGTCATTGAATACAACCTTAATTTGTACACACGTGCGCACAATGTACTTAATCAATCTGAACTTTGATTAATTAATCAGAACTTGTCACAAAATGAAGAATGAAGTCTTAATTAGAAGAACGAAGACAAATATGTATATTGACTTGCATCTTGAGAGAGAAATAATAAAAAATGACCGCAGAGAGAATTAGTAAAACAATTTTTTTTCTAAATTATTTCTTTCAAAATCTGTGTGCATTTAGAGGGAGGAATAAAGAAAGAGACCGCAGAGATAATTAGAAAACGATTTTTCCCTAAATTATTTTTTTTTCAAAATCTATACATCAACATGCATTTAGGGAGAAGAATAAAAAAAGTGACAGCAGAGAGAATTAGGAAAATATTTTTTTCCTAAATTCTATCTCCTAAAATCTCGAGTGATAAGTATAATAATAGTGTATATCGGTGTACATTGACAAAAGAAATGTTAGTTATGTGACATAAGAAAGGTTAGTTCTGTATAAACGTTGAATATTAATGTACATTAGTGTACACTAATATTAAACGTTGAATATTAGTTTTGATGTAGTGTATATTAGTGCTCAATGAAATTATTGTTCTGTTTAAAAGTTGAATATTAAACGTTGTGAACAAGGGTAATATTGGGAGAAAAAAATCGTTATATATCTCACAGTAATTATATTATACTAATGTATTTATTAATAATTAAATTGTAAATACACGTAAACCGTTTAATTTTTTGAATGGTTTTAGTCTTCGCATCAACCCACGTGGCCACTTCCTTTGAAATGGGTTCTAATAAGAAATTACAATCTCTATGCTTTTATTTTCATGAATAAATAAGAAAATAAATAAAAACATTTCGATTTTTCATCTTTTTACTAATTCAGTTTTTAATATAATAAGTCACGTATAAAATACTTATTCGAACACCCAAATTCTATTCTATCATTAGAGAATTAATTATTAAAATTACAATTTTTTTATTTATGAAAATGTTGTTATAATGTTTAAATGCATTATATAATTGGAAGTAAAAAAATAAATACATTCATCTAAAAATACAATAATACATTACTCAATTAAAATTAATTAATATAAATTGTTATGAAAAACAACTGGGGAATAGATTTAAATGCAGGCCTCGAGTGCTTGCCCTCGCACATGATATCAACTTTAATATTTAATGCATAGCGTCTGAATTTTAGATTTTCTTTTACCTTTTTACACCACCTAAAGTGATAACATATTATGCAAATTTGAGGTAACTTGTGAGAAACCCACATTTACTACCCATAATATTTTGTAATAGGATGAACTGAAGTGACTAGCGGATACGTTTTGAGCAGACGAGAAGGGTTTATTATTTGTGTTGGTTAAAGGACGTTATAATTTTTAAAGTAAGGATGTACTGTGAGATTAGTTGTATCAATATTATTTCCTTTTATTACTTTGAAGAAAATATTTGAACAGATTGAAAGAGAAAATGTAAGGAAAATATTGAGATGGATGAAGTATAATTTAAGAAAATCTAAATAACTATAAAAAGACCGTAATAATATTAAAACGATTTAATAAAATTTAAAAATTAAAGAAATATTACGCCAAAATAAAATAAATTGTAAGAAAGTTTAAAAATAAAATTGAGAAAACTTTATATAAAAATGAAAACTCAGAATAAAATCAGAACATAATATACGATAATATGAAGAGAAAAAAGGGAATGCCATAAAAATAAAATAATTTAGAAAATGGAAGGAATTTTTTTTTTTTCAAAATTTTGAAAAGAAAAGTGTTTATTTCATTTTTATTTAAAAATCCAAAAAGTTTTTTAATATATATAACCTTATTAAAACATAAAATAAAATTTGATCAGGAATAATTAGTGTTAAATGTTTCTTTTAAATTGTAGGAACAATAGATATGAAATTTATGCATTTACAAATTTTATAAACACCAACCAATAAATAAAACTCATATGCTTGTAATGTGGATGTTTAAAATCAAAAGCAATGCAAAATGAACGAGGATACCTTACTAGGATGCCTTACTGATCACTTGAGGAAATATAACAACTAAACATAAAACTCACTCAAAACATGCATTAATAAATGAACAGAAAACCTAAATGAACGAGTAGAATGTATGTTCATTACTCTCTCCTATCAATTAAAAGTCTTTTATACATATCCCCATCCATTTCTTACATATTAATTTGATATAAATTAAAATCTATTATTTCAAAACTCAAAATAAACACAAATTATCAATAATATTCATGTTTTGAAAACCCATATAAAAGTTAAATAAATACTCATGACATACATATTTACTTAATTATTTATTTATTACAGAGGGTTTGGTTCATATTAGGTTATTAATACTCATGGGCCTTAAAAATACTAAAAATAAGAGAGTTTATGTATTAGTTGCACTCAAGCGGGCTTAAACCCGTTAGTTGAAAGCAAGGGCCTGCGAATTAGAACTTAAGAGGGATGTGAGTTACAATAACCGATGAAACTAACAAATAATTAAGTGTTTGATAATCATTCCTTGTTTATGATATTTTCAAATTTTATTAACTCACCTAATAATTTTAATGAACCAAATACTCTCTAAAAAGTCATATTAGCTTCAAAAGTTAATAACAAATTACTCCCTTTGTCCTATAAAACTACTCAAACTTTTTGATTCACATTGTTTAAGAAGTAAATTAAACAAAAACAAAGTAAATTAAAATTACACAAATGGATGTTGAAAAGTTTGAAGTTTTCTTTATATACACCACAAAAAAGCAGTAGTCTAATGACGGTTTTTTGTGACGGCTAAGAAGCCGTCACAAGTGTGACGGTTTTTGTGACGTCAAATTTCAAATTGTGACGGAAAATTAACGACCGTTGGCAGATACGTGACGAATACCATTTAGTGACGACTTTCGTTTGTGACGGTCATTTAGCCGTCACTAAATATAGAAAACGGCGTCATTTTATTTGGGCGCTACTTTGTGATGGCTTTAAGCTGTCACAAAAGCCGTCACAAAACGTGAATTAAATCAGCCGCAAAACCTTTCCTCCCCCATTTTCCCCTTTCCTCCCCACCCTTTTCCCTGCGCGCATTCCGACGATTCTCCCCCACTGGTGACAAGTTGGCGATTTTAATTAAAAACACATAAAAAAATAGTTTGAAAAGCGCATTAAAAGAATCAAAGGTTTGAACTCTCTCTCTCTTACTCCTTTTCTATATGCAATCCTCATAATGGTTGTTGACTTTTCTATCTCAAGATTACATTTTTTTAATTGAAAATGGCAAAAAGTAGCCACTATTACTTAAAAGTAATTTTAAATGGCCACTGATGTTATATACAATTTATTGTAGTCACTTTTTATGGAATAGACCAAAATACCCTTGAGGGGCCCCACTTTTTTACCGGTTTGAGGAATCAAATTCCTCGCTTTTATGACCAAAAGTACGAAAAGTACACTAGGGGAATCCGATTCTTATTATTTCTGAAAAAGTGTCAAAGTACTACTATGTAGGCATGTGGGGCCCCTCAAATTTGAGAAATCAGATTTTTCACTTTTATGACCAAAAGTACACTAGGGGAATCCGATTCTTCCTAATTTTGATAGAGATGTCAAAGTACAACTATATAGGCATGTGGGGCCCTCATATGCTTACAAAAAATGAGGTATTATATAATAGCGGTCCAACCATGGTGCTGCATCATACACATACATTCATTTTCATTGTTCTAGTTTTTTCTTTAGTGTTGAGCATTCAGGGAGCAACTATTTTAACTAGATTTTTTGGGACGTGAGAATTTGGGAAGCAGTATACAAGGTATGTTGTAAACTTGTTTTAACAGCTATGAAAGCATTAATTTGATCATCTTTACATGCCGTATGCGTGTATTTTACGTATTTCAATGTTTTATAATAGAAATAATAGTATGCCGAATAGTGTATGTGAATTATAAAATGTATCCACATTAAATTTTATTTTTTTTAATTAGCAACTCGTAGGCTGAATAGAACAGGATTTGTAGGCCGAATAGAACAACTCTGAAGGACGAATAGAAGAAACGTTGGCCGAAAAGTTCCAAAAAAATATAACATACGATAAAAAATAAGTAGGCCGAATAGAACAAGTGTTGTAGGCCAAATAGAACAATCTTATGGGCTGAATCAAGAAACGCAGGCCGGATAGAAGAGCTTAAATTTCACATTTAATTTTCATTTTTAAAAAAATATGTAGGCCGAATAGAAGAATTTTGGTTGGCCGAATAGAACAACCTTAAAGGCTGAATAAGAGAGACGTATGCCAAATAGAAGAAAAACATACAGAATTTGAAAGGCATCTGAAGGTAGGCTGAATAGTGAAACAGTGTAGGGCCGAATAAAATAATACGTTGGCCGAATAGAGTACATTGTTGGCCGAATAGAATACTTGCAACTAATTATGATTTCGTCATTTATATTTTCCTAAATAAATATGCAGATGAGCTACAAACAAGCTGGGATGTGTTGGGGTGGATATTGGGATGTGTTACTATACAACGGTGGACAGGTTCACTGGTTATACTTGCGGGATGACAATCTGTACTATACTAGTTTGCTATTAGAAATTCATAACATAATACAAGCTGATTTGGATAATTGGAGTTATAAAGTTCATTCTCTCGTCGAGTACAATGACCGTATGTCTAAATATAAGATAAAGAATGATGCTCGTGTGGCAGAAGTTTTCAACTGTGTTGATGTAGGAATGGTGTATGTGACACTCGTTCCTGTCGCTGGCCATGCATTCATTGAACCTCCTGCACAAGGTTCAAGGCATAGTTTGGAGTTAGGGTTGGGTTATAATGATGGAAGTGGTGGTCCGAGCAATGATCCATGTTCGAGGGCACAGTCTAGTGCTAGGCCTGATTTTGATTTGAATGTGGCGTACAGTCCGGCCTCAGAGATGCAGAGGTTTGGTTTTAGGGAATTTGTAGATGCTGAAGCTGATGACAATGCTGGTGAGGGTGAGGATGATGTACATGCTTATAAAGTGATGATGGTGCTGAGGATAGAAGAATCCAATTGTATGAAGAAGTCTGTGATTACATACGTCAGAGAGGCGGCCCTAGCTTTCTTGAACCGATTAGTCGCGACTTGTCCCGTCCTGAAATGTAGCCACAAGATTGTCAAAGTATTCGGCCCACCACCCGTCCATGGTTGATTCCAGGTATGAATACTACGTTTATTTAGAGGAGAACTAAAATAAACTTGTACTTTGAACTAATGCACCTGATACGGTCATAGGCATTCCGGTTGTAGCTGACAGTGAAGATCAGATGACTGTCTCTGACTTTGATGCATCTGACGTTCTTCACCAGAAAAGTGTATTTGATACAAAAAAGAAGTTGCAGACTGCTGTAGGAATGTATAACTTGCGGAAGGGAGTTGAGACCACTGTTGAAAGATCTAGCTCGACCAGATATAACGTGGAATGTAAGCTCAAAGGTAAAATCGGTTGTCGATTTGCGATGCACGCACGAATGAGCCTTGGGCTGTGGGGGGTAGTAAAATTTGTTCAACATCAAGAGTGTTTGAATGATCCAGACAGGCCCACTCCTACACAGGTGTCATCCAACGTCATCGGTCAATATTTTGCTGCTAGGCAATTTGACAAGATTACTGGGCTTCGACCCCAGGCGATGAGACAGGAGATATTGAAGGATTTTGGGTTCGTCATTAGCTACAACGTGGCATTAAAGGTGAAACACCGGGCTGTTAGACATACGTACGGGGATCACGACAGCTCATTTCATATGCTCCCTACGTACATGTACCAGTTGGAATTGGCAAATCTCGATACGCATACCTGTATCTCTGTTGATGAAGATGACCGCTTTTGGTTTTCATTTTACGCTCATACCCGAGAAAATAGATTCCTGTCAACCTTTTTCACCTTACGAAAAACCCAACGCAAGCAAAGTGGCCTATTTTCCTCCCTATCGATAGGGACATGGCCATAGGTGCAGCAAGGGCAGGTAGACGCTCGTACGCCCAAACCTGTCACACGTAAACTACATATGTTAGATTATTACTATTGCTGAAACTAGTAATACACTATAACTTTAAGTGATCTACTACAACATGTACCAGGAGCGCAAATGTGCACCCGTAAAAGTGGTATCTGTACTTGTTGGGGTTTGCTCCTTTAGGAAGTTCGGTCAAAATGTGGTTCATAAAGTGCAGTAGAGTCATATAACTGACCTGACCCCAAGGGAATAAATCCCATCTATGCTCGTGCTCTACTAGGATCCAAACCCAGTTGTCTACACTCACCTTGGTAACATCCGATCCAAGGAGAAAATAGTACAATAACAACACCTTAGCAATTTTAATCGTGTTCTCGGGGCTAACACCACTAAATTTTGTACCCTCAAAGTCACGGGCAATCTCACTTATTAGTGGTCTTTCGCCCTGACCATAATACGTATCGTATACCCCATCAGACGGGATATGATACGATAAATACGGATCAAACCTCACTCTGTCCCGAAAGCAGAGCCCCATTATCCGCATGAACTCTACCCTACTAAAGCTAAGACACTCGTTCCCAACTTGAAAATATCTTGTGGTGACATCGTCCCTGCTACGTAGGATCTCCCGTGTCATGAGACCGTGGAGATTAGCATGCGCGATCCAATCGTCGTGAAGACCCCAGTAATGACCAAAACAAGATCGCCTGAACATCTCCTCCGCATTATCCCCAACCGTTGTTATCTGCTTATGGATAAGTGTCATAACAACCTCAGGTTTGCAGTAATTATGTATATTGCAGTTCTTCACCTGCATGGTTAGACGCTTCCATTCACCCTGCACAAAGTTAACTTTTTGTTAAATAATATGTAACACACATAAAAAATATGTACTCTGCATCAATTCAACCAGCTTACTTAATAAGACAATAACTGATAATTATATCAAATAACAATAAGTTCACTGCAGCAACTAAACAAATATTGGCACACTCAATCATTTGTTCTATTCAGCCTACTTTTCCTTCTATTCGGCCTACAAACTGTTCTATTCGGCCTACGAATATTGCTCTATTCGGCCAAGGTCAGTGCTATGACATTATTCAAACTACACTTTGTTCTATTCGGCCTACAAAACTATTCTATTCGGTCTACAAAAAATCTCTATTCGGCCAACCAATATTTCCAAATATTCCAAAAATTCAAGTCCTAGAATTTGTTCTATTCAGCCTACAACTGTTCTATTCGGCCTACACATTCGTTCTATTCGGTCTTCAAAGAAACACTATTTCGGCCAACAAAAATTAAAAAAACTCCTACACTTTGTTCTATTCAGCCTACACTTGTTCTATTCGGCCTACATATTTGTTCTATTCGGCCTACTAAAAAAGCTCTATTCGGCCAACCCACATTTTCAAAAATTCAAAAAAATAACACTCTTAGAATTTTTTCTATTCGGCCTACAACTGTTCTATTCGGCCTACACATTCATTCTATTCGGTCTTCAAAGAAACCCTATTCTGCCAACAAAAATTTTCAAAAAATTCAAAAATAAAATAAAATAAACAACACCACACAAAAAATTCTAAACATGATGTATACACAGTTAAGTCACATTCATCACATTTCAAAATGAATTCGCATTTTACACATATGAACAAAACCACACAAAATGTACGTTGTATCCTCGAAAATGAGTACTACAAACTCAATGTAGGACATATTATAAACAAATAACTCACAATTTAAAAATGCAAATAAAACAGCTTTCATACATACCCGAGCCATTTCGAAAATTCACCAAATTCACCTCGTCGTAAACGCCTATTCCGGCAGATGGAAAGGAGATACTGAGAAATGGGTACTACAAATGGGTGGCGCTGCTCTTTGTGCTTTGGGACGAAAGATAGAGAGAGGAAGAGAGAGGATGTTGGACGAAAAGGAGAGAGGAAGAGAGATTTTGTTGGACGAAAGATGAGAGAGAAGAAAGATGGACTATTTAGAATGAAAATGACGTTAATGATATGATATATACCCCACCAACCCACATCCAAAAATTTAATTTGAAAAGTTTTAAATTTTTAAATGTGGTCCACCAACCCACTAAGTGCAATTTTAAATGTGGTCCACCCACCCCATTTACTGCAGTCAAAACTGACATGATAAGGCCCCTTAATTTTCGTACTTTAGGCGACAGTTATTGAGGGTAATTTGGGGAGTCTACTAAATAGTGGCTAGTAAAAATTATTCTTATCGGATGTGGCTACTTAAAATTGTACTTAGTCAAAAGTGGCTATTAAATAATCGCTCCATTTTTTAATTATATTAAAATACTACATTCTTTCCTCAATTGGCTTTGAAGGAATCTCTCTTTTTTTCCTTTTCCCTTTTATACCTGAAATGGGTTTTCAACATCTTTTTTGTGCGATTATTTTCTTGAATTGGTTGCAGTAATATTTTATGATACTATACTACTTTTTTTTTTTCTGGTTTTACATGTTCTTGTTTCTATGTGTTTGTGGTTATTTACTGTCTTTGTTGTGAGAAGATTGAACAGAGGTTTTAGGCTGTGTTGCTGGTTCTATTTTTGTAATATTCTTGAAGAAATTAGAATCTTTTAGATGGGTAATTTGATAGTAGGAAACAGTAGTTCTCTTTTGTGCATGAAATGTATGTATTTTATTTTTACCTGAAAGTTGAATTCTTTTGTGTTATTCTGTAAATTTAGAGGACATGGAGCCCTGATAGCCCCTGACACTTCTCCAAGTAAGTTTTTCAATACATAAAAATATAATCTAGGTAATTTTATACAGATTATTTTCACTTTGAATGTGCTAAAGAAAGTAATCTCGGCATCCTCAAAAGCTAATCGAAGATTATGACATTTTTGTATTAATTAATGTGAAAATGAGGCCTATTTTCATGCTGCAAAACTGTATAAAAGTGCTCTTTTAATTTTTAGTTGATGCTCAATCAATCATAACCAATGTAGCATCTATTAAATCAACATATTATGTATGACTCCTTTATTTGAACTTTGAAGAAATACTCAATGCCTGAAGTTCTGGTTTTCATTATTATTCCCATTGTTCCTGTGTTCTGGAATCGGTGTTAAAGATTAGGCAAGAATTTTTATTTTGGTGAAATTTTGTAGCTTAGAGGTTGATTTAAATTCTTGGGTTAAAAATATTTGCAGTTTCATGTTTTTGTTAAATATAGTTTGATAGGGTGGAATTTAAGAGAAAAAATAAAATGAGAAATACCAACACACTTTTTTGTTTTATGGTATCACAAGAAATTATAATTATAATTAATAAATGAAGCAGCCGACAATATCAATGACAAATAACAAAACTTCCAATTAAATGGCTCACAGGAGAACTGAAAAGAGATTGATGCAGAAAAATAAAATGAGAAATACATGATTTAATTATATTTAAAAAATAAAAAAATAAAGAAAGGATAGATAGATGATAGAAAGATGATAGAAAAAGTTATTGGAGGGATAAAAATTTAGAAAGAGTATGGAAAAGTGTATGTACTTTGATAAGAGCGAAAATACGTGTGTTTGAGTGTCCAATTTAACACTTTTTAATGGGAATTAATTTCATATATTAGCAAAAATATCTTATATTCAATATATTTGAGAAAAAAGTACATTTGAGGTGTTTTTATTGTGTTTTAGGTAGAAAAATGATCAAAATTGCATAGCTGGAGAAAAGGTGTAACTTGTGCAAGAATGCTGAAAAACACATGTCCAACTTGTGTCATTTTTTGATATTTGTGTTGATGTTCAAATTGGGCATATGATACACCGTTGGAAAGCTACAGAAGAGATGGTCATTTCGGTTCAAAAAATACCTCAATCGGAGTTCAGATGAGGGAGTTATGATCAAAACGGTGAAGTTGCCCAAGCTATGCCGACCAGCACGACTCATGCCACATTTGCGCGACTCTTGCCCTTCAAATATTGGAGTTTTTGTACGTTCTTTATATAGATAGAAATCCAAGGAAGAGAGGATCACATGAGTGCAAGAATCACTCAAATCGAAGTTTGAATGTGGAAGTTATATGCGAAACGGTGGGACTGCACAACCTTGCTTGACCACAGCTCGACCAAGGCCTATCCAGATCGACTAAGACCATTCTGGTAGAGCTAGGACATGTCTGTTGGCGTTCGATCATTTAGTTAATTTAAATTGTTAGGGTTCCATGCATTTCTAAATCTGCGGAAGTAAGAACATAGAAATGTATTACCTTTCACTAGGGTATGTTGAAGAAGAACAACTGTAGAAAATATCCCCTTGATATTCTGCTGTATTCCCAAGTCTAATCTTGACGTCGTGTGGGTGACGATCTTCATGATACTCTCAATTTGCTGTTCTCTCTTCCCTACTCACGATTGAGCGTGTATGTTTAGGATTTCTAGACAGTATAGATGACTTATATATAGACTACAACAGGAATAGGAGGAGAAATTAGAGTCAGGCCTCCATTGGGCGTAAGTATCCAAGTTTAGCCAAAAACTTATACTTAAGTCCAATAATAATAATATAATCCATTAAAATATTATTACTGCACTTCCGCTCTAATCCCAAATTACATTATGAGCTCCTTATTATGAGCCCGTTAGTCTCCCCATGTTTAAGATATACAATGTCCATTAATTAATTAAGTTACTAACAACTCCATTAATTAATATCTCATCCGAGAGTAGTACCACTCAACCTTATTATCATGCCGGAATAAATTCACTTGCAAGATTTACATGATAATCCTTATGAGCTCCTCAAGGGGACATCATCAACCTATTTAATAGGACACGAATTCCTTCTACAATCAACAACACACCATAGAGACAATATTATTTCCCAACTCATCGAGCTTGTTGATTTAATATTTAAATCTCACCCTTTGATGAATCAAAGAGATATATACTGGCTTACGTGTCGAGGTTATTGTATAGGAATTAAGAGCACGAACATCCATAATAACAGAGATCAAGTTCTTCTATATAGTCAGTATAAGTCGAACGATCCCAGGCGGTCCTGCTCAATACACACAAAGCATGCTAATGTAATTTTATAGTTAAGACAATCTAATATACCAAATCACACTACAACCATCCTGATAGATTGTTCCCGTCTATCTCGATTGTGAGCATCTGTTTATACTTTATAAGAAAATCGATAATATGATCTTCCGCGTGTTGTCGCACAATATATTATCTACAGTATAAAGTAAGTGGACTTTTGCACAGACATATAAATAAATTATAATATGCAAAACTTTTGATCATATGATTCTCATTTCAAATAAATTGTTAAACATTGTTCACACAAAAACTAGACTTTTAGTATACAATCTAACAATCTCCCACTTATACTAAAGACTACGCTGCCATATCTGCTGACACGCATCTAATCCCCATTCCTTCTACATGCCCATTAAACGCTTTCTCTGGAAGGCTCTTAGTAAAATGATTAGTCAGGTTATCTTCAGATGCAATATTTGCGACAATGACCTCCCTTCTTTTAATGATGTCTCATATCAGGTGGTACTTGTGCTCAATATGTTTACTCGCCTTATCGGCTCGTGGTTCCTTCGAGTTTGCTACTGCACCACTATTATCACAATAAATTGTTATCGCTTTGGGCAAACCAGGAATCACATCCAAGTCCATTAAGAAGTTCCTGAGCCACACATCTTCTTTAGCTGCCTCAGAGGATACTACATATTCAGCTTCCATGGTAGAGTCCGCAATGCATTTCTACTTTACACTCTTCCATATTATGGCTGCTCCTCCAAGAGTAAACACATAACCCGAGGTTGATTTACTAGCATCCCTATCTGACTAAAATTCCGAATCAATATAACCTAAAGGCAACAAAGTATATGCTCGGTAAATCAGCATATAATCCCTAGTCCTTCGCAGGTACTTCAAAATATGCTTTACCGCAGTCCAATTCCCTTGTCCTAGGTTACTGTGATACCTACTGACCATGCCCACGGCATAATAGATATCTAGTCTCGTACATAGCATTGCATACATGAGACTTCCTACTGCCGCCACATATAGAACCACCTTCATTTCTTCTATTTCCTTTTATGTCTTTGGAAACATTTCTTTAGATAGAGATATTCCATGTCTGAAAGGTAGGAAACCTTTCTTGGAGTCTTGCATGCTAAAACGAGCAAGGATTGTATCAATGTATGAAGTTTGGGACAAGCACAACATTCTTTTCTTGCGATCCCTTATCAATTTGATCCCTAGAATGTGTCCTGCTTCTCCTAAGTCCTTCATCTCAAACTTCTTGGATAGCCATACCCTTACGCCCGACAATACCTTTACATTATTTCCAATGAGTAAGATATCATCCACGTACAGTATATAAAATACCACTATGTTTCCGTCACACTTCTTGTACACACATGATTTATCCGAACATTGAATAAATTCATATGACTAATTACTTCATCAAAATGGATGTTCCATGATCTAGAAACTTGTTTCAATCCATAAATGGACCTATTAAGCTTCATATAGATGTTTTCCTCAAGACTCCCATTAAGGAAAGCTGTCTTGACATCCATTTGCCATACCTCATAGTCCATATGAGCGGCATCAGACAAAAGAATCCGGATTTATTTAAGCATGGCGACGGGCGACAAGGTTTCCTCATAATCAATTCCCTCTTTCTGAGTATATCCCTTCGCAACGAGCCTTACTTTAAAGGTTTCAACCTTACCATCAGATCCTCTTTTTCTATTGTAGACCCACTTACATCCAATAGCTTTACACTATTAGGCGGTTCTACAAGATCCCAGACTTGATTAGAATACATGGATTCTATTTCAGATTTCATTACTTTTTGCCATGATTGAACATCTTTATTATGCAGAGCTTCGTTGTAATTCTATGGGTAGATTTCATGTTCACCAGGAACCAAGTCGGATGACTCTCCCAATCCCATAAATCTATCGGGTTGTCTAACAACCCTCCCACTACGACGAGGCTCCACAGGCAATTGTGTATCATATGTGACCTGCGGTGCAGTGTCTTGTGGTATATCTTCTTGTACAGTTGGTATTATATTTGGTATTTCCCCTCTTACTTCTTCTAGAATATTTTTACTCATAGGTTCCTCTTCCAAAAATATAGCGTTCGTGCTAATGATCACCTTTTGGTCTTTGGAACTATAAAACAAACCACCATTCATTCCTTTAGGATACCTTATAAATAGACAAACATCCGTACGCGATTCTAACTTATCAACATCCGCCTTCAACACATGTGCTGGAGCACTTCAAATTCGAAAGTGTTTCAGACTAGGCTTTCACTTGGTCCACAGTTCGATGGGTGTGGAAGCTACCGATTTAGAAGGTACTAAGTTCAGGATGTAAGTCGATGTTTCTAAGACGTATTTCCAAAATAATTTGGTAGTTCCGAATAACTCATCATTATCTTACCATTTCCATAAGAGTCCTATTCCTTCTTTCCGCTACACCATTCTGCTGGGGTGTGCCTGGTGCTGACAATTGGGATTCAATCCATTCCTCTGATAAATAATTCTTAAACTCTCCCAAGAGGTACTCCCCACCACGATCAGATCGTAGTTTTGATACATTTTCCAAGTTGCTTTTCTACATCAGCCTTTTACACTTTGAATTTATCAAAGCACTCAGACTTGTGACACATCAAATAAATGTATCCGTATCTAGAATAATCGTCAATGAAAGTGACGAAGTATTCATAACCACCTCTTGCCTGGACAGACATAGGACCACATAAATTAGAATGAACCAATTCCAACAGATCCTTGGCTCTATACTCCTTTTGCCTTAAAAGGCCTCTTAGTCATCTTTCGTTGCAAGCAGGATTCGTAAGTTGGATAATTTTCCACTACTAATGAACTCAGAGGTCCATCATCCATTAACCTTTAAATTCTACTTAAGTTAATATAACCTAGTCTTAGACGCCAAAGATATGTTTGGTTCATTTTCGAAGGTTCTATTCTCTTATTGGTAGATGTGTTATTCAATTCAATTTGTTGCACTGTGGGAGAAATTGGATTAGGAGTATACAAATTATCTATCAATACACCATCATAGATTATAATTTTATTTTTCCTTAAAACAACCTTGTCATTAAAAGAAACAGAATATCCATCCATAAACAATTTAGAAACTGAAATTAAATTCTTTCTAAAATGAGGTACATAAAGACAATTCCTCAAAACAAGAGTTATTCTTATTGAAAAATAAATAGACGTCCCCCACTGCAATAATCGCTACTATTGTAGCATTCCCCATGAGTATGGTAATCTCTCCATCACTAAGCTGTCAGGTTTGGTGGAACCCCTGCAAAGAATTACAGATATGGTCAGTGGCTCCCGTATCTACACACCAAGTGTCAGCAGATACAACCGCTAAACACGATTCAACAACTACTAAATAAGACTTACCATTCATGTTCCCCTTTAGAAGAGGGCAGTCTGCCTTATAATGTCCCAGCTGCTTGCATTTGAAGCACTTGCCTCTAGGCTTCTTGACCGCACCATCCTTTGTCTTCACTAGGTTCACCAGTACTGAATTTCCTTGCTTCCTTTTGTTCCTATCGCCTTTCGGCCTAGGATAAGCAGCATTTTCAACAACATGAACCTGAGGAGCTCTACAAATAGTTCTTCCGCTCCACAAGTTCTGTCAGAAGTCCCACCACTGTGTATAAATATTTGTTCATACAGTAGTTCAGACGAAACTGCTCAAAACTCCTAGGCAAGCTTTGGAGTATGATATCGATTTGGGTTTTCCCATCGATTTCAGCTCCAATAACCTCCAACTCATTAAGTTGGCCCATCATCCTAAGGACATGTTCCCTTACGGGAGTGCCCTTAGCCATTTTAGTGTTTATCAGTACAGCCATGCCCCGCGACTTAGCTAGACGACTCTGGTGTCCGAAGAGTTCCTTAAGATTCCACATCATATCATAGGCGGAGTTCATAGCTTGATGTTGATACTGAAGCACATTTAACATAGATGCCAAAATATAGCACTTAGCCATCCTATCAACCTTAAGCCATCTATTATAAGCAACTCTTTCCTCTTCACTAGAGTCATCAGTAGGTGCCACAGGGCACTCCTCAGTGAGTACAAAGATATAATCCTCAACAATTAAAACAATATCCATATTTCGTTTCCAGTCAACATAATTTGTGCCAATAAGTTTATGTTCTTTAAGTATGAAAGAAAGCGAATTGAGTGTCATTTGAAAATCCTGAGAATCATAAATAAATAAACAGATCAAACACTTTGAATTTATCAATTTATATTGATTCTCTCAAAATAATATAAAATAAAATTCACCAACATCTCAAGCACCGTGAATCTGCATGCCACGTTAGTGTGGACGTATACAAACCCGAACATTTATAAGAGAATGTTTTACCCATTAATTTCATTTGTGAAATTGAGTATAATACTGTATGTCCGAAGTTGTTTTTGAGTTTAAATCTGTGTGTCTGCCTGGGAACTAGTTTGGAATTTGAATGGTCGTCATAGTTTTTAGCCTAATTTATCGTGTCCGCCGATGAAATAGTTAATAATTTGCATGTCCGCCAATTTTTTTGCATAATTGAGTATCTCCGCCGAATATTTGAGCATAATTGAGCATGTCCGCCCATTTTTTGAGCATGTGCGCCGAATTTTTGAGCATAATTGATCATGTCTGCCGATTTTTGACCTAATTGTTCATGTCCGTCGTATTTTTTAGCATAATTGAGCATGTCCGTTGATTTTTTAGCATAATTGATCTTGTCCGCCGATGAATAAATGTTTATTTTGCATGTCTGCTGATATTTAAGCTTTTCATAGCCTGTCTTTCAATAAAATTGTTTAGTTATTGCATGCCAGTTGGTAAATTAAGGCTTTATTTAAGAGTCAGCCTATAAAGTTGATTTTTGCATGTCCGCCTATTAAAATAGATATTATGAAATTTGTGTAATCTTTTTATTATTTAAAAAAAATGATTTTTATAATACACTTTTAATGAAGTACTAATAATAGAAAAAGCTAAATTACATTGAACTTTAATCGCACTATACTATTAGCAACAACTTGTTTTGAAATGTCAATTAAATAATTCTTATATAATTTTAGTCATGTATTATATCTAATCGAGTTGGCATGTAATGCAGTGGAGTTGGAAACGATATGGTCTTCAATCCCATGAAGTAGGAATTAAAGGGTATTGTCGGCCGACACAAGTCCTGAACATGATACGTTCTATGCTTAGGGGATCCGGTAATCAAACAATTGCGATGTTTCGTAGAACTTGTTTTGGTCATTTTTGGGACATGAATTCAGAATATGGGACCCCTCAGGCATTGCATCACTTTTTGTGTCAGAAGGTTTTGATTCTTGTGGAGATAGGCATATATTTTAGGGTGTCCAATCAGTTTCTACACTTCACACCGATGGACTTCATGCGTATTATGGGTTTAGGGTTTGAAGATAGTGGGGAGTTTGACCCTAATGATGAGGTTGAGCTAGAAGATGACAGTTTGTTTGCTAGCTTTGGTCAGAGGAGGGTTTTAGTCGACGAATTACAGAAGAGATTCACTAAAAAAACATATAAGGGCCATATTGTAGTGAAAGCGGCCAAGATTCTACTGTTGTACTGCATTTTGCTATGCTGGTATACGTCAAAAGCTTATATAGAATCCTGGGTATGGTTCTTGGCGGAGGATGCTAAAACGTGGAACTCCTTCCCTTGGGGTAAGTACACCTACCTCACCCTACTGCACCACATGGACTCTGTGAAGACTGACTTGCATAGTGTAGGTAAACAGAAGCGCTACAACTTTTATGGATGCTCATTCGCCTTAGCTCTAAGTGACAGTTATTTTTTGAGAATCTTCAATATACTTATATTATTTGCACATTAAAAGTTACATGGGTTCTGTAATTTAATTTGATTTTTTTGTCACAGGTTTGGGCTTACGAGCGTATACCTGATTTTGCACATGGACTCTATCTTGGAACCCCCGCTCCTGATGTTAGACCTCCTTTTCTTCGGTGGAAGTATAGTAATGAAAAAAAACCCGATGTTACAACATTTTCTTCACAGGTTCGTAAGTGTTTTATATTGCATGATTAAGGTAGTGAAAATGCTTCAGAGTATGTCAGATGAGTTATTGTCTTAACTATTTATTATTCTGCTTTCAGGGCCCGATTGTTGTTAACTTACCTTCCATCCTCCCTTAGAAGTCCCACCAAAATTATCTTAAGGGAATACATAATGATATTAACTCTGGTTTTAAGATTCATTTTAGGTCTTTTGGGGATCCAAAACCAAAAGGGAAGGGAAAGAAAAAGGTTGTGAGCTCTAGTTCTGATTCAAAAGATGACGCTCCTAATTGGCATGATATTCCCATTGAAGTGAACATTTTGTCTAAGTATGCTGGTAGGGAAAGACATGTTGTAAGGATAAATGTTGAGGTTGGTGGCGATACATCATTCGGGGGCCAACTTAGAAATGCAGCGGACATACTACGTGATTTTCATGCCGCTGAAGGAGATGATGATGATGATGATGACGATGAGTATATGGATGAAGGTGATGACAGTGCTTATATACCAATAGTGGATTCACCTCCACGCTCATCTCATGCTGGTCGAGAGTCACCTTCGTACATGCATAACAGCCCTATCGACCAGACTTGTGTTGAGAAGCCGCACTCTACGCACCATTCTTCCCATAATGTAATAGTTCCACACTCGATGTCAGCATATTCGGAGAGTTCATATCCTCCTGGTTTTGGACATCCCCATATTCCTTTCGCTGGATTTCCAAGACCACAGAACTCTCCTCCTTATGGTGGATATCAGGGACCATTTCAGGTTCCTTTTGGTGGATTTCAAGGACCACATCAGGCTCCTAATGGTGGATATCAAGGACCACATTAGGCTCTGTATGGTGGATTTCACGGATCATAGTATCCGTATTATGGTGGAATTGAAGGATCTTTCCATAGTGAAGGAGGTTTTAGGTTTCACGGACCACAGAATAGCCCGCGCGCTCATTAGGATGATTACCGGCATCAATCCCAACCAAGTCAGTATTGGGAGTGATGATAGTGAAAATAAGCATGTTTTAATGTCCAATTTAATACTTTTTTTATGGGAATTATTGTATATAATAGCACAAATGTCTTATATTCAATATATATGAGAAAAAGATATGTTTGAGGTATTTTATTATATTTTAGGTGGAAAAAGGATCAAAAATGCAAAGTTGGAGAAAAGGTGCAATTTGTGCAATGATGCTGAAAAACGCACGTCCAACTTTTATAATTTTTCTGTATTTATGTGGAGCTCTGAATTGAAAGTGAGATACATGGTTAGAAATCCACAGAAGTGAGGGTCGTTTTGGCATAAGGAACACCCCAATCGAATTCCAAATGAGAAAGTTATGATCAAAATGGTAACGTCGCGCAAGCTGTTCCTGTTCAGCACGACTGTTCCAATTTCATGACTTGTTACATATTCAAATTTTATATTTTCTGAGAGTTCTATATATGGATAGAAATCCAAGGAAGAGAGGATCGCGTGAGTGCAAGAATCATTCAAATCGGAGCTCGGATGTGGAAGTTATACGCAAAACGGTCAGACTGCGTACTGCTGCTCGACCAAGGTCAATTCCGCTCGACCAAAATTGTTCTGGTCGAGCGGGGACACAGAATCCTATTTTTGGTAATTCCATACTCCATTAGCATATATTTTCATGTTTTTCAAGAAAAAATTCATCCAAAGTCCATAAGGAGAGCATACAAGTATAAAAGGGGATGCAGATCACATCATTATTCATATGTGAAGGCACAACAACACAATCATCCTACACCCCACAAGGAGGGATCATCCCCAAACTATCATCCACATCCTTTCCTTCATCCATCCATCATTTTGAAGATTCGTCTGTGGAATCAAGAGGAGAACCAAGAAGAGGATTCAAGACTGAGAAGGACACGACGAATCCCACATCTAGAGTTTTATTCGTTTCATAATATATCTTGTGATTTTTCAGACTATGGATAAGATCTATCCAACACCCATGATTGTTCTTTGCAACATCATTGGCTAGAACTATTTTGGTAGATTTAGGGTTTTGAAGGTTTTTATGAATTAATTGAACTTTCGTGTGTATACTCCGTACAACACTACTTGTGGTTTAGTTTATATATGACAATGCATTTATAATTCATACTCAGAGTTGTTTTGTTAATCATTAACTGTTATGTAGAGTTTGAATACAAATCTTGGTTATTGATTGAGTGCGTTCACTGCTGAGCAGGATTCCATGTTATGATTCTAAGTGAGGGGACTCCGAAACTTTATTAGAACTATCTTATATGAATACTTATTAATTGAATTGGGTTCGGGTTGATAAGTAGGATAAAGAGGGTAATTTTATAGTACCTATAAAGGGAGATCATATCGAGTTAGAGTACCAATTGGCTAGGGAAATAATTGATACTGCTAGTACCTAGAAAGGGGGGCGAAGTTATATCACTTGCTCCAAGGTTATTCACACATGTTACACTCTTATTTACTTGTTTCTATAGAGTAAATTTGCATGGTTTAGTAATGCGTCCATATTCCACAAGGCAGAGTCGGACATTGATACACGAAAGGGAGATTAATGAGCAAAACTGATTATCCTAGAGCTACCTATTCTTCTACTTGATCCACTTTCACATTCTTCTAGTGTTATTTATTTTATTTAATTATTTAGGAGTTGATAATCGAACCTCAAACTTAATTTTCATTCGTCTTAATTAATTTAGTAAATAATTAAATTGATAATACGCCGTCCTTTGGGTTTGATATTTAACTTGGTCGCTTGCTTAAGCTGCAACTGATATCCATAATACTTGGGGATTAATTTTGCGTGCAAAAAAACGCGCATCAGGGAGCAGTCCATACCTCAGCACTAGAGGACATATAGTGGGGGTTTGTCTCAGGACAGTATGATAGGATTATGCGGAGAATGAGTGATCATGATAATTTTTTTTTTAACATGACACCTATCTCACTCAACTGCTTGAACGAGATGAGAGATGGGTGAAGAGGTTTGAGTCACAAGATGCGCAGTACGTTGATCTTCGTAGATACTAGGAGGAGCACCGCGATGAAATTAGAAAAGTTGCTAATTGGGTAGTTGGAGCATATGCCCAGTTGTAGCCAAGGTACGAGAGGGCCATAACTAATGCAGTATACAAAATTTGGAAGGAAGGATTCAAGGGTCCACCACCAGAGCCTTCTATGTTTACACCACCTACTAGGGATGAACAACAGAGTGCTCCGACTATACAGAAAATGACAATTTTTTCAACACCAGGTGGCCTTTTAACCAGAGATGTGGAGATAACACCGGCTCCCTCAATAAGATTGCCTGTAGCGGCTGATACAGGAGCCCGTACAGATACTCCTGTCAGTATAGTGTCAGCCACGTGCAAAGAGAAAAGCGATGGTAGTACAATCCCCATACACAATAGAGGAGGATGAAAAGATCTGCAAGGCATGAGATAAGTTCATGATTTCCCCTGTGATGTAAGAAATGTCCTTAATGCATAATCATTCCTCATTATTATTATTAACATAGTACAGACATATCTAAAAATTATTACATCCATGTGTAGGATCAAGGTTGGTTCACCTTACTGCGTGAGGAATGATTTCTTTGTGAAAATGATGACGCCTAAAGTTTGGATGGAGGTTGAGGTATGTTCTTTAAATATAATTCATTACCTAGTATACTTATATATTTTGATCCTTGTAATGTTTTCTTTCCAGCACATTGATGCATGTTTAATTATACTGGCACAAGCACCTGAGTATGTCAATGTTAATCCAGATAATCGAATGCAATTGTATACTATTCTACCGTATCAGTTTTCAGTAAGTTTTTACATGCATTACGATTTAGGGTTTTCTATAGTGAAACACGAGATGTTTATGCCTATTACACATTTTTACATGAAAAAGTATTCCTCATCAAGTGACGCTTAATCTAATTTGGGATGAACATGTTACAACACATGGGGATGACGCCTCCGAATTTGCCCAGTTGCTTGTAGAGAAGCTAGAAATTTTGGATAGGTGGTGGAATAGACGTATGTTCAAGTGGAACCCTCCCGAATGGACCAATGGGCATAGGGACTGGAATAAGGTTGAACGGGTGAGTATGTCATGATTTTATAATTGTTCGTGGTGTAAGCTATTTTATTGTTTTTAACTTCCTTCTGGTCGTATGAGGGAATTCCTTCTACAACAGATGTTCATAGTGAAGACGCATTTGCACCATTTCGCTATCTGTGTGTATATAAGATCTATGAAGATTGTTGTATTCGTTTCTCTCTTTCACGCGTGGGTAGATACTCCAACTATTGAAGCAGTAAAAAGAAGAGCATAATGCACTTGCGAAGGTTGCTCCCTATTGATGAGAGTGTAAATTCACGTAATTTAAGCTCTGATTTATGTGATAATGATGAATGATTTGATCCTAAATAGAGAAGAATCGAGATATGTAATGGAAAGTCACGAATTAGGTGCGTTTGAGGCCGTTTGAGCAGATTCTCAAAGGAAAATATGAAGAAGTGATCGGAACTAGAAAAGGAGGGATTAAACATCTAGTTCGACCAGAACACGGGTGGTTCGACCATCGGTTCAAGTCGAACCAGGCATCAACGATTCTGTTTCAGAGTGGTTCGACCACGATGATGTGGTTCGACTAGCCGTGGAGGTCGAACTGTGGTCAAACCAAAAGCCAAAAGAGATGCAGAAGTGATTCAACCATGATACTTCTGGTTCGACCGGTGGTTCGAGTCAGACCAAGCATCTGCCAGTTCGTTACAGGTCAGTTCGACCAGGCTGATAATGATTTGCAAGGGCTTTGGTCGAACCAACGTGCGAGAAACTTCCAAATTTGTATTTTTACACCTTCAATATGCTTTTTCGCTCAAAAAGCCCATTAGAGGTCCGTTGGAGGAGCTAAAAGTATAAAAGGAAGAACCTACGCAGCAGAAAGAGATGTCATTCACCACCTTCATTCTACACAACTTCTGAAACCTACCATTATCCCCGGAGCTGTGGAGAGAGATTCGTCTATCGAATCAAGTGAGAACCAAGTGGAGATTCATGATAGAGAGACGCGACGACGCCTACATCTAGGGTTTACTTCGCTTCTTAATTTATCTTGTAATTTTCAAGACTATGGGTAAGATCTATCCAACTACCATGATTGTTTTTCGATCAATCATGGCTAGAACCGCTTCGGTAGTTCTAGGGTTTATGAATGTTTTATGAGTTAATTGAACTTCCGTGTGTATGCTCCGTACAACACTACTTGTGGTTTATTTTATATAAGACTATGCATTTTTAATTCATACTCAGAGTTGTTTTGTGCATCATTAATTGTTATGTAGAGTTTGAATACATATCTTGATTATTGATTGAGTGTGTTTACTGATGAACAGGATTACATGTTATGATTCTAAGTGAGGGGACTCCGAAGTCTTATTAGAACTATTTTATATAAATACTTGTTAATTGTATCTTATTCGGGTTAATAACTAGGACAAAGAGAATAATTTCATAGTATTTATAAAGGTAGATCATATCGGGTTATAGTACTTAGTGCACAGGAAATAATTGATACTGATAGTACCTAGAAAGTGGGTGAATTATATCTCTTGCTACAAGGATATTCACACGTGTCACACACTTATTTACTTGTGTCTATAGAATAGATTTACATGGTTTATTGATGCGTCCATACTCCACAAGGTAGAGTCGGACATTGATACACGGAAGGGATGTTAATTAGTAAAACTGGATGGACAGAAGGACTACCTAATTTCTCGCTTATTCACATTCATTTAATCTCTCCTGCTTGTTTATTTTAATTGCTATTTAAATTATTTGTTTGTTAGTTACTTAATTCATCACAATTATATTGCCAACCTATTCTTAATAAGTTAGAATATAATTAAATTGATAATAATACGTCCATTAGGTTCGATAATCACTTGGTCGCTTATCAAAGCTACAACAGTATCGTTTATACTTGGGGATTTATATTGTGGGTTGAGAAAACGCTCATCAAGTTCTGGCAGCGTTGCCAGGGATGGCATTAATTATTGATTTATTATTTCTAGTTGAATTGAGACTATTCTATTCTTGTTTTTATTTTCTAATGCTTATTTTTCTTAGGTGTATGCACACTAGATCAAAGGAAGGAGAGTTAACGCCTTATAATCTGGAAATTGGTGCATCATCGAGGAACCAAAAGAAGAACAAGAACAAGAACAAGAATGTAAAACCAACTGCAGCGCTTAATTTAGGAGTTGAAGTTGAAGAGCTGAACTCGGAAGCGATTGAAGCTGCAACCGGAGACCAATCAGAAGCAGAAGCAGTCAACATGGCCCAAGATAGGGCAAATCCGGATAATGTTGCCATCAAGAATAACGGAGGAGGCAACTTGGTGCTGTTAGGAGAAAGAGGGGCCGATGCGGATTTCGATCTTCACCATGCTCTGATTAGCATGATAGAAAGGAGTCCCTTCTCTGGGGAACCTTTGAAGATCCTCAACAACATCTGAATAAATTTATGGGGTATGCAAGCATACAAAAGAGCGCAGGAGATCATGAGGATGCGGGGAGGATTGTTTTATTTAAGTTCTCGCTTACTGAAAGAGCAAGAGATTGGTACGATACTCTTAATGCTGCTGAATGCACTACCTAGGAGTAATTAAAATTGAAGTTCTTGGAGAGATACATGTTATCTTCCAAGGTGTTTATGATGATGCAAGACATCAATCAATTTGCTATCGGTAGTGGAGAGGAATTTCATGAGGCTTGGGACAAGGACATGCTTTGAAAGTGTCCATAGTATGGGTTATCTAAAGCTCAATACATCAGTAATTTCTACAACAGATTGGATTGCGATTCTTGAGTGTTACTTGATGCTTCTTAAAATGGAGCACTACTTACAATGAATTCTGTTGAGGTCGAAAAGCTCTTTGAGGATATTTCGATGAATTCAAGAGATTGGCCAACTGATAGAGTGAGAGGCACTTATATTCTTAGAAAAGTAGCGCAGGTTGAGTACACAATGGTTAAGTCAAGTAGAGAAGATGAGATCGTCTCTAGCTTGGCTAATATTAACAAGTTATTTGAGTCTCAGGAAAAGCAAATTGCTGATATAGCGCAGCGGGTACCAATCATGCAGCAGGATGTTGGGAATGAGGAGCAAATCAAAAGGAATTAGAAGAGGAAAACTACACCATGGGTCAAAGTATTCAAGGAACGAGGTTTCAAAATTAAGGAAACCAGAATTATCAAGGGAACTTCAATAGTCGTAGTCCTCAAGGTAATTATCAACAAACAAGGAGGCCAGAATTTTCATGGAGTAATCCTAATGCAGCAGTACAACCTCCTGTTGGTGTTGATCCGGGGGCTAAAGTCGAAGAAGGAAAACCTGGTTTTAAGAATAAGGTGAACAGGTACATAGCGAGGAATGATGCAAGAGTGGATCATCTAGAGGTAAAGTTAGAGGCGAAAATTGATAAAAATCATGAAGATATATCTAAGCAGATGAAGAACTTGTCATTTTTATGGGGAAGATGGCGGGAATGTAAATCAATTGACACAAACGGTAGAGAAGGGGAAGTTCTCATCTCAAAATATTACGAACCCAAAAGAGTGCCACGCCATCACGTTAAGGTCTGGAACACAGTATGATGGACCGATGATGCTGAAAATGAATTCTGGAGCTCCAAGAGCATGATTCGACCAGGCTTCGACCATACCAATAGGTCGAACCACATCACCGAGGTCGAACCAAGAACCTAGGCAACCTTCGGAGCGTCTAGACGGCCGGTTCCACCAACACCACACTGGTTCGATCAACCCTGAAGGTCAAACTACGGTCGAACAAGCCTGTCCAGAATTCTCTGATGTAGGGTTCGACCAACCCAGTCCTGGCCCTGTTCACGAGATGCCATACTTTCTGAAGATCGATTAGACCGTTACACATCTGGTTCGACCAGCACTTATGGTCGAAACGAGGTCAAACCATCTCATCTAACATCATTTTCTATGCAGAATTCCGCACCTGATGTTAATACTACTCCAGTGCCATCTCAAGGGTAGAATTCTGAGCTTATAGCGGAAAAGAAATGGGAAAGCGCAAAGAGATTGAGAGCCGAGAAGGACAAAGTGGAGAAGGTTGAACGTGATGAATGGGGGATTCCCAAAACCAAGATACCTCCCCCGTTTCCTGTCAGGTTAGTCAAGAAGGGATTGAAAGAGAAGTTCAAGAAGTTTTCAGGTATCATAAATAAGATAAGCTTGAACATTCATTTCTCTGAAGGAATCTTTGGATGCCATACTATGCCCACTTTCTAAAGGATATACTATTGAAGAAGAGAAGCTTAAACGGAATTGAAATGGTGAATTTGTCTGAGAACTGCAGCTCAATCATTCAGAGAAAGCTGCCAGCTAAGTTAAAGGATCCGGGAAGCATCACTATCCTATGTGAAATGGGAAAGGGGTTGGCACGGCGAGCCTTGTGTGATCTTGGGGCAAGCATCAATTTGATGACTTTGTCCATATTCAAAAGGCTTGGTTCGGGGGAGCTAACTCCCACAATAATTTCTCCACAATTGGCGGATAAGTCTATGACTTTTCCGAAGGGTGTGATTGAAGATGTTCTAGTGAAAGTGGAGAAACTGGTATTTTCTGTGGATTTTCTAGTACTTGAGATGGAAGATGACAAGGATAATGTCCCTCTTATCTTAGGGAGACCATTCCTTGCCACTGCTGGAGCTATGATTGATGGTCAAAAGGGTGAGTTAAGGCTACGAATAGATAAAGAAGAGGTTCTATTCAACCTTGATAAAGAAATGAAAATTTTGATGGAGACGCAGTGTCACAGCATTGATGTGGTGGAAGAGATTGTGAAGGAAGATATGTCCTTGATCCTTTTAAAGGATCCTTTGGAGACATGCATGGCGGAGTCTCTTACTTTTCCCACCATAAAGCTATATGAGCTCTCTAATGAGGTATGTATTGAGTTTCTTGAAAATTTACTTGCTTTGGGTGATGATAGGTATGAATATAAAAGAACCAAGTTTGAAGAGGTGAAGTGGTTTAGAAAGTACTTGCCATTAGATAGAGAGAGCACAACAAAAGAAGAGAAGAAAGAGGAGTTGAAACCGCTACTGGAGCACTTGAAGTATGCCTATCTAGGTGACAATGAAACATATTCGGTAATTATATCTTCTTCTCCAACTGATGACCAACTCGAGGAGTTATTAGATGTGCTTAGGAAGTATAAGTCTACGATTGGTTGGTCTCTTGATGATTTGAAAGGAATTAATCCTTCATATTGCATGCATAAGATTAGGTTGTTAGATGAAGCTAAGGGTAGCATTAAGAATTAGAGGAGGATGAATCCCGCTATTCAAGAAGTGATAAGGAAGCAAATCCTAACATGGCTAGATGCTGAAATTATATATCCAATTAGTGATAGTCCTCATATAAGTCCATTGCATGTTGTAGCTAAAAAGGGGCATGACTATTGTTAAGTTAGATGATGGTGAGGCATTAGCCACTAGGATTCCTATGGGGTGGCGTGTGTGTATGGATTATAGGAAACTAAATGAAAATACACGCAAAGTCCACTTCCCACTTCCTTTCATGGATCGAATTCTTGATCGTCTTGCAGGGTATGTCTTTTATTGTTTCTCAGACGGGTACTTGGGGTATAATCAAATTATAATTGCACCCAAGAGCCAGGAAAAGATTACTTTTACTTGCCCATGTGGAGCTTTGCCTTTAGAAAGATGCCATTTGGGTTGTGTAATGTGCCTACTACATTTCAGCATTGCATGATGACGATATTTGATAGCTTGATAGAAAAGATTATGGAGGTGTTTATGGATGATTTTTCTATTTTTGGTTCCTCCTTTGATATTTGTTTGACTAACCTATCTACTGTTTTGAGAAGATGTGTTGATACTAACCTGGTTTTGAATTGGGAGAAGTGTCACTTCATGGTAAGAGATGGAATTGTCTTGGGATATTATATTTCAGCCAAAGGATTGCAAGTGGATAGAGCAAAGGTGGTGGTGATTGAGAAGCCTCCACCACGTACTAATGAGAAGGGAGTGCAGTCCTTCCTTGGACACGCATGATTTTATAGAAGATTTATCAAAGACTTCTCAAAATACTCTAAGCCATTGTCTCACTTACTTGAAAAGGATGTTCTTTTTAATTTTGATGATAAATATCTAACAACTTTTCAGGTTTTGAAGGAGGCACTTATTACTGCACCTATTTTGATCACAACGGAATTGACTCAGCCGTTTGTACGATATGTGTGATGCAAGTGATTTAACACTTGGAGTGGTGCTAGGGCAGGTGAGAAAGAAGAAATTCTGCGTCATTTACTATGCGAATAAGACTTTTGATGCAGCACAAAAGAACTACACTGTCACTGAGAAGGAGTTTTTAGCTATTGTGTATGCATTCTACAAGTTTCGACAATATTTGGTTGGCATGAAGACTATAGTGTACACGGATCATTCTGCGATCCGGTACTTGATGGAGAAGAAGGAAGCAAAGCCAAGGATCATTAGATGGATCCTTCTTCTATATGAGTTTTATATGGAGATCCGGGATAAAAAGGGTACAGAAGATGTGTTGGCGGATCACCTATCAAGGTTGGAGACAAGGGAGCATTGTGATGATTTTTTTGATTACATAGAAAAGATGTTCCCTGATGAGAAGATTATGGTGGTGTTTACTGAAGGATCGGAGAGAGCTTGTGTAGTTGCTGCTCAAGGAATGGATCCATAGTATGCAGATCATGTCAATTAGATTGCCGTATGTGAAATTCCAAAAGATTTCAATAGGTATCAACTTGCGAAGTTTAAGAGGGGTGTTGAGACTTTTATATGATATGATACGGTCGTCTACAAGATTTGTATAGATTCTATTGTTCGTAGGTGTGTGCCCGATATAGAGATGGAGAGTGTTCTTGATTTTTGTCATGCACAACCTAACGTGGGTACTTTGGAGTCTAAAAGACTGCAGCGAAGGTACTTTAATATTCTCTTTATTGGCCTACTTTGTTTAAAGACTGTGAATCCTATGTAGCGACATACGATAGATGTCAAAGGATGGGAAACATAAGTAGAAGAGATGAGATGCCACTTCAGCCGAGCATTGTTGTTGAAATCTTCAATGTATGGAGAATTGATTTTATAGGACCTTTTCCCTCATCTAATGGATTTCTCTACGTCCTTATTTCTAAGTGGGTGGAAGCCATTCCTACTCACATGAATGATTCGAAGACTGTGTTGTCATTCTTAAAGAAACATATCTTTGCCCACTATGGAGTTCCTAGAGCACTCGTAAGTGATTGAGGTTCTCACTTCGTCAACAAGCTTTTTGAAAGAGTTCTCAAGGAATATGGTGTTAAGCATAGGGTTACTACACCCTATCATCCTCAAGCTATTGGGAAAGCTGAGGTCTCCAACCAATAAGTAAAATAAATTTTGGAGAAGGTAGTCAGAACTAATAGGAAAGATTAGGCTATGAAGCTCGATGATGTGCTGTGGGGGTTCCGAACTGCATACAAGACTGTGCTTGACATGCCACCTTATCAAATTGTCTATAGGAAGCCATGCCACTTACCCGTAGAGATTCAGCATAAGTCTTTTTGGGCATTGAGAAGTTTGAACTTGTGCCTTAAGAATTAAAAAGAGTTGAGGTTGACTTATATAAATCTAAACGAGTTCAGAAATCAAGCTTACAAAAATTCAGTGATCTACAAGGAAAGAATGAAGAAATGGAATGATTCGAAGATCACTTACAAGGAATTCAAGAAAGGGGATGAGGTATTACTCTTTAACACTCGTTTGAAGCTCTTTGCAGGAAAATTAAAATCGAAGTGGATGGGACCATTCATTATCCATAGAGCCTGTTGAGTGGGGAGTTTTGAGATCATGAATAAGGACGGAGACATCATAGCGGCGAATGGGCATCGATTTAAGCATTATAAGTCGCCGGATGATGCTTGCCTCGTCTTTGAGGATAATTTCATATGGTACCTTCATGATTCTCCGACGTTAAACAAGAGCGCCTGTTGGGGGCTTTCCCTACTGTTTTATTGCTTTATTTCATTAGTGTGAGTAAGAAATTTTTATATTTAACGTGCTTACTTATTGGAAATTACATCTCTTTGCAAACTTAGTTTCGACTATAGTTTCTACTAACTTTGGGGGTGTGATGTACTTACCTCATCATTGTACCGAGAGTATAAACTTTTCTTTGTAATGTTTTTTAGGGGAATTATTTTTTTGCGGCATATTAAAACTTTAATCGGTGTTGATGTGTCAATTTTTTTGCAATTTGCCTAATGTTCAGTGGTGTTTATTTATTATGTCGTATGCAGAGTATATATACATTTATTATTGAGTCTTAATGGTGGTTCTCTAGCTATAGTTTTGCTCTGTTTTGGTACCTAATGATAGTTTTTGAGCTTGAAGTTCGTAGGGGACGAAGAAGCATCGAATTTGAAGGATCAAGAGGCCGGTTCGAACAAGAGGGAAGGTCGAGCCAGACGGTTCAAGTTGAATTGGTAATTAGATAATTTGCTACATGTTGATTCGACTTAGAAGCTGTGGATCGACCAGTGGTTCGAGTCGAACCAGCCATCTGAAAGTTTGTTACAGGATGGTTCGACCTTAACATCCTGGTTCAACCAACAGTTCGAGTCAAACTAGATCCAAAAGTTGTCCAGAAGTGTGGTTCGACTACCTAGTTCGAGTCAAACTAGCTAAGGTAAGTCGTGTTTTAAATGTGATTCCAGAACCTGTTCCGTACACTCTTCACACCACCCGCACTCGAATCCTCTCCGAACCAAAAACCCTTTTTCCAAACTTTGATTTTACTTCATTCTACTCCGATTAAACCACTTTCTACCCTTCCCACACTTGATTTCTCACGAATTTGGAGATTTTTAGTTGAAAAAATAGGGTTTTCTATCCAATTTGGGGATTTTTGTTTCTTGTTGGTACTATGTTATAACTGGATCAAAAGGTACGTTCTCTTGACTGTATTACCCTAGGATTGAAGCTCTATTGCTTGATTTTAAGTGGGTAAGTCGATTGAACTAGTTTTTATATGGATTCATGGTGTAATTTAGATGTTTGTATAAAATTTCTTATGAACAAGTGATGGGTTCGATTTTAATTGTTGATTCTTGTTTAAACCTTGATGATTACTTGAAGTGTTGTGGAATTTGTGTGGTGAAGTGAGCATGTTCGAACTTTGAGTTGATTTATGAAGTTTGATAAAGCGCATGCTTAAGTGTAGAAAGTGAAGTGAATGATGAAATTATGGAAATAATTCTTGTTGGATAGTTGAATTTGAAGTAAAATTGGAATAGCATGTGTATGGATTCATTGTTAAATTTTATGAACACATGGAGTTGAAAGCATGATTGTTTGAAGTTGATTGTACATGAATAACTTGAAGTCTTGAGTAGAGTTTAATGTATAGTTAGTTTTGACCTTAGATTGGTTGCTTTTCTAGTATTTGTTTGGTATTGAAATATTGTTCTTGTAGGAAAGGAAAGGCGATTGAAATCCACTCCAAAAGAAGGGAGGATAGGCCACCTCGTGAAGACGAAGTTACGACTTAAGGAGAGGCTGCCGAGGAACTTTCATATACAAATGGAGAATTAAGAGGAGATCAAGGATCGATGGGTTGCGATGTCCGATAAGATCACTCGCACAAGGTACTAGAATGATTATGCAATGAGAACAATGAATATCCGGGATGATATTATGTGGATGTTTTATCAAGTGGGGATCAATCACTTCATGGAGCTGAAGAGGCCTACATACTTTCATGTAACTATAGAGGTATTATGTTCGATCACAATCAAGAAGGGTTCTAGTTCTTTTTCATACGAGTGTTCATTCCAGCTGGGAGGCGAAAAGAGAACATGGACAACTGAGGATTTTAATGTGCTGCTAGGGACTCCGAGGGGGATTTCTTGGTACGAGAATGAACACTTCAGGCCGAATGATTTTTAGAGGGCTATTTTAGGAGAGGATATGAATTTCAAGATGAAGGAAGCTCGTGTTGCTTTGATTCGCAACCCAGTCATCAGATAAATGGATAGAGTTTTGGGCAATATACTGTTTGCCCGATCTGAGGGAAGTTGCGTATCTAGGGGAGAGTTGTATGCTCTATGGTGTATGTTAAATGGGGTGTAGTTCAATGTGGGTTCTTATCTGATTCAGCAGCTTTACAGATTCAGGAGTTCCTATTTTCAAAGAGTGAATATTGGAGAATTGGTTACTCCTATGGCTGAGTCACACCACATGGATTTCACCGGCATTACCCCTATTACGGAGGATCCTGATCTAGTGATGAGTGCATGTGTTCGAGCTGGATTCGCTTTTCATCGAGATAGGGACTGGTTTTACACTAGGGGATCTAATCCTTATTCTTTCATGTTTCCATACGATGTGAGGGCTTTGATTAGGATCCAGGGTGATAGAAATATGTTGACAGATAGTTTGGCACACGTGGCGATATCAATTGCTTGGATGAGGATGGGAGACTGGAAGACTGTTTCTCAGATGTATGCTGCAGGGATGTATCAGGAGCTGCAGAGGATAATAGATAATGTGCCGAGTAGCAGCCTAAGCACGATGAGGAGATGCATGGAGCGGAGCCGATTGAGCATCCTAAGATAGAGATACCGCAGCAGCAAGAGATGCCACCACCACATCCACAGCAACATTGGGACAGTCCTGATGACTACTATAGAGAGAAGTTTTGGTTGATGCATGAGCACCTAGTTAACCTAAACAACAATCAGAAAGAGAGAAACCACCAATTGGGCCTGTTGACGATGAGCTATGCCGCGCTCGATATGCGATACAATGCGCTGCATGCCAACTATGTGGTTATGGATTAGAGGTTAGGAGATTTGAGTGATAACTATCAAGCTTTGGATAAGAAGGTGGATAGCCTACAGAGAGATTTTGATGATTGGCGTAGAGATGATGATGATGATGCTCCACAGGAGTAGAGGGCGCCAGGTTTTCATTTTTATCTGCTTTATTTCATCCCTCTTCTCTTTTATCTTTACAGGTTGGGTATTTGATGGTGTGAGTTGCATGTATTGATATTCTATACTGATTTTAATATTGGATTTAATTGGTGATACTTGATTTGGATTGATATGATGGGTTCTTTGACAAATATGTTACATTCGTATTTTGAATTTGTTGATTTTTTTGATGAGAAGCATGCATAACTTGTTAAATATGTGGAGTTCATTGTGGAATTGATCTTTGTTATATACTATGAGGGTGCTTAGGAATCTATTGCCAATGTGAAAATTTGAGCCTTATGAAATCATGTTACATCCATGCATGATAGTTTATTCTTGTGAGAATAGTTTATATGACCGTATTCAAGAACTTAGCTTGGAGTCTTGTGTGAGAATTATGATTGATTAGTTAATAGAACATGATTTTAGACCATTATTGTTTATTTGAGTCATTTAGCTAAAATTTACCTTCCCATATATTGTATAAATCATTAGAAGCCCTGTTGAGACTTTAAAAGTTTTTTCTTTGGCAAGCCTTGATAAAAAGCCTTATTCATCCTTTACTTGAGCCTTGTTTAACACCCTATTCATTAGTGGAGAGTTGAGGTGAATATATGCTAGCTTGAATGTGAAGAAGAAAGGAAGATAAATTGGTTGAGTGTTATGAAGAAAAAAATATGGTTAAATCTTGTTTAGGGGAAGTGCCTAAAACCAGTGCCCTGACTGCTTAGAAGGGTAGTGCCCGATATTAGTACCCTTGTACTTAGAAGAAAGAAGATGTTGATTCCAAGGAAAAGAAGAAAAGATGAATCGCAAAGATCATGAGAATAAAGATGGAGAAGACGAAGTTGTTTGATAAAAAGCAAAGCTCGAAGGTAATTATCTACTAGTGAATTAGTCACTTTATCTATATTTTCCTACCTTCTCCAAAGAGCCAACATTACAACTCAAAAGCAAGTCCCTTGTGATTCTAGTAATGAAAAGATTATGAGTTGATTTTTTAAACCCTTGCCAAACTTATGGTTATGAGGGTATATGTTAACTTTTTTAAGTTTAATTCACACTTGAGAGCGAGAGTAACACTTATCTTGTGAGCTAGATGACTTAGTTCTCCGAAGAGTATTATAATTGAGTGATGTTTTTGCATGAATAAAATGTATGATGCCAGTGGTACTTGTTTTAAATTGATAGAATTACATGTGTATGTATGTATTGTACTTGACTTTATGGACTTGTGAATTTAACACTTACTCTTGTGGTTTTGATTTCGTTGCCTCGGGACAAGCAATATGTAAGTTTGGGGGTTTGATGAGAGTGTAAATTCACGTAATTAAAGCTCTGATTTATGTGATAATGATGAATGATTTGATCCTAAGTAGAGATGAATCGAGATATGTAGTGGAAAGTCACGAATCAGATGCGCTTGAGGCCGTTTGACCGGATTCTCGAAGGAAAATAGGACTGAAATGATCAAAACTGAAAAAGAAGGGATTAAGTATCTGGTTCGACCAAAACACGGGTGGTTCGACCACCAGTTTGGGTCGAACTAGGCATCAGCGATTCTATTTCAGAATGGTTCGACCAGCCGTAGAGGTTGAACCGTGGTTGAACCAAAAGCCTAAAAAGATGCAGAAGTGATTCGACCACGATACTTCTGGTTTGATTAGTCGTTCGAGTCGAACTAGGCATCTGCCTATTCGTTACAGGTCGGTTCGACCAGGCTGATAATGGTTTGATCAAGGGCTTTAGTTGAACCAACACGCGAGAAACTTCTGGATCCATATTTTTAAACCTTCAGTATGTATTTTTGCTCAAAAAGCCCATTAGAGGACCGTTGGAGGAGCTAAAAGTATAAAAGGAAGACCCTTCACAGCAAAAAGAGACGTCATTCACCACCTTCATTCTACACAACATCGAAACCCTACCATTATCCATGGAGCTGTGGAGAGAGATTCATCTGTCGAATCAAGTGAGAACCAAGTGAAGATTCAAGTTGGAGAGAGATGCGACGGTGCCCACATCTAGGGTTTACTTCGCTTCTTAATTTATCTTGTAATTTTTATGACTATGGGTAAGATCTATCCAACTACCATGATTGTTTTCGATCAATCATAGGCTAGAACCACTTCGGTAGTTCTAGGGTTTATGAAGGTTTTATGACTTAATTGAACTTCCGTGTGTATACTCCATACAACATTACTTATGGTTTATTTTTTATGAGAATGGAAATCTACGTCTTTTCGGTCTCACAATGCACTGTTTTTACTAGAATAATGCTGTGTAATCGTGTGGAATTGTGTGGTTTATGTATTTTGCATAATTATGGTGCTACTAACGTGTTTTGTGGAGTTTTGAAGGGTAAAATAGGTTAAAATAAAGTAAAATCGAAGACGGGAGAGAAACAAGCTCAAATGGGTTTTACTCGAGTTGCAAGGGTCAACTCGACCTAGCAACTCGAGTCGAGTGATGTGCCGTAGAGGGTCAGAATCGATCACGGAGTCAACTCGACTTATCTTGGGCAACTCGACTTGTAGCTCGAGTCGAGTAACATCTGAGGCAAGCTGAGTTGCATGTCGTGTGAGGCAGAGTCGGGACAGATTTTGTACAGTGAGCCAACACGAGTTGACAAGTGATGACTCGACTTGCCAACTCGACTCAAGTTGGTGTACGGAGAGAATCCAGTTTCAGAGAAGTGTAACATGACTAGATAGGCAAGAGCTCGACTTGGTGACAAAACTCGTGTTAGGGTGACTCGAGTTGCATTTCAAACCAACACGAGTCGTTGCTAACTCGAGTTGGAAATCCCAACTTGAGTTGGGTTATTTTGGGCCAAAAGTCAGGATTTTTGATCCCCTGTGTGCGAGAAAGTATAAAATTAGCCCAAAGGACTTAGTTTCGAGGACCGATCATTGAACACAAGAACAGAAGGTGAATTCAATTCACGCACCATCCACCCACATCCACTCACATCAGAATTCATCCATCCATCCATACATCGGTCTGGAGGAAGAATTAAGTGCGATTGAGAGAGCAATCCAATCGGAGAAACAGAGGAAGGACGCGAACCACGTGACAATAGGGTTTCATTTTCTTCTCTTAATTCCTTCTTTTGTGATTTTATTATGAAATTGTTAGCCATGAGGGTTGTCTGTAACCTCATGGGCTGAAAACTCTTTTACAGTTCTAAGGATTGAAGGTTAGGGTAGTTGATTTGTAACCTTAGACAATGTATTGTGATTTCATTGCTATTAAGATTCTTATTTATTTGATTTGTTTCAGATTATATTATATGTTTATAACGTCTTCATCACATGCTATTGATGTTGCCCGTGATGCTTGGTATGTTGTGTTAGCTTGTGTGCATACGCATTTGATATTGTCTGTTTGCTAGGGGTTATAGTAGTTTGCCCTTGAACACAATAATCCTAAGGGCTGGTAAATAGGATACTTGATATTTTTAGTGGAACAATGCAATTAAGAATTCAAGTAGGAAGTGAATAGGATTGAATAGTACTTTCAGAGAATATATGTTAGTCGAATTAGCCATCCGGAGGTTTATGAAATTTGCTTTATTAGTATCTATGAAGGAGGTTCAAAACTATTCGAGCATCATCTTATGATGTATTTCCATTAAAACGGTATGAATGAACAGTAGGATGTCTAGGAGACCAAATTAATTGCACTAAACCTGATACCTTAGAGCTGTTACTTTTCTCTTGATCAATATTGAATAATTCCTTACTTTTATTTATTTTGTTATTTGTTATTTAAATTCATCAGTTATTAATTCATTCAAATCCTGGAAATTGGTTACGTTAATTCTAGTTGAATAGTAATTATTAGTAAAATAGATAATTAATTGTCTTAGTGGGAACGATATTTAACTGGGGTACTTGCATCTGCAATTGACATCTCTACACTTAGGGATTCAATTGGAGTGCGCAATTTTTGCCTAACAAGTTTATGGCGTCGTGCTGCCGGGGACAGTAAATTATTTATTTGCTTTTGTTACTTATTTAATTAGAATATTTTCTTTGAGATTTAATTGTCTACACTTTGAATTTTCTTGAAGTTGCATGCACACCAGTTCAAAGAAGGGAACACAAAATCTTGAATTTGATCCGGAGGTTGAAGCGTCTGCTAGAAAAAGGAGAGGTGCAGCAAAGAAGATCAAAGAACCTTCTAAGGCTGTTAAGGTACCGAATTCGAAAAAGAAAGGGACACATCAGCACCTAAAGCAGTTGTTGAGGAGGAGAAAGAAAAGATTGAATATCAAGTTATCCCAAAAGAAGCTGAGTCAGAAGTTGAAGCAGAAACAGCTATAGAATCAGCAATTGTGGGAGATAGAACACATGAAGATGACATTGTCATCCGAGAGATGTTCAAGTCTATCAATCGTTGAGGATCAAGCGTAGTTGGGGCCATTCAAGCTGATGAAGCAAATGATATAAAACCAGCCCTGATCAACATGGTGGAGAAAAATCCTTTCGCCGGAGTTGTTTTCTATGAACCCTATGGACATTTGAAGCGCTTCAATAGCTACATGGATACAGTTAAAGCCGCTGACAATACTAATGATAGATGGAAGATGAGGCTTTTCCAATTTTCTCTAGCTGACAAGGCAAGGGAGGTATGACAAGTTGACTGGGGACAGCTGTGCTAATTGGACTGAGTTGCAACAGTTGTTTGTGGATCATTTTATGCCACCAGGGAAGATTCTTGCACTTAAACAAGAAATTAATCAGTTCAAACAAAGGAGAGACGAATCGTTTGGAGAAGCTTGGGAGAGATTCACTGATGCATTGAGGACATGTCCACAACATGGACTCAAAAAGTCACAGCTTATCAGTGTCTTTTACAATGGTCTTGACAATAAGTCTAGAGTGCTAGTCAATGCTTCTGCTGAAGGAACGATCTTTGGGAAAATATCAAATATAGTGGAGAAGCTGTTCGATGACATCTCGATAAACTCTAGAGATTAGCTATCGGAAAGGATTAGAGGAACTTATATACTCGGAAAAGTTGCTAAGGTTGAGGAAAAGTTTTCTGAACGGATAGAAATGATAAATTTATCTCCTAGTTAGAACAGATGAATAAACACCTGGTTACTTTGATATCAGGTAACAGTGGGGGAGTCAACCAAGGACCTGCTAGTGATGATGTGGTGATGAACGTGCCAGAAGTAGAAGACGCAAATTGGGCTATGGGGAGAGTCTCCAAGGTTCAAGAGCACCGCAGAATTGGCAGGGAACAGATACCCTCAAGGCAATTCTAACCAGAGAAAAAACCAAGGGGGAGGTCCTAGCAGTCAAGGAGGTCCAAGCAATCAAGGAGGTTGGCAGAATTAGAAGAGACACGAAAACTTTTCCTATTCTAATCCCAACAATGCAGTCACATACCCTCCAAACTTTGACCATGGAGCCAAGCCTGAAGAAGGGAAGCCCAATATTGATGATGTGTTAGCAAAATACATGCAAAAAAATGATTCTGACATCAACAAGATCAATAACTGCATAGTACTCATGGACTCGAACATGACAAAACAAAATGAGGAAGTGAACAAGCAGTTGCAGAATCTAACATATTCAATGGGGCAGATCTCTACCATGGTAAACCAGCAGCAGCAACATTTTCAAAAAGGGAAGTTTCCATCATATACAGAAATAAACCCTAAGGAAACTGCAAAAGCAATCACTCTGAGGTCCGGGGAGAAATATGAGGGGCCAGAACTAATGTAGGATAAGACAAAGGAAAAGTAAAGACACTCAGGTACTAGCTCGGAAGCAGTTCAAGAGGAGACAAGATTGAGGGTTGATCAAGTTGAGCCCAGTGTACCTGCAGATCAGGAAGAGCATCAAGGTTCAGTACAACCCCAGCTAGATACAAGCTCACCTACAGGGTTTCCTGCATGTCCAAATACAGTAGTGAGCCAATCGGATCAAGCTATAGCTGATAAAAAATGGCAGCGGGCAAAGAAATTGAGAGAAACAGAAGAGGTGTTTAAGAAGGATAGTTTGAGTCTCCCAAAAATAAGGGTGCCAATTCCGTTTCCTAAAAGATTGCTTCCAAAGAGCCTCGATGAGAAATTCAGAAAGTTTGCTGAGGTAATGAGGAGCATTCAGATCACCATCCCATTTGCAGATGCTTTGGATCAGATGCTTTACTTTGCAAGGTTTATCAAAGAGCTCATCTCCAGAAAGAGAAGTCTGAACACTGTGGGGAGGTAAACCTGATAGAAAATTGTAGCTCTATTATCCAGAGGAAGTTGCCTAAAAAGCTGAAGGATCCTGGTAGCTTCAACATCCCTTGTGAGATAGGAAAAGGGCCTACAAGGAGAGCGTTGTGTGATCTTGGCGCCAGTATTAATTTGATGCCCCTGTCAGTATTCAAAAAGCTTGGTTTGGGGGAGTTGAGGCCTACATCAGTGGCTTTACAATTAGCAGACAGATCATTGACTTACCCCGAGGGGGTTATTGAAGATGTGCTGGTGAAAGTATCCAACCTGGTTTTTCCTGTTGACTTTTTGGTTCTAGATATGGAAGATGATGTAGAGGGGGTACCTCTGATCTTGGGGCATCGTTTTCTAGCTACTTGGAGAGCATTGATTGATATATTTAAGGGTGAGCTGAGGTTAAGGTTAAACGATAAGGAAATTATCTTTTCATTGAATAAGGCGATGCAGTGGCCCACAGAAAATCAGCAGTGTAAGTTGGTTGAAGTAGTAGAGGAGATTTTGGAGGAGGACTTGCCATTGATCCTATCTAAGGATCCAGTGGAAACGTGCATAAGCGAATCTTTAACTTCACCTACTATTGATCTTGATAGTATGTCTAATGAACTTGCTATTGATTTTCTTGAGACCTTACTTAATTTTGATGAGAACAGGTACAAGCAAGAGGACCAACCAGTGGAAGAAGCCATGTGGACAAGGGAATATCTGCCTCTTCGAGTTGAAGGAGACAATATAAAGGAGAAGAAGAAGACTGAGCTTAAGCCACTTCCAGATCATCTGATGTACGCTTATTTGGGGGAGGAAGAAACTTTTCCGGTAATCGTATCTTCTACCTTATCTAAATGTGAACTTGACAAATTGCTAATTGTGTTGAAAAAGTATACGTCTGCTATAGGGTGGACAATTGAAGACTTAAAAGGGATTAATCCTGCTTTTTGTATGCATAAGATTAGGTTAGATGATGAAACTAAATGTTCTGCATCAGCGGAGGTTGAACCCTGCTATGCAAGAGATGGTTAGGAAACAAGTGCTTACATGGTTAGATGCAGGCATTATCTACCCAATTAGCGATAGTACCTATGTGAGTCCATTGCATGTGGTAGCTAAGAAGGAGGGAATGACTGTAATTTTATCTGATAAAGATGAAGTGCTTGCGACTAGAGTACCTACAGGGTGGCGTGTATGTGTTGATTATAGGAAGTTGAATGAGAACACGCGTAAGGATCATTTTCCTTTACCCTTTATGGACCAGATGCTAGATAGATTTGTAGGGTATGAGTTCTACTGTTTCTTGGACGGGTACTCTGGTTACAATCAGATAATGATTGCACCGGGGGATCAGGGTTTTATGCGCGAATAGTTTTGGACCTCCTTCCCAGATACTAATAAGGGATGGTAAATAGGATACTTGATATTCTTAGTGGAACAATGCAATTAAGAATTCAAGTAGGAAGTGAATATGATTGAATAATACTTTCAGAGAATAAATGTTAGTCGAATTGGCCATCCGGAGGTTTATGAAATTTATCTTATTAGTATCTAGGAAAGAGGTTCAAAACTATTCGCGCATCATCTTATGATGTATTTCCATTAAAACAGTATGAATGAACAGTAGGATGTCTAGGAGACCAAATCAATTGCACTAAACCTGATACCTTAGAGCTGTAACTTTTCTCTTGATTAGTCTTGAATAAATCCTTACTTTTATTTATTTTGTTATTTGTTATTTAAATTCATTAGTTATGAATTCATTCAAATCCTGGAAATTGGTTACGTTAATTCTAGTTGAATAGTAATTATTAGTAAAATAGATAATTAATTGCAGTGCGCAATTTTTGCCTCTACAATTGACATCCCTACACTTGGGAATTTAATTGGAGTGCGCAATTTTTGCCTAATAATTTTATATAAGACTATGCGTTTTTAATTCATACTCAGAGTTGTTTTGTGCATCATTAATTGTTATGTAGAGTTTGAATACATATCTTGATTATTAATTTTTATATATCCTCTACCCATTATTTTCTATAAATTCACTTTCATGCTCTACCCTCTTTTTCCAAAAAAAAATTAAAACACATCTTCCACCAATTCGACACTCATGCTTTTTTTTGCCCTTTACCTCTACCAGAACTTAAATTTTTTCCCTCTAAAAAAGAATTTTCACCATATTTTAATTTAAAAACATTAACCCACAACTTCTCCTTAGTATTATTTAACACTAAAAATTCTTGATTAAAAACACCTAGATCTCTAATTTATAGCCCCTCATTTGTCTTTGTTTTACACTGTTAGGAAATATTTATTTCGAATATAATCTAACTGTAATCAATATATTATTATGAAATTATATTAACTATTCAATTACTTTATGAATTTAATTAAGTGATCTAATTAAGATAAAAAGTTCATGGACTATAATAATTATGATATGGGTCAATTGAGTAGATATTTAATACTACATCACTAAGTGATTGTGAGTGACCTACTTGGGTAGTATATAAAAGTTCCAAGGTTTTGGTCCCCAATATACTAAACCGCACACAGTCTTCTCTTCTCCCAATCTGAAGAGATTACGAATGTCCTGATGGAATAAGGAGGCTTAGGTGAGGAAGACCACAAAATTATTAATTTCTGAGTTTGTGTTCCGCCTAGAAGACTCATTGGATCAGGTTTGCTTCCGCTTACCGTTTAAATCTCATTTAATCATAATAGGGTTTAGGGTTTTAGGATTTATGAATTTATTTCCTAAAAGTGGTATCACAGCCACCTTATTTATGATTCTCTGAGATCTGCATATATTGTTATAAGATCCAAATATTGTATTTGAATCTTTTGCAAAATCATGATTTAATTAAATCTGGAGATTAAAATTTCTTAATGGTTCACAAATTTTGGTTTCTATTGATTATGGATCGATCCGTGAAGCTTAAATTTATTTATGGGATTTTAAAAAAAATTCTCATTGACTGGATCACGTGATTTTTTTCTCTTAATTATGAATTGTGGAGGTACTTGAATACACAAAACAGTTGTGTGTTTAAGTAACATATGTTTCGCAATTTAAGAATAATATTGAATACTCCCTCACTTCTATTTCGGATGTCACACTTTCTATTTTGGGTTATATCATACACTTTATTTATAAAAAAATCATTCTTACCTAACATACCTAACATACTTTATCATTTATTTATTACCAAAAAATATCATAATACCCCTAAAAGTTATCATTTTTCTTAATTTTTGTACGGGAAGAGGGGTGCAAATATTTGTGGGTCGAAGGGGAGAAATCCATATCACTCAAGTAATTATGTTGAATTATAATTGTAGCTATATTGTTTTCGAAATTTGGACCATGTGCATTCCATGGATAATTTTGAATAGTGAGATCCACTTATGCAATTTTGAATTGTGATAACGTTAGTTATATAATTAAGTTTGGGAAAATAGATTTTTTCGTCCGCTAACTTTCATTCATTTTGAAATTAATCCATTAACTTTTTTAATTTTGAAATTAGTCCGTTAATTTTATAACAATTTTGAAATTAGTCCATTAACTTCATAAAATTCAACATTTTTGTCCTTTGACCTGCTATGGCAGGTCATTTGAATATTTTCACCACAATTAATGTATATCATATTTTTATTTAATCAATTTTATCTCACTTTTCATTTTTCACTTCCATATATCAAACAAACAATTTTAATCTCATTACTAAAGTGAAGCAAATTTGACTAAATATTGATATTTCCTCCGTCCGCTGGAAAGATGGTATTTTTTCCATTTTGGTTGTCTGTTCCAAAGAGGGTCACTTCCTTTTTTACACACATGAGATCCACACACACCCACTAATACAATTAAAATATGGGATCCACACTCCCACTAATACAACTACTCACTACACATTAAATAACAATAATTTTTAATCAACATGCACAAAAGCAAAATGCCCTCTTTCGGGCGGATGGAGAGAGTATAATATAAATTCTTAGTGAAGGCTATTTTTTTAAAAATAGTATATATATATATTTTTTTTATTTTTTTTTATTTTTTTTTTATTTTTTTTTTTAGAATAACCTGCTAATGACATGTTGAAATTGACGATTTTGTTGAACTTGGTAAACATGATGGACGATTTTCAAAATTTTCAAATATAATGGACGAATTTCAAAATTCTGCAAATATAATAGATGATTTTCAAAATTTTCAAATATAATGGACGAATTTCAAAATTCTGCAAATATAATAGACGATTTTCAAAAAGTGAAAAACTTATGGACTAAATTCAAAATTGGACAAAGTTAGCGAACAAAAAAATCTATTTTCCCAATTAAGTTTTTCTATTTAGCTTATTCCATTAATATTAACGCATAGTTCATGATGAATTGTAGATTATCTCTCCTAAATTTGGTTTGGCAATTAGGAAATCTAACTAAAGTGGAATTGTTGTCAATAATGTGATATGTGTGGGATTCCTGCCTTACATTTCTATTTAGAAATTCATTACATATTTGGATCAGTGCTGCTCCATAATTTGGAGAAGACATGATTTGCTTTTATTTAGAATATAGTTCTTTTGAATTAGTTTATTAATTTAAAAGTGCGGATTGACATATTTCACTTGATTAATACTATATGTGATTGGGATTAATTGATACTAGTGTTTTTTTTTTTTTTTTGTATTTGGCATATAGGATATATGCTATTAATGTGGAAAATATGTGCTAAATTATGAGTTTATAAATTATTGAATTTCATGAAGAATCGATATATATCACATAATCTTGAATTGCTTTGCTAATGTAAGTACCGACATGGATTAATAAATATATTTGTATTTTTTATTAATTTTGTAAATTCAAGTATTATGCCATTTAAAGATTGTCAATAATTCGGATGTGTATATTATTGTATATATATATATATATATATATATATATATATATATATATATATATATATATATATATATATATATATATATAAAAGCAGTCAACCATCTTTTTTCCGCTCAAAATTTTGGGTCAAAATCTCTCTTCAATCTCTCACTTCTCTTCAATTTCTCATCAATTTCTCACCATTAATTTTAGTATGCATTCCAATAATAAATTTAGTCAAATTTTCATTTTATAAATTCATTAAGAAATCAATTAATTGCATTTATGTATCCATATAATAATCATCACTCAAATTTTTACATCGATTTCATTTCTACTCTCATTTAGAAACCCTAAAAGAAAAGCAATGTGATTTTATCGCATCTAATTTTATTCAGTTGGTCAATGAAAAAATATAATTTTCTTATTTATCTTTGATTTTGATTTTATTTTTGTATGCTTATTTTTTTATCCATTAACATGTTGAAATTTGTTTCAATTTGAATTAATTATTGAAAAAATTTGAGTTGTATTTAAAAATAAGGTTAAGTAGTTAAGACATTATTTGGAATTGTTTATAACATATGATTACGTGATGAAATATAAATATTAATAATTCTAAAGTTGTTGGTTTTTTATAATTACATTCATTTATTATACATGAAAAACGAATAAGGGTCGTATAACGTCGATTCAACTAAAAAATATTTAATTCATTACACATAAAGAACTAAAATAAATATACATATCATCACAATAAAAAATCTCATGCAATTACTATTATACACCAATTGTTAAGGTACACCAAATTCATTGACCCACCATATAAAAGTATTCGGATCCTAAATATTTTATTTGGGTCATTAAGGCACTATCCTCTATTTTCTATTTTTGCTTTCCCTTTTCTCACTGAATTTAGGGAAGGCGGTTGTGAAGGCAGCTGTACGAGGAGCGATGCTGATTTCCATCTTATCAAGATCGATGACGATGCCTCTCTCTTCTGTATTTCTCGATGCTCGCCAGTAAGAAGAAGGCGGCAGAAGAGAACAACGAAGATGGTCTGTATTTCTCGATGGTGATGCCTGCCTCTCCCCTCTCTCCTTCGTATTTCTCCTTTTTTATTTATTTTTTCTAGAGATCTAGGAGACGATAATGATGGTGCCACCGTTGGAATAACAGATCCTTAAAGGATGATTTTAGAAATTTTAGAGTCTAATTTTGGGTAAATTTGATTCGTAACTTTACCTAATTAATTTTTTGAATTTCTAGATGATTCCAGATTTTATCCCAGACATTTATTCCCCTTGTCAAATTTTCAGAGTTTATTCTTAAATTTGATTTTAGTATTGTGTAAAGAGATAGTTAATTGGCAATTTTCAGAGTTTGTTCTTAAATTTTAGTTTTAGTATTGTGTAAATAGATTGTTAATTGCCAATTGTATTGGAAATACAATCTTAACTGGAATTAATCAACTATTTGTATTATTTTTTTTGGATCAGTGTATACATCGTTGTTACTTAGTGTATGAGTAATTATTGATAAATCTATTATTTGTACTTAATGGATAAGTAATTATTAATAAATGTATTACTTTTATGATTAAATGTATACTTAATTTTATATATAAAAACTAGTATTTTAAATCTTATTTATTTTTAATATGCATTTTCATAATCAATGTAATAGTTATAATTTAATAGTATATATGTTTTTCTTAATAAATGTATTATTTTTTTAAAAAAATCATTATTGATATTATTTTTATCAATATTTTAATTAATATATTTATTTATTTTTGTTATACACGTTAGCATAAAATATTATACATTTTAGTATAAAATGTACTATCTCCGGCCACTTACAAGGTAACCGTTTGCTGTTTGCACGTGTACAATTCTAAGATCTTTATTTGCATTTTGCACGTGGATTAAGGAGTACTATTATTATAGGTAAAGTGGGTTGTTGTATTAGAGAGAAGTGGTGGGTTATATTGTGTACTTTCTTTACTAAATAGAGGAAATTGATACTTTTGAAGCGAACGCCAGGAATAGTGAAATGGATACCTAGTAAGTGGCCGAAGGGAGTAATAAATTCATATGTATATACTTTAATATTTAAGTGTACATATTTTAATATGAAAGTGTATAAGTTGTAACCTATTAACGTATACGTTGTAACGCATTAACGTATATCATAATAAAGATACTTTTTTTTATTAATATATAAATTCATTGAATTTTCTGGTGAACAACAAACAATTCATTCATCCAAACAAATAACAATTACAATGGATAGAGGCACAACAAACATTTACAATTGAAACAATTACAATTGATTCCTCCAATAGAAAGGGAAGACATGGCGGACAGAGTAAGGCTGAAATCTGGTGGAGTGAGGGGAGAAGGCAATGGCACAGGGAAGACATGGCGAGAAAAATTTGGCAGGGGAAGAAGGCAATGGCCTGAAAAAGATGAGAAACCTCTGAGATTTGACAGAGGAGGGCGGCGGCGCGGCCAGATTGAAAGAGAAGAGAGAGAGAAGGCGATCGATTTGGTAGATTGAAAGAGAAGAACGACCAGATTGGGGAAAAAAGGGAGCGGAGGCGGAAGAAGGCGGCGGCAGAGGTGGCGGATGCAGAGGAAGGCGACGTCGGGCAGCTAGATTGAGAGAGAAGAGAGAGGAGCCGCAAGATACGACCAGAAAGAGAGAGAGGGGCCATGATTTTTCGTAAAAAAGAAATTACCCGGTCAAAAATTTTAGGATTATATACTAGATCTATTTAAAATATGAATTCTGTTTTTAGTGTACACCAATTGTACTGTAGATCAACTCAAAACCTCATACATATGATTTTCTTTCGTCTTATTCTAATAGTTATATTTGCTTTTTGCACAGGTTGCTTTTTGCACAGGGATTAAGAAATTTAGTATTTTAATGTGTATTGAGGTGAGATAAATAATATTTTAATGTATAGTAGATGATTGTATTAATGTGGAAAATAAGTCCCATTGAGATATTTTATTTACTTAATTGTGGGTCTCATACACACAAAAAAAATATAACCGTTATGGGACGGAGGGAATACGTAATTATATGTGTTTATGTATCCACTCTATATATATATATATATATACACACACACACATTCACTATTACAAAAATATTATTTATATAATTTTATTTTTTAAATCTATCTCCTTGCAATACATGGGTTAAAATGCTTGTTTATATATTTAAAAACTTTAATGGCCTTAGAATATTTGCCTAATATAATTTGTTCTAAATTAGGATTTGAAATTTTTAATTAAGCTAACAAATCTTTCAGTATTTTTAAATTTTTATGAATCATCTAAAATTCTCATTTGGTTTGTGGAATTTAATTAAATTAAAATTTGGAAGACATTTTTTTTATTTCATTTAATTTAACGTAATATGTTATAATATTTGTTTAATTGGTTTAGTGAATTTTCAATCTAGTCAATCAAAGCATCATGTTGTCATAACAACCTTTGTTTGTGGAGTGTAACTTTATTGAAATTACATAGATGAGTGTAGAATTATTTGTTTGTACTATGTTCGGCCCATAGATAGGCACAGTTTGAAAAAATTAATAACACACATGTGACAATAAGTATGTGATATTTATTTTCAAATTTTGGTGTGAACATCAGTAGGTCTATAGATAGACTTTTATTTAACAGAACTTATTATCAGTACTTAATTATTATACCAAGATTACCCTTGCAATTAATTTTTGTACATAGACGAGATTAATGTTTCACAAGGTGTCTTGTGATGGGTCCACAATTAGTAATGTTGTGCGAGTGTATCTTCATGCGGGTATTGATTGGCCCAAAGGTAGATTAATATTTGGCCTGAAATACACAACCACTTATAGTGCTGAATATGTTATAATTATTTGGTTTTATATGTGAGTAATAAGTTGGCCCAAAGGAAGACTATTGTTTTACAGTTCTTATTGTCAGTATTTGACCACTGTGTGAAAGTATCATTTAAATTAGTATTATTATCCAAAGACTTGATACTAATGTTGTGCTCGATTCCTCAAGATGATTCTAAATTATTTAAAATTTGAAAGATTATAAAGTTTAATGGAAGCATGATAGTTATTTCGAATTAATTCTTTGTATAATTAAGAAATCTGCCAATTAAGTTATCCATACATCAACAACACAATCATATATGATGAGTGAACTTCAACAATAAGGATGAGACTAATAGGGTTCTATCTAAATTTGTCTCAATAAAGTAAAAGGGCAATAAAAGAAAACTCATTAAGAAAGCAGTTAAAGACAAAATTAAAGTATAATCTTCTATTTTCTCTTAAATGCTTGTGGAATTGTCTTATAATACACCTTATTAAGATTGTTCAGAGTGAATAGTGTAGTAATGACAAAACAGAATTCCACAAGATATGGTTACTAATGGGAGAACCACTAAAGATTACAGCTTGTGGTCTCAATAAGGTACAAACTAAAGTAGTTGTGAATACTCTTTATGAGTTTCAAATTTTGTGATGACCAACTAAGGTTAAATCTTTGTTATCTACTAAAGAAAATTGGGCTCAAATATATATCATCTACTTTGTTGGTTATGAATAAAGATTAAAATTTTATGATCACATTTATTAGTTCATATTGAGAAGGGTAGTACAATATTCTTCGAGGATGTTGATTTGGGGAGAAGAATATTATTAAAGACAATGTCTTTCACGGGGAGTCGATTCGACTCCTACTTATATTTTTAAAAATGTACAAATCTAGAATAACTTTAGGACAATGTCAATAATATTTAAGAAATAACAAATTTAACAACCTCAAGAATTAATGTCACTAAGGAAACCACTTGTAATGTCAGCAGATTATTATACATATTATACATAAAATACTTATGTCCTATAATTATTTAGTATTATCTTTATTCTGATTTTGAATTTCAAATATCACTTCCCATATTTTTCTCAACTTCAAAACGTTAGGACCAGTCCAACGTGTTCAAGTATTTCTCAACCTACTAAGTCTCATTCTGCGATCTTACTCTCACGAAATTAATTCTCTCCTCAACTGTTTTTTCTGTTCTTTCGCATTCTAAAGGACCTCTATGTGAATCCCAACCTTCATCCAGTAGAGAATAATAGAAGAAATCAAAGGTACGATATTTATCTGTTCTCATCGTCAATTTATATTCTTAGAATAAAAATCATAGAGCCCTCTTACTCATTAAACTTCATCTTCTAATTCCAATAGTGTGAATTTAACTATATCAGGAGTTGTTCGTCCTCAATTATTATCCAATCAAGATTCGTTGTAGACTTTTTATTCCGTGTAAGTCTCTTATTATGAGTAATTATTTAACGTTTCAGTTGCCTTTCCATTGTTTACTCTAGGATTTATATAGGCAAATGTTTTTCTTGTTAAGAGGCACTTTATTTTTAGTCTTCACATAGAGTGAGTTTCACGTATTATAGGAGGAATAGATCATTATAAATTTATTCATGCTTCCTTTTGTCTAAATGTTCAATACCGATAGCAGCAGCCACAGTCCTTTTCACGAGTCCACTAATTTATTTTTGCATTTTTATATATTGTTTTGATATACCAAAAGATTTCATTAACAATTGGTCACTGATATATAAATATATTTTACAAGTTCCATTCTAAAATAAAATTTAATTGTTTTTTTAGATGTGTATGCGTCTTCTACCCACTATAGTTACAGTAACTTAAAATTTTAATATAAGAACATTATGAGTGCATTCAGAGGGTTTTATACCACGTGTTGGTTATTTCTTTTTAAGTGGAAGAGTGATGTCAGGTGGCTGCCATTGAAATTTCTTTCTAATGTTATTTAATTTATTTATTTATGGATAACATGATTGCATAAGGAATAATTAGTAGTATTCCACTAAAATGTATATATATATATATATATATATATATATATATATATATATATATATATATATATATATATATATATATATATATATATATATATATATATATATATATTCTGTTTATCATTAAAGTTTCAATTTTAAATTATTTTATAATACATATTTTACTATTATTATTTTATAATTAATAGTAATTTGTTGGTGACGTAATCCTACTCTTATCACTATCTATACTATAGGTTCTAGTAAGTAGATAACAATAATGGTCATGATAATTAGAATTATCCATTCAGAACACATTATTTAAATTTAGGCGATAGGCTGAGTATACGACCGAGGTCTTATTTAAATTTTATTACGTATAGGCAGCAAGGAGTTCGTTAGTTACAAGTTCTGCTGCATCAATATTTTGGATTATAGTCAACTTGATTTCATTTTAAAGGTGGGGAAATTCTTACTTGTCTTTATTAACTACTATTTATGAAATCATTGAGCTCATGCATGTACATATAGGTACCCACACCTTTATAAACGAGACATAGTCTCCTGACCTTTATAAATGAGACATAGTTCTCATGACCTTTATAAATGAGACTTTTACTACTTGAATAATTGAGAAATCGATTGTTCAGTATATTTACATCTACATGATTCATGTTACTTGGTATTTACATGTGGTATTTAATTTTGGCAAGTATGTTTCTCCACTGAGCTTGTGGTTTTGCTCACCCCAAATATTTATCTTTTTAGATGGAAGAGCTGACGTGGTGGGACAAAATGATACTTAGCAAATTTTCATTTTTACTTAAAACTTATTTATTTCTAAATTTTTGCTAGACGTATGAATTTATGCATTTTATTTCAACTAATTACATTTGGATTTTATCACTTATCAAGTTGGATCATTTTACTATTATATTTTATTTCCTTTAAAATTTCGCTAAAATATTATTTTTCTCTTACATAAGTTAGAGATTTTAAATAAGTAAAATTTTAGGATGTCACATTGTGGTATCAGAGCGGTTATACGATTCTGTATACCTGTTTTAAAAAAAATACTGGAATCTATCCGTCACACTACGACAGCTCCAATGAGGTATGACATTTACAGAAATTACATTTATGCAAGTTTATCATTTTACGAATTCATGTGAGCTTAAAATATTTTTAAAGTATTTTAATTCGAGTATAGATGCAGTAAGGATAAGTCATTTATAGCTCTTAGAGCCTATTAATTAGAATTATTTTACATCATTAGTAAAGCGCTTAATATATTAGTAGCCCAAATTTTATGTCAAACGTAGACTTAGAACTCCTCGTAGGAACGCCAATAGAAATGATAATGCTAATGCTAATGCCCCTGATGCTAATGCTTTGCCGAATTTGGTTTCGAACCCTAATCAGAACCAAACTCCGCATGAAGTTCCAAACCAAGCTTCGCAAAAAGTTCCAAATCAAGTTTCGGAAAATCCTCAAGGTGATCTATAGGAGAAATTTTTGAAGTACAATCCACCTAAACTTACAAGACGTGAGCAGCCAGAGTATGTGGAAGAGATGTTCATAAACTTGGATAGAATTTTTTATGTTATGGAGTGCAATGATGCACAACGAGTCCTCTTGGCTTCTTTTCTGATAGTTGAGGATGCATATCATTGGTGGAGGGGCTATTGGAGGATGCGGCCAGCACAGGATAGGGTAGCTCTTACTTGGGATGATTTTAAGGATATCGTGATGGAGCAGTATTTCCCCGACTCTTACCGTGATGAGAAGGAAGTTGAGTTTCTTGAGTTGCAGCAGGGAGACATGACAGTGATTGAGTATGAGAGGAAATTCAACCAGTTGTATAGATCTATCCCAGATTTGGTTGATACAGACCGTAAGAAGACTAAACGATTCCTGAAGGGGCTACGACCTGATATACGCTTTATCATCGTTGGAAATGGTCCTATGTCTTTTGCTGAGACATATCGGAAAGCAGCGGCGTTAGGTGTGAGCATGGATATGGAGGAAGCAAGACAGAAAAAGGCTAAGACTTCTGGCAAAAGAAAGTGGGAAGGTGCTACTCAAAGCAGAAGCGTAAATCAGTCTAAGCAAGCAATCACTGGGAAGAGCATTGGGCCGAACTATCAGACACCTAAGCCTATTTGCACCACATGTGGAAAGAATCATAGAGGATTGTGCTTAGCTGGTAAGCGGAGATACTATAGATGTCATGAGTAGGGGTGGGGAAAAATATCGAAAACTCGGTATACCGCGTTCGCCGTATCGAAAAATACCGAAAAATGTCGAAGTTTCAACATACCAAAATTTTCGGTACGGTATGGTTGCCGTACCGATAATTTCGGTACGGTATCGGTATTGGATATTAAAATTTTCGGTATATCGGTATACCAAAATTATTTTCAGTATTTCGATATCGGTATACCGATACCGATATACCGAAAATTTTATATTTATTTTTTAAAAATTTAATTATATATAATACTATATTTAAGTATATATTATATTATTAATATATTTAAATTATTTTTATTTTATTATGTATCACATTTATTCATATATATTTTTTAAAATTTAAATAAGCTTTAATAAAAATAAATAAAAATATAATACACTTCTAAATTAAAATATAGGAGTATAAAAATATAATAATAAAAAATTTATTATTTAATATATAATTATGAATAAATTAAAAGGAACATAAGTGTCAAAGTAGAATGTTTGAGATTAGAAAATTTAATTATTTTGAAATATTTTTATATTAATTTTATTATTTTGATTAAAATTAAATATTATTTTTCGGTATGGTTTCGGTAAATCGGTATTTTTCGATATGTTGAATTTTCGGTATGAAACGGTATGTCAACATTTCGGTATTAATTGGTATTTATCGAAAAATTGGTATGATGTAAATTTCGGTACGGTATCGGTATCCGATTTAATTTACCGAAATTTCGGTATACCGAAAAATCGGTATACCGAAATTTCGGTATCGTTATCGGTATGAATTTTTCCATACCGAAATTTTCGGTACGGTATCGGTACGGTATCGGTATTTTCGGCATACCGATATTACCCACCCCTAGTCATGAGCTGGGGCACGCATCATATAACTGCCCTAAGGGAGCACAGATGAGTTCAGGGTCGATAGCAAAAACTGTAGCTAGTAGACTTACTCAGAGATCAGGTAGGAGGTCGAGGATGTTTGCTATGATCGATGAGGAGGAAGAGCAAGAGTCGGGTGTGATGTCAGGTATGTTATTAGTATCTATGTCCCTACTTTAGCACTATTTGATACTGGAGCTTCTCATTCTTTTATATCCAAAAAGTTTTTTTATGTTCTTGGTAGTAAAATGTTTGAGGTAGATGAACCTTTATCTCTAGATATTAATCTACCTGGCGGAAAGGGGATTCATACTCATACTATGGTGAAAGACATCAACATATGCATTAATAGGAAGAATCTTGAAGCTGAACTGTATGTGATAGACATGAAGGATTTTGACGTAATCCTAGGAATGGATTGATTAGCTAAGAATCAAGCTAATGTTAGATGCCAAGATCAGAAAATAACCTTCACACTTCCAAGTGGTGAGGGAACAACTGTCTATGAAGCCAAGAGTGGTTTTGTACCACGAGTGATTTCTGCACTGAAAGCAGAAAAGATGTTGAGGAAAGGAACTTGTAAAGGGTATTTGATGAATATAATGGGTACTCCTTATGAGACTGTAACGATAAATTATGTACCGATTGTATGTGAATACTCAGACATATTTCCTGATGATTTTCCCAAAATTGCAGCGGATCGACAAGTTGAATTCACTATAGATTTGACGTCTGGGGCAGCACCGGTGTCTAAAGTACCATATAGAATGGCACCCACAGAGCTACAGGAATAGAAAATCAAGATTCAAGAATTACTCGACTTGGGTTTTGTACGGCCAAGTGTATCACCGTGAGGAGAACCAATTCTCTTTGTGAAGAAGGATAGAACCTTAAGAATGTGCATTGACTATCGAGAGTTGAACCGTCTAACTGTGAAGAACAAATATTCACTACCCAGAATTGAAGATTTGTTTGATCAGCTAGCTGGAGCAAGTATATTTTCTAAGATTGATCTGAGATCAGGCTATAATCAGCTAAAGATCAAAGAAGGAAATATAGCCAAGACAGATTTTAGGACTCGCTACGGGCACAACAAGTTTGTAGTGATGCCTTTTGGATTGACAAATGTATCGGCAGTGTTCATGGATTAGATGAACAGAGTTTTCCACCCGTACTTGGACCAGTTTGTCATTGTTTTCATAGATGACATATTGGTATACTCAAAAGATAAGCTGCAACACAAAGAGCATTTAAGGATTGTACTTGAGACACATCGCAGAGAGAAGTTGTATGCAAATTTCAAGAAATGTGAATTTTTGTTAAATCGGATAATATTTTTGGGGCACGTGATTACTACTCAAGGGATTGAAGTTGACACATTGAAAGTGGAAGCCGTAAATGAGTGGAGATCTCCTAACAGTGTGAATGAAGTTCGGAGTTTCCTAGGGTTGCCGGTTACTATCGAAGATTCATTGAAGGATTCTTCAAAATAGCAACCCCTTTAACTCGATTGACTAGAAAAGGTGTGAAGTTTCAGTGGACGGATGCGTGTAAGGCAAGTTTCCAGAAACTAAAGGAGAGTTTAACTTCAGCAACAGTTTTGGTCATTCCTAATCCTACAGAAGAGTTTACAGTTTACAGTAAAGCATCAAAACAAGGACTTGGTTGCGTTCTGCTGCAGCATGGGAAAGTTGTGGCTTATGCTTCAAGGCAATTGAAGACACATGAGATGAACTACCCCACACATGACTTAGAGCTTGTGGCAGTAGTCAACGCTCTAAAGATTTGGAGACACTACTTGTATGCAAAGGAGATGAATAGAGCTTGTCAAAGATTATGATTACACCATAATTACCACCCGGGTAAGGCGAATGTTGCGGTAAATGCATTGAGTCGCAAGTCGAAGGGAGAGATAAGTTGGTTGCTCACCGAGCAAGAGAAATTGGCGAATGAGTTTGTTAGAATGAGAATTGACATCTTAGTACCACCTAAAAGTACAAATTCAGTTCTACCAGCCTTAGTGGTACAACCTACATTGAGAGAGAAGATCATAAATGCTCAAAGTAGAGACTCCTTTTCACAAAGGATGAATGGGCGAGTGAGTGAAGGCGTAAGCAAAGGCTTTGCAGTTACAGATGACGATACACTGACTTATGAAGGAAAGTTGTGTGTTCCATGTGATGAAGATTTAAAGGGCGAAATTTAGGAAGAGGCGCATGATACGCCTTATACAATGCATCCAGGAGGTGTTGGCGTTCGATCATTTAGTTAACGTAAACCGTTAGGGTTACACGCAATTTTACAGCAGCGGAAGTATAATATAGAATTGAATTACCTTTCACCAGGGTATATGTTGAAGAAGATGAAAATTTCGAAAATTCTTGCGGGCAGCATGCGCAGCCACTTGCTTTTGACCATAACTTCCTCATACGATCTCCGATTTGAGTGATCTACACGCCAAAACGATCCTCTCTTCAGTGAATTTCCAACAGTGTATTACACGAACAGTTTGGAGCTACACACGATTTTAGAAAAATCATGGAAGTTGACAAACAGCAGCAGCAAATGACCTTCCGATCTTCTGTTGTATTCCTAAGCCACGTCTTGACGTTCTGTGGGCAACGATCACCAAGACGAACTCAATCTGCAATTCTCTTGCTTTTCATGATTTTAAGCATGTGAATTGAGTTACCGGACTGCTGAGATTGGCTATTTATAGGCTACAACAGCGACCAGGAGGAGAAATTAGGGTTTGGGCCTCCCATTGGGCTTAAGCATCCAAGTTTAGCCCAAAACTTATACTTAAGTCCAATAATAATAAATCAGTCCACTAAAGAAATATTATTGCACTGTCACCCTAATTCCAAATTACGTTATGGGCTCCTTATTATGAGCCCGTTAATCTCCCCATATTTAAGATTCAATGCCCATTAATTAATTAAATTACTGACAATTCCATTAATTAATATCTTTACCGAAAGTAGTACCACTCAACCTTATTATCATGTCGGAATAAATCCACCTGTAGGGTTTACATGTTAATCATTATGAGCTCCTCAAGGGGACATCATCAACCAGTTCCGTTAGGACACAGATCCTTCTACAATCAACAGCACACCATAGAGACATCACCATTTCCTAACTCACCAAGCATATTGATTTAATAATTAAATCTCACCCATTGACGAATCAAGAAAATAAATATGGGCTTACATGTCGAGTTATTGTATAGGGATTAAGAGTACGAACATCCATAATAACAGAGATCAAGTTCTATTATATAGTCAGTATAAACCGAACAATCTCAATGCGGTCCTACTCAATACACACAAAGTGCACTACTGCAATTTATAGTCAAGACAGACTAATGCCAAATCACACTACAACCATACCGATAGATAGTCCCCCTCTATCTCGGTTGTGAACATCTGTTAATACTTTATAAAGAGCCGATAATATAATCTTCCGTGTGATGCTGCATACCACATTATCTACAGTATAAAGTAGATGGACTTTTGCAACATCATTATTGCAAACATTTGATCACATGAATCTCATTTTAAATATTGTTTAAACACTGTTCATACAAAAAGCTAAACTTTTAGTTTACAATCCAACAATCTCCCACTTATACTAAAAGACTATGCTGCCATATTCGCTGGCATACATCTGATTGTCACTCCCACTACATGACTATCAAAATCTTTTGTATTAAGGTCCTTGTAAAAGGATTTATTAGGTTATCATCCGAGCAATCTAGGCGACAACAATCTTTCCCTCATCAAACGATTTCTTGTATCAGGTAATACTTGCTCTCAATGTGTTTAATTGTTTTATGGACTCGTGATTCCTTCAAGTTTGCAACTGCACCATTCTTATCACAATAAATTGTGATGACCTTGGGCAAACTCAGAATCACATCTAAGTTCATTACGAAGTTTCTAGAACCATACAGATACTTTGGCTATCGTAAGGCTCTAATATCATCCTTTTTCCATGGTGAAATCCGAAATATATTTCTATATAACATTCCTCCATACTATGGATCGACTTCCCAATTTAAACACATAACCTTGAGGTGGATTTAATGCTCGTCCACATCATTTGAAAATTCGAATCTAAGTAACCGTCAAAAAGTAAGGAATCTGTCCGGTAAGCCTACATATAATTTCCAGTCCTTCTCAGGCACTTCAAATTCATCTTACCGCAATTCAACATTCTTGTTATGGGTTACATTGATACTCACTATCTATGCCATTGGCAAAACAGATATCCAATCTTGTGCATAGCATTCCATAGATTAAGCTTCTTTATTGTCGTAGCATAGGGAACCGCCTTTATCTATTTTATCTTCTTTTGTGTCTTAAACACATATCTTTAGATAAAGTCACATGCTAAAACGAGTAAGGATTGTATCATTTATTGAAACTTGAGATAAGCACAATATCCTTTCTCGCGATCCTTATAATTAAGATTGCAAGAATATATTTTGTTTCTCTTAAGTCCTTCATTTCATACCACTTTATCAACCATACCAATACGCCCGACAATACTCCTTCATTGTCTCCAATGAGCAAGATACCATCTGCGCACATACAAGAAATACCACCATATTTTTGTCACTCTTTTCACTACACAAGACCCATCCGAGCATTGATTAAATTATATGACACGATTTCCTTATCAAAAATGGATGTTCCATGATCTTAAAACTTGCTTTAATCCATCGATGGACACTTTTAAACTTACACTCAAAATGCTCTTAGCCCTTTGCAATGAATCACCCTGGTTGCTTCACATAGATGTTTTTCTCAAGACTTCCAATCAGGAAAGCTGTCTTGACATCTATTTGCTTTACCTCTTAACCAAAATGAGCAGCAACAGATAAAAGAGTCTGGATCTACATAGGCATATCTATGGGTGAACAGGTTTCCTCATAATCGAACCCTTTCTTTCTGAGTATACCTTTCGAAACAAGCTTTGCTTCTAAGGTTTTCACCTTTATGTATGATCCTTTTTTATTTTGTATGACCACTTCCAATGGCTTTTATACCATTTAGTGGTCCTACAAGCTCCCAAATTTGATTTAGAATCCAGATTTTATTTCAAAATTCATTGCAACTTACTAAGATTCCGCATTTCGATCTTGTAGTGCTTCGTCGTATACATGGGCGATTTCATGTTTACTAGGGACTCTCCCAAAACATAAATATTTTTTGTTGTAGAACAACCCTCCCACTACGACAAGGCACAACATGCAATTGCGTATCAGATGTGACACGCGATGCAGTTTACTTGTGGTATATCCTCTTGTACAATTGGTACTATACTTTGTGTTTTCCCTCTCACATCCTTTAGAATAATCTATACATGGGTTTGTGATTTATTAGATATTCCTTTCCAAAAATCTAGTGTACGTGTTAACAATCACCCTTCGATCTTTTGGACTATGAAATAAACCACCCTTCATTTTTCTAGGATATCCCTCAAACATACAAACATCATACAACATGCTGTTTCTAAGGCTTACCCATAAAATGAAATTTATTAATTTCAAATAATTCAACATCTATCTAACCATCCCATAAGAGTCTTATTCCTTCTTTCCGCCACACCATGCAGTTGGGGTTTGCCTAGTGTAGTTAACTTGGGATTCAATCCCATCCTCTCATTAATAGCTCCTAAACTATCCTAAGAGGTACTCGCCACCATGATTAAATCATAATGACTTGATATATTTTCCATGACGCTTCACCGTATCAGCCATGTACTTATTGAATTAATCAAATTGCCCAGACATGTGGTGCATCAAATAAATATATTAGTATCTAGAATAATCATTGAATATTCAAAACAACCTCTCGTCGGGATAGTCTTAGGATCGCTTAAATTAGAATAAACCAATTCCAACATATCTTTGGCTCTACACCCCTTTGCCTTGTAAAGGCAATTAATCATATTCACTTACAAGCAAGACTCACTAGTTCGATAGTTTCCACTTCCAATAAACCTAACGGTCCACCGGCTACCAACTTTCGAATTGTACTTAAGTAAAATGATCTAGTCTTAGATGCCAAAAGTATGTTTAGTTCATCTTCGAAGGTTCCTTTCTCTTACTAAGATTAGAAGATGCTTTATAAATTACTATTTGTTGCATAATGAGAGAAACATGATTTGAGAGTGTACAAATTATCCACCAACGTACCTGAACAGATTATAACTCCATCCTTCAATATAATGACCATTTCATTAAAATGAAATAGAGTATCCATCCGTAAATGCTTAGAAGCTGAAATCAAATTCTTTTTATGAAAACGTACGTAAAGACAATTTCTCATAATCAAATGTTTATTCCTATCATAAGACAAATAAACAACTCCCACTGCAACAGGCACTACGTTCGTAGCTTTTCTCATGTACATAATAATCTCATCATCACTTAGTTGTAGACATTTAGTAATTCCGATATCTACACCCAACATGTCAGTAGAAGTCATCACTAATCATGCTTCAACCAACTAGTGATTAAGATATTATCCTTGTTCACATCTTGATGAAATTGGCTTTTCATCGCCACACATTTTGTCAGAGATTTCCCACCGCATACAATTTCTTGTAATTCAGGTGGAACTTGATCAAAACATCTAGGCAAACTATGGAGAATAAAATTGACCTAGGTCTTCCCTTCAATTTCTATTCCAAGTATTTCCAATTCATTCATCAAGTCTACCATGACCCCTTGCCTTTCTAACTTACTCAATTATTCGAAGAGTCTCATGAGACCATCATATTTCTATAACCTCTCACCTCTTCACTAGAGACTTTAATAGGCACTAGAGGGTATCCTTAGTAAAAACACATTTTTATTTTCCTAAGCAGTGATAATTAAAACCAAGATTCTATTCTAATCAACTATTTTGGACCAATAATTATGTTTGCTTTTAATTAACAATAAGTGAATTAAATCATTCGAAAATACAGAGAATCAAGTTAATAAATACAACGATCAAAGACTTCGAATTTAAAATTTATATTGATTCCCTCAATAAATAATATAAAATAAATTCACTGATATCTCAAGCACTGTGAATTTGCATGCCACGTTAGTGTAGATGTATACAAACTCGAACATTCCCAAAATAAGGTTTTACCCATTAATTCCATACGTCACAATTAACCTTATGACTCAATGATTAATAGTCGGTTGTCCTTTAGCGATGCAATTTAATAGCAGTGACTCCGTCGGGGAGGATACATATTAATTGCACCTAAGTGTATATCATTATTTGATATTAAGTACTTTACCCAAGTTTGTTTCCTACAATCATCAATTATTAATTTGTACCAATTATCCGCAAATAAAACTCATCCATTGGGGAGGAAAGCACTATAGCCGACTCATAAGTTCATGTACATCATATTAGAAATAATAATTATTTAATAAAATTTATTCCAGTGATTCACAAATAAAACTCATCTGTTGGGGAGGAAGGCACTAAAATCGACTCATAAGCTTACTTGCATCATATAACAAACCAATAATTGAGGCGGGCGATTCATTAACCAAACCCTCTTGTTATCCCTCTTCCACTTAGTTATTTAACAAGAGGGTTTTTTGCATGCATACAATATACCATATATAATACGCAACCTAGCATGCACCTATTACGACAAATAAGGCAATAAATCACGAAAAATTATGCACATATATAACAATAATCATATAATTAAATCAATTATAAATAGTTATATATCAGCGAATTCGATTGTTTGCCTCTAAGCACAAATATCGGCAAACACCTCCAGTTTATCAAATTTTCGAAATTTTCCAGATTATCAAATTTTTGAAAACTTTCAGATAATCAGATTTTCGAAACTTCCAGATTATTAGATTTTCGAAACTTCCAGATTATCAGATTTTTAAAAATTTCAAAATTATCAAATTTTCGAAAACTTTCAGATTATCAAATTTTTGAAAACTTCTAGATTATCAAATTTTTGAAATTTCAGAATATCAAATTTTAAAAATTTTTCAGATTATCAAATTTTCGAAAACTTCTAAATTATCAAATTTTCAAAAATTTCAAATTATCAAATTTTCGAAACTATCAATATCGACCGTCGTGAGACGTCAAACATATAAAGTATTCAACAAGAAACAAAATTTTTAAACCCTAATCCACATTTGACAAGTGTATATGGTATCCGAATAGGGTATACAAGCATGGTTTATAATAAAACACTTAAACACTTTCACGTTTTGACATAAACCCTAGCCTAACGTGTCACGCTTCACCACAAAATTGAAGCTCTGATACCAATTGTTGGCATTCGATCGTTTGGTTAACATAAACCGTTAGGGTTCCATACAATTCTACATCAGTGGAAGCATAATATTGAATTGAATTACCTTTCAACATGGTATATGTTGAAGAAGATGAAATTTTCAAAAATTTTCGAAAATTCTCGCTGGCAGCTTGTGCAGCCTCACGCTTTTGAGCATAACTTCCTCATACGATCTCCGATTTGAGTGATCTATACGGAAAAATGATCCTCTCTTCCGTGGCTTTCCAACAAGGTATCACACTAACATTTTAGAGCTACACACAATTTTATAAAAATTGTGGAAGATGATGAACAGCAGCAGCAAACGACCTTCCGATCTTCTATTGTATTCCTAAGCCACGTCTTGACGTTGTATGGGCAACGATTACCAAGATATACTCAATCTACAGTTCTCTTCCTTTTCACGATTTTAGGTGTGTGAATTGAGTTACTGGACTGTTGAGATTGGCTATTTATAGGCTACAACAGGGACCAGAAGAAGAAATTAGGGTTTGGGCCTCCCATTGGGCTTAAGCATCTAAGTTTAGCCCAAAACTTATACTTAAGTCCAATAATAATAAATCAGTCCACTAAAGAAATATTATTGCACTGCCACCCTAATTTCAAATTACATTATGGGCTTCTTCTTATTATGAGGCCGTTAATCTCACCGTGTTTAAGATTGGATACCCATTATTAATTAAGTTACTGACAACTTCATTAATTAATATATTTACCGAGAATAGTACCACTCAACCTTATTATCATGCCGGAATAAATCCACCTGCAGGGTTTACATGATAATCATTATGAGCTCCTCAAGGGGACATCATCAACCAGTTCCGTTAGGACACAGATTCCTTCTACAATCAACAGCACACCATAGAGACAACACCATCTCCTAACTCACCAAGCATATTGATTTAATAATTAAATCTCACTCATTGATGAATCAAGGAAATAAATATGGGCTTACGTGTCGAGGTTATTGTATAGGGATTAAGAGTACGAACATCCATAATAATAGATATCAAGTTCTATTATATAGTCAGTATAAACCAAATGATCTCAATGCATTCCTGCTCAATACACATAAAGTGCATGATCGGTGTGAAATTCACTTAGATTTTAAGTGGATTTTTGTGGCTTTAATTTAATAATTAAGTATGATTTTAATGAAAATACTATTAATTGCTTAATTAGTTTGAGAAAGGTATTTTTGTTGATTTTTATAGAAAATAGGGTGATTTTGATAAATATTGATTCTACAAGTGAAGAGGAAGATGTGGGAGAAAAAAGAGCTCGATTTGAAGTTGAAACGAGCAAGAACGGGCCAAAGAAAAATTTGTTATAAATCTCATTTCTTGTCCCATGAGCTAAATTATCCCACATTGATTACCTACCACAAATTCCTCTCACTATACCACTGCATGAACCCACTTTTCCCACATTGGAAACTCACTAAAATTTCTCTCACCCTTACTACTATAAACACCCTCTTCCATGAAAGCCACCATTAATCAATTCTTTACTCATTTAAATTCCATTAAATTGAATCATTTCCAAGATTCAATAGTTGAGAGGGCTTTTAAGTAAGACTTCCACAGTTGAGATCCCTTCCCCTTTCGGGGCGAGGGATCCGTAGTTTTAAATATTTTTCTAGATTAGGATTTTAATTGCTTTCCAAGAAGGTGGAGACACCAAGGAAATGATGAGTTTGGTGGATGTAAAAACTTCATTCGGTGAAATCTAATCCTACTTATTAACTTTTTATTTTCTTTGTTTTAGTTGTTTTAGTGATGTTTAGATTATGGATTAATTTGTGATATTATTTAAATTGTTATTCCGGCTTTGATTAGTTTCATTTATGGATGCTTAATTGCTTAATCTATATGTTTGATTTGTGTGGTTAATTGTATATTGCATGTAGTTAGAACGAGGGTTCAATTATGTGTCTTAGGAATTAATTGAATCATTTCATCATGTGGATTATGTGGGTTAATATGGGAAGAATTGGAGACGACCTCTCATGTTTAGAACAACATAAGTGGACACTAGAGAGGTTAGATCGAGAGGTCAATTAAACTAGTGAGGGGAACCCAACCTTAGTGAATTCATAGTACCTAGAAAGGGAATATTACCTATGATTTAGTACCTTTTAGGAAACTCGAACGTGTAATTAGTACCTATTGGGAGGTGTTCGCTACGGTATCGATCTTATGTGCTATTTTGGGGCCTTTTGTAAGGGCCTACATCCTCTTCATCTCGAGAGAGAGTTTAGGTGGAATTTGTGATCGCTCTTATTATGATAGCTTAAATTGGGAGGCAATTAGATGTGTTACATGATTGATCCATTTGAATTGCATCATGAAAAATTCCTTTACATTGAAAATTCCAAAAATATTGTAATTAGTTTCTTTTCTTGTTTCTATTATCTCTCTTCTCGGTTGTCCCTAACTAATACGAGACTATAACTTAAAGGCCACGAATTCTAAATTCTTCGTGGTTCGATAAATTCTTTAATTGATCATCCCGACTACAATCCGACCAATCAGTGTACTACAACAATTTTGTAGTCAAGACAGACTAATGCCAAATCACACTACAACCATACCGATAGATAGTCCCCGTCTATCTCGATTTTAAAAATCTATTTATACTTTATAAGTAGCCGATAATATGATCTTCCGTGTGACGTCGCACACCACATTATCTACAGTATAAAGTAGATGGACTTTTGCAACATTATTATTGCAAACGTTTGATCACATGAATCTCATTTCAAATATTGTCTAAACATTGTTCATACAAAAAGCTAGACTTTTAGTATACAATCAAAAACAAAGAACAAAGATGTATCATGATCTCAAGGAAAGGTTCTGGTGGAGAGGTATGAAAGAAAATATTGGAAGTTTTGTGGAGAGATGTTTAACTTGTCAACAAGTTAAAGCTGAACACCAACGACCATCGAAAAAGTTAAAACCCCTTGAGATACCTGAATAGAAGTGGGATCAGATAGCTATGGATTTTATAGTGGGATTACCGAGATCAGTAAAAGGTAATCATGTTATATGGGTTATAATTGATCATTTGACAAAGTGTGCTCACTTTTTTCCAGTGAAGATGACATTTGAAATTGAACAATTTGCTCAGCTATACATTCAAGAGATAGTGAGATTGCATGGGGTGCCTAAATCAATTATTTCTAATAGAGATACCCGATTTTCTTCAAATTTTTGGAAGAGCTTACATAGTACTTTGGGGACGAGATTGAATTTCAGTACAGCTTTCCATCCACAATCAGATGGGCAATCTGAAAGGATGATCCAGACTTTGGAAGATATATTGAGAGCGTGTGTTCTTGATTTGGGTATCAGTTAGCAGAAGTATATGCCTTTAGTGGAATTTACATATAACAACAGCTTCTAAGCGACTATTGGAATGGCCCCGTATGAGGCTTTATACGGGAGGAAATGAAGATCATTCTTGTATTGGGACGAAGTTGGAGAAAGAAGAGTGTTGGGACCAAAAATAGTTGAGGAGACAGTTGATAAAGTTGAAATGATAAGAGAGAAGATTAACACAGCTCAAGATAGACAGAAATCGTATGCAGATAATCGTCAGAGAGACTTATAGTTTGATGTGGTAGAACACGTATTCTTAAAGGTTTCACCTATGAGAGGAGTTGTTCATTTTGGGATGAAAGGAAAGTTGAGGCCAAGATTTATTGGGCCATTTGAGATTTTGGAAAAAGTTGGAGATTTAGCTTATCGATTAGCTCTACCGCCGGAGCTATCTGAAGTTCACAACGTTTTTCACGTCTCCATTCTAAGAAAGTATGTGCATGATCCAACTCATGTGATCTACCACACGGTTCTCAACCTAAATGATGATATAACTTATGAGGAAAAGCCAATCGAGATTTTGGAGAGGAAGGTCCTAAAGACGAGAAGTAGATATTCCACTTGTGAGAATCCAATGGAGTCATCACACTAATGAAGAGACCACGTGGGAGCTAGAATATGATTTACGTGCTAAATTTTCAACCTTCTTTGGAACTGGTACGTTACTTAATTTCGAGGAAGAAATTTTCATTTTAGAGGGGTAAGATGTAACGTCAACATATTATTATACGTATTATACATAAATTATTTATGTCCTATATTTATTTAGTATTATCTTTATTCTGATTTTGAATTTCAAAGATCACTTCCCATATTTTTCTAAACTTCCAAACCCTCATCCCTTATAGTTAGGACCAGTCCAACGTGTTCAAGTACTTCTCAACCTACTAAGTCTCATTCTGCGATCTCACCCTCACAAAATCAGTTCTCTCTTAAACTCTTCTTCAGTTCTTTCGCATTCTAAAGGATCTCTACATAAATCCCAACCTTCATCCAGTAGAGAACAATAGAAGAAAGGTACGATATTTTTCTATTCTCATCATCAATTTATATTCTTTTAACAAAAATCATCGAGCCCTCTTACTCATTAAACTTCATGTTCTAATTCCAATACCTTGAATTTAACTATATCAGGAGTTGTTCATCCTCAATTATTATCCAATCACAATTCATTGTAGACTTCTTATTCTGTGTAAGTCTCTTATTACGAGTAGTTATATAAAGTTTCAGTTGCCTTTCCATTGTTTACTCTAGTATTTATGTACGCAAACGTTTTCCTTGTCAAGAGGCACTTTATTTTTAGTCTTCACTTAGGGTGAGTTTCATTATTATAAGAGGAGCAGATCATTATAAATTTATTCATTCTTCCTTCTGTCTAAATGTTCAATACCGATAGCAACAACCACAGTCCTTTTCACGAGCCCACAAATTTGTTTTTGCATTTTTATATACTGTTTTGATATACCAAAAGATTTTATAAACAATTGGTCACTGATATATATATATATATATATATATATATATATGTGTGTGTGTGTTTTTACAAGTTCCCTTCTAAAATAAAATTTAATTATTTTTTTTTAGATGAGTGTGCGTCTTCTACCCACTACAACTTACAATAACTTAAATTTTTTAGTATAAGAATATTATGAGTGCATTCAGAGGGTTTTATACCATGTGTTGGTTATTTCTTTTTAAATGCAAGAGTAATGCCAGGTGGCTGCCATTGAAATTTCATCCTAATGTTATTTTAATTTATTTATTTATGGATAACATAATTGGATAAGGAATAATTAGCAGAATTCCACTAATATATATATATATATATATATATATATATATATATATATATATATATATATAAATATGTTTGTGTGTGTGTGTGTGCATATCTAAAGTAGATACTTTTGACGTAAAATTTCGTGCCTATACATATATATATACGTTCTGTTTATCTTTAAAATTTCAATTTCAAATTATTTTATAATGCATATAATACTATTATTATTTTATTAATTAATAGTAATTTGTTAGTGACGTAGTCCTACTCTTATCACTATCTATCCTACAGGTTCTAGTAATTATATAACAATCATGATCTTGTAATTAGAATTACCCATTCAGAACACATTATTTAAATTTAGGCGATAGGCTGAGTATGAGACTGTTGTTTTATTTAAATTTTATTATGTATAGGCGATAAGGAGTCCGTGAGTTAGAAGTTCTGCTGCATCAATATTTTGGATTATAGTCAACTCGATTTCATTTTAAAGGTGGAAAATTCTTACTTGTCTCTATTAACTGCTATTTGTGATATCACTGAGCTTTTGCATGTACATATAGGTTTCATGACCTTTATAAATGAGACATAGGTCTCATGTCCTTTATAAACGAGACTTTTACTACTTGAATAATTGAGAAATCAGTTGTTCAGTATATTTACATCTACATGATTCATGTTACTTACTTGGTATTTACATGCGGTATTTAATTTTGTTAAGTATGTTTCTCCACTGAGCTTGTGATTTTGCTCACTCCAAATATTTATCTTTTCAGATGGAAGAGCTGACGTGGTGGGACAAAAGGATGCTTAGCAAATTTTTATTTTTACTTAAGAATTATTTATTTCTAAATTTTTTTAGACGTATGAATTTATGCATTTTATTTCAAGTAATTACATTTGGACTTTATCACTTGTCAAGTTGGATCTTTTTTACTATTAAATTTTATTTCTCTTCCTCTAAAATATTATTTTTCTCTTATATAAATTAGAGATTTTAAATAAGTAAAATTTTAGAATGTCACACCACTATAGTTGGGAGAAAGACTATTCGGATGATTATGTAGTTTTCTCCTAAATAATGAGGACACTATGGAATTAATGGTAAAATATTCAAACAATAATCATCAAGCCGCAAGGTCCAAATTCTCAAAAGTGGGTTATGCTATAAGTTATGAGTTTAAATCAATATAAGATTATCGCGTTTGCATCTTGATAAAGGATTATACTCAAAAGGAAAAAAAAGGCATTGTTTTAAGAGACTTTCTATCCGGTTTCTAAGAGAAGCTCTTTTAAGATATATAATCGCAACAGTAATACAGTATGATCTTGAATTTCATTATTGAAGTAAAGATATTATTTCTTAAGGGTAACATTGATGTAACAATCTCAACAATTTAAGAACTAAAAGGAAATCGATCTTTGCATTCAAGAAAATTTTTTCGTAAAGTAATCACAAGTATCATCATGAGGTAATTGTCTTGTTTGGTTTTGAGACAAATGTAGATATATGGTTGTGTGATTCAGTGGGAGAAAATTAAAGTTAAACTAAAGGAGACAAGTGCAGCCTCAATCAGGTGCCCTAAATATTGCTTTGGCTGTTTGGAAGTTGTTATATTGTTTGGTATGTACAAGACCCCTATTTTAGCTTTTGTTGTTGGTATATTAAACAAACTTTTAAGTAACTCAAGTAAGGATCTTTATAAAGTTTTTATAGAGAATTAAAGATTACAAACTTACATATCAGAAATAAGATTTGTAGGAGATCATAAAGAATTCTGACTCTGAGTTTGTTGGATGCTAATACAGTAAAAGATCCACTTCAGGTTACATCTTTTGTTGGTTGAGAGAGCTATACAAATAAAATTATTAAACAATACTTATAGCTCATTAACCATGACAATAAAATTAGTAGCACACTAAGGATATCCAATCATGAAAAAAGGTTGCGGAAGCTTTGTCGCCAAAAAGTTATCGTGACAATTCTCTGCAATAGAGTATTTAGTAGCAACAGGAGTTCTTGCAAGTCAAGCATATTGACATAGAACACTTGGTTGTTAAAGAAAGTATTTTGTGTGGATTAATTTCAGTAGAGCATATGTGATAGACTCTAAATGTGGATTCGCCAACTATGTATTCAACACCTTGTAATTTTTATGAGCTAGCTACTCATGTGGGTGTGATATGGTTTTAGAATACATTAGTTTAGTGGGAATCTGTGCTAATTGATCTTTAATGTTTCAAACACTTTAATTTGGATGATTCGATTTTCTGCAGAATAAAGTTGATGGCTTTGAATTCATTGTGAATATAGTAAAGCTAATTTTTTATTTTGTAATATTTTACATTATAGATTGATCTCACTAAAGATTAAAGTTGGACCAGTTGGAAATAGACATGACGTTTATCACGTTGCATGTAATTTTCATACTACTTACCATATTTGATCTATGTCATTGAGTATATTTGATTACAATAGATGCATGCATGGGGTGTTACAAACGTGGATTACATTTATTGGAGGCTAAGTAATGATCTGAATGTATTGCTTGCAAGCTGGAAGCAGTTGGAGTTGTTACAACAACTCAAACAACACAACTGATGGAAACTGCTAAATTGGTGCAGTGGTGAGCAGCCGACTTTGGAGCAGTTTTTGGTTAGTTTATCTAGATACTTGTGACCAGCTAGATGGCTACATCTCAACTACTAAGTGAGGGCTATCTAGTGAAGGTCAACCGGATCAATAGGTTGAGGGGTTAGCTAGATATAAGGGCTCAAAGTAGGCTGATCACACAAGTTGTTGAGAGTTGACAGTTTGAGTGCTACGCTTTTGTGTGTGTTGCATCATATTGAGATCAATCCTTTCTTGGTTGTAAGCATTGAGTGATAATAAAGTTTCTTCTCCCCAAAGTTGATGTAAGTTATTCATAACCGAATCACTATACATCTTTGTGCACGCTTTTCAATTTCATTCAAGTTTATTATTTTATGTGTGTGTTCTTGAGTATTTTGTGAGATTATTGAGTGCATTATCACATCAATTGGCGCCGTCTGTGGGAATCCAACACACAGCAAGCATTCAAGATGAACACCACAAGATTTGATGTTGAAAAACTCACAGAGAAATCATATTACAACCTGTGGAAGTTCAAGATGAATGTTGTCCTTATGCAGCAAGGTTTGATGGATGCATTGAAGCCACCTCCACCATTGAAGATTGAAATACTCAAAGATCCTCAGGCTGCAGTAGGAAGTGTAAGAGGTCCTGTGGACGAATAGGTACTCTAAAAGGTTTATTCTACTATAATATTGTGCCTAAGTGATAAAATAGTTAGAGAAGTATCAAAGGAAACAACTGTTGTGGGTGTATGGATAAAATGGAAGCCCTGTTTATGGTTAAAACATTTGCAAATAAATTGCATTTGAGGCAAAGACTTCATGCCTTCAAGATGACTGATGAATAGCCTCTAATGGAATAAGCTAATGAGTTCTACAAGATCACAGATGATCTTGAAAGTGTAGATTTCAAGCTAACCAGTGAGGATAAGGCCATCAGGTTGTTGTCTACATTGCCAAGATCACAAAGGCATTTCAAGAATGCTCTTCTCTATGGAGAAAAAGATGTTGTGCTTTTAGAAGATGTACTGAAAGCACTAAGATCAAAAGATCTAGAGGAGGGAGCAGACAACAACGAAATATCAGGTGCAGAAGGACTCTTTGCCAAGAAAGGAAACCAAAACAAGAAAGGGAATAAAGGAAGCAATGCTGATCAAAAGAAGAATAAAACAGGACATTCAACTGGGAAGAAGTGTTACTATTGTGAAGAACTAGGTCACTTCAAGAAACAACGTGCAAAGTGGAAAGCTAACAAGTCCAAGAAAGCTAATACACCTGCTGGAAATCAGAAGAATCAAGTGAATCAGGTTGGAGAATTATAAAATAATTCTGGTGTGGAAGGTATTGAAGCACTGTCCATCATATCATCAGATGTATCTGCTTAGTGGGTATTAGATTCAAGGTGTACCTTCCACATGACACCCATGAAGCATTGGTTTGAAAATTGAAGCATCAGGAAGAAGGATCAGTGTTATTAGGTAATTATCAATCTTGTAAGATTAAGGGAGTGGGATCCATTAGATTACTCATGTTTGATGGAGTTTAGAGGCTTCTTAGGAATGTCAGGTATGTTCCTGGATTAAATAGAAACCTCATCTCCCTTGGGATGCTTGATTCTCAAGGATGTGATTCAAATCTAAATAGGGGAGTTCTCACAGTGACTAAGGGTGATAAGATAGTCATAAAGGAAACTAGGAGATCTGATTTGTACTTTCTGGATGGAAGTGTTGTTGTTGGACAGATACATAACACTGATCACCAGGGTGATGCCAAGACGTGGCATGGTAGGTTAGGGCATGTTAGGGAAAGGGGGATGCAAGAATTAGCTAAACAACAACTGATCAAGTTCTGTACAGATGAGAAGATCAGACAATGTGAGCATTGTATTCTTGGAAAATCCAAGAGACTTAAGTTTGGTGAATCAGAACATACAACCAAAGCAAGAATGGACTATATTCATTCTGATCTCTGGGGGCCTTCAAAGACACCAACCAGAGTTGGAGAAAGATACATAATGACAAATGGCTGACAGAAATTGAGAATAGTAATGGAGTAAATTGAAGTAATTAAGGACAGACAATGGGTTGGAATTTGTATCTGAAGAATTTAATTCATACTGTAAGGAAAGAGGGATTAAGAGACATAAGATTGTCCCTGCAACTCCTCAATACTCTGGCATTGCAGAGAGGATGAATCAGACACTTTTGCAAAGAATCAGATGCATGTTGAGCAGTACAGGCTTAAGAAAGATGTTTTGGAGAGAATTAGCAGAACTGCAGCTTATCTGATCAACTTATGTCCTGCTACAGCTCTGAATTTCAAAACTCCAGAAGAAGTGTGGTCAGGTAAGGTCCCTAGTTACTCACACCTTAGAGTTATAGGTTGTCAAGCTTATGCTCATGTGAAACAGGATAAGCTGGAACCTAGAGCACTTAAATGTGTTATGATATGTTATCTTCAGAGAGTAAAAGGGTATAAACTATGGGGTTATGATGAGAACATACCCATGGTAAGTAGGGATGTTTTCATTGAAACAAAAATGCCACTGATCAAGGATAATCAGAGCAGACAATCTGAGCTTGAGGTGGAGTCTCAAGACATGATCATAGCAAGTGAAAGTGAAGATAACTCCACTGTCAAGTGTACAGATAAAGTGTCAAGGGTTCAAGAACAACCAAATACTTATCCAACTTGCAAGGGATAGGCATAAAAGAACTATAGTGCCACCTGCAAGGTATGTGCAAGCTGATATAGTGTCATTTGCACTATATACAACAATTGAAGTTGAAGCTTATGAACCTAGAAACTACACTGAAGCATTGGCTAGTCAAGACAATAATAAGTGGCTCATAGCCATGGATGAAGAATTATTGTCTCTGAACAAGAATGGGACATGGAAAATAATTGACAAGCCAAAATCTCAGAAGTAGGTAGAGTCAGATATAAAGCTAGACTAGTAGCTAGGGGTTCTCACAGAAGGAAGGGATAGATTACAATGAAATCTTCTCACATGTGGTCAAACACTATTCTATTAGAGTGTTACTAGCACTAGTAGCCCAGTATGATCTTGAGCTTCATCAGATAGATGTAACTACTGCATTTTTATATGGGAATTTGGAAGAAAGTATCTACATGAAGATAGCAGAGGGTGTTACAGTTGAAAGGGCTGATACAAAGGCTTGCTTGTTACTCAAATCACTGTATGGACTGAAAACAAAGTCCAAGATAGTGGTACTTGAGGTTTGATGAGTACATAGTTGCAAATAGATTTCAGAGAATTCTCTATGATAGTTGTGTATACATTAAGGAAGAGAACAGTTGTTACACATACTTGCTTCTCTATGTAGATGATATCTTGATTGCTAGTAGAAGCATTCAAGGGATTGATACAGTGAAGGAAGTACTCAAGTTTGAGTTTGAAATGAAGGATCTAGGAGAAGCTAAGATGATATTGGGTATGGAAATAAGTAGAGACAGATCAGTCGGTACACTTGTGTTGAAACAGCAATATTATCTTATTAAAGTACTCAAAAGGTATAATATGGATTAGTACAAACCTGTTACAATACCTGTCAAGCAAGGATTAAGTCTGTCACTACTTAATGGAGCTAAGTCAAATACAGAAATAGCTGAAATGAGCAGGATTCCATACTCAAGCTCAGTAGGCAGCCTCATGTATGCCATGGTTTGTTCTAGGCCATATCTTGCCTATGTGATTAGCTTGATTAGTAGATTCTTATCTTGTCCAGGGAAGCAGCATTGGGAGGTAGTCAAATGGGCATTGAGATATGTCAAAGGGATTGAGCAAACTGGATTAAAATTTCAAAAGAGGGAAGCAAAATCAGGAGTTGTCATTGGATATGATGATGCTGATTTTGCAGCAAATTTAGATTCTAAGATGTCTCTTACAGGTTATGTATTCAATATGTATGGTACATCAGTGAGCTAGAAAGCTAGCAATCAGTCTGTAGTGGCATTATCAACTACGAAAGTTGAGTTCATTGCATTAACTAAAGCAATAAAAGAAGGGGTATGGCTTGTTGGTTTGCTGAAGGAGTTGGGGGAATATCAAGATATTGTAGTAGTGTATTATGACTATCAGAGTGCAATACACTTAGCTAAGCATCAGTGGTATCATGAAAGGACCAAATATTTTGATGTCAAGTTATACTTTATAAAGGATATGGTGGAAAGTGGATGTGTTGATGTAAGGAAGATTGATACAGCTGTGAATCCAGCTGATGGTTTTACTAAAGCATTGGCATCAGCAAAATTTGAGTTGTGCAAGACTTTAATTGGTATGCATGAAGACATAAAGGTTGATGCACCTTAAAGGCAGCAAAGTGGGGAGAAGGGATCAAGTTGAACATGCATACATCTAAGATGGAGATTGATAACAATAGATGCATGCATGGGGTGTTACACACATGGATTATGTTCATTGGAGGCTCAGTAATGATATGAATGTATTGCATGCAAGCTGGAAGCAGTTGGAGTTGTTACAACAACTCAAACAACACAACTGATGGAAACTGCCAAATTGGTGCAGTGGTGAGCAGTCGACTTTGGAGCAGTTTTTGGTTAGTTTATCTACATACTTGTGATCGGCTAGATGGCTGCATCTCAACTACTAAGTGAGGGCTATCTAGTGAAGGTTCAACCGGATCAATAGGTTGAGGGGTTAGCTAGATATAAGGGCTCAAAGTAGGTTAATCACACAAGTTGTTCACATTGAGAGTAGACAGTTTGAGTGCTGCGTTTTTATGTGTGTTGCATCAGATTGAGATCAATCCTTTCTTGGTTGTAAGCATAAAGTGATAATAAAGTTTTTTCTCCCCAAAGTGGATGTAGGTTATTTATAACCGAACCACTATACATCTTTGTGCAAGCTTTTCAATTTCATTCAAGTTTATTATTTCATGTGTGTTCTTGAGTGTTTTGTGAGATTATTGAGTGCATTATCACATCAATATTGATATGGTAATTGTCGAGATTTAACCACGATTTGTAATGTGGTGAATGACGCGGTAGTTCCATATTAATATATGGGATAGACCAGATTGTTAAGTATACAGCCTGAAAATGAATAGCATAAAATTTGCGCAATTAAGGTCTTATGATATAATTGCTTTGGAAAAATATATAGCCCAAGTGGGAGATTGTTAAAAAATATTTATTTCCAATATAATCTAACTATGGACAATATATTATTGTGTAATTATATTAGATATTAAATTATTTATGGACTTAATTAAGTGATCTAATTAAGATAAAAGGTCCATGGGTTATAATAATTATGATATGGGTAAATTGAATAGATACCTTATACTATATAGCTAAGTGATTATACCTGTCCTAGTTGGGTATTATATAAAGGTTCCTAGGTTATAGTTCCCAATATACTAAGCCGCTAACAGTCTTCTCTTCTCCCAATCGAAAGTGATTACGATGGTCCTGATGGAATAAGGAGGCTTAGGTGAGGAATGCCACAAAACCATTGATCTCCGAGTTCATGTTCCGCCTAGAGGACTCATTGGATCAGGTATGCATCCACTTTACAGTTTAGATTTCATTTAATCATAATAGGGTTTAAGGTTTTAGGATTTATGGATTTATTTCCTACATATACATCTGACTTAGAGTTGTTAAAAAGCCCAAAAATCATGTGTACGGCCCTTTAACCTGTACAAAATTAGGATTAGGGCCAAAAAATTTGGGCATGTTTAACATTCGAGCTTTTATACATTAATCACTCACTCCCACCCTACCCCCAACCCATCGTGAGACATACTTTCATCATCCTTTTAATTTTCAATCTTTCTCTCACTCTAACCTACCATTTTCTCTAATAAATAAAATAATACTTAAATAAATATATTAGAATTAATTTAATTATTACGAATTCTATTAATTTATATGTTTTAAAAATATTTTTAATATATTAATATTAATTCTCTCAAATTCTAAATAATGTAATACTAGTTCATTTTTAATTTGCTATACTCACTACATGGGAAGTAATGGTTCAATGTGGTTTCAGCGGGTCATCGCGCTGCTACCTATGTCACCAAGTGGATGAGTCGATTGATCACTTATTCTTACACTGCCCCATATCCGCGGAGGTTCTCAAGCATATCCTTGCGGGATTCTGGTTCGGACACAAGATCCGCGTCGATCAATCCTTTGTTGGATTTCTAATACAAGCTATGGAAATTGATTCATGTTTTCTTTACACGCAAAATTAATCCCCAAGTATTAAGGATATCAGTTGCAGCTTAAGCAAGCGACCAAGTTAAATATCGAACCCAAAGGACGACGTATTATCAATTTAATTATTATCTAAATTAATTAAGACAAAAGGCAATAAGAGTTGTGAAATTAATTATCAACTAAAATACTAAAATTAAATAAATAAAATAAAATAGCACTAGAAGAATACGAAAGTGGATCAAGTAGGATCATAGGTAGCTCTAGGGTAATCCAGTTTTACTATTTAACTTCCCTCTCAAGTGCAGGCTGACTCTACCTTGTGAACTATGGACGCATCACTAAACCATGCAAATCTACTCTATAGACACAAGTAAATATGCGTGTAACACGTGTGAATAACCTCGGAGCAAGAGACGTAATTTCACCCCCCTTTCTAGGAACTATCAGTATCTCCCACGTCTGGAACCTAACCCGATATGATCTTTCTTTATATGTACTATAAAATTACCCTCTTTATCCCGCTTACTAACCCAAATTCAATTCAATTAATATACATTCATATGTGACAGTTCTAATGAAGCTTCGGAGTCCCCTCACTTAGAATCATAATATGGAATTCTATTCAGCGGTAAACGCATTCAATCTATAACCAAGACATATATTCAGACTATTATACCAATTGAAGATGCACAAAACGACTGTGAATATGGATTAAGAAAGCATAAGCATATACAAAATCAATCCACAAGTAGTGTTGTATGGAGGACACACAACAGAGTTTAATTACATCATAAAACCTTCAAAACCCTAAATCTACCAAAATGGTTCCAGCCCATGATGTTATGAAGAACAATCATGTGGGTTGGATAGATCTTACTCATATGTCTGAAAAATACAAGATAAATTAGGAAATGAATAAAACCCTAGATGCGTGAGTCGTCACGTCCTTCTCTGTCTTGAATCCTCATCTCGGTTCTCCTCTTGATTCCACAGACGAATCTTCACAGTGATGGATGATGGATGGATGGAGAAAAGGATGTGGATGATGGTTGGGGGTGATCCCCCCTTGTGGGGTGTAGGATGATTGTGTTGTTGTGTCTCCAATGAATAATATGTGATCTACATCCCCTTTTATACTTGTAAGCTCTCCTTATGGACCTTGGATGGGCTTTTTCTTAGAAAATATGAAAATACATGCACAGGGGATGAAAATCCCATCGAAAACAGATCTGCGTGTCCCAGTTTGACCAAAGTGGTTCTGGTCGAACTGGAAGGTCCTGGTCGAACTACGGTCGAACTGTAGTGTGCAATCTCACTGTTTCACGCATAACTTCCAGATTCGAGCTCTGATTTGAGTGATTCTTATGCTCATGCGATCCTCTCTTCCTTGGCTTTCTATCATATAAGAATGTTTAGAAAATCCAACATTTGAAGGTGTAACAAGCCATGAAAAGTGGCACAATTGTTCTGTTCAGCATAGCTTGCGCGATGTTACCACTTTGATCATAACTTTCTCGTTTAGACTCCGATTAAGGTGCTCTTTACGCTAAAAAGATCCTCTCTTCTGTGGCTTTCGAACCATGTATAACACTTTCAATGTAGAGTCCACATAAACACAGAAAAATTACACAAGTTGGATGTGCATTTTTCATCATTCATACACAAGTTGTACATTTTCTCTAACTTTGAACTTTTGATCCTTTTTCCCCCTAAAACACAATAAAACACCTCAAACGCACCTTTTTCTCAAATATATCGAATATAAGATACTTGTGTTAATATATGACAACAATTTTCATCAAAAAGATGTTAAATAGGACACTAAAACACGCTTATTTTCACTCTCATCAATCCCCCAAACTTACATGTTGCTCGTCCCGAGGCAGCAAAATAAAAAATAAAGAGAGAAAGAGTAAGAAAATTAGCAGGAAAACAAGGACAATGACAAATACCCCATTCAAAATACAATTGTCCTCAACTTAGGTCATACAACTCTCATTACATGTAATAATCAAATCATAGCATACAAGATAAACAATCACCACCAATTCAAATGCTCCATCGACATGTTCTCACGGGAAGTATATATCACTCGCACTCAAGTGTAAAAGATGTACACTTATGGATTAAGGTGTTTACGCCCATATTTAATTCAAGTGCATGCATAACCATAAGCTTGCCAAAAGGCTCAAACTCTCCACCATTAAAAATATAATTCAACAATAGGATCAAAAAGGACTTTTCTTTTGGATGTAATGTTGGCTCTTTGGTTAAGGTAGGAAATATATGGATAAGTGACTCAAAACTTTGGATCAATCAAGTCGCGATCCATCATGATTTTTCATTCTTCTTACTCACTTCAATTAAGCACAACATCCTTCTCAACTCTTTCACTTTCTTTCTTTCAAGCACAATATTTTTTCCTTCTCTTTCTTTTCTTTTTTCCTTCTCTCTTTTTTTCTCTCAAGGTACAAGTTTTGGGCACTACCTCGCGCATCCTCCATATGGTACTATATTTAAGCACTACCTAAGGTGTTTGATTTAATAGAGTACTAGATTTAAGCACTACTCTATGATTCTCCTTAGATGCATTTTCAAGCTCAATCACTATTTCAACACCAATTTCATTCACTCCCAAACTGTTATAAAACTTCATCAACACACTTTGAAAAGCCATTAATTCTCGTCATAGATTCAAGACTCAAAAAAATTCAGATGCTTAAAGTGGTTATTTCTTGTAGGCTGCCATAGAATAAGGTTTTTAGGCTCAACGGAGCTAACTACGGATAAACATCATTCGGTAGGGAATTATTTGGCTAAGTGACTCATAAATTCAAGGATGGCCTAAAATCATCTCCCATCATCTAACACACATGTAGTCTCAAGTAAGACAAGAGGCAAGTTCTAGAATACACACACAAGAACGATACTCACCAGAAAAGAAATATCATGTGATTATGTAACATGATCAACAAGGCTCAAAATCTCACATGGTTTTTTAACAAGTAACAGAGCACTTTTCATAGAAAATAATATCCCACAAGTACACATAGAACTTCATATCACAATAAATTCAAGTACACTTCCTTCATTAATTTCAAAAGCATGTGAATTCCAGGCACAATATAAACAAAATAAGCTCATGTGGATAACTAAAAACAAAAACTCAATCATTCCACTCTCATGAATTAAAAGCACATATAATAATTAGAATAAGGAAACAAGAGCACCTGATTTCTCTTCAACGTATGCATGAGCTCCTCGATTTGTTCAACTCGGTCAGGTCAAAGCCTTAGTATAGAACTCATCTTGCCACTCTTTTACCTTTTTCTATCATCAAAACTCAAATACACTCATCATTACAAGATTCATCAATAATAAAATAGGAGAACTATAAGAAAGACCCAATTGACTATCTTATCGACTCCACACACTAGACATACCAATACAACACACTAAACATTAGGTAAGTTGTAAAAAATCGACATATCAACACCAGTTAAAATATCAATATACTGCAAAAAATAAACCCCCTAACAAACAAACAACCAATGAAAGAAAAAATTATACCCTCGGTGCTCATAAGACGAGGTAAGTATATCACATCTCTCCCTAAATTTAGTAAAAATATAAGTCAAAACTAAGTTTGAAAAGAGATGTAATTACCGAAGCGTGAGCACTTCAAATATAATAACTCCTCACTCACACGAAAGCAATAAAACGGAAGGGACAAGCCCCTAACAGGCGCTCATATTAAACGTTGGAGAGTCACGACAGAATACCGCTTTAAACTAATGGATCAGAGGACAGTCTTCTAGCATCCTCACCTTCAAGCACTTTCTTTCTCTCTTCTTATCTACGCTCAGCACCTCCCCTTTCTTGGTCACAAAAATATGATCATCAGAATTTCCTTCCTCCCATGGTTGTCTAGACTCCTCCTTATCAATCTTCCATTCAAATTCAGAATCATCTATCCTACTAAAATCAAGATTAAATAAGTTAGAAACTACATCTATGCTCTTGCATGATTGAGTCTCCATGGGCATCTTCATTACTTAATCAAGAGAGAAAACCACATCTTCATTATCCATCTGCAGTCTAAGCTTCTCGACTCTCAACCTATTTTCTCTTTCCCACTTCTTCTCCACTATTAGCATAGTATTCTGCTCGTGTGATGGCTCTGGAGTGTTCTGAACAACAAGTGTAGCATGCGGTATCGAAATGGGAGGTGCGTGAAGCTGTTCGTCTATAGTTTGACCAGAGAGTTTTGGTCGAACTGAAACTCTGAAGTCGGGTTCAGTTTTTCTAATATCGGTTCGACCATAGTTCGACCAGAATAATTTGTTCGAATGGTATGAGTCTGATCAAACGAAGGCCCTGTAGATTAAACTTGATCCTTCTTCTCCACAGGTTCCTGTTCGACCATGGTTCGACCGTAGTAATCTGGTCGAACTGTAGTGCCTTGGTTGAATGGCGGAACAGAAAACAGAGCATCGTAACTCTATTTTTCCAAAAACTATTCGACCTCAGTTCGACAATCAGTTCTGGTCGAACAGGGCTCTTGCCATCTTTGATTTTGCTCACCGGCTTCATCGGACCTTCGTACTGTGTCCCGAACCTCAATGCGATGACTTTGCACTCTTTTGGGTTTATTATGCCTTGAGATGGGAATATTCTTTTCTCAAATATTTATGTTAATTGATTTAAGTTCCCAGCCATCTGCCCCATAATAAAGGTAAGTTCCTTCAACTGCTTAGATAAATCTGCATGATCAACTTTCATTCTCTCTTTGATGTGGTCAACCCTTGCATCATTATCAGTCATGTATTGATTGAAGGTATCTTCGATACTCTTTACTTCTTGCTGCTTCATTCTAGGCCCCCTTTGTGTCAACTTTGCAATCTGTCTTTGCTGGGATTCTAGCAGCTTGTTCAGGTTAGCTAAACTAGAGACGATCTCATCATCCCTATTCTGCTTCACCACTTGATATTCCACCTGCTCTATCTTCCCCAACACATAAAATCCTCTTACTATTTCCATAGGCCAGTTACGTGAATTCATAGAGATATCTTCAAACAACTTTTCCGCTTCAAATGTTATCTTAGATAACAGCGCTCCACCTGATGATGCATCAATAAAAATACGCGACTCACAATCCAATTCATAGTAGAAGATACTTATGTATTGAGCCTTAGACATCCCATGCTGTGGGCTCCTCCTAAGCATGTCTTTAAACCTGTCCCACGCCTCATGAAATTTCTCACCCTGATTCATAACAAATTGAGTGATCTCTTGCTTCATCCTTAAGATCCTTGAGGGTGGCATATATCTCTCCAAGAACTTCTGCTGCAGTTGGTCCCAAGTAGTGCAATCTGTGGCATCAAGAGTCTCATAACATTCTTCTGCCCTATCAATCATAGAGAACTTGAACAGGGTGATCCACCTAGCATTATCATTAGCTCCAGCACCCTTTTGATTTTTTGCATAATCAAGGAATCTTCTGAGATGCTGATATGGATCTTCAAAACAACCTCCAGAAAAAAGGATTCTTCTATACCATGTTAATAAGAGTGGGATGTATCTCAAAATCACCATCTTCCCCCTTGCTCCTATCAACGCCATGTTACAAATCCCATAGTTCGTGAAAATTTCACGTATGGCAACATTATCTGGATTCTGCCTTTTTCCGCCCATGTTTAACTCAATGTGTTCCTTCCTTCCTTCCTCTCCTTTTCCTAGTGCGCAAGTACCTCAGAAAAATTCAAGGCTAGATAGAATTAAATAATCACAAATAAAAGTTTAAATCAACTACAAATAATAAACTAATAATAACAGTCGTCCCTAGCAACGGCGCCAAGAACTTGATGCGCATTTTCTTTGCCAGCAAAATTAATTCTCAAGTATTAAGGATATCAGTTGCAGCTTAAACAAGCGACCAAGTTAAATATCGAACCTAAAGGACAGCGTATTATCAATTTAATTATTATCTAAATTAATTAAGACGAAAGGCAATAAGAGTTGTGAAATTAATTATCAACTAAAATACTAAAATTAAATAACAAATAAAATAAAATAGCACTAAAAGAACACGAAAGTGGATCAAGTAAGACAATAGGTAGCTCTAGGATAATCCAGTTTTACAACTTAACTTCCCTCTCAAGTGCAGCCCAACCTAACTTGTGAACTATGGACGCATCACTAAACCATGCAAACCTACTCTATAAACACAAGTAAATATGCATGTAATACATGTGAATAATCTCGGAGTAAGAGACGTACTTTCACCTCCCTTTCTAGGCACTATCAGTATCTCCCACGTCTGGAACCTAACCCGATATGATCTCCCTTTATAGGTACTATAAAATTACCCTCTTTATCCCGCTTACTAATCCGAATTCAATTTAATTAATAAGCATTCATATATGACAGTTCTATTGAAGCTTCGGAGTCCCCTCACTTAGAATCATAACATGGAATCCTGTTCAGCGGTGAACGCACTTAATCTACAACCAAGATATATATTCAGACTCTATATACCAATTGAAGGTGCACAAAATGACCATGAATTTGGAATAAGAAATCACAATCATATATAAAATCAATTCATAAATAATGTTGTACGGAGGACACACAAGAGAGTTTAATTAATTAATAAAACCTTCAAAACCCTAGATCTATCAAAATAGTTATAGCCCATGATGTTATGAAGAACAATCATGGGGGTTGGCTAGATCTTACCCATATGTCTGGAAAATACAAGATAAATTAGGAAACGAATAAAACCCTAGATGCGTGAGTCGTTGCATCCTTCTCCATCTTGAATCCTCCTCTTGGTTCTCCCCTTGATTTCAAAGACGGATCTTCATAGTGATGGATGGATGGAGGAAAGGGTGGATGATGGTTGGGGGTGATCCCCCCTTGTGGGGTGTAGGATGACTGTGTTGTGGTTTCTCCATTGAATAATGATGTGATCTACATCCCCTTTTATATTTGTAAGCTCTCCTTATGGACCTTAGATGAGTTTTTTTCTTGGAAAACACGAAATACATGCACAGGGGTGAAAATCCCATCGAAAATAGATCTGCATGTCCCAGTTTGACCAAAGTGGTTCTGGTTTAACTGGAAGGCCCTGGTCGAACTACGGTCAAACTGCAGTGCGCAGTCTCACCACTTCGTGCAAAATTTCCACATCCGAGCTCTGAATAGAGTCATTCTTATGCTCATACGATCCTCTCTTCCTTGGAATTTTTCCATATAAAGAACTCATAGAAAATCCAACATTTGAGGGTGTAACAAGCCATGAAAAGTGGCACCGCTGTTTTGTTTGGCACAGCTTGCACGACGTTACCACTTTGATCATAACTTTCTCGTTTAGATTTCGATTGAGGTGTTCTTTACTCCAAAACGATTCTCTCTTCTGTGGCTTTTCAACAATGTATCACACTTCTAGTACAGAGATCCATACAAATATAGAAAAATTACACAAGTTGGATGTGCGTTTTTTAAGATTCATACACAAGTTGCACCTTTTCTCCAACTTTGCACTTTTGATCCCTTTTCCCCCTAAAACGTAATAAAACACCTCAAACGCACCTTTTTTCCAATATATCAAATATAAGACACTTTTGCTATAATATGACAACAACTCTCATCAAAAAGGTGTTAAATTAGACACTAAAATATGCTTATTTTCACTCTCATCAGAGATCTCGAAAAGTAAGCAAGTTACGTCACTTTGGAGGCTTGATGTGACCATGTATGTAGGATCATCTGGACACATCGAAATAGCATGGTGTATGATGGATATGACAAGGAGATGGTTGATAGGAAAATGAGGATCACTCGAATAACAGCTTCACTCATGGCTCTCATCCAAGAGGGTAACTCGTTCAATCTTGGCATTATGCATAATACAGTGGATGAATTAAACACGCTAAAGTTTTTTTGAATTGGAGGAATTATGAGGAAAGCACCACAAATTGTTTCGATCAGGTGGAATCCCCCTCCTATAAGATGGGTGAAAGCAAACTTAGATGGGCACGCGAGAGGAGCTCCTGGTAAAATATCGGGAGGCTGGATTTTTCGGAATAGTAGGGGATTTGCTATGGGATGTTTCACATGTGGATACGGAAGAGGATTCGCTTTGGAGGCTGAACTGTCATCAGCGTGTTTATTGAATTTGTGCAGGAGAAAGGTTGGCAATGCCTTTGGTTAGAAACTGATTCAATGTACGTGGTGCATGCTCTTACTCACCCGTATCCCTTCATTCCTTGGCGCCTCTTGTCAAGATGGAATAGAGCAAAATATTTGATCCAAGATGCCATATTTCATGTTTTGCAAATTTTTCGGGAAGTGAATGCCACGACGGACGTGCTTTTGACTATAGGGGGTGATATCACATGGCATACATCTACGCCAACTTTTCTACATCCTTTTATGTTCAAAGATATGAATCTGGAATTTTTCTGCTTCCAATGACTTTTTCCCATGGGGCTGTAATTTTTTTGACATCTTTTTTACTTTCTTTCTCAATACTCTATTATTTTTCCTTTTATAATATCATAATTATTGGTTAATTTATTATATTATTTAGAATAAATTTAGATTTATAATTTTTTAAATAGTATTTTTTTATCGTACAACCCCCGAGCCATGTCCGTTTAGCTCTAAGCCCGTTAAGATTAAGGTTAGGTTCATATTTTGGTAGCCCGTTTAAATAGGCCTGATTAACTCGAAGCCCGATTAACCCAAAGCCTATTAGGGCTTGCCCGTTTAACATCTCTTAGTATTTGTTTTCTCTATTCTCACACCCCTACAAGAAATTAGGTTGTACACCTATAAGAAACTATAATTTCTTTGATTGTTTTCTTCGGGATACAGTAAAAGGATAGCAATAAATTGAGAGCGGAGAACAACTAAATGAATAAAAGTAATGTAGGAATTAATTTAACTAATTAATTTAATTAATTGGTTAGTAAGGGTTAATTGTTAAATTAATCACCAATTAAATGAGTGTAGTGGGTGAGTGTAATTTGGCTCATCTACTGGAGAGGTTATGTGAAGCATAATGGGGATTAATACGAATTTATTATCTCATATGGGAGGGAAATCCTCAAACGTCGGGTCAAGCTGTGAAGACGAATCACATGTGTGTAAAGATTCGTTGACCTGGACACAGTAACCCTTCATAATTGCATATTAGAGGTAATTACTCAATCAACAATTAATTCGTCATAATTGCTGATTACAGAAAATTACATCATCAGCAATTAATGCATCGTAAATCACGCAATCGTCATATGGCTGAGTGGAATGGTACGCCTATAAATAAGGTCATTCACCATGCATTCTGACACACCACAATCAATGAGCACTGGCATCTCAAAGCATTTGCATCATAGTTATGATCCAGTTCTCTATCCTCTTTTGTTCGTCGGAGTTCCAGCGATTGCGGTGCTGCCTCACCGGAAAGGAAAAGTCATTTTACATTTGGGGAAGATCCGCCAAGACCGAAGCACTACCGGGGCGTGTTTCTTCTTGCGGGAAGAGGTTCAACCAAATTCCACTCTGCACGCTGTTCTCTTGAACATTCTGTACAAAGGTGTAAGAAGATCATCTATTTCTTCTCCTTTAATTTTAATTGTAATTTTGTTAATACTATTGTTAGTACAATCTTTCTTCTACATTTCTAGTCATTTATTGTAACGTGATTGGTTGGTGCACATATAAACCAACAAGTATTCCGTTCCCAAAAGAAATATTTTTTTATATGATTAATAGCAAACTCCCTTCTTCCAGGTATTGTTTTTATTTTATTTTTTATTTTATTTTATTTTTTAAAAGGAATCCATACATATAACTAATACTACAATATTTCAGTACACATTAAATAATAATTTTATTTATTAACCTCAATCCTTTCGTTTGGTAGGTAAGATGAGATAAATGAGTATATATTAGGTATGTATTATTTATATAAAGATAAGTACTTTCGCCGTCCCACTACAAAAGTTACAATTTTACAAATTAAGGCGTCCCACTATAAAAGTTACATTTCCTTTTTATTAGATGAGACTCACATAAATCAACCACTTTATCTTCATGGAGCCCATATACAACACTAATATAATTATCCACTGTACATTAAATTATTATAAATCTCAACTAACTATATATTAAAATACTATATTTTTTAGTCTCCGTGCAAACAGTAAACGTAACTCTTTCTATGGGACGGGAAGAGTATGTAATATGAATTAGTGACTTTGTTTGGTAGGATATAGAAAGATGCATATTAATTTTATTTAATAGGTTTGGTAGGATGTATAAATTATTGAATTATTGAGTAAAATATATTTCTGCCTTTGTACATGTTTTATAATTACAAATTCTATCCTTTGCCAACAATACAATGCCTTTTTTTTCTTTCATTTTATTCCAAACTTATTTATATTATTCAAAATAAAATTATACTAAAATTGTTTACTTTAAAAAACGTGCGATAAATGTATTTTTAATATATGTGATATTATACCAAATAAATAATTTAAAAAATTCTAAATAACGACACTTATTTATTTTATTTTAAAATTTTAAATTACTTTTTCATAAGGTCTTAATATAGGGTAGGTCTTGGGTGAAACCATCTCATGGATCTTCTTATGTGAGACGGATTCTATCATATCCATTAACATAAAATAAAGATAAATAATAAATAAATAATCAAGAAAATCAAAGGCTCCATTTGGTTTCATTAATTCAAATTCACAAAATTAGCGGTTAACCTAAATAACTAGCCCCGTCCTTCATGCAAACAACTAAGCAAATTACGACTTTTATCAAATCAATTAATTTTCATCGTTTAATAAAAATTATTATCTATTATTTATTATTATTATTAATTATTCAATAATAATAATATTATTAGTATTATTTTTTTCAATTATTCTATAATTATCACTTTATTTTATTTAGGTATCACTTTATACTAAAAATGTTATCACTTTTTATTTATTATATAAATAGTTCATAAATAATTTAACTAAAAGGTTTATCACTTTTTGTTTATCATGTATCACTTTTTTTAAAAAAATACTATTACATTTTATTATTCCAGTAAATGGTACTTTGTAAAATAATTCAATTATACAAATACCACTTTTCTTAGATTAGGACTAACTTTTTATTAAATAAATCACCACGTTTTATCCATTCTATAAATTATTTGTAAATTACACTTTGATAATTAGTTATCTCTTTTTATTAAAGGTGTTATTACCTTTTATTTAAAATGTTATCACTTTTCATTCATATTATAAATTGTTCATATAACAGCTCACAGTTAGAGGCGGCAAAAAGGCCAGGTCGGGCAGGCCCGGTACAGCCCACCGGGCCAATGCACATTTATTGGACGGACGGGACGGGCCGACCCACTTTTTGGCGGGCCTTATTTTTTGTGGCCCAGCCTAGCTCATACTGGGCCACCGGGCCATCGGGCCATTTCGGCCCATTAATATTAATTTATTTTTTAAATTTTTAATTAAAAAAAATAAAATTTATTTATTTTAATATGTGTAATAATATATAAGCCAATATTGAATATTATCCTCAAATTTATAATTAGAAATAAATGATAAGTAATCTATTCAAGTTAATTATTATTATTTTAAAATCAAATAAATTAGGATTTCTTATTAGGGTCGATTGTATTATTAAGAGTTGTTAAATAATGGATTGGAACTAATTAACATTAATAATCACAATTATTATGTGATTAAATTATATTATTAGCATCCAACTTGTTTCATTATTATAATATAATGGAATTTAAATCCAACTTTTACAATTTTCAACAACATTAAATCTCATACACAATTTTTTTTTCCATTCTATAGAGTAATTATTTTTTTTCTTTCTCCTTAACTTTATTTTTATCATATACAATATTAAATCTCATACATAACTTATCACATTATTTTATATGTATATATATTTTCTTTCTCTATAACCTTATTTCTATCATAGAGTAATAAAAATATACAAGTAAAATAGAAAATTCATATATAATTTGAAGATTATAACTTTATTTTTATGACTATTTTTATATATTTAAATTTAAGTTATTTAAATATAATTTATAAATCAAATAAATTAAGTATCACAAAAAATTTATTATTAAATATTAAATAAAATATAAATAAAATAATCGGGCCAAAAAAGCGGGCCGGGCCATTTGACCCACCGGGCTTGATGGGCCGGGACAAAACGGCCCGGTTCTTTTCAGGCCTATATTTTAATGGCCCAACATAACCTACTTATGGCGGGCTACGGGCCGGCCCATCGGTCTGGGCTATTTTTGTCGGCTCTACTCACATTACTGTTATCACTTTTCATCAATTGAGCATCTCATTTTATAAATTTATAATATTTAAAATAAAAAAATAAATTAAATAAATAACAAATTTAAATTAGTAAAATTTTAATAATAAATAATAGGAGTACAATTTAAAAAATAACATTAAATATAAAAAATATATATACTATATCAAATACTTAATTAATTTACTTTTAAATTTAAACTAGCTTTTAAACTCGTGCGTTGCACGAGACTAAATTGTTCTAATATATTATTTAAACCATAGGAGAAGAAGCTTAAATCATGCATTTTAGATAAATCATTATATCTCTACATTTTATAAAATATAAGTATATTTTCGCATAAAATTTATCAGAATTAGAAATTTTATGGAATACAATCTTTCAATCTATGCTAGTATGTTCCTTTTTAGCAGTAAAAAGATTAAGAAAATTTTATTTTAAATATATAACGGAAAGAAAATAATGGTAAATATTGAGCGTTTTTATAAAATAATTATATTTTTTTAACATAATAAATAATGATGTTTATTAATTATGTAAGATAATTGCTTATTTCGTAATACTCGTACTCATGTATAAATAAATAATTTCAAACTGGTTTATCAATACACGTTGATTACACATAATAATTTAAAGTTATTAAGATGGTAGGACTACTAATATTAATTTAAAATTATTAATAATAAAAAAAATAATTTAATAATAAATTAATTATTATTTACTCATATCAATTTAAATATAAAAATTCATATTCGAACTCATATATCAGAACAGTCTTCAAATTAGAGACTGCCCCAAGACAATGCACTATTCCACAGAGTGATTGAATTTTATTACCGTAAAGTTCTATGAACTTGACTCTAGGTGATGGCGAAAGCAAATATATCCCCTGAGACGTGCCGAGTACCTAGTAAGAAGAAATAAACTGATTGGATTAAAAATAAATTCCCCTTATTCCAAATAATGTACTTAACTCCAATGTTGCAAAGATCTTTAGAAACTACGATATTATTAATTAAGTTAAAAAACTAAAAAGTATGGTGATGTATCAATTACTCCAATTAATTTACAGAGGGATGTGATGTTTATTTCTGCAAATTGGCATGGCGTATAGAAAGAAAGAGATTGAATTAGTTTTAAAATATGTATAGGGTGTGTATTAAATAAATAATGGGTAATTTAGACTTTTTATAAATATATAATTTAATTATATAATGATAGAGTGTGTATTTAATAGAAATTGGTGTGTATTTAAAGGGATTCTTTTTTGAACAACTCGTACTCATTTTTTTTGGGTTTGAAATCAATTATCCGAAATTATCCGTCATGTTGTCATCCTTAGTGTTTGTTTAGGTCTTATTTTTATTTTTTGTGAACATAACATAGTTATGGTTATACCGTGCTCATGCGTTGCACTGTTATGCATTTTTATAAAATAAGTATATTTTGAGTTAAATTTATCTTAATTTGCATTTTATATAATATAATCCCTCAATTTCTACATATGCTCTTTTTAGTAGTACGAAAATCAAGAAACATGCTATGTAGGCTCTTACCATTAAATAGTGGTAAATATTGAGCATTTTTATAAAATTATTATAGTTTTTTGGACATAATAAATAATTATGTTTATTAATTATGTAATATACTTGCTTATTTCATAATACTCGTACCCATGTATAAATAAATATCATCTAAAAATTAATATTTTTAAATCGTTTCATTAAAAAAATATATTATGATATTCATACCGTCCCAAGCCCGTTTATCAATACCCAACTACTCATATTCATACTCGTTTTATTAAAAAAATATAAAATAATTTAATTATGTTTTCCGTTCCAAATTCATTTATCAATACTTATTAATTACACATGCAAATTTATTTAAAATTATTAAGATGTTAGGACTAATAATAATAATTCAAAATGAGAGAGACTGGTCCTACCAAAATTTGATGGAACCGGATCCTCTCCTCAGTTTTTAATACATATCCTCTTCCCCTACCAGTGCCGAATAGCCGACAACTCTTTATTTCTCCCTCACTTTCTTGAGTTGTTCATTGATCCCCTCATCCTCTGCATCGGCGCTTTTGCTGGAGGTAGCCTAAATTTCCCTCAACTTCAGATGAGTCGAACACCAGCTGATAAGCTCCGGTGGCAGTGGCGGACGACATCTTCTCTTTCAGGGAATGAGTATTCATCGGCGGAAACTCCTCAGTAGCACTCGCCGCCGCCATGATTACCCACTCCACCGCCTTACTTGACTGATAATACCCTAAAGGATCTTGCAAATGATAAGAAAAACCTTACCCTCCGATCTCTAAGCCCTTTCAATGTCATAACTTTGCTGTGCCGATCTTTGCAGCCAGAAGCTCTGGAAACCTTAAAAATTCGCGACGAAGGCCAGCCATGCCCTGCCTCCGCCCAGATCGACGCCGCCGTCATTGGCCGTACTCCACTAGTTGCCCCCTTCTTCATCATCTTGATGTTGTTCATCCATTTTCTTGCCTAATTTTATTGAATCGAACTTTATTGCTGTTACTGGTGCTTGAAAACTTAGAATGAATCTGATCCACCTCCATGTTTCCAGTTTAAGACCCTTTTCTAGGGCTCTTTGAAGATAATTCAGCTTTGGTATTTAAAATTGGAGAAGAAGTGTAGGATATATGTTGCGGTTTTTGTACTTATGTTGCTTTGTGTTATCTTTGAATGCAATGGTGTTTCTTGTTTAATTTCTTTAGATGATGCTTTAGATAATTTTGGTGTGCTAGCACCTTTAGGTGGTTTAGGAATAAAGAATTTAGTTGAAGTGATCGGTTAAATGACCACCTCATCTAAAAGCTTAAGCTGGTAGAGAGGTAAATCGTTTAATACTTAACTAAATCACTCTAATGCCCCTTACATGCGGGGGGAAATCTAAAAGTTTAAGCTGGTACAGAGGTAAATCGTTTAATACTTAACCAAATCTATCTAACATGATCAAACAGCGTGAGTTTATTTCAAAGAGGGCTAGTCTTGAAATTGGTTACTCTTGAAGTACACAACCCACGCATTACTTGCAGCTGATAACTTACTAAGGTTTGCTTTAGAAGCAAATCTGGTTCTTCGCCTGAGTTATCTAATTAAAGCTTTTAGTTAGCCTTTGTTTATTGAATTACAACATATACTATTGTTGTTAGCTTTTTGGGATTTTATTTATGTTTTATTTTTTATTTTTATAACGAATAACTAGTGTGGTTTTCTGTTCATTCAATAATATTGGATAATTGTATTTGAATAGAGTATAAACTCCACTCTTAGAGATAGTTTTTGTAATTGAGTTATAATGTTGATTGGTTAGGTGTCAGTTTCACTGATGGAGTGTGGGCATCCAGCAAAGAGGTATGAAGAGTTGGTAGAAGTGGTCACCTCCCCGGAAACTGATATCCTCCATTATTTAGCCAACCATAGTTGCAGGTAAATGAGGTTTCAGCTGCTGCTTATTCTAATGAATGCTTATGGTTATGGAGCGGGTACAAATGATTAGGTTGGTTTGATCGTGCAGGAACTCATGTTGTTTGAGAGAGATTATTGGATACATGAGATGGATGTTGCCAAAAATTCATTTCACATGACATCAAACTTAACTTTTTAAGAGAGGTTGTATGTACTGATTGATTTGAGTTTGGAAAATGAACACACTGGACTGGTACAATCAAGGATGGGTTTTAGAGGTGTATGTCATAATAATACCACAGCTTGTTTCTGACATGGAAGAGCAGGAAATCAACATTCCAGAACATTTTGCAACATGCAAAATACACACTAGCACTCATTAAGTTTGCTTATGTATAAATATTTACCACCTGTAGATGCATTGTGAAGTCTCAAGTTGCTTTATGTGTGCAGGATCGTTTTTTTTTTTTTATGGAGATTCTTTGGATGTATTCACTGTACAATTATTTTTGAAATGGGTTATTTACTATTTTTCATGTTACGATAAGTAAAGAGTAATCCTATTTATTTTAAAGAGTGATCCAATCAATTTCAAAGAGTAATCTAATTATTTCTAAAGAGGATCTATCAACTTATAGATTACATACAATTTAATTCATTACATTACGTTGCTTCATCAAATCAAATAGTAATCATATTAATTTCAAAGAGTACTCTAATTATTTCTACAGAGTGATCTATCGTCATATTGATTGAATTTCAAGTCAAAGGGTAACCCAAATGATCTATCATCATATAGATTGAGTTTCTAATCAAGGGGTAACCCAAATTATTAAAAAGAGTTGTCTACTTAATAAAAAAAAGAGTGATCTTGTTGTCCAATTAGAACCGGACATAAAAAAAATCAAAATAAAGAGTAATACAAAAGTTATAGTAACCTAATTCATTAAGAGTAACCTAATTCATTATAAAGAGTAATCTAATTAATATAAAATAGTAACCTTGTAAATCAACAACAATATTTTTAACACAAGATCATACTAATATTGTAAACTGTCAAATTTATTAAGAGTAACCTAATTCATTATAAAGGGTAATTTAATTAGTAGATAATAGTAACCCTGTAAATCAACAATAATATTTTTAACACAAGATCAATCTAATACAGTAGAATAAACTACAAAATTCATTAAGAGTAACCTAATTAATTATAAAGAGTAACCTAATTAATAGAAAATAGTAATCATATAAATCAACAACAATATTTTTAACATAAGATCAAACTAATACTATAGAGTAAATTACCAAATTCATTAAGAGTAACTTAATTCATTATAAAGAGCAATATAACCAAAGAAAGTTTTTCTTTCAATTTTTTTTAACACTAATTATTTCATAATATTCAATCAGAGATTGGTAGATTAATTCAACACAAAAAATTGTAGACAACCCATTTTTGTCTTGCAGAATAATTTTATTGCATGTTTAGGACTATCCTCACGCCCAATTCTCTTGCTTCTGGAATGTTCCAAGTTGTTAGGAGGCGATCCAGAAACCGCTCGTTATTCCAACATAGAGTTTGACTACTTCTCCGCAGGCCCCAACTCCAAGAACTTTATGGCTCCTAAGCTCCCCTTTTTCTCTCAAGCATCTAATATAATATGTTATAATCAATATCAGATTATGATGACAGTAATTAATGAGTAAAAACTAATTACTACTGAGGAAGGAAAATTCAATCACCTCTTATTGTTTATGAGTGGTGGATTCATTTCTTGAATTTTGTTGCTGCTATTGCATCACTAAAATGAGATGCATCTGGAGTGCTGAGTAATTGGTGTCACTTGAAATAGCATCCCTCTCAGCCTCAATATTATTTTTGTTGGCGTAATTAATTAATTTGTGAAATTGTCATCTCATCTGGGACAACAAAATCAAGAATCCCTAGAACACACATATTAAGAAGCTAAGAAAAATGGGAATCGACCCCTCTCAATCACACTTTTCCGCTGCCATCCACCGACGACCAGCCGCCTCCACAAAAATTGGCGGCTGAGCCACCTTACTGCACCAGTTAAACAATTCCACTCAAAAAATGACAACAAAATCAGGATTCCAATTGAGTCGTCGGAATTGTTATTATTTGATTTCTGCATCGATGAAATTCCGGCTGGAATGTGTATTTCTTGTAAGAAAAATGCTTACAAAATTGAATTCATGAGTGGGTGGTGGTGGGCTACTCCATCTAATCTAATTGTTTCAAAATCAAGCCCAACAATTATCGAATGTAGCGGAGGTAATCACCTGCGAGAATTCCTTAAAATTGATCCTTCCATCACCATCGGTGTCAGCTTCCCTAATCTTCCTCGTTAATTCCTCCTCCTTTGAGAACTGAGCTTCTTCGAAAGCGAATCCATTATGGAGGTCGATGATTCCAGCGCCATTGCGATGTCATGTGTGCGCAAGTATCTATGGTCGGATATTGAAAGTAGATCTTGCGCTGGGAAGAGGTAAATTGTAAAAAACCTGTTGCATTCCAGTCTTTGCCATTCAAAATTATTAATAATGAAAAAAATAATTTAAAATCATTCCAAACTCATTTATCAATATCTGTTGATTGCACATATCAATTTAAAATTATTAAGATGTTAGGACCAATAATATTAATTCAAAATTATTAATAAAGAAGAAAATAATTTAATAATGAATTAATTGTTAAAACTACATTATAGTTTCAAAAAATACATTATAATTATAATTACAAAAATAAACATAATATAAACTTAATTGTTAGTACCATAAATAATAAATTAAATTTTGCTGAAATAAATAAGAGTGAAATTTAAAATCTTAAAATTAAAATTAATTAAATATGGTATCATTATGACAAAAATTAAATAAAGTATATTTTAAATAAGGTATCAAATCAATGGCCAATATCTAATCTCATAATTGTGATGAATTGATAAGATTCAATAATATGATGAATAAATGAGATTCAAAATGACTTATAGTAATCAAATTCAAGGGTATAAATTAAAAATTGACTCAATTTTGACTTTGCTATTATATTACTTTAGATTTCAATTTTCTAATTGACTACAATCAAACATAGCCCTTAAAAATATAATTAATGGGTTAATGGGTGATCCGTCTCACATAAGGGGATACGTAAACGGTCCCACCCAAATCTTTGCCCTTAATATATGTTTATAAATATATACCATAAAATACAATTATAATATATATTATGTATTTAAATTATGTATAAATAATATAAATTAATAAATTAATACATAATATACATATTAAATGTAATTAGTAAATTATAATAAATTAAATATTAAATATAATATAAATATTAAATATAGTTAGTTGGAGCATTAATTAATTTAATAACATACTATTATTATATATTAAATAAATTATATTTAAAATGGTTATGGCTCATTTATTGTTTCATTTAAAATGAACTAGTGGACAATTTGGTAAATTCAATATTTTATCTTAAATACACTGTTGGACATATTATTAATACCTCGCACGAGGTGAGATTATAAATGTAAATCGCTACAGGTAGGGATGACAGTTTCGCATGTATTTTCGGGTACCCTACCCTCCCGAACCCTAATGGGACGGGTACGGGTACTTGTAAATGGGTTTGGGACGGGTTTGGGAAAAGAAAAAAAATTCGAACCCTAATGGGACGGGTACGGGTACCTGTAAATGAGTTTGGGACGGGTTTGGGAAAAGAAAAAAAAATCTCATTAGGGTTCGGGTAGGGTTTGGGATAGACCCTTCGGATACCCGCATAACATCGGATAAGGGTATCAGGTACCCGCATAGAAACCCGTCCCATATGCATATAATATGTATATATATTATTGAGGATTCATTAAGAAGATTCGAACCCATACCTATCAATAAAAAAATGAGATACCTTTACCATTTGTACACAAGTGATTCTTGTTATATTTTTTAATTTTTTAAAAGTTATAGAAAATCAGGAGCATAAATATTGAATATTGGACCATAAGTTCATAACCCTAAATTCACAAAGAAGCTTCATTTTGAGATCTATCGCCGTTCTCATCTCATATCTCGTCCTAGATCCCTGATCCCCCACAAGTCACAGTATAATATCTTAGCTCAACTAGATTTATTTAGAAAGCCCAAAACCTCTTTATTTATTTTTATGGCCCAAAAGGCCAGCCCTAACTTAGCCCAACTAGATTTATTTTAGAAAGCCCAAAACCTATTTATTTATTTATATGGCCCAAAAGGCCAGCCTTATCTTATCCCAACTAGATTTTTTTTTAGAAAGCCCAAACTTATTTATTTATTTATTTTGTGACCCAAAGTTTCAGCCCACTTAAATGGCCTGATATATAATTATTAAGGCTAAAGTTAAAAAAAAAAGAGAGAAGAACGGGAGAAGAAAAACAAAAGAGGGGAAAGAAGAGAGTGAAGAGGAGAAACCCTTGTTGATCAATTTTTCCCTTACAACCCTCATCCTAGGTGGTTTCTAAGTGGTTTTGAGGTAAGTGGTGTGTGAATTAAGCTTCCTTCTTCCATGATTTTGTAATTTTGTGGGGTTTTTCTTTTTGGTATGTGGGTAATTTGCAGACTGTTCGAACTGATTTTGACATAGCTATTGCCCTCGAAAGTTTGCAAACTTAATTTCTGTACGTATCTGAACTCGTTAGCTTTCCGTAGCCACTTGAAACGCCTCAATCCGATTATTCTATAATTAGTTATGATTTTTCTCGTAAACTGCCGCTAGCTGGAAAATTTCAGAATTTTTATGTCGAATTCAAACTTATTTTCTATCGTTTCGTTTAGTTAATGTATTGAAATGGGTTATGTGGGATTGGGAACTGATGTTAAGGAGCTACATACCATTTTTATTTAATATCGACTAGTTCGAACTTGATTAGGATTTGTTTTTAGCAATGAAAGGGATATTACCGCTAATAGTTAGTTATATTTAATTTGTCTTTAATTGCTCATCTCCTTTCTAGGTAAAGAACCATCGACGAAGGGCAAGGGACCGACTTCAGATTCCAGAGAGAGTTAATCACTTCCTTATGAGTTGATAATTCGGGAACGCCTTCTCTTGTGGGAAGTGTGGACCCTCGATAAATGTGCATTTATTTTAGTTTTAGTTAATTGATAAGAAAATTATTTGGTATTGTGTTATGTGGTAAAGAGCCTGATTGGCTCGATTGCTCTGGTTAGAGTCCTGTTAGCCATTTTATGAGTATTATTGATTTTAACTTATGTTGAAGAGCCTTGCCGGCTCGGTATCTGATAGCATTTATTGTGAATTATTTGAGAATTGATTTCTGGTTATTCTTGTGTGCTATTAAGACTCTAACTTGAGTCGTTATTCATCTTATGATGCATATTCATATGTATGCCTGGTACCAAGGTTAAGTAGCCCGAATTGGTCACGGTTCGGGTGAGTTGGAGCGACATTGATTAAGTAGCCCGAATTGTCGCGGTTCGGGTGATTTAGAGTGACAACCAAGTTGCCCGTGATTGACAAACCCGGGTGAGTTAGATCTAACGGGGCACCTGTCCATTTGCCAAATACTGATACTCTGGAGGGTGATCGTTAGATGGATCAGTCTATTATAGGCTCAGTCAACGTCACCGGTGTGGGACATGCATGTCATATATGTTTATATGTTTGATCATTTCAAGTATTCACGTCGATATTGAATTGTGAACTTTAGCACTTGGCGTGTTGAGAAAGAATATTAATGTGCATTTTATTTTGAGTAACGGTGACGGTCTTGGACTGTCTCTCGACGGAGAGCTCAGTTCGAGGAGGATATTGACTACCCACGCGTCTTTTATGTGATAACATGTTGTTTGAACTAATTGTGTTATTCGTAAATGTGCACTAGGGTTTTTATTTTCATTAATATGTACACTGAGTGAGAAATAGTTATTGTGAGACGAAATGTTGGATTTTATATTATGAACCGCGAGTGGGAATACATGCTTCGTATAAGGGTCGGGGTGACCGGCTTATCACCTCACTGAGCTAGTGGTTTTGCTCACCCCCATCATTCTTTCCTTTTCAGGCTGTTGATATCGTTTTGGTTGGAGGTTTGCCTATCATTTGCTCGTCATCCAATCCGTGTTTTGGGTACTTTCTCTTTTATGTAAATTGACGGATTCATTGGCGAGATTGTATAGTTTATATTATGTGACCCCCTTGATGTTCTTTTTGTACCTTCGCGATGTTATATCGTTCATGTATATTTTCTTTAAACTAAGTTACACCGTTGTATTTTGTACCTTTGTAAATCCTTTTTGATACTTTATGAGATGATGTCCTTGGGGTTGTACCCGTTGTTATCAGTTGTTCAGTTCTACAGGTACTTGATAGCAAGCCTTACGTTTTCTATAAACTTTGTGGAGTGGAGTTCACCCATTCTGCGAAATTTATGGTTAACGTGGCGGTTGTCGCGTTCTGTCTGGGATCGGGGCGTGACACACAGCCTCACGTAATCTCATACCCATGAGCCGACAACGGTGCCATTTTGCTCATCTTCGCCTTCCTTTTTACCTTCGATGTCGCTGCTGATTCTCTCTTCTCCGTCTCCGCCACTGCTATTCCGTCCGACCACTCGCCGTGCGGCCGTTCCACCTCCAGTGTGGACGACGTCGTCTACCCTTGATCCTAACAGTTCCGGCGGCTCTGAAGCAGACACTGCGACGAAGGTGAAGCTGACAGGCCATCTCATCTCAAAAGACACCGTGACGAAGCTGACAGCGTGGAAGAAACGAAGCTGACGGTATTTGTATTTTACTATGTTGTTCCTCTTTTTAATGATTCTAATTTTGAAGTATTAGTTTCATAGTTGTATGTTGTATGCTGAAATACCATGTTTCAATTCTTTTCACATCAACTGTAATATTATTAAGATTGCTGGAATTCTATAGACATTAACAATCAAACTGTATTCCTACTTCTTATGACGTCGAGAATCTGTAATGATTTATTTTCCTACTTTAAAATCATTAAAGTATTAGTTTCATAGCTGTGTTGAATCATTAGTTTCAAGAATCTGTAATGATTTATTCTCCAAGTTGGAGAATAAGTTGATAAGTCTTTTCAAGTTTGATTGAAATAACTTTTAAGTTCAAAAATAAAATCTTTCTTTTCCAATTATTATTATGAAACTCACATTTGAAACATTTGTTCTTTGTTTAGATTTCTAAATGTCAAATCCAAATACAAGTGAATGTGTTGATAGTTGCAAAGGTGCTGAACCATATGGTGGCCCTCTTGATCAACCACTTCTAGAAAATATGCTAGTCGAAGATTCATTAGATGCTCAAAGTTCTGAACCAAACCCTACTACTACAAACAATACTCAAGATCAGAATGCAGTCAATCCTGGTCAAAAAAAGAGGAAGTTGACATCACCTGTTTGGAACCACTTCAATAAAATTGGAACAGAATATGCAGTTTGTAAGAAGTGTAACTCAAAACTCAGAGCTCCTAGTGGGAATGGGACAAAGTCTTTGCACAACCATTTAAAAACTTGCGGAAGGAAGGATACTCAAAATATCATCAAAGCTTTGGAAAAGCAAAAGCAACTTGTGGTGGATAAGAACTTTGATGGCAAAGTGCAGTTTGGAAATTACACATTTGATCAAGAAAAATCAAGAAAAGAGTTGGCATGTGCAATAATCTTGCATGAGTATCATCTTTCGATTGTAGAGCATATTGGATTTAGGAAATTCTGTTCTAGTCTCCAGCCTCTTTTCAAGATGGTCTCTCGAAACACTATCAAAAAGGACATTTTTGCTATCTATGATAATGAATTTGAGAAGTTGTATAAAGAGTTAGGGAATCTTCGGAGCAGAATAGACATTACTACTGATATGTGGACATCAAATCAAAAGAAATGCTATATGTCAATAACAGCCCACTACATTGATGATTTTTGGGTGCTACAAAGTCGAATCCTTCGAAAAAAAATCAACATTTCACATTTATTACAGTACTTATTTGATACTATGTTTATTGTTAGATTCTATTTTCTACTTCTAATATGTTGTATGTGAAACTTGTAGATTTATTTATGTACTATCTCCCATACAAAGGAAGAGCTTGCAAAGAACTTAATAGATGGTTTGACAAAGTGGAATATCGAGACCAAGATTTCTACCATTACTATTGATAATTGTTCTTCTAATGATGGTATGATTTGTATTATTACTGAAAAGTTATGTGCTGATCTTTTATGTGAGGGAAAGATTTTGCATATGAGATGTGCTGCACATATTTTAATCTTGTTGTGAAAGATGGGTTGTTTGTGATTGAGAAATCTCTTTCGAGTATTAGAGCTAGTGTGGCATTTTGGTTATCTACACCTCAAAGGGTAGAAAAGTTTGATGAAATGGCCAAACAATTAAAGATTTTATGTGGTAAAAAGTTGTCTTTAGATTGCAAAACACGTTGGAACTCAACCTATTTGATGTTTCGTACAGCAATTCAATACAAACTTGTCTTTCCTTGTTTGAGAGTTAGGGAGAAGAATTATGTTGATGTGCCTTGTGATAATGATTGGGAATTAGCTGAGGAAATTACTGAAAAACTTGAAGTGTTTTACAATGCTACTGAGTTATTTTCTGGAAGAAAGTATCCAACAACCAATTGCTTCTTTATAACAATGTGTCAGCTAAAAACTTCCATGGAAGAATGGATGTTTATTGAGGATGAGGTTATTAGAGAAATGACCAAAAAAATGTTTGAAAAGTTTGAAAAATATTGGAGTGTTGTGCATCTTGTTCTTGCTGTTGCTGTTGTGTTGGATCCTAGGTATAAGTTGAAGGTAGTGGAGTTTTATTTTCCTCTCATATTTGGAAATGAGGGTGCTCAAAAGGAAGTCGAGAGAGTTAAACAAACTTGTTATGACTTGGTTAATGAGTATCAATCTAAGGGTTCCAATGCTAAAACAAAACCAGTCTCACAGTCTAAAGTTCCACGTCTTTCCCAAGATCAAAATATGCAAGAATTAGTTGCATTTCTTAGTTCTTCTTCAACTTTTGCTTTGGTGAAAAGTGAGTTGGATTATTATCTTGATGAGCCAGTGTTGCCTTGGAGTCAAGATTTTGATATTCTGAATTGGTGGAAGACGAATGAGATAAAATATCCTACATTACAGCTGATTGCTAGAGATTTTTTAGCTATTCCAGTATCTACTGTTGCATCTGAATCTGCATTTAGTACAGGAGGAAGAGTTGTCAGCCTCCATCGTAGTAGACTTAATCCTGATACATTGGAAGCATTAATGTGTTCTCAAAATTGGTTAGTGAAGTCCACAGTTGAAGGTAATAATTTTAGTTGATTAGAGTTTGAAAGTATATGTATTACATATTATACTTTTATTCCTTGATTTTTTAGTTTCTTTCTTTCATTTTCTGTTTTGTAGATTCTTGTTCGACAATTGAATCAAGCAACTTATGCACAAGTGAAGAAGATGTTGATTTATCCTCCTCATGAGAGAGTAAGCATATTTAGAAACCAAAACATTATTTTATCTTAGAATTTTAAAGTATTTCTAAAATCTATGTAAACTAGTTATTTTTAATAATTTGATAGGTTGATCATGCACAAGAGAGAAATAGATGGAGCTCATCTTGCTGGATAAAAATATGAACTCCATTTCAATGATTTATATCAAATTATCTTATTTATATGTTATTTGAAGTATCTTAAAACTTGTTTTATGATATTATGTCATGTTTTTATGTTTTAATTTTTATTTAATGTTTGAGACTTGAAATTTATATTAGGAATATGATTATGTATTCTGGAAAATACAGGTTACCGGGTTTGGGTACCCTGCGGGTAGTAACAATCGGGTATGGGACGGATACATGTACCACTAGTAATATTTTAAACGGGTACGGGATGGGTACGGGTAGTTATCAAAATAATCGGATACGGGTATGAGTACCCCCAAAAAAGAGGGTATCCTACCTGTTGCCATCCCTAACGGGCATTTTGTAAATTTTGTATGAGCTACCAAATCACATATAAGAGGTATTATATACTTCATCCGTTCCGGAGAAGATGACACGTTTCTTTTTTGGCACAGAAAATAAGGAGTATAATAATTTAATGTAAAGTGAAGTAAAGTGAAGTGTGAGAAATAATATTTAATGTGTAGTAGGTAGTTTTATTTACATTGATCCACACACATCACACTCACCACTAATACAACTACCAACTACACATTAAATATTATTTCTGTCACTTCACTTTATATTAAATTATTATACTCCTTAATCTCCGTGCTAAAAAAATGTGTGAATTGTTATGGGATTGAGGGAGTACTATTTTGCATAGACAGATATGAGAGAGTAGAAAATAGTTAATTTGCGATAAAATTAGAAAAGAGTTATTTTGAGCTAAAGTGTGAGTATTCGAATTGATCTAAAGAAAATGTTTTGAGATTTTCAGCCCTCCAACTTCTGTTGATTTTCTCAATGAATTCTTCAGCTCTTTTTTCTCAGCTCATCATCTTCTTCTTCATCTTCATCTTTATCTAGGCTTTCTTCTCCATCATCAATATTTCCCATATCTATCCCAACACACGGCACGTTTTCTTCCTCTCTCTCCGCCGCCACTAATCCATTTGCAACTCCTGTGACCACGCTTTTCTTTAAATCGTTACTATCACAATGCGAGCTCGATTTCGAGCTCTCAACGAGAAGAATGGCGATGATCAGATTGCACAGACAGAAAACTGCTGCGGAGTTGCAAGCAGCTGAGCTGATCAATTCCAACATCTTTGTTTTAGAAAAAATCAATTCTTCTTAATTAATTAAAATCAAGAAACTGTTTAAGTAATGTGGAGGCGAAGAAGATGTTTTCTGTGGTGTTTGATTCTAACAAAGAGAGTGAATTTTACCTCTTTATAGGCTTTGGTTTCATTTAAGAACTGTGCAGAGGAAGCTGCTTTTTCAGCACTGAATTGAGGTGTGGTGTGAAAGCTTACTCAATTAATGGATTATGGACTATATTATTTTATGTAAATGTCATTATTAAATTTAATTTTTTTGAATAGTTTAATATAAGTCTTCGCATCAACCCACGTGGCCACTTCATACAGCAATTTGAAATGGGTTCTAGTAAGATATTACAAATTTACCATCTCTATGCTTTTATTGTCCCGTTTACTATACACATGAATAATTAAAAAAAAAAAGACATTTCGATTTATTTCATATTTTTAGTAATTCAGCCTTTTTAAGATAATCAGTCACATATAAAATACTCATTCGTTCACCCAAATTCTATTCTATATATTAACTAATATATAAATAAATATTAATTAAATATTATATATATATTAGATAATCAATTATTAAAATTACAGTTTTTTTATTTATGAAAATGTTAGCTAGAATGCAAAATGAATGGTATAACTGAAATAAAAAGTAAATGCATTCATCTAAAAATATAATAATACATTACTGAAAAAAATTAATATAAATGGTTATAAAAAACAATTGGGCTCATTATAAATTTAAAAATGTGTTTCAAATGTACATGATATTAACTATATATATTTAATGCATAGAGTGAATTTTTTATGTTCCTTTTCCCTTTTACACCACAACCAAAAGTGATGACATATTATGCAAATTTTAGGTAACTTGTTTTATAATGAGACATGAGACCCACATTTACTGAACATAAAATGAATATTTTGTAATTGGTTTAACTGAAATGACTGAATAGATATGGGTCGGATTCTATTTTGATATATCATCTCATATGTCACACCGTTAAATAAACGACACATAATAAGAGAAAGAAACAATACCCTAAATCTTAAACCTTAGGGAATGGACGAAAATGGCGCAAAAAATCCGGTGTGCGTTTCGAGGGATTAAGATTATTTGTGTTGCGTTAAGTGACGTTATAATTTTTAAATTAAAAAAGTGTTGTGAGATTAGTTGTATCAATATCCCCTTTTATTACTTTGATCAAGAAAATATTTAAATGTATAGAAAGAGAAAGTGTAAAGAAAATATTGAGATGAATGAAGTATAGTTTTAGAAAATTTAAATAATTATAAAAAGATCGTAATAATATTAAACATTTAATAAATTAAAAATTAAAGAAATAAAAAGGTCAAAGTTGGAATGAAGAGTGAACGTGTGAATGAATACTGAAAACGCATGTCCACAATGCATAATTTTTTTGTGTGTGTAGAAGTCCAAATTGATCAAGCAATATATGTTTGGAATTCTATGGAAGAGATGATCATTTTTGCGTAAAAATAACTCAAATCAGAGTTCAGATGATGAAGTTATGCTCGAAATGGTGAGATCGTGCGCTAGTCGGCGTCACTCAGGAGCCGCTCGACTCAAGCTGCACCCAGTATGGTCGAGCCGGGCGCTGAGCTAGAGTCTTTATAGGCAAAAAATACGTATCCCCTACTAGTATCCCCTACTAGTGTGAGGGACGAAAATTAGGAAAAAAAAAAGGGACAATTTTGGATCAATAAAAGGGCTTGAAAGGAGAGATCCTCAACACATAAGGAATCGCTCCTCACACCTCCTACATGCACCCTTCCTCATCCATCTTTCACTTCATCCACATCCATCTCATCATGATTCAAGTGATGTTCAAGAGGGTTTTTTGCTGACTTGAAACTTTAAAAAATAAAGAAAATGGATTTTTCAATTGGGGGAGGGGTTGGTCTTTTTGGTGGGTTTGATAAACCATTAAACTAATTTTTTCATTTGGGTGAGAGTGGAAGAGAAGAGAGTGCAGCTCACATCACAACAACGGAGCGCGTGTCGCTCATGTGCAAGTGAGATAGTTGACGTGTGGACCCGCGCTGTTATCACCCATCTCATCTTTTTTTTCTTTTCCTGAATTTTTTTTTTCATTTCTTTTCTTTTTTACTTCTTTCTCAATACAAAATTTAACGCAGTTTTTCAATGAAAAGAGAGAAAATAATTTTGATTAGGTGAAATAAAAATATTCTTTTTTACTTTAATATTTTGAGAGAGAAAACAGTTTTTAATATTCTTTTCGATTTTTTTATTTTTAATATTAATGAAATTAAAATAATTAAAATATATAAATATTTCTAATTTATTTAAAATTAAATAAATAAAGTATAAATTAAATGAGAATAAAAATGAATTGAGGTGGGTTCCCAAAAACCTACTTTTATTGCTGGGGAAAATTTTTGTTTTGAAGATAGGGGTTTTTGTTTTTGAATGAGCACTGATGTGGGACCAAAAAGTTTGTTTTTTCCTTTTTATCGCTAAGGAAAGTCCTTAGCAGACTTGATAGAGATAACTTGACAATCCATGCACCTCACGTTACTTTTAAACACCTTGAAACTTGGGGGATATGCAATTTAATTGAGAAGAAAGTTGGAAAAAAACAACCCATATAAGCGGTATTGGTATACAACTCTGAATATTTTTGAAGAAACTACTGAGAAGATGGAACTCTGGACATGTCTCATTTAGTCATAGTTACACGGTTCAGCATTTTCATTTTACAATACTAGCCATACTTCTTCAACTGATGCATGATAGCATCTGAGGATGTAGAATCAGTTGAATATGTAGTCCATATTTGGAATGATTGAGATGGTCGACTCGGAACGCAAACATTTGGATTCATCTGTATGCATCACTACTCTATTCTTTATATTTAAACACACACATCAATGAACTCGTGCTGTAAACTTTATATATCATCAGCACTAAGGAAAACACTTACATAAATCGGGTTCACGGTGTAAACCTTGTGATCCCCCTTCCAATCCTATTATACCCAATGTTTTGTTAAGGTTTTAAATTAAAGGTAGACCACCTGATTTACCGTATCCGGTTCACAAGAGACTAACTCCAACACTAATCTCTAGTAGACTAGGGGTAAAGTCGTAATGATGTAGCTTCAGCTGAACTTGAACTCAAACTTTGATCCATATCTAATACAACTTCAACTTGGGGTGATAATGATGAATATTTATGAATCTGCAGCTCTTCTATTTCCCCCTCCAGCATTTCCCTCACTTTATTCATTGAGGGCCTATCGTCTGAATGCACCACAATGCGACTATCGCCATCTTACGCCCTATTTTCCTTGTCTCCTCACTCTGTTCTTCATCACTCTTTTCAAATTCAATGTCCTTGCCTTGATCAAAGCACTCATATATCCAATCTGGAAAATACTGGCTAGAATTTTCATCCTCCCCTTTCAAGTCCCTCTTTAATCCCACCATCTCGATCAACAACATCCCAAAGCTGTAGACATCAGCTTTGTAAGAGACTTCACCAAAACCTCTGTTCATTAGCTCAGGAGCAACATAACCTACCGTCCCTCTAGCTGAAGTCAGTGTCACGGTATTTTTATCTGTGGAGCAAAATTTTGCCAAACCAAAATCCGATATTTTTGGTAAAAACTTGTCGTCAAGAAGTATATTGTGAGGCTTGATGTCAAAATGTAAAATTTGGATGTTGCACCCTCGATGCAAATGCTCAATACCTCTAGCCACTCCGACTGCAATCTTGTACTTGGTCGACCAATCCAAGGAGTGCCCGTTGTGTCGACGAAGCATGTACTTTTCAAGAGAACCTTGTTGCATGAAGTCAAAAACAAGAGCACGTTTGGATCTTTCAGCACAATATCTGACAAGTGTGACCACGTTAACATTCTGTTTATGTCTGAATAGGAATACCTGATTGGCATGAGTTTGTTGTCACTACTTAGGAAGTTTTCTATTGCATCAAACACGGACAAATGCCTTCGTCGGAACTTGTAAATTACGAGTCCCATAAAGCAAGGAAATAAAATGATGAATCTTGCTATCAAAACGAACCCTGGAAAAAGGAGTTAAAAGAAAGATGATCTGCTTAGATGACCAGAAGTAATACTCCCTTCATCCCACACCACTCTTCACACTTTTCTTATTCGTCCGTATTACACTTAAAAAATGAAGCATCACTTTATCCAACAATCTCAAAGGTTACTTTATTTTTAGATTTGTCTCTCATTTTTCACACTCATACCATTACTTTATATTTTTTTATTACTTAAAAGTATTATAATACCCTCTAAAATCAACAAAATTTGTCAAAAAGAACATCTTTTCTTAAACAGCGTGGTACAGTAAACGTGAAGGGTGATCCAGAACGGGTGAGTATTAATGGAGTATAATAAATAAAGACAGTGAGGAATATATAAAAATCACAATTATGAACATTTGTTGGTTGTTGGATCAAAACTCAAAATAAAAAAATAATAGTAATAAAGAGCGCACCTATGTTGGCGAAAAGCATCTCCAGATCGAATGAAACTGCAATACACCAGATAGGTGATAAGCTAGGAGGAATAGTTGTTTGATGAAATGGTGTTGTTTTAATAATTCCTCATTTTCATCCACTACTATTGTTACCAATCCCATTATCATAGAAGCGAAGAATAGAATAGCATTAAAGGGAGAGCAAGAAATATTCTTACATCTATATAAATCTAAATCCCAATCCCATGTGCTAAATAGCTTGAGAGAAGGCCATTGCCATCCAGCAAGATGAAGTCCGAAAGCACAGGCGAATCCAAAGATGATCTTCGCCGGAATGCTTACCCCTCCAAATACAACAACTGTTCCATAATTTTAGAAATGATATTTACATTTGATGGAAGGCAAACACCTGTGTAAAGCGAGTTCACGGTGTAAACCCTGAGATCCCCTTCCAAGGCCTATTATGTCCTATGTATTGTTAGGGTTTAAATTAAAGGGGGGTCATAGGGTTTACTGGAGACTAACTCTTGATGGAAATGGAATATCTTTGTAAAATCACCTTACTTGTTCTGCAGAAATTAAGATCAAAGAATTAGGAGCGTACCCAGCATGTTAAGCACAGCCATCAAGGCAGGCCAATAAGGGGATATTCCAATGCAAGTGGCTGTATGGTTTTCGCCAACGGAACAATCTGATCTTATTCTGCACTTGCTACAGGGATACATGAACCAAGAGAGTTCAAATCCATAGAGCAGAGAGTGGTGTATTTCCGAAAGCGATACACTACTATTCTTGAATTTCCATGAAGTCATCGCCATGAGATCAATTCTACAGGTGTATTGTACATCCGTGACATTCATGTGCCCCACCTTTACATAACCATGTCTGCTGTTCCATGAATTTGAGGCACACTGATCAGTAGGTAAATCTGTGTACAAGGAAGAGTTGCTCAACTGATGTGTGCAGCTCATGAAATTTATAGGCAAAGCTATCTGTAAGCAATTAAAATTTACGGTCCAATCAAATGACAAAATATCAATTATTAATTTATTGTGGAATTTAAATAAATTAATTCCTAAAAATAGATTAATAAATAATCGATAATTAATTTAAGCCCAACAAATTAAATTGGGACTTAAATTAAATGAGGTCTGGTCCAAGTCAAACAAGTACAAGTCAAATGAGGCCTGACTTAAGTCAAACCAGCCCATACAAATTAAATCAGACCCAAATAAAATAGGTCTGATTACAGCCCAAACAAGTGGAGGCCCAAGCCCGCAGGATATGGCCCTAATAGAGTGGACCAATCAGAATGCAAGGCATTAATGACAGAGTCTTCATCTCTCACCAATATAAAGAGGTCATCCTTTCATTTGAAAGACACACTGAAGTATCCGAAGACGACAACGCTCTGAAGAGATTGAAACACGAGCAACGCTCCTCAAGATCTTCAAGGCAAGAACGACATACGGCCCGGGATTAAGGTGCTAAGCCCCCAGATCGAGTGTTTTCCATACACTAAGTTCTTCATTATTCTTCGAGCCAAGAACAGCATACGACCCGGGATTAAGGTGCTAAGCCCCCCAAATCGAGTGTTTTTCACAGCAAACACGTTTAATCCGAACAAAGGCTCTACGCCTCTGGGTTAACGTTACAAAGCCCCTAACTCGAGTTCTGACAAGCTTCAATTGAAGATCCGACTCAACATACACAGTCAGAGCAGTCAACATAGTCACCGCAACACACAAAGTCAAAGTCAAAGTCCAAATTGGTTCGAGAGAAGAATCAGAGGATAGATAGAGATTGTTTCCTAAATTATCAAGTTCAATCCATCCGAATTATCTTTGTTATTCAACTTGTATTTATTTTATTATAAATACAAAATTTGTTATTACAAATTTTGGCACGTCCAGTTGGACCATCTCTACCTCTCATCTCTTCTCTCTACAACTTTGAAAATACAAAAATGACTCCTGTCAAGATCACAGTGGGAAGGACTGCTGCTTCCAAGCTCTCCGATTCATTGAATGAATTTGTTGATGTTGTCACAAGGAGTATGTCAAAGAAAGCTCAGTCGGAGGCCTCCTCTGGATCCAACTCTTCGGTCGAAGTGGCTTCAAGAAAACAGCCACCCGTGAAGGAGGATAGTGATGAGGACTCTGCATGCTCACACCCTCATTCATCTTCAAGTTCTTCGTCTGATTCAAGTGCAGCTCCAGTAATGATGGCAGGCACTACAACTATTGAGGAACAACTAGCAAATATGATGAAAGCTATCAAAGGGCTCACAAAACACATAGAGGCCAAGATACAAAGATCTCCAAACTGATAGAGAAAAGAGACATCGCGGAGACTAGCCATGCAAACGGAAAAGGAGTTGTGGACAAGAGTGAGGTAGAAGAGTTCACAAAACACCAAACTACTGAAAAAGAGTAAACTGAAAGGGGAGTGCAACTTTCGGCTGATGGAATGCTCCAAGTAGATCAACTGAAGGACATTATACTTGGAACGATAAAGGAGAGGTTTGAGGAAACTTCCAAGCCTACCATCACTTATGTCAAGCCATACACAAAAAGAGTGAAAAACATAAAGATGTCAGCTGGCTACCAGCCTCCCAAGTTCCAACAATTTGATGGCAAGGGAAACCCAAGACAACACGTAACACACTTCATTGAGACTGCAATGATGCTGGTACTTATGAAGACTATATTGTGAGGCAATTCGTTTGCTCTCTCAAAGGAAATGTCTTTGACTGGTATATCGACTTGCAGCCTGAATCCATTGACAGTTGGGCACAAGTGGAGCATGAATTTATCAATCGTTTCTACAGCACGAGGAGGACCGTTAGCATGACTGAGCTAACTAATACTCGCCAATTAAAAGAAGAGCATGTGATTAACTATATCAATAGATGGAGAAATTTGAGTTTAAACTGCAAGGACCGATTATCCAGAGAGTCTGCTATCAAAATGTGCATCCAAAGGATGGAGTGGAATTTACTCTACATACTCAAAGGGATTCAGCCAAAGACTTTTGAGGAGTTGGCTATGAGAGCTCATGACATGGAATTGAACATGGCTGCCAGTGGAATCAAGCACTCGCCAATGTCAGATTCTTACAAGTCCAAAGATAGACAAGAAGCCAAGAAAGGGGGCAAGCCTTATGCCAGAAACTCTAATAAAGAATCAATGGCCACAAACGCCGCTACAGTCAAAGTTCGAAAGAATGGGGATGACAAGAAAGACAAAGGGAAACAAGTTGCTCAAGAGTGGGGGCAAAGAAGGTTAACCCTGAAGGAGATGCAAGAAAAAGAATATCCATTCCTGAACTCTGATGTTTCTAGCATATTCGATGATCTGATGAAAGACAAACTCATCGAACTCCCTGAAATGAAGTGCCCAGAGGAAGCCAATCGAACCAATGACCCAAAATATTACAAGTATCATAGATTGGTGGGCCATTCCATTCATGATTGATTCATCTTCAAGGAAAAGATCATGCAGCTGGCCAAGGAAGGGAAAATTGTGTTGGAGGATGAAGCAGCCGCAAACTTCACTTTCGTAAAGGAAATTCATGATGAAAGCTCGTGTCACGTGGTGAGTGAGGAGGGCAGTGAAGATGAACGAGTTGAGGATAAGGAAAATGTTAACTCTATGAAGGTGACCTTCACAGATGAAGACATGTTGGGTTCACAGCCTCATAACCGACCTCTATTTGTAACTTGTTATACGTAAGGGCAGCAAGTAAAGCATATACTTGTTGACGGAGGCTCAACAGTGAACATCCTATCTTTAAGGATGTTGAAGAAGTTAGAAATACCAACGGATGAACTCAACCATATCCCGTTGATGATCCAAGGGTTTAACCATGAAGGGCAAAGAGCTCTCGGCACGATTGTTCTTGATTTGATGATCGAGGAGATGAAATCAGTAGTGCTATTCCATGTTATCGATGCAAAAACTTCATACAACATGCTCTTGGGTGCCCATGACTGCATGAGAATGGTGTGATCTCTTCTACATTACACCAGTGCTTCAAATATAGCGAAGGCAACAACGTGAAAAGGGTGTTCGGTGATGATAAGCCATTTACTGAAGCTGAAGCTTACTTTGCAGATGCTAAGTATTTCTTCAAGAATACAAAGGAAGTGAAGTGAAAAGAAGCCCCAAACACAAAATGATGGGGGCAGTAAATAAGTAAAGGATGAAGGTAGGACATCATCCACTGCTCTCAAGAAGAACAAGGAGAAGTTTGAGGCCTTGGAAGAGTTGACGTTGCCTTTAATAAAAATTGATGAAGGTAAGACTTCTTCTCCTCCACTCAAAGGATTTGTATGTCCTGTTGAAGGAGCTAAGACCGAACACGGTGAAGTATTTGAAACAGAAATAGCCAAGTCATATGGTCCACAAGCTTTCAAACTCCTCAAGAATTTTAGTTATGAACCAAAGGAGAAATCGATGACAAGCAATTTGTCTCAAGAGACTATCAACCCATCTGAACATGGGCTCAATGCTACTCAGAAAATATTGAAAAATAGTAGCCACACTGTCAAGAATGCTAAGCCAGGTTTGGGATATGTCCCTCAAAAGTCAGTCAAAATAGCAATTAGAAGAGCAAATGCAAATTATATCACAGAGGGAGAAGCTTCGTCCACAGAAGACATGTTTGATGCAGGAGGAAGGAAAATCAAGAAAAGCTCTATCTTCGAAAGGTTTGAAAGTGTTTTCGAAAGGCTTGGACCGTGTGAAAAGAACAAGTGTGGGAAGAAAAGTAATTTCAAGTCTCCTAGCTTCCCAAAACTCCGAAGTCGAATCTCTTCTCGCATGAAGAGGAGAAATATCTTGACAGTCTCATGTGGAAGAGTGTTAAAGATGCAGACAATTGTCTTTACTAAAGAAGACAATGATGATGATAAAGAAAGTGTAGCTTCCACCAACCATATCACTGCTCTTGAGGATTCTCAAGTGGAGGAAGTGGATGCCGAGGATGCCCCTCCACAATTTGAGGAGGGTGTGAAAGCCACTGTTGATGAGTTGAAAGAAATCAACTTAGGTGACGAAAGTGACCCACGTCCTACCTACATAAGTGTCATGCTAAGTGTTGAGGAAGAAGAACAATATATCAGCCTTTTGCGGAAATTCAGAGATGTCTTCGCATGGTCGCATAAAGAAATGTCAGGTCTGGATCTGAAGATCACAGTGCATCACCTGTCAATCAAGAAGGAAACTCGACCAGTTAAACAAATGCAACGGCGATTTCGACCAGAGTTGATTCCGTTGATTGAGGATGAAGTTAATAAGCTTCTTGAAGCAGACAAGATCAGAGAAGTCAAGTATCCTACATGGATTTCTAAAATTGTGCAGGTAAGAAAGAAAAATGGGCAACTCAGAGTATGTGTTGATTTCCGAGATTTAAACATGGCATGTCCGAAGGATGACTTTCTATTGCCAATTGCTGAACTCATGATTGATGCAACAACGGGGCATGAGGTACTTTCATTTATGGATGGGTGGTCATCTGGCTACAATCAAATTGGTCTGGCTCCTGAGGATCAAGAGAAGACAGCCTTTCATACTCCGAAAGGAATATATTGCTACAATGTCATGTCATTTGGCTTGAAGAATGCTGGTGCCACTTACCAACGAGCCATGAAAAAGATATTTGATGATATGCTTCACAAAATTGTTGAATGTTATGTCGATGATATTGTGATGAAATCAAAGGAAAAGAAAGATCATTTCCATGATCTAAGACGGGTGTTCAAGCGGTTAAGAAAACATCAACTCAAGATGAATCCACTCAAGTGTGCATTTGGAATTACATCCAGAAAATTCCTTGGATTTATTGTTCGTCTTCGAGGAATCGAGATTGAGAAGCAAAGATTGATGCAATCATGAAGATGCATATGCCTCGAAATATACATGAGCTCAAGAGTTTGCAAGGAAAGTTGGCATACTTGAGAAGATTCATATCAAACTTGTCTGGTAGATGCCAACCGTTTCGTCATCTCATGAAGAAAGGTAGCATATTTGAACAGAATGAAGCTTGCAATAATGCTTTCAATAGCATTAAGGAATACTTGATGAAGGCACCAGTATTGTGTGCACCAATACCCGGACGTCCATTAATTCTTTACATAGATGCTCAAGAGCGTTCTGTTGGAGCTTTACATGCACAAGAAAATGATGATGGCAAAGAAATTGCCCTTTACCATCTGAGTAGAACCATGACTCCAAAAGAGTTGAAATATTCACCAATTGAGAAGATTTGTTTAGCCCTTATCTTCATGATTCAGAAGTTGAAACATTACTTCCAAGCTCATACAGTTCGGCTAATCTCGAAAGCCAACCCACTAAAGTTTGTCATATCAAAGCCAGTACTCTCTGATCGGCTTGCAAGGTGGTATCTCCAACTCCAACAGTTTGAGATTGTATACGTCCCTCAAAAAGCCGTAAAGGGACAAGTGTTGGCAGATTTTCTAGCTGATCATCCAATGCCTGCTGAATGAAAATTATCTGATGAACTCCCTGATGAAGATGCTTTCGCTGTGGAGGTACTTCTCCTTGGAAAATGTACTTTGACGGAGCATCCCATAGAGAAGGAGCCGGTGCTGGAGTTGTGTTTGTAATATCCAGTGGTGAAGTTCTACCATATTCATTTTCCTTAACAGAAAATTGCTCTAGCAATATGGCTGAGTATCAAGCACTCATACTTGGTTTAGAGATGACCGTCGATATAAAAAAATTACACCTTAGGGTGTATGGTGATTCGCTGCTTGTGATAAACCAACTAGGAGTGTATGAAGTAAGAAAGCCTGAGTTGCTCCCATACCACAAGTATGCTCAAAAGCTGATGGGTTGGCTTGATGATGTTGATATCGAACATCTGTCTAGAAGAGAGAATAAGCATGTTGACGCCCTTTCTAAGCTAGCATCAACTATAGCTATGCCAGAGGCGCAAATTCAAATCCCGGTGTGTAAAAGTTGGGTTGTACCACCAATCTTCGAGGATGATGATTAAGAAGAAGTTGAAAATCATGTGGTGGAAGTCTTCGAAATTGAAGAAGAGGATTGACGCCAACCACTCATGGATTATCTGATGTATGATAAGTTACCCAGTGATCCACGCCAAAGGATTGATATTCGGCGTCGTGCACCTCATTTCATGTATTTAAAAAGGACACTTTATAGAAGATCTTTTGATGGAGTTTTCTTGAGATGTCTGAGTAAAGAAGAAGCTACTCAAGCAATGGAAGAAGCTCATTCCAAAATTTGCAACGCCCATCAGTTTGGGCCAAAGTTGTATTTCAGAATCAAGAGAATGGGTTACTATTGGACCACAATGGTGAAAGATTGCATGGAGTATGAACAAAAATGTCAAGTCTGCCAGTTCCATGGGAATTTGATCCATCAACCTCCGGAGCCTCTGCACCCAACGATCGCTTCATGGCCTTTTGATGCGTGGGGATTAGATGTGGTGGGGCCTCTCACAAAATCTTCTGGTAGTCATCTCTACATCTTTGCTGCCACCGATTACTTTTCCAAATGGACCGAAGTTGTGCCTTTAAGTGAAGAAAGAAAATGTTGCTGATTTCATTCGAATCAACATCATTTACAGATATGGTGTTCTTCACTACATCATCACAGATAATGGGAAGCCATTCAGAACAGTTGGATCGATAAGTTGTGTGAGAAGTTTGACTTCAAACAAAGGAAGTCGTCAATGTATAACGCAGCTGCCAATGGTCTGGCCGAAGCATTCAACAAAACCTTGTGCAGTTTGTTAAAGAAAGTTATCTCCAAGTCGAAATGGGATTGGCACGAAAGAATAACCGAAGCTTTATGGGCGTACCGCACTACCTATAGAACGCCCACTCAGGCTACTCCGTATTCTTTGGTTTATGGTGTTGAAGCTGTGGTACCTCTCGAAAAGCAAATCTCATCTTTGAGGATGCCATACAAGATGGCTTAACCGAAGAGGAAAATGCAAAGTTGCACCTTCAAGAGTTAGAGGCATTAGATGAGAAGAGACTAGAGGTACAACAAAGACTCGAGTGCTATCAATCTCGCCTATCCAGAACGTTCAACAAAAGGGTGAAAGTACGTTCTTTTCAAGTTGGCGACTTGGTACTTGCCGTGAGGAGGCCAATTATGGTCACACATCGAGTTGGGAATAAATTTCTACCCAAATGGGATGGCCCTTATGTTGTGAAAGAAGCATATACAAATGGCGCCTACAAATTGATCTCAGAAGATGGCGTAAACATTAGCCCCATAAATGGGAAATTATTGAAGCGCTACTACGCGTAAACAAATACAAAGACACAACACTCCTTGACGTACGAGCCTAAACTGCATGTTACGCCTGATCCGCATGAGTATAAACTGTGTACGACAAACTCTTGGTCCGCATGAGTATAAATTGTGTACGACAAACTCCTGGTTTGCATGAGTATAAACTGTATACGACACACTCCTGGCCCGCATGAGTATAAACTGTGCACGACACCCGCAATCAAAACCATGTTCCTTTGAACTACGTTATGACTTGATTCTCTTTAAAGAGATACGTAGGCAACTTAACAATTTGTTAAGTTCAGTCGTATTTTGGTTTGTTCGCATCAAGTGTGTGAAGCAAGAAACAAATTAAAGTATGAAATCAGCAAGTAAAAAAAATAAATCAAAATGGAGTAAAGCAAACTACAAATGCAACGATGAAGAAATAAGGAAGAAGATGAACTTTATTGATAATGTCATTACTGTTCAGAAGAAAAAGAGACATTGAATTGAAATGGTTTCAATACAAGTTAATGAAAAATATTCATAACGGATAGCTTCTCTCGAGCGGCTTCCAAAGCTTGTGTAACACTCCTTAATTCATTAGCAATGAAATCTTCTAGGATGGGTGTTTTCTTTAGCACACCGATGTCCCTGGCAGCAGTTTGGGCTCCAAGCTTTACACTTTGAATGGACTCGCGAAGACGTCCAACCGTTCGAGATACTGTTTCCTTCTCCTTCAACAAGGTCTCAATTTCTTCCGCAATCTGCTTCAACCTAGTTTCAGATTCTTGCAGTTGCTTAACATCTGCAGCTTCTTTGCCTTTGAGGTCATGAGCACGCTTCCTTGCATTGGTCAGACGCTTATTAACTTTTCTCCTGAACAGCCCATCGGCAAGTTTTATCTTCACAGCATCATACGCATCAGCTTTAGAAAATAAGAAATTAAATGATGCTTCTAAAGCAGATCCATCAATCTCTGGAGAGCTCTTAAAGTTATTCACCATTTTTTAAGTCCCTCATTTCTCATAGAAGATAAGGAGCTGACAGGAGTCCTCTTCAGTTTATCTTGAAAGCGTTTCCACACTTTCATGTTAACTAGTTTCCTAGAATCCATGATCTCGGTATCAAAGTTAAATGTTGTAATTTCTGGAGCTTCAGCCGTAGTAACTAGAGGATGAGATTCAGGTACGATGGGAGAAACATGATCCGGGAAGCCATCATCAGCTAAGTCTTCAGGGCCTGCAACAGAAGCTGATCCTTCCTCGAATTCACCATAATCAGAACCTAGTACAACATGCAAATGCTACAAGAAGATGTTAGAAAATAATTACAGGCATGGAAGTATGTAACTCATAATTAAAGAGTGATTGAAACCTCGGCTTGAGTTTTCTGGATAGGCACCAGAGATTTGGCTCTCTTAGTTCTCTTCCAGTTTCGGTCTGTGTTACTATCATTTGAATGAGAGAGACTACTCTTTCTCTTTTCTACTCCACCAGACATCTCTATAATCACCTTTTGAGGAAGGGGGCCTCTAGCAATACAACTACCTCATCAGCTTCGACATTATTAGAAGTGCCAATAATGTCAACTTCTTCTTCTACGACATGGCTTGGAACAATTTTGATTAGATCTGCCACATGGTCTATAAAATAGGTGCCATGAGTCTGAGAGAACCATTGACTATATTCTGATGAGCAAAAGTCTTTGAACTCTAAAGGTGCACATGGAAAAGTCGCTGTAGAGCGAGAATCACGTAAGACACATTGTTCCAATACTGGAACCCTTGCTCTAAAGTAGTCTCTCGAAGGTTCGTTTTCAGTCTTCTTGGAGTATCTGCTTGATAAAAGCCAAATTGGCGGCTAAATCGTTGTGGGCTGTAAGGTTCAATGAGAAATTCCCCATTCTACCGCAGGGTAAGATAATGCGTACGAATAGCAATGAAAAAACTCCAGTCGCGCCAAAGTGCTTGGACAGAGTCATCATACTTCACTGGGTCCTTTCTCTGGCGAACGTTGCAAAACAAGGAAGCATCACTTCCATTTTGAAGCTTCTTATGAGCATTAGCAAGAGTAAAATACTTGGCTTCATTCTCACCCGAATACGTCACCATTAAAGGAACTTTCAAGTCATGAGGATTCGGATAATGAGTATTGAAATAGTGAGCCAACCATGTATAAACAAAATGTACGAGAAATGTTAACTTCACTTCAGAGGGTCTAAGCTCGTTTGAAATCTTATTCAAATCTCTATAGATGCTTGTCAAAATTAAAACGACAAGTCCAACTGATTTTCCTGCAGCCATCAAACTCGCCACCTTAAAGGTACCAGGACGTATCAAATCTACTTCATCAGTAGAGAGTACGAAAGAGCAGAGCCAGCAAGCCAGATGAACAGCCAGATACGTCTCGTCTTGTTGCGTAGCATCAATACCAAGCACTTTAAAGGATTCTGCAGAGGTCCATTTCTTGTGATCGCCAATGATCCCCTTGGGATTGTGTGTCCTCTTGCGATGAGACTTCTTACTCTTCTCTACACGTGAAGGGGGTTTCTTGTATGTTATAGGTCGACAAAACCAAAAGTCTACCCATTGAGTGAGTGAAACAAAACCACTACCGTCAAGACTACGAATTTTATGGTAAGCATGCAGCAAATGTCGGCAGCTAGATGGAGTGCGTAAGCCAGTGGCGTCACGCTCATTGAAGAGTTTGGGCTTGTTAGGCACAATTTCTTCATACAAGTGACCAGCAAGCGGCAATCCCGTCCAGTTATACAAATCCCATAGAGAAATCGACATTTCTCCAAAGGAAGAGAGTAAGGTATTGGTAACATGGCACCATGCTTCACAGAAGGCTTTGATGAGTTCACGACTACAGTCATACATGAAGAAATATGCGTAAATAGGGTTATAAATCCTTGTTTTTTCAAGATCGGAGCGATATCTGCTGAGGACAACTTCAGTCCACTCCCAATATCCGGGAGTGTAATTGAATTCCCTGAGAAAGTTCACTGACTTGCCCCATGCTGCATCGCCGTTGATTATTTGGCGCCCTAATGTGGATAAAGGGCCAATGTTTCTTTCTTTAATATGGTTGGCCGCACTCAAAGCTGCTTGGTTTCACCCAAGTCCAGGTCTCTTGTCCAAGTCTCTAGACCAAATTCGCTACTCCCACGAGGAAGTTTCTCGATAAGTGTACCCATTAGGGGTCTCTCAATTGGAAGATAAGTTAGCTCCATCTGATGGTGAGTTCTTACTGTCAATAATCACCAATTGACGCTTATTGGAGTCTATGACCATACTATCGAAGTAAACCATCTTAAAGTTGAACTGCAAGAAAATATACGGGAAAAATATCAGTAAAAGGAGTTCAAATTAATTTATATTTTTTGGATTTAATTAGTTAAAATGCCCAAAATAAATTCATGGGTCAATTAATTATTAAATTCGAAATTATAAATTAAGCATATGATGGGAAGGGCCTAAATATTGAAAGTAGCAATTAAATTAATTCATATTTGAGCTTGATAAACTAAGTCAAATTACATGAATTAAAATTAAGAGTTGAGGCCCAAATTGTTGGTACAAGTTTGAATGCATGAAGCTCAGAGTAATGTGAATTAATGGTCATTCCAAAGCAAATTGGCATGAACATAAGCCCACACGGCTTATTTGCTAAATAATTGGATCAAAATTGGCATGAGTAGCTTATTTGCTAAGCAGTTGACCCACTTACGAAGTCAAAATTGGCATGAACATAAGCCCACATGGCTTATTCGCTAAATAATTGATCCAGTGGCCCAAATCATGTGGTGGGACTGAAGTTAACTTTCACATGGCATGAAGTTAACTTATATAAAAGTCCAGGTCCAAAGTTAATTTTCACATGGGCCATCAACTTTATAAAAGTCCAAGCCAAATTGTATGGAGGGTGTGCAAAGTTGTTTAGGGCCCAAATTTAATCAAATGGGCCAAAGGAGTCAATATTGATCACTCCTTTCACGTGAATTCTCAGTACCCATCTGCAGAAACCAAAATCAATCTGCTTTTCAATTTTCACGCATCGAAGCCAAGGGTGTGCTTGCGCCGGAGAACCGCGACTCCGCCAGGCGAAGTACCTACCCACCGTCGAGGTTTGTCGACATCTCATGACTCGCATGCTGCCGGAAATCCTCATCGACTGCCCGCATCAGCCGCTAAATTCCACCAACAGCCGCTGCCGAGGGTCGTCTGCGAGCCGCCGACCGGAACCGGTCCTCGCCGCTCCCGCAATCCACCAGTACGCCGCCGGATCTGGCCATACTGTCGACCGCTCGCCGTCCAGCCGCGCCAGTATCACAACTTATATTTTTATAATTTGATACACCCCTAATTTAATATTTTTATTTCAACTTATTATTATTATTTATTATTATTATTATTTAAAAGTTAAATCACACAAACACTTATTTCATAAGATTAATATTTTTTGTCTGTTATTTATGAATATAAGTATTAAATTTCATTTGTATAATATTTTTATAACTCTTGTGAATTTACTACTTTTGACGTGTTGGAAAACTTTAAACAAATTAAAATATTATTAAAATATTTTAATTAAGTATTTTTTATTACCGACTAAATAATTAGTACTGACAAAAAATTAGGATTTTATAGTAAAGGAAGTTAATAATCAATTTGAATTTAAAAAAAAAAAGATGAAATATTAATTTCATTAATTAATTAGCATTAAAAAACTATTTTTTATCAACGGAATATACAATTGGTAAAAACTCAATTGTATTATTAAATTGGTTCAACAACGGATTAACAATGGGAATCCACTGGTGAATTTCCGTTAGTAAAGTGGTTGGTAAATTTTTAGCAACAAAAATTCAATTTCATTGGTGATTCGTTATTAATAATTGGGTTGGTAATTTATATAATGATTCAGTTGGTAATCAGTTGGTAATTATCAGCAGATTGAATTTGTTGGTATAATAGAGAATAAATCCGTTGGCATTCTATTACTAAAAGAAAAAATGTCATTTTTGTTACTATTTCGTTAGTAATTACCAATTGATTGAATTCCGTTGGTAAATTTCGTTGTTTTTTTTGTAGTGTAAGCACACTGTTCTACTTTTATAATAATAATAATAATAATAATAATAATAATAATAATAATAATAATAATAATAATAATAATAATAATTAATAATAATAATAACAATAACAATAATAATAATAATATTAATTACTTGAATTGAAAATATAAAATAAATGGTGTATCAAATTGAAAAATAGAAATCGTGATAAAATTGAAATTATTAAATAGATCTGGTATTGAATTGATAAAATAAATGGTCGTGATAAAATTGAAAATATAAAATAGACCGTGTATTGAATGACAAAAATAAAAGATCGTGATAAATTTGAAAATCTTATTAAGGTGGTGAATTTTTTAGGAATCAGCACTTAGTAAAAATGGGCAAAGACTTGTGTGAGACAGTCTTATATAAGTCCTTACGTGAGACGGATAAAAAATGATAGAATTATTATCACTTTTGCTATAAAATGTTATTACTTTCGCTATTAAATGTTATCACTTTTTATTTATACTATAAATTATTCATGAAATAGTTCATTGCATCATTATCACTTTTCATCAATCGAGTATCACCTTTTATTAACGATGTTATAACTTTTTATCCGTCTTACGTAAGGGCTTACGTACTGAGACGGTCCAACACAAGACCTACCAATAAAAATAATAATAGAACAGGGGTGACAATTCGTATTATTGGTCCGTGTTTTATGTCGACACAATAGTGATACACGACACGATGATGGAAAACCCAATTCTTTATCGCGTTGAATTCGGATTTGCCATTATCGTGTTGTCGACCCGAACACACAGCCCAATATGTTCTATTATTATTTTTATTAACTAGATTTTATCAATTCATATGTTGCACATAATTACTATATTATAATTATTATTTTTATTTAATTTTTTATTTATATTAGCCATACTATATATATATATATATATATATATATATATATATATACTACAACATAAATGATATTATGTTACACCTCATAGTAACATTTTTATTATATATAACACATAATTGTAATATTATTTAAATTTTAATAATATATAATACTTGTTTAATATGTAACATCTATATGTAACATTCTTATGACAATAACATTTTTTAAATAACACTTTTGTAAATGTAACATTTTTTAGATTACAATTATCTATATGTAATATTTTCATAGTATCATTTTCGTATGTTTCACTTTTTATGTAACATTATAGTATATTTAATACTATGATAATATGTTTTAAATACATAACATTTATATAAATAATAATGTAATATTTTAAATAGTTTAAATAATTAAATAAACTAACACTCTATTAAGCACTATTAAATAATTTTTATATTATACGAGTTTTAAAAAAATATGTACTCATATAAATAAAATAATTATTACGTAAAATTTTATTATATTATATAAAATATTAATGATGTATAAAAAATATTTATATTTATTTTTATATAATTTTAATTAATATAAATTTATTATATAATAATAGATTTTTGTTACATATAATTTGATTACTTTTAATTATTTAAATAAATATAATTTTTAATAAAATTATATCAAATAATATAAAATATTAATTAATTTTTTAAAATCAGTTAGTATAGTAACACTCAAGTTTAAATGTATTAGATTGTTTTAAAAGTTATATTTTAAAAAAAATTAAATAAAAAGTGTTGAAGTATATAATAAAATAAAAACTCAAAATATAATCAAAGTTGTAATTTAGTTAAGGTGGTAGAAGTAACACCTCCCAATAAGAAGGTCAAGGATTCAAACCTTTGTAGTGTGTTTTTTTTTTTTTTTCCTTAGAAAAAGTATTATATAAAAAGAATATCAAATGTAACATTCATAAAGTGTTAAATAAAGTTTTTCATTTATTGTAACATTTTTTTAAAAGTGTTATTAATGCTCGAAATAATGTTGTCTTAGACAATAAGAAGCAAACATTGCACCATAAAAAATGATATATTGTCTACAGTTACACATTTTTACTATTAAATAACAATTTTGACATGTTATATAAAGCATTATGTTGTAGCGATATATATATATATATATATATATATATATATATATATATATATATATATATATATATATATATATAACTTATCTATTTATTTATTTGAATTAATATATTTTATAAACAAACTGCTAATTATTTATATATAATATATAAATGTAATTTTCTTTAGACATGACGTAATTTTATATTTATCAATTAAATTGTATGATGTGTATGTTTATTTTTTCATAATATCAGTTTTTATTTGTACCTAGGGATGACAACGTATAAATTTACACTTATTTAGGGTATCTATATTCGTTTAAACATCTACTACCCGTATTCAAAACTGTCTCATTAAAATAGTCCATTATAATGCATATACGCATCTAAAATCAATGTATCAATACCCGCAGGTTAATTGAACCCGATTAATATACATTTATTATATATATATATATATATATATATTAATGCTTAAATTAATCTTTTAATAAAAATTGTACTATCCTCTTCATCCCAAAAAAGCATTTACATTTTCTTTTCTTTTTTTTTTTTGTCCCAACAAAGTCTTCCTTCCAAAAATAACAAATATACACTGGTACTCCCAAACTATAATTTTTTTCTTAAATTATCCGTACTCATCTCAAATTCGCTTAGAACAACTCGTACATGTCCCAATAGGATTCGAGTTGAACTGAAACCTAAAAATACTCGTCTCGTTGTCATCCCTACTTATATCGAATATGTTGTCAAGCAATATTACATTTAAGTACTTTAACTTGTAGAATTCTATTTCAAATCTGAACACATACTTTTTTAACCGTCATCACACAACCTCACTTTTTTAAATCTGAACACATATTTTTTTCTGAATACATGGAACAAATAATATATATTCCTGAATTCATAAAACTATTATTGATCGGTGGTTGTTCGAACTTTTACCGAGTTTCCAAATCTGAACACATACATTCTTTTTGATACATGAAACAAATTACATATATTCCCTACATCCCCTAATTTAATAAGTAGAATTGAACACGCACAAAATCTGAACACATACATTTTTCTGAATACATGAAATAAGATATATGTATTCCTGATCAATACATAGGATTTTAACCGCCATCACGCAGTCTCACCTTTTCCAAATCTGAATACGTACATTTTTTCTGAATACATGCAACAAATTATATATATTCCTGAATATATAGAGCTATCGAATTGGAAATTGAACACAACTTATTATTTGAATATCATGTGCGACTCTTTTATCGGATTGACTAATCCCAACCTATTTTCTATTTTCATGGAGAGATTAATTGTTAATTAATTTGTGAATACATTTAATCTTATAATAGGGTTAAAAGAGGTATTTGATGGGTTCAATTTGTATTGGATTGTATTTTAACTTAAATAATATACCTAATAGTAATATAGATAGATAAATTGTACCTATAATTAATGGAACATTTAATAAATTAGAATTTACAAAACAGTTGAAGTATAGGTTAACATAAAGTAAATAACGACCTTCAAAAGATTGTTAATAAATGTAAGTTACATTTTTTTTGTTTATTTATGTTTTAAATAATGTTTAATAGAGCTAGGCAATTTTTTATAGATTAAGACAATAAGTAATGTGTGCTTAGGTGAATGATCTGAGTCAAATATTGAATGAATAAGAGGTGTGTGATGATTTTTTAATTTAAAAAAAAAAATTCATTGATGCAGACAAAGAGAAGAGAGAGGTGTTAAAAAAAGTATGAGAGGCCATGACTACGGTGGTAAAGGTCCCAAATTGAAGTGGTGGAACCTCCTTCCTTCACTTCAATGTATGTTTCATTGTTTAATTTTGTTTTTTTTTCTTTCTTTTTGTATTATTTGCTGTTTGTATATTTTTATTTTCTGTTTTTTCTTTATTTCATTTTAGGGATATAATTATAATTTCACTCTTATAGTTTAGGGTATACTCTATTTATCCCATTTTAATCTTTACATATTTTCAATTTGGGCGTCTCATTTCAATCTTTATATTTCTTTTTTGGTAGATGGGACCCACACAAATTAATTATTTCTCTCTCCATGAGCCTACATATCACACCAATACACCTACCAATTTTTAATTAAAATATTTTTTCTCTCACTTCACTACATATATTAAAATATTACATTCCTTAATCTATGTGCAAAAAGCAAACGTAAAGTTTGAAACGGGACGGATGGAGTATTTAATTCTTAGAGTTTAGGGTTTAGGGTATAAGTGTAATTTCACCCTTGTGGTTTAGGGTATATTTCACCCCTAGGGTATAGGGTTTAGGGTATAATTGTAATTTCACCCTCGTGGTTTAGGGTATATTTCATCCATAGGGTTTAGGGTATAATTGTAATTTCACATTTGTGGTTTAGAGTATACTTTACTCCAAGGGTTTAAGGTTTAAAGTATATTGTTGTAATTTTACCCTTGTGGTTTAGGGTATATTTTATTTCTAAGGTTTAAGGTATAATTGTAATTTTACCCCTGTGATTTAGGGTATATTTTACTTTTAGGGTTTATATTTTTAGGGTATAATGGTCTTTTAAATATATTAAAATTAAAAAAATAGTATTAATTATAAGGGCACATATTAATTAATTACATTAATTAGGAAGAAGTGGGGACCAAAGTTCCATCAATTCATTTGGTAAAACCAGTTCCACCCAAGTTGCTCTCATTATAAATTGTTCGGTAATCCACTGGCTTCCACGCTATACACAGTCGAACGAGGTCACTATTCACCCAACACGATCATCAGGTGTGAATTAGAATTGGGGATCGGATGCGAGCGAAATTCCCGCCGAGATGTTCAGTCTACACACTCCCCTTTTGTGGGGGTTAGGACCCCTACCAATGAGCAGAAAAGGGAGGAGGAAAGAGGTTCTGGTGAACAGTCAAAATTAGTGAACAAGTGTAAGCTTCGCTGCCCGACAGTATGGAGTACTGACCACACCGAGGGACAGGCCCTGAAGCGAAGGACAGGAACAAAATTACATTATCACTTTTTATTAATTGAGTATCACTTTTTATTATAAAAGTCATCACTTTTCATCCATCTCACGTAAATCCTTACATGAGAGGTCTCACAAACAAATCTTTGCCAAATTTAAATCAAACAAGTTCGTATTATCTTTTTAATAACATATTACTTATAATAATTTATTATTTTTAATTATATAATAAGTGGTAGTATAATTAAAGAGTGAGGCTCTAGTGCCTTCGAGGCACACCATGCGCCTTTAGAATTTAGTATTATGGGTAAGAGTATATTATTTTGTTTTATAGGGTATACACTTTAATTAATAAGGGTATACCATTTTGTTGTAAATGATATACACTTTTCATTAATATTTTTTATTTTTCTTTAGAACATTGTTAATATTTATTATATAATCCCTCCGTCCCACACTAAGGGTATTTTTTACTTTTTGACACGTTAATTAAGTAATATTATTATTTAATGTGTAGTTGGTAGTTGTATTAGTGAGAGTGTAGACCCCATATTTTAATTGTATTAGAGGGTGCGTGTGGGTCCATGTGTGTAAAAAAGGAAAGAGGACTCTTTGGTTGGGACGCCCAAAATGACAAAAAGAGACTCTTTGGTTGGGACGGAGGGAGTACATATTAATTATTTGCAAAAGTTGAGAGGCCTAGTGCCCCTTGACTCGGCTCTATAGTTGCGTGAAAGATATACCGGCCCCACACTTGAGTATAGCCTAGCAATCGTTGATTTCTTCCTGGAGTTTCCTTATAGCAGCCTATGATAACTCAATTCCTCGACACAGGCAGCAGAATATTGAGCGAGAGATTTTCTTCGACACAATGTGATAACAAAACTCGAGAATGATGAGACAAGCGAGGGACTTGGGAAGAAATTGATTTAGGAAGGAAAATTAGGGCAGACTCAAATTGGGGGAAAAATTAAGGTTTGATTTATGGGGTAATTGGGTTTTGTATTTGGGAGAGAAATCCGTTTCTAATCTAACTAATGACCACTTGAGGTTCAAGTGGGGGTCTCCGTTACATTTAGACGGTTGTGTGGTGAAAATTGCAAATGAAAATTGTGCGAGATTATTATTGCACGAAAAAAAACTTACTGAAACCAAAATTATTGAGTCCAAAACCAAATGGGACTGTGACAGGTGGGACTACTATTGCAATTTTATAGATGAAATTCATTTATTATACTCTTAAAATTAACCCTAAAACTTCTAAAGTTAAAATATGTCTTAAATTACTAGGATGAAATATACTCTAAATTATAAGAGTGAAATTATAATTATATTCTTAATATTAAATTTCAAAATTAAATAGAAAAAAAATTGTATGTGTGAATGTGTTTAAATTGGGAATTAGGTGGAGGTTCCACCAATTCAATTTGGTGGTAACATTCCACCAAAGTTATTGCATAATTAAAAATAAGGGAGTTTACCCACTAATTGCATTTAAATGAGTTTTTTTTTAAGCCTGTTTGTTAAAACCAAGGGCCCAGTGTATATTCACTCCGTTTAATGTAGAGATGTTAATATGGTTCGAGCATGTAAGGATGGCCCGTTTAACCCGAAAAAATATAAGATTAAATTTGTATAAGTAGTGACCTTTTTAAATAGGGTCCTTTTTGGCTCAAACAGTTTAGCCAGCTGCCCTATAGAGCTAGTCCATAAGTTAAAAGGAATGCCCTATTAGCCCGAATAAATTTTTTATTATAATTTTTTTTAAATATACTTAAATTATTAATATTAATATTAATGTTATATACTCCCTTCGTCTCGCTGATAAGTATCTGTTTTCTTTTTACACGTGGATTAATGAGTATAATATTTTAAAATATAATGAGATGAGAGAAATAATATTTTAATGTGTAGTGGATAGTTTTTTTATTAATATTGAGTGTGTGCCCATGTGTAGTGGGTTGAGTATAATAATATTATTGTATATGTCACATCAACAAAAAAAAAATAGATACTTTGTATTAGAACAGATCAAAATGACAAAATGAATACTAATCAAGGGGATGGAGGGAATATTAACAAATAATTTCTATTGATAATTATATTTAATAGTAATTTAATACCCTTTTAACTTACTACATTTTTGTTGATTTGTCATTTTAAAATAAAATAATTTAAGAATAAAGTATAACAAGATTTTAAAATATAAGTATTTGAAAATCAACTATCTCAATTCTTAAATAATACTCCCTCCGTCCCATATTAAGATTTACGTTTTTTTATTTTGGGTTGTCTCAAGTTAATGTTATGTTTCTTTTTTGTCAAGTTGGCCCACACAAAATAATTAATTATTCCATGTAGGGCTCACACACAACACTAATACAACTACACACTTTACATTAAATATTATTTCTCTCACCTCACTACACATTAAAATATTATATCTCTTAATCTACGTGCAGAAAGCAAACATATATATTAACGCGGGACGGAGGGAGTATTAACGTATTTGAAATCCTAAAATTCTTTTTTATTTTTTACGTTTAGATTTATAAATTTATAGTTCATTATTAATGATAGGACAACATTTAATGTATTTTTTATATTTATTTATGTTTCAAATTAAATTAATATTTTTATTTTTTTATTCACCAACACTTAATGGCTCATTTAGCCCAAGGTCCACTAGGGTTAGGGTAAAGTTCGCATAACTGATAGCCCGTTTAACATGGACCGCTTAACTCATGGCCTGTTAAGCATGTTGCCCTATAGGTCTGGCCCTATAGGGTCAGGTCCAACCCGTTTAACATCCCTAATTCCCACGTTAAATTTTACACTTTCTCTTTTCGTCCGTCCCATATTAAATTGCACCACCCAAAAAATAAAATATCACACTAATTCATAACCTTAAAAGTATATCTTAATTACAAATTTACCATTTTCACCTAACACACATAACATACTTTATAATTTATTTATTACCTGAAAATACTACATTACCCTCCAAAAGTTAAAAAAGTTGGTAAAAATAAATTTTCTTAAACTTTGTACATGCAATAACGATGCAAGTAAATGTGGGACGGAGGGAGGTGGGTTATCATACATTTCATAAAACTAATAAATAATTAAGGTAATAATCATACTTATTCTTTGATTATGACATTTTAATTTTTATTAACCCACCTAATAACTATAATGAACCAAACAATCTCCAAGTATGGTACTCCCCCCGTCTCATACTTAACTTCACACTTCCTTTGTAAATTACAAAAGAAGTGTGAAGATAAGTATGTGATAGAGGGAGTATTAGTTTGGATTAATTGCAAGAAAAATCACGAACTTTATTCCTATTACAAATTAATATCAATCTTTGAGAAATTTCAAAAAAGACCCTCACCTTTAAACTTATTGCAAAACCCACCAAATTTATTAAAACAGAGTTCCACTTTTATTCCCACCTTTGAAAAAAATATATCACATGTTGGATGCATTTTGTAACAATGTTTAAAGGTGGGATCTTTTTTACAATTTTTCAAATGTGAAAATTAATTTGCAATGAGTAAAGTTCGTGTTTTTTCTTGCCATTAACTCTATTAATTTTATTGTACTAATCATAATTAAGTAATTAAAAGAAAAATGGTTGGTTCTACATGGAATTGGCTTTACAGAATACACTCTGTTAATGACGGTTCATTTTAAACACACCCCTACTTTTATTGAATATTCATTCAATTATTATATAATTAAGACATATTTTTTTAAAATTATAATTATTCTTAATTTATTAAATACACACCTCACACATTAAAAATAAAGAGTCAAACTATGAGGCACTTAAGATACTGATCCACCTGAATAATCTTAATCAGTTTAAGGGTCACATGATCCCTCAAACTTATTTGGAGGGTTCAAATAGACCCTTCAACTATTTTTTTCTCAACCATACCCTTTTTCAATGTTAATGGGATCAATATTGCCCCTCACCTTTTTAAAGTGAAGCACAACAACACTTCCAGTTGAAAAGAGAGATAACGACGATATCTCTCATGGGTTGGTGATTCAATAGATTTTAGTCGGGGTGATGAAGCACAACAATACTTTCAATTGAGTAGAGAGATTACAACTCATAATTATGGATTGATGATTTAATAAATTCTGGTGGTGGTTGAATTGGCTTTAGCCATTTTCTTTCTTTCTTTCTTTCTTCATTTTTAAAGAATTCCAAATCAAAATTAGTGAGAGTTTTTACCAGAGAAGAGAGAAAGATTGCACATTACTTCCTGCTACTAATCCACTCCAAAGACCTCTTTCTTTAAAATTGAGAGCAAATCCCAATAGTTAGGCAACTGGGATTCCAACCAGATGGTAAGAACCCAAGTTCATATAAGCACCCACATGTTGCCATCCACCACTTCTAACCATTCTTGATAGTATAGCCTGCGTGTTGTCCAATATGATGGAAAATCAAAGAATAGGGACCATTCCTTTGTAATGCTGGCTATAAGAATTTCTGTAATCCAAAGAACCAGAACAGTGAGGATGGCAGTTCTAGCCCCCTCCCGTTTCTTTGCTCCAAGCTCGTTCGATACCATAGTGCACCGCTAGCGTGATCGTTTCATTTTGGGTTCATCAAAAATATTTGTAGAGAGTATCCATTGTTGTAGGCTTCAACCCAGAGTTTCATATCTTTTTTATTCACGGAAGAGTTAATCAAAGAGAATAAATAGGAAGAACACATAACGGCGTTATCTTTTCTTTCAAACGGAAGTGCTGATTTGTTTTAGTTTTTGTATTGGAAGGGTATATTTGATCCCATTAAAATAGAAAAAGGGTTTGGGTGAATGAACAAATTAATGAGGGGCTCATCCGATCCAGCTGTATAAGATGAGGGTGTTGTCTGATCTTTTGCCCATTTTTATTTAATCCTTACTATTAAATAAAATAAAATAATTAAAATTTTTAATTCAATTACTACTTACTACACTCTAACTCTTACTGAGTTAAATTCATTTTTGGTCCCATAGGAATTGGGTTAGTCGATTTCGGTGCCAAGATAGATATTTTTTTTAATTTAGTTTCGTAACTATATTATTTGATCGATTTATGGCCAATTTCTGCCGGAATCACAATTTTTGTCGGAAAAAGTCCACGTGCGTCGCATGTGACCGCATGATTTAGGTGAATCAGGCGACCTGATCTGACGTGGCAGCTAGATGAAATCTGGGCTGTTGAATTCGCCACGTCAACGTGAAAAAAATAAAAATTAGATTTGGGCTAGCTCCTCCCCAGCTGCTCGCTTCCCCATGCTACCCTGCTGCAAGTACATGCTGAGTTCCTTCATGGCTGATATTTTGTCCTTCTCCGGTGCCAACACTCATCTTGAGAGGAAATTTGCAGCATTGATTTGGGTTGGCTATCCAGCGTGTTTCCCCAGAGCGACCAACCTTTTCCGACGGCTTGAACAAGCTCTCCACGCTGTATCTTTATCACCGTCGATGACATCGGAAGCTAACCGCCGGATTTGCAACTGTTGTTGCCTCCTGGCATGGCAGGTTCCATCTGTTTTGCCGACATTTGTTCCCTCCTACGGTGATGCCATTCATGTCCGACAATCAAGTCACCGGAATCTCTGAAGGACCTGCCCTCACGACGAACTCGTCCAATATCAGTTGCGATTTCTCTTGGCAGGTAGCTTCTGTCGGTGCTATTTTTGGTGTTAGCGTACGGCCCAGATTTCATCGCCACGTCAAATCAGGTCACCGGATTTCCCCAAATCGTGCGGTCACGTGCGACGCACATAGGCTTTTTCCAGCAGAAATTGGGATTCTAGCGGAAATTGGCCATAAATCTATCAAATAATATAGTTACGAGACTAAATTAAAAATAATATCTATTTGGGACTGAAATCGACTAACCCAATTCCTGTGGGACCAAAAATGAATTTAACTCAACTTTTATTCTATAAACTTTTAAGTATATAGTTGCATTTCAGAATTACCTTGAAATTAAATTATTATATTTTATACACTATGTATTTTTTTGGTTATGGAGTGATAAGAAGCATACGATCGGAGTGTGGCAATGGATGCAGCTCTTTCATCGTCCTTTTTTATTGTATCTTTTGCCAAATCACCTGCTCTTCGACGCTCCTCCATTTCTCCACAACTACAAGGATAATAGGATAGTTGCTTTTCAAGAAGATAGAACTCAAAAAGTATAGAGAAAGAAGAGATAACAACACAAAAGCCTCAAGTCAGTGACGGAGCCGGAAAATAAATTTCGAGGGGGGATTGTAAAGTAAATGCCTCTCTCGTCCGGAAAAATTATTTGCATTTTTTAAAAAGAAGTTGCTACTTTTTAATAATTTTTTTGGTTGAAATATACATGGTTTAATCTTAATTTATGAGGGGTATTTAGATTTTACCTGAATTTAGATTTGTTGGACTATATGTTATAACTAATATATAATAACGAATGAAATAAAAATTAACACAAACAATACCAAAAGAACAAAATAATAATAATAGAAGACTAAATTTTTTTTAACTAAAACAATGTCAAAAAATAAATAAAATAAATAAAAGGTAAAGACAAAAAAATTATAAGAAAATTGTAATACGAATAAAATTAATATACAAAAATAAATTAAATAGTAAAAATTAACTAAAACAATGTCAAAAGATAAAATAAATAAATGGCATTAATTGGAGGAGATCTTAAACCACCATGCTACATTTATAATATAATAATAATTTTAACATATATATACTAGAAATTTGTGAAATGGGGGGAGGTGGGGGTGGAGCCAATGCCCCTGGTCCTTAACTCTCTCCGTCATTGCCTCCCGTGCTCTACTTTGGTATATGTTCTCCAATTTATCGCACACACACGAATTGTAATTCTCCAACAAAAGGAATATTTTCAATCTAAGACCCGAAAAATGAGTAAACTATTAATTCGCATTTTGAATTATTTTTTTTATCAATTAGAGGTCGGAAAAATATAAAACTATCCATTTTGAGTTGAATTTGTCACATATTATCTCATATTTTATCTATTTAGAGCTTAAATTCAAGCATAGAATTGATAGTTTTATAAATTCAAGTCTCTAATTATTAGAAAAAATAATTTAGATCTCAACTTAATAGTTTACTAATTTTCCAAACTTAGGACTGAAAGAAGGCACGATAGGGACATGGTGCATTTCTTCAAAAGTCTCAATTGAAATCACATAATTAGTCTTAGTAGATAGATATAGGTTGTTGAATTGTGGGTGTAAGTAAACGAGGTGCAAGAAGCATCTCCAGCGGATGCACTACATCTAGTTTGGAGTGGAGAATATGCTCCAATAACACACCAAACTCCACACCATTTTTAACATTTGTGAACAGTAACCACCACATGTAGCGATTACTATTCATCACCCCACATTATTTTTTTTTTAAATTGATGCATGAGAAAGTTCTAATTAATATTATTCTTAATTGAATTTCATTATTTAAATTAATATCCCATAATTTATTTATTTATTATAATTTACAATTTCTATTTAATTATATTTAATTTGATTTTTTTTAATCTTTTTAATTTTATTTTTGTTGGTTAACATTAATATAATTTATAGAATTCATCTAAATTTGGAGTTCAAGCACGATGCATCTGTGACACCGGTGTACTTGGACGATTCGTTAGATTAAACTTTAATTTATTCTCTACTTAATTAAATTAAATAATTAAAAAATATATTAAAATTTGATAATATTAATATTTTGTTCGTTTAATTTTATAAATTATTTTTTACAATAAATATGTCATATTCCCTCCGTCTCATTTCAATCTTTACATATTTTCAATTTGGGCGTCTCATTTCAATCTTTGCATTTTCCTTTTTTGTAAATGGACCCACACAAATTAATTATTTTTCTCTCCATGACTCCACGCAGCACACTAATACATCTACCCCATTTTATACATTAAAATATTATTTCTCTCACATCACTATATATTAAAATACTACATTCCTTAATCTACGTGCAAAAAGCAAACGTAAAGTTTGAAACGGGACGGAGGGAGTATTAATTTATTAAATTCAAATATTATTTAAAATAAATTTAAAATTTTTGGAGCTATTATGCAAATTTTATGTTAGAATTAAGTGTAGATTGCAATAGAATAACGTGATTGTTGGTAGCAGTTGAATGCCTCTGTGCTGTGCAAACCCAGAAATGGACGCAGCTCGACCACTATGAACTGAATCGTTAGCAACCAGTCCACCCCCTCTTTCTCTCCTCGCTCGCGTCGGCCGAGGAATTAGTCAGCTACAGTTGACTGTTGGTCAAAGTACCTAATGCTCAAGGTTTTTCTTTTAGTTAAATTAAATTAAATTGGGGGCGGCTATTTGCATCTCTGATTTACTAAACATATCCCAAAAATAATTTAAATTAAAATATTTTAATTAATATGACTTAAATACCCTTATGTAATACTTCATCCGGTCACTTAAAAGATAATCGTTTGCTTTTTACGCGTAGATTAAGGAGTATTTTTATTATATGTGTAGTGTATTGTTGTATTAGAGAGAAGTAGTTGGTCATGTGATATACTTTTTTACTAAATAAGGAATATGGATACCTTTGAGGTTGACGCCCAAAATGGTAAAATGAATATCTTGTAAATGACCGGAGGAAATAATATGTTCATAAATACATTACTAAATGTACCCCCAACATTACTAAACATGCCCCAATTTAATTATAATTACAAACATGCCCCAATTTAATTATAATTATAGTAAAATGACGATGTTTATTGTTTCTTATGGAACTGTTGGTATTTGATCATCCATGATTTCCATTTTCATTTTCTATGATTCTAGAATTTCTGAAATAAATTTCAGATAATCAATTATTTTAAGATTCTTATATATATCTCTAACTTGCCCTATTTGTAATTTAAGCATTCCATTACTTGAATTAGAGAGGTATCCATGCTCTCTTGTATCTTCATACATGTTCATGTGTGTTTCCCCTTAGATTTTGTTTGTTTGTTTTTTCATTTCAAGCCTCATTATTTTTTATTCAAGCCTCATTATTTTTTAGACATGCAAATGACCATTTCTCTGATGTTTGTTTTTTCATTTTTTATTTGCACACCTTCTCCTCTCCTACTAAGTACACATCCCATTATAGAAAATATAAAATTAATATTTTTAAAATATCTAAGTTATTCTTCATTTATTAAATACACTCTTTACATATTTTACATTCACCAAACCCACTCTCCACCACGATATCACCGAAAATGTATCATTCTTGCTGTGTATAGATGAGTAGAACTGTCAAAATAGATTGAGCCAACACATCCTAACTCACCTTAACCTATCAATTTCTCAACCCAAAATTAACCCGCCCATAAAGGCCCGCCCCACTTCAAACCCATAAAAGTGTGGGCTAACCCGCACCGCTCCACCAACTCAACATCAACCAACTTTTATAAATTAAAATTTAAAAAAGTGACATACAACTTTTAGATTTTAATATTTAAATAATAAAAATATTATCAATCAATCCTACCCCTACCCACCCCACCCCACCCACCCACCCACCCACCCACCCACCCAAAATTTTTTTTTTTATTTTTTTATTTTTTTAATTTTAATATTTAAATAATAAAAATATTATCACTCAACCCTACCCCCTACCCATTCCCCTCACTCCCCAAAAAATTTTTTTTAATTTTTTTTTAATTTTAATATTTAAATAATAAAAATATTTTCACCTAATTCTACCCCTACCCACCCACCACCCCAACCCCCCATCCACCCCACCCCCGACAAATTTTATTTTTTTTAATTTTAGATTTTAATATTTAAATAATAAAAATATTATCACCCAACCCTACCCCCTACCACTCCTAGCCCCCACCCACCCACCCCACCACTCTTAGGGAGAGGGTTGACTGATAATATTTTTATTATTTAAATATAAAATTTAAAAAAAAATTAGGGGAGGGTGGGTGGAGTGGTGGTGGGTGGGTAGGGGGTAGGGTTGGGTGATTGATTTCTTAGGGGTATTGTGGTATTTTTAGGTAATAAATAAATTATAAAGTATGAAATGTGTGTTAGTTGAGAGTGATACTTTTGAAATTAAGATAACTTTTGAAGTTATTGGTTGATGTGAAGTTTCCTTTTTTGGATGGTGAACATAAGTGTGGGATGTACAAAAACGGAAAGTGTGAACATAAGTATGGGACGAACGAATATTTTTTTCTTAAAAAAAAATTTGGGGGGGTGAGTGGGGGTGGGTGAAGGGTAGGTAGGTCATACATGGATAAGGAGTAGAGTCTGTGGGCTAACCCGCGGCCCGCCCCACCGATAGCCCGTCCTACTTGGGCTCATCATAAGGTGGGTTGTGGGCTAAACCGCCCCACCAACCCATTCTATAGCTCTATAGACGAGGGAGACGACTATGGAAACTAACAGTTGCCTCTTCATTTGATCCTACGAGAACCTGCGTCTTGAATTCATGAAAAATTGATATAACCTATAAAATCATTATGAGGAAAAATCTCAGGTGCATTTACAGGGGCAGCGACCTTCATATGCAAATACACTTTGTCGTAGCAAAAAAATACACACGTCCGTCCACAAAACTCACACATTTTCTTAAACGATGAACGGACCTTCATCCTAAGATGGATCGAAGCAGCAAAGCAAGAGAAAGTGGGTTTCAAACCAGCAAAACAAGAGAAAGTCTTGCAACTTAATGGCTGCCTTTTTAGGGAGAGGTGTAAAGGGGTCGGTTGGGAGAGTGGGAGAAGCTGTGGGAAGCGTTCTTGAGAAATAGCGGCGGCAGGGGAGGGGGTGGTAATCGCGGAGAATGAAATCTTCAGCAAGATAGGAATCGTTTGGCAGAGTGAAGAAGGGGTGTTGTTCATGTACCTGTCTTTTCAGGATGAACCAATGGGGGCAATATGGGTGCAGATGAGCAGATAGGAAGGGGCGACGACTGATGGAGTTATCTTGGAGGACGGGGAGGTGGTTGATGGTGGCACGAATGGTGGATGAGGTGGTCGGGGATGGGAGGAGAGCAGGGTTTGGATTGGATGTTGGAGGAGAGATGGTATAGGGAGAGAATGTTGGTGGCAAGAAAGAGTAGCAGGTTTAGACCCATGGTGAGAAGTGAAAACCATTGATTCTGTTGATCAGGAGAGAGGAAATGCGAGAAGAGTTAATGGGGGATGGGTTGGAACTTGGGGGCGGATATCACCAGAAGTTTTGAAACTTAGAATCCAGGAGATTTAAGAAACAGTGTATATGGTGTTAATTTTAAAGGGTAAATTGGAAAATTTTAGGGGTGTGCATATATTAAAATTAAAAGGGATGTGTATTAAATGAAAAATGTGTATTTAATAAAAATGGGTGTGCAAATAACGGGCAAAGGCTCAATTTGTCCCATCATCTTATATCTCAGGATCAAGTAAATCCCTAATCTTATTTTTTATTCACCCTTATTCTTTTTATATTAGATCAATTAGGACCCTTATCTTTTTTAAATAATGGCAAGGTTCATAAAACCCCCCTCATCTAACATATTTTGATCAAATAAGCCTTTATTTAATTTTTCTTTTAAACTAATCAATTTCTTTATTTAATAGATATAAATGACCCTGATTCTTTACCGTCAACATACAAGTGAAGTTTTTACCACTCCAAGCACATATATGTATTATTATTATGCAAAATGTAATGTTGGTTCTTTAATTTGTTAAATTTTATTTACATTAATTAACTACATTTGTAGTCATTTTTTATTATTTAAATTCATCATTCAATACTTTAAAATATATTATATATTTAAATTATTTCATAAATATAATAATAAATGTGAAGTAAAAGTTAATTTAAATTTATTAAATAAAAATGTAAGATAAATATAATGTAAAAGTTATCGTAGTTCAAATTAAATACGGAGTATATTTTTTTTAGTTAAATAGTACAATAGAATGAATGTCAAATTTGTTTGATCAACTATCATTTTTTTTTTTTTTAAATATTATAATTTTTTATTTATTGTTAAAATTATTCGACAAAAACTCTTGTGCACCCGAGCGCACGGATCACATTCCATGCGCTTTTAGAATTTTGTGTTAAATTGTATACCCTTTAGTATACAGATGTGTACCCTTTATTTTCTAAAGAAAATTATTGTGTGTATCTGGGCGCATGAACAACACTCCGTGCGCCTTATAATTTTGTGTTAAATTGTATACCCTTTAATATAAAAATGTGTACTCTTTATTTTCTAAAGAAAAAAATATTAATGAAAAGTGTATACCCTTTAGAACAAAATGATGTACCTTTTATTAATTAAAGTGTATACCCTTTAGACCAAAGCAATGTACCCTTACCCATAATACTAAATTTTTAAAGGCGCATTGAATGTGTTCCCGTGCGCCCGGGCGCACGCAAGCCTCACTCAAATTATTCAAGAAATAATTTAATTGCTCAATTATTTATTTTTCTTTTGAGCAAGTATATATTATTTATTAAAGATGTTTTCATTAATATTACCATATTTTATCTTTTATACAAATTATTCAAGAAGTAATATGTTTTCTAATATATATATATATATATATATATATATATATATATATATATATATAAAATAATTGAAAATTAAAAAAAAACAAAAATAAAATAAAACAAATAAAGAACAGTATTACATTTTTTTATTTGAAAATATAATAATAATAATACGTAAATAAAGAAGAGGATTAAAAAAAACTAAAGAAAGGAAAGGAAATAAAGTAATGAGCCTGCAGGATATTAATAATGGGTTTTGAAGTGTTTTATATTTAATTTATTAAGGTTAAGGGTGTGTTTTTATATTTAATTTACTGAAAAAAAGATGAAGGGTATAATTGTTACAATAACTTAAAATGAGGGGTTTAATTGATCCTTTAACAAAAAGATAAGGGATCTATTGTTCCAATCTAATAAGGATAAGGGTTTAGATGAATAAAAAATATGATTAGGGGCTTATATAATATTAAGGAATAAGATGGAATGCCAAAATCACCTTTTGCCCAATAACAACACTTTTTTTTTTATTCAAGTCTCATTATTTTTTAGACATGCGACCATTCTCTGATTGAAATGTGTACGCAGGAATGACCATTTCTCTGATGAAAATGAGTAAGCAGAGTTCCATTTCTCTGATGAAATGAGTACGCAGGAATGACCATTTCTCTGATGAAAAATGAGTAAGCAGATTTCAAATTCGCATTGAGACTCTTTCAATCCAGTCGTATTCACTGTTTTTGTTTGCAATTGTTTAATTTTTTTGTTTTTGCGGTTTGTTATGGATTTCCCCTTATGAGATTTCCCCTTGCAAATGAATGATTCCAGAATATGTTTAAGAACAAAATGCTCACATAACTAAAAGAGAATCAATAACATCAAGAGAATCAAAATGCTCATACAATTGCTATAACATTTGAAAGTCTTTAGCAGAAGATAGTTCACCAAAATTCTGCCATTCTTGTAACCAAATACAAAACCGACAAGATAAAGAAAGTAATGCATCATAGAACCACTTGTAAAGAAATGAGACCTATGTATAAAATCGAGTCAATGCATAAAAGTTGAGATGATAACCCTCAATTTACACCCACCAACTCAACATCAAAGACCAGCCATGAGTTAGGGGGTATTGCTGCAACTCCTTTGGCACCATAGCTGCGTATAAAAAACCAGATGGCAATTAACATGACTAGCCCACACACCCATCAGACGCAGCACATGTATAATTTCTTTTATTTCAACCAAGCAAGAAGTGGTCAAGAGCACTCAATAAGAGTTCTAAACATTCTATAGACCAGGTATCCCGCCTGAATGAGTTTCAAGTTTAATATAAGGCAAGCTAACGCATGGATACATATCTTGATTTTGATAACTCTGAATCTAGATAAATTGTACTGATTGAAATTCTATTATGCACTTATTCTCATATGTTCAGAGTGCTGTCACATTAGCTCCATGTAAAATTAGGCAGCAACATTTAAATGACTATAGAATTAAGGAAAAAGGCTTAACGAGAGAATTCCTATTGATTGAGTGAGTTGCCTACCTTTCGGGAAGATCGAAACTAGAATCATGAGTGTGTCTCTTTCCTAAGAAAGAAAATGAATAGATTAAGGTGATAACACTCTTATCACCTTATCGAATTCGATGTGGAATAAGATAGTAACTGAATTAGCTCTATGATATGCAATACTCAGCTAAAGGTAAATATGTGAGTGTTTTGCTCTTTATTAAACTGTATATCAGGGACAGTTAATGTTGTTCCGTTCTAGCACTAAGCCTCACTTTTAATATCTTTAAGGTTCTCCTTGAATATTAAATTTTATAGTGCTGTATAAAAGATTTAGTTGATATTTGGATGTTCGAAGTTTAATTAGTAACTTAACACCCCCATTTCACTAGAAGAGAAAGCACAGACTAAGAGGAAAAGAAATATCATACCCCATAGCTGGAGGTATTGTAAGCCTTCTTTTGTCCCCTATACGCATGCCTGTTCATTCAAATAAATTTAACAGAGAATTACAAAACATTAGCAAACACAGAAGAAATAAAAAGGGGGAGAGGACCAAGCAATCATTACCATTAACACCGACATCCCATCCCTTGATGACTTGGCCAATACCTGCACCATGACAAACATAATTAACAAGATAATACATATCCATCGTAGAAGCTTCGTATACAATTGTGTACCTAAACGAAACTTAAATGGTGCTCTTCCAATGTTAGAGTCAAATATTATTCCATTCTTCTTCAGCTTGCCGATGTAATGGACACTAACCTGAAAAGGAGGAAAGTGGAAACACATTTGAAACATGTGACAGATCAAGATGATATCCATAATAAACTTTACAAAGTAATATACAGCGACTTAAGTAGAAAAGGAAGGAGTCAATTTCACCTTATTCCCAGAAGAAGCTCTTTTGCCATCTGGTATACCCATTGCCAACTCCTCTATCACTAAACCATTGTCAAATGTCCTTACTTTTAATGATTTAGCTTCTTTCTTTTCTTGTTTCTCCATGACACATCCATTATCATCAGTTTGTTTTGCCTCTGCACTTGGAGTTGGTGAGTTTGCCTTCTGTTTATTCTTTTTCTTCTTTTTCTTTCCCTCCTTCCTGTAACATTATATGCATATCGTCACTCAAATCATTGTTCTATGAATCATCAGCATAAAATTTTTTTTATAAATATTCGTAAAACTTAAATATTGCCTAGTATAAAAAGAACCTTAGTAGTATCATTGCTCAAGTTAGTGTCTATTTTAATCGCATATGGAATATTTAAAAATAGCTAAAACATTTTGATCAAATACTTGATAACTAATAGCCAAACACTATATGGGGACCAATATCTCACAGAAAGATGTAATTACATTCCAAAATACTTTATGAATTAACAATTTATAGAGATGCAAATAACCATTATCTCACTTTGTACAAGGTGGGTCCAAATCACTTCTGATTTCAGCTACTGTAGACTCATTTTTACCATTGGAAATAGGTATCCCATGTTCCAGAGAACCTTCTACTTCATCACTTACTGTTCTCTTCTTTTTTTTCTTTTGTTTAACTTCATGTACAGTATCAGGTTGGACTGAAGATACTTGTGGTTCAGCAGTATCCCTGCACACATGATAACATAACAAATGTAGAATAATGAAGCAGCTTGTCTAGAAAGGGTATAACTAAAAATATCAATTTAAACCAAAAGGAAAACCATCTAAATTCCAAAAAGTGGCAGTATGATAATTAGAAAAATCGTCCACCTTGTTGGTTTTTCATCAAGGCTATCATTCTTTCTTTTCAAATTCTTTCCAGGTGCTGCATCAGTGTTTCCACTTTTCTTCGTTTTTTCACTAGTTTTCTCGTCTATGGTTCGCTCCAATGCTGCTTCACATTTGGAAAGATCAGGTTTGTTTTCATGTGCAGATATGGGAAAGCCATCTTCATCTTCACTTTCAATTACAGGAACATTTCCAGCCTTGGGAACGATCTGCTGGTTCGAATTCTCATTGTCATCAGGCAGGCTTGTCTTAGTTTTCTTCTTTTTTGCTCGTGTACACGCATTTTCATCAGTGGGTTTTTCCTCATCCACTATTTCTTCAATTCTCACTATCATAAAATTAGCAAAAAACAGAAGATATATTGTTAACCAGATGTTTTATCTTATAGAAACAGTCTTTATATCAATGTAGAAGAATTTTGAACACTCGGATTGGAGCTAGAAAATAGAAAAGATACCCATTCAGGCATCATCCTGGAGAGTAACTACTAAAATTTCAAGGCAAGAATGAACTCTAATAGCTAGAAAGCCTTGTAAGAAACTGAAACCTTAGTCAGCAAGACTATATACTCAAGGAGTGTTTGGTTCACATCGAGAAAATAATACTTCATGGGCCTTAAAACATTACTAAAAATAAGGGAGTTTACACACTAATTGCACTTAAGCGGTCTTAATTTCCTTCTAAGCCCGTTAGTTTAAAGCAAGGGGTCCCGTGGATTAGAACTTAAGGGGAGGTGGGTTACAACAATCCATGAAACTAATGTTCGTTTCCGGTTTTAAAAGCAAGGGTCCGGTGGATTAGAACTTAAGGGAAGGTGGGTTACAACAATCCATGAAACTAATGTTCGTTTCCGGATTGATTTTCAAAATCCATTTCCAGATTTTAAAAACCTCCTCTATATATACCTACTATGTTCTCTCTTCCCAATTAACACACTTTATCTCTCCTCTCTCATCTAATTTTTTAGATAAAATAAACATTGATTTGATATAAAGTTAAAACCTACCCTACCAAAAACCCAAAACAAACATAGAATCACTGTTCATGGTTTTCAAACTCCACAAAACCCCAAATAATTTTATGACATTCCTTGTTTATGACATTTGTATTAAGCCCCCTAATAATTTTAATGAACTAAACACTCTCTCAAGGAAATGTTAAATGTTCCTTGCACTTCCAAATTCAATGCATTATAAAAGTAATGATACTTGCACGTCAAAGTCCTTATGTAAGAACTTATCAACTGAAATGATCAGAAAATATATGATTGACCATGTAATTTTGTAACAACTAATGTGAGTAAAACATACCTCCACTGTTGGGAACTGACGAAGCAGGATACATGCCAAGATCATCATCAGTATAGTCATCATCTTCTCCATCTTCAGACTCAAAGTCTATAGAATCGTCCTCATCTTCAGAATCAAGCTCCATGACATTCTCCTCATCACTTGAAGAGTTAAAGAAAATATCAAAATGCAAAAAAGTACCAACAAAATTAGAAAACTCCCATTTTCCGGATTGAATAAGCTAGCATTTTATGCTGCAGAAAAAATAAGAACAAAATAAAAAAAAACCAAAAATAGCTGTTATACAAAATTTAAAAAGAGCATCAATAATGTTGCAGTGCAGGAATGGAAAAAGGATACGATCCATAATCATCTTCCAGATTATACTGATCCTTATTATCACCATAAAAGAAGCCAGAGAGATGCACACTGTGAGGGCCAATGGTTGAGAATGTAACTTCATCCTCCTCCTCAAATTCAAGGTTCAATGTACAATTCTCCAATTTTTCCGGCAGCAAAGAGCACAAGTAAATTGGCTTCTTAGTTCCCACCTTACACTGTACTATGCTCTTCTTAGTCGATGACCCAGTTCCTAAGGTCGCCTGAAAACCAATCAAGCAAATATATTGTAATAACAGAATCAAACAGAATAATCCTGCATCATCAAATTTTAATCCGTATAGCCATACAGAATTCTTCCATTACATTCCATAATGGGCTTCTCAAACGCAGAGAAAAAAAAAACGATTAAGGGATATGTTTTTATAATCTCAGTCTACGATTTTTTATTTTTTTCTGAAATTAGTACATTTAAATACATGATTACAAATTGAATATGTTAAAATTTCATGCTTTCCAAAAAACCTGAGAAACACGAAGCCTTCCTCTCTCATGATCGCAGCGATGAATATGAGGTTTGCCTGGACTTACTTCAACTCCTGATTTATTATTATTAAGAACAAAATCAGAAAGAGAAACAGAGTTAAAGAATTGATATGTTAAATGAAGCAATGAAGAAATAATCGTAAAGTTAGTGAGTGTACCCCAGAAAGCCATAGATGTGGCTGAATTGCAGAATTGTCAAAACCCTAGAGATGGCGAACTTCACTCTTCCGTGTTATTAAACCCTCATTTTGAAATATTCTCCGCCACTCCAGCTGGTTTGGTTTTGAGAGGTGTTCATTCCTTTTTTGAATGGACGTGTTCATTCTTTGTTTTGAAAAAATTAATTAATTAATTAATTATTTTAAATAGAGCTGTATTCTCAGGTTGTAAATATATAATTTTTTTATATATTAAAAGTGAGGCTATTGTGCCGGGTGCACATTGTGTGCATTTAGAATTTAGTATTATGCATAAGGATACATTGTTTTGTTCTAAAAGATATACACTTTAATTAATAAGGGTATACCACTTTGTTTTAAAGGGTATACACTTTTCATTAATATTTTTTGTTATTTTTAAAAAAATAAAGGGTACACATCTTTATACTAAAGGGTATACAATTTAACACAAAATTCTAAAGACGCACAAAGTGTGCCCCGTGCGCCCGGGTGATCACAAGTTTTTACCAAAAATTAATTAAAAAAATTTGCTAACAAAGTATCTAAATTCTTATTCATCATTGTACTGATATGAAACTCGCGTACTATGTAGAATATTTAATTATTACTTTATTTTTTTAATGAATAAATTTATTGCTAAATAATTTATATTATTAATGTAAAAATTTTATTACGAATTATAATTTTTTGTTTTATTATAATGTGACATATAACTATGTCAAAGTTAATATATGCACATATATTCTAAATTTTTTAAGGAATTTTTACTATCTCTTTTTTCCACTAATATTATGTATAAGGGTAAGTCTTGTCTGAGACCATTTCATGAGATCAGGTTCACGGCATAAACATGTGGTCCTCTTTCCAATTCTATATACTTTATATATTGTTAGGGTGTTTAAATTAATGGGGTCACAGGGCTTATGATGTAAAGATAATTTATAAGAGACTAACTCATATAACACACGTCTTCTCCTATCTTGTTTTTTTTGTTACTTTGTTATGTTAATATATAATTAACTGCTACAATATTATTTTTTAATTTAAAAATAAGATAAATATTATGTAAATTCTAAGTTAATCAAATTTATTATATTGTTTTAATAAAATAATTAATTGAATTGATATTATTTTAATAACATAATTAAATTGAATAAATATCTATTTATATCACATTTTATTAATAATGTCATTACTTTTTATTCGTTGTGTGAATTTTAAAATAATTCAATTGGACGAATATTACTTTAACTTTATTAGACTTCATTTTTAATTAAATGTGTTTTAATAAAATGTCCAAGTGTGAACTTGTTTTAATGTTTTTAACATACCAGATTCATAATTCTTGAGATAACAGTTAAAGTAGATTGTTGATACGAATGGGAAATTTGGTAGCTAATTTAGAGGAATGGGTAATTAGAATGCTGTGATTTACGAAGAACTTGCCCATTTTAACTCATGCCTATGAGATACTCCATGAAATGTTTAATTGTGAATTTTTTTTATGTACTGGATTCCTAAGAAGAAAACATGTGATGGTTAAGAGACTATATATTCTGAAAAAGTGCAAAAAGTTGAATAATATATAACTCGTTCGTCTTGCTTTCCCACTCTTTATATTATTGTATGTTTTCTTAATATAGAACATGTATGAACATAATGCAAAAACCAAGTCTAAGGAAGAATTATCTATGGGTGTTTCCGGCGAAATAGCAGGCTATAAGATGTTTGGTTGACATTTGTGAAGTTGCTCTGGAGGACTTCGTTTGAGCCTGCCATTAAACTTGCAAAAGATGGATTGATAATCAGTTCATATGTAGGATCATGTATTGCCAAACAAGCTAGATAGATAATGAATGATCTTGACTTGTGAGATGTTTATGCTCCAAATAGTAAATTGTTGAAATTTACTGTTAAATGCTTTAATGCAGAGCTTGGAAACAGCTTGCATGCAGTGGCAGAGCAGGAACATCAAGTCTTCTATAATGGAACTGTTGGTGAACAATTGATTCAGGATGTGAGAAAAACAGGTGGAATCTTGACCATGAAGGATTTTATAAAATATAAAGTGAGTCACAAATGCTCACTCTGTTAATGCAAGAATTTAGAGGGGAAAAAAAGAAGGAAAAAGAAGCCATAAAGAATAAGGAGAGTGATCACACACCTGCAGCGATTCGATCTTCTCTCATACTTTGACGATAAAGTTTTCAATTTATCTACCGACTATGTAAGTTGTGCCACTCTTCGCTGTTTTCTTCATTTTATCTTATCTTTAATCTCTTTAACTCTGCTATTACTTCAATAAAGAATTACGCAGGTTCCTCCAATGAATTCTTTCTACCCATGAATCCTGAATTTTCAGGTTCTCCTCCTCAGAGGCCCCCTCAAGTGGTCCCATCCATAGCACCGACCTCAATCTTATTGAGCCTCTCAATTTCAGAGACTCTTGAGAGTGAGCAAGTTGAAGAGTCACCAAGCCTGACAAAATCACAATCTTTTGAGGTGGTTGAAGGTGATAGATATTCCAGAAGAGTTCTTAATGATACCTCTAATGTTGTTCTAGAATTGCCTTCATACTATAGTCATAGTGTTCAATAATGATTATTGCCTTGTTCTCAATGCAGCCAATTTATGTGACTGATTAGATTTTAATTCATTTAACATAAAAGTTCTCAACCCTAAGTACATATATATTTCAGGTTCAAGTCTTCAAGTATATAGGTCATAAAATTTTGTTTGGTGATAGATAATTAAAGAATGGAGTAAGATTTAATAATTATGATCGAGGGTTTTTCTGGTTATTCTATTGCAGGTATTTGATGCGCGTTTTCTTTGCACGCAAAATTAATTCTCAATTATTATGGATATCAGTTGCAGCTTAAGCAAGCGATAAAGTTAAATATCGAACCCAAGCCATGAAAAGTAGCACAGCCGTTCTGTTCAGCACAACTTGCGCAACGTAACCATTTTGATCATAAGTTTCTCGTTTGGACTCTGGTTGAAGTGTTCCTTATGTCAAAACGATCCTCTGTTTTGTGGCTTTCCAACCATCTATCACACTTCCAGTTCAGAGCTCCACATGAACAAAGAAAAATTATACAAGTTTGATGTGCGTTTTTCAATATTCCTACACAAGTTGCACCTTTTTCCCAACTTTTGCACTTTTGGTCAATTTCAAGAGCATATGAATTTTAGGCACAATTTAAAAATATAAGCTTACATGGATCACAAAAAAATATAAACTCAATTCTTCCACTCCATGTACTTAAAGCACATATAAAAATTAGAATAAGGAAACAAGGGTACCTAATTTCTCCTCAACGTATGCACGAGCTCCTCGAGTTGTTCAACTCGGTCAAGTCAAAGCCTTAGTGTAGAACTCATCTTGTCACTCTTTTACCTTTTCTATCATCAAAGCTCAAACATACTCATCATCACATGATTTATCAATAATAAAATAGGAGACACCGAAAAAATCAAAAAGATGAAAATTTTAAAACTCGACCGCTTACACTAGGGAACACAAGACAACACACGAAACATTAGGTAAATTGCAAAAAATTGACATACCAACACCGGTTAAAATATTAATACGCCGCAAAAAATTAACCTCCTAACAAACAAACAACCAACGAAAGAAAAAATTATACCCTTGGTGCTCATAAGATGAGGTAAGTACATCACATCCCCAAACTTAGTAAAAATGGAAGTCGAAACTAAGTTTGAAAATAGATGTAATTGCCGAAGCTTGAGCACCTTAAATATAATAACTCCTCACTCACACTAAAGAAATAATAAAGCAATAAAACGCAAGTGATAAGCCCCCAACAGACGCTCATGTTTAATGTCGGAGAGTCACGTCAAAATACTGCTTTGTTGGCTACTTGATCAGAGGGCGGTCTTCTCGCATCCTCACCTTCGAATACTTTCTTTTTCTCTTCTTGTCTACACTCAACACCTCACCTTTCTTGGTTAAAAAAATATGATCCTCAGAATTTCCTTCCTCCCATGGCTGTGTAGACTCCTCCTTGTCAATCTTCCATTCAAATTCAAAATCATTTTTCCTAGTTATTCAATATTAAACAAGTTAGAAACCACATCTATGCTCTTCCATGATGGAGTCTCCATGGACATCTTCATTGCTTTATCAAAAGAGAAAACTACATCTTCATTATACATCCGTAGTCTAAGCTTTCTTTCTGTGATGGTACTGGAGTGCTCTGAACAACAGGTATAGCATTCGGTACAGAAGCGGGGCTCGATTGATTCAGTTCGACCAGAATGGTCTGATCCAACGGGATGAGTTTGGTCAAACTGAGTGCCTGAAAATGGGATCAGTCTGTCCAGTTCAAAGATTGTTGGTTCGACCGTAGTTCGACTAGAGAGGTCTGGTCCAATTGCAAAGTTTTGGTCGAACTAGGGCTCTATAAATTGAACTCGATCTTTCGACTCAATAGGTACTAGTTCGATCGTAGTTCGACCAGAGAGGTCTGGTCGAATTGAAGAGCTTTGGTCAAACTGTGAGCCAAAAAATAGAGTATCGTTTCTCTGTTCTTCCCCATGTTGTTCGACCATGGTTCGACCAAAATATTTGGTCGAACTACAGTCGAACTGGCTCGTTGTCTCTCTATTTTCGCCCATCAACTTAATCAGACCTTCATACTTCATTCCGAACCTTAACGTGATGGCTTTGCACTCTTTCGGGTTCATTATGCCTTGAGACGGGAATATTCTTTTCTCCATCGTTTGTGTCAATTGATTCATGTTCCCGGCCATCTACCCCATTATAAAGGTAAGGTCCTTCAACTGCTTAGATAAATTTGCATGATTAGCATTCATAGTAGCCTCAAGATGATCAACTCTTGCATCATTCTTAGCCATTTATCGATTGAAGGTATCTTCAACACTCTTCACTTCTTACTACCGCATACTAGGCCCCCTTTGTGCTAACTCTATATTCTACTTCTGTTAGGACTCTAGTAGCTTGTTGATATTAGTTAAACTAGAGACGATCTCATCATCTCTATTCGGCTTTACCACTTGATGTTCAACCTGAACCACCTTACCTAGTCATAAGATCCTCTTACTCTTTCCATAGGATAGTTACGTGAATTCATAGAGATTTCTTCAAACAACTTTTCTGCTTCAAGTGCTGTCTTAGATAACAATGCTCCACCTGATGATGCATCAGTAAGAATACCGACTCACAATCTAATCCATAGTAGAAGATACTTATGTATTGAGTCTTAGACATCCCATGTTGTGGGCACCTCCTGAGCATATCTTTAAATCTATCTCATGCCTCATGAAATTTCTCACCCTGATTCATAATAAATTGGGTGATGTCTTGCTTTATTCTAAAAACCTTAGAGGGTGACATGTATCTCTCTAAGAACTTCTGCTGCAGTTGGTCCCATGTAGTTCAATCTGTGGCATCAAGAGTCTCATACCAATGTTCTACCCCATCAATTAATGAAAACTTAAATAGGGTGATCCTCCTAGCATGATCATTAGCTCTAGCACTCTTTTGAGTGTTTGCATAACCAAGAAATCTTCTGAGATGCTGATATGGATCTTCAAATGAACCTCTAGAAAATGGATTCTTCTTTACCATGTTAATAAGAGCGTGATGTATCTCAAAATCATCATCTTCCCCCCTTGCTCCTATCAACCCCATGTTACCAATTTCATTGTTAGTGAAAATTTCACGTATGACAACATTATCCGGATTATGCCTTACTCCGGCAATGTTTAGCACTGTATGTTATTCCTTCCTTTCTTTTCTCTCTTTTTCCTAGTGCACAAGTACCTCAGAAAAATTTATGGTTAGATAGAAATAAATAATCACAAATAAAGGTCTTAATCAAACTAGAAATAATAAATTAATAATAACAGTCGTCCCCAGCAACGACGCCAAGAACTTGATACGTGTTTTCTTTGCATTCGAAATTAATCCCCAAGTATTAAGGATATCAGTTGCAGCTTAAGCAAGCGACCAAATTAAATATCGAACTCAAAGGACGGCGTATTATCAATTTAATTATTTACTAAATTAATTAAGATGAATTGTGTCAATATGGTTGAGGTATGAAATTATTAACTACTAAATAATTAATTAAAATAACAAATAAAATAAATAAGGAACTAGGAAAATACGAAAGTGAATCAAGTAGGAGAATAGGTAGATTTAGAATAATTCAGTTTCACTCATTAATTTCCTTTCGTGTATCAATGTTCGACTTTGCCTTGTGTATTATGGACACATCACTAAGCCATGCAAATCTACTCTATAGACACAAGTATATATGTGTGTAACACGTGTGAATAAGCTTGTAGCAAGAGTTATAATTTCAACCCCCCTTTCTAGGTACTATCAGTATCAATTATTTCCATGGTCATTTGGTACTCTAACCCAATATGATCTCCCTTTATATGTACTATAAAATTACTCTCTTTATCCTACTTATTAACTCGAATTCAATTCAATTAACAAGTATTCATATATTATAGTTCTAATGAAATTTTGGAGTCCCCTCACTTAGAATCATAACATGGAATTCTGTTCTAATTAAATACAATTAATATTGACGGACTATCCATTATTATGTTATAAAGCTATATTTCATAAAATTTTGTAATTATATGATAAAATACTCATTAATAATTTTAAAATATATTTCCTAATTTTTTAAATTAATTTTAATAAATATTTTTTAAATATTTTTTATTTTTATTTTCTTATTATGTCGTGTTGAGCATTTTCTTCACACACAATTAATCTCCAAGTATGAAGGATGTTATTGTAGCTTAGACAAGCGACCAATTTATGTTATCGACTCCAAAGGACGGATGATTATCAATTTATTATTATCTAAATTAATTTAAACTATGGTTTGGCAATTTAAGTTTGGAATAACTATCAATCTACTAACAAGTGATTAAATAGCAAATAAAATAAAAAAGCAATAGGAAATTATCGAAAGTAATCAAGTGAAAGAATAGGTAGCTCTTTGGGCCATCCAGTTTCACTCATTATATCCCTCTCATGTATACTGTCCAACTCTACCTTGTGGAATATGAACGCATCACTAAGCCAGACAAATCTACTATATAGACACAAGTAAATATGCGTTTAACACGTGTGAATCACCTTGGAGCAAGAGATATAATTTCACGCCCCTTTCTAGGTACTATCAATATCAATTATTTCCCGTGCACTTAGTATTCTAACCCGATATGATCTCCCTTTATAGATACTATGAACTTATCCTCCTTATCCTACTTATTAACCCTAATTAAATTCAATTAACAAGTATTCATATATGATATTGTTCTAATGAAGCTTCGGAGTCACCTCACTTAGAATCATAACATGGAATCCTGTTCAGCAGTGAACGCGCTCAATCATCAACCAAGATATATATATATATATATATTCAGACTCTATATAACAATTGAAGATGCACAAAACGACTCTAAATATGGATTAAAAATGCATAGTCATATATAAACTAAACCACAAGTAGTGTTGTACGGAGTATACACACGAAAGTTCAATTAATTCATAAAAACTTTCAAAACCCTAGATCTACTAAAACGGTTCTAGCCCATGATGCTGCGAAGATCAATCATGGGTGTTGGATAGATCTTACCCATATGTACAGAAAATACAAGATAAATTACAAAAACGATAAAAATCCTAGATGTGGGTGTCGCGTGTCCTTCTCCGTCTTGAATCTTCATCTTGGTTCTCCTCTTGATTCAGCAGACGAACTTTAAAGTGATGGATGGATAGAGGAAAGGATGTGGATGATGGTTGGGGGTAATGTAGGATGATTGTGTTCCAGTAACATGGTGTGATCTACATCCCCTTTTATACTTGTAAGCTCTTCTCATGGACCTTGGATGGACTTTTTCTTAGGAAACACGAAAATATACACACTGGAGGTGTAAAACTCGTGGAAAATAGATCTGCGTGTCATAGTTCAACCAAAGTGGTTTAGGTCGAACTGGAAGGCATTGGTCGAACTACTAGTCGAGCTGCATGCGCAGTCTCACCGTTTCGCACATAACTTCCACATCCAAACTCTGATTTTAGAGATCCTCGCGCTCAAGTGATCCTCTCTTCCATGGATTTCTATCCATATAATGAAATCATAAAAACTCCAACATTTAAAAGTTTAAAAAGCCATAAAAAATAGCACAGCCGTTCTGTTCGGCACAACTTGCACGATGTCACCATTTTGATCATAACTTTCTCGTTTGAACTCTAATTGAAGTGTTCCTTATGTCAAAATGATCCTCTCTTCTGTACCTTTCGAACCATGTATCACAATTCTAGTTCAGAGCTCCACACAAACAAAAAAAATTACACAAGTTAGATGTGTGTTTTTCAGCATTCATACACAAGTTGCACCGTTTCCCCAACTTTGCACTTTTGGTCCTTTTTCCACCTAAAACACAATAAAATACCTCAAATACACATTTTTTCTCAAATATATTGAATATAAGACACTTGTGCTACTATATGACAATAATATCCATCAAAAAGGTGTTAAATAGGATACTAAAACACGCTTATTTCACTCTCATAAGTATTACAGATGATGATCTCGGGGAAACTGCATATAAAATCCTCCTTGCTGCTGCTGGAGCTTCGGGGGCACCTTTAGATCTTATTTTGTTTCACTCTTATGTGTTGGTCCATCTTGGAATTATTCTACATGTTCGCCTTTTTATGAAGATGGAGGCCCGGTTAATGGAAAGGGCATTGGAAGGAAAGTCCTTGATCAAGTGCTTGAGACATGATGGCAAATAGATGATATTATAAAAAGGAGAAAAAATAAAAGAGTACAGAAATATAAGAAATAAAAATGACCAAAAGTGATCATTGAAAGAGCCAAAGAGTTGGCTTAAATAAGAGGACCAAAACATGTGGCCTCGTAAAATAAACTAAATGCCCTACTCGTATAATTTTTTCTATGTAATCTGCAACGTAGGGTCCATAGAGGGGTAGTTGATGTAAAACCAAGCCATAAAAACAAACGTAATAAAAGCAGGCACAATGCCTGTGAATACCAAAACCCACTGAATTTAAAAATCTGCCATAACAGCAGGAATTTGCCAACAGCATCATCTATAACAAAGGAGTCCGTGCTAGAACCAGGGATGATGCTGTGTTTGTTTAAATATGAGATTGAGATAAAACCAATCTCTCAAAAGACTCCTATCATCTGAAATAATAGCTTGAAAACTCCAAGGAATCCGAAAAAAGTTGAATGGGTTGTGAACCCCATCACATGCTTAAAGGGAGTGTAAAAATAATTGAAACCAAGTCGATCGGCAGTGGTGGAAATCATCATCCAATAAGAAATTAATTTCCAGACAAAACTAGGAGATGGTCTACACATAATCTGGCAAAACAACCTATAAAGAGTAGGAAACCAATATTCAAATATCCAGCAAAAATTAGCAAGTAAACCAGTGCCGACAATAGAGAACATTAAGGGCTCTTTCACGTTAAATCTACAAGAATCAGGCAAGAAGAAGCCACTTTTGTCAGGTCGAACAGGGGCAACTGACCTCCGTGGTTGGGATCAAAAATTAGATTCCACAAGATAGTCCATCCACCAGCAATCATTTGTACTTGAACGGTTATCACCTGAACCAGTCGTTGGCTGACAGCAAGTCCAGTGTAAAATTGGCAAGGGCATCTCTCTTGACCAAGAATTTCGCGATAAAACCATAGGAGATAACCTTTCACACACAGCCTCCTTGAGAGATTTGGGAACAGAAAGTCGGACTTAGCTGTGGAATTGTAAGCGCGCATCGATGGTGCGTGTCTATTGATAGAGAACGCAGGAGGCGCTCTGATTAGGTGCATCTGAACCACATCAGAGGCAGCCAAATCTGTCTACAGCTTCTGAAACGATGGCTGCCAAAAGAAATTGGTAGGGAAGCCCTACGCTGTGTCTATTGGGGAACCCAGCAAACCGCCACGAAACAGGGCAGAAGATTAAAATCGTCGCAGACCACGCCATGGGGATATGGAAATTGCATCTATCGAAACAACAAATGACGGTGGTGGAGAGAGACGACAGGTGGAGCGTGGCCGCCCCGCTTGGAACCGCGAGGGGCCAAGATATGGCGGGAGCCCTAGGGACTCTGATTGGGGGCTTCGCGATGGGGCAGGACAGGGGAATCGAACAAGGATTCAGGGTTCAAAAAATTCACTTCATCACAAGGGCACATCTATCGATGGCCGAAAAACCACAAAGAGCGATGTCAATCGGTGGCCAAGAGCTGTCACGACGGCGGCGGCGGATATGTCAAGGGGAGCCGGCAATACAATGGGTGTGAACCTGTGAATTTGAGGAGGACCAGGACCAAGTCGAAGGCCTGTTTAAGGAAAGACAAGTCTCCAAAACAAAGATCGTGAGGAATTGGCCATAAGAAATTGACGCCGTAAGAAATTGACGGCTCAAATTAGGATTTCAGGGAGGGGGAGAAAAAAATAGAGAGAGAAAATCCGCTCCACCCTCCCAGGAAGCAAGAAGCTGCATTGAAATATAGGTGCTTGAGACATGATGGAGAGAAGGCCTTATTCAAAGTTTATTCACTTCCAGAGAATAAACTTGAGTTCACGTTAGTGCTTAATGATATTATATTAGACAGGTAGGGGCGGATTCAGGAAATTAATTTTGGGGTACTGTATATAAATTTAAAAATATTATATATAATAAATTAATTAAAATTAAAAAATTATAAGTATTTTTGACACCTTCAATTTTTTTCTAATAAAAAGCAATTTAATACATTATTATAAAAAAAATAGTAGTGAATTAAGTGTACATTTGTGTTGCAATGAATGATTTAAGAGTACAAATGAGTGAGAAAAATGTGAATGATCTTATGAAATATAAAGTAATATATTGTGTGTATTATGTAAGTAAAGCAATAAAGTGAGGTTTAAAATATAAATAAAAAACATTGTATAGGAAAAATGTGTAAGTATAATATTAGGAGAAACATAAAACAAAATAATTACAAGAAAATAAGAAAAACAATATAAATATATTTCAGGAGAAATATAAAACTAAATAATTAGAATTAAATAAGAAAAAAGAAGAAATAATATAAATATAATTTTTTAAAAAAAAGATAATTGAGGTCAGGGACTTAGTGCGAATCGAACGCATGACCTGCTAGGTAAAATAAGACTTTGAGCCACTATTCTAAGGGCAATCTTTGCTAATTATTTCATATATATATATATATATATATATATATATATATATATATATATAGTTATTATTTTTCATTTTGGGGGTATAGCTGTACGCCCTTGTACCACGCTGGATCCGCCTCTGCAGGCAGGTGCCTTTCATGTCGGTTGTACTTATTTGCTCAACTTTTATACTTTTTTTGTCTTTTTAGACTAATATACTTTTTAGATATGTCAAGTCTGGATGACATGTTAGTCCAGATGAAGGTGAGGGAGAATGCTTGGAAAATCAGATCATTCGCATACATTTAAAAAATTTTTGATATGAGAATGTGTGATATACATTAAAGCATACATAGTGTGTTTTGGTATGTATTAAAGGATTGACATAAAAATTTATTTAGAATATATGTACTTAATTATAATTTAAATTTTAAGTTGAGATAATAAAATAATTGATGTATATGAAAATTTATTGCCATATTGTTGATATTTCAAATCCAAGAAAGCACCTCATGAATGAGGTGAAAATTTGATGCACGTTTTCTTTGCACACAAAATTAATCCCCAAGTATAAAGGATATCAGTTGCAGCTTAAACAAACGACCAAGTTAAATATTGAACTCAAAGGACGTCGTATTATAAATTTAATTATTAACTAAATTAGTTAAGACGAAGGCAATAAGATTTGAGGAATAGAATTATTAACTACTAAACAATTAATTACAGTAACAAATAAAATAAATTAAACACTAAAAGAATACGAAAGTGAACCAAGAATGAGAATAGGTAGCCCTAGGATAATCCGATTTCACTCATTAATTTTCCTTTCGTGTATCAATGCCCGACTCTGCCTTGTGGAATATGGACACATCACTAAGCCATGCAATCTACTCTATAGACACAATTAAATATGCGTGTAACATGTGTGAATAACCTTGGAGCGAGAGATATAATTACACCCCCTCTCTAGGTACTATCAGTATCAATTATTTCCCTGGCCAATTGATACTCTAACCCGATATGATCTCCCTTTATAGGTACTATAAAAGTAACCTCTTTATCCTACTTACTAACCCGAATTCAATTCAATTAATAAGTATTTATATAAGATAGTTCTAATGAAACTTCAGAGTCCCCTCACTTAGAATCATAATATGGAATCCTGCTTAGCAGTGAACGCACTCAATCAATAACCAAGATATATATTCAGACTCTATATAACAGTTAATGATGCACAAAACAACTCTGAGTATGAATTAAAAATGCAAAGTCTTATATAAAATAAATCCACAAGTAGTATTGTACGGAGTATACACACGAAAGTTAAATTAATTCATAAAACTTTCATAACCCTAGATCTACCAAAATAATTCTAGCCCACGATGTTACGAAGAACAATCATGGGTGTTGGATAAATCTTATCCATATGTCAGAAAAATACAAGATAAATTAGGAAACGAATAAACCCTATATGTGGGCGTCGTCACATCCTTCTCCGTCTTGAATCTTCCTCTTGGTTCCACAGACGAATCTTCAAAGTGATGGATGGATGGATGAATGGAAGGATGTGGATGATGGTTGGGGGTGATCCCCCTTGTAGGGTGTAGGATGAATGTGTTGCTCTCTACATGAATAATGATGTGATTTATATCCCCTTTTATACTTGTAACCGTTCCGCTCCGCTCCTTATGGACTTTGGATGGACTTTTTCTCGAAAACACGAAAATACACGTACAGCGGGTAAAAATCCCGTCGAAAACAGATCTGCGTGTCTTAGTTTGACCAGATTGGACTTGGTCGAACTGGAAGGCCTTGGTCAAACTGTAGTGCGTAGTCTCACCGTTTCACTCATAACTTCCACATCTGAGCTCCGATTTAAGTGATTCTTATGCTCATGCGATTCTCTCTTCCTTGGCTTTCTATCCATATAAAGAAATCTTAGAAAAACTAACATTTGAATGTGTAACAAGTCATGCAAAGTGGCACAGCCGTTATGTTCAGCACAGCTTGCGCGATGTCACCATTTTGATCATAACTTTCTCGTCTGGACTCCAATTGAAGTGTTCCTTATGCCAATACAATCCTCTATTCTGTGGCCTTCCAACCATGTGTCACACTTCTAGTTCAGATCTCCTCAAAAATACAGAAAAATTACACAAGTTGGACGTGCATTTTTCAGCATTCTTACACAAGTTGCACATTTTCTCTAACTTTACACTTTTGATCATTTTTCCACCTAAAAGATAATAAAACACCTTAAGTGCACCTTTTTCTTAAATATATTGAATATAGGACACTTGTGCTAATATATAACAACAATTTCCATAAAAAAATGTGTTAAATTGGATACTAAAACACGCTTATTTTCACTCTCATCAGTACACCCCAACCTAGTGTGTGCGTGTGTGTGTGTATCCTCGTAAACTAAAGGAGTTATAATTGTCCTGTGTGTCATCCTAAGTGTGTGTTTAGGATTAAGTGTCACTTTCTTAGAATTTATATTTAATTTAATAGATTTATTCATTATGCATTTATCATTTATAACATACTTTTTATAAATTTAAATGCTAATTATAATTTTTTCTTTCCTTTACTTAAATAATTTTTAATAACAAAATTTATGATTTTTTAATTATATAATACAAATTAGAGATGGGTTCATATAATGTAAAAGAAATTATTATATATGTTTAAATAATAAAATTGTTTTTTAATTTATTTAAATAAAATACCTTTAATGTTGTATTCAAATGTGGCATTTTGATATATATTTCAAAATATTTATGCTATTTCCTTTACATATTGGATTGTGATATTTTGTTTCATGACCATATGTTAGTGACACGTGATTCTATATATGTGTGTGATTAATTTATTGAAATGTGTATTGTTTTTGTTCAATAAAAGTATTTATTTATTTTTCTCTTCTAATTCGATTATATATTTGAAATAGACTTCGGTTGTTTTTTCTAATCTTGCAGCTATAATTTGTATATTATTACATTTAAGTCTCTTGTGAGATGATGTCGATGTGAGATGTGTTGTGAGACTGGTCAACTCATTGTTAAAATACGATTGTTATATATAGTTAAAATATGTTTATTGGTAATTAAAATATACTTTTTAAGCATGAAAAACTATTAATGAAATTATTAGTACTTATAGGTACAAAATGCAAACTAATATTACTACTAGATACATGGTATAAATTATATTATTACCAGGTACAAAAGTATGTAATGTACAGTCCAAATTACTATTAGGCGTATTTTGCGTACTTCAATTTAATCCTCAAGTATAAGGATGTCAATTGTAGAGGCAAGTACCCAGGTTAAAAATATCATTCCCTTAGAAGATAGTTAATTATTTATTTATTTTAAATTACTATTCAACTAGAATTAATGTAACAAATTTCCAAGGTATGAATTTAATGATTATCTAATGCTCTAAAATAATAAATAATGAAATAAATAAAAACAAAGAAGAATTATTCGAGAGAAAATTAAGAGATAATGTCAGCTCTAAGGTATCAGGTGTAGCGCAATTGATTTGGTTTTCTAGACGTCTTATTGTTCATTCATGCTATATTAATAGAAATACATTACTAATCCCTATTAACCCACCCGATTTCAAGTTAATAATATTATTCAATTTATATCAAAAGATGTTTGAATAGTTTTGAACCTCCTTCCTAGATACTAATAATGAAAACTTAAAGAACATCCGGATAACCAGTTTGACTAACAAATATTCTCTGAAAGTACTACTCAATCTTATTCACTTCCTACTTGAATTCCTAATTGCATTGTTCCAATAAGAATATCAAGTATCTAATTTATCAGCCCTTGAAATTATTGTGTTCACGGACAAACTACTATAATCCCTAAAAAATAGACAATATAAACTATGTATGCACACAAGCTAACATAACATGCCAAGCATCACGGGCAATATTGAACTTGGTTTCAATTTTGGTAATTGATAAGAGCAAGTGTACTCTATCGTGTGTAGCACATAAGCGACCAAGTATAAAATTTATAAGATATCGAACCCAAGGGCGAAAGTGGGTAGCCGTATTCAAAAGATGTTTCACTCTAGTAGGACTAATCAAAGAAGTAGGGGGTTGATTATACTACAAACTAAGCTAGAAAGCAATTAAAAGATAGAACATGTACAAATGAGATGGATGATGGGTGAAGGTGAACAATCTAAGAATTATGTAAGGCAAGTAACATTCATGGTAAGGTATATATAGACTCACACATACACATGTATTGATGGTTTTCATGTTATGGTATTAAGGGCAATCACGTTTGTACCCCTAACCCCTATGACCAAGGTGATTAGGTTCTCAACTCTTTTACAAATTTAAATCTCCTAGGATTGTTCTTACTCTCAATTCCCATGAAGGTACTATGATCATAAGTTGGGTTACCCTCACTAGTTCATCACTAATGTCTTATAATTAGGTTCTAAGCACTTAAAGGGTATGACTTACCCCTCCTCATACTAACTAAGTCATCTCATGCAATCAATGATTCAATTAAACCACTAAGCATAATATTGGAATGGTCATCCTAACACTATGAATAGAGAATTTAACCACAAATCATACATAAAATGAGAATAAGCATTCATGATAGAAAATATTCATAACAATCAATTCATCAAACATGTGGTGTGCAAAATCTACATAATACCTAAGCAATCATGTTACTAGCCTCACATAAGGACTAGCCACTACAAATCATAATAGAATCAATACATTCCATAACTTGCTCCAATTGAGCCAAATAATGAAGAAAATAACAAAATAAAGGTAAGTTGACTCCCTTTGATGGTGAACTTCCTCCCCTTTGATCATGCTAAAATCTTCAATCAATGATGAATTCCTCTTCTTAGATTAGTGGATGGATGGATTTATGGATGGATTTGAGGAGATCAAAAGGATTGGATGGATGAAGTGAAGGGTGGAAGAGTTGGAGATGAATGTGTGTGATTTAGGTGTTTAGTGTTTGTGGAAACTGATCCAAAATGTTTCCTCCCGGATTTTGTGGTCAAAACATGTATTTATACCCCCATGGAAGCTTCTAAAACGTGTGAAAATCATAAAACTGACTTTTGTGAGAACACGGGCCATGTGTGGAACACGGCCAAGGGGTGGCTGTGTAGCATTTTCTGGTGTCGGAACACGGCCAACCCTTACAGGGCCGTGTTCGGTACACGTGCCGTGTAATGCATCGCGTGCTGCGCAGTCTTACCATTTCGCGCATAACTTTCACATCCGATCTCCAATTTGAGTGATTCTTGCGCTCACATGATCCTCTCTTCCTTGGCTTTCCAACCATGTATCACATGTACAGTTTTGAGCTCCACATGAATACAGAAATATTATACAAGTTGGATGTGTGTTTTTCAGCATTTTGCTTTGACTCGTTCTTCCTCATTTCAACTCCGAATTGAGCTCCGTTTTTTCCTACATCTTCTTTATCATGTCTAGAATCCATTTTTACCTAAAAGTTATACAAATTACTCCAATTTACCAATTTTCTAAATATTCACAAATATAGCACAATTTATGTCACTTAATCATGAAAATCACACATTTATCATTTCAAAGCACAAATCTCCATATTTTCATATAACACCACCAAATGATATTCAAAATGACTAAAAAAACAAAAAATACATAATAAAACACACGAAAATCTAGGTGAAAAGGACACCGATCAAATATCATTGGTATATTGTGAAGATGTTACAAACATATAAATTAAGTCTTAATTAATCAAATAAATTAAAATATCAACAACTTGAATTCACAAAAGTTGTCTAGGTTTTCAAATCAACTACCCTAACCTTAAATCCCTAGAATTATAAAAATGGTTTTAGCCCATGAGATTACACACAACCCTCATGGCTAAGAATTCCATAACAAATTCAATAAAGAAAGATTAAAGATAAAGATACAAAACCATAGTGTCACGTGGTTTACGTTCTCCCTCCGTCTCTCCGATTGAATCTCCTCTCAACTACACTTGAATCTCTTTCCGGACCGATGGAATGATGGATGGATGATCTGATGTGAGTTGGTAGATGGATGTTGCGTGAATTGAATTCATGATGTGTTCTGTGGAATGTGATTGGTCTCCCTTCTCCAGGTGTCTTGATCCCATTTTATACCCCGGGCCACGATTTTTACTCAACTCCACTATTATCTCACGTTTTCACGCACTAGAAGGTGAAAATCTCAATTTCTGACCCAAACTAACGCAACACGAGTTGGGATGCCTAACTCGAGTTAGCAACACGACTCGTGTTGCCTTGAAATGCAACTCGTGTAACCCTAACACGAGTCATGTTATCAAACCGTGCACTCGCCTGTCATGTCGTGTCGCGATGCCCTGATTCTAGATTTCCTACGGACCCCAACACGAGTTGTGTTGCAAGTCGTGTAACAATTTGCCAACTCGTGTTGGCTCTCTGAAAGAATTTCGACGCTGCTCTGTCTCACACGACTTATAGCACGACCTAAATCATACGCAACACGACTCGTGTTGCAAGTCATGTTGCAACATGTTACGTCGTGTTGCACCATTTTGCATCTTGACCTTCTCCGGACCTCAACATGACTCGTGTTAGTAAGTCGTGTTGAGTCTAGTAACTTGTGTTGGCCCAATTTTCACTCGTCTCTTGCTCGTCTTCGTTTCTGCTTTATTTTTACCTGTTTTAACCTTCAAAACTCAACAAAACACCTTAGTATAACCATAATCATGCAAAATACGTAAAACACGCAATCCCATATGAATATAAGACCTTAATCTAACAAAACAGTGTATTGTGAGACCAAAAAGACGTAAATTTCCACTCTCATCATTTACCCCTTATACATACCCTCCGTCCCAGGCTAAGAGGGCCATTTTTTCATATTGGTCGTCCCACCCAAAGAGTCCCCTTTCCTTTTTTCCACACTCCCTCTAATACAATTAAAATATGGACCCACACTCCACAACTACTCACTACACATTAAATAATAATACTCCTTAATTTACGTACAAAAAAGCAAATGGTCCTCTTACGCCGGGACATATGGAGTATTGAATACAAAATTCATAATTAGTTAGGTAGAAATTCACGCTAATTACATAATTATTTAATTTCCTACATTATAGTTCTCTCTCCACATGAATCAATCTAGCTATTTCAGTAATTCTCTCTCCAAAGTGAGGAGAGTCGTGGAGCATCGTGAGTACAGATTCCATTCCAGAATTTGTAAATGTGTTGATGTTTCTCATTTGATCTTTGCGGATGATTTGCTTATTCTGGGATATAGAAATCTTACAACGGTAGCAGCACTTCAACAAATTTTGGGGAAATTTGGTAGTGTGTCAGGATTAGTGGTCAATCCTCAGAAATCCAATCTCATTAAATCAGGGGTTTCAGACCACATCCGTGATCAAATTGCTCAGATTCTACCATTAAATAGTGGTATCATTCCTTTTAAATATTTGGGTATACCTATTTGTAGTAAGATGATAGAAGTGGATCATTTTACGCCTCTATTGAATGATATTAACAACATGATTCAAAGTTGGTCCTCTAAACTACTATCGTTCATGGGTCGATTGGAACTTATTACTTCTGGAATTTATAGAATTTTATCCTTTTGGTGTGGTACTGTTAAAATAACCATAGTGGTTATCAAGAAGTTGGAGGCTCTGATTCTTAGGTTTTTATGGGGTTCGAAGGTGAGTTGGAAGGATATCTTTCAACCTAAGAATGCAGGGGACTAAGGTGAAGGAAATTAGTACTTGGAACAAAGCCTTATTATCGGCAGTTTTGTGGGATGTACACAAGGAAGTCTCATCACTCTGGGTGAAATGGATTCATTATGTTTACCTATCATCTTCTCAATGGACGGTGGTCTCTTCTTGAGCTAATTTCACATACTTATGGAGAACAATGATTGCCATTAGAAATATAATTGTGAGTTAGGCGAAAGGAGATGAAGAGGTGAATTGTATTATGTAGAAATGCAGTGAGAATGGAGTCTTTAGAGCCAGCCGTATGTATGTAGACTTTAGGAGCAGATATATGGAGGACTCAAGCTTTGTCTATAAACAAATCTGGTATAAATGGATTGTGAGGAAGTATAACTTCATAATATGATTAGTTCATAGAGAAAGACTATCTACGAAGGATAGATTTTGGTACACAGGAGAAGATAAACGATATGGATTTTGCTTTGATCTTGAAACTACATCGCATCTCTTCTTTCATTGCCTGTATACCAAACATATTTAGGATGAGGTAAAGAGATGGATTGGATGGAGGAGAGGAAGTATCAATTCAGTTACAGATACTTTCCATAACATTATGCAGATACCGAGGCAGCAACAAGGCAAGAACACTTCTTTTCATCACTTTTGCTACCATGATCTACTATACTTGGATGAAAAGAAATGCCTTACATTTTGGTACGAGGATGCTATCTCCGAGACATATAGCTGATAGAATCAAATTTCAAGCACCGTCTTTGTATTTGAATTTTTGATGTAATGTGTTGTATTCACCCTAAGCCTATGGCTTAGGTAGGTTGGAAGGACTTGTATTTGCACTATACAAAAGTACTTTTTAACTGTTTCTTGTGAAATAATATTTACCAATTTCACTAAAAATAATCAAATTCAAGTTAATTTAGAGAGAAGAGATAAAGGAGCCTATATTTATAGAGAGAGAATATATATATATATATATATATATATATATATATATATATATATATATATATATATATATATATATATATATATATATATAGAGAGAGAGAGAGAGAGAGAGAGAGGCCCCTATATCTCTTAAATTAAAATAAAAATTATTAATAAAATTTGAAATGATTATAATTCTTTTATGGACACTGAGTACTGCTTGCATAAAGTTGTATGTGATCTGAAATTAATATCATTAGAGATCATTCAAAGTGGTGTATAAATCAACTTATCAAATTTTCACATTATCATAGAAATAAAATTAAAAATAGACTTGAAAATAATACACATAGTTTTTCTACACTTAATCCATTCTATTTGTGTTGGTATCAAATTTGATTATATATAAGAACCGGTAATTTCTTCACTTCTTTGCCTTTTGTTTTCTTTTAAATTTTCTTTTAATTAAAACTCATACTTTATTTCCATCTTCTATCGTATAGGGAGATCGAGGGAGGGAATTTTTCATTGCGAAATACTTGGTGCAAAGAGGGAGAGAAATGAATCTGTTCTTGAGATTTACAACCCAAAAGAGCTATGGGAAAGTATGTATGATGGAGTTATGGTGATGAGATTGTTAAAGTGACCCTTCACGGCAAAGTTAAATTTGAAATGTACACACGCTTTTTTCCTGTCCTTAGTACAGATAAAAGATTTGAATTAAAATACATTTTCAGTTCCCCAGAGATAATAGGCTATTATTTTGGGCGGCCAGCAGTGTGAGAGAATAGAGATGGTAGCCTCTAACCTAGTATAACCAAATACGTTTAATTTAATTACTAAATTTAAGTTGGTCGCCTGATATAACTAATTATAGTTTTTTTTTCTACTTTTTTGTGAGGAGGTGTTGTATTAAATAATAATCAAACATTAAATGGATGAACCTTTTCATTTTCATAACAATTAATTACTTGTAGAAATTGTTATATTTTATTAACATAAAATTGTATATATGAATGTTAATTATTTTTGTATTTTCTCATTTTTACTAACACAAAAATAAAAAAATTAAGTATAAAACATAAATAATTATGATATAATTCATTTCATACAATACAAAAACTATATTATTATTATAAAAGATCATATTCATTCCCTAGGTTCCTATTTAAATACATATTATTATTATTATTATTATTATTATTATTATTATTATATTTAAGTAAAGCGTATGATACTACAAAAAAGTGATGAATATAGACGATTTTAGAGATGACATTTAATGCTTTGAGACGATTTTACAGCCGTCTACAATTTGTGCGTAGTTAGAATAGAGACGGTATTAGAGACTGTTTTATTTTGAAATGGTATTTGAGATGATTGTAAACCGGACTTGTCGGTTTAATTTGAGACGATATTTTTCCATCTCAAATTGAGATGGTTTTAGAGACAGCTGTGCCAACGGGCCGGAGAGTTGGCCAGAAAATTTAGAGACGTTTTTAAATGGAGAAATTATTAGAAACGGCTTTTTTCCGTCTCAATTAGAGACGGTTTTTTCCATCTCTAAAACCCTCTCTAATTATTAGCTATGCCAAAATGATGGTCCAGGTTCGAACCAGAGCTACCATGCCCCCGGCTCAACTTGAGACCACCAGACCAGCCACCATTTTTCACTAGATTTTATATATTTTTTCATTTTACATATATATATATATATATTAGTTAATATTTACTATTAATTAGCCTTTAATTTTATATTGCATACATTTAAAATATATTATAATTTTATTGTATAAATAAAATTACTCAATCTAATAATATTACACTTTAATTTCATGCAAAACTGAAAGGCTCATATTAATCTTTTATAATGGATATACATATTACTCTCTCCGTCTCACCCAAATAGCACAATTTTATTATATTGGGTTTCCCGTCTAAATTACATCATTTTCCTCTTTTAGTAAAAAGGGCCCAACAATGGTCCACCACTATCCATCATATCTCTCTAATACACCTACCAACTTTACATAAAATAATAATGCTTCGTAATCGTGCAAAAAGCAAATGCACCTCTTTGCTCGGGACGGAAGGAGTAATTAATTTCAAAGTTGACACGCTCAGTTTATATGATACATATATATAGTTAGGATACTTTATGTTACTTTGTTAATATGTGTAGATAATCGTTTTACCCTTAAATTGTTAGTTTAAATAATAGTTTGTACTTAATATTTTTTGTTAATCGTTGAAAAAGAATAATATTATATTAATTTGTAGCTAAAGTATATTTTTTTAAAGTATGATCAATAATGAATTAAAGTATGTTATTAAAGTGTTATAGTATGATTCACTATAAATATACTTTAACTATCAATAATCATACTTTACCTATCAATAATCATACTTTAACTATATAACTACTATATTTTAACAATGGATCCACCCTTCTCAAAATTCGTCTCTCATATACTCGTCTCACAAGAGAGCACCTACATTATATTAAATATTCGTTCATAATAGTTATATAGAATATTTTAAAATTAAAAAAAGATAAAATTACACGTCATTTTGGAGAGCTCTAGAAACGGCACGTAGACAAAAGAAAGTTTTCATATAGTATACTTAATATATCTTATATATACTAATTGCGAATACGTTGCTATAAATAACTTTTAAAAATATGATGTGTCGCGACGTGGCTAGTTATCAATATTTTTTATATATATTTTTTAATATTACATATGTAATCATTCTATTTTAATTTTTAATTCTTATATATTAACAATCATTATTATACCACAATTATATATTTCCAACATATTTTTTCTTATCTACAAAACATGATAAGTCTTTATTCAATTAATTATTTCAAGAAGATATATTAAAATATCACAATATATTGAATAAAATGAGATCCACCACTCTTTTTATGTGTAATTTTAAAAATTAAATTACACTCTCATTCATTTCATTATAAGACTATATTTAAAAATTAATCACTTAATAAATTTTAGAGTTAGTTTCCTGTGTCTCCGGGGACACACCATGCCCCCATGGGAACGCAAGAACAAAATATTAATTAATGGTATTTTATTCTTGTGTTCATGGGGCACGGTGTGTCCCCGGAGACACACAAGTTTTTGCCCTTAATTTTATATTACATACATTCTATCTATCACACAATAACTAATATACACTTTAAATCTATGCAAAACTGAAACCTCATGTCAATCTTTTATTCTGAATATAGATATTAATTAATGCAAGAATTATCACACTAGTTTGTAATACACGTATATAGCTATGATATTATATGTTATTTTATTAATGATACGTAGATAATTTTTTTATTACTCTAATTAATAATTTGTATTTAATCGTTTTGCATCTCATCTAATATATTAGTTTTGCAGTTATAATCTTTTATGTTAATTTAATTAATAGTTTGCACTTAATCATTTTGTCACTTCGAATATAAAATTCATGTATGTTATATAATACAAAAGACAAATGCAATTAACTTAATATATTTTATTCACATGACTTTAATTTATGTTATAAAAAATCGAGAGTCGTTTTAATTTAATATTATTTGTTGTGTTTATATAATACCACAAAGCTCATATTAATCACCATGATATAAATATTAGTCTAAAGGGTAATTCTATAAACATATTATATCAGTTTTTAAGTCTATTTAAATTTTGTCAGAGTTTCCTTTGTACTTATAGTTTACTTTCTTTGTACTTATATTTATTTAAATTTTGACAGAGATTACTTTGTATTTAAATTAATTTAAACATATTTATTTAAATTTTCACAAAGTTTATTTATATTTTGTACATAGTTTCATAATATAATGATGGTTTGGTGGTCTCGAGGCTTAGTGGTGGCATGGTAACCATGATTCGAACTTCAATCTTTTCATTTTGGCAAATTTAATGGTTAGAGAGGGCAAAAAACCGTCTCAAAGTAGAGACGACAAAGAACTGTCTCAAATTGAGACGGCCAAAAGGCGTCTCTAATACTATCTCAGCATGAAATCGTCTCTAATATCGTTTCAAATTGAGATGGCTTCCATCCTTCTCAAATTGAAACTGTTAAAAGCTGTCTCTAAATTAATAGATTCGATTCTCTGGCCTACCTATATATTCCGTCTCCAAAACCGTCTCAAATAGAGATGGCAATAAACCGTCTCTAACACCGTTTCAAATTGAGACGGTTTATATCCGTCTCAATTTGAAACAGTCAAAAGCCGTCTCTAAATTACTCGATCTGGTTTGTCGACACATTCTGTCTCCAAAATCATCTCAAATCAAAATCGTCTCTAATACAGTCTCAAAATAGAGACGACAAAAAACCGTCACTACTTGAGATAGTAAAAACCGTCTCTAATACTGTCTCAACTTGAAATTATTTCTAATACCGTCTCAAAGTTAATTTATTATTGTTGACTAGTGGTCAATGAAAAATGTCGTCTCTAATTCAAAAAACCGTCTCAAATAGATACAGCTACTATACCGTCTCTAATTTTCGTCTCTAATCAAAGTTTTTTATAGTGTGAATTTCTTTGTTAAATATTCATATTATTAACTATAATTTCTTTTAAAGAAAAACATATTAATTCCACGAATTTTTTAATTTTCATGAACTTTTTACTTTTGGTTTTTAATCCAGAAGGCACACCAAGTTTTATAATATCGATTATTATTTTGATAAGAGTTATTAAGTATTAAAATTATGGGTGATTTTGAGGTGCACATGGGTGCACCGGTGCAACCCATGATTTATAGCTTTAAATAGGTTAGTGAGCAGTTTTTATTTCTAAAAAATAATCATTTTATTTTATTTTATTTAACGGTAGAGATTAAACTAAAATCTATTCCAACGATTAGATTTTCCAGGTGCACGGATGCACCTGGTGCATAAATAGATTTTCAACAACTCATTTACTAAAAAAATCAAAGAGGGTATGTCTTTCAAATTCCAAAATATTTGACGCAACTTACCGATCGGTGAGCTATCGACGATGACATGGTGAGTTTATTCGTGGTGTGCAACGACGCTGCGATAGATTAAGAAAACATAAATGATGAGTTTATTCGTATTCTGAAATAACGTTGCGATAGATTAAGAAAACAGAATAAATATTCACAGCATACAATTTGATCCAAAAATAAGGAAATTAGTTGGGAGGGGATATAATAGATAATTAGATAATATATCTATTTTCAAATATATAAAAATATTTAATTAAAAGTAGGGTTATATTAGGTATATTATTTTAATTTTTTGTATGCAATAGTAATATAATTGGATAAACGTATCTTAGAGTAATAATCATCATTAAGTATCTTAGAGTAATTATTCCTAATTTTTAATGTATTAAGATTAATATGATGAATTCCTTATTAATATAATATAATAGCATGTATATGAAAGATGTTTATGCCTACAATAATAAAATTTGAAATTGAATGTTATAAATATTGGTATACCTTAGGAAATTTTTACAAAATGAAAACAATTGGTTTTGAACCTACTTAATTTCCTCTTTTATCAACTCATTTTTAAATAATGGGTTATATAGTGTTACATATATCAAAGGTGGCATTGGTGTATTCAAAATAATAATATATCAAAATAATGAGAAAATAATAATAATGATAGACAATATCTTTATAGTTATACGTTCTTTTCAAATCAATTAAATTTTAGATTATTACTTTTTAGCAGATAAAACTAAATTTTAGAAAAAAAATAATATAGAACCCATTTTAGAACGTCAAATTTAACCACTTTTATACATTTTCAAATCATATAAGTACAACTTTCTCAATAGTTATACGTCCTTTTCAAAGAAGTAAGTACCTGAACAGAGTAAAGCAATTATAGGAAATAAATGTCCAAACGCACATTTTTGCTAAAGTATTACACCAATCATACTCACAATTTAAGGTATGAGATTATTCTCATGAGCCATTTCAAGCCATTTTTTTTTTAAAGAAAAAGTGGCCAGGTTCACTAACTAAATCATGAACGGGCGGAATGAAAATTTTAAAAGAAAACTCCTGAAGTTATCCATGAAATGTTGAGGGGTTTAAGTTGAATAAAATTTATTAGGGAAAAAAACCATGTAGAGATTTTAAAATGTATCCAACATATTAGGGGTTTAAGCTAAATGTCACTGATCATACCAACTTTCACATAATAAAAAAGTATCCAACATATTCAGGTTCCATTTTACTTTAAACACATGTTACGTGAGACTAACCATGTCAAGTCTTCCCGTAAAAAATAGTCACAAAAACCATCCTTAATGTCAATCTTCTTGAGACCCAACATTAATACCATTCGTGTGAAATTAACAAAGAATGTGTCCTCTCTAAAGTACGACAAATACACGCAAATCAAGATAAATGCATCAATAGCCTAAATAACAATAGATAAAGCATCGTAAGAGTATTTATAGCCCGAAATGAACAACTTAGTATACACATAAAGAACATAACTTTAACATCTAACATATACTTTTGATATATCAATCCTAAATATAAGATCTCAAAAAATATTTAGTTTTTCAACTAAAAAACCAGGCATTTCTCAACAAAACTGATATTAAATGATCTTAATAAAACAACTAATATTATCTTTTAAATGAGGAGGTAAAGTAGTTTCAATAACCACTAATTTTTTAGTATAAATTCAGTCAATATCAAAATAAAATGAAGTTCTCCACAAATAAGTTTCGAGCAAATTGGGTAAATAAAGTTTACATGTAACTTAATCTTCCCAACATACGTTGCACTAAATACCTGACGAATTGAAAACTTAGGCACACTTCTTTGTAGATCACCATATCTCTTCTAAAAGGTTCTTCACCATATTACCCATACTCGTTACTATCTGCAACACAATAGTCTTCAACCTTCATGAAGAACCTTTATTAGAATATGAGGTGACTTGAAAAACATCCAGTAGCCAAAATACAATACAGAAATATGAGTAAAATACTTTGTGATGAATTTAGATAAATATGATAGACTAAATAAAATCGTGCTACATAAATAGACTTATAAATATTTAAATCACAATCTGAAACGTGATGGATTCTTTCCTTTATTTCTCTCTACATCTACATCATTCACAAAAAATACTTCAACTTTCAACAGGTTATATTACAATTTCTAAATTATATATACCCCCTCCCCCCCAAAAAAAATTACAACAAAAGATTCAAATTCCCAAACTAAAAGCTATCCAAGACCCAAACTTGAAAAATTACTCTTTGCATATCTGGTGGATTCTTTCCATTTGCATATTTAGTAGATTTTTTCCTTTAATATTAGAAGTTCAAAGGTCCCAAGATTCCCAAGAATACATTACATAAGTGGTATATTCCCACAAAAATAAAGAATAATATCAAACACTAAAAATTAAACTCCCAAAGTATTGGGATACCCAAATCAGAATATATGAACATATTAAAGGTGACAACCTAATTATAGTTCGCAAACTCATTATTAGAATAGGATAATCCAAAATACACTTAGTTGTCATCCCCTAGGTGCTTAATATAAACTCCAGAATGTTCTAGACTTAATATTACTCCTTCCGTTCTACACTTATGTTCACATTTTCTGTTTTCGTCCGTCCCACACTTATCTTCACCACCCAAAAAAGAAAACTTCACATTAACCAAGAGCTTTAAAAGTTATCTTAGTTTCAAAATAAATTATTATACTCCCTCCGTCTCACGCTTATGTTCACACTTTCCGTTTTGGTCCTTCCCACACTTATGTTCACCACCCAAAAAAGAAAACTTCACATTAACCAACATCCTCAAAAGTTATCTAAATTTCAAAAATACCACTCTCATCTAACACACATAACATACTTTATAATTTATTTATTACCTAAAAATACCACAATACCCCTAAAAATAAATAAAGTTGGTCAAAAAGTAACTTTTGGGACGGAGAGGGTATTACACTTCTCGGACATCATCTTATTCATCAAGAATATCTTGAGATTACAAATACCACTAATAATATATGGCGCCCATGTAACAATGAAAATACATCACATCAATTAATAATAATAAAATGCATGCCTGCAGAGAAAATTGAGATAAATTCTACAGCAACAACCTAAGTATACACCCAGAGCATGTTTATGCATATGTTCTTCAAAATACCCTTCTCTCTTATCTCAAGCTCTTCCAACAATCTGAAGTTCTAAGGAATTGAAAAGTCTCATATAGATATAAATGTCTTGTCATTATACACCATATTGATGGAGGCTTAGAAATTTAAAATGTCCAAAAGAATGTAGCAGTTCAACTAATAAAACATAAGATTTCATATTACAGAACTCACTTCATCAAAAACTTGTTTAGGATAGATATTATACTAAGGTTTACAATGTCACTCATCTCCCGAATCCAAAGTAAAATAGTGAAAAATACAAAAATATACAATGCGTCACATTTTAGATAACCGTCTACACATGAAAACTCTATGTTACATTTGTATACAGCATAAATATATACATATATACATTTTATATCTCACATATATATATACAAACACATAACAAAATATTATGAATGCAAATATGATACATTATCAAGTAATTAAATATTGCAGAATATTATCGTTATTTACATCCATAGAACAGTTTTCTTGTGCTCTAAAATTCTGGGTGTCTAATATATATCTTTACATAGTTTGATAAGGATCAAAATAACGATTCAAATGCGCCAGAATTCATAATACATATATTATATGCAACAACTCATGTAAAATCTTTTAAAAACATAGATAAAGAGAAGGGTGAGATCATTCTTCATTTGCTCCCGTCATCAATTATTCAAGAAATGTTGAAAATGAACATCGGGAAACTCACCCTTAGTTCTATCAGAGAAAGATAAGGATGCATTTCTTCATCTGGAAAAGTGGTTCCATTTCTTGTGTAAGTTAGGATTATTCCACATTTATTCCATGTCTACAGGCGGAGTCCTTGATGTTGGAAATAATTCATTAATCCAAACACCTTAAGCCCTAACATGATTCAACAAGATCCATAAAATAATTAAATAAAAGAATATCTAGATCCATTGATCTTCTTATGCGGAATTAAACAGAAGATCAGCAACAGGTTTAAGGTCTTCCTTAACTAAGCCTCTGGATTTCCTCAGGACCTACGTAATCTCTTCAGATGGGGAAAGAGAGAACTGTGTGTAGGTTAGTATCGGGGACCATAACTTAAGGTATCTATATATATTACTCATATCAGGCCACTCATTATCACATGATACGTAATATTGGGTATCTACTCATTGGCCCATATCAAATAAGTGTAGTCCATGGGCATTTAATTTAACTTAATCACTTAATTAAGCCCAACATATTATTTAAAATATTTAATATAATTGAATATTAATATATTGCCCACAATTAAATTATATAGAAAATATAAATTTTCTAACAATCTCCCACTTGGGCTATATATTACTTTCCGAAGATAATTATATTAAGAATCCTTAAGTGCACAATTTTATGCTATTCATTCAGACTACCTTCAACAATCCGGTACATCTCATATACTAACAATGGAATTACCGCGGCATTCACCACATTATTATTCATGGTTAAACCCCGACAATCATCATATTAATATACTTAATGACATAGATCAAATATGGTGAGTAGCATGAAATTTACATGCAAAATGTGATTAACAACATGTCTATTTCCAACTGGACCAACTTTAGTGAGATCAATCCACAATGCAAATATCACAAAATAGAAATTAAATCTAGTGAATTCAGAACAAACCAAAAGGTCATCAACTTTATTCTATATAATTCTAAATGTTTCAAACCTGAATTTCAATACACAGAACATAAACTCCCACTAAATTAAGGTAACATCATAAATAACACCCATTTGAGTAGTATGCTCATGAAACACCTTTGGGGTTAATGCCTTAGTTAGTGGATCTGCTAGCATGCTATTTGTTCCTATGTGTTCAACAGTAATTTGTTTATTCTGAACTCTCTCCTTAACAAAAAGGTACTTAATTTCAATGAATTTTGCTTTAGTAGCACTTCTGTTATTATTGGAGTATAGTACTGCTGAACTATTGTCACAATACATCTTCAACGGTCTTTTGATACCATCAACCACACGCAGTCCAGTGACAAAGTTCCACAACCATATTGCATGATTAGATGTTTCATAACAAGCGATAAACTCTGCAGCCATGGTGGAAGAAGCTACAAGAATCTGTTTGGCAGACTTCTAAGAAATAGCTCCTTCAGCCAATGTAAACACATAACCTGATGTGGAACGCTTGCTGTCTTGACATCCAGCATAATCGAAGTCAGAGTATCCAACGATTTTCAAATTCTTCAACCTCCGATAAGTGAGCATATAATCTATTGTTCTCTATAAATAACACATTACGCATTTGGCCACTTTCCAGTGTTGCTCTCCTGGATTGCTTAAATACCTCTCCATAACTCCCACTATAAATGCTATATCGGGACGAGTGCAAACTTGAGCGTACATAAGACTTCCTACTGCCGACGCATAAGGAATCTTTTGCATCTCATTTTTCTCATGATCATTGCTGGGGCATTTCTTAAGACTGAATTTTTCTCCCTTAGCCACAGAAGTGTCTAGTGGTTTGCTTCCTTTCATGCCGAATCTTCCTAAAACCATATCGATATAGCTCTTTTGCGATAATCCAAGGATACCTCGAGAACGATCTCTAAGTATTTGGATTCCTAATACAAAAAAAAGCGTCACCAAGATGTTTCATTTCTAATTTCTTTGCAAGAAATCTCTTAGTTTCGTGCAATAAGCCTATATCATTACTAGCAAGAAGAATATCATCGACATACAAAACCAAGAAGACATATTTACTCCCATTGAACTTGCAGTATACACAATCATCAACAATATTTATCTCAAAACCAAAAGAGGTGATAATTTGATGAAACTTGTGATACCATTGACGGGATGCTTGCTTGAGATCATAGATGGATTTCTTTAATTTGCACACTGTAGACTTTGCATCTTCGAAGACAAAGTTCTCAAGTTGTGCCATATAAATGATTTTCTCAATGTCTCCATTGAGAAAAGCAGTCTTTGCATCCATCTGGTGTAGCTCCAAATCAAAATGAGCTACAAGTGCCATGATAGTTCTGAAAGTCTTTCAATGAAACTGGAGAGAAAGTCACTTTGTAGTCAACACCTTCCTTTTGAGTGAAGCCTTTAGCGACTAGACGAGCCTTATATCTTTCGATATTGCCTTTTGAATCCCTTTTGGTTTTAAATATCCATTTACAACCAATGGGTTTCACACCATCAGGCAATTCGACAAGATCCCAAATGTCATTGTCACTCATAGACATCATCTCATCTTTCATGGCGTCAATCCATCTCTGAGAGTTAGAAATACGCATGGCTTGACTAAAAGTGACAGGGTCATCTTCGTTCAAACCAACGCCATCCTCATGTTCTTGTAGAAATACTATATAATCATCTAAAATAGCATTTTTCCTCTCTCTAGTGGATCTCCTTAATGGCACTTCTTGAGGTGGTTGAGTTTGTTCATCAGCTAATGGAGGAAGGATTTCAATGTTGTCTTGATTTGGAATAATGTTTTCCATATGAGTCTCTGGAGTTGTTTCTTGAGCAATGATTGGTAAAGTAACCAAATCATCGTCAACTCCAGAATCTTCCTCAAAGACAATCTTTCTCATAATCTCTTCCCTCCCAAACTCAATATCTTCAAGAAATTTGGCATTTTCCATCTCGAAAAAGGTTCTTGATGTGGGGATAGTAAAACTTAAACCCCCGTGAATGCTCAGAGTAACCAACAAAGTAGCAGCTTACCGTTCTTGATTCCAGTTTTCCTTCATGTGGCTTATAAGGCCGCGCTTCAGTTGGACAACCCCAAATGTGTAAGTGCCTAATGCTAGGTTTCTTGCCTATCCAAAGTTCATAAGGAGTTTTCGAAATTGCTTTACTTGGTACTCTATTGAGAATGTATACTGTTGTTTTCAAGGCTTCTCCCCAAAGAGACTCTGGCAAGGAGGAATGACTTATCATACTCCTTTGCATATCCTTAAAAGTCCGATTCCGACGTTCAACAACATAATTCATGCGAGTAGAACCTGGCATAGTGTATTACGAAACAATTCCACATTTTTTGATGAAAAGTGCAAAGGGTCCTGGACGTTGTTCTCCTGATCCATCAAACCGACCGTAGTATTCACCTCCACGATTAGATTTTACAGCCTTAATTTTCTTACTAAGTTGAAGTTCAACTTCAGCTTTGAAAGATATGAAAACGTCCAATGATTGAGATTTCTCATGAATCAGATATAGGTAGCCAAAACGAGAGTAGTCGTTTATGAACGTGATGAAGTAACATTGCCCATTCTATGATGCCGTAGGGAATGGACCACATATATCAGTGTGAATAAGTTATAAGACTTCTTTAGCTCTTTCAGCTCCTAATTTTCTCATATTAGTTTGTTTCCCTTTTATACATTCAACGCAGACTTGAAAATCTACAAGATTTAAGGGATTAAGGATTCCATCAGACACAAGCCTTTGAATTCTTTGTTTGGAAATATGGCTTAAGCACTTGTGCCACAAAATGGTAGAATCCTCCGAAAATTTTCTCTTTGTACCTCTTGAATATGTTTGCAGAATAACATTATTGGAATTTATAAGATCAAGCATGTAAAGATTATCAATTAAATGGTCATCACCAATAAAATTGGAATTTTGAAAGAGACATACTTTATTATTTCCAAAAGACCAAGAAAAATCCAGTTTATCCAAAGCAGAAATAGAAACCAAATTCCGTCTAAAAGACGGTACAACAAATGTCTCAAACAAGTCTAAATAATAGCCACTCTTTAAATGCAATCTAAAGATTTCAATAGCCTCTACTGCAACTTTATTGCCATCGTTCACAAAGATGAATCTTTCAGTATCATTTGGCAGTCGACAACTCAGGCAACGTTGCAAAAACATACTTATGTGAGTAGTAGCACCAGAATCTACCCACCAAGTATCTTTAGGTACAAAGGATAAATTAACCTCAGAACAAACCAAAGTAAGAGGCATACCATTCTTAGCACGCCATGCAGCATACTTGGAGCAATTTTTCTTAAAATGATCCCGTTTCTTGCAGAAGTGGCATCTATCATCGTTAGGTTCAACCTTTTGCTTCTTCTGCTCAGAAGCAGCAATCACAATACCCTTCTGCTCTGAAGCAGCAACCACAATACTCTTAGGTCGATTTTTTTTCTTACCTTGAGCATTTACAGCCAAGTGAGCACTTTCAGCTCTATCTCTCTGCACTCTCTCTTCCTCTTGCACACAGTAAGATATGAGCTCATTTAGGGACTATTTATCCTTTTAAGTGTTATAACTCACTTTGAATTGCCCAAAGTGTGTAGGAAGTGAGATCAGAACCAAGTGCACGCAAATCATCAGAAATGTATAACTTGAGTGCCTTGAGCTTTGATGTGAGATTAGACATCTCCATGATGTACTCCCTTATGTTCCCCTTTGTACATCATGGAGACAAGTTTAGCCAAAAGACTACTTGCCTCCGCCTTTTCATTTTTGGCAAAATACGGCTCAACAGCATCAAGGAACGATTTGGCATTTTTGCTCTCAGCAATAGAGCCCCTAAATGCCTCCGGAATGGAGCGCTTCATGATCATCATGCACATTTGGTCTGACCGATCCTACTTTTCAATTTTGGCCTCATTTGGATTTTCAATAGTAGCAGTAGGTCGTTCAGACACAACAGCCAAGAACAATCTCAAGTGTCTCTTTTCAGGTCTTGAAGTTTGTCCCATTAAGCATTGGGATGTTATTGACTTGTTGAGAGAAGTTAGGAGATGTAGCAACAGAAACTAAATAGAGAACAAATTAAGTATACTCATAAAACATTCATGTCATAAAGCAAATTATGAACGAACAAGTAAAACAAATTGGGGACCCATCTCAAGACACCAAGTGTAACATTAACCTCGTCTAGGGACAAAAATTAACTACAGTGATAATCTTGGTGCAACAATCAAGTATTGACAATAAGTTCTGTCAAATAAGAGTCTATCTATGGACCGACTAATGTTCTGAATGCTCAAAATAAAAATGAATTAAAGAAGTATCAAATATGCAGCCGAACTGTCTGTAGCTATGATCCTTGTAATGTTTAGCAAGAAGGTTGGTAAGTTCAAAATAGCAAGCATAATTAGAAAAAAATGATATAGTTTAGGCATCACCTCAAAATGCAATCATAATGTTGTTTAGTTGATCATTAGCATAACAAAAACAAAGTTCATACAGGTGGCTCACAGTCCTCAAATTATAAATTAAGAGCACGACAGTACATCCAAATCAAAGCACATAAGGCCTCAAGGTCCCAAATTAATATAACAATATTATTACTAAAAAAATAAGGCCACTGGCCTAAAAATTTAAATCAATAGCTCAACAATACATCAAAATTCAACCAAATATAGGCTTGCATTCCCAAATCACAAACAATATAATTTTCATCAAGCGCCACGGGACATGAATTTTAAAATAGCTCAACAATACTTCAAAACAATAATCTCATGCAATTAAAAAAATAAATATTAAATCCTAAGTGTAAATCGAAACAAATACTAAACCAAGATTAACAATTATTCAATTTCGAGGCCATTTCCGCTGCAAGTAATCAAAATCAATAACAACGAAGAAAAAAACATATCTTCATTAATATTTGAATTTCAAAATGCTTATATAGTACCTAAAATAGAAAACCATCATAAGAAAATTGCGTTGACATGACAAATTGAAACAAATCCATAATTTTATCAATGTTGTTATTGCTATAATTAATTAGTACACTATCTGATTGAAAACAAATTGAGAATATCCAAAATTTGAATGAAAAAAAAACCTATAAATTTAAAATGATTATATTGGCATATCCTCACTATAAGAAGCAACCAAGTAAATGATTAAACTTACTAACATTCATCTCCAAAAAGTAGTTTCCATTAGTAAGATCGCCAACTTTAGAAATCTCATTGGAGTATTTCAAATGATGAATAAAATCATCCTTTATGTGCAGTGACAGATCATAGCAAATAAAAAAACATATATCTGGAGGATTAAGACAAATTGTCTCGCATCCATTACCGAATCTCAAGGACTCAACTCCAAACACAATTAGTATAAACACATGGACCAAGCATTCAGAAACTCGCCAAGCCACTTAGAAGTAGCACCAAAACTGGGAAATAAAAGTGACATGAAGTTTCATCTAAACATCAATACAAATCCAAGCAATTAGGAGATCACAACCCAAATCAAAACTACAATATTTACTATCCATCAATACTGAGAAATGTGCAAGACTTTAATTTATTAGTCAATGACATACATTTATGTAACAGTATAAGAAAAGAGCTTAATTACTCATTGGTTTCCTAGCCGCCGCATTGAGCCCAGTGCTGACAAAGTAACTGGTAGGTTTAAAAGCGAGCTTCTGTTCCTTTCATAATTGTCCAATATAAACAAAGACCATCATAATGGCAGGGACAATATAATATAGCAAACTAAAGTAAGCAAAACTACTCAAAATCAAAGACAAAATTATATTATAGCAAAAAAACTGACAATCTCACATGTATTGATTCAAAATGAAGAGAATAATTACTCTAGACAAACATCAATAATTAAGATGAAGATTTTGATTTCTATTTCTCTCATAGTAATAAAGGGAAACTATTATTAGGTAGAAAAATAGGCCAAGAACTACACATGGAGTGCGAATTAGATAAATTAAGGAATAGTTGAATTTCATAACCTTTACCTGAAAGAAAAGGCTGCCCATTCATGCATATTCTGACCAAGCACAAAAATTAATTATCATAAGAGCAATACGCAAATTAAGTAAACATGATCAGCAAATGAAGATGGCCATTTCACCTCTTCCAAGCTCTAATAAAATGATATAGTGATGAAGATGAGATTGCAGTAGCACATTAAGAGCATTATAAGTTGGGGATAACAAAATAGAATATCACCATGTCAAGTGTTAACTCAACGAAGATATAAGAAAGCAAAATAAGAGAAGCAACTGATGGAAAATTAACCCTATCAATAGTGGAACTAACCAAAACCTTCTTCTAAAATGTGTAAAGTTTGCAGGGAATCAACTATCCCATCTGAACACTTTTTTGTTGTAACAGAAAGTTCCTTCACAATAAGAAATAAAATAATGAGCAAGTTAAAATTTCACGCGAACTTGATAAAAAGAATTATTAATTCTTTTACTAAAAATCTCATAAAAATCAACATATTTTTTATGCCAATCATATTGATGAATATGCATATGGCATCTAGAACATTAATGCATATAAAACTCGCAGGTTCATTACCCCATTCCATGTATATTCATTATTTCAATAATAGTGAGTTTCCATCAATTGTACCTTATTGTGTATCCCTTTTGAAATCATATGTAGTAATTGACCAACAGTGGATCTTCCTCTTTCATCTCCATCAAGAACACCTTTACAACAACAAATGCATAAGAAAATGAAATGCCTAATGACATATTCCTTCACTCAGCTTGAAAATTTACTCACCCAATCCCTGCCATTTCATTTTCCAATCGAGGAAGTGTAATAAATTCCATCAGGACCACTATATGCAACTTCTGGCGCATCTTCAATACAAACAGCGAACTATAGTTACAATCAATGGTACAAAATAATATTCATTAACTAAACCAAATATAATAGTTTTAGGTCTTTAGAGTGCTCTCTACTCGCAACACAAACACAAACGAAATTTCTGAAATTAAGAACATTGCAGATTACTACGATGAAAAAAACCCATTGTCCAAAAAAATTAAGAACAAAAGAAAAAAAAGAAAAAAAAGTTGTCCTGAAATGGAATGAACAAATTAATGAACCCAAATGGATGAGAGAAAAAAAGGGTGAGAAACCAAAAAAAAATCAAGCCATTGAAAGCACAAAGAAGAAGACGAATCATGAAAGCGAGAAGGAGAAACACAGAGAGACTCACACCTGAGTAACTTTTTAGCATAATCATTAGAACCCATGTCACGAATCAATTTTCCCAATACTCGACAATGAGTAGAAATTAATTACCGTAGAGAAGCGTAACATATGCTTCTTCTGATTTCTAATATCCCAAACATCCATCAAATTTGCTTAGTGTAATTATTGATAAATTTAATAAATAGACAATAAATATTGTAATTGGTTTGATGGATCTAGACAGAGGCAAGACCATACACGAAAGAGCTAGCATGTATACATTCTGACATGAAGGAAAATTTGTGCACCTTAATATAAAAGCATACAACTGAAGCTATAGAAAATCCACAACACAACTAATGGGGACATCCAAGAAACTCGCAAAATAATTATGCATCTGGAGACCTAAAATACCAATAAAGCTATAAGGCAAAAACAAATTAGCCATGAGTGTATGAATCAGACTTCCCAATAATTTGCGAACTCAATTGAGTAGCCTCAAACTTCCCAAAACATATTCCGATTATTTATTTTATTTATTCCCAAAACATATTTTGGAATGAGTATAGAATCCGAATGAATTATTTATTCCAATAATGCTATAAAACTCATTCTGTTCATAATATTTCTTGTAATAATAAAAATGTCCTAGATTTTTGTTTAAATTAGGGAGGAGACACATAATTTCTTATCTTTTAAGCATGAAAGATTTAAGAGAAGGATTATGTGTTTAGATTCCTTTTTATACTTGTTTACGAAATGTAACAATTATTTTACTTTGAAATTGTATCAACATAAAGTGAAGACATTTCTCAGAATTTGCAAATGTTTAGACAACAACGAATCACAATTCATGTATGAAAAGAAACAGTAATGGGTAATCAGGAAAGTTCTTATATCACCATCTTTTCCTGGAAGTACGACATTGCTATAGCAATAATAATCCAGTCAATAAGACTAATGCAGTTTATACATCAGCATATTGTAAGCCAATAGTAGAAAACCATGATTGGGAAAATTAATAGGCTATTTACCTAGTATACTATGGTGTAGATCATTTACGTCTTTCCTGCAGAGATAGGAGAGTAAGAAGATGGTCATAGACAACAAAACAACATATATCAAATCACCAAAACATCATCAATACATTATTTCAAAATATAAACATGAATCATGAATGTGTTGTTTCTCCCTATGCTAGGTTACCATCCTGAGAAGAAAGAGCATCTCGAAAGTCGCAAATCCATGCATTCTTTACTCACAAGAACAACGTAGAATTGGCATAATGCTATTCATGAGAAAGAAGAATATTCATTATCACATTCTAAGAAATTTAATCTCTTTCCTTTGACTTTTCCAATTTCATATTTACACCACCTATCCACCAAGCCAAAAAAATATGCAGACACATTGATATATCCACATCAGTGAACACTAACTTTCAACATTATCAAGAATGAAGCATGTGCTCGGGAAGACCAAATTACACTAACTTATGGTGAATGTATTCCTTCATTCAGTTATTAGGCACATCCTCTTTTTTCACACTACGACTGTTATTTAATTCCCTTAATATTTCATGTGTGACCTGCATGCCAATGGTGGTGACATCATTGCAAGAGAATGAAAAATAAATTAAAATCTTGCAACATTATATATTTTAAAAAAAAGGTCTTGACCTACCATTTTTTAATCCCATGGTGAATGAAAACGAAATTAGAATTAATTTAGAAAAGTATTTGTGATATTCCACAAAATCATACTTGGTGATGCAATAAATAAAGATTTAAAGGGGGGAAATAGAATAAGATTAGAGTATTCCCAAACATCATCTTCGTCATGAAACGACGACGGTTTGGGAAGGTCTCCGGCTTCGTCGTTGCGAGCAAATCTGCCGCATATCCTAGGGCGGGTGTCGGCGAGTGTTTTCCGACAGGCATACTGCCACCCACATTTCCACTCTCCAATTAAATTAATAATATTATTAGGAGTATTAATTAATGTTAACGTGAGACACACCTTAATAGTTTTGTTGAAATTTCTCTGTGTTTGTCGATCCTTTCTTTCCTCTCATGATATGATAAACTTCGAATCTGCAAAATTGAAACTCAATTCGAAATTGAATTACATTCTTCAATTTGTAATCAAATCAGGGATTTTTGGTTTATCTGTATTGAACGATCATCATCCTTGTGAAATTGATGCAATCCGAGAAATACATTCCACTCTCCCTGATTGAGGCAAATATTTTTTTTAAAGAAATCTGACAAAAATTCTCAGCACTGAATATTGATTTTGAAATTTTTTTTGTTATAATCGACAGTGAATTAGAATGTTTATCACAAGGTTTCAAAATTAATGAGATGAAAGCAATGGTGTAGATTTAATTTTTAAAATGAACTGTGAAGATTGATATAAGAAAGTTACCTAAAGTTATCCAAAATTACCTGTTGCGGTAAAATTGATTTAGGTGGGAAAGATTTAACCTTTCAACGGTGGAAAATTTGGTGTTATTATATATATAAAGATAGTATTGGATAAAGAGACATTACATATCAAAATTAAGTTTGTGAAGCGATGAGATACCCTCGAAGATGGTATTAGTGATCAAAAGTTATTTATCGACTTGATTTTAATTAATTAGCAGGTATTCTTGATTTTAAATTAAATTTATTTTATTTAATTATCTATTTTAATTATTTTTTTCTAATAAAAATAGGGAAATATAATTCAAGTTACGTAAGAAGATTCTAAAAAAATTCAATTCTATCTAATGTGAAGGATATTCATATATCATTACAAATTTAGAAGTGGGTAATATCATCAATTTGATGATGACACCTCATCCTTTTAAACTATGTTTTCAAAAATATACGTAGAGCTGTCAGAATGGATTGATAGGGCGATTTAGCCCACAACCCACTTCATGATGAGTCCAAGTGGGGCAGGCCATCGGTGGAGCGGGCCACGATGGGGGCAGCCTGCGTTTTTTTTTTTGGGCGTCATTGAGTGGTTAAGGTAAATTAAGTAATTGCGGGCCAAGTGGGCTAATACGTAATAATGAAAAATGCATTATATATTACTATAACAAAAAAATCTAATTAATCAATCATGTAATACAATAAATCAAACAACATTTTAAATATGTATATAACAAAAACAACACTTTAAATATATACTGATATAACAAAATTACCATTAAAGCATTCAGGGAAAAAAAGTGCTAAACTAAACATGCAGGCAACATGATAAAGAATAAAGATTATATGAAAATTAGGCCCAATAAGAAAAATTAACGATTCTCCCTCATATTAAAGGGTCTCACTAAATACACACATCTTTTTATTAAATACACAACCCATTAATATATAATTAAAATTATATTTTTAAATTGCCTAAAGTACCCTTAATTCATTAAATGCACACCCCATATTATGTACTATTTTAAGATAGCCCCAGCTGACAAAGAGTTAGCTCAGATCATCACGTTTAATGGCGATCAATCAAGGCTTGCTAAACTGAATCGTTCCTATACCACCTCCTTAAAGATGTACCATTTGCTTTCAATTATTTTGATGCTTCAAATCAAACTATGAATTAGAGGTTTCAAGTGTTAAAGACTCATTGCAGTCTCTTGAATCAACTTGCGAAGAGCTCAGAACTCGAGGCCTCTTCTTGAAGCTTCTAGAAATTGTGCTCAAAGCTGGGAATTGGCTGAATGCAGGGACATCAAGAGGAAATGCACAAGCTTCCAATCTTACAACTCTTAGGAAACTGTCCGATGGGAAAACGACTTGGCGAATTTATCAATTAGCACCAAATAAATTTATGAACTAATTTCCCATCACTCAAAAACAGATTAATTCGAATATAGAACACAAATCAATGCTAATCATGGGACCACTTCACACATACCTGCATCTCCAAACTCAATGACATTGTGCTATCAAGAAGATTTAAATACGAATGAACTTTATGTTTCTCCAGATTACTTCATAAATACACAAAACAACAGACATGATTTTTTTTATATATGTCTTTAAGAGAGTGGCTCACTCAATCAAATCTTACTATTGATGCCATTGTTTTTCCAGGTTGGTGTAATACCTAAAGGAGTTGAAGTAACGCACAGTTTAGTGGATGAAGAAATGAAAGAGAAGTTGAAAGCAATGCCAAAAGAGTTTCAACCATTAACTCCAACTGTTCCCGATCCTAAGTGGCGCTATATGTGGAGGATTGGCCCAAGGCCACTAAATACTCGTTTCAAGGTCAATCTCCTTTAGTGTTCTATGATTAATGTTGGTAGGCTACTAAAGCGGATGTGTCTTCAACTTTTAGGAACTTAATTCTGAGCCAGTCATCCCTTTTTTAGCTTTTCGATGAAAGATCTACAGATTGGTTTTCGTATCCAGTTAATGTTGTTTACCTTTTCATTTGTTTGTTTGTTTGCCATTTATCCTACATTATTAAAAAATTAGCATTAATGTTTCTCTTGTCAAATTACGGTGTTATAGTGTATAAAGGGGGTGCGTATCTCATAAATTAAAAAGGGTAAATTTGGGTTTTTAGGGGGTGTGTATATAGTAAAATTAAGATTTAAATCATTAAAAGGGGTACGTATTCAATAAAAAGGGGTGTGTATTTAACAGTACTCATTAAAAATTCGTCCATCTGTATAACTCAAGAAAAATAGAATTCAGACAATCTTCAACTATGTCATAATCAATCAAGTTCATCACATCCAACAGCAAAACTAAAGTTCTAACTAGATTATAGAAACCAAAATGCAATGAGATTCCAGAATCTCAAAGAAAGGAATATAAAATCTAGGAGAGATTAAAAAACATCTAATCTTCATCCCAAAATACAATAAAGATTAACAGAAACATCATAATCAACATAACTCATCATATTAACTCATCATATTTCATAAGGTCCTTCATTCATCTTCCATTACATCATCATCTTGTTCATCATCACTACTCTCCACAAGATTAGATGCTTCTTCACCCGATTCACCTCTCTCGACTTTTGTACAATTCTCATCTACACATGATGACATAAAATACGATAATAAAATACTTATTGACACTTCAAATAAAATAAGGTGTAATTGAAATCTATAATAAAATTTAACTTACCATTAGAGACAAACACATGAAGCTAATTACGGGTATAAATAAGTGCTTGAAAATTTTACGGAATCATAGAACTTCTATACTTTGTGAGCATACGAGCACCAATCAAAAAGCTCGACTCTGAGGCGACAGTAGTAATAGGAATGGCCAAAATATCACAAGCCATCAAAGTAAGATCTGGTATACGACTTCTCTAACCCTTCCAAAACTCCAACACATCCAATTTTGAAATTGAGTATAGTCAAGCTTTGGTTCCTCTAGATATAAATCTAATTGAGATTTTTCAACTTTTGTTAGAATTTGACTCTCATATGCAGCCATTTCCTGCATTCATTGAAACCATAAATTAGAAAAGTTATGTATATACATATAAATTGCAAATAATGAGTGCTGAAAATAGAAGAAAAATTACTCACATCAAAAATCTATTGGCTCTTAGCTGTAATCCCTTGATTTTTGTAGGAAGCACATAGAGGAGATGATTTGGATGGTAACACCACTGGACTTGACATGGTAGCATTGTTATAGCATTCAAAGAGTGTATATAATTCTTGACATTTACTAGAGTCACTTTCTACCTTTGAATAGAAATACTTTAACATTCTAAATTTGAATCGAGGGTCAAGTATTGCTCCAAATGAAAGCACAATGCTGTATTCACCCCAATATTTATCAAATTCTTGAACATCTCCTTGCAAATGCTACTAAGATTTGGATCTTTATTGACAAAATTTTCTTCAACAAACATTCAATTCTCCACATTTGCATAAAGTATAAATTTGACGTGGGATAAGAAGAACCAGAAAACAAGTTGGTGATTACATAAAATGGCTCAAGAAACTCACATAACTTCTCTCCTATTATCCATTCGTCACTTGAAAGACTACATGCATAGTTCATATCTCAATTGAAGCAACTCCTTTCTTATTTTGAAAATGGTTTCTTCATCAGGTATTAATTGATGAGTTATTCGTAACATTAAAGCTGTTTTTGGGCATATTTTAGGACAGTTATTCAGGCAAGCAAATGAAAGTATATTTTTTCTTTTTCTCTAATATGAAGATGATTCAAATGTAGAGCCAGTCATGAAGAAACAAGTGGTATAAGGAAACGGATCATTCCATGGAAAAAAAACACACATTCAGAGATTATTATAATATCAAGGATCAAGATCATCCCGTATTCATTACATCATTAATCATCACATGACTTAAAGGCCACAATAAGAATGAAAATCAGGAACAAGAACTACCTGCCCAATTCAAATTCTGATGCCCCAATTTTATTGATACAATGTTAATGTAATCTGATGTGGAACAGTCAAGCATCACCAACGTGCTTGAATTTTGGGCTGATTATTTACAAAACACCTTATTCGAAAAATAACTCTGGGCTGATTATTTTCACTCAGTGAATAATTTTTCTAAAACCCCAAATTTTTAATTGAAAACAAATCCCAAAGAAATGCAAGCACCAAACAGAGAGAGCATAAAGAACGCTACCACCGATAAAACGACGGCCACGATAACACCTCTCTAGACACCCCTAAACAATTTCATAATCAAACAGTGCTCTTTCTTTCTATATGAAGAAGACACAAATGATCATAATTATTATGCATAGGGAAATACAATAAAGGATGGAAAAAGATACGTACATGTTACTATAATTATCAACCGAAAGTTGATAAACAAAGAAACTAGCATGTGTGTTACAGATCAAAAGCAAGCAGAAGATGTGGAAACAGTAAAGGCAACAGAGAATCATCATTAAATGAGATTTAACATCAAATTAACGTACACAGTGAAAACTTGAGATTGACATAATCACCCCAGATAATCTGATAAATTATTAGTGACAATAAACTCACCGGAATCTTGACCTGATTGCGTCTGATTGGAATAGAATTTCTCAATGGAGTATCTCAAATAGCAACCAGTGTATAACGCTCTGCCTTTCCTACTCGGTAAACAGCTTCTGATCTCGCTACTCGCGTAACCCAAACACGCCCTACACCCTTCCCTATTCACAGTATTCCAACATTCCGCCAATCCAAATGGAGTGGCAGCCGATCACTTGTACCTCATGTTATGATGTTAACCTTTGCAGGCAGCATCGAGAATAACATAAAAGATATCAAAATCAATTGTTGGCTAGAGAGTAGAGACTAGAGAGAAATCAAACAGATTTTGATTGAGAGAGAGAGGGGTTAAGGGGAGAGAGAAAAGGGTAGAGAGAAATCGTACAAATTTTGATTGAGATAGAGGGTGTTACGAGGAGAGAGAAGACAGGCTGAAATTGAGGAGTGAGAAATAACCTAATCCTAAATTGATTTTTTTTTTAAATTATTTTTTCCAATATTTTTTAAAATTTAATGTATAAAAGGGGTTGATGTTGGGTTAGTGGGGCGGTGCGAGTTAGCCCGCAACCCACCACAGCCCACACTTTGGTGAGTTTGAGTGGGGTAGGTTATTTTTGGGACGGATCAATTTTGGATTGAATAATTACTGGGTTTTGGTGGGTTGGCCCAATGGGCTCAATCCATTTTGACAGTACTAAATATACCATGCATAAGCAATCAGAATATTTTGTTTCAATTAAGAGTGGTCATATATTTATTAATTTTTCTATAGGCAAGTCTCAGAGCACTGATGATGATAGACTGTTAATCGGTATTTCAATATTATAATTTTTTTATTATCTATTTTTTATTTTATGTGGTACATATATATTTATTGAATATATTTACTGAATAAATTAATTAAATACCCTAAATTATTTTAGAAAATGTTGTTTAAATGTGATAGAATTGATCACTCACATTGGAAAGATACAAATGTTGATGTGAAATACAAACCAACATAGATGATTGTTATTCAACTTAAAAAAGATGAAGTGTATGATATTTTTAAATTATAATAATCATTAAAATTTACATTTTCCTGATGCAACACATTTCTGATTCTAAAATCATACATTTTCCTGATGCAACACATTTCTGATTCTAAAATCATTATTTGTTTTTTAAGCATTGCCAATAACAGGATTATATGAATAAAATCCGGGACATGCATGGATTATAGTGATGGACAGAACATAGGTCAAAAGAGGATATAGAAGTAATTGTTGAGTGATTTTATATTATTTTTAATTTGGCATATAATTCATAATCATCATCGTAATACGCTTGTAGATTTATTTTTCATTAATGTAAATGATTTTGAATTGAATATAATATTATGTGAATAGAATTAAAAATAAAATTAGTAACAATATGAAAACTATAATTATAAAGATAAATGTATGTGCATTACTAAGAATAACTTCCAATATATTAATATGAAATGAATAGAGAATACATGTTTTTCACTCCGTTGAAATTATATACCTTAAGATTTTTTTTCTTGGTCAACAAAAAATTATAATTACAACTATTCCAATTCAATATGACTCATTTTAATTTAAATATTATAGAATTAAAACTGATAATTTAATAACAGATATGATAACCGTGTCGCACACGGTCACCATTCTAGTATATACTTCCTCCGTCTACTTCTAAGGTATCCATTTTATTATTTTTGGCGTCCACTTCAAAGGTACTCATTTCCCCTATTTAGTAAAAAAGTACACAATATGACCAACCACTTCCCTCTAATACAACTACCCACTTTACATATAATAATAGTACTCCTTAATCCAAGTGCAAAAAATAAATTGATACCTTAGAACTGGACGGATGGAGTATATATAAAAGCCAAAAAATATGTCATAAAAAGAAGCAACTTAATATCCTAAAAGAATTTCTCTATATTATTTTTTTCAATTAATAATTGTATATTAAATGCGCGGCCAACACCCACGTGAGAATTACTTTTCTGTTTGATATTATATTTATTTTTTCTTTTTCTCTGATCCATCCATTGACGCGGCGCGACACCCTACGCGAGAGGCAAGCAGATCCATTCTTCATTTTTCAAATCCAATCTACGTAACCCATTTATTTAATGATAGAAATTCAAAATTAAAACAACAATAATAATAAGAGGCGGCTATTTACAACAGCCGAATTTATTAAACGAACCTAAAAATTTATAAATTTAAAATATATTAATATGAGAAGACATAAATATCTAAATGCATCAAATTGTATTTTAATAATTAAAATTTCTTCTTCTTCCAACTATTGCCAAACCCTAAATCCAAATGGAGAACTGCTCTTTCCCCAAAATCATATTCAGGACCAAGATCACCTACCAATACGACGTAGTTCTGGGAGAAGAAAGTCTAAGGGCTCCGACGCATCGTCATCAATGGAGACTGGGAAGAAAAAAAAAGAGGCTTAGAGAGAATGTGGGTGGAGAAGCTGGAGAACCTTCTGATGCAAGAAGGATTGACGAAAATAAAGGAGATCAACAATCAACCTTTCACAGCCAGTGATCATCTTTCTGTAATTGCTAATCCTGTAAAATTTCATGGTGATAAACAACGCTTCTTCTGCTCCAATCGCTTATCAGCTTCCCAGATTCCTCCCAAATGAATCTGAACCAGAGTGCTTATCTGGGTTATCATGGCCAAATGGGTGTTGGAGGACGTTTTTCGAATTTCGATAAAAAATTTGGAATTAATTGTGGTTGTATGAATCATTCTTTTTTTGTACGAATGTTGCTTGATGCTGTTGGTTTATCTCTATACTACTGTAATCTCTTTTGCTTTTTTTTGTAATATTCATCATCTTGATTGATTATAATTGTTACTGCTTATTGCTCTTTTGTTGTTTGTGATCGATGGAGATTCTATAGTTGTGTGATTATAATAATAAGTACAGATCGAGAGAGATAATGATCAAAACTAATTTGGATTTGAAAGATTGTTTTTGTTTAAGGAATTTGTGGTCATACATATGAACACATATGAACATGCAAGAGAGAATAAAATTTAGATAGACTTTTCCTGTGTTGGAATATCAAGAAAGGAATTACAGTCAATCTCGTTGGATGAAGAAGATATTATAATTAGGGTTTATATAACAATTTATCATAACTAATTTTATTTTATTATTTATATAAGGATATTTATGTCTTCTCTCATTAATATACTTTAAATTTATAAATTTATGGGGTTCGTTTAGTGAATCCGGGGTGCAAATAGCCACACTCTAATTATAATTTTTAGATATCATATTACAATTTTTCCAAAAGCATTAAACCATAAACCTAAAGAAGAACATGGAAAGACATTAATTACACCAATAAACAACACAACAATTTTCAACTTTCTAGACATATATAATTAAACAATTCAAAATCAAATAGTTTCAATTTCTGCAGAACTATAAATCCTGTTGAATTATAAATACAACATAAACTAACATCACTTCACCACTCCACCAAAGCATTTACCTGCATGACTATAATTAGGATTTTTATTTTGTTAAACTATTATTATTTTTAGCAAAAAACGGTTCAATTTTCCCTATTCCATAATTACACTGATAAATAACACGACAATTTTTCAACTTTTTAGACACATAATTAAATAATTTAAAATTCAAAATCTTAGTAAACATAAAACGTTTCAATTTCCGTCATAGTTACAGTTTAGGGTTTTTTTTAAAAAATATTACTATTCTTAGAAAAAGAGGTTCAGTTTTTCCTGTTACACAATTACAAAAATAAATAACACAACAATTTTTCAACTTTCTAGACAGATAATTAAATAATTAAAAATTCAAAATCTTGGTAAACAGAAAACGTTTCAGTTTCCTGCAGAATTATGAATCCCCCTAAATTATAAATATAACATAGCCTAACATCACTTCACCACTTCACCTTCATCACTTCACCAAAGCATTCACTTGCAGGAGGTAGTTAGGGTTTAGGGTTTTTTTGTTGAAATATTAATATTTTTAGCAAAAATTGTTCAATTTTCTCTATTCTATTTTTAACGTATTGTTCTTTGTTAGGTTTTTTATTTTTTTAAACTTTACTAAAAAATATATTTAGTATGCAGAATTAAGAATCAAAAAAATCACAATGGCACCTCTCTTCAAGTTGGTCAAGGATATCAATTCTACTAAGAATAAATGGGCAATGAAGTTGCGTCTGATCCGTACGTATCGTGTTCCTGCATTTGACGATAAAAGATTCAGTGAAATAATAGAATGTGTATTTCATGACATAGAGGTATGCTTTCAATTATCTATACACACTTATTTTCATACGTTTACAGATACTATTATAATTGTTTAATTTTTTAGCAGGGGAAAAAATATATGCATCAATCAAATCAAATTTCGTGGACTGCTGCAACCAAACATTAACTGAGGGAAAGCTATATGCTATTAAGAATTTAGCTGTCACAGTGAACAAACAAGTTTATAAGACTACAACAAACAGCTGATATATTTCATTAATGAAATAAAAGTGATTGAGGTTGCTGATGATAATTTTCCATTAAAACTATCATAGTTTCGAAGTTTCCAAGATTTGTCTGTTATGGAGAAACTGAATGAAACTGAAATGATTGGTAATCAAACTTACCTTGACTATTTATTTTTAAGAAATAACAAATACATTTGATCTTGATTTTCTAATATAGCAAATGTCATTGGTGTTATGACTAATATATCTGCCCCATAAACAAGGAAATACAAGAATGAAGAGAAAAGATGACTGGAATTCATGCTTAAAGATACTCGAGTAATTTAAATATAATAATGCAATTTTGTTTATATTCAATATAACATTAGTTTATAATATTTTTTTCCTAACATACAGTAAGTGCAAAATGTCATATACACTACCGGGAGAACATGTGAAATAAATGTTGGATTATATGGCAAGAGGAAGAGACAATGCTCACATTATCATACTACAATTATGCAAGGGAAGAATATATGAAAGTATTGATTTAACACCATTTAATAAAAAATGTTCCAATTATCATATTGCAATACTGTTTTATATACTGATATCTATTTTTTGACACCTATATCACGTGACTGTTGCCTCAACATTTTACTCTAAAAATATTGGATACAATGTGGAGTGCATTGAAGTTGCAGAGTTCAGGCAAATGTGACTTTTACTTTGAGTTAAAGATAGATTTATGCAATAACATGAATTTTATGAATCATTGCACTAAGTTACTTTTCTTCTAACATTTAGGATAAGAGAAAATCCAATTCCAATACCAAGTTTGAGTTCTATTTAAATTTCTTCCACAAACACATTTGTAGAAGAATTCTCCAAAGAAGATTTTAAACTGTATAACATTCAAGAAATCACAACCACTAAAGATGTTAGTCTTGCACATTTATCTATTATGCCATTTTTAGGTAAAATATTTTTCTTTACTAATTATTATATACTATTACAAGTGGAGAGTTATTGGATTTTGTGGAAAATAGCTTCTATTCAAACTTCAGGAAACTTGTTGTATAACTCATGCCAGTTATGCCCACGTAAGGTGGCAAAGTATGGCATAAATTTTATTGTTTAAATAAAGATCGTTTTGATCTAATTGAAACAATGAGGTATCTTTTTTTCATTTTTCTTGAACAATAATGCTCACCCATATAAAATAATCTATTGTATGTCCCAAGTATAATCTTCAAGTTTGTGTACAAGATGACAACAACAATGCTGTTTTCCAATTGTGAGCTAAATAATGTACGGAGTTGATAGGAAAAACTGTGAAGGAAACAAAAAAGGGTAAGCATGAACATCCCGGATCATTTCTTAATGCATTTAACGTCATGTTTGGGAAAAAAATATTTTTCAAGGTTTAAGTGAAGCCTGATCAAATAATTGATTATGACTTGCGCAGTGAAGAAATTGACAAGGGACCCTACACTTTTATCTAAGTTTTCTACAAAATCTGCTGCAAGTCAGTTAGTAATACTCAACTCTTAAAAGAAAACTCTCTGATGAGTATATCAAGTTTACTACCCTTTTCGATAGTAAGAAAAGCACCAAGGAAGACTCAACTCTTAAAAGAAAACTCGCGGACGAGTATTCTTCCGCGAGTTTTCTTCAACAACAGGCACCAAGAAGAAGATTTTTATTAAAGTTGAAGTTGAATAGTTTGTCTTTTCAAGAATATGTGCATGTTGCTCTTTTTTGCTTTGAAATTTAATTTTTGACCAAGCTTTGCCTCTTTTTTATTATTCCTACATCAGAGTTGGTGTTGGTATTTTATTTGTAATAACTTTCACTTTGATTATTGTTAATTATCATTTTTATTTAAATACTTAGTACAACTATATAATTTTTTCATGCATTAATTTGAACAAACGAATCAAACACGACAACTAAGAAAACGAATTAGAAGAATTTTAATTTATTTTCATAATCAACTCAAACTGAATTCATTAAGCATTTATACAAACATATATTTTAATATTCACATAAATGAAGTAATTGAATTGAAGCTTAGTCTATTTCATTCTCTTTAGAAATTTACCTAGTTGTATAGTAAATTCTCTAAGTGGGTCATTCAAAGACTAATGGGATGTGCCTTCATATTGTAAAATCAAGTAATTAAAATATTATCCACTTGAGGCACATCCTGCGATTTACCTCCTCTATTAATCCTCAGGGCAGGGGCGGTGGGGATCTCTAATGGTGGGGTACACCAAGTAATTAAAATATTATAATGCAACGAGACACATAAAATTGGAAAACCAAACACTTATTGTACTTGCTGAAATGTTTTGTAACTGTCAAAGTAGATAAGGTACACTACATCAGGAGAGATTGATATTGGTCTTTTAAAAAAAAATCTCAACATTTTTAGACGAATTTATCCCTTGCCAATCTTATTATTTACAATCTTATCCTCATTTTAAAATTAATAATAATTTCTACTCATTTTCTGTTATTTAATTAATTTAAATTTATATGTAAATTTTCAAATGAATTCATTGATTTTTATTTTAAGAATAGTTTATTGATTTTATTTCTCTAATGTATCATGTCTATTTACTTTCTTTAAATTAATTGATTTAAATGTAGCTTTTAACCTTTCAATTCAAATATTCAATTGATTTAAATGCAGTCTTTTAACCTTTGGGTTAATATTCATTTGCCTTTAATTCATTTATTACTATGTCACATTATAAATTTGTTTTGAACGGTGATGGCATTAGAATTGATGTTACAGTATGCAACACCCTCCCTTTCATTCCATTAGAAGATAATTTCAAGACATTTGTTTGAAGTTGAGCAAAAATTGATATCTTCATAGCTTGGAGATCATGAGAGAGGGGTGAGTGCGTTTCATTATTATATATAACTTCAAATTGGTGGTGTGGTGCCAACTTAATATGAGGTAATACTTACCTTCTAAATCTTTTTATGTTTCAAGCATTCTATTTATTGTCTTTTATATCAATATTTCATCAGTTCTTTCCTTTATTAAAACCTTTTGATAAAAAATTGATTACTTTAATTAACATTTTTTAATTTTTATTTAGGGTTTAGGAAAACTTAGCAGCTATTTCACAGATGTGATTTTCATGGCTTCGTAGTAATATTATCATCTTATAATTTTTTTTGTTCTTCTAAGTTTCATAACCTTGCTTATTTACATTTTGTATACAATGCGTAACATCTAATCAACTAAGTTTTGCACTCAACAATCTTATTTCAATATAAAAATGTGTTTTAATTTCTTGCCGCCTTCAATTTTGATATTTTCAGTGAGTTTATATTATATCTCTTCTACACTAATTAAGTATATTTTTGTTTTTATTTATAATCTATTAAATGTTGTTCATTTCAAATATCTAATAGCTATACATTGAATAGTTTTACATTTTACAACCCATGCGCATTATTGATGAACGAAATAAAAGTTTAGTGGCTAATCCAAATGCTTAAAAAACACACATGCCGATAAAAAAAAAAAACAAATGTGCAGAATAATGATACTCCCTCCGTCCCGGGTCCGTTTGTACGGGCACGGAGATTAAGACGTTTTATTTTTTTAATATATAATGTATGAGAAAATAGAGATAAATTAGTAATTTAAAAGGAAAAAGTGAATAAAGTTAGTGGGAATGATGAATAAAGTATAAAAAAGTAATTAAAGTTGTTGGGATTCTAAAAAGTAGGTAATAAAATATGTATTTTTGCCAAAAATGGAATGTTTAAAAATACGTGGAACACCCCAAAATGGAAAGTGGGTAAAAATACGTGGGACGGGGGAGTATTTTCTTTCAATTATTATCAAAAGTTAAAATATACTTTCTTAATATATTTAAATATTTACTCTAAATACTAAATGTTAAATATAAAAAATGATACTACTCCCTCCGTCCCATGTATTTTTACCTACTTTCCATTTTGGGGTGTCCCACGTATTTTTATCCATTTCATTTTTGGCAAAAATACATAATATTTTATTACCTACTTTTTAGAATCCCAACAACTTTAATTATTTTTTTACACTTTATTCATCATTCCCACTAACTTTATTCACATTTTCCTTTTAAATTACTAATTTATCCTTATTTTCTCTTACATTATATATTAAAAAAATAAAACGTCTTAATCTCCGTGTCCGTATAAACGGGTAAAAATACCCGAGACGGAGGGAGTAATGAATTTAAAACTCCCCATTCAACAAAGGTGGTGTAATGTGTTTCACGTATTATAATTTTTTTAAAAAAAATTAATAAATTTAATGAAAAATGGGAATCGAATTAGTAATTTAATTTAATGTGTTGGAATCAATCTAAGTAATAGGAGGAATGAAAATTCATTCCTATTACTACCAAATAAAATCTATTCTCATGCCCAAAATTCAGGTGCAATTGTAAAAAGCTCAAGGTGGTGTATAAATCTATTTGTATAATTTTCATATTAATCATTGAATTCATTAAATTTCATCTTGAAAACCTTGAGTTTTAAAAAAAAATTAATAAATAAACTAAATACTTCTATTGAAAATAAAGAAGATTTATGCACTTAATAAACATAAATGATACTGTTCGTTTCTATAAAAAGTGATAATTTTGTAGTACGGGTTTTCAGAATATCAATAGCTAAGTTGCCTCTCCAATGGCGACATCTTTAAGGTCTTTTATTGTTCTCTTTCTCAAATTAATTAAATATATTTGCACCCTTATTAATAATTAAGTGGCGGTTTTGTTTTTCTAACGTGTAAATAAATACATAATAAAAATAAGAAAAAATCACTAATAGATACACATTTTTAACATAAATTACTATGAGATACAAGGAATTCAAATAATTACTCTCACATACAAAATATTAAAGTAAAATATCAAATATAACCTTATAATCTCATACACTTTAAAACCACCAACCCTACCCCTCACCCACCCACCGGCGTTGACCGGCGGCTGGACAGCCGTTGACCGGTGTTGACCATCGGCCGGACAGCCGTTGACTGCCGCCGCCTGCTGCAGGAATTTAAAATGTGAAAAAATAAAATTGTGCAAAACCAAATTATACAAACAAATTGTGCAAATACATAGGGATATTTATGGTATCACAATCATAATTGTGTAGTTATGAGTAATAGTACCCTCACCCACCCACCGGCGTTGACCGGCGGCTGGACAGCCGTTGACCGGTGTTGACCGTCGGCTGGACAGCCATTGACCGCCGTCGGCTGCTGCCGGAATTTAAAATGTGAAAAAACAAAATTGTGCAAATACATAGGGGTATTTATGGTATCACAATCATAATTGTGTAGTTATGAGTAATAGTACTTTAAGTCATGTAGTTTACAACAATTATGCATTATTTTATATATCCAATAATAAGTGACCATAAAAATAATTACTTTGTTTCATTGAAGAAAAAAAGTAAAAATCTAAACACATAGTATAATAAGATAATGATCGTGTAAAAAATTATCTGTAAGCTACAATTTTTTCAATTAATACTACATATTAATTAATATTCAATATTTACATTAAGAAGAGAAGAGTGTAGTAAACTTGATATATGTTAAATTAAACTGATTCCTCAACAGTTTCGTTCGGGTATCCCCGATATATCATCAGGTTTTTCTACTTTGATCTTTCCCACAACATATAATAGGAGTCCATATCCACCACAATACCGCCACAAAGACTGCAAATTAAAATTAATTAAAAAAAAAGATCAAATTAATTATATATAAAAACATTTTAATTGGAATTAATATTGTCTAGACTCCCAGTAAGGTGTGTCCATGATCAAGAAAGCCGAGGCAATGACTGTTATCACAAGGGAGAGTGGGTTAAAGAAATTCGGGAAAAACTTTACTTTTTTCTTCTCCACCCATTCAAGTAGCCAAAGATTGGACGCAGTAACGACCACCCCGTACACATAAATAAATTAAATATCAACACATTTCATATTATATTTATAATTAGATTAATTATTAAATAATTAGAAATTAATCTTACACAATAAATAAGAGCAATAAGATTAAAATCCATTTTAAGTTTCCAGGATTTAATCTCTCGTTCCTTAGCAATTGCCCAAATGGCAGATACTCTATCCTAGAGTTATCAGAATTTATCAACTCTGTTCCTATCTAACGGAAGGCTATTGAATCAAATGACAAAGATATTGTTAAGAAAAAGATGGCTTTTCCCGAATGAAATGAAAATTGAATTCATATGTGGTTTGGGCCTTTCCTGCTCAGCTTAGGTGGAAGGCGAAGAAGGCCTCCTTCCGGGGGTGGCCCGAGCCATCAGTGAGATACCACTCTGAAAGTGCTATAATTCTAACCTGGTGTCAGGACCTATGGGCCAAGGGACAGTCTCAGGTAGACAGTTTCTATGGGGCGTAGGCCTCCCAAAAGAAAAAGAAGCATTGCCATGTTTTCCTTGCATGCTTGGTGGATATTGCCTAATCTTGATGCCAATACATATTCATCATACAAGTGATAATGTTCAAAAAAAAAAAAGTAGCTTATTTGTATTAATTACCTACAAGATGCAACATAAACACCAAATATTGGCGGATGAAATCATGATGAAGGAGCTCTTGATTCATTTGCCGTGGGGAAAATTTTCTTCTACATAGAGATGTGTTACCGTATGCCATCCAAGTAGATTAATTGTTGGGCCTTCTACGAATGTGCAGACTATGGCCCCTACAAGGCATAGTACAAAACCTACCATCTTGTTGGCTCCTTGTCTTGTGTTTAATTGCGAATCTTCCATTCTTAAAAAAAAAAGACAAATACTACATTAAATATCGATAATTCAAAGAATGTAGTAATATTTATATACCTTAAGCAGAGAGTACTGAGTTAGTCCATTTTTATTTTTATTTTTTTATTTTTGAAATTAAGTTGTAAAATGTTAAATATTATTAACCGCTATGATGTTATATAAGGTCTAATAATGATGACATCAAATTTGAAATTTAATAATAGTAATAATCTAAGTGCAAAAGATTATATTGCATTAATCCCTACAGTAAAATTAATGAATAATCAATCCAATGTTTCTAAATGCGTATTGGATTTTTATTTTATTTTTTATAATATCAATCAATAATTTAAATTTAAACCTTCAAATAGTAAGGTTAGATACGATTGGACCGCAAAAATCTCGTGTCAAAATGGATAATTCAAAGAATGTAGTAATATTTATATACCTTAAGCAGAGAGTGAGGATAAATGTGATGGTTGGGGCAGTATTCCACAGTGTAGTAGCAGGCGTTAAGGTCTGCATTCCTGGACACAAAAAATACATCAATATTATAATAAATTATTACATCATTAAATACATACATGAATAATAAAGAATATACACACATGTACCCTGAAGAAAGCAGCAAATTAGGTTGATGGATAAGTGAGAAAACGTGTCCTATCTGATTTTCAACAGTTAGCTCTTGAAAATAAAAAATGTAGGGTACATCGTAAAAAGAGCGAACACGACTGTTGCGATCGCCATTCGGTAGATGACGAACACATAAGTGTCCGTTTCGTTCAAAACCACCATGGCTGACATGATAGGTAAACCAGCTGAAATTATCTCAATTACAATTATGACTAAGTAAACTAATACTTGAGTCATTTTGTTTTGAAATGGATATGGAGAACTAAAGTTGAAAATAATAATCTATGGTGGAACTTAATCAAATCCCAAAAATATAGAGATGGTGAAGTGGTTGGTTATGGCAAATGGTGGGATGATGTTTACTACTAGCAGTAATGGAGATTGGTTTAAAGAAGGTCTAGTGTGAGATGTATTGGGGTGGAAAAAGCATACTCTTCTTCATGGAAGATAAATGGTGTAACTCTATTCCACCCGCATTTCTCTCTAAAAAATTACAAAAGAAATTTATCACAAAAATTAGACAAAAGAAAAACAATACCAAAAATAAAAAAATTTCATATGCTAATGTAACATCCAAATCCAAATCCACGTATTGATTATTTGATCATTTTTTTTCAACGGAAATGAAATTTTAAAAAAATTAATAAATTTAAAATTTACAACATTAAAAAGAAAATTCTTTCCGTTAAAAAAATGATCAAATAATCAATACACATATTTAAATGTTACATTGGCTTATGAAAATTTTGTAGTTTTCCCCAATTGATATTATTTACAGCGATTTGTGATTGTGAATGTTATAATTAATTAGTGTATCGGAAGACCAAGGTTTATTCTTTGGTGTTGTTTTTCCATTTATCTAAAATCTGTGATAAATTTCTTCTTGTAATCTTGGAAAGAGATGTGCAGGTAGAATAGAGTTACACCATTCATCTTCTCAGAAGAGTGTGCTTTTCCACCCCAATACATCTCAATAGCCTTTCTTTAAACCAATCTCCATTACGGCTAGTAGTACATTCCTGAACAGCATCCCATCATTTGTCATAACCAACCACCTCATCATCTCTATTTTTTCATCTCTATTTTTGTAGGATTTGATTAAATTCCACAGTAGATTATTATTTTCAACTTTAGTTCTCCACATCCATTTCAAAACAAAATAACTAAAGTGTTACTTTACTTAGCTATAATTGTAATTGAAATCATTTCAGCTGGTTCAGCCATCATGTTAGCCATGGTTGTTTTGAACGAAACAGACATTTATGTGTTCGTCGTCTACCGAATGGCGATCGCCACAGACGTGTTGGCTCTTTTTACGATTCGGTATGTACCCTACATTTTTTTTATATAAACTATCTTTTTTTTTCATTTTCAAGAGCTAACTGTTGATTTTTTATTAATCAGATGGGACACGTTTTCTCACTTATCCATCAAGATGCTGCTGCTTTCTTCAGGTTATATGTATGTATATTCTTTATTATTCATGCATGCATTTAATGATGTAATAGTTGATTATATTATTGATGTATTTTTTTGTCCAGGTATTTTTTTGTCCAGGAATGCAATAAGTACTCACCTAAATTAGGACACGTAATTATCACAATTACCACCATCGATCTTCTGATAAGAAAAAACATATATAAGAAAATGTCAAAGGTTTGTTAAATTATGTTACTAAATTCTCATATCTGTACCTATGAAACTTGAATATCTCATACACATGCATATATATACATATATATATATATATATACATATATATATATATATACATATATATATATATATATATATATATATATATATATATTTCAAGAAACTTGCATTTCTATTTCTGATGACTACATATTTAAATTAGTTACCTCGTTTCTCTATTTTAGCTTGTGTTAAGCATCTTTGCCTCAGAGATAGCCTCTTCATGTTTGTTACTTGTCTCTTCCCTTTCGCTGGTTATAGTTTTCTTTATGGGTACACTTACAGTTAAACCCACTGCCATGAGATGAAATGCCTGCAGAGTAAAACAAAGAGCACAAATGAGATGTTAATAATAAAATCTGGAGTATTGTTCTCTTCATCAGGAAAGCATATGACTATTGTTGAGGTTGAGTTCATGACTCCTAAAACCTGATCAAATAAGCAAGAGAAGCATAAAGATTAATGAGGGAAAATATGTATTTAGCAAATTAAAGTGAATTGGTACTCCAAATACACAATTGGACACTATCACAAATGCACAAATAATGGCCAGACAATTTAACATAATAGAAAACCAAAAGTTGCATTAAGTAAGAATTTCATATATTGCTAAGTAATTCAAAAGTTGCATTATAAGATGCATTACATCTAGGTAGAAATTCAAAAGTCACATAAAATAAAATTAGAAATTCAAGAGATGAATGGAATTTAAGTGAATTTTTAATGATTAGCAAAAATTAAATTAATATACTCCATCCGTCCCTAGAATACATTCATACTTTCCATTTTGATCCGTCCCAAGAATACATTCACCCCCTAAAAATGGAAATAATACACTATCAATAACCTTACAATACTACAATATTACAAAAATGCCACATTTTTACACACAATCTAGTCAAAGTCAATTATATCATACACTTTATTCTACTCAATTACCCAAAATACCCCTTCTCTTTCTTACATCACACAACCAAAAAGTTATTTTTCTTAAACTCTGTGTCAGAGAATACGCGAATGTATTCCTGGGATGGAGGGAGTATTTAATAAGGTTAAAGTATTTATCAAAATAAAGAAGTGACAAAATTGGAAGAATTTTTTGGGTGGTCAATTTTTGAATCTCTAACCCTCATTATCATTTATATACTCCTTATATATATATTATATATATATATAATCCGCGGTTCTCGATTCGAAATGGTTCTTCCTCCCGATTAAAATCAGAAAAGGGTTTTGGGGTGTTTTCGAATCGATTTTCATGCCGGTTCTCAATTCAACCTGTTGCACTAGTTCCAATAACCTTTTCATTGTCCGACGTCAGGTCATTCCTAGAAGCTTATCATTGTATTGACAATTGCACGTAACACTTTCTAGGAATATGATCAATACTGATAAAAAAAAAATTGTGTACAAAGAAATTTTAATATAATTATATACAAAATAATGTATTATGTTATTTAAAAATTTACTAAAAAAATATAGAATTAAAAAATAAATTAACAAAAATGAAAAAATAAAATCAAAACACATAACAATAAAGTATATATATAATTAGGAAGTGAATTTTATATTATTATTTTTTTAAAAATAAACGTGACATCAATTAATATTTCTTGCAAACATTTTTTATGTGGATTTTTTTATAGTAGTTTATTTTTATTTTATTTTTTAATATTTAGGTAATAAATATTCATTCTCAAACTTTACAATTTAATTCAAGTTTTTCTTAATTATGTTATTAATTGATATTCTTAACCGTACCAACTCTTAATATTTTACTGAGTTTCATATTTATTTATCCATTCAAGTATTAATTTTTTTTTAAATTATCAATCCTCAAATTATTTAAAAAGATAATCAATTAAATTTGAAACAAATTACGTGAAATTTTATGAATTGTTTTACAATTTATTCAATAGGATTTATTACTTAAAATGTAATCCATGCATTATATTTAAATTATTTAATGTGCATTGATTTTTCATTAATAAAAGAATTTTGAACAAATGGCAAAATATAAAAGATTATAAGGAAATTTTTTATATTAAATTTTAAAAAAATACAAAAAAGTCATGTATTTAATTGATAAAGAGAAAGTTCGTGATTAAATTAAGAAAAAAAAGGTCACAAACTTTTTTTATTGTATTTTGCTAAATCTAGTGAGTGAGCAATTTCCCTTGCATGAAGTCCATATCTAGTTTCTGCAAATAGGGAAATAAATTACTCCAAAACATATCAAGAAGTAGACATGTTTAAAAAACACTATTTTTGAGTTTGTATTAACCAATAGAGAGAGTAAATAACCAGATATGTTTAAAAAACACTATTTTTAAGTTTGTATTAACCAATAGAGAGAGTAAATAGCACTGCCGCGCACAAATTATGTACCTTGTATATTCCATTCTTCCATCATCAAGTAGAGGCTTCACATCATTTTCAAAAATCTTTGATGCCGATTTCTTCCCTCAGTAAGGATTGACGTATATAAATAGCCTCTTCAGCCAACCTAATACGCAAATATAAAAAATTAAATATAAAAATGTCTTTTCATTATTCAATATTAATGACAAAATATACTTATGATGTCTTTTCGTTTTATAGATTTTAATTTAATATTGACAACAAGGAGTGACAAATATAGTGGTAACTATTAACTGGACAACATAAAGCAAAAGAACAATATCTCAATTTTCCCATGCAGAACACCACCTCATGAGGAATTATACTTCAGTTATCGAAAATTAAAAAAAAAAAGAATCTCAGATGTGTTTAAAATATACATGCCTTACCTAGTATCCCTGATGTGTTCCGAGTTCCTATCACTTTCCGAAGTTCAACTTTTCAGTCCTTGCAATGAAGACATTCCCAACTGATCAGTTAAACTTATTTGAGAGTTTTTGAACAAAGACTTGACTTGCTATTTGTAATAGTGAGCATCTAGCATATCTCGTCCTTCATCCAGTCCTTTTGCAGGTGGAAGGCCATCAGTAACACGAAAAATCATAGTAAATTTCAAAAAGGTTAGTTAAAATTAAATTGTCTAGGAAAAGAGACTTGAACTTGGAAACATTTCGGTCACTCAAGATATTATATTTGTCACCAATTAAGAAGACCAATGAAGCTTCTAGATCATACTCTATCGCAGAAATGCACGGTGTGAGTGTAGTCGATGAAAGACGCAAGGAACACTGTAAGCGCAGCATCGTCATCTTGCCCATCCTTTGGGTTGATGGAAGGTAGTGTAAAAGGGGAGATGTACTACATTAAGTATTTGAAGCGTTACACTCTTGAATTAGAAAGGTTAACTAATAAATTATTACTCTTAAAATATAGATCATCAATTTAAATTTAAATAATAATAAATAATAAGGTTTAGAAAGTCCCTAAATGAATCCTTGATGGCAATGGAAAGCTTCTCAAATGCTTAAGTAAATGAGAAGGGAACAACAAAATAGATGATTAGACATTGAAGGAGAAGACGACAATATCTTCCTGTCGAATGAGGCATTGAATGAGAAGACGACTACAATGTAATTTTTTAGAGTTATGATTGTGATTCATCGTACATGAACTCATATATGAGTCGTGTATTTTTTTAAATCTTTTATTTATAAGTATGAGTTGTGTAATTACCAAACTGTAGGCGCAGAGAGCACTCTCTAGCTGCTACGGCCATATCCCGAGCACCAGATTCATTGATTATAGTCCATGATTGTGCATCTCTGTGAAAAAGGGTCCCTATGGATTGACCTTCTAGCACCTTAGAAATGTTCTCCGCCAAGAAATCACTTCCAAGAACATTAAAAAAGGAAAGCTATATGAACTACAAACAACTACACTGGAGTTTTTTTGTCATAAAAATGAAAATCAGGTCATAAAAATGAAGATCAGTGATTTTTACCTGGCAATGACAACAGGTGTTCCAGTGTCTGCTGCATTGACGGCGGCCTTTCCTTTCGCTGTCATCCCTCCTCTTCCGACCCTTGATTTATCCCCAAATGTGATTGCTCCTTGATGTCTTTTCTTTATGTATGCATGTATCAGCTTTGAATTAGGATCACTTGGAGGACCAGTGTAGAGGCCCTCGACATCACTGAATAATACCAGAAGGTCTGCGTTTAGCTCCAACGCCAACAAAGACGCTAAACTATCGTTATCCCAGAAGATACCTGTCGAATCCTGCCAACAACATGTTTGTTCTCACACTAATCCAGCAGTAGAAAGGTGAACAGGAGATTCTTATCTCATACGAAGCTCTCCTCATACTGATCGCATCATTCTCATTGAAGATCGGAATGCTCCTTAGAGCCAACAGCGAATTAATCGTTTGAGAAAGTGTCTGAATTCTAGACTTTTGAAATCATTGTCTGTTACCAGAAGTTGGGACGAAGTAATGTCTAGCTGTTAACAAGTATAGATACAGATATACTGTAAGAATTGATCATATCATTAAATTATCATTCAATTCAAAGATGCAGTAGATATAATTACCTGGCTGAACAAAGAATCATAGAGTGCCATGAGACCATTCTGTCCAACAGCTGCACAAGCCTTCCCATCATAGTTGTTAAAGGCGCGCCTTGGGCACGCCTAAGGCGCTCAAGCGCTCAGGCTCAGGGGTCTGCGCCTAGATTGTTGATTTTTTGCTATTCCAGACTCATGTATCAAAGGCGCGCGCCTAGGTGCGCCTAGATGCGCCTAGGCGCGCCTCTTCAACATTTTTTTTTTTCGTTTTTTTTTTTTTAAGTTTTTTGAAATTGCTACTCAATTATTAAAGGGTTACACATTTTTAAGATAAAAATGGACAGCTCACTTATAAAATGATATAAATAGAGAATTAGGGTTAGGGTTTTAGTACTTGAACTTTCAAAACAAAGACAAAAAGGTGGGCTGCCTTCACCTCCACCGCCTACCTCCACCATCTGCCGCCTACTTGAACTTTATTTGTGTGTATGTTTTATGTGTTATAATGCTATTATGAGTTATTATGTATCATTATGTGATGTTATGTGATTTTTATCTTAGTTTAGATAGGTAATATGATTGTAAGTAGGATATATTTGTGTATATACGTTGTAAATTCAGTTTTGGGCAAAATGTAGCTCAGGCGCGCGCCTTGCGCCTTAGGCGCGCCTAGGGGTCCGTGCGCCTAGGTGCGCCTCTCCCTTTTAACAACTATGCTTCCCATCTATGTCAACTTGAGGTTTTTGTAAGTCAGTAAAACTGTGATACAAGATCGATTTCTAAGAAAAGCAAAACACAATCAAGCAAATGACTACTAATACTAAGTGCACATTTTTTTGCAAAATGTAAGCTTCCACACTGAATCATTGATGAAGGATAAAGACATTAACCTGCTGTTTAGCAGGCTCGTATACTTAAGCCTTTGGCGACCAGCTCCAACAGCCCAGATGTAATAAATTATGCAGCCCCAGATATAATAAATTATGCAGTAGCCTTGAGAGTTCAATGCTTCAAGCAGAACCATGACCAAATTAGCAGATAAGTTCATTTGATGTATAAATTAAACATTATATACTGAAGTTCACACTGTTGGAATTTTCTCAATTACACCCCCTTAGATGAACAACAGAAAGACGATGATGGTGATTAATTAGTAATTACACTCCTCACTCGTCAACCAAAGAATGGCATACAGGAAAATCTCAACCAGAGATCAGAAACTCAGAAGACTAACCTGCTCAAAGATGGCTCCAACTCTTCCAACTGCTAATCTTCCATCCTTACGCGTAACAACAGCAGTGCCTACCTACAATGAGCATCTCAACATCATCAATTTTGCAAATTTATATCTCCACAAAACCAGAATATAACAAATTCAATAATGCAATATTGTTTCAATTTTGCCCTAAATAAATTCCGATTCCCAACCGTGCGAATTCCGATTGTGCAATCAATAGTAATTTGTGGAGGAAATGCAGTGTCTCCATGAACTCATTGAAATTAAATCAAGTACGTACATGAAATCGTATATTAAAAAATAAAATTAAAAGAAAAAAATCAAACATTTAACCAGTATCATACCTTAAAAACAACCCGTTTGTCATTCTTTACAAAATCTCTGGTAGGATCCATGGCGAGCGAAGCTTGATTTATTTTCCAAGAAAAATGCAATGGGCAGGAATTGGCAGTTTGGGACGAAGCTTACGAGCGGAGTTTCGAAAACCCCTACGTTGAGGGAAGTATTTCTTTCTATATTTTCTATATTTTCAGTTTCAGTAGATTTTGACGATAGTAAGATGTCTGGTAGTAATATTTATCCTGGGTAAATTCATATGGTAATTTATTTCTATAAAGTATGCAAATATTAAATATTGAGACAAATATTAGATGTCCATGTGAAATATTGAGACAAATATTAGAACAGTTCAGTGTTGGTGTCTTAATTAGATGTCCATGTGAAATATTGAGACAAATATTAGAAAGAAAAAAAAATGAAAACATGACCTCTTCTTTTGGTGAAGTGAGTGTGGGTCTGCAATTTCAAAGAAACTTGGTAGAACGAGTAAGGCCACAAAACTCGATGCGTGTATCTATAGATATATCCCTAATTGGTATTTGCAGATTTTAACCTCATACCATATCCTCATACATGTATTAATTCTCTAGAAATTGGTTGATCATTGTATACGTATAGAAGATAAATTTGGTAGTGATCAATTGGAATAAATATATATAGTTTATGGCGGAAATTTGGTAGTGATCAATTGAAATAAATATATATAGTTTATGGCGGAAGTTGCCGTTACGACAGCTCCGTTACGACAGCTTTGGTTTTGGGTGGAGAAGGTGTCACCTTATATCGATCCCAGAAATATGCGAAGAAGATCGATAGGCGTAGGATGATAGAAGATAAGGTGAAAAAGGGTAATTTTGTCCTATCTATTAATAAATTTTAAATTTAAATATTTTAGGGTTTGTTTAGCAATTTCGGGGTGAATAGGCATAGCCAACCCCTATTAATATATTTCAATTAATAAATTTAATTAATATTATAGTTATAATTTAATTTTAATTATATTGGATTTAAATTTATTTAAATTTTTATTATTATTTCGTATTTAGATTTTAATTTTTAAAAAAGACTAAAAATATTACAATGGACTCATCTTCAACCTACACATATAGTTTAAGGGAAAAAGAATATTAACAATTGAATAATAATGAGTGATGCAAGTATTTTTAAATTACCTCCTTCATTCCATTATAATTGTCACATTTTTTGTTTTGTCCGTTACACAATAAATATCACATTCCAAAATAGAATTATCATATTAACTTATAACTTCAAAATACATATTAATTTCAAATTTACTATTTTCATATAACACATAACTACATACTTTATTACATAAAATAAAAACTACATTAACCCTAAAAATTAATAAAGTTAGTAAAATAAATTTTTTATTAAACTCTATTTCTATAGTAACTGTGTCACTTATTAAGGATGGAGGGAGTAATAAATAAAGTATAAATTATGTTTATGCATTAGGTGGTGGTAATATTTTTTGAACTAAGATTGATATTGAGGTTATTGTATGGATATAGTTTTTTTTTCTTTTAATGATGCAAATTTTACGGAAAATATAAAGTATAATGATAATTGTGAGACATGATATGGATTAATAAATTAGTCTTATGATTAAAAATTATACTCTTTATGTCTCATTTCAATAAGCTTTACATATTTATAATTTGGGTGCCTCATTTTAATCTTTATATTTTTTTTCGTAGATGAGTCACACAAAACAATTAATATATCTCCGTGAGAGGCCCTTACATTACACTAATACAACTACACACTTTAAATTAAAATGTTACTACTCTATCAATATACTATACATTAAAATATTATATTTTTTAATTTTTCATAAAAGACAAATGTAAACATTGAAATATGTTGAAGGAAGCACTACTTGACACACTTCATGTTAATGTTGTTATGTTATAAGTTACTATTTTACCAACAACTTTTTTTTTGGATTATTTAGTATTTTTTATGTATTAAATAAATTAAAAACTGCATTATATGGTGATAATAAATTTAAAATTAAAGTGTTTTATACTATTATTAGATTGTTTGAACATTTGGGGTTCAAAAAAGTGTGAAGTGTTTTTATGTTACTTAGTGAATAAGTTATGTATATATGTTTCATGTTAATATTAATGCATAATCCTACATTTTTTTGCTTAAATTAAGTAATATCTTCTTAAATACCCTTTCTGTCCGCTTTCAAGGGTATCATTTATTCATTTTGCGCCCCCAAGGGTCTCATTTCTTTTTTTATCCACACACACCCACTAATACAACTAAAAAATGGGACATACATCTCCACTAATACAATTACCCACTACACATTAAATAACAATAATCATTAATCTCCGTGCCCAAAAGCAAACGGCACCTTTGAATCCGGACGGAGGGAGTATATTAATTTGGAGTAATTCAATACACATGCCGTTTTCGGAATCATTTATCTTACGTGTTAAATTAATATGAGGTTTGAATATTATTTTACGTGGCGTCTCTAAAAATAATTCGTCAATGTGTCAAAATTATAGAGAATTAAATAATATACGTGGCGTCTTTAAAAATAATTCGTCTATGTGTCAAAATTATAGAGAATTAAATGAGATAATGTGTAACATTTATGTTATATTTAAATATTTTGTGAATTTTTATGTGTATTAAATATTTACTACGTTAATTGTGCAATTATCACATTGATTTCTAGAAATATTATTTATTTATTTTTTGTACGTAGAATATAATTAATTAATTTTAATAAATAATTACATAACAATTCACTATAAATATCTCTTTATGGGTTTATGTTTATTTACATTATCGATTAATATGATAAAATATTAAAAAATTTCTAAAATAAATAAAATTACATACACTTAATAAAATGACAAAAACTTGTATGAGACTATCTCATGTAAGGACTTACGTGAGACGGGTGAAAAATGATAACTTCTATAATAAAAAGTAATAATGATATTTCATGAACAATTTATAATATATAAATGAAAAGTGATAACATTTTATAGTAAAAGTGACGACGTTTTTTAGAGAAAGTGATAATTATTTAAAAAAAATATAAAATGGTGTGACGGTCTCACACAACACATACCTTAATAAAATTACACATTCCGCATATCCTCGAACACAAAAACATAATATTTTAGGATGTATACGAGGATTCGAAGGTATAAATAACAATAATATTTAAATTTAAAAATGTTTTATTTTGAATAAATTGTCAAATTATTAATTAGAAAATGAAAATTTGAAAATAATTTCAAATTTTGAAAATATAATCATAATCAAATTAGTAATTACTCATAGTGAAAACTTATAAATTAAGATTCCGAAATAAAAAAATATATTTAAAGTATAAAATTAAAATAATAAAAAAATATTTATTTAAAAACTTTAAAAAGATAATATAAAGATAATATATTATATTGTAGTATTTTTTTAATTTGATTAGAAAAAATAAGAATAATAACATACTACTTGCTATATAAGTTAAAGTTCTGCAAGTGCACCGGTGTAACAGGTGCATTGCAGAATGACCCTACATTTATAATTTTAATTTTACCCCTATAAATTAAGGAGTGAGTACAAGTGCACACAAACCCCAAAATTTATTAGACAAAGACGTGGACGAGACCGTTTCACGAATTTTATTTCGTGAGACGGATCCCTACTAATCGATTTGAGCGCTAGTTAACATATTTTTATTTTTCCGTCAAATTGACACTTTATGTAATATCATAGCGTGCTCGAAACCTACTAAATGCTGAAACCTCTTACAGTAAAACATCTATAAATTAATAGATTTGGGACCGAAAAATTTTATTAATTTAGAGATATATTATATAATCGATAAATTAATAATTTATTAATTTAAAGAGATTATATACAAAATAATATAATTTTAATAACTTATTTATACATATTAAGAATATATTAATAAGAATATATGATGATACTTTAAGGGACTTACAATTATATATTACTACTTGTAAATCAATTAATTATGTGATTATAGTATTTCATGAATTGTGTAATCATATATTATTTAATCATATTTATGAATTGTGTAATCATATAATATTTATCTATATTTTATAGGAGTAGATCAATATGTTGATCTATTTTATTTGTTTTTAACGTGGGTATAATCGAGAGATTTAAATATGAGATTAATGCAGATCTTAAGTTCAATAAAAAGCAAATAACAATAAATTCATACTATTTAACTAAATTATCTTAGAATGTTGAAGTTGATAATATATATACTCGTGTATTACACGGGTTGTAATGTTACAATTTTTAAAAAAAAATATATAATTCATATTTAATATAATTATTTATTCAAAACTAATCCAATATAAGTTTATTTCAAAAAAAAAAAGAACTAAATAAAAAATATAATCAAAAATGAAAACATTAAAATCAATTAAAAATTTGTAAAATTAACCATAATAAAGGTTAATTAAGTAAAAAATCAAAAGATTAAAATTATTACGTAATAATAATAATTAAAAGACTAAAGCAAAAATAAATAAAAACAAAAACTAATCAAAAGAGAATATAAAAAATATAAAAGAAACCGTGAGAAAAATATAATTAAAAGTGACATCATAAAAATTTAATTAAAAAATTTGTAAAATTAATCATGAAAAAAAGTTAATTACGTAAAAAAAATCAAAAGATTATAAAATTACATAATAACAAATAAAAAAACTAAAACAAATGAATAAATAAATAATTTAAAAAATATAAAAGAACAACAAAAGTTAATCAATAATAATAATAATTAAAAAAGGATACCTTTCTTTGAAATTTGAAAAAAGCTTTTGTTATGAATAAAATAAATAAATATAAAATAATAATCAAAAGAAAATATTAAAAATATGAAAGAAACAGTAAGAAAAATATAATCAAAAGTGAAATAAAAAAATTAATTATTTTTTTTGTAAAATTAACCATAAAAAAAATTAATTACTTAAAAAAATCAAAAGAAAGTTAATTACGTAAACAAATAAAAAGATTATAAAATTAAATATTAACCATTAAAAAAAACTAAAACCAATAAATAAATAATTAAAAAAACATAAAAGAACAAAAAAAAGCAATATAATAATAATAATTAAAAACGAATACCCGTCTTTTGAATTTGAAGAAAGCGTCATGATGAATATAAAATAAATAAAAACAAAAAATAATCAAAGAGAATATAAAAAAATATAAAAGAAACAGTAAGAAAAATATAATCAAAAGTGAAATAAAAAAATTAATTAAAAAATTGATAAAATTAACCATGAAAAAAAGTTAATTACGTAAAAAAATCAAAAGATTGTAAAATTACATACTAACAATGTAAAAAAAAAAACTAAAACCAAAAAATAAAAAAAAATTATTTAAAAAATATAAAAGAACATCAAAAATTAATCAATAAGAATAATAATAACAGATAAACAGATACCTTTTTTTAAAATTTGAAAAAAACTTTTGTTCGTCATGATGAAAAAAGTATGTGTGTAGAACAAATTAATAAAGAGTCTTATTTATATGTGGAGAATAAATAAATTTTCTAAATCTTAAAGTATATATGTGTTTTTATCTATAATAATTTTTAATTAATTTTGATTGATAATATCATAGTCAAACCTTAAAATATTATATGCATTTATCTAGATTAAATTTTAATTAATAATTAAAATAATTGAGATTTTTAATCTTAATTAAAAATTAAAATAATTGAGATAAATTCTGATTGCGAGACCTCATCAAAATTAAACTCTCCTTTAGTATATTAAATATATATATATATATATATAATTATTTTAATAATTATTAATTTATAGTTTCATTGGGACATTAAGTATTTTTTAGAATTTACTAAAAAAGTATTAGGAGTATTATTTAATTGATTGATACCCAAATTTGAATTGGTCCCAAGTTGGGACCGGACAAATTATTAATTTTATCGAGATTATTAATTTATAGAAGTTTTACTGTATTTCTTCTTTTCTTTTCTTTTTTAGTTAGTAATTTTCTATTTTTCTTTTAAAATAATATATTTTCTATTAATTAAAATTTTCTTTTAAAATGATTTTTCTTATTTATTTTTTATCTTTTATATTATGTGTCTTTTTAAATTAAAATAATTTTATTCGTTATTTTTCTATTTTACACTTGTTATAAATTTAATTTATTTTTTAAATCTTAATATTATAAATTTATAAAAAATTATAACATTTTAAATAAAAAGCGACACTTGATCAAAGAAAGGTGAAAAATGTCTAAATAAACTACTATTATATTTTATTAATAATTAATACAATAGATAAAAAGTAATAATATTTTCAATAAAAAGTTATATTTGATCAATAAAAGTAATAGCAATCCAATTAAATTATTTCATAATAATTAATAGGATGGATAAGAAGTAATAACACTTTTAATAAAATGTGATACATAATTAATAACCGACCAATTAAACTATTTCATGAATAATTAATAGATCGAATAAAAAGTGATAATATTTTTATATATATATATATATATACAATGAAAAGTGATAACTGTCAAAATGAACAATTTTATAAATAATTAGTGAAAAAATAAAAAAGTAATAACATTTTTTATAGCAATTGATATCTTATCAATAAAAACAAAAATGATAATCGTCTAATTGAACTATTTTAACAATTCGCCAGATGAATAAAGTGATAAAATATTTAATAAAAAGTGATGTTTAATCAATAAAAAGTGACAATAGTTCATTAAATTATTTTATGAATAATTCATTAAATAATAAAATGTGATATTTAATCATGAAAAAATAATAAAATATTTTTTTATAAAAATAAAATAAAAATACATAATACCTTTAATTATTAAGAAAAAGAAGAGAATAAAAGATAAACAATTTTCTAATTAATGACCCAGCAAAGCGACCCTTCATTTTCACCGTTAATTTGACGCGGTCGATCCTCTTAGTCAATTAATTGCTTAATGGATAATCCGTCACGAAATAAGATTCAAGGCGGTCTCGCAAAACACCTATCCAATTTATTATTATAGATAAGTTTGATTATGTAGTAGAGAATTAATTTTGGTTAGCGAAAAATGCTTCCCCAATATCTTTTTAACTTTTTTTTAATGAATGTATTTCGGTGTTCGATTTTTTTGTTATGACAATGACTTCTGTGGGCCATTCTTTTTTTTAAATTGGTAGAACCAGATTTACACGTCATCTATTCTAATATGGGTCAAACTCATTTGTAAGTATAATTTCCTCTTTGAATTTGGGATCTTCGATTATCGCCGCTAAAACCCTTTCGAAACTTACAGATCTCGAATTCCCATAATCTACCATTTCATGTATAGCTATGGCCACTGCAATGAAAACCCAAAGTGTTAGGCAAAGAGGAAGAAGAAGACGATAATTTGAGGTCGGCTGCTGAAGAGGAGGACACCGAAGCTCAGATAGACCCGATCATCAGACTTCAAGAAATTGCCATTACCACCTACGAAGAGAACGAAGATGTACTTCTTGATTTGTGTAATCAAATCTAGAGAGCCGAGGCCGCCACCGAGGCGGATTTGTCGGAGAGTCTCCGACTTAGAGCCGAGAGGATTGGAAGGTGAGACAATAGCGCCAAGGGAGAGCAAGGAAAGGTAGAGGAGGGGGATGTGGATTTAATTAGGGGAGAGAACAAAAGCGACATTGATGCCTTTTTTTTGCACGCAAAATTAATCCCCAAATACTAAGGATATTAGTTACAGCTTAAGCAAGTGACCAAGTTAAATATCGAACCCAAAAGACGACGTATTATCAATTTAATTATTTATCAAATTAATTAAGACGAAAGACAATTTAGTTTGAGGTTTGATTATCAACTACTAAACAATTAATTAAAATAACAAGTAAAATAAATAACACTGGAAGAATACGAAAGTGTCTCAAGAATGGAGAATATGTAGCTCAAGGATAATCCAGTTTTACTACTTAACTTCCTTCTCAGGTGTAGGCCGACTCTGCCTTGTGGACTATGGACGCATCACTAAACCATGCAAATCTATTCTACAAACACAAATAGATATGCGTGTAACACGTGTGAATAACCTTGGAGAAAGAGATATAATTTAACCTCATTTCTAGGTACTATCAGTATCAATTATTTCCCACGTCTGAAATCTAACCCGATATGATCTCCCTTTATAGGTACTATAAAATTACCCTCTTTATCCTGCTTACTAACCCGAATTCAATTCAATTAATAAACATTCATACATGATAGTTCTAATAAAGTTTCGGAGTCCCCTCACTTAGAATCATAATATGGAATCATGTTCAGCGGTGAATACACTCAATCTACAACCAAGATATATATTCAACTCTATATACCAATTGAAGATGCACAAAACGACCGTGGATATGGATTAAGAAAGCACAACCATATATAAAATCAATCTGCAAGTAGTGTTGTACGGAGAACACACAAGAGAGTTTAATGAATTCATAAAATCTTCAAAACCCTAAATCTACCAAAACGGTTCTAGCCCATGATGTTGCGAAGAAGAATCATGGGGGTTTGATAGATCTTACCCATATGTCTGGAAAATACAAGATAAATTAGAAAACGAATAAAACCCTAGATGTGGGAGTCGTCGCGTTCTTCTCCGTCTTGAATCCTCCTCTTGGTTCTCCTCTTGATTCCACAGACGAATCTTCACAGTGATGGATGGATGGAGAAAATAATGTGGATGATGTTTGGGGGGTGATCCCCCCTTGTGGGGTGTAGGATGATTGTGTTGCGGTCTCTTATTGGTGTGATTTGCATCCCCTATTATACTTGTAAGCTTTCCTTATGGACATTGGATGAGCTTTTTCTAGGAGAATATGCAAATACACGTACTGGGGTGTAAAACCCATCAAAAATAGATTTGTGTGTCCCCACTCGACCAGGTGGTCTTGGTCGAGCGGAGTCGACCTTGATCGAGCAGCATTGCACAGTCTCACCATTTCGCGCATAACTTCCACATCCAAACTTCGATTTGAGTAATTTTTACGCTCACCGATCCTCTATTACTTAGCTTTCTATCCATATAAATAACTCATAAAAACACTAACATTTTAAGGTATAAAAAGCCATGCACAGTGGCACAGTTGTGATGAGTAGAAACAAATTGCGCGATGTTACTATTTTGATCATAACTCCCTCGTTTGGACTTCGATTGAGGTTTTTCTTAAGCCAAAACAATCATATTTTCTGTGGATTTCTAACCATTTATCAAACTTTGAGTTTTGAGCTTAACACAAACACAGAAAAATTACACAAGTTGGACATGCGTTTTTCAGCATTCTTGCACAAGTTACAACTTTTCTCCAACGTTGCACTTTAGATCATTTTTCCACCTAAAATACAATAAAACACCTCAAACGCATATTTTTCTCAAATATATTGAATATAAGAAATTTGTGATAATATATGACAACAATTCCCATAAAAAATGTGTTAAATTGGACACTAAAACACACTTATTTTCACTCTCATCAGACGTAGTTCTTGGAGATGTTAAATTTGTGATGCAAATTAGAGGCTAGGGCATGCACGAGGTGGGGGAGATGAGAGAGAGGAATTCGGTGGCCGGTGGTGGCGTCAAGGAGGGGGAAGGTGGGAGAGTGGTTGAGCATGAGAGAGAAAACGTAATCTGGTAAGGAGGAGGGCGTGGTGGGTGGGGAGAAGGAAAGCAGGGGACGGAGGCTGTGGAAAGTGTTGGCTTTGGAACAAAAACCTCTCCCAGGATGCACAGTCGACATTGAGTTTCCCAATTGCGCCATTGTCTGGTTTGGTATGGTTAAGAGATGGAGGTGTCTTGTACTATGGGTCAAACTCATTTGTCATATATTCTCTCGCCGAATTCGCGAAGCCGCCCACCGGTTTCATCCCAGTCAAGGGCCACCTTCCGCCTTATGCCAATTAGAAAATGCCCGCCACCTCATTGCCGTCGAAACTTCTTCTGTTGTTCTTATAAATAAAAAATTAATAAAATTTGAACAACAAATTTTGGTTTGCCTCAACCCAGAAACCTCTGCATAGGAAGCCAACGTGTACGTTAAAAGCACGCTTATTTGAGTGTCTTCAATTTTGATTTGTCTATATTTTATTCTATTTAGTCAACAAGGTTACTTTTTCTTATTCAATAGAGTTTTAAATTTTGATCTGTTGTCAAGTTTGTAGGTTTTCGACTGAGCTAGAAGGTGCCTGATATTTGTATTTTAGATTATTTGTCAAAATTTTTGTCGAATTTGTGTTGCATTTATGGGCTGATATTTTTTTCATGTCTATTTGTTTTAAGAAACAATGTCACATTTTAAAAAAATATATTGAGAACAAACAATGCCAGTTGTTACTTATCCTAATTGGAGGACTCTTAAACCTTAAATTGTAAAATTATAAAACAGGTTGTGGAGTATTGCCGTAATCTATTATTGCCATAAATGTCTAATGATATCAGTATGCTGCTGTCTTACATGAAACTCAATGCAGAATTTTTATTTGTTAATTCTTGCTCATATTTTATTTAACTCTATGATCGTTTAACTAATTTCTTAAATTTGCAATCTCGGGGTGATGTAATTTATTTTACTTTTTCTTATTAATTGGATTACTCTTCATAAAGAATTAAGTTACTTTTTTTATGCTCAAATTTTTTAAGAAAAAAAAGTCATGTATTTTGAAGAATTAAATTGTATTCTTTCATATTAATTGTGTTACTCTTTTTAAATAATTATGTTACTATTTATAGATAATTAGGTTACTCCTTTTTTATACTCTAATTTTTTTAAAATGAAGTTGTGAAGAATTAAATTGTATGTTTTCTTATTAATTGGGTTACTCTTTATAAATAATTAGATCACTTTTTATATATAATTAGGTTACACTTTGATTTGATACTCTAATTTTTTAAAAAATGAAGTCATGTATTTTGAATAATTATATTATATATTTTCATATTACTCTCTATAAAGAATTATGTTATTCTTTGCTTTGATACTCTAATTTTTTAAAAATAAAGTCATCTATGTAAAGAATTAAATTATATGTTTTCATGTTAATTAAGTTACTCTTTATACAAAATTAGGTTACTCATTTTAAAGGACTAGGTTACTCTTTAATTTTATAAAATTTTTGAATTACTCTTTATATTGATTTGTTTATACATTGTTTTGTTTGGTTAATATCTTCTAAGTTACTCTAATATATTAATTAGATACTCTTTATAATGATTTGAGTTACTATGAATGAACTTTTGGATCACTATTGTTCATTGTTTACTGGTGCGTCATTTCAATATATATTCAATAAACTTAAAGATACGTACATATTCAGTCACTCATTAACTAAAAAAAGAAATCATGTTCAATAACAAGAATGTTTACTTGGTGGATTTTGTGCAAGCAAATGGATCACATATTCCATTCTTTGTTTGATCTCCATGATATTGACTATACAGTTTTAATTCCACGCATTGGTGGGGGACACAAGAGCCATTAGTTTATGTTTTTTCTTTCTGTTGTCCATGTTTAGACATGCATGGAAAGTATATTCCATTGTGATGAAGTCAAATCTTACTTGAATCCAATGGACTGCTGATCATTCTCATCAGAAAGCAAGAAAACATCCTCCCAATCTACGTCATCAATCCTCTCATCACTCTTCTTCTCAACCAATTTATGCAGGCGCTGCACCTGATAAAGAATATTTTCCATAGATAGTTTTACGTTCATATATTTTGTATATATTCTTGATTTGGTTGTAATCTCTTCCCTGATTATTAGGGATTGTTGTTGTACACCTATTTATATGTAAGTTTACTCAATCACCAATCATGGTGTGATCAATATACGAAATCTCACATTATCTCATGGTATCAGCCTGAGCACCCTAACCCTAATTCTTTCTTTCTACCGCCACCTTCAACTACTTTCTTCTCCACCATGGCTGCTCCTTCCGATCCCGTTCCGATCGCCACGATGATCCATATGATCACCATCAAGTTGTCTTCCTCAAATTACCTTCTGTGGAAATGCCAAATCATCCCTACCCTCACCTGTTTTGATCTTCTTGCTCACGTTGATGGTTCCTCTCAGCCTCCAGAAACCCATCTCCAAGCAGACGGGATCTCCTCCCCAAATCCGGCTTTCACGACATGGCGCACTACAGATCAGAAGTTGTTAGGGGTTCTTTTATCAACCCTAACCGAAGAAGCTCTTGCCGAGGTCGTGGACTGCACGACGTCTCGTGATACTTGGCTTGCATTAGAAGCCGCCTTCTCTCATTCTTCCACGTCCCGTGTACATCATCTGCGAGAGGAATTGCTCTCTCTCCGGCGCGGTAATCTTTCCGTTCAAGATTATGGCAAGAGATTCAAATCTCTTTGTGATCAACTCTCCGCCATCGGCAAGCATGTAGATGAGTCTGACAAGAGCCACTGGTTCTTACGTGGTCTGGGCATTCAATTTGCCAACTTTGCGGACACTCGTATGGCAATGACTCCGGTTCCTCCGTACTCTACTCTCTTGCATCAAGCAATCCAGTTCGACTTTATGAATCGATCGATGGAGGCTTCTACCGCTCCATCCCCTGCTGTGTTCACTGCCACAGCTTCCTCCTCTCGTCGTGGAGGCGTTACCTCTCGTTCAGCCCAACGTCATCCTGCTACGATTAGGCCTATTGCTCGCAGTGGATTCTCCGGTGGACGTGGCTTCTCTGGTTCTTCATCTGGCCCTCGCCGACCTCGCCGCCAGATTTGTAAAGGCGAGCATTATGCCGACAAATGCCCGCTATACATAAACCGTGCACATAGCCACTCTGCAGATCTCGCACAGGCCTTCCAGACATCTTGCAATGTTGCTAACTCCAGTCCTTCCCCAGTTTCGGATTGGTTTGTCGACTCAGGGGCTTCTGCCCATATTGCCACCGAACCATGCTCCTTGGATTCGGTTGAGCCTTACACCGGTGCTAATTCAGTCGTCGTTGGAAATGGCAAGTCCCTTTCTATTTCACATACTGGATTTCGAAATTTATCTCCTCATATTGGTTTAAATGACGTCCTAGTTGTTCCTCAGATGACAAAGAATCTTTTGTCCATCAGTAAGCTGACTAAAGATTATCCTGTCATCGTCTTATTTTCTGATAAATCTTTCGTTGTTCAGCATCGTCAAACCAAGGATATTCTGGCCAGAGGAAGATGTGATCGAGGCTTGTACTTGCTCGATGGAAATGTTGCTGCTTTACAGGCAGTTCTCTCCTCCACACCAATAAAAGCAAGTTTTAGTTTGTGGCATTCTCGATTGGGGCATGTCTCATCTTCTACTATTTCCTTGTTGAATAATTTGGGACATCTTTCTGTTACTTCCCTGTTACCCAATCCGGATATTTGTTCTTCTTGCCAGTTGGCCAAGAGCAAACGATTATCGTTTCAATTAAATAATAAACGTGCTTCTGCAGTTCTTGATCTTGTGCACTGCGATTTATGGGGCCCTGCCCCCATTATGACTTCTGATTGGTATCGGTATTATGTTGCCTTTATTGATGATTATTCCAGGTTTACGTGGATTTTTCCAATGCATGCCAAATCTGATTTCTATGATGTTCTGCTTCACTTTCATTCATTTGTGTGCAATCTGTTCTCTTCCACCTTGAAAGTCTTTCAGAGTGATGGTGGTACGGAGTTTGTTAATCATAGAGTGCGTAGTTTCATGGATACGAATGGTATTCATCATCGTCTTTCTTGCCCTTATACACCTCAGCAAAATGGCAGGGCGGAAAGAAAACATCGTCATATTGTGGAAACTGGATTATCAATGATGTTTCATGCTCATGTTCCTTCTCATTTTTGGTTTGATGCATTCGCTGCGGCTGTTTATGTCATCAATCGTTTACCCTCTTCGGTGCTGGATAAGAAGTCTCCATTTGAGGTATTGTTTGGAGTAATTCCGAATTACACAAATTTTAAGACTTTTGGCTGCAGAGTTTATCCATATTTACGGGACTACGCTGCAAATAAACTTGCTCCTCGGAGTCAGCCATGTATTTTCTTGGGGTATAGCACCACTTATAAAGGGTTTCGGTGTTACGATCCTATTACTGCACGCATCTTTGTGACACGCCATGCTATTTTCGATGAAAGTCACTTTCCTTTCTCTCCAGCTAGTCCATCTTCGGTGTCTCATGATCATATTTCGCCGTTTACTTTTGAGGAACCGATGGGATCCTCTTCACAATTGCACCGTGAGGGAACGGATTCTTTACCTTGTCGGCCTTGCACTCTTCCCGCTGATAATTCTTCCTGTTTTGCTCCATCGTCGTCAATACCACCATCGGAAGCCGACCCAGAATCTGCTCGTCATGAAGACACGGCCCCTAATCTTGATCCGCCCGACCATACTCCTATTCTGCCGTCTAACCAACCTCGTCATCATATGGTCACACGGGCAAAAGCAGGTATTTTTAAACCTAAATATCCTGTACATCTTGCATCCACGGCTCTTTTGATTGCACTCTCTACGTCTTCTGAGCCTCGAGGTTTCAAATCAGCTTCCAAATCTCCACATTGGCTCGCTGCAATGAGAGAGGAAATGGATGCTTTGCATACTAATCGTACTTGGGATTTGATACATCCACCTCCGGACGCAAATATTGTTGGCTCGAAATGGGTTTTCCGCACTAAATATAAACCCGATGGATCAATTGAACGTTATAAGGCACGTCTCGTGGTACAGGGTTTTACTCAGATACCTGGTGTTGACTTCGGCCACACGTTTAGCCCTGTTGTTAAGGCTGCAACGGTACGCTTAATTCTTGCTCTCTCCGTGCACAATCGCTGGCCATTGCATCAACTTGATGTAAAAAATGCTTTCTTAAATGGTGTGCTTTCTAAGCCAGTTTATATGGAGCAACCACCTGGATTCACTGATCCACGTTTTCCAACTCATGTGTGTCGGCTTAGAAAGGCGCTGTATGGCCTTCGGCAAGCGCCACTCGCTTGGTTCCAACGTTTTAGCTCTTTTTTGCTCAACCTCGGAATTCAGCAGAGTCGCTCTGACTCTTCTTTATTCTTTTTTCGTCAACGTTCTGATATGATCTATCTGTTGCTATATGTTGATGACATTATCATCACTGGAAGCAATCAAGCTATGCTTCAAGCATTTCTGCAACGAACTGCTGCTGAGTTTGCAATCAAAGATCTAGGAAGGCTAAACTACTTCCTTGGCCTTGAAGTTTCTTATACCTCTACCGGCATTTTTGTTGGTCAAGCGAAGTATGCGCATGACATTTTGAAACGCGCAGAACTACTAGATGCCAAGCCAGTGGCGACACCTCTAGCGGCTGGTGCTTCATTATCCAGCTCGGGTGAATTATTTTCAGATCCCACTAGCTATCGTTCACTGGTTGGGGCCTTACAGTATCTCACCATCACTCGTCCTGACTTGTCTTATGCGGTCAATCAAGTGAGCCAGTTCTTGCAGTCTCCCACTGTAGATCATTTTCTTGCCGTGAAGCGCATTCTGAGATACGTTAAGGGTACTCTTCATTATGGCTTGTCTTTCACATCTCGCTCTGATCTCTCTCTTATTGGTTATTCGGATGCTGACTGGGCCCGTTGCACTGACACACGGCGATCTACTTATGGCTATTCGATCTTTCTGGGAGGAAATCTTGTGTCATGGAGTGCAAAGAAGCAACCCATAGTTTCTCGTTCTAGCTGTGAATCGGAATATAGAGCCTTGGCTAACGCTGCTTCGGAAGTTATTTGGGTTTCTAATCTTCTTCATGAGCTTGGCGTTCTATGTCCACAGCCGCCTATTCTTCTATGTGATAATAGAAGTGCTATTTTTCTGAGTCAAAATCTGATTGCGCATAAACGGGCTAAACATATTGAGATTGATTGTCATTTTATTCGTGAACTCGTTTCCAGTGGCAAGTTGCTTACTCAGTTCGTTCCGTCTTTTATGCAACTAGCGGATGTGTTTACTAAAAGCCTTCCTCGTCCTACTTTTGAATTACTTCGTTCCAAGCTCTGCGTTTGTCTCAACCCCACGCATCGCTTGACGGGGGGTGATAAAGAATATTTTCCATAGATAGTTTTACGTTCATATATTTTGTATATATTCTTGATTTGGTTGTAATCTCTTCCCTGATTATTAGGGATTGTTGTTGTACACCTATTTATATGTAAGTTTACTCAATCACCAATCATGGTGTGATCAATATACGAAATCTCACATTATCTCAGCACCATTTTGGAGTTCTTGAAAAAGCTCTCTCTATCTTGTAGCACTCTGATGCCAACGCCAACAAATATGGGATTTTCGGGCTTTACGTTGGATATGGGCTTAGCGAGGCAGCAGCGGTTGTTTGCGACTTAGGCAAGGGCGGGGAATCGATGGCGACTGGCGGCGTCATCCGACAGCAGGGGTCGTCGAGGTGAAGGCGGCAGCAACTGTAGGATGAGGAAAGTAATTAGTGTGGACAGTGAACCGAGGCAGTGGTGGTCGCGAGGAGCGGCATGGTTCACAATCTCCGGCATGTTTCCCGTCCTTGTAATACAAGATTAGGAAGAAGAAAAAGAGAGATGTTTTAACTCACATGTAAAACAAGATTAGGCAAACATGGCCTCTTGGAAGAAACTTTTGATTTCGTCATCATTACGAGAGTCATGAAGCAGCATTAATCGAGTATGTATGAAGATTATTGGTTAAGAAAAGTATTAACATATAAGGCCAGATGCTGAATAGATATAGTTTAATGAGCTTATATGAAATATGAGGGAAAAAGAGGCAGTGAGCATCTAGAAAAACTCCAGAATTTATAAATAAATAAGCACTGAAGTAAGATAAAGTATAATAAGTTGAGAACAAGGCAATATGTACAACAACCAAATTATAAAGCATGCTTAAAATTTAATTAAATGCAAAAAAGGATATATGATGTAATACACTAAAGCAATACTCCTTGAATTTATATCTCAATAGTAATCAGTTCCATCACATTGAAAAACTATTCTCGTTAGCCATTAGATATAAGTTCTACCATTTCTTTAATTTACGTCAAAACATTTCCGCTAAAGAAGCAACCAAACATCAAATAGCTGAAAAAAAATTATGAAAGGATATGACCAGCAGTCACGTAAACTGATACCACCAAGTCATTGAATCTGTCGATTGCTTTTAAAAACCTAATATAAAAACATACATAAATCACAAAAAAACAGACAATAATTACCATCAATCAAGCATTGTAATTTTCTTGCAATCAACCATAAGCACGCTATAAAAACGACAAACACTCAGGAAATGAAGCAGAGATCTCACATGGCACTTGTAGTCCACGCCATGTCCTGAACAATGTCACAAGGAGGGGATCTGTCCGACATCGTTTCCTATGTATCAGAGAGTCGCATTACTTTCAAAGTACTTGAATTCGACGCGATAGGATTCCTCACGGTGGCGTTGGCGGACGCCTAAATTAAACAACTCGTTTTATGGAGGATGAGGATGCAGAAGGATATTTGGAGAGCGACGGTTGCGGAGTGGTCTCTGACAACATGCAACAAACTTGATTCCAGCGTGGGATGAATGCTTCAGATAGCATATTCAATTTATGGATGTTGTTGGTGCTCTGCGAGGATCTAGTAGAGTTACCAGTGGACGTCGGGGGTGAAGCAACGATAGCTGGCTGGGATTGGAGATGATGAAATTGAGAGAAAGAAGAATTACCTGTAGCCGCAAGTGGATTATGCATAAGAGGGTTTTGTCCCATTAAAAAGAGGATCAGTTCACCAAATATTAGTAGGACCGATCATACCCTAATCACTCTCTTTTATTTTTAAAGATAGATCTAGTGTGAGACCATCCGTGAGACGGGCTATCACTTTACTTAATTAAATCTGTTAATTAAAATAAGGCAGTCGTTTAGAAAAGAAGAATAAAAGCCGCATGCTGCTGCAGCATTGAGTTTAGAGATGTTAATACGGTCCGGCACCGTATATCTAGTCCGTTTAATCTGGAAAAATGTAGGTTTAAGTTTTTATAAGTAGTGGCTTCGTGTAAATCGGGTCATTTTTGGCCCGGATCAATTAGCCCATGACCCTATAGGTTAATAGGGCTGACCCAGTTAGCCCGATTAAATTTTTTATATTAAAAAATTAATTAATAATATACTTAAATTATTAAAGTTAATAATAATTTTTTTATGTTAACAAATAATTTCTATTGATAATTATATCTAATAGTAATTTAATGTCCTCTAATATCATACTACTTTTTTTGTTGGTTTATCATTTTAAAATAAAATAATTTAAGAATAAAGTATGTGAGACATTTAAAAAAGTAATATTGAAAATAAACTATCTTGATTCACAAATAATATTAATGTATTTGGAATCCTAAAATTATTTTTTATTTTTTAGGTATAAACTTATAAATTTATAGTTCATTATTAATGTTAGAACAACATTTGATGTATTTTTAATGTTTAATTATGTTTAAAATTAAATTAATATTTTTTTATTTTTTTATTCATCGACCCGTTAGTGGTCCGTTTAGTCCGACACCCGCTAGGGTTAGGGTTATGTTCGCATAAATGACGGTCCGTTTAACATGGACCGCTTAACCCATGACCCATTTATCCTGTAGCCCTATAGATCTGGCCCTGTAGGTTCAGGTCCAGCACGTTTAACATCCCTAATTTGTGTTCGCCGTTGACCATTTTATTCATTACAATACTTTTTCCAATCCCTTATATTAAATGAAATATAAACAGATTATTTTATTATTATTAATTTTTATTTTATTTTAGTTTTTATAAAAAAAATATAATCATTTTTTCATGATTAAGTATCACTTTTATTATGAAAGTTATCACTTATTATTTATTTTACAAATTGTTCATAAAATATTTAATTTAAACGATTATTACTTTTTATTGATAACTTATCATTTTTTATTAAAATTATTGTCAATTTTTATTTATTTATAGCACGTAGTGTTCATAAAATTATTCTATTATATGATTGTCACTTTTCATTAATCATAAATCACTTTTTATCAATAATATTATTACTTTTTATGTGTCCTACTAATTATTCATAAAATATTTTAATTGGTTTGTTATCACTTTTTATTGATTAATTATCACTTTTTATTAAAAATGTAGTATTACTTTTTATAAATTCTAGTATCAATCATTAGTAAAATAGTACAATTGGACGATTATCAATTTTCATCAATTATATATCAAATATTATCACTTTTTATATATTTTATTAATTATTTACGAAATGCTTTAATTGGATGATTATTACTTTTCATTAATTAGATATCACTTTTTATTAATTAAAAAAATATCACTTTTAGAAATTGTTAGCACTTTTTTTTAAATATATAATATTCAAATTTAAAAATAAATTAAATTCATAACAAAATTTGGATTTGAAAAAAAAATTATTTTAATTTAAAAAGAAAAAAAATTATATGAATAATGGAATTTAAATTAAGAATAATATGAAAAAATATTTATTTAATTAGTAAATTATAAAATTAATAAAAGAAAAAGGTTATTAAAAGAAACAGGAATTGAAATGATGAACGTGGGCGTCTCCAAGTTTCGATCACGTTATCATTAACAATCTTTTTAATTAAGGGTAAAAATGTATTCGTATCACAGAATGAGATCCATGAGACGATCTCGCACAAATTTTCGTTTTTTTTTTAAAATGTACTTCATATGAATTATCTCATACATATTTGAGGCACTCTCTTTTGAGACGGGGTATTTGTGAGACGAGTGTGAGACGAGTTGACCCATTACTAAAGTATATTTATTATATAGATAAAGTATGATTATTTGTAATTAAATTATATTAACAATGAATCATATTAATAATACGCTAAAATCATACTTTAATATATAATTAAGTATACCTTAGAAAATATACTTTAAGAACCATTAAATATATTTTATTTATACAATAAGCATACTTTAATGATGATCCATACGTCGCACAAATAACCCATCTCATAAGACTTTGTCTACATGTTTTCATCTTTATTATGCGCTATTAGCTGCATGAATTTTCATAGGCCATAACTACAATATATTTAGTATTATGGGTTAATTTGGAATTACTTTAAAGGCTGAAACCATAATAATTTGAAGGAAAAAAACATGACATCATTAAATATAAGACGGAAGTGAAATATAATTAGGAAAAATTATTAATAGGTAAATACTTTGAACCCATAATTATTGTGAGAAACATTGATTTAAAAAAATTACTCTCACACACAAAATATTAAATTAAAACACCAAATAATAACCTTAATTCATTATAATCCCATACACTTATAAATCACAAATCCTAAACCCCTTACTCACTCATCCATTGCCGCCGTCGGCCGGTCATCGGACTACCGTCGTTCGGTCGCCGGCCAGCCGCCGAACCTCCGCCGTCGATGGCCGGCCGCCGAATATACTTTTTTTGTTGCAAACACTCTTTTTACTGTGCACAATTTTGCTGCACACAAATATTTATGTGCATCACATTGTAAGGGTAATATTGGAATATCACTATATATTTTTGTAGTTAGTAGTAATATTTTTATATGTTTGTATTTTGTAGTAGTGTTATCAGAACCGGACTGAGCCGCCGGTTCGATCGGTTCAATAGGAACCGGTGCCAGGACCGGTCTGAAATACCCCAAGAACCATTTTTGTGATCAAACCGAAAGAACCTGGTCAAAACCGATCAGAACCGACATATCCGGTTTGAACTGGACAACCAGAAATCATCGATTTTTATTTTTACCAGGACACACAGCGTGTTGTACATGACTGAAGGCTGACGGCAAATGGCAGATCGGTACAGCGGACGGTGGCGGACGACATATCGGAATAGCAGCTGACAGCGACGGACGACAGATCGGATGAAGCGCTATATATGAGCTACCGGCTACGTAAGCTTTCACGAACTCGTACATCCTTGACGTTTTTCGCTGCTGCCATTGTTGAAGTTTGAAGAGATCTCTGTAGTCTTTTGAAGTCTGTAATTCTTTACTAGTGAGATAAGAGGGGAGCGGTGGTGGTGGCATCAGATTAGGTTAATAGATGGTGATATAGGTAGAGGTTGATATAAGTAGAGGGGCCCAATTATTAATTTATATTAAAAGGCCCAATTTGGGGGTTATGTAAGTGGAGGGCCCAATTTGGGGGTTATGTAAGTGGAGGGCCCAATTGAATGGTGATGACCCAAACTTTATAAAATTAAGTAAAATCCAATTATTGATACAAAATAAAAAAATTATAAAAAATGTATTATTATTGTTTTTCCGACTGAACCGTCCGGTCCGACCGTGAACCATTAGGATCACCGGTTCGATGTCCGGTCCAATTATGAAAACACTGTTTTGTAGTAATAAATGAGTTGTTAATGTACTTAGTAAGTACTCCTTATAGTTACTTAATATTGCACTTGTACTTAGTAACCTATTATTACTCTGAAATTATGTATTCTTCAAATAAAATTAATCGCAAATAAAAAAAATAAAATCAATGAATTGATGGGATTCAGTTCTTCGGTAAGAAATTAAAGTTTTTTCTTATTTTACCCTCACCAATATTTCTTTACTATATTTTTACCCTTTGTTTATCATATTAAAAATCATGTAATATATTAAAAGTTACATTATTAATTTCAAAATATAAATGTGATGTCTTTTCATTTTTCATATCATTTGAAGTCATAAAATTTTTTAATCTTATTAATATATTAATAAGTTTATTCACTAAAAGGTTCAATTAATTTCAAATTCATGTAACTTTTGGATTTCTAACTTAATACATTTATCTTGAACTTAATAAATGCAACTCTTGAATTTTTAATAAAATACAACACTTGGATTTCTATATTTCACCTATATATATTAAGTGATTAAGAGCTTACCATGAGCAAGACAATTTGTCTTTAATCATGTAATGCACTATTTCATATAGTTAGATTATCAGAGCAATTAACTTGATGAGTTTGATAAAGAGTAGCATCCATGGTAGGTAGCTTGAGAAATAATAAAATTTTAAGTTCAATATTTTCACCCAGTACAACATTCACAGTATTGGGCCAATATTGCTGCACTACCAAATTCCATTACCACAAAAAGAAAATTATGATTATATGTTTATGTGAGGGAGAGTGAGAGAGTGAGAGAATGAATTATCTTTTTATTTCTATATTTCTTATAATGTTCAAATAATTTATTTCCTTTTTAATGAGATTTAAGATTTTATCTTAAGTTTAATGTTAGTTTGCATTGTCTTTTCATTTCTACGTTGTTTATAATATTTTGTTGATTATTCTTTGTATTAAAGATTATTGTAAATTATTCAAATTTTATTGTAGAACACATAAACAAAGCGAGCTTCCCTCAGACGGTGCCAACTATTGATGTGTGTTCTTAGTTAGTTATAATTGATCTTAATAAGGGAAATATATTTAAGTAACTGAACTAAGAACGATCACAACAAACATAATAAATCATGAAGAGATGAGATACGGCCAAAGATTTCTCCAACCTTTTTATTACCTATCTCAAGAACAACACTCATAAAAATCCTCCCCCAAATTACAATTGTAATGCCGTGTTTGAGAATGAGTAACATGTTTCTCTCTTGTGAGAGAAGTTATTTATGCCTATAGCAAACCCTAATGGTTTACCAATCTAATGCTGCCATATAGACGGGGACAAATGGAAATTAATTGGAGGGAGGGTACCACTCCAGCTGTTTGTGGGTTATTGTAGGTGCTACCAGACGTTCGCAGAGTGAGCATACTTTCTTTTGTTCTTTGCTCGCTTCTCATTGGTGGATGGAGAAGAGCATGCCTGGTGCGTGTTGTTCTTTAGCTAAGTGATATTTAGAGTGCCTTTCCTTACCGTTATTCTTATCCTTGTGCATGTTATCCTAATTTCCTAGAGATGGATGTATTCCCTTATCGTTCCGATACCTATTAGTGAGCGACCAATGATTCTTCCTATCTCAGGAGGCGGTAGATTTCCGAAGAGAGCTTCGCTTTTTGGACTTCCTGAACATCCCCCTTGGCCTCGGGACCCTGTTACTCGGCCAAAAGATATTTCGGCCGTTAGCCCCTTAGACCAGCTTTCCGTGGCCTGGCCCCTTTCAGCTTTATTCCATCCTGTCCTGCTATGGTTATAGGCTCGTCCTAGGCCCTCTTCTGATTGTATGCCTTTTCCTTCTCGGGGTTTACCTTTTCTGGCCCTTAGTTAAAGCGAGAATTACCTCCCTATTGGTTATTGAGCTTCTCGATGGTGGGCTTTATTACTGCTAGTATCACTAGTGTTGGGCTTTCGGCCCATTAGCATGTGGGATATAATGCCCATAACATATATATATATATATATATATATATATATATATATATATATATATATATATATATATATATATATATATATATATATATATATATATATATATATATATATATAATATCAAACCTAATACACCCACCCAAAAAACATATAACATAACATTCATACACTTCTAAACCCCAACACATTCGCCCCTTCCCCCTTACATTTTCTTAATTACCAAAGAGTGGAAAAACCTTAACCCAACCTATTCTAGCACTCAAATTCACCAAACTAGTATAATGTTGGATGGAGAAATAACAAAGATGTTAAATGTACATTATTTTAAGCATTTTTACTAACTTAAATGACATTTTAAAGTACATATACTCTGTAGCTGTCGCAATTTTTTCTACAAACCAGGAATGAAAGATATTATATTGTTCGTCTAACGACAGACGAAATATTTGGATCCGTTCATCCAACGTTGGCCAAACAGAGGGCATTCTGTCATTTAACATTGGTCGAACAAAGGGCATTCTATGGCCAGACGTTGACGTCTAACCAGGACCGAACATCTTACATCTAATTCTCAATAATGTAATGCTCAATCACGATGACCTAATATCTAAATCATCCTTTTCGGTTCAAAATAACATAATTTATGTATATACCTGAAATTTAATCAATGTACTTACACTAAGCTTAAATCTGAAGAAAACTTGATAGAAGAATTTGATTAATGCAAATATTATAATACATACTATAATTCGTAGAAATAGATTTCTATCACCAATTAATTTTTTCGATTAGCCTCTTCTTTCTTGTTCTCCATACATGTTTCAATTTGATAAAAGGTGAGAGTTTATTCTTCCTTTTTTTCTTCTTTTGAAAAGATGAATTAGGTGGGGTTATGAGGTTAGTGGAGGTGGGGGTATGATGTTAATGGGTATTGGCCAATATATTTAATTTTATTAAAAGATAATAAATGAAAATAAGAAAAGGGGAGAGGAAAGAAAAATGAAAAGATGAAAGTAGTCAATAAAATAAGTCAAACAAGCGGCTTAAAAAAGGCCTAAAACAGATGGCCTTGAACACAACCTAACTCAAAAAATTTTATAATATGCTCATGCTGCTGGAAGAACCTATAATAAGCTTAGAATTAACATCAGACCAACACATGGCCTTAACCAAGAACTAAACTAATCCAAACATTAGTAACCGAAAAAGCTATTGAAAAAAGGAATAACAACCAGTAACCTCCTTGGATTATATATGCAGCATCATAGGATGAGGAGGTCATGGCAGCAATTTAGTTTAAAATAATTTTGTGGGTGTCTTTTTTATGAGAGTGTATTTATAATTATAGATTTTAATTGTTCATATATGATGTGTATATTAAGTAAATGGTGTATGAAGTAAAATTAAGGGTATATATATGAATATATAGTTATATAATTTAGGAGATTTATAGTTTACACATTTGTAATATTCTCTCCGTTCCCATAATAGGTATCTATTTTGCCATTTTGGTCAGTCTCGTACAAATATCCATTTTCTTTTTAGGTTGATGTAACTGATGAACGTTTTCTCAACACAAAAAATTAATCCTCAAGTGTAAAGGATATCAATTGTAGTTTTGATAGGCGACCAAGTGATTATCGAACCTAAGGGATTGATTATTATCAATTTAATTATATTCTAGTTAACTAAAACTATGTTGGCAAATTGGTTTGGAATAGTTACGAAACTAAATAACATATAACTTTAATAGCAAATTAAATAAACAAGCAATGGAGAAAACACGGTTGTGATCAAGTAAGAAATTAGGTAGTTCTTCGGGTCATCCAGTTTTACTGATTAACTTCATTTTCATGTGTTATTATCCGACTCAGCCTTGTGCCTTATGGATGCAACACTAAACCATGCTAGTTTACTCTATAGACACAAGCAAACAAGTGTATGACACGTGTGAATAACCTCGGAGAAAGAGATATAATTCACCTTATTTCTAGGTACTATCGGTATCAATCATTTTCCATGCACTTAGTACTCTAACCCGATATGATCTCCCTTTTTAGGTACTATGACGTTATACTCTTTATCCTACTTATTAACCCAAATAATATTTAATTAACAAGTATTTATATAAGATAGTTTTAATAAAACTTTGGAATCCATTCACTTAGAATTATAACATGTAATCCTGCTCAGCAGTGAACGCACTCAATCAATAACTAAGATATATATTCAGACTTTACATAACAGTTAATGATGCACAAAACGACTATGAGTATGAATTAAAAAGCACAATCTTATATAAAATAAACCACAAGTAGTGTTGTACAGAGTTTACACATGGAAATTCAATTAACTCATAAAACTTTCATAACCCTAGAACTGCCGGAGCAGCTCTAGCCCATTATTGATTTAGGAATAATCATGGTTAATTGGTATGATCTTACTTGACTCGCCATACGAACCTCTCTTCAAGACTCCTTGAGATGATGGTAGGGTTTCGGTGGTGGATGGATAATTAGTCTTCTTCTTCTTTTCCTGTGAAAGCTCTTCTTTTATACTTATAAACTCTCCTTACGGGCCTTGGATGGGCTTCTTGAGCAAACACACACATTAAATATGTAAAAATACGAATATGGTAAGTTTTCGCACTTCAGTTCGACCAACAGGCCAGGTCGAATCATCCCCCGCTGGTCGAACTCCAGGTAGAATCGACCTGTAAGTTGGTTGTGGGTGCGTCTCTTCAGGCTTCTAGTTCGACCACGGTTCGACCAAATGGTTGGTCGAACCACAATGTCGTGTTCGAACAGCACTCTCGGCACTTCTTCTTCATCGGTTCGACCACAGGTGCTAGTCGAACCATCTCCTTTTTGGTCGAATCCCATGCCTGCTTGGTCGAATCCACCTTTAAATCTCCCTCTTTTCAGATCCGATCACTTCCAACTCGTTTTCCTTCTAAAATCAACTCAAATAACCTTCAAGACACCTGATTCATGACTTTCCACCACATATATAGATTCACATCGAATTACAACCATCTAACACACCATTATTACACGAATCCGGGCTCGAGACTCGTTAATTTATACACTCATCAAACCCCCAAACTTACATATTGCTCGTCCCGAGGCAACACAATCAAAAATCATAAGAGTAGTGTAAAATTCACTCAGCTACCACATTCATACAATTCATATTCACACATGCAATTTCATCAATCGAAAACAAGTATCACTAGCATCATATATATCATTCATGCAAAACATCACTCAATTATGATGCAATTCGGAGTACAAAGTCATCTAGCTCACAGGATAAGTATTTACTCTCACTCTTTAGTGTAAAAGATGTACACTTCAATAGGTCAGTATACACTCATAATCAATTCATACTTCAGCGTAACCATAAGCTTGGCAAGGGTCTCAAAAATCAACTTACAATTAACTCCTTACTAGGATCACAAATGACTTGTTTTTGGGTTTTAATGTTGGCTCTTTGGTTTAGGAAAATTTAAATAAAGTGACTAATTCACTAGTAGAGATTTACCTTGGAATTTTACTTTTCGTCATTCAGCTTCATCTTTTTCTCCAATTTCTTCTCATGCTCTTCATGGTTCGAATTCTCCTTCTTTTCCTTAGCATCAACATCATCTATCTTTAATGAGCAAGGGTACCAATTTCGGGCACTATCCTACTAAGCAGTCGGGGTACCAATTTCAGGCACTACCCCAGCAACGGCGCCAAGAACTTGATGAGCATTTCCTCAACACACAATTAATCCTCAAGTGTAAAGGATATCAATTGTAGTTTCGATAGGCGACCAAGTGATTATCGAACTCAAGGGACGAATTATTATCAATTTAATTATATTCTAATTAACTAAGACTATGTTGGCAAATTGATTTGGAATAGTTACAAAACTAAATAACATATAACTTTAATAGCAAATTAAATAAACAAGCAATGGAGAAAATACGGTTGTGATCAAGTAAGAAATTAGATAGTTCTTCGGGTCATCCAGTTTTACTGATTAATTTTCTTTCCATGTGTTATTATCCGAATCTGCCTTGTGGCTTATGGATGCATCACTAAACTATGCTAGTTTACTCTATAGACACAAGCAAACAAGCGTATGACACGTGTGAATAACCTCGGAGCAAGAGATATAATTCACCCCCTTTCTAGGTACTATCAGTATCAATTATTTCCCATGCACTTAGTACTCTAATCCGACATGATCTCCCTTTTTAGGTACTATGACGTTATACTCTTTATCCTACTTATTAACCCGAATAATATTCAATTAACAGATATTTATATAAGATAGTTCTAATAAAACTTCAGAATCCCTTCACTTAGAATTATAACATGTAATCATACTCAGCAGTGAACGTACTCAATCAATAACCAAGATATGTATTCAGACTCTACATAACAGTTAATGATGCACAAAACAACTGTGAGTATGAATTAAAAAAGTACAATCTTTTATATAAAATAAACCACAAGTAGTGTTGTACGGAGTTTACACATGGAAATTCAATTAACTCATAAAACTTTCATAATCCTAGAACTACTGGAGCGGCTCTAACCCATGATTGATCTAGGAATAATCATGGTTAATTGGTATGATCTTACTTGACTCGCCAGACGAACCTCTCTTCACGAATCATTGAGATGATGGTAGAGTTTCGGTGGTGGATGGATAATTAGTCTTCTTCTTCTCCTGCAAAAGCTCTTCTTTTATACTTGTAAACTCTCCTTACGGGCCTTGGATGAGCTTCTTGAGCAAACACACGCATTAAAGGTATAAAAATACAAATATGGTAAGTTTCCGCACTTCAGTTCGACCAACAGGCCAGGTTGAATCGTCCCCCACTAGTCAAACTCCATGTCGAATCGACCTGTAAGTTGGTTATGGGTCCCTGATTCGACCAGAATCCTGGTCGAACCCCATACTCTCTGGTTGAACCACAATGTCGTGGTCGAACGGCACTCTCAAGGTTTCTTCTTCATCGGTTCGAACTATCTCCTTCTTGGTCGAATCCACCTCTAAATCTCCCTCTTTTCAGATCCGATCACTTCCAACACTTTTTCATTTGAAAATCAACTCAAATATCCTTCAAGACACCTGTTTCATGACTTTACACCACATATATCTATTCACATCAAATTACAACTATCTAACACACCATTATTACATGAATCCGGGCTCGAGACACGTGAATTTACACACTCATCAGTAACCCACAAAATAATATTATAATACTCAACCACTACACACAGGACCTATACTCAACACTAATACACTACTCATTAGACATTAAAATATTATATACATCAATCACTACACATTAAGGCGTTGTTTACTGATTGTTGATTTGTGTGCACTAAAAGTGTATCCCCAAGTGTAGGGAATTAGTTGCAGCTCAGCGTGTGAACAAGTCTAATATCGTACCTAGAGGATAATTTTAGACTCTCTAATTAACTCTATTTATGACAATCCAAATATAAGACACATCTGGTTTTTCAAAAGAATTAATAATCTAAAGATGAAAAAAAATAATTATTGAAAATAATAAAATAGCAAATAAAAAAATAATACGCAAGTGTTCAAGGGAGAAGATAAGATAGCTCTAAGAAACCCAGTTAAAATTGGTCAAATTAAATCACTAGACAATCAGTTATAATTCCTGCAGATTTTATGAAAGTAATCACATAATTATGTTAATTTTTTTTAACTAAACTTAAAACATGAATCTAGTTTAAACCCTCTGATGCAGAAGAATAATTGCTACTCCCTTTCTAGGTACTTCATGCAAAATTCCATTAAAGCCTAGAACATTAAACTTCCCTTTTATAGGTACTTGGGAAGTAAACTTCAATTCCCACCTAACAATCTAAGAAACCAAATCCTCTAAAATGTTAATTAATAGATATATTAAATGTCCAATATTATAATTTATATGGTTAGATCCCCTTTACCCATAACAAATAGACAAATATAATTACTTATGATATAAGCAACAATCATACATATACATAAGACAATCACATATAATGAATGAGGGCATGCCAAATAAGATAAAAGTATATGTCTTAATTCAAATCATTAATAATGGAATAAAAGTGCTGCAGAAATAATTACCTAGTCTAGGTTATCAATTCAATCTAATTCAAACCTTCAATATCTAGAACTATCAAAAAAAAATACCAGTCTATGGTATTACAAGCAACACCCATGGTTAGAGTAGGAAACATTCCATTAGGTTTATAATTCAAAAGAAAAAATGGAAGAAATATAAAACCCTAGATGTGGCGTGATTCTACGTTCTTTCCTTCGTGATTCTGAACCTTCTCCATTCTCCTTCTCAAGTAAGCAAAACTGATGAACTCTCCAATGGCGGGATGGGTGGATAGGATGATGAATCTAGATTTCTGTATTGTGGCAGGGAAAGAAAGTGAAAAGTGATGAAGAGTTATAAAGAGTTATGGAGAGTTATTGCTTATGAATCCCAAGTGCCTCTTTTATAGGTGTGTAAACCCCTTCATTAGGTCTTCTCACAAATAAATAATACTTGAGCTTAAAAAGAATGAACAATCATGAATATGGGCCTTCTCGCACGTGCCCGTGTGTTCTCCACTGTTGAAGCGCATGTGATCCTTCATGATCATGCGTTTCTTCAAGGCCAACGCACGATGATGTTTACATGCTTGTGATTGTGCATTCATCCTTCTTCAGTGCAAGATGACGACCGTGCTCATGCGGTTGGTCAGAACATAATGCACGAGATACTTATATTTTCCACTTTTCGTCCTTTTTTACCTAAAACACGTAATAACACCTCTAATGCACCAATATCTTAAATATGTGAAAATTAACCATTTAGTGCTTAAATATGACTTAAAATTCCACAAAATGATGCTAAATCGGAGTCCAAAACATGTAGATTTTCACACTAAACATTTAAATAAGGGGTTAACCTAAGTTAACCCCTAATTTATCCTGACAAGAGTCTGTTTACATGACAAGTTAAAAGGTTACCCAGGACCTTGTCGGCCCAGTGTAATTCCACTTTGGACCTTGTTTCGTAATCATCTCATTTTGGGCGGATAAGAAAAGGTTAGAAGGATTATCTTGGAAAATTACTTTTTTATCCTCAATTTGCCTGTTGAGAGTCACTTCTTCTCCCCTTCATCGCTAATCCCCATCCTTCATCACTATGTTCTGTATGTAGAACACTTCATGCGCTAATTGTCGAGTGGCGGTGGCGGCGATGAAGGAACAATATCCTTCCTCATTCAGCTCCTTTCGGAGCTTGAATTAATCTGTTTGGATTTACTTTCTATAGCTGCGGCATCAGAAAAAGATGTTCTCATTATCGTTGCTTCATCTCAACAACCCTCTGATTTTCCACAGCTTCCATCAAGATCTGATCAATCAACTCTTGTTACGCTGACTGATGAGAATGAAAATTCATGTAATTTGAGCTCTGATTTATGTGATAATAATGTGTGATTTGATCTAAAGTCGAGATAAATCGAGATATGTAGTAGAAAGTCACGGATCAGATACGTTTGAGGCCATTTGAGCTGATTTTCAAAGAAAAATAGGACAGAAATGCTTAGAATCGGAAGGGGAGTGTTCAGGGACCTGGTTTGACCAAGGAGAACCTGGTTCGACGAACTATGAAGGTCGAACCACTCGCTTGGAGGTTCGTCTAGATCACCGATGTTGATTCGACCCTAGTTCGACTTGGTTCGACCTTGGTTCGACTAAGGGTGTAGGTCGAACCACTACATGAGACATCGTCAGATCTGTATTTTTACACCTTCTGTATGTGTTTTCACCTAAAAAACCCATTAGAGGTCCATTGGAAGAGTTAGAAGTATAAAAGGAAGGTCATACACATCCGAACAGGAACCGTATTCCTTCAACACAACATTCAAACCCTACCATCATCCGGAGGAGCTGTAGAAAGAGATTCATCTGTCAAATCAAGTGAGTGCCAAGTGAAGATTCAAGACGGAGAGAGATGCGATGGTGCCCAAACCTGGGGTTTACTTCACATCTTAATTTATCTTGTAATTTTCAAGACTATGGGTAAGGTCAATCCAACCACCATGACTGTTCTTCGATCAATCATGGGCTAGAACCGCTTTGGTAGTTCTAAGGTTTATGAAGGTTTTATGAGTTAATTGAACTTTCGTGTGTATTCTCCGTACAACGCTACTTGTAGTTTATTTTATATAAGACTATGCATTTATAATTCATACTCTGAGTTGTTTTGTGCATCATTAACTGTTATGTGGAGTCTAAATATATATCTTAGTTATTAATTGAGTGCGTTCATTGCTGAACAGAATTTCATGTTATGATTCTAAGTGAGGGGACTCCGAAGCTTCATTAGAACTATCTTATATAAATACTTGTTAATTGAATCTGATCCGGGTTATAAGTTGGATAAAGAGAATAATATCATGGTACATATAAAGGAGATCATATCGGGTTAGAGTAATTAGTGCACGAGAAATAATTGATACTGATAGTACCTAGAAAGAGGGGTGAATTATATCTCTTGCTCCAAGGTTATTCACACGCGTTATATGCTTATGTACTTGTGTCTATAGAGTAGATTTGCATAGTTTAGTGATATGTTCATATTCCAAAAGACAGCGTCGGACATTGATACACGGGAGGGAAATTAATGAGTGAAACTGAATTGCCTGAAGAACTACTTATTTTCTCACTTGTTCAGTTTCGTTTAATCTCTACTGCTTTTATTTTATTCGCTATTTTATTTGTTTAGTAGTTAATTAATTACCACAACTTAAATTGCCAAATTTGGTCTTAATAAATTAGTTCATAATTTAATTAATAATAATCCGTAATTTGGGTTCGATAAATATAACTTGGTTGCTTATCAAAGCTACAATAACATCCTTCATACTTGGGGATTAATTGTATGTTGAGAAAATGCTCATCATTGACCCTTGAAGCGGCGGATCCTCCATTTTTGGCTGCCAATTGTAGTATGTAATCGCCGGAAGCACCTCCAGTTCATCGGCTTCTGACGAGACGACGGCGAATGACCGCGCTCGTGATCCTCTTCAATGAAAAGATGAACAACTCAACGGATCAAAAGACTCGCCTTAGGTGTCCCCGATTCCCATGCCTTCTCATCGCCGCCAATCTTGCTCAACTCACCACCATCTACTGCCGACATGAATTAAAAGGGAGGAGATGAGGGATTACAGGCACGAGAATTAACAATCTTGGGAGAGAGAATAAACATTGGGAGTAAAAAGATCCGTACAAATAACAGCTACTGTGAAGAAAATTGTCTTACCTTGGTAATGGGGATAATTTTGTAAAACCATTTTATTTGTAACCCTTCAAGTAAAAATACCTAAGGACAACATTAACATGAGCTAACCTTCACTCAAAGGGTTAAATTAACCGCGACTGAGTTAACCCTGAACCAGAAGTACACGGCCCTTAAATCATTATACTTTATAATCCACGTGCAAAAAACAGATGGATACCTATCAACGGGATAGAAGAATTATTTGATTCGCATTATTGAGTATATCTATAAATATATCTATAGGAAGATGAAAAAGATACAACAAAATATACCAATTAAATATATAGAATTAATGAGTAAATTGTCAATTCTCAAATAATTAAATCATATATATATATATATATATATATATATATGATTTAATTATATATATATAATTATTAATTATTAATTTATAGAAACCTTAAATATACATTATGATTTTTAAATAAATATTATCTTATTATTTAATTGATTGTTACTAAAATTTGAATTGGTACCATGTTGGGATAGGACAAACTATTAGTTTTATCAACTTTATTAATTTATCGAGATTCTACAATTGTTGGCTCATGGCAAAAGCCCACCGAGCTCAGCAATTAACTCTGTTCACTAAGTTCAGGAATTTAAATTGGGGCATCAACAAATATTCCACTTTTATTACTCCCTCCGTCACACCGAAAGGTTACCATTTACTTTTGTCCGTAGATTAAGGAGTATCATTATTTATGTGTCGTGAAAGTTATATTAGTAGTGAGTGGTGAGCCATATGTGGGGCTCTTTTATTAAAAATAAAAAATGGGACCTTTGAATGAGAAACTCAATATAGTAAAATGAAGACCTTTCGGTGGAACAGAGGAAGTAATTATTTTTAAAGATGCCATTCATTATAATTTTTAATTAACCCTATACTGCATTCCATTTTGTGACTACATCTATACTACATCTCATTGATCTGAGAACGGGACTGGACTGGCCGGTTCGACAGGTTGAACCGGAAACCGACTGGGAAACCGGTCTAAAAAGGTCTATAAAACCATTTGGGGCATCAAATTGGGAAAAATCGGGCAGAACCAGTTCGGACCGAGAAAACCGGATGAACCGATTGACCCAAAAATTGCCGATTATTTTTCTTCTAATTTCTTTTTTTTAAGCGTTGACAGGTTCTCACGTTTATGATATGATAACTAGAATGATAGTATCATAGAAATATAGAAGTATAGAATCTTGGTTCTATTTTGGAATTTTTTGAAATATATTTAACCTTTTTAAAAATATTTGATGATTTTTTTTATTTATTAATTTATTTTTATTTAAATATGTATTTATTTATATAATTATATGTATATTTATGTATATTAATGTAAAATTATATATAAAATAATAAATATAATTAAAAATATATAATTTTTAGTTTTCCAGTTGAACCCTCGGTCCGGCCGATCGGACCGGTCCGACCTTGAACCGTTAGGGTCACCGATTTGGCCTCCAGTCCAATTTTCTAATCACTGCTACATCTGCAACCTACCTCATACATAATTTTCGTACAACACCTTATCCGACTACGCTTGTGATCTCATACATATTTTTTTTTATGCCACATCTCATGCGACCATCCTGCTACTTCATATACAATTTTTCTCATGCTTTATTTACTAACATATGTGCAATGTTGCAGTTGACTATGTATGTAATTATACATGCGACTATCTAGTATATAATGAGTGACAAAAAGTCAAAAAGTGATATTTTTTCAAAAAGAACTATATTGGGTAGTATTTTACAAAATTAATTATTTGTGGCATTTTTCACAAATTTTTAATTAAAATTTCTATTTATATGCTTCTTTTTTAGTGGATAGTTTAATAGGTTGATAGAGAATTTGTCTCACGAATCAAATCCGTTTAGTCATACAAGTGTTTAATTGACTGTGCTAATTACAAATTAACAAGATATAAAATTATATTTTATAATATGTCCGGTTTACGTCTCTTAAAGTTGAAAGATAATTTTAAATCTCTTTATGTTTGTTTTCAATTCTATGAATGAATCAATTTAGATTTATGAGCAACACTCTATGTGAAAATTTTTTACGTCTTTTTGAATAAATATAATTTTTTATTTAAAATATTATTGTTATTATTAAAAATATTATTTTATCACTTTTTATTTATACTACTCAATTATCACTTTTCATTAATCGAAGTATCAATTTTTAATAAAATATTATTATTATTTATCCATCTCATGAAATTTATCGACATGCTCACACAAGTGTTTGCCTTGGATTTTCAAAATTCATCTCTATGTTTTAAAAATCACCGCTATATACAACTAAAATCTTATTAATTCTTAACACACACATGTACCATATATTATCTCTTATCAATTAATTTTTTTTCACTTTCTAGATCTACTATAACTCATAGCTTCTCTTAGGCCATGATTGGTATGATGGAATAGAGTGGGAATGGAATCGTCATTCCTAATTCTATTCTCATTCATGCAATTGGTATATTTTTATTGATGGGAATCCCGATTCCAAAGGAATGCGTATTCCCTTATTTATAGGAATGACCATTCATCTCACCCCCCATGGTATTGCCTATTCCATTCCTAGTTCCCCATCCCCCTCCCCACCACACACACACACACACACATATATATATATATATATATATATATATATATATATAGTAATATTTATTAAAAATATTTGTATTAAATTATTTAATAAAAAATAAAATATTAAATCATTTAAAATCTAAATAAAAAAATTAAATATTTTTATATACTCAACCCAATAAAAAAATATAAAATTAAATTAAATTCTTAAAATTCTTAAATATAAATGTATATAATTATTTTAATATTTATTGAAAATAAAAATGAATAAATTATATATAAAAAATTAATATTATTAATTAAATTGAATATATACATGTAATGTAAATATAATATAATTTTTTATACATAGTTTCATGTTTTTAATATATATAATTTTTTTATTTGTATTTTAAATTTTATTTATATTTTAAAAATATTAATATTTTATTTTATTTTTAATTTAATATTTTTCTATAATTATTAAAATATATAAAATCATGACTAAAATTTAAGGGTTAATTGCAAAAAAAACCACAAACTTTACTTATATTGCAAATTAATCCCCACTTTTGAGAAATTGCAAAAAAAAATCATAATCTTTAAGTATTGTTGCAAAAAAAAAAACTCAATTTGTGACTAATAGTAAGGTTTTTTTAAAAACAATACTTAAAAGTTGTGTTTTTTTTTGCAATTTCTCAAAAGTAAGGATTAATTTACAATCAGAGAAAAGTTCATGGTTTTTTTTGTAATTAACCCAAATTTTAATTAATTTAATAATTTATATAAATTAAATACTATATAAAAATACTATTAATGAGATTAAAATTAATTAAAGAATACAAATTCTATTACTTAAGTTATTTCTGAACGATACCAATCATGATAAAAATAATTTTTAATCATTCCATTCTCATTACTACTCTATTCATGAGTTCATTTCATTCCCCTCTTATTCAATTCAGTCATACCAATCTAGCCGTTATAGTACTCCCTCCGTCCTCTTGAACGATATTCGTTTACTTTTTGCACGTGGATTAAGAAATATGATAATTTAATGTAGGATGAGATAAATAATATTCTAATGTGTAGTTGGTAGTTGTATTAGTGTTGAGTGTGAGGTCATATGTAGTGGTTGTGAGTCACATCAATCCAAAAAGGAAAATTGATACTTTGTAATGGAACGGTGGAAAAATGGATACGTATCGATGAGACGGAGGAAATATTAATTGTTATGCTATTACAAATATCATCATATATATCATAGATAATAATTCATGACAAACATTAATTAAATAATTTGGGGTACAAATTATGACAAATTATGATAAATTGGGTACAAACATTAAGTAATTATAGTGTAAATTTATTAAAAATTATGATAAATTGTGTATAAATTTATATTAATTAAATAATTTGGGGTACAAATTAATTAATATACAACTATTTATACATATAAATATATATATAAAAATTTAAAAAAAATTAGGGGTGAGGGTTGGGGGGTGAGGGTTGAGGGGTTTGGGGGTAAAGCCGTATCCCTACTGATCCACGTGCCAATCAAGTATTTACATACTCAAGTTCTAACTCTTAATTATTAGCTCAATATTTCGACTTAATTAACTCTATTCGTTTAGAGTAACAAGAATTCGAACAAATATTTTATGAAATCAAATAACTCACAAACCCCTTAATTTGTTTATATCGTGCATGATGTGGATGGAGTCCAAAAAATATTGAGAATGAATTTATACGAAATATCATGTGGGTTTCAGTATAGGCATTTTTAATATTTTACATTTTAAATTGGATAGATTACAGCACATTTCTGACCAAACTCTGGGGTTGACCATAGAGTCAATCTCATTGGCCTCTTTCGTGTGGGCCCCTTTTGTTGACAAATCCTAAAGCCTTCATTCGTGGGTTTCCCGCACGCGCCTATATTAGCACGTGGTCACGAGAATAAAATATTTATGATATAGTAGTCAGCAATCAAAGAGGTTAAATAATATAAAAACCAAATTATATTCACAGAAAGTCACCTGTAACTCCACCATTTTCTCCCTTTCTCTCTCTCCTCAGCATCACCTACCTCACTTTCTCTCTCTACATTTCTCCTCAGCCAATAGCATCCCTTTTTCCACCACAGTAGTATCTCTTCTCAGCCACTCTCACTCAAACATTTCGTCGAACACATAGCGGCCATGTTTGTTCTGTCCCTTCTCCGGCGAAAGGAAGCCTCCGCCGCCGAAACTCGCCGGAACCCAGTCCCGCCTCCCTGATCCGTTGATGAGCTGATCATTTAACGTCGGAATCGTGCATTATTCGAGATGGTAATCTAAACCCTTCTCTCCTTGCTCTGTCTGTCGTCTGTCCGAATTCGTAGACTCAGTAGCCGGTTTGGATGTCGAATTCGAATTCGATCTCAATTGAGGCGTCTGAAGACGTTGCAGTGAAGGCGGTGAATAAGCGGTATGAAGGTTTAGTGGGTGTTCGAACGAAAGCTGTGAAAGGGAAAGGAGCTTGGTATTGGACTCATCTTGAGCCCATTTTAATCAGGAATCCAGAAACCAACGCTCCCAATGCTGTGAAGCTGAAATGCACTCTCTGTGATGCTGCATTCTCTGCTTCGAACCCATCAAGAACTGCTTCTGAGCACCTCAAGAGAGGGGCCTGTCCGAATTTCAACATAATGTTGAAGCCCGTTTCGGAGTTACCCCCCTTGGCTTCACCTTCTTCCCAGAAGAATCATAAGAAGAGAAGCTCACTGTCTCAGCAATCCATGTGCACTTCTCTGGATGTGTATCCAATCAACATGATTGATTCCTCTCGTTTGCCCACTTTTCTTCCACCTCAAGCTGGACGGTCTTCGGGTGGTTTGAGTGTGAAGCCACTGGTGTTGTCTGGTGGCCAAGATGATTTGGGGCCATTGGCTCTGTTGGAAAACAGTGTGAAGAAGCTCAAAAGCCCCAAATCCTCACCTTCTCCCTCACTCACCAAACACCAGGTGAATAAGGCATTTGACTACTTGGCTGATTGGTTTTATGAGTCATGTGGTTCGGTTTCGTTCTCCAATCTTGAACATCCCAAGTTCAAGGCTTTTCTTAATCAGGTGGGGTTGCCTTCAGTGTCCAGAAGGGATATCCTAACTGCAAGGCTTGACTCAAAGTTTGAGGAAGCAAGAATGGAGGCTGATGCTAGAATCACGGATGCAGCATTCTTTCAGGTTGCTTCTGATGGGTGGAAGAGCAAGAATTATGCTACTGAGAACCAACGGTTGGTTAAGTTCACAGTGAATCTCCCCAATGGAACAAGAGTTTTCCAAAGGGCAGTGTACTGTGATGGTGCCACTGTGCCACCAGAGTATGCAGAGGAGGTTTTGTGGGAGACGATTCGAGGGGTTTGCGGTAACAATGCTCGGAGATGCATGGGGATCGTTTCAGATAAGTATAAGGCTAAAGCACTGAGAAATTTAGAACTTCAGAATCAATGGATGGTCAATTTATCTTGTCAGCTTCAGGCATTCTTTAATTTAATAAAGGACTTGTGTAGAGAACTTCCACTATTGAAGAATGTAAGTGATAATTGTATGAAAATCGCGAATTTAATCAATTCTACGCCTCAGATTAGGAATAGTTTGCTTAAGTTTAGGTTGCAAGGGCTTGATCTTGCAGGGTTTATTAGAGTTCCTCCACCTAAACATGACATCTCAATGAGTTTGGGTCCTTTTGTTGCTATGTTGGATGATTTATTGAGTTGCTCTAGAATTCTACATCTAATTGTGTTGGATGATTCATATAAAGTTGTTTCCATGGCTGATATTACTGCCAGGGAAGTCGCCGATGTTATTCAGGACGGTGGGTTCTGGAACGACGTAGAAGCTGTTCATTCACTGGTGAAGATGATCATGGGAATGGCTGAAGAGATCGAGGCTGAAAGGCCATTAGTAGGGCAGTGTCTTCCTCTTTGGGAGGAATTGAGGTCTAAAGTAAAGAATTGGTGCTCCAAGTACAACATTGCTGAAGGACCTGTTGAGAAGATATTCGAAAGGCGTTTTAGAAAGAGCTATCATCCAGCATGGTCGGCTGCATACATTCTTGATCCATTGTACTTGATCAAAGATGAAAGTGGGAAGTATCTTCCCCCGTTCAAGTACTTGACACACGAGCAAGAGAAGGACGTTGACAAGCTTGTAACGCGGTTGGTTTCGAGGGAAGAAGCTCACATTGCTATATTGGAACTCATGAAATGGAGATCAGAAGGTCTAGACCCTCTATATGCTCAGGCTGTTCAGGTGAAGCAACGAGACCCCGTTTCAGGGAAAATGAAGGTTGCAAATCCTCAGAGCAGTAGGATTGTCTGGGAAACATGCCTAAAAGATTTCAAATCATTGAGTGAAGTTGCAGTGAGGCTTCTTTTCCTTCACGCAACCTCATCCGCGCTCAAGTACGATTGGTCCTTCACAAGATGGTTTTGTGGACAAGGCCGGTCACAGTCGAGCCTCGAGAGGGCTCAAAAGCTGGTCTTCGTTGCAGCTCAGGCGAAGCTGATCAACACGGACCATTCCAGTGCAGAAGAAAAAGATGTTGAACTCTTTGGAACCATGAATGGTGAGGATGACATGCTTAATGAGGTTCTTGTAGATACAAGGTCTGTCTAGTGTGTTTCTCTATTAACTCTTGTAGGATTTATTAATATTTGTTGTCCCTTTGTTTCTTGTTGGTTTGTGTAGTTCTTTGAGTAGAAGAATTTGGAGATTCTTGTTGTGTAGATAGGAAATGCATTATTGTTTGTAGTTAATTAGAAATATCATTCAAAAATAGAGCAAGCAATCATTAGGTTTTTGATCCTTTATTTAAGATCTAATATTTTACATATCTAAACTGTATCCATATCATTGTTTGAGATTGCTATGGGGCCACACTTATTTAGATTATATCACATAATGCTTCTCAACTCTTGTTAAAAGTAATGTAGATTAACTGCATTTATTATCTTGGCATGATTATTTAGAAAAATGGACTAATCCATCTAATCCTGCCAGCATTTGTTTCATTTCGGTTTGGAAACAGGTTCTAAATTTATCGTTTGTTAAACTTGTTCTAGTTTGGAATTTTATATTTGAAGGAGTATTACAAATACTCCATATTAATAACACGAAAATGTGTACGTATTTAAATACTGGAGTATGTACTAAGTTTTTAGGGCAAGTATTGTTTCAAATTGTCTATGAGACCATTTTACGTTTTCGTCAATAGTTATAACTTTTGTTATAAAATGTTATGATCTTCGCTATAAAGTGTTATAATTTTTTATTTATATTATAAATTGTTAATGAAATAGTTAATTGCACCGTTATCACTTTTTGTCTATAGAGTCACTTTTTATTAATAATATAATCACTTTTTATCTATTTAATGTAAACTCTTACGTGAGACTGTTTCTTATAAGTTTTTGTCGTATACATGTCATAATCATAGTTTGTAATGTGTTCTTTTGCTATTTTTTTTTCTCTTCCAATTTTCTTTTCCGAAAATCCATTTTTCAACATGATAATGTATTCCCTCCATCCCACTGCATCGTGTGCATTTTGTCATTTTATTCTATCCCAATACAAAGTGTGAATTTTTATTTTTATACTTTTTTTAAGTAAATGAGACACACACAAAATTTATATCTCTCAATGGGACCCACAAACAATACTAGTACAACTACTTACTATACATTAAAATTTTTATATTTTTAAACTCACAACATATTAAAATATTATATCTTTTATTGTATGTACAAAAAAACAAGAGTGGGGCTCTTGTGCCCCCGGGCACACCGTGCCCCTTTGTAATTTTCGTGCCCATTTACAATTTAAACTCATAGCAATATATAGGTTTAAATAGAATAGGGAGGGGAAGAGTTGTGTTCACATGAGGACACAGACCGTGTCCCCGTATTCTCGGGGAGCAGAAACTTTTGCCCAAAAACAAATGCACCTGCTTGTGTTGGGACAAATGGGTATCAGTTAAGTAAATCTTCTATTTAGTAATCAATATAAAACTTGTTTATATACAGTGTTTTTTTGTCAAACAATGTTGATTCGATCTAACAAAAAAATTTGTGTGGATGGGTATAAGTTAAGTAAATCTTCTATTTAGTAATCAGTATAAAACTTTTTTATATACAATGTTTTTTTTGTCAAACAATGTTAATTCGATCTAATAAAAAAATTTGTGTTTTTCATGAATACTCCCCCATCCCACCCAAAAGGTAGTTTTTACTTTTTGCACGTGGATTAAGAAATATTATTATTTGATATATGTAGTGGGTAGTTGTATTAATGGGAGTGTGTGCCCCATATTTTAATTGTATTAGTATGAGTGAGTCCCATGTGTATAAAAAAGGAAAGAAGACTCTTTGGGTGAGACACTCAAAATGAAAAAAAGAGATCCTTTGGGTGGGACGGAGGGAGTATGCTTCTAGAATTGGCAACATACAAAAAGTTTTCATGTGAAAATACAGGTGGAAATAGAGAAAATATCAATTTTGGTCCTATATCTTTTTCAAATCCAATTTTAGTCCTGTAACTTTTGTTATTTTCAATTTTAGTCATTTTAGTTTCAATTTTGGTCCTATAATTTTTAAATTTTCAATCTTAGTTCTATAAGTTTCAAATTTAGTCCTGTATCTTTTTAAATTATCAAAATTAATCCTGTATCTTTTGAAATATGATATACTTTATAATATGACTAATTTTGAAAATTCAAAAAGATACAGGACTAAATTTGAAACTTATAGGACTAAAATTGAAATTTTAAAAGTTACAAGACCAAAATTGAAACTAAAAGGACTAAAATTGAAAATATTAAAAGTTATAGGATTAAAATTGGATTTCGTAAAAGATACATGACCAAAATTGATATTTTCTCTGTGGAAATATATTCTAATATTTTGGATGATCTACCTTTTAAGTCTTATTAATTGTCAGTCCGACAAGAAATTAGTTTGTTATTAACTTGAATGGGTATCCTTTATCGTTTGCTGGACTCAATGATAGGGAACTTGAAAATCTTTTTTTTTCAATGAGTTAGTTTCTTGTATACTAGTGCACTAAGTTATTTAAATGTATAATATTTTGTCATGTATGTATACACTGTCAGTTGAAATATGAAAATATTAATATTTAATTAGATTTTTTTTCTTAAAAATCAAGAGAATAATTTTTATACTAAATTGTACAATATTCAATATTAAGAGTACAAAATTTTGACTTGAGCTGACAGCCCTAGATTTGTATGTCTTGGTGCAAGACTTTGATTTATTATTATTATTATTTTATTTTTTGGAAAAATGTCTCCTGAGCACTTAAAAATAAAACTTATACAATTTGTTAGAGAAATTTTAAATAGTTTTTTTATAAAAGTATTTTTAGTTTTTTTAATAAAAATTTGATGCTACAATTGAATATTGAAAAGTAGTAAAATACTCCCACCGTACTAGGCTAAGAGGTATGAAAAATAACAATTTGGGTGCATAAAGTTTACTTCGTGCGATTGTGCCCCTAGTGCTTAGAATATCAATTTTTTTTTGAGTTGTGTGTCGCACCCTCAAAAGAAAGGTTTTTTTTTCTTCTTATTATTATTAATTTTTTTTTTTGAAATTCATCAAATTTGTTGTTTTTTTAAAAAAACTTTATATTCATTTTCGTTGAAATGTTTTATAATGTTGTTTCTTTCAGTAATATTCGAATGGGTTAATTACATTATTTTGTTTCTAATCACATTACTAGCTTTTTTGACACAATATTTTTTTGTTTTACAAAGAACATTCGAGCCAACCAAACTTTTGTATTTTGCATGGATGAATCTTGGAAAGTGTCACATACAATTGTTCATACGAGAATATATGTTGTGGGAGATACACTCCAACATTTAGGATTATTTGTCCTTGAACCATGTTTATCGTTATTGCAAAACAAAGTGTGATCGGAAACTGTTTTCTTATGAACTTAAATGGGGATCCTCATCAATTGTTGGGCTCAATGATTTGGGTGGAATGAATGTTCTTTTTCCAATATGTTCCCCAATTATAATCTCAGCTCATATCAAATGCTTAGTAAAACTTTGGCAAATAAATCAGTTGCTATTGCACAGCCCATTTACTGGACACTAGTTCCTCAACAATATAATAGGGTAATTTTGTTTTAGCATTAGATGATGAGATTGAATTCCGTTCGGTAATAAGGTATTAGGAAATTCTTCTTGGTAATGGCTCCCTGAATCATCAATATCATTGTCATAACTGATGAACTCTGTGATTTCTCCTAAAAACTTTTTAAGCATTATCTGATTTAGTTCGTCAATATTTTTTTGTAGTTGTAGGATGTCTCGTTAAGTAATGTACTCCAAAGATTCTGCATTCCTCTCAATATCAGTGTAAATAGAATTTATCAAATTGAATTATGAAAAAAATGTCTTTCTGATGAGATAGAGTGATTTGGTCAGGCAATGAGATATGTTCATTTATCACATTTCTTTTAGTCTCATTCCCTATCTTGAGCAAATACTCTACAAAATTCTTATCCCCCACGGTTTGCATATTTCTGGATAGTTGTATTTTCGCTATTTTTTTCCAAAGGTAAGATCGAGCCAAACTCTCACGTTTCGCCTATTGTCTTCTATTTTTGGTACAACTTGGAGTACCTACCTTAAATCACTTCCAAATACTATTACCCATCCTCCAAATGTTTGAGAACTATTCATTTATCCCGAAATGTTCTGTCAACAGCTTCAAATGTAGTTCTACTTGCCATTGGCGCTTCATCCCATATTATTAACGTTGCTCTTCTAATTAACTATGCCCGACCTCTCTGTTTTGAAATATTACAAATTGTTGATTCATTAGTTTATAAAGGAATGTGAAATCTTGAGTGTGTTATTTTGCATCCTAGCAATATAGAAGCAGCAAACCTTGAAGTTGCAGTGGCAAGCGCAATCATCCTGCATGATCATTTTTCTGCCAACACTGTCTTGGAAATATATTTATGTGCCTTTAAGTCCATCTACAAAAAAACTACAGTTTTCTTATTGTACACTCGTTCGAGTATGATCTTGTATGAATTCATTTGTCTTAATTTAGGGAATGAGCACTTTCCAAAAAAATTTCAAGCATTTTAATAGCCAGTTCCTCCGCAATTTCTTTTGATACTCCATGAACTTTTTGTGTGTCATTCCAATCAATTTTTGATAAGTCGAATGAACGTACTTTTTTCCACATTGACTCAAGAAATGATCCAATATCTTGAAGTGTATGGTTCCAAAGAATTATGGTTTTCTTTTTAGTAGTCCTTAGAAAGAGAATTGATGAAAAAATACCATAACTTGCACACATCAGTAGGCCCGCAATGTGTCGTTTCAAATTATCTTTTAATTATCTAGGTATTTGGAACGTATCTGCCTCATCTAACCAATAATAATGCTTTCATCCAACTCGAAGAGCCTTTTTTCAAATGTTGCTTCATTGAATGCCCAATATTGCTCATAAGGTCCTCAAATGTTTTTGGTCCCCTTTTATGATTGTGCAATATTCTTTTATATTCTCTTACCTTTAGTTTGGTTTGCACTTGTTATCCTTGAGTGAATGTTTCTTCATTTCCTTTTTGTCCATACACGTGATTATTTGTTCCACATGTAATGCATGGAAATTCTCTATACAGAAATTTCTGGCCATTTTTTTTTCTCTCGGAAGAATTATCACACTTAAGTGTAAGGGATTTATTATATCACTAAGTTTTTCTGAAGAAATGTATTCTCCTCCAGTTAAGTTTAGAAAATCTCTTTGTTCCTAGAATATTAGTAAAAAGATTATGGGAAAAAGCCCGTGCTCATGTCAAAATCAGAGTAATTATCAAACGTGTTATATAACTATGATAAGATTGTCTAGTTATTGTCTTCCTGTTTAATTTGTTGTTTATATTCCTTCTTTATTTGTTGTAATCTCTTATATTTTTATAACATCATTTTTAGAAATTATATCTTTTACTTGAAAAATAAAACTTCTTTTAGACAACACAAAACATTCCTAGAGGAATTTTACATGCATTACTTAAGATTCATAATTGATGCATATTTTTTAAGTACAAAAGAGCAAGTGTACTCTTATCATTTGTAGACACGAGTAACTAAGTTAAATTATCAAACCATGGGAATTTAGGATTCATGATCTTCAAGTTATAATCTCGTATTAGTTAGGGTCGACCAAAAGGGAGAATAAAAGCATGAAATGAAATAAACCGATTACAATATTTTTTGAATTTTCAATGCAAAGAATTTTTTCATGATGCAATTCTAATGGATCAATCATATAGCATATCTTATTGTCTCCCAATTTAATCTATCAAAGAAAGAGTAATATTGATTTCCACTTAAACTTTCTCTTGAGATGAAGAGGATGTAGACCCTTACAAATGCCCCAAAATAGCACATAAGATCGAGATCAAAGTGAAAACCTCCTAATAAGTAATAATTACACGTACGAGTTCTCTAAATAAGTACTAAATCATAAGTAATATCCTTTTCTAGGTACTATAAATCCATTAAGATTGGTTCCTCGCACTAAATTGATTGACCTCTCAATCTAACCTCTCTAGTGTCCATTTATGTAGTTCTAAACATAAGAGGTCGTCTCTAACTCTTCCCACATTAATCCACATAACCTACATGATGAAATGATTCAATTAACTCCTAAGACACATAATTGAACGCTCGTTCTAACCACATGCAATAGATAACACAAATCAAACATATAGATTAAACAATTAAACATCTATAAATAAAATTGATCAAAGCCGAGAATACAAATTAGACAATATCACAAATTAATCCATAATCCAAACATCACTCAAACAACCAAAACATTGAAAATAAAAAGATAATAAGTAGGATTAGATTTCACCGAATGAAGTTTTTACATCTATGTAGCTCATCATTTCCTTTGTATTTCCACTTTCTTATAAAGCATTAAATTTTCAACTAAGAAAAGAAAAATTACATGAAAGAAAATTAAATTTGTATTCCTCGCCCAAAGAGGGGAGGAATCTCTATAATAAAGTTCTCTTTTTAAAAAGCTCTCTCAAATGTGATGTTGAGTATGAAATGTAAATTTTGAAACTTGAATGGTATAGAGGCTTTCTGAAAGAGGGTATTTATAGTAGTAGAGTGTGAGAAATTTGTGGTAAGTAATTAATATAGAATAATTTGTTTCATGGGCAAAAAATTGGGGGGAGGGGGGGGGGGGGAGAATGTGAACTATAGGCTTTTTAAATATTGAATTTATGTGGGCCTATTCATTAGTCATCTTTTATGGCTTCATGAATTGATAGCACAAAAACTTGAAAAAGGACCAACAAATTATATGACCCGCTTTTGCCCATTTCAACTCCAAATTGAGTATATTTTTCTCTCGCTTTTTTCTCTTTACTTGTAGAATCAATTTTTATCAAAATCACTCTATTTTCTGTAAAATTAATTTTTTTTCAAAATAATCAAGCAATTAATAGATTTAACAAGTAAAATCATACTTAATTATTCAAATAAAGCCATAAAATTGATCTAATTTTTGAGTGAATTTAATACTAATCAATAATCACTTTCAATTATGTAATTATAACAAACTTTGTTTCTGTCCCAAATTACTTAAAAATTTTTATTTCGTCTAATAGTTAATTTTTTATCCCAAATCATCACATAACTCCTGAAAATTTTCAAAAATCGTCACAAATTTTAGAAGCTTCAAAATTCTGCAAAGTAACTTCATAATACTTGTTTTTTTAAGTATTATGAATGTGTAATAAATATTTATTGAATGAAAATTGTTTATTACATACTCATAATACTTTAACTAGAGGAGATAACTCCTCTAGCTACCTATTGTAGCTGAAATCGGAATACTCATTCAAGAAAATTAATTATTACAAAGATTTCTTTATGAGAAAACAGAGGAGAATAGTTGATGCCTTCTACTTTCTCCAACTCTCTATTTATAGAGGTCTCAAACACAAATTTTGAATTTCAAAACCTTCCTAATCCTCTTGACGTCATTGCTTATATCATTGTGTTAGACTACTTACATCACTGCTTTAATAATTGTTGACAGCTGGCCTGCACATGGCTCTTGTCCCCTTTGAAAGGTAACATGTCCTTTGGTTGTCCAAAGGGTTACCCGACTCTTGGATATTTGGAGGGGTTTATTCCTTTACTCTTTTCTTTCCATGAGGCCACTTCTTAGTTGGAGCTAGTTTATCTTCCAAAGAATCTTCAACAGCTATTCTCCTCCTTTCTAGACTCGGCTTCACTCCCTTCCCGAAGTTAGGTCCTTTTTAGATAGAGCAGGTTGAGCATACTTTAACTTTCCAAAGCCCACAATTAGCCATAGTGCAATATTTCCGATGAGTATCTTTACTTATTGGTTGCTTGTTCTCCCAAAGGAGTACTTGCTTTCTCTTGAACATTCCTCAGCGAAGTCCATCGTTCTCCCTATTAAGGTGTTTAACATGAAGGATCTGCTCAAAATCAGAACTTGAACAAAAATTTACCTTGTCCATTTCTTGGAGGCATGCATACAAATCCCTTACTCATCGCATAAGACCTGATCCTTGGAATATGTAAAAACTAAAATTGGTTTTTTACCAGAAGACTCCTTAGTGTAATTTACTGCTCTAACATCCAATCTCCTTATCCTAAAATAATGAAAGGCCTCGTGATTACCTCCCCCAACTGGTTCTGGAGCCGTAGTACTTAGATAGAGCTCCCATATATCTCCTTAGGACAAAGACTTATTATTTTCCCATGATTCGTAGACGCTTCCCTTATCCATTTTGGCAATTTTGAAATTTCTGGGATAGTGTGTATGGAGGTTAGTGCCCCAACGTCAAACCATTTCTTCACGTTTTTTGGATGCGAACCTGCCTCATCCAGATCTGAGGGTATTCCCAGAGGTATCTATCCGACATTTCTCCAAAAGTAACCCTTACCTTATATTTATTTTCTTCTAACTGGCCTGATATACATGCCATTGAAAAAAATAGCTTTTACAATATTAGTTTTAATGGTGCCGGTCATCAGCCTAAGATTGATCTCTCCCTCATTTTTCTATGAGGTTTTAGGTTAAATCGATGACTCAAGATGTAACTCTGGAGCCTCAATTTTTTCTTGGACCAATTCTTCCATAGGAAGTTCCAATCCAGAACTCGTGTTATGTGTATTTGAATCCCCTATTATGGGTTTGAGGCACCATTCCTGATTACACTCCTTTTGTCAATTACTATCAAATTCCCAGAGGATTGGAGCTCGTAAAATTTTTAAAAGATCAGTATTGCTACAGATACATGCTCATAATTGATTGGAATTGTCTTGATTGGCTCGTTGTATTTTTTGACAACCTATGCGCTGATTACCAGATTCTGGTAGTCCTTCAGAAGCGTTCCAAGGTGCTCCCTCAGGTATCTCGAAATGGTTAGGACGGAGTCTATTTCAGCTCTCTCTATCTCTTGTTAAGAAATCTGCTTGAACATTTTAAACAAATTTAATAATGACAATATTAAAATCATAATATTGACATTTAACTTGCCTTCTTAGAAGTCTAGCCTTTTCCGATTTAGATTCAATTTTATTTTTTAAAAAGGTTTTGACACTTCTATTATCAATTTTGAGAGTGAATTTCTTCGCAAGAAGAATTAACTGCCATTTTTTACAATTTTTCAGACTGCAAAGAACTCCTTCTTATTGATATACCATCTCTTCGCTTCATTGTCAGCAAAGAGCCCATTGCAATATCTACACGACACTTCTCCTTCTGGTGTGGACTTAGTATGAACCGCTGCTCACTAATAGTTACTAGCACCATTGTAGAGTACTAGATTATCTTCGTCATTTGGTATGACTAATTTTGAGAGCTTTTTGCAAACCTTCTTCAGTGCTTAACCATCTCCCGGTATGATTCCTCCCATTTGAATTTAATTAGCATCCTTTTTCAATAAAGTACTAAACACCTTTTTGTACTGTTCTAGATTATTGATGAACATTCCAACGAAGTTAAAAATGCCTAGAAAACTCTAGAGTTGTTTCTTGTCCTTGAGGTCATCTAGAAACCCTTGAACATTCTCCATTAGATAGGGTTGTAGGATTATTTCTGACTCATCAATATTGATCCCAAGGAACTCGATCTGTCTTGTAGCAATTATTACCTTCTTTTAGAAAATAACCAATCCTTCTTTGTGACATGCCTCAGAAAATACCTCCAAATGCGTCAAGTCCTGTTTTATGCACTTTGAAGCAATAAGGATATTATCCATATATGAACATGAATGTAAAATAATCTTTAAAAATATTATACATCTTCCTCTGATATATCATTTTCCAAATCCATAGACATGATATTCTAGATATAATGGCTTTGTGGCGTGGAGAAGGCTATGAACTTCTTGCTTCCTTTCTCCAGCTTGAACTGATAAAATCCAGATTTGTAATCTATTTTGGAGAATACCTAGGCATTCTTTATACAATTTACCAAGTGTTCTCTACTTGGTATATAGTATCCATTGAATTCCAAGATGTTGTTTATCCCTTGGTAGTTGATTAAAGTCTCAGCTTCCCTCGTTTTATTTCCGTATGATTTTGAACAAAAATCTTAGACTGCTGTATGAAGAGACTCCTAGAGATATCTACTTAAGGTCCAGATGTTACTTAAGTATATTCTACATATCCTTTCGATCCTCTTAGTTCATCAGGATAGGCTTATATCTTACGAACCCATGTTATTTTCCTTTTTTCACTTTAAGTGAGGCCTTGAGCTCATTCTTGTCCCACCATGCTAGAGGATCTTCATTGAAATCCCTCTGGATCTTCTTCTTGACATCTTCTAAAGATGTTTTCTCTTCGATTGTGAAGTCACTTTGTGGCTTTTCTGGATTGCTTTGAGAAGTTGGATGGTTCTTCTTTTAGCTTTTCATCTTCTTCTCTTCCTAGGGTCTCGATTCTCATCTGAAGGATGGCTTCACCATACCTTCTTTGATCCTTCATTTTGGATGACAAAAATTTTCTTCATCAACACCACGCTTGCTGCGAAATTGGATGTGCATTTTTCTTCGAAATGCAGTTTGCAGTTTTGGTGAAATAATCCTATAATCTATTTGTTAAGGATTAAGGTAGATTGCCCTTGATCACGTTAATTCTTCAGAATTGATAAATCATATGTTTGAATGTTCTAGTGGAACAATACAATTAGATTTTCAAGCAGGCTGGTAGGAGTTAATTCTATAGAATCTATAAAGGAAAAATGTACAAGATTTAAGTACCTTCTAAGGGAAAGAACTAAATACAGTTGGAACCTAGAAAGGGGGTGGATTATCACTTACACATCCAAGGAAATAATCCATATTTGATTGTTAATTTATCTTACCCCTATCAAGTGAATTTTCATGTCTGCATAATGCTTCCATAACTTCTACATGAATGAACAATTGGATGTTTAGAAATTCAGATTAATTAGTTTATCCTGCCGGATTTCCTTAGAATTGGTGTTTCTCTCTTGATTAAAACTTAAATTCATCCTTTAGTTATTTAATTTTATTAGTCATTTAATTTTCTATCTTTGGATAATAATTAAATCTCAAACATTGGAAATTGGTTAAGTGCCTTACTTAATCTAATAATTTTAGAAGTAGATAATTTGTTGTCTCGTAGGTTCGATGTTAAGCTTGGCCACTTGTCCACTAAAATTGATATCTTTCACACTTATGGATTTAATTGGCGTGTAGAAAAATGCGCAACAATGTCTACTCCCCCGATAATAATTCTTACATTTTTAATTCCTGTCTTTAGGATTAATACCCTTTGTGAGAATTCTCTTCTCAATACTATGGCAAATCTTCCCTGGAGTCTTTAGGAAAGACTTATTCCTTAGATGATGTATTCCGTAAAGTACTCTGCACGATATTCCTCATATATCAACCAAATGGTGATATATATAGAGAATGGACTTGTAGTCATTGACATGCTTCGACCTTTGCTTTTGGGCTCTGTATCTTCATCATCGGACTGCAAACTCCATTTCATCTTAGAATCTTTTCTAGATTTGTGATCCTCAAGAAAATCTAATCTCAGCACTAGTTGTTCTATAAATCTTCCTACGACTCATTCACCTATCAGCTCAATGTTTCCAATCTTGAGTTGCCCTTGATATCTCCCAATTGTTGGGTATGGAAAGTAATACATGACATCACAAAGAATAGAGTTATACTTCTTTTTGATATCGAATATTACTTCGACTCTTCTCCATCCTTCTGGACATTTTAGCTCACATTTGGTTGTGAACTTCTTTGGTTCCTAAGTTTCCTCCACGATTGGTTTCTTTCCCATCTTTCACTGACCATTCTGTCATTTTGGAAAGAAATCTTCTTTGTTCGAACCTGAGGTTGTCTTGTCTATTTCAGACAGGTTGATCTTTAATTCACAAATTCATGTCATGAATCGGCGATAACTATATAACTTCTGGCTTGGTTGCGAATTCAACTTACTTGAACACTTCTAGTATCTCAATATACTCCTTCATTTGGAATAAATCTGAATAATGGATGTTGGATAGAGTATAAGAGATATTGTAGGTGATAGAGTATGGTCTGTTTCCTTATTTCATCAAATCTTTATTTTTTAAATCTTGATGAAGAGTTAGTACTTTATTGAATTCTCGATATGCCAGATTGTAGGCAATCTTTGGATAAATGTAGGTTGCCACCTTCCCTGCGTATAGATTCCCCAAGATTCCTCCAAGTATGCATCTCTTGGGTTCTTGATTCTTTTATCAAAGATAGTGATATCAATTGGTGTATTGATACCTTCTTTGAACGTGCTTTGATAAAAATTCGAATGACTCCAATATGGATCCAGTACATTGTATGAGCCACATCTCTCTTGAGTCTATTGAGTTCTTTCTTAATATCATCAAGAAGAACCAATTGCATCTCCATCACGTTTCCCATGAGCTGTATAGAGATGTAGATCTCCCATTCTATCACCTTATATATATATTAGATTTTCTCTCTTTTCAAAGCTGAGAAACCGTTCAATTCTTACCATAGTAAATCCATCGTATAGATGGAGCATCGAATCTTCCTTTATGATTCTCATGTAGGGCCTTATGTGAAATGGATGTTTGGGAAAAGAATCTAAACATGTCTTCATGTGTTTCTTATCTGAAGCTTTCCTCTTCAATCTGGCTCATCTTGGGAAGATTCTTCTTAATGGAAGCTTTCTTCTTCGTAGATGCTCTCATCTGAGGGTATGTCTTTAAACCGATATACTTGTAAGAGATCTTGGATGTATACAACTTCTTCAATTTCTGGAGTAGCTTCGAACTATCGTACTCCCCATTTTTTATTCTATGGGAAACCTAGTAAGATGTGTCCTCTAGCTCTATACATATAGGAATTACAATATTTAAATCTTTCATTTGCTCGTGCGGGCGCTCTTCGGAACATCCTCCTTCGTCAGAGTTCTCCATATAGTCAGTTGGTTTGATTTTGAGGATGATGCTTAACTTCTCGACCTCCATTGTGATGGTCCTAACCTTTGCCCTGATTTATAGCTTCAGCCTTTTGTTTGGACCAAAAAGATCTTAGTCTTCTTGGTCTCCATCTTCTACTCGTTTGTGTATAAATATGATTCTTCTTCATTCTTTTCTACTTTCTTGAATCTCTTCTAATGATGGATGGAAAATCATTATTCTGATAGCATAAGGGTACTTTTTTGTTGTTTCCCCTTTGTCTCTTGTAGTTTTATGCAAAGCTACTTGGTGGCACTAGTCAACTATCTTAGCTTTGAGGAAAGACATCCTCCTTGCTGTTGAGTCTAGCTCACATGGTTCGTACTCTTTAATTAGCATTTCTCTCCATGGGCTCGGAATTTTGGTGAAAAACTGATGGAAAACTTCCTCTTAATCTTTGACTTCCATATGTACTCCATGAAGACTGTAACGTACTCATCTGCATGACATATGTCAAGTAGCTCTGGTTTATATAGAGCTTTACTATACTTCTTCTTTTCTTTTTTCATTCCTTTGAGGTAACTAACCCAAATGAAATGGATCTTGATGATATTCGTCATGCGATCTACGACATCTGCTAGGGTATTCCCTTCCATGGATTCCATCTTGACAATGTCCGTAGTTAGCTCCCAGGCGCACTTTACTAACCCTTCTAAGCTCATGGCTAAGAATCATATAAACCTTTCCTTGTCTAGCTTCAGTACTCTTCCTACAATTTTTAGTGCATTTGTCAACTCGTTGATCAAGAGCTCTCCATATTTTAAGTCCAGAGTGTCGATATTTAAGATCAACACATATAAATTTATTGTTTCAAGATGTAACCTTCCATATGTGGTGAGGTGTAGATTTGTTCCCTGAATTCGACTTGCTTCAGTAGACAACCCAATTGCTTTGAGTTTAAGATCATCTTGGCAAGGGATTATTTAAGATCACCATGGATCTCGGTGTAGCCGATGAGTTTAGCTACATATCTTGACACATCCAATGAATACCTCAGCTCTACATCTCAGAGATCCTCTTGTAATTCTTCCATTTTCCAACTTGGAACAGTAATGAGCCTCTACTCGTTCCTCGTACCACTTGACTACAATCTAAAACTTTCGGATAACCTCCTCACATTTATCTGACATCTGCTTTCTCAGAATCTAATAATATTATGTGTTTTCTTCTCAAACAAGGCTACTAGTTCTGCTTCACTCGAATTTTGAACTTTCGTTTGGATACATATGTCTTTGAAATTCTCCTCTTGTTAAGTAATACTCCCTCCGTCCTCTTAAAAGTTAAGTAGGTAACCATTTGCTATTTTAATGTAGATTAAGGAGTATAACAATTTAATGTATAGTGGATTTAGGAATATAATATTTTAATGTGTAATAGATAGTTGTATTAGTATTGAGAGTGGGCCCCATGTATAGTGGGTTGAGTATAATAATAGTTTTTTTGTGGGTCACATCAACCCAAAAAAAAATTGATACTTGTAATGGGACGGACCAAAATGGCAAAATGAATACGTATCAAGGGGGAGGGAGTACAAGTTGATATATATATTTTTTAATATAACCATGGGCTCTGATACCATTTTGTAGAATAAATATATGATGAAAATTGAGTAGAAAATGAGGCTTAAATGCTGTGTTGTAAAAGGTATGATGTTATATATATGTTGTTGAAAACTTAGTTTTGTATTAGCAAAATTAGACATTTTTAAGTAAAAATGAGATTTTCTAAAAGAATTTCAAAGGTAACGGGACCTTTTCGAAAATTTTAACTATTTTGGGACGGAATCAAAAAATTTCCATTGTTGTGGGAGTTTAACACTAGAAAAATAAATTGTTTTTTTTTTTACTAAAAACCTTAATTTCATTATTAAATTGGTTTACCAACAAACTAATAACGAAATTCGTTGGTAATGTGGTGGTTGGTAATTTTTATCAACAAAAATTCAGTTCCATTGGTAAATAATTCTGTCCGTTGCTAAAAATTCCATTAACAATTTATATAATGATTCCACTGATAATTCATTTTTATATAGCAATTGATTTTATTCCGTTGGTAAAAATATAGTAAATATGTTGGCATTCTCTTGCTAAAAGAAAAATATAATTTTTGTTATTAATCCATTGGAAAATTACTAACGAATTGAATTTTGTTTGTAAATTTTGTTTCTAAATTAGGTTGTGTTTGGATTGAAGAATATGAGAAAAGATTTATAAATCTCTCCCTCAAACCCCTCACCCTTTGGATAATAAATCAAATCAACAGATTCATAAATCAATTATTTCAAATTAATGGAATCAAATTCCAAATTTGATTTTTTTTTTGTTTTGGAAGGATTTACAAAGGGGACGACTATTCACACCCCCAATTTTCCTAAATGTACCCTTAATTCTAAATATACCCTACTAAAAATAGAAGATACATACATAAATTACTAACCATACTCCATTTTAGACTTTTTTACCCTTTTAATTAATTAAACCACAATAATCGCAGGAAAAAAACTCCCTTTTGAAGGCTGAGGTCGCGACTCCAATAGAAGAGAATGAGAGAAAGAACGTCAGAATACTTCTATCCACGTCAAAGTTTCATCGAACGCCTTTGACATTTCCTTTTTTCATTCTACATTTGCTAGAAATTCTAAGGTTTCTTTTGGTTTCAAATTTGAAAATTAATTATTGGTAATTTAAATTTGTGTTTCTGTAGAGTAAGGTTGTAGTTATCTTGCAATTTTGGGTTGAAATTTGTATTAATTAGAAGCAATTAGGAAGGTTTCTATGTCGTTCGGTCACAACATCCGAACATTCAACCTGTTCGGCCACGACATTCGAACAGTTCAACTTGTATTCGAACAGCTCAACCTGTTCGGTTACATAGTTCGAATAAGTTGAATTTTAAGGGTTTCAAGGCAAAGATCGTTCGAATCCCACCCATAGCATGGGAGAAACCTATTAATTAAGGGGGCTCCTTGTGTGGGTTAAAAGGTCCAATCCTTGTTGGTCGGTTGAATTATCATGATTTACCTCCCTCACAAGCTGTTGGGCCAGAGTGCTGGGGTGGGTGAAACCACCTTTTGCACAATAACTTAAGAAAACTACGAACTAAACCTTATATAATTTAGGGTAAATATAATTTTTTATCCATTAAGTTTATCAAATTTGGAAATTTGTCCACACATTTTCGAGTTTTTGAAAGTGGTCCATTAACTTTCCAAAATTTGATATTGTCAATTGACCGAGTGAAGCTGGTCACCCAACCGGTAAAATATTATGTGGCACTTTTAACGTGGTGAGAAAAATTAGTTTTTAGTCCTTTAAGTTTGCTGAATTTTGAAATGAGTCCATACGTTTTCAAGTTTTTGAAATTGGTCCACTAAATTTCAAATTTTCGAAAAATTGATCTATTTATCAACGAGAATGGTTCGTCTTACTGATCACGTACGTGACATTTTCATAATTTATAAAAATACATTTAATTATAATTTGTCTTACACCCTCTCTCTAACCTCACACTCTAACAACTCCGCCCACTCTCTAACCTCACACCCTTACATCCTATCTTTACATAGTGTTATAATTTTTATGTCTTATTAAATTAATTTTTATAATATTATTTATTAATTATAAATAATGTATTTTAATTTAATAATTAGAGAAACAAAAAAATTTATTAAATAATAAATTTTAAAAATATAAACTTGAAATTTCATTTATAAATTCATTTTACATCAAAATTGAATATTTCAAATAAATTCATTTAAAGTACCTTGGATTCTAAGGTGATGTTTGTTTTCGGTTTTTAAAACCGGGATGGACTTCAAATTCCACACAAAATCACTTCTATATACATTTACAAACCCTATAATCATCAACATATATTATATCTCTTTATTTAATATTCATTCTCTCGTTATCTCTCCTCCCTTCCCACTTTTTTAATATGAATAAATTAATACCTTGTTACATATTGATTTGACATAAAGTTAAAGCCTAACATAACAAAAACTCAAAACAAACATATATCACTATTTATTAGATTTTCAAACCCAAAAATCTCAATTCCATTCCTTAACCAAACCTCCCAAATTTCTTCATTATTAAATCTCTTGTATTTTAAATTACTCAATCCTCCAAAAACAACCCTATAGGAATTTTTTTATTTTATTTTTATTTATTTTTATAGTGTAATGATTTTAACCCATTAATTAATAAACACTTTTTCAACCATATATATGAATATCAATATTTCTTTGGTAACCATAATATGTTATTCAAAAAGCTAATTAAGTTTTGTGTAATTGATTAAATAAATGTGTAGCCGTGCATTGATAACTTGTATTGTCGACAAGTAAAAGACTCTTGGGTCATTGCCTTTGAAGTGGGGCCCATGAGTTGAAAATTTTGGAAATTTTTTTTAATAGGAGTAATAACTTTTAACATGATTAATGTAGAAAAGTTAATTTTAGCGATTATTGGTAAACAAATTAAGTGTTTTGAGCATCCCACAAGCAAAGGGGTTTGTCGGATCATAGCTATCATTGCATTGTTCATTGAAACGGATGTTCCAACGAGTACCTTTAAACTCATCATCAATTTCCCTCGTATCTACAACTAATTTCATTTTATTTGTGTTCAACATTCTACCTTTTAATAAATCAAGAGTCAAGGCCGGTTCTTTCATTTGAGACCTCATTGAGGTCTCGTGCTAAATTTTTTAAAATTTTTACTTTTATGAAAAGCACAAAGTAATAATATAATCGTAATATGAATTAATTGATTATAATGATTGAACACATAAAATTTTTCGCTTAGTTAAAATAGAATTCACATTATCTTTGATTTAAATCATAAAATAATAATAGAAAATGTACAATATAGTATTATATTATAAATTTACATAGAAAACTTACTATGAAAAATGATATTCTGAAAGTTTTATTAGAAAAATCATAAGCAAATTTTTCATATTTGACTTTTCAATTGAAATTAAAAATAATGCATTTAATCATGATCATTTTATGATCATAATCATAAAAGTTTAATTAAAATAAAAAATACTTGTTCTTTTCAAATTCAATCACTTGAAAAAAGCACTAAAAATAAATGTTACTCATACTTGATAGGATTTAATTGTACGCTAATAAAGGGTTACAAGAAAATAAGTGACAATAAAGATGACAAGCATTTATATAAAGATGAATTTACTATAAAGATGAATTTGGGAGAGAAGTGATATAATACAATTCTCCAAAAACTTTATAGAGAATCTTGTATGCGATAATACGAATACTTTGAGGGAGGATAGCCTACTTTCAAGTGGTGACACATTATTATTTCCAAAATTTTAAATTTGAAAAATAAAAATAAACTCCCTCTATCCCAACCTTAACTGAACTGATAATATATATATAGAAAAGTAACATTTTACTATAAATATAAATAGTACTCTCTTCATTTAGGTAAATGTTCTTATTTACTTTTTGCGCGATCATTAAAAAGTATTACTCCTTCTGTTCACTGTCAATCTATTCATTTTACTATTTTGGGTCGTCCACTCTTAATCTATCTATTTCCCTTTTTAGACACGTGGAACACATCCATACACTAATACAATTAAAATATGGACACACCTTAATAATACAACTACCCACTACACATAAAATAATAATACTCCTTAATCTACGCGTAAAAAAGAAACGGATAGATTGATGTTGGACGAAGAGAGTATTATTTTATATGTAATGGGTAGTTGTATTAGTTGTGAGTGGTGGATTATATGAGGGTTTCTTTTATTTATAAAGGAAAATATGGACATTTGGAGGAAACACCTAATATAATAAAATTGAGACTTTTATGTGGAATCGAGAGACTATATGACATATATCAAGAAACTGTAAGGATGAATGACATGATAAATGGTATTAATTGTATTAGATTTTATTTATTTATTATTATTATTATTATTTTTATTTTTATTTTTTTTCATAATATGAGCACATGCAAGAAAGGAGTGTGGGTGGGATTTAGAGCGGCATTAACGCGCAGCTGTCAATTAAAAGGTTGTAATCAAGTAAAGTATGTGCATCATTATTATAAGTATTATTATATATAATTCCATTATTACTAAAGATATACATATATATTCACTTTATTATGATGAATGGTAGCTAGGTAGTACGATTGAAGGGAATGGATCATATGTATTGTCTATATATTTGAGAGAAAAAGTGATAAATGTGGAATGTATGCCAACCCTCATATGCCTCTCTATTATGATTTACTCATCTTCCAATTTTTCAAAGGATGCTTTTCTTTTCATACTCACATCATTCCTTTACACTGCTTTTTTCTACCTCTATACCTAAATAATTAAAATAATTATAATTATAATTATTATATTATCATCATCTCGACATAATTAATGACAATAATTTTTTGAAAGAGAAAAATCACATGTCAATTGAAATTAATCCACCCCTATAACCTAATTAATCCTCCTAAAACTATACTATATTGATATCATTCTCAATGCAATCGATCCTCTCTCTTCCGTAACTCTTTTGCATTTGATAATAACTTTCGAGATGCCACTCAAGAAATGAATTTCATGATATTACGGATAAAAAGAAATAATATTTTTATAAAAAGTAATATTCTATTGATGAAAAAAAGCAATCGTTCAAATAAATTATTTCATGAACAATTTGTAATATAAATAAATATTAATAACAAATACTTTTTCCTTCTCAAAACAATACTCCCACATTTTGTCATTTGAGTTTGTTTCAAAACAAAGTATACATTTTTCCTTTTTATAGATGAGACTCACACAAAATAATTAATATATTCACATTGATCCACGCCTAATACTAATACAAATATTCACTGTACAATAAAATATTACTTTTTAGTCTATTACATATTAAAATATTATATCATTTAATTTAAATGAAGAAGCAAGCATATACATAGTGAGAATGGAGGGAGTAATATAACTAACAATTGATAATATAAATGTGATACATACTTTGATATATTTTTATTGAAAAGTGATAACTAATAACGAGATTGTAAATAGAAAAATCTAAAATGGATAGACACAAATATTGCTCTTTCACTTTCGAACTGAAATAATTACATCCCATTTTTAATTTTGGTATTTAGCCTAGTTAATTATACGATAATAATGCTCTATGTATTTTTGTGTGGACAAATATCTTGTGATACAGATTATTTGTGAGACGGGTGTGAGATGAGACTATCACTAAATATGCTTATTTTATAAATAAATTATATGGTTAAAAATCGTTAAAAATTAAACAACTGGGAAATTCAATTTTGTATACTTTGATTTTAGAATTTCTTTTTTTTCCGTAAAGAATTCACAAAATGAAATTGAAAAAAATATATATATACTTGCACCATAAATATAGATGTATCTCTCTTCACACTTATTTTTACAAAATTTTGTGTACTTATTATTTTATTGACTTTGAGTACTAACACTACAATTTTATTTTTTTTAACAATGGAATTTACAATGGAATTCAATCGGTTGGTAATTATCTATGAATTAGTAATAAAAATGATATTTTTCTTTTAGTAACGGAATGGGAACGAATTTATTCTCTATTTTAGAGACATAATTCAATCCATTAGTAATTTTTTAACAGATTAGCAAGATAATCATTATATAAATTAATAACGAAATTATTAGTAACAGATTACCAACGAAATTATTTACCAAAGGAAATGAATTTTCATTGCTAAAAAATTATCAACCACCACTTTACCAACAGATTTTGTTAATCCGTTGGTAAACCAATTTAACAATGAAATTAAGATTTTTACCAAAAGAATATTTTATTGGTAAAAAAATAGTTTTTTAGTGTAAACTCTTGGTGATAATATATATTATTCTCCACACCACCCTTCATACTTTCCTTATTAGTCCATCCCACACCACTCTTTATACCCCAAAAATAAAAATCACTTAATTCAACAACCTAAAAAATTACTTTAATTTTAAATTTGTCACTCATTTTTCACACACATACTATTACTTTATATTTTTTATTACCTAAGAATACTACAATATCCCCAAAGTTAATAGTTTGGTAAAAAAAAGTTTCTTAAATAACGTAGTACAATAAACGGGAAGGATGGTCCGAAGCAGATCGGAGGGAGTATGCATTATAAATCAAATGCTACCTCAATTCATACAAAAATTCCCACATTTATTTTTTATTTGAATTAAGAAATAATATTATTTGAATTTACTATTATTATTTTATGTTTAATTAGTAATTGTATTAGTTGCGAATGCTTAGCATCCCTTTCCTAAAAAGAGAAAATACATGTGAAATGGATACACAAAATAATAAAATAGGGACAATATAGTTTGGTGTGCACAGGGGAGTATAAAGTAATATAATATATGTATTGAGTGAGATGCCTTTTTAAAATAAATAAAAAAATATAAATTATAATGACAAAGTCTCTTGTGAGATGGGTGTGAGACGGGTTGATTCAATATTAAAATATATTTATTGTATAGATAAAGTATATTTAGTGATTGTTAAAGTATATTTTCTAAAGAATGTTCAATTATGTATTAAAGTATGATTTTTACATGTTATACTATGATTTATTATTAACATACTTTAACTATAAATAAACATACTTTATCTATACAATTAGCATACTTTAGTGATGAGTCGACCCGTCTCACAAATAACCCGTCTTACAAGATAGTGTAATTATAATAATAATAATAATTATTATATTATTATTATTATTATTATTATTATTATTATTAGACAAAGACTTGTGTGAGACTGTCTCACGTAAGGGTTTACGTGAGACGACCAGAAAGTAATAACTTTTATAAAAGAAAGTGATAATAAATTAATAAAAAATGATAATGTTATTTCATGAATAATTTATAATATAAATAAAATTAAGTGATAACATTTTATAGCGAAAATAATAATGTTTTATAGCGAAATTGATAACTATTTTAAAAAATGAAAAACAATCTCACGTGAGACAGTCTCACGCAAGACCTACCGTTATTATTATTATTATTATTATTATTATATTTTCCTTTTTAACTAGTAAGTACTCAATTAATTTTTAAAGCATACTCCCTCCGTCCCATTTCAATCTTTACGTTTCTATTTTTCACGTCTCATTTCAATATTTACGTTTTCCTTTTTGGAATATAGGACCCACCTAAAACAATTAATATATCATCCAACACTAATACACCTACCACTTTACGTTAAATATTATATATTTCCACCTATTATCTATTAAAATATTATACTCCTTTATCAACGTACAAAAAACAAAAGTAAAGATTGAAATGGGACGGAGAGAGTACTTTTTTGAGAGACGAGTCACGAAACGGTCGATCTAATATTAAAATGTATGTTTAAATACGTAAGGCATGTGATCTAATATTAAAGTGTATGTTTTTTATATAAGTACGTAATCTATCTTTATTAATATATCTTTATTAATAGTTAAAATATGTTTAAAGTGAATTATATTATAATATTCTAAAAATAAATTTTAATGCGTATTATTTATTATAAAAAAATAATTTAACTACCAATAACATTTTTTATAATAAAACAATTATATTTTAACACATCTCACAAACCATTTCATATTTTCCATGAGATTTTAAATTTCGAAACTTTTACCATACATGCCATATTCATGACTTAATATTCACGCACATGACGACAAAGAAGAGTAATGGGTCGTTTCTAATTTTCTTTCTTGGATTAGGCAAATTGAAAACTAGAGTGTGTCCCAATTTCACCTTTTGTTGTGGCAATTAAAAGGCAATGGTGATGAGTGATGGTTGTTAGTTCCACCTTCTCCTTCTGGACTTGCCAACTAATTAATCCCTGCAGAGATAATTGCGCCCCCTGATTTCTTGGTAGAAAGAGAACATCAATGCAATCATGTTTATCACAATTACAATTTCCTCTTTCACAATCTTGCCATTTGTTTTAAGCTTACTAAGTCAGGCATTGGTTTGTAAATTGTGTGCTTGTATTTATCAAATTATTAGGTCAGCTTCCAAAACCTTAAAATTTTTAATTTTATAGGTACTACTTTCATATATTTTTTAAATTTAAATAAGTAATTGTGTAGGCAAACATGTATGTGAGACCGTCTTGTAGAATGACTTTCGTGAGACAGATAAAAATTGATAACATTTTATTGGAATAGTGATACTTAACTGGTGAAAAGTGAAAATGGTGCATTGAACTATTTCATTAATAATTTATAGTATAAATAAAAAGTAATAACGTTTTTAATAAAAAGTGATAACTAATTACGAAAACATAACATGATTTCACCGTGAGACGTTCTTACACAAAACTGTCACTTGTTTAGACAAAGACTTGTGTGAGACCGTCTCACAAAAAGATTTAGATTTTCGTGAGACGGATAAATGTTGATAGCTTTTCATTGGAAAAATGATACTCTCTGCGTCAACTCTATAATTCTCATTTGCTTTTTACGCATGAATTAGAAATATTATTATTTGATGTGCAATTAGTTTTTGTATTAGTAGTCAGTGGTGGACCATATGTGTGACTTTTTTTACTAAAAGTGTAAAATGAAGACTTTTGAATGAGACACTCAAAATAGTAACATGGAAATATTCTCGTGGAATGGAGGAAGTACTTAACTGATTAAAAGTGATAATGGTGCGGTGAACTGTTTTATTAATAATTTATGATGATATTTTAAAAGAAAAAATAAAATTTTTAATAAAAAATTGATAATTAATTAAAAAAATATATAAAATGATCGAGACACTCCCAAAACTGCTCAACTGTATTTAGTTATTATAAATTGTTCATTTCGTAAATTTCGTCATATCTTTACCATTTATAATAGAGGTCTTATATTGACACATAACTAAATTTTATCTATTTGTTTATGTTCTATTTTGAGATTAATATTCGACGGAATCTATTGTTAGACGAGGTTATGTGAGATGAGTAGTGAGACAGATCAACCTATTGTTATATAAATAAAAGGATAAATATAAACGGATCAAATTGATCCGGATCAATTGAGTTGTTACCCTTTTTAACATATAAGGTAGTATTAATTATAATTTAGGTAAGAATTTATCATATTAATTGAACTAATGAGATGCATTTATTGTTTTACTTTTCTTATAAAATAATTTTAATTATAATATAAATATTAATCTATATCTAATTTATTATTATTAATTAAACAAAATTATATATATATATATATATATATATATATATATATATATATATATATATATATATATATAATGGGTTTATAATTATTAGTAAATAATTATATTTACAATTTTAATAATAAAATTCTTCATTAGTTATATTTATAAACTAATAATTATATACACTTATATTATATATATATATATTCATTTAAATAAATGCTAAGATGTTGTTTAGCGTATAATTCATTTAAATAAATGCTATGAAAAATGCACGCAATAGTTTTTTTCTCCAGTTCATAATATTTTAAAATAAATAATTTTTTTATTTTTAAAAGTAGTATACTTTATTTTATTAAAAAATATTATCAATTTTTATAACTAAATATTAATTACGAAAGTTATAATTTTTTATTTATTAGATATCATTTTTTATTAATAATTTATCACTTTTATCTAGCTTTTAAATTATTTTTCATAAAACAATTCAATTGATTATTATCACTTTATTATTATAAAATATCATTTTCTACTAAAAATATCATTACTTTTTTATCTATCACACAAATTTACTTTTTCATCTATCGCACAAATTGTTTATTAAATAATATATTGGATGATTATAAATTTTCATTGATCACACATACTAATATATATTAAAAATATTATCACTTTTCCTGAGACCTCAACCATAATAAATATAATGTTGCGCCAAAAATGCAATTTAATTTGCGTTATTAGCTAGAAACATAACAGTGAATCAAAAAATCTTCTAGAAAGCGATAAATCTGGATCTCAAAAGGATCCCTCTCACAGAATTAGATCCGTGAAACTATCTCGTACAAGTGTTTACCTTAAAGTCAATAGTTCATTGTATATTATAAAATGAAATTATTTTTTTTACGCTACTATGAAGTAATAATTTATTACTGTGTATGTTTTTTTTTATGTTGTAAATTATATTATATAAATTAAAAATATATACAAATTTAATATCTTTTAATATTTATGTTTAAATTAACTTTAAAATTTAAAATTATATTAATTTCAAACTAACTTTAAATTTAATAACACTACAAAAATACTGAAGTATTTTTTACCAACGGAATATTTTGTTGGTAGAAGTTTTAATTACATTGTTAAATTGATTTACTAGCGTAATCCATTGGTAAAGTAAAGGTTGATAAATTTTTAGCAATGAAAATTCAATTACATTGGTAAATAATTTTGTTGGTAATTTATATAAAGATTTCCTTGGTAATCCGTCGGTAATTACCAACGGATTGAATTCCGTTAGTAAAATAGAGAATAAATTTATTGGCATTATGTTGCTAAATGAAAAATGTCATTTTTGTTGCTAATCTGCCGATAATTAACAATGGAATTCACTGTTGGTAAATTCCATTGTTTTAAAATAATTTTTTTGTAGTGTAAATCATCCATGCTTTTTTTTAATAAATAATAATTAATTAAAATTAATTTTAAGTATAATATATATAATTTAATAAATCATCCATACTTTTTTTCATTTTTGAATAAATAATTATTAGATAAAATTAATTTTAAATATAATATATATATATATATATATATATATATATATATATATATATATATATATATATATATATATATATATATAATATAGAAGAAATAAAAAAAATAAAAATTGTAATACTAAGATATGATATTCAAATAAATTTAAATTAGTTATAGTTTATTTATGGAAGAAAATTAATTAACCTAATTAATGAACTTATATAAGTTAAATTAGCAGTAAAGTTAAAATAGTAATTGGACCTTGTTAAAAGGCTATTGATCCGGATAAAATTGATCCAAATAGCAAGGTCCTAAATAAAATATGTTTATTAATAGTTAAAATATGTATGTAGTGAATCATACAATAACACTTTAAATATATACTCCCTCCATCCCATCCAAATAACACTATTTTATTATATTGGGCGTCCCATCCAAATTGCACTATTTTACTTTTTTAGTAAAAAGAGTCAACAACTGCCCATCACATCTCTCTAATACACCTACCCACTTTACATAAAATAATAATACTCCTTAATCTACGTGAAAAAAGTAAATGTACCTCTTTGCCCGGGACGGAGGGAATACTTTAATTTTTTTATTCATCATACTTTAAAAAAAGTATTTTAACTACAAATAATTAACATATCTTACCTATGTAGCAATCATATTTTAACAATGAATTAATCCCTCTCACAACACGTCTTACATAATTATTGTCCATAAGAAACTTTGTCTTAATATTTATTTTTTAAGGTATAATACCTCTACCTTTTACTTTATTACCTGTTTTGCTCTAGGTAATATTTTAGGATATAATTATAATTTTCTATAATATTTCTTGACAAAGACTTGTGTGAGATCGTCTCACGTAAGAACTTATGTGAGACAGACAAAAAGTGATAACTTCGATAAGGAAAAGTGATAATGAATTAATGAAAAGTGATAATTCTATTTCATGAACAAATTATAGTATAAATGAAAAGTGATAACTTTTTATATCGAAAGTGATAACAATTTATAACGAAAGTAATAATTATTTAAAAAAGTGTAAAATGATCTCATCTAAGATGGTCTCATGCAAGAACTACCCATATTTCTTAATATATTTTCTTTCGCGGTTGATAGAATATAAAGGGATTTTAATATTTTATTAAATAGAATAGAGTGATGTGGCAAATAGTAGAATATAAATACATTAAATTGCGTAAATTAGAGGAAATTTACAAAATGCAGAACTAACCTAAATAGAGAATATCTGGATCAATTATTTCTAAAAGTTGGTCTAGTGTGTCTTACTTGAACAAGGTATATAAGGGTATGATCTTATAATTTTTTTTAAATGTTATACATTTTAATAAATAAGGGTTTAGTTTCTAATACTCACTATATTCCATAGAAAGTATACATTTTTTTATTCGACAAATATTTGTATAAAACCGTCTCACGTATTATAAAAATTTATAATATCATTATCAGTTTTGTTATAGAATATTATCACTCTCGCTATAAGATGTTATTACTTTTGATTTATATTATAAATTGTTCATGAAATAGTTCATTGCACTATTATCATTTTTCATCGATTGAATATCAATTTTTATTAATGATGTTATCACTTCTTAGCTGTCTCACATAAAAGACTACGTGCGGCGGTATCACACAAGACTTGTCCTTTCTATTTTGATTGGCTACAAAGACATAATATAAATTTCGCTTTTGACTACTAAGGCTTCACACAGAATAAAAAAGCTGGATTTCCTTCTTTATTTTAGTGTAATATTTTTTATGTTACATTGTTGAATGAATAACACTTAAGAGAGAGGAAAAATTATATTCTAAAATGTAAAGTACCAACCATGTGACCAGTCTGTGGATTTACTTCTCCTCCATTTTATCAATCATACAATTAATAGTACATGAAATGATGCATGAAAATATTGGGTGCAGAAAAATAGATATCCTCAAAAGTTTTAAAATTTTAAATTATTTTTCATAACTTAAAATTAAAGTTAGGGGAAAAAAGGTAAAAGTACAATATAAATGTACTCATTACCTATTAAAATATCATATACTTCCTCCGTCTAATCAAAAAATCCTCATTTTACTATATTAAGAGTCTTATTCAAAGATCTCTATTTTTATCATTTAGTAAAAGGGGTCCCACATATTGTCCACTACTTACTACTAATACAACTACTCACTACACATAAAATAATAACACTTCTTAATTTACGCACAAAAAGTAAATGGGGACCTTTGCCTGGGACGGAGAGAGTACGTTAATATACGTGTAAAAAGGTAAGGTATTCCCTACTTCAGGACGAAGGAAGTACTCCCTCCAAAAATAATACTCCCTCCGTCCCGGAGAAGTTGATATAATTTTTTTGAGCACGGAGATTAAGAAGTATAATAATTTAATGTAAAGTGAAGTAAAGTGAAGTGAGAGAAATAATATTTAATGTGTAGTGGGTAGTTGTATTAGAGGTGATATGTGGGGCCCATGAGAATAGATTAATTATTTTTGTGTGAGTCTTATGTATTAAAAATGAAATGTGTCAACTTTAGTGGGACAAACCAAAAAGGAAAGTGTGTCAACTTCTATGGGACGTAGGAGTAAATAAATATAGAGGGAGTACTTTTTATCTTCTCGCACCTATTTTTTTCTCTCTCCAACTTTTAAATCATCATTATTAGTATATAGTATTATACAATAAGTGAACATGGTATGGGACGAATGAAAAGTGATACTCTCTCCGTCCTAATTTTAATTTCATATTTTTTTGTTTTGATCTGTCTTAAATTTAACTTTACATTTCCATAAAAGGAAAAGACAACTAACTAATATCCCTTTTAATATATTTTATTTTCAAATTTGTCATCACCTTTTTATCAAATATAACATATTTTATCATTTATTTACTACCCAAAAATACCATACTACCCAAAAAATATAAGACAAAAAGTGAATTTTCTTAAACTCTGTATTTACAGTAAAAGTGAAGATGAATTTGAGATGGATAAAATAATATTTTTAATAAAACATGATATATAATTGATATAATGTGATAATCGTTTGTGAACTAGTTCATGAGCAATTTAAAATATAAATAAAATATAATAATATCATTAATTAAAAGTAAAAATTTATATTAAAGATGACAACTAATTAATAAATAAATAAATAAAAAAAAGTCTCACGACGGTCTCAATGACATGTTTGTTTTTCTAATAACATAGCATTCACATTTTCGAAATCCTAACTCAACAAATTAATCAAACATATTTTATAATTTATATAATATTTTTAATATTTATAAGACAAATCTCTTGTGAAATTTATTTTGTGAGACGGGTGGACCAATGGTTAAAGTATCATTGTTTTATAGATAAAATATGTCTATTTTTAGTTAAAGTTTTAAAGTATAATGAATTATAAATTAAAATATATTTTAAGATATTATAGTATGATTTAGTATTGACGTACTTTAATTACCTATAAACATAATTTACATATTATCTGTCATACTTTAACAATAGATCAATCCATCATAAATACCAGACTCACAAGAGAGTTCTTCTATTTATAAATTACTTCCTCTATCCAATTAAAAAAGGTCACCATTTACTTATAAGTAGATTAAAGATTATTATTATTTTATTTTTAGTAAGTATAAGTTGTATTATTATTAGTAAGTAGTGAATCATATTTGTATTATTATTAGTAAGTAGTAAACTATATATATATACATATATAGAGCTCTTTTATTAAAAGTATAAGATTGAGACCTTTAAATGAGGCACCAGAGCATCTTTCCATGAAATTGAGAGCATAAACCAACCAATCGAAAATTAGGTTAAATTCAAATCAAACAATCTAGCCTCTCATTGAGTCTGTAGTATTAAAAATAACCATTAAAATTTTTTATGCTCTCCCATCGTGTTCTATACTCCCTATATCCGTCACAGTGAGTTCCATTTGCTTTTTCCACGTGGATTAAGGAGTATTATTATTTAGTAATGTGTAGTGGATAATTGTATTAGTGAAGGTTTGGTCCCATATTTTAATTGTATTAGTGGGTGTGTGTGGATCCCATGTGTATATAAAGGAAAATGAGATCCTTAGGTGCGAACGCCCAAAATGGAAACATTGGATTCTTTGAAGTGGACGGAGGGAGTAGTTACATAGTTCTAATTTGGGTGTCACATCCTAATGGTTTCATTTCTCTTTTTCGTATATGATACCCACACAAAATAATTAAAATATTTTATGGACCCACCTACAATACTAATACAACTATACACTACTCCCTCCGTCCCATTTCAATGTTTACATATTTCTATTTTGAGCATCTCATTTCAATATTTACGTTTCTCTTTTTGGAATATGGAACCCACCTAAAACAATTAGGTGATGTTTGTTTTGGGGTTTTGGGAGTTTGAAAACCATGAATAGTAATATTGTATTTGTTTTGAGTTTTTGATAGGGTAGATTTTAACTTTATGTCAAATTAATGTGTAAAAATATATTAATTTATGTAAGAAAGTAGATGAGAGAGGAGATATAAAGAGAGAAAGTGTATTAATTGAGGAGAGAGAATGTATATAGGTATATATAGGAGTGATTTTCAGAATTTGGGTGTGGAATTTGAATTCCAATTCCAGGTTTCAAACCCGAAAACAAACATCCCCTTAATATATTATCATGGCCCCACATCTAATACTAATACACCTATCCACTTTATATTAAATATTATATCTTTCCACCCATTATCTATTAAAATATAATACTCCTTAATCAACGTGCAAACAACAAACGTAAACATTGAAACGAGACAAATGGAGTATACATTAAAATATTATATCTCTTACTTCAATATATATAAGGGTTAATTGAAAAAAAAAAAAACCTTACTTTTATTTCAATTGCAATAAAGTCCCAACTTTTGGGATTTGACAAATAAAATAACAACCTGTAAAGTTCTTTGCAAATTGATCCCAAGGGCAGCAGGATGCTGCCGTTTGATGACGTGGCAATAGATTACGTGAAACCACCTGTCTTAATACCCTAAACGACGAGAAAGTGCAGTTACATGAATGTATTCTAACAAAACTGAGCAATACCAGCAGGAATATCGTCAAAGGATTTCCACCCAAGTCTGCTCTTAATCAAAAAAATTAAAACATGTATTCATAATCCAACCTCAATACCCAAATCATTCAGAAGAATATAATTTAACAAAGAAATTATTCATTTGGATTTTTTTCTGCGCATAATTAAACTCAAAATATGTGAATTTATTTTGTTTTTCACTTGCACTCTACACTCTGTGGAAGCAATTTGGGGAAATGTTTTGGAGTCAAGATCATAATTCGAATGCGTGCAAGAAAATCAACGCATGTATATTTGATCCAGCCTCTCTTATACTAGTTGATTCGTAATCACTAGCCACTATTCTCTCGTCGGAGTTCGCCGCCAACTATCGCCGGAGCTCACCCTGCAATATCGCCACCAATAGTGTAATTTGCCAAAAGTTGTAAAGGTTGTTATTTTTCTTGCCAAATTCCAAAAGTTGGGACTTAATTGCAATTCAAGTTAAAGTGAGGTTTTTTAATGCAATTAACTATAAATATAAAATACTATACTTCCTTAATCCCTTAAAAAAAAACAAATGCAACCCTTATAACATGACTGAGAGAGTACTTTCCAATAATTTAGAAATTAGCTCATCCCATCCATTTAAAAAATGAAACCATAAATGAAAGAGGTACTATTCTCTTTTAATGTTCACCACTAACCTCTCACCCAACTTTAGAAAGCTTAATCCACCTTGAGATGGGTTTTGCTCATTTCTTGATAAAGGAGTCGAAATCAAGCAGATATAATGATTAGTAGTACACATCAACTCTCCTTTCCTTGTTCAAAATATTCATCACCCTTTCCTTTCCATACGCACCCACATCATAATTGTCCTCTATCTCCTCCCTTTTTGCAAGAAAAATAAAAAATAAAAAACTTATACTAACACCTTCACACCACCTTTTTTAGTTTAATTTATGGAAATATCTGTGTGAAGCGAATTCAGTTGGTTATATAGTTTATGCATACATTAAAATTATGATTTAATATTTATTTTTTAGGATTTTGAATATTTAAGTATATAATTGTATTTGCAATTTAAATATGAATATTTATATGTGAATATGGTTTATGTTGGATGTTTGTGTAGGGTACTAAACTATAAATAGTACTTTTTAAAATACTTGCACACTTTCTATTTTATTTTGTTTCAAGAATACTTGCATATTCTAAAAAAAAATACACAATATGAACCAGGTGGGCTAGTCCACTTGGCTACTGAGTTCTTCACTTAAGTGAGAGATCCAGGTTCGATTCCATTGGGAACGAATTAGGAGAGGTGATATAAGGAGACTTGGAGAAGGGGAAGTAAGGTTGCTTAGTGTATACTAACTACTAACTGTACTGACAACTAACATTTACCGATAAAAAAAAAATACACAATATGAATAATCTTACAATACTATAATATTAAAAAGATGTTAGCTTCTTTTTCCATGTGCAACCAAATACATACATGTATTTTTGGAACAGAGGGAGTAATAGTTAATGTTTATTTTGGATTTTATATGATAAGTTTAAACTTTATATTTAACTAATATGTGGTTTTAACTTTATGTCTATGTAATATGTAATTAAAGTATGTAAAATTTATGTAAGATAATATTAACCAGATATTTAGAAATGAGAATGAAAGAGAAAATAAGTATTAAATGGAGATAAAGAATAAGTTAAAAAATTTGCCTTGTTTGTTTTAAGTTTATATGTGGGTTGGAAATATATGAATAATGTGACATGTTTGATATGAATTTTTGGTAAGGTATGATTTAGTTTTATGTAAAATCAAAGTGTATGGTGATATGTGTACAAAAATATGGGTTAATAAATAGTTGGTACAAAACGTATTTAAAAATTACTAAGCAATACATTCACTTCAAAAAATTAAAGATAAATAAAAAATTATATTTTGTTTTTCCCATGATACCTATATCTATTCGTACATTAGCGTGCATTGTTAAGATGTAAACAAAAATATGTTATTTATACGAATGTACATTAGTGTACATTCTATTAAGAAAGAAACGATTAAATTGAAGAACTTACTAATATACATTAGTATTCATTCTTGAAAGAGAAACAAAAAACACGTGATTAAACTAAAAAACCCTACGAATGTACATCGATGTGCATCTTTGAGAGAGAAACGAAACATACACGATCGAAACTATTGTTAAGTACATTAGTGTGCATTATTGGAGAGAAACAAAAAATACATAATTAAATTGAAGAACCCTACGAATGTACATTAGTGTGCAAGAAAATATGTGATTAATTAAATTGAAAATAGAGTTGTTATAATTATCCTTAAATCTCTCACCCATTGTTTTTATTTGATTTAGTGTGCATTAGTGTTCAATGAAACTAGTGTTGAGTGAAAACGTTGAAATATTAAGCGTTGTAAATAAGGATAAAACTGGAAAAGGAAATTGACGTTTAGATCAATGTATTTATTAGTAATTAGATTATATACATGCGTACCTATCCCTAATAATCCCAAAAAAATATTAATTAATGTGAAAAATAGATGAGAGAGGAGAGAGGAGAGAGATGAGTATAAATTAAAGAAGAGAATATATAAAAAGTGAATGAGTTAGAAATAAATAGGGTGGATAGCATATTGGATCTTTTGCGTCTTTTTTGTGCATTATCTTATATGTCATATGTTATATGATTAACACGTAAGAGGGAAAAGAAATTCAATATTTAAGCTTCCTTTTTTAGGATATAGTTTCCCTCTTTCTTAGGTGTATCAAAATGATACAGATAATTCGAACTGGATTCATAGGTATATATAGGGGTGATTTTAAAATTTTGGGTGTGGATTTTTATAACAAAAAATTGGTTTTCTAAAAATAGGATTAGAACCGGATTCATAGGTATATATAGGGGTGATTTTAAAATTCTGGTGTGGATTTTTATAACAAAAAATTGGTTTTCTAATAATAAAACAAACATGGCAGGATTTGTAGTTGTATATAGATGGTTTTTAAGGTAAAATATTCCTTACAACAGACTCACCTTGCACCATAATAGTTCATGTTCTTTGAAAGAGAGTTTAGGATTTAGAATAACATCATAAATGATGACAAATCAGGTTCTACGCATTTATACGATTTCACACAAACATTGTCTTTTCTCTATTATTATTAAATTATATATATTTTAATCTAAGTTATAAATTATGATTAGATTTTAATATAGTAACACATTATAAAAATATTACATTTACTTTAGTAACACTTTTTATAAAATTAAAAAATAAAAGTGCAATTGCTTGGATTTGATCCCATGACCAATGAGTTATAATGCGTTTCATCTACTAACTTAACCAGACCATCAATCTTAACAAATATTGAATATTTATTTTATTATATATTTCAAGTTTTTATTTTTCTTTTTAATAAACTTTTATAATTCAATATTTTAACCGCTAACATAAAATGTATGTAAATATAATTTAAAATAATTTGTCGTGATTATTATATTTTTTAAATTTTATTAAATAATATATATTATAAAATAAAATATATTTTATATAATGAATTATATATACTTATTTTTTATTATATAATTACATTACACTAATATATTCAATTTTTTTAGAAAATTATTAAAAATTATATATGTAATTTATTTTTAAATATGGTAATATATATATATAAATAACATTTTAATTAGTATTCATGAAGTATTTAAAATACTATTTTAAAATGTTATGTAAATAATTTATGTATATAGAAGTGTTAAATAATTTATGTATATAGAAGTGTTACTTAAAAATGTTACTTATGAATAAGTGTTACATTATAAAGTTACCTTTGTAAAAGTGTTACATAAAATGTGTTATATATATAAAAGTGTTATATGCATGTGTTACATATTATAAAAGTGTTAAATGTATGTGTTACTTATATAAAAAGTGTTACAAAAATGTTACATATCATAATAATTTTAAAAGTGTTGCCATTTTGTGTTAAATAAATTTAAAGTGTTACTATAAGGTGTTATTTAATGCTACTTATGTTGTAGTGATTTACTTTAACTACAAATAAGCATATTTTATCTATACAATAAGCATACTATAGTGATGGGTCGACCCATCTCACATCCGTCTCACAAATAATCCGTTTCACAAGTGAGTTTTTCTTAATTAATTATTAATAATGGAAGAAAATTTAAAGGAGATAGATATCTAAAAGATACTATTAAGATTTGAATATTCACGTAGAGATATTTACTGCATTATTGTAATGGTGCATGAGATATTATTGAGCTTTTCTTAAAAAGATCATCACGTGTTTTTAGATTAAGGATCGGCTGCTTTTCTATTTTTCTTCATAAATTTATAGTGATCATAATATATTGAATATGGCATCTCGTTAGTGCAGGGCTTCTTAGACATCTTCTTTGTATTCTCTCTCCATCGGCTCTTCATTCTCTTTCATGTAAAAATTATATTTAGAGAGTCAGAATTAGTTTTCTTTATTTTTATTGTATTCTTTCTTGTAAGTCACGTTATTTCATGTAATACAGAATTTGGGAGGGTTCGTTTATTGATTTTGGAAAATCTTGTAATAGTGTTGGAGGAAGTCCATTATATACTATTAAGTCCACGTGGTGGTCAACTAAGTAATTAGAAGTTGTAGGTGTTGTATATTAGCATAGAACATATAAGTTATATTAAAATATTTGCATAATTCTAATGAAAGAGATTTGAGGGATGAGACGAAGCATATCACCGTATTTATTATAAATCGTGTGTTTTAAAGTATTCAATTAATAATTTTACATTTTTGGAAATGGAATGGACGAATATCACATAATTTTTTAGGATTTTTTTTTATCTTATTCTTAAGGTTTTTTTTTTTTGGGAAGGAAATGATTTTTATTAAAGGGGTACCAGAGATGTCAAAAGCAGAGCATTCCAATTACAGTGAAATCAGATTACCTAGAAAGAGGATTATTACACCACTCCTTAAGAGATAAATAGTTGTGTTTTAAATGTCTAACATTAAACTATGATCTTAAATTTCAATTTCTTTAGTATGAAGTTGGTATCTACTGCAATCTTGTTTATAATTGTGTTGTTTATTTTCATAAGATCCATGTTATTGCTTCCCACATACAGACTACAAAATATGGATGTATGGGCTGATTTTTAAATGCTTAATTAATTATATATAAATACCTTTAACTCTTTTTTTTCTGCAGCTAACTAAAATAAACAATTCGACTGTATAAATTTTATTTCTCGATTATATATATTTATAATTTGGTTAAAGTTTTTAAATCGAATGAGGTACATTTTTATTACACTTTAAATCTTTATCGCTATAATTGGGCATTTGAAAATGTTGCTAAATTTAGGGGTACTTTAACCCTTTCTTGTAATTAACTATAACGAGTCCTATGTAGTCTCCTCAATGATCACGTGACGTATATATCTTATATGAATTTAATTTGTTTTTTAGTTTTTGGTGACTTTCGACTGAAGATAACTAAATTTAGGGCCATTAGGTGCACTTTATAGTTTACTCCCTCCGTTTCGATCAAACTGCATCGTTTGACTGCATAAAACTTTCACAAAAATTACAGTAAACGATGCAATATGGACGGGACGGAGAGAGTATATATTAATTATTCAGAAGGTGTAGTAGGTAATTATTAATTTTTCATTAGGTTATTTATTTAAAAAATATACTCCCTCCGTCTCACGTTAATGTTGATGTTAATGTTTGCTTTTTATATGGAGATTATGAGATATAATATTTTAAAGTGTAGTGAGATAAAAGAAATAATATTTAATATAAAGTATGTAGTTGTATTAGTGTTTTGTGAGGCCTATATGTAATAAATAATTATTTTATGTAGACCCAACTTAAAAAAAAGGAAATATAAATCGTTACCCAATATGGAAACGTAAATTTTAACAAGTACGAAGGGATTATGTTAATAACATCCAAATTTAATGGTTCATACTTCATATTATCCAGCAGCAAGCAGTAATATCCAACTGCATAAACCTATTAAATTTAATTTTATATTTTAATGTTTTGGTATTCAAGTTACTAATGGAGTTGCAAAATATTTTTCGTTCTTGTTCTTCTGTTTAATTATTAAGATTAAGAAAACGTACTTATTTTAGTAAGGGTATAATGTAATATAAAGGAAGGAAATTTCTACCATACTTAAATATGACACTTTTAATATTTCAACATATTTTTGCTCATCTATCTTACATTTTTTTATCCAATTTCCATTTCTATTTTATTAAAATCTATTTGGCTATGTTATTTTGAGTTTACTCAAAATAAAATACTACCTTCGTCCTCAGGTTTAAATTTTCTATTTGGGGTTGAAATTAAGATTTACATTTATTTTTTTTATCAAGTTGAACTTATATAAAACAATTAATTATTTCATAAAGGACCTACAAACAACACTAATACAACTATCTACCTCACATTAAATATTATTTCTCTCACCTCACTACACATTAAAATATTACTATATCTCTTAATCTACATGAAAAAACAAACATAAACGTTAACGCGAAATGGGAAAAATATGAATTTAGGATTAATTAGATTTAACAAATCTAATAAAAAATATTATTCTTTATTTGTTTTGAGGATTAAGTATGATAAATTTTAATTTTATGCGTAATAAATACGTAACTAATAAACGTGATATATGCAATAGAATAGGTGTTTAATAAGTGTGAGGGGTAGCTAGGTGGAGTTTCTGCACTTTGATTTTACTAAATCCTGAACAAAAAGATTTAAAGTATACAGATTACATAATTCTAAATTTTGAGTAAAATACTGAACTATTTATTGTTGTTCCACTAAAAAAAAAATAAATATAATTATTTTACTATATTGGGCGTCCCATTCAAATGTTCCTGATATACTTATTTTGCACACTCCAATTTGATCTTAAGTATAAGATGTCAATTGTAGCGACAAGTACCCAAATTAAATTATCGATCCCACTGAGATAGTTAATTATTTATTTATTCTATATTACTATTTAATGAGAATTACGTAACCAATTTCCAAGAGTTTTTAAATTAATTATATAAATAACGAAATATTAAATAACTGAATTATTAAAAGCAATAAAAATAAATAAGTTTTAATCAAGAGATAAACAACAGTTCTAAGATATTAGATATAGACCAAATAATTTGGGTTCCTAGATTTCCAATTGCTCATTTATGCAGTATCAATGAAAATACACCACTTAATCCTGTTAACCCATCAGATATGATCCGATTTTAAGCTAACAATATATTCTGATTTATTTCCTAGGGTACATAATATTACCAAGCCTTATTCATAGATACTAATCAAAACAAACAACAATACCTCATGATGGTAAGTTTGACTAACAAGATATTCTCTGTAATTACTACAAAGTTCTATCAACTTCCTACTTGAATGTTTAATTGCATTGTTCCACTAAACAATTCAAGTATCTGATTTACCAGTTCATGGAATTAATGTGTTTATAGCGGAACTACTTCAATCCCTAACAGATAGACAATACCAATCATGAATGCACAGAAGCTAACATAATAATCCAAGTATTATACGGATGCCATGAAAATATTATGAAGATGGTACAAAGAAGATAAGCAAGTCTGAATAAATTAAGTAAAATCAGAATATCAACTGCACAAAATCTCAATTTTGATCTATATTCCCAAATCAATTCAATCTAACCATCAAACCTTAGAACTGTATAAGAATTTAGCCCATGAGGTCACAATCAACACTCATGGATATGTAATTCATATCACAAATCAAGATAAAAGGAAGAAAAAGATAAGAAATACGAAACCCTAGCGTAAGCGTAGTTCCACGTTCTTTCTCCGTCTCTCCTATTTTTCGATGGATGGATGATGAAAGAAAGATGTGAATCTGAAGGGAGTGTTTCTTGGGCAGCAATTCACGATGGAATGTGATGGGCTCTCCTCAATTGTGTGTTGATTCCCCCTTTTATGTCTTGGAGTGTTGTAGGATTTTTTTTTACGTCGAAAACTGGCCAAATAATGATCTGAAAGTAAAAAATACACTGCTGGATCAAACAGGCCGCGACTGGGCCCAAAAACACCCCGCTCGGCACCCAGCTCGAGCCGAGCTGGGTCTGGACATTGCCGAAAGGTAGTCGAGCCGCATATGGGTGAAAAGATGACGTCGTGTAGGCTTCGTAGGACCCCAGCTCGGCAAAAATTGTCTGCCGAGCCACCCAAGCTCGCCCCGAGCTGTCTGCCGAGCGGCTCTCGAGCTGCAGACTGCATTGCTCGACCTCACCATTTCGAGTATAACTTCCTTATACGGACTCCGATTTGAGTGATTTTTATACCAAAATGATCATCTCTTCCGTGGCTTTCTAACGATATGTCATATAATCAATTTGGAATTATACACAAATACAAAAATATCATGCAATGTGGACATGTGTTTTTCAGCATTCCTTCACACTTTCACTCTTCATTCCAACTTTGAACTTTTGATCCTGTTTTACCCTTCAAAACTCAACAAAATACCTTAGTAGAATCTTAATTATACAATATATAAAAAGCACGTAATTCTACACAAAATCATGGTCGAGCGGTGGTCGAGCGGATTGTAGGAAGCGGTTCCAGAATCAGAATGGTCGCTCGACCAATTCAGCACCGCTCGACCAAGCCGCTCGACCTGAGCGGGTGCAATTTTTGCGAATATAAGGTCATTTTTCTGTGTGCTCGATCATTTTTCTCACCACCCTCTCTCGAGCGATCGCCCCAACGGTACGAACTGCACCCAAATCACTCTGTAAACTCTCCTTTTCCTTCAATCACATACATTCCACACAAATTTTGGGAGATTCAAGTCGTAATTAGGGTTATTTTCTTAATTTTTGCATTTGCACTTCCCATTACTTCTACGCACCAATGTCAGGAGACAAAGGTAGAGGTATCACAGTATGTTCTAAACGTAAAGTGGGGTCTCAAAGAAGGAAGAAACGGCTAAGAACTTGGAGCAAAACATAATGTCGTTCGACTTTGGGATTAAGATACCGGATTGGGAGGAGAAAAGAGAGTTGTGGAGAGTAGTTTCAATGAAGATTAATCGGACTCGCTATCAGGATGATCAGGCTATGGTGGCGATGCATATCATCAATGACATAAGGTGGATGTTCAATCAGGTTGGAATAAGTGGATTCATGGACTTAAAGAGGAAGACGTACTTCCACATCACGATTGAGATGCTATGCACATTGAGGGTGACTAGGGCGGATTCAGTTCTTCCTACTTCAGCATGGTTTCAGCTTGGAGGAGAGCTTAGGTACATGTTTGCTAGTTAGTTTAATAAAATGTTTGGATGCCCAGATGTGTCGAAAGAATAGGATGAAGGGTTTGTTGCTGATGATTTCTGGAGGTCAATCACGGGGTTATAAGGAGCTTATGATCCTCAGCGATCGAGGGCTGCATTCATCCACAATCCTGTTATTCCATATATGGATAGGATCCTCAGAAACACCATCTTTGCTCAAGATGAGGGCGGGTGTATTCCGAGAGGTGAGTTGTATGTCCTTTGGTGTATGATGAATGGGGTCCATTTCAATTTGGTGGCATATGTTCTGCAGCAGCTTTACTGGTTCTCAACCCACATATTTCAGAAAGTGAACATTTGAGGACTGATCACACCATTGGCCGAGCACTATCGTGTGCATTTATCGAGGTATAGGCCAGTCAAAGGTGATCTGGATTTGATTCTTTTAGCTTGCGTGAGGATGAATTTGGCTCGTCATGAAAAAGGGGTACGTATATTTATTCGAGAAAGCAATTTGATTTCTTTCCAGATACCTTTCTATCTCGTTGATCTCACCATCGTTCAAGCCAATGTGAATTTATTGATGAATACTCCTCCTCACATCGTGATCTCGACTATTTGTTACGCCAAGAGAGATTGGCAAACATTAGCAGATATGTACATTCAGGGTGTGTATCTCGATCTCGACATGATTTTGATCGGAGATCCGGAGGAGGGTGAGGAGATGGAGTACGAGCCATAGCAGCAGCATTTTGCACCACAACAGCCTCAACCATTTGAGTATTTAATTCCTGAGGATCACATGGAGATGCCTCATGACATGTCGGAGATGGGTATTCCTCCGATGCATGCACGGCAGCCACCGCAGCCACCACCGCAGTATCAGTATGATTTCTGGTAGGGTCATGATTATTTCTGTAGAAAGCAGTTCCAGATGATGAATGAGCACTTTGCCACGTTGAATACAAATCAGCAGGAGACAAATCGCCAGCTTGCTTTGGAGAACACGAACTATGCTGCGCTCAACTTGAGGAATGATGCAATGGACAGGAGGATAGTAGAGGTGCAGACTAGCAATCAAGAGATTAACAGGAAGCTATATGAGCTACATAGGAATTTTGACCTATGGCGCATGGATGTTAGCTATGATAATGATGCTCCGGAGGAGTAGAGTGCACCAAGTTTTTCTCCTTTTCTAATTCATCCCATCTCCCTTCTACTTTTCACTTTACAGGTTGGGGACTTGTTGGTAGTTGATTTGGTGTTTATGAGATTTATTGCGTGAGTGGCGTGTACCATATTGATGATATTGTTGAGATGTTGGTGTTGATGGATACTTGTGTTTGATGATGATTGATGGAGAGACGTTAACTCTTTTGATATGCATGTGCGTTATACATGTGATATATGTTGATTCTTTTGAAAAGAGGCATGTGTTATTATTATTTGTAATTTATGTGAGAATTGAGATTGATTGCATCCTTTGAAGAGTGCTTAGGATATCTATTACCATGTGAGAATTTGAGCCTTTTTATCATGTTACATCAATACATGATAGTTTATTCTTGAGAGAATCGTTCATACATTTATATTCTAGAACTTGGTTTGAAGTCTTTTTTAAAATTCATGATTAATAGATACCAGGAAATGATCTTAGATCATTATTTGATAATTGAGCCACTTAGCCAAAAGTTATTCTACCTTTATGTGTCTATCATTGGAAGCCTTGTTGAGCCTTTAAAAACTTTTTCCTTGGCAAGCCTGTGATAAAAGCCTTTATTCTCTTTGCTTAGCTTTAAAATACCCTATTTACTAGTCGAGAGTTGAGGTGAAGAGATTGCTAAGTGATGAAATCGATGAGGGAAAGAAAACTTTGCTAAGTGATGACTTAAAAAGATTGTGATTAACTCTTGTCTAGGGGTAGTGCCTGAAAATGGTATCTCGATTACTTAGAAGGGTAGTGTCCGAAATTAGTACTCTTTTACATTGAAGAAAGAAGATGTTGATTCCAAGGAAAAGAAGGAGCCGATAAATCGCAAGGAACATAAGAATGATGATGGAGCAAGGAAAATAAGCTGATTGATGAAAGCAAAACTCCAAGGTAATTCTCTACTAGTGAATTAGTCACTTTATCCAAATTCTCCTACCTTTACCAAAAAGCCAACATTACAACCATAAGACAAGTCCTTTGTGATCCTAGTGTTGAAATAACCATGATGTGTATATCTTTTACACTTGAGTGCGAGAGTAAACACTTACCTAGTGAGCTAGATGAGTTAGCACTCGTAGAAGCTTTGTGATTGATTGATGTTCTTACATAGATGAAAAGTATGATGACTGCATGTATTGATTTGATGAATTGCATGTGTTATGAAGTTGTGCATATATGAGGATCTTGTGAATGACACTCTCTTACCTTTATTTTGATTTTGTTGCCTCGGGACGAGCAACATGTAAGTTTGGGGGTTTGATGAGAGTGATAATTCATGTATTTTGAGCTTCGATTCATATGGAAGTTGATGAGAGTGAAAATAAGCGTGTTTGATTATCCAATTTAACACCTTATTGATGAGAATTATTGTTATATATTATCACAAGGATCTAATATTCATTATATATGAGAAAAAGATGCACTTGATGTGTTTTATTGTGTTTTAGGAGGAAAAAGGGTCAAAAGTGCAAAGTTGGAGAAAAGATGCAACTTGTGCATAAATGCTGAAAAACGCACGTCTAACTTTCATAATTATTTTGTGTTTCTGTGGAGATGAAAACTGGTAGTGTTATACATGGTTGAAAATCCACAGAAGAGAGAGTTTTTTTGGCATAAAGAACACACCAATCGGATTCCAAGCGAGAAAGTTATGATCAAAGTGGTGACGTCGCGAAAGCTGTGCCGAACAGAACGGTTGTTCCACTTTTCATGATGTTTAACATATTCAAATGTTAGAGTTTCTATGAGCTCCTATTATGGACAGAAAGCTAAGGAATAGAGGATCGCGTGAGCATAAGAATTACTCAAATCAGGGGTCAGATGTGGAAGTTATGCGCAAAACGGTGAGATGGAGCAAGCTTGTTCGACCAGTGAGAGTTCGTTTGACCAGAATCATCTTGGTCGAATGGAAGAGGAAAGTTGAATAAAATGTGCAAAATCATACAGAGAGCTTGTTCTACTTCTGTTCGACTTCTGAAGGGTTGGTCGAATGGAATGTCGCTAATGCAATTTTTGGTAGTTTCGGGTTTCCTTTACTAAATTTAGCGTATGTCTCAAGTAAAAACCTATCCAAGGTCCGTGAGGAGCACTTTACAAGTATAAAAAGGGATTTAGAGCACATCATATTGGGGAGATTAATCATATTGGATTGGAGAGAGGCCACAACAATACTACACACCACAAGGGGGGATCACCCCCCAACCATCATCCTCACCTTTTCTCCATCCATCAATCACTTTGAAGATTCGTTTGTGGAATCAAGAGGAGAACCAAGAGGAGGATTCAAGACGGAGAAGAACTCGATGACTCCCGCATCTAGGGTTTATTTCGTTTCCTAATTTATCTTGTAATTTTCCAGACATCCGGGTAAGATCTATCCAACACTCATGATTATTCTTCCTAACATCATGGGCTAGAGCCTTTTTGGTAGAACTAGGGTTGTGAAGGTATTTACAAATTAATTAAACTTTCGTGTGTAAACTCCATACAACACTACTTGTGAATTTATTTTATATATGATTGTGCTTTCTTAATCCATATTCACGGTCGTTTTGTGCATCTTCAATTGGTATATAGAGTCTGAATATATATCTTAGTTGTAGATTGCGTTCACCGCTGAACATGATTTCATATTATGATTCTAAGTGAGGGGACTCCGAAGCTCCGTTAGAACTATCATATATGAACACCTATTAATTGAATTGAATTCGGGTTATTAAGTAGGATAAAGAGGATAATTTTATAGTACCTATAAAGGAAGATCATATCAGGTTAGAGTGCCAATTGGCCAGAGAAATAATTGATACTGATAGTACCTAGAAAGGGGGGTGGAATATATCTCTTACTCCGAGGTTATTCACACGTGTTACACACATGTTTACTTGTGTCTATAGAGTAGATATGCATGGTTTAGTGATGTGTCCATATTGCACAAGGCAGAGTCGGACATCAACACACGGAAGGGAAATTAATGAGTGAAACTGGATTTTCCTAGAGCTACCTATTCTCTTATTCGATTCACTTTCGTATTCTTCTAAGTGCTTTTATTTTATTTATTATTTAACTTAAGTCTTTTAATTGTTAGATTAAATCCTCAAACTTAATTGCCTAGTCTTAATTAATTTTGTAAATAATTAAATTGATAATACGCCGTCCTTTGAGTTCGATAATTCACTTGGTCGCCTGCTTAAGCTGCAACTGATATCCTTAATACTTGGGGATTAATTTTGCGTGCAAAGAAAACGCGCATTAAGTTCTTGGCGCTGTTGTCGGGGATGGCTGTTATTATTAGTTTATTATTTCTAGTTAATTAAGACTTTTATTTGTGATTATTTAATTCTTTATAACCTTGAATTTTTCTGAGGTACTTGTGCACTAGGAAAAGGAGAGGAAGGAAAGAAGGAATAATACATTGAGCTAAACATTGCCGGAGCAAGGCAAAATCCGAATAATATTGCCATACGTGAAATTTTCACGTACAATGGAATTGACAACATGGGGTTGATAGGTGCAAGGGGGAAGATGATGATTTTGAGATACATCCCGCTCTTATTAACATGGTGGAAAAGAATTATTTTTCTGGAGGTTGTTTTGAAGATCCATATCAGCATCTCCGAAGATTTCCTGGTTATGCAAACACTCAGAAGGTGCTGGAGCTAATGATAATGCTAGGCGGATCGCCATATTCAAGTTCTCTTTGATTGATAAGGCAGAAGCTTGGTGTGAAACTCTTGATGCCATGAATTGCACTACATGGGACCAACTGCAGCAGAAGTTCTTGGAGAGATACATGTCACCCTCAAAGGTCTTTAGAATAAAGCAAGAGATCACCCAATTTGTTATGAATCAGGGTGAGAAATTTTATGAGGCATGGGATAGGTTCAAAGATATGCTCACGAGGTGTCCGCAACATGAGATGTCTAAGCCTCAGTACATAAGCATCTTCTACTATGGATTAGATTGTGAGTCGCGTGTTTTTATTGTTGCATCCTCTGGAGGAGCGTTGTTATCAAAGACAGCACTTGAAGCAGAAAAGTTGTCTGAAGACATCTCTATGAATTCACGTGACTGGCCTACGGAAAAAGTAAGAGGATCATATGTACTTGGTAAAGTGACATAGGTTGAACATCAAGCAGTGAAGCCGAATAGGGATGATGAGATCGTCTCTATCTAGCTAACATCCGCAAGCTACTAGAGTCTCAGCAGAAGCAGATTACAGAGTTGACACAAAGGGGGCCTAGTATGAAGCAACAAGAAGTGAAGAGTGTTGAATATACCTTCAATCGATACATGACTGAGAATGATGCGAGAGTTAACTGCATTGAGGCTTCCATGAGTGATGATCATACAGATTTATTTAAGCAGTTGAAGGACCTTACTTCGATTATGGGGCAGATGGCCGCGAATGTGAATCAATTGACACAAATGTGGGAGAATAATGCCATCACATTGAGGTTCGAGATGCAGTACGAATGTCCGATGAAGCCGGTGAGCAAAAATAATGAAAATAGGAGAACTATTCGACCAACACCATTTGTTTGACCAGAGTATTCTAGTCGAACAGAGGTTGAACAACCTTCAGAGAAATAGAATTTTGATGCTCTATTTTCTGTCCCGCCGTTCGACCACAGGACATCTGTTCGACAAGACCATCTTGGTCGAACGAAAACAGACAAGTTTGAACTCGCGACTTGAGCTTCCGTTTGACCAATCACCATCTGTTTGACCAGACCATCTTGGTCGAATGTTGGTCGAACAACTGCAGGAGAATGAGAGCTCGCGATCAGAGACTTTGTTCGACCAGAAGTAGTCTGTTTGACCAGATCACTTAGGTCAAACAGAGGTCGAGTAGCTTTGTTAAGTGCTCGTTTTGATACCGAATGCTACACCTGTTGATCAGAACATCTTAGTACCATCTCAAGAACAGAATAATGAGCAAATAGTTGAGAATAAGTGGGAAAGAACAAAGAGATTGAGTGCCGAGAAGGATAAAGCGAAAGAGGTTGAACGTGATGAGTGTGGAATACCAAAGACCAAGATACCTCCTCCATTTCCTTCGAGATTGGCCAAGAAGGGATTGGAAGAAAAGTTCAAGAGGTTTTAAGATATCATGAGCAAAGTTAGCTTGAACATTCCTTTCTCTGAAGCAATCATGGAGATGTCATACTATGCCCGATTCCTCAAGGATATTATATCAAAGAGGAGAAACTTGAACGGAGTGGAGACGGTGAACTTGTCAGAAAATTACAGGTCGATCCTTCAAAGGAAGCTGCCTGCAAAGTTGAAGGATCCAGGAAGCTTCACTATTCTTTGTGACATTGGAAAAGGGACGGCACATAAAGCCTTGTGTGATTTGAGGGCAAGTTTCAACTTGACGCCTTTGTCCATATTCAAAAAGCTAAGTTTAGGGGAGCTCGCTCCCACAATAGTGGCTCTACAATTGGCGGATAGACCCATGACTTTTTCGAAGGTGTGATAGAGGATGTACTTTTTAAAGTGGATAAGCTTGTCTTTCCTGTGGATTTTCTTGTAGTTGAGATGGAAGATGATAAGGATGACATTCCCCTTATTTTAGGACGGCCGTTCCTTGCCACAACTGGAGCTATGATAGATGTTAAGGAAGGAAAGCTTAGACTGCCAGTGAATAATGAAGATGTGGTTTTCTCTCTTAATCATGCAATGAAGATGCCCATGGAGACTCAATCATGCGAGAGCATAGATGTGATTTCTAACTTGTGTAATCGTTATTTTAATAAGAAAGATGATTCCAAATTTGAGTGAAAGATTGACACGGAGGAGTCTAGACAACCATGAGAGGAAGAAAATTCTGAGGATCATATCTTGTTACCAAGAAAGGTGAGGTGTTGAGTGTAGACAAGAAGAGGAAAAGAAAGTATTTGAAGGTGAGGATGCGAGAAGACCGTCCTCTATTATCATGACTCTTCGATGTTAAATATGAGCATCTGTTGGGGCTTTTCCTTCCATTTTTTGCTTTATTTATTTCGTGTGAGTAAGAAATTTTTATATTTAAGGTGCTTACTAATCGACAATTACATCTCTTTGCAAACTTAGTTTCAACTACGTTTTTACTAAGTTTGGGGGGATGTGATGTTATTACCTCATTAAAGCACCAAAAGTATAATATTTTCTTTGTAATGTTTGCTAGGGGAGTAGATTTTTTTGTGGTATGTTGAAACTTTAATCAGTTTTGATGTGTCGATTTTTTGCAATTTGCCTAGTGTTCTGTGGTGTTTCTAGTGTGTGGAGTTGATTAAATAGTCAATTGATTCTTTCTTATAGTTCTCCTATTTTATTATTGATGAATCCTGTGATAATGAGTGTTTGAGCTTTGATGATAGAAATAGGTAGGACAGTGACAAGACGAGTTCTACACTGAGGCTTGACCTGATCAAGTTGAACAACTCGAGGAGCTCGTGATCATTTTAAAGGAGAAAAAAAATCAGTGCCCTCGTTTCCTTATTCTAATTTTATGTGTGCTTTAAATTCATGGAGTGGAAGGATTGAGTTTATATTTTTGGTGATCCACATGAGATTATATTTTTAGAATTGTACTTGAAATTCATATACTTTTGAAATTGATGAAGGAAGTGTACTTGAGTTATATTGTGGTATGAAGTTCTGTGTACTTGTGGGATATTGCTTATCATGAAAAATGCTCTGTTACTTGATAAAAACCATGTGAGATTTTGAGCCTCATTGATCATGTACGTAATCACATGATATTTCTTTTCTTGTGAGTATCGTTCTTGTGTGTGTATTCTAGAACTTTCCTATTGTCTTACTTGAAACTGCATGTATGTTAGATGATGGGAGATGATTTTAGGCCATCCTTGAAATTATGAGTCACTTAGCCAAATAATTCCCTACCTAATGATGTTTATTCGTAGTTAGCCCCGTTGAGCCTAAAAACCTCATTCTTTGACAGCCTACGAGAAATAGCCACTTTGAGCATTTGAATTTTTTGAGCCTTGATTGTCCTTCTAGAAGAGAATTAATGGCCTTTCAAAGTGTGTTGATGGAGTTCTACAACAGATTGGGAATGAATGAAATTGGTGTTGAAACAGTGATTGCGCTTGAAAATGCATCTAAGGAAAATCATAGAGTAGTGCTTAAATCTAATACTACATTGAATCAAACACCCTAGGGTAGTGCTTAAATCTAGTACCCTATGGAGGATGTGCGAGGTAGTGCCAGAAACTGGTACATCGAGAGAAAAAAAAGAGAAGGAAAAAATGTTATGCTAGAATGAAGAAAAAAAGTGAAGGAGTTGAGGAGGATGTTGTGCTTAATTGAAGTGATGAGGAAAATGAAAGATCGAAAAAGACTGCAGGCTTGATTGATCCAAGTATTGAGTCACTTATCCATATAATTCCTACCTTAACCAAAGAGCCAACATTACATCCAAAAGAAAAGTCCTTTTTGATCTCATTGTCAAATCATACTTTTAGTGGTGGAGAGTTAAAGATATTTGACAAGCTTATGGTTACGCATGCACTTAAATTGAATCCGAGCGTAAACACCTTAACCACAAGTGTACATCTTTTACACTTGAGTGCGAGTGATATATATACTTCCCGTGAGAACATGTCAATGGAGCATATGAATTGGTGGTGATTGTCTTATCTTGTATGCTATGAATTGATTGTTACATGTAATGAAAGTTGCATTACTAAAGTTGAGGACAATTGTATTTTGCATGGGGTATTGGCCATAGTCCTTGTTTCCCCGCTAATTTTTATACTCTCTTTCTCTTTATTTTTATTTTGTTGCCTCAGGACGAGCAACGGGTAAGTTTGGGGGATTTATGAGAGTAAAAAAAGCGTGTTTGATTGTCCAATTTAACACCTTATTGATGAGAAATGTTATTATATATTAACACAAGGGTCTTATATTTATTATATTTGAGAAAAATATGCACTTGAGGTGTTTTATTGTGTTTTAGGTGGAAAAAGGATCAAAAGTGCAAAGTTGGAGAAAAGGTGCAACTTGTGCATGAATGCTGAAAAACGTACGTCCAACTTTTGTAATTTTTCTGTATTTCTGTGGAGATGAAAACTGAGAGTTTGATATATGGTTGGAAAGTCACAGAAGAGAGGGTCATATTGGCGTAAAGAACACCTCAATCGGATTCCAAGCAAGAAAGTTATGATCAAAGTGGTGATGTCGCGCAAGCTGTGCCAAATAGAACAGCTGTTCCACTTTTTATCACTTTTTACATATTCAAATGTTAGATTTTCTGTATGCTCCTTATATGAAAAGAAATCCAAGGAAGAGAGGATCGCGTGAGCACAAGAATTACTAAAATTGGAGATCGGATATGGAAGTTATGCGCGAAACGGTGAGACGGCGCAAGCTTGTTCGACCAGTACGAGTCCATTCGACCAGAATCATCTTGGTCGAATAGAGTAGGAAAGTCAAACAAAATGTGCAAAATCATACAGAGAGCTTGTTCGACTTGGAGGCCTTGCTCGACTTTGAAGGCTTGGTCGAACGGAATGTCACTGTTGCTATTTTTGGTAGTTTCGGGTTTCTTTTACCAAATTTGGCGTATGTCTCAAGTAAAAGTCCATCCAAGGTCCGTGAGAAGAACTTTATTAAGTATAAAAGGGATGTAGAGCACATCATATTGGAGAGATTAGTCATATTGGATTGGAGAGAGGCCACAACAATACTACACCCCACAAGGGGGGATCACCCCACAACCGTCATTCTCATCCTTTCCTTCATCCATCCATCACTTTGAAGATTCGTTTGTGGAATCAAGAGGAGAACCAAGAGGAGGATTCAAGAAGGAGAAGGACACGATGACTCCCGCACCTAGGATTTATTTCGTTTCCTAATTTATCATGTAATTTTCCAAATATCCAGGTAAGATCTATCCAACACCTATGATTTTTTTTCGTAACATCATGAGCTAGAGCCTTTTTGGTGAACTAGGGTTGTGAAGGTTTTTAAGAATTAATTGAACTTTCGTGTGTAAACTCCGTACAACACTACTTGTGGATTTATTTTATATATGATTGTGCTCTCTTAATCCATATTCACGGTCATTTTGTGCATCTTCAATTAGTATATAGAGTCTGAATATATATCTTGGTTGTAGATTGATTGTGTTCACCGCAGAACAGGATTCCATGTTATGATTCTAAGTGAGCGGACTTCGAAGCTTCATTAGAATTATCTTATATGAATACTTATTAATTGAATTGAATTCGGATTATTAAGTAGGATAAAGAGGATAATTTTATGGTATCTATAAAGGGAGATAATATCGGGTTAGAGTACTAATTGGTTAGTAAAATAATTGTACTGATAGTACCTAGAAAGGGAGGGTGGAATTATATCTCTTACTCTGAGGTTATTCACACGTATTACACACATGTTTACTTGTGTCTATAAAGTAGATATGCATGGTTTAGTGATGCGTCTATATTCCACAAGGCAGAGTCGGACATCAACACACAGAAGGGAAATTAATGAGTGAAACTGGATTTCCCTAGAGCTACCTATTCTCTTACTTGATTCACTTTCGTATTCTTCTAAGTGCCTTTATTTTATTTGTTACTTAATTTAAGTCTTTTATTTGTTAGATTAAATCCTCAAACTTAATTGCCTAGTCTTAATTAATTTAGTAAATAATTAAATTGATAATACGCCGTCCTTTGGGTTCGATAATTCACTTGATCGCTTGCTTAAGCTGCAACTGATATCCTTAATACTTGGGGATTAATTTTACGTGCAAAGAAAATGTGCATCAGAAGTTTAGCACTATTTGGTCAATTATTGAGGCAAGCTGTGATGTTTACGGGAAAATCACGAATCAGGTGCTACTGAGGCTATTTGAGCATATTTATACAGGAAAACAGGTCAGAAGTGCTCAGAATTGAAAAACACGAATTTTGGGATGCCGCTCGACCAGGGAGGAGCCGCTCGACCAGGATGTTTTGGTCGAGCGAGAGTGGAAGTGGTCGAGCAGAGGTTTGTAAAGAGTTCCAAATGGTAGTTTTGGTCCGTTCGACCTGGCCAGTTTTGGTCTAGCGGGTCCACGCATCACTATTTTTGGTAATTCTTATATTTCTGTGCGCAATTTGGCTTGTTGCCCACGAAAAATCCCATCCAAGGTCCATATGGAGAGTCTACAAGTATAAAAAGGATGTAGATAACATCAAAAAGGGAGTTAGATTCTATATCCATCCTACACCACGTCCAAACCCTAACTCTACCCTACGGAGCTACAGAGAGAGATTCGTGCAACAAAGCAAGTGAGAACCAAGTGAATATGCAAGACGGAGAGAGAAGCGACGGTGCCCTCATCTAGGGTTTATTTCGTAACTTAATCTTTCTTGTAATTTTCAAGACTATGGGTAAAATCTATCAAACACCATGAGCATTCTGCCAAACGTTATGGGCTAGAACTCTTTTGGTAGTTCTAGGGTTATGAAGGTTTTTATCTAGTTAGTTGAACTTCCATGTGTATACTCCGTGCAACACTACCTGTGGTTTATTTTATACAAAACTTTGCTTTATTAATTCATACTCAGAGTTGTTTTGTGTATCTTTAACTGTTATGTTGAGTCTGAATGCATATATTGATTATTGATTGAGTGCGTTCACTGCTGAGCAGGATTTTATGTTATGATTCTAAGTGAGGGGACTCCGAAACTTCATTAGAACAATCTTGTATAAGTACTTATTAATTGAATTGAATTCGGGTTAGTAAGTAGGATAAAGAGTATAATTTCATAGTATCTATAAAGGGAGATCATATCGGGTTAGAGTACTTAGTGCACGGGAAATAATTGATACTGATAGTACCTAGAAAGGGGGTGAATTATATCACTTGCTCCGAGGATATTTACAAGTGTTACAAGCTTATCTGCTTGTGTCTATAGAGTAAATTTGTTTGTCTTAGCGATGCGTCCATATTCCACAAGGAAGAGTCGGACATTGATACACGGAAGGGAAACTAACTAGTGAAACTGGATGACCCGAAGAACTACCTATCTTCTCACTTCTTTAACTCGCGTTACTTTCTACTGCCTTTATTTTACTTGCTATTTTATTATTTATTAAGCAGATAATTAATATTCTTCAATTTAAATTGCCAAATATAGTCTTAGTAAATTAGTTCATAATTAAATTAATAATAATCCGTCCCGTGGATTCGATAATATAACTTGGTCGCTTATTAAAGCTACAATCACATCCTTTATACTTGGGGATTAATTATGTGTTAAGAAAACGCTCATCAAGTGATTTTTGTGCCAAAACGATCATCTCTTCCGTGGCTTTCTAACAATATATCACATGATCAATTTTGGAATTCTACACAAACACAAAAAAATTATGCAATGTGGACGTGTGTTTTTCAGCGTTCCTTTACACTTTCACTCTTCATTCCAACTTTGAACTTTTGATCTTGTTTTACCCTTCAAAACTCAACAAAACACCTTAGTAGTATCTTAATTATACAAGATATAAAACCACACAATTCTATACAAAATCATGGTCACATTCTATAAAAACGGTGTAATGTGAGACCTAAAACACATGAAATTCCACTCTCAACAGTCCCCATTTCCCACTTTTAGTAAAAAAGTATCACATATAGTCCACCACTCACTACTAATACAACTACCCACTATATATAAAATAATAATATTCCTTAATCTACTTACAAAAAACAACTGGTAACGTTTGAGCGTGACGGAGGGAGTAAAATGGAGTATCATGTATATAGTTGAATAGTATGTACTATGAGAAAGTTGTATTTTAAAAAAGGATAGATCTTGCGTGAGACCGTATCACGTGAGACAATTTTACACCTTTTCAAAAAGTTATCACTTTCGCTATAAAATATTATCATATTTCATTTATACTATAAATTGTTCATTAAATAACATTATCACTTTTAATTAATTTAGTATTACTTTTTCAATATAAAATTTATCAATTTATGGCAGTTTCATGTAAGCCCTTACATAAGACGGTCTCACACAAGTCTTTGTCTTTAAAAAAATGAGACGAACAATTAAAAGAATTTCATGACATCATCGATCTTTAAACAAAGATGGTGATTCTTCTTCCAATGAAAGTAAGCAAGTTTTTATTTGATTCATTAGTTTGGTTATCAGATTCATCCATGCTTATTAGATTGGTTATACTTTCACTGGAAGTTGAATCACCATCTTTGTTTAAAGATCCATAATGTTATGTTGACTTATATGTTTTATAATCTTAGTAAATCAGGTGGGTTATCTCACCTGGCCACTGAGCTCCTCACTAAGGTGAATGACCTAGGTTCATATTTCCTTTATCCATTTGGGAACGAATTGGAGTTGGGAGTTATAAGAAGGTGTTGAGTGTGTAAATTCACGTGTAATAATGGTGTGTTAGACGGTTGAAATTTAATATGAATCGATATATATGGTGAAAAGTCACGAATCAGGTGTCTTTAAGGCTATTTTGAGTTGATTTTCAAAGGAAAACGAGTTAGAAGAGATCGGATCTGGAAAAAGGGAGATTCAGAGGTGCGATTCGACCAGGCAGATGCGTTGTTCGACCATGAAGGAGATGGTTCGACCAACACCTATGGTCGAACCGATGGAGAGGAAGTGCTTGGAGTGCCGTTCGACCATGACATTGTGGTTCGACCAAGCCATTTGGTCGAACTGTGGTTAAACCAGAAGCCTGAATGGAAGCAGCTGTAGTTCGACCAGAGGGTATGTGATTCGACCAGAATTCTGATCGAATCCGGAACCCGCAACCAATTTATAGGTATATTCGACCTGGAGTTCGACCAACGGAGGATGATTCGACCTGGCTTATTGGTCGAACGGAGGTGCGAAAACTTACCATATTCGTATTTTTACACCTTTAATGCATTTGTTCGCTCAAAAAGCCCATCCAAGGCCCGTAAGGAGAGTTTACAAGTATAAAAGAAGAGCTTTCGCAGGAGAAAAAGAGTCACGACATCACTCATCATCCATCCACCACTGAAACCCTACCATCATCTCATGGAGTCGTAAAGAGAGGTTCGTCTGGCGAGTCAAGTAAGATCATACCAATTAACCATGATTGTTCCTAGATCAATCATGCTCCGGTAGTTCTAGGGTTACGAAAGTTTAATGAGTTAATTGAATTTCCAAGTGTAAACTCCGTACAATACTATTTGTGGTTTATTTTATATAAGGTTGTGCTTCTTAAATTCATACTCACAGTCATTTTGTGCAACATTAACTGTTATATAGAGTCTGAATACATATCTTGGTTATTGATTGAGTGCATTCACTGCTGAGCAGGATTACATGTTATAATTCTAAATGAAGGGATTCTGAAGTCTTAATAGAATTATCTTATATAAATACTTGTTAATTAAATAATATTCGGGTTAATAAGTAGGATAAAGAGTATAACTTCATAGTACCTATAAAGGGATATCATATCGGGTTAGAGCACTAAGTGCACGGGAAATAATTGATACTGATAGTACCTAGAAATGGGGTGAATTATATCTCTTGCTCCAAGGGTAATCACACGTGTCATATTATACTTGTTTGCTTGTGTCTATAGAGTAAACTAGCATGGTTTAATGATTCGTCCATAGATAACAAGGCAGAGTAGGACAACACATGGAAAGGAAATTAATAAGTAAAACTAGATGACCCGAAAAACTACCTAATTTCTTACTTGATCACAGTCGTATTTTCTCTATTGCTTGTTTATTTAATTTGCTATTCAAATTATTTATTTTTTAGTTCGTAACTATTCCAAACCAATTTGCCAACATAGTCTTAGTTAATTAGAATATAATTAAATTGATAATAATCCTTCTCTTGGGTTCGATAATCACTGGTCGCCTATCGAAACTACAATTGATTTCCTTCATACTTCGGGATTATTTTGTATGTTGAGAAAACGCTCATCAAGTTCTTGGCACCGTTACTGGGGACGACATAGATTATTAGTTTATTATTTTTAGTTTATTTGAGATTATATTATTCTTGTCTTTAATTTCTAACATTTATTTTTCTTAGGTTTATGCTCACTAGATCGAAGACAGGTGAATTAGAGCCTTATCATTCGGAGATTGGAGCACCGTCGAGAAAGAAAAAGAAGAAAAAACATAAGAACAAGAACGTAGACCCAACTGAGGCTCTTAATTTAGGAGTTGAAGTTGACGTGTTGAATTCACAAATGATTGAAGCTGCAACCGAAGTTAATTTAGAAGTAGAGGCAGTCAACATGGCAGCGAATCCTGATACACTAGCCATCCGTGATGTCTTTAAGAAAAACGGAAGAGGCAATGCGGGGCTGTTAGGAGCAAGAGGGACCGGAGCCGATTTTGATTTACACCCTGCTCTTATCAGCATGATTGAAAGGAGTCCTTTCTTTGGAGGAACCTTTAAAGATCCTCAACAACATCTAAATAAGTTCCTTAGGTATGCAAGTACACAAAAAGATGAAGGAGCTCACGAGGATGCGAGGAAGATCATCTTGTTTAAGTTCTCGCTGAATGAAAAAGTGAGAGATTGGTGCGATAATCTTAATGCTGCTGAATGTGATACTTGGGAGAAGTTGAAAGTGAAATTCTTGGAGCGATACATGCCACCTTTAAAGGTGTTCAAGATGAAGCAAGAAATCAATCAATTTGCTATCCATGGTAATGAAAAGTTTCATGAAGCTTAGGACAGATTCAAGGACATGCTTCGGAAGTATCCACAGCATGGGCTATCTAAAGCTCAATATATCAGTATTTTCTACAATGGGTTGGATTACGATTCTCGTGTGTTACTTGATGCTTCATCCAATGGAGCATTACTTACAAAGTCACCCATTGAGGCCGAGAAGCTTTTTGAGAATACCAATGATGCAGCAGGATGGTGGCTACGAAGGAGTTAGCCAAGAGGAAATTGAGAAGGCTAACTACGCCATGGGTCAAAGTATTCAAGGAACTAAGTACCAAAATCAAGGAAATCAAAATTATTAGAGAAATTACAATAATTGTGGTCCTCTGGGTAATTACCAACAACCAAGAAGGCTGGAGTTTTCATGGAGCAATCCGAATAATGCAGTCCAACCTTCTATCGGTGTTGATCTGGGTGCTAAGTGAAAGAAGGGAAACCAAGTTTCGAGGATACGGTGAACAGGTACATGGCGAGGAATGATCCAAGAGTAGATCGTCTTGAGGCCAAATTAGAAAAGAGATTGATGCCAATCATGAGGATTTGTCTAAACAAGTTAAAGACCTTACATTGTTGATGGGGGAGATGGCAGGAAACATAAACAAATTGACTCAGATTATTGAGAAAGGAAAATTTCTATCTCAAAGTATTGAGAATCCAAAGTCTTGTCACGCTATTACACTGAGGTCTGGAACGCAGTATGAGGGACCAATGAGGCTGGAATCAAAATTTGAAACGACAGGAGCCCAATTCGACCCCAATTCGACCAACACAGATGGTCGAACAACACAGGGAGGTCGAACCAGGCACCTGGGCACATCTGAAAGTTGCAGAAGATCAGTTCGACCAAGAACAGGTCAGTTCGACCAAAAGCTCTGGTCGAACTCAGGTCGAACCACACTGTCCAGAATACTCTGTTTTGTCTGAAGCCTGATTTGACCAAGATCACTATGGTTTGACTAATCCTATTGGTTGAACCATGGTCGAATCGGCCTGTAAAGGGGAGAACGAACTTTCAGGTGCTCAGTTCGACTATTATTCACATAGTTCGACCAACAACCCTGGTCGGACCCAGGTCGAACCAACCGTTTTGCACCGTTTTCCGCGTTGAATGCTCCACATGATGTTGATGCTACTCCAGTACCTTCCAAAGAGCAGAATACAGAGATTACAGTGGAAAGGAAGTGGGAAAGAGCCAAGAGATTGAGAGCCGAAAAGGATAAGGTGGAGAAGGTTGACGTGATAAATGAGGGGTTTCCAAAACAAAGATACCTCCACTGTTTCCTTACAAGCTAGTTGAGAAGGGATTGGAAGAGAAGTTTAAGAAGTTTTTAGATATCATAAACAAAATAAGCTTTAACATTTCTTTCTCTGAAGCGATATTGGAGATGCCGTATTATGCCTATTTTCTGAAGGATATACTTTTGAAGAAGAGAAGCTTGAAAGGAATTGAAACAGTGAATTTGTTTGAGAATTGCAGCTCGATCATCTAGAGAAAGTTGTCAGCTAAGTTAAAGGATCCAGGAAGCTTCACGATCTTGTGTGAGATTGGAAAGGGGACGACACGTAGAGCCTTGTGTGATCTTGGGGCAAGCATCAATTTGATGCCTTTATCTATTTTTCAAAGGCTTAGTTTGGGGGAGTTAACTCCCACAACATTTGCTCTACAACTAGCGGATAGGTCTATGACTTTTTCGAAGGGTGTTATTGAAGAAGTTCTTATAAAAATAGAGAAGCTAGTCTTTCCTGTGGATTTTCTTGTGCTTGAGATTGAAGATGACAAGGATAATGTCCCTCTTATCTTAGGGAGACCTTTCCTTGCTACTGCGGGAGCTATGATAGATGTGCAGAAGGGTGAGTTACGGCTGCGGATGGATAAAGAAGAGGTCCTATTTAACCTTGACAAAGCAATAAAGATGTCAATGGAGATGCAATGTTACAGTATTAATGTGGTGGAGGAGATCGTGAAGGAAGACATGTCTTTGATCCTATCGAAGGATCCTCTTGAGACATTCTTGGCTGAGTCTCTTACTTTTCCCACTACGGAGCTTGATGAACTCTCCAACGAGGTATGTATTGAATTTCTTGAAAACTTGCTTGCTTTGGGTGATGACAGGTATGAATCGGAGAGGACAAAGGTTGAAGAGGTCAAGTGGACTAGGAAGTACCTATCATTGGATAGAGAGAGCGCACCTCAAGAAGAGAAAAAAGAGGAGTTGAAACCGCTACTGGAGCACTTGAAGTATGTGTACCTAGGTGACAATAAAAAATATCTGGTAATTGTATTTTCTTACCTTGATGATGATCAACTTGAGGAATTGTAAGATGTGCTTAGAAATTGTAAGTCTGTGATTGGTTGGTCTCTTGATGATTTAAAAGGTATTAGTCCATCATATTGCATACATAGAATAAGATTGTTACATGAGGCCACGAGTAGTATTTAGAATCAGCAGAGGGTGAATCCCGCTATTCAAGAAATGATTAGGAAGCAAATCCTAACGTGGCTAGATGTAGGAATTATATATCCCATTAGTGATAGTCCCCATGTGAGTCCATTGCATGCAGTAGCTAAGAAGGGGGGTATGACTATTGTGAAAGCCAATGATGGAGAGACATTAGCCACTAGAATTCATACGGGATGGCGTGTGTGTACGAATTATAGGAAACTGAATGAAAACACATGCAAAGACCATTTTGCCCTTTTTTCATGGATCAAATGCTTGATCGTCTTGCAGGGTATGAGTTTTATTATTTCTTGGATGGATACACGAGTTATAATCAAATCATGATTGCACCCGAGGATCAAGAAAAAACTACTTTTACTTTCCCTTATAGAACTTTTGCCTTTAGAAAGATTCCTTTTGGATTATATAATGCGTCTGCTACATTTCAGCGTTGCATGATGGCCATATTTGATGGGTTGATAGAAAAGATCATGGAGGTGTTTATGGATGATTTTTCTGTGTTTGGTTCCTCCTTTGGTATTTGTTTATCTAACCTTGTTACTGTTTTGAAGAGATGCCAAGAAACTAATCTTGTCTTGAATTGGGAGAAGTGACACCTCACGGTGAGAGATGAGATTGTTCTTGGCCATCATATTTTGGCCAAGAGATTGCAGGTGGATAGAGGAAAGGTGGTGGCAATTGAGAAACTTCCTCTACCTACTAATGAAAAAGGAAGTGCAGACGCCGGTTTTTATAGAAGATTCATAAAAGACTTCTCGAAATACTCCAAGCCCATATCTCATTTACTTGAATAGAATGTTCCTTTTATTTTTGATGAAGAATGTCTAAAAATTTTTCAAGTTTTGAAAGAGGCGCTTATTATTGCGCCTATCTTGATTACACTGAATTGGTCTCAGCTGTTTGTACTTATGTGTGATGCAAGTGACTTAGCACTTGGAGTGGCGCTTGGGCAGTTGAGGTATAAGAAGTTCTGCGCCATTTACTATGCGAGTAAAACTTTTGATGCTGCATAAAAGAACTACACAGTGACTGAAAAGGAGTTTCTAGCTATGGTGTATGTATTCAATAAATTTCGACAGTGTTTGGTGGGCATGAAGACGATAGTGTATACGGATCATTCTGCGATCCGGTACTTGATGGAGAAGAAGAAAACGAAGCCAAGGATCATAAGATGGATTCTTCTTCTACATGAGTTTGATATGGAGATCCGAGATAAGAAAGGTACGGAGAACGTTTTGGCGGATCACCTATCAAGGTTAGAGACAAGGGAGTACTATGATGATTCTTTTCGATTACATAGAAGAGATGTTCCCCGATGAGAAGATAATGGCAGTGTTTATTGAAGGAGCGGAAAGAGCATGTGTGGTGGCTGCCCAAGGAATAGATCCATGGTATGCAGATTATGTGAATTACATTGCCATCGGAGAAATTCCAAGAGATCTCAACCGATGTCAACTTGCAAAATTCAAGAGGAATGTTGAGACTTTTATATGGTATGATCCGTTTATCTACAAAATTTGTGCGGATTCTATCGTCCATAGGTGTGTGCCCGAGATGGAGATGGAGAGCATTCTTAATTTTTGCCATGCACAACCTAATGGGGGCACTTTGGAGCTCAAAAGAAGGCAATGAAGGTACTTCAATCTGCTCTTTATTGGCATACTTTGTTTAAAGATTGCGAAACCTATGTGGCGACATGCGATAAATGCTAAAGGATGTGGAACATAAGTAGGAGAGATGAGATGCCACTTCAGCCAAGCATTGTTGTTGAGATCTTCGATGTATGTGAGATCAATTTTATGGGGCCTTTTCCCCCATCTAATGGATTTCTCTACATCCTTTTAGCAGTACATTATGTTTCTAAGTGGGTGGAAGCAATTCCCACTCGCGTGAATGATTCAAGAACTGTGTTGTCTTTCTTAAAGAAATATATCTTTGCCCGATATGGAGTTCCTAGAGCACTAGTAAGTGATGGGGGTACACACTTAGTCAATAAACTTCTCAAAAAGTGCTTAAGGATTACGGTGTCAAGCATAGGGTTACTACACCCTATCACCCTCAAGCGAATGGGCAAGCTGAATTCTCTAACCGACAAGTGAAACAAATTTTAGAAAAGATATTCGAAACCAATAGTAAGGATTGGGCTATGAAGCTCGATGATGTTTTATGGGGGTTCAAGATTGCTTATAAGACGGTGTTGGATATGTCACCGTATCAAATTGTCTATGTGAAGCCGTGCCACTTACCCATAGAGATTCAGCACAAAGCTTTTTGGGCATTAAGGAGTTTGAACTTGTCTCTTAAGGATCAAAAGGAGTTGAGGATGACTCATATAAATCAATTGGATGAGTTCAAAAATCTAGCTTACAAGAACTAGGAGATTTACAAGGAAAGAATGAAAAAATGACATGATTCAAAGATCTCATACAAGGAGTTCAAGCAAGGTGATGAGGTATTACTTATTAATTCTCGCTTGAAGCTTTTCACAGGAAAATTGTAATCGAAGTGGACGGGACCGTTCATTATCCATAGAGCCTGCAGAGAGGGGAGTTTTGAGCTTATGGACAAAGACGGAGATATTATCACGGCGAATGGGCATCGATTGAAGCATTACAAGTTATCGGATGATACTTGCATAGTCTTTGAGGATTCTTTGCACTAGATTGGTACCGTCGTGACTCTACGACGTTAAATAAGAGCGCCTGTTGGGGGCTTTCTCTTCTGTTTTATTGCTTTATTTCTTTAGTGTGAGTAAGAAAGTTTTATATTTGAAGTGCTTACTTAACGGCAATTACATCTCTTTGCAAAATTAGTTTCGACTATAGTTTCTACTAAGTTTGGAGGGGGTGTGATATACTTACCTCATTGAAGCACCGAGAGTATAATCTTTTCTTTGTAACGTTTGTTAGGGGAGTTGATTTTTTGCAGCATATTGAAACTTTAACCGGTTTTGGTGAGTTAATTTTTTGCAATTTGTCTAATGTTTAGTGGTGTTTTATGTTATTTTTTAGTGTCGTATGCAGAGTTACACATAAATATTAAGTTTTAAGATTGATTCTCGAGCTAAGTTTTGCTCTGTTTTGGTACCTAATGTTCATTTTTGAGCTTGAAGTGTGCAGAAGATGAAGAAAATTCGACTTTGGAGCATCAAGTGATCGATTCGACCAAAGGTGCAGGTCAAACTATGTAGCTCAAGTCGAACTGGTGATCAAAGACTCTGTTACATGTCGATCGACCACACAGGGGTTGGTTCGACCAAGGCTTCGAGCAAGATGAAGATCGAACTGGAGATCAGAGAATTTTGTACAGGTCGATTCGACCAAGATGGGTTTGGTTTGACCAAATAGTAAGTCGAACCAAGGTCGAATTGCAAACCTGAAATTTTGAACAGAGGAGTTCGACCACGACATTGTGGTTCGACCAAGGCCTTTGGTCGAAACGTGGTTCAACCACGATAATTCCATTCGACCACTCCAGTAGGTCAAATCGTACTAGGTAAGTTAGTTTTTAAACTTGTTTTTCATCCCCAATTGATCACTTTGCACACCACCTTCACTCGAATTCTTCCCAAATTAAAAACCCTTCCTTATAATCTACAATTTCACTCAATTTTGCTCCAATTAAACCACATTCCACACTCTTTTCACTCAATTTTTTGCGATTTTGGAACGATCTAGTTGCAAAACTAGGGTTTTGAAGCGAATTTGAGGATTTTTCACATTCATTCATCTTAAGCCATGGCCGGTTCAAAAGGTATATTTTCTCGACTCTAATACCCTAGGATTGAAGTTGTAATTGTTTGATACAAGTGGGTAAGTTGATTGAACTAATTTATATAGGAATTCATGGTGTAATTTGAATTTTGTGTACAATTTCATATGAACAATTGATGAGTTCGATTTTGAGTGATAAATTGTTGTCAAACCTTGATGTTTACGTGAAGTTATGAGTAATTTGAGTAGTGTGAGATGAAGCATGTTGGATTTTAAGTAAATTGCGTGAATTGTTAATGCATGCTTGTGGTTGATGGCATTGTTGGTTGTTCTTATTGCATAATTGATGTTGAAATGGAATGAAGTAAGCATGAGAATTGAAGTATTGAATTATGAGGGAGGAATATGCTTGTTTGGAGTGACTATGCATAGAGAAACTTGAAGTTTTGAGTAGAGTTGAATGCTAGTTGATAATGAGTTAGTTTGGTTTACTTTTCTTGTTTGTTAGTAATGAAGTATTGATTTCAGGAAAAGGAAAGGAAGCCGAGGTTCGTTCCAAAAAGAGGCAAGATAGGCCATCTCGTGAAGATGCAGTGACAAAGAAGTTAAGCCTTCAGGAGAGGTTGCCTATGAATTTTAAGATTCAGATGAATGATTGGGAAGAGATAAAGGACAAGTGGGGTGATATGTCAGATAAGATTGCTAGAACAAGGCATCAGGATGATGAGGCGATGGTTACAATGCGCATCTGAGATGATATCCTATGGATGTTTGATTAAGTGGGAATTCGCCGCTTTATGGAATTGAAGAAGCCGACGTATTTCCATGTGACTGCTGAGGTATTGTGTTCTATGACTGTTAAGAAAGGTTCGAGCCATCTCCCGTATGAGTGTACATTCCAGCTTGGAGGTGAGATGAGGACATGGTCGGCTGAGGAGTTTAACGGCTGTTTCAGACTCCGAGAGAGATCTCGAGGAATGAGAATGGATTTTTCAATGCAAATAACTTCTGGAGAGAGATTTCTGGAGAGGATATGGATTTTAAGACTATTAGTACTCGTGCTTTATTGATTCGGAATCATGTACTCCGATATATGGGTCGAGTGTTGAGCAACACACTATTTGCTCGATCTGAGGGGATCCGTGTTTCGAGGGGAGAGTTGTATGTACTCTGGTGTATGCTCAATGGAGTAAGGTTCAATGTGGGATCATACCTTATTCATCAGCTATACAGGTTTAGAAGCTCTCTGTTTCAGAGAATTAATATTGGAGGTTTGCTTACTTCTGTGGCTGAATATTATCATATGGACTTCGCTGGTATTTCACCCATTCTTGAGGATCCAGACTTGGTTATGAGTACATGTGTGAAGGGTGGATTTGCTCATCTTCGCGATGAAGATTAATTCTACACGAGGAGATCTAAGCCCTTTACTTTCATGTTTCCGTTTGATGTGAGTGAGCTGACTACTATCCGGACTGAGGGTAACAAGTTGATGAATACATTGGCACATGATGCTCTTTTCATCACTTGCTTGACGAAAGGTGATTGGAGGACTGTAGCTCAGATGTACGCTGAGATGATGAATGAGGGGCTTCAGAGGATTGTAGACGAAGGGCGGTTTCAGCCACAGCAGCAGCAGGTGCGTGGAGCGGATTAGGTGGATCCAGAGATGGAAGTTCTGCAGCCGCACGAGATGCCACCACATCCTATTCCAGTAGTGCCACAGCAGCAGTGGGCTGCTCAAAATGCTTATTATCAGGAGCAGTTTCGATAAATTCATGAGCATTTTGCCACACTGAATGGGAACTAGCAGGAGACAAATAGGCAGCTGGCGTTGGCGAACGTAAACTATATAGCACTGGATGCGAGGTACAACACACTGCAGAATAGTTATGTGGAGATAGATAGGAAATTAGGGAAAATGCATGCCGATGAGCGCGAGTTGGTTAGGAAGCTTAATAATCTTCATAGAGATTTTGATCGATTGCGCTCGGAGATGAGTGATGGTGATGATGAAGAGGATGCGAGCAATGATGATGCTTTAGAGGAGTAGGATGCATCAGGTTTTTATTCTTTATCTGTTTCATCGCATCTCCCTTCTCTTTTTCTCTTTACAGGATGGATATCTGTGGTGTGAGTGGCATGTACGTATATTGGAAGTATGATTTGATGTTCGATTGAGATGTGATGATTGATACTTGAGGGTGGAATTGGTTGGTGATACTTGTATGAATTGTCATGATATGTTAGCTCTTGGCATTAGTATGTTGTATTCATATTTTACATGTGTTAATTTTATTGATGAGAAGCATGTACAACTTGATAAGTATGTATAGTTCATTGTGAAATTAATCTTGATTATATGCTATGAGGAGTACTTAGGATTCTATTTACCCATGTGAGAGTTCGAGCCATATGAAGCATCCTAGTTCATGATAGTTTATTCTTGAGAGAATCATTCATATGACCGTGTTCTAGAACATATGACCGTGTTCTAGAACTTGGCTTGGAGTCTTGTGTGAGACTTATGATTGATGAGTTGCTAGGATATGATCTTAGGCCATTATTGTTTATTTGAGTCACTTAGCTGAAATTTTACCTTACCTTATAATATATGTATCATTGGAAGCCCTTGTGAGCCTTAAAAAGCTTTTTATTTGGCAAGGCTTGATAAAAAAAAACGCCTTATTTAACCTTTATTTGAGACCTTATTGAAAATCCTATTCATTAGTAGAGAGTTGATGTGAATAAGTACTTGCAAGAATGAAGAAGGAATGAAGAAGATTGTTTGAAGCATGAAAAAGGAAAAGTATGGTTAAATCTTGTTTAGGGTCAGTGCCTGAAATCGATACCCCGACTGCTTAGAAGAGTAGTGCCCAAAATTGGTACCCTTGCTCATTAAAGAAAGATGATGTTGATGCTAAGGAAAAAAAAGGAGAATTCAAACCATGAAGAGCATGAGAAGAAATTGAAGAGAAAGATGAAGCTGAATGACGAAAAGCAAACTTTAAGGTAATTATCTACTAGTGAATTAGTCACTTTATCTTAATTTTCCTACCTTTACTAAAGAGCCAATATTACTACCAAAAGGAAGTCCTTTGTGATCCTAGTAATGAGTTAATTGTAAGTTGATTTTTGAGACCCTTGCCAAGCTTATGGTTAGCGGAAGTATGAATTGAATATGAACGTATATTAACCTATTGAAGTGTACACCTTTTACACTAGAGAGTGAGAGTAAATACTTATCCTGTGAGCTAGATGACTTTGTACTCCGAAGTGTATTATAATTGAGTGATGTTTTTCATGAATGATATATATGATGCTAGTGATACTTGTTTTCCATTGATGAAATTGCATGTGTGAATATGAATTGTATTGAATGTGGTAGCTGAGTGAATTTTATACTACTCTATGGTTTTTGATTTCATTGCATCGGGACGAGCAACATGTAAGTTTGGGGGTTTGTTGAGTATGTAAATTCACGTGTTTCGAGCCCGAATTCGTGTAATAATGGTGTGTTAGACGGTTGTTATTCGATATGAATCGATATATATGGTGGAAAGTCACGAATCAGGTGTCTTTAAGGCTATTTGAGTTGATTTTTGAAGGAAAACAAGTTAGAAGTGATCGGATCTGGAAAAAGAGAGATTCAGAGGTGCGATTCAACCAGGTAGGTGTGTGGTTCAACCATGAAGGAGACTGTTCGACCAGCACCTGTGGTCGAACTGATAGAGAGGAAGTGCCTGGAGTGCCGTTCGACCACGATATTGTGGTTCGACCAAGCCATTTGGTCGAACCATGGTCGAACTAGAAGCCTGAATGGAAGCAGTTGCAGTTCGACCAGAGGGTATGTGATTCGACTAGGATTCTGGTCGAATTCGGGACCCGCAACCAATTTACGGGTCGATTCGACCTGGAGTTCGACCAGTGGAGGATGATTCGACTTGACTTATTGGTCGAATGGAGGCGCGAAAACTTACCATATTCGTATTTTTACACCTTTAATGCGTGTGTTCGCTCAAGAAGCCCATCCAAGGCCCATAAGGAGAGTTTACAAGTAAAAAGAAGAGCTTTCGCCGGAGAAAAAGAGTCACGACATCACTCATTATCCATCCACCACCGAAACCCTACCATCATCTCAAGGAGTCATGAAGAGAGGTTCATCTGGCGAGTCTAGTATGATCATACCAATTAACCATGATTGTTCCTAAATCAATCATGGGCTAGAGCCGCTCCGGTAGTTATAGGATTATGAAAGTTTTATGAGTTAATTGAATTTTCATGTGTAAACTCCGTACAACACTACTTGTGGTTTATTTTATATAAGATTGAGCTTCTTAAATTCATACTCACAGTCGTTTTATGCATCATTAACTGTTATGTAAAGTCTGAAACACCTTGGGTTTGATAATCACTTGGTCGCCTATCGAAACTACAATTGATATCCTTCATACTTGGGGATTATTTTGTGTGTTGAGAAAACGCTCATCAGGAGGCTAAGAGAATAATCTTGGAATATGATGCACTAACCACTAACAAACTAATTTTGTCTGCTAAAAAAAAGTTTAATAATCTTAGTTCTGTTCAGTCGGAGATAAATTCTTTATTCTGTTCAGTTGCAACAACCGAACAGATTTATAAGGATAATTATGTCTTATTAAATATTTTTGGGAGTATGTTTTATAATTTAGGGGGTGCGAATAGCCGGACCCTTAGTAAAATTTATTTATGTTTTTAAATTATATCGGGATATATTTAGTAATAGAGGTACGAACAGTAAAATTGGAGGTGCGAATTGCCGCCCCTTTTATTATTTTTGAAAGGATGAGAAAAAAATACTGTAATTTCAAAATCGGCATTTCTATATATTCTCACATATCCAATAACAACCAAAAATAAATTTAAAAAAGAGAGAGATGAATGCCAAGAGAGATACTTTATGACATAGCAATTGGACTGTTGGAGATAGCATTACCCAAAAAAAGAATACATTCAAAATTAGATTTACTAAGAAACCAAAACACTCAACATTTCAAATTGTAAAATAAAAATGCTAAAATCTGGTGTGAAGATGCATATAGAATATAATACTTGATGCTTAGTATCATAAGTGGCTGAAATTTAATATCTCGTGAAAGATATTCAGATATACACATATTTTCTACATAATAAGTATTCGTAAAACTGTGTAAAATTATTAAGCAGGTAAAACCGTAGGCATAGGAAATGTGGAAGCATTAAGTTGCGGCTGTGCAGCTGCTGACTCCATAAGACCGTTGCGAATCTGGTCACTGATATCACGGACGTGACCCGGACCGTGGGGTATAAAAATTGTGGTGTTGTTTGAACTATTTCCGAGGTCTTTGATTGTGTCGAAATACTGGGTGATCATGATCAGATCCATAACTTCCTTGGCCGAGGTGCCCTCAACCTTGTGGGAGAAGTTCAGTATATTCTCTCTAAGCCCATCCGTAATTGCCTGCCTCTGCCTAGCCACTCCAACTCCACCAAGATATTTGGATTCAGCTTCGGCTTCTGCTTTCTTTACTTGGAGAATCTTCTCCGCTTCCCCTTTGTATACACTAGCTAGCTGCATCCTTTGAGCTATTTACCAGACAGAAGGTTGACCTCGATAAGGAATTAAGAAATCATAGCAATATTAAAGTAGAAGTTTGTAGACGCAGAACACAATACGAAAATTCAAAATGGAAAATGAGCAGCAGACAGTTAAAACTGGTGAATGACAGAATTCTATATTATCATTTACCATAATAGCGGAAACAAAATATTGCATAGGATGCTAACCTGCATTTATCTCGTTCATTGCTCTACGTACAGAGGGATCAGGAATTATGTCAACCATCAATATGTGCTCTATGTTGTATCCATAAGCTCCCATCACCTGAAAAATTATATGAAAATGAATCGAACCTATGGACAACATATTCTTCTCATAGAACTTTTCAAATAAACTGTGCAGATGCGTATGACCAGTCTAAACATAACAAGGACTTCATATTAAGGGATGATTGACAAAGTCCATGTCAACATTGCAAAGGCAAAGTTGGACCTGTGCAAATATGTACTACTTTTAAAGCAATAATAAATTATTATGACAAAATGTATTTTTTGTACTACTACATTTAGTTATTTCACTACTCTTCACGACACAGTTTTGTCTGGTTCCTTTTTACATTCTCTATGCTCGTTTTCTATCCCGTTACAAGTGGCATGACATGAAAAAAAAAATCATAGAGCCATAGACCATGATACAGGAAGCTCACAGAAATTAAGTTAAGAATTGGATTAAGTGATATATCAGCTAATGTGTAAGTATTGAAAGACACATATTTGTATGATTACCTAAACCAGGTGGGCTAGCTAACCTGGCCACTGGGCTCCTCACTAATATCAGCTAAAGTGAGTGACCTAGGTTCGATTCCCATTGGGAACGAATTAGGGGGGAGTTATAAGGAGGCTTGGAGAAAGGGGAAGTATGAGTGCTTGGTGAACTAACTACTAACTACACTAAAACTAGCATTTACCAATAAAATAAAAATTTGTATGATTACCTACATAAACATTCAGAGTTCTCAAAGAGTAGAAATTTAACTCTCCCACATTTCCCAGATATGAAAAAAATTATTAAATCAGTTTGCAAAATATAAAATTACCTTCTCAAGTTCCTCCAATACAGCTTGAGCTACATCACTCTTTTGTTCAAACAATTCATCCAACGTCATTCTAGGAACATGGGCTCTGACCACTAGAACAGAAGTATATGGAAGATGAGAAAAAACGGGCACATAAAATGTACTAGAGAGATCATGAAAACGTATGTTAACTACCATCAAATACATAAGCCTGAATCTGCTCTCTAGGATTTTGTAGTTCATAAAAAGCATCATCAGCATTTTCCTTTATCACTCTGTATTGAATTGAACAATGAAGTTGAACAAACACATTATCCTGTTGCAAGAACACGTGTTAATGTTATCTCCGATGAAAAGCGAGGAGTCTCATGATATAATTAATTTCAATTAGATAGCTAGTTAGCTACCTATTACCACACAATTTTATACTCACATGTTACATATAGGACTTGGAATTTCCATGTTGATTTGTGCAGAAATCAAATAACTCATTTGTAACAAGTTTCTTTGACTATCGACTGTTTTATTCATGATATTAAACGTGGCAATTAACTATCTTAACTCAACCAGCATTTGATTTTCAATTTACATTAAAGACTAAAAACAAAAGGGTAGATAAATTTGGATATTCTTAACCCCTGTTAAACTCATAATATCGTACAATAACACCTCGCTGAGTTTATATGCACACCTCACTTACACAAAGTTAATGGGCCAGTGACAAGAACTTCGAAGCACAATTAACCCGGTATCTACTTGATGCAGTAATTGATTTACTCCGTTCTCTATTTTTTTTTTTATATTTTTCCCCGAAACAATAGAATTTCATAATCAACTCAAAACAAATAACAACTTCTAGCCAACGGGCTAAAAGGAGAGTTATATCAGCTCTACAATGGAGATTGAAAACCCTCGAATACAAGAACACTACACTCCATGGAGGAGGCAACAATACAAATAAAATCAAACCTCAACCAAGCAAGCAAAAGGAATAAATCATCAAAGAACTAATAAAGAATAATGGTTGAGCAAGGCAACCTATGCCAAATTAGATCCATATATGAGTCCACCGATACTGCAACGCTGCACGGATAAAATATAGACAAACACAAACAAACAAACACAATAATAGAAGTAAAAGAGAAGCAAGCCTCCACTCCACCCAAGCCACCACAGCAGCTGCTATTTCCACACCCAAAACATCTCCATTGCGGCATTGCCACCCCACTTTTCAGCCGAAGAGTCTGACCCGATCAACATTCACCACTCACCTAGAGGTGTGAACCCATCTAGTTATAGAAAGGCCAGAGGAAGAGCTGAGAACCAAGACTGAAGAAGAAAGGACAGAATGGAGTCTCACCGGCACTGCTATGAACTCAGGCGAGGAGAGAAGGGAGGGAAGGGGTTATACGGTCAAAAGATCTGGTGAAATTTTTAGGGTGAGAATTTTTGGAGGGAGAGAGGTTTTAGCGAGAGAAATATTGCTCTGGGGTTGAAAATCCATACATCATGAACGGGGTTTTGTCACACTTCTTTTGGGAAGAGAGACTTCTGAATTCTTAGATCACCATTACCTTAGTAACTCAATTATTCAATTAAAACAACTATCCATCAAAATCCACAAAGTAATTATAAATGATCAAAATTCATTGAAAAACAGGGGGGAAATATCGATTAATCAGTTTATCGTTTCATTATTATGGGATATAAGAAACAATAAACAGTATTTCAACAAATCAACAATAATTTCTATGACACTGAGAAATACATCAAAATTCTTCAAGTAAATTACAACAAAGTTCTCATCTAGTAAATCACGAATCATACAGTGTTAAAATAACACCAGCAATAATATCAATACACCCAAACTAAAACCTAACTTGAACAATTACAGCTACGACTTTACTCTTATAAGAAATTCTGATCGGCTTTGAGCAAATCAAATCCGAAATCAAAGAAATTAAAAGATACATATACAAATAAGAAGTACAATCATGGAGGAGCTGAAGGCAAAGGCATCAATCGATCATAAATTATGCAATATTACTTTCCTACGCCACAAAATGTAGAAGATTACAATAGTACCTTAGTCTTAGTCTCGACTTTGACGTCGAGAGAGCTGATCCTGGTGGAAAGGATTCCGGCAACACATTCTCCGGCGAAGGGATTGAAGAAGTGGAAGCCTGGTTGAGCGAGGCGATCAAAGCGGCCCCATTTCTCGACCACTCCGATGCTGGATTGCTCCACGCACCCGCAAAACACACAGTAAGCGTTCCCCATAAACCCTATTATACCCTCTATCAACAAAACTTGGGAAAATATTTAGTCAATTGAAGAAATGAAAGAAGAAGAAGAGGCACGCACTGTTTGATCTTAACGCGTAGGACTTAGAAGTTTGAAGTGAAACTCGTATGCATCCGTTGCACGAACCTACATCCTCGTTGGATTCATTAACCCGCTTAGCAGATTTTATAATAGTGGATTATAATAAAAATACTCGCTAAAATACCATTTTCATTCATCAACTTTTTTTTTTAAATCCATCAAGGCGTGTTACGTATATATTTAGTGGTGAATATAGGTGGCAATTCTTCCTATTAGTCGTATTTCGTATCGACACGATAATAATACGATAAGACAATATTTGGTTTGGGTTTAAATTTTCGTTTTAGATTTAATAAATCTCCTTAAATTTCTCATATATACACCTACAAACACTATTAACACTTATCCACCCCTACTATACATTATCTCTCCTCAATTAATATTTTTTCTTTCTTTCGCTTCCTAGTTTTATATCTTCTCTCACCTCAATTAAACTTAATTTGATATAAAGTTTAATCTATCCTACTTTAAACTTAAAACAAATATAACAAATAGAATAACAATATTCACTTGTTTAATAAATCACTTTAAACCCAAAACAAATATCCCCTAAGGGTAAAATTCGAACACGACACCATAAGGATTCTTACCGACACGATACGAACACGAAAAAAATCATCTTAACACGACAAGATAACAACATGTTAAGAGTGAGAATTCACGTATTTTGAGCTTTGATTTATGTGGAAATTGAGTACGATTTTGTCTTAAATCGAGGCAAATCGGGATGTGTATGGAAAAGCCACGAATTAGCTGCTATTGAGGTTGTTTGAGTATAATTTCACAGGAAAACAGGTCGGAATTGCTCAGAATCGGAGAATGCAGATTTCGAGGAGTTGCTCGACCAGCTCGAGCACCACTCAATCAAGACCTACTTGGTCGAGCAACAGTCGAGTAAGAAGAGGTTATGTTTTCGGCGAACAGGCATGCTGATCAACTAGAAGAGAGTTGCTCGACCAGGAGATGTTTGGTCGAGCAACAACAGTAAGTTGAGCAAGGCGTGAAGGAGAAGACTTCAGTTCACAGGCACATTGCTCGACCTCTTGCTCGACAAAGGTCGAGTTGCTCGACTAGAAGCTATTTGGTCGAGCAAGGACACGGATGTCCAGATTCGTTGGGAATACACCTCCAGTGCGTGTATGTGCGTATTTTCCACAAAAAACCCAGTAAAGGTCCTTAAGGAGAGTTTACAAGTATAAAAGGAGATGCATATCACATGAAGTAGAGTTAGATTCCACATCCATCATACACCACATCCAAACCCTAACTCCATCCGAAGGAGCTGTAGAGAGAGATTTGTTTGTCGAATCAAGTGGAAACCAAGTGAAGATTCAATACGGGGAGCGACGCGACGGCGCCCACATCTAGGGTTTACTTCGCTTTTTAATTTATCTTGTAATTTTTAAAACTATGAGTAAGATCTATCCAAATACCATGACTGTTCTTCGCAACATCATGAGTTAGAATCGCTTTAGTAGTTCTAGGCTTTATGAAGGTTTTACGAGTTAATTAAACTTTCACGTGTATACTCCGTATAATACTACTTGTGGTTTATTTTATATATGACTATGCATTTTAATTCATATTCACTGTCGTTTTGTGCATCTTCAACTGTTATATAGAGTCTGAATATATATCTTGGTTGATGATTGAGCGCGTTCACTGCTGAACAGGATTCCATGTTATGATTCTAAGTGAGGTGACTTTGAAGCTTCATTAGAACAATATCATATATGAATACTTGTTAATTGAATTTAATTAGGGTTAATAAGTAGGATAAGGAGGATAAGTTCATAGTATCTATAAAGGGAGATCATATCGGGTTAGAGTACTAAGTGCACGAGAAATAATTGATACTGATAGTACCTAGAAAGGAGCGTGAAATTATATCTCTTGCTCCAAGGTGATTCGCACGTGTTACACGCATATTTACTTGTGTCTATATAGTAGATTTGTCTGGCTTAGTGATGCGTCTATATTCCACAAGGTATAGTTGGACAGTATACATGAGAGGGATATTAATGAGTGAAACTGGATGGCCTAAAAAGATTGATAGTTATTCAAAACTTAAATTTCCAAACCATAGTTTAAATTAATTTAGATAATAATAAATTGATAATCATCCGTCCTTTGGATTCGATAACATAACTTGGTCACTTGTCTAAGCTACAATAACATCCTTCATACTTGGGGATTAATTGTGTGTGAAGAAAATGCTCAACACGACATAATAAGAAAATAAAAATAAAAAATATTTAAAAAATATTTATTAAAATTAATTTAAAAAATTAGGAAATATATTTTAAAATTATTAATGAGTATTTTATCATATAATTACAAAATTTTATGAAATATAGCTTTATAACATAATAATGGATCATCCGTCAATATTAATTATATTTAACGAGTTGATATGAACCCTAAACGAAATTTTTGTGTCCATATCGGGTTGACACGATAACAATACGAACCCTGTCGTTTCGGAAATTGTCATAACATATTTATGAAATATAGCTTTATAACATATTGTTGGGCTTGCCCAATTAGTTAGCCCAAAAGGAGAAATAATAGAAAGCCCACATTAATATGGAAATTGAAGACTCAATATTATTTGATTTTGAGGCCCATGAATATTATTTGATTTTGAGGCCCATGAGTGAATACTATTTATTCCATTACAAGTGGAGATGGCAGCCGCCCAAGAGCGTTAGATTGGAGGTGAATTGCTCCAAGATGCATGAGCGTCCAGTAAAAATGCATTGTGCGCCGTGAGACGTGGGGATTCTCGAAGAGAGAGAGTGGGTGCCGCTGCTAACGTGAAAAAACAGGGGAGAGAGAAGAAGTGTGCGTGAGAATGGTATCCGTTTTGGAGGTCCATTTCTTCATCGTCATATTTTAGATTTCAAGGGGGAGTTTGTAGCAACATTCTCGACATATTATTTTCTTCTTGCATTGCTATTGTGTATCCCTCTACTTGTGATAGAATTTGGTATTTGTTGAGCATTTTCTTTACATATAAAATTAATCCCCAAGTATTAAAGATATTAATTGCAGCTTAAGTAAGCCACCAAGTTAAATATCGAACCCAAAGGATGACGTATTATCAATTTAATTATTTACTAAATTAATTAAGACAAAGCAATAAAGTTTGAGTATTAAATTATTAAACTACTAATAAAATTACTAAATAACAATTAAAATAAAATAGCACTGGAAGAATATGAAAGTATCTCAAGAATGGAGAATAGGTAGCTCTATGGTAATTCAGTTTTACTACTTAACTTCCCTCTCAAGTGTGCTGACCGACTCTGCCTTGTGGACTATGGACGCATCACTAACCCATACAAATCTACTCTATAAACACAAATAAATATGCGTGTAACACGTGTGAATAACTTCGGAGCAAGAGACGTAATTTCACCCACTCTTTTTAGGTACTATCAGTATCAATTATTTTCCCGCGCGTCTGGTACTTTAACCTGATATGATCTCCCCTTTTAGGTACTATAAACTACCCTATTTATCCTGCTTACTAATCCGAATTTAATTCAATTAATAAACATTTATATATGACAGTTCTAATGAAGTTTCGGAGTCCCATCACTTAGAATCATAACATAAAACCTATTCAGCGGTGAACACACTCAATCAACAATCATATATATATATATATATATATATATATATATATATATATATATATATATATATATATATATATATATATATAACAGTTGAAGATGCACAAAACAATCGTGAATATGGATTAAAAACGTGCAGTCATATATAAAATAAATTCACAAGTAGTGTTCAGAGGACAAACAAGAGAGTTTAATTAATTCATAAGACCTTCAAAACCCTAGACTACCAAAATGGTTCTAGCCCATGATGTTGTGAAGAACAAATATAAGGGTTGGATAGAACTTACCCATAGTCTGGAAAATTAAAAAATAGAAGAAAAGAATTAAAAAAACTCTTGGTATAGCGATCTCCTTCCTTTTTTCTTCCATCTCTTCAAATCCTCTTGGTTATCCTTCTTGATCCCACAGACGAATCTTCACAGTGATGAATAGATGGAGGAAGGGATGGATATGGATGATGGTGTATGGTTTGGGGGGTGATCCCCTTTTGGTGTGGTGTAGGATAGATGTATTTTCAAATGTAAACTGCATCCCTTTTATACTTTCAGACTCTTCCAATTGACCATTGATGGGCTTTTTAGATGAAAACACACAGACGTACTCATTGAGGTGTAAAAATGTACAAAACCTGACATCCCATATGTTCGTTCGACCAAGGTGATCTTGGTCAAACAACATCCCTTTTGATTGAACAGAGGTCGAACAGCCTTGCGCAGTCTCACCGTTTCGTGCATAACTTCCACATCCAAGCTTTGATTTGAGCGATTCTTCCGTCAAAATGAAACTCTCTTCCATGGATTTCCAAAGGTATATCACATGCCTAATTTGGGCTTCCAAAAAAATATAAAAAAATTACACAAGTGGACTTGTGTTTTTCAGCATTCTTACACAAGTTTCTCTTTTTCTCCAACTTTGCACTTTTGATCATTTTTCCACCTATAACATAATAAACACCTCAAATGCACATTTTTCTGACATATATTGAACATATGACACTTGTGCTAATCTATTACAATAGTTCTCATAAAAAAGTGTTAAATTGGACACTAAAACACGCTGATTTTCATTCTCATCAAACCCTCAAACCTACCCATTACTCGTCCTGAGGCAACAAAATAAAAATAAAGAGAGAGGTAAGAAAATTATTGGGGAAATAAGAACTATGACCAATACCCCATTTAAAATGCAATCGTCCTCAAATTAGGTCATGCAATTATCATTACATGTAATAATCAATTGATAGCATATAAGATAAGACAATCACCACCAATCAAATGCTCCATTGACATGTTCTTACTAGAAGTATATATCACTCGCACTCAAGTGTAAAAGATGTACACTTATGTGTTAAGGTGTTTACGCTTAAATTCATTTCAAGTGCATGCCTAACCATAAACTTGCCAAAAGTCTCAAACTCTCCACCACTAAAAGTATGATTCAAAAATTAGATCAAAAAGGACTTTTCTTTTGGATGTAATGTCGGCTCTTTGGTTAAGGTAGGAAATATATGAATAAGTGACTTAAAATTCGGGTCAATCAACCCTGTAGTCTCTCTCGATCTTTCATTCTTCTCACTCACTTTAATTAAGTACAACATCCTCATCAGCTCTTTCACTTTTTTCTTTCAAGCACAACACATATTTTTTCTTTTTTTCCCTTTTTTTCTTTTTTCTTGAGGTACTAGTTTTGGACAATACCTCTCGCATCCTCCATAGGGTACTAGATTTAAGCACTAAGCACTACTCCATTATTTTTCTTAGATGCATTTTCAAGCTTAATCATTGTTTCAACACCAATTTCAATCCTTCCCAAACTGTTATCAAACTCCATCAACACACTTTGAAAAGCCATTAATTCTCTTCATTACAGACAATCAAGGCTCAAAATATTCGAATGCTCAAAGTGATTATTTCTCGTAGGCTGCCAAAGAATGATATTTTTAGACTCAATGGGGCTAACTACGGATAAACATCATTTGGTATGGAATTATTTGGCTAAGTGACTCATAAATTCAAGGATGGCCTTGTCAGATTGTATACTAAAAGTCTAACTTTTGTATGAACAATTTTTTAATAATTTATTTGAAATGAGAATCATATGATCAAATATTTTACATGTTATAATTTATTTATATGTCTGTCCAAAAGTCCACTTACTTTATACTGTAGATAATATGTTGTGCGACAACACGCGAAAGATTATATTATCGGTTTCCTTATAAAGTATAAACACATGCTCACAATCGAGATGGACGAGGACAATCTATCGGGATGGTTGTAGTGTGATTTGGTATTAGTTTGTCTTGATTATAGAATCACATTAGTATGCTTTGTGTGTATTGAGCAGGACCACTTGAGATCATTCGACTTATACTGACTATATAGAAGAACTTGATCTCTGTTATTATGGATGTTCGTACTCTTAATCCCTATACAATATCCTCAACACATAAGCCAGTATGTATTTTTTTTGATTCATCAATGGGTGAGATTTACATGTATTAAATCAACAAACTCAGTGAGTTGGGAAATAGTAGTGTCTCTATGGTGTGATGTTGATTGTAGAAGGAATCTGTGTTCTATTTATTGGCATTCGATCATTTGGTTAACGTGACCTGTTAGGGTTCTATACATTTCTAATATACAGTGGAAGCATAAAAACAAGAAACGTATTACCTTTCTCCAGGGTATGTTGAAGACGATGAATTCTCACCACCAGCCTGCGCAGCCTCACTGTTTTTGGCCTAACTCTCTCATCCGGTGTCAGAATCAAGTGATCTATATGCAAAAATGATCATATCTTCCGTGGCTTTCCGTTAGTATATCACACGTCCAGTTTGGAGGTCTGTATAATTTTATAAAAATCATAGAAGTCAGTAGAAAATAGCAGCAAACGACCTCTTGATCTTCTGCTGTATTCCCAAGTCTAATCTCGACATCGTGTGGGTGACGATCTTCGAGATCTTCTCAATCTGCTATTTTCTCACCCTCCTCGCAGTGTTAGGCGTCATTAATCTCTTAGATTAGGGTTTTCGGACAGTTGAGATGACTTATATATAGGCTACATCAGGGACTTGGAGGAGAAATTAGAGTTGGGTCTCCATTGGGTTTAAGTATCCAAGCTTAGCCCAAAGCTTATACTTAAGTCCAGTAATAATAATATATACCATTAAAATATTATTCTGCACTACTGTTCTAATCCCATAATTACGTTATGGACTCCTTCTTATTGTGAGCCAGTTAGTCTCCCCATGTTTAAGATATTCAATGCCCATTAATTAATTAAGTTACTGACAACTCCATTAATTAATATCTCATCCGAGAGTAGTACCACTCAACCTCATTATCATGCCGGAATAAATCCACTAGCAGAGTTTACATGATAATTCTTATGAGCTCCTGAAGGGAACATCATCAACCTATGACGGACACAGATTCCTTCTATAATCAACAGCACACAATAGTGACAACACTATTTCCCAACTCACCGAGTTTATTGATTTAATTACATGTAAATCTCACCCATTATGAATCAAAAAAATACATAATGTCCTATGTGTCGAGGTTATTGTATAGGAATTAAGAGCACGAACATCTATAATAACTGAGATCAAGTTCTCCTATAAGTCGGTATAAGTCGAACGATCTCATGCGGTCCTGCTCAATAAACGCAAAGTGCACTAATGTGATTCTATAGCCAAGACAAGCTAATACCAAACCACACTACAATCATTTCGATAGAGAGCCCCCGTCTATCTCGGTTGTGAGCATCAGTTTATACTTAATAAGGAAACCGATAATATGATCTTCCGCGTGTTGTCGCACAATATATTATCTACAGTATAAAGTAATTGGACTATTGCATCGTGCATATAAATAAATTATAAGACGCAATCATTTGATTGTATGATTATCATTTCAAATAAATTGTTATAACATTGTTCACACTAAAGCTAGACTTTTAGTATACAATCCAATACTATTAAATAGGTTGATGATGTACCCTTAAGTAGCTCATAAGGATTATCATGTGAATCTTGGAAGTGGATTAATTCCGACATGATAATAAGGTTGACTGGTACTACTCTCGGATGAGATATTAATTAATGGAGTTTGTAACAATAAATTTTGTATTTATAATAAAATAAATATAAATTGCATGCAAAGATAATTTTAAATAAATTTAATTTGATGAATATGTAAGCAGGTTACAATCTCAATTAATTCTTTGATTATTCTCTCGAACCAATGTGACTTTGACTTGACTTGTGTTGGTTGACTTTGACTTCTTTGACGAAGTGTATGCTAACTGTGTTGACAGCGTGTGTTGACTTGACTTGTATGTTAAGTAGGATCTTCAAACGAAGCTTGTCCGAGCTCGAATATGTAGTCTTGAACGTTGACCCAGAGGCTTTGAACCTTTGTTAGAATTGAATGTTGACTAGAGAGCCTTCCTCGGAGAACACTTGATCTAGGAGACTTGAAGCTTTGATCCCAGATTAGTGGCTGTTCTTGAATTGAAGCTTGCTTGATGCCTTAGAGATCTTGAGCTTGAAGCTTTGGAGGCTTGAAAATTTAAAGATTCGTTGAAGATCTTGAGCTTGAAGCTTTAGAGGCTTGAAGACTTGAAGCTTTGTTGAAGATCTTGAGCTTGAAGCTTTGAAGATTCGAAGGCTGCTTGAAGGCTTGAAGATCATAGAAGATCACTTGAAGACTTGAGCTTGAAGACTTGAAGATTTGAGTGTTCTTAACTTGAAGATCTTGAGCTTGATCTTCGACTTGACTTGATCTTCACTTGATCTTGTTCTTCGCTTGACTTGGGATCTTGATCTTCACTTGACTTGGATCTTGATCTTCGCTTGACTTGGATCTTGATCTTCACTTGACTTGGATATTGATCTTCGCCGGATCGGAGGGGCTTAGCACCTTGATCTCCAATTGGTGGCTATTACTTATGAAGAACGTTGGATAGAAGGGGTTTAGAACCTTACTCTTTGATTTGGCGGCTATTACTTTTGAAGAACGCCGGATTGAAGGGGTTTAGAACCTTACTCTTCGATTTGGCGGCTATTACTTTTGAAAAACGCCAGATTGAAGGGGTTTAGAACCTTACTCGTAGATTTGGCGACTGTTCTTCGTTTGAAGATGCTTGAAGTATTCAAGGAAGCACTGCTTGTATTCTTGATCTGTTCAGAGCTTTTGTCTTCAGATATTTTAGTGTCCTTTGAATGAATGGAGGAGGGTTCCTTATATAGGTGAAGGATGGGGATGCCTCAAAAATAACTCGCATTCTGATTGGTCCTGTTTTGACCTAATTATGCGGGCTTGGGCCTTCCGCTTGCTTAGGCGTTAAGTCAAGATTATTTGTCTTAGACTTGTCTTATTTAATTTAAACCCCCTTTAATTTGTTGGGTTTTTAAATTAATTATCAATTATTTATTAATCTATTTTAGGAATTTATTTATTTAAATTTTATAATAAATAAATAATTAATTGATAATTATTGTATTATATTGCCACATATTTTCCTTTAATAGGCAATAAAATTCAAGTGCCTACAAATGCCCCCTCGTATTTTGTTTATGGATGCCTTTGTGTAGAAGTGAACAAATTGCGATAATCCATTCTTGATCAATATGATTGAATTTTATGCTTGCCTCGCCAACTTGATATAAATAGCTTGAATTATGAATGAACTTAGTGAAGTGCTAAGCTGCCTACGTACCTCTTTGAAGAGAATCAAGTCATAATGTAGTTAAAAAAGAATATGATTTGGTTTGGATGGGGGGTGCCGTACACATTTTATACTCATGCAGGCCAGGAGTAACATGTAGTTTAGGCTCGTGCATCATGGAGCGTTGAACTTGAATTTGCTAATAGTTTATACTCGTGTGAATGAGTCTTGAATTTGAACTTGTAGACAGTTTATACTAGTGTCAAAGAGCCTTATGCTGACAGTTTTCTCTCATGTCGAGGAGTATGGCATTTGATTTGTGTTAGATAGTTTAGGCTCGTATCAAGGAGCATAGTGTGGATAGTTTTAGCTCGTATCGAGGAGCCTTGAATTTGATTTGTATTAGATAGTTTAGGCTCATATCAAGGAGCATAGTATGGATATTTTTCACTCGTGTCGAGGAGTATTGTGTGAATAGTTTTCTCTCGTGCCGAGGAGCTTTATGTGTAGAGAGTTTATTCTCTTCCCAAGGAGATTTTATTTGATGTGAAGATAGTTTATAATCATATCAAGGAGTATCGAACATGTAGAGAGTTTTTTCTCTTCTCAAGGAGATATGATTTGATGTGTGGACAATTTATACTCATATCAAGGAGTATAGTGTGGATAGTTTTCGCTCATATCGAGGAGCCTTGAATTTGATTTGTGTTAGATAGTTTAGGCTCGTATCAAGGAGCATAACTTGAGGCTTTTTAGATAGTTTAAGCTCGTATCAAGGAGCATGATGTAGATAGTTTTTTTGCTTGTGTCAAGGAGATTTGACTTGTGAGATTTTAGATAGTTTAAGCTCGTATCAAAGAGCCTAATGCAGAAAGTTTTTGCTCGTATCAAGTAGCTTTGTATTTAATTTATTAACAGTTCATTGCCCCCAATCTTGGGATGCACTATTTTCTCTTACTTCTACTTCATTTCTATTAATCTTTATAGAAACTGCAGCCTTTGTTTGTGGTTCCTCTTCCAAGGGCTCATCAATGGACATGTATTCAAACGTAAGAGTCTTGAATAGAGGGCCATTCGATGTCATTTGATGTCAGGCTTAACTCCATGTCGTGAGCTCTTGAAGCCAACTCTTCAAAAGTTTTAGGCCGAATTCTTTGGAGTATGTAACTAACATTCCATTGCATTCCTTGAATGCAAATTTCTATAGCTGAAGTTTTTGATAGCTTTTCTTTACAATTGAGGCTTAGACTCCTCCATCTATTGATGTAATCGATGACATATTCTTCATCTCTTTGACAAGTATTTGTTAGCTCCATCATGCTAACAATTCTTCGTGTGCTATAGAAACGATTGAGAAATACTATTTTTCATTTGCCTCCAGCTGTCAATGGAGTTAGGTTCCAAGTCGATATACCAATTGAAGGCATTTTCTTTTGGAGATCGGACGAGTTGTCTCACCATGTAATCTTCGTAGGTTCCAACATCATTGCATGTCTCGATGAAGTGTGCCACATGCTGTCTTGGGTTACCTTTACCGTCAAATTGTTGAAACTTGGGAGGTTGGTAGTCAGTTGGCATCCTTAATTTGTCAATCCTCTTTGTATATGGCTTGGCGTAGGTTGAAGAAGATTTGGAGCTCCCTTCAAACTTATCTTTTATCGTATTTATCACGATTTCCTTTAGTTGGTTGATAGGAAGCATGCCTTCAGCTGAAACTTGCATATTTTCTTCAACTTGATTCTTTTCAAGTGGATGGTGTTTTGCGGAGTTCTCCTCCTCATGTTCATCCTCAACTTGTTTCTCATTTGTACGACTTATTTCCGCATTCTCTATTTTCTTCATAAGTTCGGAGATTTTTAAGTCTTGAGCTTCCATGTGGTTGGCGAGTCCTTGAATGGTTCTCATCATACTTGTGATTTGTTCCTCAATGGTCATAGAATTTGTTTTCATCACTGCAGCTACAGCTGAGACAGATGGCAAGCTTGGCATTGAAAGAGGAGTTGAGTGATCAGAGTCATCTTCACCATCTTTGTCACTGTGCAATGGCTTACTGTGAGCAATCCCAACCATATTGTTTGTCTTTGAGAAGCTTTCGGGCATACTTCTTGTAAAGTCTTCAACACTGTCAGTTTGTAACTCTGGAGCTTTTGATGAAGTTTGCCTTCGTATCGCAATCTTTAGGGAAGTCATAACTTGCGTCTTCACAGTTTGTAGATCTAAAGGCTTTGAGGTAGATGACATTTTTATCGTGATCCTAAGAGGAGTCATACTTTGAATCTTCGAGCTTGTTGAGAAAATAGATGAGAGGTAGATATAGTCCCACCGGGCATGCCAAAATTTGTAACAACAAATTTTGTATTTATAATAAAATAAATATAAATTGCATATAGAGATAATTTCAAGTGGATTTAATTTGAAGAATATGTAAGCAGATTACAATCTCAATTAATCATCTGATTCTTCTCTCGAACCAATGCGGCTTTGACTTGACATGTGTTGGTTGACTTTGACTTCTTTGACGAAGTGTATGCTAACTGTGTTGACAGCGTGCGTTGACTTGACTTGTATGTTAAGTCGGATCTTCAAACGAAGCTTGTCCGAGCTCGAGTGTGTAGTCTTGAATGTTGACCCGGAGGCTTTGAACCTTTGTTAGGATTGAACATTGACAAGAGAGTCTTCCTCGGAGAACACTTGATCTGGGGGACTTGAAGCCTTGATCCTGGATTAGTGGCTGTTCTTGACTTGAAGCTTGCTTGATGCCTTAAAGATCTTGAGCTTGAAGCTTTGGAGGCTTGAAGATTTGAAGATTCGTTGAAGAACTTGAGCTTGAAGCTTTAGAAACTTGAAGACTTGAAGCTTTGTTGAAGATCTTGAGCTTGAAGCTTTGAAGATTCAAAGGCCGCTTGAAGGCTTGAAGATCATTGAAGATCACTTGAAGACTTGAAGATTTGAGTGTTCTTAACTTGAAGATCTTGAGCTTGATCTTCGACTTGACTTGATCTTGATCTTCGCTTGACTTGGGATCTTGATCTTCACTTGACTTGGATCTCGATCTTCGCTTGACTTGGATCTTGATCTTCACTTAACTTGGATCTTGATCTTCGCCATATCGGAGGGGCTTAGCACCTTGATCTCTAATTGGTGGCTATTACTTTTGAAGAATGCCGGATCAAAGGGGTTTAGAACCTTACTCTTTGATTTGGCGGCTATTACTTTTGAAGAATGCCGGATCGAAGGGGTTTAGAACCTTATTCTTCAATTTGGCGGCTATTACTTTGAAGAACGCCGGATCGAAGGAGTTTAGAACCTTACTCGTCGATTTGGTGGCTGTTCTTCGCTTGAAGATGCTTGAAGTATTCAAGAGAGCACTGCTAGTATTCTTGATCTCTTAAGAGCTTTTGTCTTCATATATTTTAATGTCCTTTGAATGAATGGAGGAGGGCTCCTTATATAGGTGAAGGATGTGGATGCCCCAAAAATAACTCACATTCTGATTGGTCCTGTTTTGATCTAATTATGCGGGCTTGGGCTTTCCGCTTGCTTAGACGTTAAGTCAAGATTATTTGTCTTGGACTTGCCTTATTTAATTTAAACCACCTTTAATTTGTTGGGTTTTTAAATTAATTATCAATTATTTATTAATCTATTTTAGGAATTTATTTATTTAAATTTCATAATAAATAATAATTAATTGATAATTATTGTATTATATTGCCACATATTTTCCTTTAATAGGCAATAAAATTCAAGTGTCTACAGAGTTGTCAGTAACTTAATTAATTAATGGACATTGTATATCTTAAACATTGGGAGACTGTCTGGCTCTTAATAAGAAGGAGCCCATAACATAATTTGGGATTGAAGCGGCAGTACATTAATAATATTTTAGTGGATTATATTATTATTATTGGACTTAAGTATAAGTTTTTGGCTAAACCTGGATACTTAAGTCCAATGGAGGCCCGACTCTAATTTCTCCTCTTGGTCCCTACTGTAGTCTATATATAAGTCATCTCAACTTTCTAGAAACCCTAACTGATCGCACCTAATCATGAGTAGGGAAGAGAGAATAACAGTTGAGAGGATCTTGTAGGTCGTCGCCCACACGACGTCAAGATTGGACTTCCGAATACAACAGAAGAACAAGAGGTTGTTTTCTGCAGCTATTCTTCTTCAACATATCTTGGTGAAAGGTAATATGTTTCTATGTTCTTGCTTCCGCTGATTTAGAAATGCATGGAACCCTAATGGTTTATGTTAACCAAACGATCGAACGCCAATAATTGGTATCAGAGAATCGGTTTTGTGGCTAAATGTGACATATTAGGCTAGGGTTTATATGTCAGACATGGAATAAGGTTTAGAAATTATTGTTTCTTGTTGAATATTCTATACGTTTGACTGCGATATTGGCGGCAGACGGCGGCGGTGACTGACGATGGCTCAAGTCGAGTCGTCGGCACGGGTCGAGTGGTGGCGTGTGTCGAGTCGTGCCGCATGTCTGAAGGACAACAATTTTATTTTTTCATTTGACGTGTGTTTTTCCTGCATTTTTCATCGTGATATATAACTATCATAATTTCATTTAATTATCCGATTATTGTTATATATGATATGCATATTTTATGTGATTTATTGCTGAATATAGAAGTATGCTAGGATGCATATTTTATTGATGGATATTATTTGCATATAAAAACCCCTCGGTGTTAAATAACTAAGTGGGAGAGGGGATTGGTATATAATTCCCACGGCTTCCATTATTCGTTTGTAAGTGATGTGAGTAAACTTGCGTGTTGGCTATAGTGCCTTCCTTCCCATCAGATGAGTTTATTCATGGATTGCTAGAACAAACTTCTTTATGATTATTATAAGAAGTTATCTGAGCGCGTGTGTACTTCTCCATCTGTAAGGTACATAAGCTTGGGCAATGGACTTGGGATCAAATAATGATGTACAATTAAGTGCAAATAATAAGTATCCTCCCCATCGGAGTCACTGCTGCTATTTGCATGGCTAAAGAGGAACCGACTATTAATTATTTTGTCATGAAGTTAGGTTGACAAATGAAATTAATGGGTAAAACCTTCTCTTGTAAATGTTTGGGTTTGTATACATCTACACTATCGTGGCATGCAGACTCACGGTGCTTGAGATGTTGGTGAATTTTATTTTATATTGTTTTGAGGGAATCAATATAAATTGATAAATTCGTAGTGTTTGATCTGTTTATTTATTTATGATTCTCGAGAATTTCAAATGACACTCAATTCACTTTCTGTCATACTTAAACAACACAAACATAATGGCAAGAATTATGTTGACTGGAAATAAAACATGGACATTGATTTATCTGCTGAAGATTATATATTTGTACTCACTGAGGAGTGTCCTATGGCACCTACTGAAGACTCTAGTGAAAAGGAAAAAAGCTACTTATAATTAGATGGCCAGGATGGCTAAGTGCTATATTTTGGCTTCTATGTCAAATGCGCTTCAGCATCAACATCAAACTATGAACTCCACCTATGATATGATGTGTAATCTTAAGGAACTCTTCAGACACCAGAGTCATCCTGCTAGGTCGCGGGGTATGGTTGTACTAATGAATACCAAAATGGCTGAGGGCACTCCCGTAAGGGAACATGTCCTTAGGATGATGGTCCAACTTAATGAGTTGGAGGTTATTGGAGCTAAAATCAATGGGGAAACCCAAATTGATATCATACTCCAAAGCTTGTTTAAGAATTTTGAGTAGTTTTGTATGAACTTCGTATGAACAAACATTTGTATACTTTGGCGGAACTTTTGACAGAGCTCGTGGTGGTGGAAGAACTGTTTCATAGAGCTCCTCAGGTTCATGTTGCTGAAAATAGTGCTTATCCTAAGCCAAAAGGCAGTGGGAATAAGAAGAAGTAAGGAAATTCAGCACCGATGAACCAAGTGAAGGCAAAGGGTGGTGTGGTCAAGAAGCCTAGAGGCAAGTGCTTCAAATGCAAGCAGCCAGGACATTACAAGGCAGACTGCCCTCTTCTGAAGGGGAACATGAAAGGTAAGTCTTATTTACCGGTTGTTGAATCGTGTTTAGCGGCTGTATCTGCTGACACTTTGTGTGTAGATACAGGAGCCACTAACCATGTCTGCAATTTTTTGTAGGGGTTCACCAAACCCGACATCTTAGTGATGGGGAGATTACCATACTCATGGCAAATGCTATAAGAGTAGCGGCTGTTGCAGTGAGAGACGTCTATTTATTTTTCAATAAGAATAAAACTCTTGTTTTGAGAAATTGTCTTTATGTACCTCATTTTAGAAAGAATTTAATTTCGGTTTCTAAATTATTTACGGATGCATATTTTGTTTCTTTTAATGACAAGGTTGTTTTAAGAAAAAATGGAATTATTATATGTGATGGTGCATTGATAGATAATTTGTATACTCTTAATCCAATTTCTCCCACAGTACAACAAAATGAATTGAATAATACATCTACCAATAAGAGAAAAGAACCTTCGAAAATGAATCAAACATATCTTTGACATCTAAGACTAGGTCATATTAATTCAAGTAGGATTCAAAGGTTGATAGCTAATGATCCTTTGAGTTCATTGGTTATGAAAAATTATCCAACTTGCGAATCTTGCTTGGAAGGAAAAATGACTAAAAAGCCTTTTAAGGCAAAGTGGTATAGAGCCAAGGATCTGTTGGAATTGGTTCATTGTGATTTATGTGGTCCTATGTCTGTCCAGGCAAGAGGTGGTTATGAATACTTCATCACTTTCATTGACGATTATTCTAGATACGGATATATTTGTTTGATATATCGCAAGCGTGAGTACTTTGATAAATTTAAAAAGTACAAGACTGATGTGGAGAAGCAACTTGGAATATGTATCAAGACACTATGATCTGATCGTGGTGGCGAATACTTCTTGGATTTAGGAATTATTTATCAGATGAAGGGATAGAATCCCAATTGTCTGCACCGGGCACACCCCAGCAGAATGGTGTAGCAGAGAGAAGGAATATGACTCTTATGAAAATGATAAGATCAATGATGAGTTATTCAGAATTATCAAATTCGTTTTGGGGGTACATCTTAGAAACAGCGGATTACATCCTGAACTTAGTACCTTCTAAGTCGGTAGCCTCCACGCCCACTGAACTGTGGACCGGGCAAAAGCCTTTTATGAAACATATTCGGATTCGGGGTGCTCCGGCATATGTGTTAAAGATGAATGCTGATAAGTTAGAATCAGGTACTGAAGTTTGTCTGTTTATAGGATATCCTAGACGAACAAAAGGTGATTTGTTTTATAATCCAAATGATCAAAAGGTGATCATAAGTACGAACGCTAGATTTTTGGAAGAGGATTATGTAATGAACCACAAACCCATGAGTAAAAATATTCTAGAAGAAGTAAGAGGGGAAACACCAAATATAATACCAACTGTACAAGAGGATACACCACAAGACTCTGCACCGCGTGTCACACCTGATACACAATTGCCTGTGGAGCCTCGTCGTAGTGGGAGGATTGTGAGACAGCCTGATAGATTCATGGGATTGGGAGAGTCATCTGACTTGGTCCCTGGTGAACATAAAATCGACCCATGAAATTACAACGAAGATCTGCATGATACAGATGCTCAATCATGGCATAAAGCAGTGGCAGAACTATGTGGGTTCAAGGGGGTACAGCTGTACCCCAAAAAAATTTTTTTTTTTACTACTGCTTATATAATTTTTTTTTGCACACCCACTAAGTCAAAATATTACCCCTCAATCCCTACTTAATACCCAATAACCCAAAGCTTATTGAGGAAGCTATCTTCCTCCCCTTTTCATTCGACACGTCCACTGCACTATCCACTCTCCCCTCATCAGTCACCCCCTTCCCCTAATCACCTGCATTTTCCTAAATTAAAACTTTTCTCCATTTATTCAATTTTCTCCTTCAAAATTCCACCCCCAATAAATTAATCTCCACATCATTCTCTTCCAAATTAATAATTTGGTGATATCCTTCCATTTCTAGGTAATTTTATTTACTTATATTTTGGAGTATTATATATTATTATTTGAATCAAATATTAATTGTGATGATAAATTGATAATGCATTTGTACATTAAATTTGAATTTGATAGTTAATAAATAAATTAAGAAATGGCAATACAAATGATATGACTATCAATTCATGTAGTTAAGCATCTTCATTAATGATGCACGACTATGCTTATGCTACATGTAACAAAAAGGAGAAAAGTGATGGAGAGGATGTAAGATGTGAATGATATTTACTTAGTCTATTTTACCACTCTAGTTAAAAGAAAATACACTCAAATTAATTAATGGAGAGATTCACACTTACATATAGAATTTTCAAATTCAAAATCCCACCCAATAAATTAATCTCCACATTACTCTCTTCCAAAATAATAATTTGATGATACTTCTCCATTTGTAAGTAATTTTATTTAATTAAATTATGTAGTATTATATATTATTGTTTGAGTTAAATATTAATTGTGGTTATAAATTGATAGTGCATTTGTACATTAAATTTGTGTTTGATAGTTAATAAATTAAGAAATTTATTATATTTCACAATAAAGTAACATATGTTAAAGTAAATAAATAATAATTGTGTTGTTCATTATAATATTGTGAGATTTTGATTTTCTTTTCTTTTCTTTTCTTTTTAATATATTGTAAAATTGAAATTAAGAATAATAATTGTTAATTATTCTAATTATTTTTATTTTAATGAAAAATGACGAAGGACAAACCTAAATCAAAGAAATTCAAGACGATGGGAAAACAACCCGATCTTCGACAAATCATGTTTGTAAAAATGAAAGGAGCACCTTATTCTAAGCCAATTGATGATGAAATTCCTCCAAGTAATGATGAGTTTTCTTTAAATGGTCCAATACTTCATTCACCCTATATCCAAGAAAACATGAAAGAGGACTAGTGTAGTTCAAGTGCTACTAATGTACCATCCGAGGGAGAAGAATTGTTATATGATGTTGAACTTCTTCCTCATGACCCCGGAAAAAGAATGAATATAATGGATTATCCCTCAAATCAACGAAATGCTGTGAGAAGAGCATACATTCTTAAAAAGCCTTGTCAACCAAAAACTCACGACTTTCCTCAAAAGGAACTTGGAGGTATGCGCCGATTTAGTTCTAAATGGTTTAAAAATATTTGATTGGCTTGAGTATAGTATTGAGAAAGATGCGACATTTTATTTTGTTTGTTACTTGTTCAAGAATGATGTCGAAATTAATGTTGGGGGAGATGCCTTTGTAAATGTAGGATTTAAGGCATGGAATAAACCGGATAGATTTGGAAAGCATGTTGGTGGGGTTAAAAGTTTTATAATCTTGCTTATGAGAAATATGAGGATTTAAGAGACTAAAAAAAATCTATTGTATATGTGTTTGATAATACAAGTGATGTGCTTCGAGGAGAGTATGAAACTCGTTTGAAAGCTTCACTTTCTTGTTTAAGGTTTCTTTTGTGCCAAGGATTGGCATGTCGGGGGCATAATGTACATGAGGAATCAAATAATAGGGGTAATTTTCTTGAGCTTTTGAAATGGTTGGGAGAACATAATGAGGGTGTTAAAAATGTTATATTTGAAAATGCTCCAGGTAATTGTCAAATGACATCTCCCAAACTTCAAAAGGACATTATCGATTGTTGTGCTAAGGAGACAACTAAGTTCATTATTAAAGAGCTTGGTGATGATTATTTTGGTATTTTGGCCGATGAGTCAAGTGATGTGTCTCAAAAAGAACAATTAGCTCTTTGTTTGCGTTATGTTGATGGTAAATCGGGAAGTATAATGGATCAATTTCTTGGACTTGTACATGTAGGTGATACTACTTCTTTGTCACTTAAAAGTGCAATCATGTCTTTACTTGTTGAAAATTCATTGAGTCCATCTAAAATTCGAGGGTAAGGGTATGATGGAGCTAGTAACATGAAAGGTGAGATAAATGGTCTTAAAACTTTGATTATGAAAGATTCTCCATCTTCTTACTATGTTCATTGTTTTGCCCATCAACTTCAATTAACACTTGTTGCCGTCGCGAAGAGTAATAATGATTGTGGTTGAATTTTTGAAACACTTACAAACTTGTTGAATTTGGTTGGAGTTTCTTGCAAGCGAAGAGAAATGATTAGAGATTATCAAATTAAAAAGGTTGTTGAAGCCTTAGAAATCGGAGAGCTTGAAAGTGGATCGGGCTTGAATCAAGAACTTGATTTGAAGAGACCGGGAGATACTCGTTGGGGATCTCATTATAAAACTCTATTAAATGTTATCCTTTTATTTCCTACCATTATCCAAGTACTTGAAAATATTGGGAAAACTGCTTCAAGTTTGGAAGATAAGATTAAAGCTCAATCTATATCTTACTCATTGGAGTCATTTGATTTTATTTTTATGGAACACTTGATGTTGACTGTGTTTGGATACACTAATGATTTGTGTCTTGCTTTGTAAAGAAAAGATCAAGATATTGTCAATGTTATGACTCTTGTTTCGTTGACCAAAGAATTATTACAAAAAGCAAGAGACAATGGATAAAAAACTCTTATGAGTAAAGTAACTCTATTTTTCACTAAGAATGATATTCTTGTTCACAATATGGATTATTGTTATGTTCCACGAGGAAGATCAAAGCGTTTTGTTAAGCAAGAAACAAACAATTACCATTTTCGAATTGAGATTTTGATAGCAGTGATTGATTTACAACTTAGAGAGCTCAATGAGAGGTTTGATGAGATTAATACGGAGTTGCTTATGTGTATGGCTTCTTTAAGTCCTAAAGATGAATTCTCTTTTTTTGACAAGGAAAAAGTTCTTAAACTTGCCACATTTTATCCTTCCGAGTTTGCTAGTATTGATTTGATGGAACTTGATTGTCAACTTGATGTATTCATTGAAGATATGCAAAGAGATATTAGATTTCAGGATTTACATGATCTTGGTGCTCTTTCAATGCTACTTGTCCAGACAAAGAAGCATATGACTTATCCTTCAATTTATTTGATTATCAAGTTGATGTTGATTCTCCCAGTTGCTACCGCAAGAGTAGAAAGAGTATTTTTTGGAATGACTTATGTCAAAAATAGATTGTGTAATAGTATGGGTGATCAATTATTAGATGATTGTTTAGTTACTTTTATTGAAAAAGATGTATTTTTGTAAATTTCTGATGATGACATACTAGATCGTTTCCAAAAAATAAAGACTCGACGAAGTCAATTGTAAATTGTATCACTTATTTAACTATGTATTTTTATTTACTTTACTTTACATTTATTTATGATTTAAAATTTAAATATATATTTTTAATTAATTATATATCGCACCCCCAATATTATATTTTGGGTCCGCCACTGGCAAAAAGTAATGAAGTCTGAAATAGAATCTATTCTAATCAAGTCTGGAAGCTTGTAGAAATACCCAATGGTGTAAGAACTATTGGATGCAAGTGGGTCTATAGAATAAAAAGAGGATTTGATGGTAAGGTGGAAACCTTTAAAGCAAGACTCATTGCGAAGGGATATACTCAGAAAGAGGGAATCGATTATGAGGAAACCTTCTCGCCCGTTTCCATGTTTAAGTCAATCCCGATTCTTTTATCTATTGCCACTCATATGGACTATGAGGTATGGCAAATGGATGTCAAGATAGTTTTCCTGAATGGAAGTCTTGAGGAAAACATCTATATGACGCAACCAGAGGGATTCATTATGGAAGCGGAAGATCATCTTGTATGTAAGCTTAATAGGTCCATTTATGGATTGAAACAAGCTTCTAAATCATGGAACATCCGTTTCAATAAAGTAATCCAGTCATATGGATTTATTCAATGTCCGGATGAATCATGTGTGTACAAGAAGTGTGGCGGAAATGTAGTGGTGTTTCTTATACTTTACGTGGATGATATCCTGCTCATTGAAAATGTAAAGGTATTGTCGGGCGTTAGGATATGGCTATCCAAGCAGTTTGAGATGATGGACTTAGGAGAAGCCAAACACATTCTATGGATCAAATTGATAAGGGATCGCAAGAAAAGAATGTTGTGTTTGCCCCAAGCTTCATACATTGATACAATCCTGGCTCGTTTTAGCATGCAAGACTCCAAGAAAGGATTCTTGCCTTTCAGACATTGAATTCCTCTATCTAAGGAAATTTGTCCAAAGACACAAAAGGAAATAGAGAAAATGAAGTTGATTCCTTATACTTCGACAGTAGGAAGCCTCATGTATGCAATGCTATGTACGAGGCTGGATATTTGTTATGTTGTGGGATCAGTAAAGTGAGTAGGTAACTGAAGGTGGGGCGGGAAACCGGTTTTATAGGGGTGGAGTGCATTGGGGTTAGATAAAAAATATATATATATATATATATAATAATAATAAATTTATTTACTGAAAATTATTTAATTATTTTTATTAAATATTTTTTATAAATTTATTTTTTATAAAAATTAAAATATTTTTTCATCTATCAGAAGGTTTTCAAAAGATAAGATTTGAATAAGGATTTGAAAATTCTTTTAAAACAATCAAAGAAAGGAAGAATTTCGTACAAAGACCTAATTTTTAGTTTAGGTCTCAAATTAAGATCCAATGTACAAATATTTCAATTTAAGATTTAAACTTAATTTCTTTTCTCAAATTAGGGTTCAATTTTTATATTTTTATATTTTCTTATTTTAAAACTTACTATAAAATTAATTTTCTCATTTCAAGTCATACAAAATAATTTAAAAATATTACTCATTCTGTCCATCACTAACGTATCAATTTTGCCATTTTGGGTTATCAACTCTTAAAGTATCAATTTTCTATTTTTAGCAAAAAAGTACACACATGGTCACTACTCCCAACCACTCCTTACTAATACAACTACTCACTTTATATAAAATAATAATACTCCTTAATCCACATGTAATAAGCAAACAAATACATTTGTGGTGGACGGAGGGAGTATTATACACCTTTAAATCAAATCATTATATCAAATATATGCTATTTTTATTAATATTTTATGTTATTCTATAATATATATTGAATTTGGAAAAAATAAAATCACGACATGCCATAATTTTATAGAAAAAGTAAAATATGAAACTTTAAATGATACCTTTCTAAAATGAAGCCCCAAATTGAGACATAAACTAAAAATTTGATCTTTGTATGAAAAATTTCAGAAAAGATCAAATTCAAATCTAAGATTTGAAATTCATTCATTTAAAATCATATATTTATGAATCCATTAATTTGATGTATCATCCAAACATGAGAGATGGATTTACAATCAAATCATCCCATCCAAACACAACCTTAATTAATGTATTTGATATGATGTAAAATCCTTACTATATGCTTTGTTCGAAAAATAGGAATTGGTTACGGATTATTCTATGATAACGGTTCCAATTCATACAATATGCTTGGCATGAATAAAATATGAAAAAGACAAAGTTTCTTTTAGTTCTACGACATATTTTTTCTTCTTACCATTTCATGTATAATAAACTTTGATTTGTAGTGGATGATAATAGTGAATAGGCGTCGCTTTATTTCTTTTTTTTCTTATTTAATTAGCTTTTATTATTAAATTTTATATAATACTCAATCAATTTATACTTAAATTGTTGTCAGAATCATCCAATATTTTAATATGTTCATTTCAACATGTTATAATTACAATTCCAAGAAATAATGAGACATATGTGTAGAAATAAATACATTATAGTTCAAATTCTATATTATAATCTTTTACTATATATTTTCTTTAATTAAAGGAATTTTCTATATATATGTTCTGAGCAGTCTTAAGTGAGAACATATCATGGTAAATCATATGCTTTCATAATTATTTATCACTTTTTATTAAAAAATGGTATCATTTTTTTATACTATAAATTATTCATGAAATAAACCATAGTCTGTACTATTATCGCTTTTCATTAATTGGTCATCACTTTTCTTTAATATGTTATTACCTTTAATCTATTTCACATAAGCCATTTCATGAGGAGGACTCACACAAATTTTTGCCTTTATATAAAAGCAAAATAAGTTACCAAATTTAATTTTGAAAATGTGATGTGTCATGATGAGGTTCATTGTGTGTTTATAATTTTTGTAAAAATGTGATGTGTCATTATAAGGTTAAATGTGTATTTATAATTTTTGTAAGAATGTAAGGTGTCATGAAAAGGTTAAATGAGTATTTATGTTTATTTATAATTTTATGAGAAAAATTAATTATTTCTAAGTTATTTTTATTTTATTTGGTTTGTATTGAATTTCAAAATTTAATTAGTTGATTGATTTTTTTTAATTCATTATAGGCTCAATTTTCTCATGGCCTGATTTATTATTATTATTATTTTGCCCTATTTTAAAACATAATTTTGGAATAAATATATTACTTTTACACATCTCTATAAAAATATGATTTTATTATAATTATTCAAATTTAATTTTCTCACACAATTTTTAAATAATATTTAAAATTATTTCAAATAATCCAAGTACACTCTAAGTTATATTATTATACTACTTTTAAATTATCTTAAGACCAAGACAAAGCATCTTATACAATTATTTCCATTATAATATCATGACTCCATATTAATAATGAATAAGTAAGTTATATAGCTATGCACGATTCAATATATTTGATCTGATAAAAAAAAATTTTTTAGACACAATTCCAATTATATGATAAATTTAGTTGAATCTATCTATTCTATTAATTTATTTTAAAAATATTTAATTTTAATAATAATAATAATAACAATGATTGAGTCAATTTTATGTATTTTTCTAATAATTTTTTCATCAATAACTATGACTTACTAAGATTAGACAGTAAAAAATTTTAAGTGCAACATTGTCTTGATAATCATTGCTTCATTCACTATTGGATATGGGGATGATTTTTTTTATTTTATTTATTATTATTTTGAATAGATCAAAATTACAATAATATATTTGATTCACTTAGTGAATTCTTTTATATTATTTATTTTCAAATGTTATTATATTATATTAAATCGTAGTTAGGTGTAATAAAATGTAACTAATTGAAAAGGATAATATATAGTCTTAGAATTTCTAAACCTTTCAAATGTTAATTGATGATTTAATTTTATTTTCTTTTTTTACTTTTCATTTAAATCAAACATATCCAACATATTCAAGCTCAAATTAATACTCGTGACATTTTCTTTTTTGGGTGGTTGTCCCACATAAGTTGTTACATTTCCTTTTTAAGCATATGGGATCCACAAAAATAATTAATCTATTCATATGGATCCCACACACACCACTAATACACTTACCCACTACACATTAAAATATTATATCTTCAACCCACTACCCATTAAATTATTATCTCCGTGCAAAAAAAAAATTACATCTTTAGTGGGATGGAGGGAGTGTAACTTAATAAATTAGATTTAAAATAAAATAAAATAAAAAACATGATCAATTAAGCCTTTGCATCAACAATAAGATTGATTTATTATTATTATTATGATTAAAATGGTGTATAATAAAACTTAAATTATTCTCATTCATTTCATTAGTACAATAAATTATATTACTCAATAAGGAGTTTTATCCATTGTTACCATCGGTGAATTGATTGGACCTTGATTTTTAAATTTTCTTTACGTACAAGCCATTATTTTAGTTATAATTTATCAAAGTTGTCAAGTACACATATTATAACTTAATATTTCTAAATTAAATTAAGAGCATGATCAATAAAGCGTGTTCAACTAAAAAATTTATTTTTTCTCTTTTTATTATCATTTTAATGGTGCATACAAATCCTTAAATTAATTATTCTTATTAGTACAATGAATTGGATTGTTCAATTAATAGTTTTATACATTCTAATCACTGTGATTCTAATAAATAATAGTTTTAATGTTTTTTTATAAAATTAAAAAAATCATTATTATAAATTAATATGATTAACTATATGTAAAAAATTATAAATTTAAAATAATAATAAAAATTATAAAATACGATTTTCAGCGTTGCACGCGGGCACTGTACTAGTTATGTTATATATTGAAATAAGACATTGTTTGCATTAAAGTTTGAATTATAGAAGAAAATTTCTGATGAGACACAAGAAAATTTTAAAAACATAATAAAGTACAACAAATAAAGCTAAATAATATTACGACAATCACTTTGGTGGAGTGTTCTTTTTTTTTTTCATGGAATCAAATTCTATTTTGGGTCAAAGTCCAATACACTGGGTTTTCTTGTACCTTCTCTCTTCACTTTCTCTTTTCATATATAGATGGCTTCTCTCTTACTCTTCTCTTTCCCCTTTCTATCCGCATACACATATGACGGCTTCTTCCTCACCTTTCTCTCTCCTCGCAATTTAGATTAAATAGTCAGAGTAGAAATCACGTGGTTGATAATGATGACGATGAGGATTAATTGTCACCGTCTGAGTGGCGGTCCGACGCTGCTCCCCTCTCGCCTTTAGGTGACTGGAGTTCTGCTCTAGCGATGCCATCTTCAGCAGGCTGTGGCTTTCCAAGATCTTGAGTAGATCTTCTTCTATGGTTTGATTCTTTATCTTTTGCTTCTATTTATGCTAATTGATTCAAGTATGATGTTGTTGGTTACTTGTTTTTTAATTACAATACTATTTTTTCTTACATTATATGTACATCTTAGCAGAAATTCATATTAAATATGGTAGTAAAAAAATTGAAAGTTTGTTATTGTGTTTGAAACCCTGATGGAAGGTTAGATAATTGTAATATCTTTCCCTGTATCAGATAAGTTTCAGTAGAAACACCTTTATATGTAAAATTTCATGGATTCCTTTTCTTACTGCATTTATTTGATACATTAGCCTCTTAAAGAGCATATCCATGCCTTTTTCATTGCTTAATGTTCTCACTAGTATTCTATTAATTCTTTTGCAGAAGACTTGTTCCATATGTTTGGCATCGATGAGACAAGGCGACGACCATGCGATTTCCACTGTAGAGTGCTCACATTCCTTCCATTTCCATTGTATTGCATAAAACGTGAAGCATAGCAATCAAGTTTTCCCCGTTTGCAGGGCGAAATGGAAAGAAATTGAGTTTGTGGGCGGTGTAAGTCCTGTTTTAGATTCCTACATCTCAAAAGAATTATTCTTCAATCTTGTTTGAGATGTTGGCTTCTATATTGATGGTGATGTATAGTAAATAATTATATTAATGTAGATTTGACAATCGTAGGTGTTTTGGGAGTTTGATTTAATAGATATATTACATATACTCTGTAGTGAGAAAGTGAAAGTGAAAGAGAGAGAGAGAGAGAGAGAGAGAGAGAGAGATTTGAGTGTGAGTAGAAATAAAGAAGTAGAGATCACATTGATGTTGGATTCTTTGTGGTGATTGTTGAGATAAATAAAATAAGCTACCATTTGTTGTACAAATTCTCTATAAGACTAATTAGGCTATTCTGCTGTATTAATTTAGTCTTGCATGAATTGAAAATCTTGTTGTTTATTCACAAGATTACTCTTTTTCATTAATTGGGTTACTCTTTATAATGAATTGAGTTACTATTATTAACAAAGTTTTAAATTACTTTTTATATTGATTTGTTTATATATTATTATGTTTGGTCAACGTCTAATAAGTTACTCTTTTTTATTAATTGGGTTACAAACCCGTCACCAACCATCACCTAACGCCATCTTTCAAGGTGGAGGAAGGTAATGGATATTGCAAGTACCATGGCATTTCATGTCTCGCAAATCTACAGAGAGTGTAATATAGTTACTGATGCATTTTCCGACATTAGAGGGGATTTTTCATGGCATCACTTAGCTCCAAGTTTTTTACATCATCATATGTTTAATTACATAAATCATGATTATTTTCGATTTAGATAGCTTGGTTTAGCCATATGTGGCTACTTTTCAACATTTTTATTTTGCTCCTCTGTAAATTCTTATTTTCCCTTTAATCTATTAATTGAGTTACTCTTTATAATGATTTGAGTTATTATGAACAAACTAATTTTAGATTACTCTTTATGTGGATTTGTTTCATTAGATTCTGTTTCGTCAATAACTTTCTAGGTTACTCTTTTTTATTAATTTAGTTACTGTTTATAATTATTTGAGTTATTATAAACAAGCTTTTAGATTACCCTTTATGTTGATTTGTTTTTATTTTGTTCTGTCTGGTGAATAAGGTTAATTTTTTTATTAATTAGGTTACTCTTCATCATTAATTGGGTTAGTCTTTATAATTAGTTGAGATTCTTTGATTTGAGACTCTAATTTTTTAAAAATAAAGTCATTAAATGTGAATAATTAAATTAACGTATGTAAGAAATCACTTTGTGAAAATAATTACGTTACTATTCGAATTAATTGAATCATTATTTGAGATTTTTATGGTCAACTCATTCAAATTTAATAAGTTAAGTGCATAGAATTGTGATCCTTGCGCTGATGGCAGGAATATCATCAACTCAAAAATTAAATTAATATGCCAACTTAAAGTTGATCACCTCACAATATGCAGAATGGTAATTAATATACAGAATACTCTAGTAATTATTTGCCAATCAATTAAAGGATCTGATTTCATGAAATTTTTGTGAAACTGATCCTATTAAATTGGTACTTCAATATTATAGAATATATTTGTTATGGGTATTATATCCCCCATGCTAATGGAGCGGAAGCCAAACACTATTGGTACTAACAGTTATGAAGCCCAACCATAAAGAAGCCAAAGACTAAATAGGGGGATTACTCTAGGATCAAGTAAAGGCCCAAAAGGTAAGCCCAAGAAAGGAAAAGCAACACAATCAGAAGAGGGTATGGGACGAGCCCATAATCATAGCAGGACGGAATAGGGCAAAGCCAAAATGGCCAAGCGATAAAGAGCTCGTCAAAGGGATTGGTAGCCGAAATGCCCTTCAGTCAAGTAAAAGGCTCCCGAGGCTAGAGGAATTACCCAAAAAGTCCGATGAGCGAAACCCCTTCGAAACCACCCTATCTTGCTCCAGGAAGGAATGATCATCAGGTATGGCAACGGAAACCAATCCTCTCCGAGAAGAGGCCGCAAGTAAAAGGACAAGAATAACGATCATATAAGACTTTTAGGACATCACTCTCAGTAAAAGGACAATACTCACAGGGCATACACCTCTCTTATAGGATAAAAGGTGATCTGCAGCCATCTGCAACTGCCTGTCATCACTTGCAAGCACCACCAAAGAACTAGAGCTCGGTACTCTTCCACCATTAATGATGGTTTGTCCTCATCCAGGTGGAAACAATTGATTGGTTCATGGTTAGGGCGATGCTGGTATAAATAGCGAAGGGAGAGGCAGGTTACTCATTCTCATACATGACATTACTGTTGGCGTTTGATAGTTTAGTTAACAGGAACCGTTAGGGTTCCATACGATTCTATATTAGTGGAATCAAGAACATAAAATCATATTACCTTTCACCAGGGTATGTTGAAGAAGAGAATGAATTCTCACCGGCTGTATGCACAACCTCACGACTTTGGGCATAACTTCCTCATCTAATCTCTGAATTTGGTGATCAACACACCAAAATGATCCTCTGTTCCATGGCTTTCCAATAATGTATCACATGAACATTTTGGAATTCTAAATGATTTTAGAAAAATCATGAAAGTTGACAAACAACAGCAGCAAACGACCTCTTGATCTTCTGCTGTATTCACAAGTCCAATCTTGACGTCGTGTGGGAGACGATCTTTAAGATCCTCTCAATCTGTTGTTCTCTCTACCCTACTCATGGTTAGGCATGTCTCATCTTGGTTAGAATAGTTGAGATGACTTATATATGAGCTACAATAGGGATCAGGAGGAGAAATTAGAGTCGGGCCTCCATTGGGCTTAAGTATCCAAGTTTAGTCCAAACTTATACTTAAGTCCAATAATAATAATATAGTCCACTAAAATATTATTATTGCACTGCCGCTCCAATTCCATAATTATGTTATGGGCACCTTCTTATTATGAGCCCGACAATCTCCCCATATTTAAGATATACAATGCACATTAACTAATTAAGTTACTGACAACTCCATTAATTAATATCTCATCCGAGAGCAGTACCTCTCAACCTTGTTATCATGCCGGAATAAATCCACCTGCAGGGTTTACATGATAATCCTTATGAGCTCCTCAAGGGGACATCATCAACCTATTTAATATGACACAGATTCCTTATATAATCAACAGCACATCATAGAGACAACACTATTTTCCAATTCATCGAGTTTGTTGATTTAATACATGTAAATCTCACCCATTGATGAATCAAAGAAATACATACTGTCTTACTTGCATCGTACATATAAATAAATTATAAGACGCAATCATTTGATCAATGATTCTCATTTCAAATATTATTAAAACGTTGTTCATACAAAAAGCTAGACTTTTAGTATACAATCCAACAATTACACTTGTAAATTTGGAGGAACTTTTATGAGTGTTGTTCTTGAGAAAAGTAATAGAAAAATGAGGAAAATCTTTGGTCGGATCCTATCTCTCTCTGATTTATTGTGTTTGTTGTGCTCGTTCTTAGTTCAGTTAAACAAATATCTTTTCTTTATTAATCTCGGATATAACTAGCTAAGAACATACAACAACATATTTTATTTTCTACGGCTCATATATAAAAGACAATTTACATAATAAGATACCGTGATAGCAAAAACAAGTAACGTGCAATGTAGGTGCTAATAATCTAATCATATCCTAATAATCCTATCATATCCTAATCTTATCTTAATATATTAAGTGTCTAGCACTTGTAAAATAATTTTTGGACACTTTTGCCCTTTATATATTTTTATATTTATAATTTTATATTAATTTATTAGTTCAATTTCAAATTAATGACAAAGTATTAATATGATGTCTTTTCATTTTTTCAAATTCCATTATTAAGTTGATTTTTAATGTTAATTAATTATTCTAATTCAATATAAATAATAAATTAAAAATACGATGTCTTTTTATTTTTATTTATTCCATTATTATGTAATTTAATTTTTGGTATGCAAATTTTATTTTGTAATTAATCTTTTCATCTTCCTACTATTATTTATTTGTATCTCATTTCTTGGCAGGAATACCACCCCAACTATCCGTCTTTCTCACGCTCTCACATTTTTCCATCTCAAACATCAACCCTTCTCACTCCTACAGCCAACACCTCAGGCCAAAGATTGAGAACCATTTTATGTGCAATAACAATCCCTGCAATCTCAACCTTCACGAAGTCCTAGAGGAGTTTGCGATTGTAGTGACGATTTTGTGCAAATTGACAAGAGAGATTGAGCAGTTGGTGTAATAGTACATACTTTCTGTATAATTATTTAGCCTTAAACTCCATCAATCTTTCAGGATACTTTTGAATTTTAATGCAACTTTTAGAGTTATTGTTTTATGCATTTAATCCACTCATCAAGAATAGAAAAACTCATCAATAATTATATGCATTTAGATCACATAAAACCCTTTTATTTAGCTGAAAAATGTATGTAATTTATGTTGATTATGGTTCTAAATCTTCGGATGTAATATGACAGGCCATATTTTTGTTCCATTTTCTTGCTAGAATGTAGAATTAAATATTCGTGTTATGCGTAGTATTCTTGATCCTTCTAGACCATCTATATTATTTGTGCAAAAATTATGGTAGTTGAATTAAGAAAATATTATTGGACTATTATTGGAGTTCATTGGATATTCACTTTGTGGTTGTTGGAGTTGGTTGAATATTATCAATTAGTTCTTTCACTTTCAAACAGTGAATATTAATTATGGTTCTTGGTTCTAAAATAACAACTCCAGAAAAATTTTGTCTGAGGAGAGAAAAATAAGAATTTTCAGGGATTTGAGAATGAGAGATTGAGAGTAAAAGAGAAAGTGTATTTTGGCTTGTACTATTTGGTAATCTTGATCTGAAACTTGTTCCGGTGTATCTTGTAATAAATAAAGCTTCTTCACCTACCAGTGGATGTAGATCATTTGATAGAACCACTTAAATACGTGTTCTTACTGTTGTTCATTTCTTATTTTATTGTTGGGCAATTTGATATTTTGGTGGTTTCTTGAGTCTTAATATTCACAAAAATTGGTACCGTCTGTGGGAATACAAAGAAAATCAAGATGGTGTCCACCAAATTTGATATTGAGAAATTTACAGAGAAATCAGATTTTGGATTATGGAAGGTCAAGATGAAGGCATTGTTAATTCAATAGATGAAGGCATTATGGAAGTGTCATTTTGAAGGCATTATGGAAGTGTCATTTTGAAAGAAAAATCTGAATCCTCATTTGTTCTAAAAGATAAAGGAATAGAAGATCTTGAGATGCAAGAAAAGGCCCAAAGTATGATAATCTAAAGTTTGGGAGATAAAGTGCTAAGGTAAGTTGCCAAAAGAAAAAAAGGCAAGAGCAATTTGGGATAAGTTTGAAAGTTTGTACATAGTTAAGAGTCTAGAAAGCCGACTCTGCATGAAACAAAAATTTTATTCTATAAGATGGTTTATGATAGATCTATCTTGAATCAACTGGATGAATTTAACAAGATATTGGATGATTTGGAGAACATAGATGTTAAGATTGATAATGAGGATAAAACTTTGTTGTAATTATCATCTCTACCTATGTCATTCGAAAATTTCAAAGATACCTTGTTATTTGGAAGTCAGGAACAATCAAGTTGGAACAAGTGTAACTTGCACTTAAGTCTAAGAAGTTGTAGAGTATAATAAAAATCAATCTATATCCACTGCATAAGGATTGATGATTAAGAAGAGTCGGCATCATCAAAATAAGAAGGATAACAAGAAAGGTTCCAACTTTTGTGCAAAGAAACAAGACAAGAAAGGAGGAAATTCTTCAGATTCTGATTTTAGAAAATGTTACCATTGTCATGAGCCTGGATAATCCTCCTGATCATCAAGAAGTTCAAGTTAACCAAATAATCAATGAGGCAGAAGATGGATATAATTTTACAGAAGCTCTTTCTATCACAACATGTGAAGTTTCCATAAAATGGTTTATGGATTCAGGATGCACATTCCATATGACACCTAGGAGAGATTGGCATGATGATTTAAAGTATCAGAATGTAGGATCTGTATTACTTTGTAATGATCAATCATGCAAAATCAAAGGTGTGGGGTCTGTGAAACTCAGAATGTATTATGGGGTTGTAAGAACATTTAAGAATGTCATATATGTTCCTGATCTCAGGAGGAATTTGATCTCTCTTGGCATGTGAGACTCCATGGGATATAAATTCTAATCTGGGGGGGGGGAGAGTTGATAGTCTCTAAAGGTAGTACTGTGATCATGAAGGTTCAAAGAGAATTGATTTAGAATACTTAAGGATCTGCAGTTACTAGACATGTTCATGCTGCGAATAATTGAAGAAAATGCATTATTATGACATGGAATATTAACACATTTCAGTGAAAGAAAAATACAGAAACTCTCAAAAATAGAATTTGCTTAATGTGGACCACATATCAAGAGTTGGATTATGTGAAGATTATATTTAGAGCAAGGTAAAAAGTTTACGGTTCGGAGTAGGAGAACTACGACAAGGTCTGTTCATGACTACATGCACTCTGATGTTTGGGGACCAACCAAGATTCTCACTGAAAGGGGATGTAAATATTTTATTTCCATAATAGATGATTGATGAGCGTTTTCTTTGCATGCAAAATTAATTCCCAAGTATTAAGGATGTCAATTGCAGTTTAAGCAAGCGACTAAGTTAAATATCAAACCACCCAAAGGACGGCGTATTATCAATTTAATAATTTACTAATTAATTAAGACAAAAGACAATGAAGTTTGAGGTTTAGAATTATTAAACTACTCAACAATTAAAATAATAAATAAAATAAATTAAACACTTGAAGAATATGAAAGTGAGTCAAGAATGGAGAATAGGTAGTCCTAGGGTAATCCGATTTCACTCATTAATTTCTCTTTCGTGTATCAATATCCGACTCTGCCTTTTGGAATATGGACGCATCACTAAGCCATGAAAATCTACTCTATAGACACAAGTAAATATGCGTGTAACACGTGAGAATAACCTTGGAGAAAGAGATATAATTTCACCCCCCCTTCTAGGTACTATCAGTATCAATTATTTTCCCCTTCTGGAATCTAACCCGATATGATCTTCCTTTATAGTTACTATAAAATTACTCTCTTTATCCTGTTGACTAACCCGAATTCAATTCAATTAATAAATATTCATATATGACAGTTCTAATGAAGCTTTGGAGTCCCCTCACTCAGAATCATAACATGAAATTTTATTCAACAGTGAACGCGCTCAATCAACAATTAATATATATATTCAGACTCTATATAATAGTTGAAGATGCACAAAAAGACCGTGAATATGGATTAAGAAATCACAATCATATATAAAATCTACCACAAGTAGTGTTGTACAGAGTATACACACGAAAATCCAATTAATTCATTAAACCTTCAAGACCCTAGATCTACCAAAAAGCTCTAGTCCATGATGTTGCGAAGAAAAATCATGGGGTTGGATAGATCTTACCCATATGTCTGAAAAATACAAGATAAATTAGGAAACGAATAAAACCCTAATTGTTGGCGTCGTCGCGTCATTCTCCATCTTGAATCTTCCTCTTAGTTCTCCTCTTAATTCAACAGACGAATCTTCACAGTGATAGATAGATGGAGGAAAGGATGTGGATAATGGTTGGGGGCAATCCCCCTGTGGGTGGTGTAGGATTGATCATGTGTTGTCACCTTCTCACATGAATAATGGTGTAAAATATATATAGGTGTGAGAAGGGAATGAAATAAGGAAATAAAATATATGGGTGAATCATGGAGGATTATGTGATAAGGAGATTAATTGTGCTCCAAAAATAGGAAATATGGGCTAATTTTCGAAAATTTTCAAAAATTCTTCGTTGGCAGCTGCGCGACCTCACAATTATGAGCATAACTTCCTCGTCTAAATTCCAATTTGAGTGATTCTTATGCCAAAACGATCCTCTCTTCCATGACTTTCCAATCATAACATTATTAGTTGAACATGCATTTTTCAGCATTCCTCTAACTTTGCACTTTTGATCATTTTTCCACCCAAAACACAATAATACACCTCAAATGCATATTTTTCTCAAATATATTGAATATAAGTCACTTATGCTAATTTATTACAGTAATTACCATAAAAAGGTGTTAGATACTAAAACACGCTTATGTTCACTCTCATCAGTTCCCCAAACTTACCCATTGCTCGTCCAGAGGCAACAAAATAAAAATAAATAGAAAGAGAGTAAGAAAATTAGCGGGAAAATAAGAAATATGACCAATACCCCCTCAAAATACAATTTTCATCAACTTAGGTCATGCAACTCTCATTACATGTAATATTCAATTTATAGCATACAAGTTAAGACAATCACCATCAATTCAAATGCTCCATTGACATGTTCTCACGGGAAGTATATATCACTCGCACTCAAGTGTAAAAGATGTATATTTATGGGTTAAGGTGTTTATGCTCAAATTCAATTCAAGTGCATGCGTAACCATAAGCTTGTCAAAAGTTTCAAACTCTCCACCACTAAAAGTATGATTCGACAATGGAATCAAAAAGGACTTTTCTTTTGAATTTAATATTAGCTCTTTAGTTAAAGTATGAAATATATGGATAAGTAACTCAAACCTCGGATCAATCAAGTGCACATTCTATCTCGATCTTTCATTCTTCCTCTTCACTTCAATTAAGCATAACATCCTCCTCAACTCTTTCACTTTTCTTTTTCTTGTTAGCACAATATTTTTTCCTTCTCTTTCTCTTATTTTTTTTGAGGTACCAATTTTGGGCACTACCTCTTGCATCCTCCATAGGGTACTAGAATTAAGCACTACTTCAGGGTTTTTGATTCAATGGAGTACTAGATTTTAACAAAACTCCATTATTCTCCTTATATGCATTTTCAAGCTCAATCACTGTTTCAACACCAATTTCATTCCTTCCTAAATTGTTATCAAACTCTATCAACGCTTTGAAAGCCATTAATTCTCCTTCATGACGAAAAATCAAGGCTAAAAAAATTCAGATACTCAAAATGATTATTTCTTGTAGGCTGCCAAAGAATGTGGTTTTTAGGCTCAACGGGGCTAACTATGGATAAACATCATTTGGTAGGGAATTATTTAGCTAAGTGACTTATAATTTCAATGATGGCCGTAAATCATCTCCCATCATCTAACATAACATGTAGTTTTAAGTAAGACAAGAGGCAAGTTCTAGAATACACACACAAGAACGATACTCACCAGAAAGAAATATCATGTGATTATGTACATGATCAATGAGGCTCCAAATCTCACATGGGTTTTAACAAGCAGCAGAGCACCTTTCACGGTAAACAATATATCCCACAAGTACACATAGAACTTCATACTACAATATAACTCAAGTACATTTCCTTCATCAATTTCAAGAGCATATGAATTTCAGGCACAATTTAAACGATATAAGCTCAAATAGATCACCTAAAATATAAACTCAATCCTTCCACTCCTACTAATTAAAAGAAAACATAAAAATTAGAAATAAGGAAACGAGGGTACCTGATTTCTCCTTCAAAACGTTCACGAGCTCCTTAAGTTATTCAACTAATTGGTCAGGTCAAGCCTCAGTGTAGAACTCGTCTTACCACTCTTTTACCTTTCCTATAATCAAAGCTCAAACACATCTCATTATGACAGGATTCATCAATAATAAAATAAGAGACACCAGAAAAATTAAAAAGACAAAAAATTAAAAATTCGACCCCTAATACTAGGAAATACACAAAAATAACACACTAAACATTAGGTAAGTTGCAAAAAATTGACATACCTACACCGGTTAAAATATTAATATGCCGAAAAAATCAACCCCCTAACAAACAAACAACCAACGAAAGGAAAAATTATACCATTAGTGCTCATAAGATGAGTCAGTATATCACACCCCCCAAACTTAATAAAAACGTAAGTCGAAATTAAGTTTGCAAAGAGATGCAATTGTCTAGGCGTGAGCACCTGAAATATAGTAAATCCTCACTTACACGAATGAAATAAATCAATAAAATGAAAGGGCAAGCCCCTAACTGATGCTCATATTTAACATCGGTGAGTCACGACGGATGTAACCTTTTGAACTATTGGATTAGAGCGAGGTCTTCTCGCATCCTTGCCTTCAAGTACTTCCTTTCCCCCTTCTTGTCTACACTCTGCACCTCACATTTCTTGGTCACAAAAATATGGTCCTTGGAATTACCTTTCTCACATGGTTGTCTAAAGTCCTCCTTGTCAATCTTCCACTAAAATTCAGAATAATCTGTCCTAATAAAATCAAGATTAGATAAGTTAAAAATCACATCTATGCTCTTGCATGATTGAGTCTCCATGGACATCTTCATTGCTTTATCAAGAGAAAAAATCACATCTTTATTATCTATCCACAGTCTAAGCTCTGTATTCTACTCCTCTGATGGTACTGGACTGTTTTGAACATCAAGTATAGCGTTCTGCACTGAAACAAGAGTCGGAGGGAGTTGCTCGACCTCAGCTCGACCAGAGTAGTGTGGTCGAGAAAGATGATCTTGGTCGAGCAAGGCCCTGTAATTAGAATATGACTATTCAGCTCTATAGGTGGCCGCTTGACCTCAGCTCGACTAGAATGCTCTGGTAGAACGACTCCATTTTGGTCGAGAGAGGTCCCTATATACTGATCATGATTTTTCAGCTCTACAGTGTGTCGCTCGACCGTTGCTCGACCAAAGGGTTTGGTCGAGCGGGAACATTCCGTCTTTATTTTTGTCTGCTGGCATTATCGAACTTTCATACTATGTTTCTGACCTCAACATGATGGCTTTGCACTTTTTCAAATTTGTTATGCTTTGAGACAGGAACTTTTCCTTCTCCAACGTCTGCGTCGGTTGATTCACATTCATGGCCATCTGACCCATTATCAAGGTAAGGTCCTTCAACTGCTTGGATAAATCTGCATGATTAGCATTCAAACGAGCTTCGATGCGGTCAACCCTTGCATCGTTTCTTGCCATGTATCGATTAAAGGTATCTTCGACACTCTTCACTTCTTGCTGCTGCATACTAGACCCCCTTTATGTCAACTCTGTAATCTGCTTCAACTGAAATTCTAGTAGCTTGTTGATGTTACCTAAACTAGAGACGATCTCATCATCCCTATTCGGCTTTACCACTTGATGTTCAACTTGAGTTACCTTGTCAAGTACATATGTGCCTCTTACTCTTTTCGTAGGCCAGTCACGTGAATTCATAGAGATGTCTTCAAATAACTTTTCTACTTCAAGTGTTGTCTTAGATAATAACGCTCCACCTGATGATACATCAATAAAAATAGGCGACTCACAATCCAATCCATATTAAAAGATGCTTATGTACTGAGTCTTAGATATCCCATGCTGTGGGCACCTCCTGAGCATATCTTTAAATCTGTCCCATGCCTCGTGAAATTTCTCACCTCGATTCATAACAAATTGGGTGATGTCTTGCTTCATTTGGAACACCTTAGAGGGTGGCATGTATCTTTCCAAAAACTTATGCTGCAGTTGGTCCTATGTAGTGCAATCTGTGGCATCAAGAGTGTCATACTAAGCTTCTGCCCTATTAATCAAAGATAACTTGAATAGGGCGATCCGCCTAGCATTGTCGTTAGTTCCATCGCCCTTTTGAGTGTTTGCATGACCAATGAATTATCTGAGATGCTGATATGGATCTTCAAATGAAATCCCAGAGAAAGGGTTATTCTTCATCATGTTGATAAGAACGGGATGTATCTCAAAATCACCATCTTCCCCCTTGCTCCTATGAATCCCATGTTGCCAATTTCATTGTTCATGAAAATTTCTCGTATGACAATATTATCCGAATTCTGCCTTGCTCCGGCCATGTTTAGCAATGTGTGTTATTCCTTCCTCTCATTTTTCTAATGCACAAGTATCTCAAAAAAATTCAAGGTTAGATAGAAATAAATAAATAATCACAAATAAAAGTTTTAATCAAATTAGAAATAATAAATTAATAATAACTGCCGTCCCCAGCAACGGCTCCAAAAACTTGATGGGCATTTTCTTTGCACGCAAAATTAATCCCTAAGTTTTAAGGATATCAATTGCAGCGTAAGCAAGCGACCAAGTTAAATATCAAACCCAATTGACGGCGTATTATCAATTTAATTATTTACTAAATTAATTAAGACAAAAGGCAATAAAGTTTGAGGTTTAGAATTATTAAACTACTCAACAATTAATTAAAATAGCAAATAAAATAAATTAAACACTAGAAGAATACGAAAGTGACTCAAGAATGGAGAATAGGTAGCCCTAGGTAATCCGATTTCACTTATTAATTTTCCTTTCGTGTATCAATGTCCGACTCTGCTTTATGGAATATGGACGCATCACTAAGCCATGCAAACCTACTCTATAAACACAAGTAAATATGTGTGTAACACGTGTAAATAACATTGGAGCAAGAGAGATAATTTCACCCCCTTTCTGGATACTATCTGTATCAATTATTTCCCACGTCTGGAATCTAACCCGATATGATCTCCCTTTATATGCATTATAAAATTACACTTTTTATCCTGCTTACTAACCCGAATTCAATTCAATTAATAAACATTCATATATGACAGTTATAATGAAGCTTCGGAGTCCCCTCACTTAAAATCATAGCATTAAATCCTATTCAGCAGTGAATGCGCTCAATCAACAACCAAGATATATATTCAGACTCTATATAACAGTTGAAGATACACAAAACTACCGTGAATATGGATTAAGAAATCACAATTATATATAAAATCAACCACAAGTAGTGTTGTACGGAGTATACACACGAAAGTTCAATTAATTTATAAAAACCTTCAAAACCCTAAATCTATCAAAAAAGCTCTAGCCTATGATGTTGTGAAGAACAATCATGGGGGTTGGATAGATCTTACCCATATATCTGAAAAATACAAGATAAATTAGGAAATGAATAAAACCCTAGATGTGGGCATCGTCGAGTCCTTCTCCGTCTTGAATCTTCCTCTTGGTTCTCCTCTTAATTCAACAGACGAATCTTCAAAGTGATTGATGGATGAAAGAAATGATGTAGATAATTGTTGGGTGATCCCCCCCCCCTTGTGGGTGGTGTAGGATTGATGTGTTGTCGCCTTCTCACATGAATAATGGTGTAAAATATATATAGGTGAGAAGAGAATAAAATAAGAAAATAAAAGATATGGGTGAATCATGAAGGATTATGTGATAAATTAGATTAATTGTGCTCCAAGAAATAGGAAATATGTGCTAATATTTGGAAATTTTTGGAAATTCCTGCCTGCAGCAACGCGACCTCGCGATTTTGAGCATAACTTCCTCGTCCGAATTCCGATTTGAGTGATTATTACGCCAAAACTTCTGTGTCTTTCCAAATATCTTCACACTATCTAAAAATGAGCTCCACAAAAACACATAAAAATTATGGAAGTTGAACATGCGTTTTTCAGCATTCCTCGAACTATGCACTTTTGATCTTTTTTTCACCTAAAACATAATAAAACACCTAAAATGCACATTTTTTCAAATATATTGAATATAATTCACTTATGCTAATTTATTACAACAGTTCCCATTAAAAAGGTTGTAAATTGGACACTAAAACACGCTTATTTTCACTATTATCAATGATTACTTTAGAAAGTTATGGATTTATATACTTATATAAAAAGATGAGTATTTTGAGAATTTTAAGGAATGGTTGATCGAAACAGAAAATATCAGTGGGAGAAAACTTAAGCATTTAAAGATAGATAATGGTTTAAAATTTCTATCTGAGAAATTCAATTAGTTTTGCAAGAAAAGAGACATTGTGAGTCACGTAATAGTGCCCGGGACACCACAGCAAAATAGTGTGGCTGGGAGAATGAATCAGAATTTGTTAGAAAGGGTTAGCTGTGATATGAGCAATGTTGGTTTTGAAAAATCTTTTTAGGGAGAAATAGTCACTAGTACCATGGAATATCTCCTGAACCGGCGTCCTTCCATCGCTTTGAAGTTTAAAACTCTAGAAGAGGTATGGTCCGGAAAGGTAATGAATTACATTATATTATGAGCCATTGGATGCTTAACAGATGCTCATATAAAGCAGGACAAGTTGGAGTCTAGAGCAGTAAAATGTGTGATGAATAGATATCCTGAAGGTGTCAAAGGTTACAAGCTATGGATATTTTAAATCAAACGTTCATTATTAGTAGAGATGTCACCTTTAAGAAATAAAAATTCCGTTGAAAGCTGTTATAGAAGCAGATACAATTTATCGTAGATTATTAAACCACGATTTGAATAACTTCTAAGAAGGGATCAAAGCAAGGTATCTGATAAAGAAGGTGAAAGAAGTGATTATAAATTATCAAGAGATAGAGAAAGGAGAGTGATACATCCACCTGCATGATATGCTCAAGCAGATATGATATCATTTGCACTACATATTATACTTGAGGAGGAGTCTTTTGAACCTGGAATTTATACTGAGTCTATAAGCTGCAATGAAAGTGAAAATAGGTTGCTTGCTATGGAAGAAGAACTTGCATCGTTGAAGAAGAATGACACTTGGAAGATAGTAAGTAAACAAAAGAATCAGAAGCGGGTAGGATGCAAATGGATATACAAAAAAAAGCCTACTACATCCGGAGATCAACGAAAATCAAGTACTTGAGTTTTTTGCAAAGGGGTCGAAAGGAAGAAATTTATTAAAATGAGATTTTCTATCATGTAGTTAAGCACTATTCAATCAGAATTTTATCATCCCTTGTTGCTCAATATAATCAGTAGTTGCATCAAATGGATGTAACAACTGCGCTCCTACATGGTAAACTGGAGAAAAAAATCTACATGAAGATACCAGATGATATTTCTATTAAGAATGCTAACTCTAAGGCTTGTTTACTACAAAAATCTCTTTATGGTTTGAAACAGATTTCAAGACAGTGGTACTTGAGATTTGATGAGTACATTTAGTCCTGTGATTTTGAGAGAAATAAATATGATTGTTGTGTTTATCTGAAGTTAGATAAAATCATAACGTATTATTGTACATTGATGACATGCTTATTTCTAGTCAGACTTTGTCTGGGATTAATGATGTTAATTATATGTTAAAAGTTGGAGTTAAATTCACTTTTTGCTTCTTAACTAAGATAAAATTCAATTTCTATAAAAAAAAGATAAGTGGTTTAATTTTGTCCTATAACTCACATATTTGTTCAATTTTTGACCAATATAGCCGGAAAGCCCCAAATTATAGCCTCATGTGTGCTGCAAGTGGGGGTTTTCCTCATAAATTCGCATTTTCCGACGAAAATTGTGCAAAATTTTAAAAAATTCGTTAGTTTTGGGACAAAATTGAACCATTATCATTTTTGGGCAAAAATCGAAGTTTCTCTTATATATATATATATATATATATATATATATATATATATATATATATATATATATGTGGAACAAGTATTTATTAATAAATTGTATACATGTTTATGCAGGAATTATGTTGTTCAATATATCATAGGACTTAAAATACTACATGTAACAGTTGATGTGATGACACAATTACGTGTAACTTTGTGAGCCTCTCACTGCACAAGTACGAAAATAATGTTATCGAAAATTTTCTCAAGGAATCGGGCGAGAATCACATGATCAACTCAACCATTGTTCAAGAACTCATTAACGGTTCAAAATTCTTGATGCTTCTTCAAGATCCCTATGAGAACTTTGTTACAGACTGCAATTGTTGTAATCAAGGTAAAAAAATACTTGTAGTTACAACACATGATTTCTAGAATTAAATAAATGTGCACATATTCATACTGCGTATATTTGTTATTCCTAAGGGAGAGCTACATGGTAAAATGGTGAATAAGATTTTGGCAAATGAAACCAAATTGAAGAGTCTTTCACATGGCAAGAGGGTGCTTGCGCGAGCCAGCGGGAATCACTGACTCCACCCGTTATACAAAGGCAAGGCCTCCTCCCGTGCAAGCATAGTCGGATTATGTTGTGATGAGTATGTGTCTAGTTAATTCATATCCATGTTTTAATATGTTTGTTGTCTGTGTCCATTGGTTGTGTTGTTGCATCCGACTTTTGTTGTTAGTTGTTGTCTCCGGTGGTGTGTGTATGTTGAATTTCTATATTTCTTGAGTTTGTGTGTCAAGAGGGTCGTTTTGATTGCTCTATTTCTTCTTTAACACTTGGAATTCTTACTTAATGCTCTACTTATTTTGTTATTTTTAAGCATTCTTCTTATCATTCTTTATTTTTAATTTATCATTTCACGGTTTAAATTTTCCTTTCGTGGTGCTTCATCAACATAAATTTGAAATAAAAACAGAAGAAGAATTGAAACACGTTAACATATGCAAAGATATTTAAGGCAACATAGTTTTACTCTACCCAAAGATTAAACAGAAACATAATTAGGAAAATCTTTTTAATTTTTGCCTAAGGTTTGCCGATGTCGAAGTCCGAGATTTTAGGGGTTGTTTCGGTGGTTTTATTTATCTCTTGAATTAAGTCTAAATAGGTTTTATGTTTTGTTTACTTAATATGTTAAAAATTAATATTATTATCAAATTAACTTTACCTTATATCTCTTCCTTGACTCAATTATTAAAGTTGAAAATACGATAGCTGCCAAATTTGTCCTCCATTGACGAAATTTGTAGAGGTCATAGAATATATGTAAATTCAATTACCCCTTCATCATTAATTGAGAAGGGAAGAATAGAGAAGTTGTAGTGCTGAGACAATCTGTAATACAACCAATCATTCGAAATAAACAGATCTTATGAAATCTAAAATATAATTATTAATCGTAAATAAATTAGGTTAATGATTTAAAAAAATTAAATTATATACATATTTAAAAATTATCCTTAACATTACATGAAAAAATTGAGAGTTAACTGGATAATTAGAATTTATATATGAGATTTGATTAATAATAGGTTTCACAGCTTTGGTGAAGATAATCACAAAGTTTTTAGGTTTATAAGCCCACATCATATAAAATAAATTATACTCTGTCTAAACTAATTTTTTCTGCCAATAGGTTTCCCAATGTCCAAATCATTTAGGTTGTTTTGATTAAATCATTTCTAATTCAATAAATTTGAAAATGAATAAATTTTAAAGGATTTTAATTAATTCTTTCAAATTACGTGTTTTGGATGTATTATGAATTTATGAAAAGATTTTGAAAAATATGGTTAAACAATTATTTTTTTTATTTTTTAAGATTAAAATTTTATTAATAATAAATAAATAATAATAAAATTTTATTATATTAACTATATGTAACTTTATTAAAATTAATTTTTTATTGAGAGGGTGATGGGTGGGGAGTGAGTGACGGGGGTGGAAAGGGGTGGGATTAACTAAGGGGCGGTGTTGGGGTGGTAACTAAAGATGGGTAGGGAACTGGTTTTATAGGGGTAAGGTGCGTTGGGGTTAAATAATAATAATAATAATAATAATAATAATAATAATAATAATAATAATAATTTTATTTTCAGAAAATTATTTAATTATTTTATTTAGATTTTTTTATAAATTTATTTGTTATAAAAATTAAAATATTTTTTCATTTATGGGAAGGATTTCAAAAGGTAAGATTTGACTAAGGATTTGAAAATCCTTTTAAAAAAATTAAAAAAAGAAAGAATTTCGTACAAAGACCTAATTTTAGTTTATGTCTCAAATTAAGATCCAATTTACAAATGTTTCAATTTAAGATTTAAATTTAATTTTTTTCTCAAATTAGGGTGCAGTTTATATATATATATATTTATTTATTTATTTTCTTATTTTAAAACATACTATAAAATTATTTTTCTCATTTCGAGTCATACAAAATAATTTAAAAATATTACTCCTTTAAATAAAATCAGTAAATCAAATATATGCTATTTTTATTAATATTTTATGTTATTCTATAATATATATTTAATTTGGATAAAATAAAATTACGATAAGCCTTAATTTTATAAGAAAAAGTAAATTTTGAGATTTTAAATGAGACATTTCTAAAATGAGGCCTGAAATTGAGACATAAACCAAAAATTTTATCTTTATATGAAAATTTTAAAAAATGTCAAATTCAAATTTAGAATATGTTCATTCATTTAAAATCATCCATTTATGAATCCATTGATTTGAAGTATCATCCAAACATGACAGAGGATTTGAGGGATCGATTCACAAATCCCTCTTCAAATCCTCCATCCAAATACAACCTTAATTAGTGTATTTGATATGATGTAAAATCCTTACTATATGCTTGGTTCAAACAATAGGAATTAGTTACTGATTGTTCTATACTGACGGTTCCAATGCATGTAATATGCTTTGCATGAATAAAATATGAAGAAGACGAAAATTCTTTTAGTTCTACGACATATTTTTTCTCCTTACCATTCTATGTATAATAAACTTTGATTTGTAGTGGATGAAAATAGTCAATACGCGTCGCTTTGTTCTTTTATATTTCTTTTTTTAATTAGCTTTGATTATTAAATTTTATATAATACTCAATCAATTTATACTTAAATTGTTGTCAAAATCATCCAATATTTTAATATCTTTATTTTAACATGTTATTATCAATATTCCAAGAATTAATGAGATATACGTGTAGAAATAAATACATTATAGTTAAAATTCTATATTATAATCTTTTACTATATATTTTCTTTAATTAAAGGAATTGACAAATAAATTTAAATACATACAAAAATAGATCTAAGATGTACTGTATAGTCTTGGGTGAGAACATCTCATGGTAAAATCATATGCTTTCATAATTATTTATCACTTTTTATTAAAAAATGTTATCACTTTTTTTATACTATAAATTATTCCTGAAATAAACCATAGTATGCATCATTATCACTTTTTATTAATTGATTATCACTTTTCTTTAAAATGTTATCACTTTCTATGTTTCACAGAAGCCAATTCATGAGACGGTCTCGCACAAGTTTTTGTCTTTATATAATTATGTTATATTAATATAAGACATTGTTTGTATTAAAGTTTGAATTATAGAAGAAAAGTTATGATGAGACAAGAAAATTTTGAAAACATAATTAAAGTACAACAAATAAATTTAATCAATATTATGACAATCACTTTGGTGGAGTGTTCTTTTTTTTTATGGAATCAAATTCTATTTTGGGTCAAAATCCAATACGTTGGGTTTCCCTATACCTTCTCTCTCCACTTTCTCTTTCCATATACAACTAACTTCTCTTTTACACTTCTCTTTCCCCTTTCTCTCTCCGCATGCACATATGATGTCTTCTTCTTGACCTTTCTTTCTACTCGGATGTTAGATTAGATTGTCGGAGTAGAAATCACGTGGTCGATAATGATGACGATAATGACTACTTGCTACCGTTTGAGTGGCAGTCCGACGCCGCTCTCCTCTCGCCTTTAGGTGACTGAACTTTTGCTCCGGTGATGCCATCTTCGGTAGGCTGAGGCTTTCCTAGATCTTGAGTAGATCTTCTTTTAAGGTTTGACTCTCTATCTTTTGCTTCTATTTCTGCTAATTGATTCAAGTATGATGTTGTTGGTTGCTTGTTTTCTTATTACAACACTATTTTTTCTTACCATTTACCTCCTTCAGACCATGAGTTATTTACATCTTAGCATAAATTCATAATAAATATGGAAGTAAAAAAATTGAAAGTTTGCTATTGTGATTGAAACCCTGATGGAAGGTTAGATAATCATAATATCTTTCCCTGTATCAGATAAGTGTCAGTAGAAACATATTTATATGTCAAATTTCATGTATTCCTCTTCTTACTACTATTAATTAATACATTAGCCTCTTTAAGAGCATACCCATGCCTTTTTCATTGCTCAATGTTGTCACTAGCTTTCTCTTAATTCGTTTGTAGAACACTTGTTCCATATGTTTGGCATCTATGAGACAAGGCGACGGCCATGCGATTTTCACTGTAGAGTGCTCACATTCCTTCAATTTCCATTGCATAAAACATGAAGCATAGCAATCAAGTTTGCCCCGTTTGCAGGGTGAAATGGAAAGAAATTGAGTTTGTGGGCGGTGTAAGTCCTGTTTGAGATTTCTACATCTCAAAAGATTTATTCTTCAATCCTATTCGAAATGTTGGCTTCTAAATTGATGGTGATGTACACTGTACATAAACAATTATATTAATGTAGATTTGACAATCGTAGGTGTTTTGGGAATTTGATTTAATAGATACATTACATATATTGTCTATAATGAGAAAGTGAAAGAGAGAGAGATTTGAGTGTGGGGAGAAATAAAGAAGTAGAGATTACATTGATGTTGGATTCTTTGTGGTGATTGTTGAGATAAGCAAAACAAGCCGTCATTTATTGTACAAATTCTCTATAAAAATAATTAGATTATTTTGCTGTATTAATTTAGTCTTTCATGTATTGAAAATCTTGTTGTTTATTCACAAGGTTACTCTTTTTCATTAATTGAGTTACTCTTTATAATGAATTGGGTCACTATTATTAACAAAGTTTTAAATTACTTTTTATATTGATTTTTTTATATATTATTATGTTTGGTCAACATCTAATAGGTTACTCTTTTTTATTAATTGGGTTACAAACCTATCACCAACCATCCCCTAACGCCTTCTTTCAAGGTGGGAGAAGGCAATGGATATTGCAAGTACCATGACATTTCATGTCTCTCACATCTACAGAGAGTGTAATACAATTGTTGATGCATTGTCCGACATTAGAGGGGATCTTTCATGGCATCACTTAGCTACAAGTTTTTTACATCATCATATGTTTAATTACATAAATCATGATTATTTTCGATTTAGATAGCTTTGTTTAGCCGTGTAAGCAATTAAAATTCACATTCCAATTGAATAGCGACACGTGAATTAATAAATGATTGATAATTAATTAAAGCCCAACAAATTAAATGAGGCCGGACCAAAGTCAAATAAGCCCAACTCAAATAAAGCCTAGAAAGGTCAAAGCCTGTAGAATCAGGTCAAATCAATATTGACCAATCAAATTGCAAGGATGGAAAGACTCAAGCCCGCAAAATCAGGTCAAATCAGCCCTGAACCAATCAAAATATGAGTTATGTATGGGGCTTCCTCATCTTTCACCTATATAAGGAGTCCACCTCCATTCATTCCAGATACACTAAAACATCTAAAGACGCAGACGCTTTTCAAGAAATCAAGAACACGAGCAATGCTCCCTTAAGATCTTCAAGCATCTTCAAGCCAAGAACAGCCTGCGATCAGAGATCAAGGTTCCAAACCCTTCCGATACGGCATTCTTCTAGCCAACCCCGCCTCCGATCAGAGATCAAGGTGCTAAGTCCTTCCGATCTGGTGTTATTCCAGCCAACCGCCTCCGATAAAAGATCAAAGAGCCAAGCTCCTCCAATCCAGCGTTCTTTAAGTCAATTACTTTCTCCACAAAAAGGTCTCCAATCAACGTTCAATTCGAACAAAGGCTCAACGCCTTTGGATCAACATTACAAGACTACACATCCGAGCTCAAACAAGTTTCATCTGAAGATCCGACTCAAAACACATGTTGTCATCATAGTCAGCATACACTCCAATCATAGTCAAAGTCAAGTCCAAATTTGTTCGAGAGAAGAATCAGAGGATAGATAGAGATTGTTTCCTAAATTCTCAAGTTAAATCCGTCTGGATTAATATTGCACTCAATTTGTATTTATTTTATCATAAATATAAAAATTTATTATTATAAATTTTGGCACGCCCAGTGGGACAGTCTCTATCTCTCATCTCTTCTTTCTACAAGCTCGAAGATATAACGACTCCTGATAAGATCATTGTGGGAAGGACTGCTGCTTCTAAGCTCTCAGAATCATTCAATGAACATGTTGCAGTTGTTACGAGGAGCATGTCACAAAGAGCTAATTCAGAAGCCTCATCTGAATCCAACCCTTCGGTTGAGGAGGCTTCCATAAAACAACTATCTCTTAAGGAGGATAGTGATAAAGTTTCCACATACTCACACCCTCATTCATCTTCAAGCTCATCATCTAGCTCAATTACATCTCCAGTGATGACGACGAATGCTATGAACCTTGAGGAATAGCTAGCAAGTATGATGAAAGCTATAGAAGGGCTCACAAAACACATAGAAGCTCAAGATTCAAATATCTCTAAACTAATGGAAGGAAGGGATGTCACGGAGACTAGGCTCGCAAATGGAAAAGGAGTTGTGGACGATAGTAAGGTGGAAGAGTTCACAAGACACCGGACTATTGAAAAGGAGCAAACTCAAGGAGCATTGCAACTTTCGGCCGATAGAATGCTGCAAGTTGATCAATTGAAGGATATTATACTTGGAACAATAAAAGAAAGGTTTGAAGAGACTTCCAATCCTACCATCACTTATGTTAAGCCATTCACGAAAATAGTGGACAGCTTGAAGTTGCCAGCTGGCTACCAGCCTCCCAAGTTCTAACAATTTGATGGCAAAGGAAACTCGAGGTAGCACATAACGCACTTCATTAAGACGTGCAACGACATTGGTACTCATGGAGACCATATGGTGAGGTAGTTCGTTCGTTCACTTAAAGGAAATGCCTTTGATTGATATATCGACTTGCAAGTTGAATCCATTGACAGTTGGGCGCAAATGGAGAATGAATTTCTCAATCGTTTCTACAGCACAAGAAGAACTGTTAGCATGATTGTGCTAACTAACACTCATCAATTAAAAGAAGAGCATGTGATCGATTATATTAATCGATGGTGAAATCTGAATCTGAACTGTGAGGATCGACTATCCGAAGGGTCTGCTATTGAGATGTGTATCCAAGGGATGGAATGGAATCTTTTTTATATACTCCAAGGAATTCGACCTAAGACTTTCGAAGAGTTGGCTACTAGAGCTCATGACATGGAATTAAGCATGGCTGCCAGTGGAATTAAACATTCACCAATGTTGGACTCCTACAATTCCAAAGATAAACAAAATGTCAAAAAAGGGGGCAAGCCCTATGCTAAAAATCCAACAAAGATCAATGGCTACAAATACTATGACGGTCAAAGTTCAAAAGAATAGAGACGATAAGAAAGACAAAGAGAAGCAGATTGCCCCAGAATGGAGGCAAAGAAGGTTAACTCTAAAAGAGATGCAAGAAAAAGAGTATCCATTTCTGAATTCAGACATTTCTAGCATTTGATGATCTAATAAAAAATAAACTCCTTGACATTCCTAAGATGAAATGTCCAAATGAAGCCGACCAAACTAATGATCCAAAAAATTGCAAGTATCATATGTTGGTGGGTCATCCAATTCATGATTGTTTCGTCCTCAAGGAAAAGATTATGCAGCTAGCTAAGGAAGGAAAAATCGTGTTAGAAGATGAGGCATGCAGCTACAAACTTCACTTCTATAGAAGAAAGTCATGAGGAAATTTCATTTCACATGGTGGATGAAAAGGACAATAAAAGCTAACGATCTAAAACTAAGAATAAAGCTTACTCCTTGAAGGTGACCTTCACTGATGAAGATATGTTGTTGGGTTCACAACCTCATAACCGACCTCTATTTGTGACCGGCTATACACAAGGGGTGCGATTAAATCATATACTTGTTGATGGAGGCACGACAGTGAACATTCTGTCTTTAAGGATGTTGAAGAAGTTAGAAATACTGGTGGATGAACTCAATCATAGCCGATTGATGATTCAAGGGTTCAACCATGAAGGGCAAAGAACTCTCGGTACAATAGTTCTCGATTTGCTAATTGATGAGATGAAATCAACAGTACTCTTTCATGTTATTGATGCAAGAACTTCATACAACATGCTTTTGGGGCGCCCATGGCTACATGAGAATGGTGTAATCCCTTCTACATTACACCAATGCTTTAAATATAGTGAAGGCGATGACAAACCATTTACTGAAGCTAAAGCTTACTTTGCAGATGCTAAATATTTCTTCAAGAATACACATGAAGGGTTGTACTTCATCTGCCACTCTCAAGAAGAGCAAAGAGAAGCTTGAGACTTTGGAAGAGTTCGTGTTACCCTTAACAAAAATTGATGCAAATAAACCTTCTTCACTACTACTCAAAGGATTCACACGTCCTATTGAAGGAGCAAAGACGAACATGGTGAAGTGTTTAAAGCAGTAATAGCCAAGTCATATAGTCCACAAGATTACAAACTTCTCATGAATGCCGGTTATGAACTAAAGGAAAAGCCGATGGCGAGCAAGTTGCATCAAGAGACCATCAACCCACCAGAACATGGGTTCAATGTTGCTCAGAAAATGTTGAAGAATGGTGGCCACACTGTCAAGAATGCTTAACCAGGTTTGGGATATGTCCCTTAAAAGCCAGTTCGCATTACAATTAGAAGAGCAAGTACCAATTATACCACCAAGTGAGAAGCTTCATCCATGGAAGATATGTTAGATGAATGTAGTAGGACAATCAAGAGAATCTCTGTCTACGAAAGACTTGGGACTGTCTTTGAAAGGCTTGGACCTTTTGAGAGGAACACGTGTAGGAGGAAAAGTAATTTCAAGTTTCCTAGCTTCCAAACACTCCAAATTCGAATTCCCTCTAGTATGAAGAGACGAAACATTTTGACTGTATCTTGTGAAAGAGTGTTGAAAGCCAAGATGCAAAAAATTCTTTACTAAAGACGATAGTGATGATGATAAAGAAAGTGTAGCTTCCACCAATCATATCACTGCTCTTGATGATTCTCAAATGGAAGAGGTAGATGCTGAAGATGCTCCTCCACAATTTGAAAAAGGAGTGAAAGCCACTGTTGATGACTTGAAAGAAATCAACTTAGCTGGTGAAAATAATCCACGTCCTACCTACATAAGTGCTCTGCTAAATGTTGAGGAAGAAAAATAGTATATTAGCATTTTGCGAGAGTTTAGAGATGTCTTTGCATGGTCACATAAAGAAATGCCAGGTTTGGATCCGACAATCACAGTGCACCACTTGTTCATTAAAAAGGGAACTCGACCAGTAGTAAAACAAATACAGCGTCGATTTCGACCAGAGTTGATTCCTTTAATTGAGGACGAGGTTAATAAGCTTCTTGAAACAGGAAAGATCCGAGAAGTCAAATATCCTAAATGAATTTCTAACATTGTGCCGGTGAGAAAGAAAAATAGGCAACTCAGAGTATGCATTGATTTCCGAGATTTGAACATGGCATGTCCGAAAGATGACTTTCCACTGCCAATTGCTGAATTTATGATTGATGCAGCAACGAGGCATGAGATCCTTTCATTTATGGATGGGTCATCTAGCTACAATCAAATTGGTCTAGCTCCTGAGGATCAAGAGAAGACAACATTTCGTACCCCAAAAGGAATATATTGCTAAAATATTATGCCATTCAACTTGAAGAATGTTGGTGCCACTTATCAACGAACCATGCAAAAGATATTTGATGACATGCTTCACAAGATCATCGAATGCTTTGTTGATAATATTGTGGTGAAATTAAAGGAAAATAAAGATCATTTCCATGATCTAAGGCGAGTGTTTGAACGGTTAAGAGAGCATCAATTCAAAATGAATCCACTCAAATGTGCTTTTGGAGTCACATCCAGAAAATTTCTTGGATTCATCATTCGCAGTCGAGGAATCGAGATTGAAAAAGCAAAAATTGATGCAATCCTGAAGATGAATGTGCCTCGGAACATACATGAACTGAAAAGTCTTCAAGGAAAGTTGGCATACTTGAGAAGATTCATATAAAACTTATCTGGCCGATGCCAACCATTTAGTCATCTCATGAAGAAAGGTAGCATATTCGAATGGGATGAAGCTTGCAATAATGTTTTCAATAACATTAAAGAATACTTGATGAATGCACCAGTGTTGGGTGCTCCAATACCCGGGCATCCATTAAGCCTTTATCTAGCTGCTCAAGAGCGTTCTATTAGAGCTTTACTCGCACAAGACAATGATGATGGCAAAGAAAAAGTTTTATACTATCTAAGTAGAACCATGACTCCAAATGAGTTGAAACCCATTGAGAAGATATGCTTATCTCTTATCTTCGTGATTCAAAAGGTGAAGCATTACTTCCAAGCTCATACAGTTTGGCTAGTTTCAAAAGCCAACACACTAAAGTTCGTCATGTCAAAGCCAGTACTTTCTGATCGACTTGCAAGATGGTATCTCCAACTTCAGCAGTTCGAGATCGTGTACGTCCCTCAAAAGGCCGTAAAAGGACAAGTTGTTGACAAATTTTCTAGCTGATCATCCAATGCCCGCTGAATGAGAATTATCTGATGAACTCACTGATGAAGATACTTTTTCTGTGGAGATAGCTCCTCCTTGGAAGATGTATTTCGATGGACCATCTCATAGAGAAGGAGCCGGTGTGGGAGTCGTGTTTGTAACATCTAGTGGTGAAGTTCTACCCCATCAGCATCTCATTTAAAGGAGATGCACCATTAGCTGATTGTGTTTATTTTTATCGTATCTTCCTGAAAAGAATAATTTAATGTATAAGGGGATGAGTAAACACCAAAGCTAGTAAAAATGAAAATTTGATTACAGGTCTAAAAATTTCAATTAACAGTTACCGAAATTTTACATAAAATTCGTTCACTTATAGCCGAAATTTTAAGATATATTTCATACAGTACCAGCCAAATTTATTAGCAAAAAATTTGGTCACAAATGGCCGAAATTTATAAACTTTTTCAGCCAACCAGAGATGAATTTTTTTAACAATTTTAAGAAAAAATGAATTGGGAAGAAAACGTAAAAATTGCACAATACACAATTTCTTTTAGTATAAAATAGTCTAAAATTTACCATTTCTAGTGGGTAATCATCTTCAAGCTCCATATTGCTAAGAAGTAATCTCTTTCAAGCCCTAAACCAAAAACTAGGGCTTTAAAATATAAATTATGAATCACATTATCCTTGATTGGATGAAAACAAATCTTTTGAGAATAAGCTAAATTTTGTATATTTAGACTAACTCAATAAGTTTGCAAAGATTATAGGAATGAATGAGATTTAGTGTTAGTTCTTTCAAAATATTTTCTCTTCATTCTTCTCTATTCTTCATCTTCGTTCATCAGCGTTGATGTGTGTATGATTAGAGTGTGTTTTTGGTGTATTGTTTGAGAGTGTGTATTTTTAGTTTGTGTTTTGGGTGTTGGGTGTGCAAAGCAAAAAAAATTATTTTATTTTTTTTTAACAAATGGGTTAGATTTTTTTAAATGGGTAGAGGTATAAATGATATTTCACATGTCTTTTATCCTCAATACGGGTGTCTTAAATAATACTTTGGGTGGCAATAGTGCCGCCGAAATTACTTGAATTGGGTCTATCTTTAAGCCCAGCTCCTCAACAATAATGGGCCCAAGTCCAGTAACTCATTCGTAGTTTATGACCATGAATAAAATATTAGAGATTCTAGTTGGATTAATAACGTAATAACAAATAAATATGTTTTGAACTAGTGAACTAGGTATACTCCACACTTTATATAATGGATATATATACGAATTTCTAGGAGATTATCTTGTGTATAATGGATGTATAATATAAATTTATTTAAAAATTATAAAATGTGGAACGAGAATTATAATATAATTATAAATTTTAAACTCTAAAGATAAATAAATAAGTAAAAGAAAACCGAAATAAAGTATAGACATTAATGAAGCCCAAAAAATACAATATAAGAATCTCCTACTATAAGGTATGGTAATTTAAATAAAAATAAAAATCATTTCATTAACTTCCTTCATTTTCTGTTATCAATCACCTTCCTAAACATTAGGTCAAAAATGGCCCAAATAGAACATAAGTCAATTTTCTCCGTTCAAAAAAGATGACCCCACAATATTTGAAATAAAATGAAATTGATAATAATATTGAGGATAATACTCTGTATTCAGAACAGCAGTTGAAATACCATCACAAGACCAAACTTGTAGCAACTTATGTTACACAAGGTGTGACCCTCATCAATAATACATGGCAATTTATTGCGTAAAATATGTTCTTGCGTAAATTTTACTTATCATTATTCAAGTTGAATTCCCGGTTACACATTCCATATTTCATTGATATTTCTTTATATAAAAAAACTATACCCTACAAATGACTATTAAACCCTTTGGGCAAGTATTGAATTTTAGCCTTTAATTATGACACGTGGCAAGTATTTAATTTATGTAATAGGAGATGAAACATCATTATGTACCAGGTGATCTCATTTGATTATTGTTTATCTTATACTTATATTTTAATAGTATATATAATTGATCTGTTTTATTTTTATCTTGAATTTATTTTATCATGGGGTTTAATTTTTATCTTTATGAATTTCACACGACATATTCTCTTGCATCAACACATAATATTAGTGATTAAAAAAAATCTATGCATTCTTAGAAGAGACTTTATCATCGTATTAATATGATGATAAATTCTATCATGAGACGGGTTGTGAGAGGGATCGATTTTTTGTTATCATACCATTGTTATATAGGTAAAATATGCTTATGGATACTTAAAGTATATTTTTCTATAGTATGACATATAATGAATTAAAGTATGATTTTAAAATATGTTATAGCATGATCACTACAACATACTTTAAACAATAATAATAATAATCATATTTTACTTATATAGCAAACATATTTTTGTAATTGGTCGACCTGTCTCACAACCCGCCTTAAATATACCCGTCTCACAAGAGAGTAACTCTAATTCAATTAGTGTACAAACTCTTTTATTCTTAGTATATTTTTTTAAGATTTATTTCACTACAACATAAGTGTTATTATGTAACACTCAAAAGTGTTACTTAACGATTAAAAAATATTACGGTAGGTCATAAGTAATATTTTTTCGGTGTCGCTATTGCCCCTGTAATCTAAACTCTAATGTTACACTTTTTTAGCTTATGATAACACTTCATATCAATTTAAACTTTATTTTAACACTTTCAGAAATGTTACATATACTCTTAATGTAACATTTTCTTTTCCTAATGTAACATTATTTTGTTAACACTTTTAAATGTAAATGTAACATTGTGTATATTATATTGTTAACACTTTTAAACATAATGTAACATTAGTTATATTATTTTGCTAACACTTTTTAAGAAAATGTAACATTAATTACATAACAATTGTATAACTTATAAGAATACATGTAACACTTTTATAAACAATTATGTAACACATGATAACATTTTATTTATTTATTATGCAATATTTATTATTAATAATAATTATTAAAATTATTATACTAATATTAATTTTTTAATTAATAACTTTTGGTAATAATAATTTTATTATTATTATTTATATTTAGAAAATATTGCAGTGTACAATATGCATTGTACAATACATTGAAACCACGGCAATGCATTGCAAAAACTAGCTCTCACTGAAGCTAAAACTAATGTCAGTCTAAAACAAGCAACATATCAATATGGTTGGATCATATATTTAACAGGTTGAATTACAATCACAAAGAAACACAAAACTAGCTAAATGTAATTTTAATCTTAAATGACAAGACCAGAGCAACAACAAAACACAACTTTAGATTCGACAGCAAAAACCAGCATGCGTTGAAATCTGCAAAATCGTAGCAACATAATATATGTCACCAAAGCAAACATAATACTAATTTGCAGTATATCCAGTAATATTTCAGTATAAAATTCTTACAAAAATTACAGAACATTCTGTAGAAGCATAGTAAACACATTTGTAAGGTAATCAAGCAGGTTAACATAATTTTCAACAACTAAATATAGTGAACGAGCAGCAAAAAGTATCTGCAGAAGAACACATGAAATATGAGAAAAAAAATACTATCATGCATGTTATCTATAAGTGTAATAACACAATTAAACATTCACCAAAAGAACATCATTAAAAGAAGCATTGTAAAGATCAATCGCCTCACCCTGTGAAAGAAAACTAATTACGGTTAAGAACTAAATTAGTGGAATTTATCCTAAAAAAGTACCAAACATACATCATGATTCATGAAATGCTAACACATTACCCATGCACTACACTAATAAGATGGAAACACTAAATTTCTTCTTCTGCTTTTTTCTCTTCCCGCAATACTATTGATAGAAAAGTTAAAATTTCTCCATTCTTGATAACAAATATTTGAAAACAATATAGATTAAAAAATACTAAAACACCTGTTTATGATGGAAGAAAAATCTATTCATGATAGCTAACTTCACTTTATCATAGTCATACTGTAATACTCGAGATTCTCACTACTCATGTGCCAATATAATTTAATTTGTGTTATATGCATTTTATAATTATGTGATAATTATGTGAGAACTATATGATTATTATGTGACAATTATGTGACAATTTTTTCTACATTTTATTTATCTTTACATTTTATTTGAGACATTTGTGATAATAATGGTGACAATATGTGAATAAATGTCTGCATAAATATTTACGTGTATTAATTTGGATATATGAGTAAATTATTTTATGTGTCTAAATACACTTTTCTTAATTATTAAATATCACACGTATTTTCATTATTATAATAATAATATAATAATAATAATAATAAAAAAAGGTCAAAATTGGAGGCTGCAAGTTGAGTTGGCAATAACAACCAAATTTGAAATGGTGCATGTATGCATTGCTGATTAGCAGCCATTATCATTATAATTTTTTTTTTTTGTCGGTCATCTCCCTTTCCCCTTGCCTATATATATGGGGTGAGGAATTCATCACCTCACACCCCAAAATCAATCGGCAACAGAGTGGGAAAAAAATAGTGTGTCGGAGCGGGATGGAAGGAATTAGTTACGGTTCTTCACGGGTCTATAGTGTTACTATTGTCGGAGTCCAAGTAAGTAGAAGTCCAATTATAATGCATAAATATGTTGTTTGTGAATTATTTATGATTAATATGTGATAATTATATTATGCATTATTTATGATTTGTTTAATTACGATATGAATTATTTGGGATTAATTGGTGATACAAGTTGTGGATTTATGTGATTTGAATTTATTTCATTATTCTATATAGATCTGTGTGACTGGAAATTGTTGAAAATATATCCATATGATTTGAGAAGATATTGGTTATAAGGATCTGTGTGATACGAGATGAAGTCGTTGTCCTAAAAAAAAGGATCCGTGTTATCCAAGGTGAAATGGATTTGTGTGAATTAAATTAAGTTGTTACTTTATTTATGATTAAATGTTGATATTGATGTCATAAATGATTCATGATGCATATTTAATTGCACTTGTTGCATACCATACATAATCATTAAAAGTGTTTTCCCAAAATTAATAAGATACTAATGGTGTGTGCAGCCACTATATATGCATCTCTGTCAGGGTTCGAAAAAATCATTCTCGACACTTTATTTTTGGGTTCGGAAAAATCGTTCTCAGTACTTTGTTCGAGGTTCGGAAAAATCTCCCCATTGAGCTCATTTGGGGTGCATATCATAAGTGTGTCGTGGGGATCCCGCAACGTGAACAATTTTTAAAATAATAGAGACCAATTAGAAAGACTGGGAAATATGTGATATAAAATAAATGCATTTCCATGCACTATCATGCATGATTTTTGCTTACTGAGATTTTTGTCTCACTAGTTTATGCATTGTAGGTAAGTCGGATGATATATAAGTATGTGGTATACTGTGCAAGCTGTGGAGCTCCTACAGGGTTTGAGCAGATGTACATTGATGACGACCTGTTGGGCTAGACCGTGTGTTTATTTTGTTTTCTGCTGATATTTTATTATGTAATATAATAAGTATTGTCATCAGTTTGTGTGGATTGATGTGGAGTCAAAAACCAGTTACGTATGTTGAATTGGTGTGACCTTTTGGTTAAAAAAATATGCAGTTTTTATAATGACAATGTTTATGTAAATTAGTATTTGAATTATAAGTTATGTAAAGTGGGTCATGTCAGAGTGGTATCAGAGCAAGGTTTGGGTCCTGCAGACTGTCTATGTACATGAACTCATTCCTTGGGAGTGCAGCTTTGCGTGTAAATGTATTTTCATTCTGTGTTGTTATGTGTTTTATAAATTATAATGGTCATGTAGTGTAGGACTTGTAGTTAGTAGACAAAATGGAAAGAATTATAGGTGAAAGTTCAGAAAGTGATAGAACTGCTGAGCAAGCAGCACCTACTGAAGGAAATAATCGTGACGCGGTGATTACTCGACTGATGGAATTGGTGGAGCATCAATCCCAACAGATACAACAACTGATTCAGCAAAGGGACATGGGTAGACAACCAGAGATTAATGTTAATCAAGATGGACGTCAAGTAGAATGTGTGGAAATGGTGTGTGAGAGGTTTTGAAAGCTGAGCCCTCCGATATTAGAGGATGCAGCAGACCCCATAGATGCAGAGGATTGGTTACGTACTGTGGAGAACATGTTTCAATACAGTAGAATTCTAGATGGGGACAGAGTGTTGTGTGCAAATTTTATGCTACGAGGAAGTGCAGGCCACTGGTAGGATACCATTAAAAGTATCGAGGACGTCACAGCTATGACCTGGGAAAAGTTTAAGGTGCTTTTTAGAAACAAGTACTTTACAGCACCAGTGAGGATGATGAAGATGAATGAATTCATATAGTTGAAACAGGGTGGTATGTCAGTCACAGATTATCTTCGTAAGTTTGAGCAGTTGTCAAGGTTTGCAGAACACATGGTAAGTATGGAGGCACTAAAAGTGGACAGGTTCGTGGAAGGTTTAAGGTCTGAACTTTACAGAGATGTGAGTATGGCGGGACTGCATGGAGCAACATACTCACAAGTTGTAGAAAGGGCCCAAATTGCTGAACAAGCAGAGATGAGGATCAGACAAGCGCAAGCTGTCAGACTTCAATTTCAACAGAAACCGGTGCAACTATTTGGGAGAAATGATAAGAGGCCGATGCCATTTCAGAGGCCGAAATCAAATTTTCAAGTGGAGCAAGGACAAGGACAAGGTAAACCAAACAAGCATCCCAAATTCGATTAGGATAAAGTGCCATCGGCACCGTCACTATCGACATGTTCAAATTATTTTAGACCACATGGTGGAGAGTGTCACATTCCTCCGAGAACGTGTTACACATGCAGAGATAAAGGACAAATGACTATTACTTGTCCTAAGAAAGAGAAGCAAGGACAACAGGTGAGAGTTCTAGCAAGAGTATATACTTTGACGTGGGAAGAGGCAGATGCAAACCCCTTAGTTGTTGCGGGTAAGTTTTCTATTTTTGGCACTTCTACCTATGTGCTATTTGATTCTGGAGCAACATATTCATTTGTATCCACTGAGTATGTGAGGAAGTTGGGTGAAACATCTAACTTGATAGAAGCTAATTATGAGGTGATGATACCTTCTGGTGAATCAAAGCAAACTAATCAACTTTTTCGAGTTGTGTTATTCCAATTGAAGGAAGACAACTCCTCGCTGACTTAATTGTGTTAAATATGAATGATTATGATATTATATTAGGTATGGATTGGCTATCAAAGTACGGTGCTACAATAGATTATCAGAAGAAGAGTATTACTTTTCAGCCATTGAAGGGAGAACCATTCACTTTTGTTGGGATCAAGAAAAACTTCAGATTTCTGGTGATATTAGCAGCAAAAGCACAATGATTGTTGGAAAGTGGTTGTGAGGGTTATTTGGTGAGTGTGATGAATGTTGAGGGACAACAATGTCCAGTCTTCGGTGATGTACCAGTAGTTCGAGAATACCCAGAGGTGTTTCCAGATAATCTTCCAGGTTTGCCACCAGACCGAGAAATAGAGTTTGTTATTGAGCTACAACCGGGAACTGCTCCTATATCTAAAGCGCCATACAGAATGACACCAGCTGAACTGAAGGAACTAAAGATACAATTGCAAGAGTTACTAGACAAAGGATTCATCCAACCTAGTTTCTCACCTTGGGGAGCACCAGTTCTTTTCGTTCATAAGAAGGATGGCACATTGAGGATGTGCATCAATTATCGAGAGCTCAACAAAGTTACAGTTAAGAATAAGTATCCATTGCCTCACATTGATGATCTGTTCGATCAATTATAGGGTGCAGTTATCTTTTTTAAGATTGATTTGCGGTCGGGGCATCATCAGTTGAAGATTAGGGAGGAGGATATTCCGAAGACTGCATTTAGTACAAGGTATGGGCATTATGAATTTTTGGTGATGTCGTTTGGTTTGACAAATGCTCCGGCAGCATTTATGGATTTGATGAATAGAGTATTTCAGAAATTTCTCGATAAGTTTGTGATTGTATTTATTGATGATATTCTGATTTACTCTAAGAATAAGGAAGATCATGTTTTACACTTAAGAAAGGTGTTATAGATTCTGAAGGAGAATCAGTTATATACGAAGTTTAAGAAATGTGAATTTTGATTGGATCGAGTTGTTTTCTTGGGTCACGTAGTATCGGGAAAAGGAATTTCGGTGGACCCAAGTAAAGTTAAAGCAATCCATATCCACAACCCTCAAATTTCACTGAGGTTCGTAGCTTTCTTGGATTAGCTGGATATTATCGAAGGTTTGTTGAAGGATTCTCCAAGATTGCTTCACCATTAACGCAGTTGACCAGGAAGAATGTGAAGTTCACATGGACGGAGGCATGTGAGCAAAGTTTTCAAGAATTGAATAGACGGTTGACATCAGCACCTATCTTAACTATTCCTACGGAGACAGAAAACTTCAAGGTTTATAGTGATGCTTCAAAGAATGGTCTTGGATGTGTACTGATGCAAAATGGAAAAGTGATAGTATATGAATCCAGACAGTTAAGGGAATACGAGAAGAACTACCCAACACATGATTTGGAGTTAGACGCGGTTGGGTTTGCACTCAAGATTTGGAGGCATTATCTGTATGGGGAACGTTGTGAAATCTATACTGATCATAAAAGTTTGAAGTACTTCTTCACTCAGAAAGAGTTGAACATGAGGCAGAGAAGATGGTTTGAATTAGTGAAGGATTACGATTGTGTTATCAATTATCATCTAGGCAAAGCTAAAGTAGTTGCTGATGCATTGAGCCGAAAGACAATACAGAGTGTAGCTACAAGGACCATAAATCAGAAACCAGAGTTGTTTGACTTGCAAATGATGGATTTGGAGATCATTTAGGAAGGATCGTTGGATGCAAAGATGGAAACATTGTCACTTCGACCAATTGTGATGGATAAGATTCGACAGGGACAAGAGGTAGATAAGTTGTTTGACAAGATAAAGAATAATAGGCTCTGGAAAGTCTTTTGACTTCCAGGTAACAGATAATGGCATAATTTACTATTGAGGCCGATTATGTCTACCTGAAGTGGATGACATTCGGAAGAAAGTGATAACAGAAGCTCATTCAACACCGTACTCTGTACATCCAGGAGCTACTAAGATGTATAGAGACTTGAAGTTACATTATTGGTGGCCAGGGATGAAGAGAGATGTTGCACAATATGTGGAGCAATGTTTGACTTGTCAGCAAGTCAAAGCCGAACATCAAAGACCAGCAGGAACTTTGCAGCCTCTATTTATTCCAGAGTGGAAGTGGGAGAATATTACTATGGATTTTATCATCGGGCTACCGAAGACAGTGAAATGTCATGATGCCATTTGGGTTATCGTGGATCGATTGATTAAGTCATCTCATTTTCTTTCTATTTGTTCTATGTATTCCATGGATCGATATGCCCAACTATATATACAAGAGATCGTCAGACTCTATGGAGTACCAATTACCATTGTATCAGACAGAGATACAAGATTCTTGTCTACTTTCTGGAAGAGTTTGGATAAGGCATTAGGGGCACAGTTATCTTTCAGCACTGCATTCCATCCACAGACAGATGGTCAATCAGAGCGTACGATACAAATTTTGGAGGATATGCTTAGAGCATGTGTGTTAGATTTTCAGGGTCAGTGGAGTAAATTTGTGCATCTGATAGAGTTCTCATACAACAACAGTTACCAGTCCACTATCGGAATGGCACCATATGAAGCACTGTACGGGAGAAAGTGTAGGTCTCCAATACATTGGGATGAAGTTGGAGAGAGGAAACTTTTGGGTCCAGATTTGATTCGTGAAATGTCAGAAGTTATTACCCATATTCGAGAGAAGATGAAAGTTGCCCAAGATCGACAGAAAAGTTATGCAAACAAACTGAGAAGAGAATTGAAATTTGAAGTAGGTGCTTAGGTATTCTTGAAAGCATCTCCAATGAAGGAAATAATGCAATTTGGAAAGAAAGGGAAACTTAGTCCAAGATATGTTGGTCCGTTCACTATTATTGGGAGAATTAGAAGTGTTGCCTATAAGTTGGAGTTACCAGCATCGATGTCTAGGGTACATGATGTGTTTCATGTGTCTATGTTGAGGAAATTTGTTCCGAATCCATCTCATATTCTCAGGAAGGAACCAGTTGAATTGAAAGAAAATTTGAGTTATGAGGAAATACCAGTTGAGATCATGCAGCGAGAAGTGAAGAAGTGAAGAAATAAAGAAATACCATTAGTGAAGGTGTTATGGAGAAATCAATTAGTTGAGGAGGCTACTTGGGAAAGAGAGGATGAGATGATGACTAAATATCCAGAACTCTTCAAGTAAGTAAATTTCGATGACAAAATTTTTATAAGGAGGGAAGGATGTAATACCCGAGATTCTCACTACTCATGTGCCAATATAATTTAATTTGTGTTATATGAATTTTATAATTATGTGATAATTATGTGACAACTATATGATTATTATGTGGCAATTATGTGACAATTGTTTCTACATTTTATTTATCTTTATATTTTATTTGAGATATTTGGATAATAATAGTGACAATATGTGAATATATATGTGTATAAATATTTACGTGTATTAATTTGGATATATAAGTAAATTATTTTATGTGTATAAATACACTTTTCTTAATTATTAAGTATCACATGTATTTTAATTATTATAATAAGAATAATAATATAATAATAATAATAATAAAAAGGTCAAAATTGGTGGCTGCAAGTTGAGTTGGCAATAGCAGCCAAATTTGAAAGGGTACATGTATGCATGGCTGATTAGCCGCCTTTATCATTATAAAAAAAAAAATTGTCGGTCATCTCCCTTTTCCCTTGCCTATATATATGAGGTGAGGAATTCATATCCCCACACCCCAAAATCAATCGGCAACAGAGTGAGAAAAAAATGATGTGCCGGAGTGGGAAGGAAGGAATTAATTATGGTTCTTCACGGGTCTATAGTGTTACTATTGTCGGAGTCCAAGTAAGTAGAAGTCCAACTACAATGAATAAATATGTTGTTTGTGAGTTATTTATGATTAATATGTGATAATTATATTATGTATTATTTATGATTTGTTTAATTACAATATGAATTATTTGGGATTAATTGGTGATACAGTTGTGGATTTATGTGATTTGAATTTATTTCATTATTCTATAAAGATCTGTGTGACTGAAAATTGTTAAAAATATATCCATATGATTTGAGAAGATATTGGTTATAAGGATCTGTATGATCCGAGATGAAGTACTTGTCCTAAAAAAAAGGGATCTGTGTTATCCAAGGTGAAATGGATTTGTGTGAATTAAATTAAGTTGTTGCTTTATTTATGATTAAATATTGATATTGATGTCATAAATGATTCATGATGCATATTTAATTGCACTAGTCGCATACTATGCATAATCATTAAAAGTGTTTTCCCAAAATTAATAAGATACTAATGGTGTGTGAGGCCACTATATATGCATCCCTGTCAGGGTTCGGAAAAATTATTCCCGACACTATATTTCTGGGTTTGGAAAAATCGTTCTCAGTACTTTGTTCGGGGTTCGGAAAAATCGTCCAATTGAGCTCATTTGGGGTGTATATCATAAGTGTGTCGTGGGGATCCCGCAACATGAACAGTTTTCAAAATAAAAGAGACCAATTAGAAAGACTGGGAAATAGACGATAGAAAATAAATGCATTTTCGTGCTCTATCAAGCATGATTTTTACTTACTAAGATTTTTGTCTCACTAGTTTATGCATTGTAGGTGAGACGGATGATATTTGAGTATGTGATATACGGTGCAAGCTGTGGAGCTCCTACAGGGTTTGAGTAGATGTACATAGATGACGACTTGTTGAGCTAGACCGTGTGTTTATTTTGTTTCCGCTGATATTTTATTATGTAATATAATAAGTATTGTCATCAGTTTGTGTGGATTGATGTGGAGTCAAAAACCAGTTACATATGTTGAAATGGTGTGACCTTTTGGTTAAAAAAATATGCAATTTTTATAGTGACGATGTTTATGTAAATTAGTATTTGAATTATAAGTTATGTAAGGTGGGTCGTGTCACATACAGCAAGAGTCTGCCGATGCCGGTCTAATAGAGTTATGATGATCAAAGAGATTGAATGATAATATTCCTCTTCAGAGGCCATGTTCAGCACGAAAATTCGTGCTTTTCATAGTCCGTTTTCATATGATTATGTTATTTTAATATTATTTGTGGAGTTTATTATTTATTTTTATAATTTTTATGACTTCACGGATATTATTGAGATTTTACAGAATTTAGGCATATTTTATGACGCAATTGATATAGCTTTTTGGAGAGAAAGGAATGAGCGATATTTCTATTGGAAATTCAATAATATGCATGTTGGAAATTCAAGAAATAAGTAGAAGTGGTGGGCCATGATGATAGTGTGCATGAAGAAGAATTTGTTATGGCTATGTAGAATTGGATTGATTTCACACGTTTGCCCATGTGATGAGCAAAAGCTGTGGGACCCATGAAATATTTGAAAATCAATTGTTGAGAATTGTTGGCAGGTTATTTGGAAACAAATTGATGGCATGAATAGTCCATTTGACTTACCAACACACAAACGTTTAGGCAGGTTGGAAGCGAGAAAAGAAAAGCACATCTGCCCAACACAAACGTCAGTGGAAAAAAAGAAAGAGAAAAGAAGCAGAACACGCTTGACGACAGAATTCTGTACAGAGAAACGCAAACTCGACAGCACAATCGCAACATTCGCACCACCATCCACGTCAATCCTTTCATCTATCCTTTATCCTGTGTGTGACATAAAATTTGAGGAGGAGATTCATACTAATTGGAAGAGACGGAAAGAGGAGCAGTCATGATTCTTCGATCCCGGGTTTTTTAATTTGGAACTCAATTTCTTTCAAGTTGATATAAATTTTGGTATGATCTTTCCTAAACCCATGGAAGTTGCTTGTAATTCCATGGGATAAACACTTTGAGTAGTTCTAGGGTTAGGTGAGTTGAATTACTTTTGGTTTAATACTTGATGAAGGGTTAAAACTTGTAGAATATTTATTTGTTTTTTTATGAATTTCTTGGAGGCTATTTAATTTAAATTGTGTAACGTTTGTGTTTGTTTCCTGTTATTGAACAATACTTGGAATAATTATAACTTGTGTGCATAATTGAATTAATTGGTTATTTTGTATTAGTTTAAGTAATTGACTTGATTCTTTGACTTATTAGACATAGAAATTGTGATGGGTGTTATTGATATTGATGAATTATCATATTATTAATATTCAGGAAATTAGTAATAAAATTATAGTACCTAAAAAAGGAACACGTATTATTTCTAGTACCTGACGAGGAAGGGATAATATAGTAAGTACTTAGAGAAGAAGATAAGTTTATTAACCTAGAGTCCTAAGAGATGAACCAGATAAATTACTTATTTGTTTAGACCAAATAAGTGAATTAGTAAAGTTCAGTGACTCTTCCATAAGTATCTATAGGAATTGAACACGACCATCAAAGTATTGAATTAATTAGTTTAATCCAGAACCCCTAGGGCTACTATTTCTCATTCTTGAACTTCATATTTTATTTAATTGCTTATTAATTAATTTTGACATTATTAATTAGTTTTAAAATCAACAAACAATTGATATTTTTCATATGTCTTATATAATTTAGTAATTGTGAGAATAGATAATTTATCGTCCCTAGGATTCGATATTAAAACTTGGTTGCTTGCTGCTACAGTCGATATCACTACACTTGGGGTTTTATTTGTGTGCATTCAAAAATACGTAGCAGGCCACAACTAAAGTTGCAAAATACAAGGATTCTCAATGAGTTTCCTGGTTACAGTGTAAGGTGCACGTTAAAAGAAGCGACTGAATTAGGGTTCCAGGAAGCTGAGATGACTTATATATTGGCTACAACAGGGACCATGAGGAGAAATTAGAGTCGGCCTCCATTGGGCTTAAGTATCCAAGTTTAGTCCAAAACTTATACTTAAGTCCAATAATAATAATAATGTAGTCCACTAAAATATTATTACTGCACTGCCGCTCCAATCCCATAATTACGTTATGGTCTCCTTCTTATTATGAGCCCGACAGTCTCCTCATATTTAAGATATACAATGCCCATTAATCAGTTAAGTTACTAACAACTCCATTAATTAATATCTCATCCGAGAGTAGTACCACTCAACCTCATTATCATGCCGGAATTAATCCATTTGCAAGATTTACATGATAATCCTTTTGAGCTCCTCAAGGGGACATCATCAACCTATAGCGGACACGGATTTCTTCTACGATCAATAGCACACCATAGAGACAATACTATTTCCCAACTCATCGAGTTTATTGATTTAATATATAAATCTCCCTATTGATGAATCAAAGAGATAAATAATGTTTTACATTTCGAGGTTATTGTATAGGGATTAAGAGTACGAACATCCATAATAACTGAGATCAAGTTCTCCTATATAGACAGTACAAGTCGAACGATCTCAAGCAGTCCTGCTCAATTTACACAAGGTGCACTAATGTGATTCTATAATCAAGACAAACTAATACCAAATCACACTACAACCATCCCGATAGATAGTCCTCGTCTATCTCGATTGTGAGCATCTGTTTATACTTTATAAGGAAACCGATAATATGATCTTCCACGTGTTGTCGTACAATATATTATCTACAGTATATAGTAAATAAACTTTTGCACAAACATATAAATAAACAATTTAAAATATGCAAAACGTTTGATCATATGATTCTTATTTCAAATAAATTCTTAAAATATTGTTCATACAAAAACTATATTTTTAGTATACAATCTAACATTTTTGACATAAGAATCACTCAAATCGGAGTTTGGATGTAGAAGTTATGCAAAATGGTAAGACAGCACAAAGCTCTTCGACCTGGACCCTCCCGTTCTGCCCAAATTCGTATTTTACACCTTAGGTGCTTGTAAATGTATTTTTTGACGTAAAAGACCCCGAAACATCAATTTGGAGGTCCAAAGAGTATAAAAAGGCATCATTAGAAGGGTTAGAGAGACCACAATCATTTTACATCACTCCACAAGGGGGATTACCCCTACACCATCGTCCACATCCACTCTCCTATCCATCTATCACTGTGAAGATTCATCTGTGGAATCAAGAAGGAGAACCAAGAGGATTTGAAGGGATATAATAAAGAAGGAAGGTGATCGATAGGTAGGAAATGTATCCATATATCCTAATACCTTAAACCCTATCATGATAAATGAGATCTAAGCCGTAAAATAAAAGTGTACCTTGATCCATTAAGCCCTCTATGCAGAATACAAACTCGCTGATCTAGTAGTATATTAGTCTTTCATCATCTAAGCCTCCTTATTCCTTTATGGGACCGTCGTAATCTCTTCCGATAGGGAGAAGGGAGAACTGTGTGGAGCTTAGTATATTGGGGACCATAACTAGTGCAACCTTATATACTACTTTAATCAGGCTACCCATTATCACCTAATTACGTAATATTAGGTATCTATTCATTGGCCCATATCAAATAATGTAGCATATTGACTTAACTATAAATAATAACTTAATTAAGCCCAATATAATATTTGAATAGCTAATATAATTGAATATTAATATATTTTCTCACAATTAGATTATACAGAAAATATAAATTTTTTAACAATCTCCCACTTGGGCTATATATTATTTTTCGAAGACAATTATATTAAGAATCCTTAGTGTGCAACTTTATGCTATTCATTCAAACTACCTTCAACGATATGGTCCATCTCATATTCTAACAATGAAATTACCGCGGCATTCACCAAATTATAAATCGTGGTTACTCCCCGACAATCACCATATTAATATACTTAATGACATAGATCAAATATAGTGAGTAGTATGAAAATTGCAGGCAATGTGATTAACAACATGTTTATTTCCAATTAGTCCAACTTTAATCTTTAGTGAGATCAATCATAATATAAAATATTACAAAATAAAAAATTAACTTTAGTGAATTCACAATGAATTCAAAACCATCAACTTTATTCTGCAGAAAACTAAATTATTCAAATCAAAGTGTCTTTGATAACTTAAAGAGCAATAAATATAGAATCCCATTAAACCAATATATTTTAAAACTATATAACACCCACATGAGAAGCTAGCTCATAAAAATTACAAGGCGTTGAATACATGGTTGACGAATCCACATGTAAAGTCTATCACAATATGCTCTACTGAAATTTATCTACTCAAAACTCTTTTATTAAAAATCAAGATTTCTATGTCAATATGTTTGACTTATAAGCACTCTTGTCGTTAATACTTTACTGCAAACTAACTATCACAATAAACTTTATTTCATGTTTGAATGCCCCTTAGTGTGCTACTAATTTGGTTGTCATGGTTATTGAGCTACAAAGGTTTGCTTAATACTTTTATTTGTATAGCTCTCCAGACCAATAGAAGATGTAGCCTGAAGTGGATCTTATACTGTATTGGCATCCAACAAACTCTGAATCAGAATACTTTATGACCTCCAACAAATCTGATTTCTGATAAGCAAGCACGTTATCTTTAGTTCTCTGTAAATATTTTATAAAGATCCATGCTAGAATTATTTAAATGTCTACTTAATATACAAACAACAAAAGCTAAATTTGTACAGAACTCATCATACAACAACTTCCAACAATCAAAACATATAGAATATTTCTACAATTCTTAAATCAAAAGTTTAACTTTAGGGCACCTGATTGAGACTGCATTTATCTCCCTTACTTTTACTTAAGTCTTCTCCCATTGAATCACACTACCATCTACGTTAGTCTCAAAATCAAATGAGACAATTACATCATTAAGATAGCTGTGATTCATATATGTGAAAGCTTGCTTGAATTGATAGATGGATTTCCTTTTAGTTCTTAAACCCTTGAGATCATTTAATCAATGTTTCCCTTAAGAAACATTATTTTTACATCCATTTAATGCAATTCAAAATCAAAATGTGCTACTAATGTCACAATTATCTTAAAAGAATCTTTCTCAGTAATCAGATAGAAAGTCCCTTAAAATAATACATTCCTTCCCTTTTGAGTATAATCCTTTACCAAGATGCAAAACTGATCATCTTGTATTGATTTAAACTCATAACTTAATAGCATTAACCCACTTTACATGGCTTGATGACCATTGTTTGAATATTCTACATTTAATTCCACAGTGTCCTAATTATTTAAGAGAAAAAATGTATAGTTATTCAAATTGTCTTTCTTCCAACTCTAATGGTTTTCTTAGTGACATTAACTCTTGAGGTTGTTGACTTTGTTATGCCTTAAATATTATTGACACTGTCCATTAGATTCTCTGAACTAACATATTCTTAAAAGTCATTAGTAAGGGTCTTGTTGACTCCCTTTGAAAGACAATGTCTCTAATATTATTCTTCCTCCTAAATCAACATCTTCATAGAATTCTGTATTACTCATCTCAAATATGATCTAATTAATTGGATCATAAACTTATGATCTTTATTCATAACTAATAAAGTAGTTTGTATTTATTTGAATCACATTTTCGTTAGTATATACCAATGATCTAGACTTATTTGGATATCACCATATGTGAAACTCATAAAGAATTCTTATAACTACTATAGTTGGTTCCTTATTGAGACCATAACCTGTAATCTTTAGTATTTCTCTCAACTATATTCTGTGGAGTTCTTATCTTGTCTTTTAACTAATCCATTTACATTGAGTAATCTTAATGTGGTATATTATAGACAATTCCACTAGCCTTTAGGAGTAAACAGAAAGTTATACTTTAGTTTTGTCTTCAGCAGCTTTCTTAATGGGTTTTCTTTTACTACCCTTACAGTTTATTGAGGTTAAGTTTGTTAGAAACCTACTAGTCCTATCCTTATTGTTGAAATTCACTTATCATGTATGATTTGTTGTTGATGTAGGCAAAACTTAATTAGCAAATTTCTTAATTTTACTGAAAATTCATTCAAAATGATTATTATGCTTGCACTAAAATATATAATCTTTCACAATTTAAATAATTTTAGAATCATCTCGAGAAATCAAGTACAACATTATTATCAAGTATTTGGACAATAATACTAATTTGTAAGTGACATCCTCTACGTAGTAGTCAAATACTGACAATAAAACTGTCAAGTAGTAGTCTTCCTTTGGGCCAACTTATTACTTACATGTTAAACAAAATGATTGTCACATATTCACCACCACAGGTGCTTGTGTATTTCGAGCCAAATATTAATCTACATTTGGATCGATCAATAGCCACATGAAGAATTGAAGATACACTCGCAAAATTATTAATTGGAGACCAATCACAAGGTACCTTGCGCAACATTATCTCGTCTATGGACAAAAATTAACTACAGGAGTAATCTTGGTGTAATAATAAGTATTGATAATAAATTCTGTCAAACAAAAGTCTATCTATGGATCGACTAATAATCACATTAATAATTCAAAATAATTATCATACTTATTATCACATGTGTGTTATTATTCTGCAAAATTGTGCCTACTTATGGGCCGAACACAGAACGCATAAATAATTCTACACCCATCTATGTAATTTCAGTAAAGTCTTTCTCCACACACAAAGGCTGTTATAGCAACGTGATGCTTTGATTGACTAGATTGAAAATTACTAGAATAATTAAATAAATATGTAAAAATATTATGTTTAATTGAATGACATTAAAAATAATGTCTCCCCAATTTAAATTTAATTAAATTCCAAAATTCGAATAGGAATATATGATGATTCACCAATATTTAAAATTAGTAAAAGGTATTTTGACTTAATTTGTTCTTGAATCCTAATAACCCAGAATGTCCGTATATCTAGCAGATAATTAATGTAATACTTTGAAAATTACAATCACAAAGATTAATCACCATTTTCAACGTACTGATACACGCAATATCAAACTGAAGGTCACAAAACTTATTACTATTATGTTATCAAATGTATGCCCATATATGACAAGCTAATACATTTATTTTAAAATTTTAAACTAAAAAAATGGTTGTGCAATGGTTAAATCACACATAATAATAACCAATTCCTTTCATTAATAATTGATTAATATAAAAGTGACCCACATTGAATAGCAATGGCAGTACATGTACCCATTTAATATTGTATTCACTTAACCAAATAGAAGTGATCATACTTTAATATCAATTATCCGTCATCAATTCTGTATTCCAATAACGAATATCTGTCATGTCACATATTAAAACTTAAGTTAATAGTAATTAAGGACCATCATTAGTGGAGTCAATAAACTTAAAATAACTTCATCTATTTCCGTTAACAATATTTAAGGATTCTCACACGAAAATCAAAATTCTACTTCTTTACGTTATGTCGATTGTATGAATAATTAAGCTTAACATTATCTGTATGTTGGAATCCTCAATTTAAACAAGTACAACACCAACTTAAGTTAACAATAATTAAGGCCCATTATTAGTGGAGTCAATAACCTTAAAATAACTTTATCTATTTTCGTTAACAATATTTAAGGATTCTCACACGAAAATCGAAATTATACTCCTTTACATTATGTAAATTGTATGAATAATTAAGTTTAACATTATCCATATGTTGGAATCCTCAATTTAAATAAGTACAACACCAATCCCTTAGAGGAATACGCATGCTGGTATGTGCATAAGAATAAAGAGAGCAACTAACAATTAAGGCCCGTCATTAGTGTAGTCAATAACCTTAAAATAACTTCATCTATTTCCGTTAACAATATTTAAGGATTCTCACATGAAAATCAAAATTATACTCCTTTACGTTATGTAAATTGTATAAATAATTAAGCTCAACATTATTCGTATGTTGGAATCCTCAATTTAAATAAGTACAATACCAATCCCTTGGAGGAATACACATGCTGGTATGTGCATAAGAATAAAGAGAGCAACTGTAATCCTCTGTTGTTGTCTTAATTTCATAATCAATAATAGTCAGCATATAGATTCTTTACCAAAATTATAATAATCATGTGATTCATATCCTTATGTATATGTAATACATACTTAAAAAATAATGAAATATTTCTTAATTAAGTTAAGGATTCCAAATCTAATTTAATAAATTAAATTAAAAAATTTTCTTATATAAATAATTTGAATGCACGTACATTAATGCATATCCAAATTAATTAATATGATACTAAATTTATTAATATAAGGTACCAAAATTTAATTTGATACGTAAAGAATTTTCACAAATCACACGTGCATATTTGAATTTAACAAAATGACAAATTACTGCATGAATTTCACAAAGTATAAATTCATAAGGATATGCAGTTGTTCATTGTCCTTGATTTAAGGAGTCGGAGATCAATTCCATAGCTATATATAGACCCAAATCAAAATTATCTCTTAATCAATATACGAAATTACAGTATATACACATCACTAAATTCTACACTTGATTAATTACATTAATCAATGTTGCAAATTGTCACAAGATATCCATATATCTCAAACTAAACCGAACATGCATATATAAGAATATTTCGAATAAACATAAAAATAATTAAACACGAATATATGGTTGAAATACAAATTATCACCAATCCATCAACCATCGTTCGATAGAGGAGACGCGCACTCAATAGTGCGAATGATAACCAAATAAATTAACAGAAATAGACGACACACCATGCGCCAAGTCAAACCCATTCAATTAATAATATATTATATTATTAAATATAAAAGCATGCTATGAATAATTACAACAATTCAATTTCTGTGGTACAAATATTAATTTTATAATGGGTCTTATGGGAGTTAACTATCCCAACACTGATAATAAAGTGGGTATGTCACTAAGACATCAATATCAATTATCAAATTGAACGCTTTGTATCTGAAAACTCATAATAATTTTAAACCTCATATCAAAAATACAATTTTTAGTGTGATTCAAGTATAGATATGTGAATCTAAACACAATTCCAGAGAATCATAAATAGGGAGACTCTGATACCACTTATAGAAAATAAATTCATAAATTCTAATGTCTTAAACCCTATCATGATAAACAAGTTCTAAACCGTAAAGTGGAAGCGTACATTGATCCATTAAGCCTTCTAGGCGGAACATGAACTTGCTGATCATGTGGTATATTGATCTTCCTCAACTAAGCACCCTTATTTTTTCATGGGACCATCCTAATCCCTTCTGATTGGGAGAAGAGAGAACTGTTTATGACTTACTATATTGGGGACCATAACCTGGGTAACCTTGTATTCAATTATAATAGCCCATGGACTTTTACTCTAAATAATTACTTAATTAAGCACAATATAATATTTGAATAACTATTATAATTGAATATTAATATATTGCCCACAATTAGATTATACAGAAAATATAAATTTCTCAACATGCTACACCAAGGGTTTTTCTTCTATTTTCTAATTTTCCATACTATGGGTAAAATCTATTCAACCCTTATATTTGTTCTTCGCAACATCATGGGCTAGAGCCGTTTTGGTAGTCTTGAATTTTTAAGGTCTTATGAATTAATTAAACTCTCTTGTGTGTTCTCTGACAACACTACTTGTGAATTTATTTTATACATGATACACGTTTTTAACTCATATTCATGGTCTTTTTGTGCATCTTCAACTATTATATAGAGTCGAATATATATCTTGTTGTTGATTGAGTACGTTAACCACTTAATAGGGTTTTATGTTATGATTCTAAGTGAGGGGACTTCGAAACTTCATTAGAATTATTATATATGATTGTTTATTAATTGAAATGAATTCGAATTAGTAAGTAGGATAAAGAAGGTAATTTTGTAGTACCTAAAAGGGGGATCATATCGGGTTAGATTAATAGATGTGGGAAATAATTGATACTGATAGTACCTAGAAAGGGGTAAAATTACGTCTCTTACTCCGAGGTTATTCATACGTGTTATACATATATTTACTTGTGTCTATAGAGTAGTTTTTCATGATTTATTGATGCGTTCATGGTCCACTAGGTACAGTCGGCCAACACACTTGAGATGGAAATTAAGTAGTAAAACTGGATTACCCTAGAGCTACTTATTCTACATTCTTGAGACACTTTCGTATCATTCCAGTGCTATTTTATTTTAATTATTAATAATTTTGCTTAGTAGTTTAATAATTTGATACCCAAACTTTATTGCCTTGTCTTAATTAATTTAAAAAATAAATAAATTGATATTACTCCGTCCATTGGATTCGATATTTAACTTGCTCGCTTGCCTAATATGCAATTGATATCCTTAATACTTGGGGATTAATTTTTCATGCAAAGAAAACGCTCATTATTTTTCTCTACGCTTATTCTCCAATTCCACTTCTCATCCTCTTCAAATATAACATCACGGTTAATTAATGATTACATTTTTCTCTACAGGATCATACAATTGATACACCTTTGATTCATCACTCACTCCAAGAAGAACACATTTTTGTCTTTTTTCGTAAAGGTTTAATCATCTTTTTATCTAAAATATAAACATGTCCAATATATCCGAAGACCTTAAAGTATTCCACATTTGGTTTAACTCCACTCCACCACTCTTTAGGTACCATATCTTCTAAAGCCACCTTCATACTCCGATTTAGAACATGTGTTGTCCATCTAGTTGCCTCATGCCAAAAAGCTTTTGGTATCTCTTTCTCAATCATCAAACAACGTACCATGTTCATGATTGTACGATTTCTTCGTTCTGCCACCCTATTTTGTTGTGGAGTGTTAGAGGTGGTAAGTTGCCTTTTAATGTCGTTTTCTTCACAATAGGTTTTGAATTCATCATAAGTGAATTCACATTCTCTATCTATTGAAGGAAACGTATGTACTTCATGCTTTCCTTCTCAACCAAGCTTTTAAATAGTTTAAACATATTGAATATCTCCCCTTTTTCTTCCAAAAAATATATCCATGTGTTTGACTAAAATCATCAACAAAGACAAGAAGATACCTTTTTCCACTATTAGACATTGGTGTGATGGGGCCACACAAATCTGCATGAACTAACTCCAACTTTTCTAATGCTCTCTAATTGCTTTTCTTTGGCATAGCTTCTTGATGTTTCTTACCACATTGCATACTTCGCATACTTTTCTTGCTCCTTCGAACTGAGGGAAACCATTTTACAAGTTGTCTATGTCGCATGATACGTTGATTTTTATTATTCAAATGACCATATCTGTGATGTCATAGATTGGTTGCATCAACTTCAACTTTTTAGTACTTCGAATCACCTGATTTCATAAAAGCAAGTAGAACAAACATTCAGTAAGCAGTCATTCGTGAATGTACGATAAGACCCATTTGTGGATGATAGATTTTGCAAGCACCTTCATTAATAAGAATGATCAATCCTTTTTCTTGTAGCTGACTAATACTTAATAAATTGTTTGTAAGTTCAAGAATGAAGAACACATCTATTATGGTTTGAGTTATACCTTCAACCTGAAATGTAACATTTTCTCTCCCCATTAATGATATTCGTGAGCCGTTTCCCAACTTTATAGTGTGACTAAAAGCTTCATCAAAGTCCATGAACCGCTCTCTGTTTCCTGACATATGATTAGAGCACACCCTGAATCAAGAAACTAGACACTTTCTTGTGTTGTAGGATTGAGATCAACATGAGCCATTAATAAGAGTTCTTCCTTTTCATCTTCCTCCTCCACATTGTTTGCTGTCTATTCCAAATTAGGACACTCTTATTTGAAGTGCCTAATTTATGACATTTAAAGCACTCTATAGTTGTGTTGTCGATGAATTTAAGCATTACTCTTCCTCTCATGCATCCACTACCCCTCGCGCATCGCCTCCTCTTCCTCTGCCTTGTGGGCTTTTGTTTACATTCTCAACTTTTAGAACTTGTTCTTCTTCTCCTCTTCTTTGAACTTTTTGCCCATGAACAAGCAAAGGACTTTGTAATTCGTTTATAGTGAGTTTATCGATATCTTTTGATTCTTCAATTGAGCAAACAAGGTAATTGAAGTTTTTTGTGAGAGTACGAAGAATTTTTTCCATAATATTGACATCAGGCATATCTTCACCAAAATTTCTCATATCATTGGCAACTATCATCACTCTCCCAAAGTAGTCTGTGATTGTCTCACATATCTTCATATCTAAAATTTCAAAGTTCCTTTGAAGCCTTTGAAGTTGAGCACGTTGGACCCTCTCATTACCCTAATAATTGATCTCCTTTGTCATCTCCTTCTAAGTGATTGTCTGCAGAAATATACTTTTGTTAATAAATTGAAATATATAATTTTTTACCTTTAAATCTTTCAGTATGACTTCATCTAGGGCTTTAATTTGTTCTGTCCTCAACCATTCTTGATTCTTTAGTTCAATGTAACCCACCTCGACCACACTCCAATACTTCTTTGACCAAAGAAGGTTTTCCACGACCATTGACCAAGTTCAAATAGTCATAGCCCCCATCAAATTTGGGAACATATGATTGTGTGAAATTGCTGGAATTTGCAGTCATTCCTACTCTCTCATGTATCATTTCCAATCAACACTACGCTCCTTTCGACACTCGTGTATCACTCCCTCTCAACACTCGTGTATATGTCTCTGTTCTCACAATTTCTTGTCTCAAACACAATCAGGCCCCCTTTCGAGAGCTTTGGTACCAGATGTGGGAGGAAGAATTGCTTAATGCTTTCTCTCTCCCCTTAGTTTGGAAGAAGAAATCCTAATCATGTTAGTCGACTCTGTAATTCTATCATTCCTTTTGAGATTGATTACATATGTTTTTCACAATGAAATTAAAGGTGATTCTGCGGTACACCTAAGGGTTAATAGGTTAAAAGTATGGTGTATTAAGTAGTTATTTTTTAATAAAACTAATTATTTTATTTTATTTGATGGTGGAGATCGAATTAAAATTTATTCTAACGGTTAACATCACCCAGTTGCACCGATCACCAGGTGCACATCAGTTGGACTTTGAAATTAAACACTTAAAGAAAAACATGTTTTTTAACAATGAAATATTCCATTTTAAAAACTTTAATTTCATTGTCAAACTGATTTACCAATGAATTAACAATAGAAACCGTTGGTAATTTTTCGTTGATAAAATGGTAGTTGAAAAATTTTAGCAACTAAAATTCTATCTGTTATAAATAATTCCATTGGTAATTTATATAATGATTTTGTTTGTAAAAATATGATAAATCTGTTAGCATTCCGTTGCTAAAAGAAAATTATACTTCCTCTATCCCACCCAAAGAAAGTCTTTTGCTTCACATGAATTAGGAATATTATTATTTAATGTGTAGTGGGTAGTTGTATTAGTGGGAGTGTGTGCCCAATATTATAATTGTATTAGTCGGTGTGTGGGTCGCATGTGTGTAAAAAAATAAAATGGAACTCTTATGTGGGGCACCCAAAATGAAAAAGACGCTCTTTGAAAAGGGTCGGAGGTAGTAATTTTTTCTGGCAATTTATTGCTTGATAATTATTACTAATTAATTGAATTTTTTTGCTAAAAATATAATTTTTTTCTTTTCTTTTTAGCTAAATGAATACTATATTTGATGTGTACCAGAAGCAAGCTATTTTCTCGGCTTATTTAATTAAATATAACCACTTTAAATTTTCTTTTTTGGACAAACTATTGCCATTATGGAGGGATTTATTAATTTTTGGGGAAAAAACCAATATTACCTATTTTTTTAAGTTCAAAATCTTTGCTAACATTAAGTAGTAAAATGTATACCATTTTAACCAAATTATTGTGTGTTAGACGTAAATACTCTTGAACCAAATAGAGTTAACATGTCGGTCTAGGTGTCGGTTCAACGACAATCTGACCGACATCCGTCGGCCCCATCGAGTCGGGTGTCGATTTCAATCAGTCCTCCATCAACATGTGTCGGTGTCCTAACGAGCGGACCGATATGTGTTGGTCCGTGTGTTGGTGGCTAATCGATCCCCACCAACGAGCCAATTGACATCAGTCAGTCCCCCACCAACATGCGTCGGTCCAAGTGTCGGTCCACCGACGAACCAATCGACATGCGTCTGTTCGGGTGTCGGTCTACCGATGAGCCGATTGACATTGTCGGTTTGGGTGTATGGCTATCAATTCCCCACCGACGAGCCGACCAACATTGTCGGTTTGGGTGTATGGCTGTCAGCTCCACCGACAAGGACATTTTTAGTCGAAAAATCTTAAATTTGGTTAAAATTAATCACTAGTTATTTAATGGTTGACAAAATTGTTACTTCATATTTCTTATTTTTGATAATTGGCACTTAATGTTTTAAGTTAAGGCACTAATAGCAGTGGCGCCTGCTACATCAGTTTTTGGAAACCTCATACACAGAGTTAACAACTTAAGTGGCGACTTAGTCAAGTACAAAATAAATAATATAAAATAATGTGTAAAGAGATTGAATTAAAATATACTCCTTTTTATTTGAAAATAATTATTTACATTTTTTTTACAAGTACTAAGTAATATTCCCTCCGTCTCGGTTAGCTCTTAATTACTCCTTCCGTCTGAGGCTAAGAGGACTATTTTTTCATTTTGGTTGTCCCACCCAAAGAGTCTCCTTTTCTTTTTTACATACATGGGATCCACACACTCCCTCTAATACAATTAAAATATGGGACCCACACTTCCACTAATACAACTACCTACTACACATTAAATAATAATACTCTTTAATCTACGTATAAAAAGCAAATGACCCTCTTACGCCGGGAAGGGGGGAATATTACTTTAGATATGAAGTTTAAGAAAAAAATTTTTTACCAACTTTGTTGACTTTTAAGTGTATAGTGGTATTTTAAGTACTAAATAAATTATAAAGTAAGTTAAGTGAGTTAGGTGAGAGTGACATTTTTTAAAATATAATGAGTGAGAGGTTATTTGTTTTAACTCTTTTACTACTTTTGGATGGTGAAGAGCGTAGTGCAACAAACAAATGAGGAAAAAATGAAAAATTTGTAAGTATATAGGGAATATAATATTTTGATGTGTAGTGTGTAAATTACAATGAAACTATCACTTTTACATTTTTGCCAATAATTTTAATTTGAGTTGACGGTAAATTGTGTAATAGTATAAAATTTTTAATCTATGTTTGTTTTCGATTTAAAATTTTTGATTTTCAAAATTTACACCTAATTTTTTTAAAAAAAAAACACCGCTACGCATACTACAACTTCTATTAATCACCAACCCATTCATCTATCTTCCATACAAATTCTTTTTTCAATTTATATACTATATTATTGTTTGTATGTAGATTAAGGAATATTACATTTTAATGTGCATGGAATTGGGAGATATAAATATTTAATGTATAGAGGTACATATATTAATGTTGTATGAGTCTCATCGAGATATATTAACATTATTAAAATTAGAATCTCTCATCACAATTGATGGTGGAGTGACCATGTGTATATATATTACTAATATATTTACAATTACAAAAGATATTTTACAATCAATCAAATATTGACAAAGTAAAAATATACAAGGAAAGAAGTTTCAACCGATATTGTTTCTCTATCCCCATCAAACTTAGTGTGGTATTAGGCTCGACGCGAAGTTTGGAACGAATGAACTCATAAAGTGGATAAGGTAAACTTTTTTGAATATGTCTGCAAGCTGTAAATGGGAAGGGACAAACTGAGTGACGATCTTCTTCGAGGAAACTAACTTCCGAATAAAATGATAGTCTATATCAGTGTGTTTGGCCCTCCTGTGTGCAATAGGATTTTGAGAAAGAATGATGGCACTCTTATTATCACATAATAACGTAGGAGGATTTGAAGAAATACGTAAATCACACAATAAATAAGCAAACCACAGAAGCTCAAATGCAGCATTTGCCATGGACCTATACTCAAATTCACAACTGGATCGTATAACAGTTGGTTATTTTTTGGCACTCCAAGAAACAAGATTTTCACCTAAAAAGATAGAATAACATAGGTGGATTGTTGAGAGTGGAATTTCACGTATTTTAGATCTCACATTACACCGTTTTTGATAGAATGTGACTATAATTTTATGTAGAATGACATGATTTTCATATCTTGCATAATTAATATTCCACTAAGATGTTTTGTTGAGATTTCAAGGGTAATACATGATCAAAAGTTCAAAGTTCGAATGAAGAGTGATGTGAAGGAATGTTGAAAAATATACGTTCACATTGCATAATTTTTCTGTATTTTTGTAGAAGTCCAAATTGATCATATGATACATTGTTGGAAAGGCACGGAAAACATAATTGTTTTAGCGTAAAAATCACTCAAATTGGAGTTCGGATGAGGAAGTTATGCTTAATCGTGAGGTCGCATAGCTGCCAACGGAAATTTCCAAAAATTTCCAAATATTAGCCCATCTTTTATATTTCTTGGAACACAATTAATTTCCTTATCTCATTCCCTTCTCATACCTATATATATTTCACATCATTGTTCATAAGAGACACCACTCTCCTCAAGGGGATCACCCCCTATCATCCATCATCTACCATCATCCACATCCATCACAACACTAGGGGTTTTCTATTCCTTTCTATTCTTTTCGTTTGTCAAGACTTTTGGTATAAATTTTATAGTCATGGGAGTTGCTTGTAATCCCATGTGCTAATTTCGTATAAGGTTTTGAGGTTTGAAGGATAGATTTAATTGATTTGTGAAACTAGACCAAGATTGAGATTTTATGAAGTTAATATTCTGAATTTATTTAATTTAATTTAATCAGACTTTGCTTTTCTTCTTCGTAATGTCTTCATAATAATTTAATGACATTCATTATAATGCTTGATTTATTATGTTAGATTGTGTGCTTTCATGATTGGTTTTTTCTATTTGTTAGGGATTAAGATAGTTCCGCTATAAACCCTTTAATTTCGTAAATTGGTAAATCAAATACTTGAATTGTTTAGTGGAACAATGTAATTAAACATTCAAGTAGGAAGTCAATAAAGCCTTGTATTACTAATATATATCTTTATATTTATACTTTAATTTCCTAGTTACTATCTTTATTTTAATATCATATGCAATTTTCTACTTTATATTACTAATATATATCTTTTATAGTTAGAATTAAAAATTAAACTTTAAAATTAGATAAATAAATCAATTAATAAAAATATTTTCAAAATTTTGAATATATCCTATTTTTAATTTGCTTAATTTTCTTATAATTATGCGGATTATGTATTCATAATTAGTATATATTTAGCAATCTAAATTATTTTAAGTACAAAACAAAATATGACATGTTTGCTGGCTTGCAGAATTTGAATTTCATTAAGGATGTCACAGAATTTTAATTAAAATTATGGAAAAAAAAAGATTTCTTTAGATAGTAAAAAAAAAAGAGAATAAAAACGTCAAATTAGACGCAAATGGATTTCCCAAAAGTTATTTTTAGGGTGACGCTCTTGTGCGAGCGCCTCATGTTTAAATAGAATTAGAGGAGGAAGAGTTGTGTTCACATACCGAGTATCCTCAATATCCACCGGATGCACAAGAACTTTTGGTTTTTTTTTTTTAATTTATGAAATTGAGTCTCTCATTTCCCATTGAAAGATTAAAGATGATTCTGCAGACCAATTGATCGATACGAAGAATTGGCCGATGCTGCACACCAACTCTCGCTAACATTACCCACTTCCCCTCTCTTCTCCATGCGTATGCTGAGATGAGTGCGAGCTCAACAGCTGCAATTTCCATACCCACGCGATACCCCATTCAATGTCCTCCTGCTCACACCACCATCCTCGTATCATCCGACTATATAAACAAGAAGCTAACCCACTTCAGAATCTTTGCTTTCGCATCGCCTGCGAAAGATGTGTGGCGAAAGCAAACCTTTGTCCCACTTACACGTGTTGGTCGAACGTCCCCGGAGCCCCACCGTAGAACGCACACTGCACAATTTATTGACCACAGTGTCGACATGGACGAGCTCTTAGCCTCAATTGATCAGACCTCTGACGAGCACCAACTGTTCGCTTTAATGTCGATGTATAAAAATCGAAGCCTCTCCGTCAGATTCATGGTCACGCTCCTCTCACGTGAGCCTGACTGGCAGCGCTCTCTTGCTTTGCTCGATTGGATGAATGAAGAGGCATTATACACTCCATCCGTGTTTGCTTACAACGTGGTGTTGCGGAATGTGCTGCGAGCGAAACAGTGGGAGATTGCGTATGGGCTGTTCGATGAAATGCGTGAAAGAGCGCTCTCTCCTGATAAGTATACTTACTCCACTCTGATTACGCATTTCGGGAAAGAGGGCCTCTTTAATGATGCATTATCTTGGCTTCAGAAGATGGAACAGGATCGTGTGCCTGGAGACTTGGTTTTGTATAGTAATTTGATTGAGTTGTCCCGTAAGCTCTGCGACTACTCAAAGGCAATTTCAATCTTTTCAAGGCTGAAGAGGTCGGGAATCACACCTGATCTTGTTGCATATAATTCGATGATTAATGTATATGGCAAGGCCAAGTTTTTTCGGGAAGCAAGGTCTTTGATCAGTGAAATGAGAAAGGTGGGTGTTATGCCAGACACAGTTAGTTACTCAACTCTATTGACTATGTATGTTGAGAATCAGAAGTTTTTGGAGGCTCTATCCGTATTCTCAGAGATGAGGGAGGTTAAGTGTTTGCTTGATCTCACTACATGTAATGTGATGATTGATGTGTACGGGCAGCTTGATATGGCCAAGGAAGCAGATAAATTGTTCTGGGGCATGAGAAAGATTGGGGTTGAGCCGAATGTGGTGAGTTATAACACTCTTCTGAGGGTTTATGGTGATGCTGAACTTTTCGGTGAGGCAATACATCTGTTTAGGTTGATGCAGAGAAAGAGTATTGAGCAGAATGTTGTAACATATAACACTATGATAAATATTTATGGGAAGACACTTGAGCATGAAAAGGCTAATAATCTTATCCAGGAGATGCACAACAGGGGCATTGAGCCGAATGCTATAACTTATTCAACCATCATATCGATATGGGGTAAGGTAGGGAAGTTAGATCGTGCAGCAATGCTGTTTCAGAAGCTCCGAAGCTCTGGTGTTGACATTGATCAGATTCTTTATCAGACGATGATAGTGGCATACGAGAGGGCCGGTTTAGTAGGTCATTCTAAACGTTTGCTGCATGAATTGAAACACCCTGATAATATTCCCAGGGAAACTGCTGTTCATATCCTTGTTGGAGCGGGTAGAATAGAAGAAGCTACTTGGGTTTTCAGACAAGCTGCTGATGCTGGTGAAATCAAAGATATTTCTGTATTTGAACGTATGATCAATCTTTTCTCTAAATACAAAAAGTATATGAATGTGATTGAGGTGTTCGAGAGAATGAGAAGGGTCGGTTATTTTCCAGACTCTGATGTGATCGCTCTTGTTCTGAATGCATATTGTAAATTGCAAGAGTTCAATAAAGCAGATTCCTTGTACTCGGAGATGCAGGATGAGGGCTGTGTTTTCTCAGACGCAGTTCATTTCCAGATGCTGAGTCTTTACGGAGCAAGAAGAGATTTTGAGACGGTTGAGAAATTGTTTGAGATACTTGAGCAAGATCCCAACATTAATAAGAAAGACCTGCATCTGGTTGTTGCTAGCATTTATGAACGAGCTAATAGACTCAACGATGCATCAAGAATCGTTAATCAGATGAGTGACAAGGGAATTTTCAAGTGACTTATTTGCAACCTTCCTTTTGTTATCCTGTGTATATACACAAATTGCTGATATAATGTTTTGTGTTTCCTTATAATGTAGTTTCAAGTTTCAGAAAATTGATGAAAAGTTGTGCTTCATCTGTTAATGTGCTGATGTTTCTCATTCTAATGTGTGAATTTTTTCATTCCGGAACAGAACAGCCCATTTTACTACTTTCTTTTGGATGGTTTGAAATGTTTTTAGACTACTGTTGGCAGGGGATTTGATTTTTCTGAGTTCTATTTTGTGCAGTCTGTTTGTGGGTGATAGAATACCTTGTGCTTTGTTCATTCAGAACTATTATTATGTATTCATTGATCTCAATTTTTTTTTTCGCAGAAACCTTTAAGAGGATGAAGCAGCTGACAAGATTCCATAGAATTACATACGCTTCAAGTCAAAATGACAGATTCACACAGAAGTAGACAATTTTTGTTTGCAAATTCTCCATGCATGTTATCTCTGATTTTTTTTTAACTAAACACTTGCTCTGCAGTGAAAGGATCTTCTATTCTGTTCATTATACGTTACATATAAATGAGGTTAATATTGTGTAGAAGTTCTAAAAAGCCCTTTAATTGTTACTTTTACTTGGAAAAAAGTTTTGAAAAGTTCTTGTTTGCTTTAAGCCAGAGTTGACTAGTGCTTCTTTATGGTCCAGCTGATGGTGGGAAAACTGCGCACATACACAAGTTTACCCATGATAGTGTTAGTAGAGGTATGTATTTTTTTTATATCTTTGATTTGTGCAGCAGCAGTTTTCAACGACTTGTGCTTTCATTATTTCATTGTAAACCAAAAGCCATGCACTCAGATAATACTACAAAATGTTTACTTCCTAATGCAATCAAGCCATATCTTCTACTTGCTGGCCTATGTAATTTCGCTTGGTGAGATGAACTTGGAAAATATGAACTGAAAGTAATTTTACTGCAATTACATATTTATGCATAATGATAGATGTCAATTCCAGAACTTCTAAAGTAATAATTTCAGAAATTCAAATCCAAACATACTAATCTGAACTAAGGAGTGTGTAGTTTTTATTAGTGAAGGTAAAATTTAGTAGTAAAAACAATTCATTATCAGCAATATGAATGTGTTTTGGGTTTATATTGCTTATTTGTGTCTGAATTTTTTCTAGTATGGTAGAAATATTGGTATACGAACTCCAGTATTCACTTGTTGAATATCTTAAACATGGTGAATTGTTTTAGAATGTCTGTTTGATAATAATTAATAATCTTGTTCTTTTATTTGGTAGTCTCATCTGATTGCTTACATTTGCTTTTCAAACAAAATCGAGTCAACTACCTTGTTTTTTGGTTATTTTAAGAAAGATAGAAAAACTTGCTCCCATAAACTACTTTACAGATTCATGCAATTACTTTTCATTTGTTACTCAAACATGGACATTTTAGTTTTTGGTAATTATGCTCTAAAGCCGCATGTATTTGGCTTCTTCCGACTGAATTGTCTGATTTGCAATTCCTTTCTTCTCTACGGCATTCTTTATACACGTGGTTTTGGTTTTTGTTCTTAATAGTACTTAGCAATTATCTTAGTGTGCTTTACTTGGATGTTATGTGGATGGGCATGCATGAATATTTATAGTTTCCTCAGACAGACACATGTTTCTTTACGTGGGTTGTGGAGAGCTATAACTGTATGACTCAATGTTTGTTACCTGCAGCATGTTTCACTAGAAAGAGTTTATGTTTTAACCAAGGACAAGACTTAGATGAGAAGTTTTATGCCCAGTAGTTTTGGAATAACATGTGGATTAGTTTTGTTCAATTAATTCTACCTAGGTCATTTTCTTGCATAATTTGGGTGTGGATGTTAATTATCAATGCAGTAGGACAGCTTTCAGTAAATCAAGTATTTTTCTTGATTTTATGTTTAAAAATCAGTCCGCCCTTTAATTTTTCCTGAGATTCAAATTTTCTGTTAAGGCAAAAACTTGTGAGAAACAGTCTCACAAAATGAGTTCTGTGAGATTGATAAGAAGTGTTAACATTTTTAATAAAAAGTGAATATATGATACCTGATTTATATAAATAACCATTCAATTGAACTATTTGATGAACAATTCGTAGGATAGAGTTATATCTTTTATGAAAAGTGACACGTAATCAAGAAAATGTGAAATAGTCTCACCGTTAGATGATCTTACACAAGCATTGCTCTTCTGTATGAGCAATCTAATCATTTATATCTTGGTGTCTATCAGCTTTCCAAGGCTATAATGGATGCTTATGATTTTCTATTTTTATTGTTTTGTTCACAATCCTCGTTGGATAAGGCCTGAGCTTTCCTTTTATCCCCTCCCTGCATAATCCTATCCCTCATCCCATCTTGTACATTCTTCATTACCATTTGGAATGACAAATATGATGCGACTCGATCTGTTTCTTTTTGTCCAGGTCTTGCATTCTATAGATGCTTGGTGCACGCTGCTCATTTTTTGTGCTGACTTTGGTTGCTTTAGTTATTTCATGCTTGAGACGAACAATAATCGAAGAATCACACATTCTCATCAAGGAAAACCAAGTGGGGCTAATTAAAGCGAAAGAAATCACACCATTTCTGAACTATAAAAGGTTTCGAAAGCCTTTATAGTTTCAGATTATGATACTCATTGGGATCAATAGGACTGGAAGTTGGGTGCTGCAGTTGGATCATTATCAATATAAGAAAGAGCTTCATGACCTATAAACTTGAATCATTCCTTAGGTTGTATTGCCACATAAACAACCCCATTCTTTTCAAAAGTTTTCAAAGACCATGCATATAATCATTGTGGAGCAGAGGTAGAGTGAAGTATTTGGATGTAGCTGGTGAGAGGGTGGGTGCTATGTGAAAGATTTGTAGAGTTGTAGCACGAGTAGAAATTAATGTCGGGAAGATGCATGGTGCTTTTGTGGATGAAATAGGGCGAGTAATTATAGTATGAGTGTTCTGTGGAAGAGATATTAGCTTGGGTGGAAAAGTGTGTGTTGTTGTGGAGTAGGGTTTCTTATAATTGCTTTATTATATTCACCTCTTACAATATGACAAATTATACATGCCCAGTTGAGGTTTTTGGATGTTTGAAAATATTCATTAATATATATATATATTTTTTAACAAGCTAGGTACAAAGAAGAGATGTTTAAGCTGCCTTAAGCGAAGCAATTCTATGCTGCACTTGACTTCAGAGTTTGATGTTTACAATTTCTTTGTAACATCTCCTTCAACTCTTACATATTCCATATATTCCTACACATAAACTAATTGTAGCATCTTAATCTTGCAATTACATTGATCAAGAACTTGCTTCCAACATATTTATTCGTGCTCTTTGTTTCAATGCAGGCACTCACCAGCTAGCTGGGGTAAATGGAAGTCGCGCGTCTCGCCAGTATGAGAAGCGTCTGTGTAAAAACTGGTCTGTTAAGGTGGTGGGGCTTGACGTGCTACATAAACATTAAGTAGTGTAACTTCATTTCACAAAGGAGGGACTGAATCACATCTTTCTCGAAGATCATATAAGGTAAGATGCTTTCCAGTTGGGCAGGAAAGAAGTAATCTTGAGTGCAAGATGCTCGTTTGACAAAGGTATTACTAATCAGCATTACTGTTGGCTGGCTGTAAAGATGGTGGGATTTACAGCATCCGCAATTGACTATAAGATTGCAGTAAGAATGAAGTGTTCAAGGAGTTTGAGATGTTGGCTAAAGGAAGCCTAACCTTCACAGAAAGAGGGATCACGAGGTACGTTGTCTTTTGGAATGGACTAGTTTCACAGGCAAGAGGCAACGACAGCAAATGCTTCATCAACGGCATTCTCTGTGTGAGGGGCTAGTCCACAATAAATCATATGGATATCATATGATAATATGAGCTTGCATTGAAACTTGGTTAGATGTATAGGTGTGTGTTTGTGTGGAATTTCCGTTACATTCTTGAAAACAAACGGTCCATTCAGCTGCTGCTGCAGATGCATTGCCAATCATGCATGTATGTGTAGCTCCTTATTTATGTTGTGGTCATAATTTATCTTGTGACAAAAAAGTTACTGTGCTGAATTGAATGATAGTAATCATGTCCAAATGGTTTTAAATTTATCAGTAGAGTTATATTTGAAATTTAAATTGATTCTGTCGTTGCGCTCAGCGGTGTAAGTGTGTTTACGTCAGTGATGTTGTCCTTGGTGTGTTAACACTTTGTACAACACCGACTATAATCAAAATATTAAACTTGAATGTGAGATTGCAAGTTTTTACAGCGGAAGACATAACACATAAAATTACTCAATTTTTCTACAAACTTATAAATAAGTTTGTAACGGCCTCATGACAAAAATATCACTAACTTTGAAAAAGTGATTACAAAATCAAATTCAAAGAGATGGAAACATTTCTTCAACTCTTCGAATACACACACGGATATAAATCCTAAGCATGTTCCCAAATGGTAAAACCTAGATTGTTAGATGTAAGTCCTACTTCAAGTATGCACTTCCACTGCCTGTGAGCAGTACACACAAAACGTACGGGATAATACCATACATGTGATGCAAAACGAAATGTTACAACATTAGTGAAAACACTACAAGAGGAACGTAGAGACTAAACTCTAAGAAGTCCGGCGACTCTCTATGTACGAACTCTCCAAGTTTTTCCGCGCCAGGTATGAAGTCTGACAATTTCTATTTATAGACGTGAATCATGTTTGAACCTTCTTCAAATGAGTGGTCCACTAAGAGATATAATAACCACCCATGATCAGCAAATAATCAATCCACTACTTTGAGTAGTTATCTTCAACTTCTAGAATCTTCTAAACTTCTAGAACTTTCCAGATTGCTCTCTAGGCTTGTGGGTCCCTTTCTGCATGATCTTCATTCAACTACCACAGCCTTGAAAGCAACATCAAGCACAACGGCACACAAACATGTTTGTGGTTAAATAATGATGGAGGATCGGTGTGATTCCAAATGTGACGACACAGGTCTCAACACTTCACATCAAAAATTTTACCCAATCAAATCTATCCGCAACCACACAACCTGATGCAAAGAAACAGGCAAAACAAGATATCCATACAATACATCAGATGTTAGTTCGACAGTTGTGCAAAATAACTAAGCACTTCAGAGCATTATTACCGAAATAGGTAACAAAGCAATCTACATATTCAACCAATAAGATCAAATCTTAGTTCTAAGCTAAAGAAGGTGAAACTAAAGCTACTAAAATTCCAAAAGAATAAGCAACCTAGTTTCAATAAGTTCAGATCAATAAAGCAAAACAAACTAAAAAAATATCCAACAGGAAATAAATATCAGTTAACAAACCAAACTTCAAATAGTTAGAGTGTTAGTAAGAGTTAGAGCAGCAATAGCAACAGTCCACCATTCTTTATCAGAGCATCAAGCACATTAAGCTTTTTTCTTCTGATCTGCTGATCTCTCCCTTATTGTATGAACTTCCTCTAAGTTGTAGCATCATCAGCAGCATTAGCACCAGCACCTCCAGCACCATCAGCATTTTCTTCTTCTGGTTCTCCAGTGATGTCTTCGATCACAACTCCCCTGAACTTGAGCTTTCAACAACAGCATTTTGGGCACCATTAAGTACCTCTCCCCATGTGGGTGTGGATAGCAAACCAGTCCATAACTGAACTCTTTGTTCTAGCCAGTTACCTTGTCTATTCAAAGCAGAGGCTTGGAGTCTGAGATGAGACACTTGGCGTGCGAGTGCAGTAGCTTGATCTTATATGTACCTGCGATGCACAATGACAGAAACTACCTGAAAATGATTGAGAAGGAACATCTGTGCGTACAGTAGTGTTGCCAGAATCAGGAGCAACATTTTCAGGATCAAGTTCATGAGTAGGAGCAGGTTCACAAAGGGTAGATCAACAATGTGTTTCCCTCAAGAAGTGGCTTAGCAATACCTAATACCATAGCACTTGTAGACAGAAAATCACCTTTACCTTTTTTGGCTCCTTGATCCGACTGCCAGAGATGGATCAATGCAGGGTATGGTAACTTACCAAATTTAAAGATGTTCCTTCCATAACTTATCAGACTTTTATAAATCATCTCTCCAAGGTTAAATGGTAGGTTCTTTCCTATCTTATAAATCAGCACGGTATGCTCAGTAGTAACTCTAGTGATGTTAGAGGTAGACAACCAATTGTAGACCCAAGGCTTGTGCAAGACAGCATTTAAGCTTGTAAGACTTGGATAAAACAACTTCTTAGGCTAACTAGTAATCAGATCACCAGTAATCACAAACAATCTCATCCATAGCATCAATATCATCATCATTTTCAGCATGTATAGTCCCCAACAATGCATTTATCTTTTCAGGAAAAAAATTATAAATCTTACTCCTAAAATAAATCTTTCCAAACTTAGGACTAATACTCTTAATCATGCTTGAACTAATGTTTGCATAAAACTCACAAATCCATTACTGCAGAAAGTACTGAGTACCTGAGAGATTTGAGCAAACTTCGTTCTTCAAAGAATTGAGTGAGATTGTGTGTGAAAATGTCTGCATCTTTCATTTTCCTTTCATGAATAACGTCCTTCTTGGAAAATTTCTTGTATCTGGCCTTACCATCATCAAAATAGAAACGGTCAGTTCTAAAATTCTCAAGATCATAGTCAAAATCATCATCATCTTCATTAGCTTCATCAGCATTTTCAGCCGGTTCATCATCATCTTCTTGGACATCATCATCATTAGCATCTTCTAGAGCAGCTTCATCATTGGGAGTAGGAGCATCATCATCAGATTCATCAGAGGTAGAACCTTTCTCAGAATCCTCAAGTGCATCCTCTTCATCATCAGATGATGAATCAGGGTCAGAATCAGAGGAATCTACATCCGCATCAGTAGGTGTCGCCTTATAAGTAGAAACATCAACGGCAATATCATCAATCAACTGGTCCAGATCATTTTCAGCTTCTTCTTCAGGTGTTGGAACAGGTGTGGCAATATCAGAGACATCTTTCTTACCTCTTCTCTTTTTCTTCAGGGTTTTGTAGAATTCAGCCATCGTGGGTTTCTCTCCAGGAACATCCACATCCATCGGAGCATAGTCATCATCAGAATCAGACAGGGAAATGGAAGATTTCCCTTTGGTAGTACTGGGAACATCAAGTAAAGCAATAGTTTTACCCTTTTTCCGAACACAGATAGACCAGTGCATGAGTGGATCCTTGTGCTTAGGAGCAGTCTTCTTGGTCACCTTTGACATAATCGGAACAGACGGTGATGACGAGGGAGAAGACACGGGCGGATTCGACTCAGTATGGATAGGAGAAGCAATGGGTGATGATGTGAATGGTACTTGAACAGGGTCAGATGGTTCAAAAGTTTCAGAAGACTAAATCTCGACATATCAGACGAAGAAGTAAGATTTTGAGTGGGAATTTCAGATGATGGAGCGGGAATATCAGATTGGACAATAATAGGAGGAGGTTCAAGCGTTGGGACTTCGATTCGAGACACAATAATGTCTGAATCGGTGATCTAAGCCTGAAGTGAGAGGAGTACAGAGTCGGGAGTACTTTGAGGAAGGACAATTTGTCTGGGTATAGCTAACTCTATTACAGGTCTAAGCAGCAGTGCAACAGCATCTAGATTCACATTCTGGACAGCACCAGTCATGACATTCTCAGCCATCGAAGCTAGGGTTTGGAGTGAAGTTTATTTATGAGAGGAAGATGGATTTTTGGATGAAGAAGAATGTTTTGCTCTGAAAGAAGGAATGTTTGTCTTTGGAGGAGACATAGAGATACTTGAGTGAGATAGTCAATTTGAATTTTGAAATTAAAAGTATAAGAGAGAGTGTTGTGTAATGATTAAACAAGCAAGCAATCTTCACACCATATCAACTCACACATTTTACTTCTGGTACCTAAAGAGAGAAGAAGACATAAAGGATTGAAGGTTTACTTCCACTAAGTGAGAACTACTGATTGTGCACTGTAGGGGAAGAAATGCATTAGTTACAAAATAAATCATGATTTAACATAAAAATCAGCCATAATTAAAATAAGAGAACCAATATGCATAATTAAAAATAAATATACTATAAATTTCATCATTTAATATATTGAAAATAATTAATTTAATAACATATTTTCATGAGCTAAAGACATTCTGGAAATATCGATCAAGGTTGATTTTTTATGCAGGCACACACACACTTTCTATCTTTTATTGGATTTTTATGCACTTTTCAATCTCAAGGAACTTACCAAATTTTAAAAAAATCACATCATGGTTATCAGCCCCGTGTGTCTGGTAACTCAGTGATAGTTCAAGAGTGTTCTTATTCCTTTTTTGAAACTAAATAACCTTTAGAAAAGAACACATCGTGGTTGTCAACCTCGAGTGCCCAGTTACCTAGCATGTAGCAACAAGAAAATAAGCTACCAAATCACTAATTTCGACATAAAATGACAAAACTTACAGTAGTATCGCTTCGAGTGTTGAGACACTCTAAGAAACATCATACATGACTCATGGAATGCAGAGTCCAAGAGATTTCCTAAGTGAAGAAAACCTCTCAAAATCAAGTGCTTTCGTAAATATGTCAGCAAGTTGTTTCTCAGTGGAAATGTACTCTAATTTAACTACTTCTTTCTAAACTAAATCTTTAATGAAATGATGTCTTATGCTGATATGTTTAGTGAGTGAGAATCACTAAAGCATTTGTCTCAAACACATAATCATCTAACATCTTTTTCAACCAAAGCAGTTGTGTGCAACAACTTTCAGCAGCAATATCTTCAAATTCAGTAGTGGACTGGGGTATTCATTTTTATTTTTACTATGCCAAGAAACAAGATTGTTACCCATATGAAAGCATCCACTACTCGTGCTCTTCTGTCACCACAATCACCTGCCCAATCAGTATCGTTGTAGCCAACCAGTGAGCTATTTGTATCCTTCGAAAACCATAGTCCCATCTCACTTGTTCCAGTAACGTATCAAATGATCCTCTTCACAGCTTTCATATGAGATTCCTTGGGATTTGCTTGGTACCTAGCACATACACAGAAACTATACACAATGTCAGGTCTGGTAGAAATTAAGTATAGAAGGCTACCAATCATGGATTTATATAGAATGTGATCAATATCTGGGCCAACAAGATGTTCTCATAGGTATCTTCATAGGCTTAGCGTTCTCAATGCTAAATCTTTTCACCAACTTCCTTGCATGCTTACTCTGTGAGATAAAGATACCACTTTCACTTTGCTTGATTTGGAGCCATAAAAATCATTTAGGTCACCGATCATACTCATCTCAAATATGGAATTCATCGCCTTTACAAAGCTGTCCATCATGACCTGTGATGTTGCTCCAAATACAATGTTATCAACATAAATTTGAGCAATCAAAAAGCCATCAGATTCATGTTTAATGAAAAGAGTTCCATCAGCCTCACCTCTAGTGAATCCAAACTGAAGTAAGAAGTCAGTTAGTCTACCATACCATGCTCTAGGAGCTTGTTTTAGACCATATAAAACTTTCTTCAATTTATACATATGATCAGGATGAAATGGATCAACAAAACCTTTCAATTGTTCAACAAAAGCTTCTTCAAGTAGAATACCATTCTAGAACGCAGCTTTAACATCCATTTGAAATAGTTTAATACAACAAAGCATGCAATAGCTAAGAGAAGCTTAATAGACTCTATTCTAGCTACGGGTGCTAATGTTTCATCAAAATCTATTCCTTCAACCTGTGTGTATCCTTGTACAACAAGCCTAGCTTTATTTCTTACTATGTTACCAGATTCATCAGTTTTGTTCTTAAAAATCCACTTTGTTCCAATCACATTAGTGTTTATAGGCATAGGTACTAGACTCCAAACATCATTCCTAGTAAATTGTTCATGTTCTTCCTGCATAGCCTCTATCCAATATTTATCTTTTAAAACTTCAGAAACATTCTTGGGTTCAACAGAAGCGTAATAACACTCAGCACATACATGATTGCATATGTTAGATATGCAAACCTATCGCACTACATGTCTAAATTTGCCTTTTCTTCTGGTTTGAACACCTTCAGAGGACTTACCAATGGTCTGTGATGAAGGGTGATCTTTCTTATATCTGTGAGCAAGAGTATTTCTCAAAGTCCTGTGTAGTCGGTTCTCATCTTCTTCTTAATCAACACACAATATTGTAGGTGATGTGATCACACTCTGCTCAACGTTGTTCACTGGTTCTGCAATTTCAACCAAGTCAGATATACATCTTCTATCTTTTTACCTACAATATTGGATAAATCATCAAACACAACATTTACAGATTCTTGAACAGTTCTGATTCTAAGATTAAAGATTGTAAGCTTTGCTATTCTTAGAATATCCTAAGAAAAGACCTTTATCACTCTTAGAATTAAACTTTGAAAGATACTCTCTATCATTCAGAATGTAGCACATACAACCGAAAACATAAAATTATTTCAGGTTTGGTTTCCTTCTATACAGCAGTTCATAAGAAGTAATAGAACAGTCTGGTCTAAAATGAATCCTATTAGACATATGACAACCAATATTCAAAGCTTCAGCCCAAAATCTCTTAGACACGTTCATTGAGGTAAGCATGACTCTAATCATTTCTTGCAGTGTTCTATTCTTTTTTTCAGCAATCCCATTATGCTGTGGGGTTTTAGGAGATGAAAACTCCTGCATAATGCCTTTCTTTTCATAAAAATCAGCAAATATGTTTCCAAATTCTCTACAATGATCAGTTCTTATCCTACATACTCTAAGATTGAAAGTATTTTTGAATCTTTTGAAAAGAACTTTGAACACATTAAATGTATCAAAATTTTATCTAATGAATTATACCCATGAAAACCTAGAAAAATCATCAACAATAACCAAAGAGTACCTCTTATCACCAAGACTTTCAGTCTCGATAGGACACATGAGATCTATGTGAAGTAATTCAAAACACCTTGAAGACGTGCACAATGATGTGAATTTGTGCGAGGACCTTACCAATTTACCTTTTTGGCATGAACCACATACATGTGGATCTTTGAAACTGAGTTTAGGCAATCATTTAATTTACATGACTAAGTGTTTGATGCCAAAGTACACTTTCATCATGTTGTAAGATGTTGCAGTAAATGTTGTTACCAATCAGATAACAATTATCAGCAGATCGACTACCAATCATCACACAGTCGTCAATTTCATTTAGCACAAAACATGAATTCTTATTAAATTTCACATGCAAATTATCATCACATAATTGACTTATGCTTATCAAATTAGCACGTAAACGTTCAACATGAAGCACATTCTTCAGATTTGGAAAGTTTTTAACATTTAAAGATCCTTTACCAACAATGTTACTCTTAGAGCCACCACCATAAGTAACTTTAACACCATCAAAAGTTTCAAAATCCTTCAGGTATTCAACATTACCAGTCATATGTCTAGAATAACCACTATCGAAATACCATAGACCATGTACACATGCTTGTAAAGAAGTACAAACAACATTACAAAGCATTTTTTATTTTTTGACCCAAGAAGATTTACGTGTGTGAATACTTGTGTGGTAACACTCCAGACAATATTTTTCCAGAAAGTAGTTCATCTTTTAGTTTGATATAGTAAGGACGAATATGATCAGGGTTTAAATAGTAATGATAAACAAGGATCATATTACCTTTTCTATCAGGAAATTTTTTGGAAAAATCATTTAAACCAGGTTTCAAAAATTTTGAATCAGGTTTCACAAACTTAACAGGATTTTCAAAACTATAAGGAATGAAATCTTCAGTGTATCCAAGACAAAACTTATCAGATTTTTCAACAGATAAAGCTTCATTCAAACACATATTTACCTTTGCTGTACTTTTTGAAGCTTAACGCGGAAACAGCTAACTGACCTTGTAGTCTAATAATTTCAGCATTCTTCTTAGTAAAATTTACCTCAATTCTTGTTATGGTGTAACGACCCAAATAAAAGTAGGATTTTTAGAAGAATGATTTTTTTTCATATAAAGATTAACCCCAACTTACTAGACCAACATAATTTCTTAGTAGCGGAAATATGTCTATTAGTATATCAATTGATACAACAGAACTTTCTAATACCAATATATTTATTTTATGCAACTAAACATATTAACACATATAATTATGTAAGAAATATTTAAAACTACTTAACAGTGTTGACCAACCGTATGATTTATTCACCTATTTAAACTCACTAACCCATTAAACTGAGAAATGAAACTTACTGGACTGCTGCTGGTTTTTATTATTTTTTTATTTTTTGCTACTACACCAACAACAACTTAATCCATCTCTCTCCCACAAGCAGCAACTTAACATGTCATTAAAGAAACTTGCATATTAATATATTAACCAAAACCACCACACTTTCCAAGTTTTTATAGCAATAATTCAAGCAGCATCTTTGTCCAAACTTAAAAGAAAACAATGTCCAGATTAAGTGCTAAGATGACAGTTGCACGAATGTTCAAAATACCACTTGCAAGTACTAATAAATAATATTTGAGCTTATTTCAAAATAAAACGAGCATTGAACACCACCGGTCATACCTCGTCTTGCTCCTCAACCTGTGAAAATAATTTATTGAAAGGGGTGAGTAAACAATGACTCAGTTGGAAAAATAATTTCATCTACCATAATATGCGCACATATTCACATAAATATAACCATACACCATGAATTTTCTGTTACTGTGATAATCGATCATGAAACCCGGCGAGCATTACCCGAGGACCAATTAAGAATCCAGACACGTGAAAGTGCCCTGGTTTAAGTAACTGTGATAGTACTACGAGAGTAATCTATGACTGTGAGACTGTAAAATAATACAATAAATGTAAACACTTCAGCACATACAGTAGACAAAAGATTTTAGAATTCCCCACCTCAAGTTTTCTGAAAAAAATGAGAAAGATGAAATGCACGCCTTTAGCTATACTCCTCACGATTATCGTCACCTAATAGCAATTATAGACATAATATCAATGAATAAGCTTATGGTAGACCTTATGTAAAACAATATCGAAATCTTGAAATGTGTAAGGTAAAATTTGGGAATTGGTTTCAAACTTTGATGTCCTTTCTAAAGGAGGATTAATATGAGATAAGTGAAATGATAAGAAGCACCGAATCCATGAAAGAGTTATTGCTAGTGGAGGTGCTTGACCTATTTCCTTTCACAGAGGAGAAATTGAACTCAAGGAAAAATATTAATAAGGGAATTTTCCTCACTATCCACTATACATGTACTGACAACACTCCACCAAGAAAAGGAAGCCAAATTCTATTTGTAATCTCATACCTTATGTATAAACACCCTGCTAATTATGATTCCGAATGACCACTGCCCTCTTAATCCATTACTAATTACATCACTGGATAGAATTTAATTACTCCAATCACTACCATTTTTCCTTTATCAATCGAAGGCAATGGCTCCAGAACCTAAAATTCAGAATACACATGTTCCCTTAAAATCTTAAAATCATGAGCCATGTATCCATTCATTATAATATTCCATAAAATAAAGTAGTCTACCTAATGAATGGGTGATATGTATATATACTGCATACGGTAACTACCATTACTATTGCTTTCCTTGAGGATAGAAGAATACATGTGTACAGCGTACGATTGTTTACGTACGAGTCCAATACTACTGAAATAGCAGAAAAAACATTATCTTAGTTTGCAAAACTATGAGTAAGGAGAAACATTACCATCAATAATAGTAAGCGATGATGGAGCGGAGTAGAAGAATGAGGAAGTGCTCACGGTGTTGGAAAGAAAACTTGGTTTTTTAAAAAGCATAAATTGTTCACAAAACGGAGAGGGAATGATGCGTGTATGTATTCTTGAATGTGTGTCGAAGAAGAATGTTAACGTACAAACAAATTAATAGATACATGTCTTGCGTATTATCCTATTCTGTTACGTATGGAGAGGTTGAGGAGATCGTGGGTTGAAAGGTGTAGATAAGGTATCATAATTTAAATTCTTCTCATATCCTAAAACTTAGGGGGATAAATACGAGACTAAAATTAACCACAATATTAAACGTTAACTCATGAAGATATCACTTCCATAAATAATAAATAAGAATATTTCGAAAACAATAATAAAATAAAATAGTAATTAGTTAGATAAAGATGGCGGCTCCCTCTAAAATTTCGTCCTCGAAATTTAGGTGACTAACCGTGAGTAAAGAAATCTGGATACTTAGCTCGTACTTCATCTTCGCATTCCCATATGGCCTTTTCTTTACTATGTCGGCTCCAATGAACTTTGATCAAGATTATTTCTTTGTTCCTCAAACGATGAATCTTTCTCTCAGTATCTTCACATGTGTCTCCTCATAAGACAAATCTCGATTAACTTCCGACATCGAGTAGGCCACCACATGACTCGAATCATGCACATACCTTCACAACATTGATAAATGGAAAAGATTATGCACTGCAGAGAAATAAGGTGGCAAAGCCAAATGGTAGGCTAAGTCTCCAATTCTCTCAAGAATCTCAAAAGGCCCAACATACCTCGGCTTCAACTTCCATCTCTTCCTGAACCTTACAACTCCTTTAGTTGGTGTTACTTTCAAGAACACTCTATCTCAAACTTTAAAGTGCAAGTCTATTCTACGCTTGTCAGCGTAGGATTTTTGCCTATCTCTGGCCACTTTAATCTTCTCGCGTATCTTCTCAATCACTTCAACAATTTTCACAATCATTTCAGGCCCAAACAACTTCTTCTCTCCGACTTCATCCCAATAGACTGGTGAAAGACATTTCCTTCCATACAATGCCTCATAAGGTGCCATCTAAATAGTTTAGTGATAACTATTGTTGTATGCAAACTCAGCAAATGGTAGGTAGTTCTCCCAACTACTATCCATGTCAAGCACACAAGCTCTCAACATGTCTTCAAGAGTATAAATAGTCCTTTCTGACTGCCCATCTGTTTGAGGATGATAAGCTGTGCTGAAGATCAACGTAGTCCCCATAGCTCTTTGTAAACTCTTCCAAAATTCTGAAGTAAAATAAGGGTTTTTAACTAACACAATAGAGACTGGCACACCATGTAACATCACTATTTCACGAACATAAATCTGTGCATACTGATCCACTTTATAAGTAGTCTTAATAGGGAGAAAATATGCAAATTTTGTCAAACGATCAACCACAACCCATATGGCATTGTTACCATTTACTGTCTTCGGCAAGCCTACGACAAAGTCCATAGTAATATGCTCTCATTTCCATTTTGGAATTTGGAGTGGCTGAAGCAATCCAGATGGCCGCTGATGTTCCACTTTCACTTGCTGACATGTCAAACATTTACTCACGAACTCCACAATATCTCTCTTCATTCCACTCCACCAAAAAGTCCCACGTAAATCCTGATACATCTTTATATTTTCAGGGTGAGCAGTGTAGGGTGTAACATGAGCTTCCTCCGAAATGATTCTTCTTATCTCATGATTCTCGGGAACACAAATTCTTCCTTCATAATACAATATTCCATTCTCGGCGACTTTATCATCTCCTGGCAATGATCTTTCTTTCAGTTTGGCTAAGAACTCATCCTTCTTTTGTCTTTCTTTGATCATATCTTTCAATACAGGCTGCACAACCATATTTGCCAAACCTGCCTTTACGTCTCTAGGCCCATCAACCATCTTAATTCTTAACTTCTTAAATTCTCTAACTAATTGTTGTTGCTCAGTGTGCAGGCTAGCTAACTTTTTGGCTTGCGACTCAAAGCAACTGAAACTACATTTTCTTTACCAGGATGGTAGTGTATAGCGCAGTCATAGTCCTTCACCAATTCCAATCATCACCTTTGTCTCATATTTAACTCTCTCTGAGTGAAGAGATATTTCAAACTTTTATGGTCTGAATAAATCTCACACCTCCCTCTATATAAGTTATGCCGCCAAATCTTCAAAGCATGTACCACTGCAGCCAACTCAAACCTTGCTTAGATGCATCACTATAAATCACAAAGTCTTGAGTAGGATCAGAGATCGTCAAAACTAGTGATGTTGTGAGCCTTTTCTTAAGTTCTTGAAAGTTGTTCTCGCACTTCTCATTCCACAAGGACTTCTCTCCCTTTCGAGTGAGTCGTGTCATCGGCGCCGCTATCTTTGAAAAGCCCACTATGAATCTCCGATAGTAGCCAACCAACCCTAAGAAGCTACGCATTTCATGAGCATTCTTAGGTGCATTCCACTGATTAACTATCTCCACCTTTGCTAGATCAACTTCGATTACATGAGTTGTAACAACATGTCCTAGAAACACAACTTTATCAATCCAGAACTCACATTTCTTGAATTTTGCATAGAGTTACTCCTTCCGTAGCATTTCTAATACTAGCCTCAAATGCTTTTCATGTTGTTCTTTATCTCTCGAGTACACCAAAATATCATCTATGAACACAATGACGAACTTATCCAAAAACTGATGGAATACCCTATTAATCATATCCATAAATATAGCCAGTGAATTACTTAACCCGAAAGGCATTACTAAGAATTCATAATAACAATAACGGGTCCTGAACGCTGTCTTTGGAATATCAGCCTCTTTAATTCTCAACTGATGATACCCCGACTTCTAGTCAATCTTTGAGAAAATTTTGGCTCCTCTCAACTGATCAAACAAGTCTTCTATTCTTGGCAACGGGTACTTGTTCTTGATGGTGAGCTTATTCAACTCTCTGTAATCTATGCACATTCGTAATGTTCAGTCTTTGTTTTTCGCAAAGAAAACCGGTGCACCCCACGGTGAAACACTGGGTTGGATGAAATCCAAGTCTAACAACTCCTGAATTTGAACTTTCAACTCTCGTAGCTTCTTCGGTGCCATCCTGTAGGGAGCCTTTGATACTGGGGCCGCTCCAGGTATCAGATCGATAGTAAAATCCAACTGCCTCTCAGGTGGAATTCCTGGCAAATCTTCTGGAAAAACATTTGCGTACTCTCGTATGATGGGCACATCTAAAACTGTAATTTCTATGTTCTGATTTCATATTAAGCTAACTAAGTAGCCTAAGCAGTTTCCTTTCCTCAACATTTTCATCGTAGATACTATACCTGGTGCAGTTCTAGCCTTTACTCCATGAAAGATAATATGTTCCATGTTAGTGGGTGCAAGGTTATCTCCCTCTCTCGGCATTTAATGTCTGCATTGTACTTACTGAGCCAATCCATACCCAAGATCCCTATTGCTTGGAAAAGATTATGCAGCCCAATGGAGGAATTTGACTTGGGAATTTGGACGATTCGTACTACAAATGAGTCATACTTGATGAAGTTGTCGTGGGACATACTTCAAGAAGAAGAACCTTTGATTTTTGTCAAGAAAAGATGGTTTGAGGAGGACAAGTGGAGAGAAAAATGCATCCCTTCTTCAATTAGATCAGCTTGCATGGGACACATAAAAAGATTGAAGGAGGATGAAATTTGGGTGGTAGGTTATTATTCTAAGGTCCGATTCTGGCTAGAAAACTGGATAGGCTCGCCTATTGCTGATCTACTTGATATTCCTCAAGAATACATGTGTAATTACGGTCAAAATATTGGAGATTATTTGTATGGTGGAGATTGGCACTTTATAGAGAGTTTCACTACTACTTTACCAGAAATAGTTGATGCTATCCTGAACACTCGAATGTCGCCTAACTTTGAAGATCAAAGGATTTGAAACAGTTCCTAGCAAGAAAATGTTACGTCCAAAATTGCCTACATGCACATTAGAGAACCATTTATCACACCAAGTAGGGGGTATGGATTTGAGATCCTGGTATACAGCAGCGGAGATCAATCACAGTCTGGAAAATTATACATGAAGTTCTTCCCACCTGGGAGACCTTGATGCGGCGTGGATGAAAGGTACCCTCTCGATGTCCTTTGTGCAAAAGGGCACAGGAATCCACTGATCATATCTTCTTGACATGCCCTGTATTTTTGGAAATCCTCAAAAAAATTCTTGCTGGATTTTCTTTTGGCAACAGACTTAATCTGGAACAGCCTCTTTTGGGTTTTCTACTGCAGGCTATGGAGATTAAGGTAAGTAAACAGATTTTATGTCTGTGGAGATATGTGGTAATCGCTTATGTCTGGATCATATAACATGAACAAAATTCAGCAGTTTATGATGGATACACTAAGAAGGGACTACACAGAAACATCAGAGTATCAAAAATCACTGCAAATTTGATGGCTATAATTAGAGAGGCGAACTATGCTAAGATGGGAGCCATGGATAACTCGATAGAGGATTTATACACTTTGAAATATTTCAGAATCATTGGTATGCCACAGAAAGCACCAACAATGATCTCGGTCAGATGGAACACTCCACCAGTTGGGTGGATGAAGGTGAACGTAGATGGCCATGCGGCTGGATCGCCAGGCTACATATCAGGTGGAGGACTTTTTCGCAACTCAAGAGGTTTTTCTCCAGGATGTTTCACGAGCAGTTATGGGATTGATTTGCGATCGAGGCTGAACTGTCTACGGCTTGCTTGGCAATAGAATATGTACATGTGCGTGGATGGTTCAATTTATGGGTGGAATCGGGCTCTACATACATTGTATATGCATTAAAGAGTGCATGCCCGATCATCCCTTGGAAAATTTTAGGTCGGTGGAGGAGGGCAAAGGAGCTGTCTCATCATATGAATCTTCAAGTAAGCCACATCTTTAGGGAAGGCAACGGGGTTGCAGATTTATTATCCAGGGTGGGAGGAGAAGTTTATGGCATAACTCCATTTCAGATTTAGTGAAAGCTCAAATGTTCAAAGATTTAAATCAGGAATACTTTAGATTTAAATAGTTTCTATTTGCGTTTCCAACATCTTTTGTTCTCTTCTTGTACTTTTTTGTTCCCCTTTAATAATATCAAATTATTTGCCATACCTAAGATCGCATCAAAATCGTTCATCTTCAACACATGTAAATCAGCTTCAAGATCTCTCTCATTGATGTTGATGCACACTCCTTTGACCATCGAATTAGTAGTAATAGCCCCTCCCTAAGGAATACTAACTTCAAGTGGCTCATCTACTCTCATGTTCTTACTACCAGTTAGAGCATAGAATTTTACAAATATAAAAGAATGTATGGCTCCAGTGTCAAATAGTACTAAAGCTGGTACATTAAGAATTGTTAACATACCTGTTATTGTGTTGGGATCCTTCTCAGCTTCCTCCGTAGTAAGAACATACATTCGTGCATTCCCATCTGACGGTCCATTCCGTGCTCCTGAACTATTGTTTGCCAAGGGACAATTCTGAACCATGTTACTGGGCTTCTTGTACCTATAGCATTTGTTCTGGCTGGCAAGACACTCACCAAGATAATTCTTCCCACAAGTTCTCCAAGCCGGCTTGTCCGAGTGATTTTGACCATCAACCTCTCGACCCCTGGACTGTTTGTTCTGATTGTACCTTTTATTATGGTTCCCCTGTCTGGTATATCCTGAACCCTGCCACTTTCTCTTCATAGAGTTAGCCTCGACTAGATTCGGCTTCGGTACACCAAACTCTTTGTTGGTCATCACATCATCAGCACGCCGAAAGGCCTGAGCATAAGTCATCTCTCTATTGCCTGGTAGATTCATACGTATATCCTCACGCAGCCCCTATCTGAACAACTGAACTTTCTTCTCATCTGTATCAACTAATTGAGTAGCAAATCTGCTCATCTGATTGAATCTCCTCTCGTACTCAGTCACAGACATGTTTCCCGATTTCAGATTAAGAAACTCAATGGCCATATGGGTACGATACGACAGTGGGATAAACTTCTCAATCATCATAGCTTTAAACCCATCCCTAGTCAGAGCATTCCATTCTTCCACTGGCTTAGCTCTCCAATAAGCAACCCACCAATGATACACATCTTCCTTTAATTGAAATCTAGTACAACTCACACGCTCAGCATCGGGGCAATTAATCAACTCCAGAATTCGCTCAATGCTGTCAATCCATTCCTCAACTACTTCGGGGATCTCCCATCCATTGAATATTGGTTGCTTATGCCTATGAAATTGTTCCACAATCCTTGCCTGGTTGTTTCCTTAGTGTTGTGCCATGTATGCATCCATGAACTCATCAAAGCGATCATGCCCACCATCAGTAGGGGCAGGAGCATGACGATCTTGCCCACCATCAGCAGGGGCAGGAGCATGGGGAGCTGATGGAGGAGAATCTTGTGGAGCTAGAGGGTCATGGAAAGCTGGTGAATTAGGAGCTGGTGGAGCTGGAGGAGGTGCTTGATCATCTCGTGCATTACGTGTTCGATTTGGCCGCCTTCCACGAGTGGCCATGTCTCTGGAGCAGGAGAAACTATGTCTTTAAGAGATGTATATACATCAAGACGTCGCGTAGAAAATAATAAATAATAATCATCATATGTACCCATAAGAAAATGATCAATGTCTATAGAGTATAACTTCTATGGAGAAATGTAATATATATTGTTCATGTAGGTTTGTAGGACTTAAGGGCATGCATGTATCACAATTCATAAATGAGAGAAGTTTCATGAAAAAAAAATTAGTGAACACATCTGTGACAATGTAAATGGTAAATTACCTCTGGGTGTCGATGTGGTATGACAGGATTAGATTCTCAAAACTTTTAAAAAAACTTATTAGGAAATAAAATATTATACATTTAAATGACAAGTCTACAGAATCATGAACCTGCTCTGATACCACTAATATAACGACCCAAATAAAAGTATGATTTTTGAAAGAACGAATTTTTTTTCATATAAAGATTAATCCCAACTTACAGGACCAACACAATTTCTTAGTAACGGAAATATGTCTATTATACTAACTGATACAACAGAACTTTCTTATACTAATATATTTATTTTATGCAACTAAACATGTTAACACATATAATTATGTAACAAATCTTTAAACATAATTAACCGTGTTGACCACCGTATGATTTATTCACCTATTTAAACTCACTAACCCATTAAACTGAGAAATGAAACTTACTGGACTGCTGCTGATTTTTTTTGTGATACTACACCAATAGCAACTTAAACCATCTCTCTCCCACAAGCAGCAACTTAACATGTCATTAAAGAAACTTGCATATTAACAGATTAACCAAAACCACCAAACTTTTCAAGTTTTTATAGCAATAATTCACGCAGTATCTTTGTCCAAATTAAAAGAAAACAATGTTCGGATTAAGTGCTAAGTATGACAGTTGCATGAATGTTCAAAATACCATTTGCAAGTACTAATAAATAATGTTTGAGCTTATTTCAAAATAAAACGAGTATTGAACTCCACCGACCATACCTCGCCTTGCTCCTCAACCTATGGAAATAATTTATTGAAAAGGGTAAGTAAACAATAACTCAGTGGAAAAAATAATTTCGTCTACCATAATATGCACACATATTCATATAAACAAAATCATACACCATGAATTTTCTGTGACTATGATGATCGATCATGAAACTCGGCTAGAATTACCCGAGAACCAATTAAGAATCCCGACACCTGAAAGTGCCCTGGTTTATGTAACTGTGATAGTACTATGAGAGTACTCTATGACTGTGGGACTGTGAAATAATTCAATAAATGTAAACACGTCAGCACATACAGTAGACAAAAGATTTTAGAATTCCCCACCTCAAGTTTGCTGTAAAAATGAAAAAGATGAAATTCACGTCCTAAGCTATACTCCTCACAATTATCGTCACATAATAGCAATTATAGACATAATATCAATGAATAAGCTTATGGTAGACCTTATGTAAAACATTATCGAAATCTTGAAATGTGTAAGGTAAAATTTGGGAATTGGTTTCAAACATTGATGTCCTTTCTAAAGGAGGATTAATATAAGATAAGTAAAATGATAAGAAGCACCGAATCCATGAAAGAGTTATTGCTAGTGGAGGTCTTGACCTATTTCCTTTCACATAGGAGAAATTCTATTTGTACTCTCATACCTTATGTATAAACACCTTGCTAATTATGATTCCGAACGACCACTGCCCTCTTAATCCATTACTAATTACATCACTGGATAAAATTTAATTACTCCAATCACTACCGTTTTCTCTTTATCAATCGAAGGCAATGGCTCAAGAACCTAAAATTCAGAATACACATATTCCCTTAAAATATTAAAATTATGAGATATGTATCCATTCATTACATTATTCCTTAAAATAAAGTAGTCTACCTAACGAATGGGTGATATGTATATATACTGCATACATTAACTACCATTACTATTTCTTTCTTTGAGGATAGAAGAATACATGTGTACAGAGTATGATAGTTTACCTACGAGTCCAATACTACTGAAATAGCAGAAAAAATATTATCTTAGTTTGCAAAACTATGAGTAAGTTGAAACATTACTGTCAACAATAGTAAGCGATGATGGAGCGGAGTAGAAGAATGAGGAAGCACTCACGATGAGAGAAAACTAGGTTTTTTTAAAAAGCATAAACTGTTCACAAAACGGAGAGGGAATGATACGTGTATGTATTCTTGAATGTGAGTCGAAGAAGAATGTTAATGCACAAACTAATTAATAGATACAGGGCCTGCGTATTCTCCTATTCTGTTACGTATGGAGAGATTGAGGAGATCGTGGGTTGAAAGGTATAGATAAGGTATCATAATTTAAAGTCTCCTCATATCCTAAAACTTAGGGGGATAAATACGAGACTAAAACTAACCACAATATTAAATGTTAACTCATGAAGATATAACTGCCATGAAACATAAATAAGATTGCTTAAACCATAATAAAATAAAATAGTAATTAATTAGAAAAAGATGGCGGATGTTGTTAGGAAATTTATATTTTCTGTATAATTTAATTATTGGCAATATATTAATATTCAATTATATTAGCTATTCAAATAATATGTTGGGCTTAATTAAGTGATTAAAATAAAGTAAAAGTCCATGGGCTATATTATTTTATATGGGTCAATGAGTAGATACCCAATATTACATAAAAGGTGATTATGAGTGGTCTGATTTGAGTAATATATATAGATACCCTAGGTTATGGTCCTCGATACTAAGCTGCACGCAGTTTTCTCTTTCCCCATCTGAAGAGATTACGAAGGTCCTGAAGGAATCAAGAGGCTTAGTGGAGGAAGGCATTATACCTACTGATCTTCCGTTTAATTCCGCATAAGAAGATCAATGGATCTAGGTATTCCTTTTTCAATAATTTTCTGGATCTTGTTGAATCATGTTAGGGCTTAAGGTATTTTAGATCTTAATGTTTTATTTTCAATAAGTGGTATCAGAGCCACCTTAATTGTGATTCTCTGAGATCGGTATAAATTTTTTTTTTTAACAATTGAGACTGTAAACTGTTATTGATTAATCGGTCTCTTGATACAGATGCTTCAGAAAATTAGTAAATGATATTATTTCATTTTAACTTCGTAAATTTCTGCATAGTCAATTTTTTGATAATTTTTACAAAATGAGCTACTGGTTTCTATACGTCTAATCATCATTGAATATACCACATAGTTTTTTAGGTCATGTGGGTTAAGTTCTCAATAATCCTAAAATTTTAACTAATTAAAGGTTTATAATTAAGTTTCACATGATAAATTGATTTTATCTTGACATGTGGTCATTCAAAATGTCAGAAGCATTTATTGCCCATTAAGCTTGATTTTCGTGAAGGTTAAAAAAATTATTAAAGTTTCCAGTACGTCACATATAGCATTAGCAAATTTGTATCATTGGCTCTGAATCTTTTAATAATGTTTATGTATTCATGAGTTTTTTGTCCAGTTAAGCCATTTGGATTTATTAATTAAGTCGTGACATTTAAATGTCATTATTGTGTAATTTCGTGACAATCATGGTTAAATATACATTTCTACAGTATTTGACTATTGCAAAAAGGATTTTTATTCAATTTATGTTAAATGATTAATATGTGTAGGAGTGCTATTATTATTGATTATTTATGATCGATGCTTCAGTGAATTTACCAGTAATGCATTCTAAATCTTTTATATGAAGGTCACTAATTTTTAAGCATTGAAATATTGTGGTATTTTAATAATTTCAATTTATTTACTGCCAATTGCATATTTCTCCAATAAGGAAAAGATTTTCTGATACGTACAGTGTGAATTTAGGTGACTTGAATATTTATAAATTTAATGTAATTTGGTATATTTCTCCAATAAGGAAAAGATTTTCTGATATCTACAGGGTGACTTGAATATTTATAAATTCAATGTAATTTTCCATTCTTTCGCATTAAGATATTTATGCAATATCTTGCAATTTATTTTTTAATTCATAAATGTCACACATAATGTATGTATAGTGAGGGAAAAAAGAATCTCATTCAGAACCCATAATGAACCTGGATAAAATTGAGGAGATATTTTAATATCGTTTAATTAAATTTAATATTTTAAATATTTATTTAGTTAGTCTAGTAATTTTTCAGTTTAGTCAATTGAAGCACCATGTTGCCAAAGCAATCTCTGTGTATAGAGAAAGACTTTATTGATATAACATAGATGGGGGTGGAATTATTTATGTGTTCTGTGTTCGGCCCATAGGTAGACACAGTTTGACAGAATAATAACACACATGTGATAATTATCTTGATTGTTCATGTGAATATTAGTCGGTCCAAAGATAGACTCTTGTTTGACAGAACTTATTGTCAATACTTGATTGTTGCACCAAGATTACCGCTGTTGTTAATTTTTGTCCATAGACGAGGTTAATGTTATACTTGGTGTCTTGAGATGGGTCCCCAATTTGTTTTACTTATTCGTTCATAATTTGCTTTATCACATGAATATTTTGTGAGTATACTTAATTGTTCTCTACTTAGTTTCTGTTGCTACAGCTCCTAACTTCTCTTAACAAATCAATAACATCTCACTGCTTAATGGGACAAACTTCAAGACCTGGAAAGAGACCCTTGAGATTTTTCTTGGCTGTATGGATTTGGATCTGGCTCTTCGGTCTGATCAACCCACTGCTACTGCTGAAAATCCAAATGAGGCTAAAATTGTGAAGTGGGATCGATCAAACCAAATGTGCATGATGATCATGAAGCGCCCCATTCCGGAGGCATTTAGGGGCTCTATTGCTGAGAGCAAAAATGTCAAATCATTCCTTGAGGCTGTTGAGTAGTACTTTGCCAAAAATGAAAAGGCGGAGGCAAGTAATCTTTTAGCTAACCTTGTCTCCATGAGGTACAAAGGCAAGGGGAACAAAAGGGAGTACATCATGGAAATGTCTAATCTCACATTAAAGCTTAAGGCACTCAAGTTAGACATTTCTGATGATTTGCTTGTGCACTTCGTTCTAATCTCACTTCCGATGCACTTTGGGCAATTTAAAGTGATTTATAACACTCAAAAGGACAAATGGTCTCTTAATGAGCTTATATCTTACTGTGTGCAAGAGGAAGAGAGAGTGCAGAGAGATAGAGTTGAAAATGCTCACTTGGCTGCAAATGCTCAAGGCAAGAAAAAAAATCGACCTAATGGTACTGTGGTTGCTGCTTCAGAGCAGAAGGGTACTATGGTTGCTACTTCAGAGCAGAAGACGCAAAAGGTTGAACCTAAGGATGATAAATGCCACTTCTGCAAGAAGCGTGATCATTTTAAGAAAAATTGCTCCAAGTATATTGCATGACGTGTTAAGAAGGGTATACCTCTTACTTTGTATCTAAAGATACTTGGTGGGAAGATTCTGGTGCTACTACTCACATAAGTATGTCTTTGCAGGGTTGCTTGTGCTGCAGACTACCAAATGACGCTGAAAGATTCATCTTTGTGGGCGATGACAATAAAGTTGCAGTAGAGGCTATTGGAACCTTTAGATTGCATTTAAAGAGTGGCTGTTATTTAGAATTGTTTGAGACATTTTTGTACCGTGTTTTAGACAAAATTTGGTTTCTATTCTGCTTTGGATAAACTGGGATTTTCCTGGTCTTTTGGAAATAATAAAGTATGTCTCTTTCAAAATTCCAAATTTATTGGTGATGGCCATTTAATTGATAATCTTTACATGCTTGATCTTATAAATTCCAATAATGTTATTTTGTAACATATTCAAGAGGTACAAAGAGAAAATTTTCAGAGGATTCTGCCATTTTATGGCATAAGCGCTTAGGCCATATTTCTAAACAAAGAATTCAAAGGCTTGTGTCTGATGGAATCCTTAATCCCTTAAACCTTGTAGATTTTCAAGTCTGCGTTGAATGTATAAAAGGGAAACAAACTAATATGAAGAAATTATGAGCCGAAAGAGCTAAAGAAGTCTTAGAACTTATTCACACTGATATATGTTGTCCATTCCCTATGGCATCATATAATGGGGAACGTTACTTCGTCACGTTCATAGACGACTATTCTCGTTTTGGCTATCTATATCTGAGTCATGAGAAATCTCAATCATTGGACATTTTCAAGTCTTTCAAAGCTGAAGTTGAATTTCAACTCGGTAAGAAAATTAAGGTTGTCAGATCTAATCTTGGAGGTGAATACTACAGTTGGTTTGATGGATCAGGAGAACAACGTCCAGAACCCTTCGCACTTTTCCTCAAAGAATGTGGAATTGTTCCGCAATACACTATGTCAGGTTCTCCACGCATGAATGGTGTTGCTGAACATTGGAATCGGACTCTTAAAGATATGGTAAGGAGTATGATAAATCAATCCTCCTTGCCAGAGTCTCTTTAGGGAGAAGCCTTGAAAATAGTTGTATACATTTTCAATAGAGTACCAAGTAAAGCAGTTTCCAAAACCCCTTATGAACTTTGGATAGGCAAGAAACCTAGCATTAGACACTTACACATTTGGGGTTGTCTAGCTAAAGCACGGCCTTATAAGCTACATGAAGGAAAACTGGAATCAAGAACGATAAGCTGCTATTTTGTTGGTTACTCTGAGCATTCACGGGGGTTTAAGCTTTACCATCCCACATCAAGAACCTTTTTCGAGATGGGAAATGATAAATTTTTTGAGGATATTGAGTTTGAGAGGGAAGAGATTATGAGGAAGGTTATCTTTGAGGAAGATTCTGGAGTTGACGATGATTTGGTTACTTTACAAATCATTGCTCAAGAAACAACTCCAGAGACTCATATGAAAAACATTATTCCAAATCAAGACAATATTGAAATCCTTCCTCCATTAGCTGAAGAACAAACTCAACCACCTCAAGAAGTGCCATTAAGGAGATCCACTAGAGAGAGGAAAAAAATGCTATTTCAGATGATTACATAGTATTTCTACAAGAACATGAGGATGGCGTTGGTTTGACCGAAGATGACCCCATCACTTTTTCTCAAGTCATGCACAGTTCTAACTCTCAAAGATGGATTGACGCCATGAAATATGAGATGAAGTCTATGAGTGACAATGATATTTGGGATCTTGTTGAATTGTCTGATGGTGTGAAACCCATTGGTTGTAAATGGATATTTAAAACCAAAAGGGATTCAAAAGGTAATATCGAAAGATATAAGACTCGTCTAGTCGCTAAAGGCTTCACTCAAAAGGAAAGCGTTGACTACAAAGAGACTTTCTCTCCAGTTTCTTCGAAAGACTCTTTCATAACTATCATGGCACTTGTAGCTCATTTTGACTTGGAGCTACACCAGATGGATGTAAAGACTGCTTTTTTCAATGGAGACATTGAGGAAACAATTTATATGGCTCAACCTGAGAACTTTGTCTTTTAAGATGCAAAGTCTACAGTGTGCAAATTAAAGAAATCCATCTATGGTCACAAGCAAGCATCCCGTCAATGATATCACAAGTTTCATCAAATCATCACCTCTTTTGGTTTTGAGGTAAATGTTGTTGATGATTGTGTATATTGCAAGTTCAGTGGGAGTAAATATGTCTTTTGGGTTTTGTATGTCGATGATATTCTTCTTAGAAGTAATGATATAGGCTTATTGTATGAAACTAAAAGATTTTTTGGGAAGAAATTCGAAATGAAAGATCTTGGTGATGCCTCTTTTGTATTAGGAATCCAAATACTTAGAGATCATTCTCGAGATATCCTTGGATTATCGCAAAAGAACTATATCGATATGGTTTTAGGAAGATTCGGCATGAAAGGAAGCAAACCACTAGACACCCCTGTGGCTAGGGGAGAAAAATTCAGTCTTAAGCAGTGCCCCAGCAATGATCATGAGAAAAATGAGATGCAAAAGATTCCTTATGTGTCGGCAGTAGGAAGTCTTATGTACGCTCAAGTTTGCACTCGTCCTGATATGGCATTTATAGTGAGAGTTTTGGGAAGGTATTTAAGCAATCTAGGAGAGCACACTGGAAGCGTCCAAACGCGTAATACGTTACTTAAAGAGAACAATAGATGATATGCTTACTTATCGGAGGTTGAAAAATTTGGAGATCATTGGATACTCTGACTCCAATTTTTCTGGATGTCAAGATAGCAAGCGTTCCACATCGGGTTATGTGTTTACGTTGGCTGGAGGAGCTATTTCTTGGAAGTCTGCCAAACAGACTCTTGTAGCTTCTTCCACCATGGCTGCAGAGTCCATCGCTTGTTATGAAACATCCAATCATGCAATATGGTTTCGGAACTTTGTCACTGGGCTGCATGTGGTTGACGATATCGAAAGACCGTTGAAAATGTATTGTGATAATAGTTCAGCAGTGCTATACTCCAATAACAACAGAAGTGCTACTAAATCAAAATTCATTGAAATTAAGTACCTTGTTGTTAAGGAGAGAGTTCAAAATAAATAAATTTCTGTTGAACACATAGGAACAGACAGCATGCTAGCAGATCCACTAACTAAGGCATTAACCCCGAAGGTGTTTCATGAGCATACTGCTAAAATGGGTGTTATTTCTGATGTTAGTTTAGTGAGAGTTTATATTCTATGTATTGAACTTCATATTTAAGACATTCGGAATTCTATAGAATAAAGTTGATGACCTTTTGGTTTGTTTTGAATTCACTTAAGTTAATTTCCATTTTGTAACATTTGCATTGTGGATTGATCTCACTAAAGTTTAAAGTTGGACCAGTTGGAAATGGACATGTTGTTAATCACATTTTACACGTAATTTCTATGTTACTCACCATATTTGATCTATAAGTATATTAATATGGTGATTGTCGGGGTTTAATCATGAATAGTAATGTGGTGAATGCCATGGTAATTCCATTGTTAGTATATGAGATGGACCAGATTGTTGAAGGTAGTCTGAATGAATAGCATAAAGTTTTGCACTAAGGATTCTTAATATAATTGTCTTCGGAAAGTAATATATAGCCCAAGTGAGAGATTCTTAGGAAATTTATATTTCCTATATAATTTAATTGTGGGTAATATATTAATATTCAATTATATTAGCTATTCAAATAATATGTTGGGCTTAATTAAGTGATTAAAATAAAGTAAATGTCCATGGCTACATATTTGATATGGGCCAATGAGTAGATACCCAATATTACATATCAGGTGATTATGGGTGGTCTGATTTGAGTAATATATATAGATACCCTAGGTTATGATCCCCGACACTAAGCTGCACGCAATTTTCTATTTCCCCATTTGAAGAGATTACAAAGGTCCTGAAAGAATCAAAAGGCCTAGTGGAGGAAGGCCTTATACCTGCTGATCTTCCCTTTAATTCCACATAAGAAGATCAATGGATCCAGGAATTCCTTTTTCAATAATTTTATGGATCTTGTTGAATCATGTTAGTGCTTAAGGTGCTTTAGATCTTAATGTTTTATTTCCAATATATGTCACATATAGTCTCAATTAAACCATCATTCTCTTGGTTGACAGTTTTCAGTTCTTTAGAAGTTCAGAAATCTTCATCTCTAGAGGTTCTTGTGCAGTACCTGCTCTAGAAGAGAAAGCATTAGTACAGTTCATATCAAGATCAAAAGTAGACATAAACCTGCACGATGTTGGCACAACAGACACAACATGTGAGTCACTCTCAGAGAAATCCTCCTTTACACATTGTGTTAAGAACGCAATTTCTTCTTCATTTGCATCTGGATCTCCTTCAGAATCATTATCACTCAAACAAGCATTTAGGCTCATCTATTTCTTCAGAAGAGTATTAGCACATTCATTTGATAATGACCAAAACCAGTACATTCATCACAAATGATCTTTTTCTAAACTCAGGATCATACCAAAATTTTCTTTTTTGAGTGGATTTACGAACTGGAGTATAAGGGGAATGTTCTACCTTAGACTGAGTATTTGCTTTAGACTTGTTCTTCTTTTGTCTAAGATAAAACTCAAATATCTTAGCAAGTAAAGCAATACTGTTAGTGTCATTAGAAATGTTGTTTACTTTATTATTAACTTGCTTAATCTCAGTTATTGTAGACGTCTTACCAGAATTAGAACAAGAATAAGCACTAGTTTCACCTTTAAAAATGAGAACACCTTTTTCTATCATACGTAGAATCTTATTGAGACAAGTTTATTTCATAAGTTTTCAAGATACTTATCAGTTCAATATGACTCAACAGATTAGTGTTCCTAGATTCTTCTATAGCATATATTTTATCATTAAATCTCCTAGGAAGCGTACTCAGAGTTTTGTTTACTAACCTGATATTGGAGATAGGATCCTCAAGTGACTGCATCTCATTCACCACCTCATAGAGTCGCTCATTATATGATGAGATTGTCTCGTCTTTCTTCATCCTCAATCTCTCGAATTACGCTTTCAGCATCCTCGCCTTTGCCCTTTTAACACTTCCAGATCCGTCGCAGTGCTCTTGAAGCCTTTCCCAAGCATCTTTTGATGATGTACAGTTCTAGATTATGATGGACATCACTGTATCAACCGATGCGTTGATTGCATTGAGTGCTCTGTAGTTCAGCATCAACTGATTGTTCTCCTCAGCGGTCCATTCAAGCTCACTCTTGATGATTTGATCTCCACTTTGTCTTGAACTATGAGGGGTGTCCAGCCTGTCAGTATGGTCTTCCAATAACATTCATCAAGGACTTGATGTAACTCCTCATTCGGCTCTTGCATAAGGCATAATTGGTTCCATCAAGTATGGGAGGACGGTTGATCAATCCAGCGGAGTAAATCATGACTCTTCAATACTTAACAACAGGAATCAACACTTAGTACCGTCAAGTGTTGGCTCTGATGCCACTTGTCGTTGCGCCCATAAACTTGATAGCATATATTTGCAACACAAATTTAAACACTCACTAATATGCAAATGACATTATATTCCACAAGTATACGGGACTTATGTAGCAAGCAAATAGGTAAGGTATCGAATTCACACGGAATGAATAAAAATCTAATTAATTAAATACTTGTCCAAGAATAAGGAAAATATCAAGATGATTGAAAATTAAATAAACAATAAAATAAAATAATAAATATGCAATTACTGGACTCAACAAATGCAGAATATTAATTGGATGAAAATAAGAATAATAAAACAATTCTAGGTATTATACTTTCACTTGGTTCATCATGCAGTGGGTGGAACTTCTTAATTCAATTCTAGCATAATTTCCTAAAGAAATCTGGAGTTTATGTAATTAATTCTTTCGAATCTAATCACAAGTAGATCAATCAATGAATATAAAATCAACATAAATATCACATCAATTAACTACCAACAAATTTATCGGATTGAATTCTTTCACACCTTTTGTCTTACAGTAACGATACGACTACTAGATGTGTTATATGTGTGAAGTGATCAATATATATATTAACCCTCAACTTTTGTTTCTTGATTTAATAAACAGATATGAGTAATTGATCGCGAAACAATTAATCATGTAGAGAAATCACACATATAAAAGAAATAAACTGCTTGAATAAATAAAGGGTTCACACACCAAAACAATTCAAAACCAAACTACTTGTGCAATCCTAGAATCTGGAAGTTTAAAATTTCATTATGAAAATAAAGAAATAAAACAGATCTGAATTCAACATGAAATTAAATAAATTGATGAAACCCGAATGAAAGAATAAGCGTCGTCTCGTCCCTAGACTTTCGTCTTCATGACTCCAAGATGTTCTTCGAATTTCTTTGGATTCGGATTCACCTAGATATGATATGGAAGATGTAAGAAAAAGCAGATCTCAATTCAGAGTTGAAACGAAGGAGAACGGGCCGAAATAAAATATGAAAAATAGGGGCATGCACCAACACGGGCCATGTTACGTAACACAGCCTTGTAAGAAGTGGTCGTGTGCCGACATCTATTCATCCAACACGATCACTCTATGCCCGTGTTACAGCACAAGAGCAGTGTTGCAGCACACGAGCCGTGTTGCGTAACACGGCCCTGTAAAGAGAGGTTGTGCCTCTTTACAGGGCCGTGTTACGCAACACGGCTCTTGTGCTGTAACACGGGCATAGGGTGATCGTATTGGATGAATAGATGTCAGCACACGATCACTTCTTATAGGGCCGTGTTACGTACACGGCCCGTGTTGGTGCATACCCCTATTTTTCACATTTTGTTTCGGCTCGTTCTCCTTCGTTTCAACTCCGAATTGAGATCCGCTTTTTCCTACGTCTTCCATATCATATCTAGGTGAAAATAAAATTACTTCAATAAAAATAAAAATACTACAAAAATAGACATAAAAAGACACTAAAATCTAGGTGAAAATATCACTCATCACCTTCCTCCCTAACGGATGAGTTTTATTTACGGATCACTGGTACAAATTAATAATTGATAATTGTAGAAAATTATTTGAGGGTGTGTGGACTTCTCCAATTGTAAGACATACAAACTTGGGTAACGTACTTATATCAAATAATGGTATACAGTTAGGTTCAATAAATATGTATCCTCCCCAACAGAGTCACTGCTATTAAATTGCATGGCTGAAGGACAACGACTATTAATCATTGAGTCATAAGGTTAATTATGACGTATGAAATTAATGAGTAAAATCTTCTCTTGCGAATGTTCGGGTTTGTATACGTCCACACTAACGTGGCATGCAAATTCACGGTGCTTGAGATGTCAGTAAATTTATATAAAATTTAAATTCGAAGAGTTTGATCCTCGTATTTATTTATTTGATTCTCTGAATTTTAGAATAGTTTATTTCACTTGTTGTTAACTGAAAGAAATAATATTTACTTGTCCTAAATAAATGATTAGAAAGAATCTTGATTTTAATTCTTACTGCTTAGGAAAATTAAAATGTGTTCTTACTAAGGATGTCTTCTGATGCCTATTTAAGTCTTTAGTGAAGAGGTGAGAGGTGAGAAGTTCATAGAAATATGATGGTCTCGTGATACTCTTCAGATACTCGAGTAAGTTAGAAAGGCAAGAGGTCATGGTAAACTAGATGAATGAATTAGAAATACTTGAAATAGAAATTGAAGGGGAAGCCTAGCTCAATTTATTTTTCAATGTTTGCCTAAACGTTTCGAGCAAGTTTCACCTGAATAACAATAAGTTTTATATGGTGGGAAACTTCTGACAAAACGTGTGGCAAAGGAAAACCAATTTCATCAAGAGGTGAACAAGGATAGTATTTTATTCACTAGTTGTTGAAACATGATTAATGATGGTGTTTACTGACACGTGTTGTGTAAATACCGAAATTATTAAATGTTTTAAATATAGTGATGATAAGATAATTTAATACATGGGTAAACTACGAAAGTAGTTGCTGTTACCGTGGGAGTTGTTTGTTTATCTTAAGATAGGAATAAACGTTTGATTTTGAGGAATTGTCTTTACGTACGTTTTCATAGAAAAAATTTCATTTTGATTTCTATGCATTTACGGATGGATACTTTATTTCATCTAAATGACATGGTCATTAAAATGAAAGGATGGAGCTATAATCTGTTATAGTACATTGATGGACAATTTGTACACTCTTAAATCATGTTTATCCCACGGTGCAACAAATATTAATTAATACTGCATCTTCTAATCTTAGTAAGAGAAAGGAACCTTTGGCGATGAACCAAACATACTTTTGGCATCTAAGACTAGATCATTTTACTTATGCACGATTCGAAAGTTGATAGCCGATGAACCGTAAAGGTTATTGGAAGTGGAAACTAACGAACTTATAAGTCTTGCTTGGAAGTGAATATGATAAATTGCCTCTTCAAGGAAAAGGGGTATAGACCCATGTAAAGATACGTTGGAAATAGTTCATTATAATTTATGCGATCCTAAGATTATCCCAGAGAGAGATGTTTATGAATATTCAAAGATTATTCTAGAAACAAGATATATTTATTTGATGCACTGCAAGTCTGAGTACTATGATTAATTCAAGAAGTACATGGCTGGTGCAGTAAAATGTCATGAAAAATATATCAAGTTATTATGATTTAATTGTGGTGGCGAGTACCTCTTAGGATAAGTAGGAGCTATTAATCAGAGGTTGGGATTGAATCCCAAATTGTCAACACCGGGCAAACCCTAGCTGAATGGTGTAGCGGAAAGAAGGAATATGACTCTTATGGAAAATGTTAGATAGATGTTGAATTATTTGGAATTACTAAATTCATTTTATGGATATGCTCTAGAAACAGCATGTCGTGTAGTGTTTATCTGTTTGTGAGATATCCTAGAAAAATGGAGGGTGATGATTTATTTAGTCCAAAAGATCGAAAAGTGATTGTTAACATGAACACTAGATTTTTTGGAAATGGACTATGTAATAAATCACAAAGTCATGTTTAAAATGTTCTAAAAGGTGTGAGAACGGAAACACAAATTTTAGTACCAAGACTACAAGAGGATGTACCACAAGTAAACTGCATCGCGTGTCACATCTGATACACAATTGCATTTAGTGCCTTGTCGTAGTGGGAGGGTTGTTTTACAACATGATATATTTATATTTTGGGAAAGTCATGAGACTTGGTCCCTAGTAAACATGAAATTGGCATATGGACAAGATGAAGCACTACAAGGTCGAAATGCGAATCTTAGTAAGTTGCAATGAATTTTTAAATAAAATTTAGGGATTCTAAATCAAATCCGGGAGCTTGTAGGACCACTAAATGATGTAAAAGCCGTTGGAAGTGGTCATACAAAATAAAAGAGGATCACATAGTAAGGTGAAAGCATTTAAGTTATGTTCAAATCAATACGGATTCTTTTGTTTGTTGCTACTCATATTAAATATGAAGTAAGACAAATAGATGTCAAGACAACTTTCCTGTTTGGAAGTCTTGAGGAAAACATCTTTGTGGAGCAACCAGAGTGATAAGAGCATTTTGAATGTAAGCTTAAAAATGTCCATCGGTGGACTAAAGCAAGTTTCAAGATCATGGAATATCCATTTTGATAAGGAAATCTAGTCGTATGGATTTAATCAATGCTCGGATGGTTCTTGTGCATTGAAAAGAGTGATGAAAACGTGGTGGTATTTTTTGTATATACGTAGATGGCATCTTGCTCTTTAAAAATGATGAAAGAATATTGTCGGACATATGGGTATGGTTAATAAATCAGTATGAAATGAAGGACTCAAGAGAAGCAAAGTATATCCTTGTAATCATAGTAATAATGATCACAAGATAGGATGTTGTGCTTATCTTGAGCTTCATGAAATGATACAATCCTTACTCGTTTTAGCATGTGACTTTATCTAAGGCTTTGTGTCTTAAGACACTGATGCGCATTTTCTTTGCATGCAAAATTAATCCCCAAGTGTTAAGGATATCAGTTGCAGCTTAAGCAAGCGACCAAGTGATTATCAAACCCAAAGGACGACGTATTATCAATTTCATTATTTACTAAATTAATTAAGACAAGGCAATAATGTTTGAGGATTTAATTATTAACTAATAAATAATTAATTAAAATAAAATAAACACTAGAAGAATACGAAAATGGATCAAGTAGGAGAATAGGTAGCTCTAGGGTAATCCAGTTTCACTCATTAATCTCCCTTTCGTGTGTTGATGTCTGACTCTGCCTTATGGAATATGGACGCATCACTAAACCATGCATATCTACTCTATAGACACAAGTAAACATGAGTGTAACACGTGTGAATAACCTCAGAGAAAGAGATATAATTTCACCCCCTTTCTAGGTACTATCAGTATTAATTATTTCCCTGGCCAATTGGTACTCTAACCCGAAATGATCTCCCTGTATAGGTGATAGGCATTTTCTCAACACACAATTTAATCTCCAAGTATGAAGGATATTAATCGTAGTTTCGAAGGTGACCAAGTTATATATCGAACCCAAGGGACAGATAAATATCAATTTAATTATGTTCTAGAAAATTATGACTATGTTGAAAAATATAATGGTTGTGATATTAAGTAACAACTAATAATTAAAATAACAAGTAAAAATAACAAAAAGAAGAGATAGTAGGTTGTGATCAAGTAAGATGATAGGTAGTTCGTCAGGTCATCCAGTTCCACTTATTAATTCATACTTTCGTATGACGGTGTCCGACTCTGCCTTGTTATTTATGGACATATCACTAAACCATGCAAATCTACTCTATAGACACAGGTAAATAAGCGTATGACATGTGTGAATATCCTCGGAGTAAGAGATATAATTCACCCCCTTTTCTAGGTACTATCATAATCAACTATTTCCCGTGCACTTAGTACTCTAACCCGATTTGATCTCCCTTTATAGGTACTATGAAATTATACTCTATATCCTACTTATTAACCGAATATGATTCAATTAATAAGTATTCATATAAGATAGTTCTAATAAGACTTCGGAATCCCTTCATTTAGAATTATAATATAAAACCCTGCTCAACAGTGAATGCACTCAACCTATAACCACGTAATATATTCAGACTCTACACAATAATTATTGATGCACAATAATTATTGATGCACAAAATGACCGTGAGTATGGATGAAAAATGCGCAATCTTATATAAAATAAACCACAAGTAGTGTTGTACGGAGTTTACACACGAAAGACAAATTAACTCATGAAACCTTCATAACCCTTGAACTACCGAAGCGGCTCTAGCTCATGATTGATCTAAGAACAATCATGGTTAGTTGGGCCGATCTTACTTGAATCTCCAGCGGAAATTTGTCACATCCCCTCCGGATGATGGAAGATCACTCTCCTCCCAACTCTACGTCTCCATGTCTCCTTGTATGATATATGATATCAATCTATGATACATAAGCCTTCTTTTATACTTATAATCACGTCTCCTGGGCTTGGAATGAGCTTTTTAAGTGATCACACGCATTGACAGTGTAAAAATACGGATATGGAAGTTCCAAAGCATCGATTCGACCTCCACATCAGGTCGAATCAACCACCACAAGTCAAACCAGAGGTCGAACTTGCCTACAGTAAGTCCCAGACGTTTGATTTGACCAACTGACCAGGTCAAATCGATGCGACGAGGTCGAATCAGCATCCTAGCTAATCGATTCGACCTTGATTCGACCTGATGCCCAGGTCGAATCCTTCAGTCTTGTCGAATCCACCTTCTGTACAAGTTGTATCACCAATTCGACCTGAAGGCAGGTCGAATTGACCTTTCAGGTCGAATCAAACTCCTGCTTCGCCCAAACGATGGCTTCGACTTCTTTTCTTCCATATTCAACACTTTTCACTCCGATTTCCTTCGAAAAACTACTCAAATAGCTCCATCAACACCTGATTCATGCCTTTTCACAATATTTATCGATTTTCAACTGATTTCATCCTTTAAAAACTTCAAAATAGCACAAATCTAGGCACAAGATTTGTGAATTTACACACTCATCAAACCCCTAAACTTACATATTGCCCGTCCCGAGGCAATGCAATTAAACCAAGGAGTCGTGTATAATTCACGAGATCACCAAGTACAACACATATTACACATGCAACTTCATCAATTTAAAAACAAGTATATCCTGCATCATACATATCATTCATGCAAAACATCACTCAATCATAATACCATTCGGAGTACTAAGTCATCTAGCTCACAAGATAAGTGTTTACTCTCTCACTCAAGTGCTAATCGCACTTTAACAGGTTAGTGTATACGCTTATACTCAATCCATACGAACGCGTAACCATAAGCTTGGCAAGGGTCTCAAAAATCAACTCACAATCAACTAATGACTAGGATCACAAAGGACTTGTCTTTGGGTTGTAATGTTGGCTCTTTGGAAAGGGTAGAAAAATTTAGATAAGTGACTCAAACACTAGTAGAGAGTTACCTTGGAGGTTCTTTATTTCTTCATTCGGCTTCATATTCTCCTCCAATTTCTTCTCTTGCACTTGCAATTTTGAATTTCCTTATCTTTCTTGCATCAACCTCATTCTTCTTTTGATAGCTCGGGTACCGGTTGTAGGCACTACCCTTTTCGAACAACAATCGGGGTACCAGTTTTAGGCACTACCCCTAAACAAGATTTAACCATGTACTTTTCTTGCTTCACTCAACCATATTCTAACTTCCTTCTTCCTCTTACAGCACTTATTCACCTCAACTCTCTCTACAAATGAATAGGGTATTTACAAAGCTCAAGTAAAGGTAAAATAAGGCTCTTTTATTCGGCTTGCCAAAGAAAAAGCTTTTAACGGCTCAAACGGGGCTACCAAAGGTTTATAATTAATAGGAAGGTAAATTTTTGTCTAAGTGACTCAAATAATCAAAAATGGCCTAAGATCATATCCTAGTAATGCATCAATTGTAAGTCTCATACAAGACTCCAAGCCAAGCTCTAGAATACGTTCATATAGTTGATTATCTCAAGAATAAACTATCATGACCAAGCATGATTAAAAGGCTCAAATCCTCACATAGGTAAATAGAATCCTAAGTACTCCTCATAGCACATAATCAAGATCAATTCCACAAGAACTCTACATACTTATCAAATTATACATGCTTCTCATCAATGAAAATTAACACATGAACATATGAATGCACAAAAATCCATCGACCCATATATCAAATCAATCATACAAGTATCTCTACAATCCCCACTCATGAAACATAGAAAAACGGGGTTAAGAACACATTTTTCTGGCCCAATTTGACCTCGATTCGACCTCTTGAAGAGGTCGAATCGACTCCATCATGGTCGAATCAACATTCTGGACAACTTCCGCCTTTGATTCGACCTTGATTCGGCTTGCTCCCCTAGTCAAATCGGCACGCCTCTGGTCGAATCAACACACTGTAAGATTAAGGTCTCCGATTCGACCTCAATTCGACCTCAGCTGCGGTCGAATTGAAACTGTCGTGATCAAATCGGCTCACTGGAAGATTACACACTTTGATTCGACCTTCATTCGACTTGGTCCTCTGGTTGAATTGCCAGGCCTCAGGTCGAATCGGGCTACTGGACAATTTGTACCCCTTGATTCGACTTGCAAGCTTTAATTCGACCATGCCCCTTGGTCGAATTGGCTCCTTAAGGCTCCAAAGTTGAGATTTCTTCATCCCCTACACACTTCAAGCTTAACAAATGAACGTTAGGTACCAAACTTCATCAGGAATCTATCTTAAAACTTAACATTCATGAGTAACTCCGCAAAACAACTCAAAACACGGAACAAAACACCACTAAACATTAGGCAAATTACAAAAAATAGACACATAAAAACTGGTTAAAGTTTTAAGTATGCCGCAAAAAATTAACTCCCCTAACAAACGTCACAAAGAAAAGATTATACTATCGGTTCTTATTGAGGTAAGTACATCACACCCCTCTCCCAAATTTAGTAGAAACTATAGTCGAAACTAAGTTTTCAAAGAGATGTATTTGCCGATAAGTAAGCACTTCAAATATAAAATTTTTTTACTCACACGAAAGAAATAAAGCAATAAAATGGGAGGGAAAGTCCCCAACAGACGCTCTTGTTTAACGTCGGAGAGTCATGACGGAATGCATAATATGTAGACTACTGACTAAGAGGGCGTTCTTCTTTCATCTTTACCTTCCAATACTTTCTCCCCCTCTTATCATCCACACTTACCACCTTACCTTTCTTATGCACCATACGATTAGTAGAATCTCCTTCCTCAAGCTTTCTCGTCTCATTCCTATCAATCTTCCACTCAATATCAAAATCACTCCTATCACCATCAAGATCAAGGTCAGGATAAAATTGATCACAAAATAAAGAACGAGAGAAATGACTTCCAAATTTGTGGGTATCCGGTGGTAAGTTAGGAGGCTTCAAGTAGGCATCATCTTCTCTTCCTTTGTCTACATCCTTCTTCTCAACCTAGATTTCTCCAATGCATACCTATCATCACCCAAAGCAAGTAAGTTCTCAAGATATTCAATACATTCCTTATTGGAAAGATCATCAAGCTCCGTAGTGGGATAAGTAAGAGACTCCATCAAGCATGTCGCAAGAGGGTCCTTAGACAGGATCAAAGACATATCTTCCTTCACAATCTCCTCCATCACATCAATACTATGACATTGAGACTCCATGGGCATCTTCATTAATTTGTCAAGGTTGAATAACACCTCTTATTTATCCATCCGCAATCTTAACCCAGCAGTAGCAAGGAAAGGTCTCCCCAAGATAAGAGGGATATTATCCTTGTCATCTTCCATATCAAGTACAAGAAAATCCACAGGAAAGACTAGTTTCTCCACTTTGAAAAGAACGTCTTCAATGATGCCTTTAGAAAACGTCATTGACCTGTCCGCCAATTGTAGAGCAACTGTTGTAGGAGATAACTCCACAAACCAAGCCTTTGAAAGATAGACAATGGCATCAAATTGATGCTTGTCCCAAGATCGCACAAGGTTCGTCTTGCCGGCCCTTTTCCAATCTCACACAAGATAGTGAAGCTTCCCGGATCCTTCATCTTCTGTGGCAGCTTCCTTTGGATGATCGAGCTATAATTTAAAGACAAGTTCACCATCTCAACTCCGTTCAAGCTTCTCTTCTTCAACAATATGTCCTTAAGGAATCAGGCATAGTACGGCATCTCCAATATTACCTCAGAAAAAGTAATACTCAAGCTTATCTTATTTATGATATCTAAAAACTTTTTGAACTTCTCTTCCAAACCTTTCTTAACCAGCTTATAAGGAAACGGCGGAGGTATCTTTGTTTTGGGAATACCCCTTTCATCACGCTCGACCTTCTCCGCTTTATCTTTCTCGGCTCTCAACCTCTTAGCTCTTTCCCACTTCTTCTGTGCTATGATCTCAGTATTCTACTCATTCGGAACCTGTTCACATCACGAAGAGTATTCAGTGAAGAAACAGATGCAGTACGGGTTTGACCTGGATTCAACCTGAAGATCTGGTCGAATCAGGCACATAGTGGTCGAATTGATCTTTTGGAACGCGATTCTCCCTCTGTCTCTCCGATTTGACCTGGATTCGACCTGAAGGTCTGGTCGAATCAAGTTTTCCTAGTTGAATCGACTCACTGTATGATTTATGCCCTTCGATTCGACCTAGATTCAACCTGAAGGTCTAGTCGAATCAATAGGCTGCTGGTCGAATCGGGCTTCTGATAAAACAGAGTGCTCTAGACGGGTGGATTCGACCTGGATTTGACCTGAGGGCCAGGTTGAATCAACTTGATGTTGGTCGAATCGTGCTTCTAATAGAACAGAGTGTTCTAGATGGGTTGATTCGACCTGAATTCGACCTGAGGGCCAGGTCAAATTGACTAGACGTTGGTCGAATCGAGGCTCTTTTACTTCCAGATCATATCATGTAGGCCAATTCGACCTCTCATGTTGGATTCGACCTGTGGTGTAGGACGAATCGGGGTCGAATTGAGCTCTTGACGTCTCCAATTTCAATTCTGGTCTTATCGATCCCTCGTACTGTGTTCCAGACCTCCATGTAATGACGTTGTAGGACTTTGGATTCTCAATACTTTGAGACAGGAGCTTCCCTTTCTCAATAGTTTGAGAGAGCTTGTTAATGCTACCTGCCATCTCCCCCATCAACAATGTAAGGTCCTTCACTTTCTTTGATAAATTCTCATGGTTTGCATCAATCTTCTTTTCTAACTTGGCCTCAAGACGATCCACTCGAGCATCATTCCTAGCCATGTACCTGTTCACCGTATCCTCAAAACTAGGCTTTCCTTCTTCCACTTTCGCACCCAGATCAACACCCATTGGAGGTTGAACTGCATTATTTGGATTGCTCCATGAAAACTCCGGCCTCCTAGGCTGTTGATAATTACCCGGGGGACCACGGTTGTTGTAGTTTCCCTGGATATTCTTGTTGCCCTGATTTTGATACCTTGTTCCTTGAATACTTTGGCCCATAGCATAGTTTTCTTCTTCCATATCCTCTTGGATCGTTCCATCATTTATAACTTTCTGCTGCATGATTGGTACGCGCTTAGATATATCGCTGATTTGCTTTTGTTGGGACTCAAGTAGCTTGTTGATATTTGACAAGGTAGAGACGATCTCATCTTCTCTACTTGTTTTCACCATAGCATGTTCAACCTTAGCAACTTTTCCAAGGACGTAAGTACCTCTAACTCTACCAGTTGGCCAATCTCTCGAGTTTATCAAAATATCTTCAAACAACTTCTCGGCCTCTACGGATGACTTAGTAAGCAATGCTCCATTAGAAGAAGCATCCAATAACATACGTGAATCATAGTCCAATCCATTGTAGAATATGCTGATATATTGAGCTTTAGATAGCCCATATTGAGGACACTTACGAAGCATGTCCTTGAATCTGTCCCACGCTTCACGAAACTTCTCTCCACTACCGATAGCGAATTGGTTAATGTCTTGCTTCATCTTGAACACCTTTGAAGGTGGCATGTATCTCTCCAAGAACTTCAACTTCAATTGCTCCCAAGTCAGTTGCATTAATAGTGTATTACCAATCTCTTGCCCTTTCAGTAAGTGAGAATTTAAACAAGAGGATCTTCTGCGCATCTTCATGTTCTCCTTCATCTTTTTGAGTACTTGCATAGCCCAAGGACTTGTTTAGATGCTGCTGGGGATCCTCGAAAGACCTTCCTGAAAGGAGTACCTTTCTATCATGCTAATAAGAGCGGGGTGAAGATTGAAATCCGCATTAGCCCTACTCGCTCCTAGAAGTCCAAAATGTCCAGCCCCGTTATTCTTGAAGACTACACGGATGGCCAAATTATCCGGATTGGCCCTTTCGTTGGCTATGTCGACTTCCTCTGCTGCTGCGTTTGGATCAACCACAGTTTCAGTCGCTTTCGAGTTCGGTTCGCCCACTTCAACTCCAAAATTCAGAGTTGTAGTTGGTTCTTCTTTCTTATTCTTACTCTTCTTCTTCTTCTTCCTCGATGATGCTCCGATCTCAAGATTATATGTTTCCAATTCACCTTTCTTTGATCTCGTAAGCATATACCTGAAAAGAATAAGAGTTAAAAGAGTAAAACAAGAAAAAAATAGTCCTAATAAACTAGAAATAACAAAAAGATATTTTAAGCAGTCCCCGACAACGGCGCCAGAAACTTGATAGGCGTTTTCTCAACACACAATTTAATCCCCAAATATGAAGGATATCAATCGTAGTTTTGAAGGTGACCAAGTTATATATCGAACCCAAGGGACGGATAAATATCAATTTAATTATGTTCTAGTAAATTATGACTATGTTGGAAAATATAATGGTTTTGATATTAAGTAACATCTAATAATTAAAATAACAAGTAAAAATAACAAGAAGAAGAGATAGTAGGTTGTGATCAAGTAAGATGATAGGTAGTTCGTCAAGTCATCCAGTTCCACTTATTAATTCATACTTTCGTGAGACAGTGTCCGACTCTGCCTTGTTATTTATGGACACATCACTAAACCATGCAAATCTACTCTATACACACAAGTAAATATGCGTAGATACATGTGAATATCCTCGGAGCAAGAGATTTAATTCACCCCTCTTTCTAGGTACTATCATAATCAATTATTTCCAGTGCACTTAGTACTCTAACCCGATTTGATCTCCCTTTATAGGTACTATGAAATTATACTCTTTATCCTACTTATTAACTTAAATATGATTCAATTAACAAGTATTCATATAAGATAGTTCTTATAAGACTTCGGAATCCCTTCGCTTAGAATTATAATATAAAACACTGCTCAGTAATGAACGCACTCAACCAATAACCACGTTATGTATTCAGACACTACACAACAATTATTGATGCACAAAACGATCGTGAGTATGGATTAAAAACGCGCAATCTTATATAAAATAAACCACAAGTAGTGTTGTACGGAGTTTACACACGAAAGACAAATTAACTCATGAAACCTTCATAACCTTAGAACTACCGAAGTGGCTCTAGCCCATGATTGATAAAGAACAATCATGGTTAGTTGGACCGATCTTACTTGAATCTCCAGCGGAACTCTGTCACAGCCCCTCCGAATGATGGATGATTACTCTCCTCCCAACTCTACGTCTCCACGTCTCCTTGTATGATCTATGATATCGATCTATGATGCATAAGCCTTCTTTTATACTTGTAATCACGTCTCCTGGGCTTGGAATGTGCTTTTTAAGTGATCACATGCATTAATGGTGTAAAAATACGGATATGGTAAGTTCCCGAGCATCGATTCGACCTTCACAACAGGTCGAATCAACCATCACAAGTCGAACCAGAGGTCGAACCAGCCTACTGTAAGTCCCAGGTGTTCTATTCGACCAACTGACCAGGTCGAATCGACGCGAAGAGGTCGAATCGGCATCCCAGCCAATCGATTTGACCTTGATTCGACCTGATGCCCAGGTTGAATCCTTCAGTCATGGTCGAATCCATCTTCTATACAAGTTGTATCACCAATTCGACCTGAAGGCAGGTCGAATTGACCTCCTTCAGGTCGAATCAAACTCCTGCTTCGCCCAAACGGATGTTTTTTACTTCCTTTCATCTGTATTCAACACTTCCACTCCGATTTCCTTTGAAAAACCACTCAAATAGTTCTATCAACACCTGATTCATGCCTTTTCACAATATTTATCGATTTTCGACCGATTTCATCCTTTAAACACTCTAAAATTGCACAAATACAGGCGCAAGAATCGTGAATTTACACACTCATCAATAGGTACTATAAAATTAGCCTCTTTATCCTACCTAATAACCTGAATTTAATTCAATTAATAAGTATTCATATATGAAAGTTCTAATGAAGCTTCGGAGTCCCTTCACTTAGAATCATAACATGGAATCCTGTTTAATGGTGAACGCACTCAATCTACAACAAAGATGTATATTCAGACTCTATATACCAATTGAAGATGCACAAAACGACTGTGAATATGGATTAATAAAGCACAATCATATATAAAATAAACCCACAAGTAGTATTGTACGGAGTTTACACACGAAAGTTCAATTAATTCGTAAAAACTTCACAACCCTAGTTCTACCAAAAAGGCTCTAGCCTATGATGTTGTGAAGAACAATCATGTGTTGGATAGACCTTACCCAGATGTCTGGAAAATTACAAGATAAATTAGAAAATGAAATAAACCCTAGATGCGTGAGTCGTCGCGTCCTTCTCTGTCTTGAATCCTCCTTTTGGTTCTCCTCTGATTCCACAAACGAATCTTCAAAGTGATGGATGGATGGAGGAAAGAATGTGGATGATGGTTGTGAGGGTGTAGTATTGTTGTGGCCTCTCTAATCCAATCTCAATTAATAATTATGTGATCCACATCCCCTTTTATACTTGTAAGCTCTCCTTATGGACCTAGGAAGGAATTTTCTTGGAAAATACAAAAATAAATGCAATGGGATCTAAAACACGCGACACACACTAAGTTGTGTAAAAACATGCACAAATTCAAAAATTCTCGGAAATTCTCGTTGGCAGCTGCGCGACTTCACGATTTTGAGCATAACATCCTCTTCAAAACTCCGATTTAAGTGATTCTTATGCTCATGTAATCCTCTTTTCCTTGGATTTCTATCGATATAAAGAACTTACAGAAACTCCAATATTTGTATGTGTAACAAGTCATGCAAAGTGGCCCAGCCGTTCTATTCGATACAGCTTGCGCGACGTTATCTCTTTTATCATAACTTTCTCATTTCGAATCCGATTGAGGTGTTCTTTATGCCAAAACGACCCTCTCTTCTGTGGCTTTAGAACTATTTATCACACTTCCAATTTAGAGCTCTACACAAATACAGAAAAATTACACAAGTTGGACGTGTATTTTTCAGTATCCTTGCACAAATTGCACATTTTCTCCAACTTTGCACTTTTGATCCCTTTTTCACCTAAAACACAATAAAACATCTTAAGTGCACCTTTTTCTCAAATATATTGAATATAAGATACTTGTGAGAATATATGACAATAATTCCCATCAACAAGGTGTTAGATTGGATACTAAAACACGCTTATTTTCACTCTCAACAAACCCCCAAACTTAACCGTTGCTCGTCCCGAGATAAAAAATAAAAATAAAGAGAAAGAGAGAGTAAGAAAATTAGCGAGGAAATAAGGATTATGATAAATACCACATTCTAAATACAATTGTCCTCAACTTAGATCATGCAACTTTCATTACATGTAATAATCAATTCATAGCATACAAGTGAAGACAATCACCACCAATTCAAATGCTCCATCAACATGTTCTCATGGGAAGTATATATCACTCGCACTCAAGTGTAAGATATGTACACTCATGGGTTAAGGTATTTACGCTCAGATTCAATTCAAGTGCATGCGTAACCATAAGCTTGCCAAAAGTCTCAAACTCTCCACCACTATTATTATGATTCGATAATGAGATCAAAAAGGACTTTTTTTTTTGATGTAATATTGGCTCTTTGGTAAGGGTAGGAAACATATGGATAAAGTGACTCAATTAGTAGAGAATTAAAACTGGAGATCTTTTGTACTGCATATTTTTTTACACTTCAAGGCTATCCAGCTTCATGCTCTTCTAATTTTCTTTTCTCTCCTTTTTCTTCAAGCTCAACATTTTTTCCTTCTTTTCTTTATTTTCTTTCTTGAGGTACCAGTTTCGGGAACTACCTCTAACATCTCGGGGTACCAGTTTCGGGCACTACCCCTAAACAATTTATTTTTAAGCTCATAATCACTTGTACAATTCCAAACATTTTATTCCTTCCAAACTCCATCAAAATCAACTTCACACACTTTGACAGCATTTAATTCTCCACTAAATATAGGAATTTCAGACTAAAATAGGATATGAAAGTGGCTATCTTCGTAGGTTGCCAAAGAAATAAGGCTTTTAGGCTCAACGGGGCTAACTACGGATAATCATCATTCGACAGAAAATTATTTGCCTAAGTGACTCATAAATTCAAGAATGGCCTAAAATCATCTCCTGTTATCTAACATAACATGCACTCTCAAGTAAGACAAGAGGCAAGTTCTAGAATACACACACAAGAACGATACTCACCAGAAAGAAATATCATGTAATTATATACATGATCAATGAGGCTCAAAATCTTACATGGGTTTTTATCAAGTAACAGAGCATTTTTCATGGTAAGCAATATCCTACAAGTATACATAGAACTTCATATCACAATATAATTCAAGTACAATTCCTTCATCAATTTCAAGAGCATATGAATATCAGCACGATTTAAACATATAAGCTCACATGGATCACAAGTACAAACTCAATCCTTCCACTCTCATGAATTAAAAACACACAAAAAATTAGAAAAAGAAAATGAGGACACCCGATTTCTCCTTTGAAGTATGCACGAGCTCTTTGAGTTATTCAACTCGATCAGGTCAAAGCCTCAGTTTACCTGTTTCTATCATCAAAGCTCAAACACACCTCATCATCAAAGATTCATCAATAATAATATAGGAGAACTATAAGAAAGACTCAATTGACTATCTAATCGACTCCACACACTAGACACACCACTGAAAACTTGGTAAATTGTAAAAAATCGACACATCAAAATTGATTAAAGTTTCAACATACCGCAAAAAATCAATTCCCCTAGCAAACATTACAAAGAAAAGATTATACTCTTGGTGCTGGAATGAGGTAATAACATCACAACCCCCAAACTTAGTAACCGTAAGTCAAAAATAATTTTGAAAAGAGATGTAATTGCCGAATAGTAAGTACCTTAAATATAAAAATTTCTTACATACACGAAATAAATAAAGCAATAAAATGGAAGGGCAAGCCCCAACAGGCGCTCATGTTTAACGTCGGAGAGTCATGACGAATGTAACCTTTTTAACTACTTGATCGAAGAATGGTCTTCTCGCATCCTCACCTTCAAATACTTCCTTTTTCTCTTCTTGTCTACATTCAACACCTCACCTTTCTTGGTCACAAGTATATAATCCTTGGAATTTCCTTCCTCCCATGGCTGTCTAGACTCCTCCTTGTTAATCTTCCATTCAAATTCAGAATCACCTGTCCTATTAAAATCAAGATTAAACAAGTTAGAAATCACATCTATGCTCTTGCATGATTGAGTCTTCATTGGCATCTTCATTGAATGATTAAGAGAGAAAACCACATCTTCATTATCCATCTGCAGTCTAAGCTTCTCGGCTCTTAACCTCTTTTCTCTTTCACACATATTTTTCACTATAAGCTCAGTATTCTACTCTTGGGATGGCACTAGAGTGTTCGAAATAACAGGTGTAGCATTTGGTATCGAAACAGGCATTGAACGGGACTGCTCGACCTCCGTTCGACTTGGGTAGGTTGGTCGAGCAACTTGTCCTTAGTCGAACAACGTAGGCGATCGCGACCTATGCTCCTTCATGTGTTGCTCGACTTCTGCTTGACTTAGGTGGTCTAGTCGAGGAACCTGGTCCAAGTTGAGTAAACCTCCTGATCGAAAGCTACCCGTGGCCAGGTGCTGCTCGACTTCCACTCGACTTGGATGGTCTGATCTAGCAGAAAGGTGCTGGTCGAGCGGAAAACCTGAAATCAGAGTGTCGTGATTCTATTTTTCCGAAGCTTGCTCGACCTCAGCTCGACCATCAGGTCTGGTCGAGCTGATGTGGTTTGGTCGAGCAATTCTACTGTTTTCTTCGTTCTCGCTCGCGGGCATCGTCGGACCATCGTACTGCATGTCGAACCTTAATGTGATGGCATTATTCTTCAACATTTGTGTCAATTGATTCACATTTGCACCCATCTGCCCCATAATCGAAATAAAGTCCTTCAACTGCTCAGATAAATCTGCATGATCATCATTCATGGAAGCCTCAAGACGATCAATCCTTGAATCATTTTCAGTCATGTATCGATTTAAGGTATCTTCAACATTCTTCACTTCATGCTGCGGCATACTAGGCCCCCTTTGTGTCAACTTTGTAATCTGGCTCTGCTGGGACTCTAGTAGCTTGTTGATGTTAGTTAAACTAGAGACGATCTCATCATCCCTATTTGGCGTCACCACTTGATGTTCAACTTGTGCCACCTTACTTAGTACATATGATCCTCTTACTCTTTCCGTATGCCAACCACGTGAATTCATAGAGATCTCTTCAAACAACTTTTCTGCTTCTATTACTATTTTAGATAACAGGGCTCCACCTGATAATACATCAATAAGAATACGCGACTCACAATTCAATCCATAGTAGAAGATACTTATGTATTGGGCCTTAGACATCTCATGTTGTGGGCACCTCCTGAGCATGTCTTTATACCTATCCCAGGCCTCATAAAATTTCTCACCCTGATTCATAACAAATTGGGTGATCTCTTGCTTCATTCTTAAGATCCTTGAGGGTGGCATGTATCTCTCTAAAAATTTCTGCTGCAGTTGGTCCCATGTAATGCAATCTGTGGCATCAAGAGTCTCATACCAAGCTTCTGCTTCATCAATTAATGAAAATTTGAGTAGGGCAATCCGTCTAGCATGATCATTAGCTCCAGTACCCTTCTGAGTGTTTGCATAACCAAGAAATCTTTTGAGATGCTGATATGGATCTTCAATGTTACCTCCAGAAAAGTGATTATTCTCTACCATGTAAATAAGAGCGGGATGTATCTCAAAATCATCAGCTTCCCCCCTTGCTCCTATCAAACCCATGTTGCCAATCTCATAGTTCATGAAAATTTCACGTACGACAACATTATCCGGATTCTGCCTTGCTCTGGTTATGTTTAGCTCAATGTGTTATTCTTTTTTTTCCTTCCTCTCCTTTTCCAAGTGTACAAGTACCTCAGAAAAATTCAAAGATTGATAGAAATAAATAATCACAAATACAAGTCTTAATCAAACTAGAAATAATAAACTAATAATAACAGTCGTCCCCGACAACGGCACCAAGAACTTGATGCGTATTTTTTTTGCACGCAAAATTAATCCCCAAGTATTAAGGATATCATTTGTAGCTTAAGCAAGCGACCAAGTGATTATCGAACCCAAAGGACGACGTATTATCAATTTAATTATTTACTAAATTAATTAAGACAAGGCAATAATGTTTGAGGATTTAATTATTAACTAATAAATAATTAATTAAAATAATAGTTAAAATAAAATAAACACTAGAAGAATACGAAAGTGCATCAAGTAGGAGTATAGGTAGCTCTAGGGTAATCCAGTTTCACTCATTAATCTCCCTTTCGTGTGTTGATGTCTGACTCTGCCTTATGGAATATGGACGCATCACTAAACCATGCATATCTACTATATAGACACAAGTAAACATGTGTATAACACATGTGAATAATCTCGGAGTAAGAGATATAATTTCACCCAATTTCTAGGTACTATCAGTATCAATTATTTTCCTGGCCAAAATTGGTACTCTAACCCGATATGATCTCCCTTTATAGGTACTATAAAATTATCCTCTTTATCCTACTTAATAACCCGAATTCAATTCAATTAATAAGTATTCATATATGATAGTTCTAATGAAGCTTCGGAGTCCCCTCACTTAGAATCATAACATGGAATCCCGTTCAACGGTGAACACACTCAATCTACAACCAAGATATATATTCAAACTCTATATATCAATTGAAGATGCACAAAACGACTGTGAATATGAATTAATAAAGCACAATATATAAAATAAACCCACAAGTAGTGTTGTACGGAGTTTACACACGAAAGTTCAATTAATTCGTAAAAACCTTCACAACCCTAGTTCTACCAAAACAGCTCTAGCCCATGATGTTGTGAAGAACAATCATGGGTGTTAGATAGATCTTACCCGAATGTCTGAAAAATTACAAGATAAATTAGGAAACGAAATAAACCCTAGATGTAGGAGTCGTCGTGTCCTTCTCCGTCTTGAATCCTCCTCTTGGTTCTCCTATTGATTCCACAAACGAATCTTCAAAGTGATGGATGGATGGAGGAAAGGATGTGGATGATGGTTGGGAGGGTGATCCCCTTGTGGAGTGTAGTATTTTTTTGGCCTCTCTCTAATCCAATCTCAATTAATAATGATGTGATCCACATCCCCTTTTATATTTGTAAGCTCCCCTTATGGACATAGGAAGGAATTTACTTGGAAAACACGAAAAAACATGCATTGGGATGTAAAACACGCGAACACACTAAGTAGTGTAAAAACACGCACAAATTCAGAAATTCTCGTTGGCAGCTGCGCGACTTCACGATTTTGAGCATAACTTCCTCTTCAAAACTCCGATTTAAGTGATTCTTGCGCTCACATGATCCTATTTTCCTTGAATTTCTATTGATATAATAAACTTACAAAAACTCTAATATTTGAATGTGTAACAAGTCATGCAAAGTGGCACAACTGTTCTGTTCGGCACAGCTTGCGCGAAGTTACCACTTTTATCATAACTTTCTCGTTTGGAATCCTATTGAGTTGTTCTTTATTCCAAAATGACCCTCTCTTCAGTGGATTTCGAACCAAATGTCACACTTCCAATTCAGAGCTCCACACAAACACAGAAAAGTTACCCAAGTTGGACGTGCATTTTTCATCATCCTTGCACAATTACACATTTTCTCCAACTTTGCACTTTTGATCCCTTTTTCCACCTAAAACACAATAAAATACCTCAAGTGCACCTTTTTCTCAAATATATTGAATATAAAATACTTGTACTAATATATGACAATAATTTCCATCAACAATGTGTTAGATTGGACAATAAAACACGCTTATTTTCACTCTCAACAGACGCAAAAGAAGATAAAATAGATAAAGGCGGTTCCCTATACTTCGGCAATAAGGAAGCTTAATCTATAGAATGCTATGCACGAGATAAGATATCTGTTTTGCCTATGGAATAGTCAGTGAGTATCAAGGTAACCTGGAACAAGAATATTGAATTATGGTAAGACATATTTGAAGTGCCTGAAGAGGACTGGAAATTATATGTAAGCTTCCCGGAATAATTCATTACTTCTTGACGGTTACTTAGATTCAGATTTTCAAATCATAGGGATGGTAGTAAATCTACCTCAAGGTTATGTGTTTAATGGAAGTAGATCCATAGTATTGAGGATTGTCATATAGAAATACATCTCGGACTCCAACCATGGAAAGATGATAAATTGGAGCCTCTGAGGCAGCCGAAGTATCTATATGGTTCTAGAAACTTCATAATGGACTTAGATGTGATTTTGAGTTTGTCCAAGGTCATCACAATTTATTGTGATAATAATGGTGCAGTTGCAAACTTGAAGAAATCACGAGTCCATAAGGCAATTAAACACATTGAAAGTAAGTACTACCTAATACGAGGAATCGTATAATGAGGGAAAGGTTGTTGTCGCCTAGATTGCATCGGATGATAACCTAGTAATCCTTATACAAAGACCTTAAGGCGAAAGCTTTTAATGGACAAGTAATGGGAGTGGTAATTAGATGTATGGCAGAAGATATGGCAGCATCGTCTTTTAGTATAAGTGGAAGATTGTTGGATTGTATACTAAAAGTCTAGCTTTTTGTATGAACAATATTTAGATAATATCTGAAGTGAGAATCATGTGATCAAACGTTTGCAATAATATTATTGCAAAAGTCCATTTACTTTATACTGTAGATAATGTGGTGTGCGGCGTCACACGAAAGATCATATTATCGGCTCCTTATAAAATATAAACAGATATTCACAACCAAGATAGAAGGGGACTATCTATCGGTATGGTTGTAGTGTGATTTGGCATTAGTCGGTCTTGACTATAAAATTGCACTAGTGCGCTTTGTGTGTATTGAATAGGACCGCTGTTGAGATCATTCGGTTTATACTGACTATATAATAGAACTCGATCTCTGTTATTATGGATGTTCGTACTCTTAATCCCTATACAATAACCTCAACACGTAGGCCGGTATTTATTTCTTTAATTCATCGATGGGTGAGATTTAATTATTAAATCAATATGCTCGGTGAGTTGGGAGATGGTATTGTCTCTATGGTGCGCTGTTGATTGTAGAAGGAATTCGTGTCCTAACGGAATTGGTTGATGATGACCCCTTGAGGAGCTCATAATGATTATCATATAAACCCTGCAGGTGGATTTATTCCGGCATGATAATAAGGTTGAGTGGTACTACCCTCGGTAAATATATTAATTAATGGAGTTGTCAGTAACTTAATTAATTAATGGGCATTGAATCTTAAACATGGGGAGATTAACGGGCTCATAATAAGAAGGAGCCCATAAACGTAATTTGGGATTAGAGTAGCAGTGGAATAATATTTCTTTAGTGGAATGATTTATTATTATTGGACTTAAGTATAAGTTTTGGGCTAAACTTGGATGCTTAAGCCCAATAAGAGGCACAAATCCTAATTTCTCCTCCTGGTTCCTGTAGTAGCCTATATAATAGCCAATCTCATCAATCCAGAATCTGAATCATACACATAACACACGTGAAAGGCAGATTAGGGTTGTAGACTGAGTTCGTCATGTAGATCGTTGCCCATACCAATATCAAGACGTGGCTTAGGAATACAACAGAAGATCGGAAGGTCGTTTGCTGTTTCTGTCTGTTAACTTCCACGAATTTTATAAAATTGTGTAAAATTCCAAACTAGACGTGTGATATATTGACGGAAAGCCTCGGAAGAGAGAATCGTTTTGGCTTATAGATCACTCCAATCGGAGATCAGACGAGGGAGTTATGACCAAAACGGTGAGGCTATGCAGGCTGCTGGTGAGAATCTTTCTCCTTCAACATATCCTGGTGAAAGATAATACGTTTCTATGATTAATTGCTTCTACTGATTTAGAAACGCATGAAACCCTAACAGTTTACGTTAACCAAAAGTTCCAAATGCCAACAGTTACAACACCAGTGAAAATGCTACAATAGAGAAACGTAGAGACTAAACTCTAAGACGTCCGGTGACTCTCTATGTAGAAACTCTTCAAGTTTTTTTGTGTGCCAGAAATAAAGTCTTACAACTTCTATTTATAGATGTGAATCATGCTGTAGCCTTCTTCAAATAAATGGTCCACTAGGAGATATAACAACCACTCATGATCAGTAAATAACCAACCTACTAGTTTGGGTAGTTATCTATAACTTCTAGAATCTTCTAGACTTCTAGAACTTTTCAGATTACTTTCCAAGCTTGTAGGTCCCTTTCTGCACAATCTTCATTCAACTGTCACAATCCTGAAAGCATTATCAAGCACAATACCAAATGTGATGACACTGGTCACAACACTTCAATATATTCATATTAATTTGTGTTATTGTTTAATTAATTTTATAGTTACTAATTGACTGTAAATATAAAAACTACTCATTCGTCCCGCAAAACCCTTCACATTTTTCTCATTTATATGTGACACAAAATTCATTACACTAAAAAAAATAAAAAAAATTATCAAATAATTTCAAATCATTAAAATTGCTTTCGTGGCCAAATATTTTTTTAGATTTACTCACTTTGGTCATGATTAAAATTGAATGATTACTAAATTTAATAAAATTGAAAAGATGGAAAAAAATTGAAGATAAAAGTAGAAATTCAATTTTATTTTATATAAATTTACCAAATTAGTTTTTATATATGTATATGTATATATAAATTAAACATATATTAATTAAAAATTAGTTAAATATGCCAAAAATATCTTCCATATTTAGCAAATTTATATTATAAAATAAAAAAGTAAAATTTAAATAATAAAATCCACTATTATTAGTATAATTAAATTTTATGATTAAATTCAAAAGTATTAATTGGACGGTTAAGATTAAAATTGAATTATATCTAAATAGAGTAAAATTGAAAAAAAAATTAAAAACAAAAGTGGAAGTTTAGGTTTGCTTTTATATATGTATTAAATTTTATGGTTAAATTTAAAAGCAGACAGTTAAGATTAAAATTGAATTATTTTTAGAATAAAATTGAAAAAAATATAAAAAAAGTAAAAGTTTAGGTTTGCTTTTATATATGTATATTGGGAGATTTCTTTATTTTATATCATGATTTTACATCAATACATTTAATATACATTTTAATATACATGTAAATTAATTTCTTTAATCATTATCAAATATTTAATTAATTTCAATATGATTGATAGAAAACAAGCACATTCAAAATTGTATTTTAATGCCCCAGACCCAGACCCAAACGCGCGGGTCCGCCCCGCCCAGCCCCGCTCTCCTTTTTTAATATTTTTTTTAAATTTTTATTTTATTTTTTAAATTTATGATCATCCATAATCACTAACTCTCTCACTTTATCATTTTCCTTAACTTCAAATGATAATTATATAAAAAAAATAAAAAAATAATAATAATAATAAAATTAAGGGAAAATAGATTTTTTCGTCCGCTAACTTTCATTCATTTTGAAATTAGTTCATTAACTTTTTTAATTTTGAAATTAGTCCGTTAATTTTATAACAATTTTGAAATTAGTCAATTAACTTCATAAAATTCAACATTTTGGTCATTTGAACTGCTATAGCAGGTCATTTGAATATTTTCAACCCAATTAATCTATATCATATTTTTATTTAACCAATTTTATCTCACTTTTTATTTTTCACTTCCGTATACCAAACAAACAATATTAATCTCATTACTAAAGTGGAGCAAATTTGACTAAATATTGATACTTCCTCCGTCCGCTCGAAAGAGACTCTTTTTTCCATTTTGGTCGTCCGTTCCAAAGAGGGTCACTTCATTTTTTACACACATGAGATCCACACACATCCACTAATACAATTAAAATATGGGATCCACACTCCCACTAATACAACTACCCACTACACATTAAATAACAATACTTCTTAATCAACGTGCACAAAATCAAAATGCCCTCTTTCGGGCGGACGAATAGAGTATAATATAAATTCTTAGTGAAGGCTATTTTTTTTTAAATAGTATATATATATATATATATATATTACATATTTTTTATTTTTATTTTTTAGAATAATCTGCTAATGACCTGTTGAAACGGACGATTTTGTTAAACTTGGTAAACATGATGGACGATTTTCAAAATTTTCAAATATAATGGACGATTTTCAAAATTCTGCAAATATAATGGACGATTTTCAAAAAGTGAAAAACTTATGGACTAAATTCAAAATTGGGCAAAGTTAGCGGACAAAAAAATTTATTATCCCTAAAATTAATAGTGAATTATTAGAATTTTAAATGATTATTAAAATAAAAATATAATATTTATATTTTGTATGGGCTGGGCCGATTCGGGTACTCGCGAGTCTGGGATAATACCCGGCCTGTTTCAAAACAGGTCCGGGGCGGGTCTATCCCATTTTCAGTTCGGGGCAGGTCTGGCCGGCCGATACCATGCGGGCCGGATGGGTATCCGTGAGTCGGGCCCAAACCCCTAATTATGATTGCGCATATTAGGATCACTAATGCTCTATTGAAAATGTTTATAACACAATGGTATTAAAAATGACACTATTAATTGTATTAGATATTGTATTTATATATAAAAAAGGGTTGGTATCATCCCAATGTGTACAAAGTGTATAAAGGTACAACATTTTATTCTATAGAGTATATACTTTAATTAATAAGGGTTCAACATTTTGTTCTAAAGGGTATATACTTTTATTAATTTTTCATGAAATAAAGAATACACGTCCATATACTAAAGAGTACACAAATTAATACTAAAGGGTATTTGGACGCACAGTGCCTTGGGGCACACAAGTTTTAGCCTATAAAAAATAGATGCTCACTGCGATGTTGTCGTATGTTTGTTGAAAGTGTGTTAGTATGCATAGATGTACCCTATTGAAACTTTATTTAAACTTGATGCACTATTCTCTAATTATTTCTTGAGTTTGACATGTAAATAATCAATCTGCATTTTTTTTTGTCTGATTATTTCTTCAAGTCTTGTTCTACATTGAGCTTGTGATGCTTCATTAATTCTTGTATTATTAAAGGACATAGAGGGAGTAATTGATTAATAGTTTCTGAAGTGTTTGTAAAATGATATGAGGTGAGATTATTGAAACTTATATTATTTAAGTCTTTGCCTTTAATTTAATAGTATATAAATTTTTAATAAACGAATAGTATTCTTTAATATATGTTTTCCCCTATATATTTTAATGTATAGTTGATATCATGTGCACTTATAAATGTATTAATTTTTATTTAATAATGTATATACTTTTTAATAAATGTATAACTTTTATATTTAAATTTTCATTATAAAAACTAACAGAAAAGTCGCTAACAAAGTATATACATTTTTATTCATTAGAGTATATATTTTATTCATTACTATAAATGTTTCTAAATGTGGGTACACGGTGCACCTAGTGCATAGGATAATTTGTCTTTCATGTATGAAAGTAAATTTTATCGGGCAAGATTTGTAGGAGATTGTTTCATGTTGAGACCATTTTGCGCTTTCATAATTAAGTATCATCTATAAAAAAGTTATCACTTTCGCTATAAAATGTTATCACATTTTATTTATAATATAAATTGTTCATTAAATAGTTCACTGCATCATTATTATTTTATAACTTTCGCTATAGAATATTATCACTTTTTATTTATACTATAAATTGTTCATGAAATAGTTCACTACACCATTATCATTTTTTATCGATCGAGTATTACTTTTTATTAATGATGTTATCACTCTCTATCTGTCTCACATAAGGACTTATATGAGACGGTTTCACCCAAATCTTTGTCATTTTTATCTCCTACCATAATACTCCCATAGTTCCAAGATCAAGTTTTCAATTTAAAATTTAAAAAGTATTTCCTCCGTCGCGCATTAAGGTTTATATTTATCATTTTGGCTTGTCTCACATTAAGGTTTAGATTTTATTTTTTGTCAAATTGGACCCACACAAAATAAATAATTATTCTATAAAAGGTCCACACACAATACTAATACAACTACCCACTTAACATTAAATATCATTTCTCTCACCTTGCTACATATTAAAATATTATATCTCTTAATCTCCGTGCAAAAAACAAACTTCAATGTTAACGAGGGACGGAGGGAGTATGTTTTAATTTCAAAATTGTCATGGTTTTTTAACACATATTATATTTTTTAACATTATTCATTACCTAAGAATACCATAGTCAAAAGTCAATAAAATTAGTAAAAAAAATATTTTTTCTTAGCGTAGAACATTAAAGGTGAACTTATATTCAGGACGGAGAAGTAATATTAATAAAATATTTAATAAACTTTATATATTAATTTTTAAAAAAATAAAAATATAAATAAATATCAATTACTACTCCCTCCGTCCCATTTCAGATGACAAACTTTTCGTTTTGGGTTGTTCCACAAAAGTTTTCTCATTCTTAAAAAAGCTAAAAGTCAAATACAATCACCCTTCCCCATACACTTTATTTACAAAAAATTCACTCATACCTAACACACCTAACATACTTTATTATTTATTTATTATAAAAAATATCATAATACCCCTAAAAATTATCACTTTCTTAATCTCCGTGTCAGGAAGGGGGGTGCAAACTTTCCTGGGATGGAGGGAGTATATATTAAAGATTTAATTTTTATCTATAAAAATATGGCAAAGACTTGGTTGAAACTGTCTCACGGATCCTCTTATGTGAGACGGATTATTCATTAATCCATTTAAATAATTTTAAAGGGTCATGTTTGGTTGTTATGAAATTATAAAATTGAAAAATTAATTTTAGAATAAAATTTAAAGAGTTTTGTTTGGTTGTTATCAAATTAGAAAATTTAAAAATTAATTATAAGAAAATTAACTAGTAGTTACATGCATTTTTTTCATTTCTCTTATTTAATTTATTATTTAAAATGTAATAAAATTTATTATTCGTTGAACTTATTCTTTAATTTAAATATTATAATTTATAAGATGTGATAATATTTTTAAAAAGTAGTAGCATTTTTGGGATAAAAACTGATTTAGTCCCACAACTTCGCCCATTGTCCCTTTTAGTCCCAGAAAAGTTAAAGTTATCAAAATAGTCCCGTAACTCATAAATTTGAGCCGAAATGGTCCTTTTTGCTGAAAAAAGGCAGAATTTGCTATATCCAAGAGACCCAACCAGGGTCCAAGAGAGATTTGCAAGCCGTATCACTTTTTATATTGGACAGAATGACAAAGTGGAAGGCAATCGAGGCAGATAACTCTAAGATGAATCAAGATCTTAGAGAATTACAGAAGACGGTGATATTCTTTGGAGAATATTGCCAAAATATTTCAAGGACGATATTTGAGATCAGTCTCAAGATGGATAAGGTGGAAACGTTGCAGAACAAACAACTCGACCTCATCCAAAAGCTGATAAATCAAATAGAATACCTGGAAACCAAAGCAACCGGGAGAGAACAGGAGGAAGGTTGCCACCAACATACGGAATAGAATCCCTTTTACACCAAAAGAGGAAGACGATAGAGGTTACAAGGCCAAAGTCCAAAAGCGAGAAAATAATTGATATCCTTCGAGGAGAATCCACATCCCTAGATGGAAAGAGAAAATCTTGAAGATCTACAAGATCTATATGAGTCCTTTCAAGGACTATCAATTATAGATCTAAAGATAAATGTTGGAGAATCATCAAGTTCTCAACAATAGTCGCAGGCTCAACAAGATCGGAGCCAAAACGAAAGAACCTCTGGATCACAGAGAATCCATGAGACAAGACAAGAAGGGACATTCCAACAAGTAGGAAACTTCAAGATGAAGGCAATAGGAATGTCAACAGGAGCAAGTCGAGTTCGAGGATCTAATATACACAACACCCCATATGGTCGGTCTCACCTTGAACCGATAAATCCATATGGGTTTGATCTTAAACCTCGACACTCTAGACTTCAAGAATAGAGAGGCCCTAATCGATGAATGTACAAATGCCATGAAGATTGCAGGTGGCGCATTGGAGCTGGACAAAGAAGGGTTCATAATATTCCTAACTATGAGTCTGGAAGGATCAGTAAAAGGAGGAGCTCTCAGACGAAGTCAAGAAGGTGACCATGGAAGGTGAAGGCCTAGGCAATATCGTTGATTGCATGGCCAAGATCTTCAAGATCCACTTCATCGGAGTAGGCTACTTCGAAGGAATGGAAGAAGAAAATAAGAAGAAGTATAGGAATGCCCTATACAGCTTGGAACTACTTGACATCTGTCACGTAAACGAATACATCAAACTCTTTACAGAGTATAGATGGAAATCTAAGGTCAAAGAGGAAGAAGTGTTCCACCTGTTCTTTACCAAGATCCCAAGCCCATGGAGAGAAATGTTGATCAAAGAATATGAACCATGCGAGCTGGATTCAATAGCAAGGAGGATGTCTTTTCTCAAAGCCAAAATTGCAGAGTGGTGCCATCAAGCATCACTACACAATACCTAGAAGAGACTAAGGGGGATCAACAAAACAGTACCTTTATGTTGTGAGTACAATGATCTTCCAACGATCATTGGGAGAAATCTAAGGAAGCAGAAAATGATGAAGAAAAATTATCCTTATACACAAAGAAGCGGAGGATGGAGGTCCAGAAGACCAAGATCCTTTTGGACCAATCATAAAGCCCAAAGCTATAAATCAGGGCAGAGATCTGGACCATCCAGATGGAGTTCAAGAAGTCAAACATCATCCTCAGGGTCATACCAGAGGAATACATGAAAAACTCCCACAAGAAAGACGTTCCGAAGAGCGGCCACACGAGTCAATAAAAGATTCACGGATTACAACTGCAACACGTGTGAAGCAAGAGGACATATCTTACCAGATTGCCCAGAGAACCAGAAGCGAGGAGTACGACAGTTCGAGACAACTCCAGAAATGGAGGAAGTTGTTTACTTCCAAGACCTGGTACATGTATATCAATTCGAGGATATACCCTCAGACGAGAGCACCTATGAAGAAGAATACTTCAGTTAAGACGAATCTACTGAAGATTAATCAGAGTGAAGAAGAAACTTCAGACAAGAGATGTAAGAAGACATGTCTAGATTCTTTTCTCAGACATCCATTTCTCATAAAACCCTTATGAGAATCATGAAGGAGGATCCAAGGCTCAACCTATACGATGGACTCACTGAGGGAAAGCTGGAGAAATTCCTTCCAAGATTCAAGAAGAGGAAGCACAACATCATATACAAAGTGACCAAAGGAGAAATTGTCATCCCAATGGAGCTCACGAGAAATGTGATAGAAATGCAACTAGTTCCTGTTGATGAAATCAAAAGGGAGCTAAGTAAATTCAAGAAAGGAATAGCCAAGACAATGTCTTGGATCCACATCGAAGCAATTCAGATCCTCATTAAAGTAACTTTCAAAGAAGGTATCGATACACCAATCAATATTGCAATCTTTGATAAAAGGATCAAGAATACAAGAGAAACGTGCCTTGGAAGAATCTCAGGAAACCTGTACGCGGGCAAGATGGCATCCTACGTTTATCCCAGGATTGCCTACAATCTGGCGGATAAAGACTTCAGCAGGGCACTAACTCTTCATCAAGATTTCAGAAACAAAGATCTGATGAAAGAAGGGAATAGTCCTTATTCAATCACGTACAGTATCTTGTATGCTCTATCCAATACCCATCATTCGGATCTATTCCAAATGAAGGAATATATTGAGATACCAGAAGTGTTCGAGAAGGTTACATGCGCAACCAAGCCAGAAATCACGGAGTTACCGCCAATTCACGACATGGATTTGCTAATCAGCGATAAGCCAGTTTGGAGCAGGCAAGACAGCCTCAGATTCGAGCAGAGAAGGATTTCTTTCCAAGAAGACAGAATGATCAGCGAAAAATAGGGAAAGAAACCAATCGTGGAGGCGATCCAGGAGCCGAAAAAGTTCACAACTAAAGGTGAACTAAATTACCCAGAAGGATGGAAAGGAGTCGAAGTAATATTTGATATCACTAAAAAGGAAAACTCGATTCCTTGTAATGTCTTGTATTATCTCCAACAACCAACAACTGGGAGATACTAAGGACAACTCAAGCTAGGTGACCTTGAGCTAATAATCGAAGGTGTTGCAGGAAGATTCCCAAAACAACTAGTGCTGGGATTGGAGTTTCTCAAGGATTACAAACCTTGGGAAAGACTACAAGATGTAATGGAATTCACGGTTAAAGGAAAAAGATACAACGTTTACTAGTAGAGGCTCGGGCTTTTAAGCTCTGATCCACCCATGGCCACAAATCTATTCTCGATATATATCACCGTGGGGATGATATATAAGGAACATCGTGCAGAGTATTTTGCGGCATACATTGATTCAGGAGCCGACATGTGCACAGCAAAAGAAGGAGTCTTTCCTGAAGACTCAGGCGAAGAATTGCCAACAGTACTCGGAAAATATTTCTCTCAAAGGGTGCTAATCCTTAGTAGAGGAATCAAACAAGCGGAAATCATGATCGGAGGAGCGGATCATACCCCATGGTACAAGGTGAAAACTCCACCACTTTATTTTCATGACACAGTAGCAGATATTCTGTTAGGAAATAATTTCCTACAGACATTCAAGTGTTTTACCCAAGAAAACGCGACAAGAAGGCTTATTTTCACAACCCTTTGTGAACATAAGATCATCGCACCAAGACTGCATAATGCATTTCAAAGAAAAATGTCAATCAAATTTCGCAGCAAGTGTGGTGATGAAGGAAAACTTAGCCATCAAAAGATGAATGATCGAAGGAGATATGGCGAAGCAGTCCTCCAAATGAGAACCGAGACCAGAGGAGGATGGAAGATGGAGAATCTAAAGGAAGATACAATCCACCTTCTCAAAGCAAGCTTGGGAGAAAGCCTACAGAAGGACGTCACAATCGAATAACAAACATCTTTGGAGGACGTCAAGAAGAAGATATAGAGGAACTTCAATGAAGACCCTCTAGCCTGGTGGGACAAAAACGAGCTCAAAGCCTCACTCAAAGTGAAAGAAGAAAAAGAGAATGAGTTCGTTAGATGCAATCCTATCCTGATGAACCAAGAGGATCGTAAGGATATGCAGTAAATACTCAAGGAACATCTGAACCTTAAGCTAATATCACCTGGAGTATCTCCATACAGTAGTCCAGGATTTCTAGTTCGAAATCATGGAGAAGTCAAGCGGGAAAAGCCGAGACTTGTGATCAACTATAAAGGGATCAACAACATCTTGGAGTTCGATGGATACTATATACCAAGTAAAGAACACTTGGCCAAATGTATCAAGAATTCCAAGGTATTCTCAAAATTTGATTGCAAATCTGGGTTTTACCAAATAATGATGGAAGAAGGAAGCAAGAAGTTCACAGCCTTCTCCACACCACAAGGCTATTATATCTGGAATGTCATGCCTATGGGCTTGGCAAACGCACCCTAGATATACCAAAGGAAGATAGATAATCTTTTCAAAGATTATTTCTCATTCATGTTTGTTTATGCGCATGACATCCTCATAGCCTCAAAGAACATAAAGGAGCACTTAGCTCATCTTGAAGTGTTTTCAGAAGTATGCCACAAGGAAGAATTGGAACTTTCTGAAAAGAATGCGGTAATAGCAATAAGACAGATCGAGTTTCTCGGAGTCGAGATTGATGAATCCAGAATTATTCTACAACCACACATTGTGGAAAAGGTTCAAGGATTTCATGAAGATTTCAAGGATAAGAAGCAACTCCAAAACTTCTTAGGAGTTGTCAACTTTGATGGAATGTTCATCAACAATCTGGCGCAATACAGGAAGGTGTTCAGTCCTCTGTTGAAAAAAGATGCTGAATTTAAATGGGAGGAATCACACCGAGTAATGGTTAAACAACTGAAGGAGGTTTACAAGAAGCTCCCAAAGTTAGCTATACCAAATGACGAGGATGAACTGGTACTCTATACAGATGCCAATGATCATTGGTGGGCAGCGGTTCTAACTAAGTCCACACCTGAAAGAAAAGTGTCGTGCAGATACTGTAGCGGACTCTTTGCGGAGAATGAAGCAAAGATGTGGCACATCAATGAAAAGGAGTTCTTTGCGGTTCGGAAGGCGTTCAAAAATGGCTGCTATTTCTTCTCGCGAAGAAATTTATCCTTTAAATTGATAAAACAAGCGTCAAAGCCTTTTTAAAAAATAAAATTGAATCTAAACCTGAAAAGGCTAGACTATTAAGATTGCAAGCAGAATGCCAATATTATGATTTTAATATTGTCATTATTAAATCTGTTGAATGTTCTGGTAGATTTCCTGATGAGAGATGGAAGGAGCTAAAATAGACTCCATCCTGACTGTTTTAAGGCACCTGATGGACAACCTTGAGTTGCTCCAGAGGGAATTCGAGAATTTGGCACTTAATGCAATGCGTGCTAGGAAAATACAAGAAAGTGATCAGACCAAAGTATCAAATCGCATACAAGTTTGTATTCGCAACAATGCGAGTATCTTCTAGTCCTTACGAGAGCCACTCCTCCGGGTTGTTGATGGCAATAGCAATCGACAAAAGGAGAGTAGTCAAGAACAGGGCTCTAAACCCAGAGCATGGGATTCAAATACCCCTAGCATGAGTTCTAGATTGGAACTTCCGAAAGAGGAACTAATCCAAGAAAAGGTCGAGGCTTCTGAGTCACATCTTGAGCCTTCGAGTCAACCCAGTACCTCTAGAGTTAAAGAGGAATAGATCAACCTTAGGCCGATGACAGGCACTGCTAAGGTTGGTATTAACTTAGCTGATTTCTCTTATTGGCAGGAATACCAGGCCAGCTGGGAGAAATTGAACACCAAATAAGGAATCCGACCAAAGAAATGCCGGGTGGATATATTTGGGGAATATCCCTGAGTTTGGATGCGAGAAGGCTCAAATCCAAATGATGTGAAACTATGGTATGATTTTGGAGCACTAGCTTCAATCTATACTGTTGCACCAGGCTTCCCAGAACTTGCAAAACTTCCAGATTGGCCGAGAGAAAAAGTTTTCAACGCATGGAAAAACAACTCGACTCTATCCAGAGACGATGTATTGGAGCTGTACTTTACCAGTGCGGCCCCAGAACCAGTCGGGAAAGGCAACCACGAGGCCTTCTATTTCATCAAGCTAAGAAGACCCGATGTCTCAGCATCAAATAAGATCAAAGAGTCTTCTGGAAAGGAACCAGTCCTGGTTTCTACATTTTCTGAAGGACAGATCTCTACGCGAAGAGCGAGGGTTTGTATGCCTTTTTTAAAGCAATGGTGGAGGTGAAGTTCCCATTCAAGTTCGAGCATAAGTCTTTGAATGGGTCTTTTCTGTTGAATACATTAACATGGAAGAAGACGGTGTTTACGGAGAAGGCCTTCCAGGAAAAACAAGAACTTCTCTGGAGAAACAAGATTTCGATGAGCAAACAAACCCATCGGAGATATTGCAACATGAGCCATTTTGGGCAATGGACGAACAAAGTGTGCACCAGCTGTTCCACCCAAACCAAACCAGAGTTCGGAAAAGGAATAAGATTGAGCATAGGGATGATCAAGAGTACTGAACCACTCCCAGCAAAAGAGACACGTGGAAAGAAGAGGGTAAAACCTCTTCAAATTACCCGAGAGTTAGGAGAATCTTCAGGGACCAAAGAAGATAAATGACTCTTCAAAAAAGCAAGAGTCAGATGACTTTTCTGAAAGGGTAAGATGTATGTGACCAACAAGGGTAACCCACAAAAGAGCATCCAATAAAGGAAAAGGACCAGCCAACCACTAAAATTGGCATCCAATAAAGACATGGGGACCAGCCAGCTGCTAAAGTTGGAATCCAATGAGAAAAACGTAAGCAGTGACGTCAGCACAATGAAGTAAGCAGTGACGTCAGCACAAGTAAAAAGGCTTTGAAATCAGGATTTCAAATCCGAAAGCCTCTATAAATAAGAGTTTGGAGGAAGCAGAAGGTATCGAACATCACCCTCTATTTTCTCTTTCTAAAATAAACATTGTATTCCTTTCTTTCCTTTGTATGAGTGTTTTGAGTGCAGCTGCAATAGGTAGCTAAAGGAGTTATCTCCTCTTGTTCTGTGAGGATGAGTATGTAATAAATTCTCTATTCAATAAATAAATAATCTTGGGCTTCTGCCCGCATGTAGCGTTCCATTTTTCTGCAACTTTGATCTCTATATTTTCCTACGAGAAACAGTAGTAGCATCCTGTACACTCGGTGTAGGAAATGAACCAGGGTTGTGCTGAGGTCCGCTGAAGGAACGGGATTGAACCATCGTACTGCGGGGCGCGTGGTTAGCTGTGAGGAGAAACTGTAAAACCTTCCGAATACCCGGTGGATCAACGGTCAAAAAGATACTGTTACTATTTTAAGTTGGTTGGTTATGAGATTAATGTTGTTAAATTATCGTATGGAAGCATGTTGGGTCTGATATGGTCGTAATGGACTATGTCTATTTTGAAAGATGAAAAGATAATGTAAGTCGGGAGTAAAATTGAGTATATAGAGGCTTAAAATGATTTTATTTTCGAAAAATCTGGTAATAGCAAAAGGTGAGGTGGCTTCATAGCAAAAATTTTCGAAGCTTCTAAAATTTGGACTGTTTGGAGACAATTCTCAAAATTTGGGACTAAATCAGAGCATTTTCACAAGATACGGTACGATAGCGGCCCGAAAATAAATTATGGGACCTAATTGGTAAATTTCAAAAGATAAGGGACCAAAAAAGAACATTGCTAAAGATATGGGACCAAATTGGTATTAATCCCAGTATTTTTTAAAATAAAAAAATACTAATCTAATAAAAGTGATAATATTTCATTTGAATTATGTTATGAATATAATGATCCCCGTGAAAATGATAAGAAGTGATAACCTTTTATTAGGAAAAGTGATCCCCTATTGATGAAAAGTGATAACGGTGATTTGAACTATTTCATGAACCGTTTATATTATAAATGAAAAGTTTAACATTTTTCAAAAAATATGATAACATCTTTAATAAAATGTGATGAATAATTATGAAAGTGAATTTTACAAACAAATTATAGAATTGATAAAAAAAAAAGTTATAATATTTTTAATAAAAGTGATACTAATAAAAAGGAATAACTGACCAAGTGAATTATTTCATAAATAATTAGTAAGACGGATAAAAGTGATAAAATTTTTAATAGATAGTGATATTTGATCAATGAAAAGTGATAATCGTCTAATTGCATAATTTTATAAACTATTTGTGAGTTTAATAAAAAGTGATAACAATTTTAATAAAAAAGATATTTGATTAATAAAAAGTACTCCCTCCATCCCATAGAAGTTGACACACTTTTCATTTTGGTTCGTCTCACTAAAGTTGACACATTTCCTTTTTAATACATGAGACCCACACCAAAACAATTAATTTATTCTCATGGAGCCCACATACCACCTCTAATACAACTACCCACTACACATCAAATATTATTTATCTCATCTAACTTTACTTCACTTTATATTAAATTATTATACTTCTTAATATCCGTGCCCAAAAAAATATGCTAACTTCTCCGGGACGGAGGGAGTAATTATTAATTAAATAAATATTTTATGATTAATTTGTTGAATGAATAAAAGTGATAATATTTATATTAAAAATTGATGCTTACTTATGAATTTTTTTAAAAAAATATACCCTAAATGAGTCTAACTTGGGTGCACCTGGAAAATTTAAACCATTAGATTTATGTACAAATTAATCTCCATCATTTAAAAAGATTAAATAGTTAATTTTTTAAAAGACAAAAAACTACCCCACTACCTATTTAACCTATAATTTTGGGGTGCACCAGGTGCACCCAGAATTACTCTAAATTTTAATAATTAATAATATAGTTATCAAACAAATTATGAAAGAAAAAAATTTGTAACCAATTGTTCACACACAGCAAATTTGGCATGGCCGCTTCAGCGAACTATTAATTTGAAATTTTATTTTTAATAATTATAATTATTTAAGATAACCAAATAAGACCCTTATTTTTACTTAATACTCCTTTAATTAGATTTAAAATATATTTATTTTTATTCATGAATAATCCATCTCATATAATTAAGGGATTCGTGAGACTATATATATATATATATATATATATATATATATATTAAGATTTATCTTTTGACTACAAATTATAATAATCAACAAAAATAAATATCAAATATTTAATAAATTACACTCCCTCCATCACAAAATCCTTCGCACTTTCCTCATTTGTTTGTATTATAAAACTCTTTACACTAAAAAAAAATATCATTTTATCCAACAATTTCAAAAGTTACTTAAATTTCAAAATTGTCATTAATTTTTTACACATATACTATTACTTTATATTTTTCTATTACATAACAAACTTCAATATCCTGTAAAATCAATAAAATTAGTCAAAACACAAGTAAATTTTCTTAAACAAAATGGAACAGTAAATGTAAAGCGTTTTATGGGATGTAGGGAGTATTTTTTTTTAGGATGGAAATAAATAAATAGATGTTAAATAAAATATTTATTTTTTAATTGTAGGTTTAAATAGATAATAAATTCAAGTTTTTTTTTGGGTGGGTTGTTATTGTATTTATTTTTAAATATTTTATTTTATTTAGTGGTTAAAATTAAATAAAAATGTCACTTTATCCAACAATTTCAAAAGTTACTTAAATTTCAAAATTGTCATTAATTTTTTACACATATACCATTATTTTATATTTTTCTATTACATAACAAACTTCAATATCCTGTAAAGTTAACAAAATTAGTCAAAACACAAGTAAATTTTCTTAAACAAAATGGAACAGTAAATGTAAAGCGTTTTATGGGATGGAGGGAGTATTTTTTTTTAGGATGGAAATAAATAAATAGATGTTAAATAAAATATTTATTTTTTAATTGTAGGTTTAAATAGATAATAAATTCAAGTTTTTTTTGGGTGGGTTGTTATTGTATTTATTTTTAAACATTTTATTTTATTTAGTGGTTAAAATTAAATAAAAATGTCACCTAACGATTTAGATTATTCAAGTATATTGGTGTATCGCAGTTTCACTCAATAATTTATTTTTTATCTGTAAATTTTTAAATATAATATTTCAAATTAATTAAATCAAATAAGTCATAAATAATAAAATTAAATTTATCATATATGTGTTTCGTCAGCTATGCGCTGATAAATTTATTTGCCCAATTTAGATATTCTGTTAAATTTTGATATACCTCATGATTGATGAATGTGAAAATATTAATAAATTAATCAAAAAAAAATATAATATGCATGACATCCTAAATCTAATGAAACAAGGATTATCTTCTTCTCCTTTTAAGTTTATCTTTACAATCTTCCCATCACTATTTAATCAATTATTTTTCTAAACTCTTCAAAACTGAAACTTTCTAAGAAAAAAAAATACAAAATTAAACATGGTTTCCAAATTATTTTTCTTCTCTCTCTTCTTTGTGCTCAACATTGCATCCCTCGCAAATAATGCAGCTCTTTCGCCTTCGCCTTCGGGGAATTCTGCTTGGAATTATGATAATAGTGGTGGATATCCGAGGTGGGTCACGGATGATGATCGGAAACTCTTGCAGGTTCCAAGTGGGAAAGTCCGGGCGGATGCTGTCGTATCGGAGGACGGGGCTGGTGATTTCAGGTCGATCCAGGAGGCAATAGAGTATGCAGTTTCGAAGCGGGTGGAGAAAGAGAGGGTGGTTGTGTATGTGAAGAAAGGAGTGTATGCAGAGTACGTGTTGATAAACATAAAAACGGATAATGTGATGCTGATCGGAGATGGAATGAATCGCACCGTCATCACAGGTAATCGGAGCTTCAACGCCGGCTTCTCTTCCCACGTTTCTCCTACCGTTGGTAAGTTTATTTATTACTCTCTCCTCTCCTCTCCTCTCCTCTCCTCTCCTCTATATAGCACTGCACACTATGTATATTTTCTACCGCCACATGTAATTCAAACTTTATGCATGCTACACCTAACTTAAACTTTATGCATGGGATGTTTGGTGAGAGAGTTGTTAGGAAATTTATATTTCCTATATAATTTAATTGTGGGCAATATATTAATACTCAATTATATTAGTTATTCAAATAATATATTGGGCTTAATTAAGTGATTAAAATAAAATAAGAGCCCATGGACTACACTTATTTGATATGGGCCAATGAATAAATACTCAATATTACGTATCAGGTGATTATGGGTGGCCTGATATGGGTAATATTTATAGATACCTAGGTTATGGTCCCCAACACTAAGCCGCACACAGTTCTCTATTTCCCCATCTGAAGAGATTACGAAGGTCCTTACGGAATCCAGAGGCTTTAGTGAATGAATGCCTTAAACTTGCTGCTGATCTTCCATTTAATTCCGCATAAGAAGATCAATGGATCCACGTATTCCTCTATATAACTATTTTATGGATCTTATTGAATCATGTTAGGGCTTAAGGTGTATTTGGATTAATTGTTATATTCCAACAAGAGTGTCTCGTGAATTAACCATATTTTCCATAAACGGTCTCTAATTCAAAAGAGTTAGATAACCAGGTGTACATGTGAATTGGATTGTTTAATTTTTTTTAAAGTGGATGCACAAAATAATTTGTAATTTCAGGTGATTATATTCTTAAATAATTTAAATCATATGTATAAATAAATATTAAACCCTATTTTGTGTATTATCTTTTATGTTACATGATTATATGATAGATACATAAAAGAGGAAGGAAATTCAACCTATTCAAAGTTTGATTTTTCTTTTTAGGGTATAGTTTCTATTATCTCATATGTTATATATGACATGAAAAAGTAATTCCAATTTTTTTTATTTTTTTTAAATTATAGTTTCCCCCCTCTGACATTACCCGGCCCCCTCTCCGTTACACTGATAGGATACATTGAGATGCTACACGAAATAATACAATGAATCCAATATAAATAAATTTATATAATTAATGACGTGAACTCATCTCAATTTTTTTTTTTGGAAACAAGGGGTACAATAACCCAAATTAACAAAATTATCAATATTTTTTGTGGAATTTATTATTTTTATTATTATTTTTTATCCTATTATGAAAAATTTCTAATACCCCAAATTAAAATTTATATTACATCGTTTCCCAAAATTTAAAATTTGTGTACCTGCGTGAGCTCAATTATATGACGTTGTATGCATGCAGGGGTCGACGGCAAAGGATTTATAGCCCGTGGAATTACGTTCCGCAATACCGCCGGGCCTGAGGGTGGGATGGCGATAGCCTTCCGATCAACATCAAACCACTCCGTTTTGTACTCTTGTGGTTTCGAGGGGTATCAAGACACGCTCTTTGTTCAAGCCCACCGCCAATTCTTCAAATATTGTAACATCTACGGCACCATCGACTTCATTTATGGCAACGCCGCCGTCGTCTTCCAAAGCTGCAACATCTACGTTCGAAAGCCTCTACCCGGGCAGAGTAATATGATCACCGCACAGGGTCGGGACAATCCATTTCAAAACACCGGCATCTCCATCCAACGTTGTCGGATCATGGCTGCACCTGATCTTAAACCATTTGTTGGTTCGGTCAAAACGTTCTTGGGGCGGCCATGGCAGAATTACTCAAGGACTGTGGTTATGAAGAGTTATCTTGGTGATTTGATTGACCCAGAAGGGTGGGCAAAATGGAATGCGAATTGGGATGATACCTATTCTGCATTGACTACTTTGTATTATGGGGAGTACAAGAACTTCGGACCGGGTGCTTTGACGGAGAATCGGGTTAAGTGGCCGGGATATCATGTTATGAAGACGGTGAATGAGACGGCCCCGTTTACGACGGACAGCCTTATGTCTGGTCCGAAACGGTTGTTGGTTTAAATTATAATATATATATATAGTGTTGGACATTTGTTTAATTTGTTGATTTTTTTATTCGTAAATATATACTCTTCACACTTAAATTAAAGTTAACTTTTGAGATTATTGAATAAATTTCTTTGTTTACTTTTTTGTTTGGTGGTGTTGTTGCCCTTGATGTTGAAGACATTGGACTTGGTTCTTGTTAATTTTCTGTTAGCATTGAAGCTAATGTCAAAGGAATTAAAGATTGGTGGCATAAATATATATATATAAGGTCTAGCTGATATATATATTCCTTTTCAAGCTATTAAGATCTTTTTAAACTTCATACATTGACATTTATTGCAGTGGGATTGAAGCAGCAAAATTCATGTGGAGTGGTTTGATATTATGCTCAACTATGCAAATGCAAGTCTTTATCTGTAATTGGTTTCTTAATGCTTTCGTTTACAGGGAAACCGGCAATTTATTTTGGTTGAATATTGAACCTATTGCCAATTTTCCCTTAATGTTTCACTGTCGACAGTTTCAAATGTACCTTATGACGCCAATCCTTAGCTGCATGTTCGCATCTTAACTTAGCAAAGAGCATCTTCATCGGATGTAAATTTTTGAGTTCAAACTCAAAATTATCCAACTCAAACTAACGTGAGTTGTGGGTTTAAACTGATTATCCCTTTCCAGTTTACTGCAATGAACTGTGTTCATTTATATTTTTTTTAAAAAAATATTCCCTCCGTCTCGTCCTTATGGTTACGTTTGCTTTTTGCACGGGGATTAATGAATATAGTATTTTAATGTGTATTGAGGTGAGAGAAATAATATTTTAATGTAAAGTGGGTATGTGTATTAGTGTGATGTGTGGGTCCATGGAGAGAAAAGTAATTAATTTGTGTGGGTCTCATATGCTAAAAAGGAAAATGTAACCATTATAATGAGACGCCAAAAAAGGAAATATGTAACCATTATAGGATGGGACCGAGAGAGTATATAATAGTGACATATATATGCAATCTAATATAATTGTTTAATAGTAAAAAAAAGTAGTCCCTCATTCCCGGAGAAGTTAACACTTTTTTTTTGTACGAAGATTAAGGAGTATAATAATTTAATGTAAAGTGAAGTAAAGTGAAATGAGAGAAATAATATTTAATTTGTAGTGGGTAGTTGTATTAGAGGTGGTATGTGGGCCCCATGAGAATAAATTAATTATTTTTGTGTGAGTCTCGAATGCGTCAACTTTAGTGGGACAAACAAAAAATGAAAGTGTGTCAATTTTTATGGGATGAAGGGAGTGAAAGGACTTCCGATTTAGATTAAATATGGATGTGACTAGTAGTAATTGGGTTTAATAATGGAAAAGAGTACTATAAAATTGGATTCACAAGAGAGAATGAATTTAAACTCAACTCTCTAATGTGATGCTCTGGAGCAGCAAAACTCTTATTAATAATAATTGATAATTTTAATGGTGTACCCACCGTTAAAGGCCTCCGCCTAATTGATAATCTTGTTCCTTTATTGTGGAGTCTGATCAGATTGCTAGCATTTGCATTTCAAACAAAATCGAGTCAACTATACTGTTTCGTTGTTTCAAGAAAGAAAAAGTTGCTCCCATAAACTACTTTACAGATACATGTAATTATTTTTCATTTGTTTCATTTGTTACAGACATTAACATGGAACATTTTAATTATGCTCTAAAGCGGAATGTATGTGGCTTCTTTCGAAACTACAAGGAAGAGGGGCAATAATGACAGAAATTTAATAAGAGGAACAAAATTTTGTCATTAAAAATAATTTTTAGTGAAAGGAATAAGAAAATGGAATAATTGATAGAAGAGTTAAGAGGTAAAAATTTTCCGCTAAATTTTTAATAATATTAATAATAAATGAAATCGTGATCCACAACTCATTCCTTAAAATTGACACACAAAATTCCCAAAACATTACCAAAACTCCCCCAAATCGCCGACGAACCCTAGTAGCGCCAGCCTGCACCGTGCCTGCTTGCGCCGGGCGCATCCGTCACCCGCTCGCAGCGCCCACTAGTTCTACCGGTGAGAACCTGCCATGAATTCATCCGACGAACCTCTCCTGCCCTAAACGATACCGCGATGGCTCTCCTCCTGCAGCAGCGATATTGTTCGCTCTCCTTGCAATTAGGGCTCTCCCCTGTAACATTTACAATTTCACAGAATCGCTAGCGAGATGCGTAGTGAAGAGGGTTTTAGGTGGAGAAGAGGCAGTCGTCGCTCGTCCTCTGTTAGCTTCGGCTTGGAGATGCTAAGGTACTCTAAATACTTCTACTTGCTGTCTTAATTCCTTAACTTATGAATATTCATGCCTGAGTGTTTTCTTAGTGTGTTGGGCAGATTGTTTCCAAGTTTTAAGATAAAAAAAAAAAAAAAGAACAAGCACACTTTAGTACTGGATGTTCGAATTCAGTTTATCTCATTCTGTGTCTTACGTTAAACATGATTACATGAATCGTAGTCATTTGGTACTACTGTGTTGCTGGCATCTATTATTTGTATTGTGAAACCAACAAAAGGCTGGAAATAAAAACTGAAGATCATGAACCCTTTTAAGTTTTAACTGATCAATGATCTTTCTCTTAATACATTATAACCTTTACAGTAAGGATACCATCCATTGAATTCAATTGTTAATATTTTGTTTCTTGTAAATGCTTTATTAGATGATGTTAATCCTCTTTTTTCTCTTACATAGCAGGCATTCACCACCAGCCTTTTCAATCCGAGCCCTAGCTGTTTCTGTGAACCTCTGAGCTGTTACCTTCATGAAGTGAAATAAAAAGACAATTACAACTGCATTAATCGAAAAATTACCCTAATCAGAAGAAATTATAAATTCTTTTAATTTTCAAAATCAATTGGACAAAGGAACAAAACCCTAGCTCACCTCTTCGGAAAATATAGTTAATAAGCAGCGCAAGCAGCGAAAAACCCGAAATCGAGCGCCGTCGTAAACGAGAGGGCCGCAAGTGGAACTTGTCGCGAGCGGTGACAGGAGGTGGCCTAGAAGTTCTTGCGCCGTGGAATATGGGAGGACCACGGATGGCGTTGCAAGGCTCGTGAACAAATGGGAATGGCGTCGCAAATGGGAGCGGCTATCTGGAGAGCAACGGCGACGAGAAGTGGTGGCAGATTCTTTGATTTCGGAGGTGGGAGATCTTCAATTTCGGCAGCGACGTACCTAGGGCTTGATCTATTCAAATGTTTGAATTTTTTTTTCTAAGAAGTCTAAATTCTAAGTGAGATGAATTCGTCGGGTTAAAAAAATAAATGCGATTTACGTTAAAGAAAAAAAGAAACGTGTTTTATTTTTTTATTTTTCTAAATAAAATTGTATATATTTGCCGACGGAATAATCCGTCGGTACGTTAAATATTAAAATTATTTTATTAAAAAATAAAATTAGATATATTTATGGAGGATATAATCCGTCGGTAAATTAAAGACTAAAATTATTATTAAAAAAAATTATGATATATTTATCGACGGAATCCGTCGGTATATTAAAAAACAAATTTAATTTTTAAAAAATAAAATTTGTATATGTTTTCCGACATATTAATCCGTCAGTAAGTTAAATATTAAAATTATTTTGAAAAAATAAATTTTGATATATTTACTGACAGATTAATCAGTCGGTAAATTAAAAACTAATTTTTTTTTAAAAAAATAATTTTAGTCTTTAGTGTACCGACGGATTTAATCCATCGGTAAATTAAAAACTAAAATTAATATTTTTTAAATAAAATTTTATATATTTACTGACGAAAAAGTTTCGTCGGTAACCTTCCGGGATATAATCCTTCCAAAATACCGACCGAATTAGTGACGGATTTATTTCTGTCGCTAATTCCGTCGATAATCCGTCGCAAAAAACCGTCGAAAATTCCTATTGATGATTTTTTTTAAAAATAAATCATATTAAATCATTAAAACATCGGTAATTCGTCGGTAATTACCGACGGTATTTTTTCATCGGTAAATCCATCGGTAATCCGACAGTTTCTCGTAGTGTATGTTAAATTATACTCACTCTTATAGGTTATACTAGTATATATTCTTGGACATGCTGTATTAGGTTAAATTATACTCATATACTCTTCACGTTTACCTATTTACTATTCCAAAAAAAAATTTCTACAAAATTTATTTACTTTTGAAGGTATTTTAGTATGTATATTTAAATAATAAATAAAGTATAAAGTAAAATTATGAATGTTAGGAAAAGGGTGAAAATTTTGAAGTTAAAGAAACTTTTAAAATTACTAAATAAAATTTTATTTATTTGTTGTTGTTTGAAAGGATTTCGTGGAAAAAAATGGGAAGGGATGAAATAGAACCGAGGAAGTAATTAATGGTGATCGAATCTTATGGACTACGTAATCCTTTTGGGTTTCATGCACATCTAACGCAGCAGAATACAAATAGAATACCTTTCACTGAAGACAGGCGAAGAAGTCTGAACAGTTGCAGAAACGACCTCTTGATCTTCTGTGGTATTCCTATGCCTCATCTAGGGGCAACGATCCTCTAGGCGATCCCAATCAGCAGTCTCTCTCATATTTCTCACGTTCTCTCTTATTCGATGAGAAATCTAATTTCTCATTTTGAAGTGATTTTAGGCGTGAATAATGTGTCCAAAGACTGCTGGGATGGCTTATTTATAGGCTACAACAAGGACCAGGAGGATAAATTAGGGTTGAGCCTCCCATTGGGCTTAAGCATCCAAGTTTAGCCCAAAACTTATACTTAAGCTCAATAATAACAAATCAGTCCACTAAAGAATTATTATTGCACTGCCACCCTAATCCCAAATTGCGTTATAGATTCCTTCTTATTATGAGTCCGTTTAACTCCCGTGTTTAAGATATAATGCCCATTAATTAAATGAATTACTGACAACTCAATTAATTAATCTCTTATCCAAGAGTAGTACTGATGAGCGTTTTCTTTACACGCAAAATTAATCCCCCAAGTATTAAGGATATCAATTGCAGTTTAAGCAAGCGACCAAATTAAATATCGAACCAAAGGATGACATATTATTAATTTAATTATTTACTAAATTAATTAAGACAAAAGACAATAAAGTTTGAGGTTTAGAATTATTAAACTACTAAGAAAAATTATTAAATAACAATTAAAATAAAATAAACACTGGAAGAATACGAAAGTGTCTCAAGAATGGAGAATAAGTAGCCCTAGGGTAATCCAATTTCACTCATTAATTTCTCTTTCGTATATCAATATTCGACTCTGCCATGTGGAATATGGACGCATCACTAAACAATGCAAATCTACTCTATAGACACAAGTAAATATGCGTGTAACACGTGTGAATAACTTGGAGCAAGAGATATAATTTCACCATCCTTTCTAGGTACTATCAGTATCAAATATTTCCCCCTAAGATTGGTACTCTAATCCGATATGATCTCCCTTTATAGGTACTATAAAAATATCCTCTTTATCCTGCTTATTAACCGAATTCAATTCAATTAATAAACATTCATATATGACAGTTCTAATGAAGTTTCAGAGTCTCATCACTTAGAATCATAACATGGAATCCTGTTCAGCAGTGAACGCGCTCAATCAACAACCAAGATATATATATATTCAGACTCTATATAACATTTGAAGATGCACAAAACGACTATGAATATGAATTAAAAATGTATAGTCATATATAAAATAAACCAAAGTGTTATACGGAGTATGCACATGAAAGTTCAATTAATTCATAAAAACCTTCAAAACCCTAGATCTACCAAAAAGGCTCTAGCCCATGATGTTGCGAAGAACAATCATGGGGGTTAGTTAGATCTTACTCATATGTCTGGAAAATACAAGATAAATTAGGAAACAAATAAAACCTTAGATGTGGGCGTCGTCGCGTCCTTCTCCGTCTTGAATCCTCCTCTTGATTTTCCTCTTGATTCAACAGACGAATCTTCACAGTGATGAATAGATGGAGGAAGGAATGTGGATGATGGTATGTGGGGTGATACCCCTTTTAGGGTGTAGGATGATTGTATTGCGGTCTCACATTAATAATGATGTAAAATATATATATATAGGTGTGAGAAGGGAATGACATAAGGAAGTAAAGGATATGGGTGAATCATGGAGGATTATTATGTAATAAAGAGATTAATTGTACTCCAAGAAATAGAAATTATGGGCTAATTGTTGGAAATTTTCTGAAATTCTCTCCGGCAGCTGCGACCTCACGATTTTGAGCATAACTTCCTCGTCCGATCTCCGATTTGAGTGATTCTTGCGCCAAAACGATCCTATCTTCCGTGGATTTCTAACCATTTATAACACTATCAGTTTTGAGCTTCACACAAATACAAAAAATTATGGAAGTTGAACGTGTGTTTTTCAGCATTCCTCTAATTTTGCACTTTTAATCCTTTTTCCACCTAAAATGCAATAAAACACCTCAAATGCACCTTTTTCTCACATATATTGAATATAAGACACTTGTGTTAATATATAACAATAATTTTCATAAAAAAGGTGTTAAATTGGACACTAAAATACGCTTATTTTTACTCTAATCAATCCCCAAATTTACTTATTGCTCGTCCCGAGGTAACAAAATAAATAAATATAAAGAGAGAGAGTAAGAAAATTAGCGGAAAAACAAGGACTACGAAAAATACCCCATTCAAAATACAATTGTCCTCAACTTAGGTCATGCAACTTTTATTACATGTAATAATCAATTCATAGCATACAAGATAAGATCATTACCACCAATTCAGATGCTCCATTGACATGTTCTCACAACAAATATATATCACTCGCACTCAAGTGTAAAATATGTACACTTATGGGTCAAGGTGTTTACACTCAGATTCAATTTAATTGTATGCGTAACCATAACTTGCCAAATGTCTTAAACTCTCCACCAATAAAAGTATAATTTGACAATAGGATCGAAAAAGACTTTTCTTTTGGATGTAATGTTAGCTCTTTAGCTAAGGTAGGAAATATATGTATAAGTGACTCAAAACTTGGTCAATCAAGCCTGCATTCTCTCTCTCTCTATCTTTCATTCTTCCTCTTCACTTCAATTAAGCACAACATCCTCCTCAACTCTTTCACTTTTTTTCAAGCACAACATTTTTTTCCTTCTTTTATTTTTTTTTTCTCAAGATACCAGATTCGGGCATTACCTCGCGCATCCTCCACAGGGTATTAGATTTAAGCACTACCCTAGGGCATTTGATTCCATGAAATACTAGATTTAAGCATTATTCCATGATTTTCCTTATATGCATTTTCAATCTCAATCACTGTTTCAACACCAATTTCATTCCTTCCCAAATTGTTACAGAAGTCCATCAACACACTTTGAAGAGCCATTAATTCTCGTCATGATAGAATCAAGGCTCAAATAATTAAAATACTCAAAGTGATTATTTCTTGTAGGCTGCCAAAGAATGAGGTTTTTAGGCTCAACGGGGCTAATTACGGATAAACATCATTTGGTAGGGAATTATTTGGTTAAGTGACTCATGAATTCAAGGATGGGGTAAAATCATCTCCCATCATCTAACATAACATGTAGTCTCAAGTAAGACAAGAGGCAAGTTCTAGAATACACACATAAGAACGATACTCACCAAAAAAGAAATATCATGTGATTATGTACATGATCATAAGGCTCAAAATCTCACTCGGATTTTTAACAAGTAACTGAGCACTTTTCATGGTGAGAAATGATTTCGCATTAAATAATTTTGCATTTCTCCATCGAAAACTTCTTGGATTGGGAACTTCAATTGAAACTATTTATAAATTTTTCGTTTTTCTTTTTATTTTTGAAACTGGTTGTTTACAAAGGCCAGCGAGCTAAATAATTGCCAATTGCGGGGAGTTAATGTTATTTTGGGTTGTCAAATTTTTGTTGTAGGCCTTCATCATTTAACTTTTTTAATTTTAATTTTTTCATATTAATATCAATTCTTTAATTTTTTACTTTTTTTTCGATTCCGGTCATTTTGCAAAATATTTGTAAACTAAATTAAAGGTTATTCTGTAATGCACGGATACACCGGTGAACTTGCGTTAATAGGATAGTATTTTAGAATATACTAATTTTTATTTTTTAAAATTTGAATTATTTTGTTTGATCTAAGGATGGTTTTGAGGTAATTTTCTGATCTAATAGTCTATATTAACTAGATGCACCGATACCCAGGTGTACCCTAGTTTAATTTCTAAATTAAAGGACTTGAAAATCTTATAAATTTGATTTTTTTTCATTTTCATTAAAAATGTTATAATTTTTTTATTTATACTATGAATTGTTTCTGAAATAATTCTGACGCAGCACAAACGTATAAAAAAGTAATCTATGACAAAACTATGAAGAGAGACACCTTGATACTACATATACTAGGTGTGTTCTTTTGTAGGAATAAATTTCAAATTCATTAATAAAAAATCTACCAAAAAGGTTCAACTCTCCAAATATAAATACTGTAGAAAATAAGATTAAAAAGCCCACAACAATTTGGTCTAACTTAAATTAAAAGCAGTAAATATTAGTAAGATAAATTAGCCACGTTGTGATCCCACTCTTCCATGCATTAGCCACGTATATGATTCACTCTTCCATTAATTAGCCACATTTGTGATCCACTTTTCCATGAAGGCTAAAGCGGTCTCATCTCCATCATCCTCCCCAGGTGAGAAGTGAAGCGGTCTCGTCTCCATCTGAATTGTCCCCAGCAAACGGAACTAAATACTTGACGTTGAACACGTTCGCGGTATGAATATGACTTGGTAACCTCAACCTATAAGCATTTGGATTAATCTTCTCGATCACCTTCAAAGGACCAATCTTACGAGCTGACAACTTATTATACTCATGAGCAGGAAAACGGTCCTTCGTCAAAATAGCCCAAACAAAATTGCCCACCTCAAACTCCACCGAATGACGACGTGTATCAGCTTGGCTCTTATAACGTGTGTTGGCACCAAGCAGATGAGTACTAGTCATATTATTAACATTTCGAAGCCCCTGAATAAGCTCATCTGCCCGTGTATTTGGCAAACTAGCACCTGGAAGAGAAATCAAATCCAATGGACCCATTGGAATAACGGCATAGACCACCTCAAATGGGTAAAATCCCGTGCTCCTATTACAGGCTGAATTATGAGTAAATTCAGCTTGATTCAACTTCATATCCCAAGAATAGATGTTCTCACCCACTGAATAGAGCAATAAATTCCCCAAAGAACAATTAACTACCTCAGTCTGACCATCAGTCTGGGGGTGGTATACACTGGTAAAGTCTAATTGGGTATTAGCCATACGCCACAAGCTACGCCAAAAGTGACTCAAGAGACGGGTGTCCCGATCCGATACAATAGAAAGTGAAAGACCATACAATCGATAAATTTCTCAAAAGAATAGCTGGGCCACATGAACAACATTAGTGGCCTTCTTACATGGAATAAAATTAGCCATTTTCAAAAAACTATCCACCACTGCAAAGACGGCATCGAAACCCCACTGAGTACGAGAGAGACTCACCACGAAATTCATACTTATAAATGCCCACGGTTGGGAAGGGACAGGTAGGGGACGATAGAGACCCGCATTAGAAGCAGTGCCCTTCAACACTTGACAAACACGTCATCTGTCTACGAAACGGGAGGTATCACTCCGCAACATAGGCTAATAGAAACACAGTTGAATGAGAGCAATAGTGCGGTCACGACCTACATGTCCGGCTCTATGTAACTCTCGTATAATTAACAAACCAATGCTGGATTGAGGAATGCACAACTATACTCCACGAAATAGATAACCATCTATAAAATGAAATGAAGGATCACCCTCATCGCCAAGATGCGACAAAACTACAGCAAAGAAAGGATCAGAGACATATGACTCAGGCAACAACTCAAAACCCGAGACTGTCGTACGCATATCAGTCAACACCAAATTTTGACTACTCAAGGAATTTGCCACCCGGTTGGTAGCTCCAGACATATACTTCAAAATGAAAGTGAATTGCTGAAGATATGATGCCCAAGAAGCATGCCGAGATGACACCGTATCTTGGGTATTAAGATGTTTTAATGCATCATGATCAGTGTAAAGGAGGAACTCCTGCTGATATAAATAGTGTCGCCAGTAGCAAACAGCGCAAACCACAACATAGAATTCCACATCATAAACACTATAGCGAGAACGCGGTCCAGTCAACTACTCGCTAAAGAATGCAATTGGGCGGCCACTCTGACTCAACACAGCCCCAATACCAACCTTCGAGGCATCACAAGTAAACTCGAAGGGACATGAGAAATCTGGGAGAACCAGTAGTGGAGCACAAGTAAGCTTTTAATTGATCAAGGAAAAGGCAATATCAGCATCGAGGGTCCACCGAAATATCTTGCCCTGCATACAATTAGTAATCGATGCCATTATAGAACTGAAACCCCAAATAAAGCACCGGTAGAATGAAGCTAGACCATGAAAACTCCAAATTGCAGTGAGAGAAGTGGGCACTGGCCATGATCGAATAGCCTCAATCTTTGAAGCATCCACAGAAATACCTGACGAGGAAATAACATACCCAAAGAACAAAATGTTGTCCACCATAAATGTACACTTCTTCGGAGAAGCAAAGAAATGCTCTGGAAACCAATATATCATCAAAATAGACCACAACACAAGTCCCAATAAGGGAACGAAGTGTCTGGTTCATGACCTGCATTAAAGTACTTGGGGCATTGGAAAGGCCAAAAGGCATCACCAACCATTCAGAAAGAGATTCACGAGTTTTGAAAGCCGTCTTCCACTCGTCTTCGGGGCGAATTTGAATTTGATGATAACCATTGCGCAAATCCAATTTACTAAAGACCACCGATCCACTCAATTGATCAAGTAAATCATTGAGACAAGGAGTGGGAAACTGATATTGAACTGTGATCTTGTTGATAGCCTGACTATCAACACACATCCTCCAACTGCCATCCTTCTTAGGGGCAAGAAGGGCAGGCACTGCACATGGGCTCAAGCTCTCACGAATTTTTCTAATACTAAGAAGCTTTTCAACTTGTCAACGGAGCTCCTCATGCTCAGTCGGACTCATCCGGTAATAAGGACTATTAGGAAATGAGGCCCCAGGCACCAGATCAATTTGATATTGGATGTCTCGCAGGGGGGAAGGCAATAAGGCTGCTTATCAAGAAATAAATCTTTAAACTCACTTAGTAAGGTTTGAACAGAGGTAGGGGAAGTATCACATGCCGAGACATCATGAGCCACCGAAAGAAAGAGACAACATGCTTCGTCTAATTCTTTCTCAAAATCCGAGGGAGAAAGTAAGAGAATCTTTGGTAGGTCATTCAACAATGGTGGAGTAGTAGGGATTGAGGGATAAAATATGATTTTTGTACCCCCAAATAGGAAACTGTAAATATTGCGATGACCATTATGAGAAACGTGGCGATCATACTGCCACGGACGACCCAACAACAGATGACAAGCATCCATCGGAACCACATCACACCAGATAGAATCTGTATAAGCAGAACCAATAGAAAAAGACACAAGAAAGCATGTCAAAATAGTAATATCAGTACTGCGTTGAACACATTAAATCATAAGGGGCGGGATGCACTTCAGTTTTCAAACATAATTTATCAACTGCATCATAAGCAATAACATTTTCACAAGCACCAGAGTCCACAATGTAATGATATACCTTTCCCTGGATAGTGCAAGTAGAAGAAAAGATGGTGTGGCGTTGAGTCTTATCTGCTAATCGAAGTGCCAAACAAGTTCGGCAAAGAACCAATGCTGGTCCAGCATCTCCAGTGCAATGATCTTCAGGCCAAGTATCATCACCATAATCATCGAATGTAGGCGGGGTGACTTCGTATGATGGTTCTAGCTCATCCACCAAAAGGGCACGCTGTAGTCCTTGCTTCGGGCAAGAGGCGAAGAGATGCCCCATTTCGCCACACTTGAAGCATCATGGTGGCTGTGTGGGGCATCCAAGTGGTGCAGCTGGAGGTGTTGGGCGGTAGTTGGATTGACCACCCATGAACGGTGGTGGTGGGGGTCTCGTACCAGTAGAAACATGTGGACGATGTGTCTGCTATTTCTCCAAAAGGATGGCCTGTTGATGGGCTTCTGAAAGAGATGGAGGGCTTAATAAATTTAAAGTGTCTTGCAAGTTGGGTCTATGGCCTGCTATGAAACGGGCTGCCAATTGTTCTTGTATATCAGCCACATCCACACGCGCAACCAGTTGATAAAATTTTGCCGCATATTCTGCCACTGATCAGCTGCCCTGGCAAAGGTTGTGTAGGGATTGGAATAGAATGCTACGGAAATTATATGGTAAGAACTCACAGCGAAGATGTTTCTGAAGTTTGGGCCACGTCGATATTTGAGATCGACCCTGGCGTGCGCGTCACATGAATCTGTTGCCACCAAGCAGTGGCGCGACCCCAAAAGCGAGTGGCGATGAGGCCAACACGGTGGTCATCCAGCACCTGTTTGAACTCGAGTATATGATCAACCGTGTGAATCAAATCAAGAAATTCTGCTGGGTCAAGAGAGCCTGTGAACTCTAGGTGACAATTCAAAATCCCTGGTCCCACTGTGGCGCACCAAAATCCATTGGAGGAGGATGATGAGGTTGGGCAGCAAATGGATTAACCATTGAAGCAGTGTCTTCGTCGTTGGAAATGTCAGGAAAACCCTCGTGATTAAACGTAGGATTATAATGGGTATCACCTTTGTCTGGGTGAAGGTGTGTAGGTGGATTGCGATCAAGCTGCTCAGCAGCAGCTGCAGCAGCCATGGATTCTTGTTGTAAACATAATGCATCCACGGCTTGGGTGAGCTCGAAAATTTAATGTCGGATCTCCTCCATTGGATCAATGGTAGGAGCTTTGCCTTTGCCATATTTTGGGGAGCGTAGTCCGACTGATACCAACTGACGCAACACAAATGTATAAACAAGTAATCTATGACAAAACATGAAGAGAGACACCTTGATACTACGTTTACTAGGTGTGTTCTTCTATAGGAATAAATCTCAAATTCATTAATAAAAAATGGGTTATTAGCGCAAAAGTCCATACCTTTTCATGAATTTCAAATTAGTCTAAACTTTTCAATATTTATAAATTATAAATAAGTACTCGACCTTTAACCTATTTTGTAAATCAAGCTATCGGGTAGTTGGGAAGCTGTCCGATGCTGACTTGTCAAATATCAAACTTGTTGACCAATCAAGTGGCAAAAATGACGTCGTTTTATGTCTTTAAAAATGTTTAAAATTTTCAGAAACAATGCATTTGCCGTCGAGGATGATAGAAAGAGGCCATTTTCTGAGGTGGATTTTTGGTGGGTTCTCGTCTCTAGCAGGATAGCGGCAGACGTCGATGGGAAGCTCGCGATGGTGATTTTGCATGATGATTGGTTCGTCAGTGGTTGACAGCGAACTACAACGGCTGGTTCCTTGATCGTACGGTGGCGTGAGAAATATCGACTGTCCCATAGGATGGGGAGCATCCGGTGATAGGTCCGATTGGTGTTGTTAGTTGGGAAAGATCTTCAATTTTTTGGATGATAGAGAGAGGTACAGTGGCGGACGTGATTCCAACAGCGGCTGTTTTAGAGATCCACTGAGAGATTTAGAGAGGCGGCTCTCCACCGGTTGCAATTATGCAAAGTTTATTTTTCTCCTTTGTTTTTGTTTTGATGAGTTCACCTCTAATTCAGAGCTTCCAAAATTGAGTAATGTTGAGGCTTTCCAAAATTGATGATATGATGAGAAGAAAGAAACCCAGGTATTCATATGGGGTAGCAGTTACGGCTGTCCCATTGAAAAGTGTACAGGGTTTCTGTTGGTGTATATATGTTTTCTGGTTTTATCATAAATTCTAAAAAGAGGTAAGTAATCTGTTGATTCCGGCAGAGGCTGTTGGCATCTTCGGCGGGTGAACTTGTCAGACAGTTTTGATTTTTTAGGGGAGGAAGGAGCAGTTTGTGTGGAAGAGGAAGAAAGAAAAAACGACGTCGTGTATGCCACTTAGATTGGTCAATAAATTTTATGTTTGACACGTCAGCCACTGGGCAGGCCTCCTGATGCCCCGTGGCTTGATTTGAAAAAAATGTTAAATGTCGAGAACTTATTTGTAAATATTAAAATGTTTGGACTAATTTAAAATTCGCGAAAAAGTCAAGACTTTTGGCGTAATTAACCCATAAAAAATCTACCAAAAAGGTTCAACTCTCTAAATATAAATACTGTAGAAAATAATATTAAAAGGCCCACAACAATTGGGTCTAACTTAAATGAAAAGCAGTAAATATTAGTAAGATAAATTAGCCGCGTTGTGATCCCACTCTTCAATGCATTAGCCACGTATATGATTAACTCTTTCATTAATTAGCCACGTTTATGATCCCACTTTTCCATGAAGGCTAAAGCGGTCTCGCCTCCATCATCGATGATGCAGGAGCATCGGTCCAGCCTTTGGGCCACCTGAATAGTTACGGTAAGCCTTTGGGTTTGTCCCACATCGGATGTGCTGGGAAAATATTGTGGATATAAATGTGGCGGGGCAAACCTCCACTCTTGACTATGGTTTTGAGGTGGAGTTAGGTTCGGACATTTATAGCTCGCATCAAATTCCCTATATTACTATCACTTTTTATTATTCTAATTAGTAAAATATTAAAACTTTCTATCTGCTTCTTGGAGATACAGAGGAGATTAGGAGAAATTGCCGCAGGATTAATTAATCTATGGGATAATGATATCATGGACTCTGGGATTAAATGTTGTGTAGTTTGGTTGCATGTATTGTCTCAGGATTTTAAGGGTTGGGCCAAAGATAGGCCCGATACTTAAGATTTTAATAAGTAGAATGGGCTTGTCTATATTCACGGTGGAGCCCATTTGATATGTACTTCAATATTTGAATTAATTAATATCAATAGAATAATTACAATTACAAATAGACATAAAATTATTACTATTATTTTTATTATTATTATTCGAGTTAATGGAATATTTATTTTTTGTAATGTATTATAGTTAAGTAGTGTAATGTATTCAAATTCCATTTTTTTAAAAGAATTTTCACTTTACAATTAATTTACTCTAAATATATTACTTGAATATTCAAATAAAAGTATTTTCGCCAATTCAATCATAAAAAAATATTTTCTTAAAATTAAGATTTTTACTTTTTTTTCTTTTTCAACTGTAGTTTTTCTCTCCTTTTTCCCCTGTGAGACAAATATTACAAATTACCAAAACTCTAAATACAATTAATGCCAAAACATCTCAAAATAAAGCCATTCATTCATGTAACCTTATTTTTGGACGAACTAGAGGTGAACGGCTCCGGTGCCCATATATATCAATCGAAAGCAAATATCATCCACGTAGTTATCATATGAGAATAGATAAGCCAATCGTACATTTTTTTATCAAGAAAAACATTTATTTTATTAAAAAAGTTAGATATGAGAGATACCTAGCTCCAAAATTATTACATGAGAGTTTACAAATAAAAAGAAGGTACAATCGTCTTAATTGATCACACTTCTAGGATTAGTCATTCAATTTTGAAATCTACCTGGTAAACTAACTAATGAAGGATCATATAACCAATTCAAAACTCTAACGTTTGTCTCCTATAGCAGCTTCTGTAAGAACATTTGGCCATAAATTACGACAACTGCGCGGAGGAAGCGTAAACGGATCGATAACATACCTCTAGCCATTGCTTAACTTTTAACCTTAACTCACGATTTTGTTGATACTTCTAGGCTTTTTCTTTTCTCCCTAGATGGTGTATATGATGCCCAATGAAAAGCAAGCACATGGACCTTTTATAAACAGTATGAAAAATAACTGTAAGTGACTTCTCCCCAATGTTCTCTACATCAGAGAAGATGACTCACGTTTTAAACATAGTGGTAACTGGAAGGAGTTATGAGATTTTAAAAATCCACTCCAATAAGATAATGACATGTGGACCAAATTATGATTACTTAATTAAAAGAGAAATTTAAACTAACATTCTCCCACTTGGTTCATATGTCACCACTTCAAATGTAAATGAAACAGAGCATAAGAATCATGGCGATATGTCCTCTACAATGAGTAATATCTTCCATGTATCACAATATACTTTGATTCTTCAAATATCAGTTTACCATTTAATGAATAAACACTATGTTTATTCCAGGTCCAAACAATAATGATATTTCTGAAAATAAATTTGTGCATACAACTAAATTGAGAAAATATCAACTGAATAAGAGTTTCAACAATAACAACAATGTACGTATAATTGAAATCACATTACGGAACCAAGTCCCATTTGTACTACATGATCCTTAAAATTCTTTGGTGGCATGCCTTTAGTCAAATGATCAACAATCATTAAGTCAGTGCTAACAAGCTCAATGAGCACTTTATTCTCTTTAACACGTTCTCTTATGGCTAAGTATTTGATGTCGATGTGCTTACTTCGACTACCACTTTTATTATTTTTGGCTATAAATACTGCACATGAATTGTCACAGTACAATCTCAATGGCTTAGATATAGAATCTATAATTCTATGCCTTGATATGAAACTCTTCAACTTTACACCATGATTAGTAGCTTCAAAACACGATACGAAGTCTGCTTCCATAGTAGAGGTAGCAGTCAAGGTCCATTTTACACTTCTCCAAGAGATAGTTCCACTGGCAAGCATGAAAATATAACCAGACGTTGATTTTCGAGAATCAATACAACCAGCAAAGTCTGAATCGGAGTAGCCAATCACCTTCAAATTATCAGTTCGTCTATATATGAGCATGTAGTCTTTTGTCCCTTGAAGGTATCTCAACACCTTTTTTGCAACTCTCCAGTGGTTAAGATTTGGATCACTCTGATATCTTTCTAATATCCCAACAACAAATGCAATGTCCGGCCTAGTATAAACCTGAGCATACATAAGGCTGCCAACAGCTAAAGCATATGGAATGGTTTTCATGTGTTCCCGCTCAAGCTCATTTTTCGGACATTGGTTCAAATTAAACTTGTCACCCTTCACAATTGGTGCTACACTTGGTGAACAATCCTTCATACAGAATCTCTCAATTACTTTGTTAATATAAGCTTCTTGAGATAAAACCAAAATGTCTTGAGATCTATCCTTATGTATTTTAATCCTAATGACGTAAGATGCCTCGCCCATATCTTTCATATCAAAGCTCCTTGAGAGAAATTGTTTCACCTCATATTGCAAGCCTTTATTATTAGCAGCAAGCAATATATAATCTACATATAAGACTAGAAAATAAATATTACTCGCACAAACCTTCTGGTATATACATTCATCCATGATGTTTTCTTCAAAACCAAATGAAGTGATAACTTCATGAAATTTAAAATACCACTGACGGGAAGCTTGTTTCAGTCCATATATAGATTTATTAAGCTTGCAAAGTAAATGCTCACCACCACTAGAGGAGAAACCTTCAGGTTGTTTCATATAAACAACTTCCTCTAGATCACCATTCAAGAATGTTGTTTTCACATTCATTTGATGTAGCTCAAAGTCAAAATGGGCTACCAATGCCATAATAATTCGAAAAGAATCTTTCTTAGATACAGGACTAAAGGTCTCTGTATAATCAATTTCTTCTCTTTGAGTGAATCCCTTGACAACAAGTCTTGCTTTATATTTCTCGATGTTGCCCTTTGAGTCTTTCTTCATTTTGAAGACCCACTTACAACCAATGGCACGAACACCATCAGGCAACTTGACAAGATTCTAGACCTTATTAGACGCCATAGAATCCATCTCATTTTTCTTGGCATCATACCACAAGTTCGATTCCTTAGAAGTCATGGTATGTGAAAACGTCTCAGGATCATTTTTGGCTCTTATACTGTAGTCGTTCTCTTGCAGATACACAACATAGTCACTAGGAATTGCCGACTTCTTTACGCTAGTAGATTTCCTTATAATTTGATCAACATCCTCGTGAACATCTGTTGTTCAATGGGTTGTTCAACATGTTCATGTATCTGTTGGATTTCATGATCTACAAGATTTGGTTCAGCATCTTATTGAATATCCTCAGCTAGTTGTTCAACTTTTGCTTGAACTTGAGGCAAATTGTTAACAACGATCACCCCAGAACTTGAAGTGGTACACGGATTGTATGAATAATCTTTCTTAGGACCAATATCCAAAGATTGATCACTCCCACTGGTCGAGTCATTCTCAAGAAATTTCACATTTCTTGATTCCACAAACCTAGTGATATGTGATGGACAATAAAATCTATCCCTTTGACCTTTCAGCATATCCAATGAAATACCCACTTATGGTCCTCGAGTTCATCTTCTTTTCTTGAGGATTATAAACTCTCACCTCACACAGGCATCCCTAAACGCGTACATGTCTCAAACTCGGTTTTCAACCTTTGAATAACTTAAATGGCATCTTCGAGACTGCCTTCGTTGGAACTCGGTTCAATATGTACATGGACATCTTAAGAGCTTCAGTCCATAGAGACTTAGAAAGTTTGGAGCTAGCAAGCATGCTTCATACCATGTCCAATAATGTTTGATTTCTTCTTTCGGCTATACCATTTTGGTCCAGAGAACCAGGTATGGTATATTGGGCAGCAATCCCATTTTCTTGAAGAAATCTTACAAATGGACCTGATGCTTGTCCACTTTCTGTGTATCTACCATAGTACTCACCACCTCTATCTGATCTGACGATCTTAATTTGTTTTCCATATTGTTTTTGTACCTCAGCTTTAAAGATCTTAAAAGCATCTAGTGCTTCATTCTTATTATTGAGTAAGTAGAGATACATATATCGTGAGTAGTCATCAATAAAGGTGATAAAATCCTTTCTCGATATGCATCCATATCTGGACTACAAATATCTGTATGAATGATTTCCAATATTTTAGAACTCCTTTTAGCACCTTTCTTTGACTTGTTAGTTTCCTTGCCTTTAATGCAACTTATACAAGTCTCAAAATCAGTAAAATCTAGAGTACCAAGTACCCCATCATTTACTAATCTTTTAACTCTGTCAATGGAGATATGTCATAATCTCTGATGCCACAACATAGAGGATTCTTCATTCACAACACATCATTTAAAACCAGCTACATTATGAATGTGCATAGTAGTATAATTTTGATCATTTTGTAAATTTAGACGAAAAAGACCATCTGACAAAATACCATTTCCAATGACATTAGATTTAAAAGATAAACTAAAACAAGAATTTGAAAAGTTAAAGGAATAACCACATGATACTAGTCTAGAAACAAAAATTAAATTCCTAGCAAAGTTCGGAATATAAAAATCTTTTCCAAAAGCATAATAAAATCACTACTTAAAACTAATTTGAACGTTCCTACTGCTTCAACATGTGAGGACATCTTGTTTCCAGAATAGATGTTTTGTTCACTTTCCACTGGTTTCCGCAGGTTTTGCAGTCCCTGCAAGGAATTCGTAACATGGATTGTAGAACCAGAATCAATCCACCATGTGTTATTGATTAACCATAACTTGTAGTCGGGTTGACCAATTCAAGAATTTATCAAACCATAGGGAGGTAGGCACTAGTGCTTAAGCGATCTCATGTTTCTTGTAATTTTATAGAGACGATTCATCAAAGTTTTGGTGATCAAAAAAGTAATTAAAAACAATCAATGCAAGTAAATAAACAATGATCAAATAAATAAAAATGGAATGAGTGTGATTGGTTTTCCAAGTTAAACAAAAGTGAGATTAACAACAATTAAGAAATTGTAATTATAGGAATTATGCATCAAATTCATATGCATCATGGATAAATGATTAAGGGCCAACACTAATTTCTTCTAAACTTTCTCTCAAAATGAATAGAATGTGAATCCAAATAAGAATCCCAAAATAGCTCAACGAATTGGTTCTCACTCAAACAATTCCAACTAGGTACTAAGCTTAAATGAGAATCCCCTCACACAATTAATCAACCTCTCGATCAAATCAATTGGATGTCCTATTAAAGGGTTCTAAATCCTAAAGGATATATCTATCTCTTTAAAACTTATAATGCACATGAGGTGTATGATGAAGTGATTCAATGAACTATCCTAAACATATAATTAATTTCTCAATCTAATCACATGCCCATGACAATTAATCACACAAATCAACAATACACATCAAGCAATTAATAATCAATGATAGAAAATCATAAATCCATTCAACACATGAATTAAAATACATAGATCCCCAAAATTAACCAACAACTCTCATGTTGCTAATCTCACAAGGGAGATTAGTCTACCATATTCATAAGATAATTAACATAGACATTAAAAACCTTACAAGTCATGATAATCAAATAGGATTACTATAAAAATGGGATGAAAACTCCCTTGGATTGGCTCCAATCGTTATCTCATTCCTTTCCTTGTAATCTCTTCCTTGCTTCTTCTCTTCACTTGGATGAAGGATTTATGGTGAGATGATGATGGAGTGAATAGATGGATGAAAGTGATTAGGGATATGGTGTAAAATGAAGGAATTGGTGTGTGGGGCGTGTGAGCAGCTGAAATTCGGATCCAAGATGATCAAAATGTTGAATGAATTGGTATTTATACCCCTTAGAGACCTTCTGGAAGATTTAGGAAAATATTAGGTTCTATCACCGTCACGACTCATGTGCTGTAACACGAGTCGAGTCGTGTCATGGTTTCTAGGTCAAAATTTTTTAAAACGGCACATGAGGCGTGTGCTGAAACACGGCCAAATGGTGGTCGTGTTAGATTTTCTGATGTCGCTGCACGGCTGCCTCTTACAGGCCCGTGTTCGGTATATGGACCGTGTGCTGCAACACGGCTCGTGTGCTGTGACACAACCGGCCGTGTTCATGCTGCCCTATTTCTTCTTCCTTGTTTAATCTCCATTCTCTATTTTTGCTCCGTTTTCACCTGATTTACATTCTATTAAGTTCATTCCCACACATTTCAATAAAAACACATCACACCACCAAATAACACATAGAAACGAATGAAAAGCTACAAAAACAAATATAAAAAGAAACTAAAATTTAGGTGAAAATATCACTAATCATACCTACAAACTTAAAGTGTTGCTCGCCCCCGAACAAAGAAAATAAAAAATCAAATGGGGAGATTTTCACCTAGGTAAAGACTTAATGAACGTAAGTAATAACACATCATTAGCAATAATAACTACAACTTATGCTAAGTTATCCTACCACAACAGATTCGTGATATGAGAAATTAACAAGCTCAATCACAAGAGAATAAGGTGTAATATAGTCCCTTTTAGTCTAAGCCTCACATATATGTCTCTCAACACTCTAATAATTAAGGTAAAACAACACTCATTAACCGATTGGCTCGACTCGCTATAAGCTTGCTCGTAGACTACATTCACAAACCATCAAATTTTCCGTTAGCGATCAAAAGGTCTTTAATTAAGGATATAATGATAGACTCTTTGGTATGGTAAGGAGAATTTTGGTAAGAGTGACTATACGAGTGTAAATAATTGAAGAGATGATCAACTTCCTCAACTTCTCCAATTTTCTTTCGTTCTTTCTATCTTTGGTAATCACAAGCACTAATCATCAACTTTCCTTGGATTGAGCTTCTTATAACGCATGCTTCTTTTATCGGACTTTTAAGTACTTGAGCATATTTTTATTGTCTTGCTTATTTTCTTGTTTTGAGGATGCACGTCCATTTTTGTTTGTGCTTTTATCATCTTTTTTTTACTTATTTACCATTTCTTTTTTACTTTTTCTTTCTTATCAACTTTTCTAAACCACATCTCCTCAATTACTCACACAAAAAGGTAAATATATAAGGCTCACGTGGGTAATTAAGGCTTGTAATGTGCTTATATCACAATAAATAGGCTTTAAGGTTCAAAGTGGTTGACTAGGGATGATGTTCATGGTAGGAAAATATATGACAATGATTATAATAACAAGGATGACCTTAGATAATTTCACTAATCTCCACTAATCGGGCTCATTCCTGTAGTCCTTGAGCAAGTTCTAGCTTATCAAACACAACCAATCCACTCATTAAGAAATACCATGTATGCACGGTTGAGGCTCAAATGCTCACAAGCTTATGCTCGAACCTTAAGGAACTTATTACACCACATTCATCTCAAAATTGAACAAGTTAATTAGAACATGTCACAATTCGAAAGTGTAGAGATTCTTAATTATAACTTTTCATCACTTATTGATGAGTGATATTTTTACCTAGATTTTAGTGTCTTTTTATATGTGTTTTCGTATTATATCATCCGTATTTGTGTATATTTTGGTGGTGTTTTGTGTTTTTATGAAAATGTATGAGAATGAGCTTAAACATATGATTTTTAGGTAAAAATAGATTCTAGACGCGAAAAGGAAGACGTAAGAAAAAATGGATCTCAATTCTGAGTTGAAACGAGAAATAAATGAATAATAGAAAAAAGAAACACGGGCTGAAGGAGAAAGACGGCCATATTTGGCCGTGTTACAAAAGAAACACGGGCTGAAGGAGAAACACGGCCATGTTTGGCCGTGTTACAGAAGAAACACGGCCTCTTTTACGTCATGTGAGTTGGCATGGCCGTGTTCTTGAAGAATTCGAATTTTACACAAAAAAATACCTATTTTCCATTTAAGCCCATGATCTAAATTTTGTCCTAATTCCTTTGATCCTCCACCATTATAAATACCCTAATTTCCAAATTTTGAAGGGGGAAGGGTTTCACTTGGACACACACATCACACACCATTTCTTTCATTTTACACCTCATTCTTCATCCATCCATCTACACTTGATTCCTCCATCAAATCCACCATCCAAGTGATCAAGGAAGCAAAGGAGAGTGAAGATTACAAGAAGAAGAAGAAGATCTCCATTGAAGACCTTCAAAGGGGGAATCTAATTTCAATTTTTGTGAACTTCTTTATAATTTTGTCATGGGATTTGTAGATACAATTGTTTATGTTATTTTCTCTAAGACTATGATAGGCTAATCTCCATTGTGAGATTAGCCCCATGATTAGTGTTTGATAATTTAGTTTTTATGTAATTGGATTTAATCTTGAATGAGATTTGTGTTATTTCTATCATTGATTGTGAATTGCTTGATGTATATGTATGATTTGTGTGATTAATTATTATGGGCATGTAATTAGATTGAAAAATCAATTATGTGTTTAGGATAGTTCATTAAATCATTTCATCATACACTTCATGTGCATTAATTTAGAATGAGATAGAGATATCCTTCTAGATTTAGAACCCTTTGATAAAACATTTGATTAGCTTAATCGAGAGATTGGTTGATTAGGTGAGGAGACCAAAGCCATTAGTAAATTCATAGTACCTTAAAAGGGAATATTGCCTATGATTTAGTACCTCATTAGGGAACTTGTAGAGTAATTAGTAACTAGTGGGAGGTGTTTGCTTTGGTCACGATCCTATGTGCTTTTGGGAGCCTTATTGAGGGCCTACATCCTATCCATCTCGAGAGAGAGTTTAGGTGGAATTAGTTATCTCTCCTATGCCATGTCCATGAGATATTAGAATTAATTGCATAATTACTTTGTTACCTATGTCATGATTGTTGCTAATCTCATCCTTGCATCATTTGGAACCATTTATTCTTGTATTCGTTTTATCATTTATTTTCTTAATTTTAGTGTGTTCATTTGCACGCTTATCCTCCATCCCATTCCGCCGTCCTTATATAATAACGATAAATTTGAGATCGCTTAAACTCTAGCACGTTACTCCCTTGGGTTTGATAAATTCTTAAATTGGTCATCCCGACTATATACGATCAATCACTTATCACCATAACATGTCGTTACTCACATTAAAAAATGACTCACGACATCCCAAAAACAAACCACCAAAACAATCCCTAAACAAGAATAAAAATACACACAAAACATATAAGAAAGACACTCTGCACAAGAAACAACCAAAAACACATAACATGCAAGAATAAAAATCACCATCAATGAAAAATGAAGCACACATTCATATCATCCATGATTAATTAAGCTCACAAGCATCCCAACCTTTGATTGAAAAGGAAACCCTAAATTACGAAAGTAAACCTCCCACAAACATAACAAATAGAGTAGCATGCTAATCAACAACAATCCAAATCAAATCAAATTATGCTAAGCACATAAGAGTGGTAAAGTATAGAGTGAACTCCCTCAATAGGCATTTAGTAGTGGAAATTATTAGCTCCAAGCTCAATTCGTGTTTCTAATACCCTTCATACATGCTCAACAACTCATCAAACCATTAGCTCAACAATTTATTAAAAATATGGACTATCATGCACTTCAACACCACCAATTAGACCAAAATCCAACCAAAACTCATGAGAAAAAATTTAAAATTGACTGATTTTACAAGAAGAGCTCTCATCATATCAAACACACTCAAGTGGTGAGTCACACCACGTACTCTCCCCCAAACTTAAATTGAAACAAGTTTAGACTTAAGTTTGCAAAAAGTGGTGGGACTTACCCTTGTAGTTTTCATCCATGATCTTCTTATGGAGAAGTATACGCATCCACATGACTCAAGTTATGTCCACCACGCACTAGCCCCCCAAACTTAAATCGAGACAAGAGTCGAGACTTAAATTATGTTAACTTAAATTGAGACAAGTGTTGAGACTTAAGTTTGCAACAAGTGCTGAGACAAGCCTACTCAAATCCATGAAGCACTTCTCTTTTCTTCACTATGCCTTTTCTCATAAGTACAATCCACCTACAAGACCAAACAACAAAACAAGCATCAAAAGTTAAAAAGAATGGGTTGCCTCCCATTTAGTGCTAAGTTTAATGTCTTCAAGCAGAATAAAGTTTCTAGATCATTGGACCAAAGGATGGTCCATCACACTCTCTCCTCGCATCCTCACTTTGAAAATTTGTTTAGCCCTATTTTTGTCTACAAGCTCAACTTTACCATTCTTGCTTACATGCATCAAATCATCATCGAGAAGAATTTCAAGTGGATTCTCTCTTTCTCCTTTGTCAATTTTTCAATCAAGCTCCGGAGCTTTCTTCCTATCAACATCACAAGAAGCTAAGTTAGAATTTGACATTTTCATATAATCATGAAGAAATGAATTTAAGTTGTCAAAGAGAATAGAATCATGATCCATAAAATCATCCGGAGGCTTCAAATGAGACTTGGTTCCTTTTTATTTGTTACACAAGAATGTGAGACTCTTTCCTTTTGAGCTCAAAGACAACTCTTCTTTTTCAACATTAACTTTTAGCTCTTCCCGTAGCTAGAAATGGCCTTCCCAAAATAAGTGGAATTCGAGGATCCGCCTTTACTTCCAACACCATGAAATCAAACGGGAAAGCTAGCCCCTTCACTTTCATCTCCATGTCTTCCACAATCCCTAGTGGCTTCACAACTTCTCCATTTACCACTTCAAGATGGATAATTGTAGTCTTAAGCTCTCCAATTTCAAGGTCTTTAAAAGTAGCATGAGACATCACGTTGACACTCGCTCCCAAGTCACATAATACATCAAGAATTTCTTTCCCTTCAAAATCACATGGGATAATGAATTTTTCCGGAACACCAACTTTTGTATGCCTCTCCTTGTGCATCGATTCACTTGTTTCGAGTATCTCTTCTTTTCTTTTCGCCTCATACTTTTTCTTGAGACATCTGACATGCTCCTCAAACTCCTTTTTCTTCTCCTCTTTTACAAACATTTGTGGATAGGGAATAGGGAATAGAGTGATCGGAATAACCCAATAGTCACATTTGTACTCCTCTTCTTTAACCTTCTCCTCCACTTTCTTTTCCTCTTGCACCCTCTTCCACTTAGGTATCCATTTAAGCTTTTGCTCTTCTTTCTTACTTATCTCTTTATTTTCTTCACAAACAGTGTGTTCCACTGACCATTCTTCATCCTTTCGTTCCTTTTCCATATCAATAAACAAACATTGAGCTTTTGAACTAACCTCGAGTGTGGCCGGAAACTTTTCTTTTTGTTGAGCACTCAAGGTACTTGCAATTTCTCCCACATTATACTCCAAAGCTTTGAGCCTTTTTCATTTGCTTCTTCCGCCTTTTTCAAAGCTTCATCTCTAGCTTTGTTTGATGCTATCAATTGTTCAAGTAGCTCATCGGTTGTCGCTTTACCCTCTTGATTTGGTGCTTTAGCTCCCGGATGGTACCCCGGAGGATAAGCAACCGCATTGCTCCTGTTGGAGTAGGAAAAGTTATCTTGCCTCATTTGTTGTTGTGGAAAAGAGCTTCCACTACCTTGATTATTGAAGCCTCCTTGTCTTGGTAGAAAATTACCTTGGAAATTATTTTGGTAATTCCCTTGGTAATCCTTTCCTTGCATGTAGAACAAATTTTCTATCTTTGGCTTCGACATAGCCCATTGTTCTCCATTCACAATATTTGGAGGAAGCACACCTTGCTCAACTTGCAGCCCTTCAACCATATTAGCTCCTTGATTCACACCTTGGTTCAAGCTCATATGCCTCAAAACTTCCGACGCTATCATTTCAACACTTGGCATTTGTGGCACACTTGGCTCAACATTCAAACTCTTCACACTAAACTGTTGCCCTTGATTAAAATTCTCAAAACTATAACATCCACTTACCCTCTCCGATGGCCATTGATATACGTTTGTAGCAATCTCATAAAATATCCTTATTGCCCTTTCCAGAGTTACACCAAGTAAAGATCCACCAGCCGAAGCATCAGCAAGCACTCTTTGACCATTCACTAAACCTTGATAGAAAAATCCAACTTGTTGATTCTCCTGGAATCCATGTTGTGGACACTTGCGGAGTATATCCTTAAACCTTTCCCACGCTTCATAAAAGCTCTCTTGAGGCATTTGCTTGAATTGAGCAATCAAGCTCTTCATTTGAAGTGTCTTGGAAGGTGGAAAATATTTGTTCAAGAATATTTGTGCAAGTTCATCCCATGTGTTGCACGTACCCGGTGTAATGGTAGATAGCCATGATCGATCTTTATCCTTAAATGAAAACGGAAACAACCTCATCCGGATACAATCCTCACTCACCCCATTCTTCTTCACGGTGTTGACAATCTCAATATATTGAGCTAGATGAGCATTAGGATCATCATTCGATGTTCCACCAAATTGTTGGTCTCTTACCATAGAAATCAAGCCCGCTTTAATTTCAAAGTTGTTGGCGTTGATTGGTGGACCCATCATATGTGGCATTGCCCTTGTCATAAAAAAGTCCCGGATCACCCCTGGATCTACTTGAGACCCTCGATTCACCGGAGGTGGTGGTGGTGGCACATAAGGTTATTGTGGAGGTGCGTAAGCATGTGGAAAACCTTGTTGAAGCATGGCTTGTTGCACTATTTGTTGAAGCAAAGCCTGTTGTTGTTGATTAGCATTGACTTGGGCATTTTTCACTCCATTTCCATCATTCCTATCATCAACACGTTCATTATCTTGATTGTTCTCCATTGGATTTTTCTTTTTGGTTTTGTTCTCCTTTCTCCTTCTCCGACAAGTGTGTTCAATCTAAATCAATAGGTTCAATTTGTTTCCCTTTTGACCTTATTTACATGCACCTTCAAGAGTAAAAGAAGTTAGAACAAAATTTTCAAAAGCAAATACAAATAATAAAAATAAAAATGTCTCTATTAAGATCACTTAAAATGATTCTTCTTCAAGCTACTAGCAACCGTTGCCTCCCCGGCAACGGTGCCATTTGATTAACCATAACTTGTAGTCAGGATGACCAATTCAAGAATTTATTGAACCACAGGGAAGTAGGCACTAGTGCTTAAGCAATCTCACATTTCTTGTAATTTTATAGAAACGATTCATCAAAGTTTTGGTGATCAAACAAGTAATTAAAATCAATCAATGCAAGTAAATAAGCAATGATCAAGTAAACAAAAATGGAATGAGTGTGATTGGTTTTCCTAGTTAAACAAAAGTGAGATTAACAACAATTAAGAAATGGTAATTCTAGGAATTATGTATCAAATTCATATGCATCATGGATAAATGATTAAGGGCCAACACTAATTTCTTCTAAACTTTCTCTCGAAATGAATAGAATGTGAATCCAAATAAGAATCCCAAAATAGCTCAACGGATTGGTCCTCACTCAAACAATTCCAAATAGGTACTAAACTTAAATGAGAATCCCCTCACACAATTAATCAACCTTTCGATCAAACCAATTTGATGTCATATCAAAGGGTTCTAAATACTAAAGGATATCTCTATCTCTTCAAAACTTATAATGCACATGAGGTGTATGATGAATTGATTCAATGAACTATCCTAAACATATAATTGATTTCTCAATCTTATCACATGCCTATGACAATTAATCATTCAAATCAATAATACACATCAAACAATTAATAATCAATGATAGAAAATCATAAATCCATTCAACACATGAATTAAAATATATAAATCCCCAAAATTAACCAACAACTCTCATGTTATTAATCTCACAAGGGAGATTAGCCTACCATATTCATAAGATAATTAACATAGATTTTAAAAACCTTACAAGTCATGATAATCAAATAGGATTAATACAAAAAAGGGATGAAAACTCCCTTGTATTGGCTCCAACGGTTATTGATTAGCCATTTTGTAGTCGGGATGACTAATTAAAGAATTTATCGAACCACAGGGAGGAAGGTACTAGGGTTTAAACGATCTCGTGTTTGTCATAATATTATAGAGATGATCATAAAGGGGTAGGATTAATCAAGAAATAACAATTAAACAATTAAATGACAAGATAAACAATTGGATAGATGAATGGAAGATGGATGAATGAGCCAAGTAGATAGAGAATGAGACTAGCAATACTTAAAGTATGGAAAATATATGTATCATGCAATGAATTCATATGTGTCATGGGTAAAAGACTAAGGGCCAACACTAAGATTACCTAAACTCCCCCCCGGAATGAATAGGATATGGTTTTAAACATAGCTCAATGAGTTGGTTCTCACTCAAAAATAATTTCAACTAAGTACTAAGCTTAAATGAGAGTCCCTTCACACGATTAATCAACCTCTCGATCTAATTAATCGGATGTCCTATCAAAGTGTTCTAAATTCCAAAGGATTTCTCAATCACTTTATAATTTATAATGCACATGAAGTGTTTGATGAAATGATTCAATTAATTATCCTAAGCATATAATTGATTTCTCAATCTAATCACATATCTAAAACAACTAAATATACAAATCAACAAAACAAATCGAGCAATTAATAATCAATGATAGAAAATCATTTAACCCACTCAACATAATCATTCAATTGCAAAATACCCAAAATTATCCAATACAATTCATATTGCTAATCTCACAAAGGAGATTAGTCTTTCATAGTCACAAGAAAATTAACATAGACATTAAACTCCTTATAAACCATAATAAACAATAAGGTTTCAATACAAAAGTTGGATGAAAACTCCCTTGGATGGATCCAATGGTGATCTTCTTCTTCCCTTTGCAATTCTCCTCTCCTCCTTGCTTCTCTAGCTAAATGGATGAAGGATTTGATGGTGGGATGATGATAGATGGTAAGGATGAAGAATGGATGAAGGTAAAGGTGTAAAATGGAGGAAATGGTGTGTGACGTAGGTGTAAGGGTGAAAACCCTCGACCAAACTAATCTAAAATTGAAGTATTGGGTATTTATACCCCTTGGAAAGCTTCTAGAAGGTTCTGGATTTTTTAGCAGCTTTTTACACAACACGAGTCGTGCTCTGCAACACGGCCACAAGGTGGCCGTGTTGGGTCTTCTGATGCTTGCACACGACCTCTCCTTACAGGGCCGTGTTACGTAATACGACTCGTGTGCTACAACACTGCTCGTGTGCTGTAACACGGGCACAGGGTGGTCATATTGGATGAATAGATGTCGGTACACGGCCACTTCTTACAGGGCCGTGTTCCGTACACGGCCCGTGTTGGTGCATGCCCATATTTTTCACATTTTATTTCGGCTCGTTCTCCTTCGTTTCAACTCCGAATTGAGATCCGCTTTTTCCTACATCTTCCTTATCATATCTAGCATCTAAGCTCATTCACACACATTTTCATAAAAATACATAACACAACCAAATAATATATTAATACGAATAAAATAATACAAAAATGGATATAGAAAGACACTAAAATAATACGAATAATATATTAGTTTTTAACAAAAAACTTAAAAAAATTATATTCACTCCGTCTTGCCACAAAAGTTACGTTTACTATTTGCACGGAGATTAAAAATATTTTAGGGTAGGTCTTGTGTGAGACAGTCTCACATAAGCCCTTACGTGAGACGGATAAAAATGATAAAATTATTATTACTTTCACTATAAAATATTATCATTTTTTATTTATATCATAAATTGTTCATGAAATAGTTCACTACACCATTATCGCTTTTCATTGATTGAGTATCACTTTTCGTTAATGATGTTATCACTTTTTATTCATCTCATGTAAGAGCTTACATGAAACGATTTCACACAAGTCTTTGTCAATATTTTAATGTATAGTGAATTGATAAATATATTTTTTAATATATAGTGGGTAATTATATTAACATTGTGTATGAGCCATATAAAAATATACTAATTATTTTATACATTCTCATCTACTGCAAAGAAAAATATAACTCTTTTGATAGGAATATAATATTTTTAAACAAGGTATAAACTCTTCAAATCATCGAATTTTAATAATTTCATTGAAAAATATTAATGTAGACACCAATTAGTAGGGGAGTCTTTTAAGAATACCAACTGATCTCTTTATTCCATAAAACGTGTTTACTTTCTACCCATTACTTAAAAAAAGTTACACGACTTTAAAAGATATTATAATATTTTAGATAATAAAAAATATAAAAGAATGATGTATATGTAAAAAGAAGTGACAAATTTTAAAATGGTCGTGGTTATTCGAACTCACCATTTACTACATACACTCAATTATATTTACACACACTAGAATTATATATACTACACAAGTAAAAGACAAAAGGAGAATTACTATTAGTTACATTAAAAAATTCTTTATTACTATGAGATACAAATATACAAAAATATTATTGTTAACTATATAAATATATAGTGATATTTCAATATTACCTTTATAATGCGCTGCTCATAAATGTTTGTGTGCAGCATAAAAATTCGTGTACAGCAAAAATTATGTAGAGTAAAAAAAGTTTGTGCAGCAAAATAATTTTGTATAGCGTATGAATTTATAAATTTATGTACTTGATATTGATTTCTTTTTAGAAACCGGACTGGACCGGCTGGTTCAACAGCAGCCGGTACCGATCCGAAACTTCCCTATAACCGTTTTCTTAGTTAGACTGGAAAAATCGGCTTGGATACTGGTGGACCGGCCAAATCGAAATCGCCCGTCCAGCAGCACCAACGAGAACGAAATGTTCAAGACCAAGTTGGAATATTTATTAACACCGCTCCAGCCTCCCCCACCGTAAACGGTGTTTCAGATAGAACATTCTATGCCTCAGCCTCGTGTTTGCATTGAAAAGGAGAGGATCCAGCTAAATCAAAAGTGAGTGGAGAAAAAATTAGAAATGATTAAGATGATAGGATGCGGGATTACTGGGCATTTGCAGGGGCGTCCACACATTTTCCGGCAATGGAAGAATTGGGGGAGAGGAGAAGAGATGAAGGGGGAGAGAGAGAAATCGTAGGTAGTAGGTGAATAAAGCAGATCTGTGAGAGTTGGTTCGATTTCTCGAAAGTAATTTAGAAATGTGAAGTCTTATCATTTTATTAATTAAACTATTAATTTATGTTGCTTACAGCTGTCATTTGCTACATAATAACATATCTCATGTGAAATATAATAAAAATGTAAATATCAGTATGTTAATATGAAATAATTAAATATAATAATAATAAAATTAGGCAATTTTATTTTTTTCGGTTGAATTGTCGGTCCGATTGGTCCAACCTGAACCGTTGGGCTCTCCGATTTGACCTCCAATTCGGTTATGAAAACATTGGTATTTCTTATTAATAAACCCAAAAAAATATAACTGTTAACTAAATAAATATATAGTTATATTCCAATATGTATTTATACTATAACGTGTTGAACAAAAAGCACATAAATAATTATGCTGCACACAAACATTTATATTATGTACAGCAAAAAAATTAAGAAGAAAAAGCAAAGAAGAAAATGATGAAGGATTAGGAAGAAAAAATTAAGGGCATTAACATTTAGTAATGCACAGAGGAATGTCCAAGATAGCAAGTAAGCTCCTAATTAAGCTACATTATAATTACAGGAGATTAAAACATATAATAAGACATGAGCACCCTCACGAATTGATACTCTATTGTATAATTATGAGAAGAAGGAAACTGGATCCCGCAGAAGAGCACACAAGTAATAGACTCTGTATTATCACTGGTCATTTCTTGAAATTTTCCTAAATAACCTGCATTAAGAAATCCATGAATATAATTTATGTCTACATAAAACCTAAATATACACAATACCACACCTAAAACATGAGCACTCATCCAAATGATATTCGTGAACATTATTTATTAGAATACATCCACAATTCAATTAGATATGCCGTGCACACACAATTCATTCATCCAAATTTACTACCAAATCTATTAAAGCAACGGAAGGAATGAGGTGGAACTAATTTAAAATTACTATTTCCATTTTTTTTAAAATTATTAAAATAATCCTAATATGTGGTAAACGAAACAACAATTAAGTTTAAACAACCCCAATTTAACCATTAGCCTGAGAATTCCACTAAAGAGAAGTCTGAAAATAAGATTGAAGCGATACCAAAGGAAGATGAAGGGCACAATGGCGTTGATAAGAGAAAATAGTCCGTGCGATGATGTTGTAAGGGTGAATGCGGGGACGCGGGGTTGACCTACCAAAAATTTCAAGGTAGAATCACTCGACGCTCAACTTGACAATGTCGTCGGAAATGCGGATCTGGTGAAAGAGGAAGGAGATTTGGGGGTGGGAGAGGTAGCGTGAATCTAGTGAAAACCTTCGCCATTAACCACTCACCGCGCTATTCTCGCTGTTGGATTGTATACTAAAAGTCTAGCTTTTTGTATGAACAATGTTATAACAATTTATTTAAAATGAGAATCATATGATCAAATGATTGCGTCTTATAATTTATTTATATGTACGATACAATAGTCCACTTACTTTATACTGTAGATAATGTGTTATGTGACAACACACGGAAGATCATATTATCGGTTTCCTTATAAAGTATAAACAGGTGCTCACAACCGAGATAGACGGGGACTCTCTATCGGGATGGTTATAGTGTGATTTGATATTAGTTTGTCTTGACTATAGAATAACATTAGTGCACTTGTGTGTATTGAGTAGGACCGCTTGAGATCGTTCGATTTATACTGACTATATAGGAGAACTTGATCTCTGTTATTATGGATGTTCGTGCTCTTAATCTTTATACAATAACCTCGACACGTAAGGTAGTATGTATTTCTTTGATTCATCAATGGGTGAGATTTACATGTAATTAAATCAACAAACTCGGTGAGTTGGGAAATAGTGTTGTCTCTATGGTGTACTGCTGATTGTAGAAGGAATTCTTGTCTGTTATAGGTTGATGATGTCCCCTTGAGGAGCTCATAAGGATTATCATGTAAACCCTGCAGGTGGATTTATTCTGGCATGATAATGAGGTTAAGTGGTACTACTCTCGGATGAGATATTAATTAATGGAGTTGTCAGTAACTTAATTAATTAATGGGCATTGTATATCTTAAGCATGGGGAGACTAACGGGCTCATAATAAGAAGGAGCCCATAACGTAATTATGAGATTAGAACGGTAGTGCAGTAATAATATTTTAGTGGTATATATTATTATTATTGGACTTAAGTATAAGTTTTGGGCTAAGCTTGAATACTTAAGCCCAATGGAGGCCCAACTCTAATTTCTCTTCCTGATCCCTGTTGTAGCCCATATATAAGTCATCTCAACTGTCTAAAAACCCTAACTAAAAAGTAATTCACACCTAACACTGTGAGGAGGATGAGAGAATAGCAGATTGAGAAGATCTCAAAGATCGTCGCCCACATGACTTCGAGATTGGACTTGGGAATACAACAGAAGAGAGGATCGTTTTGGCGTGTAGATCACTCAAATCGGAGATCAGATGAAAGAGTTATGCCCAAAACGGTGAGGCTGCGCAGGCTGCCGGTGAGAATTCATCTTCTTCAACATACATTGGTGAAAGGTAATACGTTTCTTTGTTTTCTTGCTTCCGCTGGATTAAAAACGTATGGAACACTAATGGTTCACGTTAACCAAACGATCGAACACCAATAGTCGCGACGCTGCCGCTGGATCCGACCAGTCATGTACCCTCTACAGCCATAACGGCGGTCTGACGTCGCACGGTGCCTCATGCTGCCGGAATCACTCGCCGACCAACTTGTCAACGCCGCTGGAGAAGCGAATCTGGTGGAAGAGAAAGGAGATGTGGGGGTTGGAAGAGGTATATTCATATCTAGTGGGAGAAGAAAAGAACGAGATTGAAATTAGGGATTCAGTGAATTAAGGTTATATTAGAATTTTTATTTATAATTTTTGTATCTGAAAGTAATTTTTTAAATTAATATACCTTATAGTAATAATGGGTATAAAATGTGTCTCTATTAGTAATTATTCCACAATTTATTCTTAATTTAATACACCCACCCACATATCATTCATCATCCTCAAACTAAATTAAAACACATACACCCATATTCATCCACTCCATCCACCCACATTCTAGAAGAAAAGGAAAAAATTGAGAAGAAGAGAAAGATAATGACATGAGGAAATCGAAGGAATAAGAGAGGAGTTAATCAAATTCGATTCATCCAAATCAAGTCTCCAAGCTACAGATTCTATTTACTTTATTTTGTATCATTCTTGATTGTAAAGAAATTAAGTTTTAAGATAAGCCTTATAAATATTTTGAGTTGATTTCATAAATAAATTAAGGGTTAATTGCAAAAAAACCACGAACTTTACTCCTATTGCAAATTAATCCTCACTATTGAGAAACCACCACGTTTAAGTATTGTTAAAAAAAAATCCCAAAAAAAATCATACTTTTAATTAGAAATTGGGTGTGTTTTGCAACAATACTTAAAGATTATGGTTTTTTTGTAATTTCTCAAAAGTGGTGATTAATTTGCAATAGAAATAAAGTTCGCGGTTTATTTTGCAATTAACCCATAAATTAATGATAAATTGTATGAATGTAGATTTTGGAACTTTGATTTGCTAGTGTAGAGCATGAGTATAGTGAAAAAACATGGGATTGAAACTTTTTCTATCGATTTAGGACGTTCTATGCTTTTCAACCCTAGCTTGTGGAAAATAATTACTTTGTTCGGTTGGCACTGGACGACAATTAGTTATTGTGTTTGATCGACACTGGTCAAGAGTTAGTTTTTGTGTTCGAATGACACCGGCCGAGAGTTAGTATTTTGTTTGATAGTGCCGGCCGACAGTTTTTTAATTTATTTTTTGATGTGTTGGACCAACATCGACTCAAAATTCTTAGATTGTTCGATCAATAATGGTTGAACATAAATCATTTTTCACTTCTGGTTGGCCGAAAGCTCACGAACTCGGACAAATTTTAAGAACGTAAAATTCACATTTAGATCGATAAAAAGGCTTAAAATTGAGTATTTTTTAAACTTTCGAATGTTTTCTTCTTCGACATCATACTTTGGTTTTAGGTTAAGGAAGTGTGTGTGGTTTAAGAATTTTACTGTCATCTGATGATAATTGATGATGTTTGATGAAGATGGCAATGAATTTAGAATTTTCATGTTACCTTTAAAAGTGTATTTATCAAAGTTGTGTTTTTTTTTTAGTTAGAGTATGATACTTTTAATATTTTAGTGTTCTTTTAAATATATGAAAGTGGGTGTATTTAGGAAAAAATGTGAGTGTGAATATCCACTACCTTTTAAATAAAGTAACTTTTGATATTGTTGGATAAAGTGATTTTTCGTTTTTTAAAGTGTGAATAATTTTGTGGGATGCAGAGAGTAATGAATATAACTATAGTATTTTTAGGATATTGTAATTTATTACCCGTATCCATATCAAACTCGCTTAGTACTACATATACCCATCCCAATTAAATTCAAGTAAAACTGGTACGGAACTACATATACCCATCCCAATTAAATTCAAGTAAAACTGGTACGGAAAATATTCGTCTCGCTTCATTCCTTTTTGCACAATACAAAAAAAATTGAGCTCTAAATTTAAAATAAAATTAAATAGTTTAAATAGATTAGTTGAATATTAAGAAAAAAATAAATTATCAATATAAAAGTATTATGTGAATTAAATTAAAATGTATAAATTGAATATTGTATACTGATTGAAAATTAATAGCATGTGCAAAAAAATAACTCTTATATTTATCAAATTTATAATGTTAATTAACTAATTAAAAAAATCTATTATTGATATAAATAGGGTCTATGATTGGATCAAAATTGTTAAACGGACGCTAAAGAATTAAATTAAATGGTTTCTAAATAGTAAAATTGAAAAGAGGGAGAAAAATTGAATACAAAAATAGAATTTTAGATTTATTTTTATATATGTATGTATAGAGTAGTGTTGTATGTGGGTCTATAGAAATACATTAATTATTTTATGAGTTTCATATACTAAAAAAATATAAAGATTAAAATGAGATGCTCAAATTATGAATATGTAAAAATTGAAATGAAAAAATGATAGTATTACTTATCTAATTTCCGCTTAAAAATAATAAAATAGGCCAAGATCATTTGGACCAGACTTAATTCTATTTAGGACAAAACTTAAATTTTAGTGTTTAAAAGTTTTTAAACATATATTTGAGTGAAAGTAATCATTTTAAAATTAAGATAACTTGAGATTATATATATATATATATATATATATATATATATATATATATATATATATATATATATATATATATATATATATATATATATATATATATATATATATATATATATATATATCATTAATATTATTAATTTATAAGTACTCGTTAAAAATAAAATTTTAGAATTGTGAGGTGGCGGCGCCACGTTGCTCATTGAAAAATTTTGTGTATTTGGCGTCGCCACCTTCGTTCTTGGAAAAATTGTGTACGTGGCGCGTTCACGTTAATCAAGCAATTAATGTTTTATTTTAAATAGTTTCATATTTTAAATATTTTTTTATTTAATTCCTCCTATTAATAATCTTTAATAATACAATTAATAATTTATTTTGAGTAATTTAATATTTAAATTAATTATTATTTTATTTTATAAATTATTAATTTATAAGTGCTTGCCAAAAATAAAATTTTAGAATTGTGAGGTGGCGGCGCCACGTTACTCATTGAAAAATTTTGTGTGTGGCGTCGTCACGATCGTTCTTGGAAAAACTGTGTACGTGGCGCGTTCACGTTAATCAAGCAAAAAATGTTTTATTTTAAATAGTTTAATATTTTAAATATTTTTTAATTTAATTTCTCCTATTAATAATCTTAATAATACAATTAATAATTTATTTTGAGTAATTTAATATTTAAATTAATTAATATTTTATAAGCTTGCAATTAATATATTATTTTAAGTAATTTTTCATGAAGATTTAATTTAATATAATAAAAATATTTTAAGTTTTCTTTATAAAATTTTATTATTTTAATCATAATAATTTTAATTTTATATATTTAAAATATGTTTAAAAAAATTTTATTTATGTATATGACGTCATCACATTCGTTCTTGAAAACTTTTGTATATTTAGTCCACTTATTATTAATAATTTTAAGGGGTCACTTACTATTGAATACATAAAATAATGCATAATTGTTGTAAACTACATGACTCAAAGCACTATTACTCATAGTGTAGTTATGATTGTGATATCATAAATACCCCTATGTATTTGTACAATTTGTTTGCACAAATTTGTTTTGTACAATTTGGTGTTGCACAATTTGCTTTACACAATTTTATTTTTGCACATTTTGTTTGCACATTTTAAATTTCAAAAGCAGGCAGCGGCCGGCCAGCGGCGGTCAGCGACGGTCAACGGCAGTCCGGCGTCGGCCGACCGGCGGTGGTCCGGTCGGTAGGTGGGTGAGGGGTAAAGTTTGTGGTTTAAAAGTGTATGAGATTATAAGGTTATATTTGATATTTTACGTTAATATTTTGTATGTGAGAGTAATTATTTGAACTCCTTGTATCTCATAATAATTTAGGTTAAAATTGTGTATCTATTAGTAATTTTCCGTAATTTTAATCTTTCAGTTAGTATTTTATTAAAAAAAATGAAGGAGGGGTCACCCGCTCCTCCTTGAAAATTTTTGTCTCCTGCATAATAACACATCTCACAAGAGTCTCTCTTAATATTTTATAATCTTGCAATTAATATTTTATTTTAAGTAAATTTTCTTCAAGAATTAATTTAAGAGTGAGGCTTGCGTGCGCCCGGGCGCAAGGGAACACATTCCATGCGCCTTTAGAAATTTAGTATTATGGGTAATGGTACATTGCTTTGGTCTAAAGGGTATATACTTTAATTAATAAAAGGTAAACCATTTTGTTCTAAAGGGTTTACACTTTTTATTAATATTTTTTTCTTTATAAAATAAAAGGTACATATTTATATATTAAAGGGTATACAATTTAACACAAAATTCTAAAGACGCACGAAGTGTTGTCCATGCGCCCAGATACACACAATAATTTTCTTTAAAAAATAAAGGGTACACATCTGTATACTAAAGGGTATACAATTTAACACAAAATTCTAAAGGCGCACGGGATGTGGTCCGTGCGGCCGGGTGTGCAGTGGTTTTTGCCTTAATTTAATATAATAAGAATATTTTAAGCTTTTTTAATGAAAATTTATTATTTTATCCTTAATATAAATATTGTTATATGTACAAAAAAATCTTAATTAATGTGTTTGTGGAGTCATCACATTCGTTTTTGAAAAATTTTGTATATTTAGTCTCACATATTAATAATAATCATAATCTTTCAAGTATATTTTATAAAAATTAATAATTTTATAGGTGGCGTCACCACATTGCTACTTGAAAATTTCGTGTATATTTTAACTATTATTTTATTTAGTCTCTCCTATTAATAACTTACGATATTATTTAATAATAATAATAATAATAATGATTTATAGTATATTATAACAATTAAATGTTTATGTTGGGTTATTCAATATGAAAAAAGTAATAAAATAACTTAATTAATTAATAAAGGTAAAAGTTAAAAAAAAGTGATGCTCGATTATTAATTAATTTACTATTAAAAATAAGTTTAATAATACTAATAATTTGTTATTTAAATTTTACTTTTTTATTTAACAATATAAATTTGGTAAATATAAGAGATATTTTTGGTATATTTAACTAATTTTTAATCAATATATGTTTAATTTAAGTTAAAATATCAATCAATATTCATATATTAAAATTTAATTTAATATACATAGAACATTTTCCTTTGATTTCAATCAATCATAAAATTTAATTATACTAATAATGGATCTTTTTATTTTTTTTATTTTTACTTTTTTATTGATTTAATTTAACAATATAAATTTGATTAATTTTTAATCAATATATGCTAAATTTCAATTAATATAGTATCAATTTTATTTTTATTAGAATCGTCTCTATAAATATTTACTTTCAATCACGGTTGTTCATTCATTTAAATCATTCTATATAAATCTTTTCAACCTAATTAAATTCTTACTTTCTCCTAATTTTTTTTCTCTCTATCTCTAATGCCTTTTCTTTTTCTTTACTTTCACAGATTCTACTTTCATATTATTTATAATCAACTCTAATTTATTGTCTTTTATATTTTTATTTGATCTTATATGCAGGTTTAATCATTCTCTAAATGTATCATTATACTTTTTAATTTTTTATTATCTTATTTTATTTCTCTTCGATTTTTTTATTTTTTTTAATAATTCTATAAACCCTTTTTTTATAATTAATTTATTTTATCTTCTTCTATACTTACTTTTATTTGATATTATTTTTAGGTTCAATCATTCTCATATTTGATCTTATTCTTTTTGTTTTTTTTTACTTTTTTATTGATTCAATTTAACAATATAAATTTGATTAATTTTTAATCAATATATACTTAATTTCAATTAATATAGTATCAATTTTATTTTTATTAGAACTGTCTCTATAAATATTTGCTTTCAATCATTGTCGTTCATTCATTAAAATCATTCTATATAAATCTTTTCAACCTAATCAAATTCTTACTTTCTCCTCCCCTCTTTTTTTTCTCTATCTCTAATGCTTTTTCTTTTTCTTCTCATTTACAGATTCTACTTTCATATTATTTATAATCAACTCTAATCTGTTTTGCTTTTTATATTTTTATTTGATCTTATATGCAGGTTCAATCATTTTCCTAAAGATATCATTATACTTTTTAATTTTTTGTTATCTTATTTTTTTCTCTTCGATTTTTGTGTTTTTTTTAATAATTCTATAAACCCTATTTTTATAATTTAATTTATTTTATCTTCTTTTATACGTACTTTTATTTGATATTATTTTTAGGTTCAATCATTCTCATATTTGATCTTATTCTGTTTGTTTTTTTTAATTTTACTTTTTATTGATTTAATTTAACAATATAAATTTGATTAATTTTTAATCAATATATGCTTAATTTCAATTAATATATTATCAATTTTATTTTTATTAGAATCGTCTCTATAAATATTTGCTTTCAATCACTGTAGTTCATTCATTAAAATCATTCTATATAAATCTTTTCAACTTAATCAAATTCTTACTTTCTCCTTTTTTTTCTCTATCTCTAATGCTTTTTCTTTTTCTTCTCTTTTACTGATTCTACTTTCATATTATTTATAATCAACTCTAATTTATTTTGTCTTTTATATTTTTATTTGATCTTATATGCAGATTCAATCATTCTCCTAAAGGTATCATTATACTTTTTAATTGTTTGTTATCTTATTTTTTTATCTTCGATTTTTGTGTTTTTTTTTAAATTCTATAAACCCTATTTTTATAAATTAATTTATTTTATCTTCTTTTATACGTACTTTTATTTGATATTATTTTTAGGTTCAATCATTATCATATTTGATCATATTCTTTTTTTTTTTCTCTAATGCTTCTTCTTTTTCTTCTCTTTTACAAATTCTACTTTCATGTTATTTATAATATACTCTAATTTGTCTTGTTTTTTATACTCTTATTTGATCTTATATACAGGTTCAATCATTCTCTTAAAGGTATCATTATACTTTTTAATTTTTTGTTATCTTATTTTTTTCCTTCGATTTTTGTGTTTTTATGTTCAATCGTTCTCATATTTGATCTTATTTGTAAGTCCAATCATTCTCTTTTTATTTTTTTCTCTAAACCTTCTTCTTTTTCTTCTTTTTTACAGATTCTACTTTCATATTATTTATAATCTATTCTAATTTGTTTTGTCTTTTATACTTTTATTTGATCTTATACGCAGGTTCAATCATTCTCTTTAAATCTATCATTATACTTTTTAATTTTTTGTTATCTTATTTTTTTTCTCTTCGATTTTTGTGTTATTTTTAATAATTCTATGAACCTTATTTTTATAATTTAATTTATTTTATCTTCTTTTATACTTTTATTTGATATTACTTTTAGGTTCAACCATTCTTATATTTGATCTTATTGGTAAGTCCGATCAGGTATCATACTTTTTTTTGTCTATCTTTTTTTCTTAAATTTTTGTGTTTCCTTTATAATAAAAATATGAACCATATTTTTATATTTTAATGTTCTATATTTTGTTCCTTTTTTTTTTTTTTCCTCTAATGCTTTTTTTTTTCTTTTTCTTTTACAGATTCTACTTTCTTATTATTTATATTATAGGTTCAATCATTCTCCTTAAATTTAAAAGTTCACTTATCTATCTATACATATACGTATATAAAAGCAAATCTAAACTTTTACTTTAGTTTTCAATTTTACTCTATTTAGAAATAATTCAATTTTAATCTTGACCGTCCAAATAATGATTTGATTTCAATCATAAAATTTAATTATACTAACAATGGATTTTATTATTTAAATTTTACTTTTTATTTTACAATATAAATTTGGTAAATATGAGATATATTTATAACATATTTAACTACTTTTTAATAAGCTTAATATATATATATATATATATATATATATATATATATATATATATATATATATATATATATATATATATATATATATATATATATACTAGTACAAAACCTGCGTATTACGCGGAATGCAAAATTAAAAATTTTTAAAAGTACATATTATAAATTTAATATAATTATTTAATTTTTATAATTAAATTCATAGGTTTAGAATCTAATTTTGATATACTTTAATTTCATAATTTTAAAAAATAAAATAAAAAAAATTACGCAATCCATGGTATTTAAAAATTAAAAAATTTATTGATTAACTACATTAAAATATAGAGTTATTCTATGGTGCATTTGAGAGATTATAGGAAAAAAAAATAGGGTATAGTGGGTAGTTATTGTATTTATTTAAATTATTTTATTTTATTTAATGGTTAGGATTAAATAAAATCTGATCTTACGATTTAGATTATCCAGGTGCACCGGCTACACCGCAATGTGACTCTAAAATATAATACTCAATAGGAATAATATACAATAATTAAGAACTTTATTATTTGGGTGATTATTATTCTAATTTATATACATAGTAGTATATGTTATATATTTATAGATCAATCTTTTTAAATTTGTAGAGTATATATAATTCATAATTCATAATAATCATGATTTAACATAAAAAATTAAACTTTTAAATAAATATAAATAATATACATATTAAGACACAATATATGCAAATAAAATATAAATTATTAGAATATATACGGGAAAAAAATTATTTGAGTGTCGATAAGATATTTTAGTATTTCGAACTTAATACCAAAAAATCATTCCCATAAATTATGATTTAGTGTAACTTCAATCTTAATTTTTTTAAAATTGAATTATATTTCAAAAAATAATACTCCCTCTGTCCCGGGTATTTTTACCCGTTTATACGAGCACGGAGATTAAGACATTTTATTTTTTTAATATATAATGTAAGAGAAAGTAGGGATAATTTAGTAATTTAAAAGGAAAAGTGAATAAAGTTATTGAGAATGATGAATAAAGTATAAAAAAGTAATTAAAGTTGTTGGGATGGTAAAAAGTAGGTAATAAAATATTATATATTTTTGCCAAAAATAGAATGGGTAAAAATACGTGGGACACCCCAAAATGAAAAGTGGATAAAAATACGTGGAACGGAGGGAGTATGTACTATTTATCACATACACATAAATTATATTTGTTGCTTTTACTCTTTATCTAGTAATTTAAAATTTTTATTATGAGTAAGTTTTATGTGGATGGAGTACACAAGTGAATCCTATTTTTACAAACTTACTTTCTGAACAGAAATTGAATTTAGTTTTATTTAGTTTTATATATACTAATTGCGAATACACTACTATAAATAACTTTTAAAAAATATAAGGTGTCGCAAGGTGGTTAATTGTCGTATATTTTAATTTTTATTTTAATATTAGATATATAATCTTTCTACTTTTTTTATTTTTATTACTATATTATTCATATATCTATCTATAAATTAAATACTACCTTTAATTATATTTTTTGATTGGTTAGGAATATATAATTAAATCAATCAATAAAAATATATCCAACTTATTATTATTATTATTATTATTATTCATGTATATCTTTAAATTAAACACCACCTTTAACCATACTACTTTTTATTGGTTAAAATAGATATTTTTATTTTTTATTTTAATATCACATATAATCCTTCTATTTTTTGTATTATTATAATATTACTAATGTGTATATCTTTATATTTAGAATTAAAAATTAAACTTTAAAATTAGATAAATAAACCAATTAATAAAAATATATCTTCAAAAATTTTGAGTATATCATTATTATTAAATTACAATATGTATTTAATATTAGATTATCTAATTAGTTTTCTTACGAAATATAATGGATAATCAGATTACACGAATTTTGAAAAAAAAAAACTCATATCCAAAAGGAGATTTAGTCCTTCACGGAAGAGATCGTCATTGATGCCCTATAAGTTTATGAATATCAATTTCAAATATTCATCCATCGTTGTAGAAAAATCAAGTAATAGTTAAGTATTGCATTACATAGACAAACAAAAACTAAAATAATTAAATTAACTTTTAATTATATTTGTTGCTTTATAATTAGTACTTTTAAAAAATAATTATACAGGTTCGAATCATACCTGCGCCAATTGAACCCTATGAATGAATCCTTCAACACAAATAAAAAAAAAAAAGATTAAAATTAATAATAGAATAAAAAAATAATTGATTCGAATATATACAAATATCTGCTTATCTATAAGAGTCACTTCAAACATGCAACTTCCTTTGAATTTGTTCGACATGGAATCAATCATTGACCAATAAACCTAACAGAATTAAAACCAAAATAAATAAAATATAATAAAAAATGAAACAATAACAAAATTAATTTTAAAAATTATAAAATTAACTATGAAAAAAAAAGTTAATTACGTAAAAAAATTTCAAAAGATTAAAAAGTTACATTAACAATTGAAAAAAAAAAGACAAATTCTCTTGTGAGACGCTATTTACGTGAGATGGTTTGTAAAACGTGTTAAAGTATGTCTATTATTTAGATAAAATATGTTTAATGATTATTAAAGTATGTTTTCTAAAGTATGCTTGATTATGTATTAAAGTATGATTTCAGCGTGTTATTATAGTAATTTATTATTGATATACTTTAACTACAGATAGACATATTTTATCTCTACAATAAGCATACTTTAATAATGGATTGACCCGTCTCACACCTGTCTCACAAATAATCCGTTTCACAAGAGAGTTTTTTTAAAAAAAAAAAACTAAAACCAAAATAAATTGAATAAAAAAATCAAAAGAGAATTTAAATATTATAAAAGAAACAGTAAAAAAATCAAAATTGGAATCATAAATAAGTTAGTTAAAAAATTATAAAATTAACTATGAAAATAAAGTTAATTAAAGATTATCAATTACATACTAAAGTAACTAAACGATAAACAAAAAAATTAAATAACAAAACAAAAATAAAAAAAATTAAATAACAGCAAAATGAAATTAAAAAATATAAAAGAAACAACAAAAATTAATCAATAATAATAATAAAAAAAGATACATTTCTTTAGAATTTGAAGAAAGCTTTTGTTTGTCATGAATAAATATGTGTGTAGAACGAATGAATAAAGAGTATTATTTATAATTGGGGAGGAGATAAAATTTCCAAATCTTATTATACTGTCTATATTTATCTATATTAAATTTTATTTAATAGTAATTAATTTGATCCAATAATATTATATTCAAATCTTAAAATAAATACATGTATTTACCTCCATTAAATTTTAATTAATAATTAAAATAATTGAGATTTTTAATTTTTATTAAAAATTTTAATAAATAATTAAAATAATTGAGATTAATTCTGGTAGCGACACCTCATCAAAATTAAACTCTCCTGTAGTATATATATATATATATATATATATATATATATATATATATATATATATATATATATATATATAAACAAACTTAATTTATATTTTTATCTTCAATTTTAATCTTGACCATCTATTACTTTTGATCTCAATCATAGATTCTATTTATGCTAATAATAAATTATTTATTTATTTTTTAATCAACAATATACATTTGATAAATATGAAAAATATTATTGACATATATTCTACTAATTGTCAATCAATATACTAATTTTCATATTATCAAATCTTTCAACGCTATCTTTGGTAATTTTTTTACCTTTTTTCCTACGTCGTTGATTGCTTTCAATCACGCTCGTTTATTCTTTCAAATCATTCTATATAAACATTTTCATTACCTAATTAAATCCTTACTCTTTTTTTTTCTTCTTTTTCTTCTGTATTTCACTTTCATACTATTTCTAATCTACTTTAATTTATTTTTTCTTTATATTTTACTTTGATTTGATCTAATGTGCAGGTTCAATCATTTTGAGGTATCATTCTTCTTTTTTTTATTTTTTGTTATCTTTATTTTATCTTTTAACTTTTATTTGATCTTATTTTTATATTCAATTATTCTCATATTTGATCTTATGTGCAAGTTCAATCATTTTCATTTGAAGTATCATTCGGGGGGTTTGGGGGTGGGTAAGGGGTAGGGCTGGGTGATAATACTTTTATTATTTAAATATTAAAATCTAAAATTTTATTTAAAATTTTTTTGGAGAGTGAGGGTGGGTAAGGGTAGGTTGGGTGGTAGAGTTTCCTCCACAAAAATTGTTCTTAATAAAATTTTAGATTTTAATATTTAATATAATAAAATTTTATTATTTTTATTTATCATATATAAAATTCTATTTTAAAAATAAATTTTGAATTATGAATTTGAAATCCTTTCAAAAATACATAATTTATTCAAATAGTGGAATTCAAATGAATTGATTTAAAATTCAAGGAATTTAAATTTTACTCATTTTCAAATCCATTGGATTTGAAATGACTCAATTCAAATACAACCTAAAAGTATATAATATACGAGTACTTTAATTCTTTCCGTGCAACGCACGGATGTGTAATATCTTGTTGATAGAAATAATAATCCCGGCCGAATTGATAATTTATCAATTTTTCAGGCCTTAAATTGAAAATACTTATATTATGACATATCACATCCTTTATTATTAATAGAACCCATGTAGAACAAAAAAATCACACATAATAGAACCCGTGTAGTAAGCGGGAGACCAAACTAGTATATGTATTATTTTCTTTTTAAAGTTTAAAGAATATTTTATGATAAAAAATGAGAAAAGTATAAAGGATTAATTTTAGGCTAATTATACTGTGCACCCGGGTGCACCCTAAGATAGGGTGCACCCACTTTAAAAAATGTATACAAATATAAACAAAAACATATACAATTATGGACAAAAATGTAAACAATTTAATTGTTAATTTTTTAATGAAAATTGAGTGTATAAAAATATACAATTATTTAAAAACATGTATACACTATTGAATAAAAAGTTATACACATATAGATGCTAGTTTTTGTAATGAAAAACTTAGTATGAAAAAAGTATACAATTATTAAAAAACACGTGTACAAAATAGAATAACATGTATATAAAATAGAATAAAAAGTTATACACATATGAGCACCCTTCACTCGGGTGCACCTAATATCAACTCTTAATTTTATGGCATGAAGGAATACATATACCGAAAATACTAAATGAGATTACCTATTCTATTTCCTTATTTAATTTCCTATTTTACTTATCAGATTTTTGCCATGTTAATTAATGCCCAAAGTATGGGAAAATAGATTTTTTCGTCCGTTAACTTTCATTCATTTTGAAATTAGTCCATTAACTTTTTTAATTTTGAAATTAGTCCGTTAATTCTATAACAATTTTGAAATTAGTCCATTTACTTCATAAAATTCAACATTTTGGTCATTTGACCTGCTATAGCAGGTCATTTGAATATTTTCACCCCAATTAATATATATCATATTTTTATTTAACCAATTTTATCTCACTTTTCATTTTTCACTTCCATATACCAAACAAACAATTTTAATCTCATTACTAAAGTGGAGCAAATTTGACTAAATATTGATACTTCCTCCGTCCACTCGAAAGAGGGTATTTTTTCTATTTTGGTCGTCCGTTCCAAAGAGGGTCACTTTCTTTTTTACACACATGAGATCCACACACACCCACTAATACAATTAAAATATGAGATCCACACTCCCACTAATACAACTACCCACTACACATTAAATAACAATACTTCTTAATTAACGTGCACAAAAGCAAAATGCCCTCTTTCAGGCGGACGGAGAGAGTATAATATAAATTCTTAGTGGAGGTTTTTTTTTTAAAATAGTATATATATATATATATTACATATTTTTATTTTTATTTTTTAGAATAACCTGCTAATGACCTGTTGAAACGGACGATTTTGTTGAACTTGGTAAACATGATGGACGATTTTCAAAATTTTCAAATATAATGGACGATTTTCAAAATTCTGCAAATATAATGGACGATTTTCAAAAAGTGAAAAACTTATGGACTAAATTCAAAATTGGGCAAAGTTAGCGAACAAAAAAATCTATTTTCCCCCCAAAGTATCATTACGTGAGCAAAAGGGATTAATGGTCATTAATTAAAATCTAATATTTTAATAAAAGATTAATTATGGGGTACAAAATGAAAAAATCATTATGAAATAAGAGATCCAAATCGCAAAATAATTTTATTTTAATTTTATATATTAAGTAACGCTTCAATGGTGAAGAAAAGAAGTTCATAGATCTATGAACTTCTTTTGTGGACGAAGTTCCTGATTATCAAGCATATATCCTGATTTGCTTTTTAAGCATAGTTTGATATTTTATAATAATAATAATAATAATAAATAAAATTTAAAAGCAAATTGGACTTAAATATGAATTAGTTTTTTAACAAACGAATTAGGTAAATATGAATTTATTTTTGAGATGCTTAATTATAATGTGCACCCGGGTGCACTCTAAGATAAGGTGCACTCACTTTAAAAAACGTATACAAATATAAATAAAAACATACACAATTATGAATAAAAATGCATACAATTTAATTGTTAGTTTTTTAATGAAAAATTGATTGTAAAAAGATATACAATTATTAAAAAACATGTATACACTATTGAATAAAAAGTTATACATATTTTAGTGTGAAAAAAGTATACAATTATTAAGAAACACGTATACAAAATAGAATAACATGTATATATAATAGAATAAAATGTTATACAAATATGAATGCACCTTTACACTAATATCAACTCTTTTGAGATTCAAAGAGTAGTAAATATGATGTCATTATTATTATTATTATTCAGTCCCACAGCTATAGCCAACTTTGATTTTCGTCTTATAACACTCTTAAAATTCTAAATTACACCTCAAGACTAAATTTTCGTCTCAAATCGTTATAAAATTCTATGGATGTGAAAAGCAAGTCCCAAATCTTAGAAGGTTCGAAAATTTTACTAAATTATCGCCTCATTTTACTATTTCCATAATTATATACCATTTGTGCCTCCAGCTATATGCAATCATTTCTACACTTTTCTTATTTTTATTAAGTCATAGTCTATTATGCTCTTATCAAATTCAACATGCTTTCTAATAGTACTAACATAACAATGAATTAGTCATGTGGGTTAACCTACCTGGCCACTGGACTCCCTACTAATGTAAGGTTCGATTCTTATTGAAAACGAATTAGGAGGGGAGTTATAAGGAAATATGGGTGCTTGGTGAACTAACAACTAACATTTATCGATAAAATATATATATATATAACAATGATCTAAGTATTAATTATCCTTAAATTAGTTGTCTTGGTTTGCCTGCAAGTTCACCACGTGTGACTAAAGTTTTTACAACTACTTTTTACAGATAACGATATGTACACTTTGCATTTCATCAATCTAATCTCCTTCAACTAATCACTGCAAAATCTTAATTTGTTTCCTACACTATATAAACATAGTATAACAACAACTTTTTCAATGAAATATTATGAACATTTGTGTTATATGAGGAAATGAGAGATTATAGGGTAATAGCCAAAAATTATGTATTTATGAATGGAAAAAGTATGTATTTAAAGACTTGCATGCATGAAATTTAGATTCCAAAACTCCTCTAATATTTTGTCATAGTCACTGCTTACATTATTTTCCTCGAATGCGAACTTTAATAATAGATGGAATTCGCTGTCTTTATATCATCTCACTCTTAGAATGGAGCGTCTCACATAGTTCATGTATTCCGATTGGATATTAATTTTTGAGTTAGTCTCTTGTAAATCGGGCATAGGTTGTTCTTGGGTAGTGCCGCCGCACAGGACTACACCCCGACGAGGGCCCCAATTTTTTATATATATTGAAAATACGAATATAAATACTTAATGTCTTAATTTAAATAACTTTATTATATTTTCTGCATTCAGTTCGAGTTTTGTGTGGAAGCACGAACGTCCAGTGACATGTCCTGTGCATCTATGTATAAATTAACACATGATATGAATGAAAAATCTAATCCATTTGCCCCTAGAATTTATACGTTAAGTTAGAGTATTTTATCTCCTCTCTCATACGTGTTACTTATCAAACAGAATGATATTATAAAAAATATCACATCAAAGTATTATAATTTTTTTTCTTTTTTAAAATTTCATTTATTAGAGTTAGAAATTGTAAATTTTAACATAAATATTTAATTTTATTTTTATAAGTAATTAATTACAAAGAATTTATTTCTTTTACTTTTTCACATAATCCTTCTTCTTCCATTCTTTATTTAATTTTTTAAATTATTTTCTATTAAATTTGTTAATAAAAAATTGTGATATTTATTAAAAAATATTTAACTTTATTTTAATTAATGAATGAATTAATTTTATTTAAGATGACATATTTTATTATAATTATACATAGCATTTTATATATTTAACAAGTATAATTATATTAATATTTCAATTTTATTTATTATATTTTTTTAAATAATAAAAGGCCTCAATAAAATTTTGCACAGGGCCCATAAAATTAATGGACCGACATTTAAAACCTGGTTTACATTATAAACCTTTGTAAACCATGTGATCCCCTTAATTTAAACACCTTAATAATACATAAAATTTGTAAGTTCATAGTTTTTAAGGCAATTAGCCCTATAAAAAACATGATAACAGTAAGAGATATTTGGTTTAGTAATGGAATTCAGATCTTGGGCTTCAAATGCACGTAAATAGAACGATTGTTCGAGTCAAAATCTAATTTGAAATTCTACTGGTTAATTTCTCCCACATTATTGCAATTGCATTTGTTTTGATCTCTTAAAACGCAACATGATATTAGATTAGTACCCAAAAAAGAGTTGATCTATTGTACACCAATTGTACACTAAAAACATAACCCATTTTTAGGAACGGTCAAGTATATAATATCAAAATATCTAAATGGGTCATTTATTCTCACTCAACCTTTCTCCCCCCCTCCTATTTCTCTCATTTCTCCCCCCTATTCTCACGACCTTTCTCCTCCCCCTCTCTTCTCTCATTTCCTTTCCCTACCCTCTCTTTTCTCTCTGACGACACTGCCGCCTCCGATCGCAACCTCCGTGCCATCTTCGTCTCCTCAAATCTGTCGCGGCCTCCGTCCTTTCCGATCTCAACCTCTGCCGTCACGTCGCCTCCAATCACAACCTCCGTGCCACTTTCGTTTCCTCAGATCTGCTGTGGCCTCCGTCCTCTCCGACCTCAACCTCCGCCGCCTTTGTCTCCTCAAATCTGTCGCGCCTCCTCTGTTCCCACCGATATGAACATCCATTACTCTACCTCCACAAATCTGAGTTTGGTGATTCTCTTTTTTCAATTGAGGATGGAGATTCTCTCTTCTCTTAAACCTAGTTAAGCTAGGCTGTGTTCATGGAGGGAGGGAGTATAGGTATGTTGTTTCCATTTCTTTTTCTTCCTATGTTGGTGGTGCTAGTGAAGAGAGGCTGTAAAAATTGATTAATTGCTTTGTAAAATTTAATTTGTTGCAGTTGTTGGTTAGGTTAGGTTAAATTCCTTCATCTTCAAATCTTTGTTTATCAGAAATTGTACTTCTTGTAATTCAATAATGTATATAATTTTTTTAATAAGTGTATTATGTTTTTTATTTTTTTGTAATATTTTTAGTTTTATACATTACTTTAAAAAAAGCAATGCAATTATACATACAATTATATACACTAATAATGTGATTCTAAAAATTTCTTCAAATATTTGTTTATCAGAAGTTGAATTTATTGTAATTCAATCGTGTATATATTTTTTTAATAAGTGTATTAAGTTTTTTATTTTTTGTAATATTTTTAGTTTTATACATTATTTTAAAAAAAGTAATACAGTTATACACACAATTATATACACCAATACCCTTATATATGAATCAGGTGAATATACAGAGGAGAGAGAAAATTACATTAACATAAATTGGGGAAAAAAAGAGGACAAGAAAATTAGGTGAGAGCAAATTAGTAATAAAAAAAGGAAAAAAAATTAGGTGAGAGAAATTAGGAGTCAGACGAGAGAAGAAAGAGAAAAATAAATAAAGAGAAAGAGCGTAAAGAGGAAAATAAGGAAAGAGAAATAAGGAAAGAGAAAGAGCGCAAAGTTGAGAGAAGGAAAATAATGAAACACGGGTCAAATTATTTATATATAATGGGTAAGAGAATTTGGATTATTTGGTGCACCTTAAAAATTGGTGCACATTAGTATTTTCTTCAAAAAATTATTTTAATTTAAATTAATACGTTGATATTAATTGCCACAATTAATATACTCCCTTTTTTACAATAAAATGTTTGTATGTTGTCTATTTGATTCGTCTCAATATGGAATATACATTTTTTTTAATTTTTAAAAGAGACCCACACTATATGAGATTCATGCACAATATATAATTATATGCACTACGCATTAAAATATTATTCCATTAGTCTTCAAAATTCATGCACAAAATTGGTGGAATGAAGTTATAAATAAATAAATAATAAATAAAAATATTATTATTGTAGTGATGTAAGAAAGAAAAGAAGTATTTTAGGTAATGGAAGGAATAAAGTATACTAATTGATGATTAAATTAAATGTAAAAATAATTTAATAAATATTTTTGTAATATTATAAGGGTGTTAATATATAGACAAAGTCTCTTGTGAGATGAAGTTTACGTGAGATAGTTTGTGGGACGTGTTAAAGTATGTCTATTATATAGTTATAATATGCTTATTAATAATTAAACTAAAGGAGTATTTTTTAAAGTATGTTGGATTATGTATTAAAAAGTATGATTTTAGCATGTCTATTATAATATTAAAAAGTAGAACAAAATCCAATCCTGACCATTTTTTTCTTAAACAAATCTCAAGCACCCATTAAAATAATTAAATAATTATAATTATGAATTTAGGGTTTAGGGTTTTAGGGTTTAGGGTTTTAAGGTTAGGTTTTAGGGCTTTATGATTTATGGCATAATGTTTGCAGAGGGCCAAATCATGATCATCTATTTCTTATATAAATTTCAGCCACCCATTAAAATAATTAAATAATTATAATTATGACTTTTCAATAATTAAATAATTATTAACCCAACCAAACTTTATTGCAAATAATTGCTAATAATCTCATAAAAATAAAAAAATAAATATATGCCATTTTTTAATAATTATTAACTATATGGAAATAATATATACTCATTATTTCGTGAAATTAAGAAATATTATTTAATTTAAAATATTAATAATCTCATTAAATCTTTACCTAATACTTCCTCCGTCCCGTTTCAATGTTTACGTTTGTTTTTTGCACGTTGATTAAGCACTACAAGAATTTTAATTTTCACCTGCATTTAATTACCCACACATACATTGTGTGACGAATTACTCACATATCAATGCAATGTGTGTGGAGAATAATCTGCACTAAAATTTTCAATTGTCATTATATATAATAGGTGTTTGACCACAAATAAAAGGAATGTGTTTTTCCACTTTCTATAATAATGTGACGCATAAAAATATGAAGTCAAAGTTAAAAATATGACTTGGAATAAATATTTAAATAAAAAAAATGAGGTGGCAAATCTTTTACTAAAACATATATCATCAATCATCTTCCCCAAAAGCAAAGGGAAAATCGCACGCTGGTTCTCCATTACATTAGCTCCAAATATCCAAATTGATTTCCAGCCAAAATTGATCACTCATTGTTGATAATATTGACCAAAATTAAAGTTCATGCTTAATTTCCACCCAATTTGGTATTCATACCAAATAAATTCGAGCAATTTTTTTGTTGACAACAATTTAGGGTTTAGATAATTTCCACACGATTGATTATTGAACATAATCAGTGGAGATTTCTTGCATAATCCAATTTTCACCCAAATAATTTGGAAGCAATGGATTGTAATTTCCGTATATTCAAACGTTTCATATATAGTGTATAAGGGTACGTAGAAGAATAATTTAGATTATATTTCTTGATTGCAAAACTTTTTGCAATGTTGCTCCTCTTTGCTAGAGATTTTGGTTATTTTTGTCAATAACATACTTGACTAAAAGAGTTTTGAATCACGTTATGAGCACCACAAGAGTGTTTTATTATGCATTTACTTGGGTGTTTGATGAATTAATATTCCCTAGCTATATGCAATCTGATTATGCCTTTGGAAAATAGGTTTAACTTTCTATTTACGATGATTATTTGCATTAGATAATTTGGTCATATGGGTACTATCAATGAACTGCTATTTCAGAATAATCATATATTATGTGATTTACTTGAAGAAGTTGGTGTGATGATAATTTCAGAAGTTGAGAACCAAGTAGAAAGGATATATAAGTTTGGAAAGTGGGGGGCATGTATAATGAATACGGAAATAATTTTATTCACTCATATATAATTAACTATTATGATTATTTAAGACTAATTAGCAAAATATTTACTAATAAATCATATTTTTCAAAACAATATGTGGGCCATTGAAACCAAATGCGTAAATTAAATACTTAATATTCCAAAGGTTGAGGTGGTTATTACATTTTAAATACTTTATTAAGCATTACAATTATATGTGGAACCCTTTCTTTAAACCAAATGTGTAAATTAAATACTTAATTATATGTGGGTCATTTAAATACTTGATGTATAATTAACCATTTCATATTTTAACTGTTGGTTTCGTATGACCCACTTATAATTTTTTTCTTTAATTTGGTAGGGCCACTAGTTGGTGTTTGAATCATGGAAAAGAATGAGAATGATGAAGTAAAATAAAATTTAATCAACGATAGTTTTGAAGAGTCTAAAGCATCCATGAAAAATGCTATTGAGAAAGCAAAAATATCTTTGGAAAATGCTGAAAGCATTGCTATGCAACTTTGTAAAGCATTAGAGTCCTCTAATATGTATGTGTCGGAATCTAATGATGAAGACTATACTAACCAATCTTCCACACCTTACATTCGTAGAGGTGCAAAAGAGAAGTACATGGTGAATAATGGATGTGAGGAAAAAATACCTGAAAAAATTGTTAAAATTGGAGAGACGTCTAAGGTGGATGATAATAAAGAAGACGTCACGAAAATATTCCTTAGGATTCTCTTACCACAGTTGTTTGATAAAGAATAGATGAATCTTATGTTTATTTTATGAGTTTTATTATTGTATTAATTGAGACTTATGGTGATGGTAATTACTATTATATGAATATTGTGGTTGATTAACTTGTTGCATTTTTTTATTACTGTTATTACTTTTGACATTGTAATTAGGATTGGTGACTTAAGAAATAAGTTGGGTTTTATTTTAATTATATATATATATATATATTTTTTTTTTTCCAAATTTATTAAAGTTTATAACTTTTTTTTATTATAAAAGGTAAAAAATTCAACTCTAAAAGTAAACAAAGATAATTTTTTTAAATAATCAGAAATTAATATATTTAAATACATTGGGATTAATTAAAATCTAATCATTGTTGGTATTTCAAATTAGTGTTATTCTTAAATAGGAGTGGCAGGAGATAAATTTGGGTAACAAATTCAAAAAATTATAACGATGGATTTTTGATTTATACCAAACATTTATGGTACCGACATGTGTTACTTTTCTAGGTTTCTTTAAAGAGTTGATATATCTTGCTGCAGCTGCCTTATCTAGTTATAGGTATGAAGAGATTTCTACTATACTTCATAGATAAGTAATACGAATTTTAGTTTATACTAGAATGTGCAACTACTTTCGTCAATTAGATTATTAATAAATACAGAAAATTAATTACATTAAAGAAATTTGTAGATTCGTACTCTATATTTCAATCATGAATTATGCATAAAATTTTACATTGATATTCCGATTGTAATTGTACTTTTTTTAGATAATTTAAACAAGATAGATATGGATCATCAATGGGTGAAGGATAGGAATCGATTATCACCTGAATATATGGCTGGGATACACGAGTTTATCAGTATTGTGCATCGTACCTTGAACTCTAAGGGTTAACTTTATGCCCTTGTGTCCATTGTATGAATATGAGGATGCACAATATATATACTATCAGGGTTCATTTGATTAAAAGAGGAATGATTTAATATTACTTATTAGCCGATGCTCATCCTTAGAACAAATAGTGATTCAAAAGTAACAGACGATATTTATGCTTTGTCACAACTTCCAGATGATCGTTATACTATTTGGAACAATTGTATTGTCAATGGTGTTAGATTTAGATGCAAATAAATGATGATAAAAAGACACAATGTAGTGGAGTTTGTTCATGGGGTGATGATGAGAGTGGTGAATTGAGTTACTACAGTGTTTTACTTGAAATACCAGAGTTGGATTTCATCTTACGAAGGAAGGTGTTTATGTTCTGATTTAAGTGGTACAATACTTATCCGAAGAGAAAAAAAATAGATGTGGATATGGGATTGACAACAATTGATATTACCTCTGAGTGGTACGATGAAGACCCATTTATTTTTGCTACTCAAGCTCAACAAGTTTTTTATTTGAATGATCGATCATGGGGTAAGAATTGGATGATTGTACAAAAAGTAAATCATCGTAATATGTTTGATGTAGTTGTACATGATGGTGAAGTGAGTATCACGAACGACATATTTCAAGAGGAAGATTCTAGTGAATTACCACCTTTTCACCCAACAACAATCGAAGATGTCCCTTCTCCATTAGTACGAGAAGATGTTGATCCGATAATCATATCTCATGATGTGATGGTAGATTTACATGAGGGAGAAGTTTTTCAAGATGATGAAGACTGGTCACATATTGAAGAGGTCTATGATGATACAGGTGGAACTATGTTTGAAAACGAAACACCATTAGGATACGAGATAAATGATGATTCAGATTATAGAAATGATCATGACGATGATGATGATGTATTGACTTTTTTAAATCATCTGTGTATTATTCAATGATGATAATATATTATTAAATTGTTTGTATGATTATGAAAATTTCACAATACATATTTCTTCTTAGCAGTTTAGATATGGCTCGTGGAGGTAGAAGATGTGGATTTGGCCAGCGAAGGGGACATTTTCAAGGAAACATAAGTCATGATGCCAGACATTCAGGATATTTTATTTTCATTATTTATAATGAAATTTTTTTACGTTTAATATCTCACGAATTCTTTTTTAATTGTAGATCGTTCAACTTCAGAGGAGTCACAAGCCGGTCAATGAATTTTAATTTGTTTATTGCATGAAGTCTTTGACATATTCTTTAATACACAATATTAATTTATGATATTTTTTTATTTTTTGTCATAGTGAATAACATTGGTGCATCAAGAATGAGAGTTGATGGACGACAAACGGTGCCAATCTTTTCATCATCTACAAATCTAGGTTTAACGAAACCCTTATTTACTTGAAAAAATTTGCTATTGTATAATCTTAACATGAACGAATTTATAAATTCCTATATTTTTTTCCTACTTCATCAATAGGTTTATCTCCACCATTGGTGCCACAAGAAGGTACAAAATTACTTATTCATCTTTAAAATCTTATGACATTTATTTCATATTTAGTTGTCACTTATTTATCAATGTGTGCTATTTGAATATAGATCCTCCTTCAGTTAGTATGTCACCAATTAGTGAGTCAATTTATATTTAATTGTTTTATTTTGCTACTTATATACAGTCTTTTCAACTCTTGTTTAATAATATTTTTTCAATGTGGTCAAACTTTTTTTTCTTGAAGTTTTCATCTACTCCATTTAATGACCTTCCATCATCAATTGAATCTCCAAATGATGATGTGGCTGCGGTACAAAGTTCTAGAAAAAGAGAAAAAAATAATTGGAAGTGCGACTCGAAGGACCATGAAAAAAGCTAAGGAGAGGTTGACAGTAGAGTTTGATTTCCTATTGATGCAAGCAATATGTGATAATGCTGAACATTTCAATAATGAGATTGGCTACATTGTACATAAGAATTGTAACTTGCAGTATAAGGATTGAAGACTCGTACCGAAGACAGTTAGAACTCCGCTTAGAGAAAGACTTTTGGTTAGTTTTAATAAAGTATTATTTGAAAAGTAATTACTTTACATTATGTTATGATTATTGGTTTTGGATGCAATATTGATATATGTGTATATATTTAGTACAGTTAGTCAGTATTTGACATAGATATTGAAGATAAAAGAGTTCAAAAGGTCGTTGATAAACAAATGCATGAAGCTTGGAGAGGACACAAGTTTGATTTGCATGATTATTTCAAAGAAATTGGTGGAGAAGAAGACTCACTTATGGCTAAGGATAAAAGCCCAGATTAAGGTAACTAGGAGGAGTGGAACTATCTATGTGATCTATGGGTGGATCCTGCATACCTGGTAATGTACAGAAATTTAATTAAGTTATATTCATTGTTTTCTCAACTTGATAGTTATTAATAAATTTTGTTTGATATTTTTTTGTATTGTAGAAAAAATCAAACCAGAATGTCGAAGCTCGCAAAAAACGAAAATACAATAATAGAAATGGGTCAAAGACAACTACACATCACCATATTGCACGTTGCGCTAATTTACATGCAACGACGGGTCATATCGAGACTTGACGTCTTCAAGTTTGGCACCCAGAAAAGGGTTGGCCATCCACCGATATAGAAGAATTATATGTAAGTACCTTTATTACAAATTCTTTAGAGGCACAAAAATTTTTTAGATAATTTATTGTTATAACTATAATAAGATGTGTTCTTGAATTTTTTGTTGAAGTTTAATCTATAAAAATATTTAGAACTTGAGTTTTAATTTTTTTTTTAATGAGTATTGCATTTGTTTCGTTTATATAAGTATTGCATTTGGTTGAAACAATACTTTTAAAGAGGAAGTATTGCATTTGTTGTATATACTATATGGGAGAACCTTTTTTGTAGATTTTTTAATGTTTGATTATATATTGTTACAACTACTTTAACATGATGTACTTAAATTATTTGTTGAAGTAGTGCCTTTTAAATAATTTTACACGGTGGTATTGTATAAGAAATTTTGTTTCGTTCTTATGATTTAGAAATGTAGTATTGCTTCTTATTTTTTAAATCCTGTTAGCAATTTATTTATTATATGATCTACTCGTTTCCACAGAATAAAATGTTCCAGTTGAGAACAGATAATCCTCCTGAAAAGATATCAAATAAGCAAATCTTAGAAAAGATTCTCGGGCGAGAATCAGTTCAATTGGTTGGATGGGGACGGGATCCTATTATGAATGAGGACACCTCTAACAAGGAAGATCTAAGAATCAGTCTTATAGTGCATTGCGTGAGGAGTTGGAGTTGCAGAAGTCTCTTTATAAATCAGTTGAAAGTGAGCTCCAAATGATGAGAAATGTGTTGATTGAAAATGGTATGTTGCCCCTATCATGTTCAGGCACGCCATCAGATATAAGTACTGCTCCATCTTGTGTTGGTAATGATCAAGAATCAGATAGTGAAAATTTATGTTGAAATAATTTGACAACGAGCTCTGTTCTGAATTGTTTGAAAAACACTATCATCTTTCAATGTCATTTACTGAATTAGACATTCATATTTTTCTTTATAATTTAAATAAAAACTATTTTATTATAATAAGTTTTCCACATGTTTCTTTAGATGCAATATTATAATTTTGTCTTACTGTTAAATTAGATTTTTAGTTACATTTATTATTAAAACTCAAACGCACGTAGATTTAATTTTTAACCACACTGAGAGATGATTTTTACCCACTCTTAATTTTAATGTAACCCACACTTCAGCTTAATTTTTTTTCCAAATATAAAATTAATATTTTACCACACTTTATTTTTACCTACACAAAAAAATTGAATTTTAGCCACACTTAGGTGGCATGACACGTCATCTACCAAGTCAGCAATTAAGCTACACGTCAGCGTGCAAATCAGCATCCACGTCAATGCCACGTCAGCATACACATCCGAATTCTAGATGATGAAAACTATTTACCGTCATATTTTTTAATCTTTTCCCACGCACGAATGTGTGGCTAAAGCTCAGACATTTACCAGCACATACTTTTAAGTGTGTCAAAAGAGTATTAGCTATATTTAAATGGCCACACTTGTTTAACACTTGTTTATGTGCGGGAAAAACGCATCACCCACATTTACTAGATCATTGCCCATACTTACTATATGGGGCTGAAAAATGAATTTCTTGTAGTAAAGGAGTATAGTATTTTAATATATAGTGGGTTGAAAGATATATTATTTAATGTAAAGTGAGTAGGTCTATTATTGTTGGATGTGGGGACCATGGTGATATATTAATTATTTTAGGTGGGTCCCATATTCCAAAAAAGGAAACGTAAACATTGAAATGGGATGCCTAAAATAGAAATATGTAAACATTGAAATGAGACGAAGGGAGTATATAGCAACAATAAACACAAAAAAAATTAAAAATAAATGTATTACAACTTTATGCCCTATAAATAAATAAATATTATTTTCATGATATTACATTACATTGAGATATTTAATTTAAATCTTTAATAATCACATTAAATCTTTTCTAATATAGCAACAATAAACACTAAAAAATCAAAAAATAAATATATACCAATTTTTTAATAATTTTATTTGGCAAGAATATATACTCATTATTTTTGTATTCGTTTGATTAATTCTCTACCAACTAACAAAACAAACATTGCCGTCAAACTCAGATGTGTTAGATTGCTTGAGTCTCCTACTTATCAAATTCATGGTTCAACCAATCTGGAAGGTGTTTATCACGATGCTGAGGTTTGTTAATATTTATTTCTTTGTTGTTATTTATTTTCTAATTATTCTGATGCATCATTTTGTGATTTGAAATATGAGTATGTTTTGTATGGGTATTTATTTATTTTTATTATTTTATATATTTTTTCAAAGAAATATTATCTGATTCAAACTTCATAAAATCAAATGAAATTTAAATTCAAATGAAGTTATTGCTAGAAAACTAACATATACCGTGCAACACACGAGTTAGCTTCTAGTTATATTTTAAAAAATGATATTCCCACTTAACATACATAATTTACTTATAACTTCATTTATGTTTATTTATTACTAAAAAATTCACCATTGCCCTCGAAAATTAATAAAATTGGTAAAATTTTATTTCTTAAACTTAGTAACTACGAGAGAAAAGTAAAAGGCGAAGGTGAAACGACAATTGTGATAAACAGAGTACATAATATTTTTAATTATTAATAATTATTCTTTCTAAAAATAATTTTTAACTTCCAAAATTTCTAATAGTTATTCATGCAAATAATTTGATCATTTATATTAATAAAGGAATGGCTTCCATTTTTACCAGAGACTTTATAATTTTTTGTTTTGAATAAAAAAATAACAATGTCTAGACTTTTCTTAATTTTAAGCAAGAGTATTGTATGAAAATATTCAAAATTCTTTTTGAAAAATAATTATACTTTTACATTGCATTATTTAATGTTCAAATATGAATTATGATCAATATTTTTTATTTCTAGTTTAGAAAAAGAATTGTCTAGCTCCTCATGGAGAGAGAAAAGACAAGAAGATTAGTTATTGGATAAGTTATTTTGGTAGCGGTGAGGGATTACGTAGAGTCATGCAAGAGGCCTATGGGAAGAGATGGTATTAATGTGGAGTTGATGAGAGGAAGTAGAGTACTTAAAAGGGAATTGAGGCAAGTGGTGCCCAATACAGAGAATATGATTTATCTTAATTTCCTCTCCCAAAATTCTAAATATACTGAAAAAAACTTGCATAAAAATAATACTCAAAAAATAATATCCTTGATAAATATAATAATTTACCCGGTCTCAACTCGAGACTAGTTCAAATTTAAGTATCAATCAATTAAATAAAAAGCTAATAATTTTTAAAAAAAATTCTAATATACATTTAAGATCCTTACGGAACTATAAATTAATATATAATTATTAAACTATCATTTTAAGAATATTTAACATTATTATATTCAAGAAATTCACAATTTACACATTAGTTGTTATTTTTTTTAATCTTGTATATATTTTTGTAGAAGTATTTATAGGTGTACTTAGACATGCACCAATTAACCGGAATCGCCGGTTCGAACCGGTGAACCGTCAATTTTAATCAGAACCGGTGGTTCCGGAACCAAAAAAAAAAGAACCAAAATCAGTAGAATACGGTTCAGTTTTAGTTTCTACTACTCTCGAACTGGAATTGCCGGTTCATGGTTCACGGTTCAAACTGCCGGTTCCTTGGTTTTTTTAATTTTTTTTAAACGGCCAAGATCGTGTATCCGTTGGAGATTTGACGGCCAAAAAAATGAACGTTGGGCTGTAAACCGACAGTTCAGGTGGGTAAACTGCAGATTCAAGGTTAGCCGGTTTAAACCGGCGATTTCAGGCGGGCCGGGCGAGAAATTTTAAATTTCGAAATTCAAACGTGCAGTCGAGATTGTGTGGCCATTGAAGATCAATGGCTGAGATTGACATTGGAACCGGCGATTTCGGTAAACCGGCGGTTCTGCCGGATTTTTTTTTAAATTCAAGGGCTCAGATTTTTTTTTAGTTCAAAATTTGAAATGGATGGATGAGATCAATTCCAATCCTCTATAAATACCCCCCAAGTGTGATCAATTTGTGCACACAACATTCAATCTATACTCTACTTCTACTGCACTACTTCTTCTATTCTACATTCTTGATAGTTGATTTGATTCTACTTCTACTCTACACAATACACTTTCTCAATTCAAGTTCTCAACTCTCAAGTTTCTTTTTTTAGTTCATATATATCATACTAAAAAAAAAATAGTTGTAGTCTTTTATTTCAATTCTCTCATTATCACTTTCATTTCAATTCTCTCATTATCATTTTCTATTCTTTCCCACATATATTACTAATTAGTATACTTATAGTCTTTTAGTTTTAGTTCATAAATCATATATATTCATCCTTTTTTCAATCTAAAAAGATATGCCTAGAAGAGGTTCTTCCTCATCCGGTGCCTCACCTTCTTCTTCTAGAGGAAAATCCATACCCAACACTTTAAATTGTCCTCCACCACCTTCACGTCAACTTCCACCAACTCTAGAAGATGTTGAACTTGAAAATATTCCTTCAGATGAAGAAATGTCCCCTCATTTGTTCAACTTGAATTTTAAGGAGATATTTGGAGATGATTTCCCCTCCGACGACGACAATGATAATACTTAAGGTCAATCACAACAAAGGGCGAGTGGAAGTCAACCAACATTGGGTGGTACGGGTACCGGAGATGGAGCCGGAGGCTCTAGTGGAGGCGGAGGCGGAGGATCGACTCGAAGTTCCCCACAAGTGTTACGTTCCTGTATATTTTACATTCATTTCAAGAAGGAGGCGAATGAGAATTCGAATGAATTCAAAGTTATTTGCAACTATTGTGGCACGAAGTATAAATTCAAGCATGGCAGAGGATATGGAATGTTCATCAAACACATCAACTCGAAGCATCCGGACAAGATTGACATCTCAACCGGTCAAACACAAATAGGACGAGGGTTCACGGCATCTTCCGGAGGAGAAAGTTCATCGGCGTCGGGTAACACTCTTTTTAAATTTGATGAATCTAATTATTTGAGATTATACCTTAAACTTATGTGCACTAAACATTTGCTATTTAACTTTGCCGATAATGTTATTTTTCAAGATTGGGTTAATCTCATTTTAAATCCTCAAGCCCCACCTTTGCATCGTAATAAATGTAAACTTGGTGTTGCTAAAGTTGTTAAAGAGTATGGTTTGGTTTTAAAACAAATTTTGCAACAATTACCTCATAAATTGTCTATATGTTCGGATATTTGGAGCAATTTTTGGCAAATAGTGGATTATATGGGTATTACTTGTCATTGGATTGATAGTTCATGGAATATACAAAAAAATTAATTGTTTATATATCATTTGATGTTCCTCATACCGCCGTTAATATTGCTCACAAAATTAGTACTATTTTGCAAGAATATGGTTTAGTTACAAAGATTTTTACAATCTCATTTGATAATACTAGTGCTAATACGACAAGTCTAGAAAGTCTTATTGATATTTACAAACCCTCAATTGGTGGTAGATTTTTTCATGTTAGATGTATTTGTCATATATTTAATTTATGTGTTCAAGATGGTATAAGTGCTTTGAAAGCACACATTCAACCTATTAAAAGTGCTTTATGGTATATAATGAGAAACTCTTTCATGACTAAAAGGTGGAAAAGATATTGTCACTCTATGAATATTCATCCAAAAAAATTTCCTTTAGATGTTTCAACTCGTTGGAATTCGAAGTATAAAATGTTGCATGACTCTTTTGATTATAAAGATCATATTTGTACTTTTTACTCACAAGATGCGGGTGGTCAAGTCTTGTTTGCTAATCAATGGGACACATGTTATACTTTATGTGATGTTTTACAAATTTTTAATGATGTTACGGAAGAACTATCCTATTTATTATCCTACTTCAAATTTAGTTGTTGATAATTGTGTTAAAATTGCTATGATTTTAGTGCTAATGAAGCACACCCGTTGTTGTCAAATGCTATTATTTTCATGAAATCTAAGTGGTTAAAATATTTTTTTCAAATTCTAGACTTGTGTTTAGTTGCTAAATTGTTAGATCTACGTATTAGAACGGATGGTTTAGAAGAATTATTAACACTTTACTATGATTCATTGTATGCTAATTGTGATTCTCCTACTAGAAAACAAGCTCCTAATCCTAAAGACATAGTTGCAACTACTTATAATCTACTAAAGGAGCTTTTTAAGGAGTATAAAGAACAAAATGGTATGAATGATGATCAATCTAGTGGTGATGATATAGTGATAGTGTTGATAATTCTAGAAAATATGATGCTCTTCAAAAATTTTATAGTTTTTATGATGCTAGATCTCAAAAACGTGCACGAGTTATATCTAATCCTTTTCAAGAACTTGATTCTTATTTTACTAACACTTTTGAGTTGGATACAAGCGGAACTAGTTTTGATATTTTGAAGTGGTGGTCAAGGAGAACAAAATTATTCCCTATTTTATCATTGATTATAAGAGAGATTTTTGCATCTCCCGCCTCTACGGTCGGCGTCGAACAAGCATTTAGTCTTGGTAATCTCACTTTGGATCCGACACGATCCAATTTAAGTGTGAAAAATTTAGAAAATTTGTGTTTGCTTGATGATTGGTCAAAGGCGGAAAGACAGATTCAAAATCAAAATGAAGAAGACCGTACGGATGATGACATTATGGAATATGGAAGCGATGTAGACTGGTAGAGTAAACAAAAAATGCCATCACCATTCACCTCCACTGAGCCAAAGAGATACGTTGAGGTAAGTTAAGAGAACTACGTTGGCTTTGATTCATTTCGAGGATACGTAGACAACTTAAATTTAAGTTGAACTTGAATTTTCAAGTTTAACCCTAAATTTAAGCTCAAGTCCTTTTTTTCCCCACTCTATTATGTTGTATTTTACCTTATAAAGTTTGTATTTTTCAAATTTTTATATAGTAAAAATAGATTAATTGACATGGTTGTAAACTTGTAGTGTTCTACATTTGTAAATTGTAATGGTTTAGACATTAATATTTAAATTACAATGTGATCACATTAATTAATATTGTATTATTATGAATTTAATATCAACTTTCAAATTTTTATTTGCATTATTGAATATTGCATACATCATGTTTTTAATTTTAATAAAATTACACATTCTCAAATTCAATATTTCAATTACACATTTTTTACTTATTTAGTTATTTAATAAATAAATTACACATAATAAAAAAAACAAACTGAAAAAAAATTTGGAAAATCGGCGATTCCGAACCGGAACCGCCGATTTGAGAACCGAAATCTTAAGACCCCCGGTTTGGTTCCGGTTCCCTCTCCATTAGAACCGGAACTGGCAGTTTCGAAACGGGGTGCATGTCTAGGTGTACTAAGTCGTAATAATCAAATAATACGATTAACCATTTATGAAGAGTGTGTAAACAGCAAATCTTCTAAATTATGTAATTATATATTCCTAATTTAACATATTCTTAAACCTCAATCGGTTGGTTAGCTTAGGGTGAGGGCTTGAGGTGCATTATGATGAATTTTTCTAAAGTCTTAGATTCGAAATTCACTGGTGCAATCAATAATTGTGCGGTCAGTCCATATAAAGCATGAAAGTATGGCTTACAATAGGGATCTCCGTTAGTAGGCATTGGGTTCTGACCTCCCTCGAATTAGACGGTTTGCGCATTGGATACCGGTACATTGAAAAGAGTAATTTTTTATTTTTGCACGTGGATTAAGGAGTATTATTATTTAATGTGTAGTGGGAAGTTGTATTAGTGGGAGTGTAGACCCAATATTTAAATTGTATTAATGGGTATGTGAAGGTCTCATGTGTGTAAAAAAGAATGGAGATTTTTTTGGTAGAACGTCCAAAATGAAAAAAAATGACTCGTTTGAAGAAACGGAATGAGTAATATATTTTTAATTCATATAAGTCTATGAAAGACTCCTATAATCTTATTTAATATTAAAATGTTATAACTTTTTATTTACTACAAATTATTCATAAGATAATTTTTAATGTATGATTATAATTTTTCATTAATTAGATATAACTTTTTATTAAAAATGCACACTATTATTATATGTTCTCAAGTAGGAGTTCCTCTAGATGGTTACAAAGCCATTAAAGATATGCTTCAATCAGCCATCATAGACGGCTATTTATTGGTTTTTAATTACCATCAATGTTTACTCTAGTTTCAAATAAAGGCATGACAAAGTTCATGGGCCTTGGGGCCTTATTTTGCAATTGGGTTCATTTAATTATAGACCCACCTTTTGGATTTCTTCACTATTTTTATTTTGGCTCATTAGTTGAACTATTGTCCAAAATTTTATGAGTCGCTAGGTCAAGAGGCAGTTTAATTGCTGCCAAAATCCTAAGTCCAACAAAAAGTTCAGTTTAACTTCCATAAAGATTTTGATATAATTAATGCTTAAAAAGCTAAAACCTTTTAATATTGGCAAAGACAGCTAGTGTAAGAATGTAGGATGGGAAAACTCTATTGAGATTGTTAAATGACTATCTTCTCATCTAAAAGTTTAAGTTTGTAGAGAGGAAAGTCGGTTTCATACTTAATCAAATCACTATAACACGCCCCTAATATGCAAGTGGAGTTAACTTGCCTCAAGTCTTGCATGTGGAATTTTTCATTAAATAGGTGGTGATGAGGTTTGAGCTCTGAACCTTTGCTACATAGTTTAGGAAAAATAATTTTTTTACTTATTTTTTGGGGTCATATGGTATTTTTGGGTAATAAATAGTAATAATAAAATATATTATGGGTGTTAAAAAAGTAATGAGAAATTTAAGATTAAAATATATTACATAGATATTAATTAATACGCGAAAAGTATAATAATTCAAACACAATTTTTTTCTCCAAAATAAACTCAATAATTATCATTAATTAATATTTCCTTCGTTCGGTTCTAAGATATTCATTTACTTTTTGCACGTGGCCGATTAAGGAGTATTAGTATTACTCCCTCCGTCTCGGCGTAAGAGGGTCATTTGTTTTTTTGCACGTAGATTAAGAAATATTATTATTTAATGTGTAATGGGTAGTTGTATTAGTGGGAGTGTGGGTCCCATATTTTAATTGTATTAGAGGGGGTGTATGAGTCTCATATATATTTAAAGAAAAAGAAAGAGAACTCTTTGGGTGGAACGACCAAAATGAAAAAATGACACTCTTAGCCTGAGACGGAGGGAGTATATATAAAGTGAAGAGTTGTATTAAAGGGAAGTGATGAACTATATTGTGTATTTTTTACTAAATAAGAGAAATTGATACATTTGAAGCGAACACAAAAAATTGTAAAATTGATACCTTGAAAGGGACGGAGGGAGCATTATAAGTAACTCTTCAAAATAATATCTTCAATAGTGAAATTTTCTACTTACAGTAATATAAAAATTATATGCCAAAACATACTACTAGCTAGCCACCACACTAAAAACACATCACATCTTGTTCTGGATTGGGAGATTAATTACAAACAACATCACTAGATTAACAACAGTAAATCTGATAATTAAGTGAAATTAAATTTAATTAACCATGGATAGCAGCATAGCTATTAATGAGAGCCAAGGCATTGCTAGTCATATGCGCCACATTGACAATCTTACCCCTCACCGTCGTCTTGGTGGCGCCGTTCATAAACTTTCCGGCGAAGCCATCCATGCAGGTGTCCTCATCCGTCAAGGCGGCGCTCACCCACGTCTGTATATCACTCATGTACATATCGTAGTTGGACCCCTTCATCTGATTCATCTCAGCCATGGAGTTCCTCAGCTGGTCCACCGAGTCGCTCAGCTCCTCCACGCAATCCCGCATGGCGCCGCTCTCCCGGGGCGTGATGCCCGCGCCGCGGGAGAGACGGACCATGTCGGCTGCGGTGGAGCGGGCGGTGTCAAGGCTGACGGAGAGGGCGGTGTGGGCGAGGAGCATGGGGCTCTGCTGGATGGCGTTTGCATGGATTGAGAGGGAGGAGTAGCAGAGCGTTGGGTAGGCCGTGGCGGAGCACGAAGACCGGATGAACTCGGTGTTCGTGGCTCCGATTCCGGGTCGGGCTCCGGAGCCCGACCAGATGAGTGTTAGGACTGTGACGATGGTTGCTACGGATTTGGAGATATGGTTTTTCATTTTTCTTTATTTTGTGTTTTTCTTTTTCTTTGTTTTGGTGGGTAGTCTGAGTGTAACGATATTTGGTGTGAGAATGTAAGGATAAGGGGATAATTTATATAGAGATGAGGTTGGATAGAATGAGGCGGGTATAATTTGGATCCGAATCCAACCAAGCAAACTTAGAGTCAATAATTGTTTGTACGATCTTAACTTGAGCCGTCAAGCTGTCGCATATAACTTTTGTACCCGATGACATGGTCCCAAAATTTATACTCCCTCCTTCCCTCACTAAAATGTTTTTTATTTTTTTACACGTGAATTAAGGAGTATTATTATTTAATATATGGTAGATAATTGTATAAGTGGAGTGTGTACTCTATATTTTAATTGTATTAGTGGATATGTGTAAGTTCATATGTATAAAAAAGGAAAGAGGACTTTTTGAGTGGGACGCTCAAAATGGAAAAAAACCCTCGTTAACGTTTGCTTTTTGCACGAGCATCAATGAATATAGTATTTTATTTTGTATTGAGGTGAAAGAAATAATAATTTAATGTAAAGTGGGTAGGTGTATTAGTGGGATGTGTGAGCCCATAGAGGGAGAAGTAATTAATTTATGTGGGTTCCATATGCTAAAAAAGAAATGTAACCATTAGGATGGGACGCCCAAAAAATAGAAACATGTAACTATTATGATGAGACGGAGGGAGTACTCTTTAAGAAAGTGTACTTTTTATTATTGAAAAATAAAATACTACGTAATTTTTTTAATCAAATATTCATACTATTCAATATTCATATTTTATACAATCCTTTCAATAAAAAAAACTCCATATTTTTAAAACAAAATATTATACTTTTAAACACTTTATGCACCCTCGAACACCAAGTATCAACTCATTAATAAATACTGTCGCTATTCCCAACTCATCTTTACGCATTGTATTTTACAATATTTAAAAAATTTATTTTCTTACTGTTAGATATTTTTCATAATAAATAATTGTAAAATACTCCCTCCATCCCATTTTAATTTTTACATATTTTTAATTTGAGCGTCTTATTTCAATCTTTACATTTCTCTTTTTAGTAAATGAGACTCACACAAATTAATTATTTCTCTCTCCTTAGGCCCACACATCACACTAATACACCTACACACTTCACATTAAAATATTATTTTTCTCATCTCACTACATATTAAATACTATATTTCTTAATCTATGTGCAAAAACAAACGTAAAGTTTGAAATGGAATGGAGGGAATATATTATGTGTAAAATGTTGATCACAAATTTAAAAGTGAATTGTGCTCCCTCTATATTTTAAAAGTTTTCATATTTAACTGAACACGGAGATTAAAAAAATTGTAACTTAGTATATGGGTATTATGTTACTTTTTTATAATAAAAATGATAAATTATATTAAGGAGTATGATTTTTTTTTTTTTTTAATAAGATGTATGAGAGAAGCGGTTGTTTTGATTTTTTATTAAATTTAGAGGTGAAGACCTTTATGGAAAAAGTAAACTCTTAAATACAGGGTAGTTATATGTTATAGAATTTGGTTATTGTTTCCTTCTAAGAGGTGTGTAAAGATGAATTGTGGAGACACGACTGTAGTTGAAGTTTGGACTAATGAAGTACTTGGGAATGTTGGATTTTGAAAGGTTTTCCATTATTCTCTACTAGCTAGATGTGAAGATACCCATTGGTTGGTTGGTTAGATGGGTGTGGATATACTGTGTATTTGGTTGCACATTTGATAATTTATCTTTAGAAAATTCAACAAATATAATTAATTTATGTTTGTTTTGAAATTAAATATAATTGATTTTAATTTTATGTCGAATCAACATGTAAAAGTAAGGAGTGATATATGTAAGAGAATAAGATGTGATGTGTTTAAGAGATTTGTGAGATTTATATAAGCTGATTTTACTAAACTCTAACTGAACTAAAATAAGAAATGAATTACATTATTCTAATCTTGAATTATAAAACTAAAAACAAACAATAATTTATGTTAAACATTAAAAATCATATATATACTTCCTTGTAATTACAAAGGAAGATAAAAAGCTTGCTGAAATAGATAGATTTAATTTGAAAATTTTATACTTTGCACTTCCATCTTAAAAAAGTTTTCACAAATGTAGAATAAAATTTCTTTTATAATAAATAAATTATAAAATACTCTCTCCGTCCCATTGATATGTATTCGTTTACTCTTTTTACTTGATTTAAGGAGTATAATAATTTAATGTGTAGTGGGTTAAAAAATAATTGTTTTTTGTGGGTCACATCAATTAAAAAAATAGATACTTTGTAATAGGACGGACCAAAATGACAAAATGAATATTTAGGAGTAAGTAATTAGTTGATTGAGGTAGGGTGTTTTATCTTTGTAAATAAAGTGTAAAGAGGAGTTTTAATTATTTTGAATTTTTTATTATTTTATATATGTGAAAATTTTATTGAGCAACCAAAATTGAAAATTTTGAAACTTTTAAGAGACAGGGGAAGTATATTCTTTAAAAATAATAAATATAAGTATCTTACATTTCTTGATTATTTATTTTAAATAGTAATATAAAATAATACTCCCTTACATATATGCCACGAAGATTATGGAGTATAATATTTTAATATACAGTATAATCTTTATAAAATAGTACTGAATAAAATTAATAATTTGTCCGGTCCCAAGTTGGGACCAGTTCAAATTTGAGTTCCAATCAATTAAATAATAAGATAATACCTTTTTATAAAATTCTAAAAAATATTTAAGGTCCCAACCAAACTATAAATTAATAATTATTAAAAAAATCTCAAATATATACATTATCAACTTCAACATTTTAAGAAAATTTAATAAAAATATGAATCTACTTTTATTTACTATTTATTGAACTTCAAATCTACATTAATCAAATCTTAAAATCTTTCAATTGCAGCCAAATTAAAGACAATTAAAATATATCAATATTTTACATTGATCTACTTTTATAAAATATAAATAAATATTATGATTGCACAAAGAGATCAATATACTTAATTTGATTTACAAGTAATAATATATAATTGTAAATCCCTTAAAGTATTCTAATCAATATATTCCTAATATGTGTAAATAAGTTATGAAAATTATATTTTTTTTATATAACCTCTTTAAATTAATAAATTACTCAATTTATCGATTATATAATATCTCTCTAAATTAATAATTTTTTCGGTGCCGAGTATATTAATTTATAGAGGTTTTACTGTATAGTGAAATGAGAGAAATAATATTTTAATGTATACTAATTAGTTGTATTAATGCAGTGTGTCTGCCTTATATGGATATAATATTTTATGTGAGTATCATCTAACAAAAAGGAAAATGTATATTATGTTTTGTGACAAATCAAAATAGAAAATTTTATACCTAATTGTGGAACGGAATGAGTAACTAGAGTGGGAGGGAGTAGTGTAATTTATTTTTAGGGGCACTTTTGCAAATCCATTTCACGATAAAACCGTTTTAAAAATAGTTATCACTTAAAGATATTTTTTCAGTTTCATTAAAAATGTAGTCACTTATATTTTATATTATTAACTGTCAATGAAAAATTTATTATACTGCGCTTCTATTACTTTTATTTATCAATTTGAATATAACTTTTTTTTAAAAGAAAATGTTAATCTGTCTAATAACTTTCCATGAGAGAGGTATTGTTTGCCTTGTTTTTCAAATCATTAAAGTCAGCATGACGTTTATGCATTTTCATTTCTGAAATATCATCATAAAATTTACATTTCTTTTATAATAAATAGAAATTACACAAAATAATTAATATATGTCTATGAGGTCTACACATAACACTAATATAACTACCTCACCCCCCAATAAATTAAAATGTTATATTCTTAATTTCCGTGCAAAAATTATGTGCACCTCGATGCATACGTGTATTCATATGTGTATATTAAATAGTGTATATATGTTTGTTAATAATTATATATAGTTATTTCATATTCAAATTAATTAAAATGAATAAGAAAAAATTCCCTTAATTATTTTACATTTAATTTTTAATTAAAAAAATAAGAAAAAATTTGCTAACAAAATAAATAAAATTTTATTTACAACTGTATAAGTTTTTAAAGAATGCAGGATGCATCCGACGACGATCGAGCTAAGCAAGGAAACAAAACAAACTTGTTCAGCTCCCCCAGTCACACAGGCCCCACTATCATCAATCATTTATCATCTATCATCCATAATAATCTATATAGTGCTAATATTATGCTGACTATGTACCCAAAAATATCTTAACTAGTATCTACCCAAAAATATCTTAACTAGTATCTACCATGTTTTCGGATAATGGATTAAACTTTTTGGGCAAATACTTGGCTGAAACGTAGTTACTGTCCAGCTTTTTTTCTTTATTAGATTGTTATTTTTTAAAAGTTGGTTTTGCAAGTGCACTAGTTCGAAATTTACACAAAAATGCATCTAGTATAATATGATCATTACTGTAAAGTACTAATTTAATTCATTGTTAGACTATGATCAGTTTGTTATATGTGGAAAGTAATTTACTCCTCATATCATGAAGTCTTCCTCACTCTAAACCACTGGTAAATAAAAATACATCATACTTAGATATTGTCTTTCGGTTTTTCCTGTAGTATTTTTACAAGTGTTGTCACATTTCGTGCAATACTTAGTATATAGTATTATCCTATGCATTTTATCTGTACTATTCATAGATAGTGAAATTGCATATTTGAAATAGATTTAGATCTAACAATCTTGGTTTGTCACTTGAGAACTTGTTTGGATCATAGATCTTATTTTGTATTCGAAAGATGAAAGAAGTTTTCAATCTCAAGAATCTATTTTTATAATAACTTTTTCCAAGGTAATAATATTTATGCCATGTGGCCGCCACAAATGAAAATATAGGAAAGATTGAGTAATTCGTGTGGTTAACACTATAAAAAAACTGTATTTTACCAACGAAATATTCCGTTGGTAAAAACCTTAATTCCATTGTTAAATTGGTTTACCAACTGATTAGCAACGGAATCCGTTGGTAAAGTGGTGGTTGGTAAATTTTTTGCAACGAAAAATCAATTCTGTTGCTAATCCGTTGCTAAAAATTCAGTTGCTAATTTATATAAAGATTCTATTGGTAATCCGTTGGTAATTCCATATGGATTGAATTACATTGTTAAAATAGAGAATAAATCCGTTGTCATTCCATTGCTAATAGAAAAATATCATTTTGGTTGCTAATCTGTTGGTAATTACCAAAGGATTGAATTCCGTTGATAAATTTCGTTGCTAAAAAATAATTTTTTTTTGTAGTGTAAGTTAATATTCTAGTATACGATGGTATTATATGTAGTGTTGTTGACACTCTGGATAACATCATTATCATGAACACACTCCACCCTCAATTGACCCCATTAAATTATACTCCCTCCATCCCAAATTCATCTTCACATTTACTGTAGATGAGAAGTTTAAGAAAAGTCAATTTTTGACTTATTTTTAGGGGTAGTATGATATTTTTGGGTAATAAATAAATGATAAAGTATGTTATGTGTGTTAAAAAAGTGATGACAAATTTGAAATTAAAATATGTTTGAGGTATATTAGTTAGTTACTTTTTCCTTTTATGGAAGTGTGAAGATGAATTTGGGACAAACCAATTATAGTAATTAATTTAATTAACTAATTAAATTAATTGGATTTAATTAGGTAGTAAGACTTAATTGTTAAATTAATCACCAATTAAATGAGTGTAGTGGGTGAGTGTAATTTGACTCATCTACTGGAGAGGATATGTGAAGCGTAATGGGAATTAATACGAAATTATTGTCCCACGTGGGAGGAAAATCCTCAAAAATCGGATCAAGTCGGAAGACGAATTCTTTCATAAATGCTTATTGGAGTTGGTTCGTTGAATTTGGATGCAATAACCCTCCATAATTGATGATTAGAGGAAATCACGCAATCAAATCAAATTGTCATAATTGCTGATTAGAGAAAATTACGCCATCAGCAATTAATACGTATAATCACTATTATAACTGAGTTGAATGGTGCACCTATAAATAGGGTTGTGGTACACCTTATTAGATTGGGCTTTACTCCAATTCATGTATTGGGTTTGACAACCCTATGGCCCATTAAGAGCCCACTAGAATAAGGCCACTAGGCCACTTGACCCAATTACCCAGATACGCCGAGATCCTCTGAGATATTTGCATAGAGGATATCCTTGATCAAATCTTAGAAATAGTCACATGAGGCTAAACGCATTAAATGCTCGCACTGTACATGATAATCTGACGACTTACCCAGATACGGATGACGTCAGATTATCCAATATAAATATGGGAATTCCCCATAGTAATATACTCAACCCTTCACCCCTTAAAAAGAGGCACAGGAATGCCTAAGGGGCAATCCTCTCATTTTATGTTAGCTTAACAAAGATTAATCCTTTTCACCCCATAACAGCAACATTAATCTGCCATTAGGAAGGGATTAAAAACTGACAAGCGACATTTAGCGCTGGAGGAAGGGCTCTCGAACGGAATCTCCGAGTGGACTATTACTTTCAGTTCACCTCGGTCGGAACCTCCGAGTGGACTATTACCTTCAGTTCGCCTCGGCCCGACTGTGTGTTCAATGGTGGACGAACAAGACGAAGCCATCCCTAGTAGGGTTGATGCTACCACCCGCCGGCTGGTGTCGACAGGAAGACCTTAATCTCCCTCGGACCGTTGAAAATGAAGTTTCGCCGCATGACATGCACCCTGAGGAAGACGATCCATAGACTAATTTTAGAGAGAAGTACTTCGACCTTCTCAAACAGATGAGAGAAAAGCGAGACGCGAAACCAAGGACTGCCAATCGGAGGCTCAGCTTCAGCCTCGAAGAAAATTCAACAGAACAAACGATCGAACGACAGCAGAACAGACTCTGCCAAGAAGGTCGGTACATGAAAGGATGAGCCAAAAAGATACACCTAAGGAACCAAGGAAGGCCCAGAAAGTGGTAGACGAGGGACGCGAGCGGAGAAGGATGACGTCCCGTACTAATTTGGTCGCCAATCATTCCCCCGCACATACAACTGGATGCGTAAGCGTAAAAGATCGACTGAGACTAGATCCAGCGAAGACTCGACGCGAGCAGGTGGGAGAAAGCGAGGGAGATGACCCTGTCGCCCGACTCAAGCAGCAGCATGACGAAGAAATAAACACTTGGAGGAGACGACTCGACCAAATGGAAAATAGAAATGACATCGTGCTCCACAATATTCCCAATCCGGAATCCGAAAGATCCTTGTTCACCCACAGGGTGATCATGGCGGCCACAATGAAAAAGATACGAATCTCTCAAATCCCCCAATACACCGGTGAATCTAACCCAATCTCGTACCTCAATAAATATGTTGGGTGGATGCTGGCGCAAGGGTGTTCAGAAGAGGATCAATGCAGGATGTTCTCCTTAACATTAGGAGACAAAGCACACTCGTGGTTCGAATCACTCCCCGCTAACACCATTGACTCCTGGACGCAACTCGCCACAGCCTTCTCGTCCCATTTCGTGTATTTGGGGCAGGGAAAGGAGCCTAAGCAGAAGTTGGCTTGCCTACAGCAAGGTCCAAAGGAGTCCTTGAAGGATTTTATGAAGATATTCAACGAACAGCGATCCAAGACGGAAGAAGTGTTGGACGAGACGTCAACCATTCTAGCGACAACTGCTTTACTCCCGGGGTCTCCCATGTGGTTTAGCTGCCAACAGAAATTGCCAAACAGCTACGCAGCTTTCATGGCCGCGGCCCAAGCCTTCATCTATAGTGAAGAAATTCTCGAAGAATATAAAAAGTCAAAAATCGACCCCAAGGAAGGCGATAAGAAAAGAAAAAAAGGAGAAAAAGATTATAAGGCTCCCTCTTCTTTCAAGCCATTTCCGGACGACGACCAAATTCAAGAGATGACAGAGTTGCTCGAACTCACACCCGAAGAAATATTTAGTAAGATACAAAATACTAACCTGCTGAGTCTTCCGCCAAGGATACGCGCAGATCCAGCCAAGCTGAATAAAAAGAAATTCTGCAAATACCATAAATCCATCAACCACGACACCAACAAGTCCCGAGATCTGTTGACCAACTCCTCAGACTATTTGAAGATGGAAAGCTAGATCGACTGGTGGCTGGCTCAAAACGAAGGAAAGAACAACCCCATGCCGTAACCGAATGGCTTAATGAACCAGCTCACCCGCAAGGACAAGGCAAATTTGGAGACCGTCTATCTATACCGCCTATAGAAGTGTATATGCTGAGCGAAGGTTACGTGGGGACTTCTCAGGCCTTAACCACCCTGTCACGAAGAAAGCAGAAAGCCGAGTTACAGGAGCTCGACAGGTACCAACATGTGCTTGCGGCAAGCCCACGACCACCTTTACATGAAGCCGACATCTTCTTCTCCGTAGAAGATCTCGCCAAAATACGAATCCCTCACAATGACCCATTAGTGATTTCGGCCATCATCTCAGGGGTGAGGGTGCATCGGTATCTGGTCGACACAGGCGCGTACACAAACATTATATTTAAAGAGGCATTCGAAGCTAAAAGAGAACTCTCTCACCACAAGACGTCTCAGCATAGTGATGAAATTAGAGGTTTCAGTAATGCCGTCACCCTTCCCTTGATGCAAACGGATCTATCAATCCAAATGATAGACGAGAAACAGACGGTAAAAGGCTCAACACGTCCTCGAATATAAAGTGGTGGGCCTCCTATCACCGTACAATTGCATCTTGGGACGGACGTTCATTCACCAGTTCAACTATGTTCCATCCATACTTCACCAATGCTTGAAGTTTGTAACCACCGATGGCCGAGTCGGCACGTTAGAGGAAGCCAAAGGAAAATGTTCGTTCATAGAGAAAGGAGACGGGCTCAACTACCATGACCCAAGTTTCCAGCTGATTATGATGGAACCACAAAACCTTGAAGAGGAAGCAAACCTTGAGGAGGCTCCGCCGTAGGATGATTCGACGATGGGAGATGGCCAAAAGTTCCGATCCTTCAACTCCGTGAGAGTCAATCTACCCCCAATAACCGATGAAGACCCAAGATCGGACAAGAAAAAGAAAAAGGGGGAACTAGCTGAAGAAGCCGAGGTGATAAGAATAGAACCAAGTAACCCGGATTTGGAGTTGTACATCGGATCACAACTAAAAGATCCCCATCGAACGGCACTGATCGAATTTCTAAAGTCCAATTTAGACGTGTTCTTCTGAACATCCAGTGACATCCAGGGGATAAACCCGAAACACAAATGCCATAGACTCAATACAAACCCATCCTATCATTTTGTAGAACAAAAGTAAAGGAAATACAGTCCCGAAAAATTAAGCATACCCTCAAAACTAGGCTGGAAAGCCTTAAGAAGATTTGGGCCTCACAACTACCTGGCGTCCTCTGGTCGTACCACACCACCACCAGAACATCGACTGGAAAGACTCCTTTCTCATTAACATATGGAACGGAGGCAATCATACCAGCTGAAGTAGCCTGCCCAACGTTTCGTGTGTACCATGAAGGAGAAGAGACCAATTCAGAAGCCATTAAGCTCAATCTGGACCTATTAGAGGAACTCCGGCTACAAGCAGTGAAAAGACATCCGATATACAAATCAAGGTTAGAATCCCAATATAAAAAAAAGGTAAGCAATAGGGAGTTCGTAGTTGGAAATTTGGTGATGAGGAAAATCTGCCAACAAGGCGGGGTGTTCCGGGCAAACTGGGAAGGCCCATACATAGTAAAAAGAAATTTGGGTAACAGGGCATATGAACTAAGTAGGCTCAGTGGCGAAAGCATCAAGAATCCATGGAATATTCAGAATTTAAAACGTTTCTATGCTTAAGCGTATTTAGAAAAGTTCCCATTGTACAAAAAGGCTATAAAATTATAAAGCCATAACAACCAAAAAAGAGTGCAAGAAAATATGCACAAAATACCACCACAAGGTCAAAGATAAGTTTCATAGCAAAAAAAATGAAGTATTCTCCATCAGAAACTACTGGGGCCCGCGCCGTCTTTACCGCTAGGAGCCGCACCATCACCAAATCCAAAAAAGTTACGAAGGCTCCTTATCCATGCTATCTCCACCTCTAGTTGGGCGACACGATCCCTCTCCCGCTCCAATTCATGTTCAGCCAAGTAACGCGCAACCTCCAACTGATGAACCTGGTTCTCAGCCACGCGTGCTCTCTTCCTATAGGTAGTGGCTCGAGTATTGGCCGCAGTAATGAGTTACTCTGCCACTATAGCTTGACGAGTCTCTGCCACAGAAGGAAGCCCCTCTGCACTGGTAGAGGCCTCCGCGCTGAGACCGACTCTAGGAGGGATAGATTGCCTAAACTCTGTCACAAGAAGGAAGCAGCACAAGAAAATCAATGCATGCCCTACACTTACCAAGACGGCGTTCCCAATCTCATGAGGACCCGTACTGTGCAACCAGCGAGACAACACTGGATTCCATGAACGGGCAGGAACAAAGTCGGCCTCTGAAATACTTAGCTCCGATTCAATAGCCAATCGAGCGTCCCCCATACTTCTCAATTGTAACAGCTCATCCAACGCAACCAGGGGGACGCCTCCACCAACACCGCTTTCTGTACCAAAAGTTTCCCTGGCAAAAGGATTCTGCGGACGGGTGCTGTTCTCACGCCTTTCTCCTCCCGAAGCTGGATTACTATCGGGGCGAGGGATCCGAGGATGACTGGCACTGAGTGGGTTATCAATCGGATTGATCCGAATACCGACACCCTGACTATTCCTACGAGTGGCTTCTAGGATGGTCGTCTCTAAAAGCTCACTTTCCCGCACCTCAGTTTCTCCATAGGAGCTTTTCCCTTATCCAATGAGTGAGGGTGCACCGTCTCACTGGCCAAATCACCTCCCTGAGTCGCACCCACCACCGCCTCTTTAGTTTCATCAGCATGAACAATTACGGCACCGCGAAGACTAGTCCTACCCCTCGCGGTTGTGGAAGCATCTTCGGCCACCGCCGTACTCGGACCGGCTTCTTCACGAGGCCTCCGAGGCAGAGGAAAAACAACCTGATCCAAAAAATACTCATCAAGAACAACGTCCCAAGATGAGAAATTATCACTTACTCTTCCCTCGAAGCTTACCGGCGGAGCCCGAGTCGGATCCTGATAAAGGTTCGCTCCCGAAAAAAGCACGACGGAACCTTAAGGATAGCTCTTCCTCAGCCGGCCGAAGTGGAGCTACTGAAAAGTGGGATATAAAAAACATCAGAGTAAGTTACTGTAAAAGCACAAGAAGAGAAGCAATAATAAGATTTACCAGATTCAGGAGTACGAAAGACACACGGTACGGGAAGATAACTTCCGTGTAAGTTACGACATTCAAAACCCCACACCCAAAACCACTGATGCCTCCAATTCTACCGCCAATGGAATTCCTATTGAATATAGGACGAACGTCTCTCTCCACCTGTAAGTAGTTGTGGCCATGACAACTACGGTCGCGGACGTAATGATAGACATAATCAATATCTCGGGCAGAAGAAGAAGGACATCCGTTCTCATGAAGCAACACTAGCAAGCCAATCAAGTTCGCCCATGCTGAAGGGATTATCTGCATTGGGGCCAAACCTCAATTAATCAGCACTCGACCGATAACGTGGGCCTAGAGGTAGCCGAACACCAGCAGCAAACATGCCCGTATTAAAGGCAGCGTGATCAGGCTCGCTGCTCCAGGGACGCTCGCGCTGCCCAGTCATGCCAAATTTAATCCCAGAATAACTGTACAAGGTGAAGACCCCATCCACATCCTCACCCCACATACTGGTAGGGTAACCCCCACAGAGTAGAATCAGTCACTGCACGGCCTCGGCTGGAAGGACGAGTTGTATTATCAGGGCCGGTAGAATCTTCTAGGTTAACAAAAGATGGAGAGGCTCACCCTCAGTTTTAGGAACTACGCGTCGCCGCGACGAACCCTCCCCCTGAAAAACAGACTCCCAGGGAACCTCATAAAGCAGAGGCGAAGGAATCGAACGGCGGCCACTCCACGTCACAGGAGCAATAGAAGGGGCTCTAGCATTGCTGACCTCTTCGTCTTCCTCTGAACTAAGAAATTTCTGAGAAGATCGCGAATCCACCGCCATAAGTGGAGGAAGTAGAACGAAAAAAGGTAGGCAGAAAAGCATGAACAACACAAGAGGTGAAACAATCGCCATTTCTTTGGTCACAAATTCAACAGAAAAGAAATTCGCTTCTCTGGATAAAAAAGTTTTAGTGTAAGCTTAGGCTTCAACATGGCCAACCCCTTTTATAGGGGGAAGAGGAAGTGGGGGCCCAATAACGGCCCCACTCCTCTGCCCTACCCCCAGAATTCGAAGAGTCTACTTGCAAGGAAAATTGTGGAACGTTTTATCAAAACACATGGACACAATCATGCTTAGAAGATTGTGGGACATCGATGTTGATGTGACAGTTCGAGAAGAAAAAACTGGAGGTGAAGATATGGAGAATCCACCGCATTAAATGTATGATAAATGCATATCAGAACCACTATTAAAAGTTATCATTACTATTAAAGAACAAAACTACAAACCAGGAGAAAATCAGCATTAAAGAAACAGAGGTTACAATTCCAACCTAGAAACTAAGTTCCATCAGGAGGAGCAGGGGCAGACCGAGTGGGGGCCACGACAAAAGTCGACGTTGTAGATGGTTGGGATGCCACTCGACTGGGAAAATCAGGAACACAGAAAAAATTCGATACGAGTCCTAACGGAGCCAAGTTCATCCCCTCCGACTCCCAGTTTATGCCAGCTGACAATCCTTAAGCCGCTATATGGGCATGCAGCATTTGACGAAAATTCTCCAAAAGGACAGTTGCACCAATCCCATTGGCCAACCGAGCCGAGTGAGCCAAGGCTTTAGCGAAACCCACTATTCCGGCAATCTTTCTCTCGAAATTAATCAGGGAGGAAAAGTCTGCCTCATACTTAGAGGACAAGGTGGTAACCTCTACTTCTTTGACCTTCAGCTTTTCCTGGGAGTCGGCCAGCTGCTTCTTCGCCTCATCTAACTCTTGAACGAGTCGACTCCCCCTTCCTTCAATTCTCTCAAAACTTCCTCGGCAGCCCTTGTCGATGCTTCACTTGAAAAGAGTTTTCCCTCGACTAGTTTCAGCTCCTCTTGAAGGGCCTTTAAGGCATCTTACGAAGCCTTGTGTTGACAGTCCGCCTCCTCTTTAATTACTGCCATCTCTTCCGAGTGCCTCTGCTCTCTTTCTCCTTCTTCTCCCTCAACTGAATTAGCTCCACCTCTTTTTGACGATTAAGGACAGTGACTTGAGCAGTTTCTTGACTCTGGCGAGCTAAAAGGAGGATGCCTGGCTTGAATAACTTATGACTCTCGCATGGTATCCAGTCGCCGCATAGATGAGATCGTCCAGATTAAAAGCCCCTATAATATCACTCTCCTCCTGAGTGAAACTGGTGGGGATGGATTCCATCGCCCTCAATATATATGCAGGAAGAGAAGGCTGATTAGGATCATACGGATTTGACCCGTACAAGCTACGGAGTACGGGAGGCAAAGAACAAACTTTCGGAGTGGAGGTGCCAACCTTAAAACCGAGATAGGGGGTCTTGGTTGAGGGTGCTCCTAAGGCGGCTCTGCCGGAAATAGGCCATAGCTGTAAACCCGAACCCTCTTGCTTGGGGGCTCGGAATGCCTACTAACGGGCGCTGACTGATAGTCCACTACCACCCTGCTAAAACCGGAAGGACGCCACTGCACCATGCGAACGACGGGAAAAGAGCAACCGGAGTCGTGAAGCATAATGTCCTCCTCATGTCCCTCCTCTGAAATGACTACTACGTCGTCAAAACACTCTTGAGCCAGAGTGCCAACCGACTCACCGCCTACGCCGATGTCATCCTCGGGAAGTCCCGGGCTCCTGACGCCGGTGCGACCGCGTCCCCTTATAAGGCACGAGGACTCAACTCCATGGGGGGAAAACTCGTCCACCTCTATTATATCAGTCAAGATACCGGACCTTAAAGTCGTTTGATCAAGAGAGGCAGACGATCCTCTCGAAATTATCGCCACTCCAACAGGGATATCTGAATTGGCGCAGGGGGGGCTCCGAACGACTGATAGTGTGAGCAGCTACAGTCACTATCGGCAAAGGAGTCGAAACCCTAGAATCCATCATGAGCCCATACTCTTTCAAAAGCTCATCGGTAATGATGTCAGTGCTCCTCTCCTGAACGCTCATTTTGCTAATAACGCCCACCAGCTCCAAAAACTCTTTGGAAGGAGGGGGACCAGGATGAGTATCCCTGTCTGAAAATTAAAGTGGAAACATAATGACTACACCTCGCACATACAAAATAAAAATGATAAACAAATGAAGGGAGGCATACCTCCGCGAGAGGGAATCAGTTGGAAGGCTGAAGGAAACCTAATGTGCGACGGCTTCCATGTACCAGAAGCCCAACACCACCACTCCCTGAGAGAGTCAGTCCTCGAGAGGGGTTGACTTGGTAAAACCCTTTATACACGTTCTCCTCTGAAGAACGACACAAGTAGTCAATTTTCTTGGGGGACAAGTGTTGATACCCTTTCTTGCAGAATAGGAGTATGAACCCAATAATTGTAGCCCAGACATTTGGGGAAAGCTGATGTGGCGCCAAATTCCAATAATTGAGGAGTTCCGCTAGACAAGGATGAAGGGGCAGACAGAACCCTAACTTCAGCATATGAACATTCACCGCCACTCGCCCCTGAGCCAGTTTACTCGTCTTCTCCTTCTCAATCGGAATAATGAAATCCACTCCCAGCACCGCATACCTCAAGGATAGCTCCTCAAATTGAGAACGAGGAATAGTACTATCCTGGAAGTGGGTCCACATCCCATTGTGGACCCCGTCATGAGACACGATACGCGCTAGGATGTTTTCCGAATCTGGCACATCCTCCACCATAGCAAATGAAGAGGGCAACAAGCGAGACACCATCGGAAGCCTTCGACGTGATGAAGAAACCTCTGTCTTTTCTTGTAATCCTGGAAGGCTCTCTCCAAAGATTTCGATACCGCCTTTCCACCGCTCGTTGCTCGCCTAGGAACCGACTGACTAGTTGGCTGACCGCTGAAACTCACGTTTGGAATAATTGGGGAACAGAACAGCAAACAGAGAGAATAAACTAAGAAAATGAAGATGGAAAATGTGGCAGAGGAAAAGGCCCTTTTAAAAAGCACATTTTTCTGATTGACGTGACCCCTGCTCAGAAGGTATTTAATGCGGAGCATGCCGAAAGCAACTCAAATGACGGAAAGGCGCGTCGAAAATATCCCAAATTTCAAAACGTCACTTCAGGATCTTTAATCCTCTTAAGACGTCATTTCAGATTCGAAATTTGAAAATCGGGACACGCGCGCACTTCAGAAAAGGTTCCGCCTGCACTTGCCACGCGCCAGTGATGACGAAACCTGGGGGCTAATGTGGTACACCTTATTAGATTGGGCTTTACTCATGTTCATGTATTGGGCTTGACAGGCCTATTGCCCATTAAGAGCCCACTAGTCCCCCATAACACGCGAGAAGTGTCCGCCTGACTAAGGCCACTAGGCCACTTGATCCAATTGTCCAGATACGTCGATATCCTCTGAGATATTTGCATAGGGGATATCCTAGATCAAATCTTAGAAATAGTTAAATGAGGCTAAACACATTAAATGCTCGCACTATACATGATAATTTGACGACTTACCCAGATACGGATGACGTCAGATTATCCAATATAAATATGGAATCCCCATAGTAATATACTCAACCCTTCACCCCTTAAAAAGAGGCACAAGAATGTCTAAGGGGCAATCCTGTCATTTTATGTTAGCTTAACAAAGATTAATCATTTTCACCCCATAACAGCCACATTAATTTGCCATTAGGAAGGGATTAAAAAGTGACAAGTGACAAGGGTCATTCACAATTCATTCAAACACACCACAGTCAACAAGCACTTGCATCACAAAGCATTTGCATCTTAGTTAACAATCCGGTTCTCCATCTTCTTTCGTTCGTCGGAGTTCCAGCGACTGTGGTGCTGCCTCGTCGGAAAAGAAAAGCCGTTTTACCTTTGGGGAAGATCCGCCAAAAGTGGAACACTTCCGGGGGCGTGTTTCTTCTTGCGGGAAGAGGTTCTATCTTGACTCGGCTTCTACACGCTATTCTCTTGAAGATTTTGTTCAAAGGTTTAAGAAGATCATCTACTTCTTCTCCTTTAATTTCATTTGTAATCTTGTTAGTACTATATTTAGTACATTCTCCTTTCTACATTTCTATCCACAATATTGTAAAGTGATTGGTTGGTGCACATATAAACCAACAAAATGGAAAATGTGAAGTTGAAGTTGGGAGAGAGGGAGTAATAAAAAAGTAAAAAATAAAATTATATATATATTAAAGAAGAAATTTAATCGCTATTAATCCGATTGTATGATCATTTCTAAATAAAGATGCAGCTAGTTGTATACCAGTTAAACTCAAAACATAAATATACTCGTTCGTCCATTTTTATTTTTTAAAATATATATAAAAGAAAGATGGAATAAATCATTTTGAAGTATGATCACAACAGATCGAAGACCATAAAAATCTTCATATAATTTGTAGAGTGGGAGTCCACCATAACAAGAAAAATCTCATTAGGCTGCTTAAAGTAGTTATGATCAAGATGACTAACAAGATGCCTTAGAAGATTAGAATTGTAAAAGACCAAAGTATTGAAGATATTTAATTTAATTGGTTGGAAATTAATAATTGGACCCTATAATTCTCATCCGTGTCAAAGATATTTTATTATATTATTTTTTATTAGTGAAAGGGCCAACTTTTATGATGTATATGTGGATTCATGATCATGAATACAGAGAGTATAAACTTATTATTAATTTGTGAAAGAGTTAAAACACAAGTGGATATCTATCACGTCGTATCGAAGCTACATTAATTTTGCATGTGGGTTGTATCATATGTCCATGCATTCCCTTTTTTGAGGCTTTCGTTACTGTTTTATCATCATATAAATCCATATAAGTGTGGCCCCCAATTTCAACTCAAATTCTGTATTTCATTGGTTTTTTATAACATAAAATAATTATATCCTATAAATAATTATTAAACTCTTAAAGTATATGATGAATTTCGGACATTAATTATGATATATGTCAAGAATCTAATATATGAAATAATAGATGAAATATGGAAATGAGATAGAGATAATTTCAGATTTAGTACCGTAAGAATTGCTCAATGCCAAAAAGATCCCAGAACTGGCAAATTTAGTCCCATAGAAAATTTTCATCAAAATCTGTTAATAGTTGACGAAATATTTTGAACCATTAATAAGACCAAAATGGACTATTTCTATTTTGAAAGACAGAAAATAATATAAATCTAGTAATTTATAATAATATAAGTTAATTTGGGATAAAAAATTCAAAAATTATGATTATAATGTTCTTATGAGACCAAAATTGCTAGCTATGTGACCAATATATTTATACGGGACTATAATTGAATTGAAGGAATTATTATGAGACCAAATGTGATATTTTCCCAAATGGAATATGTGATCTCATTTGCCCCAATTTAGCTACGAATTACGTCGTCTCATAAATGTAAAGTTAAATTAGGGACTATGTTACAGAATAAGGGACATTTGATAAAAGATAATGAAAATTATTAAACAGTATTAATTCTCATTCTTCATATTTGGTATGAAGCCTAGGCAACCTGTGACTCTGTCTGTGTTAGACTCCGCCTTGGCAAGACATAGCCTTTGCTAGACGAAGACATCATTATGCCTTGCTAGCACAACTAATCTTTCTTTGGGTACGTATGATAGTATAGAAAGAAAGACAGAACATTGCCACTACGTACCATCTAACCTCTGTCTTTCCTTCCTTCCGTTCAGGGGCACTCTAAAGGCTTTGCAACCTTCAGAGCTGGTTGACAGCGGTCTAGTCAGTCCCTCTCGAAGGAAAATTCGAAAACCTCAATTATTTTCATTGATTTTATAACTACTACATCTTTTAGATCAGTTTCATTCTCATTTCTATTACATTCACTAATAATGCTCATTACTCTTATTATTTCAAATTTTGAACCAAACATCACCCCAATAAAAATGACATAGAATAGGAGATCAGTGATGGGATAATGATGCACACTGAGGAGTGCAGCCAAGCAAATTCAAATAAATTTAAATCATTAATAATTACTTTTTCATATATTTTCTTTATTCACGGATAATGTATTTAATTTATCATATTGGACCTCTATTCTAAAATAGTAATTAATCATATTGGACCTCTATAATAGTAATCAGGGCCGACCCTGACATTTTGAGGCTCGTGGCAAGATTAAAAAATGAGACCTCCAATTTTTTTATATTAATAAATTTTATAATAAAAATATAATTCATACTAAAATATAAAGTGGAAAAAAATCACAAGAAAAAATTATAATATACGAAATAATTTATCGCTACATATTTGATACATTGACCATATAAAACGAATAGTATTAAAATAAATTAGAATAATAAAAAATTAAGAATTAGAACATATAAGTATTTTAAATCAGTATTCATAGGAAATATAAATATGATTACGTATAATTTATGCGAAATTATTGTTGGTATTTCGAAGAAGAAATAAAAAAAGACATAAATAATGATTTTGTATTTTCTGTAAGGGATAAATGATAAAAACTCATTGATTATTGATTCAATTAAAGAAAATAGTTATTGGACTGTTCTTTTACATTAAATTAATTTGCTATATATTACATTAAATAAATTTAAAATTTATTTTGTAAATAGGTGTTGGGCTTAAAATTTAATTAAATTTAATAAATATAAATAAATAGTAGTTATTGGGCTTAAAATATAATCAAACTTAATAAATATATATTAAGAATAATTATTGAACTTAAAAATTTAAACCAACACAATAAATATATATAAAAGGGTATTAAAATATTTGAGACCCTAAAATTTTGGGGCCCAAGAGCCCACCTTGCCCACCCCATAGGGCCGGCCCTAATAGTAATGTATCATATTAGACCTCTATTAAAGACATATTTGATCTATCCACTTTATATAACTATTACAACTACCAATTTTATATGAACAGTAATACAACCATATGGGTTAGCTCGCCTATCTAGGTATTCTAATTTAACTCAATAAATAAATTAATAAAATAAGCAAAGTTAAGGCAAACCAGTCAGCACATTTTCGAAACTCAATCAACACTTTTACTCTGAACCCAAATTAATGGTGTCGACATCCACAATTACAAATTGCAAGTGCATGTTGACCCACTTGTACTTGTAGCTACAAGCTTAATCGTTACATGATACAGAGTTTAAGTACCAGAATTGACCACATAATTCTTTATTTCATTTTCAGTTTTGAGAATCAGATTTGGATTTTTTAAGAGAAGAAATTGTTAACAGATCTCAAAAGTAATCTCCGTCTCATCTCTATAAGTTCTTATTTGCTATTTTTACGTCAACTAAAAATATTATTATTTTATATCTCAACTAAAAATATTATTATTTTATATGTAATGGATAATTGTATTAGTATTGAGTGCTGAGTCATATGTGGAGCTCTTTTACTGAAAGAGAAATATTGAAATATTTTGAATAGAACATTCAATATATTAAAATAAGGACTTTTAGTAGGACGAATTATAATTTAGTGGTTTTTTTTAAGTTTAGTGATATATGTTGAGATGTGATCCTATTTCAAATGGGATTACATTTTGTATTCCATATCTCTTACACAATTGTTTTTTTTAAAGTACATGTGTCATTCATACAAGAATATATACAAGAATATATAGGAGAAATACCACAGTAATAAATAAATCCATATGGAATGTTTTATTACATGAAATAACAAAAGGTTCGTTTTGTTATCATGGCACAAGATAATCTAGTATCAATTGAAATACTGTATCAATATAGAACTAGTTATGGATACAATGGTATTTTAATACTTCATTTTGAAAAAATATCATTTTCTTTTTTTAATTTTAACACTATATGTGATGTCTCATTTAATTAAACATGCAACTACACGTGCAATATCATAATAACCCTACGTAGGAATTTTTTACCATCAAATGCATGTGAATATATATGCACGACAATACATGGGATTATGTATTAATTACATATTAAAAGGGAGTAAAAATATCAAAATGTGATATTTTTTCGAAAAAAAGTTATTGATTGAAATTTTTTAAAATCACAATTGCCTTTTTTTTTTCACCTATTCCTCAAAATACGTATTATTAGTTATCTAAAAAATATCCATAAAACGATAGGGTTCAACACAAGTGGCTTTATTTGGTTGTATTAGGGTACTGCATTATTTGATTTATCATCTACAAGTGGAGCTTATCATCATTTTCTGCCCTCTGGCCAACTTTGTGTTAGTTGAGCATCAACTTATATAGGGTGCAGTCGGACACAGACAGGGCGGACCTACACACAACCGAGCGGTCGAGGGCATTGGCCTTTAGAAATACCATTAATATAATTCATAAATGGTGAAATGATCGAGAAAAAGTGTAACTGTCCTATTGTGAGACGGTATTACACGAAACTTGCTCGTCATAATCTTAATATATTTTATTGGAAATTAGTTGTATTATTTAGGGATATCAATTTTACCCGTCAGGTTGGGTTGCCCATGAGTACCCTGGATGATGGGCACGTGAAGAGTAGACTTTATCGGGGAATGGGTCGGACAATACCCGTACCCAATAAAAAAATATGCGGGTAAGAGTAGGGTATTGATTTGTTGCCCGTTTCACGTGCACGCAATTAAAAATCCCCAAGTATAAGGATATCTATTGCAGCGGTAAACGACCAAGTCTATTTATCAAACCCTAAGATCGGTAAACTATTTATTCCTAAAATTACTAGAGCAAATAAGACATGTAACAGATATTCAATGTTTTCAGATTTAAATAACTAATCAAGACTTAAAAATTAAATAATAATCACTGAAGAAAATATGGAGAATTAAAGTATGGAGAAATAGTAGGTCCAAGACTCCTATTAAAACCTATTAATATAATACAATTGTAAGAGATGATTTGATTCACTGTAAATTTAGTGAAGAATGATTTCCACTATATATAGGAGAGAGTATAACAAATTATACATTGTACAAGTAATCAAGGTGATTACAACAGAATATTTACAAAATACATGAAAATCTCTAATTAGTCAACATCCTGCTATTACCCCCTGCAAGCACAGTGTGAGATTTTGGCATACGCTGAGCTTGGATCGTAAAACTTCGAAGCATGGGCGAGCAAGTCCTTTAGTATATATATCAGCTAGCTGAAGTTCGGAGGGGATGAATTTAGAGTCCAGATGTCGACTGGACACAAGCTCTCAGACAAAATGACTCTATGTCAATGTGTTTAGCTCGTTTATGTGCAATAGGATTTTGACTACGGAAAATAACACTCTTATTGTCGCAAAGAAGGACATGTCGTGTGCGGGTGACACATGCAATTCGTGCAATAATTGGGATAGCCAAACAACTTTTTGGGCAGCATTGGCAAGGGCTCGATATTCGGACACGCAACTAGAACGAGCCACTGTCGCATATCTAGTAAAATATTTTAGAGTAGAAGACTCTATCGTTGTTGTACACGTGTGACCAAGCAACAAAATTTATAAGTATGTGTCCCAAGTGAAAGTAAAATCATGGTTATATCCGGATTTGTCATTGATTTATGTTTTGTAAGAGTGACAAGATTGAAGGTTTGGCATTTAGACTACGTGTTATTCTAATCAATTAACTAAGAAATCAATTAACAACTAAATTTACCTAAGATCAAATGAGTAATAAGATGAATAGAATGTAGATAGAATGCACTTAAGAAGAGAGCAAGACTAATCATACTCATGGTTAAGAATCTAGCTAGATATGCATAATTCTTGATGGTGAACTTCATTAATTGTGGACTAAAAACAATCACGTTTTTATCCCTATGGCCAAGACAATTAGGTTCTAGACTCTTTTACAAGTCTAAATCTCCTAAGATTGTTCTTACTCTCAATTCTCTTAAGGTTCTATGATCATAAGTTTGGTTCTTTTCACTCAATTTCTTAAGTCCCCATATGAATGTTCTAAGCATAAGAAGTGTATGATTTACCTCCCCTCACACTAACATATATGCTCATCTTAATATATGATTCAATTAAACATCTAATCATAATATCGGAATAACCATCCTAACACTATGAATAGAGAATTTAATCACACAAGTATTGAAATGAAACATAATTCATTAATCATAAAAGGAAGTCCAAAATTAACTCAATTCAACATCTCAAATCCTACATATCTAGCATTCTTCTCAACCAATCATATGATTAGCCCTACTATAAGACTAGTCACTATACATTGTGTTTAGATCAATACATTCAAAGGCTTGCTCCATTTGAGCCAAAATAAGAAGAAAATCAACAATTGAAAAGTAGATTGGCTTCTCTTTTGTGGAGATAATCTTCCTTCTCTTCAAAATGCTAACTTCTTCAATCATTGATGCTTTCCTCTTCATAAAGTTGTGGAAGGATGGATTGATGGATGGATTGTGGAAGATCAAGTGAAATGGATGGATCAAATGTATGGAGATGTATCAAATAGATCTAGTGTGTGAAAATATGGTGTGGAGTGTGTGTAACTCCTCTAATTCTGATCTCCTCCTCAAATTTCGCACAAGTCAGCCTTTTATATCACTTAGGGACCTTCTAGAAGCTTCTGGAACATTCTGAATTTAATCTGTCTTTTGCACCTACACGGGCTGTGTAGCAGCGCACGGACACAGCTTTCGCACAAGTCAACCTTTTATATCACTTAGTGCACACCTAGTTCGGCGTGTTCTGCTTGTTCCCGGACACAGCTCGTACGGCAGTGCACGGCCTCTCCTATGGGCGTGTAATAATTTTTGACGACTGTGCACGGCTTTCTCAAATAGGCCCGTGTTCCCCACACGGGGAGTGCGCTGGCACACGGCTCGTGCGCAGAACACAGCCTTCTCCTGGGCGAGCTCGGCATTCTGATGCTCGAATACAGCCACCTCGGACAAGCCCATGTTCTGCACACGGGGCGTGTCCGAGCGTGCCCTGTTCTTCTTTCTTCGTTTTACTCCTGACTCCATTTTTCTCCATTTCTTAACCTTTTTTGCACATATTTAAGCTCATACCACATTTCTATCAATTCATACCACATTTCTCATAATTACATAAACTCCACCAAAAGTCACACAAATACAGATGAAAACATCCGAAAATCCACAAACAAAGACACTAAAATCTAGGTTAAAATGACAATGATCAAACCCCCAAACTTAAAGTGTTGTTCGTCCTCGAACAACAAAAATGATAAACAAGAGGAGTAATTTTCACCTAGAGAAACATCTAACGAACACAAACCACAACACATCACAAGTAATAAGAATTACAAAATCACATTAAGTATTCCTACATCATCAAACTTATAACATGAAAGATTAATACATTCAATCTTAAGATGACAAAAGAATAATCAAATTCCTTTTAATCCAAGCCTCTCATAGGATATCGAATTCACTCAACACTCTATGGAGTAGGGTTTTGAACAACACTCATCAACCGGTTAGAACCGACACACCATAGGCTTGCTTATGGACTATGTTCACAAGCCACCCTAGTTTTAAAAAGTGATCAAATAGGTCTTTATCTTAGGATGTAATGTTTAGACTCTTTGGTAGGGTAGGAAACTTTGGGTGATAGTGACTATTCAAGTGTAGATAATCGAAGAGATGATTCTTCTCCAACTTCTTCACTTTCAAACTTCCTCCCTTTGTCAATTATTCTAAAGCACTAAATATCATCATATCATGGATTCATTGAGCTTCTTTTGAATGACATACTTCTTTTCTTTACCTTTTGTATTCCTTGAGCATATTTTATGTTTTGCTCCTTTTCCACTTTTTGTTGAAGTTGCACTTGTTTTTAACTTGAGCTCCTTCATCCTTTTTCTTGATTCAACCTTTCTTCAATTTGCTTGCACATTTCTCCACATCTTCCCTTGCAGACCATCATCTTCCTCAATTACCCACACATATATATATAAGGCTCACTTGGGTTTTCAAGGCTTGTATTGTTCTTAAGTCACAAAGAAAAGGCTTATAGGCTCAAATTGGCTAACTAGGGATAATGTTTAGGTAAGGAATTTTATGGCTATGACTTCATTTAACAAGGATGACCTAAGATCATATCACAAATTTCAACCATTCGGGCTTTTTTCCTATAGTCCATGAGCAAGTTTTAGTTTGTCTAAGTACAACCGGTCCACTCATCAATAATTAACTATGGAGGCACGATTGAGGCTCAATTCTTTCTTGGATAAAAAGAAACATAATTACCCTCCATACTTCTCAAAATTGAACAAATTATGTAATTCATTCCTTAATTTTGACTAGTAGAAAACCTTAATATGCTTGCTATCACCTATCACAAACAATGCATCATAGCTCACATCCAAAAATTCAACACTTTCCCAAAACATACAAACAAACTATCCCTACAAGAATAAAAAATAAAACAAACATAACACAATAACAAATATTTACCAAATAAGAAACATAACAAAAGCACATAACATGCATGACCAAAATCATCCATCTCAAGATATCAAAGCACATCAATTCACATCCATAACAAGTAAGACCATATTCCCATCACATCCAAATTATAAAAATCAAACTAAAATACCAAAAATAACGAAAAGTAAATCGCATAAAACTAAAAATAAAATCCCAAAGTAAAACCTCTCAAAAACAAAACAATTAGAATACAATCCAATCAAAATCTAACGAATCAAATCAAGTCTAAACTTCTTCAAATGGACTACTAGAAGTGATAAGCACTAACATGACTTCCTCATGGCTCCGGAGGTGGAGGTGGATGATAGGCATTCCATGGAATGTACGCACGAGAAGACGCAGGGAATTGGAAATTGAACATCATCGTCATCATCTAATCCATGTTGTTGGAGTGCACTCGCGACTGCTCCTCGTAGTACTCCCTACGATGCTGTCCAGCTCTCAGTTTCTGAATATGTGTTCCATGCTCCTGTTGGACCTCTCGGATCTCCCTCATATGTGCTTCATATGTCTGCTACACATGCCTCATATCTCTCACTTCATCCATCATATAATTCCATCGATCATTGCCATGTTCGGGGCCTATTGGTGGCTGCTGCTGCTCTTCCTCCTCAAACTGTGGTGGCTCAGGCGCTTGCTCTTCAAACTCCACCTGCTGATGTGGTGCATCCTGCTCATCTCCTTCCATTGGTACTGGCTCTGCTCTCAGATTAGCTAGCTCGAGGTTCTCTTCAATCCGCATTTGTCTGAGAACCTCTTTCACTTCCTATCTATTTTTTCTATAAAAGGCTCTCACAACCCTGGAGTGATTAGCACTAATCATTGCCAAGTAAGCAAACCCCCTTAGAGTATACACCGTAGTGAGCTCTGGAGCTGGCAAAGGAAATGGAGCCCCTTTTTCTTGCCTTAAACAATACTAACTCCCGGCTATAGATAAAAATTCCATCCTCATCAACTGCTGATAATTCAATCCTTCACTCACCATCCTGTTTTCCATTCCCACAAGATTTATTCCCAAGCCTTGAGCGATCATAGTAATCATATCTCCTAGCATTAAGCCCTGAGAAGTTTATCTCTTAGCAACTCTATCAGCATGTTGCAGAAAATACGCTGCAACATTCAGTGGTAGCTCATTGTATATGTAGTACATGATGTATAACTGCTTCTCTCCCACTGCTCCACTCTCAAATCTTCCTAAAATTGTATTCGAGACAATCTTCTCTAAGTACCTCACGATTGGATTCCTTATTGCAGTTCCTTTCGAGGCACTGGGAACATATCCTGCTTGCTCTGTCCCATCATTCACCAAACTTTTCCACTATTCCTGCTGATTAAAACCACCTCCATGATAAAAGCTCTGATGGTCTTGACATGGTGGGCATCCAAAGAATTCATTCAACACATGAAGAGGGATCTCTCTTCTCATCACGTTGTCCAATTGGAACGTAACTGAAATAGGGAAAGAATTCCTATCCTTCTTCACTTGAAATGTGCTCATAAACTCAGCAGTTAGATGGTAATAAGTATGGGGCCTTTTGTCTAAAAACGCTTCCATATGTGAGAACCTAAACAACTTCTTCACATCTTCCTCTATTCCTAACCTTTCCATTGTTGTTGTGTCTTGGATTCGGGTTGGCTTAATCTTGGGAGCAAGTGTTTGCCAACGAAGCACACTTTCCCCAATACTCTTCAAATTATACCCCAAAGTAGTCCGAATGGACCCCATCTTCCATTAGTTGAGCATCGAGATTAGCCAATTTCCCTGGATCAGTAATGACGATGAAATTCTTATTCCTTGGTCTCACTCTCCTCTCGGCTATCTACAATTTACAACAATGCTCAAGTCATTTTCAATTTCATCAATAAAAAATTTTAGTGCATTAAGTTGAAATTCCACTCTAGTTATTCAACTAAGTGTGAACTATACTATGCATCAACATTACACATTCATATCATTATAGCTTCAAGCTTCACCACAACATTCACTTCACTATCACTCCTTTTAATTATCCATGAACTTATACCTCAATTCATACCATACTTGCACAAATAAGTTAAAGATAAACCATCACTAATCACTATGAATATATGATCTCAAACTTAGCCAAAAATTTCACTTAGGAATTTCATCAAATACTTGGCATGCACAATATTTCAATATACTTCCAAAATAAAATCCACATGGCCTCATGCCCAAATCCTCAACACCTAAATCTATTTGACTACAATTTAAGCATTCTACAAGCATGATAATTTAATTTGCACAACATATGCATCCAATTTCATCATTCTCACAAATCCCCTAATTCAACTTTCTCATGAACCCTAATTCCACTCTCAATTCAACAATTAAATTGGCACATGTATGTTCAACAATCAATAAAACATTCCAAACTCCTTATATCACAAAGCCCATATATTGATTTGCTCAACTAAAAAAATTCAAAAGTTATGGTCATAGAATTCATACCTTCACTTTTGGATTTGGAGAAGTGTTCTTGGTGTCAAAGATTAAAGAATCTCACTCACAATCACTCAAAACTAACCTTGATGATGAAGATCTACGAATAAATGTGGAGAGTGAAGTGGATTCGGTGTGTACGGAGTGAAGGGCATGTGTGGAAGTGCGTACAGAGTGTTCTGAAATCGGGCTTTTAAAACTGACTTTGAACGCAACACGGCCGTGTTCTGCTTCAGGGCCTCGGTCATGGCCGTGTAGCATTTTCTGATGCTCGAACATGCCTACTCGTTATAGGGCCGTGTTCCGCACACGGCCCGTGTTCCTGTTCTCTGCACGGCTCGAGCTCGGAGCTCGCCCTTGACCCTTGGCGAGTAGCCTCTTCTGATGTCAGTACACGGCCAATCCTTATAGGGCCGTGTACTGAACACTGCTTGTGCAACAATTTCCCCTATTTTTTCAATTTTTACACTTCACACCTCTTCTTGCCCTGTTTTTACACTTCTCATATACCCTATTCATGCTAAAAAATACTTCAAATCATTAACACCACAATTATGATCAAACAAAGGATTATCATGTACTTAAACACCACCAAACATACCAAAACAAACCTAACTCATGAGAAAATTTTTAAAATTGACCCATTTTGCCACAAGACAATATAATATAAACACACATGATTCATCACACATTCAAGCCTAAACAAATGGTGAGTCACACCATGCACTCTCCCCCCAAACTTAAATTGAAACAAGTTGAGAATTAAGTTTGCAAAAAGTGGTGAAACTTACCCTTGTCATTTCCACCAATGCTCTTCATGAACTTACCTCGTGATGACTCATTTGCATTTTTCAAAATCCAAGTATGACCACCATGCACCCCCAAACTTAAATTAACACGTGTTAAAATTTAAGTTTGTAAAGAGTGGTGTGGCATACATTTTCATTCTATCTTTAGCACCCTTGTCTTTCATCATATCCTCTTTTCTCCATGAGCTTCACCACCTACAAACAAAGTCTACAAGAAAATAATAAAAACAAAAAAACAAAAGAAAGAAATAAAATCTAGACTACTAAACAATCAAAGAAGTTCAAGAAGAGAGGGTATCCACATACACTATCTCCTTTTGAGAAAGAGATAGGTAATGCTTCACCCGATAACCATTTACCACAAACTCATTATTGGGACCCTTAAGCTTCAACGTATGTCCACTCAACACCTCAAGCACTTCATATGGCCCCATCCATTTAGACTTAAACTTTCCAGGGAACAACTTAAGCCTTGAGTTGAATACAAGAACTTTGTCCCCGGGAGCAAACGTCTTCTCCTTTACCTTAGCATCATGCCATCTCTTCATATTCTCCTTGTAGATGATTGAGTTATCAAATGATCTTCCTCTAAGCTCTTCTAACTCAACCATCTTCAACAATCTTGCTTGACCATTCTCTCCTTCACCATGTTAAGGCATTTAATAGCCCACAATGCACGATGTTTTAACTCCACGGGAAGATGACAAGCCTTTCCATAGACCAATTAATAAAGTGACATACCAAGGATGGTCTTAAAAGCTGTTCGATAAGCCCATAAGGCATCGTCAAGCTTCTCCGACCAATCCTTCCTCCCTCCATTGATTGTCTTCTCCAATACTAACTTTATTTGACGGTTGGAAACCTCCGCCAAACTATTTGCTTGAGGGTGATAAGGTGTAGCCACTCGATGCTTCACTCTATATCTTTTCAACAATCTCTCCATCAATTTATTCACAAAATGGGATCATCCATCGCTTACTAGTGCCTGTGGAACTCCAAATCTAACAAAAATATTCTTTTTCAAGAATTTTTGAACAATCAAGGCATCATTTGTCTTAGTGGGGATTGTCTCCACCCACTTAGACATATAATCCACGGCTAGCAAGATGTACACATATCCTTTAGATGAGGGAAACGGTCCCATAAAATCAATACCCCATACATCAAATATTTCCACATCAATTCTTAAACTCATGGGCATCTCATCTCGCTTACCTATTCTCCCTATTCTTTGGCATCTATCACATTTAGCCACAAACTACTTTGCATCCTTAAACAATGTAGGCCAATAGAAACCTGATTGTAAGACATTAGCCCCTATCTTTTGATGACCAAATTGCCCCCGTACAAAGACGAATGACATAGCTCAAGAATCCCCATGATTTCTTCATTGGCCACACACCTCCTTATTACTCTATCATTGCAAATCATAAACAAAAAAGGCTCATCCTACAAGTATTTCTTCACTTCAACATAAAACCTTTTTACCTTGTACTCATTAAGCAAAGTGGACTTGATTCCACAAACAAGAAAGTTGACATAATCGGCATACCACGGTGGCACATTCACCATGAGAGTACACACTTGCTCAACTACAACTTATAAAATTTTCTCATACGGGAACTCATCCCCAATCGGCTTCATGTCTTCATTCTCACCTCCATTTTCCAATCTAGACAAATGATCCGCGATCACATTTTTCACGCCCTTCTTATCCTTGATAATCGCATCAAATTCCTGCAAAAGCAACACCCAACGGATTAAACGAGGTTTAGCATCTTTCTTACTCATTAGGTATTTTATGGTCGTGTGATCCGTGTAGACAATAGTTTGTGTTCCAACAAAGTATGGCCGAAACTTCTCAAAAGCATATACGACGGCTAAAAATTCCTTCTCCGTTGTGGTGTAATTAACTTGGCATGAATTCAATGTCTTTGAGGCTTAATAGATTGCTCTAAATGTTTTCTCCCTGGTTTGCCCCAACACCACTCCTATGGATTGATCGCTAGCATCACAATGCAATTCAAATTGTAAACTCCAATTTGGGGTAACGAGTATTGAGAAGAAGTGAGAGCATTTTTGAGCACCTGAAATGAGACAAAACATTCATTATTGAAGTTAAATGGACAATCTTTTTCAAGTAGTTTACAAAGATGTTTAGCAATTTTGGAAAAAATTTTAATGAAGCGTCTATAAAAGCCCGCATGACCTAAGAATGATCTCACCCCCTTCTCACTAGTAGGAGGGGGAAGACGTTCTATGACTATTACTTTAGCTCTATCCACTTTTAAACCATGCTTTGAAATATGGTGCCCAAAATGATCCCATCGGTCACCATAAAATGACATTTTTCTCAATTTAACACAAGATTCGATTCTTCACACCTCTGCAATACAATAGTGAGATTAGTCAAGCAAATATCATAAGAAGAACCATACACGAAAAATCGTCTATAAACACCTCCATAATATTTTCAATTAAACCATTGAAGATAGACATCATACAAAGCTGAAAAGTGGCAGGGGCATTACATAGACCAAAAGGCATCATTCTAAATGCAAACGTACCATAAGGACATGTGAAAGTTGTCTTCTCTTGGTCTTTCGGAGCAATCAATATTTGATTGTACCCGGAATACCTATCAAGAAAATAATAGTACTCATACCCGCCAAGTCGATCCAACATTTGGTCTATGAATGGCAATGGAAAATGATCTTTATGAGTATTTTCATTTAATTTACGATAATCAACACATACTCTCCAACCCGTGATAGTTCTAGTAGCATTATTTTATTTGTATTGGATCGAACAATTGTCATACCTTTTTTGCCACTACATGTAAAGGATTTACATATTGACTATCACTAATTGGAAAGATTATTCCCGCATCAAGCCATTTTAACACCTCTTTTCTCACCATTTCTTGCATTATATGATTTAATCTACGTTGGTTTTGCACACAAGACTTCTCATCATCAATCAAATGAATCTTATGATACACATAGATGGACTAATACCTTTCAAATCTTTTATACTCCAACCAATAGAAGATTTATGCTCCCTCAAAACTCCTAACAACTTTTCTAATTCTAAATCATTAAGGGAAGAAGATATAATTACCGGATACGTTTCATTCTTTTCCAAGTAAGCATACTTCAAATGCTCTGGTAATGGTTTCAACTCTACCTTCTTCCTCTCTTGCACTTCTTCTTTTGGTTCTTCATCAAGTTTCTCCACTTTTGCTTATTTTGCTTCCTCACTTGTGAGTTCCCTACAAGCATTTAAACTATGCAATTCATCAATCATTTCATCATTTTTTAAATAAAAAGAAGAGTTAGATTTTATAGATTCAATAGAGTAAGAGTGGCTTATGATAATTTCCAATGGGTCCTTAGAGTGAAGATGATACATATGCTCTTCAACAATGGTGTCCACAACCTCTAATCTTCTACATTCCTCCTTGTTCCGAGGATACCTCATAGCTTCTCTTAATGAAAATATCACTTCTTCCTCATTAACCCTTAAACTTAGCTCCCCTTTCTCCACATCTATCAATGCTTTACTCATGACAAGAAACGGACGCCTAAGTATCAACGGGACATTAACATCTTCATCCATATCAAGTACCACAAAATCAACGGGAAACACAAACTTTCCAACTTTGATCAAAATATCTTCCACAATTCCTTTTGGATGTATCAAAGACCGGTCGGCTAATTGAAGTGTGACCGACGTTGGTTTGACCTTATCAATACCCAACTTCTTGAAAATTGACAAGGGCATCAAGTTAATGCTAGCCCCCAAATCACATAAAGCTTTGTAGTTCTCATGCTCTCCCATCTCACATGCAATAGTGAAACTCCTCTGATCTTTCAATTTAGAGGGAAGTTTCTTTTGTAAGATCGTACTAAACTCCTCCATTAAATTCACCATTTCAAACTCTCCCAAACTTCTTTTCTTTGACAAGATATCCTTAAAATTTTGGAGTAGTTGGGCATTTGAAGCAAAGCATCCGCAAAAGGAATATTCACATGTATCTTTTTCAACATCTCAACAAACTTGGCAAATTTCTCTTCTAATCCATTTTTCAAGCATCTTTGTGGAAACGAAATTGCAACGGGCAACTTAGGAATTCCCATTCATCCCTTTCAAACTTCTCTTCTCTCTCTTTAGGTTTTGCTTCTCTACATCTTTCCCATTTCTTTGGAGACTTCACCTTTTTTTCTTCAAGTATAGAGGTACTTTCATCTTTTTCAACAATCTCAACTTCTTCCTCTTTCCCTTCTTCATCCAATCTTTCCATAGGCTCAAATTCACACTCTACTTCCTCTACTTCCGTAGGCATAGAAGGTCCTTCGTATTTTGTTCCACTACGAAGCTCAATCGCCTTACATTGCTCCTTAGGATTAGTAATGGTCATAGATGGAAACTTCCCTTGACGATGAACATCCCTCCTTTCACTTGTCATTTGACTAATGTGAGTCTCAATTGATTTAAATCTCCTCTCATTTACATCATCTTTTTGTCTACTTTCCTCTTTAATTTCTTTTATAAATTCCAACACTTTAGCCATTTGATCTTTCATGGTAGGCTTCCCTTCACCATTTTGAGCTTTTTTTCCCCGGATTAATACCCGGTGAAAGAGTAAGGGTGTTCCCTCGATTTCCATATGACAATTTTTCATACCTACGAGGTTGATTGAAATTTCCTTGAAAATTACCTTGCCCCCATCCTCCTTGCCTTTTTGGATATCGCCCTCCATGATTACCAAAGTTACCACAATAATTTTCTTGGAAGTTCCTTCCTTGCATGGAGGCAACTTCCTCAAGTGACATCTCTGGTGGGCACCATGTATCTTGAATTCTAAAATTAGAGGACATACCTTGTTGAGGCATAGATGTAGGCATTTGACAACTTTGTGAAGATTGACTCATATTAGGCATAGACATGCCTTGTTGAGGATTAGGAAACACTTGTTGATTCATCAAAGATAACGGCACACTTTGTTGAGGATTCGGAGGCATTTGTTGATTCATCATAGGTGTAGAGTTCGGAGAGACTTGCAAATTAGCATTCATCCTCTTAAGTATCTCTGTAATGGCCTTGTCGGTCATATCTTCCTTAGGCACCTCCACCTTTTTCACTTGTTGCAAGCACACTTCTTTCATCTTAATTATTCTCTCCCTTTCATACATACCCGCAACTCGATCCATAGGCCATTGACCCATATTCAAAGCAATCTCTTCACATATAGCAATTGCTCTCTCTGGAGTTTACCCCAATATAGAACCTCCCGATGAAGCATCAACAAGCATTCACTCACTCCCATTCAATCCGACATAGAAAAATCCTACTTGTTGATCTTCGGAGAATCCATGTTGTGGACACCTCCTTAGCATCTCTTTGAATCGGTCACTTGCTTCACTAAATGTCTCAAGTGGCATTTGCTTGAATTGAAAAATTTTCCGTTTGAGATGCAACATCTTTGGAGGGGGAAAATACTTACTCAAAAATCTTTGTGTCAACTCTCTCCATGTGGTGTAGGATCCCGGTGGTATAGTATGATACAAAGCTTTAGCTCTATCTCTCAATGAAAACGAGAAAAGCTTCATTTTAACAATATCCTCACTTATCCCATTTATCTTGATTGTGTTGGCTAACTCCATAAATTGGGATAAGTGAGCATTCGGAACCTCCATTGCACCACCACCAAATTGATTTGCTTGCACCATGTTGATCAACCCCGTCTTTATCTCGAAATCATTCACATTCAATGGCGGGCCCATTCCATAATTCCCATATTACGGTTGGATGTGATCACGGATATTCATTCCCGCTCCATTATTTCCATTACCACGGGATTGATTTTGCACCACCGGAGGATTATTCCTTGCTTCTTGTTGTGCCATCAAGTGTTGAATGATTGCTTGCAATTGTTGATTATGCAAGTGAACTTGTTGAGTATTAGCTTGTGGCACAAACTCCGGATTCACATGTCCTACTCTAGCATTATCACCCCTTGTTGAAAATTTCTCAAATTACCTTCTTCATCAACCATATTTGCATTATCCATTGCGTTTTCGGGCTTTAACACTCCTCTTCTTTGTCTTCTTAAGGTAGCTTCTAATTCCAAGTTCAAAGGTTCAATAGATTGAAACATTGAACGAGTTCGCATGTACCTACAAGAATTTCCAAATTAGTTCTCCAAGTAACCAAGACAAGTAAACAAGTAAATAAATAAAAGAAATACTCTTATCAAAACTAATCAAATTCAAACTCGTTAAAACCAAAAGTTTAACATTTTCCCGGCAAGCGGCGCCATGTTCTTAATGGCATTTCTAGTAAAATATTTTAGAGTAAGAGACTCTATCGTTGTTGTATACGTGTGACCAAGCAACAAAATTTATAAATATGTCGTCCCAAGAGAAAGTAAACTCATGGTTATATCCGAATTTGTCATTGATTTATGCTTTGTAAGAATGACAAGATTGAAAGTTTGGTATTTAGACTACTTGTTATTCTAATCAATTAACTAAGAAATCAATTAACAACTAAATTTATCTAAGATCAAATGAGTAACAAGATGAATGGAATGTAGATAGAATGCACTTAAGAAGGGAGCAAGGCTAATCATACTCATGGTTAAGAATCTAGCTAGATATGCATAACTCTTGATGGTGAATTTCATTAATTATGGACTAAAAGCACGTTTATCATTTAACATAAAGGGTAATTTTTTGCTTTTAGCAAATTCATAAAAAGTACAAATAGATGGTTTAGGCAAAAGAGAAGTCAGATAAATATCCTAATAATTTAAAAGTTGTATAGTAGAAAAGGGCACATGTCCAATGCGAAAATACCAAAGTTCAAAAGAAGAAAGTAAATTCTTGGAATATAAAGTAGCAATAAAGGCAGAAGAACCTCGATCCAGTATGTAAAGACTATCTTTAGAGTAGCCCTTGGCGAGAATTTTTTTTTCTTGCGATTCTGAACAACAAAACAATTTATTATTAGTAAATAAGACATCAACTGAAAGATCACGTGTAAGCTTTCTAATACTCCCTCTGTCCACTATTAATCTATTCATTTTACTATTTTGGGTCGTCCATTCTCAATCTATCCATTTTCCTTTTAAGACATATGGGATCCACACTCTCACTAATACAATTAAAATATGAAAATCACACATCCACTAATACAACTACCCACTACACATAAATAATAATATTCCTTAATTCAAGTACAAAAAGTAAATGAATCACTAATAATGGCTGGAGGGAGTAGATAAGAGGTTTTAGTTATATGTGAAACAACTAATACATCTATCAATGGCATATTATTTAAATAAAGAGAACCAAGATGAGAGATATAGAGAAACGGTGACAGTACTACTACCATGATAAGGCTCAAAGTGATCCATGTTGGAGGTTGACAGCGTCATATGAGTAGACGCGCTGCTATCAACATATCAATCAGACTCCAATGTCGGGGAAACATGACACTAACTACTAAATGCTTGGGCAAGGTTGGCAGCCTGCGGGGCAGGAACGAGGATATTCTTGTACCATTTGGGACAGCCGGGAGCATAGTGAGGACCACTGCATTTGACACCTTGGTATGAACTGCCTCTTATTAGAATAACCAAAACGATTGCCTGGTTTTGCACCGCGTGAAGAGTTACGACCAAAATTTCCTCGATTAGTAGAGCGATTGGTGAAGAAGGATGTCTATTGGGTGCACTATCAGAGGCATCAAATTACGGATTTCTCAATTCATGATCCTTAGCTAGGGAGATGACGTCATTGAAAGAAGGCATATGAGTGATGGCTAAGCGAACTTCGATAAAATTACGAAACTCGAGACCGAGTCCTCTCAAAAACCAACGAAGCTTATTAGGTTCAGGAATATCAACACCAATAGCCGCTAATTAATGACAAAGACTTAAAAATTTTCAACTGTAGTACGAGACAGAAGAAGAAACGCGCTTCAGAATTCATAATTCTTCTCGAAGCTGATGTGCTCAGGACTCAGTTGAGGGGCAAAACGTCTGTTCTAACGCAGACTAGATATCGCGAGCCTTTGTAAGTCCAAGAATTTCAGTCACAACTTCTTCAGTTAATGAGGAAAGAAGAAGACTCAAGGCTCTGTCTTAACGTTTTTCCCAAGTTGTATAGTTGGGATTATGAGAGATAGTACAGTTGGTATTGGTGATTTCTTGAGCAGGTTCTTTCTCAGACCCATCGACCAATAACATGAGTCCGTCGGATCAAAAAACAATTGAGATTTGATTGCGCCACAAAAGATAATTTGAGGCAGTCAATTTGATCATAAGCATGTGGATGTGGGTAGCGAGAGGAACAGTTCAGATGCCATATGTAAGGGGAATAGAAAGCAAATAAGAGTGAGAATGAAGAAGGAGGGTTGAGGAACAAAGAAGAAGGAGGGTAGCTCAGAGTATTGGGTTTCAACGTATACCCGCTGATATCATATAAGAGATGATTTGATTCACCGTAAATTTGATGAAAAATGATTTCCACTATATATAGGAGAGGGTATAACAAATTATACACTCTATAAGAAAAGTAATCAAGGTGATTCCAATATAATATTTACAAAATATATGAATATCTTTAATTAGTCAACATTCTGCTATTAACAATGATAATCGGGTTCAATTCTACCGATGTTATGGAAGAATCACCCAAGTATACAAATTCACTTAATTGATCTAAGTAAACTTATAATTAATCTGGTTTATCCCCTAAGATTCTAGGCAAATGTTCTCCTCTCTCTCTCTATATCATTGCAATATTATCTCCCTCGTTAGGTACAAGAAACTAATAATTGTTCCCTTTTTAGGTACTACAGGTTTATTTTCTAATTTCTTGAATGAACATGACTTATCATCATAATCAATAACACTCAAAAAAATAATCCATGTCTAATAAATCAAGGAATTAGGTCAATTACCTCAACTTATACCCACACAAGTCATAATTCCAAGTATTAATCAATAACAAGCAATAATCATAAATGTTACGCAAGATGAATCAAATAGTTTCAAATAAATACATGGAAAAGTGAATAAATATTCTACAGTTTCAAAACCCAAAAACCACATATCAGATTACATCAGTTTCAACCTTCCATGCCCTAAAACTATAAAAAAATGTTTAGCACATGGAATGATAGACAACTTCCATGGGTATTGGAATCTTACCAAAATTCATATCAATTGAAAAGAAATTGAATTTTATGTGAAAAAACCCTAGATTGAAGAAGCGTGTCCGTTCTTCTCTCTGTCTCTTCTAATTGGTATGGTTTCTCCTCATTGAATTGCACACACGGGGATGGATAGTAGCTTGAAGGGATAGTTGTGAATGAAGTGAAAGTGTGGTGGAGTGGTGTGGTGGATCAGTGTGTGTTTGTTGATGGATCCGTCCTCCTCTTTCTCTCTTCCTTTGCACCTTTTATATGTGTGTGCCTCCAAATCTAACTTCTAGGTTTATTTTCACATTTCACACACCTTCACACAGTTAGAGGTGTTAAATCCCAAAATTTGAACCGAAAACAGTTCAACTCGGCACCCGCCTGAGTCAACTTAGGTTGAGTTGACCCAACTTTGGTCGAGTTGCAACTCGAGTTGGAGCCTTACAAGTCAAGTTGGAAACATGTTGCTCTTCGTTACCAAACTAGGGTCGAGTTGCAACTTGATTTGGCCTTTGTCAAGTCGAGTTGGCTAATCTAAATCATGTTGCTCTACGTGACCCAATTCTGGTCGAGTTGCAACTCGAGTTGGCCTTTGACAAGTCAAGTTGGCCCAACTCTGGTCGAGTTGCAACTTGACAACTTGAGTTGGCCTTGGGTTCAGCCCCAAATGTGCTCATTTTCGATCCTACTCTATTTTACCCTATTTTGGCATTCAAAACACAACAAAACACCTTAGTAGCATCTTAATATGCAAGATATGGAAACCACATAATTCTATACAAAATTATTGCCATATACTAAAAAAAACAGTGCAAAGTAAGACTTAAAAGACGTGAATGTTCACTCTCAATAGGGTTCTCCTTTTATACCCGATACTCGATTCGATTATCCGATAATATATATTATACATATTACGAGTAGGGTGGGCCAAACATAGGCTATTCGAATTATTTTTTTTAAATTGCAGGTAATCGTTTACTTGCGAATTATTCATGTACTCGATGTGTAATATCTGCACCCTACCCGATGATATACTTTAGGGTAATAGGATAGGGTAGGAATAATGAAAATATGATTGAGGGTAGTACATTGAGTAGGCGTACCCATACCCTTTCCTGCCCATTTACACCCAGATTGGTATTCAAATGAGAGTCCGTCAGGTACTAACTCACTAGAGCACAGATCAAATCAAAGAAAGGCTGCTAAAACTGATCTTCCAATTGTAAATTTGAGTGAGACTATAAAAGCTATAAACCCAAAAAAATCATGAATGTTTTAAGTTGGTCATGTTTGAATTTTTAGCAACTTTAGCCGTATTCACAAACCCTGTATTCACAACCCCCATACGTTGAGCAGCTTGTTTAAAATTTAGGATTGCTATCAGAGAGGGCCAATTAATTATGACAAGCAAAATTAAGTTGAAGAACCACCACTGACAAGATAATCAAGAACCCTCATGTTTCCCACAGCTATTATCTCATTATAGTATTCCTAATATAAGGTACACTTAAGAAGCATTACAACAAATAAATCAAATCAATATGACTATCTTAATTAATATGACAGCATCTTATGTATATACAACCGAATATTTACACAATAATAGTATATGATTACAGCATATCACAACGGGTGACGCACATTATATAACTCTAGTTATATTAAAGAATCATTAGTTGCTTAACTGCTGTTGCAACACTGCAATGTATATATTTTTTTTAATTCAATCATATTAAAAATCCATTAGTTGCATAACAGCTGCTGCAAAATTGCAATACCCGTAATATCGTATAGACATACATATAGAGTTTAGTAATTACTAGGTGGAACCCAAAGACTAGAAACTTTAACAATTATTCCATAACTTATCTGAGAGTGATTACAATTTGAGCAATTAAAGTAGGGTAGGAATAAGTATGCAAGGAACCAAGAAAGAATGCAAGAAAATACAAAGGAAGAAATATTAATGATAAAAGGCGATTTTAGGATCCACCCATTCCCTCAATTTTATCCTAAACTCATAGACAAGTTAAACATGTATTAATACAACCAATCACAAATATCCTACGAATATTGTGCAAAAGATGAATATGCCCACCCAGGCGCCTCCACACCCTAGCTCGACAGAGTGGTGGAGGGGAATATTGTGCAAAAGATGCATGTGCCCACCCAGGCGCCCCCACACCCTAGCTCGACAGAGTGGTGGAGGGGTAATTCAACTGATCAGCTGGGCTTGATCACAATCCACTGCACACAAGCCCCTCATTTTGAGAGGTTGCTCCCACCCTGCAGCAAGTGGGATTCGAGCAATTTATTAGTTATGCGATCACAAATCTCTTTCGAAATTAAAAGTTAATAAATTAATCAAGTGCCCATCTTTAGACACTTGTATCCATTCTATATAGCAGATGCTGCATACAAAACTTTTGCTAGCTAAAATAATTAATAGAGCTTGTCCTCTTTATTCATGGGTTATACAAAACAATAAACATACAAGTGTTTCCAACTAGCATTATATCTTGGCAACACTAAAGATTGGGTAAAATAACGGACTTTGACGCTGCAAAATCTTCACTCCGTCACCACACAACGAAATTCTTCTAATCAAAGTTTAATCTCAACCGCAAAAAACAGAACTCATGTAAGATAAAAGAGAATCTTCAGAAGCTTGCACGGCTTATGAACTTACATCAACTTCTTCATCTAATCACCTGTCAATGAAGAACATCAATACATGTTTCAGGTTATAAAAAGGAAAAGTTTTGACACATAATTGATATTTGAAGGCAAACGCAACTCAACCACAAAAGCTAGATGGTTTCACTTCTACATCATTTCAAGCTTGACAATCTCTCTAAGAAGGATATAGGAGAATTCAGATGCGTATAAAATGGTTTCTTTTAAAAATGAAAAATGGAAATGAACACTAAAATTATGAGCATATAAACAACCGATATGTTCAGATGTCCTGTAAAATGAGACAATCTAACTTAAAATTGCATAACATGGCAATCTGCAGTCAATTGAGCTAACTACTATCTGTTGTATGAACAAAAGTAAATAAATACTCAAGACAGAAATATTTTAAGTTAACGAAACAAAAAACGTATGGAGTAGAGGATGGTAAATCACACGAGGGAAAAAGCTTTTTGTTCTGTTTTAGTTGTTTGGAAAGCTGCAGTACTCGTAATTTGTTGTGATTTTCAGATTTTGAGGAATAACAACATTGCAGAGCACTGAAAAGATTGAAGGGAAGGAGACAAGCATTCCTATTTGTACTCTGAAGAAAACAAAGGGCATGGAAATGCAGCAGAAATACCAGAAGCAGTTAAAAGCTCTATGAACTTCCAATGTACTGGTCAATATTCCAACTCTAGATAATAATGAAGTTCACATCTTAACATATAAAGAATCAAAGTAAAAATTAAAAAGGGTGGACCAGCAGAGGCCTCCAGCCTCCCACCACCCCTGTCCTTGGAAATGGTTGAAGCGTTAAATCATGAAATGTGCCAAAAAGAGCAAGACCAAAAGCTTGTTTTTTAACTGTACTTACAAGAAGTCTATTTTAGTGTGCGGCAGGCAACTAATCCCTACCTTGGAGCAATCAGCTCAACTAAGAAGATTCTCAAAACAGTTTCTACCATTTGAGTTGTGCCATGGGGTGTATAGAGGAATTATTTTAAATTATCTTGGGCTACACTCCACTTGTAACTCCCTTGAGATCCAAAAATAGTCTACAAATATTGGTGCCTATTAGCAAGCTCAAAATACTTGAAATTCATTAACAACTTAGGCTAAAATCACTAGAGCAGCAGTTTTAAAGTCAAACAAAATAAGCAATGAGTATCTTCTGTTTAGCATTTACTTTTACTTCGCAGTTGTCAGTTGCCTTTTATTTTCTCATCTATGATCATTAACTCATTTGTTTAAATTGAATATTAAATAGGAGATAAGGAAACATGAACTCCAGTATAAAAGTATGCAAAAAAGTTCTGGACAAAACAAAATTATCAGGACATTTTGTCTTGAACTAATCTGTTACATATTGCAATAGACTGAACCATTGCACGTGCTATTTTCTTTCAAGGTTCTACAAATTTGACAAAATATATTATGATGGCAATCAGACATCAAGCAAGACCTCTCGAGGAGCATATTTTAAGTTTTAATTCAAGATGACACCACATATTTCCTTGATTGAAATGAGCACTGATACCATGATTATAAAATAATTAGCATGATTGGATACCTCAATTCAGTAAAAACTGGGCGAACCCTTTCAAATATTTCATCTTCAGAGCCAGTACCATCAATCTGCAAGAATATAATGTGTATAGAGTGGCATCATTTAGATTTCTAGAGAACTGTGACAAAAATGAATAACAACATATACAGGAAACGGAAAATGTTCAAACTTATTTCTCCCATTGCAGACAAAAAGAAAATTAGTTTACAGTAATATAGTTGATAATACACCAATCTTGTACCTTGTAAAGTTTCCCTAAACTTAAGTAGTGCTTGATGACAGGCAAGTTGAGTTCCGCAAAAACCTTCAGTCTTTCCTTGACTGTATCTATATTATCATCAACTCGTCCCTAACAAAGAAAACCCTATTTATTTGCAATTTGGAACAAAAGAGAAAAAAGGATACACACAAGGGAATTGACATGTTGAAAACACTACCTGATTACGATTTAATACTCGTTTGACCATTTCTTCCTCAGGACAATCGAAAAAAAGCACAATATCTGGTTCAGCCCCAATCTGCATAAACCAAAAACAATCATTCCAGTGAAATTAAAGCAGGTATTTTTATAGATAGCTCTTTTGAATGTTCAAACAATAATAAGCATTATAGGAGATGACAGGACACATTCATAATGAAAAGGAATTCGATAACTGCCATAAGAAAATAAGAAACTCACAACTCGTTCATATGATATACGATTCTCTTCAGTTCTTGGAAAACCATCTATAAGAAATTTATCACTTTCACTCTCTTCAATGGCCTTTTTAATTAGCTTAACAGTCACTTCAGAGGGAACAATTTTCCCTTCCCTTATTGTATTAAGAATCATGGAACTGCAAATGTGATATGATGTTCATTAAAGGCTGATGTTCTGTATCAAACAAGAGATCCATGTAACACAATATGCATAATCTTACTCATTTTCGCCATGAGATGAAATTTCTTTTCTCAATAGATCCCCAGCACTTAGGTGTCTAAACCCAAAAGTTTCAACAATCCTTGTACACTGAGTGCCTTTTCCACTCCCCGGACCCCCTGAAAGCAAAATTACAATACTAGAATTATTTATTCATGAACACCAATACACTAGCTGAATTACATTGCCTCAAATTAAATCTCTATATAAATTTCGAGAAAGGATGTACACATATAGTCATAAACATAGACGTTTTAATTAGTTAAAAACATTTAGATGACAGAATACATGCACTGCTTCATAACATATTAGGGAATGTCCAGATGGCCTCTTGGAGGATTTAGGAACAGACGGGAAAAGAAGAGAAAACAAAAGTATTTTCACAAAAATGCAGGGCAAAATGTGGATGTGTTTAATTGTATTCTCAGAGACAGTTCATGGAGGAGAATTTGATTCTACTAGAAAGGTGAGGTGAAATAGTAACTGGGAATAAAAATTAGAACATGCAGTGTATTTGGTTGCAGAATTAAATTCCCAGAAGCAGAAGCAAAAGACAACATTATAGATTGCATATTATGTATGACATCATGAACATTTACATCATATATATATAGACAATAATAATCACCATAACAAGGTAAAGAAACTCAACACCACATGCTAATTCTTACCAAAGGACAAACAACTAAAGTAAAAAATGATTGTAGAAGCATTATTGACTAATAGACCAGCAACTTGAGTCATAAATCAGCAATCATTAATGAGAATACAGATGTTTATAATAATGCCTATTACCCAAGACAAAAGTTATAAATGGTTTTCTTCTTCCATCAGAGACTCCACCTTCTACCTGTGTCAATTAACGAAAATGCAAAAGAAATCAACATTCAGCTAAGTTACCTTCCAAGTAGCACACAATCATTATTAGATTTACATTTAAGAAACATAAACATAATAATCTGGGTTGATAAAAATTGTCAGATTGATAGAAACTAAAGGGACTCTGAAAACAAACATTTCATGTTTCATGCAAGCTTCAAATACCAAATTCAGAAGTGGTCTCTCCAACCACTACTCTTTCTAATTACAATCCCTCCCTTGCAGAAGGGTGTATAGTAGGTAAACACTGCTTAAACTTGTGAAAATAACAAATAAATAAAGAATAATTAGACTTGAGACAACCACATGCATGTGAATCATCAATTACATGTGCAGTAGCATGACAAAGTAATTGGCAGCAAAAGATGTATCATAAAAAGATAAGCAAAATCAAACCCATGAAGTAAATTGTACAAAAATGGAACACGCTAATGAATTCGGCTCCTCGCGCATTTCAATGCCCGATAAATCACGAAGGGAAAATACATTCCTCCAGCATTTCAATTCAAGCCGAATGAAGATGTTTCCGTCACAATATTCATGACAGCGTAATAAAGGGGAAACGTAACAGAAAACTCTTGATTAATAACAATTATTGGAGAACTGAATTTACACGATACCGGATTCAGGACTTGTGTAGTGAACATTTGCAGGGCATTGAATCCATTCGCCTGAGGTGGAAGAACATTGAGTTATCGCGCCAAATTTTAATGGAAACAAACACGAAAAAAGAAATGAAAACAAAATGAGAATGGTGAAATACTTGATTTAGGAGGCGAGATTTGAAGGATGAAACCAGCGGCGAGAGAGAAACAACGCGCTTCCACATATCTGATCCTTCTGCCGAAACAACAAAAATGGGAGAGAGAAGAGTTTGAGTTTAGCGTTTGAAAAATGGGAAGAGGTTTTGGGGAAGACTTTTAGTCGAACAGGTAGCAGACCAGACCAGACCATGTGTAAGCTGTTGGAAAACTACGATTCCCGCATTCAGTGTATCTGCGTGTTAAGTGCTAGGCCATGTTTGTCTTGCATCTTGAAAATCATTCAATAATGTTAGACTCCTTCCTTAATCTTATCATTAATATTGTTATATTTACTGTTTGATTAATATTGTTTTATTTATTTGCATGGAGATTAAGGAATAAAGTTGGTCTCTTGTTTAGTATTAAATTAATGTGTTCTCGTAGGGAACATAAATTTTATGCCTAAGGAATATACTATCTTTGTTCACTTCAAATAAATATGTTTACTTTTTACATGTGGAATAATGAGTACTCACTCAATCCCACATAAGGGTGTCATTTTTTTTACACGTAGATTAAAGGATATAATATTTAATGTGTAGATGAGGGGAAAAAATAATATTTTAATGTATAGTGGGTAGGTTTATTAGTATTGTGTGGGTTCCATGGGATATATTAATTGTTTTGTGTGTCTCATTTACTAAAAATGGAATTACTCCTCTTATAATGGGACGGACAAAAATAACAAAATGCACTCATTATGGTGAGACGAATAAAGTATTATTATTTAATGTATGATGAGTAGTACATTAGTGGATGTGTGGACCACATACTTTAATTGTATTAGTGGTGTGGGTGGGTCTCACGTGGGTCATATTAATTTAATGTTATTATGAGTATTATATCTCACTTCAAAAATAATTAAGGTATGAATACACAAAAGAGAGCATGAGGCCCAAAGTCAATAGGCCAGAAAATAGTCCATCCGGGGCACAATCGACGAGCAACGAAGTCCCAAAGGTTGATAACAATGAAACCCAAATAAATCTGAGGATAAGATCGTAAGCCGAACCTTAACGTAGGCTCGACATAAAGCCTGGAACTGAGCCGATCTTATATAGCTCAATCGAGGATAATCTTACCTGACTTAGCAAATGTTAGTACTCCAAAAGCGCATTGATTTTGAACACCTAAAAATGAAAAAGGACGCTTCACTCTCATAATTTTTTATACTCTCAACCAATAGAAATTTTCTGTATACTGACATAATAACATTTTGCAGTGTTGGTCCCCATGATAGATTTGATTCCCTCCAAGGACATATGGCATCTTCTCATGGAGCTAATGCATGGGCAAGATCAAGGGCAATTGAAAAACATACAAATAATCAATTCTGTAAATTGTAACATAACTTTTATAACTTCATTTTCTATACTTCTTAGAGAGAGTTGTGAGGTAGAGAGGGTATAAAGAAACAATCATTACTTTAATAGATAGTGTTCCTATTTTCCATTCATCATGTTGTGTTTGATTAGGATTGTTCTATTCATTCAATTTTTGTTACTCCAAGCCCAGCTCATTAATATTGCAGGGCCAATCTTATAAATTTATTGACCTGAGTCGAACTTTAAAAAGACCCTTAATAGTATTTGTTTAGTTATATATGAAATTAAATTTTAATTTTTTGTGAATATATAACATGCAGTATTAAAAAATAAAAAAATTTCACATATAAACAATGAGCAAATATATTTAAATTTATTATTTTTAATATAACTTACCTATAGCAAAAAATTTCATTAAAAAATATAACTCCCTCAGTCCCATAATAAACTTCACCGTTAATTTAGACACGAAGTTTAAGAAAATATTTTTTGACCAACTTTATTGATTTTTGGAGAGTAATATAGTATTTTTATGTGTGTTAGGTGAGAATGATAAATTTATAATTAAAATGTATTTTAAGGTGAGAATTGATGTGATGTTTTTCCTTTATTGAGTGATGAAGTTTAACGTGGGAAAGACGAAAATGAAAAGTGTAAAGTTTATTATGGGACTGGATAAAATATTTAAATTACAAATCGTGAAGAAAGAAAATCTAATTTAATTTTGATATTTAAAAGACACAAAATAAGAGAAGAATTAGAATGAAATTGTAAAATAAAATAAAAAGAAAAGAATTTATTATACTGTAATAAAAGAACATGAAGAGGGAAAAACATGAAAGGAGATGATTGATAAAAAGAAAATTAAGATTGAAATTTGAATAAGCGTAGTCGATATTGGTAGAATGATTTTACTAAAATAAAGCAATTCATTTATTACCGTAAGATATGTACATTCATTAGATACAAAAAGCTGAATTGATATATCTAATACGACGGGTAATGTCTCACTGCATCAAGAGGTCATTTGTCTGGAGAAGTGGTGGCTAAAAGGAAGAGGTTTTCTGCCGAAACTTTGCTATGATTTTGAGCCTACTTCATTTGGCAGGAGGCAGGTGATGATCACGTGTCTATGGAATTTTGTACTTGGCTTGGAGTTTATGTCTTTAAATGGGAGAGCAACTGTAGAGATTTGCATTTTTCATAACTTTGTAGGGGCTATGGTCTCTTTATGTTCTTTCTAACTTAACCACAAAGAGTAACCTATAAGGATGTAATGAAGGGTAAGATCAGATTGCCAATGGGCTCAATAAATACGTAAATATTATGAGCATATGATGTAAAGTAGGTGAGAGTGACAGCTTATGGAGCTGGACCTAGAGAACAGTCATTTTAGACGGGTAAAATCACTTCTGTACATGGCACCACATGCCTTCAAGCAATTTAGACAAGCTATGAAATAACTACGCTGACGCGGTTTTGAGATTTCCCAAGTTGCTTTGATCCAACAAGATTTAATCTGTTAATAAGAGTATAAATCAAATTGTGCAGTAAGCTATTTGTAAATTGGTAGTCGTTTCAAAAAATCCTTCCGTAAACCAAAGTTTATCACCCATTTCAGTGAATATCACTTTACATGCACTCCTTAGTAATTTCCTAAAAAAACTAAAGGGACTGATACGATTCAAGTATAAGGGTTCTACTTCACTGAGATTGCTTGATAATTTCCAAAATAAATAGAAGCTAATTTAATATAAATCAACTTAGTCTGAAGTGTGCAAGTTCCAAAACATCATTCTGCCGCTGAATCATTTAATCCAAATGCAACTTCAAAGAGGAAAAAAAAATACAGACATTATCATAGTGATAGCAAGTTCTTCATTTATAATATCTTAGCACTATGATAGTATTTTCTCACATGCAAACATATCTCGCAATCAACAGAAATTTCCCTTGAGAGAAACAATTGATGAGAAAGTTCCCAATTTCAATAAAACAGGCGCGTGCAAGTAGAGAAGCTCAATTTTTATTTTTCTACAAACACAACCATCGATTCAAGCATACACACATTGAGAAAATGCATGGGAATATGTCACTTAGGGAAAACAAAACCAAGACAGATAGGATAATAATAACAAAATCTATTCAGTAAAATAATTCATAATGAAGAAAGAAGAGATGGATGGTGGGGATGATAACTGCAGCTTGCAGGATTACAAATTAAGCACCATTTGGAATTTAGTGATTACAAACTATTTCTGAGTTCATATACATATAGAAAAACCACTAACATCTACCTGAAGAACCAAACATGCACAATAAGCTCGGGCTTGGGTCAAGATAATCTTTATTGCATTTTATGCACTGAGAATTAGTTCAAACATAAACATCATCAGAAATATGTGTAGGCAGAAGTAGGGCTACAAAAAAAATTCAGCTTTTGATGCTAAACTACCCACACTGAAAAACATAATTTTATCCATCGAGATCCTATAAAAGCAAGACTACTTAGCTAGAACTTAATAATATGTATGCATGTCATTAAATACTGAGTAATGGTAAATGCATTCTAATTGAAATCAAAATCACATACATATCACACAACAAAAATTTGTAGCAGTTAAAAATTTCTTTGAAACAACTCATCAAGCGCCTAATGGGCGAGACAATAACATAACACAGTTAAATCCATATACTTAACTACCTAGCTAGCGGGATTACGACGGTGAGGGAGTGGACGATACCTTAGTATTGTTATATTCTACTCGGAATTGGAGTAAGCCCGGAGCTGTAAGCACCGGGATATCAGGCAGAAAAAAATGCCTAATTAAGATTCTTATCTGGAAAATGAGAAATTGAAATGCCTAATTAGGATTCAAATCTGAAAAGAAATTGAAAGATAAATTAAAGTTTATAAACGCACCAATAAGACGGAATCTTGACACTTAGGGCAAGATTAAGGTGAAGACGCGATGACGAGAGGCAAAAAAAAAAGCAAAAAATGGGCAAGAACCGGAAGGAGGGCGAATGTACATTACACGTATAGGAGAGGTGGGTAAAGGCTTGACACGTGTTCCTGGCAACCGGCTACCGTACCTAAACTGGCCACACTTGAGATGAAATCTCTTTATATATAACTAGGTAGGGGCAGCACCTCACTTCATGAGATGCGTAATCATCATTTACGTGAGGCACTTACTCTATTATACTTACCAGGATTGTTCTATATGAAGAGGTAATGAAAAATTACGTGAGTTACAAGTTAGCATAACAAAATGAGGAACAAGCACTATGAAAGCAGTATACATAATTTAGCATGTGTTTAATGTTAATTTAGCATGTGTTTAATGTTCACAAGAGTAAAAGCATAGAGATATTGATTTAAAATTTGGCAATTTGCCTACATTATAACATACGATGTCAACAAAAAGTATATTTGTCTAATATATATTAGGAATCTGAGTACCTAATAGTTACAAAATACAGTATAAATAGATCTCAATTATATATCTATTATTGGGAGTAATGTGCCACCCCCTTCGTCGTTTTTTCGTCTCTAAAATCACTATTAGTAATCATCAGATAAAAAGAAATTTTGAATAGTCACATTTCCACATGTTTTGCTCAGGAGAACATAAATTTAACTGATAAGCAATAAATAAGCTAGGAACTTTGAAACCAAAACTGAGCTTTGGGTAGGTTCTCAGGAAAACCGGTAACTAAACAGACAAGAAGTTTGATGTTTCCTAACTTAGTACCCAAGTGTAAAGTTGCAGAATGAAAATTGAAAAATGAAGTAACCTCTGAAGGACCGATTATGCTGTCGAAGAAGAGGACAAAGACAAAAGAAGAGGCTACTTCGGCTTTTTCCAGGAAAAAACAAACAGACCAACAAGTCAAGTGCACTTTCACAGATAAAATTCATATAATGCAAATAAATCCTCTCATTCATCAAAGACATCACATGACAACACATTGTTTTAAGGAATCATCCATCCATCTCACAAGAAGGTCAATCCACCCATCATCACGAAAGCACATAATTAGTTTCAATTCTCAGTACCACATGTGCCCTCTAATTAAAATGACATGTTTCATTCCAAAATCAAGTATCACTCATGTATATAGGGCTATCACAATTCCAGCTCCACTCACGTCAAGACAGAGAACATGATTCCTAAACAAATTTCTGTTCAAGCATTTCATCAAACATCTTGGGTGTACAGTTGAAATTTGCTAAGGAATTAACTTCCAGCACTAAGGCCGGTTCTTTTCTGTACCAACCAAGAAATTTATAACAATTGAAGATAAGAAAAAATAAGTTAACATGTCTTATTGTTAAAGGGTGTAGTAAATAAATTTCACAACTTATGGTGCATAACAACCACATTGTACCTTGAGTAAGAAGGGGGGATAAAAGGCAGAGATACACCAACTTTAATGGCAGTGAATCTGTAGCGAGCTTGAGAAGAGGTCGAGAGGCCTCCGCACGGATCAAAAAATTGGGAAAGCCCAAGTGCGCACACTTAGCGAATCTTAGTTGAGAAGAGAAGATGCAGATTAAAGTGTCCAAACTTACCATGAATCAATTTGAGACGGTAAATGTACTGAATCCAAAGTTTAGTTATTAACTTATACTAAATAATTAATTAAATTAAAGATTATAAAATCCACCGATAAACTCTTGTCGGATCCACCAATACATCAACCATGCACAATGCAAGTGAAAACGCATATCACAGTAGCAATAAAGACCGAGACAACAAAAAAATTAGGAGTTTAACATCTTGGGTGATCAATGCCCAAATTGGGAAACTATGGAAAATTTTTGAAAATTCTCAAAAAGGATGAGTTTCAGAAGTAATAACTGCATAGAACCCAGATTAATAAGTATGCAAGGAAGGATTTAAACTTTAAAATGTCACTCGCCATTGAAACTTAAACTCGGACTTTCAACATTTCTATAGTATGTTGAACCGCTAGTTACTCATGAGGCATCCATAATCATGGATTTAAAAGTATAAAAGAGTTGCAGCAAAGTAAAACATGAGCAATCAGTCCAAACCTAAAAGGCTCATAAGTTTCACTCTAATGAAACCACTAATTCGTACCACATGGCGGTGAGATGGCGGTCGCAAGCTTATAATACGTCCGGAGCCGCCGTAAAATTGAAGCGAACAAAAGGAGAAAGCCCTGTCGAATTAAAACAAAGAAGAGAACAAAATTAGGGTCGAATTAAAACAAAGAAGAGCACATAATTAGGGGTTTTCTATAAAAATTAAATGGAGGGGAGTTAGATTCAGAAAGCAAGATCGCGCCGGCAGTGTTAGATGTCGAAGACAGCAAAATATCGGGAGAAATAGTGAAATTGAAAGCGGGGGATATTTTGAGACACCGTTGAGTTGTTCGAGGCAGAAGTGTAGACGAAACAACCAAGGAAAGAACAATTGCAAAGAGAAATTAGAGTTCATAAATTGAGGAAACGATACAGGAGTTAAGAAGGAAGATTGAAGAAAGGTGTATTCAGAATGAAATATGCGTGCATAATCAATGTTTTGTACGTTGGGCAGTATAATCCAAATCGAAGCAATTCATGACGGTGCCAATTTAGATATACTAACATTTTTTTTTAATCTTAAATTTAATGCTATCTTTTAACGCTCGATTTACTAGAATATAATTAAGTAAAATGAAAAAAAATCTTTGAATTAAAATTCGAGTCAAATTTTTTTCGAGTAAAAGTATTCGAGTAATAAATTCAAGTTAAATGATACATTGAGTTAAAACGTTTAATTCGAATTATTCATTCAAAATTTTTAACACAAAATAAACAAATACTAGTTTTGTTTCCCGCAGGTTCTATTATATGTGATGTCTTTATTTTAAAAATATAATTTTATATTTTATTATTAAATGTGTGTATATATATATATATTTGTTTGTTTGTTTTTTCATTTTACTATTAAATATTTTTTTTATCATATTTATTTATATAAAAAAATATTAAACTTATGATTAGTTGTAAATTTAATTAATAATCAAGTATCTCTTTTTATCTTTTAATTATTTTTTATTGAATAACTAAATCAAATTATTAAAGTTAAAACTCAAATTTTTTATTGAATAATAACTCAATCAAAACATTATTAGTATTTAATAATCGAGTCTCACTCTTTTTTTTTAATCTTTTACTTTTACTTTTTTAAATTGAATAACCAAACTAAAACATTTAAATGTAAAAATATATTAAAAATCATTATTATTTTTTATTATTTTAAATATTAATTGTAAGTTATTAATGAGAGGGACCTAATAAAATACTCCCTCCGTCTCATAGTTAAGTTCACCGACACTGTAGATACAGAGTTTAATAAAAGTTACTTTTTGACCAACTTTATTGACTTTTTAGGGGTATTGTGGTATTTTTAGGTAATAAATAAATAAATTATAAAGTATGTTATGTGTATTAGGTGTGAGTGATATTTTTGAAATTAAGATAATTTTTGACGTTGTTGGTTAATGTGAAGTTTCCTTTTTTGGGTGGTGAACATAAGTGTAGAACGGACGAAAATGAAAATGTGTGAATATAAGTGTGGGACGGAGGGAATATTAGTTAAAATGTTAAATTACTTAATATAAAATATTAATTGCAAGATTAAAATTTTTAAACATATTTATAAAAATATTTTTATTAGAATTAAAATAATAACTTTCATTAAAAAATACATAAAATATTCTTATTAGATTAAATTAAATCATTATAAAAAATTACTTAAAATATATAATATTAATTGCAAGATTATAAAATTTTAATTACTTTAAATATTAAATTACTTAATTAAAATATTAATTGCATTATGAAGATTATTAATGAGAGAGATTAAATAAAATAATATTTAAAATATTAAATTACTTAAAATAAAATATTAATTTAAAGATTAACGTGAGAGAGCCCCAGATATAATTTTTCCAAGAACGGACATGGCGATGCCACATAGACAAAAATTACTTAAAATAATATTATTAAGATTAGAATATTAGATCTTCATTAAAAGAATTACTTAAAATAAAGTATTAATGGTAAGATTATAAAATATTAATTATTTTAAATTTAATAAAATTATTAAAATATATTAATTAAAACAAAATATTAATTACAGGATTAATGTGGAAGCGCCACGTACACAAATTTTTTAAGAATGAACGTGGTGACGCTACATATATAAATTTTTTCAAGAAGGAACGTGGCGTCGCCACATACACAAATCTAAGATTTTATTTTTGACAAACACTTGTAAATTAATAATATTAATAATTGAGAATGGGTGAAAACTTTAACACGAATATAAACATTCGTGCGACAAATGAACTAACACGAATATAATAATCATTTAACATTAAAATGAAATTGAGTTAACAAATGAAAAAATGAGTTACACGAATATAATCATTTAACATGAAAATGAAATTGAGTTAACAAATAAACAACACGAAAACGAAATTGAGTTAACAAATGAAAAAATGAGTTAACACGAATATAATCATTTAACATGAAAATGAACAAATAAAAATTCGAGAATGAGCTGTATTTTCTCATTTGAATATGAGCACATCTTATGCTCTACTCTCTTTTAATAAAATTTTACTTTTACAAAAAGAAAATACAACATTTAACGCGAAAATAATGAATACGAAAATTATGAATTCGAATAAAATAATGTATTTGAGTAATGTTTTTAATTATTTTTCAAGTAATAATTATTTTACTCGAATATTTTATCCGAATATATTACTCGAATATTCGAGTAAAGGGTATTTTGGTCAATTCGGGTATAAAAAGATTATAATGTTAAATATAGGATAGAAAAGAAAATGTGTATAAAAAATAGGGTACAAAATTTTTTTTCCCATCCAAATACTCCAATGAATAAAAATATATACATAAATTACACTTTGTTAGTGAATTATCTGTTAGTTTTTTTATGAATAATAATTGAATAAAAAAGTTAAATATTAATTAAGAAACACATATATATTATGTAATAAAATGAATACATATGGGTGTACGTGTATACCCAATTGCTTGATTAAAATTTTTTAGTTAACTAATATTCTTCATATTTCAACGAATTTTTTATTGAAAAAAATAATACCTTTATTAATAAAATGTAGGAGTATATGTTTTAAATAAAATGTTATATTCTCAAACATCTTGTGCATCTGAATGCACAAGATACCAACTCTAAATAGTGACACGTGATTAAGGGAAATCGATATTCATTCATTCAACTAAAAAGAGATACACATTCAATTGATTTATTTTATGAACAATTACGGATAAAAAGTGATAATCACATTTTTAATAAAAAAAATGATACTTGATCTAAGAAAAGTAACTTCCGTCCAATTGAATTATTTCATGAACAATTCGTAGAATACAAATAATGAAACTCCATTCATCTCATTATGAAATTAACCGTAATTGTAGATATACATAATTTTATTTTTTATTTTGAATCATTATCTTTTTAATGAAAATATTATTGTTTCAACAAGGAATATTAAAAAAAAGTTACTACATATCAAAATTTACTAGAAGTAATATTTTTTTTTAAAAAAAAAGTAATAAATTTTCACTCTAAAAAGTAACTTCTAATTTTCTAGGAATAATGTCAAGGTGCTGGCGAGCTTCGTGGAAGAAATAATGTCTTGCACACACAAGAGACATACATATATTCACTTACTAATAATTGTATGTCATTTTTTTAAAAAAATAATAATTGTATGTCATAATATTACTGTGAGATACATATATCATGTTGGAAAATTCACGTTCCTAAAGTATAAATCCTAAACATGCATAGAGAGTAGATTTATATCTCTCACCGTAGGATACTGAAGTAACAGAAGAAAAACAAAGAATCGATTGGTACTCATGTATAAACGGTGATCTTATGGATCAAATCTCACAACATTGGGCTGTAGATTATATTTTCACGATATTGTACTAATTGTGGAATATGATACTGGATTTACGTTGTGAATTCTAGAAGAAGAAAAATCGAGAGAGAATCGTTTTTCAGCGTTGTGTTCTGCATTTTGTAACGCATTTCAATGTTATGTCCATACAGATAACTGCTTACGCAGTACTCCCTCCATCCCATAAAACCTTTCATACTTTCCTCATTTGTTTGTCCCACAAAATATTTCACACCCCAAAAAATGAAACATCACTTTATCTAACATCCTCAAAAGTTTTTTTTATTTCAAATTTGTCACTCCTTTTTCACACACATATCATTATTTTATACTTTTTTACTATCTAAAAATACCACAATACCCCCCAAAGTCAATAAAGTTGGTCAAAAAGTGCACATTTTCTTAAACAACGTGGAACAGTAAACGTGAAAAGTATTATGGGATGAAGAGAGTATAAAACATTCCCAAAAGATGGGAGTTGAAAACCGCTACATAACTCCCTCTCTCCCTTTATTATCCACTTTCATATGTGGATTAATTATTAAATAAATAATATTTGAATATTATTTACATCTCCCACTCACATATGAAGTCAAAATTCGTCTGACTCAATTTCTTCGTGAATTATATTCTCGCACAGATTAATACATCGTATGACCCATGAGATATGAGTTTTTATCGTTATACACTTGTTAGAGATATATAGCAACTCAACTAGTTTATCAATGAAACTCAACAAGCTCGCTATACCCCAGAACTCTTAAACATTTAACATAAGTTGACATATCTCTTTTCAATCCCTAAATTTGTCGGAGCATATTGAACCCTTTTGCAAAAAACTATGTATTCATAATCAAGACCCTACTTGATTGACTAGTCAATGAATCACAATAGTATATGTTAAATTAAGACGTTCTTCCCATCTCATTAAGTATCTACAGTCTCCCATTGTAGCTGCTTTCCTAGACATGTACCGCATCGCCGTTATTAACCATATCTCTTTTGGTAACATGCTAAAGTAGCAACACCAAAGTGAAGACTTAGAATATAGTATAAAGTCATAAGGGTAACCAATAGATAAGAACTCATACTTTTGAGAAAATAGGGATAATTTTCTCAATCCTATTGGGGTCAACTTAGCACATGTCGTTTTCCTAAAACACATGTCACAATGTCTTTAACTTCCTTCCAAGAAAGCGTATGTCGTATTTCATTTAATTTAGACATCGTGTAAATCAAAGTTCAAGTGTGTCTCATACATTTAACTCGAATATCCTCCCTTCAACGTATAGGATCTTCTTCGATTTAGCTTTACAATAAGTTGGATTAGATTCGTGGCGAAATCTACCCGATTACATTAGCTATCGTAATCTCATCTCTGCGCTCCCACTGAGCCAGAGGCGATTGCTTGTATGAGAGAGACAATCATAACTTGCCGATATTCTATTATATATGAACCATCATATATAATTAATAAACATATATTAATATTCTAGCCATTAACTACTTCATTAACATACAATAACATATTCAATAAATCGTTTTAAATCCTTCGCAAACTCAAATGAGTAGAAATGTAACTAAGAATCACTTTCTTCTTGTCTACAATATCTCTAACAAAGTTGAACTTCATGTTAATGTGTTTGGTCTTTATATGCAATAACTGTCTGATTATCATAATTAATTGAAACAGCTCCCACTAGAGTGTTTGAGACGTCCAAATGTTTCTTGAATTTTCTCAACCAAATAGCCTCTTAAACTGCAGATGCACATGCCACAAACTCGGCTTCCATTAGTGGATAGTGTTATTCAAGTTTGTTTCTTATTACACCATGAGATTGCTCCATTGTTGAGCAAGAAGCCATAACCGGGAGTTGATTTACGTTTATCTAAATCACCACTCCAGTCAGCGTCTATATACCCATTCAGTGTACTGTTATTCTCTTGATAACAGAGAGAATAATCTGCAGTCAATTACATTGGCATATGGTACTTTGGCCATTTCATTCTTTTCATCTTGAGTCTTGGGACACATTTGCTAACTTAACGATTCGCCTTTCATAATGAGAGTATCTATAAGTTTGCAGGTGTCCATCTTGAACCGTTCTAAAAATTTCTTGATGTAAGTCTTTTGAGACAAACTTAATAATTTCTTTGAAAGATCTCTATGGATCTTCACATCAAGTAAGTACTTTGCTTCACCCATATATTTTTCGAAGACAACCATCCTTTTATGGTTTCAGGATACTCTTTGCTATTTCCAGCTAGTAGTATGTCATCCACATACAAGGATATAATCACAAAACAACCATTGGACCGTTTAACGTAAATACAGTGGTCTTCATTTATCATAATGAAGTTATATGAGATGATCGTAGTATGAAACCTCAAATACCACTGCCTAAAGGATTGTTTGAGTCTGTAGATCGACTTCTTCAATCTACAAACTTTTATCCTCTTTACCTCAAAGAATAAATCCTACAGGCTGTTGCATGTAGATTTCTTCTTCTAATTCTCCATTGAGAAATGCGGTCTTAACGTCCATTTGGTGTAATTCTAAATCAATACTAGCCACTATAGCCAACTGTAAACGAATCGAGGCAAACCTCACTACAAGTGAAAAGGTTTCTTCGTAGTCTATACCCTCTTGTTGAGTATAATCTTTTGCCACCAGACGAGCTTTATACCTCTCTATTGAGCCATCAGCCTTTCATCCCATCGAAAGATCTACAAGTTCCCAGACTTGATTTGACTTCATAGACTCCATCTCCTCTTTCATCGCTTTCATCCATTTCTCCTTTGCCGGACAACTCAGAGCTTCTTTGACATTTCTAGGCTCTTCCCTATCAACATGAGAAAACATCTCAATTTTCTGGGCACATGTTTCCTAGCTAGAACTTTTTTGAGATAGCTGATGATGGTCTTTTGTAAACAAAATGCTCTCATTGGGAATTGCCTGATACTCAATCGGCAAATATCTATCAAGATCCACACCATCAGAACTTTTTCGAGAAAGCTGATGATGATCTTTTATAGACAAAATGCTCTCATTGGGAATCGCATAATCCTCAATCGGCAAATATCTATCAAGATTCACACAATCAGCTAAACTACTACTCCCACTTTGATCTTGTATTTATTGGTTTTCAATTATCTCGAAAATAGGCTCACCATCCCTAATGTCTTCCCCTCTACTAGGAAATTCAGTTTCCAGAAAATGAGCATTACGTGATTTTATCTCAGTTAAGCTCTCATCCTGATCTCCTATGAACATGTAACCCTTAGAATGTTTACCTCTAGGATCCAACTTTCCATACTGACTCGATGAATCATGTAGATAAGCTGCTGATCCTTAAACTCTAAGATTAATCAAGTCAGGTTTTCTACCCATCTAAAATTCATATAGAGTCGAAGCAACTTACTTTGAAGGCACACGATTAAGCTGCCGTAAGTAACGCATCTCGTTAGAATAGCTTGTGCCATCATGGATCTAATCATCTCCAACAAAGTCCTATTCCTTCTTCCAATAACACCATTTCATTAAGGTGTATAAGGAACAGTTAATTGTCTGATTATACCATTTTCATTACAAAATTCCTTGAATTGCTTTGATGGATATTCACTTCCACTATCAGTTCTTAAAACTTTAATAGATATGTCTTTTGATTTTCAATTTCACTCAAGAATTCTAAAACAACAATGCTTCAGACTTATGAGATATCAAATAGACATCCAAAAATGAAAAATCACAATGAACGTAATGAAATAGTGAGCTCCATATCGTGCTCTCACATTTACAGGACCACATATATCAGAATGGATTACTTATAATAGAGATTAGGACATAATAGCTTCACCAAAAGGTATTCTAGTCATTTTGCTAGCAAGATAATGTTCGCATTTGGATAATTCGACTTTAGAAGAAAAATTCAACAATCCTTCTTTCACAAGTCTATTCATCCTATCTTGCCCAATATGACCTAATCTAGCATGTCAAACATCATCATTCACATTTGCATTACTAGAAGAACGAGCATTTAGCGAATATGAATAATCATCATAATAACTAAATATCATTCTTTTACAATTTAAAACCATAAAGCCATTAGTTATATGTCTAGATGCCTAACAAGTATCATTAATGCTCATTACCACAGTGCATTTAGTGAATAATATATCATAACCCAAATTAAGTAGAACTGAAATAGAAAGTAGATTTCGCATGATCTCTAGAGCATATAGAACACTATGTAGGATAGAGGCCCAACCATTGTCAAGGTCCAATTTGCAAGTCTCAAGTCCTTTGACTTTGACTCGTGCATTGGTTCCTACATATATCTACCTAGTCCCTTTCAGAACATGACAAAAAAACTACAAAAGCTCCTCTGTCTTTCGTCACATGGTCCATTGCTCCTGAGTCTATAATCCACAATGGATAAGAATCAAACAGTAAGATAGCACTCGAGACATTAATTTCACACAAAATAGAATAAGATGAATCCACCTTTTACCTCTTGGGCATAGGGCATTCACGAGCATAATGACCAAACTTACTGCAATTGTAACATGACATCTTACTTTTATCTTTCTTATTCTTTTTGTCACGCTTATTTTCCCTTTTTCGTTCATTAGTTTTTATAGTTGGATTATTGTCAGGCTTACTACCATCACTATCAGATTGTCTTCCCCTCTATCGCTTCTTCCAAATCCTTTTCCTTTTGAAGCCCGAAGCTCCTTTAGAAGTAGAACTAGCATAGAGGTCCCAGAAGAAGGCTTTGAGGCTCAAAGCAGCATAATTGAAAATTTTGATGCTTTCATTATGAGTCAAGTTGACTTTGAGATGTTAATAATGATCAGGTAAAGAGCTGATTAGGACTTGGATTTGCTGTTCCTCAGAAAGCATATGACCGGTAGTCTTAAGTTCGATAATCATATTAGACATCTCCCTGAGATGTTGTCTAATGTTATGATATGGTTTCCTTTTTGTAAATATCGAACTTAATAGTCAACTGCGTAAGCCTTGTAACCAATATACCACCATACTTCTCACGCAGATACACCCAGATATCATGTGTGGTGGAATGTTGCTCACATTCATGGATCATTAGATCGATTACTGAGCTTATAAAGATACGACGTGCAATGGAATCTTCTTTTTCCATGCCTGGTACGCTTCTTGGTCACGTCTCCCTTGGTTTCCAAAAAACTCGCGTCTAGATCAGCCATCACTTGGTTTACAGCATCTAATGCATCTTGTTCATATAATATGTACCAAATATTATGATGCCTTGTGTCATAATTATCATCATTGAGTTTCTCATCTTTGTTCAACTCAGCAACATTACATTTCGATGCTCATTTCTTTGATAGAATTAAAGTGATTCAGTATATTAATAATATTTTATCAAATTTTTAATCTCGAAAAATAGCTCGGAGACTACTAATCATCAATCTCATCATGTGTTATAATACTAGATTCTTGCTTCAAAAACGTAAAAATACATTGTTCAAGTAATTAATCAAATAACATTGAACCGCTACTAATAAATTGAACTTAAACAACCATCCACAATAGCAAAAACATCAAGTCTGACAAGTCATGAACATAAAATTCTAATGAACTCCATGAGTTTCCAATTAGAAATACAATAGAAATAAACTAGCGATAAATACTGATTGTATCTCTTAATTTATCACTAGATTTAAAATAACATTCTCAATCAAATTCTTTAGTCCCCACACCAAAGACAACTCGTCCTAGAGGATCTATATGAGAATTCTTTATCTGATGTTTGCCTCGACTACTCAGTTTAAAAAAATCAGAACGTCGAATTCTTTCCATCCTCAAGCAGGCTGATCTCAGTGCCTGTGTCCTATCTTCTGCCACAGAATCATCGACCATATCAAGCATAATGAAATAACCATTATGTTTCACTTGATAAGTTTCCCACTTAGCCCAAAAAACCTTTTTAAGGTGGGGAGGCAAAGTGTTCGCCCAGGTTTGAGGACTAGTAATTTGAAAATACTTATTACTTGGAATCGTTTTTCTATAAATCAAACGCATCATCTGGTTGTAGAGTTCAATCAAAACCAATGTGTGGTCCCTTATGTTGTGTGTAGGCTTCATTTTATAATTTAAGAATTCATGGAGAACTTCATCCTTAGTCCTAATGTCTTCCTCTGTAATTGTTCCTGATCCTGACATGCCTCTGAGAAAAACGAGCAATCAAATATCAAACACACCAGTGTTAGTCAAACTATATCACATGAATTTTCTCTTTATATAATGCATATGGAAATAACTTTTCAAGATGCAATAAGCACATTCACAAGTGAATAAGTCCAACTCACTTTGGCTCCCACTTTCATAGGCTACAGGAGTTTGAACAATTCTTACAACACTCAAGACCATGAATTTAGAATTAAATGACATATTAAGGTGCAATATTACCAAAAATTGTAACCAAAAGCCACACCATAGGTTCGTATTCAACAAATATGTCACAAAATGAAGTAAAACTACACATACACATTAAAAGATGACGTCAAACACTCTCAAAAACGTCACCATTGGACTCCACGCTTCGAAAAAATATCAGGATATGACGGACAGTCACCGAAAAAGGCCTCCACGCGCCTGCACGTGCTCCCACGCACCGGTCGAAGTATCCACTCGATGCCACTCGCCGGCAGGTCCACCACGCACCATCCATGCGCCGGGACTCGCCGCCATGCACTGGCTACCGGAAGGTGGCTAACCGCGCGTGTATCACACGCGCCACCATCGTGGAGGTTGCCAGTCGGCACGTGATGTACACGCGTCACCACTGGAGTCCCCGGACACCGGTGCGTGGGCCTCACGCGCCACTGCCAATGCCGCTGTCCGTCGGTGCGTGTCTGTCACGCGCCACTGTCATCTCGTTGCCCTCCGGTGGGCTGCAGTCCCGGGTTGACCCGTCTGGTTTGACCCGGTTCAGCCTTATCTGACCCGGTCCAACCCAAATTAGTTTTTTATTAAATTCCGAAAGGTCCCTGACCTTTATCAAAATTTTAAAAATGAGACACCTACAGTTTTCTGAGATTTTGCACTTTAGGCCCAAGCACGAAAGAAACTTAAAAAATTTATAACTGGAGTTTTAGAAGGCCAAAAAATGCAAAAAAAATACTGACGGACTCTTCTCGACGAGGCCTATCCATTGGTATAACCAAAACATGCTTTCTATGCACAAAAAATTTGAGAAAAATAAGGGCCCGTGAAGAATTTTAAAGCATAAGATCATCATACACTTGAATTGCCACTAGACACATAAAATTCTGCCTCAAACTCACATTAATGACCCATTAGTGTCACACAATTCACCAATCATATAACATCAAACAAGAATCATGCGAGAATATTTAAATTATAAAGGTAGAAAACATAAAACATGAAATTCCAGAGAATAATAAACGGAGTATCAATCATTGGCTCTGATACCAATATTGAAAAACTCACGTTCCTAAAGCACAATTCCTAAACATGCATAGTGAGTGGATTTATACCTCTTACCGTAGGATACTGAAGCAGCGAAAGAAAAATAAAGAACCGATTGGTACTCACGTATAAACTGTGATCTTATGGATCAAATCTCACAATACTGGGCTGTAGATCATGTTTCCACGATATTGTACTAATTGTGGAATATGATACTGGATTTACATTGTGAATTCCAGAAGAAGAAAAATCGAGAGAGAATCGCTTTTCAGAGTTGTGTTCTGCGTTCTGTAACACGTTTCAACTTTCTGTCCATACAGATAACTGCTTACGTAGTATAAAACATTCCCAAAAGATGGGAATTGAAAACCGCTACGTAAATCCCTCTCTCCCTCTATTATCCACTTTTATATGTGGATTAATTATTAAATAAATAATATTTGAATATTATTTACGTATCATAAAAGATTACTTTTTACTTCTAACTACGTCGTTATAATAATAATGCTTAATGCCAATATTAATTTATTCATATGCACAGTGTCATAAAATTTATACAAAACCTCAAATTTAAATACGAAAACTCCAAGATCCCTCTATTCACGTACTTATATCCATATAAATGTTCAAAAGATGCCATTAATGAGCAATCTCAATATTTAAACTTATAAGGAGAAGAAAAGATGCAATTAATGAGCAATCTCGATATTTAAACTCATAAGGAGAACGAGTGTATATTATATGTGTATAACTTTTTATTCTATTTTATATACATATTATTCTATTTTGTATACATGTTTCTTAATAATTGTATATATTTTTTACACTAAATTTTTCATTAAAAAGACCAGCATTCATATGCGTATAACTTTTTATTCAATAGTGTATACATGTTTTTTAATAATTATATATTTTTTTACACTCAATTTCTCATTAAAAAAACTTACAATTTAATTTTATACATTTTGTTTATAATTGTATATGTTTTTGTTTATATTTATATATATTTTTTAAAATGGGTGTACCCTATCTTAGGATGCACCTGAATACAATATAATTAGGCAAGGAGAAGAATATAATTATATTTCTTCTTTTTTCCTCATCTTGGAGTTGAGTATACTTAGCAATCCATTTGTTCCATTTGAAAAATGTCCCCTTTTTTTTTTTTTCATGTTTAGTGTTACAAAAACTCTCATTTTATTTTTACACACATAGACCCACACACCTATTAATACAATTAAAATATAGAATCTACACTTTCACTAATACAACTATTCACTACATAATAATTCTCCGTAATCCACGTGCAAAAAATAAAAAAATCCTTTTTGGGTGAAACGGAGAAAGCAATTTTATATGGAGTATGTGGTATTTGAGATTTTGGGGGATATAAATGTAATTTTCTTAATAGTTTTTAAAGCTTCGAATGCCTTTTGTAATATTTTGGGTGGCTTATACGAGACGTCTCAAGATTTTTATATGTGAGACGAATTATCACTTACCCAATTAATTTAGAAAAAGGGCGATTGTATAATTAAATTATACAAGCATCGATAAATCTATTATTGGGAGTTGAAAACAGTACTCATAAATTACCCATTCCAAGCATAGGCAAGATTCACCCTTGGGGTGGGGGGTGGAGGTTTGACCTAATTACAGCATTTAATGGGCATAAGATTTCCTTTTTTTATGAATCAAATATATACATGCAAAATCTCAACACAACTCAAAATAAATATAAAGAACTTGGATGAATTTATGAAGTTACGTTGAAAAGATGCTCAGCCATTAACCATATATATATATATATACACACACACAGAGGGGGGAGGGGGTGGTTATGCAAGTCCTGGCGCGTGTGCATCCACCTTCTAATGCATAAAGAGGATCACGTCTCGGTGTCGATAGTCGCCCATCCTGCCATTGGGGATGGTGCAGCTCTTTTATATGAAACATGTAAGCTCAATCATCTGGAAACCAATTAAGTTAATAATGGCAACTTTATATCCCCACACCAATAATTGAAAACAGGAGACTCGGGATGTACAAAGTAAACTACTTACTGCTAGAACAAACAGGACTTTGCTTAAGCGAACAAAGTTAATCCGTCTCCTGGAATGGATGGTTTCTCAGCCTAACTCTTTGTTGTTCTTTGTAACTAAATCATAATTAATTGAAGCTAGCTGTGACAAGTTCTGATTAAGAAAATAAATTACGAGTGTTAGCTGATTCGGCAGGGTAATTGATAAACCAATTCAACATGTTTAAAGGATACTGTTTCTGTCTAAACACAGCAACATATGCGCTTGTGTTAAACTACAGACACTTCACTCCGTAAAAGTTAAAACCAAGACAGTTGTCTCATGTAAATAACAACTAGCTAGTTTTTCATATTTGGCAACAGCCAACATGAGATGAGGGACTCAGTGAGATCAGGCCAACTGATTATTATCTTTGATATATATTTATTTATTTAATCTAAGTAAGAATTTATTCAATAAATTAACTGTTGCCCCAAGAAAACAATCAATACAGTCAGACAAAGGAAACCAAACGGCTTGTAGTAACTCCAACAAACCAAAAACAAGCCAACTGATTTTTCTGTGTGAAACTTATTTTTTTCATACCTCAGCAGAAAAAATCCATTTTCACGGCCACAACAGAATAAACCTGTTGCCGTTCATTATTAACTGGGTAAAACATAATTATGACAGCTATTGAATCTCATGCAATTTTATAGTAACTAATTATGCAAGCACCATGAGAATATCCTTGTAAATAGGGGGAAAAGATGACAAGCCCATAACAAGATTCATATACGTTGCCCTTATTTGCTTTAGCAATCTTATTGATTAAAGATCTCACCTTAAATGAGAAATTACTGAATGAGTAATTAGTCACAAGAGTGGGAGCACTGAAATCTGCTAAATTTCCACATTCATCACCCTGCTTTCAATAACAAGACCATTATTAGTTTCACATGCCAAGTATAGCAAAGTAGAATATTTTTAATTTTCATTCGGTTAGATTGTTCGTTGCTGGTTTTAAAATTTTCTATCGAATTTCAAAAGATGATAAATTTGGGCCCAGAAAAGGATAAAATGAGTCTTCACAAGCTATAAGTAAAATTGTAACAGACATTGAAGTTGATTGTTTTGTATGTATTGTTTTATTTTAATATGTTTCTGTATCTATAACTATTGTTATGTTTTCATTGATCAAAATGAAAAAAGTCAATATGTGAAATTCCAGGCTTCCATAGATTATGGCAATTTTATGAAGCACTTGTGAAAGAACTTCCAGGCTTGGTATTTTTTATAAACTCTACAAATAGCTTTAATCACTTTTCTGAATTATAAGAGATTTTAAGGTATTGAGATTGACCTAATCAATTCTAAGTTGGATATCTGAAGCAGACAAAGACCAGGATAAATCTGAATGATCCTAGGTCTTGTTATAAACAAATTATTAAAAAATATACTACAATTTAATTAATGCTACACTTCAAAAATTTGTCAAAAACCTGCTTTTAGTTTTTCTACAAATCAACGAATCACGCCTTCAAAATCAAAATAATGCAAATCTATTTTTGGATAGATAATTAGTTAGACAATGGTGATTCTGGAAATTACCATATCTTTTTGGGGAAGTGAATATATGCAAGGGGAGTAATCCCCCCTTGCATATTTTAAAAATTAATTACTACAATGTTTCTCACCATAAACACATGTTGAAAAACTTTTCAACATGACTCATTCAAAATTCCATTTTCTCATATATCCCTGATTCATTAGGACACCAATAAACTTGGAAATTTCTATCCATTCCAGCCTTTTAAGAATGATGGAATAAGTGTAACTGTAAAATCTTACATCTTCGTCTTGTAGGTTGCTATAAGAACTGCTGCTGCAGGATGCACTACCGGTATCAGTCATGTCATCAAAATCACTACCTCCATGGACATTCTCCTCTTCCAGATTCCAAATGTATCGGCTCATGAAATAACTTGTATCATGTATATCAGATGAAGGTATAAATGCTGCCTGCGGCAGAATAGAAGTATACTGAAGTTAGTGTTAAGAAATCCTTCTATGTAAGTGAATTGGTTCATGTTATCCTGCAGTTGTGCGTGTGCACGTTGGGGAAAGGGTGTTGAAAGGTTACAGGGATCAAGAGCTAAAATAAAAGACCTTCTGCCGTGCAAGAGTTCCCCAGTTGATATTCTTGAAAAAGGGATGTTTTTTCACCTAACAAGCAAAGAGGAACTGATCATTTCTTGTTTCTTAATTATTATCATCAGAACCCCTTTAGCTTATTCATTACCTCCCCAGCACCAGTGGCACCCAATCTCTGAACTGGATTCTCAATCAGCAACCTGAAAAGAGCAAAGCTGACTCAACTACAAACGTTACAAGAAAAAGAACAAGACATATTTATGATCCACTAATCTAATATGAAACAGAGGCAAGAGTATGTTTCTTTCTTTGTTGATTCTTGCCTAGATAACTAGAAGCGGAAAATATGATGTGTTCGCGCGCGTGTGAAATCATATACTTCCAGAAATGATGGAAATTTTTATCAAAGTGTAGCATACTGCAAGAAAATGCTTGTTTTATGTTTTCCTGATTTATCATGATGACTAATTACTAATTAGCCATGGTTTAGTTTAACTTATATTTGCAAGTGAAATTATAGAAATTGTTAGGATGTTACAGCATCCAACCTGGCCATCTTCTTAGTTATTACATCATTTTTTGGCCATAAGTTTCATAGTCAAACTAGCACCCATAGTTGTTAGAGGAGCGCTTCCGTGTGCCTTCCGCCTCTAAAAACTAAGCTATCACCAGCTTTTTAATACAATGGATGCATTAAATTGTTCAATAGCTCCACCAAAATAATGTATAAAGTACGATATATACTTACTTGTTAATAAGATCGTAGGCTTCGAAGCTCATTTCATCTGGTACCTTGGGCCAGGGGATATCCCGATTAATAATATTAATGAAAATTTGCTGCACCAGATAAAAGGCCGATCAATACTGCCAGACTACATTATTCAATTAAAAAATAAATATATCAACCCCTTATAACAAATTGGGATAACAGTGTCCTCAATGTAAGTCACATACTAATATAATTATTGATCTAATATATTTGAACCATCACTAGGAAGAGATGTGACAAATCTTTGATAAATATACAAGTAAATTGCATACCTGTGGATGCTCTGCGTTAAATGGTGGTATACCCACTAAGAGCTCAAAGAGGATGACACCAATAGACCACCAATCAGCTGTTGCACCTACATCATGAGCATTACAGCAGAGTAAAAGAGGTGATATATTTTGGTGAAAAATAAGGAATAACTATAAAGACCTCCTGAGGTTTGATTTATTTATTGATGATAAAAAATGAATAATATAGGAAATGAATAAAGAAGATGATTGAATTTAGAAAATGAATAAAGGAAGAATTATCTTTGGAGTGACCCTGGCCCATTACTTGAGGTTAAATGTGGCATATTTGTATTATCTTTTGAGGTATCTTATAGTAATAAAACTTTATTCGTCCCACGTAATTTTACCTACTTTCCATTTTGGGGTGTCCCACGTATTTTTACTCATTCCATTTTTGGCAAAAATACATATTATTTTATTACCTACTTTTTACAATCCCAACAACTTTAATTACTTTTTTACACTTTATTCATCATTCCCAATAACTTTATTCACTTTTTATTTTTAAATTACTAATTTATCTCTACTTTTTCTTACATTATATATTAAAAAATAAAACCTCTTAATCTCCGTGCCCGTACAAACGGGTAAAAATACCCGGGACGGAGGGAGTACTAAAAATGGTGTATCTAATAGACTAATAGTAATAAAACCTAAAAAAAAAACAATGACAAATATCATCCTGAACATTTGTTCCATTTTACAAAATTGCAACTGTTGAGGGTATTAATTAAAAATAAAAATAAAATACAAACTTCAAGAAATTTTATAATTTCAAAACATAATAGATGTTATTTATTGGTTTTATTTTAGTTTTGTGCGCGTGTGCGAATGTGCCAAACTACAAGGGTCATTTTTATAATTTACCTAAAACTATTTTTCAACCATTTGGTCATTATAGTTGTAAGAGGCACGCCTGAGGTACAAGGTGCAAGCAGCAAAATGGAAAGCACCCTAGAAGCATTAGGTGGCAATGTCACAGAGGCACACATCTCAGCATACCTCCTGCACTACAGCATATTCCCACCCATAGAACATGTTTTAAAGTTCATTTTTGGTTGTCCATATTTTGAATTACAATAATTTATAGTATTACTATTCAATTATTTTGTTTATAAATATTTTATTTACATAATAGAACTAATAAGAAGTAGATTGATCAGATAACATATACCTATCAGTAAATTGCATAAACATATTATAGTTCTATTTTTATTTTTAGGCCTCATGTTCAAGAGGCACATGCAACAGGCATTAGGGAGCCCTTTGCACCTTGCACCTCTAACAACTATGGCACTGATCATGTAAAACATTTAGAGTCTGTGAACTGCATACCATGCCCCATGCCGAGAAGTATCTCCGGTGCCAAATAGTCAGGAGTACCAACAACTGAATGTTTTTTCCTCTGTTCTCTTTTCTGTGCTGAGTGGATAGTCACTTTTGGCTTATCATCCCCAACAAACACTGATGGTCCAGATAAGTCATCAGTGCTATTTATAAGACCAACTTTGGAGAGCCCAAAATCTGTCAACTGTATTGTTAGGAAACATATTTAGATCAACAAAAGAAAAATACAGCATGGGAGTTCATGAAAACGTCAATATTAAAGCTCCTTTAAGATTAAAACCCGTTGCACTATTCACATATTTCACTGACTACTGCAATAAAAAAAATTCATGTGACAACATATGAAATTTTTTACTGTTATTTACATCAATTAATATCCATATATATATTATCGAGTAATTAACCACACAAATTATACTTAACTTTACAACTTCACCATATTGAATCTTTAGAAAACATTAAAAGAAAAAACTTCTTCTGGTGTAAGAGCCTACTTAGTCAACATGGGTGAACAAATACAAGATCAAGTTCTCATGGCGTCAAAACTGAAACACATTCTCAATGACGTGAAGAACCTTTTGGAATCCCTATACAAATACATAGAGAGGAATTATTCCAATTAATACACTAATCTAATGAAAGTGAATATGGTGATATTTATATCCTTTCCTCTCTGTCTCTCTCTGTCTCTCTCTCGCTCTTATGTGAGTATGAGTTATCAAATAGAGAAAAATCAAACATAAAGATCAGCATCTCGTGCTTACTGTGTAGACTAATAAACTTTTATATATTGACCTTGATATGACCATCTGGACCGATCAGGAGGTTATCAGGCTTCAAGTCTCTGTGAATGACATTGAGGGAGTGGAGGTACTCTAAAGCAAGCACCTGATAAACATAGAAAGAAAGTCCACACTGATGGACATAAATTCAGGATATGAGAATCATGGAGTTGAGACATTAGCAACAGAATCCTTACAACTTCTGCAATATATACTCGTGCAATATCTTCCTCCAAGCAACCTAGATTTTTCAGCAAGGAAAATAGATCTCCACCATTTAAGTACTCCATAACCAGATAAAGATTTTCCCTACACGTGAAAGAATAGAAAAATCGGACCTGTTCATTATTAGACTATAAATTAGTATAGTGTTATTAAAATTTGCTGTTTTATTCAGTCACAAATAATTACACAATCTTAAATTCCAAATCTGCTCACCACAAAAGGATTGCGAACAGATATCAATATATCCCGTTCAGCTAAGATATTTTCCACTGCATTTTTACGGATCATACCAGCTTTCTTCAAAACCTACATAGATTTTGTTAAAGAGTTCATTCAATGGGAATCGTAAGGTTCAGAAAAAATTAGTAATATATGACAGTAATTCATTTAATAGGTGCTGACCTTTATTGCAAACAAGTCACCAGTTGCCCGTTTTCTTGCCAAAAAAACTCGTCCAAAAGCACCTCTGCTTATGGGTTTTATTATTTCAAAGTCTTCTATGGATGTTCGATCCTTGGAACATGCATTAATAGGGCTAGCACGCAAACTCCGAGATGTATCTTCTTCTGCTGAACTATCATCTTCAGCCACGGAATTTTGTAAATTTGCCTTTTCATCATCAATTTGCCCACATAGAAATACATATTTCTCCCTGAGAGTTCATGATCAGCCAAAAAATGGAAGTCTGTTATGAAGATCAAGAAAACTATATAAAAGACAGCATGCTCATGTCAAGTTTTCTTCTAACTCTTCTAACACATTACACCCTGTTGTTTTTATAGTATTAAGCGCCACAACAGTATTAAAACATAAATCATTTGCTGCATCATGAAGGACATATTCATATACAATGGTGAAGTTGCAGTGTGCCTTTTTTGAAAGCATGTGATATTGCAGTGTTGTGTGATATAATGCGACTATGTTCTTTATCATCCCCCATTTTCTGGAATAAAGGCAGTCTCACATTCTTTTGATTAGCCAGGTTACGCAAGTAACTATATGAAGGTTAACTTTCTTGAGTTCATGACTTTAGCAATCAACTTTTATATGGATTATGGAAGGTGTAAAATTCCTACTTTTTCCCAAGTTCATCCCAAAATCACATTTGAAAGCCAGAAAAGTTATTACTGAGTTCAAAATTTTGAAACAACGCATCGAGCTTCAGCCTGTTCAAGCATGTGTGCAAATTTTCATACAAACTTTTAGAGTGTTTGACCAGAATAATAATAATAATAATGATAAAGGCATAAAGACAGAACTTTCATAGCATTTCAGATTAGCGAATGCCGAATGGGACTCACTGAAATAGTTTCTCTATGCGCCTCCCAAATGTCTCAACGATAAGAGCATCCACTTTCCTATCATTAATGGCATATTTGAGTTCCTCCAATTTTTCAATCATATACTCCAACGTACTGTAGTCACTCCTGTTAACATTTACAACAGATCGAGCAATATCCAGCAGCTTACGTATCTGTCATGCAAGTTCATAGTTCAATAAGAAAATTAAACAACAAGATTGTTCCAAAAGCATACGGAAGTCGATATGCGTTGAGAAGAGCATAATATTTTGTACAATTCTTTATAAGCTGAAGCTTCAGTCACCAATTTTACATTTATCACAAGTTCTATGTAGAGGTGCTTATTGTGTACTGCATTCAAAAAATTTTCCCGTTAAAGAAATAACTAAGAGAGGATGCAATCAAATAAAATGATTGTTAGCAGAGCCTCATCTCTTATGCTTATGTATATATATGTAGATAGCTTTATATAAGTATAATTCTGTGTACTTGTATATATATTGCAATCAATACATAGGAAGCCTTAAATTTACTAATTAATAATCAATTAATTATGTAGATAATCAATTATTACAAGCATATGTTCACTACCATAGTTACACAATAACATGAACAAAAAAACAGGGTAGCATAAATGAGATAATTGTTATGGATAAGTGCGCATGCTAGATTTGATGGAATAAATAATGAAATGCATTGGAAAGAAAGCTCCAATGGATGAGAAATCAAGAGAATGTTAAGGATAGACAGGCATGTGCACCAAAAACATATTGATGGCCCAATACTGAGTAAATAAAGAGTTGTTCATGCAAGTTCAAAAGAGAAGTGGAAAACCAATAAGGAATTGGAAATAAACTGTTAAAACACGTATTACGCTTACATATTAATAAGAACATAAGTTTCCATTGAACAATGTGGTGAAGCATGATCATATAGATTTTAATTGAAAATAATTTTTTTCTATAACTTCTAACATGAAGAACTATAATAAAATTCATTGATACTTTAAAACTTTATACTTAAAAAACCACTTTCACCATCTTTATAAGTCATTCGCAAAAACTCTTTATATGACTCATTCAGCATACACTTTGTGAACTCTCAGTTTTTTCTTCCCTCTTTTCATTCTACAACTCCACACATAAAAACAAAAGTTTCTTTTCGCCATTTCGCAAGTTTTGGAAATATATTTCGAAAAGTAAAGTGTTGATAGTTTGGAATGGGAACTTCAAAACTCTTAGTATAAAAAACAGAATGAAAACTCCTATGTTACGATAAATCGCTGAGAAGAAGAGGTCTTATGTGCTCATTAACAAGTAAAACACTACAATGACTTTTTGCGAAAGAAAGCTGGATGAAGTGATGAGGCGCTTCCCTTATTTCATTTCCCTTTCTGGTGAAAATTGAAATTCCAGTAATGGAATTGCACTATAATTAAGAATAAATATATTAAAAAATTAATGCATATAAAAGAAGTATCTCATAAACATCTTGCAGATATTGAGGATGGATAATAAACATCACCTGCTGATAACTTTCTAGTTCAGATATTGCTCGACGACCACTAAGCAGAACCTCTATCTGGGTCATTCGGGGGGTTATTAATGGGGAACGAGGGGTCAGGCTCCCAGCTGATGATGCTTTCTTGCTTTGAACGAGTGTTAATGCCCGTGCCTCACATGACATATTCAGTGAATTGTGAAATTCATCCAGGAGAAAAGAGTTATCAGCCTCATTAACACAATCCAGTGTGTCTTCAGAACATTGGCAAGACAAATTATTCCCTTTTGGTGACATCCCATCCAAGTCCTCTTGTACACTCGATGCAGGCACTGTCACATCCTCCGGGCTTCTTACCCCTGTGTCTGAGCTTTTTGGAGTCCATGACTCAAGTACTTTTTCCAGAGTCTCACAAATTCTTTCAAGTCGTTCATTTATAGACAAACCCTTTAAATCACATCTGTCGGCAACAGTACAGATTCTTGAGTGCTGCTCCACATGGACTGTGGGAATTTCAACTTCACAGATTCGGCAGATCAATGAATCCTCATAAGCCATATGGTGCTGGTCCCAAACCCCCCAATTTACTTTTTCTGATTTCAAGGTTTCTTCCACATGAGTTTCCGTATTTTCATGACTATCTACTTCTTTTTTGTATCCCAAATCCTCCACAGTATCCTTACAGGGGGAGTCAACAGAGTCATGTCCTATCCTATTTTTTTCAGCTGCAGATGGAAGTTTCCTCCAAGATGACATCTTAAAGCTTGCTGTTGATGAAGCATTACTCTTTGCAGTGCTAACCTCTTCTGAAGTATGGTTTTGTTTGTTCATTGAAGTGCTTTGTTCCTGTTCTTGAGTTTTAGAAGTTTTCCTCCCAACATTTTCTTTCACACCCGCTGATGACCCTAAAATGTTGTCTGGGTATACACCAAGGTCGCTAATCTGGTGTAAGGTCAAATGATCTTCATAACCATTTTCCTTTTGGAAATGTACAAGCCGAGTGCAGCGAGAGAGGATGAATAAGAGGCGTGTATGCAGTTGTTTCAGTGTACTCGTATGCAACTCTTGGCGCCGATCATCCAAGTTCTGTACAATGCCTTCACACTTTATCCAAAACTCACCAGGAGACATCTTCCTGCACTGGTTAGCTATGACAAGCAAATCTTCCAAACATGTTTTCCATTCTGGATGCGATTCTGAAGTCTTCTCAAGTATACCAACCAAATCTCCAGCAAAAATGCCTAAGTCAGTATTCACTTCTTCTTTCAATTTATCAAATTTCAATCGTACCATTACCAGAATTTCCTGAGAAAACATTTGGCATGCAAGTCACATAAGTTACGCAGAAATTAATTAGTGGGAAGAAAGAGATGAAACATAAATCTCACAAGCAGAAACAGGAGGCTACATGTGAACTTAACATACTTCCATGCGAGCAAAGGCGCGAGACTTCCAAAATGGAAGTGGTCGAACACCTCTGGAATCCAATTCATGAGAGAAGCTCTTAATATCTGGTGCACTTTTCTTACGGCCACTGGTTAGACGCAAAATGGCCTGGAAACGTGGAGACTGCATTTCCTTGGCAAAAGCTGCATGATAACCCTGCAAAAAGGTGAAATCAAGTTTATCAAGTGAGGCTTGGCTAGATTCTTTACTTTAACTGACATAAGGTTGACTAAAAGCTCAACAAAAATGCTTAAGAATTAAAAGAAAATAAAGAAAAAGAGAGAGAGATTAAAGAAAAAAAAGGAACTATTACCTCTATCCCTGACCTTCTTGGAGAAAGAGTTTTCAATGATTTTGAATGACTCCATTGAACCTTTTTACCTATAAACAGGAGGAGCATAGAAGGTATAACTCATTCTGTTTTTTCAAATTTGAAAACTACATTCGTTGTTGAACTGTGGATTTAATGGATCAAACGTGTGAAGTAGAAAGCAGACTTGTTCTAATGAATATCTTTCAAAATAATCTTCACAAAAAACATAAGGGGTAAAGTGAAGTCTTCAACCTCTGTTTAAGGCTGTAATACTAAACAACCATTCTCTTATACTTCTCATTAACAACTCTCAGTCATTCATATTAACCTATAAGGATGTTTTGAAACCTAAAGTGATAGTAATTATCTTAATATCGAGTTATGTAAATCAAATGCTCTTCAACAGGTACGCAGCATCAATCCTAAAGTAAAATTCAAATGTACATGCGAAAGAAATATAAAAATGGACTCATGGGAAGAACATGCAATTCCACCTAGTTCCACAGAAGTTGCCGGAGATTGCTTAAGTCTCGTATCGGGTCCATCATTTTCATGACTCTCCAAATCTTCCTGCTCAAGCGGCAGAGGAGCAGAGCGTGTCCTGATCTGATTGAGCACTAGTGTCGAGTGTGCGATGATATTAGAATTCCCAAAGTCTGAATTGCTTGTTCCTGATTCATCCCCTTCTACACTGGTTTTTTGCCTCACGGGAATCGGTGGGAATTTCCGCAGCTTGGAAACCGCCGGCAAATCCTCCGGTACCGGATTCTCTGGATTGCGGGACATTGCGGATTTCTTCTCATCTGGATTGCATTTTTGCAATCAATTTGCAGAAACGGGATGTTCTCGGAGCAGAAATTTGGGATTGAAATGTTATTTGGACGTTGGAATTTCGAGAGGACAAAGAGGGCGTGGGTTGGGTATTGGAGGGGTGGAGGTCGATCGAGCTTTTCGCGGGAAAGAGGAGGGAATTAGAGGAAGACACGTACGCGCATTCAAATCCGTTATTTCTTAAAAACGTGATTCCAACTACAAAAGTAGTGCATAATAGAGAAAACGCATTCACTATCACCACTATATAATTAAATGATAACGATATCGATTTGGTGAATCAAATCTTGATTTCTCAATTTAAAAAACATTTCCCAACGTGATAATTTAGTTCCCACGCTAAGAGCATCTCCAGGAGCTGGCAGATTTTCTCAACTATCGATTTATCCGCTCATAAGAATGAAGACGATTCTTTATAATTTAGGGAGTATTTAATAGAGAGCATGTAAATTATAAATAATCATATTTTCAATTCTCTCCAACACACTTTTTATATTTTATTTAGTTTGTTCTCTTTTTAATGTTTATTTATTATAGTATTTATTCTTTCTTTTATTTTTTGTATTTACTCCTAATTTATTTATTTAAATATATGAAGTAATAAATATTTTAATCTTACTTTCAAGAAAAAGAGTGTTGGAACTAATGAAATACTCAACACATTTAATTTTAAGTAGTTGTTGAGGCTCTTTAAATTTGAAGAGTTAAAATTGTTATGTAAAAATTTTTGTTAGTTTAAAGAGCTTGTTGGAGGTACTTTTTGTTGTAAGATTTTTTAAATTATACTCCCTCCGTCCCGGAGAAGTTGGTATATTTTTTTTGGCACGGAGATTAAGGAGTATAATAATTTAATGTAAAGTGAAGTAAAGTGAAGTGAGAGAAATAATATTTAATGTGTAGTGAGTAGTTGTATTAGAGGTGATATGTAGGGCCCATGAGAATAGATTAATTGTTTTTGTGTGGGTCCCATGTATTAAAAAGGAAATGAGTCAACTTTAGTGGGACAAACCAAAAAGGAAAATGTGTCAACTTCTATGGGACGGAGGGAGTAAATAATTTCTCATTTAAAAAGTCTTTAAGAGATGCTATAAATAGTTGAGTTGCGAAAGTTTTATTTATTTTTGTTGGAAAACTCACGTACATATCAGCACAAACCCTAACCATGCTTAGAGAGAAATCATACTTCTCTCCGTAGGGTTAAGTTGCAGCGGAAGAATACGTATGAACCGATTGGTACTTACGGATATACTGTGACTTTGGATCAAATCTTCAACACGGGGTTGTAAATTAATGTCCACGTTTAATCTGGACCATTTGAAGAGCTAGATTTTGCGTTGTGAATTCGGGAGAGAAAACACACTAAGAGAGAAAATGTGATCTTGCGTTCTATGTTCCGAAATCACGTCTGAAGCTCGTTCTGATAACTGCTGACGCAGTATCAAATATACCCCAAAAGAAGGAGTTAAAAAACTAACTTTTTAACTCCTTCTCTCTTTTATCCACTTTCTCTCATACGAGGATTTATTAATAATTAAATAATATTAATTATTATTTACATCTCCCACTCATATATGAAGTCAAAAGTCGCGTGACTCATTTTCTTCATGAATCATATACTCGTACAGATTAATACATCGTGTGACCCACGAGATATGAGTTTTTAACTGCTATACACTTGTTAGAGATATATAGCAACTCAACCAGTTTATCAAAGAAACTTAACAAGCTCGCTATACTTCAAAACTCTTGAACATTTAACATAAGTTGACATATCTCTTTTCAATCCTTGAACTTATCAGAGCATATTCAACCTTTTTGCAAAAAAACTATGTATTCATAATCAAGACCCTGCTTGATTGACTACTCAATGAATCACAATAGTATATATTAAATTAAGACGTTCTTCTCATCTCACTAAATATCTACAGTCTCCCACTATAGCTGCTTTCCTAGACATGCACCGCATTTTCGTTATTAACCATAGCTCTTTTGGTAACATGCTAAAGTAGTAGCATTAAAGTGAAGACTTAGAATATAGTAGAAAGTTATAAGGGTAACCAATAGATAAAGACTCATACTTTTGAGAAAATAGGGATAATTTTCTCAATCCTGTTGGGGTCAACTTAGCACATGTCATTTTCCTGAAACACATGTCACAATGTCTTTAACTTTCTTTCAAGAAAGCGTATGTCATATTTTATTTTATTTAGACATCGTGTAAATTAAAGTTCAAGTTTGTCCCATACACTTAACCCAGATATCCTCCCTCCAACGTATAGGATCTCTGTCGATTTAGCATACAATAAGTTGGATTAGATTCATGGCAAAATCTATCCCGATTACATTAATTATCGTAATCTCATCTCTATGCTCCCACTTAGCCAGAGACGATTGCTCGTATGAGAGAGCTAATCATAACTTGCCGACATACTATTATATATGAACCATCACATATAATTTATAAAACATATATGTATAGTTAAGCCATTAACTATTCCATTAACATACACAAACATATTCAATACATTGTTTTAAATCTTCCGCAAACCCAATCCCTTTACATGTTCTATGTATACATCTCCGGGAATTAGTTTGATAAAAAGATCTGCTAACATCAAACGAGTAGAAATGTAACTAAGAATCACTTTCTTCTTATCTACAATATCTCTAACAAAATTGAAATTCGTGTCAATGTGTTTGATTTTTTCATGATATTTGGGGTCTTTTGTGTAAGCAATAGCTGCTTGATTATCACAATTAATTAAAACAGCTCCACTAGAGTGTTTGAGACCTCCAAATATTTCATGAATCTTCTCAACCAAATGGCCTCTTGAACTGCAGATGCACATGCCACAAACTTGCCTTCCATAGTGGACAGTATTATGCAAGTCTATTTCTTGCTACACTATGAGATTGCTCCATTATTGAGCAAGAAGACATAATCGGAAGTTGATTTACGTTTATCTAAATCACCGCTCTAGTCAGCGTCTATATGCTCATTCAATGTACTGTTATTCCCTTGATAACAGAATGAATAATCTGCAGTTAATCATATTGACATATGGTACTCTGGCCATTTCATTCTTTTCGCCTTGAGTCTTGGGACACATCCGCTGACTCAATGATTCGCCATTCACAATAGAAGTATCTATAGGTTTGCAGGTGTCCATCTTGAATCGTTCTAAAAGGTTCTTGATGTAAGACTCTTGAGACAAACCCAATAATTTATTTGAATGATCCATATGGATCTTCACACCAAGTATGTACTCTGCTTCATCCATATCTTTCATTTCGAAATTCGAAGATAATCATCCTTTTATGGTTTCAAGATACTCTTTGCTATTTTCAGCTAGCAGTATGTCATCCACATACAAGGATAGAATCACAAAACAATCATTTGACTGTTTAATATAAACACAGTGGTCTTCATTTATCATAACGAAGTTATATGAGATGATCGTAGTGTGAAACCTCAAATACCACTGTCTAGAGGATTGTTTGAGCCCGTAGATCGACTTCTTTAATCTACAAACTTTATCCTCTTGACCTCGAAGAATAAATCCTACAAGCTATTGCATGTAGATTTCTTCTTCTAATTCTCCATTGAGAAATGCGGTCTTAACATCCATTTGGTGTAACTCTAAATCCATCCTAGCTACTATAGCCAGCAGTAGACAAATCGAGGCAAACCTCACTACAAGTGAAAAAGGTTCTTCATAGTCTATACCCTCTTGTTGAGTATAACCTTTTGCCACTAGGTGAGCTTTATACCTCTCTATTGAGTCATCAGCCTTTCTTTTTGATTTTGTGAATCCATTTATTCCCAATTGTCTTTCGTCCCTTTGGAAAATCTACAAGTTCCCAGACTTGATTTGACTTCATAGACTCCATCTCCTCTTTCATCGCTTTCATCCATTTCTCCTTTGCTGGACAAGTCCGAGCTTTTTTGACATTTTTGGGCTCTTCCTCATCAACAGGAGAACATATCTCCATTTTCTGGTGAAACAAAGAAGACATGTCCTTCAATATCATAATGCCCTTTAGGCACATGTTTCCTAGAAATTTTCCGAAATAGCTATTGATTGTCTTCTGTAGACAAAATGCTCTCATTGGGAATCGTCTGATCCTCAATTGGCAAATATCTATCAAGATCCATACCATCAGCTAAGATACTCTCACTTGGATCTTGTAAGTCTTGGTTTTCTACTACCTCGAAAATAGGTTCAGCATCCCTGATGCCCCCTCTACTAGGAAATTCATTTTCCAGAAAATGAGCATTACATGATTTTATCTCAGTTAAGCTCCCATCCTGATCTCCTATGAACACGTAACCCTTAGAATGTTCGCAGTATCTTATGAAGATACAATTTTTGCCTCTAGGACCAACTTTCCATACTATCTCGATGAATTATATACGTAAGCTGCTAATCCCCAAGCTCTAAGGTTACTCAAGTCAGGTTTTCTACCCGTCCAAAGTTCATATGGAGTCAAAGCAACTGACTTAAAAGGCACGCGATTAAGCACATAAGCTGTCGTAATTAACGCATCTCTTCAAAAAGAGATAGGTAGATTAGCTTATGCCATCATGAATCTAACCATCTCCAACAAAGTTCTATTCCTTCTTTCAGCAACACCATTTTATTGAGGTGTATAAAGAACAGTTAATTATCGGATTATACCCTTTACATTACAAAATTCCTTAAATTGTTCTGAAAGATATTCTCGTCCTCTATCAGTTCTTAAAACTTTGATAAATTTGATTTTTTTATTTTCAACTTCACTCAAGAATCGTCTAGAATAATCTAATGCTTCAGACTTATGAGTTATCAAATAGACATATCCAAAACGTGAATAATCATCAATGAACGCAAAGAAATTGTGAGCTCCATGTCTTGCTCTCACATTTACAGGACCACATGTATCAAAATGGATTACTTCTAATGAAGATTCAGATCTAATAGCTTTACCAAAAGGTTTTCTAGTCATTTTTCCAGCAAGACAGTGTTCGCATTTGGATAATTCAACTTTAGAAGAAAGATTCAACAATCTTTCTTTCACAAGTTTACTCATCCTATCTTGCCCAATATGACCTAATCTAATATGCCAAACATCATCATTAATATTTGCATTACTTGAAGAACAAGTTTTTAGCCAATCTGAATAACCCATCAGTCATATGTCCAGACGCATAACAAGCATCATCAATGCTAATTACCACAGTGCCGTTAGTAAATAATACATCATAACCCAAATTAAGTAGAACTAAAACAGAAATTATATTTCGCGTGATCTCCAGAGTATAAAGAACATCATATAGAATAAATGCTTGACCATCATTAAGGTCCAATTTGTAAGTCCCAAATCCTTTGACTTCGACTTGAGCATTGTTTCCTACATATATCCACCTAGTCCCCTTTGGAACACGACATAAATCTACAAAAGCTCCTCTGTCTCTTGTCACATGGTCTGTTGTTCCTGAGTCTATAGTCCACAAAGGATAAGAATCAGACAGCAAGATGGTACTCGAGATATTAATTTCATACAAAACAGAATATAATGAATCTACATTGTCCCTCCTGGGCTCAGGACATTCAAGAGCATAATGACCAAGCTTACTACAATTGTAACATGGCATCTTGATTTTATCCTTCTTATTCTTTTTTTTCACGCTTCTTTTGCTTTTTCCATTCATCAGTTTTAGTTGTTGGATAATTGTCAGTCTTACCACCACCACCACCAAATCGTCTTCCCTTCTTTCCCTTCTTCCAATTCCTTTTCCTTTTGAAGCCCGAAGCTCCTTTAGAAGTAGAACCGGCATAGAAGGCCCCAGAAGAAGGCTTTGAGGCTCCGAGCCTTTCATCTTCTAGCTCAACATGACGAGCATCATCATTGAAAGTTTTAATGCTTTCATTATGGATAAAGTTTCCTTTTAGATGTTCCCAATGATCAGGTAAAGAGCAGATCAGGGCTTGGATTTGCTGTTCATCAGAGAGTATATGACCGATGTCTTAAGTTCGATAATTATATTAGACATCTCCCTAGATGTTGTCTAATGTTATGATCTAGTTTCCTTTTGTAAGTATCGAATTTAATAGTCAACTGCCTAAACCTTGTAACCTATGTACCACCATACTTCTCATGCAGGTACACCCAGATATCATGTGCGATGGGATTTTGCTCACATTCATGAATCATCACATTGATTACTGAGCTTACATAATACCTCGTGCAATTGAATTTTTCTTTTTCCATGCCTGGTACGCTTCTAGGTCACGTCTCCCTTGGTTGGGCCTGGATCATCCATCACTTGGTTTATAGCATCCGATGCATCGTGTTCATCCAATACGTATTAAATTTTATGATGCCATGTATTATAATTGTCACCTTTGAGTTTCTCACCTTTGTTCAATTCAGCGACAATAAATTTTGATGCTATGATCTTTGTTAGAAATTAAAGTGATTCAGTATGTTAATAATATTTTATTATGTCTTACGTTAAGCCAAACAGAGACATATCAATAAATAACACAAGACTTAATCTCGAAAAATAGTTCGGAGACTACTAACCATCAATCTCATCATGTGTTATAATATTAGATTCTTGCTTCAAAATGTAAAAACACAATGTTCAGGTGATTAACAAAATAACATTGAACAACCACTTATAAACAAAACTTAAACAACCATCCACAATAGCAAAAACACCGAGTTTGACAAGTCATGAAAAATAAATTCTAATGAACTCTCTGAGTTACCAATTAGAAATTACAATGGAAATGAATTAAGGAGATCCACTAATTGATCTTCCTAATTTATCACTAGATTTTCAATAATGTTCCCAATCAAATTTTTAGTCTCCACACTAAAGATAGCTTGCCCTAAAGGATCCATATGAGGATTCTTTATCTGATACTTCTTTCGACCACTCAGTCTTAAAAAGTCAGAACGTCAAATTCTTCCCATCCTTAAGCAGACTAATCTTAGTGCCTGTGTTATATCTTCTGCTTCAGAAGCCTCGACCAAATCATAGATAACAAAATAACCAATAGGTTCCACTTTGTAAGTCTCTCACTGAACCCAAAAATCCTTTTGTAGGTAGGGAGGCAAAGTGTTAGCCCAGGTCTTAGGACTAGCAATTTGATGATACATACTATGTGAAATCTGTCTGCAATAAATTAATCACAATGATTGGTTGCACAGTTCAAACAAATCTATTGTGTGGTCCCTTATATTGTGTGTTGGCTTAATTTCATAATTCAGAAATTCATGGAGGACTTCATCCTTAGTCCTAATGTCTTCCTCTGTAATTGTTCACTGTCCTGACATGTCTCTGAAAAAAACTAGCAACAAAAAAAAACAAAGTGTTAGTCAAACTATGTCACGTGAATTTCCTCTCCTTATAATGCATATGGAAACAACTTTCCAAGATGCAATAGGCATATTCACAAGTGAATAAGTCTAACTCACTTTGAACCCACTTTCATAGGCTACAGGAGTTTGAACAATTTTAACACAATTCTACACCTTGAATTTAGAATTAAATAACATACTAAGATGCATTATTATCAAAAATTACAACCAAATAGCCACCACATAGGTTTGTTTTCAATAAATATGTCACAAAATGAAGTAAAACTACACATACACACTAAAGATGACGTCAAACGCTTTTGAAAATGTCATCATTGGACTCCACATGTCGGAATACGTTGGAACATTACTGGAAAACGCGTGACGCACCGCCATGCGATCGGACGCACTCTCACGCGCCGACTGCCGGTATGCTGCTCACCGGCGTGTGTACCTCACACACCACTGCCAGAGTCAATAGCCAACGGCACGTGGGCTTTACGCGCTACTGCTGGAGCCCACGCACCACGCCGAAGTCACCGGTCACCGGCGCGTGGGCTTCACGCGCCACCACCGGAATTTCCGTCTGCCGGCGCGTGACATTCACGCACCACCACTAGTCACCTGACATCCGGTGGGTTCTGGTCCCTGTCCGGTTCACCCCTGGTCCGGCATGGTCTGACCGATCCGGCCCGGTTTGACCCTGTCCAACCCAATTCAGAGACAACTATGTTTTAATTATGAAAAGGTCCTTGAGCTTTCTCTAAATTTAAAAAACATACCTTTAAAGTCTCTGAAACTTTGTAGTTTTGCCCAAACACGAAAAAAATTTCAAAAAATCATAACTTGAGTTTTAGAAGGCCAAAAAATACAAAAAATAATACTGACGGACTCCTCTCGACGAGATCTTTCCAGTGGTATAATTAAAACAAAGTTTTACTTTTACAAAAAATGACGAAAAATAACACCCTTTAACAATTAATGGTGAAACAGAACGTCATGTACACATAGCCACTGGTAACAACGTAATCTGCCTCAAACTCGCATTAATGGCCCATCAACGTCACACAATACAACAATCATATAACATCAAAACTAGAATCAAGTATGAGCATATAAATCATAAAGGTAGAAAACTTAAAACCATGAAAAACAACACGGAGTACCAACCATTTGCTCTGATACCAATGTTGGAAAACTCACGTACATATAAGCACAAACCCTAATCATTCTTAGAGAGAAATTATACCTCTCTCCGTGGGTTAAGTTGCAGCGGAAGAATACCTATGAACCGATTGGTACTCACGGATATACTGTGATATCTGGATCAAATCTTCAACACGAGGTTGTAGATTAATGTCCACGATATGATGTTAATCTGGACAATTTGAAGAACTGGATTTTGTATGTGAATTCGGGAAAGAAAACTCATAGAAAAAAACGTGATCTTGCGTTCTATGTTCCGAAATCATGTCTGAAGCTCGTTCTGATAACTGCTTATGCACTATCAAATATTCCCCAAAAGGAGGAGTTAAAAAAACTAACTTTTTAACTCCCTCTCTCTCTCTTATCCTCTTTCTCTCTTATGTGGATTTATTAATAATTAAATAATATTAATTATTATTTATAATTTTTTATTTTTTCATAGCGTACTCTAGGTCGGTCTCCAAGAAGTTTTTTTTAATGAGAGGTAAAATCATACATTCAAGTCCTATCTGTTTGAGCTGCTAATTTGGGTGATAAAAAAGAAAATTTAGCTAATAAATCTGTCACTTTGTTAGCCATACGACGAATATGAGATATATATTGAGGAAATTAGGGTGCTCCATCAATAAACTCTCCTCATCCACTAGAATTTTATAGTATCAAAATGAAATTGTTGAACTGTAACTACTTGAACAACCAATGAAGAATTAGAGAACACATAAACTCGCTCATAACCACAATCTATACAAAATTGTAGGCCAAATAGATAGCACTTAATTCTTCGAACAACACTAATAGAGGCTCACTAATAGGAATAGTTGCTGGTGCTACGATTGCATCAATGTGATTTCAGACAATAAAATCCACTCCAAAACATCCCTTGTTTGGGTTGAAGGCTGCATCAACATCTAGTCGGAGATCTCCAATATTAAGCTTGATCCACTTTTCTACAGTTTTCACTTGGTATTTTATTTGCAACTTTAAACTCTTCAAGAAATAACAACACCCAATCAATAGAGGGCATCAGAAACTTAATTATAGGATCATTGCGAGCTACACAAATATTCTTTCAAATTGCCCAACATGCCATTGCAAAAATTTCAATTTGTAGAATAGAAAAGTGATTTCAAATAGCAACTCCACATTCAAGAAAATCACATCCATCAAAGTTCATCAGGCAACTCCACATACAAGATTCTTTCCAAAAATTCCTTAAGACATGATAAAAAAAATTAGACAATGAGATGCAGTTGTTGATGCTTTTCCGCAAAGTCCATATTGCTCTATAGTTGGGATATGATGGCGTACAAGATTAAAGGGAACTGCAATAAAATTTCTACATGCTTGCTAAAAGAACACTCACACTGTTGGGTATCACGGTCATTGACAAGTTAGTGGAGACAAGGGCTGCTTAGGTTTCCTGAGTTTGTCTTACGAGAAGAGCCAATGTAACACAGTGATAAAAAGCAAAAATCCGCAAAGGATTAGAGCCAACAACCCACTGGAGGAACTTATCACTCAAACACTCTAACAACCTCTCTATTTCATCACACCGGTAACTGAAGGCGAGAGGCCTTTTATACCGAGTAGAAAGGGAGGAGACTAGTAAGAGTTAGAGTTCTATTAGAGTGTAAGGTGATTGTCGTTATTTTCACCTAAATTTTAATATTTTTTATATGTATTTTCATATTATTTTATCTTATTCTGTGTGTATTTTGGTGATGTTATGTGTTATTATAGAAATGTGTGAAAATAAACTTAAACGTATGAAAACAGGTGAAAACAAAGCAAAATGGAGACGAGAGCTGAAACGGGAAGAAGAGTGCACAACTCGACTCGAACACGAGTCGAGTACAACACTCGAGTCGAGCTCTGGAGTCCAACACGAGTCGAGCTACCGAGGTCGACCACCGATTGTCAACTGTACACATCAGACACACTTGCTCGATACCCCCTATGCCCGAGCTTTGATACTCGAGTCGAGCTTATGCGAGGAACACGACTCGAGCTCCATAAAACACTGCAACCTGTCGAGAAAACTCGTCCCAAATTGAGTCGAGCTGTAGAGCTCAAGTCGAGCTCGGAAAAATATCTAAAAATTATTCAGTGAGCTTCTAGAAGGTTTCAAGGGATATAAATACACCCATTATCAACATTTCCACCAGAATTCGAAGGGTTTGAGCTGCACACACATATCTCACATCATTTTGGTCATTTTACACCATCATTTTCATCCATTCTTCATCCATATCATCTATCTATCATCCTTCCATCAAAACCACCATCCAAGTAAGGAAAAGAAGTAAGGGAGAGAGGAGAATTGCAAGGAAAGGAAAGAGATCACCAGTGGAGCAATTCAAGGGAGTTTTCATCCAATTCTTGTACTAAACCTTATAGTTTCAACATGGTTTATAAAGATACAATGGTCTATGTTGTTTTCTTTAAGATTATGGTGTTGGTAATCTCCTTTGTGAGATTAGCAACATTAATGGTGTTAGATAATTTTGGGATTTATGCATTTAAATTTATGTGTTGATTGGGTTTATTATTTTATATCATTGATGTTGTAGATCTTGATGTTTATGATGATTTGTGTGGTTTGTTGTTTTAAGCATGTGATGAGATTGAGAAATCAATTATGTGTTTAGAATAATTAATTGAATCATTTTTTTATACACTTCATGTGCATTAATCTAAAATGAGATAGATATATCCTTTTGGATTTAGAATCTTTTGATAGAACATTCGATTGGTTAGATTGAGAGGTTGATTGATCGGGGGTGAGGGGACATTCAAATTAAACATAGTACCTAGTTGGAATTGTTTGTTTGAACTCAATTCTTTGAGCCATTTTGAGACCTTAACAAGGATCTACATCCTATCCATTTTGAGAGAGAGTTTAGGTGGAATTAGTGATTTCCTCCTAATTATTTACCCATTATACACGTGAATTTGATGCATAAATCCTAGAATTGCCACACCCCTGTTGTTAATCTCACTTTTACTTAACTTGGAACAACACTCATCTTCACTTTATCTTTGTTTGTTTGATCATTCATTGTTTATTTGCCTATATTAATTTTAATTACTTGTTTGAACACACTGAAATCCAATCATGATTCATCTCTATAAAATTACAAAAAATGTGAGATTGCGTAAGCTCTAGTACGTGCCTCAATTGGGTTCGATAAATTAATTTCTTGGACACTCATTGTACACAACGGTAGAGTATTTCTTGCTCTATTTACACGTAAACAAAATTATGATCATAAGGGAAAAGTATTCGAGCCATACTAAATTAAAAGCAGTCCAAACCCAAAGAGAAAGAAGACAAAAAATTGGGCCATACAATAGAGCCTAAAGGGTCCAACAATTCTCCACCTTGTCCCAAATTCATATAGTGTAGGAGTTCATCATCGCACCTTTCCGGACAAACCTGCACATTTACAAAATACAAAGTTTAGTGTATAATCCATTTTGCCATACACGAAGTAAGGCAAAATAGTGATACAAAGTCAGAGGAAGGGAAATGCAACAAAGGCAAATGACACAGAGTCATAGATTCAAAATATCATAGATATATAAAGAGCAGAGCACAAAGCTCATATGTGATCATAGAGATCATGAACACAAAGTTCAAAGGGTGATCACAAAAATTAGAACACAAAAAAACATAAGTCACATGCGCAGACCAAAAACACAAAAAAAAGCTATAGCAATTAAAAAATCACGAAGACACTCCAAAAAGAAGCACACACGGATAAACCTTATAATCTAACAAGAGCTACTAAAGCTTAGATTTATTCAACATGTTCCATCTCACTAAGAGACACAAATAAGCATATAATATGCACATAAACACAAACAATACCAATAAATAGTAAACAATAACTCCACCTCACTAGAAGGTAGCAATCAACAACAAAAGCAAGTTTAAGAAATAAACATGTTAGACATAAAATATATTTCAAAGTAATTTTCACAAAGAGAATACACATAATTTCAGGTAAACAAATTTCCACACAAATATGCATAAATAATAAGCCACTAAAAAAACATACAAAGTATTTGAAAGAAACAATTAAATATACATGATCATAAATCAGAAAACATCACCATAATTCACAGATTCAACTGCAACATTTTCTTGATCACTAATATTATCCTTCTTGGGGTGGGATATTTATTGGCATAATGACCACGTTCATGAAAATTATAGCATCTCCTATTCTTACCCTTATTTTTAGGCTTAGCCTTAACATGCATAATACACCAGAGTGAGTTTCATTCTGTAACATCCCATAAATTTCACATGCGTATTTTATTATGCCCCATTCTCTAAGGCCCAAAAATAAGATTATACTCCCAACTCAACCCATCTTTTCTATCGGCTTTAAGTAAAAGGAAGGAAAAATAGAATTGAGATCTTTCCTTCCCAAAACCAAATCGTCACTTTTATTGTTCATCAAGAAAGATCATCCCCTACAAATCAACTCTCCTAACTAGGGAAAGTTTGTCAAATCCTGCAAAAGAGTATCTGATAGGGTTTTGTACAGCCACACACACACACACACACACATACACACACATATATATGATGCTTCATTATATTTTCTTCTCACCTAAACATCACTTCTCACGCGGTTGCAAAATAAGAGAAAGGGTAAAAGTTTCTCTAATCTCTTCATTTTCTACTTTTTATCATTGAAACCCTAACCCTAATTCCTTTCATCCACAACTCTTATATGTTTTAGATTTAATCATAATATTACGTATTTGGTTAGTAATGTTTAGTCGTGTGATTATAGGCTTTGGAGGAGAGTCAGAGCGTGACGTGTAGTATTTGTGTTAAAAACTTCTCAAGGTTTAAGGTGGGAATTTCTCATCTTATATTTGTTAATTATTTCATATATGATTATTTATTATAAGTGAATTATTATCATGTTATGATTTTTATTTAAAGTATGTGAATTGATATATGCAATACAGGTATTGAACCGTAATGGTACCCTACCAATGTCACGGGTATTGAACCGTAATGGTGTCCTACCAATGTTACGGGTAATGAATCGCGATGTCGTATCTTTTATGTCATGAATAATGGATCAAAAGGTGCCTTATCAATATGTCAGGAATTGTATTGTAGGTGATTTAAATTATTGCATATTAATTATTGACTTGTATGACAAGATTAATTTTCACTGAGCTATGGTTGCTCACCCCTATATATACCCTCTTTTAGATTAAGTTTGGCGATAGCATACGAGTGGGGACGCGTTGGCCAAGAGACTTGATACTTTTTTTTAATAAATTGCAGTTTATGTGACTACGTATTTTGATGTTTATGTTTTCTTATTTTAACTTATGGGCATTAAGAGAGTCAATGGGATTTTGTTTTATCTACGAAATATTATGCATTTTGACGTTTGTCGTGAAATGAATGTTCTGGTAGACGTACTTATTTACAATGTCGTCTTTATGTGTTGTGCGTTGTTTGCATCAGTAAAGGAGTAGTCGAAATTGGAATTCTGATGCATATTATAATTTGTTCTTTTAAATTGATAGCCTATTTGCATAATGTATTGATTATTTAAAATGTGTTCGGTGGACTCGTGTCACACTAGAAGGAGTTCTCAGATTTGAATTGAGTTTTGTACTGCCACATGATATTGAATTAAATAATTATGGTGCTTAATGAGTGTGGGTTATCAGTGGAGTTATCATATGGAAAAACTTTAATTACATTATTTAAGTTGAATGTTATTAATTTCAAGGGTAATATGTTATTTTCTTTTATTTGTTTATGGAATCTAATGACTGAGAATCCTTTTCTTCAAACATAAATCACCCCTTCTAATAATTCTGATGGACACTACAATAATATTCATTACAGAGTTTGGCTTATAAAGCCTAAATAAAACCAGAACAAAAACTGAAACATAACTGAACCTATTCTTACAAGCAACTTTGCGAACTTTCGTCTTTTTAAAAATAGTTAACCTTTCATTTTTAATTAAATATAATTAGTTTTGGCAAAAGTTCCTATGTCCCAGGGCACACGGATTTAAACTCATGCACCCAAACCTGACCTTGCCCATACCCTAACCCGACCCAGAATATATAAGGAAAAAAACCTAGATTCATTTCACTCGTCACCCATCTGCAATCTCTCTAATTCCCAAATACTCTCTTTAATTCTCAAACGTATAGGATTCCTTCTCGTCTCTATTCTTTGGTAATTCCTCACTGTCGATAATGACAGTGTATGTGGTGGTACTGTCGATTCAAAGTTTTGATCGTTGAATTGCTGTCGACTATAGAATCGTAAGGTTTTTCACTCTCCTCTACAATCTAGACATATGTGTCATTTTCTCCTAAATATTTTTTATATTTCTTATTTCTGTAGTTTCGTTTTCTGATTTGTCAATGTATGAAAAAATTTACAGCCTTAAGAATTCATTTAAAATCGTGTAGTTTTCATTATTTACTTTTATAGATATCAACAAGCATAGTTTCTGCTCATATTTGTTATATATAAGGATATTTGAATTGAATCAGGTGAAAATTTTTCGCTGACTACATATTTAGATGTTATGGTTTAAAGATTTAGAAGTTAAAACTAGTTTATGCTCTTATGCATTTGTCCTTATTAATAGAAAATATATTTACTATGTTGTAAATAACTACAGTTTTGTTATCTTGTCTATTTGTGTTAGGTTTTGGAGCATGAAGGAATAGATTATGAAATCCACAAGCTCATTCTTGCATGCATTAGGAATTTTATAAAAAAAAAATCCATGGATTCTCAATTTTTGGTGCTATATACTTGTATATGATTATGTACTTGCATATCCTAGATTCTCTCATATAAACACTCTTTAAGATTATACTACATTGCATGTCGCATTTGACAAAAATTTAAAGTACACTATTTATGAATTTTAGATGCGTATATAACATCAAAAGATTGCAGGTTTGTTTGAAGGAATGGAAAATAACCCCATTATCCCCATTTATGGCATCATCCCAAAAAATGAAGAGTAGTAGTGTGAATGGAAATATAAAATTATTCATTAATCAATTCCAGTTGATTTTAATAACTCCAAAGTAGAACTATGAATTTTGTTGGGCATATGCAAGTGAAAAATGTGTCTTGAATGATTACTTGTATGCTTCCTTATGGATGATTTTAGAGATCAAAGTCTATCTTTACCACCCACTCTGCTGCAATTTGAAAATGGATGATTATATTTTTGTTGTCTAGTTTCTTGTGCACTTGTGGGCTCTTACTCTTTCCATATCAGCACAAAACATTAGTAATGATGATATCTAATACTAATGCAATTTTTCTCACTTGGATAAAAGCTTTTACAACACACTGAAATTGCTCATGAATTAATCCAATTATCAACTAGCTAGATTGAGGTTTAATCACGTCAAACACTTGTATTCATACTTTTTTTAATTAAAAAAACAATTGTCCTAATAAGATATTCTATAATTTATTATTACTTAGTATCCTATTTTATATAATTTATTTAATTTCAAGTTTTTGCTATAATGAGATCAAAACAGTATCCTCTTAGACGTGTGACCAATTTGAAGCAAAAGAAGGATCCAACACATAAACCTATGGACTAATATTATTGTTGTATAAATAGTATGTAGTTGTAAAGGGTATATTGTTGATGAGTAAATGTTATATTGCTGATGAGTAAATGATATATTGTTGTCATGTAAGAGTATGGAGTTTAATGCTCGTATTTGTTTATAGTATTTTAAGCTTATGTTATTACAGTATTATAACATGGTGTAAAGAGTATATAATTATTATGTAAAGAGTAAGTGTTTAAATTTATGTTATTAAGGTATTATAACATGGTGTGAAGAGTATATATAATGTAAAGTGTATATTTTTTTGGTGTAAATAGTATGTAGTTGCAAAGAGTATATTGTTAATGAGTAAAAGGTATATTGCTGATGAGTAAAGGGTATAGTGCTGATGAGTAAAGGGTATATTATTTTCATGTAAAAAGTCTAGAGTATAGTGCTTATGTTGTTGACATTGTTTTATGTTTATGTTATTAAGGTATTATAACATGGTTGTAAAGAGTATATTATTGTTATGTAAAGGGTATATTGTTTCCATGTAAATAGTATGTAGTTGCAAAGGGTATATTGTTGATGAGTAAAGGGTATATTGTTAATGAGTAAATAGTATATTGTTGTCAAGTAAAGGGTATGGAGTTTAGAGCATCTGTTGTTGATAGTTTTTTAAGTTTATGTTGTTAAGGTATTATGGCATGGTGTATATGGTATATGATTTTACACAAAAGGGTATGTCACTCAATACTAAAGGATACAAAATTCAATAACAATATAAGAAACACTTTAAACGATTAGAACTTAATAGAGGGTATATTGTTATCATGCAAATATTTGGAATACAAGTTAATAAAGTGTAAATGGAGGGTATTCCATTGTTGTTTTCCTGTAAAATTTAATTCAAGGTATTACATCATAACAACATGAATATAAGTATAATAATTGCATTTAACAATATGTTTTCAGTAAAAGAATTTCGTAATTAAAAAAAATGTTTACTCATACAAAATTTAAAAAATGTAATAATTCATTAAAATCTGTCACAATATTTAACTTGTTACATTACTAAATTAAATGAGAATTTGAAGTTTTAGGTTCAAATTCCTTTACTAGTTTTAAAGTTTTTCCTTGATTTCTTTTTATTTTTTTGGAGCTGGTTTTTTATCCTCTTCTTCTTCCCTTTTGTAACTGAACTAATTGGATAGAACACCATATTAGATAAATTCTTGTTTTGAACAATGATTGTGCTGAAAAAGTCGATGAATAAGATCACAAATATCATCTTGAGATGATGAGAGTAAAATAAGATCTGCATATGAACAATTACCTTATTAACTTAAGTGCACAATAGAAGGTACAACAAATAATGAAAAAAGAAACATAGAGCATAGGTACAGTCATTACTGCTAAAGGGTATATATGATATATAAAATGAGAGTAATTTCATTAATGCCAAAGAGTACAATGGATACTTCTAAAACGTATGATAGATTTTCTTAAAGGGTATAATGTAATAACCTAAAGTAATATAATTTTTTTATCATAATTAATTATTCTTTAGTTCAGTTATCAACATCATCTCAATTAATTACTACTCAATAACCTAAAGTATAATCTTAGTGTAATAACCACATTTCGAATTAAATAATGTATTTTCTGCATAATTACTACTCATGATAATAACAAAAAAATTGCAATTCATTATTGTGGAACATCAGCAATGTGATTTTACATAGCATATGTAAATGTCAAGCCAACATCATCTCAAATTTCAACAATGTCATACATTATTACTTCAAGCAACTTCACAACATATCTACTCCAAGTATATTAATTTGAACTCAATTGATCAAACAAATATTCATCATTAAAATTGTACCTTTTTATAAATGTACATCGATGAAATGATTGATCCAATTGTCTTGCGAGATTCAAATGTAAGCATAATATCCAATTACTAGCTACCTACTCTAATATTTATACATATACACCTCTCATTATTCTACTCTATTAATTTACTTAATCATACATCTATGCATAATGTTTTAGGTTTTCTATGTTGCAAATTTATCACACCAATGAACAACTGCTGCCCACTAAATGTACAAACAACTTATTCATTTCTAAACAACTCAAATTGCTTCATACAAGAAAAATTAATAATTTTAGGATTTTTCCAATCAACTACTCCTCCACTATCATCTCAATTACAAAATTCGGATTCAGTAGATTTCAAATTTTAGAGTTCTACCGTAGTATATCAGAATTGAAAAATCATATCTAATCCTTATTATTACAATTGATTACAATGAATCTATTCGGTTGTATCTCCAAACAAAGAGTTTATCCTAACCCTACCCCAAGAATCCACCCCCTCATACACAAAAATTCAAAAGTGGGTTTAATCATGAAGAGAAGAAAATATAGCGATAATGAGGACATGAGATCCATAAGGATTGCAGTTCATCTTTAATAAATAATTACACACGAGGTTCATTATTGTAGAACTCAAATTACCTATTTTCTGAACAAGAAGGACCCGTCGGAGAATAAAGGTATGAAATCTAGATTGTCAACGATGATCGGAATTTTGCTTCTGGATTTCAACGATGAAGCTGGAATTGAATATATTGAATTGTGAGATATGTATGAAATTGAAAGATGAAGGTATGAAATCTATGTTTCTCCTTTCTTGTAGAGAAGAATCGCAAGCAACTGAGAGAAAAGAACCGCACACATTAGCACCCGGACACACAAGATACTAACTCATCACTTTTTCCATTTTTTTAAAAAAATTGTTAATAACCTTCTTAAAGATGTATTTAAATTAATTAATTATATAAAATAAAATAAAATATATTTAATTCACGCCCCATTAGTTTGCGTTGATGCGTCTTATTTAAGTGGTATAAATTTTGGGGTGTGACACATTCTGATTTAAATCATGCTCTTTACTCTTTATACCATTAATCACAACATCTAAAGTAATATCATCTCTACCGTACTTAACAGCAGATTTAACATCATTGTAAGATTCAAGAATAGCATTCTAGAGCACAATTGGAGAATATTCATCAATATGCTTGTCACCAGTCTATTTAATATCTAGAATAAACTTAGTAAACACATCAAGATTTCAATATATTTGTTTAGATCAAATCTAAAATGAAAGAACTTTTCAAGCAAAAACAATTTACTAGGCAAGGAAGTTTTAGTATATAACTCACCCAATTTATCCCATAAATCATACACACCAACCTTCCTCAACATGGAGTCAAATAAATTCAAGATAATAGCAGACAAAACAAGTTCATTCATTTCAGTCTTTTTAGCATCAGTAATATCCTTCTCATAAGAGTGATCTATAGCTTTAAATACCCGTTGTTGGATAAGGATACACTTCATTTTCTGTTTTCAAATACTGAAGTCACCTTTTTCATTAAAGGGAGCTTGTCCAAAAGACGATGGAGAAGTCGTAGGTATTCAAAGCTACGTAGAACAATCACAAAGAAAAAATAAATAAATAAAAAATATGTCACACACAAGCGGGCTGAGGCTATCCTAGCTTACAAGACGATTTATCGAATTCGCAAGGGGTCACTCAGGGCTTGAAGAGTACCCTAGTCACATACAAAGCAAATAAAAGAGCAAATAAAGGCAGAAAAATTAGATTTGTAGCAGTGGAAGATATGCCCAAGAATGAGATTTACAAAAGCAAATAAGATCACTTAGAGGACCAGTCGCCTCAAGTATCAGTCACAAATCCTAAAATGTTCTAACAACATTGAATTCCAAAACCTAACGTCACAATTAGTGACACTAATCAACTGAAATAATAAAGGAGTACAAGCCAAAATACCAGAGCGGTGTCTCGAATGAGACCACTGTACCACCACAGCACCAACGAGCCACCAGCATGTTAAATAATTTAACAGGGACAGATCCCTCAGAGACAAGTTCGAATGCCAACACAAATAATAAGCCTTCCCATGTTGGAGCAACATAATGTATGGCTACCAAACTCGAATCTAAAATAAGATATCGAACAAATCAACGATTCCAAGTCAGAAAAAATCATATTTATAAAACAACACAAATAGATCAATTCAATAGAACAAGAAAAGAGGCTCCCTTTCACATAGAGTCTGAACAAATCAGCAAGAGCCTAACGAACAGCATAGCACTAGAGCCAATGGAGGACCGACCTACCGAATCTGATACCACTGTTGAGTATCACGATCGTCAACACATCGGTGGAGACGAGGGGTGCAGATTTCTTGAGTTTGGCTCATGAGAAGAGTCGACGTAACACTTTCTACTTCGTCACATTGATAACTGAAGGTCAGAGGCCTTTTTATACCCAATAGAAAGGGAGAAGACTAGTAAGAGTTAGGGTTCCATTAGGGTGTAAGGGAAAGGGAGTCGGGCCATGCTTAATTAAAAGTGGTTCAAACCTAAAGAGAAAGAAGACCGGAAATTGGGCCACACAATAGAGCTTAAAGGGTTCAACACTTACTTTTGGAGGAATTGAGGGATTCCACAAGAAAGACCACCATGATTCATTAAATCATGAGCTTGAACAACCAGATGGCTCAAGAAATTCCATAGATAGGTTGTATGCAGATTTAACATAATACATGCCTTTATCATTAAAGCGCCAAAAATGTTGATCAAGGTTGCAGTGTTGACTCAGAGGAATCTAGAGAATGGCATCCACCTCAAACGATAGAAAAGAATTCCAAATGAGCGATTCATTCCAATTATATCCAAAAAGAATAAATCAGCTAACCATATAGTATTCGGAGACAGCCGGCCTTGATAAAATTCTCCCAGAATGAAGGCCTGGTAACCATGCTTCTCTATATGATCGAACTAATTTTCCATCTTCAACTCGCCATATTAACCCTTTCTCCATGGTATCTTGAGCCCACATAATTGATCTCCAGATATAAGATGGATTTAAATCAAGGCTAGCTTCCATGCGTATAGTGCTGGTAGGCCATAATGTGTGTGTGGTACTGCTCTAGTCTGGAAACTTATGCCGGCTTGTCAGTCTGAAGCTGCCCTCAGATCTTGTTTAGGTGTCATGAGCTACCTGGGCATTCTATCTAATCTCGTAGTTGAAAGGCGCTTAGAAATAGTCTTGCTTACGGTTCATAACCTAAGTGACCACGAGATTAATATATCTATGAAAGGTACTTCTAATTCATGTCACTGTGTAAAAACTATCTGGCTTTGAAAACACGAGCAGTAACAGAATTGGGGTCATGAATCATTTGCCATATTTTTTTTACATGAAGGGCTTTATTGAATTCTACCAGACTTCTAAATCGCATACCCCCTTGAGATTTTGGCTTGCAAAGCTCTTTTGAAGAATGCCAATGAATTTGATTCTTATCACCTTTATATCCCCACCAAAATCGAGCACATGCTTGTTCAATCGAATGGCAAATTGATGTTGGTATACAAAAACAGAACATTGCATAAGTAGGGATGGTTTGGAGGACAACTTTGATAAGAATTTATTTTTCTCCCTTGGAGAAGAGTTTTGAATTCCAACTCTTAATTTGCTTCAAAACTTTCTCACTCAAGTACCCGAATTGAATATTTTTTCTTCTAAGATCAAAGGTAGGAAATTCAAGATATTATTCATGACCATTAACAACTTTGATGGAGAAAATCTGTTTGATGACCTCAATATCCTTCTTTGAGGTAGCTGGGCTAAAAGTAAGGGCATATTTCTCAAAATTTATGCATTGACCCAAGGCTGCTTCATAGAGATTCAAATAATTTTTTACTTGAGCTCCATCTGTTCCACATGCTTTGAAAAATACAGTACTATCATCACCGAAAATAGGTGAGAGATAACTGGACAATTGTTTACCACCCGAATTCCTTTGAAAAGTTTTTTCCCCACAACTGAATATAATAGTGTAGATAGGCATTGAGAACATAATGTGAAGAGAAAATGAGATAGAAGATCTCCTTGGCGAATCTCTCGCTTTGGAATTGTGTTTCCAACCACTGCACCATTGATTGAGATAGAATAAGATACTAAGGACACACATCGGTTTATTAGCGAGATGATTGATTCATCAAAACCCAGTTTGCACATCACTCTTGCAAGGAAATTCCACTCTACCTTGTCTTATGCTTTGCTCATATCTAGCTTTAGGGCTACATATCCTGATTTCGTTTTAATGTTGTTACGAAGCCAATGCATACACTCAAATCCCACCAAAATATTGTCCACGATATTTCTTCCTAGAAGCATTTTGAACTTGATCAATGACAGACCCTAGAGTGGGCGAAGTCAATCTCTGATTGCCCTGGAGACAATTTTGTAACGAACATTGTAGAGGCTTATGGGTCGATATTCTTTAATTATCCTTGGGTGTTCAACTTTAGGAATCAGGGTAACTAAAGTGTTGTTCCAATCACCCAATTCTCCACCATGATTAAGGAAATTGAGAATTTCAAAATTTACTTCTTCTCCTACTATGTGCCACAACTATTGGAAGAAAAGAGCCGAGAACCCATCAGGGCCCGGGGCCTTTGAAGGATTTAAATAGAAAAGAGCTCTTCAGATTTCCTAACTCTAGTATGGATTAGTAATTACTTGGTTCATATCACTTGAAATATGTTTCTCAATCAAACTGGTCACTTGCTCAATGTTGTTTTGGGATGGTGATGAAGACTGAAATATTTCATTAAAATATTACACCACAATTTCCGCCATCTCAGTCTCCGATGTGCATCAATCACCATGTGAACTGGTAAGCCCCATTATAGTCTTCCTCTTCTTACGAGCGGAGGCTTGTTTATGAAAAAATTGAGTATTCGATCCCCCGAGCTTAGCCAAGACACTCTAGACCTTGGCTGCAAATGAATTTCTTTCTTGCTTCTTAGGGCTCTAATTTTCTTTGAAGGGACTTTACCTTATCAAAATTTATGTACCCATTCACTGGTCGGAGTGCCTCATCAATGTCTTTACAAGTCTACTTGATCTCACTCTTAGAGTTATGGTCCCTTGGCTTCGCCCAATTTTTGAGAAAAGATCTTGCAAGTTCTAGTTTGCTACTCACTTTTCTGATATTTTTAATAGAATTCCAGAAGGTATGGAAATCAATCTTAAAATCATCCTCAGTCAACCATTTATGTTTGAAGAAGAATCGAGAGCTCTTATCTCGAACAAGAGAAGTAACCCAGTTGCAAGAAATAGAAACATCCCGATGCTCTGATCCAAAAAATCCAGTGTATCCGCAAACGAGATAGGGAATAGATCTCTCCACTAATGATTACTGACAAAACGATCAAGCCGCTCTAGAATAGTTTGTTCTCCAGTTCTATTGTTGTACCAAGTGTAAAATTCCCCCTAGGATGAAGATCCTGAAGAGTGCAATCTTCTAAGGTGAATCTGAACTCATTCATTTGAGAAGGATGCTTGGCTCATCCCCAATTTTTTTTGGAATCATAAGGAATCTCATTGAAGTCACCCCCAACAAGCCAAGGTAGATTGCAAAGCAACTGCATAGAGGCCAGTCTTCTCAACAATAACCAAGACTGAGATTTTATATTTGTGTAAGGACTTCCATAAAATCATGTGAATCTCCAAAATAATGACTCCCAAAAGATAGTGCAATCAACGTGGCCAGTTGAGTATGATTTAATAGATACATCATATTTTCTTTTCAAAAGAGCATGAGGCCACCTTTGCTACCCACAGGGTCAACAAAAAACATGCCTGCAAAATTTAACATACAACACCACTAAGATTTATGGGAACAAAAATTTTTTGTTTCACTAATAAATAGTAAAGATGGATCCTTTTCTAGCACCAATTGGTGTAAATCACGTAATGCGCGTTGGTTCCCCAGCCCCCGTACATTCCAAATCATAAAATTCATAATGCTTGGCGGGGTTGAGATAACTCAACTGCCGCCTCTACTGGGAGTGAATCGATATCTATAAGAGTTATCTTGGAGCGTTTTGTAATATATATCTTGATCATCTTCGCGTTCTGTAAGACTCCATTTGAAGACCACTGACTTGATGACAAGTTTTATAGATTCATATTGCTCTTCGATTTCATTATTTTCTGCCTTCTGTGAAGTACCACTGGAGGGACTTGTTTCTTTACATCCCCTTCAGTAGCTGAAGATATTGTTGGGTTGACCAATGGTTTAGAGATGTTGGATGTTTCTTCATTAGTCTTCTGGAGATTTTCTTGCACTGCACCAACTCCCTCTACTTTAGAAGTGATAATTTTCTCATTCTTACCATTATCTTCAGCAGAAACTTCAAATTGTGTTGATTTTATCACTTGCCCAACTATTTGTTTACCTTTATATACTGGTTTTAGTTGTTGAGTGATAATGGTATCCTCCTTCAAAATTTCAATCAACCCACTATATATTTCATCATCATTACTCCCTTCTAAAGCTTTTGAGAGAGACTCACGACCTTCCGCTCTGAGCCAAGGGTCATAGCCGCGTGTTGCTTCAACTCCAGCTTCTAGGGCATGTTTTCTAGTTAAGCATTCATTTTTAGTATGATTCAATGTTCCACATGTTAAGCAGAAATCAAAGTGTCTTTCATATTGGAATCCAACTACCAGTGAAGCTCCATTAGCCAAAGTGATTTTGGAGACTCGCTGTAATGATTTTGAAATGTCAAGCCAAACTCTTATCCGCAGACATCTTCCCCATGAAACTTCATTTTCTCCCAAACCTACTTCAACAACCCTCCCTATGTCTTTGCCCACTGATTGACCCACTCGCTCATTCATATATACTACTGGGAGCCCATGAATTTATACCTAGAAAGGAACTTCTGTTATTCTAATATCCTCATAAAGAGTATGCCCATTTAATCTATGAAGGGCTAGAAGAGAACGGTGGAAATTCCAAGGTTGTCGGAGGTATACAAGATCCAAGTCGTCGGCATTTTGGAACTGGAAAATGAACATATTTGTGCCTTCATTGGACACCTCAAGCCCCCCCCCCCCCCCCCCCCCCCGTCCCCCAGATTCTCTCGAGAGCAGCACATAAGTCTCTGGCTGCTACTGGTTTTGGCATGAGAAAACGACCTGCAAGACAGAGGGCGCTTCTTTCCATCGATCCTTGAATAGTTTCTTGATCCAAAATAATGCTTTCTGTCTTTTCTTCTGAGACTGATAGCTTGTTTCATATAAGCAATGAATGTCTCTTTCTCCGTAGTAGACGTTTTAGGAAACCCAGGTGACCATAATAAGTGAAGGAAGGATAAAAAGTTCATCAAGGAATAGGGAGGAGCCGGACTTAAAAGAGGAAAGTTGTGAGGATATACCATGGGGGAGAACCCTTTTGGAAGAAGACTCACCTTAGGCACGCAACCCAAGAGAGAGGATTCTTTTTAGAAAAAAATATATTAGGCACACAACCCAAGAGAGAGGATTCTTTTCAAAAAAAAAAAATAGTCGAGCTCCAGATTTTATTATGTTATTTTCTGCATCTTTTATCATCTCCATTTTCACGTGTAAGTTATTTTGGCGTATTGAGTGAAAGTACATAGTCCTGTTGATTTCCAAATTGTTTCTTTTGTTTAATCTAATTTATGAATCATTCTCATTGTTTTGATAACTAATTCTACCCCTTTAATCATCTCTATTACCATTGATATTACATATCTTAATTGATATTCATTACTATTTCAATGGAAGAATTCATATTAAGCTAGGGTACAAATGCAGGACACACTAATGGCACAATAGAATCAAATCAATCTCAATCTCTAAATTAATTTATTGCCTATCAAAAATCACTCAAAAATCAATGATCCCCTGTTTCCTTCTCCTGGGGTCTTCTTTGTCTTATTAATCGGGGTTACGTGGCCTAGTTGAATAAGTTCATCTCCTCACCGAGGCTACTGATATCGGGTACGACTCCTGCATTCCGATTTCTTATCGCACCATTTCCTACGAGATCGTTCAGGATGATGCTCGGATCTTTGGCTCCACCGTGCTGCAAGAACTTAGACCTGAGGGCAGATCCTGCAGCTAGCGACAATGGGTCTTCCTTACAAATCTTTTGCCATATCGTTGCAGCAAAAGATTTCGCGTACAAGTAACTGTAGTAAACTGCGCACACAGAAAAGGGATGAGAATGTTTCTAACAATACCGCGACCAGAAACCAACATGCAAAACCAAACCAAGCCCTGTTAGCAGAGTTGGTAATCAATCTACTCGTGTTAGCCGAAACTTCAATAACGAAAGTGCCATGAAGTATTACACTACCAATCCGGCTTTTTAGCCTCTTTGCGATGAATATGTTAGTAGCCTCAACAAGCTAACATACCTGCACCATAAGTAACAAGATGACTGAACTGGGCATGCCAACATGTTCCCTCCACGTATTTCCAGCATGTATGCTCTCTTTTCAAATCAGCGACTATAGAAGTTGTATCTTCGACTGAAGATGGCCGCAATGTGTGAAGTGCTTGGTCGACCAAGGCGTAGAAGACCTGGAAAAGATGCAAGAACCAAGTTAACTTAATTTTCACAATGGATCGCCAAAATATAGCAAGCTAAGATCCATTGCAAATTTGTATTTCCCTTTTAAGAAAACAAACCTGGCGTTGCAACTCTGTTGCAGCAAACATACTTTTTGCTCCCTGTAATGATTTTACCAAGTTTTCTGGTATCACTTCACCTGTTGAATAATGTTTAGCAAACTTGCTCAAGACCCGATAATCCCAAGCATAATACCTGTCATTGAAAATAGAGAATAGAAGAAAGTTGAATAATGCTCAATAAGTATACTCAAGAGGATCACATTATATAATAAAATCGGACATATTGAATATCACAGATTCATACATAATTACATAATACATGCTTAAAATAGTTTTCAAGCCTTGCTTAGCGTTGAGATAAAGCAGGAGACCCCAATTTTCATACAAATGCATCTAGAAATAGCAATTTACTCACTCAAGCAGGTTTGAAGGTGTTTCAGCAAAATCAAGCATCGTCCTGGTCCCTGAAAAATGTTGATAATCCTGAAAGAAAGAAATCACCCTGGGAAATCAGTCATTCCAAAATAAAAGGATGAAAATAAATTCAACTAAGGTAGCATCTCACCGTTCTTGAAAGCAATGAGTGCAGAGCATGTCCAAACTCATGAAATAGTGTTTCTACATCAGAATGATGAAGATGCACCGACTGGAATTTTGGCCCCGAGAAATTGCAAACAAGGGCTACAATCTGTAATATCTCAATTCATTAAAAGAGTTACCAACTGTTACATGCACCTGGAGACAACTATCAGCCAAAATATGTCTACCACAAATCAAAAGGAAATGGTGCTATGTCAACCTGGGTGGGTTATTTGTAGGTGGAGTAAAGGTGGGATGGAGGATGGGGATGCAGTGTTGTTAGCAAAATTAAATGCAAACATAGGATGAATAACGCTATTGAATATTTGTGTACATATTGATCTCCTAATGACCATACAAGTCCAAAAAAGTAATAATACACATGAAAAAATAAAACAGAAAGCTAATGCAGACAAATCGTTCAAAAGTCATCAATTACTCCAAATGAAACATGCAAAAATTATAATTTTCAAATATTAACTAAATAGGCAAGGGTCAGCATTATATATTGATTGGCGATCATATCATGCATCCTGGAAAGTTTCATCAAAAAGAGAGTACAGCTTAGTAATATCGGCGTACCGGTAGTTGGTAGTCTGAATCTGAGATTCTGCGTCCCCCTTTGATGGCAAAATGTGCACAAATAGGATGTTTACCCTTTCTTGATTTCAAGTCTAGGTACAAGTACCCTAGGTCACCCTGCATCACAGAAGTCAGACATTGAAGGATGAAGTATATTCTAGAGCAGCAGAGGTAATTTGATGAATCATGAATGACATTTTAAGAGGCCATTATCTAAGATTAAGAAAAAAGAAGTTGATAATACGTTTGTAAATTTTTCAACAGAGAAAAAGGATCAATGTGTTACATGCTACAAATCTCCACACTGAAAATGCATTTGATATGCAACTATATAGAACAAGATATGGTCCTGGATGTGAAATTTTAAATGTTTCCTGTTTACTTATGCATACGTAAATACTCCCGGTTAAGTATCTAATGCGACAATATGCATGCAAAAGTGGAAGGACAGCAACCAAGCCGTCAGATCTCTCAAGAAATCTTTCTAGTCTTACTCTCAGTAGATATGAAGAATGAAATACCAAGAAAACAGACTGATGGAGTACATTTGAGGTAACCATGGTTATCAATCAACTTGATACAGGTGAACTAGATATGAAAATTATCATATCACTCATGTCTAACAGCTTGTACATCTGAAGAGTTCATGTGTGATAGGATAAAATGCATACACTAAAGCAGGTGATGTTGCACAGAGCACATTTACCAAGAGTAAACTATTTTATCTTCAGTATATATACATATATATCCTGGAGTTGCAACAAATATAACTACTTAGATACCTCATTAGGATGGTGCAGAGATATTTTCATCACATCTGGGTGCCATGACTCACCAGGTCCAAGAGGAATCTCGTGAAATTTCACATTGAACAATGACTCAGCCAGCACCTTTAAACCCTCAATACAACATGTTAGGGAGAAATATGATGCAACAACCTGAAAATTATATAAGCCATAACTCATTGTCTATGAAAACAACCTGAAAATTATATAAGCCATAACTCATTGTCTATGAAAGTATGAATGACAAAGGAATTAAACACAGGTGATTTTCAATCTATATAAGTTAGATTATCATGAAGAATAGCAAAGGGCATCAAATGATAACCCTGTATATTCTTAACCTGCATTCCATTATCATTTCTTATTTCACAATGTTGTGGCCTATGGATAGCCTATGAAAGGGTTGGGGATATTAACAAAAATCTAAGTTTTTCAGCTTCAGGAAAATATGGCAATCATGTTCTCCAGGTTTATTGTAAGCTTTTGACCACAAGTAATGTAGTTGCTTCCATATCATAATCATTAAACTTTCATAAGTAACTCAACCAGCAATTACTGTCTTGCCACTTGATGGCAGTTAGATTCCTTAACATTACATGAAATACTCTGAGCCAGGTCAAAGAGGCTTTAAACAATAGGTCAAAAGATATCGGCAAACAGAATGAGTGAAAGAGACAACAGTAAATCTTCATCAAATTAACTTCTAATGGGCAATCAATATTTTAATTTATTCGCTTGTACATAAATAAAAAAGGCTTTTGTAGAAAATTTTAATTACCAATTTTCATTTATAGATTATCTACTGCAGTCAGCAATCTTTATCGCAGAAATAAATACTTCTCAATTTAAAATAACTTGGGAGATACATAAGCAGGAAGATGAGTCAGCAAGACTGAATACTACAGAATCAGTAACAAGACATATACAAGAACATGCATGTGAGAATCTATGTGCATTGATTTAGATATTGCTTAAGCAGGTTTATTCGAACATCTTGAAAGTAACTGTTAGATTACTTGAGCTTTATGAAATAATAAATTCTATAAAATGTGACATAAATATAAAGAAACTAAAGGAACACATTCAAATGAAATTTTATCCTCAGGAACACCTAGATCATAAAACCCTAGTATCATATAGAAGAGAAATATTCCTTAAGACCACTAAAGAGCTCAACCACAACCAGGTTAGATGCATATTGAGCACCCATCTGCACAAATGCACATGACCAAGAATTATAAGGCAATGAACTATAAAGAGAATATTTACTGAAAAATCCAAACTGTGAGCAGAAGACTTCATCATTCTTGTGAAGTATGCCTCATCCCATGGGTCCAAATCTTCAACAGATTGGCCAGTTTTTCCTCTCTTAAAATCCAAAATTTTCTTAAACTCCTGCAATAAAAAATCAACTTATGGTGAACAAAAACAATAGATACCAGATTTCATGTCCAAAAATACGCTAAGATTACTACACGATTCACACCTCCTCAGCCTTAGGTCTGACCATCTTACTCATGTCATGCAAAAATGAAAGAACAACTTCAGGTGATGAAGCCATATTTCCTTTTAGAGCAAAATCAGAATAAGATTTATATCCCATAATCTGCACATAACAAGCACGCGGTAGGATTATGAAATGGATACACATCAGGTTTTCTGCATCAAAAGATAATGTGTAGAAAAGAAGAAATAAAAACAAATGCACAAAGGTCAAGCAGTGAAAAATAATTCCTTTAAGAGAAAAAATTTATATATATATATATAAAGGAGAATTGATAATGAGATTAAAATGTTGATATCCGAGATATTTTCTAAGTGTCTGTAATTTATAAGTATTGGGAATATCAATCGTTCTTAACAGATTCAGGCCCCCCTCAGGTTTTCTGTTAGTCTGCAATGGATGGTTGTAACGGACCAGCTCTCTGATCCAATTATTCTTATTCAAACCCAACTCAATCACAAGAAATGCCCATACTGAGAGAGGAAACCTCCTAGATGGTTTGAGAATATTTCATGACTTGATACAGCGAGTGAAGGGGAGGAATCAGTAAGTGGAGTCAGTAATGACAATAGGCATATGGTGGAGAATCAGCATTGCAAGGAGATTTATCGAATAGCTTGTATTCCTTCGCACATGTTCGTTATCTTGAGTCCTTGACTGCTCTGTAGTTCATGATATTCAAACCTTTTCAAGCCAAGTCAATCACAAGAATGACCCAGATCAAGAGAGGAAACCTCCTACATGGTTCCAAGATTAAGTAATAACCAGATGCTGCGGCACAAAGGGAGCAGTCAGTTAGTTAGGTGTCAGCAATGACAACAGGCATATAGTGGAGAATTAGCGTTACAGGGAGATCATGAAAAATATCAAGTTGCTTGTTTCTCTATCCTCAAGTTCTTCTTTCATGCTCACTTATTCAATTCCCTGCATTTAAATATTTTCCATCTAATTCAATCAAGGAGTTGACACTCGGTCCAAGAATGCTTATTAACTGTGGTGTTGAATCGCTGCATTCGTTGAGAGTGCCCCTGGTAATCATCGAAACATAGTTTCCGAATCAAAGTAATAAATTCAGAAGAAACTACTTCAAAATAGTGATTAATCAGATAGCTTTCATCCATTGGAACCACTCCACAGCCTTCCCTTCCATATGAAAATGAACCTATCCACAGACCCACTCCTTTGGCATATTCACAAAATCACATAATTATTCACCAACCTCATGGGACTGATCCATCAAGGGTCAAGGCACATCCATTCTCATTGATCAAATGGCTGGAGAGATTACTAGGTGAATATCAAAATGTGAATAATAGGATCAGAGACCAAGTCCATTACAATGATTCCGCCATTCCAGGGCAACAATTTTCAAAACTCCTCGTTCTCAACAAGAAAGAAAGAAAGAAAAAAACCCTAGAATGGTATTTTCTATCTTCAGTATTTCCAAGTCATAATCATAACTATATAATAAGAAAAGTAACATGACTCAGTCATTTGCAGAGGAGACCAAACAAGGATCCAACTCAACAAATATTAGACTTCAGATCAATCTAAGGTGCAGAAGGTGTAACCAACGGAAGCATGGATGCTGGCAATTAAGGAAGACAGTTTTTAACTATGATTAAAAGATAATACGTGAGAATAGAGTATAACTTGATTACAAGAATACATGTAGCCAACCTGCAGGTACTGGAAATGGCTCAGTGACAATGAAGAAGTATGGGAAGAATCAGAGATAATAAGTTGGAACAAAACACCTTCATCCCTACCACAAAAGTTAACCTACCTGAATCTAGTGATTAGGTTGTATCTTCAATGCACAACCAATCCCAGTTAACTAATTGTGAATATGTGAGAATACTAACCTCAGAAAACTCATAACGAGCAGAGAGAAGCTTATCAAGGACTACCAGGTTCGCATGTGGTGAAGAATTTCCTGCCATGTAAGCCAGTTTTCTAACCTGGATAAGTTTAAGAGAATATACATTATTGAAACTAATACGATAAAATGACACAAGAAGCTGAAATTGTTTATCAACCCAAAATAAAAAATTTCACTCAAATGAATAATTCCATGCACTCATTCAGGATGCCAAAATACAATGAATCATTGTTCAAGAATTATCTTATGACCATAATATAGTAACTAAGCCATAGTACTTACAGTTCATATAAACAAATGAAATTTTATATGCTACTGATATGAAGCAAAATAGGGTTCACGGTCGACGGGGGCGGGCTTGGGTCCACTTCCGTGGGCTGATCTTATTTATTTTAATTATCTTTATGTTTAGGGCTTGAGCCCATTATTTATTATGTTTTTGTTTAGGTCCTTAGGGTTTTGGTTTCTTTCCTTTTTGGTATTTGTGAGTAGTAGTATTTAAGGTGTACTTAGGGTTTATGGATGGATATCAAATTATTATTGGATATAGAAGCCTGGAGGCTTTTGGGCAAACGGAGTCTTCCGTTTGATTAGGCAAACAATATTACAGTTTGATTTTCTTTTTCTTTTATTTTTCTGTTCTTATCAATTGGTCCGACCTGCCGGATCCCGTTCCCGTCGACATGGAAACAACACGTTCCAGTGGGGAGAGATTGGATAAACTCGAGGCAGATCAGGCGGAGATGAAGAAGACGATGGATAAACTCGAGGATGATCAGGCGGAGATGAAGAAGACGATGGCTGAAATTTTGGCTACTATGGGTGAACTTTCGAAGGTGATTCTGAAACTCTCGGGATCGCAACAATCAGCTGCAGATCTGCATCGCAAGGATGTCACCACTACGGAGACCGAAACGGTGACTACCGCCGGCGATTCACCCTCAACTGCAAATATGTTCGGTGCAACTTCCTTCCTTCAATGGATCTGACCCTATTGGTTGTTCAAGGCTGTCCGTGGTAAGTAATATGGCAGTAGGGGGCAGCAGTGTGCAGGTTGGGTCAACCTGCAGTTTCTCTAAGCCGACTGCAGATCCCTCGAGGATGAATTCAGGGCTGTCCGGGACGAATATGGGGCTGTCTGGGCAGTTTACTGCTCATTCCAGATTTACTCATCTTCCACCGAGAGCCTTGGAGGACTTTAGAGCGAAAGAGTTGTGCTTTAGGGGTAAGAAACCCTTTACACCTTGGCATGACTGCCCATTCAAACAACTGAGAATGTTGTTGGCTGAGGAGGACGAGGAGTTGGGCCTCAAACATTACGAGTATTGCAAGGTGACAGGGAAAGAGTTAATGGATGGAGAGGAAGAGCTTTTTGAGGAGAGGCGTGGGTTTCATGTTTACTCTATGGCGGTTACCTGACTGCAACCTTGTAACCTTGAGGACAAGGTTGTTTCGAAGGAGGATGGAATTGATATGAAGCAAAATAGGGTTCACGGTCGACGGGGGCGGGCTTGGGTCCACTTCCGTGGGCTGATCTTATTTATTTTAATTATCTTTATGTTTAGGGCTTGAGCCCATTATTTATTATGTTTTTGTTTAGGTCCTTAGGGTTTTGGTTTCTTTCCTTTTTGATATTTGTGAGTAGTAGTATTTAAGGTGTACTTAGGGTTTATGGATGGATATCAAATTATTATTGGATTAAGAAGCCTGGAGGCTTTTGGGCAAACGGAGTCTTTCGTTTGATTATGCAAACAGTATTACTGTTTGATTTTCTTTTTCTTTTATTTTTCTGTTCTTATCATCTACACAATTAATCAGAAAGTACACTCCTTTAGCACAGGAAATTCAGTCGAGAAGTCTATCAAAAAAACTTGGTACTTATTTAACAAGTAATTAAAAAAATAAAAAAAAGTTGGAATTACCTCAGTGTCAGAAGTCAGCTGCAAAATAGAACACAATGCATTAGGTTCTGTCAGTAAACGTAATCCTTTCTCTTTTATATTAGAGCTGTGTCCTGTTGATATCTTTGATGAAGATGTTGAAAGGCGGTAGATAGGTTTGGCAAGATGATGCAAATGTTTTGGAATACGTGTAGCTGGAAATATATCCACATGTCCTGGATCAGAGATAATATTTTCACTGAACCTGATCAAGCAAGAGATTCTCAAGTCTTTAATTGTAATTCAAAAGATACAAGAATAAATAGTTTACGACTCTAATCCCTCCATTCCTTGTAACTCTCAGCAGTCGCACCAGTATCAGTTTTAAAATCTAAAATCTTTCTGGGAACTGTCAATTGTTCAGGCAACCGAAAGGAGGACCAGAGGGAAAGAGCATTGTTGCATGATAAAGTAAAGTTGCATTGAGAATTTGAGATGTATATGCTGCTGAAGCAGACTGACTTATAAACTGGGAGGCAGAGAAAAAGGATTAAGAAAGAAAAGATGAGCACCAATTGCTTACAGCTGATCATCTGTTTTTCCGCTGAATCAGCACATTACCTTTTCAGACCACCAGTATCAAATAATTATGATGGAGCTTTGGAGTTAGTTTCGTGTGTTAACTTCTTCTACTTTATAAATTAGTTACTCTTCCAGTGTTATTAATTTTTTTAAACAGTTAACTCATATGACACAACATTCATACTATTTTGTTTTAATTAATAGTTTAAAGCCATAATGCATCAAAAGGTCCCTTACTATCGATATCTATTTCCATAGGTCTCAAAACTATTATTTATAATAAGAAGACATTCAAGACTTCAAGTATTAAAATCTTAATTCACAAACTCCTTTGAGTTTGGAAAAAAAATTCAAGTCGTCTTAATGGTTTTGTGAATGCATATACACATTAGCTTTAGTTAATTTTGTTCATGTCTAGATTTATTTCTGTGCAAGCAATTTTTAGTGTAATACTTCAGGTGATAGGTCCTTTAAATGGATAGCGAAAAACACATCTAAATGTATGACATAAAGAATCGTTGACAAGTAACATTACCATTAATATGTCTGAACAAATAGCTTCAGTTACCATCTTGTAGGAGCCCTTGAAATAAATATTCAAAACTTCAATGGTAATTTTAAAAAAGAAAAAAGTTTATGGCTATTGAAACAAACATTAATAGTATAAGTTTCAGGGCCTTTGTATGCAGTAATTTATGCCAAACTTAAATAATTAACTTACCCAACTTGATCTTCAGTACCGAATTAAAATTTTCCACTTTATAAGCAATTAGGTAGGTTCTCTTACACTTTTCCTAGTCAATGTCATCACTACAATTTAAAATATAAAGATGTCCAGTAAGCTCTATGCAAGAATGTACTCTTCATCCAATCCAACTCTGTAAGCTTATACAATATTCAAATTTTGCACAGATTTGAGGAATGGCTCCAACACTGTCTAGTATCCATTATCCATACAAATGCATATTACATGCAGTTAAAAAGGAAGAAAACGAGAAGAATAATACCAACTAATTTTGTCTCAATAGTAATAAATAAATGATACTTCTTAGAAGAATTGCGCACTTACTCTCTGGATTGTTGAAGTATGTCCATATTTAGCTGGTTAACTCGATATAATTTCTCTGTTTAGCAAGTGAGAAATATCAGTCATTCTACTTTCCAAAATGACAAGAAGAAGAAGATATGTAAGCTATTAGCAAAGGATATGTACCAGAGCTGAGATGAATTCCCCCCTTTTCCAAGTCAATACGAAGATGACGAGCTGCCCTTAAAGCTTCTTCAGTAAGTGTGTGATAATTTTTCTCAGCCTTTTTAATTGCATGATACAAACTAGTATTTGAATTAAGATACTGCAAGTGCAAATAATAGTTTAATATTTTTTTATATTGGCAGAAAATGCAACAGATCATAATTCTCGTGGAATAAACTTTTAAATCTAATATCTTTCCAGAAGTAGGACTCAACCTGAGATTCAAGTTAAGAACTTAATCAAAAGTGCCAACAGATGAACAAACAATTCTACAAGAACAAATTCCAGAAGCAAACTTTTTTCCAGAAATTGTTTCAGTAAAAAACTAATTTAATATTTTGTTGTTGCACAAACCAATGGAGGGATAAAAAAAAGAAACAAAAAGCAAAATGGTACAATGTGTGTTCTTAATATTTTATCTTTGCAAAGGTATCTTAATAGATAGTATTAATTTAACTTTTCATAGTTAGCAAACATAAATATAATCTACAGTCTTGGTCCTCTTGGATCCTCTTAGTGCAACACAGGGGAATCTTAAAATATTGGAACAAATTAGATTAAAAAATAAATAAAAACAGAAAAAACAGAAATAGAGTATCACAGGAGAGGGGCTTTGCAGCTACTGAATGATACTTTTACTTAAATTCAGTGATCCTAAATGATATTACCAAAGAAAAATGCAAATTTCAAGTTTTTTTTCCTCCTAGATATAGTTATAATTCAAGAGCTCCCTTAAGCATTTCCAGGTATCAGCTACAACAATGAGAGTCAGCAGTCACCTCACATGTAGATATTCATTTAATCGCAAAGACGCTTTGCTTGCTTCTTCAACAAACTCCCTACAACAAGTATACAATATTAAAATAAAAAACCCCAATTATCGCGTGGAATACACATAGAATTCAATATATAACCAACACATCTCATGCATACTCAAACAGACAGTTGAACAAGAAATCTTACCTATCCGGATGAGTATGCCTACAAAATTCTGCGGAGTCAATAACTGTGCAAACCTATAAAGATAAAAGACACACCCAAATCACTTCATTTAATCAAATCACATGCAGTTCTTTGTAAAAATACAGTGATTTGCCTTTCTAACACTTCCCTTACTTAGCAAAGTCTTGTAAACAAACACATGGTTCGTAACAGAATAAGATATGGTTTACAAACTAAAATCTGTAGCAAGCATACCGTATCAGATATTTCATCCATCGCTTTGACAATTTCAGGAGGTGAAGGCATTCCAGCAATACAAGTAACGAGTTCATTAGACCTTAGATTCAATCAAGTAACAACGTCATACTACAATATAAAAAAAAAAAAACAAGAAATGAAAATTTGAAATTAATTTTCACAAAATTACCGCGTAATTGCATCGTCAACCATCCGCTGAAACCCTTTGGCAGTTTTTAAGTGGTCGAATCCGTAGAGCCCGGTTTCTCTTATAAGCGGAGCCGCGGCGGAGTGTAGAAATCTGCAGGCGCCGTGTCTAAAATGCGCCGCCGGCGTGCGGTTCAGAGCGCGCAGCATGTTTGGAGAACCAATTGCCAAGTTTTTTCTTCTTACAGAACGCTATAACACAAAGTTCAAAAGAAAACCTTTGTTTGTGTTATTCCCAGTAAATATTTCTTTATATTTTATTCAGAAATAACTCTCAATACAATGAGAAAGAAAACGTCAGAAAAGAAACACGCTTCTTCAGACTTCATGCTCAACCTGCGCAAAAGAGAAAAGGAATTTAGAAGAAGAAAGGGAATTTAGAGAAGGGAATTGAAGGATACGACATTTTCTTGACTGCCCTTCTCTTCCTTGTTCATCAGTGTTGATTAAAACGGCTCTTTTGCCTCCACTTTCTCACTTCATTTCTGATGTTCTTCTTCTCGAAACGCCATTGCACAACTCTTGCTCACACGCACTATCTACCAACACCATCCCAGCTCTTAGAGCTCTGCAAATTAGGGCCAATTTCCGACGCCCTGAAGCTCCTCAGTTCCATAAATTCTTCACCTCACCTGCATAATATTGTTCCGAAGCCTGTTTTGTACGCCAACATCTTACATGCCTCCACGAGATTATCTCAATCCACCGTCGGCCTACAGCTCCATTGCCATATCATCAAGTACGGTATGGATTCCGACCGATTCGTCGGCAACAACCTCTTAGCCCTTTACTTCAAATTGAGCTCTGATTTTAATGAAACTAGGAAATTGTTTGACGCATTGCTTCATAAAGATGTCGTTTCTTGGACCTCGATGATATCCGGCTACATTCGCGACGGGAAATCCTGGAATGCAATTGAGTTGTATTTCAAAATGTTGGATGTCGGCGTTGCGCCAAATTCGTTCGCTCTGTCTGCCGTGGTCAAGGCTTGTTCCGAGATTGGTGAGGTGAAACTGGGAAAATGTTTCCATGGGGTTGTTGTGAGATGTGGGCTTGAGTGGAACCAGGTGATTATGGCTTCTCTGATTGATATTTATGTGTGCAATAGTGAGTCTGACAATGTTTGCCAACTGTTCGACGAAATGCTTGAACCAGATGCTGTATCTTGTACTTCAGTGATTTCTGCTCTCACTAAGTGTGATTTACATCTAAAGGCTCTGGTAATGTTCCATACAATGGTTAAAAAATATGGGTTTTTTCCAGATTGCTTCACATTCGGGAGTACTTTCACGGCATTAGGAAATTTAGAAAGGTTAAAGCAAGGTAAAGAGGTACATGCTAAGGCAGTGATTGGGGGGTTTTCTTCGAATTTGTTTGTCGGTAATAGTATACTGGATATGTACGCCAAATGTGGGATGGTTGATGAATCACAGCGTGTGCTTGATCGAATGCCGGTGAAGAATTCAGTTACATGGTGTGCTTTGCTTGGGGGATATTGCCGGAGTGGTAAGTTTGAAGTGGTTATCGACTTATTTAGAAATACGGAGAAGGACCTTTACAGTTTCAGTACTGTTCTACGTGCCTGTTCAGGCTTGGTTGCTGAGAAGCTTGGAAAGGAGGTACATTGCCAATACTTAAAGAGAGGTGGTTGGGGTGATGTTGTGGTGGAATCAGCTCTAGTTGATTTATATGCAAACTGCGGTTGTGTAGATCTTGCACACACGATTTTCTTGAAGATGCCTGTAAAAAATTTGATCACTTGGAACTCGATGATCGGTGGACTTGCACAGAATGGAAGAGGCAGAGAAGCTGTTATGCTCTTCGATAAGATGATTCAAGAGGGAGTTAAACCTGACTACATAAGTTTTGTTGAAGTTCTCTTCGCTTGCAGCCATAGTGGTTTAGTCGAAGAGGGGCATAAATACTTCGCCTCAATGTACGAAAGTATGGAATTAAAGCTCGAATCGAACATTATAATTGTATGGTTGATCTCTTAGGCAGGGCTGGCATGATAGAAGAAGCAGAAGGTTTAGTTTCGAATTCCGAATTCAAATGCAATCCTTCTCTTTGGGAGGGTCTGCTCGGTGCTTGTGCAACCACGACAAATCCTGCCATTGCAGAACGAATTGCTAAGAAAGTGATAGAATTGAAACCTGATTATCACTTAGGTTATGTGCATCTATCCAGTGTGTATAGTTCAGTTGGGCGATGGAAAGATTCACATGATGTTTGGAACCAAATGGAGAAAAGAGGGGCTAAAAAAATTCCAGGAACGAGCTGGATTGATAACAGCAGCTTTAATCCGTCAGATGCATGAATGATACAAATGCAATTTGCAAGATTTAATTTGATCTTATTGTTTTTCAACGAGAGATTTAAAAAAGCTGAAGTGGCGTTCTACGCAGTTGACAATCATTTTCCAAGGAATCAGGTATGTAATGTATGTTTGATACTACTTCGTGGAAATTTTGAAAATTAGTTAAAAATTTAAGAATTTAGAAAATAAAATTAATAGTAATAAAGTATTTGTTTTGAATTTTAAGGGTATAAGTTTTACTGGCCTTTTGTTAAATTAAATTAAAAGATGGGTGAAGATTTGTTTAAAGAGTAATTATTGATGTGAATCGAAGGAGGAAAGACCAAAAATTATATGAAAAAAATGTGAAAGGGATATTAATAAGGTTTGTAGATTTATGTAGTGTGATTTTGAAACCGAAAACAAACGTTATTAAGAATGGTCTACTCTCATTGTAACTCCTAATCTCACAATGCTCAGTTCTGTATTGGAAATAAGGATGGTATACTTTTACTGCCTAATTAAGTGAACAAAGAGCTGTAATTGTAATATGGATGTCCCCTCCGGTTTTGAGACCAGAACCAAAATATTACCGCAGTTTTCTTGCGGCATTCAAAGATCATTTGGTTACAAATTATGTGGCAAAAGAAACTACCATAATACTCATACTTCCTAGTGTAACCATTATTGCTTAAAATACTAAGTTGGAGTTTAATACAATAACATGTTTATTAGTAAAGATTGCTCCACACTAAAATTGTCAAGAACCTCTTGCAAGACAGCATCATATAGATATCAAGAAAATGCTGATAGAATAGATAAAAAGGACATAAAAATTGCACTTTTTCCTAGTCAATCAAAGAATTCATGCTAAGCATTTTTCTCCTCCCCAATTTTCATTTTTGCTAGTTCCAGTCAGTTGCTGGATGGAGGAAGAAAAGGAAGGAACAAATGATGCACCTAAAATTTTTATTAGTTATGTAATTTTTGTTGATTTTAATGTTAGTCTTACAAGTTTTGGTACTTTTTTTACTTTTCAATTTTAATTCATTTTATATCCATTTTAATGTTTTAATGTTTGTTTTGGATTTTAAAAGTTAGATTTTAATTTTTAAAATCACAACTAAATTTTAAAAACGGAGGAAAATAGTATTAATTGGAGAGATAACATATATAAAAGTTGGACGAAGTGGAATAATAATATTTATTTATCAATAATGTTTATAATGTTTGACAATTTGCTACTAACACAATAATAATAATAATAATAATAATAATAATAATAATAATAATAATTTATAAATATATATTAAAGTATTTTTAGAATCCGTGTTTTAAACCAGGTTTTCAAATCTCAAGATAAACATGCTTTATACAATATCAATTTTAATCCACAATTTTTTTTAAAACATGAATAAAAATAAAAATTATTAAAACTAAAAGGCGTTTTGAACAGAGTTTACGCGTGAACTCCTTTTTCAATAATTATTTTTAGTATAAGAAAAGTAACTCTTTAGAGATATAAATTTTACTCTTTTAATAAAAAAATTACTTTTCAAATTATTGTAAATCTTGATTACTTTTTAGTACATGAAAATTTATTTTGTAAAGAGAAAAATTATTAGCCTTTTGATAAAAATATTATTTTTCAAACAATAATTCTAAAGAATAATTTTACGAGTGAACTCATTTCACACCACCTTTCACTCAAACTACAAGAGTAAAACTTATTTTTATAAAAAAATACAGCTCCATGAATCCACAATTTAATTTTACTCTTTGATTTTTCGAATATATTAAGAGAAAACAAAATTTGTCAACTCTACTAATGTAATTTGATATTTTCTAATAATAAATAAATTGTAAAAATTACTATAGTTCCAAAGTTGGGTTATGGAGGGATTCCAAATAGGAGTTTTTTCAATTCAACTAGTATCTAGGAATCTATTTCTCAAAATAAATAAATAAATAAACTATCTAGTAATCTGATGAAGACCAACAATGTGAAACGAAACTATCCAATCAGACTTGAGGAAAAAAAAAACTATCTTGGAATCCGAATTGAGGACGAACACTGTGAAATAAAACTATCCAATCAGACTTAAGATCATAAAATATTTGGGACACTGTTAGAGTTTCGATTATAAAATTCAGCAATAATTGGTGAGTTTGATGAATCATGTCATCAATCAAGGGCAAAAGATGTCTGCTATCTACGATAATTAGGGGAGGTTAGTGGCAGCAGTTTTGAAGAAACAGCAACTTTGGGAGCTTTTTCATGCTCAGTCTAGGAGTCCCAGCATCCTTTCCGAAGCTTCAGATTCCGCTTGGAGTGCTACTAGCTTCAATTTGGATGATTCAGGCTTTGATTTTTCTACTTCTTCATCTTTACGGCACAAGTCAAGTCCCAATTTGGTTCTGGTTTCGGATTTTAGTACCCGATTTGATCTTAAAGATGTATCCAGAGCTTCTTCTGAGTTACTTGGTAAGGGAATCTTTGGAAGTGCCTATGCAGCTACTATGAATAATGGTGCAAGAATTGTGGTGAAGAGGCTCAAACCAATGACCGTTTCTGAGGTGGATTTCGAACGCTACGTGGAGATTGTTGGAGATATAAGGCATGATAATGTGGTGAGTTTAAGAGGCTACTATTCTTCGAACGGTGAACGGATGATTCTCTATGATTATTATGGCGAAGGGGGTGTGTTTTCATTACTACATGGTATGTTTGGACTCTGTACCTTTGATTTTACTTGCTTGTTCTTTGTTTCGGATAAATTATGTTCGACTTTAATGTTTTTGGGTTTTGTGGCTGCAATGAGTCAGTTGATCACAGATACATTCTTACTTGCTGCAAATTAAGATTGATATGAGCATGAGCTATTTAGTAATTGATATATTTTGTAAGTATTTCAATCAGTGTACTGTTGTATGTATTTTACAGAGTTATGGTACAAATATGTAAACCATACATGTAATTTTTACTGTCCCTTTGATTAAATAAATCAGCATAGGGATTGTGAATGATTCTGTCCAATGCCTTTCGCCGAAAATACTATGATGCATACTTCTAGTCCAGTCTTGTTATGCTCTTTAGTGTCAACTATTGCTTCAGTGAACATGGTGGCCACAAGCTAGTGGTTGAAATTGGAGTATGGAAAAATCATATGCATATGTTTTCTCACATTTGACAGGGCAAAGGGATAGAAATTTGGTGCATGTGGATTGGGTAACAAGACTTAAAATTGCAATCGGTGCAGCTAGGGGTATTGCTGAGATACACACAGAACTAGGAGGGATGCTTGTTCATGGAAATGTAAAAGCATCTAATGTCTTTCTTAATCAACAATCATATGGATGTGTATCAGATCTTGGTTTGGCAAGTATGATCAAAACAACATTTGATTCAACTGCACGCTGCTATGCTCCAGAAGTCAAGAATACTCGAGATGTATCCCATGCATCAGATGTGTATGGCTTTGGAATTCTGCTACTCGAGCTACTTACTAGAAAGTCTAGTGTCAATGTCCCTGGTGGTCCCCCAGCTGTTGATCTAGTCAAATTAGTCAATTCGGCTAAAAGCAAGAAGATGGCTGCTAAGGTTTTTGATGCCGATCTATTGCAGAATCTTGGCATAAGGAAAAGAATGGTAATATTGTTGGATATAGGAATACAATGTGTAGCAAAATCTATAAAAAAGAGACCTAAAATGTCTGAAGTGTTGAAGATGTTGGAGGATATTTTTTCTTCGTCTCCAATAAGTCCAAATTCCTTGAGAAATGAACTTGTATTTGTTGAGGATGGTAATCCGGCATTTGAGCTTGAGGATATGTTAAGAGCACCAGCTGAGCGGCTCGGGAAAGGCACATTCGGAAATTGTTACTTGGCGAGACTAGGAAACGGAAACACAGTTGTTGTGAAGAGACTGAAGAATCTGATTATTTCAAACAAGGATTTTCAAAGGCACATGGAGATATTGGGAAGGAAGCATGAAAATGTTTTTGATATACAGGCTTATTATTTTTCAAGAAAAGAACAACTTTTGGTGTATAATTATTACAGTCAAGGCAGCTTACACGATTTGCTACACGGTATGTAGAGCTACATCATGGCAGCTCATCTAACTTGGTATCTGTGTGTCGGATATTTATCAAGAAGAGGTTCTTCTGTATGATCTATCTTGAGTAACCCGAGTTGCAATATCTTGACTTGTCCTCTTTTATTGGTTCATTTAAGCATGAGCATATAACCGAATAATAGTTTGTGGTAAATACCACTTGATAGTATTTGATTTGCTTATGTTGTACCTGTCATTAACCTAGTCATTGTCCTAAAACCTCTAATAGTCATTGAACTCATTAGGAAACAGTTTCTTTCAAAAGTTTGTGCTAGTTTGCAAGTTATGTTTCAGCATTTGCAGATTACCACAACTCCCACTTATTTTGCTTCACTTGAACTTTAAGTTTCTTTGCAGGGAAAATGGGGAAGCATTTAGACTGGGGGGAAAGAGTGGACATTGCAGTGGGGGCTGCTAGAGGGATTGCTCACATCCACAGCCACAGGAAAGTTGGTCAGAAGATTGTACATGGAAATATAAAGTCCTCAAACATTTTCCTCAATGGAAAAACCTACGGCATTGTCTCCTATGCCGGACTGACAAAATTAACCTACACTTACATGTTGCCAGGTGTGTTTTCTCAGGCCTATACGGCCCCTGAAATTAGAGCCACAAGGGAAATGTCCCAAGCATCCGATGTGTACAGCTTCGGTGTTGTGTTGCTTGAACTCCTCTCCGGAAGGCACACCATGGATGATGGTGGTGTGTTCTCACTCGTTGAGTGGATTCAAGATTCAGTAAATGATATCGGGATTGCTGGCGTGTTGGATACGAAGTGTTCGACGTATGAAAATGCGGACGAGATGAAGCAGGTGTTCGGGATAGCAATGCGCTGCATTAGCATTGCTCCGGAAGAGAGACCTGTGATGCCTGTAATAGTGCAGCTGTTGGAGGAAATTTGTGGCAGCAGAACGACGTTGGAAGAGCCAGGGAAACAATTATCTTTTATTTTGAGAAGGCAAGAAACGCCTTTCGATACCAAGCTGGAATATCTATTGGAGGATCTCTTACCTACCCTCACATCCTAACTATTGGTCTTTCAGAGTGAGTTACATTCTTCCATTTTATATTATATTTTTGTTATTTAACAATGGCATGACGGATCCAATTTTTTTTACATGTAATTATAAAAATATTATTCTCTCAGTGTAAGTAACACGTGTATTATTTTTTTGTGTGCGGAGGAGATTATGAAAGGTTATTTTTTATGTTGATTGTTAGGATCTGTGTAAAAAGTAATATTTTAGATAATTTAATGAGAAGTTGTATAAAGTTCTTGAGATGTGGAATGCGCATAAAAAGGGATTAGGTATTATTGAGATGAATTTTACTATTTTTAGAAACATGCATAAGTGTTGGACGTATCTAAAGAAAAGTACTTCATTCATCCTTAATCTATCAATTTTAATATTTTTTTATGTTCATCCTTAATCTATCTATTTTCCTTTTTAGACGTACGGGATCTATACCCTCAAACTAATATAAATAAAATATGGGACTTACACTCTCCACTAATAAAATTACCACTACACATAAAATAATAATACTCTTTAATCCACGTGCAAAAAATAAATGGATACATTGACGTTGGACGGAGGGAGTATGAAATAAGTAGGACAAGGGGTATTTGATATTCAAAATTGTACAATAAATAAGAACACTCCAAAATTATACTCCCTCCATCCCTAATTTATCTTCACATTTACCGTAGATACGGAATTTAAGAAAAATCACTTTTTGACTTACTTTTGGGATAATATGGTATTTTTTTATAATAAATACTTCCTCCTTCCCATAAAACCTTTCATACTTTCCTCATTTATTTGTCCCACAAAACATTTCACACCCCAAAAAATAAAACATCACTTTATCTAACAAGCTTAAAAGTTCCTTTAATTTTAAATTTGTCACTCCTTTTTCACACACATATCATTACTATATACTTTCTTATTATCTAAAAATACCACAATACCCTCCAAAGTCAATAAAGTTGATCAAAAAGTGCACATTTTCTTAAATAACGTGGAACAGTAAACGTGAAAAGTATTATGAGACGGAGGGAGTAAATGATAAAGTATGTTATATGTGTTAAAAAAGTGATGATAAATTTTAAATTAATTAAAGCATATTAAAGGGATATTAGTTAGTTTTTTCCCCTTTTATGAAGGTGTGAAGTTGAATTTGGGACGAAACAAAACAGAAAGTTTTAAGTTCAAATTGGACGGAGGAGTAATTACTGTTGACACCATCGAATTTTCTTTTGTAAACTTGATGCAGGCCTAAGCCCACGAGATGAAAGAGAGTGAAATGATCCGGGAATCAACCGGTGGCAGCGGAATCACTCGACGCTACTAATTGCGGAATCACTCGACGCAACCAAGCCACTTGCTTGTAGTTCTTAGAGGATCACTCAACTCTAATTTCACACAAAGTTTGTGAGAATAGTTTTTTTGTTCATAAAGTTCTGCCTTTTCATTCCATTCCTCTAACTGGTATAAATACATGACTTAGGAATATTACTCCAATCATGGATACATGCATTAGACTAAAACTGTCACGCCCCGACCCCAGACAGAGCGCGACAACCGCCACGTTAACCATAAATTTCATAGAATGGGTGCACTCCACTCCACAAAGTTTATAGAAAACGTAAGGCTTGCTATCAAGTACCTGTAGACTGAACAACTGATAACAACGGGTACAACACGAGGACATCATCTCATAAAGTATCAACAAGGATTTACAAAGGTACAAAATTCAACGGTGTAACTTAGTTTAAAGAAAATATACATGAACGATATAACATCGCGAAGGTACAAAAAGAACATCAAGGGGGTCACCAAATATAAACTATACAATCTCGCCAATGAATCCGTCAATTTACATAAAAGAGAAAGTACCCAAAACACGGATTGGATGATGAGCAAACGATAGGCAAACCTCCAACCAAAATGATATCAACAGCCTGAAAAGGAAAGAATGATGGGGGGTGAGCAAAACCACTAGCTCAGTGAGGTGATAAGCCGGTCACCCCGACCCTTATACGAAGCATGTACTCCCACTCGCGGTTCATAACATAAAATCCCACAATTCGTCCCACAATAATTATTCTCACTCAGTGTACATATTAATGAAAATAAAAACCTTAGTGAACATTTATGAATAACACAATTAGTTCAAACAACATGTTATCACATAAAAGACGCGTGGGTAGTCAATATCCTCCTCGAACTGAGCTCTCCGTCGAGAGACAGTCCAAGCCCGTCACCGTTACTCTAGATAAAATGCACATTAATATTCTTTCTCAATATGCCAAGTGCTAAAGTTCACAATTCAATATCGACTGAATACTTGAAATGATCAAACATATAAACATATATGACATGCATGTCCCACACCGGTGACGTTGACTGAGCCTATAATAGACTGATCCATCTAACGATCACCCTCCAGAGTATCAGTATTTGGTAAATGGACAGGTGCCTCGTTAGATCTAACTCACGCGGGTTTGCCAATCACGGGCAACTTGGTTGTCACTCTAACTCACCCGAACCGCGACAATTCGGGCTACTTAATCAATGTCGCTCCAACTCACCCGAACCGTGACCAATTCGGGCTACTTAACCTTGGTACCAGGCATACATATGCATGTGCATCATAAGATGAATAACGACTCAAGTTAGAGTCTTAATTGGCACACAAGAATAACCAGAAATCAATAATACTCATAAAATGGCTAACATGACTCTAACCAGAGCAATCGAGCCAATCAGGCTCTTTACCACATAACATAATACCAAATAATTTTCTTATCAATTAACTAAAACTAAAATAAATGCACATTTAACGAGGGTCCACACTTCCCACAAGAGAAGGCGTTCCCGAATTATCAACTCACAAGGAAGTGATTAACTCTCTCCGGAATCTGAAGTCGGTCCCTTGCCCTTCGTCGATGGTTCTTTACCTAGAAAGGAGATGAGCAATTAAAGACAAATTAAATATAACTAACTATTAGCGTTAACATCCCTTTCATTGCTAAAAACAAATCCTAATCGAGTTCGAACGAGTCGATATTAAATAAAAATGGCATGTAACTCTTTAACATCAGTTCCCAATCCCATATAACCGTTTCAATACATTAACTAGACGAAACGATAGAAAATAAGTTTGAATTCGACATAAAAATTCTGAAATTTTCCTGCTAGCGGCAGTTTACGAGAAAAATCATAACTAATTGTAGAATAATCGGATTGAGGTGTTTCAAGTGGCTACGGAAAGCTAACGAGTTCAACTACGTACAGAAATTAAGTTTGCAAAGTTTCGAGGACAATAGCTATCTCGAAATCAGTTCGAACAGTCTACAAATTTCCCACATACCAAAAAGAAAAACCCCACAAAATTACAAAATTATGGAAGAAGGAAGCTTAATTCACACACCACTTACCTCAAAACAACTTAAAAACCACCTAGGATGAGGGTTGTAAGGGAGAATTTGGTCAACAAGGGTTTCTCCTCTTCCTCTCTTCTTTCCCCTCTTTTGCTTTTCTTCTCCCGTTCTTCTCTCTCTTTTTTTTTTTAACTTTAGTCTTACTAATTATATATCAGACCATTTAAGTGGGCTGAAACTTTGGGCCACAAAATAAATAAATAAATAAGTTTGGGCTTTCTAAAAAAATTCTAATTGGGCTTAATTGGGCTGGCCTTTTGGGCCATAAAAATAAATAATTAGGTTTTGGGCTTTCTAACAAAATCTAGTTGGGCTAAGATAGGGCTGGCCTTTTGGGCCATAAAATAAATAAATAGGTTTTGGGCTTTCTAAAAAAAAATCTAGTTGAACTAAGATATTATAAAGTATCCCCTCCTCCAAAAAGTTTCGTCCTCGAAATATAAACGTACCTAGAGATGAAAAGAGATTTGGATGGTGTTGACGCATGACTGACTCTGGTTCCCATGTTTCTTCTTCAATTTGATCACTTCTCCATAGAATTCTCATCATAGGAATGGATTTGTTACGAAGCATTTTCTCTCGGCGATCTACAATTTGAACAGGTTGTACTTCGTACGATAGATTTTCCTTTAATACAACTGGGGGATCTTTGAGCACGTGCGAGGGATCTGGTTCATATTTTCTAAGCATAGAGACATGGAAGACATCGTGAATCTTCGACAATTCCGATGGTAGGTCAAGTCGATACGCGACACGACCAATCCTTTGTACGATCGTAAACGGGCCAATATACCTTGGACTCAACTTTCCTCGACGGCGGAATCGCAACACGCCCTTCCATGGAGAAACTTTCAGAAAAACTTTGTCTCCTTCATTAAACTCCAAATCGCGCCTCCTATTATCTGCGTAACTTTTCTGTCGATCTTGCGCTGCCTTAAGTCTGTCTCGAATAAGTTGTATTTTTGCCTTCGCATCTTCGATAAGCTCTACTTGTTCGATTTGTCTCTCGCCAACCTCATCCCAAAAGAGTGGTGTTCGACACTTTCGGCCATACAGAGCTTCGTACGGGGGCATTCCAATGCTTGAATGATAACTGTTGTTATAAGCGAACTCCACCAAAGTCACGTACTTATCCCAGCTACCTCCCAAATTCAACACCACTGCACGTAACATGTCTTCTAGTGTCTGTATAGTTCTCTCTGACTGTCCATCAGTCTGTGGATGAAACGAGGTACTGAATAGTAATTTTGTACCTAGCGCTTTCTGCAGACTAGGCCAAAAACGGGAAGTGAATCTTGGATCACGGTCAGATATGATTGACACTGGTACTCCGTGCAATCTCACGATCTCATCGACATATAACTTGGCAAGTTTCTCTAAAGATTCGTTGGTATGCACTGGAAGGAAATGTGCCGATTTTGTCAGACGATCGACAATGACCCAAATTGAGTCATGACCCTTTTTGGTTCGAGGTAAACCAGAAACAAAATCCATTGTGACGTTTTCCCATTTCCACTCAGGAATAGGTAGTGGTTGAAGCATACCGGCTGGTTTTTGGTGTTCCGCTTTAATCTGTTGGCATGATAAGCACTTTGATACAAATTCAGTAATGTCCCGTTTTATACCTGGCCACCAATAATGCTCCCGAAGTGTTCTGTACATTTTGGTACTACCAGGATGCATAGCATAGGCTGAAGAATGGGCTTCCTCAAGAATAGCTCTACGAACATCAAGTTCTGATGGAACACAAACACGATTTTTAAAAGTAAGAAGTCCATCATCCCGAATTCGAAATTCGGTTTCTTTTCCTTGATTTAGCTTTACAATCTTCTGTTGTAAATAAACATCGTGTGATTGTCTTTCTCGAATTTGCTCGAACAAGGTAGGTCTAACCTCGAATTTGGCGATTAAGGCAGAATCATTAGACTTTTCACAATCGAGCGAAATGTGTAAAGATTTAAATTGCTCCAACATAGGAAGATAAAAAGATTGAATTGAAGCAAGTGAGGTAGAAGACTTTCTACTCAGAGCATCTGCAACAACGTTCGCCTTGCCAGGATGATAATCGATGACTAAGTCATAGTCACTAATCAACTCCATCCATCGCCTTTGCCTGAGGTTGAGCTCCTTTTGCGTAGTGATATACTTTAAGCTCTTGTGATCAGTGAAAACCCGACAAGTTGCACCATACAGATAGTGCCTCCAGATCTTCAATGCAAAGACGATTGCAGCCAACTCTAAATCATGTGTAGGATAATTTTCTTCGTTCTTCTTCAATTGCCTTGAAGCGTAGGCAATAACCTTTCCTTCTTGCATGAGAACGCATCCTAATCCTTGTCTCGAGGCGTCGCTATAAATGGTAAATTCTCCAATCGCTGGGTCTGGCAAAGCAAGAATAGGAGCTGAAACGAGTCGTCTTTTCAATTCTTGAAATGCTTCGTCACATTCTTCATTCCATTCAAATTTTACCCCTTTTCGAGTCAATTTAGTCAAAGATGAAGCCAATAACGAAAAGTCTTTGACAAACCGTCGATAATATCCAGCTAATCCCAGAAAACTACGAATCTCTGTCACGTTCTTTGGACGCTCCCAATCTAGTATAGCTTGAATCTTCGCTGGATCGACGTAGATTCCTTCTTTAGAAATGTGATGACCCAAAAAGCTTACCTCGCGAAGCCAAAATTCACACTTCGAGAATTTAGCATAAAGCTGATTTTCTCTGAGAATGTTCAGAGCAATTTTTAGATGCTGAGAATGCTCGTCGTCCGATTTAGAATAAATAAGAATGTCATCAATGAAGATGATGACAAACTTATCTAAGTACGGCCGAAAGACCCGATTCATAAGATCCATAAAAGCTGCAGGAGCATTTGTGAGTCCAAAAGGCATAACACAGAATTCAAAATGACCGTATCTGGTTCGAAAAGCAGACTTAGGGATATCAGATTCCCTAATCTTGAGTTGGTGATAACCGGATCGCAAATCAATTTTTGAGAACACAATTGCTCCTTGCAATTGATCAAACAGATCATCGATTCTTGGAAGAGGATATTTGTTCTTGATAGTCACCTTGTTCAATTGACGGTAGTCGACACATAGACGAAGTGATCCATCTTTCTTCTTGACAAAAAGAACTGGAGCACCCCATGGAGATGTGCTAGGTCGTATGAAACCCTTCTCCAATAATTCCCCAAGTTGTGTCTGGAGTTCCTTAAGCTCAGCAGGCGACATTCGATATGGACTAATCGATATAGGTGTGATTCCAGGAAGTACGTCAATGGAAAAATCAATCTCTCGATTCGGAGGTTGTCCTGGTAAGTCTTCGGGAAAGACATCAGGAAATTCATTCACGATTGGGATGTCATCTAGTTTAGTTTCAGAAAGAGAAGTATCGATGACAAATGCCAAGAATGCCTCACAACCCTTACGCATTAATTTATGCGCAGTCAACATTGAAATAAAAGAGAGGGATCTCGTTTGAAGTTTACCCTCAAAAACAAGTTCTGAGAACCCTGGTCTACGAAAAATAACAAGCTTCTCGTGGCAATCGAGAATTGCATGATGAGAAGAAAGCCAATCCATGCCAAGAATAACATCAAGATCAATCAAAGGCAATGGTATCAATTCAGCCTCTAAAATGACATCTTTGATCTTCAATGGACAACCAAGGAATACCGAATCACGAATTAGACGCTCTCCAAGAGGGGTATGAACGATGATTCCAGGTGACAAATGAGAGATAGGATAATCTAAGATCGCAGTAAGATCATCTCGGATATAAGACCTATCAGAACCTGGGTCAAATAAAGCGTAGACCTGATGGTCTCCCACAAACACATGGCCTAAAGAAGCAATATTAGGTGAGATTGTGATTTAAAAAATTTGAAAAGATAGAATTTCTTACGAATGTTTTATTCGTAATCAAGTGGCATAACAAGGCGGGGTTAGATTTAGCTTGTGAAAATACTCAAATTATAAATTACCTGTCACAACCTTCGGATCTGAGCGAGCCTCTTCTTGGGAAATATGAAATACTCTAGTTTGCTTCCTTCCTTGCATAGGTGATTGAGTACTAGGGCCGCTTGAGGCATCGGGCACTCTGGTAACTGCAGATCGAGTATCTCTGGGTGTAGAATATGTTAGTTTACCACGAAACTGACCAGAACCCTGACTGCTCGTTCCCATAAGCTGAGGACAAGAACTTCGCATATGCCCCGGCTGTCGACACTGAAAACATACTTGAGGAGCCTTACAGGGGCCGTCATGATATTTTAGGCAATTCTGGCACTTGCGATTTTCACCAACCGATCCCGAGACATTGCTCCCGCCTCTACTAAACTGCTCCCGAGGTTGAGGAAAACTAATAGATGCCGAACTTGGTGCGCCACGCGAAGATCCCACACCCCTATACACCTTCGATGCATTTCCTGGAAATGCGCTCCCTTGCCTTTTCTTTTGAGATCGTTCTGCAAGCTTATGTCTCGCCTGAACTAAACCTTCTACCCTCAGGGCTTCTTCTACGAGATCGTCAAGACTCTCGTACTTGTCTCCGGACTTGATGCGATCTCGAATATTTAAATTAAGACCATCTTCAAATCTCTTGCATAAGTCTCTCGTCGTATATGACTCAGGAGCGAATTCTCGCAATTCCAGAAATTTGCTTTCGTACTCAACGACCGACATAATGCCTTGAAAGAGGTTGAAGAACTCCTTTCTCTTCTGATCCTTGATGTACTGAGAGAAGTATCGATCTTTGAATCGTTCCACAAAGATAGCCCACGTAATAGTAACCGAGGATGTCTCTTTTAGATTCTGCCACCATCGTCGTGCATCTGGGCCTAATAGCTTGGTCGTAATGACCACACGATAACATTCTTCAATCATCAAGGTGTCAAAGGTCTCTGTAATCTCCTTTAACCATGCCCCCGCTTTAGAAGCATCTCTTGCACCGTCAAATTTCGAAGTCCCCATGTTTTCAACTGCTTTCACCAAATCAGGTATAAAAAGTGCACCTCGAGAAGCAGAACCTCCTAAAGCCATTTCTGGAGTAAAAACTGGTACATTAGATGTAGGTCGAATCGATTCATTAGCACGAAGAACCTCTTCAGTGACAGTCGTAGTTGTATGAGCCGTTGTAGGTGGTGGAACACCATGTATTCGAATGTGATCATAATACAATTGGTACTGCTCGGGTGTCATCATGTGCTCAACCCGCAACTGGGCCCGTGGTTGCTCTACCTGGGAAACTGGCACCCTATGATCAGAATTGATAGGGTCCATAACCGTCGGAGGAATGACATGATCAGAAGAAACATGTCCTCGAGGTCCACGAGGAACAGAAGAGAGTAGAGGACTCGGAGGATCACGAGGAGCGTGTCCTCGACCTCGACCTCGACCTCGACCTCGACGACGAACTGGAGGTGCCATAATGACTGAAAGGAAGAAAGGAAAGAAAATGCAAGGTCAACGTCAAGGCAATACGATACCTTAGGATGACATAGAAACAAAGTTGGACTCATTGGCTTGACACAAAAAGAATGAGAATCATAAAACCAGGCTCTGATACCAAGAAAGTTGTCACGCCCCGACCCCAGACAGAGCGCGACAACCGCCACGTTAACCATAAATTTCATAGAATGGGTGCACTCCACTCCACAAAGTTTATAGAAAACGTAAGGCTTGCTATCAAGTACCTGTAGACTGAACAACTGATAACAACGGGTACAACACGAGGACATCATCTCATAAAGTATCAACAAGGATTTACAAAGGTACAAAATTCAACGGTGTAACTTAGTTTAAAGAAAATATACATGAACGATATAACATCGCGAAGGTACAAAAAGAACATCAAGGGGGTCACCAAATATAAACTATACAATCTCGCCAATGAATCCGTCAATTTACATAAAAGAGAAAGTACCCAAAACACGGATTGGATGATGAGCAAACGATAGGCAAACCTCCAACCAAAATGATATCAACAGCCTGAAAAGGAAAGAATGATGGGGGGTGAGCAAAACCACTAGCTCAGTGAGGTGATAAGCCGGTCACCCCGACCCTTATACGAAGCATGTACTCCCACTCGCGGTTCATAACATAAAATCCCACAATTCGTCCCACAATAATTATTCTCACTCAGTGTACATATTAATGAAAATAAAAACCTTAGTGAACATTTATGAATAACACAATTAGTTCAAACAACATGTTATCACATAAAAGACGCGTGGGTAGTCAATATCCTCCTCGAACTGAGCTCTCCGTCGAGAGACAGTCCAAGCCCGTCACCGTTACTCTAGATAAAATGCACATTAATATTCTTTCTCAATATGCCAAGTGCTAAAGTTCACAATTCAATATCGACTGAATACTTGAAATGATCAAACATATAAACATATATGACATGCATGTCCCACACCGGTGACGTTGACTGAGCCTATAATAGACTGATCCATCTAACGATCACCCTCCAGAGTATCAGTATTTGGTAAATGGACAGGTGCCTCGTTAGATCTAACTCACGCGGGTTTGCCAATCACGGGCAACTTGGTTGTCACTCTAACTCACCCGAACCGCGACAATTCGGGCTACTTAATCAATGTCGCTCCAACTCACCCGAACCGTGACCAATTCGGGCTACTTAACCTTGGTACCAGGCATACATATGCATGTGCATCATAAGATGAATAACGACTCAAGTTAGAGTCTTAATTGGCACACAAGAATAACCAGAAATCAATAATACTCATAAAATGGCTAACATGACTCTAACCAGAGCAATCGAGCCAATCAGGCTCTTTACCACATAACATAATACCAAATAATTTTCTTATCAATTAACTAAAACTAAAATAAATGCACATTTAACGAGGGTCCACACTTCCCACAAGAGAAGGCGTTCCCGAATTATCAACTCACAAGGAAGTGATTAACTCTCTCCGGAATCTGAAGTCGGTCCCTTGCCCTTCGTCGATGGTTCTTTACCTAGAAAGGAGATGAGCAATTAAAGACAAATTAAATATAACTAACTATTAGCGTTAACATCCCTTTCATTGCTAAAAACAAATCCTAATCGAGTTCGAACGAGTCGATATTAAATAAAAATGGCATGTAACTCTTTAACATCAGTTCCCAATCCCATATAACCGTTTCAATACATTAACTAGACGAAACGATAGAAAATAAGTTTGAATTCGACATAAAAATTCTGAAATTTTCCTGCTAGCGGCAGTTTACGAGAAAAATCATAACTAATTGTAGAATAATCGGATTGAGGTGTTTCAAGTGGCTACGGAAAGCTAACGAGTTCAACTACGTACAGAAATTAAGTTTGCAAAGTTTCGAGGACAATAGCTATCTCGAAATCAGTTCGAACAGTCTACAAATTTCCCACATACCAAAAAGAAAAACCCCACAAAATTACAAAATTATGGAAGAAGGAAGCTTAATTCACACACCACTTACCTCAAAACAACTTAAAAACCACCTAGGATGAGGGTTGTAAGGGAGAATTTGGTCAACAAGGGTTTCTCCTCTTCCTCTCTTCTTTCCCCTCTTTTGCTTTTCTTCTCCCGTTCTTCTCTCTCTTTTTTTTTTTAACTTTAGTCTTACTAATTATATATCAGACCATTTAAGTGGGCTGAAACTTTGGGCCACAAAATAAATAAATAAATAAGTTTGGGCTTTCTAAAAAAATTCTAATTGGGCTTAATTGGGCTGGCCTTTTGGGCCATAAAAATAAATAATTAGGTTTTGGGCTTTCTAACAAAATCTAGTTGGGCTAAGATAGGGCTGGCCTTTTGGGCCATAAAATAAATAAATAGGTTTTGGGCTTTCTAAAAAAAAATCTAGTTGAACTAAGATATTATAAAAACCCTTCAACATTCTAACATTGGAAACATTAGTTTAACTGAAAATAATAAATAAACACTTAATAATAAAGAAGAAGACTAAAAGATAGTGTTGCTGCAGATTTTCGAGTAGACTACCACCTTTTGGTAGATTGACCATAACTTTTCACACAAAATTTCAAATTGCAAACTTCAAAATTCTTCAGAAAATCGACTTTCATGACTACCTAACGGTACATGAAGTCAGACGTTGTGCACTACATCAATGCAATTTAAAATATTATTATCATGAATATATATAGTATAAATTTGTGTTGCAATTAATAATTGACAATTACTACCATACAAATATTTTTAATATCCAACTAATCAAAATTAACCAATGAACCGAATATTTATATTCTAATCAGCTTGATGGGGGACCCTCTCCCTCTCTCTTTCTAAATTTTGCTCTCTCTCTCCCTATCCATTTCTGGGGGGCGGGGGTGGTCATTTCACTATTTCACCCCTCTCTCTCTCTCTTCCTATTGTTTGCTCTCTCTCTTCCTTTCAAGGCAATGGTTCACTGTCCACTTTCTCTTTATATCGTTCATTGTCTCTCTCGTTCACTCTCTCCCTGTATCTGTCGCCTCTTCCTATCGTTTACTACCTCTCTTTCTATCCCATTTCCCCGCCACCGCTTAGATGCAAAATCGCCTCCAGGATACCTCTTAACCGCCTTCTAATTTCTTCCCGATCTCAGCAATGAATGTTTTTCCCTATCTTTATTTTCACGAATTCTATTTTTCCATTTTCTCCCGTTCTTCTCTCATTCTCCGCTTCCACTGATCCTCTTTTCCAATTTTCTTTTCTCATTCTCTCCACCTCCACTTCTCCGGTCGCTCCTCCTTTCTAAGTTTCCTTTCCATGTACACCTTTCAGATCTTCTTCAAACATAGACAGATGTGTTCGAGATCTTTCAAAGATTCGATGACTATCCATCCGATTACAATTCCTCAGACATTCAGAAATTTTTAAAATGTCTATCTTCTTATTTTCTCAATTTGTTTAGGGAAATTAGGTCCAATGACCTTATTTTAATAAAAAAAAATTATATAAATTTAATTTTTTTACATTTTAGCATATTTATTTCCTTATTCATGGTTAGTTTTATTTTTTCAAAACAATCAATTTTAATAAGATTTATACATGAATTTTGATAATAAAAATTTTATATTAATCTGATTTATGATGCTTGTTTAATATTATTTTATATGCTAAGTATCTTACATTAATATTTGTATATGCATTCTGAATACTATATTTACTGGATATTCTTTTTTTATAAAAAAAAACATATTAATTTGAAAATTTCATATTTTAATATATACTCTCTCCGCCCCACAAATTTTGCACTCCTCTTCTAGCACGGAGATTGAGAAAAGTGATAACTTTTAGGGATATTATGATATTTTTTGGTAATATATACTCCCTCTGTCCCGCGTTAATATTTACGTTTATTTTTTGCACATGGATTAAAAAATATAATATTGAATGTATAGTGAGGTGAGAGAAATAATATTTAATGTTAAGTGGGTAGTTTTTATAATGAGGTGAGAGATAATATTTGATGTGAAGTGGGTAGTTGTATCAGTGTTGTGTGTAAGCCTTACATGAAATAATTAATTGTTTTGTGTGGGTCCAACTTGAAAAAAAAGAAACGTAACTTAACTTGAGACAAACCAAAATAGAAAACGTGCGTCAATCTTAACTTGGGACAAACCAAAATAGAAAATGCATACCTTCGAGGAACGGATGGAGTAAATGATAAAATATGTTAGATGTGTTAGATATGTGTGGTTTTTTTTTAAAAAAAATAAAGTGTATGGAGAAGGGTAATTGTATTGGACTTTTTCTTTTTTTAGGAAGGTACAAACTTTTGTGGTACAACTCAAAATGGAAAGTGTGTCATTTGAAATGGGATGGAGGAGTAGTTTTTTCTTATTCATGGTTATTTTCTTAATTTTACAAATCAGTCAATTTTAAAACACACACACACACACACACACACACACACACATATATATATATATATATATATATATATATATATATATATATATATATATATATATATATATATATATATATATGACAGAGACTTGTGTGAGACCATCTCATGTCAGGGCTCACGTGATGTAGACAGAAAATGATAACTTTTATAAAAAAAATAATAATAAATTAATAAAATTTCATAAACAATTTATAATATAAATAAAGAGTGATAACATTTTATAGCGGAAGAGATAAGGTTCTGTAACTAAAATGATAAAAAGTGAAAAATGGTCTCACGATATATATATATATAACATAAAAATATTAATTAAAATTAATTAATATTATATATATGTATAATATTAATTAATTTTAATTAATATTTTTATGTTATTTTTATGGTCAACAAATAATAGGTACAAAACGTATTTAAAAATTACTAAGCGATACATTCGCTTCATAAAATTACAGATAAATACAAAATTATATTTTGTTTTCCTATAATACATATACCTATCCGTACATTAGTGTGCATTATTAAGTGACGAGAGTGTAAATTCACGTGTTTTGGGCTCGAATTTGTGTGAAAGTTAAGTACGATTTGGTCTATTATCAAGACGAATCGGGTTGTTTATAGAAAATTCATGAATCAGAGGCTATTGAGGCTTTTTGAGCGTATTTATACAGGAAAATAGGTCTTAAGGGCTCGAAATTGGAATATACGTTTTTTGAGGTATTTTTCGAAGGTTGTTCGACCTCAGAGGGTTGTTCGACCATCATCAGTTTGGTCGAACAAGGGAGCCAAGTCGAACAGAATGCGCAAAAACTTACATAAGTATTTCTCGACCAAGAGAAGTCGTTCGACCAGAATAGTCTTGGTCGAACGGATGAAGGTTGGTCGAACAAAATGTGCAAAAACTTACAGAGAGTTTATTCGACCAGCTTCGACCAGGACACTTTGCTCAACCAATGGAGGACTGGTCGAATGAAATTTCGCTGGTGCTATTTTTGATAATTTTGGATTTCTTTTACCAAATTTGACGTATGCCTCAAGTAAAAGCTCATCAAAGGTCCGTGAGGAGCCCTTTACAAGTATAAAAAGGGATGTAGAGCACATGAAGAAGGGAGTTAGATTCCACAACCATCCTACACCACATCCAAACCCTAAGTCCAACCTACGGAGCTGTGGAGAGAGGTTCGTCTGTCGAACCAAATGAGAACCACGTGAAGATTCAAGATGGAGAGAGTCGCGACGACGCCCGCATCTAGGGTTTACTTCGCTTCTTAATTTATCTTGTAATTTTCAATACTATGGGTAAGATCCTACCAACCACCATGATTGTTCCTAGATCAATCATGGGCTAGAACTGCTTCGGTAGTTCTAGGGTTATGAAGGTTTTATGAGTTGATTTATTTTCCATGTGTAAACTCCATACAACACTACTTGTGGTTTATTTTATATAAGACTATACTTTTTGAATTCATATTCACAGACGTTTTTTGCATCATTAAATATTATATAGAGTCTGAATACATATCTTGGTTATTGATTGAGTGTGTTCACTGCTGAGCAGAATTACATGTTATAATTCTAAGTGAAGGGATTCTGAAGTCTTATTAGAACTATCTTATATAAATACTTATTAATTGAATACTATTCGGGTTAATAAGTAGGATAAAGAGTATAACTTCATAGTACCTATAAAGGGAGATCATATCGGGTTAGAGTACTTAGTGCACTAGAAATAATTGATATTGATAGTACCTAGAAAGGGGGTGAATTATATCTCTTGCTCCGAGGAAATCCACACATGTCATACGCTTGTTTGCTTGTGTTTATAGAGTGAACTTGCATGGTTTAGTAATACGTCCATAAACCACAAGGCAGAGTCGGACATCAACATATGGAAAAGAAATTAATAAGTAAAATTAAATGACCCGAAGAACTACCTAATTTCTCACTTGATCACAGTCGTATTATCTTTACTGCTTATTATTTTAATTATTATTTTAATTATTCGTTACTTAGTTATTTAATCTTCACAATCATATTGCTTTAATAGTCTTAATAAATTAGATCTTAATTAAATTAATAATAATCCGTTCCTTGGGTTCGATAATCACTTGGTTGCCAATCAAAACTACAATTGATATCCTTCATACTTGGGAATTAATTTTGTGTGTTGAGAAAATGCTCATCAAGTTCTTGGCGCCGTTGCCGGGACGGCATAATTATTAGTTTATTATTTCTAGTATAAGTGAGACTATATTATTCTTGTCTTTTTTTTCTAACGCTTATTTTTCTTAGGTGTATGCTCACTAGATCAAAGGTAGGAGAATTAGAACCTTATAATCTGGAGATTGGAGCATCGTCAAGGAAGAAGAAGTGAAAGAAGAAAAAGAATAAGAAAGTAGAACCAACTGAAGCTCTTAATTTAGGAGTTGAAGTTGATGAGCTAAATCTGCAAGCAACTGAAGATGCAACCAAATTCAACTTGGAAGCAGAAGCAGTCAACAACAAATCCCGATACACTTGCCATCCGTGATGTCTTTAAGAACAACGGAAGAGGCAATGCGGGGCTGTTAGGAGCAAGAGGGGCCGGAGCTGATTTTGATCTTCACCCTACTCTTATCAGCACGATTGAAAGGAGTCCCTTCTCTGGGGGGACCTTCGAAGATCCTCAGCAACATCTGAATAAGTTCCTTGGGTATGTAAGTACACAAAAAGATGCAGGAGCTCATGAGGATGCGAGGAAGATGATATTGTTTAAGTTCTCGCTGAATGAAAAAGCGAGAGATTGGTACGATAATCTTGATGCTACTGAATGAGATACCTGGGAGAAATTGAAGGTGAAATTCTTGGAGCGATACATGCCACCCTCAAAGGTGTTTAAGATGAAACAAGAAATCAATCAATTTGTTATCCATGGTAATGAGAAGTTTAATGAGACATGGAACATATTCAAGGACATGCTAAGGAAGTGTCCGCAACACAGGCTATCTAAAGCTCAATATATCAGTATTTTCTATAGCGGATTGGACTGTGAATCTCGAGTTTTACTCGATGCTTCGTCGAATGGAGCATTGCTAACAAAGTTATCCGTTGAGGCCGAAAAGCTCTTTGAGGATATTTCGATGAATTCAAGAGATTGGCCAAATAGAGTGAGAGGCACTTATGTTCTTAGAAAGGTAGCGCAGGTTGAGCATACTATGGTTAAGTCAGAAAGAGACGATGAGATTGTCTCTAGTTTGACTAATATTAGCAAGCTATTGGAGTCTCAGCAAAAGCAGATTACAAACTTATCTCAGCGAGTACCAATTATGCAGGATATGTGCAATGAAGGAGCTAGCCAAGAGGAGATGGAAGAGGCAAACTATGCCATGGGTCAAAGTATTCAAGGAACGAGGTTCCAAAATCAAGAAAACTGGAATTATCAAGGGAACTACAATAATCGTGGTCCACCGGGTAATTATCAACAACCGAGGAGGCCGAAGTTTTTGTGGAGTAATCCAAATAATGCAGTACAACCTCCTATTGGTGTTGATCCAGGTGCTAAGGTGAAAGAAGGAAAACCTGGTTTCGAGGATACGGTGAACAGGTACATGGCAAGGAATGATGCAAGAGTAGATCGTCTTGATGCCAAGTTAGAAAAGAAGATTGATGCCAATCATGAAGATTTGTTTAAGAAAGTTAAAGACCTTACATTGTTGATGGGGGAGATGGCAGGAAACATGAAAAAATTGACTCAAACTATTGAGAAGGGAAAGTTTCCATCTCAAAGTATTGAGAATTTTAAGTCTTGTCATGCCATCACATTGAGGTCGGGAACGCAATATGAAAGTCCGATAAAGCTGACGAGCAAAAACGAAGGGAACAGAGGTCTTACTCGACCAAACCTACTCAGTTCGACCAGACCTGATGGTCGAACTGAGGTCGAACAAGCTTCGGAAAAATAGAATTTTGATGCTCTATTTTCTATCCCGCTGTTCGACCAAAGCACTGTAGTTTGACCAGACCATCTTGGTCGAACGCTGATCGAACAACAACTGGGAGAGATGAAATCGCGATCAGAGTCGCTATTCGACCAAAGCACTGCCGTTTGACCAGACCATCTTGGTCTAATGGTGGTCGAAAATAATTGGAGAAGTTGAACTCACGATCAAAGACATTGTTCGACCAGCCACAGTCTATTCGACTAGACCAATATGGTCGAGCAGAGGTCGAACAACTTCGTGCAGCACCCGTTTTGATGCCGAATGCTATGCCTGTTGTTCAGAACACTCCAGAGTCATCCCAAGAGCAAAATACCGAGTTTACAGTGGAAAAGAAGTGGAAAAGAGCGAAAAGATTGAGAGCCGAGAAGGATAAGGCGGAGAAGGTTGAACGTGATGAAATTCCAAAAAATAAAGATACCTCCTCCGTTTCCCTTTCGGATAGTCAAGAAGGGATTGGAAGAGAAGTTCAAGAAATTTTAGGATATTATGAATAAGATAAACTTGAACATTTATTTCTTCGAAGCAATTATGGAAATGCCATATTATACCCGATTTTTGAAAGATATCTTATTAAAGAAGAGAAGCTTGAACGGGGTAGAGACAGTGAATCTATCAGAAAATTGTAGCTCGATCATTCAGCGAAAGCTACCACAGAAGTTGAAAGATCCGGGGAGCTTCACTATCTTATGTGAGATTGGAAAGGGGCTGGCATGTAAAGCTTTATGTGATCTTGGAGCAAGCATCAACTTGATGTCTTTATCTATATTTAAGAAGTTAAGTTTGGGGGAGCTTGCTCCCACAATGGTGGCTTTCTAATTGGCGGATATGTCTATGACCTTTCTGAAGGGTGTGATAGAGGATGACCTTGTCAAAGTGGACAGGCTCATATTTCTTGTGAATTTTCTAATGCTTGAGATGGAAGATGACAAGGGTAACGTTCCCCTTATCTTAGGGAGACCATCCTTGCTACTGCTGGAGCAATGATTGATGTTCAAAAGGGTAAGCTTAAGTTACAGATGGATAAAGAAGAGGTCTTGTTTAGCCTTGACAAAGCAATGAAGATGCCAATGGAGACGCAGTGTCATAGCATTGATGTAGTGGAAGAGATTGTGAAGGAAGACATGTCCTTGATCCTTTCAAAGGATCATTTGGAGACATTCTTAATGGAGTCTCTTACTTTTCCCACCACAGAGCTAGATGAGCTCTCCAATGAGATATGTATTGATTTTCTTGAAAACCTATTTGCTTTGGGTGATGACAGGTATGAATCGAAGAGGACCAAATTTGAGGAGGTAAAGTGGTCCAGAAAATACTTGCCATTGGATAGAGAAAGCACTCCAAAAGAAGAAAAAAAGAAGGAGTTGAAACCACTACCGGAGCACTTTAAGTACACCTATCTAGGTGACAATGAATAATATCCGGTAATTGTATCTTCTTTCCTTGATGATGATCAACTTGAAGAGTTGTTAGATATGCTTAGGAAGTATAAGTCTGCGATTGGTTGGTCTCTTGATTATTTGAAAGGTATTAGTCCATCATATTGCATGCATAGAATTAGATTGTTAGATGAGGCTAAGAGTAGCATTCAGAATCAGCGGAGGGTGAATCCCGCTATTCAAGAAGTGATTAGGAAGCAAATCCTAACATGGTTAGATGCAGAAATTATTTATCCTATTAGTGATAGTCCCCACGTGAGTCCGTTACATGTTGTAGCTAAGAAGAGGGGCATGGCTGTTGTGAAAGCCGATGATGGTGAGACTTTGACCACTAGGATTCCTATGGGATGGCGTGTATGTACGGATTATAGGAAATTGAATGAAAATGCATGCAAAGACCATTTTTCCCTTCCTTTCATGGATCAAATGCTTAATCGTCTTGCAGGGTATGAGTTTTATTGTTTCTTGGATGGGTACTCGGGTTATAATCAAATCATGATTGCTCCCAAAGACCAGGAAAATACTACTTTCACTTGCCCTTATGTAACTTTCGCCTTTAGGAAGATACCTTTTGGATTGTGTAATGCACCGGCTACATTTCAGAGATGTATGATGGTCATATTTTATGAGTTGATAAAAAAGATCATGGAGGTGTTTATGGATGATTTTTCTGTGTTTGGTTCCTCCTTTGATATTTTTTTGTCTAACTTGTCAACTGTTTTGAAGAGATGTTAAGAAACTAATCTTGCCTTAAATTGGGAGAAGTGTCACTTCATGGTAAGAGATGTGATTGTTTTTGGGCATCATGTGTCAGCCAAGGGATTGCAGGTGGATCGAGCAAAAGTGGTGGCCATTGAGAAGCTTCCACCACCTACTAATGAAAAAGGAGTGCAGTCCTTCCTTAGACACGCCGATTTTTATACAAGATTCATAAAAGACTTCTCAAAATACTCCAAACCCTTATCTCATTTACTTGAAAAGGATGTTCCTTTTTGTTTTTGATGAAGAATGTCTAACAGCTTTTCAGGTTTTGAAACTGCACCTATCTTGATCACACCGGATTGGACTCAGCCGTTTGTACTTATGTATGATGCAAGTGACTTAGCACTTGGAGTGGTGCTTGGGCATATGAGGGAGAAGAAGTTTTGCGCCATTTACTATGCGAGTAAAACTTTTGATGCAGCACAAAAGAACTACATTGTTACTGAAAAGGAGTTTTTAGCTGTGGTGTATGCATTCAACAAGTTTTGAAAGTATTTGGTTGGCATAAAGACGGTAGTGTACACGGATCATTCTGCGATTCGGTACTTGATGGAGAAGAAGAAAGCGAAACCAAGGATCATTAGATGGATTCTTCTTCTGCAAGAGTTTGATATGGAGATCCGGTATAAGAAAGGAACGGAGAATATTTTGGCGGATCACCTATCAAGGTTGGAGACAAGGAAGCATTGTGATGATTCTTTCGATTATATAGAAGAGATGTTCCCTGATGAGAAGATAATGTCGGTGTTCGTTGATGGGGCGGAAAGAGCGTGTGTGCTGCTCAAGGAATGGATCCATGGTATGCCGACTATGTCAATTATATTACCATGGGTGAGATTCCGAAAGATCTCAATAGGTATCAACTAGCTAAGTTTAAGAGAGATGTTGAGTCGTTTATATGGTATGATCCATTTGTCTACAAGATTTTTAATGATTCCATAGTCCGTATGTGTGTGCCTGAGATGCAGGTGGAATGTTTTCTTGAATTTTACAATGCACATCCTAACGGAGGGTACTTCGGAGCTTAAAAAATGGCAGCTAAGGTACTTCAATATGCTCTTTATTGGCCTACCTTGTTTAAAGACTGTGAGTCCTATATGACGACATGCGATAGATGTCGAATAATGGGGAACATAAGTAGAAGAGATGAGATGTCACTTCAGCCGAGCATTGTTGTTGAGATCTTCGATGTGTGGGGGATCGATTTTATGGGACCTTTCCCCCATCTAATGGATTTCTCTACATTCTACTAGCAGTGGATTATGTTTCTAAGTGGGTGGAAGTCATTCCCACTCGTGTGAATGATTCAAGGACTGTTTTGTCCTTCTTGAATAAACATATATTTTCCCGCTATGGATTTAATTATTAAACTAATAAATAATTAAGTAAAATAACAAATTAAATAAAATATCACTCGATGAATACGAAAGTGGATCAAGTAGGAGAATAGGTACCTCTAGGGTAATCCAGTTTTACTACTTAATTTCCCTTCCGTGTGTTGATGTTCGACTCTACCTTATGGAATATGGACGCATCACTAAACCATGCATATCTACTCTATAGACACAAGTAAACATGTGTGTTAACACGTGTGAATAACCTCAGAGCAAGAGATATAATTTCACCCCCCTTTCTAGGTACTATCAGTATCAATTATTTCCCTGACCAATTGGTACTCTAACCTGATATGATCTCCCTTTATAGGTACTATGAAGTTATCCTCTTTATCCTACTTAATAACCATAATTCAATTCAATTAATAAGTATTCATATATGATAGTTCTAATGAAGCTTCGGAGTCCCCTCACTTAGAATCATAACATGGAATCCTGCTCAGCAGTGAATGCACTCAATCAATAACCAAGATATGTATTCAGACTCTACATAACAATTAATTATGCACAAAACGACCGTGAGTATGAATTAAAAAGCACAATCATATATAAAATAAATCCACAAGTAGTATTGTACGGAGTTTACATACGAAAGTTCAATTAATTGGTAAAAACCTTCACAACCCTAGTTCTACCAAATAGGCTCTAGCCCATGATGTTACAAAGAACAATCATGAGTGTTGGATAGATCTTACCCGGATGTCTGGAAAATTACAAGATAAATTAGAAAATGATAAAACCCCTAGATGTAGCGTCATCGCGTCCTTCTCCATCTTGAATCCTCCTCTTGGTTTTCCTCTTGATTCCACAACGAATCTTCAAAGTAATGATGGATGGAGGAAAAGAAGTGGATGATGGTTGGGGGGTGATCCCCCCTTGTGAGGTGTGGTATGGTTGTGGCCTCTCTTATGGCTCTCTTGTTGTTTTTCCTCCTCCTCTAATGGTGTGATCTACACCCCCTTTTATACTTGTAAGCTCTCTTTATAAGCCTTAAAATATGCTTTTTGAGTGATCACACGCATTAAGGGTGTAAAAATATTGATATGGTAAGTTTCCGCACGTCAATTCGACCACGAAGCTAGGTCGAATTCACCTCCCCTGGTCAAATTGCAGGTCGAATCACCCTACTGGAAGCTTCAGACACCAGATTCGAGCTTCAGGTACTGTATTTGACCAGCACAGCAGGTCGAATTGAGATGTCGTGGTCGAATTGCTTCTTTTGCCATCCAATTCAACTAGGATTCGACCACATGGTAAGGTCGAATTCGAATGTTGTGGTCGAATTGTCTTGCGCAGTCTCACCGTTTCGCGTATAACTTCCTCATCCAAGCTCCAATTTGATTGGTTCTTACTCACAAGCAATCCTCTCTTCCTTGGCTTTCTATCCATATAAAGAAAACAAGAAAACTCCAAGATTTGAATACGCAACAAGCCATGGAAAGTAGCACAACAATTGTGTTCGGCACAGCTCGCGTGACTTCACCTTTTTGATCATAACTTCCTTATTTGTTATCCGATTGAGGTGTTCTTTATACCAAATCAACCCTCATTTCAGTGGCTTTTCAACATATATCAAAAATTAGTTTTTATCTCCACAACAACACAGAAAAATTACGAAAGTTGGATGTGCGTTTTCAGCATTCTTGCACAAATTGCATCTTTTCTCCAAATTTGCACTTTTCATCCTTTTTCCACCTAAAATACAATAAAACACCTCAAGTGCACCTTTTTCTCACATACAATGAATATAAGACACTTTTGCTAATATATAACAAGAATTTCCATCAAAAGGTATTAAATTGGACATTCAAACACGCTAATATCCACTCTCATCAAAAGTTCTCAAGGACTATGGTGTTAAGCATAGGGTTACTACACCTTATCACCCTCAAGCGAATGGGGAAGCGGAGTTCTCCAATCAACAAGTGAAGCAAATTCTGGAGAAGGTTGTCGGAACCAATCGAAAGGATTAGGCTATGAAGCTCGATGATGTGTTGTGGGGTTCCAAACTTCTTACAAGACGGTGCTTGACACATCACCATATCAAACAGTCTATGGGAAGCCGTGCCACTTACCCATAGAGGTTCAGCATAGAGCTTTTCGGGCATTGAGAAGATTGAACTTGTCCCTTAAGGATCAAAAGGATTTGAGAATGACTCATATCAATCAATTGGATGAGTTCAGAAATCAAGCTTTCAAGAACTCGGAGATCTACAAGGAAAGAATGAAGAAATGACATGATTTGAAGATCTCCTACAAAGAGTTCAAGCAAGGCGATGAGGTATTACTTTTTAACTCTTGTTTGAAGCTTTTCGCAGGAAAATTGAAATCGAAGTGGACGGGACCGTTCATTATCCATAGAGCCTATAGAGGGGGGAGTTTTGAACTCATTGACAAGGATGGAGACATCATAGCGGCAAATGGGCATCCCTTGAAGCATTACAAGTCGCCGGATGATGCTTGAGTCATCTTTGAGGATACCTTACACTAAATAGGTACTGTTGTGACTCTCCGACATTAAATAAGAGCGCTTGTTGGGGGGCTTTCCCTTCTATTTTATTGCTTTATTTCATTAGTGTGAGTAAGAAATTTTTATATTTGACGTGCTTACTATTCGAAAGTTACATCTCTTTGCAAACTTAGTTTCGACTATAGTTTCTACTAAGTTTGGGGAGGTGTGATGTATTTATCTCATCGAAGCACTAAGGATATAATCTTTTCTTTGTAACGTTTGTTAGGGGAGTTGATTTTTTGCGGCATATTAAAACTTTAATCGATTTTAATGTGTCAATTTTTTACAATTTGTCTAATGTTTAGTGGTGTTTTGTGTTTCGTGTGTCGTATGCAGAGTTATACATGCTTTATCTATTCTAAAAGTGGTTCTCTATCTTAAGTGCGGCTATTTTGATACTTGATATTGTCCTATAGTTTGAGTTTTGCAGGGAAAGATGAGAAAAGTACGAAGTTTTAAAAGTTCGATAAGTTATTCGACTAAGACGCCACCGTTCGACCAAGCTGACTGGTCGAATGCTGGTCGAACAAAATGTTCAAAAACTTACAGTAGCTCCGTTCGACCAGCACGTTTTGCTCGACCAAGCTTGTCTAGTTGAACGCTGGTTGAACAAAATATCCAAAAGCTTACAGTGAGGCCGTTCGACCAGCACACTTTGTTCGACCATATTCTTCAAGTCAAATGGTAGTCGAACAGAACAAGGGAGAATAGGGAATCGATTTCGCAAATTGTTCGACCTAAAGCTGTTGTTCGACTAGGAAATTTCAGTCGAACGAAGGTCGAACAAGGTCACATTTTAGTGCAGCTTTGAGTTGTTCGACCAAAAACCCTTGTTCGACCAAGTTGTTCGAGTCGAACGGGATTAAAAAATTAGATTTAAAGGTCAGTTTTCCTTTTTGTTCGATCATCTCCCGTCACCTTCTTTCGAGCACCCGATTCGAATTGTAAGTTTCTCTTCCCAAACTCTTCCCCACAATTTAATCTACTCTTCCACCCACTTTCACATCCAAAATTTGGAGGATTCATGTCCAAATTGGGGCTATTCTATTCAAATTTTTGGAAATTCACCACCGTCCATTGCACGCACACCATGGCCAACAAAGGTATGTTTTCGAACTTCTATACCCGTGAATTGATGAGATTATGCTTAGGAATGTTGGGTAAGTTGATTGAAGCATGTATTTTGTGGATTGAATTGTTGAATTTTTGGTGTTCTTATTGGAATTTCACTTGAATTAGTATGATTCAATTTACATTGGATTGTTGAAATTTTGTGAAATTGATATTGCATATCATATGGGCTTGAGGTTAATTTTGAATTGTATATATGGGCTAATTGATTGAAGTATTGATGGTGTGTGATTGAATGAGGAAGATGAGCATGCTTTTGGTTTTTGTTGAAGTATGGAAGAGCATGTTCGTGTGAAGTATTTTTAAGACTAAGGATTCTAATTATTCTTGATTGAAAGTGTTGAATTATAGTTGCTATGATGATTAGATGAGCACTTGAAGTTGAGAGTGGTTTGGCACATGAGTTTGAAGTCTTGAATAGGATTCGTGTTAGTCTTAGGATTGGTATACTTGCTTTATCTCTTTTTGTTATGTATTGAAGTATAACTTTTGTAGGAAAAGAGATTGCTTCATCTTCAAAGAGGAAGGAGACCAAGTCTCCTAGGAAGGGTGGTGGTGCCAAAAAGATTAAATTGGATAAGAAGAAACCTTCGGATTATGGCATTAGGATCGCTAATTAGGAGGAGAAAGAGGAGTTATGGGCAGCTATTGCGAGCAAGATCATGAGGACTCACTATCAAGATGATGAAGCTATGGTTGCAATGAACATTGTCAACGATATTCATTGGATTTTCAATCGAGTAGGGATAACCAGGTTTATGGAGATGAAAAGAGAGACGTATTTACATATAACTGCTGGGGTTTTATGTTCATTGAGTATTGAGCGTGGAGATCGCTATCTTTCACATGTTATTCAGATGCAGATTATTGGGCAAGAACATTTGATGCATGCCCGAGAGTTTAATAAGTTGATCGGCTGTGAGAATGTGACTGATGTGAAGCACGATGATTTCAGACCCGATGAGTTTTGGAGGTCTATCTTGAGTAGGCGAGGAAGATATAATTCGAATGCTTCCAAGGTTGCTTTCATCCGCAACCCCGTGATTGCTTATATGGACCAGATTTTGAGTTACACGTTGTTTGCTCGATCCGAGGGGAGTTGTATTCCGAGGGGTGAGCTGTATGTGCTGTGGTGTATGCTTAATGGAGTCCGCTTTAATGTAGCGGCTTACTTTTTCCAGCAGTTTCATAAGTTTACTACCCACGGATTTCAGCGTGTGAACATCGGAGGGCTTATCACTTTGATAGCTGAGTATTATAGGGTTGATTTGAGCAAGCATCGACCGATTCGAGGGGATCCAGACTTGATCCTATCGGCTGTGTGAGTATGGGGTTGATTCAGCGGATGGACGATGCTTGGATGTTCATCTGTGGCAAGACTGTTTCTTTTAGATTTTCGCTGTCTATTGTTGATCTTACTATGATTTAGATCAACAGTAACTTGTTGATGGATACCTCGGAGCATAGGGCGATCTCGAGGACTTATTTGGAAGAAGGTGATTGGAGACTTCTTGCCATTATGCACTTACAGGGGATCCTCATAGATGAGGACATGATTATTGTAGGAGATCCAACCAACTTCGAAGAAAGAGATCAGCCGCCACCACCAGCGTTCGTATATTAAAAGATGGACTTGCCTCCGATGCAGCCACCACAGCCACAGGAGCATGAGTTTTTTATCCACCACCACAACAGTAGTAGAATTTTTGCGAGCTCATGATCATTTCTATCAGGAACAATTCCACTTAATGAATGAGCACTTCGCTACCCTCAATGCGAATCAGCAGGAGATGAATTGCCAGCTTGCATTGACGAATGCTAACTATGCCGCACTCGGTGCGAGATACAATATGCTACAGGGTAACTATGTTGAGATGGATAGGAGATTAGAGAAGATGCATGCCGATGAGCATGAGTTGGATAGGAAGCTTAGTAATCTTCATAGAAATTTGGATCGGTTGCGCTCGGAGATGAGTGACAGTGATGACGAGAAGAATGAGGATGCTCTAGAGGGGTAGATTTCGTCAGGTTTTTTTATCATTTGTCTATTTAATCTCATCTCCCTTCTCTTTTATCTTTACAGGTTGGGTATTTGTGGTGTGAGTGGCATGTACGTATTGATTGAGATTGATGGAGGATGGATACATTGATGTGAATTGTTTAGTGTTGATGGTTATTCGTGTTATGCATGTACACTTATTTTGATGCATGTTGGTTTGTTAATGATGAGCATGTTCTATTTTTACTGGTAGTTCATGAAAAGATTGATGTTAATTGCATGCTTTAAAGAGTGCTTAGGATTCTATTACCCATGTGAGAACTTGAGCCTATTGGTCATGTTATAAGCATGATAGTTTATTCTTGAGAGTCGTTTGTATACTCGTATTCTAGAACTTGATTTGAAATTTATGATTGATAAATACTAGGAAATGATCTTAGGCCATTATTGATAATTGAGCCACTTAACCAAATTTTTCCTACCTTGTTACATGATTATCATTGAAAGTTATGTTGAGCCGTTAAAATCTTTTTCTTTGGCAAGCATGTGATCGAAGCCTTTATTCCCTTAATTTAGCTTAAAATACCCTATTTACTAGTAGAGAGTTAAGGTGAATATGTGCTAAGTGATGAAATCAAAGAGGGAAAGAAAATTTTGCCAAGTGAAGAGTTCAAAAGATGGTGGTTAAATCTTATTTAGGGGTAGTGCCTGAAACTGGTGCCCCGAATGCTTATAAGGGTAGTGCTTGAAATCGGTACTCTTGTGCTTTGAAGAAAAAAGATGTTGATTCCAAAGAAAGGAAGGAGTCAATGAATTGCAAGGATCATGAGACTAATGATGGAGCAAGGAAATTAAGTTGTTTGATGAAAAACAAAACTCCAAGGTAATTCTATACTAGTGAATTAGTCATTTTTAACCAAATTCTCCTACCTATTCCAAAGAGCCAACATTACAACCCATAAGTCAAGTCCTTTGTGATCCTAGTATTGAAACGATTATAGATGGATTTTTGAGACCCTTGTCAAGCTTATGGTTACGCGAGTATATGAATTGAATTTGAGTGTATATACTAACCCGTACAGTGTACATATTTTACACTTGAGAGAGAGAGAGTAAACACTTACCGTGAGCTAGATGACTTAGCACTCATAGAAGTATTGTGATTAATTGATGTTTTTGCATGAATGATGGGTATAATGGATTTCATGTTTTGATTTGATATAATTGCATATGTTAGAATAGGTTGTGCTTGTTATAAGGATCTCGTGAATGACACTCTCTTTCCTTTATTTTGAATTTGTTGCCTCGGGACGAGCAACATGTAAGTTTTGAGGTTTGATAAGAGTGTAAATTCACGTATTTTGGGCTCGGATTTGTGTGGAAGTTGAGTACGATTTGGTCTATTATCAAGACGAATCGAGTTTTTTATAGAAAATTCAGGAATAAGAGGCTACTGAGGCTTTTTGAGCGTATTTATACAGAAAAATAGGTCTTAAGGGCTCGGAATTGGAATACACATTTTTCGAGGCATTTTTCGAAGGTCGTTCGACCTTGGAGGCTTGTTTGACCATCGTCAGTTTGGTCAAACAAGGGAGCCAAGTCGAGCAGAATGCGCAAAAACTTACAGAAGCATTGCTCGACCAAGAGAAGCCGTTCGGTCAAAATCGTCTTGGTCGAACGGATGAAAGTTGGTCGAACAAAATGTGCAAAAACTTACAGAGAGTTTGCTCGACCAGCGTTCGACCAGGACACTTTGCTCGACCAATGGAGGACTGGTCGAACGGAATTTCACTGGTGCTATTTTTGGTAATTCGGAGTTTCTTTTATCAAATTTGATGTGTGTCTCAAGTAAAAGCCCATTAAAGGTCCGTGAGAGCCCTTTATAAAAAGAGATGTAGAGCACATGAAGAAGGGAGTTAGATTCCACATCCATCCTACACGACATCTAAACCCTAACTCCAACCTACGGAGCTGTGGAGAGAGGTTCGTCTGTCAAACCAAGTGAAAACCACGTGCCCGCATCTAGGGTTTACGTCGCTTCTTAATTTATCTTGTAATTTTCAAGACTATGGGTAAGATCCTACTAACCACCATGATTGTTCCTAGATCAATCATGGGCTAGAACCGCTTCGCTAGTTCTAGGGTTATGAAGGTTTTATGAGTTGATTTATTTTCCATGTGTAAACTACGTACAACACTACTTATGGTTTATTTTATATAAGACTATGCTTTTTGAATTCATACCCACAGTCGTTTTGTGCATCATTAACTGTTATGTAGAGTTTGAATACATATCTTGGTTATTGATGGAGTGCGTTCACTGCTAAGTATGATTACATGTTATAATTCTAAGTGAAGGGATTCCGAAGTTTTATTAGAACTATCTTATATAAATACTTGTTAATTGAATACTATTCAGGTTAATAAGTAGGATAAAGAGTATAACTTCATAGTACCTATAAAGGAAGATCATATCAGGTTAGAGTACTTAGTGCACGGGAAATAATTGATATTGATAGTACCTAGAAAGGGGGGTGAATTATATCTCTTGCTCCGAGGAAATCCACACGTGTCATACGCTTGTTTGCTTGTGTCTATATGTGAACTTGCATGATTTAGTGATGCATCCATAAATCACAAGGCAGAGTCGGACATCAACATATGGAAAGGAAATTAATAAGTAAAACTGGACGACCCGAAGAACTACCTAATTTCTCACTTGATCACAGTCGTATTATCTTTACTGCTTATTATTTTGATTGTTTTTTAATTATTCTTTACTTAGTTATGTAATCTTCACAATCATATTGCCTTAATAGTCTTAATAAATTAGATCTTAATTAAATTAATAATTATCCATCCCTTGGGTTCGATAATCACTTGGTTGCCTATCAAAACTACAATTGATATCCTTCATACTTGGGGATTAATTTTGTGTGTTGAGAAAACGCTCATCATTAAGATCGAAATAAAAATACGTTATTTATACGAATGTACATTAGTGTACATTTTATTGAGAAAAAACAGAAAATACACAATTAAATTGAAGAACCCTACTAATGTACATTAGTGTGCATTCTTGAATTAGAAATAAAAAATACGTGATTAAACTGAAAACCCTACGAATGTACATCAGTGTACATCTTTGAGAGAGAAATGGAAAATACACGATTGAAACTACTATTAAGTACATTAGTGTGCATCGTTAGAGAGAAACAGAAAATACACAATTAAATTGAAGAACTCTACGAATGTACATTAGTGTGCATCTTTGAGAAAGAAACAGAAAATATGTGATTAATTAAATTAAAAATAGAGTTGTTATAATTATATCCTTAAATCTCTCATTCATTGTTTTTATTTGATTTAGTGTACATTAGCGTTCAATGAAACTAGTGTTAAGTGAAAACGTTAAAATATTCAGCGTAGTAAATAAGGTAAAGCTGGAAAAAAATAGACGTTTTGATCAATGTATTTATTAGTAATTGGGGTATATACACGCGTACCTATCAGTAATAATTTCTATTTTTAAATTAGAGATCTATAATATTAATTTCTTTATTATGACCTTTAATCCAAATTGTCAAATCTCTCATTTCATTTGCGGAGGTCTGTCGCTCTTCCAGAATAGTTTTCGGGGAGGGCAGATTCCTTCCTTTAACCCAATTCTCAATTCATCCTCTAGAACATTGATAGAATATTCATCAAACTTACCAGCAGCATTTCCCTTTGTTATGGATATTATATACCCCATGCTATTGGGCCGGAAGCCCAACATTATTAGTATTGACGGTGATGAAACCCAACCACCAAGAAATCCAAGGACTAAATAAAGGATAACTTTCGGGTCAACTAAAGGCCCAAAAGACAAGCCCAATGAAGGAGAAGCAAGACAATCAGAAGAAGGCCTAGAACGAGCCCATAGTCATAGCAGGTCGGAACAGGGCGAAGCTGAAAGGGATTGCGCGACAGAGAGTTTGTCAAAGGGGCTGGTGGCTGAAACACCCTTCGGTCGAATAACAGGCTCACGAGGTCAGGGAAGACTCTCGGGAAGTCCAAAGAGGAAACCCCTTCATAACCCCATCGATGTCCTTCCGAGACAGGAAGAGCCATTTGCTGCTTATAATACGGATAGATATCAAAACTACAAGGGAATTCATCCATCCCCAGGAAGGGATGTCATACTAAAGGACAAGGATAAAGGTAAGGAAAGACACTCTGAACATCACTCTCAACTAAAGGACAACACTCACAGGGCATATTGCTCCTCCTCATCCACCAATGAAAGACGAGCAAAGAACAAAAGGAGGTCTGTGACACCCTGCGACTGCCTGGCAGCACCTGCAATTGCCCACAAACAACTGGAGCAGTACTCTCCCTCCATTAATGTCTATTTGTTCCCATCCAGGTGGCAGCATTGGATTGGTCGACCATTAGGGTTTGTGGTAGATATAATACTCTCTCTCACAAGAGAGGGACAGGTTACTCATTCTCATACATGACATTATACTTGTAATTGGGGAGGATTTATATGAGTGTTTTTCTTGAGAAAAGTAATAAAAAGAAAGGGAAACCTTTGGTTGAATCCGATCTCTTCTTGATTTATTATGTTTGTTATGAACGTTCTTAGTTCAGTTATTCAAATATCTTTCCTTTATTAATCTCGATTATAACTAGCTAAGAACACACATCAACACCCTTCAAAACGTTTAATCCACTATTAAAAGATCTTGTCTGCTTGTGTATAATAAAAATGGCAGTAAGCAAAGGTAATACCATAAATATAAATCAAATGTTATTACTCACTACAAAATCACCTACACATCATCTGCAGATAAAAGTTAGGGCTGAATGGCATGCGAAAGTCTGTTTAGAGCACAAATGATTCGTTCGACCAAGGCTCATGTTGTTCGACCAGAGCCACCTCGGTCGAACAGACGTACGGAACCTTCAGATCCGTACGATTTTACACCCCAGTGCATGTATCTGTGTGTTTTCGTCTAAAGAGCTAGCCCATCAAAGTTTCATTGGAAGAGTTTGAAGTATAAAATGAATACAATTCACATCCAGAAACATACCACTACTATCACCTCCACAAGAGGGGATCACCCCCACACTATCCTCTAAATTCATCTCTTCTTCCATCCATCCATCCATCATGCACCGGAGCTGAGGATATTCGTCTGTCAAATCAAGTGGAGAACTGAGAAGAGGATTCAAGATGGAGAAGGAAGCAAATACTCCCGCATTTAGTATTTATTTCCTCTCCTAATTTATCTTGTAATTTTTCAGACTATGGGTAAGACCTATCCAACCCCATGCGTGTTGCTTGTAACACTATGAGCTAGAACCTTTTTGGTAGTGTTAGGGTCTTGAAGATTTTATAAATTAATTGAACTCTCTTGTGTATCCTCCGTACAACATTACTAGTGGATTTATTTTATATATGATTGTGCATTTTTAACTCATATTCACGATCATTTTGTGCATCGCAACTGTTATATAGAGTGTGAATATATATCTGGTTGTTGATTGAGTTTGTTCACCGCTGAACAAGAATTCGAAGCTTCATTAGAATTATCATATATGAATGTATATTTATTGAATTGAATTTGGGTTAATAAGCAGGATATAGTTAATTTTATAGTACCTATAAAGGGAGATCATATCGGGTTAGAGTACCAGACAATCGGAAAAATAATTGATATTGATAGTACCTAGAAAGGGGGTGAAATTATATTTCTTGCTCCAAGGTGATTTACACGTATTACATACATAATTTACTTGTTTCTATAGAGTAAATTTGCATGGTTAAGTGATGCGTTAATAGTCCATACAAGGTAGAGTCGGACGGATACTTGAGAGGGAAATTAATAAATTAAACTGGATTATCATGTCTTGATTTATTAATGAATTACAGTTAATATTTAAAATAATTAATAATAATGAATTTTATTAAATTTTTACATTGAAATATTTTATGTGGGTTATTCAATAAAAATAAAAAATTATAAAGGTAAAAGATTAAAGAGCAAGTCTTATGTGAGACTGTTTCATAGTGAGATCATTTTATGCTTTCGTAATTAGTTATCATTTTTGTTATAAAATGTTATCACTTTTATTTATACTATAAATTGTTCATGAAATAGTTCATTGTACTATTATCATTTTTCAGATTAGTTTTACTTTTGTTAATCATGTTATCAATTTTTATCTTTCTCTCTAAAAGACTTATGTGAGACGATTTTGCACAAATTTATGCTTGAGAAAGAGGGTATGGTATTCTATTAATTAATTTATTACTCCCTTCGTCCATCCTCAATGTATCTATTTGTTTTTTTTGTACTTGGATTAAAGAGTATTATTATTTTATGTGTAATAGGTAGTTGTATTAGTGGAGGGTGTGGGTCCCATATTTTATTTGTATTAGTGGAGGGTGTGGGTCTCATAGTCCAAAAAGGAAAATTGATAGATTAAGGATGGACGACCCAAAATGATAAAATGGATAGATTGACAGTGGAAAGAGGGAGTACTAAATAAATTTAAGGGTGATTCTGAGGTGCACCGGTGCACCGCTAAATTTATAAGTTAAAATGGTAGTGGGTGTTTTTTATTAAAATAAAAATTAATTACTTTATTTTATTTAATGGTAGAGATTGAATTAAAAATTAATCTAACGATTAAGATTATCCAGCACCATGCACCCAAGCTGGACTCTAAATTTAATTCTCAATATACTCTTAAGGCATCAAGATTCCATAGCTCCAATGACTTGAGAAGAGTGGTGGAAGATGCCTGCAATTCAGTAATCTTTAATAAGTATTCGAGTTACATTTTTAAGGCTTTTCATCCAAAGAGGAAAGTGAACAACTCTGAACCATATTTTCAATTGGGGTTAGTGTTGCATCAATTAATTCCAATTATTGTTTCACTCTTTCTCAACAGGCATGTTATTTTGTTCTTTTGGTTCGGGTGCGTTCCTTGATTCGTGTTTTTTTTAAATGGGTGGTCTTTTGAAGCGGGTAGTTGTTGGCGCTGAATATATTTGAGCGAAGCCTCATGTTGATGAAGATAAAGACTGACCTCCCATCATAATTGATTTAAATGTCATGTGTTCGATGTGTGAAATACACATGAAGTAATATACTTAAAATTTTGTAAGGTTGAACTACCACTCTTCTGTGCTCACGTGGTAGAATTAATGGGCAGCCTATTCATAGCCGGGGCGTTTCACCTTACTTAATGGTTCAACGTCCATTCTCATCTGAACTACCCAACCCCACCTTGGACGGTGACGACAGCAGAATGATATCGACGAACTGATGGTTGGTTTAAACAACAGAGTCTGGTGGTGATCAACCTAGTACCAGTTCTTCTGATGACATGAGTATAAATGCAGGGTTGATCACCATCGGACTCTATTGTTTCAGCCACCGTACGAGTTCGTCGATATTATCCCTAGTATCGTCCCTATTCAGGGTTGGATTAGGTAGATAGCGTGAGACGTGGACGTTGAATCATTAAGCACTGGTGGAATATGCTCAGGGTATTACGGATGGACTGTCAGTAGTGTGCTCAGCGCACCAATTAAACCAATTAAAATGGAGGTATTTGGGATGGCCTGTCATATTAGAGTAATTAGAGTAGTTTGTTCGGTGCACCAATTAAATTAAATAATTGTACTTTATATATTTAGAATATAATTCGTGGAAATTATATTATTAAAAGTGGTTTTGATTTATCTATATTGTGTATTATACATTTATTTATTAGATAAAGTTTTAATACCAATTTAAGATAAAATGTGTGATAACGAATATGATGGTGCTCATGAAATTTATGCATGAAGCTATTTTCTTAAACATTGTTCTGAGTTAAGAATTTTTCTAAATGGGAAAAAGAATTACTCAGCAAAAAGACTCGCAGGTATGATGAAAGCTCGGGGAACGAGAATATTATATTTCATCAGTATTAGTATTGTGATACAAATTCTTATACTCCCTCCGTCCATGTTTACGTTTGCTTTTTGCACGTTGATTAAGGAGTATAGTATTTTAATAGATAGTAGGTGGAAAGATATAATATTTAATGTAAAGTGGATAGGTGTATTAGTATTGGATGTAGGGACTAAGGTCATATAATAATTGTTTTAGGTGAGTCCCATATTCCAAAAAAGGAAACGTAAATGTTAAGATGAGACGCCCAAAATAGAAATATGTAAATATTGAGGTGGGACGGAGGGAGTATGTAGGTACTTGTTAGATAATAAGTTTATCGAGCATGATCCATAGGAAATTAAGAAAGAAAAAATGGTGTCAAAGACTTGCAAGAGATCATTTCACAGTTCCGTGAGATGAATAAGAAGTAATAGCATGTTTAATAAAAAAGTGATACATAATTGATGAAGAGTGATAATTGTTATGTGAATTACTTCATAATAATTTACGGTGTAAATGAAAAATGACCACATCTCAATAAAAGTGACAATATATTTATTAAAAAAATAATAGTTAATTAAGAAAAGAAAAAATAGTGTCAAGTATGACGATGTCACATAAATGTTTCTGTTATTTTATATGTAGTGTGTAGTTATAATAATAGTATGTATAAGACTACACGAAACCCTAATGCTCAAAATAATACTCTCACGGTCCCACAAGAAGGGTATGACGATGTCACATAAATGTAATTCTATTATATTATATGTAGTGTGTAGTTATAATAATAGTATGTAAGACTACACGAGATCCTCACATAAATATAATTCTATAATACTATATGTGGTATGTAGTTATAATAATAGTATGTATATGACTACACGAGATCCTAATGATCAAAATAATACTCTTTTCGTCCCATAAGAAGGAGTGCATTTTGTCATTTTCGTCCGTCTTAACATAAGATGTGCATTTCTCTTTTAGTAAATGGAATTCACACAAAACAATTAATATATTTCTATGGGACTCACACACCACACTAATACACTTACTTATTATATATTAAAATATTACTAGTAATGCCCCCATGCGATGCACGGTTACTAAAAAAAATACAAAATTCTTCATTTTAATAATTGATATTCAATTGAGGAATAAAATTAAAACTTTTGGATTTAAAAATATAATAAATAATGATATATATTTATTTTGGATTTCTGATATAGTAGATTTTTAATTTATATCAAAAATAGTATATTAGAATATATATATATATATTAATTAATTCATAGTATAAAATAAGAGAAGAGAGATAAATAGACAATGAATATTAAATTAGAAGATATTATAGAAGATGAATATGTCAAGGGTTGTAAGCCACTTTTCATTTATACTATAATGGTTAATATTACTGTGCAATTAGATGCACCAATCACTTTCAGAAATGTATATAATTATGAACAAAAACATATATAATTATGAACAAAAATGTATACACTTTGTTAATAAACTTTTTATTAATTTTTTTACTAAAAAATTGAGTGTAAAAAAAATATAATTATTAAATAATATGTATACACTATTGAATAAAAAATATACATATACGTATGTTAGTTTTTTTAATGAAATTTTGAGTATGAAAAAAGTATATAATTATTAATAGGGTCACTTACTAGGAGGTACATAAAATAATGCATAATTGTTGTAAACTACATGACTCAAAGTCCTATTACTCATAACTATATAATTATGATTGTGATACCCTAAATACCCCTATGTATTTGCACAATTTATTTGCTCAATTTAGTTTTGCACAATTTGGTTTTGCACAATTTGATTTTGCACAATTTGCTTTGCATAATTTTATTTTTGCACATTTTAAATTCCGGCAGCAGGCGGCGGCGGTCAACGGCTGGTCAATGCCGGTCCGGCCGGCGGTCAACGGCCGACCAACGCTAGTCAACGACCGGCCAACAGTCGGTCAATGCTGGCCATCGACCGGTTAACGACGGTCAACGGTTGGTCAACGCTAGTCAACGGCCGATCAACGCCGGTCTGGCGGGTGGGTGGATGAAGGGTAGGGTTGGTAGTTTAAAAGTGTATATGATTATAAGGTTATATTTGGTATTTTACTTTAATATTTTGTATATGAGAGTAATTATTTAAATTCCTTCATTGTATCTCATAGTAATTTAGGTTAAAAGTGTTTATCTATTAGTGATTTTCCCTTATTAATAAATATACATTCAAAAAATAAAACATGTAAGCAATTATTAAGATATATATATATAAATAAATTGAATACATATAATTTTTTTCATTTTTCTTCAAAATCAATAATTTTATTTATTTTTATAATTTGCCTCGAAAGTCAAAATTTCTTTCTAATGAGTTTCAAATAAGTGATACATGTCAGAACTTCTTTCTAATGAATTTCAAATAAGTTATATGTGTTTTTATTTTAAATGTGCCTCAGAAGTTTTTTTTTTTAATTTGCCTCGAAAATTAGAACTTTTTTCTAATGAGTTTCAAATAAGTGATATATATTTTTTTCTCCTTCCTACCTACAAAATTCATACCTATGGATTTTCTACAATAAACTAATATTCTCTTATTTCCAATAAATTTTAAATAAGTGATATATGACTTCCTTTTTTTTCCTTTTTTTATACAAAATTTATATATTTCTAAATAGAATAAACTATACTATTTAAATATAATATATTCATTTTTTTCGATAAAAAATCTATATATTTTTTAAATAGAATAAATTATACTATTTAGATATATATTCGGTTTTTTCCTTTTTTTTATATATGATATTCAAGCATTAAGCATATAATTCACCTGACAAATCTATGAGGATAATGTCCCAAAATACAAAATGGCAAACTTTTGCCGTCACAAAAAATATTTAATATTCGATGTTTCTTTTTTATCATAAAACTCTAATTCTATTCTCTCATCTTCATCTCTTATTTCCTTCTATGTTCATATTTTTCCTTAATTCTCTATTCCTCTTTAATACTGCTTATCCGTACTTTCTTTCTGTATCTGATTTTAATACGTTAAAAATATTTTACAGAGATAAATAATTTCTTTCTTTCTAAATTAGTTTTTTTAGTATTAAAGAAGTCATTACAATGTAAATAACCAGTTTATCATTATCAATCAATCCATCAAACCAAATCAAACATTCTAAAATCCACATCACATTATTTCAAGATTTTTTTGCATCCTGCAACTCAACCCAGAAATACGAAGTGGCCATTGGGGCTTTCGACCGTGACAGCGATGGTCACGACTTCAAACAAAAAGTAAATATTAATTAAATCATGTCAATTTCTACTATCTTTTCCTTTTTAATATATTTATAAAATATTAATTAAATCATATCATTTTCTATAATCTTTTCCTTTTTAATATATTTATAAAAATACCCTTATTTTGGACGGGAATTTGACTATCTTATTTTTATATATTTATAGATTTTTAAAAAAATTAATCATTTTTAATTCACTTTACATAACTTAATAATGGTATAATATTAAAAAAATTATCGAAATTGATGTTTAGAGTGAATATTATTTTATTTTTTTATTTAATTACATAAATATAATTTGAATAATTTTATTTTTAATTATACTTTTATTTTTTCCACAATTCTAAATATCAATTCTAAAACAATATAAATATAGAAATTTTTTCAAGAAAATATATTAAATAATACATAAAATAATATAAAAATAAAATTGATATAAGTATAAAATATTCATTACAATGATGTAAAACATAAATATCTAAAAAAATATTAACAAAATAAATATAATACCAATAAAAATTCAAAGCCATATAAATTCCAAAAAAAATATTTATCTATCAATATAATATATAAATATAATGATAAATTTATCAAACTAAATAATTATTAATTTCAAGCCATATATATATATATATATATATATATATATATATATATATATATATATATATATATATATATATATATATTAATTTTTAAGTAGCATATATAATGATAAATTTGTCAAACTAAATAAACATTTATGATATAAAATAATATATAAAAGAATAGTATTTTTTTTTAATATTATGATTATTAGACCAAATTCATCATATTCTCACAAACTTCTTAGTTTACCTCTTCAATTCATATATCCTTTCCCTTGATTACTATTTTTCATTTAATGTTTTTTTATATATAATCACTATGTTTCAATTAACTATATTTCAATTAATGTCTTATTTTATGTATTACTATATTTCAATCTTTATGAGAAAAATGTTGATAAAATTTGTATATATTCTTTAAAAAATCATTAACCAATTGGAATATTAAAACATTTGTATATATTTCTTTCAAAATTTTAATAATACATTACGTAGACCATTAATTATATTTCTAAAGGTATTAATAATAATAATAATAAGAAAGGTATACTTTCAGTATAAGCTTCTTCTCCAATCTTTTATCCTCATTTTATTGTTTTCACAAAAAATTTAAGCTTTCTTCCCAATTTTTCTTTCTCATTTCATTTTTCTACACTTTATGTTTTTTTCCTCATTTCATTTTTTTCTCCAAAAAAAATAATTGACATTTCATAATTGATCATGGTTCACCATCTGCAATCCGTTCTCTAAAATCTAATTCACATTCTTTCTTGCGATAAGTTCTCTAAATCAAGCTATTTTTTTCCCGCTCATCCATTCTTTATCATCATTTGCACCATCATCGTCATAGTTGGGCTTTCACATCCGCTGCCCATTCTCCTCCCCCCACCACCAACGATACGACAACAGCACGACAGCGATTCCAGGGCATTCCCCCACCACCAACGATACGACAACAGCACGACAGCGATTCCTATCTTGATGGTCGGACTTCATGCGACCAACGATACTTCGGCAGCAATTCCTCTCCACCAAATAGAAAGTTAACAAATCTTGTTGATCGGGCTTTCGTGCCATCCCATTCCCACCACGGTGCACTGCCGACAAACAACCGTCTTCTCTAAAACCATATGTATATATATATATATATATTTTTTTTTTTTGTATCTTCTTGGAGAAGTCTTACATTCTCAATTTAATTTTTTTTCTTTATTTTTTTATGACAACTTCTCCTTCTCCTGTACGCTAAGTTTTATTTTTCTACTAATTTTTTATTCTTCATTTTGGCGGCAACTTCTCCTGTGCACTAATTTTTAAGATACACCAGAATAATCCGAATTCAATTACCCATCATATAAAAGTAATTTTGACCCGATTTCCTCATTTTTCTTCCTCACTTTTTTTGACGCACCTTTCTCTCTCCTTATTTTCTTATTTTTCCTTCCTCACTTCCTCATCCCCTTTCTCTCTCCTTATTTTCTTATTTTTCCTTCCTCACTTCCTCATCCTTCCTCACTTTCCTGATTTTTCCTTCCTCACTTCCTCATCCTTCCTCACTTTCCTGACGCATTTTTTCTGACGCTCTCTCTCCTTATTTTTCTCTTTTGTTTTCTCTTTTCTCTCTCATCCTAACTATTACTATCCTTGCATTGTTACAACTGCTTTTATTTCTTTTCTTATCATAAATAGTATTGATTGTGATTCGTAAAAAATTAATTTGCATATTACTTTTTTTATTTTATACATTACTATAAAAAAAGAAACACAATTATAAATATGAATACATTCATTAATAAATTAAAAATATTTATTTTTTAATATTTTTAATTTTATACACTATTATTAAAAAAATAATACAATTATGAGTATAAATACATACATTAATAAATTAATTTTTTTTAAAAAAATATTTTTAGGGTTATACAATATTGTATATGATTGTAGTTATAATTGTATTATTTTTCTTAAAGTAGTGTATAAAACTAAATATATTAAAAAAATAAAAAACATAATACACTTATTATGAAAAACTTATACACTATTGAATTATAAAAAATACAATATCTGATAGCGAAGATTTGAGACAATAGATGGATCACAGATGATCTGAAGTTTTGTATAGTAAACAAAACGTTAATTTCACAACAAATATTTTTTTCTTTATTATTTTTTCTCTCATCTTCACCACTTTAAAACATATACGATAACTAATAATAAGTTATACATTATTATAAAAAAAAAGTAATATAGTTTAACATTACATTAAATTCTTAACAAGGAGATTGAAAATCTGCGTCGGATCTAGCCACAACATCGTCGAAATCTGCTACAAATTGCTCCTACTTTTCGCCATCCAGGGTCAACCACCACGACTGCGGAATGGCTAATCGAGGCCGACGATGGCAGATCTGACCCGTCGCTATCAAATCTAACCCCACCGCTGCCGCACACTGAAAAAAGTGTCACAACCATCGGCTCTCTATCGAGAATCCAGCCACCATCACTATTCGTCGCTAAAGTTTGTTGTCATACGTCGCTTCTAATAGGAAACCTTGGAGAGAAAAGAGAGGAGACTCAGATTATGGGTCAGAGAGAGGAGTGAATAGCGCATTTATTTAGAGAGAAGAAGAGGAATAGGAGATTGAGAAAGAATAGGAAGAGAGAAAGGAGTGAATCACGTGAGGAAATCCAGATCTATTTGCAGAGCATATTAGAGATTGGGGAGAGAGAAAGAAGTGAATCGCGTGAGGAAATCCAAATCTATTTGCAGAGCAGAAGAAACGCCGATTTTGAGAGAGAGAGAGAGGAGTGAATGAGTAAAATGAGTTAATTGGATATTTCTTTCTTTTTATATCTGACCCGTTTACAAATACGGGTTATGTTTTTAAGGTGCAATTGTTGCACATTAGATCAACTCTTCTATTATTATGTATATATAGATTTATTTCTCCTCATCTACTCATTAAATATTATATTCATTAATCTAAACACTACACATTAGAATAGTATTATTTCTCTCTCCTCATTAAATATTATATTAATTAATCAACATGCAAAAAAGAAACGTCACCCTTGTGGTGGGACGGAGGGAGTAAAATAGTATTAATAAAATGAGTATTTCTATTAGGGTTATTCTATAATGTACCGATGCAATTATTTTTATTTTTTAAACTCTTAATTATTTTGTATGATTAAAAGGTGATTATGAAGTATTTTTTGATTTAGAGTGAGTCTCATGTAAATCAAAATTTTCAAAATTATTCTTTAATATATAAAAAATTATTTTTTGAAAAGTAATAATTTTTATATAGAAGAGTAATAATTCATATCTTTAAAGAGTAATTTTTCATGTACTAAGAAGTAATTGATAAATCAAGATTTACGAGTTCTTGAAAAATAATTTTTTTATTTAGAAGTATAACAATTTATGTGTAAAAAGAGTAATTTTTTAAGTAATATTAAAGAGTAGGCCAATTCTTAGCTGATATGAGCTCACACATGACCCAGGTCAACTTAGGTTGCAGGCTTGATTGACCCACATAGTACTTTAATTATACTTTATTGAAGAAAATAGTATTTTATCTATATTTATAATTATTAATTTTAGTTTTTATAAATTCTTATGGTTGTGCTGAAAAAAAAAATGAACACTTAAAATTTAATGTGTGTTCCAAAAATTATGTATGTGTTACAAATATTTAGAATGTAACATTTAGAAGTAGGTACGTAATCATAATCATTTTAAAAAATGTTTAATAATATATATATATATATATATATATATATATATATATATTCAATATTTATTGATATATACATATATAATAAGCGAAATAAATTTAGAAAAATTAAAGCTTAATTATTTTAAATTTTTGTATATATATACTTATTGAAAAAATCTTTTGTGGGAGGGTCAATCCGTTGTAATATACATTACTTAGTTATAAATAGAAAAGTATCCCCTATTTATTTAAATTAGATATGAGTTAGTGTCAGTATAATTTTTTAAATTATTTAATTTATTTTTTATTATATAAAAAATACAAATAACTCTCTCACCTAAAATTTATATACTCATTTATTATTTCAATTAATTAATTAATATGTAAATATGTGGAGTATTTATTATTAAAACATATTGTTAATTTGTGTGAGTCTTAATTATAAAAAAAGATGCAACTCGTTTTATTAAGGCAAAGGATCATCTCACGAATGAGTTTACGTGAGACAAATAAAAAAATATAACTTTTATAAATAATATTCAATTAATGAAAAGTAATAATATTATTTTATAAATAATTTATAGTATAAATTAAAAGTAATAACATTTTATAGCGAAAGTGATAACAACTTTAAAAAGTGTAAAATAATATCAAATGAGACGGTCTTACACAACCTTTTATTAAAATTGTAATGTTGATTTATTAAGTTAAGTACAATTGTGTATTAATATAAAATTATACTATAATTAGGGGGTCAATTCCCGACACGACACAATAGTTGTGGGTTAGTGTTTGGTCTTATTGAGTTCGTGTCGTTATTGTATCAACCCGATAAGGATCCAAAATTTCATGTCGTGTTCGTGTTAACACATTAAGCACGATTAATATTAACAGATGACTCATTAACCCTTTAACAATTCATTAACATGTTAACAACCCAATATAAATATAAAATTAGGCAAATATATGATAAAAATACTTATTAATAATTTTAAAATATATTTACTTAAAAAATTATTAATTTTAATTATTATTTTTTTTCTTAACGTGTTGTTATCGTGTCGTGTCGTGTCAATTCATTATTTTTCGTGTTCGTATTGTGTTGTGTTTGGGTTTGCCCTTATTGTATCGTATATCTATATCGTGTCGACATAAAATCTGACCCAATAGCACAAATAGCCACTCGTATGTATAATATCCTAGTATTTCTTTTTCTAGTATAATACACGGAATTTATTATTTTACTTTTTATTAAATTTATAAAGTAAATTAATTTAATAATATATATCTTATATATTGCTATAATGAACACAATGATATTCGTGTTAATTAAAGATTTAGTTAAATCCTTAATTTATATATTTACTTGTTTTTTTTTACTCGTTTGTTACATCGTTTTGTTATTTTGTTTTATTTTAAACATTAAAAAAACCGAATGAACTAAATATTAGTTACAATTTTAAAATTTTAAAAATTAATATAATTTCACATTATAAAATAAAAATAAAAATAAATTGAATATATATATATAATTATATATATATAATTTAAATATGATAATATACATTCTTCATAATTTCATGATTCTTCTTCATAATTTCATGATTCTAAATTGAATAGTGATTACCGGTGAAATATTAGCTAAGATCATGAGTTTATAAAACGGTTAAACAAAAGTCTAAATTTGTAATACTCGAGAATTTTTTCTATTTATATGATAATATAATTTGTATTTTACGCATTTTTATAATTATTTGATAATTATGTGGTAATTGTTTCTACATTTTAATTGTCTTAGCATTTTTATTTGAGACATTTATGATAATAATGGTGATAACATGTGAATATATGTGTGTATAAATATTTACGTGCATCAATTTGAATATATAATTAAATTATCTTATGTGTATAAATATATTATTTCTTAATTATTAAGTATCACACGTGTTCTTATAATAATATTAGTGGTAAGTAAATGTACACTTATGTGTATTAATTTGTAAATGTATTATATCTTAGCTATTAAGTATTACATGTATATTCATAATGAATAATAATAATAATAATAATAATAATAATAATAAAAAGTCAGCTACGTAGACATTACATGGAGTAATTGGGAACACATTTTTACCTAGTTGATAAGGGAATATGTGGATTAACCAAGTCATTTTACTCAGCTATAAAGAAAATATATTATAATAATAGTAATTATTATAATAATATTATGGATTTACTAAATATAGTAAATAGTTAAAATTGGCGGTGTAGTAACCTAAACCAACTTAGTCCGTGGCAATATATATATATATATATATATATATATATATATATATATATATATATATATATATATATATATATATATCCCATAATTGGATTAATTGGCAAAATAAAAGATAAGTCGTGAGTAAAAAAAAGGGAGAGGAAGAAAAGAAAAGAGAGGGAGGAAGAAAAGAGAAAGAGAGAGGAAGAGAGAGAGAAGAAGAGGAGAGACGGGCTGGCCGGAACGAGAAGGAATGAAGTAGTTATAGTTTTTCACGATGTCTATAGTATTGCTGTTGTCGGAGTTCAGGTAAGTAGAGATCCAACTACAATGTATAAACATGTTATTTTGTGAAATACTTGTGAAATATTTATTATATAGGTGGTGATTTATTTGTGACATAAATGGTGATTTATGTGATTAGAGGTAAGTAGAAGTCCAACTACAATGCATAAACATATTTTGTGTGAATTATTTGTGATTAATATATGATAATTATGTCATGAATTATTTGTGATTAGTTTGACTATGTTATGAATTATTTGGGGTTAAGTAGGGTTCTTATTTATTATTTGTAAATTATTTGTGATAAATTTGTGATACAAGTTGTGAACCTATGTGATTTGAAATAATATCATTATCCTATATAGATCTGTGTGATTGGAACTATTAAAAATATATCTGTATGATTTGAGAAGATATTGATTATAAGGATCTGTGTGATCCGAGATGAAGATGTCATTTCAAAAAGGGATCCGTTTGATCTAAGGTGAATTGGTTATTCTATAAATAAATCTATGTGATTGAGGTGAAGTTGTTATTCCAAAAATGGATCAGTATGAATTGAAATTAAGTTGTTTCTTTATTGTGATTAAATGTTGATATTGATATCGTAAATGGTTTATGATGCATATTTAATTGCCCTGGTTGCATACCATGCATAATCATAAAAAGTATTTTCCCCAAAATTAATAAGATATTAATGGTGTGTGCGGCCACTATATATGCACTGAGTGGCGGAAGGGCGACCTAGGAAGGATCGACCTGGGGAACCCAGAGTAGGCTACCTAGAATGGACCACCGTCTTGAATTATTGTGAGAGAGGGAGAGTGGTGTTCAGTGAGGAGACTTTTGAGCAGCAGGGGGTCAGTTGGTGATGAACTCTAGCAGGCTGTAAGGAAAGGTAGATCCTCGGACTGCACCACGTGAGACTCTGTGGAGGGAGATAATTCTTGGTGGCGGAACAAATGACTAGCGGCAGGAAGCTTGTTGGGCCACGAGATGATAGTCCTCACAGCAGTTCCATATTTATATTGTGAAATTGATAAATCGAGTGATGAGCTTATCTTCGGTACATATCATAAGTATGTCGTGGAGATCCCGCAACGTGAACGATTTTCATAATAAAAGAGACCAACTAAAAAGATTAAGAAGAGGGCGATGGCCTTGAGAAATACATCTTCATACACAGTCATGCCTGATTTTTACTTACAGAGATTTTGTCTCACTAGTTTATGCATTGTAGGTAAAATGTATTACGACGATGGTGGTGGGGCTCCTTCAGATTTGAAGAGTTGTATACATGAATGATGTCCTGTTGGTCGGGCCGGTGTGATGAGCTGCTTTGAGATCAGTCTCGAAATTGTATTATATAAAAAAATGATGAAATAAAATTAAAAGGAATATTTATTTTTGTTTATTGATTTAAGAAAAATGAGGTCGTGACAGAGTGGTATCAGAGCACGGTCATGGTCCTGTAGACTGTCTATGTATACAATTTCGAAACCTGCGGTACACCACCAGACTAGTAAGTTCTATTTAAGAATGTCATATATGTGATTTTGTTTAATATGATTGTTGTCTCATTATTACAAATGTGATGATGATAAAATGCCGCAGTAGGGTGAGACTAAATTTCGAGGATGAAATTTTTATAAGGAGGGGAGGATGTAATACCCGAGAATTTTTTCTATTTATGTGATAATATAATTTGTATTTTACGCATTTTTATAATTATTTGATAATTATGTGGTAATTGTTTCTACATTTTAATTGTCTTTGCATTTTTATTTAAGATTTTTATGATAATAATGGTGATAATATGTGGATATATGTGTGCATAAATATTTACGTGCATTAATTTGAATATATAATTAAATTATCTAATGTGTATAAATATATTATTTCTTAATTATTAAATATCACACGTGTTCTTATAATAATAATAGTGGTGAGAAAAATGTACACGTATGTGTATTAATTTGTAAATGTATTATATCTTAGCTATTAAGTATTACACGTAGATTCATAATGAATAATAATAATAATAATAAAAGTCAGCTAAGTAGACATTGCATGGAGTAATTGGGAACACATTTTTACCTAGTTGATAAGGGAATACGTGGATTAATCAAGTCATTTTACTTGGCTATTAAGAAAATATATTACAATAATAATAATTATTATAATAATAGTATGGATTTAATAAATATAGTAAATAGTTAAAATTGGCGGTGTAGTAACCTAAACCAACTTACTCCGTGGAAACACACACATATATATCCCATAATTGGATTAATTGGCAAAACAAAAAAACAGCCGTGAGTAAAAAAAAGGGAGAGGAAGAAAAGAAAAGAGAGAGGGAGGAAGAAAATAGAAAGAGACAGGGAGAGAGAGAGAGAAGAGGAGTGGAGAGAAAGGAGGAGAGATGGGCTGGCCGGAACGAGAAGGAATGGAGTAGTTACAGTTTTTCACAATGTTTATAGTATTGTTGTTGTCGGGATTCAGGTATGTAGATGTCCAACTACAATGCATAAATGTGTTATTTTGTGAAATACTTGTGAATTATTTGTTATATAGGTGGTGATTTATTTGTGACATAAATGGTGATTTATGTGATTGGAGGTAAGTAGAAGTCCAACTACAATGCATAAACATATTTTGTGTGAATTATTTGTGATTAATATGTGATAATTATGTTATGAATTATTTGTGATTAGTTTGACTACGTTATGAATTATTTGGGGTTAAGTAGGGTTCTTATTTATTACTTGTAAATTATTTATGATAAATTTGCGATACAAGTTGTGAATCTATTTGATTTAAAATAATATCATTATCCTATATAGATCTGTGTGATTGGAACTTTTGAAAATATATCTGTATGATTTGAGAAGATATTGGTTATAAGAATTTGTGTGATCCGAGATGAAGTTGTCATTTCAAAAAGGGATCTGTGTGATCCAAGGTGAAGTGGTTATTCTATAAATGAATCTATGTGATTGAGGTGAAGTTGTTATTCCAGAAGTGGATCTGTGTGAATTGAAATTAAGTTGTTGCTTTATTATGATTAAATGTTGATATTTATATCGTAAATGGATTATGATGCATATTTTTTGCCCTGGTTGCACACCATGCATAATCATGAAAAGTGTTTTTCCCAAAATTAATAAGATACTAATGGTGTGTGCGGCCACTATGTATGCACTGACTGGCGGAATGGGCGACCTAGGAAGGAGCACCCTGGGGAAACCCAAAGTAGGCAACCTAGAGTGGGCCACCGTCTTGAATTATTGTGTGAGAGAGAGAGTGGTGTTCAGTGAGGGGACTTCTGAGTAGCAGGGGGTCAGTTGGTGATGGACCCTAGCGGGCTGTAAGGAAAGGTGGATCCTCGGACTGCACCACGTGGGACTCTTTGGAGGAAGATGATTCTTGGTGGCGGGACAAGTGACGAGCGGCAGGAAGCTTGTTAGGCCACGAGATGATAGTCCTCACAGCAGTTCCATATTTATATTGTGAAATTAATAAATTGAGTGATGAGCTCATTTCTGGTGCATATCATAAGTGTGTCGTGGGGATCCCGCAACGTGAAAGATTTTCATAATAAAAGAGATCAACTAAAAAGATTAGAAAAGGGCGATGGCCTTGAGAAATACATCTTCATGCATAGTCATGCATGATTTCTACTTACTAAGATTTTATCTCACTAATTTATGCATTGTATGTAAAATGTATTATGACGCTGGTGGTGGGGCTCCTTTAGATCTGAAGAGTTGTATACATGGATGACGACGTGTGATGAGCTGCTTTGAAATCAGTCTCGAAATTGTATTGTATAAAAAATAATGAAATGAAATTGAAAGGAATATTTATTTTTGTTTATTGATTTAAGAAAAATGGGGTCGTGAGAAAATCTATTCATATTTTTAATAAAGTAATAAAATTTAATTAAAAGTAATCTAATTAGTTATAAATTTTTTTATAATATTATAAATATTTATTGTATAATTAATATGGATATCAAATTAAAGATTTTGAAAAGACGAATGATTTGATATAATTTTTATTAATAATAGAAATGTAAAAATAAAATTATAAACGTTTAATTTTTTTCATAAATAGTAAATTTAGTATGAAGATATAATTATAAAAAGAAAATATATGATTGGGTGGCAATTAAAGATGAGAGATTATTTTATATATTAATACTTGTAATACAGGTAACAAGTGGAAGAGAGAAGAGATATTTGATAATCTAATGGTCCACAACTAAAGAAAAGTGATCTAATGGATGAAAATGACCCGGGTCATGTATGAGCCCAGGTCAGCTAAGTAATCCCCTTTCTAAAGAGTAATATGATTTACATATAAATGTATTTAAACCAGATTTACACAAATGTTTGTCTTTGATTTAATGGTTTAGAGTGATATGTTGTGCATCAGAATGCTACGTTCATCATTTTTTATTTAATATATATATATATAACAATTTTTTACGTTTAATTTTCTTATTAAAAAAGATAACAAGAAATTCGATAACAAAATTTATACACATTTTTATTCATTTGGTGGTGTATATTTTTATGAGTGCGACTATTTGCACATTCAATTTTACTAAACATACCCCGTAATAAAATATTCTTTTGTGATAAGACATAAATACCCTTATATAAGTTAATAAAGATTTCGAAAAATTTAAATTGTTCGATCGCTATAACTGAATAGTGTTTTATTGTTCAACTTCTGCAATCGAACAGAATGGATTGATTTGGCAAATTATCACCGTTCGCTCCGTATAATCGAACACAAAGTATTGTTTGGTTATAGAACATTTACATTTTATGCTTTTTCTAACAATTATTGGTATTGCCATGTGTGTTATGTTCTCTCTGTTCTGTGAAATTCTTCTACTCCCCTCTCAAAACCCATACAAACCTGTAACAGATTGTGAGGGTGAGAAGTAGAACAACGACTACAGTAATCTCATCCATCTCATTGTATCCTTTGCGCAATCCATTAATGGTGAATCCGTATGCGCTCTAATTCATCTTTAAACCTATTAAAATCTTTCGATCTATTTCGTTGAGGCTAAATATCTATTAAGGAAGATGATTTGTAGGGATACTTCTAGAAGGCTTCCTGCAGACAGTTATAAGTATCGCGAAATTATTATAACAAAATTTCTTAATAATTTCATTTATTAGTTGTTTATTGATTTCTCCTTTAGGGCATCCATGGATTATCAATGGAGAAGAGATGTCATCAGTGGAGAAGTTAATTGAATCGCTTATGTAGAGGAGCCTTGATAAAGATAGAGTTTACAACGGCAATTCTATTCAGTAATGTGTAATAATGAAAAGGGTAAAAATGTCATGTTTGGGGTATATTTAATAATATATATCTATATGTTAATAAGATATAGTGGGGTGTATTCAGTAAATAGGGGTATGTTTAGTGAATTCGGGGTGCAAATAGTCGCCCCCTATTTTAATTTATAAATGTTCAAAATTTTGAAATTAAGTGCGGTGCGCCTGAGTGACGGGGCACCCTTTTTAATCTTTCTTTTTAACTCATAATAACTTACAGCCTGCGAACTTTATTTTGGAGGGGGTGAATTTTTTTTTTGGGGGGGAACTAAAACTGAAATTTCATTACCAATTAAGATTGAGAATTTGTGGTGCGTTTCTGAAGCAGTTGGGTTGGCGTTGTTGAATGGAGGAAGAGAAGAAAGCAGAAATGAAGCAGCAAAGTCACCGGAGCGACACTTTGTTGCAATTTAACACCACCGTCGAATATCCTGTGACCTCCTCCATCTCCTTTTCTGCTCGAGAAGGGAATAAATGGGCAGAGAATGTGTGGTAGAAAACTACATACTAATGAGTGATCAACATTAGAATGAGTGTGTGTGTGTTTAAGGTTGTAGCTGATGGTGATGCATGAGTGAAACGGTTGCACCAGCATCAGCAGAATCAAGAAACACACTAACATAGCAGCAAGAGTCCCAGCATCCTTTCCGAAGATTCTGATTCCGATTTGAGCTTCAATTTGGGCGATTTAGGATATGAATATTCAAGCCCTAGAAGTTCATTCGAAAGGGGGAAATCGCGTCCAAAATTGGTTCTGGTTACGGATTTTATTACCGGATTCGATATTAAGGATGTAACAGGGGCTTCTCTGGAGTTACTTGGTAGGGGAACATTTGGAAGTGCTTATGCAGCTACAACTGATAATGGTGCGAGAATTGTGGTGAAGAGAATCAGATCGAGTATGGATGTTTCTGAGGTGGATTTCAGGCGCCACATGGCCGTTGTTGGAGATGTAAGGCATGAGAATGTGGTGGGGTTAAGGGCCTACTATTCTTCAGAAGATCAACGCCTGATGCTGTATGATTATTGCACCAATGGAAGTGTGTATTCGTTATTACACGGTATGTTTGGATTCTGCAACTTCAGTGGATAATTCCTTTTTCTTTTTCTTTTTTTTTGTTTAGGATAAACTATTAAATTCTATCAACTTCAATGTTTGTAAAGTTTGTTTGGTTTGATCATTCTTTCTTTGGTGATATTGCACAAGATCATGTTACTTAACCACACATTAAGGTCTGTCTATGGTCATTGTGATTAAATACATTAGTTAAATATGTGAGTGTTTCTATGTAATGCTTAGTGCAGTAGATACTAAGGAGGTGCTTGGTTGGGGTTAATGGGATTGGAGGTATATTGATTCCCATTGTTGTTGATGCTTGTTTGAGCTAATGGGAATCAAAATTCTTCAATCATTCCCGTTGATTTAATAACTACTCCTCACCCTTCAATCCCATTGTGATTGACCTCCTTAATGATACCCATTACCATTCCATTTGAAGAATTCGAACCAAGCCCCCCCTGTAAAACTAGTATATCATTAATGCAGTCTTATTACCTCGTGTAAGTACATTCTTGCTAAAGTCAACATGGTGGACGCAAGCTAGTGTTTCTTAAGGTAAGAATAATCTTATGTATCTTACTCGTGTCTACAGGCCAGAGAGATGACAGCCAGGTGAATGTAGACTGGGAAACCAGACTTAAAATTGCAATGGGTGCAGCTAGGGGTATTGCAGAAATACACGCACAACTAAATGGGACGCTTGTTCATGGAAACATAAAAGCATCTAATGTCTTTCTTAATCGACAATCATATGGCTGTGTATCAGATCTTGGCATGACTAGCATGATCAAAACAACATTTGATTCAACTTCAATGTGCTATGCCCCAGAAGTCCAGGATACTCGAAATGTATCCCATGCGTCGGATGTGTATGGCTTTGGAATTCTGTTGCTTGAACTACTTACTAGGAAGTCTAGTGTCAATGTCCCTGGTGGTCCAGTGGCTTTTGACCTAGTCAAGTTAATCAACTCAATTAAAAGCAAGGAGAGGGCAGCTAAGGTTTTCGATGCAGATCTATTGAAGCATCCCAGCATCAGGGAACAGATGGTAAAATTGTTGAACATAGGAATACAATGTGTAGCAAAAGAAATAATAAAGTGACCTAAAATGTTTGAAGTGGTGAAGATGTTAGAGGTTATTTTTACTTTAAACACAATAATTCCATACTCCTTGCAAAAGAGACTTAATTTTTTTGTGGATGCTAGTCCTGCATTTGACCTTGAGGATTTATTAAAGGCCTCTGCTGAGGTGCTTGGGAAAGGAACCTTTGGGACGTGTTACTTGACGAGACTAGAAAACGGAAACACAGTTGTCGTAAAGCGACTGAAGAATGCGACTATGGCATCTAAAGATTTTCAACAGCAGATGCAGGTACTGGGAACAATGATGCACAAGAATATTGCTCCATTATGTGCCTATTACTCTTCAACGGATGAAATACTTTTGGTGTATGATTATTATGATCAGGGCAGTGTATATGCTTTGCTACACGGTATGTAGAGCTAAAAAATGGGGCAGTTTCGTTTAACTTGTGTTTTGCTCGTTCAATATTCTCCACTCCTTAGTTACACTAGAATGATTCCTTCAACTCTTGCAGGTACTCCTAGGATGCATTTAGATTGGGAGACCAGATTGAAAATTGCAGTGGGATCAGCAAAGGGAATTGCTCACATCCACAGTAAAGATGGTCAGAAGTTAGTTCATGGAAACATAAAATCCGCCAACATCTTCCTCAATGGGCAAAACTATGGTATTGTCTCTGATACTGGACTAGCAAGTTTAACCAACTATATAGGGTGGCCAAATAGTTCATTATCTCGAGGATACATAGCTCCCGAAAGGAATGCATCCCAACCTTGTGATGTATACAGTTTTGGAGTCGTGTTGCTTGAGATCGTCTGTGGAAGGCCTTCTCAACTTACCTCGGACGATGGCGATGTGATCTCACTAGTTAAGTGGGTTCAAGCTGCAGTGATCGATAACATGGGGATAGATCGAATGTTTGACGTGAAGTGTCTTAGGTATGAAAATGTGGAGGCGATGCAACGGGTGTTTCGGGTGGCGTGGGATTGCGTTAGCATGGCACCTGAACAAAGGCCTACGATGGCTCAAGTTGTGCAGGTGTTGGAGAAAATTAGTGGTACGTACAAAACGACGACGTCGGAGTTACAATTTCATTACAATTCCTTGTTGGAATATCTGTTGGAGGATCTATTGCCTATGCTCACATGATCACGACCTTCGAGGCTTCGAGCTTAGTTGTAGTGTTGTTTTTAAATGTTGATGTTTTGAGCAATTCAATCATGAGGTCTGGCTATTTTCTGTCGAGATAAAATTTGATAAAGAAATTTGGATAGAAAAAAGAAAATTCAATGAAATTTTGAGGAAATGAAAAATCTAAGGGGGAATAAAAAGGTTGAAAATGATTTATTTAATTTTGTCAAATGTAAATTTAATGACAGCAAACTACAAAAGCGGCAAAGCCAAAGGCAGATCTCGAAATCACTCGTCGATCAAAATTTCTTGTGAGATACTACTTATGTGAGACTGTTGGTGAGGCGTGTTAAAGTATGTCTATTATATAAATAAATGATATTTAATAATTGTTAAAATATGTTTTGTAGCGTAAGTTGGATGATGAATTAAAGTATGATTTTAGAATGTTATAATATGATTCATTATTGACATACTTTAACTACAAATAAGCATCTTTAATAATGGATCAACCCGTCTCACAAGAGAGTTTTTCAGATTTAATTTGTTAAAAGGGTGTGCTACTATCAAATTTAAAAAAATTTACACATTTTACTAAATACTCCCTCTGTACACAAATGTTTTCGCCCCAAATCTCGCACAAATATTAAAAAAAAAAGTAATAGCTTTTAGAGATAATGATATTTTTTTTGGTAATAAATAAATGAGAGTTAGATTCATTTTATGCCATATAATTAAGAGAAACTTTAATTTTTGCTCCAAAAAAAATAAATGGTTCGATTTTGTCACATAACTAACGAATTTTTTCAGTTTTGCACAATTTTCTCAGGAAACGTGAATTTAACCGGAAAGCCCCACGTGCGGCGCACGTGAGGCTTCAATTTGGGGCTTTCCGGCAAAATTGGTGAAAATTGAAAAAATTCGGTTATGGGACAAAATTGAACCATTTATCTTTTTTGGGGCAAAAATCGAAGTTTCTTACAGGCATAAAATGAATTTAACTCATAAATGATAAAGTATATTAGGTGTGTTAGGTAGGGGCGATTTTTTTTATAAATGTAGTGTATGAGGAAGGGTGATTGTGTTTGACGTTTTGTTTTAGGAAGGTATAAACTTTTGTAAGACAATCAAAATGAAAAGTGTGTCATCTGAAGTGGGACGGAGATAGTATACTCCATTAAATAACATATTAAACCTATTTTCCTCTTTTTTCCTCCGCCGTCTCCATCGCGAGCAGTAACTCCACCGCCTCAATGTCAATTTCCCGGCCTCCTCGTCTCTTTAAGCCATTAATCGATTAATCTGTTAGCTACCACAATAACATACTCCAGTATTATTTCGTGAATGCCATCAATATAAATTAATTGAACACCGGAAATCATATTGGACCATATTTGGATTCTTCACTGCTCTGCTTTAGGAATGTTAATTTCGATCCGGTCCGCAAGTACTCGCTTTGGCCCTACATTTTGAGCGACCCAAACCTGACACGTAACATAAACGGGATGGGCCGATCCGCACCCGCAAACATACAAGGCGAGTCCGGGTATTAATTTAGCCCTGGCCCATCCCGATCCCACCCAGCCCCAAACCCAATATAATTAAAATTATTTTATATTATATATATATAATTATATTATATCTTATATTTATATATATATATATATAATTATATTAAATTATTTATTTTATATATTATTTGGAAGTTAGAATAAATAATTTTATTGTGTATATTATTTTATTACAATTATATATTATACATATAAATTATTTATAGCTATATGTTATGCATGTAATTATATTAAATTATAAATATATTTTATGTTATTAAATTATATATTGTGTATAATACCTATTACTATTTTTTTTAATACGCATAATAACTATAATTTCGTTTATGTTGGTCTAATGGAACTTATTTAATATGATTATAATTTATTTATTTTATTTTTTAAATTTTATGGATATTGTTTATATGTAAGTGCATGTTAAATTAATGTTTATGTGATTGATGATGGTTGAGTAAAAAAACCATCCTCGTACGGGTTTGGGCACGGGTATACAATAAAGGACCCGTACAGGTAACAGGGCGGGTCCAGGACGGGCCTTTTAAGAATGGGCCAGATTCGGATAGTTAACTACCCGCCCCAAACCCGCCCGTTAACATCCTAACCTGCTTAAGAAAAATTTTAACAGATTAATGGATTATAGAGACAACAAGGAGGTCAAGGGAATTGGCTTCGAGGCTGTAGAATTGCTGCTCGCAGTGGAGACGGATGAGGAAAAATAGAGAAAAATATGTTCTTTAATTAAGAGGGTAAAATGGCCTTTAATAAGGGTGTATTTAATAAAATATATATTTTTTTATTAATAGGGTACATTTAGTAATTGAGTATACATATTAGAATTGTGGCAGTCTTGTATGAGACCGTCTCAAAGTGAAACCAATTTACAATTTCGTAATTAGTTATTACTTTTTATTAAAGATGTTATCAAATTACTTTTATAATATTATCACATTTTATTTATATTATAAATTGTTCATAAAGTAAGAGTAATTAACAACACATTTATCACTTTTTTATAAATTATATACCCCTGTCCTAGAGAAATGCAAACATTTACCTAATGTTTTTATAAGTATTGTTCGCATTTCTCCGAAATAGAGGGAGTATTACTTTTCATAATAAAGATCATTACTTCTTATCCGTGTCACATAAGTCATTCCATGAGATAATCTCATACATTAATTAAAATTGGGTTTACTAATAACCGCTCCTTTGTTAAAATCATTTTCCATTCCAGACTAAATTTTAAATGCAAAGATTTCTAATGAGGCTAGGCTTGCTTGCAAATCTAGTAATCCAAAAGTTGAATTATAAAGTAGAATTTCAAATCTGATAAATTACTCTATAAGAATAATTCTTTTTATTTTTTATTTTTAAATTTAAACATTCATCATCTCTTTTCAATCATCCATTCATTACCGAATAATATAGTCCATTTTTAATATTTATGTCCACCACAACTCTACAAACCAAACACGGAATTCAAATCAACTTTGTGCAATTCCTGAATTACAACAATAGTTAAGTCAAGTTCAAATCAAACATACCCAAATGTATTCATTTAAAAACGTTCCAAGTTACAAATGATTCATTCCAAAACATACCCTGTAGTTTTCCTTGATTAGTTAGGCAGTGAAATATACATATATTGATCATTCACAATTTAACATGCTAACAAAGTGTTGCCAAACAATGTCACAATGATGGTAGCATCAAGATGTATATAGCTGGAAACGATTACCAACCTTAAATAACTTCACCATTAGAATCCACAAAAAAACAAATAGCCAAAGGGGCACAAAATTGTCTACAAGCATTAGCGTAACGAGGTGAAACAGGGGATCTACAATCAGGGCGCTGATGCTTGTAAATGCATCATGCGTGAACTTATATTTGAAACGGGATCGCTACTACACAGTAAGTTGCAACCACTAGGTTCTAAAGAAGCTCGAGTCATCGACTAAGGGGTAAGATTGTCCTTGAGGGGATAGATAGACGAGAAACTAACCAACTCAACCTGAAAATCAAGAGATTATATGGCAATGCATCCCGCACCAAGCCAAAACAGCAAAAGGCAAGGTCAAATATTGAGAAGCATTGGGTGATTTCATTAACAGTTCAGAGGTGCAATCAGCCAACTGCACTTCCCCTCAGTGGGGAATCAATGCTACTGCAGTTTACCTCACTCGGGAATCAAAGCCTCATTGTCTGCATCACCCTCTCCCTCGATTTTAGTCTTTGGAGCCTGGCTTGCTCCTGGGGCCTGCTTTTTCTTGATGCCACTAACAATATCATCGATTCTTAGAAGCATACACGCAGCTTCAATGGCTGTCTTAAATGCTTGTGCCTTAACAGCGTATGAATCCCATATCTTGACATTAAAGGATTTCAAAGAATTAATTTATTTAACAAGCATTCAGAATTTTAATGTGAGAATAAAAAGAATGAATGTACATATATATACAAGCAAATGATAAAGAGGTTATGTAAGGTAACACTGCTCAGTTTAAGCTTTAGAGTGGCAGTTCAGGATGAGTGAAACCAAAAGTGACATCCAAAACAAAGCAGAATAGGAAAATGAAAACCCGAATTCACACCTTACGCTCTTTCATGTCTGTAATTTCACCAGTATTCCCATCTATGCCAATCCATGCATTCTCTCCATTTGCATGCTAAAGAAAATATCAAGATAAACACAAAAATAAAACCAGCCTTATATTAGACCATGTTAAAATCTTCAAGCACATACAATAAGGATAGCTTACCTTTCCTTGCAACGCAGTCATAGTCCGAATCACATTAACTCCACAGTTCTGAGCCAAAGTTCTTGGTATGGCTTCAAAAGCAATTGCAGCAGCTTCATAGGGCCACTAATCCAGAAAATCTAATATTAGAAAATATGAGGGCATCTCAATATATGCACACAAATTAGACGCATGACCTAGCTGGTGGTTTCATAATAGGTTTATCAAAAAGAAAGGGTGCACAAAAATTACTCGCAATGTTATGTGATCCACAGAGATGTAAGAAAGTTAAAGAAAGTGTTTGAAACACATAAAAGAACAAGAAAACTAAAGCTAGATATCAAATAAAACTATTTGATACTTAGTTGGGATTGATCACTAAAAGCTTGCTCAAAATCAATTTGATAAACATATAACAAAGAAGCTTCTTTGCTTATTTTCCCTAGAATAAATTGGTAATAGGGAAGAGGAAGAACTAATCTAGACCTCTTCTCTAACAGAGGAGCCCAGGTATTATTTCTCCCTTTTGTTGCATTTTTCCAAAGAATATCTTTTTCATCTCCGTTCAAATCTTACATAGTCTATCAATTCTCACCGATGCCCCTCCATCTTTCATAAGTTTAACATATAAATTGGACTAGGGTTCGTCATAAGGATGTTAAAGAATTCAATTTGAAAATTAACTTGGACAGTTGGACTTCTGAAACAAGAATGTTCTTTTGGGACCAAAATAGTTATCGAAACAAGATTATTCTTTTAAGACAAAGGGATTAACATCTAATACTCAGCTCAAGCTCAATAAGTACAAGCGGATGAAGAAAAGGGTAAGAAAATCTAAACAAGTCAGATTCCACTCATGTTTGGCTTGACCAACTTGAAAACAACCTCGGTACATTGATAATCTCAAACACATTGTTTTCATTTGGAACAAATTCAATCAAATATGTACAGTATAATGTTAGACAAGACAATGTTAAGTCATTTTATGGAATTCATTTATGGCCCCAGTTTCAACATGAGCACAAAATATTGTTTACCTTTTCAATGCCTTCAACAGATGAGCTTTTCTGTTTTAACATAGCTGATACAGTCAACTCTGTAGCACCTCCACCAGGAACAAGTTTTGGATTTTTTATTATGTTTCTTGCCACAGACATGGCATCCTGTGGAATCCATACTTCTCAACTCAGAATCAAAGTTATCACAAGGATATTAGCAACAGGGTATTGAAACTCAAAGAGTTACCTGCAGATTCCTCTCCACTTCATTCAGAAGGTCCTTGCTAGCACCCCTAAAAAGGACTGTGCATGCTTTTGGGTCCTTGCAGTCAACAATGAACGCAAAGAACTCATCACCAATTTTCCTCACCTCAAAAAGTCCGGCACCAGTACCAACATCTGACTCCTGCAATTCATCAGGTCTGTTAACAATAACAGCACCACAAGCTTTGGCAATTCTGTTGTTGTCCGTCTTCCTGAGTCTTCTGAATGCACTGACACCAGCTTTGCTAAGATAATGGCAAGCCAAATCACTCAAGCCCTTTTCAGTTATTACTATATCGGGTTTGAACTTTAGTATTTGCATACATAGATTCTCTATATATTCCTCTTCCAATTTCAATAAAACGCTCCAATCTTCTTCCCTCAACAATTCGGCATTGGTTTGGTTCTCACCTTTCTTGTACTCAAGGGGACAATCAAGAAGAATAATTCTCGGATTCAGTATTTTTCTTCTCATTTTACCTGGAGCCACAACATCCTTGTTGAACATGACTCCTTTTAAAACTTTTGAGTCCTCCAACTGACCACCAGGAATCTTCTCCACCTTAATGTACTTCTTAATATCAACCTCACGCAGTCCTTGGCCAACTTCTACCCCTACTGTGGTCGTGGCATCTATAGCTAAATCCTGAAAATTTTCATCAAAAAAGCCCTATGAATGCAACTCCAATCACATTGCAACAACATAAGAACTGAAATGTCAGCCATACAACTTATGAATCTTGAATTCTATAATCATATATCATACATAAATGCAACTATAATATGCAACCTCCATTTTTGGGTATTAAGATGAAAATTTTATTACGTTAATTTAACAACCTGTTCACAGGACTTGTCAAATATAACATCGTACATCACTGTCTACCAGGTGACCAAACTCCACTCCACACACCTTATTATGTATTTCATTGGTAGAGCACAGTAGACCTACCGCTGCCATAGATTAATACTACTCCTACTAATTTATGTAATGCGCTTGACACTGAAGTAGTTAGTAGTGCCATCAATGCTGTCAAAACCATAAGGGGCTCCCTTTATGTAGTGGAAGATAGCCTGATTTATTTGCCAAAGGGATGCATCTTGGTCTCTAAATTTAAATTAGAAAATACAGGAACATTCTCTGACCACTAGGATGAACCCACACTGAATTTAAATTAGAAATTCTAAAAAGTCTCAGTCAAATGGTTGCATTCACATCTTTCAGTTTAATTTGGGAACCATGAATAAGTTTTACGTATTTGCAGAGAGGCTAACATATGATAAAGCAATAATAAGGAAATAAATAATCATCTCTTGTTTTGCTTTCCCATTTCAAGCCACACATTAAAAGAGATTGGAACTATAACCATAAAGCATTAATATTATTAGAACTCTCCTTGTTTTCATTAGCACCTCATGATGATCCAGCACATCACAACTTTCATCTTTATTTCTTCATTTTAAACCAAGGGCCGCCTGTTTGGCCAGTCCGTCTTTTCAGCCTTCCAGTGGCCTTTCATTTCCAGCCGTGTATTTGGTTATTTTTGCCTCTTGTGGCCTTTCTTTCTCATCTTTTTTCGTTTTTCCTTGTCCTCTATTCTGCACTTTTTTTGCCGTTTTTAATAATATTTTCCTAGTTAATAAGACACTAAATACTGATCCTGCATTTCCCAGATTAATCAAAAGATTTAAATAAACAGGTAACCCAAATGAAATATCCTAATATACTAATCAGTTATAGAAGGTGAGAATTTTCTATCCCCCATTCAGTCTAGTCCTATGATGCGGACCAGGGCATACACTACTAAACCTAGAGGGCCAGATATGACTTGAACGAGGTGTTCTGACTATAGGTGATAACCTTCAGAACCCACACAAGTTTCCCATCCAAATGTAAGAAATACAAGCTACCGTCCTCTCCCAATTGCTCATGAAAATATGAGACATTCAAAACAAAAATGTAACTAACAACTTGCTATACTGCTTGCATTGCTGGACACTCTGCATGGGCATGTCACCCTTACTTTCCTTAAGACATCATCACTTTGAAGTCATTCTCAATGTAGGGCAATATTAAAAGTAATTGACAATATTCGGTAAGATGTGAAGAAAGCTGAGCAGTGGCTGGTTGAGAAGAAGAGAATCTCGAAAAGATAACCCAAAAATAAATACTTACAGCAATCAAATCTCCAAATTGACTGGTAAATTTTGTTCCAATACAACTCTTGACGAGTCCCAACATTGACCCACCTGCCGAATAAGAAACATACCAAAAGTAAGAGCATGATTAAAAGAAGAGACCCATCACCAAAGAAAAGAAGAAGATATATCATGATCCAGGAAACAGCCATCTGAAACATATTTGCTAATAGGTCAGTTTGATTAGCTTTGCATTTAACTTCACACAACCCCCCCTCCATGCAGACACAGATACTTGAAATGTTTAGATTTTAGTTTTAAAAAAATAATCCTACAAGAGAGACCACCAAAAGAAATAAAATTTGACAGAATTCATCACAATCTATCAGCACGCATAAGGCAATTAATCATGGGATAATGGGGGAAAAAAAAAACTCAATTGATTTGATTCTCAAGTAGGAAGATAAAATCATAAAGCAACACAGTATTTAAGAAAACAGAATACACAATCTGATAGTCAAAGAGATTTTCTCATAATTAGGTGGAAGGAAGACATTAAAAGTGGCTCCAAGAGATGAGTACAGTAACTTGAACAACTTTGTAACGTGAATAGCGTCATGCCAATTTTCAAATATCCAGTATAATTGAGTGCACTCATACAAAACAAGTTAAAATTTATCATAACCCAATGCTGACCAACGTCACCAACCGAGATAGGATACAGTGTAGAGTGGAGGAATATTTCATGCATAAAGAAAGATGCAGAGTTATAACTCCCCAAAATTAGTACTAAGATAGGTATAAGTTGGTTATTTTAATCTTTATAAGAACTACAATGTATTACAAAATTGTAAACCAGCACATGGCAAACAAAAGAAATTAATTCTGTTTGAGATTTTAGATTAGTATAAAATTCACAACATTAACACCAGATATATGTGGGCAACAAATGAAATAAACTTACGGTCCTTTACATCCACAGGCATTGCAATTTTGTCAAGTAGAGAGAGGGCATCATCCAGAGCTTTGTTATAGGCTGCCACCAATAAAAAGAAGCGTGTCAACGCAGATTTACATGCATGAATTAAAGATCATAAAGAAACTATTATTACCTCGGCAGATAACTGTGGGGTGATATTTCTTGTCAATGAAGGCTTCCGCAACATGAAGCATTTCTCCAGCTATGAAGTTCAAATCCATAAAAAGATAATTTTTTTACTAATCAACCAGTTAATATGGACCAATAATAAAGTCATAAGCACTTATTTACTGTATGGAAGAAACATTCTTCCTTTATGCACACAGCAGAATAAGAATTAGGAAGATACACTAAGAAACTAAACTTGAAAGCACCTATCTATTGCATGGAAGAAAAACTCTCAGCAGTAATCTAGCACTGTATATCAGGTGAAATAGTTAATCCAATCAGAATAGGAATGCACTTTGGCAAACCACACAAGTTCATAATCACAGCAGATATTTAAATTAAAAACAAAAGGCAAAGTAAGCACAGTGTATCATAAACAAATGAATTAGATTTCAAGAGTGTTCAAAACATACCAAGGACAATCACAGATGTTGTCCCATCTCCTACTTCCTCATCCTGAGTTCGGCTTAGTTCAATCATAGACTGTCAGCATGAAAGAAGAACAAATGTCCAAAGGTAATCAATCAGGTCAGAAATGGTTCAGTACAGCGTACAATTAAAAACAGTAATAAAATATAACACAACCATAAATTAACTCAAAACCATTGTCATAAATTAACTCAGTGAAGTTGTTAGGCATATAAGCTATGGGGCCATAAATTAACTCAAAACCATGGATGAAGGTAAAGGGCTGAGCCCCCCACTTATATGCCAAAGAGTGGAGCCAATGTGGGATATCGTAACAATCCATCCCCCTTCAAACCGGACATCTGCAGGCAGCCAACTCCAGGTAGCAACCTGCAACCCACACGCCAAGGCCCACAACTCCAAGTGGCAACCCCATCAGGCCCACATCCAGAGTGGCAACCCCTGGGCACACCATCGGGGTACCCCCTCGCGTGGCCTGTCCGAATCCGGCAAGTCGGACCAAATTATTAGGCATATAAGCTTAGAGGGCTTAACTTAACCAAAAGCATTCTCAAAGGTAAAGCGTTGACCCCACTTATATGCCCTTCCACACTTTCATGTACAACCGATGTGGAATATAGTAACAAAAGTCTTATTCATTCAGACAATAAAGGAGCCAAACAAATTAAAAGAAGATAATACAACTATACAAAGAAATAGAGAATATGCCTTTGCTGCTGGATGTGCAACATCTAACTCACGGAGAATAGCATTTCCATCATTTGTCACTACAATCCCTGTATATGTCCACGAGAAAATCATATCAAAAACTGAAGAAATAAAAAATTCAAATATAGGAGATCAATATTAAATATGGCATGCAACTTGCAAACTTTCATGATGGCCGATCCAAAAATTAATACAAGCATACATATTTCATTGTAAGATGATTAGATTTCCCACCTCCACTTGCATCAAGGAGCATCTTCAACATTGATCGCGGGCCCAGAGTGGTGCGTATAATATCGGCAACAGCCTGTAAAGGGCAACAAAGCTATGTTTAATGATAGGACAACAAGGAAATTGAAATCCCAACAGACCGATGGTAAAGCAAGAAGTCTGAAGGCACTAAGAGCCTAGGATTTATCAAGAAAAATCCAAAAACCCAATGCCACTAAATTAACAACATTTAAAAAAAAAAACTTATAATGCAAGTTAAACCAACAGTCCCCCACTCTCCCATTTATGCTAAATCATACTACACATGAGACAAAGTTTTATTCATGTAAAAGGATTATCAAGGAACTTTCCATATGCAAATGCACCATTACCAAGCTTAAAATTTTCCTATTTAAATTGATGTTTGAAGATTTTAAAACCAACTTCGTTAGAACAGCTATCATTGGAGGATAACTGGCCAGAATATCAGTATAAAGCTTAAGTATTATGATATCCCATTTCCACACAAAACTGTGGAAGGACATATAAGTGGGGGTGGTCAGGTCAACCCTTTACCTTTGACCATGGTTTTGGGCTACGTAAGAGTTCCCCAGCTTATATGCCAACAATAAGATTTCATCGGTAACAGAAAGTAAGGTTACTGAAAAGACGCAAACTCAATAATAAGAAAATCAGATAAACAACTGATACGAGAGAATCAGAACAAGAACTACCTTGGATGCTTGGATATTTGCATGGTGAACCTTGCTTCCAGACTCCCGCTTCAACGAATCTTCTGCTCAACAGAAGAAGATATGCATTAGCAATAAGCCAATGAAAAAAATTATACACAACAGAGGAACATGTCAATCAATTGACATGTCTACACAGAGAAAAAAGAGAAGCAAAATATTTGTAGCCAACTGTAAAATCTCAATTAGAGACACTAGTCAACACAAGCAAGAAGAAACTCGAAAAGATGCAAGAAAAGAGATGTGAGATCATATGCAAGGGTCGTCACATTGCAGGGCGACACGCAAGATAAATAAACCCTAGACCATCTCAAACAAAATCAAAAACCATATAGAAATGCAGTAACGAATCCAGCGAAAACGATAACAAATAGGAGCAAGTAGTTCGTAAATAATCACATTATCACACGGAAAAATAAAAAAACAATTCCTCAGAGCAATCTTCGAAGCAAGAGTAAGAAAACTTACTAAGAACGAGTACTGAAGATTGCATCGTGGCTTTCAGTTTGAAATCACAATATTCACGAGATCACTATCTAAAATGAGAGCAGAGTAGAAATCTATTCAAAGCGTAAGAGGAGGAAAGGTGCCTCAAAAACCTGGAACTGGGCTCTAGTTCGTGTGTTTGTCTTTATATACACGGGAAAGCACTCACCCCGTCCCCCCGACCTTATGTTCACCGCAAGAAAAGTTATTATTATTATTATTTTTTGTAACTTTATTGATTTTTTAAAAGTATACTATTAAGGTACTTTTAGGTATTTATTTATTAAATTATAAAGTATGTTATGTGTGTTAGATGGAAGTGATATTTTTAAAATTAAGATAATTTTTGAGGTTGTAGGTTGAGGTGAAGCTTCTTTTTTTGAATGGTGAATTGGATAGTTAAGATAAGTGTGAGACCGACCAAAACAAAAAGTTTGAACATAAGTATGAAATAGAAAGAGTAACATTTTAATTCCTCAAATTTGACCTATTTTTAAAGGTATAAGTTATGCAGAGCCCTAAAAGGATATAACAAAAGAGTCGGTCTCTTGTGTTCCCAGGTGCACAAAATGTATAAGAATATTCTATTTTATTTTAAAGGGTACACATTTTAATTAATAACGGTACATCATTTTATTCTAAAGAGTATACACTTTTCATTAATATATCTATTTATTTTTCAAAAAATAAATGATACACGAGTATACCCTTTTCATTATTTTTTTCATTAATATTTTTTTATTTTTTTACAGAAAATAAATGATACACATTTTTAAAGGGTATGGACACATGATATGCCCCGAGGATACACAGGTTTTTGCTATAACAAAAATGTTAAATGTCCTGTGTTTAGTAATTTTTTTTAAACCAAACAAGGATTCATTTATTTATATTAATAGAATAAGAACAAAAGTTATGTAAAAGCTCGTCCATAAAAGTAGGAGTGTTTAGCAAATATTTAAATGCTCCAGACAGATCAACCCAATGACAATTACTATTGTACACTAATTATTAAAGTACACCAAACCCATTGACCCACCACACACTACTAAAAAAAGGCTTTTAGTATCAATAATTTCAATCAATTATAATGTAAGCTTCATGATCGATACATAAGAGTCCCATTCTTGATGGAGGCAATGTACTTCATTATTTCTGCTTACAGCTTCAACAATAGCCATTAACAGAGTATTTAAATACCATGAAACATGGAATTGACGCATATTAATTACTTGACTGATGCCCTGATGCTTAGAAATGGAACCATCAACAGGATCTTTATACTCAAATTCATCAGTATTGACGACATTCGATACATCATATCGGATCCCCTGTATAATGCTGTAGGAACATAGAAGTTTACAAATCAAATTATGACAACCAATATTAAAATGTTAGTAAGAATGATTACGCATATGAATCTCCACTCTCAAGCCAAGAATGATTACGCATATGAATCTCCACTCTCAAGCCCCAAATAGTGGTTCATAATGTGAATGACTTGGATGTACTCACCTCAAGGTGAGTAAATAAGAACACTAATCATTGCATCAAGTTAAGAAATATTCATTGCAAAGAGATTTGTATAACACAGGATATTCTCATTGTAACATTGTAAAAAAAAAAAACCCCATTGGTTACTACCAAATGGTCAATATAAATAATTGAGTGGGGGTTGAGTATCATAACATTCATTTGAACGCAGATTATAACAGTTGAGATTCTTTAGAAGAATATGGAAGAAACACATTACTTTACAGTGGTGGGGTACGAGTGATGATGCTCATGGATATTCTCACCCAGAAAATTATACAACAAAAATACAGAATAAAGAGAGGTATGGAATTGACAGACTAAAATATGAGGCATTATTCAATTAGTCAAAACTCTAAGGTAGTTCAATGCTATAAGATGACACAACAGAGCAGAAAAGGAAGTAGTTTTTACCTTATTTCTGAGGCATGGAATTGACAGGCTCAAAGATGTTAAATAATCTGGGCAAAAATATCGGGCACAGTCAGGATGAAGAAGCTGCAGAAATAGGCGTCATGCATTCTGCAAAGGAAATTATCATGGGACAGACTAGTCTAGTAAAACAACTCTGTAATCAGTTTAAGCAAGCAACTTTTTCACAAATATATGTTAAACACTTCATGTAAGAATGAAACGAGAAGATAAGTTATCAGTAAGCCAATAATTAAAATTGATATATATTTATACAGTGTTAACAAACCTGATCCAAAAGAAGCTCCTTCAAAGTTTGCTCAATCTCACGAATAATAATCTGGAACAATGAAAATAATTGTCAACAGTTGGCATCAACTGAAACAGAAAGCCTTTAAAAAAAATTATAATAAGTATGCAAAACCAGACCTTCGACATAAGTTCTGTGTCATCAACAATAGAAAGTAAGCAGACGAGCACCTGAAATAGTGATTGAACATAAAGCTCGAAATATCTTGCAAATATACAAAGGCAGGCGAAATGCAAGGTCAAAACATAATTAATTAATGTTGATTAATGATGCCAAGAAGGCTCTTAAGTTGCTGGAGAGAAAAAAAATAGCAGCACCAGCCATAAATCCAATAAGGGTTGCTTTAGAGAGAAAGTCAATGATGAATTCAAGTCTTAAAAAGCCCAAGAAAGCTTGAAAAAGGCCAGCAAAGAAGGTGGAAGAAAAGGTAACCTATAGGAACAAAATGTGGTGTTGAGAAGGAGAAACTTGCTGTCTCAGTATTGATCCCTTAATGAGAGAAGCTATGGACACTGGGCCTACTGCAAGATCCCTTGAGCTCCCAAGAACTGCATATGTAAGGGGTGGCACAAAACTTAAATCTGCACCCACACAACATAGAACAAATTAATCACCTTAGCTTCTATTTCTCATTTATATATATATATATATATTAATGCATGCACACTTACAAAGACCAACAATATTCAACATCTACACACTAACATAACTCAATGAGATTGTCAAAACTAGGACAGCTTAAATCTTTATAGTACCTTAATTATACAAGCACGACTTCGAGGCTTTTTCGTTCTCCATCCAGATTGACAACCATCACTTCTGCTAATCAAACCTGAAGAAGCACAAGGCATGAAATAAAAAGCTATAATGTAATGCTGAATTTATGAAATTTCAAAGGATATTTAAACATTGATGGATCTTTACCCTGACACAAACGAAGAGACGAGTTGAAGTCAATGGTTGATGCAGAGGGCTGATACTCGTCCACCTCAAATGATCTTGAAGCAACCAGACTCTTCGCAGCGAAATATTCTTCAACAGCAATCAGAATTCAAACAAAATTTGGTTAATATTATTGCAAGAAAACAAGGAATTGAACAAACACTAAGAATAAGGTACCTTGTAAACATTTGACATCAAGTGAAAAATCAAGGAGTTTTGTCATGTTTCCAATCTCCCTCAGCAGAATTCCAGTGAAGTTGTTGCTCTGCAACCGGAGTGTTCGAAGCTGCGAACATTGGTTCGTTAATGTAGCAAGCTGCATTCACGCGATAAGTTGTCAAGAAAATAAATAAACAAGACTTGTTTTGTTCATCGATGAATTAGAATGTGCAGTGAAAGTGTACCTAGAAACTAAATCGCTTTGGATCCCGTGTAGGGGGGATGAAATCCTTCTACTTTAAAAAGCTCTGCAAGCCTTACTCTATCTACAAGATTGGAAGAATAGGGAGAGTTACTGTGTTTTTAGTAGGAGAGAGATAGGGAGAGGGAGAGGGAGAGGGAGAGACTTTAAATTGACAACAATTACCTCCTTGGGCTACTTCTTGTGCATCCTTTATCCATTGGCTAGCAAATGCTGCTGCTTTATTTGTCATCTCCAATAACTGTAAGCTTTGAAAAATCAATCCAAGCAAACAAAAAACAGTACTACAAGCTTACGAACTCCCTATGAGATTTATAAAGAAGGATACAGAACTTTAGTCCTAGAACAGATCATGATCCAATTTTTTAACATATGATAGATGTTCATACACCATACATACCTTGTTTACAATAGAACATAGTAAACAAGAAGATTTATTAGCAAAAATCGAATAATATAAAAGGGAGCCAATAAAAAGAAGACATGAAGATAAGTGAACAAAAAATATGAAGAACCATTAAGAACAAATGCAAATGTGTTCTATAGAGATGTAAAAATCATCAGGAAACAGTACCTTGGTAAGCTTATTCAAATATTTAACCACCAAATCAGAAAATTTCTGATTCCTAAAACTGAGACTCGTTCGATGCTGGAGCTGGCCATCTAGATGGATCAAGAGGGCGTAAAAGATTTATAAGCACAACAAATGATGAAGTACGATCAGCATTATCTTGTACTCATAATCCAGTCATGCAGAAAGGAAGGCATAAGCACATTTGAAAGGGGGGAAACCACATATATCATGCTGTATACACAACATTGAAACTGAAGTTACCAGAATCTTCAACCAAATGATCTATAAGACTATAAACAGAGCATGTATATTTTCAGAGGAGTAGTTTTAATTCAACACGAATATTTCAATGAACTTGGTATTATTTATTTTATCAATTAAAGCCAGAGGGCGATATGTAGTGGTAACATATGCAGAAACTACAAAACCTTACCTAATTTAGTATAACTAAAAGAAGTTTCTTCTCTAACTGACAATCATACAAAACATTGAGAAGCAGAATTAAGAATTAAAAAAAAAGTTGATCAAATCTGAACTTAGAGAAGCAGAAAGATAATGGTGACAAAATGTTGAACCTAATCCAACCTTACCAGAGAGAGACGAAGGAGGTAGTATACCCATCAAGCAAACCAGAAGTGCAAATTATCAAATATATATGCCTAAATTCTTCAATTTCAAAGAATTGGCATAAGAACAGAGCTTCATACAACATTGCGGCAGTCGGCGATATCGGTGGATGCGGTGTAGATAACAACTAAATGGTATCGCAGTTAACAGTGAAGATAGTCTATCAGCGCGGCATAGCTCAAGAGGCAACGCCGATTGCGATGAATTTTGGAGTAGCAAAAGGATTCGACGCTTCTTCTCATGCAATGGACCTGAAGCTGCGGCAAAACCGTTGTGATTTGACGGTGAATTTTGGCCGGAAAGAAGAGCAATAAGAGAATCTGCACGCAGAATGGTGAGAAGAGTCTTGAGACGTTGAGCGATTCATAAGAGAGACCTTAACAAAGATAGAGAGAATCGTTATTCATATGATTCGCCGGAAGGGGAAGGCTTGCCCTAATTTCTTCGCCGGAAGAGAAGGCTTGCCTAATCGTTATTTTGGAACACTTAATTTACATGTGTAAATTTTTAATTTTTTTTCATTAAAATTATATTATCCATGATTGAGATACCAAAAGCATACTCTTATGCAATATTAACTTTTAAATAAATGGAGTAAATTTTTTAGTGAGTAGTATCATTTAGACGGATACTAAAATCTACGGCTACTACAACTAGCATCCGAAACAATTGATGCGAAAAAATACCATGTGGTGTTCAATAAAATTTATCAAACCTTTAATATCAGTAAACCTTTGATTCTAATAGAAAAATAACTCAATGATGTCGATTTTCTTCTGATAGGAATGATAGCATCAGTAATAATTTGATATAAAAAATAAATATAGGAAAACTATTACTGAAAGAGCATTTAAAATTTTTTATACTAATAATAGCATCAAAAAGATTTGCTACGAAAGGGGAATCTTAAAATTAAATATGTATCTATTGAAAAATATGTGATGCTACGAAAGGAGAATCTTAAAATTAAATATGTATCTATTGAAAAATATGTGATACTAAAATAAAATTGTATCAAAAAAGATTTGATACTACTTATAAAATCGTATCATTAAAATATTTTCGGATGGTATATATGTTAGTTTTGTGTAATTGGCATCGGAGCGAATAAAGATACAAAGACCACTTTTTGTATCAAAATATTTCGGATACTAAATTTACGGATACAAAAGTCCATATTTTTAGAAGTGATATAAAAGTATTCGGATCCTAAATATTTTATTTGGGTCATTAACGCAGTTTCCCTTTTTTCCTATTTTTCCTTTTTCCCACTGGAATTTAGGGCGGTGAGCACTTTCCATCCAGTAGAAAATGACTGCTTCTGTATTTCTCGATGGCCAAGAAGAACGATGGCTTGGCGACAATAAAGAACGACGACGACTGTCTTTCGTATTTCTCGACGTCGATGCATCTCTCTTCCATTCTCTTTTTTTATTCACTTTCTCCAGCTATTTGATTTGTAACCTCACCTAATTCTTTTTTTGAATTTCTGAATGATTTCAAAATTTACCCCAACCTTTATTCCTCTTGTCAAATTTTCAGAGTTTGTTCTTAGATTTTAATTTTAGATTTTATTCTAAACCTTTATTCTTCTTGTCAATTTTGACCATTTTTCAGAGTGTTCTTAAATTTTGATTTTAGTATTGTGTAAAGAGATTGTTAATTGATAATTGTATTGGAAATACAATTTTAAATGACCGCATCTTCAAAGGATCGATGTATATATTTTTGGGATTAGTGTATACATCATTGTTACTTGATGTATAAGTAATTATTGATAAATGTATTACATTGTTGTTACTATGTGTATAAGTAATTATTGATAAATGTATTACTTTTTATTCTTAAATGTATAGTTAATTATATATAAAAACTATATTAAATCTTAAAGATTTTTAATATGCATTTTAATAATCGATGTATTAGTTGTAATTTAATAATGTATATATTTTTCTCAATAAATGTAATATATTTTTAAAAAAATCAATATTGATATTATTTTTATCAATATTTAAATCAAGGGGTACTTTCTATTAGGTACATTAAAAACTCCTTTATTAATATGAGATACAAACATACAAAAATATTGCTACTAATTACATAAATATATAGTGATATTCCAATATTACCCTTACAATGTGCTGCACATAAATGTTTGTGTGCAGCATAAAAGTTCGTGTGCAACAAAAGTTATGTACAGTAAAAAAAGTGTGTGCAACAAAAAATGTGTAAATCCGGCGGCCGGCCTTCAGTGGTGGCAGTGGGGAGGTCCAGCGACCGGACGCCGGTGGTTTGGTGGAGGTCCGCGCGACAGGCAGACAGCTGTTCGATGGAGGTTCGACGACTGGCAGCCGGCCGACGGCGGTGGTCCGGCATTGGCAGTGGGTGGGTGAGGGGTTTAGCGTTTGTGGTTTATAAGTGTATGGATTAAGGTTATATTTGGTATTTTACTTTAATATTTTGTATGTGAGAGTAATTTTTTTAAATCAATGTATCTCACAGTAATTATGGGTACAAAGTGTGTACCTATGAGTAATTTTTCCTTAAATTGGATATATTTATTTATTTTTGTTATACATGTTAGTATAAGATATTATACATTTTAGTATAAGATGTAATACATTCATATGTATATACTTTAATATTTTAAGTGTACATATTTTAATATTAAAATATATAAGTTGTAACCTTACTAACGTATATGTTGTAACTATTAATTTATATCATAAAAAGATACTTTTTTATTAAGATATACATTCATTTTTTAATTTTACATTTAGTATAAAAGTACATTGATGTAAACAAACACTTATAGTTAATTAAACTAATACAATATGAAAATATTTCCTCATTTTTTAATTTTATATTTAATATAAAGAATATACTTATGAAATTAAATATATACATTACACAATTAAAATTTATACAATATACATTAGGATTTTATCCAAACAGTAAGCAAAACAGCAAACAATCCCAAACTGACGTTCAAAATCATTAACCAGCTGACGTTCAAAATCATTTACTTGCGGGGGAAGCAAGGCTAAAATTTGAGGCAATGGCATGGGTGAGAAACCTGAGAGATCTGACGAGGCGGCGCATCTTGAGAGAGAAAAGAGAGATCGATCTGTAGATTAGGAGAGAAGAGCAGCCAGATTGGGAAGGAGGTGGAGGCGGCATAGAAAAAGGTGGCGGCGGCATAGAGAAAGGCGGAGAGCTATTTTCAACGGGATTTTTACCCCCTGTGCGAGTATTTTCGTATTTTTTAAGAAAAAGCCCATCCAAGGTCCATAAGGAGAGTTTACAAGTATAAAAGGGGATGTAGATCACATCATTATTCATTGGAGACAACAACACAATCATCCTACACCCACAAGGGGATCACCCCCAACCATCATCCACATCCTTTCATCCATCCATCCATCACTTTGAAGATTCGTCTGCTGAATCAAGAGGAGAACCAAGAGGAGGATTCAAGATGGAGAAAGATGCGACAACTCCCACATCTAGGGTTTTATTCGTTTCCTAATTTATCTTGTATTTTTCAGACATACGGGTAAGATCTATCCAATACCCATGATTATTCTTCGTAACATCATGGTCTAGAGCCTTTTTAGTAGATTTAGGATTTTGAACGTTTTTATGAATTAATTAAACTTTCGTGTGTATACTCCGTACAACACTACTTGTGGTTTAGTTCATATATGACTATGCATTTTTAATTAATACTCAGAGTTATTTTGTGCATCAATAACTGTTAGGTAGAGTTTGAATACATATCTTGGTTATTGATTGAGTGCGTTCACTGGTGAGCAGGATTCCATGTTATGATTCTAAGTGAGGGGACTCCGAAGCTTCATTAGAACTGTCATATATGAATACGTGTTAATTGAATCTAATTCGGGTTAATAAGTAGGATAAAGAGGATAATTTTATAGTACCTATAAAGGGAGATCATATCGGGTTAGAGTGCCAAACACGCGGGGAAATAATTGATATTGATAGTACCTAGAAAGGGGGATGAAATGATATCTCTTACTCCGAGGTTATTCACATGTGCTACACGCATATTTACTTGTGTCTATAGAGTAGATTTGAGTGGTTTAGTGATGCGTCCATATTCCATAAGGCAGAGTCGGATATTGATACACGAAAGGGAGATTAATGAGTAAAACTGGATTATCCTAGAGTTACATATTCTCCTACTTGATCCACTTTCGCATTCTTCCAGCGATACTTTATTTTATTTGTTATTTTAATTAATTGATTAGTAGTTTAATAAATCAATACTCAAACTTTATTACCATCTTCGTCTTAATTAATTTAGTTAATAATTAAATTGATAATATGCCGTCCTTTGGGTTCGATATTTAACTTGGTCGCTTGCTTAAGCTGCAACTGATATCCTTAATACTTGGGGATTAATTTTGCGTGCAAAGAAAATGCCCATCAGTTGCCTAAAATGTGGGAAGAAACACTTTAGGTTGTGTTTTGATTGAGTCATTTCAAATCCAACGAATTTGAAAATGAGTAGATTTTAAATTTCTTGAATTTCATATCAATTCATTTGAATCTACTGTTTGGATGAATTATGGATTTATGAAAGGATTTCAAATCCATAATTTAAAATTTATTTTTAATTTTTAAAATAGAATTATATATATAATAAATAAAAATAATAAAATTTTATTAAATTAAATATTAAAATTTTATTAAAATTTTTTTGAGGTGGGTGGTGGGGTGGGGTTGAGTTGGGTGGGTGGGGTAGGTTGGGTGGTAATATTTTTACTATTTAAATATTAAAATCTAAAATTTTATAAAAAAAAATAAAATTGGGGGTTGGGGGGTTTGGGGTGGGGTGGGGTGGGGTGGGGTGGGTTGGGGGTAGGGGGTAGGCTGGGTGGTAGGGGTTAAAATTTTAAAAAATAAAAATATATTTTTTTAATTAATTTATTAATTTTATATACTATTTTTATGTATTAATTATTAATTACACAACGGAAGGATTTTAAATGACACAGTTTGAGTAAGGATTTGAAAATCCATCTAAAATAACTAAATAAAATTCAAAATCAAATCAATTATTTGAAATCCATTTATTTAAAATCTTGGATTTATGAATCCATTGATTTCAAGTTGCATCCAAACATGAAGGAGGAATTTGAGGGAGGGATTTAAAATCCCTCCTAAATCCTTCCATCCAAACACACCTTTGGATAATGTCTTTACGTATCCGGAATTTGTTATCAACGCAAAGTACTAGGAAACACTCTCGTGAACTGTCCAAGAGTAATACTCCCTACGTCCCAAGAATACATTCACGTATTCTTGGGCACGGAATTTAAGAAAAGTAACTTTTTGGTGGTGTGATGTAAGAAAGAGAAGGGGTATTTTGGGTAATTGGGTAGAATAAAGTGTATGATGTAGTTGACTTTGACTAAATTGTGTGTATAAAGAAGGTGATATTTTTGTAATATTGTAATATTGTAAGGTTATTGATATTGTGTATTATTTCCATTTTTAGGGGGTGAATGTATTCTTGGGATGGACCAAAATGGAAAGTGCGAATGTATTCTTGAGACGGAGGGAGTACGTGAGAAGGAAAGACAGTAGGGACCGCTCGCGTTTTTGCTCTGATGTAGTCTGAAACTGCAGATGAACCCAACATGATGATAGGTATGATAACAATTTATGGTATACCTGTACTCGTGTTAATTGATACTGGAGCTACACATTCTTTTATATCTGCTGAACTTTATAAAAAAGTAGAGGATAAGTTTATCACACTAGATAATGATATTCTTGATGTATCCACACCTTCGGGAGAAGCCATGCAAATTTAACGGTTATGTAAGAATTTGGAATTAGAACTCAATGGCAAGATTTTGTTAGCAAACCTATATGTCTTATGAATGAAAGATTTTGATATTATCTTAGAAATGGATTAGCTTAGAGCTAATCATGCGAATATCCAATGTCAAGTCATTTTTTACATTCCCGACGACAATGAATTTACTTTACGAGGCACAAGATACGGGTATACGCCAAGAATAATATCAGCTATGAAAGCAGTTAAAATGCTGAGAAAAGGCAACTGTCAAGCTTATTTGGTTAATATTGTGGATTCAAATAAATCAGAAGATATTGATGAAATACCCATTGTAAGGGAATACGAGGATGTATTTCATGAAGATCTACCTGGGTTACCGTCAGATCGATAAGTAGAATTCAGCAGTGCTTTAGTCCCAACAGCGGCACCTGTATCTAAAGCACCTTACAGGATGACACCAAAAGAGTTGCAAGAGCTAAAAGTACAATTGTAGGAATTATTGGACAAGGGTTTTATCTGACCTATTGTATCCCCATGGGGAGCACCAGTGTTGTTTGTAAGAAAGAAGGATGACACATACAGATTGTGTATTGACTACAGAGAACTTAAATAGCTTACTATCAAGAACAAGTATCCGCTACCAAGAATTGAAGATTTATTTTACTAAGTAGAAAGTGCCAGTGTATTCTAAAAAATTGATCTGCGATCTGGATATAACCAAGTGAGAATCAAGGAGGGTGACATTTCAAAGACAGCTTTTCGAACACATTACGGACATATTCACTCATATTTATGGACCCCCAGTAATGCCTTTTGGGCTAAGCAATGCACCCGTAGTATTTATGGACCTAATGAATCGAGTATTTCGCTCATATTTAGACCAATTCAAGATCGTATTCATTGACAATATGTTGGTGTACTCTAAGGATCATATGCAACATGAAGAGCACCTGAGAATTATCCTAGAGTTACTGTGAAGGGAAAGATTGTATGCCAAATTCAAGAAGTGTGAATTTTGGCTAGATCGAGTTAACTTCCTCGAGCATATAATATCAGCTCGTGGAATTGAAGTTGATCCAGCAAAAGTTGAAGTTATCAAGGAATGGAAGGCCCCAATAAACATGAATGAAGTACGAAGTATCCTAGGGTTGGCAGGATACTATAGAAGGTTCATCGAAGGATTCTCAAAGATTGCAAGGCCATTGGCTCAATTAACACGCAAAGGAGTGAAATTCCAGTGGATAAAAGAATGTGAAGACAGCTTTCAAGAGCTGAAACAAAGGCTTACAACTGCTCCTATACTAACTATCCCGGATGGTACAGAAGGATTTGTTATCTACAATGACGCCTCGAAACAAGGATTAAGGTATGTGCTAATGAAAAAGAGAAAGGTGATCACCTATGCCTCGAGACAACTAAGAACACATAAACAAAACTACCCTATTCATGACCTAGAGTTAGTTGCGGTAGTATAAGCTTTAAAAATTTAGCGATACTATTTGTATAGAGATAAGTGTGAGGTTTACACCGACCACAAAAGCTTAAAATATTTCTTTCAGTAGAAGGAGTTTAACATGCGACAAAGGAGATGGTTGGAGTTAATAAAAGATTATGATTGCACAATATTGTACCAACCAGGAAAAACAAATGTGGTGGCTGATGCCTTAAGCAGAAAAGATAAAGGAGAGTTAGCTTGCTCTATAACAACTGAAAAACAACTTGTTGGCTGAGTTTTCTCGTATGAGCCTAGAAGTGGTAATACCTCTAAGTAGTATCAAGGTAATGATAAATACGATAATAGCTAACCCCTCATTAAGGCCGGATAAGGTGATAAGAGCTCAGGATGAAGACGAGTTCTTTAAAATGATTAAAGAACGTTTCAAGTCTGGAGAAGAAAAAGGATTTTTCCTAATTAATGAAAGAGCACTAGTCAATGGAAAAAGATTGTGTGCAAAAAAATGAAGAACTTATTGGAGAAATCTTAGTTGAAGCTCACAATACTCCATATGTTGTGCATCTAGGAGGCAAAAAAATGTATCACGATTTAAAGAAAAATTTCTGGTTAAAGAATGGTGAGAGTGATAATTCACATATTTTGAGCTCTGATTTGTGTAGAAATTGAGTACGATTTGGGGTATAACTAAGGCAAATTGGTATGTTTATGGGAAATTCATGAATCAGAAGCTATGCTGAGAGTGAAAATAAGCGTATTTTAGTGTACAATTTAACACCTTTTTGATAGATATTGTTGTCATATACTAGCACAAGTGTCTTATATTCAATATATTTGAGAAAAAGGTGGTTTTGAGATGTTTTATTGTATTTTAGGTGAAAAAAGGATTAAAAGTTCAAAGTTGGAAGAAAAGTTGCAACTTGTGTAGGAATGCTGAAAAATGCACGTCCAACTTCTGTAATTTTTCTGTATTCTTGTGGAGCTCTGAACTAGAAGTGTGATATATGCTTGGAAAGCCACAGAAGAGAAGGTTGTTTTGGCATAAACAACACCTCAATCGGAATCCAAAAGAGAAAGTTATGATTTAAATGGTGACATCGCGCATGCTGTGCCGAACAGAACAACTCTGCTACTTTGCATGACTTGTTACACATTCAAATATTAGATTTTCTATAAGTTCTTTATATGGATAGAAAGCCAAGGAAGAGAGGATAGCAAGAGTGCAAGAATCACTCAAATCAGAGCTTGGATGTAGATATTATGCGCGAAACGGTGAGACTGCGCAATGCAGTTTGACCAAAACCACTTTGGTCGAACAGGGACGCGGGGATCTATTTTCAACAGGATTTTTACCCCCTGTGTGAGTATTTTTGTGTTTTCTAAGAAAAAGTACATCTAAGGTCCATAAGGAGAGCTTACAAGTATAAAAAGGGATGTAGATCACATCATTATTCATTGGAGAACAACAACACAATCATCCTTCACCCCACAAGGGAGGATCACCCCCAACCATCATCCATATCCTTTCCTCCATCCATCCATTACTGTGAAGATTCGTCTGTGGAATCAAGAAGGAGAACCTAGAGGATTTGAAGAGACAGAAGAGAGAAGGAAGAAGACTTCTACACCAAGGGTTTTCCTAATTCTTTTCTTCTACTTTCTAATTATCTTGACATATGGGTAAGATCTATCCAACCCCCATGATTGTTCTTCATAACATCATGGGCTAGAATCATTTTGGTAGTCTAGGGTTTTGAAGGTTTTTATGAATTAATTGAACCTTTGTGTGTATACTCCATACAACACTACTTGTAGTTTATTTTATATAAGACTATGTTTCCTTAATCCATATTCAGAGTCATTTTGTGCATCATTAATAATTGAATAAAGTCTGAATGTTCATCTTGGTTATTGATTGAGCGCTCACTGCTGAACAGGATTTCATGTTATGATTCTAAGTGAGGGGACTCCGAGGCTTCATTAGAACTGTCACATATGAATGTTTATTAATTGAATTGAATTCGGGTTAATAAGTAGGATAAAAATAATAATTTTATAGTACCTATAAAGGGAGATCATATTGGGTTAGAGTACTAATCATAGGGGGAAATAATTGATACTGATAGTACCTAGAAAGGGGGTGAAATTATATCTCTCTCTCCAAGGTTATTCACACATGTTACACACATATTTACTTGTGTCTATATAGTAGATTTGCATGGTTTAGTGATGCGTCCATAGTCCACAAGACAGAGTCGGCCACACATGAGAGGGAAGTTAAGTAGTAAAACTGGTTTACCTTAGAGCTACATATTCTCCATTCCTGAGTCACTTTCCCATTCTTCCAGTGTTATTTATTTTATTTGTTATTTTAAATTAATTGTTTAGTAGTTTAATAATCCAATACTCAACTGTCATTGCCTTTCGTCTTAATTAATTTAGATAATAATTTAATTGATAATACGCCTTCATTTGAGTTCGATATTTAACTTGGTCGGTTGCTTAAGTTGCAACTGATATCCTTAATATTTGGGGATTAATTTTGCGTGCAAAGAAAACGCGCATCAAGTTTTTGGCACAGTTGCTGGGGACATCTGTTATTATTGATTTTATTATTTCTAGTTGATTAAGACTTTTATTTGTGATTATTTATTTCTATCTAATCTTGAATTTTTCTGAGGTATTTGTGCACTAGGAAAAGGAAAGGAATGAAAGGAATAAATAACACACTAAGTTAAACATGGCCCGAGCAACGCATAATCTGGATAATGTTGCCATACATGAAATTTTCAAGTATGATGCTATTGGCAACATGGGGTTGATATACATCCCTCTCTTATTAACATGGTAGAGAAGAATCCCTTTTCTGGAGGTTGCTTTGAAGATCCATATCAGTATCTCCAAAGATTTCTTGGTTATGCAAACACTTAGAAGGGTGATGGAGTTAATGATAATGCTAGACGGGTTGCCTAATGAGAGTGTAAATTCACGTATTTTGGGCTCTGATTTGTGTGGAAATAGAGTACGATTGAGTCTTTTATTAAGATAAATCAGAATGTTTATGGAAAAACCATGAATTAGAGGCTATTAGGGCTTTTTGAGCATATTCGTACAGGAAAACAGTTCTTAAGGGCTCGGAATTGAAAGTCATGATTTTTTAGGCGATTTTTGAAGGTTGTTCGACCAAAATGAAGTTGTTCGACCAGCTTCACTCTGGTCGAACAAGAGGAGCAAGTCGAGCAAGATGTGTAAAAACGACCAGGAGCATTGTTCGACCAAACGTGGCCGTTCGACCAGGATCACCTTGGTCGAATAGAGGAGACAAGTCGAACAAAATGTGCAGAATCATACAGAGAGTTTGTTTGACTTCCGTTCAACTTAGAGGCCTTGTTCGACTTCTGAAGGTTTAGTCGAACGGATTTTTGCTGATGATTTTTTTGGTAATTCTGGATTTCTTTTACCAAATTTGACGTATGCCTCAAGCAAAAGCCCGTCCAAAGCCTATAAGGAGGTTCCACAAGTATAAAAGAAGAGCTTTCGCAGGAGAAAAGTGAGAGCTCTACGGACATCATCATCCACCACTTCCGAAACCTACCATCATCTTAGGAGCCACGGAGAGAGGTTCGTCTGTTGAACCAAGTGAGAATCAAGTGAAGATTCAAGATGGAGAGAGTCACAACGGCAGCTATATCTAGGGTTTTCTTTGCTTCTTAATTTGTCTTGTAATTTTCAAGACTATGGGTAAGATCCTACCAACCACCATGATTGTTCTTCGATCAATCATGGGCTAGAGCCGCTTCGGTAGCTCTAGAGTTATGAAGGTATAATGAGTTAATTTATCTTTCATGTATAAACTCCGTACAACACTATTTGTGGTTTATTTTACATAAGATTGCACTTTTTAAATTCATACTCATAGTTGTTTTGTGCATCATTAACTGTTATATAGAGTCTGAATACATATCTTGGTTATTGATTGAGTGCGTTCACTGCTGAGCAGGATTACATGTTATAATTCTAAGTGAAGGGATTCCGAAGTCTTATTAGAACTATCTTATATAAATACTTCTTAATTGAATGATATTCGGGTTAATAAGTAGGATAAAGAGTATAACTTTATAGTACCTAAAAAGGAAGATCATGTCGGGTTAAAGTACTAAGTGCACGGGAAATAATTGATACTGATAGTACCTAGAAAGGGGGGGTGAGTTATATCTCTTGCTCTGAGGATATCCACACGTGTCATACGCATGTTTATTTTATCTATAGAGTGAACTTGCATGGTTTAGTGATGCGTCCATAAATCACAAAGCAGAGTCGAACATCAACACATGAAAGGAAATTAATAAACAAAACTGGATGACCCGAAGAACTACCTAATTTTTCACTTGATTACAGTCGTATTATCTCCACTGCTTGTTTATTTAATTTGTTATTTAATTTACTGTTTCAGTAGTTACTTAATCACATCAATAATTTGCCAACGTAATCTTAATAAATTAGAATATAACTGAATTAATAATAATCTGTCCCTTTGGTTCGATAATCACTTGGTTGCCTATCAAAACTACAATTGATATCCTTATACTTGAGGATTAATTTTCTGTGTTGAGAAAACACTCATCAAGTTCTAGGCGTCGTTGCTGAGGACGACTTTAATTATTAGGTTATTATTTTTAGTTAATTGAGACTATCTTATTCTTGTCTTTATTTTCTAACGCTTGTTTATCTTAAGTGTACACACACTAGATCAAAGACAGGAGAGTTAGTACCTTTTAATCCTGAGATCGGTGCGTCATCAAGAAAGAAGAAGAAGAAAAACAGGAACACGAGAGTAGAACCAGCTGAAGCTCTTAATCTAGGAGTCGACGTTGAAGAGCTAAATCTGCAAGCAACTGAAGCTGCAACCAAATTCAACTTTGAGGCAGAAGCAGTCAACATGGCGGCGAATCCCGATACACTTGCCATCCGTGAAGTTTTTAAGAACAATGGAGGAGGCAATGCGGGGCTGTTAGGAGCAAGAGGGGCCGAAACTAATTTTGATCTACACCCTGCTCTTATCAGCATGATTGAAAGGAGTCCTTTCTCTGAGAGAACCTTTGAAGATCCTTAGCAACATCTAAATAAGTTCTTTGGGTATGCAAGTACACAAAAAGATGCAGGAGCTCATGAGGATGTGAGGAAGATCATCTTGTTTAAGTTCTCGCTGAATGAGAAAGTGAGAGATTGGTACAATAATCTTAATGCTACTGAATGTGATACCTGTGAGAAGTTGAAAGTGAAATTCTTGGAGCTATATATGCCACTTTCGAAGGTGTTCAAGATGATGCAAGAAATCAATCAATTTGCTATCCATGGTAATGAGAAGTTTTATGAAGCTTGGGATAGATTCAAGGACATGCTTCGGAAGTGTCCACAACATGGGCTATCTAAAGCTTAATACATCAGTATTTTCTACAATGGATTGGACTGCGATTATCGAGTGTTACTTGATGCTTCCTCTAATGGAGTATTGCTTGCTAAGTCATCCGTTGAGGCCGAGAAACTCTTTGAGGATATTTCAATGAATTCAAGAGATTGGCCTACTGATAGAGTGAGAGGCACTTATATTCTTGGTAAAGTAGCACAGTTTGAGCATACTATGGTGAAGTCGGGAAGAGATGATGAAATCGTCTCTAGTTTGGCAAGTATCAACAAGTTACTTGAGTCCTAGCAAAAGCAGATAACAGATATATCGCAGCGAGTACCAATGATGCAGCAGGATGGTGGCTATGAAGGAGTTAGCCAAGAAGAGATCGAAAAGGCTAATTATGCCATGGACGTATTCAAGGAACGAGGTTCCAAAACCAAGGAAACCAAAATTATCAAGGGAACTACAATAATCGTGGTCCTCCGGGTAATTATCAACAACTAAGGAGGCCGGAGTTTTTGTGGAGTAATCCCAATAATGCATTACAACCTCCTATCGGTGTTGATCCGGGCGCTAAGGTGAAAGAAGAGAAACCGGTTTTCAAGGATATAGTGAACAGGTACATGGTGAGGATTGATGCAAGAGTGGATTGTCTTGAGGCCAAGTTAGAAAATAAGATTGATGCTAATCATGAGGATTTATTTAAATAAGTTAAGGACCTTACATTGTTGATGGGGGAGATGGCAGGAAATGTGAACAAATTGACTCAAATTATTGAGAAGGGGAAGTTTCCATCTCAAAGTATTGAGAATCCAAAGTCTTGTCATGCCATCACATTGAGGTCAGGTATGCAGTACGAAGGTCCAATGATGCCGGCGAGCAAAATCGAAGGGAGCAGAGGAGTTGCTCTACCAGACTTGAGTTGCTCGACAAACCAGCTGGTCGAGCAGAGGTCGAACAATCTTTGAAAAAATAGAATTACAATGCTCTGTTTTCTGACAAACCATTCGACTTACACCTTTCCATTCGACCATACCACCTTGTTCAAATGGAGGTCGAACAATACCTGGAGAATGGGAGCTCACGATCAGCAATTTCATTTGACTAAACCTAGTCTGTTCGACCAAACCAGCTTGGTCGAACATAGGTCGAACAACCTCATTTTACGTCCGTTTTGATACCGAATGCTACACCTGCTGATCAACAAAGATACCTCCATCATTTCCTTTTAAGCTTGTCAAAAAGGGATTCAAAGAAAAGTTCAAGAGGTTTTCAGATATCATTAACAAAATAGGCTTGAACATTTCTTTCTCTGAAGCGATCTTGGAGATGCCGTATTATGCCCGCTTTCTAAAGGACATACTTTTGAAGAAGAGAAGCTTGAACGGAATTGAAATAGTGAATTTATCTAAAAATTGTAGCTCGATCATTCAAAGAAAGCTACCACAGAAGATGAAGGATCTGGGAGCTTCACTATTCTATGTGAAATCGGAAAGGGGCCTGCACGTCGAGCCTTGTGTGATCTTGGGGCAAGCATCAATTTGATGCCTTTGTCTATTTTTAAAAGGCTTGGTTCGGGAGAGTTCACTCCAACAATAATTGCTCTACAATTAGTGGATAGGTCTATGACTTTTCCGAAGGGTGTTATGAAGACGCTCTTGTCAAAGTAGAGAAGCTTGTCTTTCTTGTGGACTATCTTGTGCTTGAGATGGAAGATGACAAGGATAATATCCCTTTAATCTTAGGGAGACCTTTCCTTACGACTGCATGAGCTATGATTGATGTGCAAAAGGGTGAGCTACAGCTGAGGATAGATAAAGAAGAGATCTTATTTAACCTTGACAAAGCAATAAAGATGCCGATGGAGACACAATGTCACAGTATTGATGTGGTGGAGGAGATTGTGAATGAAGATATGTCTTTAATCCTCTCTAAGGATCCTCTTGAGACATTCTTAGCAGAGTCTCTTACTTTTCCCACCACGGAGCTAGATGAACTCTCCAACGAGCTATGTATTGATTTTCTTGAAAATTTACTTGCTTTGGGTGATGACAGGTTCGAGTCGAAGAGGACCAAGTTTGAAGAGGTGAAGTGGACTAGACAATACTTGCCTTTGGATAAAGAAAGCACGATCAAAGAAAAGAAAAAAGCGGAGTTGAAACCGCTACCAGAGCACTTGAATTATACCTACCTAGGTGACAATGATACATATCCGGTAAATGTATCATCTTTTCTTGATGATGATCAACTTGAGGAATTGTTAGATGTGCTTAGAAAGTATAAGTCTGCTATTGGTTGGTCTCTTGATGATTTAAAAGGTATTAGTCCATCATATTGCATGCATATGATAAGATTATTAGATGAGGCTAAGAATAACATTCAGAATTAGCGGAGAGTGAATCCTGCTATTCAAGAAGTGATTAGGAAACAAATCCTAACGTGGCTAGATGCAGGAATTATTTATCCAATTAGTGATAATCCCCATGTGAGTCAATTGCATGTTGTAGCTAAAAAGAAGGGCATGACTATTGTGATAGCCGATGATGGTGAGACTTTAGCCACTAGGATTTCTACGGGATGACATGTGTGTACGGATTACAGAAAACTGAATGAAAATACATGCAAAGACCATTTTTCCCTTCCTTTCATGGATCAAATGCTTGATCGTCTTGCAGGATATGAGTTTTATTATTTCTTGAATGGGTACTCGGGTTATAATCAAATCATAATTGCACCCGAGGACCAAGAAAAGACTAATTTCACTTGCCCTTATGGAACTTTTGCCTTTAGGAAGATGCCTTTTGGGTTATGTAATGCACCTGCTACATTTCAGCGTTGCATGATGGCCATATTTGATGGGCAGATAGAGAAAATTATGGAGGTGTTAATGGATGACTTTTCTGTGTTTAGTTCCTCATTTGATATTTGTTTATCTAACCTTGCTACTGTTTTGAAGAGATGCCAAGAAACTAATCTTGTCTTGAATTGGGAGAAGTGTCACTTCATGATAAGAGATGAGATTGTTCTTAGCCATCATATATCGGCCAAGAGATTGCAGGTGGATCGAGCAAAAGTGGTGGCCATTGAGAAGCTTCCACCACCTATGAATGAAAAAGGAGTGCGGTCCTTCCTTGGAGACGCAGGATTTTATAGGAGATTCATAAAAGACTTCTCGAATTACTCCAAGCCCTTATCTCATTACTTGAAAAGGATGTTCCATTTGTTTTTTATGAAGAGTGTCTAACAGCTTTTCAGGTTTTGAAAGGGGCGCTTATTACTGCACCTATCTTGATCACACCGGATTGGACTCAGTCGTTTGTACTTATGTGTGATGCAAGGTACTTAGCACTTGGAGTGGTGCTTGGGCAGTTGAGGGACAAGAAGTTTTGTGCCATTTACTATGCTAGTAAGACTTTTGATGTTGTACAAAAGAACTACATGGTGACTGAAAAGGAGTTTTTAGCTGTGTGTACGCATTCAACAAGTTTAGATAGTACTTGGTTGGCATGAAGACGATAGTATATATGGATCACTCTGCTATCCGATACTTGATGGAGAAGAAGGAAACGAAGCCAAAGATCATTAGATGGATTCTTCTTCTTCTTCAAAAATTTGATATGGAGATCCGAGATAAGTAGAGTACGGAGAACGTTTTGGCGGATCACCTATCAAGGTTGGAGACTAGGGAGCAGTGTGATAATTCTTTTGATTACATAGAAGAGATGTTCCCGGATGAGAAGATAATGGCGGTGTTTGTTGAAGGAGCGGAAAGAGCATGTGTAGTGGTTGCGTAAGGGATGGATCCATGGTATGCAGATTATGTGAATTACATTGCCGTAGGGGAAATTTTGAGAGATCTCAACCGATAACAACTTGCGAAATTCAAGCGGGATGTTGAGACGTTTATATGGTATGATCCATTTATCTACAAGATTTGTACGGATTCTATCGTCCGTAGGTGTGTGCCTGAGATGGAGATGGAAAGTGTTCTTGATTTTTGCCATGCACAACCTAATGGGGGGCACTGCGGAGCTCAAAAGACTGCAACAAAGGTACTTCAATCAGCTCTTTATTGGCCTACTTTTTTTAAGAATTGTGAAACATATGATGCGACATGCGATAGATGTCAACGTATGGGGAATATAAGTAGAAGAGATGAGATGCCACTTTAGCCAAGCATTGTTGTTGAGATCTTCGATATATGGGGGATCGATTTTATGGGGCCTTTTCCCCCAACTAATGGATTTCTCTACATTCTTTTAGCAGTGGATTATGTTTCTAAGTGGGTGGAAGCCATTCCCACTCGTGTAAATGATTAAAGGATTGCTTTGTCCTTCTTGAAGAAATATATATTTGCCCGGTATGGAGTTCCTAGAGGACTAATAAGTGATAGAGGTACACACTTCGTCAACAAGCTTCTTAAAAAGGTTCTTAAGGATTATGGTGTTAAGCATAAGGTTACTACACCTTATCATCCTCAAGCTAATGGGCAAGCTGAAGTCTCCAACCGACAAGTGAAGCGTATCTTGGAGAAAGTAGTCAGGACTCATAGGAAGGATTGGGCTATGAAGCTTGATTAATGATATTTTCACTATGTTTTTAGCGTCTTTTTAGGTTTGTTTTCGTGTATTTTTACCTGTATTTATGTGTACTTGGTGGTGTTTTCATGGAAATGTGTGTGAATGAACTCAATCATATGTAAAACAGGTGAAAACGGAGCAAGAACGAAGACGGGAGATAAAATAATAAAGAAGAAATAGGGCAACATCAACACGACCGACTGTGTAGGGTACACGAGCCGTGTTGCAGCACACGATCCGTGTACCAAACACGGGCCTATAAGGTGTAGCCGTGTAGCAGCATCAAAACATCCAACACGGCCACCTTGTGACCGTGCGTCAGCACAGACTCGTGTGCCGTCTTGAGTAAAGTTTGACCAAGAAACCCTGACACGACTCGACTTATGCTGCAGTGTCAGAATAGAATATTTTTCCTACATCTTCTAAAAGGTCTCCAAGGGATATAAATACTAATTCATTCAACATTTTGATCATATTGGATCCAAAATTCAGCTGCCCACACACCCCACACACCAATTCCTTCATTTTATACCACATCCTTCATCACTTTCATCCATCTATTCACTCCATCATCATCTCACCATAAATCCTTCATCCAAGTGAAGAGAAGTAGCAAGGAAGAGAGGAAAATTGCAAGAAAATGAGGGAGATAACCATTGGATCCAATCCAAGGGAGTTTTCATCCAATTTTTGTAGTAAACCTAATTGTTTATCATGACTTGTAAGGTTTTTAATGTCTATGTTAATTATCTTATAATTATGGTAGACTAATCTCCCTTGTGAGATTAACAACATGATAGTTGTTGGTTAATTTTGGGGATCTATGTAATTTAATTCATGTGTTGATTGGATTTATGATTTTCTATCATTGATTGTTAATTGCTTGATTTGTATTATTTAATTATGTGATTTATTGTCATAGGCATGTGGTTAGATTGAGAAATCAATTATATGTCTAGGATAGTTTATTGAATCAATTCATCATACACCTTATGTGCATTATAAGTCTTAAAGAGATAGAGATATCCTTTAGGATTTAGAATCCTTTGATAGGACATACGATTGGTTTGATCGAGAGGTTGATTGATTGTGTCAAGGGATTCTCATTTAAGCTTAGTACCTAGTTGGAATTGTTTGAGTGAGAACCAATCCATTGAGCTATTTTGGGATTCTTATTTGAATTTACATTCTATTCATTTCGAGAGAAATTTTAGAAGAAGTTAGTGTTGGCCCTTAATCATTTATCCATGATGCATATGAATTTGTTACATCATTCCTAGAGTTACCATTTCTTAAGTGTTGTTAATCTCACTTTTGTTTAACTTGGAAAACCAATCACATTCATTTTAATTTCATTTGCTTGATCATTGCTTGTTTACTTCCATTAATTAATTTTAATTACTTGTCCGACAAACAAAACATTTGTGATTTGTCTCTATAAAATTATAAAAAATGTGAGATCGCTCACTAGTGCCTACCTCCATGTGGTTCGATAAATTCTTGAATTGGTCAACCCGACTACAAGTTATAGCTAATCAAAACTCGATGATGTTTTGTAGGGTTACGAACTGCTTATAAGACGGTGTTGGATATGTCACCGTATCAAATTATTTATGGAAAGCCGTGCCACTTACCCGTAGAAATCCAAGACACAGCTTTAGGAATTGAGAAGCTTGAACTTGTCTCTTAAAGATGTGAAGGAGTTGAGAGTGACTCATATAAATCAATTGGATAAGTTCCAGAATCGAGCTTACAAGAATTCGGTGATCTACCAGGAACGAATAAAGAAATGGCATGATTCGAAGATCATGTACAAGGAATTCAAGCAAGGTGATGAGGTATTACTTTTTAACTCTTGTTTGAAGCTTTTCACAGGGAAATTGAAATCGAAGTGGATGGGGCCGTTCATTATCCATAGAGCCTGCGGAGGGGGGAATTTTGAGCTTATGGACAAAGATAGGGACATTATTACAAGATTGGGACATTATCGCGGTGAATGGGCATCATTTGAAGCATTACAAGTCGCCGGATGATGCTTGCATCGTCTTTAAAGATACCTTGCACTAGATTGGTACCGTCGTGACTCTCCGACGTTAAACAAGAGCGCCTGTTGAGGGGCTTTCCCTCCCATCTTATTGCTTTATTTCTTTAGTGTGAGTAAGAAATTTTTATATTTGAAGTGCTTACTTATCGGCAATTACATCTCTTTGCAAACTTAGTTTCCACTATAGTTTCTACTAAGTTTAGGGGGGGTGTGATGTACTTACTTCTTCGTAGCACGGAGAGTATAATCTTTTCTTTATAACGTTTGTTAGGAGAGTTGATTTTTTGCGGCATATTGAAACTTTAACCGGTTTTAACATGTCGATTTTTTGCAACTTACCTAATGTTTAGTGATGTTTTGTTGGTTATTTCGTTTGGTGTAATTTACGGAGTTACACATAATTTTATATGGTCTAAAAGTGGTTCTCGATCTTAAGTTTTGTTATCTTGATACTTGATGTTGTCCTATAGTTGGAGTTTTGCAGGGAAATACAAGAAGAGTACGAAGTTATAGGGTTCTAGAGGTTGTTCAACTTCCAAAAAGTTGTTTGACCATGCTGTTTGATCGAGCTAAGGTCAAATGAAATGTGTAATTCTTCCAGTAGGGATGTTCGACCAAGACCAGGTTGTTCGACTAAGTTGGGAACTCAAACGGAAGTCAAACAAAATGTGCAAAACTTACAGTGAGTTTGTTCGACTAAACATGGGTTGTTCGACCATAGACTGCAAGTCGAACGAAGGTCGAACGAGACAGAGAAGAACAGGGGGTACGATTTCACAGGTTGTTCGACTTCCAGCACTTGTTCGACCAAGGTATTTTAGTTGAACGGAAGTCGAACGAGGCTAATTTTAAGGATAGATTCAGGTTGTTCGACTTCAAACCCTTGCTCGACCAATGAGAGCAAGTTGAACGGGTTTCGAAACAGTTTTAAAAGGTTAGTTTTTTTGATTTGTTTGACATATTCCCGTCATCCTCTCTCGAATGCCGATCCCAAACCGTAAGTTTTCTTCCCAAACTCTTTCCTACACTTTAATCCATCCTTTCACACACTTCCACATCCAAAGTTGAGGGTTTTTAAGTCCGATTTGGGGGCCATTCCACTCGTTTTTTTGGGTTTTTGTTGCCACTCACCACACGCTCGCAATGTCCAACAAAGGTATGTTTCTCCTCACTTTTTACTCTTGAAATGTGGTGATTAGGCTTAGTGAAGATTGGGTGAGTGGATTTGATGTAGTTTTAGTTGGATTTGATTGTTGAATTGTTGAAGTTTTTAATCGAAATTTCACTTGAATTTACATGGTTAGATTTACATCGGATTATGGAATTCTTGTGAAATTGGTGATGCATATGGCATGGGCTTGAGGTTAATTGCAATTTTTATGTATGGGGCTCATTGAATTGGATTGTTGTTTTGGTGCAATTGAGGGTGAAAGATGAACATGTTAGTATTTTTGGTTGAAGTTTATGTGATATAGAAAGCATATTTGTGTGGGGTAGTGTTAAGACTAAGAGAGTTTCAATTATTCTTGATTGAAAGTGTTGATGTAAAATTGCAATTATGATTGAATGAACACTTGAGATTAAGTTGTTTGAAGCACATGAATTTGAAGTCTTGAGTAGGATTCATGCTAGTCTTAGGATAAGTATATTTGTTTCTTTTTGTATGTATTGAAGTATTGTTTTGTAGGTAAAGAAATTACTTCTTCATCCAAGAGGAAGGGACCTAAGTCTCCTTCATTGGGTGAAATAGTTAAGAAAATAAGGATGGATAAGAGGAGGCCAACGGATTATGGCATTAAACTTAGAGATTGGGAGGAGAAGTAGGCGTTGTGGATTGCAATAGCACAGAAGATCGCGATGACTAGGTATCAGGATGGCCATGCACTGGTAGAAATGAACATCATCAACGATATTCGTTGGATGTTCGATCAGGTGGGCATTACTAGATTTATGGAGATGAAGAGAGAGACCTATTTTCATATCACTGCAGAGGTCTTATGCACACTGAGGATTGAGCGCGGAGACCGACACCTTCCTTATGGTATTTGGATGCAGATTGGTGGGCAGGAGCAGACGATGTGGGCTCGAGAGTTTAATGAGATGATTGGCTGTGAGAATGAGACTGATGTGGAACATGATGATTTCAAGCCTAATGAGTTTTGGAGAGCTATTTTTGGGAGACGAGAGAGATATAATTCGAATACTTCCAAAGTTGCTTTCATCCATAACTCAGTGATAGTTTATATGGATAGAATTTTGGGTAACACGCTGTTTGCAAGGTCCGAGGGTAGTCGTATTCCGAGAGGAGAGCTGTACGTGTTATAGTGCATACTTCATGGTGTGCGTTTTAACATAGCAGCCTATTTCTTCCAGCAACTACACAAGTTTACTACCCATAGATTTCAGTGTGTGAATATCGGAGGGCTCATCACTTTGATAGCTGAGTATTACAGGGTTGATCTGAGCAGACATAGACCTATTTGAGGGGATCCAGACTTGATTCTGAGATCATGTGTATGGATGGGATTGATTGAGCGGATAGATGATACTTGGATGTTCTTCCATGGTAAGAATTCTAGTACATTCAGATTTCCACTGTCAATTGTTGATCTCACCATCATTAGGGTCAACAACAATTTATTGATGGATACCTCAGAGCATAGGGTGATCTCAGAGACTTGTCTATAGAGAGGAGATTGGAGACTTCTTGCTGATATGCGCGCTGAGGGGATCGTCTTAGATGAGGACATGGTCCTGATAGGAGATCTGGCTGACTTTGTAGAGGAAGAGCCGCAGCCGCCACCAGCTTTTATTTATCTGGAGATGGGTATGCCACCGGTGCAGCCTCCACAGCTGCATGAGCATGAGTTTTATGAGCCACCGCCACAGCAGCAGCAGGATTTTTGGAGAGCTCAGGATCAGTTCTATCGGGAGAAATTTCGATTGATGAATGGGTACTTCGCCATACTTAATGCAAATCAGCAGGAGATGAATAGGCAGCTGGCATTGGCGAATGCGAATTATGCCGCACTTGATAAGAGGTACAACACGTTGCAGGGCAACTATGTTGAGATGGATAGGAGATTAGGGAGGATGCATGCCGATGAGTGCAAGTTGGATAGGAAGATTAATGCTCTTCATAGAGATGTGGATCGATTGCGCTCAGAGATGAGTGATGGAGATGATGAAGAGGATGTGAGTGATGATGATGCTCCGGAGGAGTAGAGAGCATCAGGTTTATCTTTGTCTGTTTCATCTCACCTCCCTTCTCTTTTATCTTTACATGTTGGGTATTTGTGGTGTGAGTGGCATGTACTTAATATTCATGATGATTGGGTGATTGATTGATGGAGGATGGATACATTGATTTGCTTTGGATTGTTAGTTGATGGTTATTCATGTTATGCATGTGCACTTGTTTTGATGCATGTTAATTTCATTGATGATGAGCATGTTCTGTTTTTACTTGTAGTTCATGAAAAGATTGAAGTTGATTGCATACTTTGAAGAGTGCTTAGGATTCTATTACCAATGTGAGGATTTGAGCGTATTGATCGTGCTATAAGCATGATAGTTTATTCTTGAGAGTCATTTGTATATTCGTATTCTAGAACTTGACTTGGAGACTTGTTTGAAGTCTTTAATTAATAGATACCAGGAAATGATCTTAGGCCATTATTGTTGATTAAGTCACTTAGCCAAATCTATCCTACCGTGTTATATGATTATCATTGGAAGCCCTATTTGAGCCTTTAAGCTTTTTCTTTAGCAAACCTTTGATAAATAGCCATGTACCTATTTGGGCCTTGAACACCTATTCACTAGTAAAGAGTGGAGGTCAATAAATGCTATAAGGAGCTTTGAAGAAGAATAGGAAGAAGAGATTTGGTGTAATGAGAATTATCAGACAAGTGGTTAAATCTTGCAAGGGATAGTGCCTGAAATCGGTATCCTTAATGCTAAGAAGGGTAGTGCCCAAAACTGGTACCCTTATACTTGAAGAACACCAGAATTGGTATTTTATGAAGGATGGAGAAAGCACAAATTGAAGTGATCATAAGAAGGTCGAAGGAGAAAGGAAGGAAGCTGTTAAAAAGTGAATCTCCAAGGTACTTCTTTACTAGTAAATTTAGTCACTTATATCTAAATTCTCTTACCTTTATTAAAAAGCCAACATTACAACCCGAAAGAAAGTCCTTTGTGATCCTAGTATTGAAATGATTCTAGATGAAATATTGTCAAGCTTATAGTTACGTGAGTATATAAATTGAAATTGAGTGTCTATACTTACCCATGAAGTGTACATCTTTTACACTTGAGAGAGAGAGTAAACACTTACCCGTGAGCTAGATGACTTAGCACTCATAGAATTATTATGATTTATTGATGTTTTTGCATGAATAAAAGATATGATGGTTTGCATGTTTTGAATTGATATAATTATATGTGTTAGGATAGGTTGTGCTTGATCTCATAATTACACTCACTGGATTTGTTTTGAGTTTCGTTGCCTCGAGACGAGCAACATGTAAGTTTAGGGGTTTGATAAGAGTGTAAATTTACGTATTTTAGGCTCTGATTTGTGTGAAAATGGAGTACGATTGAGTCTTTTATTAAGATAAATCGGAATATTTATGGAAAAACCACGAATCAGAGGCTATTAGGGCTTTTTGAGCGTATTCGCACATGAAAACAAGTCTTAAGGGCTCGGAATTGGAAGTCATGATTTTTAGGCAATTTTTGAAGGTTGTTCGACCAGCATCACTCTGGTTGAATAGGAGGAGCAAGTCGAGCAAGATGTGTAAAAACATCCAAGAGCGTTGCTCGACCAAACTTGGTCGTTCGACCAGGATCACCTTGGTTGAATGGAGAAGGCAAGTCGAACAAAATGTGCAGAATCATACAGAGAGTTTATTCGATTTTTGTTTGACTTAGAGGCCTTGTTCGACTTCTGAAGGTTTGGACGAACGGATTTTCGCTGATGATATTTTTAGTAATTCTGGATTTCTTTTACCAAATTTAACGTATGCCTCAAGCAAAAGCCCGTCCAAAGCCTATAAGGAGGTTCCATAAGTTTAAAAGAAGAGCTTTCACAGGAGAAAAGAGAGAGCTCTACACACATCATCATCCACCACTTCCGAAACCTACCATCATCTTAGGAGCCGCGGAGAGAGGTTCGTCTGTTGAACCAAGTGATAATCAAGTGTAGATTCAAGATGGAGAGAGTCGCAACGGCAGCCATATCTAGGGTGCTTTGCTTCTTAATTTATCTTATAATTTTCAAGACTATGGGTAAGATCCTACCAACCACCATGATTGTTCTTCGATCAATCATGGGCAAGAGCCGCTTCGGTAGTTCTAGGGTTATGAAGGTTTAATGAGTTAATTTGTCTTTTATGTGTAACTTTTTACAACACTATTTGTGGTTTATTTTATATAAGATTGTGTTTTTTAAATTCATACTCACAGTCGTTTTGTGCATCATTAAATGTTATGTAGAGTCTGGATACATATCTTGGTTATTGATTGAGTGCGTTCCCTGCTGAGCAGGATCACATCTTATAATTCTAAGTGAAGGGATTCCGAAGTCTTATTAAAACTATCTTATATAAATACTTGTTAATTGAATGATATTCGGTTAATAAGTAGGATAAAGAGTATAACTTCATAGTACCTAAAAGGGAGATCAGTCGGGTTAGAGTACTAAGTGCACGGGAAATAATTGATACTAATAGTACCTAGAAAGGGGTGAGTTATATCTCTTGCTCCAAGGATATCCACACGTGTCATACGCATGTTTACTTGTGTCTATAGAGTGAACTTGCATGGTTTAGTGATGCATCCCTAAACCACAAGGCAGAGTCAGACATCAACACATGAAAGGAAATTAATAAATAAAACTGGATGACCCGAAGAACTACCTAATTTCTCACTTGATTACAGTCGTATTATCTCCACTGCTTGTTTATTTAATTTGTTATTTTAATTTACTATTTCATTAGTTACTTAATCACACCAATAATTTGCCAACGTAAACTTAATAAATTAGAATATAACTGAATTAATAATAATTTGTCCCTTGGGTTCGATTATCACTTGGTTATATATCAAAACTACAATTGATATCCTTATACTTGAGGATTAATTTTGTGTGTTGAGAAAATGCTCATCATCGCCCTATTCAAGTTTTCCTTGATTGATAGGGCGGAGGATTGGTGTGAGTCTCTTGATGTAGCAGACTGCACTACATGGGACCAACTGCAGCAGAAGTTCTTAGAGAGATACATGCCATCCTCAAGGATCTTATGAATGAGGCAAGACATCACCCAATTTGTTATGAATCAGGGTGAGAAATTTTATGAGGCGTGGGTCAGGTTTAAAGATATGCTCAGGAGGTTCCCACAACATGGAATGTCTAAGGCTGAGTAGATAAGCATCTTCTACTATGGATTGGATTGTGAGTCGCGTATTCTTATTGATGCATCATCAGGAGGAGCGCTGTTATCTAAGACAACACTTGAAGCAGAAAAGTTATTTGAAGACATCTCTATGAATTCATGTGATTGGCCTACATAAAGAGTAAGAGGATCATATGTACTTGGTAAGGTGACACAGGTTGAACATCAAGTGTTGAAGCTGAATAGGGATGATGAGATTATATCTCTTTCGGTAATTATATCTCTTTTCAAACCTAGTTTCGAATTACGTTTTTACTAAGTTTGGGGTGTGATGTACTTACTTCGTCTTATAAGCACCAAGGGTATAATTTTTCCTTTCATCTTATTGTTTGTTTGTTAGGAGGTTGATTTTTTGCAACATATTAACATTTTAATCGGTATTGATATGTCGATTTTTGCAATCTACCTAATGTTTAGTGTGTTGTGTTGGTGTGTCTAATGTGTGGAGTCGATTAGATAGTCAATTGAGTATTTCTTATAGTTCTCATATTTTATTATTGATGAATCATATGATGATGAGTGTGCTTGAGCTTTGATAATAGAAAAGGTACTAGAGTGGCAAGATGAGTTCTCTACGCTGAGGCTTTGACCTGACTGAGTTGAACAACTTGAGGATCTCGTACGTAATTCGAAGGATAAAAATCAGGTGTCTGATGAGAGTGTAATTTCACGTATTTTGGGCTCTAATTTGCATGGAAATGGAGTACGATTTAGTCTTTTATTGAGACGAAATGGTACATTTATGGGAAAGTCACGAATCAGAGGGTACAAGGGATGTTTGAGCATATTTGTATAGGAAAACAGGTGTAAAAGGCTCAGAATTGGAAGACACAATTTTAGAAGTAAGATTCGAGTGCCGTTCGACTTAGATGGTTTATTCGACCAACATCACATTAGTCGAACAGAGGAGGCTAAGTCGAGCAGATTGTACAAACACGTACAGAGAGGTAGCTCGACTTGGAGGTATTGCTCGACCAACATCGGCTTGGTCGAGCAAATGAGCAGAGGTCGAACAAAGTGAACAAAACTTACAGTGAGTTTGTTCGACTTGAAGGTCTTGCTCGATCAACATCAATGTGGTCGAGCAAGAGAGGGTTGGTCGAGCAAAATATCGATAGTGTCCAGAGAGCTTGCTCAACCAGTTGCTCGAGTTGGAGACCTTGTTCTACTAGTCAGGCTTGGTCGAACGGTGTTTCGCTGCTTCTTTTTATGGTAATTCCAGATGTCTTCTACCAAATTTGACGTGTGTTTCAAGCAAAAGCCCATCCTAAGCCCATAAGGAGGTCCTATGAGTATAAAAGAAGAGCTTTCGCAGGAGAAAAAAAAGAAGAACACACATCTTCCATTATCCATCTACCACCGAAACCCTACCATCCAAAGAGGTCGTGAGAAAGGTTTGTCTGGCGCATCAAGTAAGATCATACCAATCACCCATGATTGTTCCTAGATCAATCATGGGCTAGAACCACCCCAGTAGTTCTAGGGTTATGAAAGTTTTATGAGTTAATTGAATTTCCATGTGTAAACTCCGTACAACACTACTTATGGTTTATTTTACATAAGATTGTGCCTTTTCAATTCATACTCAAGGTCATTTTATGCATCCTTAACTGTTATGTAGAGTCTGGATACATCTCTTGGTTATTGATTGAGTGCGTTCACCGCTGAGTAGGATTACATGTTATAATTCTAAGTGAAGGGATTCTGAAGTCTTATTAGAACTATCTTATAAAGATACTTGTTAATTGAATCTTATTCGGGATAATAAGTAGGATAAAGAGTATAGCTTTATAGTACCTAAAAAGGGAGATCAAATTGGGTTAGGGTACTAAGTGCACGGGAAATAATTAATTATGATAGTACCTAGAAAGGGGGTGAAGTATACGTCTTGTTCCGAGGAAATTCACACGTGTCACACACCTTCTTACTTGTGTCTATAAAGTACACTTGCATTATTTAGTGATGCATCCATAAATCACAAGGCAGAGTCAGACATCAACACATGGAAAGGAAATTAACAAGTAAAACTGGATGACCTGAAGAACTACTCTATTACTTACTTGATCACAACTGGAATTTTTCTATTACTTGCTTATTTACTTTGCTATTTCAGTTATATGTTATTTAGTTTCATAACCAAACCAAATCAAATTTGCCAACATAATCTTAGTTAATTAGAATATAATTAAATTGATTATCATCTGTCCATTGAGTTCGATAATCACTTAGTTGCCTATCAAAACTACAATTGATATCCTTTATACTTGAGGATTAATTTTGTGTGTTAAGAAATGCTCATCAAGTTCTTTGCGCCCTTGCATGGGACGACATAGATTATTAGTCTATTATTTCTAATTAAATTGAGATTATTATTCTTGTTTTCAATTTCTAACACTTATTCTTCTTAGGTGTATGCTCACAAGATCAAAGAAAGGTGAATTAGAGCCATATAATCTAGAGATCGGAGCATCGTCAAGGAAGAAAAAGAAGAAGAAGAGTAAGAACAAGAACGTAGACCCAACTGAAGCTCTTATTTTAGGAGTTGAAGTTGACGTGCTGAATTTAAAAACGATTGAAGCTACAACCGAAGATACTTTGGAAGTAGAGACAGTCAACATGTCAATAAATCCTGATACACTTGCCATCCGTGAAGTCTTTAAGAACAACGGAAGGGGCAATGCTGGGTTGTTAGGAGCAAGAGGAACCAGAGCTGATTTCGATTTCCACCCTGCTCTTATCACCATGATTGAAAGGAGTCCCTTCTCTGGGGGAACATTCGAAGATCCTCAGCAACATCTGAATAAGTTCCTAGGGTATGCAAGTACACAAAAAGATGCAGGAGCTCATGAGGATGTGAGGAAGATCATATTGTTTAAGTTCTCGTTGAATGAAAAGGCGAGAGATTAGTACGATAATCTTGATGCTGCTGAATGTGATACATGGGAGAAGTTGAAAGTAAAATTCTTAGATCGATACATGCTACCTTCAAAGGTATTCAAGATGAAGAAAGAAATAAATCTATTTTCTATCCATGGCAATGAGAAGCTTCATGAAGCTTGGGACAGGTTCAAGGACATGCTTCGTAAGTGTCCACATCATGGGCTATCTAAGGCTCAATATATCAGTATATTCTACAATGGGTTAGATTGTGACTCCCGAGTGTTACTTGATGCTTCTTCTAATGGACCATTGTTTATGAAGTCACCCATTGAGGCCGAGAAGCTTTTCGAGGATATTTCGATGAACTCAAGAGATTGGCCGACTGATAGAGTGAGAGGCACTTATGTCCTAGGTAAAGTAGCACAAGTTGAGCACACTATGGTGAAGTCGGGGAGAGATGATGAGATCGTCTCTAGCTTGGCTAATATTAGTAAGCTACTAGTGTCTCAACAAAAGCAGATCACTGATTTATCTCTTAGAGTACCAATGATGCAGCATGATAGTGGGTATGAAGGAGCGAGCCAAAGGAGATCGAAGTGGCAAACTACGCTATGGGTCAAAGTATTCAAGGAACTAGGTACCCGATTCAAGGAAATTGGAATTATAAGGGAAATTACAACAACCGTGGTCCCCCGGGTAATTACCAACAACCAAGGAGGCCGGAGTTTTCATGGAGCAATCCGAATAATGTGATGCAACCTCCTATCGGTGTTGATCTGGTAGCTAAGGTGGAAGAAGGGAAGTCGGGCTTTGAGGATACGGTGAATAAGTACATGGCGAGGAATGATGCCAGAGTAGACAGTCTCGAGGCCAAGTTAGAGAAGAAAATTGATGATAATCATAAAGACTTGTCTACGCAAGTGAAAGACCTCACGTTGTTGATGGGGGAGATGGCTGGGAAAGTAAACAAATTGACTCAAACTATTGAGAAGGCGAAGTTTCCATATCAAAGTATTGAGAATCCAAAGACTTGCCATGCTATCACATTGAGGTCGGGAACGCAATATGAAGGTCCGATGATGCCGGCAATTGAAATCGAAGGAAAAAAAGCAGTTGTTCGATCAGACTGGAGTTGCTCGACCAGACCATCTGATCGAGCAGAGGTCGAACAACTTCCGAAGAAACAAAATTATGATACTCTGTATTCTGACCACCAGTTCGACTAAAACCAATCTGCTCAACCAAACCACTTTGGTCTAGCAGAGGTTGAGCAACATGTTCAGGAATAGAGTATGCGATCATACAGGTTGCTCGACCAAAACCAAGTTATTCGACCAACTACCCTGGTCGAATGGAGGTTGAGCAGAACAGTTCAGAGCCCGATTCGATACCGAATGCGACACCTGCTGATCGGAACACTCCAGCTACATCTCATGAGCAGAATTCCAAGCTTACAGTAGTATAAAAGAAGTGGGAAATAGCTAAAAGGTTGAGAGCCGAGAAGGATAAAGCGAAGAAGGTTGAACATGATGAATGGGGGATTCCCAAAACAAAGATACCTCCGCCATTTCCTCTCAAGCTAGTTAAGAAGGGATTAGAGGAGAAGTTCAAGAAGTTTTTTGAGATCATAAACAAAATAAGCTTGAACATTCCTTTCTCTGAAGCATATTGGAGATGCCATATTACGCTCACTTTCTAAAGGATATTCTTTTGAAGAAGAGAAGATTGAACGAAATCGAAATGGTGAGTTTATCTGAGAACTGCAGCTCGATCATACAAAGGAAGCTGCCAGCTAAGCTAAAGGATCTGGGAAGCTTTATAATTTTATGTGAAATTGGAAAGGGGCCGCACGTCGAGCCTTGTGTGATCTAGGAGCAAGCATCAATTTGATGTCGTTGTCCACTTTTAAAAGGCTTGGTTTGGGGGAGTTAAATTCCACAACAGTTGTTTTGTAGCTAGCGGATAGATCTATGACCTTTCTGAAAGGTGTGATCGAAGATGTTCTAATCAAAGTGGAGAAGCTAGTCTTTCCTGTGGACTTTTTTGTGCTTGAGATGGAAGACGACAAAGATAATACTCCCTTGATCTTAGGGAGACCATTCTTTGCGACTGCTGGAGCTATTATAGATGGCAAAAGGGTGAGCTATGATTGAGGATGGATAAAGAAGAGGTTTTATTTAACTTGGATAAATCAATGAAGATGCCGATGGAGATGCAGTGTAACAGTATTGATGTGGTGGAGGAGATTGTTAATAAAGACATGCCTTTGATCTTCTCTAAGGATCCTCTTGAGACATGCTTGATGGAGTCTCTTACTTTTCCCACTACGAAGCTAGATGAGCTCTTTAATGAGGTATGTATTGAATTTCTTGAAAACCTGCTTGCTTTAGGTGATGAAAGGTATGAATCTCAAAAGACAAAGGTTGAAGAGGTCAAGTGGACTAGGAAGTACTTAGCTTTGGACAGAGAGAGTGCACCTGAAGAAGAAAACAAAGAGGAGTTGAAACCACTACCGGAGCACTTGAAGTATGCCTACCTAGGTGACGATGAAAAATATCCGGTAATTGTATCTTCTTTTCTTGATGATGATCAACTTGAGGAATTGTTGGATGTGCTTAGGAAGTATAAGTCTGCCATAGGATGGTCTCTTGACGATTTAAAAGGTATTAGCCCTTCATATTGCATGCATAGAATAAGATCGTCAGATGAGGCCAAGAGTAGCATTTAGAATCAGCGGAGGGTGAATCCTGCTATTCAAGAAGTGATTAGGAAGCAAATCCTAACGTGGCTAGATGCTGGAATTATTTATCCTATTAGTGATAGTCCCTATGTGAGTCCATTGCATGTTATAGCTAAGAAGGGGGCATGACTATAGTGAAAGCCGAGGATGGTGAGACGTTAGCTACTAGGATTCCTACGAGATGGCGTGTGTGTATGGATTACAGAAAACTGAATGAAAATACATGCAAAGACTATTTTTTCCTTCCTTTCATAGATCAATGCTTGATCGTCTTGCAGGGTATGAGTATTATTACTTCTTGGATGGGTACTCGGGTTACAATCAAATCATGATTGCACCCGAGGATCAAGAAAAGACTACTTTTGCCTTTAGGAAGATGCCCTTTGGATTATATAATGCGCCTGCTACATTTCAGCGTTGCATGATGACCATATTTGATGGGTTGATAGAAAAGATCATGGAGATGTTCATGGATGATTTTTCTGTGTTTGGTTCCTCTTTTGATGGTTTTTATCTAACCTTGCTACTGTTTTGAAGAGATGCCAAGAAACTAATCTTGTCTTGAATTGGGAGAAGTGCCACTTCATGGTAAGAGATGGGGTTGTTCTTGGCCATTATATTTCGGCCAAGGGATTGCAGGTGATAGAGCAAAGGTGATGGCAATCGAGAAGCTTCCATAGCCTACTAATAAAAGGGGAGTGCGGTTTTTCCTTGGACATGCCGGTTTTTATAGAAGATTCATAAAAGACTTCTCGAAATACTCCAGGCCCTTATCTCATTTACTTGAAAAGGATGTTCCTTTTGTTTTTGATGAAGAATGTCTAACAACTTTTCAGGTTTTAAAAGAATCACTTATTACTGCACCTATCTTAATCTCACCGGATTGGACTCAGCCGTTTGTACTTATGTGTGATGCAAGTGATTTAGTACTTGGAGAGGTTCTTGGGTAGTTGAGGGATAAGGAGTTCTGCGCCATTTACTATGCGAGTAAGACTTTTGATGCGGCAAAAAAAACTACACAGTGACTGAAAAGGAATTTCTTGTTGTGGTGAACGCATTCAATAAGTTTCGATAGTATTTGGTTGGCATGAACACTATAGTGAACACGGATCAATCTGCAATTCGGTACTTGATGGAGAAGAAGAAAACGAAGCCAAAGATCATTAGATGAATTCTTCTTCTGCAGAAGTTTGATATGAAGATCCGAGATAAGAAAGGTACGGAAAACGTTTTGGTGGATCACTTATCAAGATTGGAGACAATGGAGCATTGTGATGATTCTTTTGATTACATAGAAGAGATGTTCCCTGATGAGAAGATCATGGCGCTGTTTGTTGAAGGGGCTGAGAGAGCATGTGTAGTGGCTGCCCAGGGGATGGATCCATGGTATGCAGATTATGTCAATTACATTGCTGTAGGAGAAATCCCGAGAGATCTCAACCATTATCAACTTGCGAAATTCAAGTGAGATGTTGAGACATTCATATTGTATGATCTGTTTGTCTACAAGATATGTACAGATTCCATAGTCTGTAGGTGTGTGCCTGAGATGGAGATGGAGAACGTTCTTGATTTTTGCCATGCATAACCTAATGGGGGGCACTTTGGAGCTCAAAAGACGACAGCAAAAGTACTTCAATATGCTCTTTATTGGCCTACCTTGTTTAAAGACTATGAAACCTATGTGGCGTCATGCGATAGATATCAAAAGATGGGGAACATAAGTCGAAAAGATGAGATGCCACTCCAACCAAGCATTGTTATTGAGATCTTCGATGTATGGGGTATCGATTTTATGGGGCCTTTTCCTCTATCTAATGGGTTTCTCTACATTCTCTTAGCAGTGGATTATGTTTCTAAGTGGGTGGAAGCCATTCCCACTCGCGTGAATGATTCAAGGACTGTTTTATCTTTCTTGAAGAAACATATCTTTGCTTGTTATGGAGTTCCTAGAGCACTAGTGAGTGATGGAGGGTCTCACTTCGTTAACAAACTTCTTGAAAAGTGCTTAAGGATTATGGAGTTAAGCATAGTGTTACGACACCCTATCACCCTCAAGCGAATGGGCAAGCGAAAGTCTCCAACCGACAAGTGAAGCAAATATTGGAGAAGATAGTCAGAACCAATAGGAAGGATTGGACTATGAAGCTCGATGATATTTCGTGGGGGTTCTGGACTACTTATAAGACAGTGTTGGACATGTCACCGTACTAAATTATCTATGGGAAGCCATGCCACTTGCCCGTAGAGATTCAGCACAAAGCTTTTTGGACATTGAGAAGTTTGAACTTGTCTTTAAATGATCAAAAGGAGTTGAGGATAACTCATATTAATCAATTGGATGAGTTCAGAAATCGTGCTTATAAGAACTCGGAGATTTTTAAGGAAAGAATAGAAAAATGGCATGACTCAAAGATCTCCTACAAAGAGTTCAAGCAAGGTGATGAGGTATTACTTTTTAATTCTCGCTTGAAGCTTTTCACAGGGAAATCGAAATCGAAGTAGACGGGGCCGTTCATTATCCATAGAGCTTGCAAAGGGGGGAGTTTTGAGCTTATGGATAAAGATGGAGACATCATAATAGCGAATGGGCATCGTTTGAAGCATTACAAGTCACCGGATGATGCTTGTGTCATCTTTGAGGATACCTTGCACTAGATTAGTACCGTCGTGACTCTCCGACGTTAAACATGAGCGCCTGTTGGGGACTTTCCCTCCCATTTTATTACTTTAATTTCATTAGTGTGAGTAAAAAAATTTTATATTTGATGTGCTTATCATTTGAAAATTACATCTCTTTACAAACTTAGTTTTGCCTATAGTTTCTACTAAGTTTGGGGGGGTGTGATGTACTTACCTCATCATAGCGCGGAGAATATGATCTTTTCTTTATATTGTTTACTAGGGGAGTTGATTTTTTGCGGTATATTAAAACTTTAGCCGGTTTTGATGCATCAATTTTTTTTTCAAATTGCCTAGCGTTTAGTGGTGTGTTGCTTTTTAGTGTAATTGCGGAGTTACACCTAAAGTTATATGGTTTTAAAGAGTCTCTCTAGCTTAATCTTTGGATATCTTGATACTTGATATTGTCCGAGAGTTGGATGATGCAGGGAAACACGAGAAGGGTACGAAGTTTAGTAGTTCAAGAGTTGTTCGACCTTCAGGTGAGCTGTTCGACCAAGGCTATTTGATCGAGTATTGGTCGAGCAACGTGCATAAATATTCTAGAGAGGTCGTACGACTTGAACCTTGCATCTTGATAAAGAGGCTGGAGTCGAGCAACAGTCTAACAAAGTGAGAAAAACTTACAGAGACTTTGTTCAACCGAATAGTGGTTGCTCAACTGAAAGTGTGAAGTCGAACAATGGTTGAGGCAAGTTACTCGACTTCCGCCACCTATTCAACCAACAAATTTAAGTCGAACGAAGGTCGAGTGGAATGCACAAATTGTCCAGAAAGGTTGTTCGACCTCGACCATGTTGTTCGACGAAGGAATCTAAGTCGAGCAATGGTTGAACAAATGGTGAAAAACTTACAGAGACCTTGTTTGACTTAACATGGGTTGCTCGACCAAGACTTGGAACTCGAGCGGAAGTCGAGCAAGTCAGGGCAAAATATGGATTCCATCACACGCGTTGCTCGACTTCCACACACTGTTCGACCATGAGATTCAGGTCGAACGGAGATCGAGCTAGGAAATTTTAAAGGTCAGATCTGGGTCGTTCGATCTATAGACTTTGTTCGACCATCCCTCGCAAGTCGAATGATGATGCTCCGGAGGAGTAATGAGCGTCAGGTATTTATCCCTTTCTGATTCTTCTCATCCCCATTATCTTTTACACTTTACAGGTGCAGGCTTAAGTGTTTGGGTATAGTTGTGATTCATGTGTGAGTGGTCTGTATTTGATAGTGATGATGATTGAATGTTGGATATTATGTGCTTGGGATTGTTTAGTGAAGATTCATGATATGTATAGGCTCTTAATTTGATGCATGTTGATTTGTTAATGACGAGCATGTTCTATTTGTACTTGTAGTTCATAGAAAATTGAGGTTGATTGCATGCTTTGAAGAGTGCTTAGGATTCTATTAACCTTGTGAGGATTTGAGCCTTTTGATCGTGTTATACGCATGATCATTTTTTCGTGAGAGTCATTTGTATACTCGTATTCTAGAACTTGACTTGGAGTCTTGTGTGAAATCTATAATTGATAGATGCTAGGAAATGATCTTAGGCCATTATTGTTAATTGAGTTACTTAGCCAAATTTATCCTGTCCTATTATATGATTATCATTGGAAGCCCTTTTGAGCCGTTAAACCTTTTCTTTGGCAAGCCTTGATAATGAGCCGTTTACCTTTTGAGCCTTAAACACCTATTACTAGTAAAGAGTGAAGGTAGACGAATGCTCCAGGAAGATTTGAAGAGGAATAGAAGGAGAGATTTGGTGAAAGCAAAATCGAGAGATAAGAGGTTAAATCTTGTGAGGGATAGTGCCTGAAATTGGTATCCCGAATACTAGAGAGGGTAGTGCCCGAAATAGGTACCCTTATACTTGAAGAGTACCGGAGTTGGCATTTTACTGCGCAAAAGAAGTTGATCCAAGTAAAAATAGAGGAATGTTGTATGAACATGATCGTTGAGATGAGAAGTGCAGAAGGAAGCAACTGAAAAGCAATATACCAAGGTAATTCTTTACTAGTAAAGTTAGTCACTTATCTATATTCTTCCACCTTTATCAAAGAGACAACAATACAACCTTGAAGCAAGTCCTTTGTGATCCTAGTATTGAGTCGTTTATGGATGGATTTTTGAGACCTTTGTCAAGCTTATGGTTACGCGAGTATATGAATTGAAATTGAGTGTTGATACTAACCGTAAGGTGTACATCTTTTACACTTGAGTGAGAGAGTAAATACTTACCCGTGAGCTAGATGACTTAGCACTCGTAAAAGTATTGTGATTAATTAATGTTTTTATGTGAATGAAAGGTACGATGGTTGCATGTTTTGAGTTGATATAATTGCATGTGTTAGGATATGTTGTACCTTGTGATTACATTCTCAGATTGTTTGATTTTTGTTGCCTTGGGACGAGCAACATGTAAGTTTGGGGATTTGATGAGATTGTAATTTCACGTATTTTGGGCTATGATTTGCATGGAAATGGAGTACGATTTAGTCTTTTATTGAGACGAATTAGTATGTTTATGAGAAAGTCACGAATCAGAGGGTACAAGGGCTGTTTGAGCATATTTGTATAGGAAAATAGGTGTAAAAGGCTCAAAATTGGAAGACATGATTTTAGAGGCAAGATTCGAGTGCCGTTCGACCTAGATGGTTTGTTCGACCAATATCACTTTGGTCGAACAGAGGAGGCCAAGTCGAGCAGATTGTACACACCCGTCCAGAGAGGTAGCTCGACTTGGAGGTGTTGCTCGACCAACATCGGCTTGGTCGAGCAAATGAGCAGAGGTCGAACAAAGTGAACAAAACTTACAGTGAGTTTGTTCGACTTGAAGGTCTTGCTCGACCAACATCAATGTGGTCGAGCATGTTCGACCAGTCAGGCTTGGTCGAATGGTGTTTCACTACTGCTATTTATGGTAATTTCAGATGTCTTTTACCAAATTTGACGTGTGCTTCAAGCAAAAGCCCATCCTAAGCCTATAACGAGGTCCTATGAGTATAAAAGAAGAGCTTTCACAGGAGAAAAAAAAAAGAACACACATCTTCCATCATCCATCTACCATCGAAACCCTACCATCCAAAGGGGTCGTGAGAGAGGTTCGTCTTTCTCGTCAAGTAAGATCATACCAATCACCCATGTTCCTAGATCAATCATGGACTAGAATACCCCGGTAGTTCTAGGGTTATGAAAGTTTTATGAGTTAATTGAATTTTCATGTGTAAACTCCGTACAACACTACTTGTGGTTTATTTTATTAAGATTGGGCTTTTCCAATTCATACTCACGGTCGTTTTGTGCATCCTTAACTGTTATGTAGAGTCTGGATATATCTCTTGGTTATTGATTGAGTGTGTTCACCGCTGAGCAGGATTACATCTTATAATTCTAAGTGAAGGGATTCCGAATTCTTATTAGAACTATCTTATATAGATACTTGTTAATTAAATCTTATTCGGGTTAATAAGTAGATAAAGAGTATAGCTTTATAGTACCTAAAAAGGGAAATCAAATCGGGTTAGAGTACTAAGTGCACGGGAAATAATTGATTATGATAGTATCTAGAAAGGGGGTGAAGTATACGTCTTGTTCCGAGGAAATTCACACCTGTCACAAGCCTTCTTACTTGTGTCTATAAAGTACGCTTGCATGGTTTAGTGATGTATCCATAAATCACAAGGCATAGTCGGACATCAACACATAGAAAGGAAATTAACAAGTAAAACAGTATGATCTGAAGAACTACTCTATTACTTACTTAATCACAACCGAAATTTCTCTATTGCTTGCTTATTTACTTTTCTATTTCAGTTATATGTTATTTAGTTTCATAACCAAACCAAATCAAATTTGCCAACATAATCTTAGTTAATTAGAATATAATTAAATTGATAATTATTCCTCCCTTTGGTTCAATAATCACTTGGTTGCCTATCAAAACTACAATTGATATCCTTTATACTTGTGAATTAATTTTGTGTGTTGAGAAAACACTCATCAGTGCCCTCGTTTCCTTATTTTATATTTTTATATCTGCTTTTAATTCATGAGAGTGGAAGGATTGAGTTTATGGTTGTGATACATGTGAGCTTATATGTTTAAATTATGTCTAAAATTCATATGCTTTTGAAATTGATGAAGGAAGTGTACTTGAGTTATGTTGTGGTATGAAGTTTTATGTGTACTTGTGGGATATTACTTACCATGAAAAATCATCTGTTACTTGTTAAAAACCCATGTGAGATTTTGAGTCTCGTTGATCATGTACATAATCACATGATATTTCTTTTTGGTGAGTATCATTCTTGTGTGTGTATTCTAGAACTTGTCTCTTGTCTTACTTGAAACTACATGTGTGTTAGATGATGAGAGATGATTTAAGGCCATCCTTGAATTTATGTGTCACTTAGCCAAATAATTCCCTATCAAACGATGTTTATCCGTAGTTAGCCCCGTTGAGCCTAAAAACCTCATTCTTTGACAGTCTACGAGAAATAACCACTTTAAGCTTCTGAATTTTTTTAGCCTTGATCGCCCTTTATCTAGTGGAGAATTAATAGCTTTTTAAAGTGTGTTGATGGAGTTAACAGCTTGGGAAGGAATGAAATTGGTGTTGAAATAATGATTGAGCTTGAAATGCATCTAAAGAAAATCATGGAGTAGTGCTTAAATCTAGTACTCAATTAAATCAAACACCCTAGGGTAGTGCTTAATCTAGTATCCTGATGTGCAAGATAGTGCTCGAAACTGGTACCTCGAGAGAAAAAGAAGAGAAGGAAAAAAAAGAAAAAAGAAGAAAAAAATGTTATGCTTGAAGGTGAAAAAGGAATGAAAATCGTCTGCATTGAAAAGAAAGAGGATGAAAGTTGAAGTGATCAATCAGCTTTAGTTCTCCATTATTTGAGTAACTTATCCATATATATTTCCTACCTTAACCAAAGAGCCAACATTACATCCATATAAAGTCTTTTTTGATCTCATTGTCGAATCATACTTTAGTAGTGGAGAGTTTGAGATATTTGGCAAGCTTTTGGTTATACATGCACTTGAATTGAATCTGAGCGTAAACACCTTAACCCATAAGTGTACATCTTTTACACTTGAGTGTGAGTGATTTATACTTCCAGTGAGAACATGTCAATGGAGCATTTGAATGGGTGGTGATTGTTTTATCTTGTATGCCATGAATTGATTATTACATGTAATGAGAGTTGGATGACCTAAGTTGATGACAATTGTATTTTGAAGGAGGTATTGGTCATAATCCTTGTTTCCCCGCTAATTTTACTCTCTTTCTTTTTATTTTTATTTTGTTGACTCAGGACGAACAACGAGTAAGTTTGGGGGATTGATGAGAGTAAAAATAAGCGTGTTTTAGTGTCCAATTTAACACCTTTTTGATAGATATTGTTGTCATATGGTAGCACAAGTGTCTTATATTCAATATATTTGAGAAAAAAGTGCGTTTGAGGTATTTTATTGTATTTTAGGTAGAAAAAGGATTAAAAGTACAAAGTTAGAAGAAAAGTTGCAACTTGTGTAGGAATGCTGAAAAACACACGTCCAACTTGTGTAATTTTTTTGTGTTTGTGTGGAGCTCTGAACTGGAAGTGTGATACATGGTTGAAAAACCACAGAGGAGAGGGTTGTTTTGATATAAAGAACACCTCAATCGGAAACCAAACGAGAAGGTTATGATCGAAATGGTAACGTCGCGCAATCTGTGCTAAATAGAACGGCTGTGCCATTTTCATGACTTGTTACACATTCAATTATTAGATTTTCTGTGAGTTCTTTATATAGATAGAAAGCTAAGGAAGATAGGTTCTCATGAACGCAAGAATCACTCAAATTGGAACTTGGATGTGGAAGTTATGCGCGAAACGGTAAGACTGCGCAATACAGTTCGACTGTAGTATGACCAAAACCACTTTGGTCAAATGGGGACGCGAAGATCTATTTTCGACGGGATTTTTACCCCCTGTGTGAGTATTTTTGTATTTTTCAAGAAAAAACTCATCCAAGGTCCATAAGGAGAGCTTACAATTATAAAAGGGTATGTAGACACCACTAAAAAGGGTTTTTAGTATCCGTAATTTTTAGTTACTAAAAGCAAAAAAATTGACACTACTAATCTTTGGTATCAAAAACTCCTCTGTTACCGTTCCAATACTTATACGGGCGTTGCTAAAGACATAGTATCAAATTATAATTATCTAATATTAAAGATAATGCAATAGTATCAGAAATGATCGAATACCAAAAATATAAATTATAGTATCAGAAGTTCCTATAGTATCCATAATTGAGCATCAACAGTGAATGATACTAATATATTGTGCTTTAGTATCAAAAATAAAAGATACCATAATCTATATATAGAATCAAATATTTATGATACCATAGACATATTTTATTCTAATAAAATGCAAATTTGTGTTACCAATAAGCCTTATCAAACCTAATTAGTTTATTTATAAACAACAAGCAATCAATAAAAATTTTAAAAATTTCAAAACTATCTAATCAATCAATAAAGAACATCTCCATATATGGATTGATAGATTAGTTATTCACTAACGAATACAAAATAAAATTGCTAGAGTGTAATATACAAAAGTATTTAGAGTATCATTTAGTTCAACAAAATAAGGCTCCTACACTAACTCCTTGACTTCTTTTTCCCTTTCCACAGTACCTACATGTCGCTACCCACACATGCTGCCCATATAAGTTTAGGTGCCTTCCTGCACAAGAGAGGAGAGGTGTAATATAACTCTAGCTGAAAAAATCATCATATCAGTACACTTCTGTATTTAAGAAAAGAAACAATAAACTGGAAATCTATCTTTATGGTACTACTGTTGGTTTGGAGCTATAAGTTCTGTAGTAAAGAAAGTTAAAATTTTCACAAAAACAACATTCTCAAAAAGGAATCCATATCCAGGATGCAACATTATACATCCATGGCTCATTGCAGCGATAAGACATTGGCATGTATTGGATCAAATGGTAGGCAGACAAATTTATTTTCTTGCAACATATAAAATAGAGTTACTTTCATTTCATGCATCTGCCTTTGTAATGGAAACATGAGTTATTATTATAATTAATCTATATGAATAAATGAAGAAAAAAAATTGTACTCTTAGGCAATTTGTTATGTAATTTTGTTTGGGAGATAGATGCAACTATTTTAGTAGTAATTTTTTCTATTTAAAGAAGAATCAATCAAAGAAATACAAAACAAATAACCTTCTTGACAAATGTTTTCAACAAATTGCACGAGAATATTATTATGAAATGAATACAAATTCATGTTAGAAGTGGGGGTTATGGTGAGTTGTTGGACAGATGGCACCACCATGCACAATACATACATGCAGACTCAATATTAGAAGTTGGGGTTATGGTGAGTTGATGGACAGATGGCACTACCACCATTCTCTCTTTCTCTCTCTCTCTCTCTCTCTCTCTCTCTCTTAACTCCTCCTTCAATATCATTCCACCTTCTTTGCAGTAGTTTATCATATTGCATTAATATTACTACTACCAACTATTCACAGATAGATGTATACCCACAGACACCATGCAACAGGGGTGATGAGGGGATCAATATTTGACAGCTTGAGGTAACATGATTATGAATCACAGAATTTACATATCATATCAATTGAACTAGTGATAAAGAATAATGTTATATGCCAAACTGGTGATAAGAGAGGGTGTACAACAGCACCACTACTTCAAAAAAGTACTCTGGAGTGACAGAGTGCAAATCCTGAACCTGAAATTAAGGAGAAAGAAAAAAAATTGCAGTACTAACTCAACATATCCTGAATCTAATAAAAGCTAGTCTATGTAGTCTTACCATGGACTAAATTTCATAGCAGAAATTAATCACATCAAAGGTTCTATACTGACCATGGATTTAAAATTCATAGCAGAAATTAATCATTAAGTTTTATAAGCAAAATCTGCATCTAAGAAACCAAACTCTCAGTTACATGGTGTTGTCCAATTCATACTAAGAAACCAAACTCTCAGTTACATGGTGTTGTCAGATTCATATAAAGTATTATCCTCATCAGTTTCAACATCTTCACTATTTTCCTCATCAAAATCGTCTCTGTCATTCTCATCATCCGAGACATAAGTATCATCAATGTAAATCATTGTTTTTTCAAGAACATCGGAAGGATGCAGTTCACAATCGAAATATGAACTTGTTTCTTGAAGAAGATCATCTTTGCTCATGTCATATGCATCTCTAGGTTTTACCCTTGTCACAACACTCCAATTTCTATCAATCGGATCATGTGTATAAAACACTTGGAATGCTTGAGATGCCAACATATATGGTTCACTAGTCTTCCATAAGTATTTCAAATTAACGAGTTTTTATCTCTCGAATATCCAACTCATCAATTAATTCTTTATAGCGACCCCTATTTCTTTTTGACAAATAGGCCAGCAGTCGTTGACGTTTCGCCAAAATTTTTCGCAAACCTCTCTGAGATGAAAAGTCTTTTTTGTGCAATTCCAAATGTGAAGTAAGTCTCCTTATCTTAGTGGTGAAACTGAATACTTGAAATTCAACAGACCCCCCGCTTTCTTTGTTTTCTTTTTGAGAAATAACTGAAACGAATGAATTTTTTACAGATATGAATTTTACCGATCAGTAATAACAATTCCATTAATTTGAATGTGGTATATACCATAATCTAATCGAAATTTATTTATGAATTCCTAATTTCCTGAATTCAAATCAATCCAATTTAAAATCCGTTTTAGATAGTAATATATTTTAGATAATAATAGAAAAGGTTGTACCTTTTTGAATCAAAGAATTTAGACCTAAAATAAAGAAGGTTCCGCTGATTCATTTCGAGATCTAATTGAAATATTATTCATTTCATATTGGATACTAAAATGAAATGTGAGATAAGACACACAATCTTTATATTTGTTTGCTTTCATATACCCTATGTATATTATGTATATATAGGGTATAGGATATATAGAAAAAGTGTATTATCTATAAATTTTCAATCGTGGATACAGATGTATCCTTAACATACCGAAACGACTGCCATTATTGGTATCAAACCAATAACGATTCATACAAGCTAAATCTTCTAATCGATAATTAGGCCAAAGAAATAGCTTTAATTTAATTAATTGATTTTTCTTTTCCTGAAGATGGTTATTGTCATGTGAAATTTGGCTGCTGTTTTTTACATTCCAAAATGCCGAATTTTTTCTATAAAATTTCTATTTTTTGAATTTAAACAAATAAAAATTCTCAATTTTCTACGATGTCTAAAGGATAAAATATTTTTTGGAACAAGGAAATCAAAATGATTTTTGTCTCTATTTTCAGTTATTCTTTGATATGGTGAAATAATTTCATCAAAATTATTGTTAGAAACATGTATTTGCTCTTGGTATTTTTGATGCTTATTCTTATGAACCGATGAAATACATATGGTTTGATACGTAATAAATTGTCCATCTTTTTTTTCAGACAGACGAATGGGTTCTATAATCAATACGCCCTTCTTCATCAATTCTGAAAGTGTTAAATTCTTCTGAATCAATATTATATCCAAGCTCATTTCTCTGTTTTGAATCGAGGATCTAGTAATGTTTCTTGGATCTATCAGTCTAAGCAGGAGACAATATACCTTGATATTATTGATCATTCTTTGATTCAAAGCCTCATCCCATCTAAATTGAAAAAGCAAATAACGTTTCAGGAAGAACTCGAGTTCTGCTTTCGTGTTGCTTTGGGATTGTTTTTTTCTTTTTCCCTTTTTTCATGTCCGATCTTGTATAATTTTCTTCAATATCTTTTTGTTGTGAGAGAACAGAGCTTAGATCTCCTCGACTTGTGGGTTCTTTTTCTTCTTGATTTCGATGCTTTTTATTTGATAGCATCAAAAAAATTCCCTTTTCCTTTTCATGGATCTTTTTCTTTTCACTTTTATTTAAATTTAAAAGAAGTAATTTGTTTGGTATAAACCAAGGTTTCATTTTATATGTCTTAGAAAGTAATATAAATTCTGGGAAGAACCAAAGTTCCAGATTCGATATGGGATGCTTTAGTATTTTTTCATTCATTCCCATCTAATCGCAAAATCTATTGTGGGAGTTTGGTAGATTGATCTCTGGAATAATAAGATAATTTTTTTAGAAATTATTTGATAATTTGTAGTATGAATTTGAGTATTTTGATTCCTATTGGTATCGATTATGATCCAGGCCTCAATATCTACTTTTTGTCTAAGATCAAATTTCAATATTTTCCAATCAAAATATTTTATATCGGCCGACTTTTCGATATGGACCCTTCCTAGATCAGTTTTCATAGGGATGTTCCTCAGTATATCAAAAAGGTTTTTTTAGACGTGTTATTGTTATAAGAAATCTCTTAGTTCTTATTTCCTTGAAGAGGAGATACATAAAAAAAGTATTCCATTTTCTTTTCATAATTAATAAATTTAGATGATAAAAGATCATATCTGTAGTATTTTCTAAAATTCTCTTTTTGATTAGATAATAAATATACTTCAAATTTTTTTTTTTTTTTGGAATTCATTAAAGGGGTTTTTTCATATGAATGTTGTTTGCTTAAATTTTCCTTTTTAGCTATACAACACCATTGAAACGTATTTCGCCATTTTTCTGGTATAATTTAGACCACCTGGTCTGAGATAAATGGTATTGATAATGTCCTCTTAACCAAGTTTTCCATGGATTCATTTCATAACTCGGAAGTTTATTATTTACCAATTTCGAATCAAGTACTCCTTGTGTTTCAAAAGAATCCTTTATTTTAGGCTTAAGTAAAAAGGGGATTCCTTGATATTGAACAACAGATCTTAACGAGTTAATAACTTGGATTTTTGATAATTTGTAAAATACATATGCTTGTGGCACGTAGGATAAGTCATAAAAAATAGATGAATTATTTTTAATATTACTAATATTATCAAGTGGTTTTTTGAAAGTCGAAATAAACGAAATTGGAGTTTTATTTTTTTATTAATTCTTTCTTGTTTTCTTTCATTATTGTAAATGTATTTATCAAGATTTTTTTTTTAATTTAAGAAAAAGTTCTGTATTTATTCTGGGAATAATTAATGATAGATAAAAATAAATCTGTGTGTATTTTTTCAATGAAAAAAGGATAATTTACAGATTAATTGATCATTTCTTCTTTTTAACATTTGTTGTTTTTCTAATTTTTTAGCATTATAACTTGTAGGACTAAGATTATTTATTCTTGGAGTTACTTTTTTTTCTTTTGTGATTCTTTCTATTTGATTTAGAATTGTACTTGTTCTATCAGACAGATTATTCATTTTTTTCTGTCAATGAATATATATATATATTATAATGCATGCACACTTACAAAGACCAATAATATTCAACATCTACACACTGACATAACTCAATGAGATTGTCAAAACTAGGACAACTTAACTCTTTACAGTTCTTTAATTATACGAGCACGACTTCAAGGCTTTTTCGTTCTTCACCTAGATTGACAACCATCACTTCTGCTAATCAAACCTAAAGAAGCACAAGGCTGAAACAAAAATCTATAATGTAATGCTAAATTTATGAACCTCCAAATGATATTTAAACGTTGATGGATCTTTACCCTGACACAAACGAATAGACGAGTTGAAGTCAATGGTTAATGTAGAGGGCTGATACTCGTCCACCTCAAATGATCTTGAAGCAACCAGACTCTTCGCAGCGAAATATTCTTCAACATTAATCAGAATTCAAACAAGAATTTGGTTAATATTGTTGCAAGAAAAAAGGTAATTGAAAAAACACTAAGAATAAGGTACCTTGTAAAATATTGACATAAGTAAAAATTGAAGCCTTAATCTATCTACAAGATTGGAAGCCCATGTAGGGGGATGCAATCCTTCTGCTTTAAAAAGCTCTGCAAGTCTTACTCTATCTACAAGATTAGAATAATAGGGTGAGTTACTGTGTTTTTAGTGGGAGAGAGATAGGGAGAGGGAGAGACTTTAAATTAATAGCAATTACCTCCTTGGGCTACTTCTTGTGCATCCTTTATCCATTGGCTAGCAAATGCTGCTGCTTTATTTATCATCTCCAATATCATGCTGTATACACAACATTTTCCAGAATCTTCAACCAAATGATCTATAAGACTATAAACATAACATGTATGTTTTCAGAGGAGTAGTTTTAATTCAACACGAATATTTCAATGGACTTGGTATTATTTATTATCAATTAAAGCCAGAGGGCGATATGTAGTGGTAACGTATGCAGAAACCACATTACATTACCTAATTTAGTATAACTAAAAGAAGTTTCTTCTCTAACTGACAATCATACAAAACATTGAGAAGCAGAATTAAGAATTAAAAAAAAGATCAAATATGAAATTAGAGAAGCAGAAAGATAACGGTGACAAAACATTAAACCTAATCTAACCTTACCAGATAGAGACGAGAGAGGTAGTATGCCCATCAAGCAAACCAGAAGCGGAAATTATCAAATATATATGCCTAAATTCTTCAATTTCAAAGAATTGGCATAAGAACAGAGCTTCATACAACATTGCGGCCGCCAGAGATATCAGTGGATGCGGTGTAGATCTGGTAGCAATACAGTTGCAACCAATAGTTAATGTATCAACTAAATGGTGTCGCAGTCAACGGTGAAGATAGTCTATCAGCGCGGTATGGTTCAAGAGGCAATGCCGATTGCAATTAATTTTGTAGTAGTAAAAGGATTCGACGTTTCTTCTCATGCAATGGACCTGAAGCCGCGTCAAAACCATTGTGATTTGACGGTGAGAAGAGTAATAAAAGAATCTACACACAGCATGGTGAGAAGAATGTTGAGACGTTGAGCGATTCAAACGATTCATAAGATAGACCTTAACAAAGATAGAGAGAATCACATTTCATATGATTCGTCGGAAGGGGAGGGCTTGCCCTAATTTCTTTGCCGGAAGAGAGGGCTTGCCCTAATCATTATTTTGAAACACTTAATCTACATGTGTAATTTTTAATCTAATCTGTATGCAATATTAACTTTTAAATAAATTTTTTAGTCAGTAGTATCACTTAGATCGGATACTAATGAAATCAACTTAGCAGTAATTAAAAACTTCTGCTACTATAACTAGCATCCGAAATAATTGATGCCAAAAAATACCATGTGGTGTTCAATAAAATTTATCAAACCTTTAATATCAGTAATCCTTTGATTCTAATAGAAAATTAACTCAATGACATCGATTTTCTTCTGTTATGAATGATAACATTAGTAATAATTTGATATAAAAAATAATTATAGGGAAACTATTACTGAAACATCATCAAAAATTTTGATACTAATATTAGCATCAAAAAAATTTGCTACAAAAGGAGAATTTCAAAATTAAATATATATCTATTGAAAAATATATGGTACTAAAATAAAATTGTGTCATAAAGATTTGATACTACATATAAAATAGTATCATTAAAATATTTTCTGATGGTAAATATGTTAGTTTTGTGTAATTGGCATCGGAGCGAATAAAATTAATACAATCAACCACTTTTTGTATCAATGTTTTTCTGATACTAAATTTACCGATACGAAAGCCTATTTTTTTAGTAGTGAGATCACATCATTATTCATTGGAGAACAACAACATAATCATCCTTCACCTCACAAAGGGGATCACCCCCCAACTATCATCCACATCCTTTCCTCCATCCATCCATCTGTGAAGATTCGTATGTGAAATCAAGAAGGAGAACCAAGAGGATTTGAAGAGACAGGAGAGAGAAGGAAGGAGACTTCTACACCAAGGGTTTTCCTAATTCTTTTCTTCTACTCTCTAATTATCCAGACATATGGGTAAGATCTTTCCAACCCCCATAATTGTTCTACATAATATCATGGGCTAGAACCATTTTGGTAGTCTAGGGTTTTGAAGGTTTTTATGAATTAATTGAACCTTTGTATGTATACTCCGTACAACACTACTTTTAGATTACTTTATATAATACTATGCTTTCTTAATCCATATTCAGAGTTATTTTGTGCATCATTAACTGTTGAATAGAGTCTGAATATTCTTCTTGGTTATTGATTGAGTGCTCACTGCTGAACAAAGTTTCATGTTATAATTCTAAGTGAGGGGACTCCGAGGCTTCATTAGAACTATCATATATGAATGTTTATTAATTGAATTCGAGTTAATAAGTAGGATAAAAAGGTTAATTTTATAGTACCTATAAAAGGAGATCATATCGGTTTAGAGTACCAATCATAGTGGGAAATAATTGATACTGATAGTACCTAGAAAGGGGGTGAAATTATGTCTCTTGCTCCAAGGTTATTCACAAGTGTTACACGCATATTTACTTGTGTCTATAGAGTAGATTTTCATGGTTTAGTGTTGCGTCCATAGTCCACAAGGTAGAGTCGGCCTACACTTGAGAGGGAAGTTAAGTAGTAAAACTGGATTACCTTAGAGCTACCTATTCTCCATTCTTGAGCCACTTTCATATTCTTCTAGTGTTATTTATTTTATTTGTTATTTTAAGTTAATTATTTAGTAGTTTAATAATCCAATACTCAACTGTTATTGCCTTTAGTCTTAATTAATTTAGATAATAATTAAATTGATAATACACCATCCTTTGGGTTCAATATTTAACTTTGTATCTTATTTAAACTGCAACTGATATCTTTAATACTTGGAAATTAATTTTGCGTGTAAAGAAAATGCGCATCAGGCTACTGAGACTATTTGAGCATATTTATGCAGAAAAACAGGTCAGAAGTGCTCAGAATTGGAAAACACGAAGTCTGAGACGTTGCTTGACCTCGGGAGGAGCCGCTTGACCTACACTACTTGGTCGAGCGAGTTTGAACATGGTCGAGCGAGTGTCTGTACAAAGTTTCAGCAAACAGGGAGGCCGCTCGACCACCACTCGACCTGGACGAAGTTCACTCAACATCGCTAGTTTAGGTCGAGCGGGAATACTTGCACCTATTTTTGGTAATTCCGACCCTCCTGTGAGTGAATTGACATATTTTCTAAGAAAAAGCCCAGTAAAGGTCCATAAGAAGACTTCTACAAGTATAAAAAGGGAAGCCGATCACATCAAAAAGAGAGTTAGATTCCATATCCATCCTACACTACATCCAAACCCTAACTCCATCTGCAGGAGCTGTCGAGAGAGATTAATGCAATGAATCAAGTGAGAACCAAGTGAAGATTCAAGACGGAGCGAGAAGTGATGGCCCCCACATCTAGGGTTTACTTCGTAACCTAATCTTTCTTGTAATTTTCAAGACTATGGGTAAGATCTATCCAAACACCATGAACGTTCTTCGAAGTGTCATGGGCTAGAACCTCTTTGGTAGTTCTAGAGTTATGAATGTTTTCCTAGTTAATTGAACTTCCGTGTGTATACTTCGTACAACACTACTTGTGGATTTATTTTGTATAGTACAATGCTTTATTAATTCATACTCAGAGTTATTTTGTCCATCTTTAACTGTTATGTAGAGTCTGAATACATATCTTGGTTATTGATTGAGTGCATTCACTGCTGATTAGTGCACGGGAAATAATTGATACTGATAGTATCTAGAAATGGGGTATAATTATGTTCTTGCTCCAAGGTGATTCACATGTGCTACAAGCATATTTACTTATGTCTATAGAGTAGATTTGCATGGCTTAGTGATGCGTCCATAGTCCACAAGGCAGAGTCGGACATTGACATACGGAAGGGAGATTAATTAGTAAAACTGGATTGCCCGAAGAGCTACCTATCTTCTCACTTATCAACTCTCGTTTATTCTCTACAGTATTTATTTGTTATTTAATTATTTCATCTATTAGATTAAACATTACTCCCCACTTAAATTGCCAAACAATAGTTTCTCTTAACTCAAATAATAATAAATTGATAACCAATTGTCCTTTGGGTTTGATAATATAACTTGGTCGCTTATCTAAACTACAATAACATCCTTCATACTTGGGGATTAATTGTGTGTTGAGAAAATGCTCATTAAGTTTCTCACGCCGTTGCTGGGGACGATTGTCTTTATCAATTTTATTGTTGTTTTTTAATTGAAACTACTTCATACTTGTCTTTAATTTCTAACGCTAAAAATTTTCTTAGGTGTATGCACACTAGATCAAAGGCAGGAACATTAGTGCCTTTTGATCCAGAAATTGGACCATCGTCGAGGAAGAAAAAGGTAAAGAAGAAGGAGAACGTGGAAGCAACCGAAGCTCTTAATCTAGTAGTTGAAGTTGAAGTGCTGAACTCGGAAATGGTTGAAGCTGCAACCAGAGACATCAAAAGAAGAAGCAGTCAATATGGCTAGTCTAGATTGGCCAAATCCAGACAATGTTACCATCCGTAAAGTCTTTAAGAACAACTGAGGGGGCAACGTGGGGCTGTTAGGAGCGTGTGGAGCTGATGCATATTTTGATCTTCACCCTGCTCTTATCATCATGATAGAAAGGAACTCCTTCTCTGGGGAACTTTCGAAGATTCTCAATAACATCTTAATAAGTTTATTGGTTATGCAAGCACACAAAAAGATGTAGGAACTCATAAAGATACAAGGAGGATCTTATTGTTTAAATTTTCACTTACTGAAAGAGCGAGATATTGGTAGGACACTCTTAGTGCTGCAGAATGCACTACCTGGGAGCAATTGAAAGTAAAGTTCTTGGAGAGACACATGCCACTTCAAAGGTGTTTAGAATGAAGCAAGACATCAATCAGTTTGCTATTGGTGGTGGAGAGAATTTCATGAAGCTTGGGACAGGTTTAAGGACATGCTTCGCAAGTGTCCACAACATGGGTTATCTAAAGCTCAATACATCAGTATTTTCTACAATGGGTTGGATTGTGATTCTCGTGTTTTACTGGATGCTTCATCAAATGGAGCATTACTAACAAAGACACCCGTTGAAGCCGAAAAGCTTTTTAAGAATATTTCGATGAATTCAAGTGATTGGCCAACTGATAGAGTTAGAGGAACTTATGTACTTGGAAAGGTAGCACAGGTTGAGCACACTATGTTGAAGTCAAGTAGAGAAGATGAGATCGTCTCTAGCTTGGCAAATATCAACAAGCTACTTGAATCCCAGAAAAAGCAAATAACAGTAATGTCATACAGAGTACTAATGGTTATGCAGCAGGATGTTGGTGAAGAAAGACCGATCCAAGATGAATTTGAAGAAGCAAACATGCCATGTGTCAAAGTATTCAAGGAACTAGGTTTCAAAATCAAGGAAACCAGAATTACCAAGGGAATTACAATAATCGTGGTCCCCCAGATACTTATCAACAACCAAGGAGGCCAGAATTTTCATGGAGCAATCCGAATGCAGCAGTCAAACCTCCTATGTGTGTTGAACTGGGTGCTAAAATTGAGAAAAGAAAACCTAGTTTGGAAGATACTGTGAACTGATATGTGGCTAGGAATGATGCAAGGATGGACCGTTTTGAAGCGAAGATAGATTCAAATTATGATGAATTATCCAAGTAGATGAAGGATCTTACTTTGTTGATGGGATAAATGACAGGAAATATGAATAAGCTTACGCAGACAGTTGAGAAAGGTAAATTTCCTTCTTAAAGCATAACAAACCTAAAAACTTGTCATGCCATCACGTTGAGGTCAGGAACGCAGTATGAAGGTCCAATGCTACCAGTCACAGAAAATGGAGAGGTCGTGTCTCAGCTCGACCACCGCTCGACCAAGCCACTTGGTCGAGCTAAGGTCGAGCGGCATTCTGTGGTCCAAAGAAGTCATGATCAGAGTACAGACACCCCGCTCGACCAAGACAATGCTGCTCGACCATTACCAGGTCGCTTGACCAAATCCTTTTGGTCGAGTGGAGGTTGAGCAAGGTGTTTTGAAGTTGATTTCTATATAGGACGATACACCTATAGTTCAGAATAGTTTAGCACCATCACAAGAGTAGAATACTGAGCAGATAGTAGAGAAGAAGTGAGAAAGATCCAAGAGATTGAGAGCTGAGAAGGACAAAGCGAAGGTGGTCTATCACGATGAGTGGGGAATTCCAAAAACCAAGGTACCTCCTCCGTTTCCCAGCAGGTTAGTGAAGAAGGGTTTTGAAGAGAAGTTCAAGAGGTTTTCGGATATCATGAACAAGATAAGCTTGAACATTCCTTTCTCTGTAGCTATCCTAGAGATGCCATACTATGTGGGATTTTTAAAAGATATCATATTGAAAAAGAGGAGCTTGAACAGAGTTGAAACAATTAATCTATCTGAGAACTGCAACTTGATCATTCAGAGGAAGCTGCCAGCAAAGTTGAAGGATCCGAGAAGCTTCACGATTCTATGAGAAATTGGAAAGGTGCTGGTGATGAGTATATAAATTCACGTATTTTGAGCTCTAATTCATGTGATAATAATGTAAGATTTGATCTTAAGTCGAGATAAATCGAGTTGTATTGTAGAAAGTCATGAATAAGGTGTTTTTAAGTCCATTTGAGTGGATTTTCAAATGAAAATGGATGAAAAGTGATTAGAATCGAAAAAAGGCTTTGAAGACAAATGGTTTGACCAAGCAGGAGAGTGATTCGACCAACAAGGAGGTGGTTCGACCAGCATCCCTGGTCGAACTAGGTGAAGAAAGGCATCAGGAGTGTGGTTTGACCATGGCACTGTGGTTCAACCAAGCACAGTGGTCGAACCAAAAGCTTAAGTTTTCGCAGTTGCAGTTCAACCGCAAGGCTTCTGATTCGACCTGCCGTTCGACCTGAACCGTGGACCTGCCAGTGTTTTACAGGTCGATTCGGCTAGTGATTCGACCAGGAGATGTGTGGTTCGACCAAGGCCCTTGGTCGAACTAATGCACTGGACATGTCTGGATCCGTATTTTTACACCTTCAGTGCATGTTTTCACTCAAAAGGCCCATCCTAGGTCCGTTGGAGAGCTCGTAAGTATAAAAGGAAGACCCTACGCAAGGTAAAAGGGAGTTCACCACCACCTTCATTCTACACAACTTCTGAAACCCTACCACCATCCCGGGAGCTATGAAGAGAGATTCATCTATCGAATCAAGTGAGAACCAAGTGAAGATTCAAGACGGAGATAGACGCGACGGCGCCCGCATCTAGGGTTTACTTTGCATCTTAATTTATCTTGTAATTTTAAAGACTTTAGGTAAGATCTATCCAACCACCATGATTGTTCCTCGATCAATCATGGGCTAGAATCGCTTCGGTAGTTCTAGGATTTATGAAGGTTTTATTAGTTAATTGCACTTCGGTGTGTATACTCCATACAACACTACTTGTGGTTTATTTTATATAAGATTATGTATTTTTAATTCATACTCAGAGTTGTTTTTGTTGGCATTCAATCGTTTGGTTAACATGACCCGTTAGTCTTCCATACATTTCTAACAAGCAGCGGAAGCAAGTAAACAAGAAACGTATTACCTTTCACCAGGGTATGTTGAAGACGATGAATTCTCGCCACCAGCCTATGCAGTCTCACCGTTTTGGGCATAACTCTCTCATACAATGTTGGATTTGAGTGATCCATGCGCCAAAACGATCCTCTCTTCCGTGGCTTTCCCTGAGTACATCACATGTCCAATTTTGAAGTCTTTATGATTTTATAAAATTTGTAGAAGGTGGCGGATAGCAGCAGCAAACAACCTTCCAGTCTTCTGCTGTATTCCCAAGTCCAATCTCGACGTCGTATGGGCGACAATCTTCGAGATCTTCTCAATCTGTTGTTCCCTAACCCCCTTCATAGTGTTAAGCGTGGATTATCTCTTAGATTAGAGTTTCTGAATAGCTGAGATGGCTTATATATGGGCTACAACAAGGACCAGGAGGAGAAATTAGAGTTGGACCTTCATTGGGCTTAAGTATCTAAGCTTAGCCCAAAGCTTATATTTAAGTCCAATAATAATAATATATACCACTAAAATATTATTGTTGCACTACCGTTCTAATCCCATAATTACATTATGTGCTCCTTCTTATTATGAGCCCGTTAGTCTCCCCATGTTTAAGATATGTAATGTCCATTAATTAATTAAGTTACTGACAACTCCATTAATTAATATCTCATCCGAGAGTAGTACCACTCAACCTCATTATCATGCAAAAATAAATCCACCTATAGGGTTTACATGATAATCCTTATGAGCTCCTCAAGGGGACATCATCAACCTATAACGGACACGGATTCCCTCTACAATCAACATCACACCATAGAGACAGCACTACTTCCCAACTCATCGAGTTTTTTGATTTAATACATACAAATCTCACCCATTGATGAATCAAAAAAATACATACTGCCCTACGTGTTGAGATTATTGTATAGGGATTAAGAGCAAGAACATCCATAATAACTGAGATCAAATTCTCCTATAAGTCAGTATAAGTCGAACTATCTCAAGCGGTCCCGCTCAATACATACAAAATGCACTAATGTGATTCTATAGCCAAGATAAGCTAATACCAAATCACACTACAATCATCCCGATAGAGAGCCCCCGTCTATCTCGATTGTGAGTATCTGTTAATACTTTATAAGGAAACCGATAATATGATCTTCCGCGTGTTGTGGCACAACATATTATCTACGGTATAAAGTAAGTGGACTATTTCATCGTGCATATAAATAAATTATAAGACGCAATCATTTGATCATATGATTCTCATTTCAAATAAATTGTTATAACATTGTTCATACAAAAAGCAAGACTTTTAGTATACAATCCAACAGTTTTGTGAATCATTAATTGTTATGTAGAGTTTGAATACATATCTTGATTATTGACTGAGTGCGTTCACTGCTGAGCAGGATTTCATGTTATGATTCTAAGTGAAGGTATTTCGAAGTCTCATTAGAACTATCTTATATGAAAACTTGTTAATTGAATCTAATTCGGGTTAATAAGTAGGACAAAGAGTATAACGTCATAGTACCTATAAAGGGAAATCATATCGGGTTAAAGTACTAAGTGCACAGGAAATAATTGATACTGATAGTACCTAGAAAGGGGGTGAATTATATCTCGTGCTCCAAAGATATTCACACGCGTCACATGCACATTTACTTGTGTCTATAGAGTAGATTTGCATGGCTTAGTAATGCAGCCATACTCTACAAGGCAGAGTCGGACATTGATACATGGAAAGGAAATTAATGAGTAAAACTGAATGGCCCGAAGGACTACATATCTTCTCACTTATTCACTTTCGTTCAATCTCTACTGTAATTTCTTTTAATTGTTCCTTTAATTATTTTATTATTGGTTACTTAATCACACAATTATTTTGCCATAATAGTCTTAACAAGTTAGAATTTAATTAAATTAATAATAATACGTCCTTTGGGTTCGATAATCACTTGGTCGCTTATCAAAGCTACAATAGCATCTTTTACACTTGGAGATTAATGTTGTGTGTTGAGAAAACGCTCATAAAGTTCTTGGCGCCATTGCTGGGGACGACATTAATTACTAATTTATCATTTCTAGTTTAATTGAGACTACATTATTCTTGTCTTTATTTTCTAGCACTTATTTTTCTTAGGTGTATTCTTACTAGATCAAAGGTAGGAGATTTAGAATCTTATAATACAGGGATTGGAGCATCGTCAAGGAAGAAGAAGGGAAAGAAGAATAATAAGAATGTAGAACCAACAAAGGCTCTTAATTTAGGAGTTGAAGTTGACGAGCTGAATTCGCAAGCAACTGAAGCTGCAACCGAATTTAACTTGGAAGCAGAAGCAGACAACATGGAGGCAAATGCAGATAATCTTGCCATCCGTGAAGTCTTTAAGAACAACGGAGGAGGCAATGTAGGTCTGTTAGGAGCAAGAGGGGCCAAAGTTGATTTTGATCTACACCCTGCTCTGATCAGCATGATTGAGAGGTGTCCCTTTTCTGGGGGAACCTTTGAAGATCCTCAGCAACATCTGAATAAGTTTCTTGGTTATGCAAGTACACAAAAAGATGCAGGAGCTCATGAAGATGCGAGGAGGATCATCTTATTTAAGTTCTCTCTAAATGAAAAAGCGAGATATTGGTACGATAATCTTAATGCTACTGAATGTGATACCTAGGAGAAATTGAAATTGAAATTCTTAGAGCGATACATGCCACCTTCAAAAGTGTTTAAGATGAAACAAGAAATCAATCAATTTTCTATCCATGGTAATGAAAAGTTTCATGAGGCTTAGGACAGATTCAAGGACATGCTTCGAAAGTGTCCACAACATGGGCTTTCTAAAGCTCAATACATCAGTATTTTCTACAATGGATTGTACTGTGATTCTCGAGTTTTACTAGATGCTTCTTCTAATGGAGCATTGATTACAAACTCTATTTGAGAATATTTTGATGAATTCAAGGGATTGGCCAACTGATCGAGTAAGAGGCACTTATGTTCTTGGAAAAGTAGCACAGGTTGACCACACGATGGTAAAGTTAAGTAGAGAAGATGAAATCGTCTCTAGTTTGGCTAGTATCAACAAGTTACTTGAGTCTCAGCAAAACCAGATCACTGACAAACTATACCATAGGTCAAAGTATTCAAGGAACAAGGTTCCAAAATCAAGGAAATCAGAATTATAAAGGGAACTACAATAATCGTGGTCCCCCGGGTAATTATTACAAACCAAGGAGGCCGGAGTTTTCATGGAGTGATCCTAATACAGTAATACAACCTCCTATTGGTGTTGATTTGGGTGCGAAGGTCGAAGAAGGAAAACCTGGTTTTGAGGATACGGTGAACAGGTACATGGCAAGGAATGATGCAAGAGTGGTCCGTCTTCAGGCAAAGATTAATGCAAATCATGAGGATATATCTAAGTAGATGAAGGACTTGATGTTGTTGATGGGGTAGATGGTCGGGAATGTTAACAAATTGATGCAAACCGTGGAGAAGTGTAAGTTCCCATCTCAGAGTATAGCAAACCCGAAGCAATGCCACGCCATCACGTTGAGGTCTGGAACACAGTATGAGGGATCGTTGATGCTGAAAACAAGTTCTAAAGCTCCAGGAGTCCGATTCGACCTCGATTTAACCAACACAGTAGGTCGAACCGCACTAAGGAGGTCGAACTAGGAACCTGGGCAACCTCCGGAGATCTTAGCCGAGCAGTTGACCACGATCGAGATGGTTCGACCAAATTAGTTGGTCGAACCCTGGTAGAACCACACTGTCCACAACACTCTATTTTTTTTGAAACACGGTTCGACCACGACTATAATGGTTCGACCAACCCAACTTGTTGAACCATGGTTGAATTGGCCTGTCCTGGAGAGAAATCACTTTCTGATGCACGGTTCGACCACTACTCGCCTAGTTCGACTAGTACACTGCTCGAACCATGGTCAAACCATCTAGTTTGGCACAGTTTTTAATGCCGAATGCTTTACTTGATGTTGATGTGACTCCAGTACCATCCAAAGAGTAGAATATTGAGCTTACAGTAGAAAAGAAATCGGAAAGAGCAAATAGATTGAGAGCCGAAAAGGATAAAGCAGAGAAGGTTGAACGTGATGAATGAGGGATTCCTAAGACTAAGATACCTCCTCCATTTCCTTTTAAGCTAGTCAAGAATGGATTGGAAGAAAAGTTCAAGAATTTTTCAAATATCATAAACAAGATAAGCTTAAGCATTCCTTTCTCTGAAGCACTCTTAGAGATGCCATATTATGCCCACTTCCTAAAGGATATGCTTTTGAAGAAGAGAAGCTTGAACAGAATTGAGACAGTGAATTTATCTGAGAAATGCATCTCGATCATACAAAGGAAGCTGCCAGTGAAGTTAAAGGATCCGGGAAGCTTCACTATTCCATGTGAGATTGGGAAAGGGCCGACACCACGAGCTTTGTACGATCTTGGGGCAAGCATCAATTTGATGCCCTTGTCGATATTTCAAAGGCTTGGTTTGGGGAAGTTAACTCTTACAACGGTTGCTCTACAATTGGCGGATAGGTTCATGATTTTTCTGAAGGGGGATGATTGAAGACGTTCTAGTGAAAGTAGAAAAACTAGTCTTTCATGTGGATTTTCTTGTGCTTGAGATGGAAGATGACAAGGATAATGTTCCCCTTATCTTAGGAAGACCATTCCTTGCCATGACTGGAGCTATAATTGATGTTCAAAAAGGGGAGCTAAGACTGCGCATGGATAGAGAAGAGGTTCTGTTCAACCTTGATAAAGCAATGAACATGCCTATGGAGACGCAGTGTCATTGCATCGATGTTGTGGAGGAGATCGTGAAAGAAGATATGTCTTTAATCCTTTCTAAGGATCCCTTGGAGACATGTTTGATGGAGTCTCTTACTTTTTCCACTACAGAGCTAGATGAGCTCTCCAATGAGGTATGTATTGATTTTCTGGAAACCTACTTGCTTTGGGTGATGACAGGTATGAATCAAAGAGGACCAAGTTTGAAGAGGTGAAGTGGACTAGAAAATATTTCCCTTTGGATAGAGAAAGCACAGCAAAAGAAGAAAAGAATGAGGGGTTGAAACCGCTACCGGAGCACTTGAAGTATGTCTTTCTAGGTGATAATGAAACATATCCGATAATTGTATCTTCTTCTCTAACTGATGATCAACTCAATGAGTTATTGATGTGCTTGGGAAGTATAAGTCTGCAATTGATTGGTCTCTTGATAATTTGAAAGGAATTAGTCCATCATATTGCATGCATAAATAAGATTGTTAGATGAAGCCAAAAGTAGCATTCAGAATCAGCGGAGGGTAAATCCCGCTATTCAAGAAGTGATTAGGAAGAAAATCTTAACATGGCTAGATGCAGGAATTATTTATCCAATTAGTGATAGTCCCCATGTGAGTCCATTGCATGTTGTAGCTAAAAAGGAGGACATGACTATTGTGAAAGCTGACGATGGAGAGACTCTAGCAACTAGGATTCCTACGGGATGGCGTGTGTGTACTACTTACTATAGAAAACTGAATGAAAATACATGCAAAGACCACTTCGCTCTTCCTTTCATGAATCAAATGCTTGATCGTCTTGCAGGGTATGAGTTTTATTATTTCTTGGATGGGTACTCGGGGTATAATCAAATTATGATTGCACCCGAGGACCAGGAAAAGACTACTTTCACTTGCCCCTAAGGAACTTTTTCCTTTAGAAAAATGCCATTTGGATTGTGTAATGCACCTGCTACATTTCAGCGCTGCATGATAGCCATATTTGATGGGTTGATAGAAAAGATCATGGAGGTGTTTATGGATAATTTTTTCGTGTTTGGTTCCTCCTTTATTTGTTTATCTAACCTATCTACTGTTTTGAAGAGATGTCAAGAAACTAATCTTGTCTTAAATTGGGAGAAGTGCCACTTCATGGTGAGAGATGTGATTATTCTTGGACACCATATTTCGGCTAAAGGATTGCAGGTGGATAGAGCAAAGGTGGTGGCGATTGAGAAGCTCCAGCCACCTACTAATGAAAAGAGAGTGGGGTCCTTCCTTGGACACGCAGGATTTTATAGGAGATTTATTAAAGACTTCTCAAAATACTCCAAACTGTTGTCTCACTTACTTGAAAAGGATGTTCCTTTTGTTTTTGATGATGAATGCCTAACAGCTTTTCAGGTTTTGAAGGAGGCACTTATTACTGTGCCTATCTTGATCACACCGAATTGGACTTAACCGTTTGTACTTATGTGTGATGCAAGTAATCAAGCACTTGGAGTGGTGCTTGAGTAGATAAATGAAAAGAAGTTCTGTGCCAGTTACTTTGCGAGTAAGACTTGATGTAGCACAAAAGAACTACACTGTCACTGAAAAGGAGTTTCTAGCTCTTGTGTATGCATTCAATAAGTTTCAATAGTATTTGATTTGCATGAAGACCATTGTGTACACAGATCATTCTGCGATCTGGTTCTTGATTGAGAAGAAGGAAGCAAGGCCAAGGATCATTAGATGGATCCTTCTTCTGCAGGAATTTGATATGGAGATCCGAGATAAGAAAGGTACTGAGAATGTTTTGGCGGATCACCTATCAAGGTTGGAGACAAGAGAGTATTGTGATGATTATTTTGAATACATAGAGGAAATGTTTCCCGATGAGAAGATCATTGCGGTGTTTGCTGAAGGAGCGGAAAGGGCGTGCGTAGTTTCTGCTCAAGGAATGGATCCATGGTATGTGGATTATGTCAACACATTGCTGTAGGAGAAACTCCAAAGGATCTCAACAGATATCAACTTGTTAAATTCAAGAGAGATTTTGAGACTTTCATATGGTATGATCCGTTTGTCTAAAAGATCTGTACAGATTCTATAGTCAGTAGGTGTGTGTCCGAGATGGAGATGGAAAGTGTTCTTGATTTTTTCCATGCACAACCTAATGGAGGGCTTTCAGAGCCCAAAAGACAGCAACTAAGGTACTTCAATCTGCTCTTTATTGGCCTACTTTATGTAGTGACATGCGATAGATGTTAACGGATGGGAAATTTAAGTAGAAGAGATGAGATGCCCCTTCAGCCGAGCATTGTTGTAGAGATATTCGATGTATGGGTGATTGATTTTATTGGGCCATTTCCCCTATCTAGTGGATTCCTCTACATCCTTCTTGCTGTGGACTATGTTTCTAAGTGGGTGGAAACCATTCCTACTCACTTGAATGATTGAAAGACCTTGTTTTTTTCTTGAAGAAACATATCTTTGCCCGTCATGGAGTCCTTTGAGCACTTGTAAGTGATGGAGGTTCTCACTTCGTTAATAAGCTTCTAGAGAGAGTGCTCAAGGATTATGGTGTTAAGCATAGAGTTGCTACACCCTATCATCCTCAAGCTAATGGGTAAGCCGAGGTCTCCAACTGACAAGTGAAGCAAATTTTGGAGAAGGTAGTCGGAACTAATAGGAAAGATTGGGCTATGAAGCTCGATGAACTTTTATGGGGGTTTCGAAGTGCATACAAGACTGTGCTTGACATGTCACCTTATCAAATTGTCTATGGGAAGCCGTGCCACTTACTAGAAGAGATTCAACATAAAGCTTTTAGGGCATTGGGAAGCTTGAACTTGTGTCTTAAGGATCAAAAGGAGTTGAGATTGACTCAAATTAATCATCTAGACAAGTTTAGGAACCAAGCTTACAGTATTTCGGTAATGTACAAAGAAAGAATGAAGAAATGGCATGATTCGAAGATCACTTACAAGGAATTCAAGCAAGGTGATAAGGTATTACTTTTTAACTCTCGTTTGAAGCTCTTTGCAGGAAAATTGAAATTGAAGTGGACAGGACCATTCATTATCTATAGAGCCTGTGGAGGGGGGAATTTTGAAATCATGGACAACGACGGAGATATCATAGCAGCGAATTGGCATCGATTGAAGCATTATAAGTTGCCGAAGGATGCTTGCGTCGTCTTTGATGATACCTTGCAGTAAGTTGGTACCGTCGTGACTCTCCGACGTTAAACAAGAGCGCCTGTTGGGGGATTTTCCTTATTTTATTATTTTTTTAGTGTGAGTAAAAAAATTTTATATTTGACGTGCTTACTTATTTGAAATTACATCTTCTTGCAAACTTAGTTTTGACTATAGTTTCTACTAAGTTTGGGGGGGTGTGATTTATTTACCTCATCGTAGCACGAAGAGTATAATCTTTTCTTTGTAACGTATGTTAGGGGAGTTGATTTTTTGCGACATATTGAAACTTTAACCAGTTTTGACGTGCTGATTTTTTGCAAATTGCCTAATGTTTAGTGTTGTTTTATTTATTGTGTCATACGCGGAGTATATGCACATGATTTTAGAGTCTTATAAGTGGTTCTCTAGCTTAGTTTTATTTTTTTTGGTACTTAATGATCGTTATTTGAGCTTGAAGTTTGCAGGGAATGAAGAATAGTGGATTTCGAAGTAACTAGGGCTCGATTAAACCAAGGAGACTGGTCGTACCAAGCAGCCATGGTCGAACCATGGATCAGAAAGTGTGTTACAGGTCGATTCGACCTAGCATGAGATGGTTCGACCAGAGTTTGATCAAAAGCCCAAATCGAACAAGCAATTAGAGAATTCGTTAAAGGTCAATTCGACCATGCATAGTGCGAATCGACCTGGAGTTCTGGTCGAACCAGCCACCTGAAAGTTTTTAACAGGCAGGTTCGACAACGACTCTCTGGTTCGACCAATGGTTCGGGTCGAACTAAATGTTGAAAATTGTCCAAAAGCGCGATTCGACCACGACCAGGTGATTCGACCACCTTCGGGTCGAACCACACAAGTAAGTCAGGTTTTAAGTGGATTTTCATCCCTGTTTCGATCACTTTTCACACCACCCGCACTCGAATCCTCTCCGAACCAAAAATCCTCTCTTCTATACTTCGATTTTACTTGATTTCACTCCGATTAAACCACTTTACACACTTCCTACACTCAATTTGTGATATATTTGGAGCAATCTAGTTACAAAACTAGGGTTTCTTTTCAAATTTGTGGATTCTTCATACTTGTTCATACTAAGCCATGGCCAGATCGAAAGGTATGTTTTCTTGACTCTATTACCCTAGGATTGAAGTTCTATTGCTTGATTTGAAGAGGGTAAGTTGATTGAACTAGTTTTTTTAGGGATCCATGGTGCAATTTGAATTTTTGTTGAAAATTTCATTTGTACAAGTGATAGGTCCGAATTTAATTGTTGATGTTGGCAGACCTTGATGTTTACGTGAAATTGATGAGTAATTTGAGAAGTGAAGTGAAGCATGTTGAACTTTAAGTTGAAATATAGGATCTGATAGAGGTATTCTTAGGGAATTGATGTGTTTGATGATATTGTTGATAGTTCCTATTGAAAAGTTGAATTTGAAGTGGAATTGAATTAGCATGTGAATGTTTTGATTGTTGAATTCATAATAAAGTGGAAGCATGCTTGTTTGAAGATGATGATACATGAAAACTTGAAGTCTTGAGTAGAGTTTCATGTATAGTTAGTTTTTGAACTAGGTTTAGTTTGCTTTCTTTGTATCCATTTGGTATTGAAATATGTTTTGTAGGAAAAGGAAAGGAGGCTTAAGTTCGTTCGAAGAAGAGACAAGATAGGCCGTCCCGTGAGGATGAAGTTACCAAGAAGCTAAGGCTTAAGGAGAGACTACCTAGAGATTTTAAGATTCGTATGGAAAATTGGGAGGACATAAAGGATCAATGGGACGATATGTCTGATAAGATCGCTTGAACGAGGTAGCAAGATGATGGGGCTATAATGACGATGAATATCTATGAGGATATCATGTGGATGTTTGATCAAGTGGGTATTCGTCACTTCATGGAGCTTAAAAAGCCGACATATTTTCATGTGACTGCAGAGGTGTTATGTTCCATCACCATCAAGAAGGGCTCCACTCATCTTCCTTATGGGTGCTTGATGAGAGTGAAAATAAACGTGTTTTAGTGTCCAATTTAACACGTTTTTTGATTGATATTGTTGTCATATATTAGCACAAGTGTCTTATATTCAATATACATGAGAAAAAGGTGCACTTGAGGTGTTTTATTGTGTTTTAGGTGGAAAAATGGATCAAAAGTGCCAAATTGGAGAAAATGTGCAATTTGTGTTAGGATTTTCTGAAACTCACGTCCAACTTTGTAATTATTATGTATTCGTGTGGAGCTCTGAATTGTATGTATGATATATGGTTGAAAAGACACAGAAGAGAGGGTCGTTTTGGCTTAGAAAACTCCCCAATCGGATTCCAAACGAGAAAGTTATGATCAAAGTGGTGACGTCGCGCAAGCTGTACTGAACAGAACGGTTGTGCCACTTTGCGTGACTTGTTATACATTTAAATGTTGGGTTTTTAGAGATTTCTTTAATGGATAGAAAGCCAAGGAAGTGAGGATCACGTGAGCGCAAGAATTACTCAAATTGGAGGTCGGATGTGAAAGTTATGCGCGAAATGATGAGACTGCGCAAGCTTGCTCTACCAAAGAAGATCCGTTCGACCAGCATCGTCGTGGTCGAACGGAAGAGGTCAATTCAAGCAAAATGACCAAAAACTGACAAAGAGCTTGCTCGACCATTGCTTGACTTGGAGGCCTTGTTCGAGTTCTGAAGGCTTGGTCGAACAGAGTTGCGCTAATTCTATTTTTGGTAGTTTCAGATTTCTTTTACCAAATTTGGCGTATGTCTCAAGTAAAAGCTCATCCAAGGCCTATAATGAGAGCTTACAAGTATAAAAGGGGATGTAGATCACATCATTATTCATCATAGAGATCATATTGGATTGGAGAGAGCTACAAATCATACTACACCCCACAAGGGGGGATCACCCCCCATCCACTACGGAGCTAGATGAGCTCTCCAATGAGGTATGTATCGAATTTCTTGAAAACTTACTTGCTTTGGGAGATGACAGGTATGAACTAAAAAGAACCAAGCTTGAAGAGGTGAAGTGGACTAGGCAGTACCTATTTTTGGATAGAGAGAGCACACCAAAAGAAGAAAATAAGGAAGAGTTGAAACCGCTACCGGAATACTTGAAGTATGCCTACTTAGGCGACAAAGAAACTTATCTGGTAATTGTATCTTCTTCTCTTACTAATGAACAACTTGAAGATTTGTTGGATGTGCTTAGAAAGTATAAGGCTGAAAGTACAAGAAGGTAAAAAACGGAAGCTGAGTCCAGCTGGCTTTAAGTGGAGCTCTCATGTTTAGCATGCTCTTGTGATCGTTATTATAAGTGTCTGCATGAATGTGAATTTTGGGTCTATGAAGTTAATTGACATGATTGAACTGAATTACCTTAATGCTACTTGTATTCTATCTTGAATACTCGCTTGTCTACTTTTCATTGCTTTTAATTTTAGTTATTTATTATTTTCTATAATTTGTTAATCATCGTCTTAGATAGAAAGTCATAATCATAATTTATTTGTCACTCTGGTAGTATCTCGTAGGTTCGATGTTTAACTTGTTCACACTAACTTTATACTTCGATAGATCCCTTGATATTGAGGGTGAAACATCCTTTTAGGAAAAGAAATAAGAGTGATCAGTAACACAACAATATAAGTAGAGTATAAAATTTAAATCAAATATGTATCTATTTTAATTACAAAATTTAATATAATGATCATATTTCAGAATATTATGGTAAACCTCTCTATATACATCTTGTTTAGCAATTTATATATTTTAAAAAAGTAAAATTGGGACGTAGTGTCTTTTCATCCCTGATAGAGCAAGAAAACTTATATATCTATACTTGTGGGATTGATCGCACGAAAGAATGAGTTGAAGAAAAAGTTAAAAGTCACTTGAAAGTTGCTAATTATATCCAATAAATCATTTCACCTTTGATGGTTTCACAAAGTTTTTTTTTTCTTTTTGACTAAAATTATACTCCCTCTATCCTACCTAAAGGGGATCTTTTACTTTTTATACGTGGATTAAGGAATGAGATGAAGAATTGAACATTAAGACATCTTTTTATATTTGAGCATATTTTGTGTAACTACCATTTTAGTTTTTTGTATTAGTTATCATTTTCTAGAGGATTATTTGGTTGAATCAGGGTTATACATGAATCAGTCAACCTCATCCATTAAATTAATTTTCTTTAAATTTGGGTTGTTAGATCATTTTATTTATCATTAATTTACTTGTAACTTAAATAATAGGTAGTGCATGTAATTAATGTAAGAAGACACAATTCTCAATTATATTTCATTAAAAACTCCACAACTCTCTCTCCTCTTTCCTCCCTCTCATTAGTTATTCTTGCTTTCTCTATTAATTTTTAAACTTATTTTTCTCCCCTTATTTAATTTGAGTTAAAATATAATTCAAACTAATTAAATCAAATGAATTTTAATAATTAGAATAGCTTAAAAAATATTCATTAATTATAATTTTGCATATAATTAATTTTACCTAATTTTGTAATTGATAATTTCTAAAATCAATATTACAAATTTATGATATTAATTTTATCCCATATTTTATTATGTATGTACATACAAATAATATATATGTTGGAAATTGATTATTCAAATTTCCTATTTTTAATTACTTTGCTTTTCCTAATCTTTAGTTAATTTATTTTTAATTAAAATGTCTTTATTTTGTGGAGTAAATTAGTTCTTAATTGTTAGGAAAGAAAAAAGTCTTTCTTTCTTCTGCAGGAGAGAAGAACGTGGGAACGTGGAATACAGAAGACTTAAGATAGAAGCTGCTTCTTGGTCATAAAGGAATACATGGAGATAAGGAGGATGGACTTGATCTCCAAGGAAAGCAGAACGTGGGATGACCATGCTTGGAGAGCAAGGATTTTTTCACTTCTATAAAAGGATCATTTTCTTCTCACTTTAGATACACAGAGATTGCACATTGAGATATTTTAGTTTTGATATTTTAGTTTTGATATCATTCTTGATATTCCATCTGTAAATCCTATGTCTAAGGATTTAGAATTTTTTTTTCGTGTATGATATTCATGTTTTGTTTTTGTAATCGTCTTGAAGGTTTTAATAAGAAATTTTAATAAGAAAATTAATTCTAGTTTCTTATTTTCTATTCCACTGTGCTTCGTGTTGTATTCAATGTCTCGACATCCTTTATGTCAAGACATAGATATGCACATTCTATAATATTCTGTTTTTAACGCTCATGTCTTGTGGCCCATCCCAATACTGTATTTTTCAACCTGTGGTGCACATGCACCCCCAACATTTTCAATTGGCACCAGAACCTACACTTGATTTATACTAAATGAAGATCCTAATTTTTCTATGTTTAAATTGTAGATTATTCTGTTTCTCATAATTATCGCTCTCCAATTATTGATGGAAGTAATTATTCCATGTGGAAGGTGCGAATGCAAACTCACATCAAATGAATTGATGAAAGAGCTTGGCATTTAGTTATTAATGGATGGAGTCCTCCTTGAAGAGTCGATGGGGACAATAATTTAATTATTAAACCTGAAGGAGGACACCAAAAGAAACTCAACTTGGTAATTATAATTCAAGAGCGTTAAATGCTAATTTTTCATCTTTTGATGTATTCATATTCAAGATGATTACCAATTGCGTCTCTGCAAAAGATGCATGGAAAATTTTTCAAGAACATTGTGAGGGTTCTGAGAGTGTTCGAAAGTCTAAAATGAGATATCTCACAACCATGTTTAAAAATCTTTGTATGGATGAAGATGAATGAATATCTGCATAAAATAAAAAGAATTTTGATATTGCAAATGAAGCTCAAACTTTGGGAGATCTGATCAACAATGAATGACTTGTTAGTAAGTTTTGAGATCACTTCCAGAGAGATTTCATATTAAGGTCTCGGCTATTGAAGAAGCAAGAGATACTGCAACTCTTCCTCTAGGAGAATTGATTGGTATATTGAAAACCTATGAACTCAACTTTGGGCATAAATAGGTTCAGCTTAATTCTTCAAACACGTTTCATACAAGTAAGAATCTTTCTCTACAAACTGAATCTTGCACACCTGTGAAAGAAGAACGTTTTATAGAAGAATAAGTTGATGAGATAGAGTTATTAGATGAAGGATGTTTGAATGTTGCGTTGCTAATGAAAAATTTTAACACAATCATCCAGAGGATGAATAAACAAAATCGCAGCAGCATAAAACCGTGCATCTAGATTAACAACTCTCTTCAAGTGTCTTCAGTACCTCCTGCGCCACATCAGTGAGAGTCTTGTTGAAGTCACTTTCTGACCCTAGTTCTTCAAGAAGGACGAGCTGGTATCCTCCAAGTAGTCAAATAGAAATGAATGACATAGATTCAATTCAATGTAGAGCTTGTCATGGATTTGGGCATTTTGCAAAAGAATGCGCAAATACTCTTAGGAGAATGAAGATGAATCTGAATACCACTTGGAGTGATGATAATTGTTCTGAATCTAAGAATTTTGATCACAACGTACTGTTTGCCACCATCGATGATAGTATCAGTTATGATGAAGACAGTAGTGATGTCGTAAATCTATCACGACATCAGACATGTATTTTTATAAGAATTTTAATCATAAGAATTGTTTTAACACATCTGTTGTTTCTGAAACAAAAGATTCATTTGAGGTGAATGACCAAGCCCTGCAAGTCATCAATGAATTCATGGTTTTGTATGATGAACTTCTTCGAAAGTGGAAGGAGCAATGCAATATAATTTATTTGATTTCAAAGGAGAATGATGAACTTAAAGTAGTGACCACTCAATTGAAATTTTCTCTCATTAAGAAGGACATGGAATTGAGCACTGTAAAAAAGAGCTTGAAGAAGCTACTCAAACCTTTGTCGAATTGAATAAAGATACTCTAACTGAAGCATTATCTTTTGGTCAAACTAGTAAAGCAGGTTTAGGTTTCAGTCCTGAAAAAGTATTTCATAACATACATGTTGATGGTTGTAAAATTGTGAATTTTGTTCAAACCTGATATGTTAAATGATGTCCAAAAGAAAGATTCTTCTCCTAAAACAAAAGGAGTTAGAAAAAGGCAATACGTCTGCCATTACTGCTTTGTTAGAGGTCATATCCATCATTTTTGCAATGAATTTAAAGAAGATATGCAAACTAATAAAATGTCGTCTCTAGTTTCTTCACATTCTGCATCACACCCTAAGGCTAAACTCAAATGGATTCATAAATCTGATCTAACATATAATGTTGTTTATACTTCTTTGAGCAGTAGTATTGCAGGATCATGTTACTTCGATAGCGGGTGTTCTCACCACATGACAGGTACAAAAGAGAATTTGATTGATTTCGAAGAATTTGATGGAGGTAAGATTACATATGGAGATGGATCAAAAGGTAAAATCAGTGGAAAAGGTATTTTGAATCTTGAAGGTTTTTCAAAATTGCATAATGTGTTTCTAGTTGAAGGTTTACGTGCAAATTTGATTAGTAGCAGTCAATTGTGTGATGATCATTTGCATTTCCAGTTTAATAAAGATTCATGTAAAGTTTTGATGATTCTAATTCCTGTGTCATGAAATGTAAGAGATCTATCGATAACTGTTATTTAGTTGATATCAAATTTGTTGCATACAATGTGCATGTTGATGACATATCTTATGGCATTAAAAACATGGGCATGTTAATTTTAAAAATCTTTTGAAACTTGCAAAGTTTGACTTTGTTCGTGGTCTACCTTCTTTGAGTCAAAATGATAACGTGGTGTGTGGTACATGTTAAAAGGAAAAACAAACTTGAGTATCACATAAGATGTCTCAACATTCTGGAACATCAAAATGCTTTGAACTTGTTCCTATGGATCTTATGGGACCTATTGAAGTTGAGAGTCTTGGTAGAAAGAGATATTCATTTGTCTTAGTAGATGATTTTCACGATTTACATGGATTGAACTTTTATGTGAAAAATCTGAAACTTTTGATTCATTTAAGAACTTGTACAAAACATTTAGAACGTCTTACAATGTCAAAATTGCTAGGATTCATTTTGACCATGGTAAGGAATTTGAAAATTCCTATTTTCATCTTTCTTTGATAAAAGGGAATTTTACATGAGTTCTCTATTCCTAAGAAGCCTCAGCGGAATGGGATTTTCAAAAGGAAAAATAGAACTTTACAGGAAATGGCTCAAGTTATGCTAAGTTCTAAACATCTTTTTAAGAGATTTAAGGTTGAAGCTCTTAACACGACATGTTACATATTTAATAGAATGTATATAAGATCTGGGAGTATGATAACGTCATATAAAATTTTAAATGGAAGAAAACCCAATCTTAAATACTTTCATATTATTGGATATATATGTTATGTGTTATATGATAAAGATCAACGAGCAAAGTTTTACTCAAAAAGTGATAACACAATTTTTCTTGGATATTCTCTTAATAGTAGAGCATATAGAGTTTTTAACTTGAGGTTGCATACTATTCAAGAATCTGTGAATATTATCTTCGGTGATTTTTCTGATATTGCAGGTAAAATTCAAGAAGATGATATCTCTAGGTCAGTATTTTTATAACCAGATCAGAGATCAAATCGGTGACTCTAACAGTTCGAGGTTCAACCGGAAAAAACAAAAATCATCTACTTTTAATAATATTTCTTTATTAATATTATTTTACATTAACATATATAATTTATTTAATTTTTCATAGCCCAATTAATGCCAAAGTAATGGCCCATTTTTTGGCAAGAATATTTTAATTCTAGAGCCCAATACTTCAACGTAAAAGGCTTGAGTTAGATGTTTTCTTTCCAAAATAACATTTCTTTCTATCCAAGAATATTTGAGCTCTCTCCCCATAAAAAGATTTTGGAAGTTATTCATAGCCCGTCACGCCCTCTTCTCGTCGGATCCTTAGTTCGCTGCACTGCGTACTCGCACAACTCGTCGTGTTTTGCCCACATCGCGCTGCTATTAAGAGCCAATCCATCATTTGAGATATAAATTTTAATTTATTTTATAGGTTCTCTAATGTTCTAAATATCTCAGATCTACTTTATGAAATAAAAAAGGATAGAGTTTTGAATATTTTTATCTTTTACTTATTTACTGCGCTTCTACTATGTCGGTCAGTCAACCCAAGGGCAAAGCACTGATTTTATTTTATTAAAAAAATGAATCAGTGGTTTCCAATTTTGACGATTCAGCTGGTTTATCCGGTTCTGACTGGTTTTTCCCATACTATTGCTCTAATTGAGTCAATTCGGTTGTTACTTGCAATTGCTGGTTACAAGTTATAAAATTGCATCAGATGGATGTTAAAGGTGCATTTTTAAATGGCATTTTGAATGAATACGTTTATATTGCTCAACCTAAAAGTTTTGAAGATCCTAATTATCCATAACATGTTTATAAATTGAAAAAAGTTTTGTATGGATGACCTTGGTATGTGAGACTCATTGAATTTCTTCTTGAATATGATTTTATTAGAGGAGAAGTTAATTGTACTTTATTTATCATATATAAATGTGATCATTTAGTTAATTGTACCTCTTGATAAGTTTGTGAAGTCAATGTCTTCAACATTTGAAATGAGCATTGTTGGTGAGTTGAACTTATTTTTTGGCTTGCAAATAAAACAGATGCATGATGGTATATTTATCTCTCAAAGTAAGTATGCAAAAAATCTCATGTCTCATTTTGGTCTTGACTCTGCTAAACCTATGAAAACACCTATTTTAGGATCATCGCAGAAATTATGCAGGGAGAGTGTTGGGGATGACGTTAACAACACTCTATATCGATCCATGATGGGTAGTCTTCTTTACCCTACCACTAGCCTACCTAATATAATGTTTAGTATTTGTTTGTGTGCAAGATACCAGGCTAATCCTAAATTGTCCCATTTCAATGCTGTTAAACGTATCATACGATACGTTACGGGAACACAAGATCTTGGATTGTGGTACACAAATGATACAAATCTGAATTTGGTAGGTTACAGTTACTCCGATTAGGAAGGAGATGAAGATGATTTAAAAAGCACGAGTCGTGGATGTGTCTTTTTTGGGAATAATTTGGTGTCATGGAACAGTAGAAAGTGGAATTGTGTCTCTTTATCTACTGCCGAAGATGAATACGTAGCGAATTTAAGTTTCTGTATTCAACTCCTTTAGCTAAAATAAATGATTGCAGACTATGGGTACGCATCTGACATTCTTAATATTTTATGTGATAATACAAGTGCCATAGATATTTTAAAAAATCCTGTACAACATAGTCGTACAAAGCACATAAGTATTAGACACCACTCTATTCAGGATTTAGTTGAGAAAAATATAATCAAGTTAGATTACATTCACACTAAGCACCAACTTGCAGATATTTTTACTAAGGCGTTAGATTTTCAAAGGTTTTCAAATCTTCAAAAATATCTTGGACTTTGTAAAATTCGAGTCGTTTCAATCCAGATATTTTTTTTCTTCTTTCCTGCATTTTTTTAAAAAATTATTTCTTTTAATCTTATCTGTTGTTAACCTTGATATAATTATCTTTTAAATTTATGATTTCTTGCATTGACTACCCAATCCTAAAAGAATTCGATATGAAAAGGATTATCAATAAAACACTAAGTCGAAAAGGTGGTTGCTAATGAATAAAAATAATAAGGAAAAGAAATGGTGTATAATCTTGTCACTGAGTAACTAGGTTCATAGCGATGGCTACGACGATGCATTCTTTTGAAAAGGTAATGAGAAAGTGCACCTATATTCGTTTATTGCTGAGTAACTTGGGGCACGACAGTGGCTACGACGATGCTTTCTTTTCAAAAGGTGATAAATTGAATATTTTATTTTTCCAAAAATAAATTGGATGTACTAAAATTTTTGGTGTCATCGTTGAAATTTAAAAATTTTAAGATAATTTATTCATGGTTTATATATTTATCTTTTTTGTGATTTTAATTATTCTTCTCTTCTTTTTAAAATCTACGTGGTTGATGAGTGTGTAAATTCACGTATTTTGAGCTCTGATTCTTGTGATAATGATGTATGATTTGATCCTAAGTGGAGATAAATCGAGATATATAGTAGAAAGTCACTAATTTGATGTGTTTGAGACCGTTTCAGTGGATTCTCAAAGGAAAATAGGACAGAAGTGCTCGAAACCGAAAGAGGAGGAAGTTAGCACTTGGTTCGAGAAAATGGAGGGTGGTTCGACCACCAGTTTGGGTCAAACCAGGCGCCGGAAGTCAGCAGAAGAGAAGTTAGACCATGATGATGTGGCTCGACCAGGTGTGATGGTCGAATCATGGTCGAACCAAAAGTCTAAAGACAAGCAGTTGTGGTTCGACCATGAAGCTTCTGGTTCGACCAGCTGTTCGAGTCGAACCAGCCACCAGCCAGTTCATTACAGGCCTGTTCGACCAGGCCATGTGTGGTTGAACCAAGGGTTTTGGTCGAATCATTACGCGAGAAACTTCAAAATTTGTATTTTTATACCTTCAGTACGTGTTTTCGCTCAAAAAGTCCATCCAAGGTCCATAAGGAGAGCTAAAGTTATAAAAGGAAGACCTTACGCAGCTGAGAAAATGGACGATTCACCACCTTCATTACACACAACATCCGAAAGTCTACACTATCCTATGGAACTGTAGAGAGAGATTCATCTGTCGAATCAAGTGAGAATCATCTGAAGATTCAAGACGGAGAAAGACGCAACGGCGCCCACATCTAGGGTTTACTTCGCATCTTAATTTATCTTGTAATTTTCAAGACTATGGGTAAGATCTATCCAACCACCACAATTGTTCTTCGATCAATCATGGGCTAAAACCGCTTCGGTAGTTCTAGGGTTTATGAAGGTTTTATGAGTTAATAAATCTTCCGTGTATATACTCCGTAAAACACTACTTGGGGTTTATTTTATATAAGACTATGCATTTTTAATTCATACTTAAAGTTGTTTTGTGCATCATTAATTGTTATGTAGAGTCTGAATACATATCTTGATTATTGATTAAGTGCATTCACTGCTGAGTAGGATTACATATTATGAAATGATGGGACTCCGAAGTATCATTAGAACTATCTTATATAAATACTTGTTAATTGAATCTTATTCGGGTTAATAAGTAGGATAAAGAGAATAACTTCATAGTACCTATAAAGAGAGATCATATCGGGTTAGAGTACTTAGTGCACGAGAAATAATTTATACTGATAGTACCTAGAAAAGGGGGTGAATTATATCTCATGCTCCAAGGATATTCACACGTGTCACAGGCTTATTTACTTGTATCTATAGAGTATATTTGCATGGTTTAGTGATACGTCTAGACTCCGTAAGGTAGAGTCAGACATTGATACATGGAAGAGAAATTAATAAATAAAATTAGATGGCCCGAAGAACTACCTAATCTCTCACTTATTCACTTTCGTTTTATCTCTACTGCTTGTTTATATTAATTGTTCTTTTAATTATTTATTTATTGATTACTTAATCACCACAACTATATTGCTATATTAGTCTTAATAAATTAGATTATAATTAAACTGATAATAATACATCATTTGGGTTCGATAATTACTTGGTCGCTTATCAAAGCTACAATAGCTTCCTTCACACTTGGGGATTATTATCGTGTATTGAGAAAACGCTCATAAGTGGTGGTTTAAGATTTATGTGCTTTATAATTATCCTAATTTTTAGGATATTGTTGATATTGTTAAGATATTTTTGAAAATTTGATATTTATCCACTTTTATTACCATATTTAAATAGTTGAACTTTTTATTATTCTTTTCTTATTTTTTCTCGTGACTAGTTTCACCTCGATATTTCTTTCTTCTCCACCACAAATACAGACCAGTTGACGCTGATCGTGAATTATGTCACCCAAGCCGTAATCTATTCTCTCCAATCCACCCAACTTTCGTCAACTCTATCACCGATGCTCCCTCTATTAACTTCTGTGATAAATTCCCAAGCTTCAAATCCATCTGGTACAAACTTCTTACGCACAATCCTATGGATGTTGATTCTATTGCTCCTGTCCCGAATAGTCCTGTATCTTTTTAGTATTACTAAATTATCACAAATGGTCCATTAAGTGATACTATGAGAATTTTAATATAATGTGAGAAATTATAATTTTTTTCGGTCAAATTATCACATTTGGTCCTTTAAGTTTTTTGTCAAATTATTACAAAAACCGCATTTGGTCCTTTAACTATTGAAATTTTCAATTTTAGTCCATCTTTGTTAGATTTTAGTCTCTCAGGATCAAAATTGGACTGAAAGGACTAAAATTGGATAAAAAATGACTAAAATTGAAAATTTCAAATGATACAAGACTATTTGTGGGTTTAGTAATACTTAGTAGACCATTTGTGATAATTTCTCAATATCACACTTCCATTGCTTACTCAAACTCCACTCCTCAAAAGGTTGTCTCTTCTCGTTCTAGAGAAAACTCTTTCCCTTCGCAGAATTCATTTCCACTCAAAAGAAAATAAAAAAAAATCCTGTTTCTAGTGTTGGAAAATCTCCAACAGCTACTCCTAAGGAATCCTCATCTGTACACTAGCCACACTGTTCAAATAGACTCCATTAGTGTCCACCGAAATTACCCCTACCTTTTTTGACTAAGCAGAAGATAATACTCCGCACCACTGAAATTTCCAAATCCAAATCATCTATAAGGTATGAGACAAATCCATCTGAAAATAAATTTGGTCCTAATCTGGACGTTGCTAGCAGTCAGAATTTTGCGGCAGATTTCGGTATACAAAATTCTGATTCAGAATCAAAAGTCAGAAAGTTTACTGATGGCGCTGATGATCAGAATGATGTAGAGATCGACTACACTGATTCAGATTTTGAAATTACTCCGGATATTGACCCACATCTCTACTTACAGAAGGTATTAAATCTTGGAACTCTCTTTCTGTACGTCCGATTTTTCTTGAAAAAGTGATAGATGTAGAACTTTTTAAAAAATATAATCTAGATGTGTTTTTGAACGAAAGACATTTTTTGAATACAGTGGTCGAAGTCAGTGGGTATGTTGAGGATATTGTGAAGGAGTTTTATGCTAACTTTGCTGAATCGATACTTGAAAAGTGATCTTAAAATGTGGCAAAATTTATCTTCGTGGTAAAGTTTGTCATCTCAGCTAGTTTTATAAATAAGTATTTTAATGTTCCAACTCCTAGGGAAAATGATGGCAAGCTTGACATGGATGATGTTGCAAGGGTGTTGATAGGAGGTGTTCTTTAAATGCCGTTCTTCATAAGATTCTTATTCAGAATTGGTTGCCTTCATCAAACTCTAGTGTTGAGACATTGAATCAGGTTACTCCACTTTATAAACTCTATACTCATGTCCTATTGATTTTGGCTACTCGATCTACTTTAAATGACAACATTTGGTCACAAAGGTTGAAGGTATCATCTTTTAGCTCTTTAAATGTCGTTCTTCATAATATTGTTATTCAGAATTGGTTGCCTTCATCAAACTCTAGTGTTGTGACATTGGATCAGGCTACTCTACTTTATAAACTCTATACTCGTCCTATTGATTTTGTTGTCTTGGTCATTAATAATATGTTCAAGTTTGCTAATATGAGGACGAAGACTAGTATTCTTCCTTATCCCTCTCTGATTTGGAATGTCCTGACATCAAATGGTTTTTCTAAAAAATCTTCATATTCTTTTTTAACTTTTGAGAATTTTGGGATTCTTTCATCTTTGCTTAAGGGTGGTTAATGAGAGTGAAAATAAGCGTGTTTTAGTGTCCAATCTAACACCTTTTTAATGGGAATTGATGTTATATATTATCACAAGTGTCTTATATTTGATATATTTGAGAAAAATGAGCACTTGTGGTGTTTTATTTATTTTAGGTGGAAAAAAGATCAAAAGTGCAAAGTTTGAGAAAAGGTGCAACTTGTGCATGAATGCTGAAAAATGCACGACCAACATGTGTGATTTTTCTGTGTTTGTGTGGAGCTCTAAACTGGAAGTGTGATACATGGTTGAAAATCAACAGAAGAGATGACCATTTTGGCATAAGGAACACTTCAATTGGAATCCAAATGAGGAAGTTATGATAAAAATAATGACGTCGCGCGAGCCATGCAGAACAGAACAACTATGCCACTTTGCATGACATGTTATACATTCAATTGTTTGAGTTTCTATAAGTTCTTTATATTTATAGAAAGCCAAGGAATAGAGGATTGCGTGAGTGCAAGAATCACTCAAATCGGAGCTCAGATATGGAAGTTATATGCGAAATAGTGACAATGCGCAAGCTGGTTCGACCACGACACAAGTGGTTCGACCACTGGTTTGGGTCGAACTAGAAGCTAGATAGTGCGTTAAATCGTCGATTTTGATTCGACCATGGTTCGACCAAGCCTATAGGTCAAACTAAATACCTGGGACATGTCCAAATCTATATTGTTACACCCCTAGTGCATGTTTCTGCGTGTTTTTATTTTAAAAAGCCCATCCAAGGTCCATAAGGAGAGCTTACAAGTATAAGAGAGGATGTAAATCACACCAAGGGAAAAGACCGCAACACAATCATCCACACCCCTCAAGGGGGGGTCAACCCCCAACCATCATCCACATCCTTTCCTCCATCCATTCATCACTTTGAAGATTCGTCTACTGAATCAAGAGGAGAACCAAGAGGAGGATTCAAGACTGGGAAGGACGCGATGACACCCACATCTAGGGTTTTATTTTTTTCCTAATTTATCTTTTATATTCTGAACATATGGGTAAGATCTATCCAACACCTATAATTGTTCTTTGCAATGTCATGGGCTAAAAGCATATTGGTAAATTTAGGATTTGGAAGGTTTTATGAATTAATTAAACTCTCTTGTGTGTCCTCCGTACAACACTACTTGGTTTATTTTATATACGATTATGCATTTTTAATCCATATTCAGAGTTATTTTGTGCATACTTAACTGTTAGAGTCTGAATGTTCATCTTGGTTATTAATTGAGTGTGTTCACCACTGAACAGGTTTCCATGTTATGATTCTAAGTGAGGGGACTCCGAAGCTTCATTAGATCTATCGTATATGAATGTTTATTAATTGAACTGAATTCGGGTTAGTAAGGAAGATAAAGAGGGTAATTTTATAGTACCTATAAAGGGAGATCATATTGGGTTAGGTTCCAGACATGGGAAATAATTGATACTGGTAGTACCTATAAAGGGTGATCATATTGGGTTAGGCTCCGAGGTTATTCAGACATGTTACACGCATATTTGCTTGTGTCTATAGAGTAGATTTGCATGGTTTAGTGATTCTTCGATAATCCACAAGGCAGAGTCGGCCTGCACTTGAGAGGAAAGTTAAGTAGTAAAATTGAATTACCCTAAAGCTACCTATTCTTCTACTTGATCCACTTTTGTATTTTTCTAGTGTTTATTTTATTTTAATTTTTATTTAATTTTATTATTAGTTAATTAGATAATTATTCTCAAACTTTATTGTCACTTGTCTTAAATAATTTAGTTAATAATTAAATTGATAATACGCCATCCTTTGGGTTCGATATTTAACTTTATCGCTTGCTTAAGCTACAACTGATATCCTTCATACTTAGGGATTAATTTTGCGTACAAAGAAAATGCGCATCAAGTTTGCGGCGCCGTTGCCGGGAACGGCTGTTATTATTAGTTTATTATTTATAGTTTGATTAAGAATTTTATTTGTGATTATTTATTTCTATCTAACCTTAAATTTTTCTGAGGTACTTGTGCACTAGGAAAAGAAGAGGAAAGAAAGTAAGAAGTAACACATAGAGCTTAACATGATCGGAGTAAGGCAGAATCCATAGAATATTACCATACGTGAAATTTTCACGAACTATGGAATCAGTAACATGGGGTTCATAGGAGCAAGGGGGGAAGATGATGATTTTGAGATACATCCTGCTCTTATTAACATGGTAGAGAAGAATCTCTTTTCTGGAGGTTATTTTGAATATCCATATCAGTACCTCAAAAGATTCCTTGGTTATGCAAACACTCAAAAGGGAGCTGGAGCTAATGATAATGCTAGGCGGATCGCCCTATTCAAGTTCTCTTTGATTGATAAGGCAGAAGCTTGGTAGGAGACTCTTGATCCAGCAGATTGCACTACATGGGACCAATTGCAGCAAATGTTTTTGGAGAGATACATACCACCTCAAGGATCTTAAGAATGAAGCAAGAGATCACCCAATTTGTTATGAATCAGGGTGAGAAACTTTATGAGGCATGGGACATGTTTTAAGAGATGCTCAGGAGATGCCCAAAGCATGGAATGTCTAAGGCTCAATACATATATAAGTATCTTCTACTATAGATTAGATTGTGAGTTGCGTGTTTTTATTAATGCATCATCAGATGGAGCACTATTATCAAAGACAACACTTGAAGCAGAAAATTTGTTCGAAGATATTTCTATGAATTCACGTGACTAGCCTACTGAAAGAGTTAGAGGAACTTATTTAGTGGGTAAAGTGGCTCAGGTTGAACATCAAGTGGTGAAGCCGAATAGGGATGATGAGATTGTCTCTAGCCTAGCAAATATCAACAAGCTACTAGAGTTCCAGCAGAAGAAGATTGTAGAGTTGACAGAAATGGGGGCCTAGTATCCAGCAGTAAGAAGTGAAGAGTGTTGAAGATACCTTCAATCGACACATGGTAAGGAATGATGTAAGGGTTGACCGCATCGAGGCTACTATGAATGCTAAGCATGCAGATGTATCTAAGCAGCTGAATGACCTTACTTTGATGATGGGGCAGATGGCCGGGATCGTGAATCAATTTATACAAATGTTAGAGAAAGGAATGTTCCCATCTCAAGGTATAACTAACCCAAAAGAATGCAAAGCCATCACGTTGAGGTCTAGAACACAGTATGAGGGACCAATGATGCTGGAAATGAAAATTTTGAACTCCAGAAGCTCAATTCGACTAGGATTCGACCAAGTTAGAAGGTCGAACCACATCCAGGAGGTCGAACCAAGCACCTGGGCAACCTCCGAAGCATCCAGATGGACGGTTCGACCAGGACCACCTTGGTTCGACCAATTCTGAAGGTTGAACCATGGTCAAACTAGCCTGTCTGTGACCTCTATTTTTTCTGATGTTTGGTTCGACCAAAACCTACTTGGTTCGACCAAACCCTTTAGTCGAACCACGGTCAAACTAGCCTGTACGAGAGATGTTGAATTTTTTTAAGACCGGTTTAACCACGACAGTCACAGTTTGACCAAACCCCTTGGTCGAACCATGGTCGAACCAGCCTGTACTGAGGAGTTTGAACTTTCTGAAGCCTGGTCGACCACAACACACCTACTTTGACCAGCACTCATTGACGAACCGAGGTTGAAATATCACGTCCAACACCATATTTCTTGCAGAATGCCTTACTTGATGTTAATGCTACTCTAGTGTCATCCCAAGGGCAGAATACTGAGCTTATATTTGAGAAGATGTGGGAGAGAGCAAAGAGGTTGAGATCCAAGAAGCTTGGACTACAGATGGACAATGAAGATGTGGTTTTCTCTGTTGATCATGCAATGAAAATGCCCATGGAGAATCAATCATGCAAGAGCATAGATATGATTTCTAACTTGTTTAATCTTGATTTTAATAGGACAGATGACTTTGAAATTGAGTGGAAGATTGACAAGGAGGAGTATAGACAGCCATGGGAGGAAGAAAATTCTGAGGATCATATTTTTGTGACCAAAAAATGTGAGGTGCGGTGTGTAGATAAGAAGAGAGAAAGAAAGTACTTGAAGGTGAGGATGAGAGAAGACCGCTATCTGATCTAGTAGTTCGAAAAGCGGTATTCCGTTGTGACTCTCCGATGTTTAACATGAGCGCATGTTGGGGGCTTGCCCTTTCGTTTTATTTCTTTATTGTTTCCTTCATGTGAGTGAGGAGTTTTATATTTGAAATGCTCACGTTTCGGAAATTACATCTCTTTTCAAACTTAGTTTCGACTTACATTTTTACTAAGTTTGGGGGGTGTGATGTACTTACCTCATCTTATGAGCACTGAAGAGTATAATTTAATTTTACCTTTCGTTGGTTGTTTGTTTGTTAGGAGGTTGATTTTTTGCTACTTATTAATATTTTAACTGGTGTTGATATGTCGATTTTTTGCAACTTACCTAATGTTTAGTGTGTCGTGTTGGTGTTCTAGTGTGTGGAGTTGATTATATAGTCAATTGAGTCTTTCTCATAGTTCTCTTATTTTATCATTGATGAATCATGTGATGATGAGTGTGATTGAGCTTTGATGATAGAAAAGGTAAAAGAGTGGCAAGATGAGTTCTACACTAAGGCTTTGACCTGACCAAGTGGAACAACTCGAGGGGCTCGTGCATACGTTTTGAAGGAGAAAAGAATCAAGTGCCCTCGTTTCCTTATTCTAATTTTATGTATGCTTTTAATTCATGAGAGTGGAAGGATTGAGTTTTTGGTTTTTGTGATCCACATGAGCTTATATTTTTTAAATTGTGCCTAAAACTCATATGCTCTTGAAATTGATGAAGGAAGTGTACTTGAGTTATATTATGGTATAAAGTTCTATGTATACTTGTGGGATATTACTTACCATGGAAAATGCTCTGTTACTTGTTAAAAACCCATGTGATTTTGAGCCTCGTTGATCTTGTTACATATTCACATGATATATTTCTTTCTGGTGAGTATCATTCTTGTGTGTGTATTCTAGAACTTGCCTCTTATCTTATTTGAAACTACATGTGTGTTAAATGATGGGAAATGATTTTATGCCATTCTTGAATTTATGAGTCACTTAACAAATAATTCCCTACCGAATGATGTTTATCCGTAGTTAGCCCCACTGAGCCTAAAAACCTCATTCTTTGGCAGCGTACGAGAAATAACCACTTTGAGCATCTGAATTTTTTTTAGCCTTGATTCTATCATGACGAGAATTAATGGCTTTTCAAAGTGTGTTGATGGAGTTTGATAACAGTTTGGAAAGGAATGAAATTGGTGCTGAAAAAGTGATCGAAGCTTGAAAATGCATCTAAAGAAAACCATGGAGTAGTGCTTAAATCTAGTACTCCATTGAACTAAATACCCTAGGGTAGTGCTTAAATCTAATACCCTATGGAGGATGTACAAGGTAGTGCCCGAAACTGGTACCTCGAGAGAATATATAAAAAAAAGGAAAGAATGTTGTGCTTGAAAAAAAGTGAAAGAGTTGAGGAGGATGTTGTGCTTAATTGAAGTGAGTAAGAAGAATGAAAGATCATGATGTAATGCACACTTGATTGATCCAAGTTTTGAGTCACTTATCTATATATTTCCTACCTTAACCAAAGAGCCAACATTACATCCAAAATAAAAGTCATTTTTTATCCCATTGCCAAATCATACTTTTAGTGGTAAAGAGTTTGAGATATTTGACAAGCTTATGTTTACGCATGTACTTAAATTGAATCTGAGCATAAACACATTAACACATAAGTGTACATCTTTTACACTTAAGTGCGAGTGATATATAGTTTCCGTGAGAACATGTGAATGGAGCATTTGAATTGGTGGTGATTGTCTTATCCTGTATGATATGAATTGATTATTACATATAATGAGAGTTGCATGACCTAAGTTGAGGACAATTGTATTGTGCATGGCATGTTAGTCTTAGTCCTTGTTTCCCTGCTAATTTTCTAACTCTCTTTCTCTTTATTTTAATTTTATTGCCTCAGGACGAGCAACGGGTAAGTTAAGGGGATTGATGAGAGTGACAATAAGTGTGTTTTAGTGTCCAATCTAACACTTTTTTTATGGGAATTGATGTTATAAATTAGCACAAGTGTCTTATATTTGATATATTTGAGAAAAAATTGCGCTTGAGGTATTTTGTTGTGTTTTAGGTGGAAAAATGATCAAAAGTGCAAAGTTGGAGAATAGGTGCAACTTGTGTATGAATATGAAAAATGCACGTCTAACTTGTGTGATTTTTTTGTGTTTTTGTGGAGCTCTAAACCGGAAGTGTGATATATGGTTGAAAATCCACAGAAGAGTGGATCATTTTGGCATAAGGATCACTTCAATCAGAATCCAAACGAGAAAGTTATGATAAAAATTGTGATGACAGAACAGTTGTGCCATGATGCATGACTTGTTATACATTCAATTGTTAGAGTTTCTATGAGTTTTTTATAAGTATAGAAAGCCAAGGAACATAGGATCGCGTGAGCGCAAGAATCACTCAAATCGGAGCTTGGATGTGAAAGTTATACGCAAAACAGTGAGACTGCGCAATCTGGTTCGACCACAACAAAAGTGATTCGACCACTGGTTCGGGTCGAACCAGAAGCCTGAAAGTGCATTAAATCACCAATTTTTATTCAACCATGGTTCGACCAAGCCCATAGGTTGAACTAAATGCCAGGGACAGGTCCAAATCCATATTGTTAAATCCCTAGTGCGTGTTTCTGCATGTTTTCGTCTTAAAAAGCCTATCCAAGGTCCATAATGAGAGCTTACAAGTATAAAAGAGGATGTAGATCACACCAAGGGAAAATGCCACAACAAAATCATCCTACACCCCACAAGGGGGGATCACCCCCAACCATCATCCACATCCTTTCCTCCATTTATCCATCACTTTGAAGATTCGTCAGCTGAATCAAGAGGAGAACCAAGAGGAGGATTCAAGACAGAGAAGGATGTGATGATGCCCACATCTAGGGTTTTATTCATTTTCTAATTTATCTTTTATATTCCGAACATGTGGGTAAGATCTGCCCAACACCTATGATATTCTTCGCAACGTCATAGGCTAGAATCGTTTTAGTAGAGCTAGGATTTTGAAGGTTTTATGAATTAATTAAACTCTCTTGTGTGCCCTCCGTACAACACTACTTGTGGTTTATTTTATATATGATTATGCATTTTAATCCATATTCAGAGTCGTTTTGTGCATTTTTAACTGTTGAATAGAATCTAAATGTTCATCTTGGTTATTGATTGAGTGCGTTCACTGCTGAATCGGATTCCATGTTATGATTCTAAGTGAGGAAACTCCGAAACTTTATTAAAACTATCATATATGAATATTTATTAATTGAATTGAATTCGGGTTAGTAAGCAGGATAAAGAAGGTAATTTTATAGTACCTATAAAGGGAGATCATATCGAGTTAGGTTCCAGACGTGGAAAATAATTGATACTGATAGTACTTAAAAAATGGGGTAAAATTACATCACTTGCTCCGAAGTTATTCACATGTGTTACACACATATTTACTTGTATATATAGAGTAGATTTGCATGGTTTAGTGATGCGTCCATAATCAACAAGGCAAAGTCAGTCTGCACTTGAGAGAAAAGTTAAGTAGTAAAATTGGATTACTCTTGAGCTACCTATTCTCCTACTTGATCTACTTTCGTATTCTTCTAGTGTTTATTTTATTTTAATTGTTATTTAATTTTAGTATTTAGTTAATTATATAATTATTCTCAAATATTATTGTCACTTGTCTTAATTAATTTAGTTAATAATTAAATTGATAATACGCCTTCCTTTGTGTTCGATATTTAACTTGGTCAATTGTTTAAGCTGCAACTAATATCCTTCATATTTAGGGATTAATTTTGCATGCAAAGAAAACGTGCATCAGTGGTCATCTGTGTGATTTGCTATATTATTCAACTACTCCTTCTGTGCTCTCCTCTCAGCCTTGTTAGGTGTCAATAGTGTTTCATCGCCAATAAATCTTGCTCCTTACCAGTCATGGTGAAGCACTTAGAAAGAGTATTCTCTTGTACTTAGTGTTCGTGATCAGTTGAAAAGTTTGTTGCCTAAGAACAATGGGGGAGATGGTGGTGCGGGTGCTAGAATTTATAATGATGATGATGGTGCAGACGCAGATAATTCTGATGGCGAAGGTGCTGATTAGGAGTGATTATGAAGTTAATGGCTGATGCTAAAGACATTTGAATAGGTAGATATTTTATGGGGGATGTCGTATTTTATTTGAATTTTTCTATTATGTTTTGGATTTTAGACTATTGGTAATATTTAATATTTTTGGAGTTTATTTTATAGGTTTTGTATTTTTAATTATGGGGGAGTATGACTAATTCTTATTTTTATTTATTACGTTGCGTATTATGGGGGAGTATATTTTTTCTTCTGCAGGAAATGCAAAATGGGGAAGCTTGTTAAAAATTAATTTATTCAAATTTTCTATTTTTAATTATTTTGCTTTTCTTAGTTAATTTAATTTTAATTAACTTGTCTTTATTTTGTGGAGTAAGTTAGTTTCTATATGTTAGGAAAGAAAAAATCCTTCTTTCTTCAGCAGGAGAGAAGAATGTGGGAACGTGGAATACAAAAGACTTAAAATAGAAGCTGTTTCTTGGCCATTATAAAGAATTGATATGGTGATCACCGAATGAATTGGTGATTGGAGAAACTGGTATTAATACACGTTTAAACAAATATTTTCCCATGATATTAGGAAGATAAATATGGAATAAAATAAAAGAATCACTAACTATTCTTTACGTCCTAATTGATAAGAAACGTGTCAACTTCGATTGTTTCCCTTGTTACCCCCTTCAAGCGTTGTGTTGGATGAAGACATACGCAAAGCTTGGATCAGAGAAACTCAAAAGCTGGTCGGGAAAGGCTCTTCGTGAAGATGTCGGCAAGCTGAAGATGAGAAGGGACAAACCACGTTGTAAGCTTCCCTGAAGACACAAGCTCTCGCACAAAATGATAATCAAAGTCAATATTCTTAGCTCATTTTTGAGCAATAGGATTCTAGCTAAGGAATATAACACTCTTATTCCACTCTTCCACACAGATTTCTTTCTTCCAAAACCCCTCTTCTTTCTCGTTCGATTCCTTCATCACTATAGCAGCACAAATTCCTGATATTTTACCTGTTAATACTATGATTAACATGACACCAATAATACTTGACTCATCCACTTATCTCATTTGGCAAGGTCAGATACTACATATGGCTGAGTGTTTCAATATATAGCGTTTCCTCGATGGTAAGGCCGTTGCTACTTCGCCCACCATAACATCCGATTCTGATGAATCTTCTCCCAACCTCGCTTATCTCTTATGGTGGATGAAAGATCATAAGTTGTTGACTGTTATCTGGAACTTTCTCTTTACAAACGCCATAGCTGAGGTCATTGAGTGCTTGACGGGGCACTATGCGTGGACAACATTACAGGCTGCCTTCTCTGACTCCTCTGCCTCCCGCACACATCACTTACATGAGGAGCTTCTCTCACTTATGCATGGTGATCAATCCATCGAAGAATATGTCAGTAAATTCAAAAGGTTGTGCGATCAATTATCTACTAATAATCGTCCGATTGATAATTCCAACAAATGCCACTAGTTCGTGCACAGATTAGAAAGTCAGTTCAACTCTTTTGCAGATTCACAACTCACTCTTACTCCTTTGCATGCATTACGTATTCTCTTGCATCAGGTTAAACAATTTGAGTCCATGCTTCGTACTATGGATGGCATGCCTGTTTCATCTGCTGCTTTCTCGGCTGAACGAGGTTGGTCGAGAAATGGGTAGCACTCTGGTGGTCGTTATGATTCCAGTTTGGGTGGCAACCGATCTGCTAGACACTGTTCTAGTGGTGGTCATGGTTATTTTAGTGTCAAGGGACGTGGACATGGACATGGTGGAAAATCTGGTCAGCCTTCAAACTCAGGCAGTGGTCATGGTAATTTTAATGGCAAGAATCGCACTTACACATCTCGTTATTAAATATGCCATGTGGATCACTATGAAGAAAAGTGTCCCCAATTTCTCACTGTCCGTAGTTGTATTCCTGCTGCTCATTTGGCTCAGGCGTTCAAAGCATCATGTAATGTGACTCCTCTGGACTCTGATTGGTATCTCGACTCTGATGCCTCTGCTCATATGACGAATCATCATTTAGCCCTTGACTCCTATGAGCCTTACTCTGGTAATGGATTTATTATTATTGGTAACGGTAATTCTTTATCTATTTCTCATATTGGCTCGAGTAATTTAATTTCTGAAATTAAATTATTGGACGTGCTTGTTGTTCCTCATATTACGAAAAATCTATTACCTATCAGTAAATTGACCTCTGACTATCCTGTTGATATTATCTTCTCTGACATGTTTTTTAAAATTCAGAATCGAGTAACCAAAAGAATCCTGGCTCAAGGTAGATGTGAAAAAGGATTATATTTACTTGATCGCGGTTTTCCAGCTTTAGTTGCGGCTCTCCGTTGTAAAGCTTTGAAGGCTAGTTTTTCTTTATAGCAGTTACATCTGGGGCATGTTCCTTTTATTATTATTTCACTTTTAAATAAATTAGGACATTTATCAGTTACGTAATTATTGCCAGATTCTGGTATGTGTTCTAGTTGTTAGTTAACTAAGAGCAAACATTTGCCTTTTGATTTAAATTAAAAATATGCTACTGCTATGCTTGACTTAATTCACTGTGATTTGTGGGGTCCTGCATCCCTTTCTACTTCTGATGGTTATATGTATTATGTGACTTTTGTGATGCAGGCTATAAATGCCCGAACTTAACTCCACCTCAAAACCATGGTCAAGAGTAGAGGTTTTCCCCGCCACATTTATACCCACAACATTTGCCCAGCACATCTGATGTGGGTCGTGTCATGAACGAAGTGCAAAGACACGCTGGAATAGTAAGATATGTCATTAATATGTTATGATTAGAATATTTTATAATAATGTTATGATTTATTTCCTTTTATTTATATTTGTCTTTAATATGTTAGATCCTTTTATCACCTATAAATAAGTGATATTGTAATAAGTTTAGGAAGTTTAATTTTATTAAAGAAAAGTTTTGGTTAATCCCTTTTATCATGTTTTATTTGTATTCTTTCGGTTTTAAACTTGAATCAATAGATTAATACTCTTAATCGAGTTTCTGTCTACTCCTACGGTATTCTTGTGAGAATCAATGTTTGAGTATACATCTATCTCACTATTCCGGTATTCTTGTAGAATCAACGGATTAGTATTATTCTTGTGAGAATCAACATTTGAGTATACATCTATCCTGCTATTCTGGTATTCTTTGTAGAATCAACAGATTAGTATCTTATTTTAACGTCAATTAATACCTCTGCTACATCATTTTGTTGATGATTTCTTGAGGTTCACCTGTATTTATCCTTTACGAGTAAAATCTAATTTTTTTTACACTTTGGTGCATTTTCATAAATTTATCTGCATTCAATTTTCTCATACCATTAAAGTGTTTCAGAGTGATGAAGGTAATGAATTTTTTAGTACTCGAGTCCATGAGTTTATGTTTGTTAATGGTATTCATCATCGTTTGTCTTGTCCGTATACACCACAACAAAATGGCCGTGCAGAATGAAAACATCGCCATACTTCTGAAACGGTCTTTCCATGATGTTTAACTCTCATGCTCCTGCATCTTTCTGGTTTGATGCTTTTTCTACTGATGTGGATATCATTAATAGGCTATTGTCTTCCATTTTGCATGACAAATCGCCATTTGAAGTCTTATTTGGGCCTGCTCCAAATTATGCTCTTTTCTGACCTTTTGGTTGCTGAGTCTTCCCGTATTTAGGTGATTATGCAACTAATAAACTTTCTCCTCATAGTCACCCTTGCATTTTTTTGGGTTATAACAGTGTATATAAAGGTTTTCGTTGTCTGGATTCGGACTCATCTCGGATTTTCATTGCGAGGCATGCTCAATTTGATGAAACCTTATTTCTATTCTCCCGTGAGGCGAACTCCTCTTCACTTGGTAATTTGGATATTGTCAGTTTTTTGGATTAGGCATCTCTTCCATCTACACTAACTCGTGCACCACCATCGGTAATGACTCCAGCTACTTCGAGACTTACACCCAACCCTAATCTGCTCTTCTTGCAGATGACGATGGTATTATGGCTCCTGTTATACAGCCTCCTCTTCCTCCTCCTACCGAGCCTAATATTATGCATCAACCAGAACAGTCTGCTCCTATCAACCCAGTAGCCTTGGTTTCCCCACATGTTTTATATCCAATGGTTACTCGAGCTAGAGCAGATATCTTTAAAACTTGTTATCCAGTTAACTTATCGTCCACTGCTCTTCTCTCATCTCTTGTTGCTTACTTTGATACCATCTAAAGAAATGATATGGTGGTCACCGAATGAATTAGTGATTGAAGAAAATGGTATTAATACACGTGTATATAAATCTCTTCCCATGATTTTAGGAAGATAAATATGGAATAAAATAAAAGAATCACTAACTATGCTAATTACACGCTAATTGATAAGAAATGTGTCAATTTCGACTATTTCCCTTATTAGTCATAAAGGAATAAGTGGAGATATAGAGGATGGACATGATCTCCAAGGAAAGCCAAACGTGGGATAAACATGTTTGGAGAGCAAGGAACTTTTTACTGCTAGAAAAGGATCATTATCTTCTCACTTTAGATACACAGAGATCACACATTGAGAGATTTTAGTTTTGAAATTTTAGTTTTGGATATCATTCTTGATATTCCATCTATGAATCCTATGTCTAAGGATTTAGAATAGATTTTTTTTTCATGTTTGATTTTCGTGATTTATTTTTGTAATTGTCTTGAAGGTTTTAATAAGAAAGTTTTTCGCTAGTGAAGGCATCGTAAGTCATAAGACTTGTGAGAAAAATTAATTATGATTTTTTCTTTTCTATTCCGCCATGCTTCGTGTTGTATTCTGTGTCTCGACATCCTTTATGTCAAAACATTGATATATACATTCTACAATTTTTTATTTTTAATGCTCGTGCTTGTAGCCCATCCCAAAATCACATTTTTCAATCTGCGGTGCTCCCCCAGCATTTTCAAAATATATGACAAAGACTTATGTAAGATAGTCTCACGAATCTTATTCTATGAGACAGATTCTTTATTTTACCCATTCCCCACCTTTACAAAAGCCTTCTTTATTACCTGTTAATTATTTACATGAAATTGGCTAGTTGCATAATGGCTATTCAAGGCACAATTCCACCTAATCAATTTGGGTTCAAAACTTGGTTACTTTGTTGACTGCGCAAAATTTGGGTTCAAGTTTTTTTCATTACTTAGGTACATTTTATTAACCTATATTACTACTAAATACAATATCAAAATTATATTACTATACACTACAAATTGAACCTATCAAATATCACTTTTTTTTTGTCCATTACATATAGGTACATTTTATTAACCTATATTACTACTAAATACAATATCAAAATTATATTACTATGCACTACAAATTGAACCCATCAAATACCACTTTTAACCCCATTTAAGTTTAATTGTATTCTGTAATTAATTAACAATTAATCTCTCTATGAAAATAGGAAATAGATAATGGGTTAGTCAATCGTAGGCCAAACATTAAAAAATAGGTTTAATTGTATTGTATTCAAAATTAATTAACTAATTAATTAATGATATTACTATGATGTATCAGATTATATTAGGATAAGAAATCTTCATGATGTATTCAGAAATATTTAGATATTTTTTTTTATCCAAATTATATTATGATAAAAAAATCCTCACGATGTATTAAAAATTATTTACATAAAATATTTAAATAAGTATTCAGAATAGATATATTTTGGTATCCAAATTATATTAGGAATTAATACTTATAGGTACAAATTATAAGATAATATTACTACTAGATACAATGTATAAATTAAATTACTACTAGATGATCGTTGTCATTTTCACCTAAATTTTAGTGTCTTTATTTATGGATTTTTGGATGTTTTTATCCGTATTTGAGTGACTTTTGGTGGAGTTATTGCAATTATAAGAAATGTGGTTTGGATTGATTGAATTGTATAAATGAGCTTAAATGTGTGTAAAACAGGCCAAGAAATGAATAAAAATAGAATCCGGAGCGAAACAGAGACGGAAGAACAAGGCACACTTGGACATGGGCCATGTGCAGAATACGGCCCAGTTCGAAGTGGCTGTGTATTCACATCAGAAATTGCTACTCACCTAGGAGGAAGGTCGTATTCTGGCGCAAGAGTCGTGCGCTGCTGCACGCCCCGTGTGCAGAACACGGACCTGTAAGAAGAAGCTGTGTAATATCATCAGAAAACGCTACATGCCCATGACTGAGGCCGTGTAGCGCAGCTTGAGCCGTGTCTGGAAGCACGCATAACACATCGAAGTAGATGTGCCCTACACGGGCCGTGTAGGTGCAAAAATCAGTGCAGTTTTGAGAAAGTTTTGGATGCTTCTAGAAGATCCATTAGTGATATAAAAGTGTGACTTGTGCAAAATTTGAAGAGAGAGATCATAATTAGAGCAGTTACACACACTCCACACCACATTTTCACACACTAGATCCATTAGTTCCATCTCCATCCATTAGATCCATCCAAGTCCACTTGATCTTCAACAATCAATCCATCAATCCATCATCCAATCCATCCATCTACCATTTGAGAAGAGGAAAGCATCAAAGATTAAAGGAGTTAGCATTTTGAAGAGAATGAAGGTTTCTCCATGAAAGGGAAGTCAATCTACTTTTCATTTGTTGATTTCTTCTCATTTTGGCTCAAATGGAGCAAGCCTTTTATTGTAATGAGTTAAACACAATGTGTAGTGGCTAGTCCTATAGTAGGGCTTATCATATGAATGGTTGAGATGAAGAGTTAGATGTGTAGAACTTGAGTAGTGAATTGAGTTAAATTGTGGATTTCCTTTTATGATATATGAATCATGTTTTATTCAATACTTGTGTGATTAAATTCTCTATTCATAGTGTTAGGATGGTCATTCCAATGTTATGAGTGGATGTTTAATTGAATCATATATTAAAATGTGCATGTATGTTAGTGTGAGGGGAGGTAAGTCATACCCTTCTTATACTTAAAACATTCATAGAGGGACACTTAAGAAGTTGAGTGAAAAGAACCAACTTATGATCATAGTATTTTAAGGGAATTGAGATTAAGATCAATCCTAGAAGATTTAGACATGTAAAATAGTCTAGAACCTAATTGCCTTAGCCATAGGGATTAGGGGTAAAAACATCATTGTTTTTAGTCCACAAATTAATGAAGTTTACTATCAAGAGTTATGCATATCTAGCTAGAGTCTTAACCATGATTATGATTAGCCTTGCTCTCTTCTTAAGTGAATTCTATCTCCATTTCATTCATCATTTGTTCGTTGCTTGATCGTTTACATTGTTAAGTTTGAATTCTTAGTTAATTGAGTAGAATAATAAGTAGTGGTCTAAATACCAAACCTTCAATCTATCATTCTTATAAAGTATAAATCAATGGAAAAACCGGATACAATCATGAGTTTACTTTCCCTTGGGACGACATACTTATAAATTCTGTTACTTGGTCACACGTGTACAGCAACGATAGAGTCTCTTACTCTTAAACATTTATAAGAAATGCAACTAAGAACATGGCGCCACTTACCGGGAAATGTTAAACTTTTGGTTGTAACAAGTTTGAAGTTGATTAGTTTTGATAAGGATATTTCTTTTATTTGTTTACTTGTTTACTTATTTTGGTTACTTGGAGAACTAATCAGAAAATTCTTGTAGGTACATGCGAACTCGTTCAAGGTCTCAATCTATTGAACCTTTGAACTTGGAATTGGAATCTACTTTAAGAAGACAAAGAAAAGTGTTGGAGCTTACAGAGGAAATTATGGAAGACGCAAGGGATAATACAAACATGGTTGATGAAGAAGGCAATTTGAGGAATTTTCAAGGGGGTGATCACGTGCGAGGAGGACATCATAATCCGGAGATTGTGCCACAAGCTAATGCTCAACAAGTTCACTTGCATAATCAACAATTACAAGTGACCATTCAACACTTGATGGCACAACAAGAAGCAAGGGATAATCCTCCGGTGGTGCAAAATCAACCCCGTGGAAATGGAAACAATGGAGCGGGAATGAATATCCATGATCATTTCCAACCGCAAGAATAGGCCCACCGTTGAATGTGAATAATTTTGAGATAAAGACGGGGTTAATCAACATGGTGCAAGCAAATCAATTTGGTGGTGGTGCAATGGAGGATCTGAATGCTCACTTAGCCCAATTTACGGAGTTTGCTAATACAATCAAGATAAATGGGGTAAGTGAGGATATTGTTAAAATGAAGTTTTTCTCGTTTTCATTGAGAGATAGAGCTAAGGCATGGTATTATACTATACCACCGGGATCCTACACCCCATGGAGAGAGTTGGCACAAAGATTCTTGAGCAAGTATTTTCCCCCGTCAAAGATGTTGCATCTCAAAGGGCAAATCTTTCAATTCAAGCAAATGCCACTTGAGACATTTAGTGAAGCATGGGATCGATTTAAAGAGATGCTAAAGAGGTGTCCACAACATTTCTTTCCCGAAGATCAACAAGTGGGATTTTTCTATGCCGGATTAAATGAGAGTGAACGAATACTTGTTGATTCTTCATCGGGATGATCTATATTGGGGCAAACTTTGAAAAGAGTAATTGTTATATGTGAAGAGATTGCTTTGAATACGGTTCAATGGCCTATGGATCGAGTTGCAAGAATGTATGAAAGGGAGAGAATAGCTAAGATGGAAGAAGTTTACTTGCAATAAGTAAAAAAAGTGAAGGAACTTCCAAGGAAACAATGATGGTAACTTTGGAAATCATAGAGGGGGATATCCACAAAGGCAAAGAGGATGGGGGCAAGGTAACTTTCAAGGAAATTTTAATCAACCTCATAGGTATGAGAATTTGTCATATGAAAATCAAGAGAATGCCCTCACTCTTCCACCGGGCATCAATCCGGGGGAAAAATCTTCTAATGGTGAAGGGAAGCCTACTATGGAAGATCAATTTGCTAAAATGTTTGAATTCATGAAAGAAGATAAAGAAGAAAGAAGGCAAAGAGATGAGGTGAATGATAAGAGAATCAAAGCTTTGGAGACACAAATGAGCCAAATGGCAAGTGAAAGGGGGGATGTTCATCGTCAAGGGAAATTTCCATCTACAACCATTACTAATCCAAAGGAGCAATGTAAGGCTATTGAACTTCGTAGTGGAACAAAATACGAAGGGTCTTCTATGCCAATGGAAGTAGAGGAGGTAGAATATGAAGTTGAGCCTATGGAAAGATTGGATGAAGAAGGAAAAGAGAAAGAAGTTAAAATTGTTAAAAACGATGAAAGTACCCCTATACTTGAAGAAGAAAAGGTGAAATCTCCAAAGAAGTGGGAAAGATGTAGAGAAGCAAAACATAAAGAGAGAGAAGAGAGTTTGAAAGGGATGAATGGGAAATTTCTAAGTTACCCGTCGCAATTCCAGTTCCACAAAGATGTTTGTAAAAGGGATTAGAAGAGAAATTTGTCAAGTTTGTTGAAATGTTGAAGAAGATACATGTGAATATTCGTTTTGCGGAAGCTTTACTTCAAATGCCCAACTACTCCAAGTTTTTGAAGGATATTTTGTCGAAGAAAAGAAGCTTGGGAGAGTTTAAAATGGTGAACTTAACAGAGGAATGAGTGCGATCTTGCAAAAGAAACTTTCCCCTAAATTGAAAGATCCGGGGAGTTTTACTATTTCATGTGAGATGGGAGAGCATGAAAACTACAAAGTCTTATGTGATTTAGAGGATTTAACATTAACTTGATACCCTTGTCAATTTTCAAGAAGTTGGGTATTAGTGAGGTCAAACCGACGTCGGTAATACTTCAATTAGCCGATCGTTCATTGACATATCCAAAGGAAATTGTAGAAGATATTTTGATCAAAGTTGGCAAGTTTGTATTTCCCGTTGATTTTGTGGTACTTGATATGGACGAAGATGTTAATGTCCCATTGATACTCGGGCATCCGTTTCTAGCCACGGGAAAAACATTGATAGATGTGGAGAAATGAGAGCTCACTTTGAGGGTGAATGAGGAAGAAGTGATTTTTTCATTAAAAGAGGCTATGAGGTATCCACGGAACAAGGAGGAATGTAGAAGATTGGAGGTGGTGGACAACATTGTTGAAGAGCATATGTATCACCTTCACTCCAAGGATCCGTTGGAAATTATAATAAGTCATTCTTACTCTATTGAATTTTTAAAATCTAAATTTTCTTTTTGTTTAGAAAATAATGAAATGATTGATGAATTGCATGGTTTAAATGCTTGTAGGGAACTTACAAGTGAGGAAGCAAAGGAAGCAAAGATGGAGAAACTTGATGAAGAACCAAAAGAAGAAGTGCAAGAGAAAAAGAAGGTAGAGTTGAAACCATTACCGGAGCATTTGAAGTATGCTTACTTGGAAGAGAATGAAACGTATCCGGTAATCATATCCTCTTCCCTTAATGATTTAGAATTAGAAAAGTTGTTAAGAGTTTTGAGAGAGCATAAATATTCTATTGGTTGGAGCATAAAAGATTTGAAAGGTATTAGCCCATCTTTGTATATGCATAAGATTCATTTGATTGATGAGGAGAAGTCTTGTGTGCAAAACCAAGGTAGATTAAATCCTATAATGCAAGAAGTGGTAAGGAAAGAGGTGTTAAAATGGCTTGATGCGGGAATAATCTTTCCAATTAGTGATAGTTAATATGTAAGTCCCTTACATGTAGTGGCAAAAAAGGTGGTATGACAATTGTGTGATCCGATACAAATGAAACAATTGCCACTAGAACTATCACAGATTGGAGAGTATGTGTTGATTATCGTAAATTAAATAAAAATACTCTTAAAGATCATTTTTCATTGCCATTCATAGACCAAATGTTAGATCGTCTTGCAGGGCATGAGTATTATTATTTTCTTGATGGTTATTCCAGGTACAATCAAATATTGATTGCACTAGAAGACCAAGAGAAGACAACTTTCACATGTCCCTATGGTACATTTGCATTTATAGACGGTTCATTAAGGATTTTTTTCAAAATTACTAAACCTCTTTGTAAACTGCTTGAAAAAGATTGTCCATTTAACTTCGATGATGAATGTTGTGTATCATTTCTGGTGATTAAGGATGCTCTCACTTCATCTTCAATACTCATTACCCCAAATTGGAGATTACAATTTGAATTACATTGTGATGCTAGCGATCAATCTATTGGAGTGGTGTTGGGGCAAACAAGAGAGAAGAAGTTTAGAGCAATCTATTATGCCTCGAAGACATTGAATTCATGTCAAGTCAATTATACCACAACGGAGAAGGAATTTTTAGCCGTTGTGTATGCTTTTGGGAAGTTTCGACCATACTTGGTTGGAACACAAACTATTATCTACACGGATCACGCGACTATAAAATACTTAATGAATAAGAAAGATGTTAAACCTCGTTTAATCCATTGGGTGTTACTTTTCCAGGAATTTGATGTGATTATCAAGGACAAGAAAGGCATGGAGAATGTGATAGCGGATTATTTATCTAGATTGGAAAATGGAGGTGAGAATGAAAATATGAAGCTAATTGGGGATGAATTCCCGGATGAGGAAATTTTGCTAGTAGAAATTGAGCAAGTATGTACTCTCATGGTGAATATGCCGCCTTAGTATGCCGATTATGTCAACTTTATTATTTGTGGTATCAAGCCCACATTGCTTAATGATTACAAGGAAAAAAAGTTTTATGTTGAAGTGAAGAAGTACTTGTGGGATGAGCCTTATTTGTTTAAAATTTGCAATGATTGAGTAATAAGGAGGTGTGTAGCCAAGGAAGAAGTCATGGGGATTCTTGAGATATGTCATTCGTCTTTGAGTGGAGGTCACTTTGCTTATCAAAAGACGGGGGCTAAGATTCTACAATCGAAATTCTATTGGCCAATATTGTTTAAGGATGCAAAGAAGTTTGTGGCTAAATGTGATAGATGCCAAAGAATAGGGGGAATAGGTAGGAGAGATGAAATGCCCATGAGCTTAAGGATTGTGTGGAAATATTTGATGTATGGGGCATTGACTTTATGGGACCATTTCCCTCATCTAGAGGATATGTGTACATCTTGTTAGTCGTGGATTATGTGTCAAAGTGGGTGGAGGCAATCCCCACTAAGACAAATGATGCTTTGATTGTGCAAATGTTCTTGAAGAATAACATTTTTGCTAGGTTTGGAGTTCCACAGGCTTTAGTGAATGATGGAGGATCTCACTTTGTAAATAAGTTGATGGAAAATTTATTGAAGAAATATGGAGTGAAGCATCGAGTGGCTACACCTTACCACCCTCAAGCAAATGGTTTGGCGGAGGTCTTAAACTGCCAAATCAAGTTAGTTTTAGAGAAGACCATCAATGGAGGGAGGAAGGATTGGCCGGACAAGCTTGATGATGCTTTATGGGCTTATTTGACGGCTTTTAAAACCATTCTTGGTGTGTCACCATATCAATTGGTCTATGGTAAAGCTTGTCATCTTCCCGTGGATTTGGAACACCGTACATTGTGGGCTATCAAACGCCTCAACATGGATGAAGAGGAGAGTGGTCAAGCAAGGTTATTCAAGTTAGTTGAGTTGGAGGAGTTTAGAGGAAGAGCATTTGATAACTCAATCATCTACAAGGAGAATATGAAGAGATGGCATGATGCTAAGGTCAAGGAGAAGACGTTTGCTCCCGGGGACAAAGTTCTTGTATTCAATTCGAGGCTCAAGTTATTTCCCGAAAATCTTAAGTCTAAATGGATGGGGCCATATGAAGTGCTTGAAGTGTTGAGTGAACATACGTTGAAGTTTAAGGGTCCTAATAATGAGTTTGTGGTAAATGGTCATCGGATGAAGCATTACCTATCTCCTTCTCAAAAGGAGATAGTGTATGTGGATACTCTCGCTTCTTGATCCTTTTTGATTTTGTAGTAGTGTAGAGTTTATTTTCTTTTTGTTTTATAGTCTACTTATAGATTTGGTATGTGGGTGGTGAAGCTCATGGAGAAAAGTGCACAGGATGAAAGACAAGGGTGATAAAGGTGAAGTGATGATGTATGCTACACCACTCTTTACAAACTTAAAATTTAACACTTGTGTTAATTTAAGTTTGGGGGGAGGTTGCGTGGTGGACATACTTGATCATACATGAGTCATCGTGAGGTAAGTTCATGAAGAAACGACAAGGCTACGTCTCACTTTTTTTTTTTGCAAACTTAATTCGCAACTTGTTTCGATTTAAGTTTGGGGGGATTGTGCGTGGTGTGACTTATACCTTGTTTATACTTTAGTGTGATGAATCATGTGTTGTTTTGTGGCAAAATGTTCAATTTTGAAAATTTTCTCATGAGTTAGGATAGTTTTGGTATGTTTGGTGGTGTTTAAGTACATGATAATCCATTATTTGATCATAATTGTGGTATGAATAATGTTTTGAAGTATTTTTGAGCATGAATAGGGTGTATGAGAAGTGCAAAAATAGGGCAAAAAAGAGGTGAAGTGTGAAGCTGAAAAACAGGGAAAAATCATTGCACGGTTCGAGCTCAGTACATGGCCCTGTAAGGACATGTCGTGTACTGACATCAGAACTTGCTACTCGCTCAGGAGGAAGGCCGAGCTTCGAGCTCGTGCCGTGCAGGAGAGAAGGAACACGGGCCATGTGCGGAGCACGGCCCTGTAGCACGTGGGCGTGTTCTGACATCAGAAAACACTACACGGCCACACTTGAGGCCGTGTGGCCGTGTAGCGCTACACGAGCCGTGCAGGGCTTGAATCCAGTTTTTAAAAGTGTCGATCCGTACTCACTTCCACACACAACCTCTCATCCGTACGCACTATCTTCACTCCAAATTATCTCCTAAGTGCATTAATCGACCTCAAAGGTTAGTATTGAGAGAGTTAGAGTGAGTTTCTTCAACTGTGCACACCAAAGAACACTTCTCACATCCAAGTTTAAAAGGTATGAATTCTTTTAACCATAATCTTCAAGTTTTGATAGAAATTGATTGAATGGGTACATGGGCTTTGTGATATTATGAATTTTCAATGAATTTTTGAATGATGGTCATACATGTGTCAATTTGATTTTTGAGTTAGGGCCAATCATGAGAAAGTGAATTAGGGGATGTGTGAGAATGATGAAATTGATTTCATGTGTTGTGCAAATTGAGTTATCATACTTGTGTAATGCTTAAATTGTGAATAAATAGACTTAGATGTTGAGGATTTGGGCATGAGGCTATGTGAATTGTATTTTGAAATTATAGTGAAACGTTGTGCATGCCAAGTGTTCGATGAAATGTCTAAGTGAAGATTTTGGTTGAATTTGAGATCATAGGTTCATAGTGCTTAGTGATGGTATGTTTTGGAACTTATGTGTGCAAGGATGATAGGAATTGAGTCATGTATCTATGGTTAGTTGAGATGAATGATGGTGAAGTGAATATTGTGGTGAAGTTGAAACTCTAATAATGTGAATAAGTGATGTTGATGCATAGTATATTTCATACTATGTTGAATGACTAGGGTGTAAGTAAACTAAGTGCATTAGCCATTTATTGAAACAATTGAATATGACTTGAGCAATGTTGTATTGTAGATGGCCGAAAGGAGAGTAAGACCAAGAAATGAGGATTTCATTGTCATTACAGATCCAAGGGAGTTGGCAAATCTTGATGCAAAGCTAATGGAAGACGGGATCCATCCGGATTATTTTGGAGTGGAATTTGAAGATTATTGGGGTAAGTTTGTGCTCCATTGGCAAACATTAGCTCTAAAGATCAAACCAACTCGATTCCAAGACACAGAAACGATGAAAGAGTTAGGAATTGAGGAAGATTTGAGGAAGCTGTTCAGATTTGCACAAATGGAAGCTTTCTTTGACAAAAAGCCACCTACCTATTACCATTTAACTGCTGAGTTCATGAGCACATTACAAGTAAAGAAGGATCAGAATGGTTTTCCTCTTTGGGTGACGTTTCAACTTGATAATGTGTTGAGAGAAAAAATTCCACTGCCTGTGTTGAACGAATTCTTTGGATGCCCATCATGTGAAAACCATCAGACCTTTTATGAATGAGGTGGTTTCAGTTAGCAAGATTGTTGGAAGAGCTTAGTGAATTATGGGATGGAACAAGCAGGTTATGTTCCCAGTGCTTCAAAGGACTGCAATCCAAAACCCAGTGATAAGATACCTAGAGAAGATTGTTTCGAACACCATCTTAGGGAGATTCGAGGGCGGAACTGTAGGAGAGAAGCAGTTTTATGTCATGTTCTGCATTTTCAATGAGCTACAGTTGAACGTTGCAGCACATTTTGTGCAATATGCAGAGAGAGTCGCCAAGAGACAATCATCTCAGGGCTTGATGTTAGGAGGTATGATTACTATGATCGCTCAAGGGTTGGGAATAAACCTTGCTGGAATGGAGAATAGGATGGTTAGTGATGGCTTGAACTACCAGCAGTTGATGAGGATAGAGTTCTTGTCCATAGCTGGGAATCAGTACTGTTTGTGGCAAGAGAAGGGAGCTCTGTTTCCTTTGCCAGCATTAGAGCTCACCACAGTTTATAATTGAAGGAAGTTTGCTAATTTGGCAATTGCTAGTGCTAACCACTCCAGGGTTGTGAGGGCTTTTTACAGAAAGAATATAGATGAAGTGGAAGAGGTTCTCAGACAGATGAGGGTTGAATAGAACCTCAAGCTTGCTAATTTGAGAGCGGAGCCAGTGTTTATGGAAGGCGATGAGCAGGATGCACCACCGAAGCAGGTGCAGTTTGATGAGCAAGCCCCTGATCCGCCACAGTTTGAGGAAGAAGAGCAGCAGCCACTAATGGACTCGAACAGAGTAATGATCGATGGAATTACATGATGGACGAGGTGAGAGATATAAGATATGTGCAGTGGACATATGGAGCACAGATAAGGGAGATCCGAGAGATCCAGCAGGAGCACGGAATGCATATTCAGAAGTTGAGAGCTGGACAGCATCGGAGGGAGTACTATGAGGAGAAGTCACGGGTGCACTCCGACAACATGGAGGAGATGATGAATATGATGTTCAACTTCCAGTTCCCCGGATCTCCTCGTGCATACATCCCATGGAATACCTATCATCCAACTCCTCCACCTCCAGAGCCATAAAGGGAGTACTTTGAGTGCTAGGCACTTCTATTAGATCATTCTAGTTATGATTAGATATTTGAATTGATTTGTTAGACTTTGATTGGATTGTACTTAAAGTGTTTGTTTTTGGGAGGTTTTCTTTACTTTGGGATTTTATTTTCAGTTTTTTTTGCAATTTACTTTTCGTTATTTTTGGTGTTTTGGTTTGATTTTCATTATTTGGATGTGATGAGAATTTGATCTTATTTGTTATGGATGTGAATTGATGTATTTTGATATTTTGAGATGGATGACTTTATTCATGCATGTTATGTGTTTATTGTGTTGTTTGGTGAGTCTTTGATTATTTGTATGGTGGTGATATTTTTATTCTTGTAAGGATGGTTTGGTGGTATGTTTTTGGGACTGTGTTGAGTATTTTTTAATGTGAGCTATGATGCATTGTTTGTGATAAGTGATGGCAAGCATATTAATGTTTTCTACTTATTGAAATTGTAACATGTATTACATAAGTTGTTCAATTTTGAGAAGTATAAAGGCTAATTCGGTTTCTTTTGGTCCAAGCAAAAGCTTGTGAGAGTTGAGCCTCAACCATGCCTCCATGGTTAATTCTTGATGAGAGGACCGATTGAACTTAGACAAACTAGAACTTGCACATGGACTATAGGAACGAAGCCCGAATTGTTGAAATTTGTGATATGATCTTAGGTCATCCTTGTTAAATGAAGTCATAGCCATAAAATTCCTTATCAAAAACATTATCCCTAGTAAGCCACTTTGAGGTTATAAGCCTTTTTCTTTGTGATTTGAGCATAATACAAGCCTTGATAATCCACTTGAACCTTATATAAATAACCTATGTGTGGGTAATTGAGGATGATGATGGTTTATAAGGGAAGATGAAAAATGTGTAAGTAAATGGAAGAAAGGTTGAATCAAGAAAAAGGATGAAAGAGCTCAAGTTAAAAAGCAAGTGCAACTTCAACAAATGTGAAAAAAGCTCAAAATCCTAAAATATGCTCAAGTGACACAAAGAAAAAGAAGTGTGCCATTTAAAAGAAGCTCAATGAATCCATGGTATGTGATATTTAGTGTTTTTGAACAATTGACAAGGGAAGAAAGCTTGAAAGTGAGGAAGTTGGAGAAAAGAATCATCTATTCAATTATCTACACTTGAATAGTCACTATTATCCAAAGTTCCCTACCTTACCAAAGAGCCTAAACATTATACCCTAAGATAAAGACTTTTTTTATCACTTATTGAAACTAGGGTGGCTTGTAAAAATAGTCTACGAGCAAGCCTATGGTGAGTCAGTTCTAACTGGTTGATGAGTGATGTTCAAAACCCTACTCTATACAGTGTTGAGTGAATTTGATATCTTAGGAGAGGCTTGGATTGAAAGGGGTTAGATTACACTTTTGTCATTCTTAAGATTGAACTTTTTAATCTTTCATGTTATAAGTTTGATGATGTAGGGATACTTAATATGATTTTGTAGTCCTTATTACTTGCGATGTGTTGTGGTTTATGTTCAATTGGTGTTTTTCTAGGTGAAAATCACTCCTCTTGTTTCTCATTTTTCATTGTTCGAGGACAAACAATACCTTAAGTTTGGGGGTTGATCGTTGTCATTTTCACCTAAATTTTAGTGTTTTTGTTTATGGATTTTTAAAGTTTTTATCTGTATTTGTGTGACTTTTGGTGGAGTTATTGCAATTATGAGAAATATGATTTGAATTGATTGAATTGTGTAAATGAGCTTAAATGTGTGTAAAACGGGTCAAGAAATAAAGAAAAATGGAATCGAGAGCGAAACATAGACGAAAGTACAAGACACACTTAGACATGGGCCATGTGCTGAACACGGCCCTGTTCGAAGTGGCTGTGTATTATCATCAGAAATCGCTACTCACCTAGGAGGAAAGTTGTGTTCTGGCACACGAACCGTGCAGTGCTGCACGCCCCGTGTGCAGAACACGACCCTATAAGAAGAAGCCGTGTAATGTCATCAGAAAAAGCTACATGCCCATGACTGAGGCCGTGTAGCGCAGCTCAAGCCGTGTCCGGAAGCACGCACAATACGCCGAGGTAGGTTTGCCCTACACGGGCCGTACGCTGCTACACGGGCCGTGTAGGTGCAAAAATCAATGCAGTTTTGAGAAAGTTCCAGAAGCTTCTAGAAGGTCCATTAGTGATATAAAAGGGTGACTTGTGCGAAATTTGAAGAGATAGGTCATAATTAGAGCAGTTACATACACTCCACACCATATTTTCACACACTAGATCTATTAGATCCATTCAAGTCCACTTGATATTCAACAATCAATCCATCATCCAATCCATCCATCTACCATTTGAGAAGAGGAAAGCATCAAGGATTGAAGGAGTTAGCATTTTGAAGAGAAGGAAGGTTTCTCCATGAAATGGTAGCCAATCTACTTTTCATTTGTTGATTTTCTTCTCATTTTGGCTCAAATAGGGCAAGCCTTTGATTGTAATGAGTTAAACACAATGTGTAGTGGCTAGTCCTATAGTAGAGCTAATCATATGAATGGTTGAGATGAAGAGTTAGATGTGTAGGACTTGAGTAGTGAATTGAGTTAAATTGTGGATTTCCTTTTATGATATATGAATTATATTTCATTTCAATACTTGTGTGATTAAATTCTCTATTCATAGTGTTAGGATGGCCATTCCAATGTTATGAGTGGATGTTTAATTGAATCATATATTAAAATGTGCATGCATGTTAGTGTGAGGGGAGGTAAGTCATACCCTTCTTATACTTAGAACATTCATAGAGGGACACTTAAGAAATTGAGTGAAAAGAACCAACTTATGATCATAGTACCTTAAGGGAATTGAGATTAAGATCAATCTTAGGAGATTTAGAATTGTAAAAGAGTCGAGAACCTAATTGCCTTGCCATAGGGATTAGGGATAAAAACGTGATTGCTTTTAGTCCACAAATTAATGAAGTTTACTATCAAGAGTTATGCATATCTAACTAGAGTCTTAACCATGATTATGATTAGTCTTGCTCTCTTCATAAGTGAATACTATCTCCATTTCATTCATCATTTGTTCGTTGCTTGATCGTTTACATTATTAAGTTTGAATTCTTAGTTAATTGAGTAGAATAATAAGTAGTAGTCTAAATATCAAACCTTCAATATATCATTCTTACAAAGCATAAAACAATGGAAAATTCAGATACAATCATGAGTTTACTTTCCTTTGGGACGACATACTTATAAATTTTGTTACTTAGTCACACGTGTACAACGACGATAGAGTCTCTTACTCTTAAACATTTACAAGAAATGCGACTAAGAACACTAGGTACAAAAGTATGCAATGTAAAGTTTTAATTACCCTTTTATAATCAGTTGAATACATGATTCATAATTAGTTAGTTAGAAATTTACGTAAACTTATTTTATTTGATTTTCTATATTTGAGTTATCTCTCCTCAAATCAATCTAATTCTGAAATTCTCCCTCCAGTGTGATTACGTATCAGAGTTGGAGTGTGGAAAATTTTTGGTCGCGGTAATCATCTAAATTTGAAATTACAAACCTGTAAGTATTTGTTTAATTACTAGTCAATGGTTGTTTTCCTTTTTTATTTATAATATATTTTTTCGTTTATTTTTTGCATAAAATGGTGTGAACAAATTTATCTAATTAATATGATTTTGAAATTCTATAATTTATGAGGTCTATTAGTAATGTTTTTCAGAAAATAATTTTAATACTTTCTTATGTACGTTATGTATGGTTACGATTTTTATTTAATTCAATTATAAGATTTTTATGAATACCAACGATTGATGTTCTCATCTGTACGTTCTGTATGATTATGTTGTTTTTGGAATACCATTATAAGATTTTCTTAAATAACAACTACTGTTCTGATATATGCGTTCTTTATGGTTACCTTATTTTCTGAATATAGTTATAAGATTTTTTTCTGAATACCAATTGTTGTTGTTCTAATATTTTCCTGAATAACAATGGTTGTTCTGATGTATGTATCCTGTGTGCTTTATGTTTTGTTAGGATTTTCAGAAAACTATTATAATATTTTTCTGAATACCATTGTTGTTCTAATTGGTGCATTTTATGGGGTTACAATTTTTTCAAAATACCAATTTGAGGTTTGTTGGATTGTATACTGAATGTCTATCTTTTTATATGAACAATATTTTAATAATTTAATTTATTTGAAATGAGAATCATTTGATCAAATTTTTACAATTAAGTTATTGCAAAAGTTCATTTACTTTATACTGTAGATAATGTGGTGTGCGGCGTTACACGGAAGATCATATTATCATCTCCTTATAAAGTATAAACAGGTATTCACAACCATTATTTAGAAATACATGGAACCCTAATGGTAATACGTTTTTATGATTTCTTACTTCCGCTATTTAGAAATACATGGAACCCTAACGGTTCACGTTAACCAAAAGATCCAAACGCCAACAAGATTTTTTCTGAATACCAACGGCTGTTCTGATGTATGCTTTCTGTATGGTTATCTAATTTTCTAAATACCATTATTAGATTTTTTTCTGAACACCAGCAATTGTTGTTCTGATACCGTTATAGGATTTTTCTTAATAACAACGGTTTCTTTTCTCATGAAATTAAATCTATATAATTTGTTGTTCAGGGACTTTGAGTGTACAGTTGGAGCCTTTGAAGTGTTGAGCTATCCTTCGGTTCGTGTCGATTTAAAGTCTTAAAACTCTTGTGTTCCCATGGAGACACGGTGTGTCCTGGGGGCACAGGAGTTTTTGCCTTAAAAAGCAACCAATGCACAAAGTAAATATACCTATTAGAATGGGACGAAGAAAATACATATGTACGAGGTTTTATATTGTGATGGTATGCATATTTAGTTTAGATCTTTATGTATAATGAATTAAATAGTATTTAGTTGAAACGACGTTATACGACCCAAAATTATTTTTCATGTATAATCTATATAATATATATATATATATATATATATATATATATATATATATATATATATATATATATATATATATAAGCACCTAAAGTCAATTTCTTTTTCCCGTTCTAAATTTTGGGTAAAATCTCTTCAATTTCTCACTTCTAGAGCACGACTCGTGTTTTTTGAAATTCTGTAAAAAATCAGAATCTTTCTAGAAGCTTTTCAAAGGGTATAAATACCCAATACTTTAATATTTTTGGGAGAGATCCAAAATTCACAGTCCTGCACACACCTCACACCATTTCTTCCATTCTACACTATCATCTTCATCCATTCTTCATCCTTTGGATCTACCATCATCCCACCATCAATTTCTACATCCAAGTAAAGGAAAATGATCAAGGAAGAGAGGAAAGTGAAAAGAAGGGAAGGAGATCACCATTGAAGATAGATCAAGGGAGTTTCCATTCAATCTTTGTATTAAACTTCATAATTTTATCATGATTTGTAAGGATTTAATTGTCTATGTTAATTTCTTTATGAATATGATAGACTAATCTCCCTTGTGAGATTAGCAACATGAGAGTTGTTGGATAATTTTGGTATTTGTGTATTTAAATTAATATGTTAATTGGATCTATGGTTTTCTATCATTGATTATTAATTGCTTGATTTGTATTGATGATTTGAGTGTTTAGTTGTTCTAAATATGTGATTAGATTGAGAAATCAATTATGTGCATTATAAATTGTAAAGAGATTGAGAAATTGTAAAGAGATTGAGATTGAGAAATTGTAAAGAGATTATAAATTGTAAAGAGATTGAGAAATCCTTTAGAGTTTAGAATTCTTTGATAGAACATATGATTGGTTTGATCGAGATGTTGATTAATCGTGTGAAGGGACTCTCATTTCAAGTTTAGTACCTAGTTGGAATTGTTTGAGTGAGAACCAACTCATTGAGCTATGTTTAGAACCATATCTTATCCATCTTGAGAGAGAGTTTAGGCGATCTTAGTGTTGACCCTTAGTCTTCAATCCATGATTCATGTGAATTCGATGTATTTATCCTTGGATTTTCACTTCTTAATTGTTGTTAATCTCACTTTTACTTAATTTGGAAAACCACTTTTCATCCATATATCTTGTTTTCTAATCATTGCTTGTTTGCTTTGATTGATTTAATTTCTTGTTTGATCAAATTACCCATTGATGATTCGTCTCTATAAAATTGTGATAAACATGATCTCGCTCAAACTCTAGCGTCGACCTCCCTGTGGTTCGATAAATTATTTTAATTGACCATCCCTACTATAAAATGGCTAATCAGTTATGCATATTTAGTTTAGTTCTTTATGTGTAATGAATTAAATAATATTTAGTTGAAGCGACGTTATACGATCGTTATTCATTTATCATGTATAATAAATTAATGCAATTACAAAAAAATCAACAATTTTAAAATTTTGATTAATACTTATATTTCATTACGTAATCATATGTTATAAAAAATTCCAAATAATGTCTTAATTACTTAACATTATTTTCAAATACAACTCAAAATTTTTCAATAATTAACTCAAATTGAAACAAATTTCAACATGCTAACTGATAAAAAAAAAGTATACAAAAATAATGTCTTTAATTTTAATTATTTTGTTGGACATAATATTATTAGGTTAAAAAATATGATAGTAAAGCACCTAAATATTTATTTAAGAAAATAAGAATAAAATGAGTTGTGGGAAATTGAGAAGAAGTGAGAAATTGAAGAGATTTTTGACCCAAAATTTTGAGCGGGAAAAAGAAGTTGACTTTAGGTGCTTTTATATATAGTATATATAGATATAGATATATAGATTGTATGGGTCTTATACACAAAAAAATTAATAAAAAAATATAACCATTAAATTGAAGCACACAATTTAAAAATATATAATTATTAGGATGGAATGAAGGGAATACATAATTATATATGTTTATGTGTCCAATATATATATATATATATATATATATATATATATATATATATATATATATATATATATATATACTATTACAGAAATTCTATATTTATATAATTTTATTTTTTAAAATCTATCCTCGTGCAACGCAGGATTAAAATGCTTGTTATAATAACAGCGCAATGCAGGGCATGTATGATATAGCGCCTTCTTCTATCATGAGTTCACTATGAATTGTTAGATCCGTGATCTCACACAAGATCACCCTTTAATAATAAAATATAAAATCATAAAATTATAATTTTATAAATTATATTTTTAAAATAAAAAGATCATACATAGTAAAATTTGTATCACACGCGGGAGACAAAACTAATACTCCCTCCGTCCCCTTGATACGTATTCATTTTTTCATTTTATTCCGTCTCATTACAAAGTATCCATTTTCCTTTTTGGATTGATGTGACCCACAACTACTACACATGGCCTCACACTCAACACTAATACAACTACCCACTACACATTAAAATATTATTTCTGTCACCTTACTATACATTAAATTATTAGACTCTTTAATCCACGTGCAAAAAGTAAATAAATATATTTTAAGAGGATTGAGGGAGTATATTAATACATCTTATAGCATTAATGCATGATTAATTATAGTAGAAAAATTATTTATATTGTTAAATAAAAATAAAAAAACTAAAATGTAAAAGTAATCTAAACGGTATGAAATTTTGACTTCATTAATACTCCTCCGTTCATTGTTAATCTATAAATTTTATCATTTTAGTCCGTACATTTTTAATCTATTCATTTTCACTTTTAGACAATGGGACCCACCCACTAATATAATTAAAATATGAGACTTACACACCCCTATAATACAATTACACACTACACATTAAATAATAATACTCCTTAATCCACGCGCAAAAAGCAAATAGATAGATTAGGAATGGACGGGGGAGTAATAAATATTAAATTTATTTGTATATTATATATTAATTATTTAAATTTTATTTAATATTATATTAAATTTATAACATCTCATACCAATTAAAATTAAAATAAGGAAATAAAGAAAAATGTACATTTAATGTGATAATGTGTCCAAGATATTCGAAGGGTGAATGTAGTATGTGAAGAAAGACGAATAAAAAACTAATACTCCCTCCGTTCATCGATAAGATATTCATTTTGTCATTTTTGTCGTTCATTTTAAAGGTATCTATTTTCTATTTTTAGTAAAAAGGTCTCACAAATGGTCTACCACTCAACACTAATACAAATATCCACTTTATATAAAATAATAGAGTAATACTTTTTAATTCACGTGCAAAAAAAATAAATGGATATGTTAATAGCTGACGGAGGAAGTATAATGTTAGAAATAAAACAATAGTTATAAAATTAGCTCCTTCTTACTTGCAATATGAGGAAACCTAGGTCATATATGACCTAGGTCAATTCCTTTTGTCATGTGTTAATGTTTATATTTATTTGTTGCATATGAGTAATATTTTAAATGTGTAGTAAGATGAGAGAAATAATATTTAATGTGAAGTGGATAGTTGTAGGTGAGACCTATATGAAATAATTAATTGTTTTATGTAGTCCCAACTTAAAAAAAAAAAATATAAATCTTAACTTGGGATAATCCAAAAGGGCAAGCTTAAACTTAAACGTGGGATGAAGAGAGTAAACATTATTACTCCCTCATCCCACAACTAGGTATACATTTTTCCATTTTGATCCGTCTCAAAGCAAAGTATATATTTTATTTTTTTGGTATATGGAACCCACACAAAATAATTATTATATCCACATGTGGCCCATAAGAGAATGTAATTGGAATGTATTTACTAATTTACAATTACAACAACATTTATAATACAGTTGAGCTATATCTACTGCATATCTACTGCATAAATTACGTCAATGAAATGAATGGAAATAAATGAAAATTATATACAGGAGTTACAAGAATATTTGATTAGGATATTATCTTCTATCATGCCCCCGCAAGATGGAGCTACGTGAGGAGATCCCTATCTTGATCAATAAACTTTGAAACCGTGCTCGAGACAAGGGTTTGGTGAGAGCATCTGCAAGTTGATCAATAGAAGGGGTCAATGAAACCAGGAGGTTGGGCCATGTATACATCATCTGGAAGGGACCCTTGAAGGAATGCATTATTAACATCGAGTTGGCGTAACTGCCAACCACCACTGATTGCTAGAAAGAGTATGAGACGAACAGTGACCGGCTTCACTACCGGACTGAATGTCTCGTGATAATCAACTCCAGGACGTTGATGGAAACCTTTAGCAACAAGGCGAGCTTTGTACCTATCAATAGAACCATTAGGATGTCGTTTAATTTTGAAAATCCACTTGCAACCAACTATGTTTGGAACGTTAGTTGAAGGTACAAGTTCCCAGGTTCCATTGCATATTAAAGCATCAAATTCAACGGACATTGCTTTTCTCCAATTGCTATCTTTTATGGCTTGTGAAACACAAGTTGGTTCTAGTAGGTGTGTGAGTTCTGCAGAGAGTGATATTTTGGGATTTGGTTTGAAAATATTATTTCGGGAACGGGTGAAGATCGGGGAAGTACGAGCGGCATGTGGATGGGGAATAGGTGCAGAGTCATTGGCCAATGGTGAAGTGTGAGGGGAATTATGTGATGGAGAGTTTGCATCAGCCAATTGAGAATTGGGAGGGGAATGATGTGGTGGAGAGTGTGATGCAGATGGTGAAGCGGGTTGGGATAGAAGAGTTACCTGGGGCGGGTTGCGTGCTGGATTTCCTGAAAGAGGAGTCTCGGAAGTAGTCGGAGATGGAGTAGATGATGCAGATATGAGAAGGTGTTGGGGGAGCCATGTTGTGGTACTTGATTCACTAGGACGATCAAACTGTTTTAGAAGATGAGACATGGGATAGTTACTCTCAACAAAGCGAACATGCCTTGAGACATATGATTTCTGTGAAGTCGGGTCGTAGCATATGTATGCACTTTGAGTGAGAGAGTATCCAAGGAAAATACAAGGAGTGGATTTAAGATCAAGTTTGTGTTGAGAGTACGGACGTAGCCAAGGATAACATAGACAACCGAAAGTACGCAGTTTGTTGTAGTTGGGTGGTGACTTGAATAATTTTAGGTAAGGTGATGACATGTTTAAAGTTGGTGAAGGGAGGCGATTGATGAGATAAACAGCGGTTAGGAATGCATGTGGCCAAAAGATGAGTGGAATAGATGCATTTGTGAGGAGTGAAAGGCCAGTTTCAACTATGTGGCGATGCCTACGTTCAGAAAATCCATTATGTTCGGGAGTGTGAGGTGGAGAGGTGAGGTGTGTTATGCCATTGGTAGATAAGAAATTGGTTAAAGCCATATATTCACCACCATTGTCAGTATAGAGTGTCACAATTCTTGTTTTGAAAAAATTTTCGACAAGTGATTTAAAACGTGGAAAGACTTGAGCTACATCAGATTTCTTCTTGATTGGATAGAGCCAAATATAATGAGTATAATGATCGACAAAAATCACATAATATTTGTATCCATCAATCGAGTGTAATGATGCAGTCCAGACATCAGAAAATATAACTTGGAGAGGAGACGTGGAAACAATTGTGGATTTAGAAATGGTAGTTTATGGCTTTTATTGCAGAAACAAGCATTACAATGACTTGACGAAGATGCAAGGGAAACTGACTTTAAGTGATATGTGGAAAGGATGTGGCGTTGAATGGCTTCAGATGGGTGACCAAGACGGTGGTGCCAGTTGATAGTGGGAATTTTTATACTGGTGAGAGCAGATGGAGGGGTGGGGAGTAGTTCTGGCCATTCATATACTCCATCTTTAGACTTTCCTTCCAGAAGTCTCGCTCCTGTCAGTAGATCCTTCACATGAAAAGACGATGGTAAGAATTCAATAGAAGTTTGATTAGTTTTGCAAAACTGAGAAATAGAAATCAAGTTACGATGCATGTCAGGAACAAATAGAACATTATTGAGACGGAAATTGCGAGAATGAGAGGGAATGGAGGCAGAACCAATTTTGGAGATGTGTAACCCCGTACCATCACCAATCACAATGTCATCTGGTCCATCATATGGAGTATGGAGTGAAAGATTGTTCAGATCTGTTGTAACATGATGAGATGCTCCACTATCTAGAAGCCATGCAGGTGGATTGACATTGCCTGACGTGGCCACATGAGCCGTTGGAGGCCACGGAGGACGAGTGGTAGGTGCCTGAGACATGTTGGTTGCAGGTACAAGTTTGAATCTCGGACAATTGGATGCGGTGTGACCAAGTTCACGACAACCTTGACATTTGCCCAAATATGGGCGTGGAGTACGCCCAACAGATGAAGATTGTTGGGGACGCAGATTGGATCGGTTGCTTTGTTGATGAGAGCGAAAATTTCCAGAGTTGCGAGTGGAAGCTGTGTTCGCGGTTGCTGGAAAGGAGAAAGAAAGAGATTGTGATTGCTGCAAGACAAGTTCACGATTGATTAATTTCTCATGGAGCTCATCAAAGGAAATGGGGGTGTCACGTCCCTCAACAATGTCAACAATGTGACGATAATCATCACCAAGTCCGGCAAGAATTGTTTCAATGAGATCTTCATGATCAAGTGGTTTTCCAAGTGCTGCAAGTTCATCAGCACGACTTTTGACAAACTGCATAAAATCAGAGATCGATTGGGAGCCTTTTGTGGATCGTTTGAGCTGATCTTTGATTTGTTTAATATGGCCACGAGAGGGTCGAGCATAGGTGTCAGCAAGAATTAGCCATGCTGCTCGAGATGTGGTGGCTTGTTGGATTAACGGGATAAGAGGGGCAGATATCGATCCGATGAGAGCGCCGAAAAGAAGTTTATCTTGCCGGATCCAAGGTTGAAAGTCAGGATTTGGAACCTCTTCTGTGTCATTGCGTATTTTAGGAGAGGGACATGGATGAGAGCCATCTACATATTTGTAGAGATCATATCCAATTAAGAGTGCCTCAATTTGTAGTTTCCAGGCCAAATAATTGGTAGGAGTTAGTTTCATAATGTTTTGGTGAGAGATGTTGAGCAGTTGAGGGGAGGTGGTGGAATGGGTTTGATCAATGACTGTGTTGAGTTGAGTGGTAATGGCCACTGGATCGGTGGAAGCCATTGAAGAAGTATAAGGAAAAGATTGAAGAAGAATAAGGAAAAGATAATCAGGATCGAAGGCTCTGATACCATAAGAGAATGTAATTGGAATGTATTTACTAATTTACAATTACAACAACATTTATAATACAGTTGAGCTATATCTACTGCATATCTACTGCATAAATTACGTCAATGAAATGAATGGAAATAAATGAAAATTATATACAGGAGTTACAAGAATATTTGATTAGGATATTATCTTCTATCAGCCCACCTACTACACTAATACAACTACCCACTACACATTTAAAATATTATTTCTCTCACTTCATTACACATTTAAATATTATACTCCTTAATGTACGTGAAAAAACAAACATATACCTTATTTCGGGACAAAGGGAGTATTTTTTATCTATCCTACAAATTGTTCAAAATATCATTTTTTATACAAAAATATTATCACTTCTTCATCGTCCTATAAAACTCGTTACTTAAGAAAATCTCACATTAATTTTTTAGTTTACATTTTCTAATTTATTAACATGATAACCATTCATCTTCTACGTTCTACCGTTGAGCTAAAGTTTGAACAAAGATAACAAATCTTCAAAAACAGAAATTTAAGATTGAACCACTTTCTCATAATTATGCATAGCTACTCCGGCAGGCAATCAATGGGAATGACCTGGATTTCCACAAGTGAATCTCAAGCGCAAAACATATTTCACTTTAAAATAATTAAAGCCATTTCTCATCATAAATAGAAACAACGTCGCTTTCCCATTCACCTTTTCTCCCATCTTTTCCTCTGTTCTCATTATATCTATTTATTTATTTATTTAAAAATAAATAAAATCACCAAATATCTAATCAAAGTATACCTAACCCTCTAAATTTGAAGAAAATAATTATCACCGAACTTCGATTCTTGTCTTGTATGATTTTGTTTATAGTAGGATTTTTACAAATCATATAAACTCTACTAAAAATTATTACATTTCGTTATTAAAATTAATTTTAGTTATGTTCGTGAAAATAATATACATCCATTTGCAATTGGAAGATTTTTAGCAAACAAAATTGTTATATGGAACCCAATAAGTAATAACGCTTGTTTCAGGGCTAGGTGTGCTGTAATTTAGAACAAAATGTAATTAACTTATTTTGCAACATTTAATGTTAATATTTATATTTTACTAATTTTTTTAAAAATGTAATTAACTTATGTCAACATCTTAGTTAATATTTACATTTAGGTTTTAGTATTTTTTTATGCACCGATATCCGATCCGTAGATCGACTAATCTCGGGAAGGAATACTGTAGATCAACTAATACGATATTCGATCCATAGATCGACAAATCACAAACCGTAGATTGACTAATTGGGAAAGACCAGAACTCACTGTCCACTAGTGGGTATTGACCAATTTAGAGAAAGTCAAAATTCATCGTCCACTAGTGAGGATCCCCATTGTAAGCAAGAGCTTTGTGCTCATGCTCGCGGATATCAAACCTAAGACCTTAAGGAATTTGACCTAAGTCACCTTAAACCCTCACCACAAGACATAACTCCCGTAAGTTGTTTAGGTTTTAGTATTATTGTAGGGTATAATTATAATTTTATCACTGGTCTGTATTATTGTTAAAGTATTATTATAATTTTATCATTATAATTCATGTCATACCTTACTCTTATGGTGACCATGATTCATTTTAATCTTTTGGTTCATGAGGTATCTTGGTCTTGGGATCATGGATGTACAAAAATATATGAGTTGATATCCTCTGCACCGAGTGCATGCGTGCACCTAAATCTGTAATAGTTTTTATTTAATAGAGTATATGTATTTTTTAATAATTATTATATAATTTTTTTATATTAAACTAATCAAAACTTTACTAACAAAGTGTATAAATTTTTATTTAGTAGCGTATAATTTTATACATTAATTAATGTATTATGTTTGGTGCACGGTAGAATTTACCAACCTGTACATAAACTCTATTTTATTGGAGACAATCTCTTATTTCATTTATATTTTGTGAAAATCATAATACACTTCCATCCAAATTTTGGTTGAAACAATGATAGAGACATGTCACATATGCACCCCAATTACATATTTGATTTTTTATTCGACTCCAAAAATTTAATATCTTAGCAAAATAAAATATTTTTTTTATGTTTGTTAATAGTTTAGAGTCATACAAATGATATTTTTACATGGTAATATTATTGTGTAAACTGTAAGCATTATGTAATTAATATATAATATAATAATCATATGTTTATGGCAGAGTTAGTATATACTTTATAGTTATATTCTAATTATATAATATATTATCACCTTTTCATCATTTACATATCACATTTTAATAAAATATTACTATTACTTCTTAATAATTACCTCACAAAATGAATTCAATAAGACCATCTCACATAAATATTTGTTATATAACAGTAAATATTTAATACTCCATCTCTCTCAATTTAATCTACATTATTTCTGTAGATATATAGTTTAAGAATTTTTTTATCAACTTTATTAATTTTTGGAGGATAATATAGTATTTTTAGGTTATAGTAAATTATAAAGTAATCCCTACGTCCCGCGTTAATGTTGACGCTTGCTTTTTGTACGGTGATTAAAAGATATAATATTTTAATGTATAGTGAGGTGAGAGAAATAATATTTAATGTAAAGTGAGTAGTTGCATTAGTGTTGTATGTGAGTCTTTTATGGAATAATTAGTAGTTTTGTGCGAGCCCAACTTGATAAAAAAATAAATGTAAATTTTGACTTTCGACAATCCAAAATGAAAAAATGTAAATCTTAACGTATGGAGGGAGTATATCATGTGTGTTAGTTGAGAATTTTAAATTTGTAATGAAAATGTACTCTAATTAGGAGTTGAAATTGATGTGATGTTTCCGTTTTTGCGTGGTAAAATTTAATGTGGATGAACGAAAACAAAAAATATTAAATTTAACTTACGAAGATAGTACTCGTCATCTCATACTCTTCTATCCCACAATATCATTTGTGCTTTTTCAGTTTGGGCTTCATATTAAAAATTTTACATTTCCTTCAGTGAATAAGATTCACATAAAATATTTAAATAAGTGTTTTCATAATTGGACCGGAGATTGAAGTGGTAGATGCAACGGTTCGAGGTTCAATCGGTCGGACCGGTTCAATCGACGTTCAATCGGAAAAGTGAATTTTATATATTTTCAATTATATTTTATAAAATTACAATTCATTAAAAAAATTATAATAACCAAAATTATTTTTTTAAAAAAAAATTCAATTGATATAAAAATATAATTAGATAAAATATTTATAGTTTATAATTCATATTTTATACACATTTTTATATATTCTCTTAATAGCATATTACATAATTTATGCTAAAATTGCTATACATCTAGTGCACTACTCCAGGATAATCACATAATTTAATTCAAAATTTAAATATTATATTTTAAAATAAATAAAAATAAAAGTGAAATAATATAAAAATATAAAATATAAAAAGAAAAAAGAAAAATAAAAAAAATCAAAAAACTGGTTGGACCGGTTCAACCGATTTTTTCGAGTTTTCCGATTTTGGCCGGTTCAATTCAAAAAACGATTTTATAGGGGTTTTGGACCGGTTTGGAGGCTGGTTCCCAGTTGAACCGGTTCAACCGGCCGGTCCAACCATTTTTTAAAATCACTGATTTAAATATTTTCATAGGATTCACAATACTATATTAATATAACTATCCATTATACACTAAAATACTCCCTCCGTCCATCGCAAATGTATTCGTTTGTTTTTTACATGTAGATTAAGAAGTATTATAATTTAATATAAAGTGGATAGTTGTATTAGTGGTGAGTCATATGTATGTACATTTTTACTAAAAATGAAAAATGAATACTTTAAAATTAGACGGACCAAAATAACAAAATTAATACTTTTGTGACTGACGAAAATAGTATTATATCTCTCACCTTAATATACATTAAAATATTATATGCTTTAATTTTCATTGAAAAAAAAAAGAAAAAAGGGTAAAAGTAAACGTTTTAATTTTAAGTGATATGAGAAAGTGTACTTTATTTTAATTACGCGGAAACAAGATGAGCGGACAAATTTTTGTGGGAAACAAAAAGGTGTTCTATGGGTAGGTCATTGTATTTTATAAAAATATTTTAGTCACTTTAAATAAAAAATAATCTTTATTCAAACCATAAATAAATAAACAAGTGCTCGAATACCGGTATTCTCAATTTGAAAATTGGAAGAAAAAATAAAGTAAAAACTTTGAGTAAGTAGAAAATTTGGAGAGAATGGTTTATTTAGTTAAGGTTTGTAAGATGAATAAAAAAATTAGGGTAGATCTTGGTTGAGACCGTCTCACGGATCTTATACTGTGAGACGGATCTCAATATACCCATTTAAAAGAATTCGGATAACAAGTCAGGCGGCTCCGTGTTAATTAAGCTCAATTCATTTTGTCTCAAAATTACATAACTGCCATATAATTGCCATTAATAGGCGCCAAGACAAATTAGTTAAAATTCATTTTAATTATTATTATTAATTTAATTTTTACACTAAATGTATAATTATATTTTAATTTTGATAATTTTTTAATAATATATATTAATTTATAGATTGACAATTCTGTGTCTTGAAAAAACTTTTGTTATTAATAAAAAAGTTATAACTAATAAAAGAGAAAAGTGATGTTCATCTAATTAAATTATGGGGTTTGTATGATACCGTTTTACAGCAAGATTATTTTATACTTTCGTAGTTAAATATCACTTTTGTTTTAAAATATTATTATTATTCTTTTAAAATGTTATTACTTTTTATTTATAATATAAATTATATATGAAATAGATTAATGCTATTATCACTTTTCATCAATTAAGTATCATTTTTCTATTTAAATGTTATAACTTCGATTCATCTAACACATGTCTTTACCTTAAATTATTTTATATGACTAATAAAAAAGTGTTAATATTTTTTAACAAAAAAAATGACACTATCTAATTCAGAAAATGTGATAATTATTTGATTAAATTATTCATAAATAATTTACAAGACTAATAAAAAGTAATAATAATTCTAATAAAAAGTGATACATGATCAAGAAAAAGTGATATTCATCCAATTTAATTATTTTAATATTCGTAAGACGAATAAAAAGTGATAACACTAATAAAAAGTGATAATATTTCTAATAAAAAGTGATATATGATCAAGAAAAGATGATATTCGTCCAAGTTAATTATTTTAAGATTTATAAAACGAATAAAAAGTGAAATCTGATTATAGAAAAGTGATAAACATACCATTAAAAATAATACACCATTTTATAAAGAATTCATAGGACTTAAATAAGTGATAATATTTCTAATAGCTAATAAGTAAAAGTGATACTTGTTGAATTGAAATATTTCAAGTTTTGTAGTACGAATAAAAAAGTAATAGAATTTTTAATAAAAGTGTTATTTGATAAGGAAAAAGTTATATTTTTTAATTGAATAATTTTAATAATATGGGACAAATAAAAAGTAATAAACATTTTTAATACTTCATAAAGTTATATATTCAATAAAAAAAAAAGTGATAATCATTCTTTAAACTATTTTATGTGTGAATAATTTATAATACGAATAAAATTAATAATAATAAAAAAAGTGATGTCTTATCAAGAAAAAATAACAAATTGAATAGTTACATTAAAGAAATACATTAAAATAATTTGATAATTTTAATTTTTATTGAATATTTATTTTATATTTTAATTAGAAATTTAATAAAAAGTTAATCAAACGTGGGTATTGCATGAGATCGTTTCACGTAAAACCAGTATTCACTTTTTTAAATAATTATCACTTTCACTATAAAATGTTATCACTTTCGCTATAAAATATTAATATTTTTAATTTATATTATAAATTGTTCATAAAATAAGATTACTATGATTCATGAAATAAGATTACCACTTTATCATTAAAATGTGCGCGCATTTCAATGAAATAGAGGAAGTACTTGTCCTAACTTAAGTTATTAAAAAAAAATCGATATTAAGAAGAAAGTATAGACTAGTATATATATATATATATATATATATATATATATATTTTTTCTTTTTGGTTCCATGGAGGAAGCTTATTATGTACAGTGAAATTATCATAAATATTGGTAAAAGCGACTCATGAATCTCGATGAGTCAATTACTGTCTGCGTTGGATGTCTTTTTACATTTTGATGTTACATTACCTGTTACACATATTAGACGAGTGAAACATGTGCGGAGAGAAAGATCTCAACCTTTCCCCATAGGATTGATTGTTATGATATAAATTAATTTATCCTACGTGTCAATCATCCAACAATTTATAACAAAAGATGTAACACCAAATAATCATTAAGGTCTGTCGTTTTATTCGATCTTTAATATAGAAACCCCGCCAAATAAAATCCATTCTTAATCAACTCAATAACAAAAAGTTATCAAACATACTATTAAATAATAATAATAATAATAATAATAAAAATAATAATATAATAATAAAAAACAATAATGAACCTAAGAAGAGTGGAGATAAACGGCAAGCCACACTCAGTGATCAAGAGAGTTAGGGCCGGTGCAGTAATTGAGGAGATGGTTCCAAACCCACTGAACCAAGAACCTCCGTCGGATCCCATTCATATTATACGTGGCACCATCTCCATCACTCATCATCTGCCCGGTGTAGGACCCACCTCCTCCTGTTCCGTAAATACCCTCACACAAATCCGCTATTTCCACTGGGAAAACCGGGTCCCCACCCGCATACCAAGCGTTCACCAGCGGGTTGGTGGCGATCTCCGCTATCTCGTGAGCTATCACGCTTATCATCGCGTCCACCCCTACGTCGCCGTTTGGTGACTTAACGGCTTTCAGACCCGGAATGTAAGCGGGCACGGAAAACGGGTAGGCGCACACACCCGGGCACAGTTTAGCGGAGTTCCCCACCCAGGCGTACGGTAGCGTGTACCCGACTATCGATGGGAAGGTGAAGTAATGGAAGCCACACACATTGATGCAGAAATCCTGGACGTAGACGTCATCCGACGTCAGCAGGAGGTAGACGCCGCTCTTCTGGTTGATCGGGAGGGGGCGCGTGGTGGCGGAGATCGCCGATTTTATCACCGATTGGACGGAGAGGCGCGTGAGGGATTTGCCGTGGGAGTAGAACCGGTCGGATTTCTCCGCGCCCACGCGGACGCTGCGGGAGATGTTGGAGCCGGTTTGGTCGGTGTAGAGCTGGACCGTCTTCCACCAGCCGGAGACCGACGGCGGCTTGGAGTCGGCGGCGGAGATGGCGTTGATGAAGTCGCGGATGATGCGCTTCTGGGAGCTCCGCCAGGTGCCGTACCAAATGGGGTAGACGGTAATGTTGGCGGTGAGAACGGGGCCCATGTGGTATTTCAGATTGACCAATTCGGAGGAGCCTTCGAACTTCTTAGAGGCGCCGTAGAGGAAATCGGTGGCGTTGGGGTGGGAATTGGGCCATGGGCGCCAGGAAATGACGGTGGCGGTGAAGAAAGAGAGGAGGAGGAGGAGGAGCGGCGCCGTGTGCGGTGGGAGTGGCATAGTAGCTGGTAGTGAGGAGGAGTGAGAGTGAGGTTGTTTTTGTTCCCAAGTGAGTGGAATGGAGTGGAGTGGAGTGGAGTGGAGGCCACACTGTCACTACATGAATTTTTAAAAGTATATAGGTGAGGAACATGGGAGTGGGGCTAACCCCATAAATTTATTTTCGAATTTTGTGTAGTGGAGGGATTCAAGCCAGTCGATTCGATTCCAGCTCAATTCAAATTATTGCTGGGACACTCACTTCATTGTCTTGGATGGAAACACTCGTCTCAACCTGCTCTCATAAACCTAAAATTCTGTCAAGTTAATATAAAAATATTTTCATCATAAATTAAATTTTACTACCCTTCCATCTGCTTTTGAGGTATCCATTTTATTATTTTTGGCGTTCGCTTAAAAGGTATCAATTTCCCCTATTTAGTAAAAAAGTACACAATATGACCCACCACTTTCTTCTAATACAATTACCCACTTTACATATAATAATAATAATACTTCTTAATTTACGTGCAAAAAGTAAATGGATATCTTAGAACATGACGGAGGGAGTATATCACAAAACTAAAATTTTATAAGCAGTATTCAAGTTCGAATGTGTAATACCTCAAAATTAAATATTATTTTTATACTCCCTCCGTCCCGGAGAAGTTAACACATTTTTTTTGGGTACGGAGATTAAAGAATATAATAATTTAATGTAAAGTAGAGTAAAGTGAAGTGAGAGAAATAATATTTAATGTGTAGTGGATAGTTGTATTAGAGGTGATATGTGGGCTCCATGAGAATAAATTAATTATTTTTGTGTGGGTCCTATGTATTAAAAAGGAAATGTGTCAACTTTAGTGGAACAAAACAAAAAGAAAAGTGTGTCAACTTCTATGGGATGGAGGGAGTATTAATTTTCAAATGTTCCTTATAAAATTTCTTAAGTTCAAATGCACTCCTAGCGCAAATAAAATAAGAGGAACATTCTAGTTCGAATGAAATAATTTTAGATTGTGTTTGGATTGAGTTATTTCAAATCCAATGAATTTGAAAATGAGTGAATTTTAAATTTCTTGTATTTTAAATCAATTAATTTAAATTCTACTGTTTGGATAAATTATGGATTTTTAAAAGGATTTTAAATCCATAATTCAAAACTTAAAATAGAATTGTATATATGATAAATAAAAATAATAAAATTTTTGATATATTAAATATTAAAATTTAAATTTTATTAAAAATAAATTTTTTTGGGAGGGAACTCTACCACCTAGCTCTACCCCACCCCCACCCCCGAAACCCCAAATTTTTTTTTTATATAAAATTTTAGATTTTAATATTTAGATAATAAAAATATTACCCCATCGCTACCCCCTTCCCTCCCCCGCCCACTCAACCCCTATCCCCCCACCCCCAATTTTTTTTAACTTTAGATTTTAATATTTAAATAATAAAAATATTACCACCCAACCCCTACTCTCTATCCACCCCACCCACCTTCTAATCCCAAAATCTTTTTTTAAATAAAATTTATATTTTAATATTTAGATAATAAAAATATTACCACTCATCCCCACCCCCTACTCTCCCCCGCCACCCACCCCGTCCCTCAACCCCCATCTCCCCCACCCCCAAATTTTTTTTACTTTTAGATTTTAATATTTAAATAATAAAAATATTACCACCCAGTCCCTACCCCTATCCACCCACACACCACTCACCGGGCAATTTTTTTAAATTTTGATTTTAATATTTAAAAAATAAAAATATTTCCACCGAATTCTACCACGTAACCAGCAACCCATTCCCACGGATGGATGAGATAGGCTGAGTGATAATATTTTTATTATATAAATATTAAAATCTAAATTTTTTTAAAAAAAATTTAGGGAGGATGGGGGATGGGTTGGTGGATTGGGAGGGTATGAATGAGTGGTAATATTTTCTTTATTTAAATAATAAAATCTAAAATTTTATTTAAAAATATTTTTTTTTTTGTTGGTGGAGGAGTGGGTGGGTGGGTGGATATTGGGGGTTGGATAGTAATATTTTTATTATTTAAATATTAAAATCTAAAAAAAAAATTACCGATGGTCAGAGGAAGGGGGTGTGGGTGGGTGGATAGGGGGTAGGGTTGGGTGGTATGGGGGTGGGGGTTGGGGTGGGTAGGGGATAGGTTGGGTGGTAGAGTTTAAAATTAAATATATATATATATATATATATATATATATATATATATATATATATATATATATATATATATATATATATATATATATATATATATATATATATATATATATATATATATATATATATATATTATGGATTTTTAAATCAATTAATTTAAAATTTAAAATATTTTATTATTAGAATTTTATTATTTTTATTTATCATATATTATTATATTACCACCCAGCCCCTACCCCCTATCCACCCCACCCCCACCTCCACTTCTAACCCCAAAATCTTTTTTTTAAATAAAGTTTTAGATTTTAATATTTAGATAATAAAAATATTATCACCTATCCCTACCCCCTACCCTCCCCAGCCACCCACCCCGCCCCTCAACCCCCATCCCCCACCCCCATAATATATATATATATATATATATATATATATATATATATATATATAAATAAATGTGTGTGTTTTAATTAATTCATTAATTTTATATAATATTTTATATATTAATATAATCAATTACACAATAACGGAAGAATTTTAAATGACACGGTTTGAGTAAGGATTTGAAATCTATTAAAAAACTACTAAAAAAAAATTCAAAATCAAATCCATGATTTGAAATCCATTAATTTAAAATCTTGGATTTATAAATCCGTTGATTTCAAGTGGCATCCAAATATGAGGGATGAATTTGAGGGAGGTATTTATAAATCCCTCCTCAAATCAATCCATCCAAACACAGCCTCAGGGTCTTACTTATCTAATCCAAGCTCACTCATGACCCATGTAAATTCTGATAGTTGGATCAATCTTCTTTTGATATAAGCAGTTGAATTATAAACAAATATTTTTTTTATTCAAAGGCTACATGTTAAGCAGGTTTCACTATTATAAAGGAGGAAATCGGTTCAATTTTCTAGACAATGCACCATTACCCATGGATAGAGAAGGGCTCTTTTTTCCATAAAGCTGATAAATCATTCTAACCATTCTCCAACTCTTCAAATTACCATTGTTGTCTATGCAGTGAGATGGTTTCAACACTGGAATATTCTCAACTCTTCACCATTATGTCTATGAAGTGACATCCATCAACTATACACAATGGAATAACATATGTACTCACACTTTGTCAATTTACCGACTATGCATTTATTTTTTCCTTTTACACTGTTAATTTCGCAAATTCTTCTACCTCAGAATCTTGTTTATGCAAGTTGTTTTTATTAAAAGATGGGGAAAAACCAGTGGACTCTCTGGTTTTGAGGAGGTTTTCTTCTTAAGAGTATATTTTGACTTTAAGTTGTGTAGAAAGGAACTCTTAGCTAGGTATCAAGATTTTCTATTTTTTGTGGGATCTTTTATAAAATTCGTTCAAGGTTAATTTAAACCAAGAACCATGGACGAAAGAATTGAGGGTGGGGAAAAAATCAGTGGACTCTCTGGTTTTGAAGAGGTTTTCTTCTTAGAGTATATTTTGACTTTACAGTTGTGTAGAAAGGAACTCTTATCTAGGTCTCAAGATTTCATATTCTTTGTGAGATATTTTATAAAATTTGTTAAAGATTTATTTAAATTAAGAATCATGGACGAAAGAGTTGAGGGTGGGGAAGGGGGACAACATAATTGGGGGAGGGGAATGGTGGTGGTGAGGTATGGTGGGAGATGGTGAATTTTGGGAATTGGGAGGGGGGGACAAAATTGGGAAAGGGGAATGCTGGTGATGGTGTTGGGTGGGAAATGGTGAATTTTGGTAAGGGTCATATGTTGACCTTGGGTCAGCTAAGAATTGCTCATAATTGTATCAGTCAATGGAATAATTTCAATTTTCAAGCACCTTTGCATGCACATTACTCAACATAAATCAATCAACTTGTGGCATAGCATACAATATCTCAATCAAACTCAAAACATAAAGTTCAATCAACTCAATTGAAAAGAACTCAACTTGGATCAAAAAAATTTAAACTTACGTACATTAGCTCAAATTCCCCTTTATAGAAACAGTTTGAAAATGTAAAAGGCGAGAATAAATTAGCTAAAAGAAGGCGACCTCAACTCCAGGTATTTTGATCGGGTGATCAATGGAAAGAGGAAGAAAATGGAAATTATGGGGTTATTTGGTAATGAGGTATGGTTTGAGAACCCTATATGCGTCAAGGAGAAAGTGAAAACACATTTCATGAATCTCTACAAGAGGAGATCAGTTGTTAAGCCTATTTTGCCTAGCAACTTTGTGTTGAAAAAATTAGATGAGATCACAGGGCGGAACTCATAAAGCCATTCTCAGAGAAAGAGATCAAAAGTACAATTTGGGATTACGAAGGTTCGAAGAGCCTAGGGCATGACGATTTTAACTTCCAATTCTATAAGGGATGTTGGCATATTGTGAAAGGTGATCTGGTTAGAGTCTTTGAGGAAATCCATGTGAATGAGAAATTGGTTAAAGGGTGCAACCATGCCTGTGTTGCACTAATACCTAAGAAGGAGGGTGTAGTATCGCTACAAGATTATAGGCCAATTTCTTTAATCAGCAGCCTATATAAGATAATTGCTAAGGTATTGGCAAATAGGATTAGGCTGGTCATGGATAACATCATATCAGAGAACTATAGTGCATTTATCAAGTGGCGATACATCCTTCACAACGTGTTATTCTTAATGAACTAGTGGAGGAAACAAAAAAAATAGTTGAGAGAGTTTTCTTCAAGGTTGATTTTTCAAAGGCATACGACTCCATTGATTGGGAGCACTTGGATGAAATGTTGTGTATGTTTAACTTCCTGATCAAATGGAGAAGGTGGATCTCTGAGTGTGTATCGAGTGCGGCAGCAAATGTGTTGATTAATGGCAGCCCGTCTAGTGAGTTCTATTTGGATAGAGGTATTAGAAAAGGTTATATTCTCTCGTCATTTCTATTCCTTATAGTTGCGGAAGGGTTGAATCTTATGGCAAAGAATGCAATCAAAGTGGGGCTTTTGAAGGGTGTGATATTTGGTAAGGATAAAATCAATATCTCGTATATACAGTATGTAGATGATACTTTGTCCACCTTGATTAGAAATATGGAGAATATGTGTGCTATAAAAAATTTGTTGTTGAATTTTGAAGCTCTATCGAGCAACTATAATAAGTGTTGTTTATATGGGGTGAATATGAATGAGAAAGTGTTATCAGAGATGACTGACTTGCTAGGTTGTAGGAAATGCATGTTACCTATTTCGTTTCTAGGGATGAAGGTAGGAGGCATGTCTAATAGAACTCTCAATTGGGTGGATTTGGAGGAGAAGATTAAAAAGAGAATTTCAAAGTGGAGGGGCAAGAATTTATCCTTTGGGGGTAGAGTGACGCTGCTCTACTCGGTGTTATCTGCGGTGCCGGTGTACCAACTATCCATATATCCTATTCCTATTACTACCCTTAATCATATTAAATCTCTTTTCTATAAAATTCTATGGGGCGGTACGATTGGGGGCAAAAAATAACTTGGATAAAATGGAAGGCTATTTGTAGACCCAAAGAAGAGGGTGGCTTAGGTACTAAGAAACTGAAATTCTTTAATAGGGCCCTTTTAGCTAAGTGGTGTTGGAGGTTTTTAATCGAAGGAGATTCGTTGTTGGTGAAGGTGATTAAGTCTAGGCATGGGGACTTTGATTTCGTGAAAGGGAGGAGTGTGGGCGAGTTTAGTAGGAGAATAAAGGCGGGTTGGTGGGTAAAAATTGTTTTTTCTTGTGGAAGGGGAGGATGGGAGTTGGTTTAGGTGTTGGCTGAAGAGAGAGGTGGGTGATGGGGCTAAATTTTTTTTTGGGAAATGAATTGGTCGGGCGAGGGTAGATTGAAAAATAAATTTGGCAGGTAATTCCACCTTAGTAACAAAGGAGGGAGCACTAGAGGCATGGGGCAATGGATTGACAAGGTGTGGAATTGAAGTCTTGGGTGGAGGAGAAATCTGCTTGATAGGGAGGTTGAACTAATGAATTCTCTAACTTCTTTCATTAGAAGGTTTAAAATAATGAAGGCGTTGAAGATGCATGGTCCTGGATTGATGTGAAATCTTCGTCTAGATTTACCAAAATCGCATACGAAGCTCTATCAACGAAAGAGGGAAAGGATGACCTTGGAGAGGAAACAAAGAGGAGTCTCAAGGTTGCATGGAAGGTATACGCCTCAATAAAAGCCATCAATTTCACATGGAGAACAATCTGAGACCGCTTACCAACATGCAACAATTTGCTTAGGATAATTGAGCTGACAGTGGATACATGTAAGTGCTCTATATGTGATTTTGAAGTTGAAACTGCCCCACAACTTCTTCTATTATCCTCGAGAGTATCTGAACTTTGGAGTAAGATGGTGGGCTGGGTAGGCGTGAGTTGGTTCCTCATGGGGATATTGTCTATCATTTTCTACAATTTGCAAATATAATTGGAGGCAAAAGGGCAAAAAGAAAATGGATCAGTCTTTGGATATGCATTATTTGGATTATTTGGAAGTGGCAAAATAATGTTATTTTTAAAAAGTGGGAATGAGACTTTAAGAAGATTGCGGAGGAGATTAAAGGAAGATTTTGGAGTTGGGACAAGGTCTATTCAGGTTTAACAACAGATGTTCATTTCTTGAATTGGTCATCATGTGTTCTCCATGGTATATGGAGATTATTGTACTTTGACTTTTCTTGTGTATATAATTATTCTATACTGTGGTAGTTTGATATTACTTGTACCTTCTCCACATTCTATGTATATGATATATTTTTTCTAATTTAAAAAAAGATCAAATTCACCTTTGGCATCTCATCTGCTCACAATTTTAGAAGAATAATTTCAAGAGTGCAATCTCCCCCTCCCCAAACTTATTTTCAACAGAATATTAAAATAAATTTAAGAAAGAGTGTAGATGTCTTGAAATATAGAAAACGTGAATCATAGAATGTGGAGAGAAAGAAGAGACTAAAACAAGTACCTTGTTAGAAATCTCTCTTGCTTGCTCCATCAGTCATAACTTTATAGAAGAAGGAATTCAATCTACCAAACGCATCTCCTAAGCTTATTTTGGGTTAAATATTTGAATAAGTTCAAGAAAGATTGTAGGGTTGCTGAAGTATAAAAAAGAGAGAATATGGAGAGATAAGGGAGATGGTTATACTTACCTTTTGCATTAGAGAGTTATTCCATAATAAAGCTCATGATCCGTGCTGTTCGATGATGAGCAATGGTGCTCGACATGGTCGAGCATCAGGTCCACCTTCTGGTATTTTTTGTTGTATTTCTCGATGTTGAGCAATAGTGCTCGACGTGGTCGAGCATTGATGCGGATTTATCCTGTAAGTTTGCTCGACCTCGAGCAATTTCACTTGATATGGTCGAGCGATCGTAAAAATCATTTAACAGCTCTGCTCGATCTCGAGCAGAGTAGCTCGAGGTGGTCGAGCAGGCATGCAATTTGTGCTCCATTCTATTCTTCAATTTTTTACATCTTTTTAATAATATCTCACCCAAAACCACGCACGTGGGATTACTTTCAAATCTGCATTCAAAACAATTACGAATTAAGAATGGAGTGGGAAAAAATCAAACGCAATCTAATCTAATTAAATTAAAAGACAGAAAGCATTAAAAATAGCATTGGGGCTATTCTAAATAAGCGCTCGTATTTAATGTCTTCAAGCCAGACATTTGTTTGAGTATTTTTTTTAAATTCACGAGTAAAGAGTACTCGTTCGTTATAGAAATATACCCCATAGAATAAAATTATTGAACCCAAAGGAGTCTAAGTTTGGATTAATAAATACATGAACTCATGTTTATGTCACTTTTGTAAAAAAAATCAGGGTTTGAGTTTAATTTTGAAATAAACAATTAAAGCAAGTAACTAGTAAAGAAAATAGCAAATAAGAGAAATGTCAAGTAAAGATAGCTAAAAATAATAAAAGAGAATAGGTGCTAAAGTTCAAGAATGGAAAAACATGGTATTAGAAACATTCGAGCACACTCAATTCATATTATCATGCAAATGGAATTCAACTCAATTGATATAGATTAAAGGTGATCACGATTATATCCTAAGCTCCCTGTAGGGCTATAAAATTTGTTGATCTACTAGAGACTGCCAAAAGTACTTAAGATCAAAGTCCAACATTAACCTCTTCCAACTAGGTACTAATCATGAATTTCAAATTCTCCTTTAGAAGGTACTAATTAGAATTAACTCTCTTTTTATGTACTAGAGCTAACGAATGGATTGGTTCTCCTCATCAAGTTCAAATATCTTCTCGGTCAAATCTGAACTCGATGTCTATCCATGACTTTCTAATACTATGGAGGGTCGTCTCCTTCTCACTCCAAGCAATATACATATGAACATCATGATAATATTTAATTACCATAAGTCATCCATTGATCTACAATCTATTAAACCAATAATCATTCATGAACAACAAACCATGCCATCACAACATCAAAATAATATAAGCCCATGAGTAGAAACCAACATCAATTAAGTAAAAAATAAATTTAATTCACATGATAATATAAAGCTAATGTGCTCTTCATATCCCTAATCCCACTAAAGGGATTAACCTAACATGATATAAGTAAAAAATACATAGATGATTCATTACATATATCCATAGTTTCATATCCAAAAGAAATACAAAAGATATGTAAATCTTCCCTAGCAATTTCTTATAGAGAATCTTCAACACTCCTTGATCTCCACCAGTAGCTGTTGAGTTTCTTGAGGTCTTCAACACTAAAAATGGAAGGGTGATGATGGATTAAAGATGAAGGTGTAAAATATATAAAAGAGTGTGTGGTTTGTGTTTTTTAGAATATGTCTTCTCAAATTGTGGCTGCAAGGTTGAAATTGGGGGTATTTATACCCCCTTGAGAAATCCAAATTCGAACTTCACAACTGTACATTTTTCAATAAAATTCAAACGGATTTCCATGCTTCGGTTGAATTTCCATGCAAGTCACGTGTCTTCAAACTGAAACACGATTTCTTCCTCCGATCTGTACAAAAATTATCAAGTTTTACTACTTTAGTTGAATTTTTGGATTTTGCCCTATTTTTCAAATACATAAGGTAAAAGAAACTCGATTGAATATTTGATAAATAGAATCGTGTTTTATGTCATATTATCCAGTTTCCACGTGGTAAGAGTTACTCGATCGAATATTTAAGAAAATCGACCGAGTTTGTATGTCATACTTTAGATTTTCACTTCATCTCTACTTTTTACTCAATTCTCCTTAGGGATCTAAATGGGTAGGTGATGAGAGTGTTAATTCACATATTTTGAGTTTTAATTTGTGTGGAAATTGAGTACGATTTGGTCTATTATCAAAGTAAATTAGGATGTTTATGGAAAATTCACGATTCAGATGCTACTGAGGCTATTTGAGCATATAAATACGGGAAAACAGGTCAAAAGTGCTCAGAATTGGAAAGTACATTTTTCAAGACGTAACTCAACCAAGGAAGAGTAGCTCGACCAGGCATGGGTTGGTCGAGTTACACAGTGGAAGTCGAGCTAGAGATGTTTTGGGTTACAGAGGCACTGCTCGACCAAGAAAGGGTAGCTCGACCAAGAGCAATTTGATCGAGCTACAGCAGGGAAGTCAAGCTGGGCATGAAGACAAAGTTTTAGTTTACAGACACGCAGCTTAACCATAGCTCGACCAAGGAGGTCCAGCTCGACCAAGATCATTCTGGTCGAGCTGGGACACATCTGCGCCGAATCATAGAGATTTTACCTCTAGTGCGTGTATTTTCATATTTTCCACGAAAAAAGCTCAGTAAAGGTCCATAAAGAGAGTTTACAAGTATAAAAGGAGATGCTAATCACATCAAAAAGATAGTTAGATTCCACATCCATCCTACACCACATCCAAACCCTAACTCTATCCGCAGGAGCTGTAGAAAGAGATTCGTGCAGTGAATCAAGTGAGAACCAAGTGAAGATTCAAGACTGAACGAGAAGCGATGACACCCACATCTAGGGTTTATTTTGCATCTTAATCTTTTTTGCAATTTTCAAGACTATGGGTAAGATCTATCCAATAACCATGAACGTTCATCGACGCGTCATGGGCTAGAACTGCTTTGGTAGTTCTAGGGTTATGAAGGTTTTACTAGTTAATTGAACTTTCATGTGTATACTCTGTACAACACTACTTGTGGTTTATTTTATATAAGACTATGCATTTTTAATCCATATTTAGAGTTGTTTTGTGCATCATTGACTGTTATATAGAGTCTGAATATATATCTTGGTTATTGATTGAGTGTGTTCACTGCTGAATAGGATTTTATGTTATGATTCTAAGTGAGGGGACTCCGAAACTTCATTAGAACTATCTTATATGAATACTTGCTAATTGAATTAGATTCGAGTTAGTATGTAGGATAAAGGAGATAATTTCATAGTACCTATAAATGGAGATCATTTTGGGTTAGAGTACTTAGTGCACGGAAAATAATTGATACTGATAGTACCTAGAAAGGGGGTGAAATTGTGTTCTTGATCCGAGGTAATTCACACGTGTTAAACGCTTGTCTACTTGTATCTATAGAGTAGATTTGCATAGCTTAGTGATGCATCCATATTCCACGGAAGAGTCGGACATTGATATACAGAAGGGAGATTAATTAGTGAAACTGGATGGCCCGAAGAGCTATCTATCTTCTCACTTGTTCAACTCTCGATTATTCTCTACTATTTTCTATTTTATTTCCTATTTAATTATTTTATCTATTAGATTAATAATAATTTTTCCAAAGTAAATTGCCAAACCATAGTATTAATTAATTTAGTTAATAATAAATTGATAATCATCTGTTCTTTGGGTTCTATAATGTAATTTTGTCTGTTATCAAAGCTACAATCTCGTCCTTCATACTTGGGGATTAGTCGTGTGTTGAGAAAATGGAGGGGGCAACTTGGGGCTATTAGGAGCGCACAGAGCTAATGCAGATTTCGATCTTCACCCCACTTTTATCAGCATGATAGAAAGAAATCCTTTATGATACCCGAACTTCTCACTACTCATGTGCTAATATAATTTAATTTGTGTTATGTGCATTTTATAATTATGTGTTAATTATGTGGCAATTATATGATAATAATGTGGCAATTATGTGACTATTGTTTCTACATTGTATTTATCTTTATATTTTATTTGAGACACCCGTGATAAAAATTGTGACAATATGTGAATATAAATATGTGCGCATAAATAATTATGTTCATTCATTTGGATATTTAATTAAATTGCATTATGTGTATAAATACATTATTTCTTAATTATTAAGTATCACATGTTTTCTTGTAATAATAATAGTGGTAAGAAAATATACACATATGTGTATTAATTTATAAATGTATCATATATTAATTATTAAGTATTGCACGTATATTTATAATGAATAATAATAATAAATGGTATTTACTATTAATAGCAAATATAATAATAATAAAATTCCTATCAATAGTAAATAAGTAAATTCGGGCGGCACATGGCACAACTCAAATATATATATATCTAACCCCTTGTGGGGTGAATTGCGCGCAAAGAGGCGCTAGTTAGAGAAAAAAAAGGGAGGAAGAAAGGAGAGAAAGAGAAGAGGGATGAAGGAGAAAAGAAGAGAAAAGGCGAGAAAAGAGAAGGAGAGGAAGAGAGGAAAATAGGAGCGTGTCGGCATGGGAGATAAGTAGTAACAATTCTCACGAGGTCTGTGGTATTATTACTATCGTAGTCCAGGTTAGTAGAGGTCCAACTACAATTCATAAACATGTTATTGCGTGAATTACTTGTGATTTACTTGTAATAAAAATTATGGATTTATGTGATTGGAGATAAGTAGAAGTCCAACTACAATGCATAAACATATTGTATGTGAATTATTTTTGATTATTTGGTGAATATTATCTTGTGAATTATTTTTGATTATTTGGTGAATATTATCTTGTGAATTATTTATAATTAATTTGGGATACAAGTTGTAATCTTTATATGATTGGAGGTAAGTAGAAGTCCAACTACAATGCAAAAACATGTTGTGTGTGAGTTATTTGTGATTAATATATGATAATTCTATTATGAAATATTTATGATTAGTTTAATTACATTACGAATAATTTGGGATTAATTTGTGGTACCAGTTGTGAGTTTATGTGATTTGATGAAAGTAGGTATTCATATACTACTAAATATTATTTTATAAATTATTTGTGATAAATTTGTGATACAAGTTGTGGATCATTGTAACTTAAAATAATATCATTGTCCTATATAGATATGTGTGATCGGAAACTATTGATCATAGATTTGTGTGATCTGAGAAGATATCATTTATAAGGATATGTATTATCTGGGGTGAAGTTGGTATCCTAAAAAAAGGGATCCGTGTGATTCAAGGTGATATTGTTATTCTATAAATGGATATATGTGATTGAGTTGAAGTTGTTGTTCCAGAAGTGGATTTTTGTGAATTGAAGTTAAGTTGTTGCTTTATTGTAATTAAATGTTGATAATGATTTCGTAAGTGGTTTATGATACATATTTAATTTCTCTGGTTGCATACCATGCATAATCATGTAAAGTGTTTTTCCCAAAATTATTAAGATACTAATGGTGTGTGCGGCCACTATATATGCACTCTTTCAGGAAACACCGAAAATCGATCCGAGTCATGTGTGTCACTCACCCCATTCAGGGATCGCGGGGCAATCCGAGTCATATATTGACCCAACGAGTCACTTGTTAGCTCACTTTTATTTAGGGATCATGGGGTGATCCGAGTCATGTGTTGACTCAATGAGTCATTTATCGGCTCATCTTTATTTTAGGATTTGAAAAATCATTCCCAGAACTTTATTCAGGGTTCAGAAAAATCATTCCCATCCATTAAGCTCATTTGGGGTGCATACCATAAATGTGTCGTGGGATCCCGCAATGTGAATAATTTTTAAAATAAAAGAGACCAACTAGAAAGATTAAAAATTAGGCGATAGAAAACTAAATACATTTTCATGCACTGACATGCATGATTTCTACTTATTGAGATTTTATCTTATTAGTTTATGCATTATAGGTGAGCTTGTGGATTATTGAGTTTTCTTATGTGACTGTGGAAGTTGTGGAGCTCCTTTAGGGTTTTGAGCGGATGTACATAGATGACGACCTGTTGGGCTAAGCCGTATGCTTATTTTGTTTTCGCTGATATTTTATTAAGTAATGTAATAAATATTTTCACAAGTTTGTGTGGTTTGAAGTGTTGTCAGAAACCAGTTACGTATGTTGAACTGATGTGATGGTTTTGATTATAAATACATTGTGTGGAAAAAAAATTATATGCAGGTTTTAATAACAATGATGTTTATGTTAATTACTATTTGAATTATAAGCTATGTAAGGTGGGTCGTGTCAGAGTGGTATCAAGGCATGGTTTGGGTCCTACAGACTGTCTATGTATATAAGCTCATTCATTAGGAGCACAACTATGTGTTTTATAAATTATATTAGCCATGTGGTGGAAGACTTGTAGATAGATAGTACAATCATGGTAAGGGCTGTAAGTGAGTGAAGTGAAGAAGGTAAACTACTTACTGATTTGATTATGTTAAGTATAAATGATTATGATATCATATTGGGCATGAATTGCCTGTCAAAGTACGGTGTTACAATAGATTGTTAGAAAAAGGAATATTACTTTTCAGCCAGTAGGAGAAGAATTATTTACCTTTGTTAATATTATGAAAAACTTCAGATTTCCTGTAATATCAGCGGCAAAAGTATATTGTTGGAAAGTTGTTGTGAGGGGTATCTGGTAAGTGTGATGAATGTTGAGGGACAGTAGTGTCCAGTTCTCAGTGATGTACCAGTTATTCTGGAATACCCGGAGTTGTTTCCAGATTATCTTCCAGGTTGCCACCAGATCAGGAAATAGAGTTTGTTTTTGAGCTGCAACCAGGAACTGCTCCTATATCTAAAGCGTCATACAGAATGACACCAGCTAAACTGAAGGAATTGAAGATATAGTTGCAAGAGTTGCTAGACAATAGATTCATCCAACCTACTTTCTTACCTTGGAGAGCACCAGTTCTTTTCGTTTGAAAGGAGGATGACACGTTGAGGATGTGCATCAATTACCGAGAGCTCAATAAAGTTACAGTCAAGAGTAAGTATCCATTGCCTAGCATTGATGATCTGTTCGATCAACTAAAGGGTACAACTATCTTTTCGAAGATTGATTTGCAATCGGGGTATCATCAGTTGAAGATTAAAGAGGAGGATATTCTGAAAACTGCATTCAACACAAGATACGGGCACTATGAATTCTTAGTGATGCCGTTTAGTTTGACGAATGCTTCATCAACAATTATGGACTTGATGAATAGAGTATTTCAGGATTATCTTGATAAGTTCGTGATTTTATTTATCGATGATATTCTGATTTTCTATAAGAACAAGGAGGATCATGCCCTGCACTTGAGAAAGGTGTTGGAGATTGTGAAAGAGAAGCAGTTGTATGCGAAGTTCAAGAAGTGTGAATTTTGATTAGAACAAGTTGTTTTCTTGGGACATGTGGTATCGAGAGAAGGAATTGCAGTGGATCCAAGCAAAGATAAAGCAATCCATGATTGGCCACAACCCTTAAATCCCACTGAGGTTCGTAGCTTTCTTGGATTGCCTAGATATTATCGAAGGTTTGTTAAAGGATTCTCTAAGATCGCTTCACCATTAACACAGTTGACCAGGAAGAATGTGATGAGGTTCACATGGTCGGAGGCATGTGAACAGAGTTTTCAGGAATTGAAGAGATGGTTGACATTAGCACCGATCTTAACTATTCCTACGGAGACAGAAAACTTCAAGGTTTATAGTGATGTTTCAAAGAATGGTCTTGGATGTGCACTGATGCAAAATGAGAAAGTGATATCATATGCATCTGGACAATTAAGGGAGTATGAGAAGAACTACCATACGTACCCATGATTTGGAGTCAACTGCAGTAGTGTTTGCACTCAAGATTTGGAGACATTATCTGTATGGAGAACATTGTGAGATCTATGCTAATCATAAGAGTTTGAAGTACTTCTTCCATTAGAAAGAGTTGAACATGAGGCAAAAAAGTTGGAACTGGTGAAGGACAATGATTGTGTTATCAATTATCATCCGAGTAAAGCCAATGTGGTTGCTGATGCAATGAGCTGAAAAACAGTACATGGTGTAGCTGCTATTACTATAAATTAGAAACCAGAGTTGCTTGATTTGCAAAGGATGGGTGTGGAAATCATTCAGGAAGGATCGTTGGAAGCAAAGATAGCAGCTCTGACACTTCGACCAACTTTGGTGGATAAGATTTGATAAGGACAAGAGGTGGATAAATTATAAAATAAGATAAGGAATGATATAAGTTCTGGAAAATCTTCTGACTTCCAATTAGGAGATGATGGCGTGATTCGTTATAGATGTCGATTATGTGTACCTGAAGTGGATGACATTCGGAAAGAAGTGATGGCGGAAGCTCATTCAACACCATACTATGTACATCCAGGAGCTATTAAAATGTATAGAGAATTGAAATCACATTATTAGTGGCCAGGGATGAAAAGAGACGTCGCTCATTATGTAGAGCAATGTTTGACTTGTCAACAAGTTAAAGCCAAACATCAGAGACCAGCAGGAACTTTGCAGCCTCTATCTATTCCAAAGTGGAAGTGGGAGAATATCACTATGGATTTTATCATCGGTTTACTAAAGACAGGGTAAGGTCATGATGTCATTTCGGTTATTGTGGATTGATAGACTATATCTGCTCATTTTCTTCCTATATATTCTACTTATCCTATGGATCTCTATGTACAACTATATATTCAAGAGATTGTCAGACTCCATGGAGTACCACTAACCATTGTGTCAGATAGGGATACAAGATTTTTGTCAGCTTTTTGGAAGGGTTTGCATAAGGCGTTGGGGACATAATTATCTTTTAGCACAACATTCCATCCACAAACATATGTATAATCAGAGCGTACAATTCAGATTTTGAAGGATATGCTCAGCGCATGTGTATTGAATTTTCAGTGTCAGTGGAGTAAATTTTTGCCTTTGATAAAATTATCGTACAACAAAAGTTATTAGTCTACTATCGGGATGGCTCCATATGCAGCATTGTATGGGAGGAAGTGTAGATCTCAAGTACATTGGGATGAAGTAGGAGAAAGAAAAATTGTGGGTCCAGACTTGATTCGTGAAATGTCAGAAGTTGTTACTCGTATTCGAGAGAAGATGGAAGTTGCTCAGGATCAGCAAAAGAGTCATGCAGACAAACGGAGAAGAGAGTTGGAATTTAAAGTGGGTGATCAGGTATTCTTGAAAGTATCTCCAATGAAGGGGATAATGCGGTTTGGAAAGAATGGGAAACTAGTCCAAGATATTTTGGTCGATTCACAATCATTGAGAGAGTTTGAAGTGTTGTCTATAAGTAGGAGTTACCATCATCAATATCTAAAGTACATGACATATTTCATGTGTCTGTGTTGAGGAAGTAAGTTCCAAATTCATCTCATGTACTCAGAAAGGAACCAGTTGAGTTGAAAGAAGAGTTTAGTTATGAAGAGATATCAGTTAAGATTTTATGGCGAGAAGTGAAGAAGTTCAGAAATAAAGAGATACCATTAATAAAGTTTGGGAAAGAGAGGATGAGATGATAACTAAGTATGCAGAACTCTTCAGGTAAGTAAATTTCGAGAACGAAAATTTTATAAGGTGGGGAGGATGTGACACCCGAGCTTCTCACTACTCATGTGCCAATATAATTTAATTTGTGTTATGTGCATTTTATAATTATGTGATAATTATGTGGGCAATTATGTGACAATTATTTTTACATTGTATTTATCTTTACATTTTATTTGAGATACCCGTGATAAAAATGGTGACAATATGTGATTATATATATGCGTGCATAAATATTTACGTGCATTAATTTGGATATTTAATTAAATTACATTATGTATATAAATACATTATTTCCTAATTATTAAGTATCACACATGTTCTTGTAATAATAATACTGGTAAGAAAATATACACAAATGTGTATTAATTTGTAAATGTATCATATTTTAATTATTAAGTATTGAACGTATATTTATAATGAATAATAATAATAAATAGTATTTACTATTAATAGTAAATATAATAATAATAATAATAATAATAAATATTACTTACTATAAATAGTAGTTACTATTAATAGTAAATAAGTAAATTCAGGCGGTGAGTTAACCACGCACGGCACAACTCAAATATAGATATCTAACCCCTTATGGGGTGAATTACGAGCAAAGAGGTGCTAGTTAGAGAAAAAAAAGGGAGGAAGAAAGGAGAGAAAGAGAAGAGGGAGGAAGGAGAAAAGCAGAGAAAATAAGAGAAAAGAGAAGGAGAGCAAGAGAGAGAAGAGAGGAAAAGAGGAGCGTGATGGGAAATGAGATAAGTAGTTACAATTCTATCGAGGTCTGTGGTATTATTACTATCGGAGTCCAGGTAAGCAGAGGTCCAACTACAATGCATAAACATGTTATTGTGTGAATTACCTGTGATTTATTTGTAATAAAAATTGTGGATTTATGTGATTGAAGATAAGTAGAAGTTCAACTACAATGTATAAACATATTGTATGTGAATTATTTGTGATTATTTGGTGAATATTATTCTGTGAATTATTTATAATTAATTTGGGATACAAGTTGTAATCTTTATATAATTGGAGGTAAGTAGAAGTTCAACTACAATGCATAAACATGTTGTGTGTGAATTATTTGTGATTAATATGTGATAATTCTATTATGAATTATTTGTGATTAGTTTAATTATGATATGTATTATTTGGGATTAGTTTGTGGTACCAGTTGTGAATTTATGTGATTTGAGGAAAGTAAATATTCATATACTACTAAATATTATTTCATATATTATTTGTGATAAATTTTTGATCCATGTAGTGGATCTTTGTGACTTCAAATAATATCATTGTCCTATATAGATATGTGTGATCGGAAACCGTTGATTATAGATCTGTGTGATCTGAGAAGATATCATTTATAAGGATATGTATGATCCGGGTGAAGTTGGTATCCTAAAAAAAGGGATCCGTGTGATTCAATGTGAAGTTGTTATTCTATAAATGAATATATGTGATTGAGCTGAAGTTGTTGTTCCAGAAGTGGATTTTTGTGAATTGAAGTTAAGTTGTTGCTTTATTGTAATTAAATGTTGATAATGATTTCGTAAGTGGTTTATGATACATATTTAATTTCTCTGGTTGCATACCATGCATAATCATGTAAAGTATTTTTCCCAAAATTATTAAGATACTAATGGTGTGTACGACCACTATATATGCACTCTTTCAGGGACCGTCGAAATCGGTCTGAGTCATGTGTTAACTCACTCCATTCAGGGATCGCAGGGAGATCCGAGTCATGTGTTGACTCAACGAGTCGCTTGTCAGCTCACTTTTATTCAGGGATCGTGGGGCGAACCGAGTCATGTTTTGACTCAACGAGTCGTTTATCGGCTCATCTTTATTTCCGGGTTCAGAAAAATTATTCCCAACACTTTATTCAGGGTTTGGAAAAATCGTTCTCATCCATTAAGCTCATTTGGGGTGCAAATCATAAGTGTGTCGTGGGGATCCCATAACGTGAACATTTTTCAAAATAAAAGAGACCAACTAGAAAGATTAGAAAATAGGCGATAGAAAACTAAATGCATTTTCATGCACTATTATGCATGATTTCTACTTATTAAGATTTTATCTCACTAGTTTATGCATTGTAGGTGAGCTTGTTGATGATTGAGTTTTGTGATGTGACTTTGCAAGTTGGGAGCTCCTTCAGGGTTTTGAGCGGATGTACATAGATGACGACCTGTTGGGCTAGGCCGTAGGCTTATTTTATTTCCGCTGATATTTTATTAAGTAATGTAATAAATATTGTCACAAGTTTGTGTGGTTTGAAGTGTTTGTTGAACTGGTGTGATGGTTTTGGTTATAAATACATTATGTGAAAAAATTATATGTAGGTTTTAATACAATGATGTTTATGTTAATTAGTATTTGAATTATAAGTTATGCAAGGTGGGTCATGTCACCATTTTTTTGGTCTTTTGAAGATCCTCTATAACATCTAAATAAGTTCCTTGGTTATGCAAGTACACAAAAAATGTAGGAACACATGAGATGTAAGGAGGATCATCTTGTTTAAATTCTCGCTTACTGAAAGAGCGAGAGACTAGTACGATACTCTTAATGATACAAATTGTACTACGTGGGAGCAATTGAAATTGAAGTTCTTGGAGAGATACATGCCACCTTCCAAGGTGTTTAGGATGAAGCAAGACATCAATCAATTTGCTATCAATAGAGGTGAGAAGTATCATGAGACATGGGACAGGTTCATGGACATGCTAAGAAAGTGCCCACAACATGGATTGTCAAAAGCTCAATACATCAATATCTTCTACAACTGGTTGGACTGTGATTCATGTGTTCTCCTTAATGCATCTTCAAGTGGAGCATTACTTACTAAGACACCCGTTGAGGCAGAAAATCTCTTTGAGGATATTTCGATGAATTCAAGAGATTGACCTACTGATAGAGTGAGATGCACTTATGTACTTGGAAAATAGCGCAGGTTGAACACACCATGGTGAACTCGAGTAGAAAAGATGAGATCGTCTCTAGCTTGGCCAATATCAACAAGGTACTTGAATCTCAGCAGAAGCAGATTTCAGAGTTGTCACAGAATGTACAATTGATGAAGCAACATGATGTTGGTGAAGAAAGATCTATCCAAGAGGAGCTAGAAGAGGCGAACTATGCCATGTGACAAAGTATTCAAGGAACTAGGTATCAAAATAAAGGAAACAGGAATTACCAAGGGAACTACAATAATCGTGGTCCCCCAGATAATTATCAACATCCAAGGAGACTGGAATTTTCATGGAGCAATCTGAACGCAGCAATGCAACCTCCGATTGGTGTTGATCATGATGCTAAGATCAAAGCAAGAAAACCTGATTTAGAGGATACGGTGAACTGTTATGTGACTAGAAATGATGCTAGGGTGGATCGTTTGGAAGAAAAGATAGATTCAAATCATGATGAGATATCCAAGTACATGAAAGACCTTACTTTGTTGATGGGAGAGATGGCGGGGAATGTGAACAAGGTGACACAAACAATTAAGAAGGGAAAGTTTCCATCTCAAAGTATAACGAACCTAAAATCTTGTAATGCCATCATACTGAGGTTATAGATGCAGTATGAAGGTCCAATGAAGCTAGTGGGCGAAAACGAAGACAGGATGTCCCAGATCAACCACAGCTCAACTAAAATTCATGGTCGAGCAATGGTAGCGCAACACTTTTCGGAGAAAAACAATACTCTATTTTTGGATTCACAGCTTGACCAGCACGATCTAGCTTGACCAAACATCACTGGTCGAGCTGTGGTCGAGCTACCCACTATTGAGCTGACAAATCGTATTCAATTTACAGAGCACTCATTTGACCAAGATGGAGCAGCTCGACCAGACCCTTCTGGTCGAGCTATGGTCGAGCGACCACTTTCTGAACTGAACAATCATAATCCGTTTATAGGGACCTTGCTCGACTAGTTCCATCTAGCTCGACTAGATTATTCTGGACGAACTGTGTTCGAGCAACAACAATTAACTCATGTTTCCATATAGAATGCTACACCTATTGTTTAGAACACTCTAGTACCATCACAGGAATAGAATACTGAGCTTATAGTAGAGAAGAAGTGGGAAAGAGCAAAGAGATTGAGAGCCGAGAAGGATAAAGCGAAGGAGGTTGAACGCGAAAGAGGTATCCATAAGACAAAGATACCTCCTCCGTTTCCTTTGAGGTTAGATAAGAAGGGATTGGAAGAAAAGTTCAAGAAGTTCAAGATATCATGAACAAGATAATCTTGAACATTCCTTTCTCCGAAGCAATCATGGAGATGCCTTACTATGCCCGATTCCTAAAGGATAACATATTGAAGAAGAGGAGCTTCCTTATTGTATTGGGCATAACTTCCTTATCCAATCTCCGATTTGAGTTATTTTTTACGCCAAAACGATCATCTCTTCAGTGGCTTTTCAACCATGTATCACACGACCAGTTTTGAGTCTCACAAGGTTATAGAAAACTCATGGAATTTGACGATCAGGTTGCTAAAAACAACCTCTTGATCTTTTGCTGTATCCCCAAGTCCAATCTTGAGATCCTCTCAATCTGTAATCCTCCCTCAAACTCACGTGTGTTAGGTACAGAAATTAAGGTTTTCGGATCACTAAGGTGACTTATATATGAGCTACAATAGGGACCAAGAGGAGAAATTAGAGTTGGGCCTTTATTGGGCTAAGTCCAATAATAATAATATATTCCACTAAAATATTATTATTGCACTGCCGCTCTAATCTCAATTTACGTTATGAACTCCTTCTTATTATGATCCCGACATTCTCCCCATGTTTAAGATATATAATGATCATTAATTAATTAAGTTACTGTTGGCGTTTGGATCTTTTTGTTTAACTTGAACCGTTAGGATTCCATACATTTCTATAGTGGAAGCAAGAAAACAAGAAACATATTACCTTTCACCAGGGTATGTTGAAGAAGATGGATTCTCGCCGGCAGCCTTCGCAGCATCACGATTTTGACCATAACTCTCTCATCCGATCTCTGATTGGAGTGATCTATGTGCCAAAACGGTCCTTTCTTCCATGGCTTTCCAACGGTGTATCACATGTACAGTTATGAGTATCACACAATTTTATAAAATTCATGAAAATTGACGTCCAGAAATAGCAAACGACCTTCCGGTCTTCTGTTGTATTCCTAAGCCACGTCTCGACGTTGTGTGGCCAAAGATCTATGAGACAAACTCAATCTACAGTCAATCTATCTCTCACATTTTTTGTCGAGTTTGTTAAGATATCCGGACAGCTGAGATTGGCTATTATATAGGCTACAACAGGGACCAGAAGGAGAAATTAGGGTTTGGGCCTCCCATTGGGCTTAAACATCCAAGTTTACCCCAAAACTTATATTTAAATCCAATAATAATAAATCATTCCACTAAAGAAATATTATTGTACTGCCACCCTAATCCCAAATTACGTTTATGGGTTCTTTCTTATGATGAGCCCGTTAATCTCCCCGTGTTTAAGATTCAATGCCCATTAATTATTAAGTTACTGTCAACTCTATTAATTAATATATTTACCGAGAGTAGTATCACTCAACCTTATTATCATGCCAAAATAAATCCACCTGCAGAGTTTACATGATAATCATTATGAGCTCTTTAAGGGGACATCATCAACCAATTCCGTTAGGACATGGATTCCTTCTACAATCAACAGCACACCATAGAGACAGCATCATTTCCTAACTCACCGAGCATATTGATTTAACAATTAAATCTCACCCATTGATAAATTAAAGAAATAAATACTGGCTTATGTGTTGAGGTTATTGTATAGGGATAAAGAGTACGAACTTCCATAATAACAAAGATCAAGTTTTATTATATAGTCAGTATAAATCGAACGATATCAACAGCGGTCCTATTCAATACACACAAAGCGAACTAGTGCAATTTTATAGTCAAGGCAGACTAATGTCAAATCACACTACAACCATACCAATTTATAGTCCCCTTCTATCTCAGTTGTGAATATCTGTTTATACATTATAAGGAGCTGATAATATGATCTTCCGTGTGACGCCGCACACCATATTATCTACAATATAAAGTAAATGAACTTTTACAACAACATTATCACAAACGTTTGATCACATGATTCTCATTTCAAATATTATCTAAACATTGTTCATATTAAAAGCTAGACTTTTAGTATACAATCTAACAATCTCCCACTTATGCTAAAAGACTATGTTGTCATATCTGCTACCATACATCTGATTACCACTCTCACTACTGGACCATTAAAAGCTTTCGCCTTAAGGTCCTTGTGAAAGGATTACTAGGTTATCATCTGATGTAATCTAGGAGACAACAACCTTCCCCTCATTATATGATTTCTCGTATCTGGTAAGACTAGCTATCAATGTGTTTAATTTCCTTATAGACTCGTGATTCCTTCAAGTTTGTTACTGCACCATTATTATCACAATAAATTGTGATATCCTTGGGCAAACTCAGAGTCATATCTAAGTCCATTATAAAGTTTCTAGACCCATACAGATACTTTGGCTGCGACAAGACTCCAATGTTATCCTCTTTCCATGGTGAAGTCCGAAATATATTTCTATATGACACTCCTCCATACTATGAATCTACTTCCATTAAACACATAACCTTGAGGTGGATTTACTGCCGTCCCTATGATTTGAAAATCTGAATCTAAGTAACCATCAAGAAGTAATGAATTATTCCGATAAGCTTACATATAATTTCTAGTCCTCTTCAGGCACTTCAAATATGTCTTACCATAATTCAATATTCTTGTTCCGGGTTACCTTGATACTCACTGACTATGTCATTGGCAAGACAGGTATCCAATCTCGTGCATAACATTCATAGATTAAGCTTCCTTATTACCGAAGCATAGGGAACCACCTTTATCTATTTTATCTTCTTTTGTGTCTTAAGACACAAATCCTTAGATAAAGTTACATGCTAAAATGAGTAAGGATTATATCAATTTATGAAGCTTGAGACAAATACCACATCCTATCTTGGGATCTTTATTACAATGATCGCAAGGATATATTTTGCTTCTTTTAAGTCCTTCATTACATACTACTTTATTAACCATACCCATACGCCCGACAATATTCTTTCATTGTCTCCAATGATCAAGATATTATCTAAGTACATACAAGAAGTACCACCACGTTTCCGTCACTCTTTTCAATACACAAGATCCATCCGAGCATTGATCATATGATTGGATTTCCTTACTAAAACGGATGTTCCATGATCTTGAAGCTTGCTTTAGTCCATCAATGGACACTTTTAAGCTTATATTCAAAATGCTCTTAGTTCTATGCAATGAATAACTTTGGCTGCTTCATTGTACCCACTTACATCCAATGGCTTTTACACCATTTAATGGTTCTACAATCTCCCAGAGTTGATTTTGAATCCAAAGATTCTATTTCAGAAATCATTGCAACTTGCTAATATTCCGCATTTCGATCTTATAGTGCTTCATCGTGTCCATGGGCCGATTTCATGTTTATTAGGGACCAAGTCTTACGACTTTTCCCTAAATTTATCGTGTTGTAAAACAACCCTCCCACTACGATAAGGAACTACATGCAATTGTGTATCAGATGTGACACGCGATGCAGTTTACGTGTGGTATATTTTGTTATAATCTTGATACTTAAAATTTGTGTTTCCTTCTCATAACTTTTAGAACATTTTATACATAGATTTGTAATTTATTACATAGTCCTTTCCAAAGATCTAATGTTCGTGTTAACAGTCACTTTTCCATCTTTTGGACTATTTAATAAGCAACCCTTTATCTTTCTAAGATATTCCACAAATAGAAAAGCATTATATGTTATGCTGTTTCCAGGGCATACCCATAAAATGAATTTAATAATTTTAAATAACTCATCATCCATCTAACCTTTTCCATAAGAGTCCTATTTATTCTTTCCACCACACCATACAACTGGGGTATGCCCGGTATAATTAACTTGAGATTTAATCTCAACCTCTGATTATCAGCTCCTAAACTATCCTAAGAGGTACTTGCCACCACGATTGAATCGTAGTGACTTGATACATTTTCCATGATGCCTCACCGCATTAGCCATGTATTTCTTGATTTAATCATAGTACTCAGACTCGCAGTGTATCAAATAAATATATCTTGTTTCTAGAATAATCATCAAACAAGATGACGAATATTCATAACCACCTCTCGCCGGGATAATCTTAGGATCGCTTAAATCAGAGTGAACTAATTCTAACATATCATTTCATGGCTCTATACCCCTTTGCCTTGAAAAACAATTAATCATATTCACTTCCAAGTAAAACTCGAAAGTCAGATAGTTTCCACTTCCAATAAACCTTACAGTTCATCGGCTATCAACTTTCGAATCGTACTTAAGTAAAATGATCTAATCTTAGATGCCAAAAGTATGTTTAGTTCATCTCCGAAGGTTCCATTCTCTTACTAAAATTAGAAGATGTGTTATTAATTACTATTTATTGCTTCCGTGGGATAAACATGATTTATGAGTGTGCAAATTGTCTAACAATGTACCACAACAGATTATAGCATTATCCTTCATTATAATGACTACGTTATTTAAATGAAATAGAATATCCATCCATATATGCATAGAAACCGAAATCTAATTCTTTCTATGAGAAACGTATGTAAAGATAATTTCTCAAAATCAAACGTTTATTCATATCAAAAGATAAATAAACAACTCCCATTGCAACAGCCACTACTCTCGTAGCTTACCCATGTACTCAATTATCTCATCATTACTATGTTGAAAATATTTAATGATTCCAGTATCTACACACAACGTGTCAGTAGATGTCATCACTAATCATGTTTCAAAACTAGTGAATAAGATATTATCCATGTTCATCTCTTGATGAAATTGGTTTTCCTTCGCCATACGTTTTGTCAGAAGTTTCCCACCATATACAATCTTTTGTAATTCAGGTGAAACTAGCTCAAAATGTGAAGGCAAACCATGAAAATTAAATTGAGCTAGGTTTTCCCTTCAATTTCTATTCCAAGTATTTTCAATTCATTCATCAAGTTAACCATGAACTCTTGCCTTTCTAACTTACTCAAGTATCCGAAGAGTCTCACGAGACCATCATATTTCTATGAACCTCTCACCTCTTCACTAAAGACTTAAATAGGCATCAGAAGGCAACCTTAGTGAGAACACATTTTAATTTTCCTAAGCAGTAAGAATTAAAGATTCTTTTCTAATCATTTATTTTGGACCAATAAATTTGAATTCTTTCAGTTAACAATAAGTGGAATAAACTATTTGAAAATTCAGAGAATCAAGTAAATAAATACAACGATCAATCTTTTCGAAGTTAAATTTTATATTGATTCTCTCAATAAACAATATAAAATAAATTCACCGACATCTCAAGCACCGTGAATTTTCATGCCACGTTAGTGTGGACGTATACAAACCCTAACATTAGCAAGAGAAGGATTTACCCATTTATTTCATACGTCATAATTAACCTTATGACTCAATGATTAATAGTCGCTTGTCCTTTAGCCATGCAATTTAATAGCAGTGACTCAATTGGGGATGATACATATTAATTTCACCTAAATGTATACTATTATTTGATATTAAGTACGTTACCCAAATTTGTGTGTCTTACAGTTGGAGAAGTCCACACCCTCAAATAATTTCCTGCAATCATAAATTATTAATTTGTACCAGTGATCCGCAAATAAAACTCATCCGTTGGGGAGGAAGGCACTATAACCGATTCATAAGCTCACTTGCATCACATTACAAATAATAATTATTTAATAAAATTTATTCCAGTGATCCGCAAATAAAACTCATCCGTTGTGGAGGAAGACACTAAAACCGACTCATAAGCTTACTTCCATCACTTAATAAATCAACAATAGAGGCCGCGGGATCATGACCAATCCCTCTCCCACTTAGTTATTTAACAAGAGGGTTTTTGCTTGCTTACAATATAACCGATATAATTATGCGAATAAATATGCTATTATTACCACAATAAGGCAGTAAATCAAATAGCACATGCAATCCAAATATATAATAATAATTCGCAAATAAAAACTACTATTAGCAATTATATATAAGGATAAAAAAATTGCCAAAAATAGTTGACTTAGTCAACTCTCCAAGCAATAAAATAGGTAACTTGGACATCAAGTAGGATAATCTTGGGCCCAAAACCATCTCAACGCAGTCCTGTAGCAACCGGTAACCACCCATGAACAAGCCCAATCCAGCTTGCCATGTAATCACCAATCTCACGATAACAAACTGTCTAGAAACTTCTTCAGGTTCCGCGCAGCTGCAGCCACGGCATCGCCTCCCGAAACTCATCGCTGGAAGCACGTCGAACAGCCACTGGAGTTCTCAGCTGCTGTCTTTCCTGCAGAATAGCAGCATAATCATGACATCGATCATCACCGACTGTACCGGCACTGCTCTAGACATCGGACTGTCTACCGGAAAACTATCTTCCCTGGAAGGCACATTGGCATTCTGCCAACATTACCCTGTCGGAAAGATGCATGCCACATCTCGTGACAAGTCTACAATCTACAGTGGTTTCATCGTGACACCACCAGGAAAAAAATACCATCGGGAGGATCTGCTCGGGACCACACGAAAAACCCGCCCAACGACGTCAGACCTAGGGACCAGCTGACTTGCCCGGAGAATGTGCATACCAGAATGGAAGTCTCACTGGTCTCGCTCGGAAAAAAAGAGACCCGATCAAAAATTACACTAGGCACGATGGAAAACTGTGCATACTCGATCGAAAACCACGCTGGGCTCGCTCGGAACTCTAATAGGACTCGCCCTGAACCATGCCTGACTCGCCTGACACCGACTGATACACCCCTGCCGACTTCCAGATCCGCCGTGAACTGACGTGTCCGCTGCCCAGCGGTGGAGCGACGATCACCAGTGCCACAGAGAGCGACACACCAGTCCTCGGAGTTTCCCTTCATCGTTCATTGTCCAGTCCAACGTGATCTTCCCAATCCAGTGTTGCACGCCAAGTCCGCCTTTCACCATCGCACAGCCATGTATCGCCAGCAAACATTCCATGTTCTACCACCGGTTAACTATCATCCGCCATCAATCACGGCAAGCACCGCCGCCAGCTCTGTCACGACACCTTCCAGAACACGCCTTTCAGCCATTCAAGACCGCCGTGGCAACCATCAGCGAAAAACCCCGACGAGCACCCCCGTAAGTCTTGGCTTGCACCAAAAGTCTGCCGCCAATCATCACGTCATGGTGTAGGTTTCACTAACCCTAGACACATCCGATTAGCACCCATCAAGGCATGTACCATCGCTGCTAACAAGCGCCGTTCCGCTGCTGTACAAGTCCAGTCGTGCCAGGACCGTCGATCCGCCATATAACAAACCCTCAATTGACAGCCTTTGCCATGTAGAGGCGATTGTGCAGCGCTTTCGGCGTTATCATTCGCCGTCGCTGCCATGCCAATCCATCGAGCGATGTATGTGTCAACGTGTATGGCCATGAACAGGATATAGGGTTTTTGACGATGGGATTATTCATAGGGTTAAACATGGATTCAATTCATAAAACCAAAACCCAAACTATCACATGCGATTCTACTTCAAATAAATCACATAATTCACATAAACCCTAGCCCAACGTGTCACATTTAGCCATAGAACCTTCGCTCTGATACCAAATATTGGCATTTGGATCTTTTTGATTAACGTGAACTATTAGAGTTCCATACGCTTTTACAGTGGAAGCAAGAAAACAAGAAACATATTACCTTTCACCAGGCTTTGTTGAAGAAGATGGATTCTCGCCGGCAGCCTGCGCAGCATCACGGTTTTGGCCATAACTCCCTCATCTGATCTCTGATTGGAGTGATCTATGCGCCAAAATGATCCTCTCTTCCACAGCTTTCCAATGATGTATCACATATACAGTTATGATTTTCATAAGAGTTTACAAAATTCGAGGAAGTTGACGGCCAGAAACAGCAAATGACCTTTCGGTCTTCTGTTGTATTCCTAAGCCACGTCTCGACGTTGTGTGGTCAACGATCTACGAGACGAACTCAATCTACAGTCAATCTCTCTCTCTCAGTTTTTGTCATGTGTGTTAAGATATCCGGACTGCTAAGATTGGCTATTATATAGGCTACAACAGGGACCAGGAGGAGAAGTTAGGGTTTGAGCCTCCCATTGTGCTTAAGCATCCAAGTTTAGCCCAAAACTTATACTTAAGTCTAATAATAATAAATCATTCCACTAAAAAAATATTATTGCACTGCCACCCTAATCCCAAATTATGTTTATGGGCTCCTTCTTATTATGAGCATGTTAATCTCCCCGTGTTTAAGATTCAATGTCCATTAATTAATTAAGGTACTGACAACTCCATTAATTAATATATTTATCGAGAGTAGTAACACTCAACCTTATTATCATGCCAGAATAAATCCACCTGCTAGGTTTACATGATAATCATTATGAGTTCCTCAAGGGGACATCATCAACCAATTCCGTTAGGACACAGATTCCTTCTACAATCAACAACATACCATAGAGAGTATCATTTCCTAACTCACAGAGCATATTGATTTAACAATTAAATCTCACCCATTGATGAATTAAAAAAATAAATACTGGCTTATGTGTCGAGGTTATTGTATTGGGATTAAGAGTACAAACTTCTATAATAACAGAGATCATGTTCTATTATATAGTCAGTATAAACCGAACAATCTCAACAGCGGTCCTATTCAATACACACTAGTGCAATTTTATAGTCAAGACATACTAATGCCAAATCACACTACAACCATACCGATAGATAGTCCCCTTCTATCTCGGTTGTGAATATCTATTTATACTTTATAAGGAGCCGATAATATGATCTTCCGTGTGACGCCGCACACCACATTATCTACATTATAAAGTAAATGGACTTTTGCAACAACATTATTGCAAACATTTGATCACCTGATTCTCATTTTAAATATTATCTAAACATTATCCATACGAAAAGCTAGACTTTTAGTATACAATCCAACAGTTACTGACAACTCCATTAATTAATATCTCATCCGAGAGTAGTACCACTCAACCTCATTATCATGCAGGGATAAATCCACCTGCAGGGTTTACATGATAATTATTATAAGCTCTCAAGGGGACATCATCAACCTATTTTATCGGACATGATTTTCTTCTACAATCTACAGCACACCATAGAGACAGTACTATTTCCCAACTCACTAAGTTTGTTGATTTAATTACATATAAATCTCACCCATTGATGAATCAAAGAAATACATACTGCCTTACGTTTAGAGGTTATTGTATGGGAATTAAGAGTACGAACATCCATAATAACTGAGGTCAAGTACTCCTATATAGTCAGTATAAATCGAACGATCTCAAGCGGTCCCGCTCAATACACACAAAGTGCACTAATTTGATTCTATAGTTAAGACAAACTAATACCAAATCATATTACAACCATCCCGATAGAGAGTCCCCGTCTATCTCGGTTGTGAGCATCTATTTATACTTTATAAGAAAATTGATAATATGATCTTCCGCGTGTTGTCGCACAACATATTATTTACAGTATAAAGTAAGTGGATTATTACATCGACATATAATAGATTATAAGATGCAATCATTTGATCGATGATCCTCATTTCAAATATTGTTAAAACATTGATCATACTAAAGCTAGACTTTTAGTATGCAATCCAACAATCTCCCACTTATACTAAAAGACTACGCTGTCATGTCAACTGCTATACATCTAATTCTCACTCCCACCACACGACCATCAAAAGCTCTCGCCTTAAGTCCTTGTAAAAAGATTTACTAGGTTATCATCCAATGTAATCTTGACGACTACAACCTTCCCCTCATCGTACAATTTCTCGTAACAGTTGGTACTTTCCCTCAATGTGTTTAATTTCCTCATGGGCTCGTGATTCCTTCAAGTGTTCAACTATACCCTTATTATCACAATAAATTGCGACACCCTTAGGCAAACTTAGAAACCACATCCAAGTCAACGACGAAGTTTCTAGAGTCATACAGATACTTTGGTTGCCTCAGAGGCTCCAATTTATCATCTTTCTATGGTGGAGTCCGAAATATATTTCTATATGACACTCCTCCATATTATGGCTCTACTTCCTAAAATTAAATACATAACCTTGAGGTGGATTTAATGCCGTCCTACCTGACTTAAAAAATCCAAATCTACAAAATCCACATGAAGCAGTGAATCTGTCCGGCAAGCCTACATATAATTTCCATTCTTTTTCAGGCTATTCAAATATGTCTTACCGCAGTTCATCACTCTTGTTTCGGGTTACATTGATACAGACTCTGCATGCTTTCAACAAAATAGATATCCTTTCTCGTGTATAGAATTCCTTAGATTAAACTTCCTTATTCGCCAAAGCATAAGGAATCGGCTTCTACACTTTTATCTTCTTTTATGTCTTCAAGAAACATTTCCTTCAATAAAGTAACATGCTAAAACAAGTAAGGATTGTATGAATTTCATGAAGCATGAGATGAACACAACATTCTATCTTGTGATCCGTATCACCATGATCACAAGAATATATTTTTCTTCTCTTAAGTCCTTCATTTCGTACTGCTTTATGAATCATACCCATACGCCCGACGATACTCTTTCATTGTCTCCAATTAGAAAGATACCATCTACGTCTTGTACAAGAAATACCACCATGTTTCCGTCACTCTATTCAATACACAAGGCCCATCTGAACATTAATTAAATTCATGTGGCTGGATTTCCTTATAAAAAAGGATGCTCATTGATCTTGAAGCTTGCTTTAGTCCATCGATGGACAATTTTAAGCTTACACACAAAATGCTCTTAGCCCTTTGCAATGAATCACTCTGGTTGCTTCACATAGATGTTTTCCTCAAGACTTCCAATCACGAAAGCTGTCTTGACATCTATATACTATACCATGAGCATTAATAAATAAAAGAATCTGGATCGACTTAAACTTAGCTACCACAGAAAGGTTTTCTCATACTCGAACTCACCCTTCTTTCTGAGTGTATCTTTAAGCAACAAGCCTTGTTTCAAAGTATCACCTTACCGTCAGATCTTCTTTTATTTTGTAGAACCAAATTTAATGGCTTTCATACTATTTCGCGGTTCTACAGGCTCCCAGATCTAATTTAGAATCCATAGATTCTAGTTCAGAAATCATTGCAAGTTGTTACGACAATCGCATTTTAATCTTATAGTGCTTCATCATACCCATGGGCCGATTTCATGTTTACTAGGGACCAAGTCTCACGACTCTCATAAATATAAATCTATGCGGTTGTAGAACAACCCTCCCACTACCCGGAATAATTACTCAATCTTCTGAAAAAAAACTGGTTGAATACATATCAGAAATTGAGAGAACTGCCCGGAAGTAGAGAAAGGAGTCCCGAAAGAAGAAGGAAACAAGTTCGTCCATTGGCGAAACCACCGGAAACTTCACTGAACTTGAACTTGCAGCTAATCCACTTCATCTTAGAGAGGAGAATTATGAATTTTCTAATTTAGAGGAGGAAGATACTGTAGACTCTGAGTCGGAAAAGAAAAACATGGCTGCAAATACTGAAAAAACTTTGAATGAATTGGCAAATCTGGACGTAGTCCATCAGCCACTGATAATACTGTATTTGAATTGAAATCGAGATTAATTCACTTACTTCCTGCTTTCCATGGTCTTTCAGGTGAAAATACTCACAAGTTCTTGAAGGAGTTCTCGGTTGTATACATGAGTATGAAACCAAATGGAGTGACGGAGGAACAATTCAAGCTTAGGGCATTCCCCTTTACAGCGAAGGACATGGCGAAGTATTAGTTGTATTATCTCCCTTCTGGATCAGTAAATACGTGGGCCAAGATGGAGAAACTTTTTCTCCAAACTTACTTTCCGGCCACTAGAGTTGTTGTCTTGCGCAAGGAGATATCTGAAGTTCGTCAGATGCAAGGGGAGAGATTGCATGAGTATTGGAAGAGGTTTGAATGCCTCACATCAGCATGCCCCCAACATCAAATAAGCGACCAGTTGTTATTGCAATACTTCTATGAATGATTGTCATATATGGATCGAAACATGCTTGATACAGCTAGCAGAGGAGCTTTTATGATGAAAACACCTACTGCTACTAGAGACTTGATTGCTAGTATGGCTGCCAACACCCAACAGTTTGGCACACGTGATCCATCGGTTAGAAAAGTGAAGGAGGTCCATGATTCTAAGTTGGAGGAATCTTTGAACTAGTTGACAGTTGCAATGGAGAATCTAGCTAAAGTAAAAGGGGTAAACCCTCCATCTTGTCAACATTATTTAACTAATTATCATTCTACTCTTGATTGCAGGGTTACACCCAGGGAGGAGCAAGTAAATTCCATGGGGCGACCTTATGACCCCTTCTCTCAAACTTACAATCAGGGTTGGAGAGATCATCCTAATCTTAGATATGGTAGTGGACAAGGAGGAAATGGGGGCAACAACAGTTTCAAAAGCAGAGAGTGGTGAATAGACAACAAGATTACCCTCAAGATGGTGGAAATCGCCAATAAGGCGGGCCAAGTTGCGGAGCTTCATTTGAGGAAATGATGAAAGAGATGGCTGCCAACAATCTGAAATTCCAAGTGTCTACTCAGACATCCATCCAAAACTTGGAAAATTAGATGAGTCTATTGGCTACAACTGTAGGCCAGATGCTGGCTCAAAATAGTGGAAAGTTGCCTTCACAAACGGAGGTAAATCTTAAGATTGTGAGACTGCGGAGTGGAAAAAAGTTGGAGGAGGTTGTACCACCCAAAAGGCTTAACCAAGACGTGGAAAAGGATGATGTAGAACCTGCTAGAACAGTGGAGGATCAGACTGATCAGTTTGGGGTGAAAAAAATCTGATGTGCAGAAACGTAACACTGACACCGAACCCTTCAGTGTTAGAAGGTCCGAAAAAAATTAGGTTAAAATTTTTGACCATATTCCTTTTAATATTAACCATTGCCTTTTACAAGCAGGATAAGAAAGCTGGACACCACTGAAAAGGATAAAAAATACTTGAGGTGTTTCAAAAAGTGGAAATCAATTTACTTCTCATTGAGGCGATTAAGCAGATTCCAAGATATGCCAAGTTCTTGAAGGAGCTATGCACCAACAAGAAGAAGTTGAAAGGAGATGAAAAAGTGATGATGTGAGAGAATGTTTCAGCTGTCTTCCAGCAAACGCTACCTCAGAAGCGCAAGGATCCTGGCATGTTTGTGGTTCCTTGTAAGATCGGGAGTTTTAAGGTGGAAAGAGCCATGTTGGATCTTGAAGCATCCATCAATATGATGCCTCGATCGGTGTTTGAAAAGCTGGGTGTGGGAGAGTTGAAAAAGACTAAGGTTGTCATCCAACTTGCTGATCGAAGCCATGCATACCTAGCTGGAGTCGTTGAGGATGTTCTCGTTCAGGTAGACAAACTCTTATTTTCTGTTGATTTTTATGTATTAGAAATGAATGACCACCCATCGAATTCTACTCCGATTTTGTTGAGGAGACCATTCCTCAACACTTCACGCACTAAGATAGATGTGAGTGAAGGTACTCTTACGATGGAATTTGATTGGAAGATCATTAAATTCAACATATATGATGCTATGAAATACCCTGATGATGCTAACCTGCTCTCTGTTGTGAGTACTATTGAGCCTATTGTCCAGGAACACTTCAAACTCACTAGTAGGAATGCATTAGATACAGTAATTGAACATGGAATCATGAAGAAGGATGCTAAAAGATGGGATAATGAGGAGCTGAGTCACTATGTCAATTCTTTGCACAGTCCCTAGAGACCGAGCATTGTAGATGTAGCTTCTGTTAAATTGCCTGACATTTTTTCAAAATTCTTCCATCTATAGTGCAGACACCGAAGCTGGAGTTAAAGGCACTTCCTGAGCACTTGAAGTACGCGTAATTAGGTCCGAATTCCACTTTACCAGTGATCATTTTGTCCTAGCAGACGGACGAGCAGGAGAGCTTATTGCTCGATGTGTTGAAGAGGCATAAGGATGGACAGCTGCGAATTTGAAGGGTATCAGTCCTGCAATTTGCATGCACCGTATTCTGCTTGAGGATGATGCGAAGCCATCTCGAGAAGCTCAGCGCCGGTTGAATCCGCCCATGATGGAGGTGGTAAAGAAGGAGGTGCTGAAACTTCTGAGTGTGGGTATCATTTATCCCATCTCAGATAGTAAGTGGGTCAGTCCAACATAAGTAGTGCCAAAGAAATCAAGAGTTACTGTGGTTGAGAATGACAAGGGTGATATGGTTCCGACTCGCTTGCAAACGTGTTGGAGAGTGTGCATGGACTACCACAAGCTTAATAACATGACTAGAAAGGATCATTTTCCTTTGCCCTTCATTGATCAGATGTTAGAAAAGTTTACAGGTTATTCTTATTATTGTTTTCTTGATGGTTTCTCTCGTTATTTTCAAATTGCAATTGCTCCCGAAGATCAGGAGAAAACAACCTTCACATGACCTTTTGGGTCCTTTGCATGTCATCGATTACCTTTCGGGCTTTGCAACATACCTGCCACATTCCAAAGGTGTATGGTAAGTATTTTCTCTGAATTTGTGGGTAATATAATAGAGGTCTTTATGGCTGACTTTAGTGTCTATGGAGAATATTTCAATAGTTGCCTTGGAAATCTTGAATTGATCTTGAAAAGATGTGTAAAAACAAACCTTGTTTTGAATTGGGAAAAATGTCATTTTATGGTCGAACAAGGTATTGTTTTAGGTCATGTCATTTCAAAGAATGGGATTGAAGTTGATAAGTCCATATTAAACTTTATATCTGTATTGCCTTATCCCGTATCAGTGCGAGAAGATCGTTCTTTTCTTGTTCATGCCTGTAAGAAAGCTTTTGATCAGTTGAAGGAGTTGCTGACCACACCATCCGTGATTCAACCGCTGAATTGGAATTTGCCTTTTGAAATAATGTGTGATGCTAGTGACTATACTATAGGAGCAGCGTTGGTGCTACGAGTTGACAAGGCTGTACATGTGATCTTCTATGCCTCAAAAATCTTGGATAATGCTCAAGCCAACTACTCCACTGAAGGAAATTCTTATTATATATTAGCACAAGTGTCTTATATTCATTGTATGTGAGAAAAAGATGCACTTGAGGTGTTTTATTGTGTTTTAGGTGGAAAAAGGATGAAAAGTGCAAAGTTGGAGAAAAGGTGCAATTTGTGCAAGAATGCTGAAAACACACATCCAACTTTCGTAATTTTTCTGTGTTGTACTTGGTGATCTTGTGAATTATACACGACTCCTTGGTTTGATTGTTTTGCCTCGGGATGAGCAACATATAAGTTTGGGGATTTGATGAGTGTATTCACGAATCTTGCACCTGGGGATGTGCTATTATGAGGTGTTTGAAGGTTTAATCAGTTGTAAATCGATATATATATATTGTGAAAAGGCATGGATCGGGTGTTGTTGAAGCCATTTGAGTGGTTTTTCGAAGGAAATCAGAATGAAAGTGTTGAAATCTAAAGAAAGGAAGTCAAAGCCATTCGTTTGGGCTAAGCAAGAGGTCAATTCCACCTGGTCTCCTGGTCGAATTGGCAACATAACATGAGCAGAAGGTGGATTCGACCATGACATAGGGATTCGACCTGGGCATCAGGTCGAATCGAGGTCGATTTGATTGGCGAAGATGCCAAATTGACCTCGTCACTTCAATTCGACCAGGGCATCTAGTTGAATCAAGTACCTGGGACTTACAGTAGGTCAATTCGACCTCCAATTCGACCTGGAGGGGTGAATTTGACTTGTTGATGAAGTCGAATTGCCGTGCAAAAACTTACCATATCCGTATTTTTACACCCTCAATGCGTGTTATCACTCAAAAAGCCCATTCCAGGCCCGGGAGGCGCGATTACAAGTATAAAGGAAGGCTTATGCAGCAGTATAGGGGATTTTAAAAGGAGAAACAATAAGAGAGCCATAAGAGAGGCAACAACCATACCGCACCCCGTAAGGGGGGATCACCCCCCAACCATCATCGTTTCCTCCATCCATCCATCACTTTTAAGATTCGTTTGTTGAATCAAGGGGAGAACTAAGAGGAGAATTAAAGAGCGAGAAGGACGCGATGACACCACATCTAGGGTTTATTCATTTTCTAATTTATCTTGTATTTTCCGGACATCCGGGTAAGATCTATCCAACACCCATGATTGTTCTTCGCAACATCATGGGCTAGAGTCTTTTTCGTAGAACTAGGGTTGTGAAGGTTTTATCTAGTTAATTGAACTTTCATGTGTTTACTCCGTACAACACTACTTCTGATTTATTTTATATAAGATTGTGCGTTTTTAATCCATACTCACGGTTGTTTTGTGCATCAATAATTGTTGTGTAGAGTCTGAATACTTAACTTGGTTATTGGTTGAGTGCATTCACTATTGAGCAGAATTTTATGTTATAATTCTAAGTGAAGGGATTCCGAAGTTTTATTAGAACTATCTTATATGAATACTTTTAATTGAATCATATTCAGGTTAATAAGTAGGATAAAGAGTATAATTTCATAGTAACTATAAAGGGAGATCATATCAGGTTAGAGTACTACGTGCACGAGAAATAATTGATACTGATAGTACCTAGAAAGGGGGGTGAATTATATCTCTTGCTCGGAGGATATTCACATGTGTTACACGCATATTTACTTGTGTCTATAGAGTAGATATGCATGGTTTAGTGATGCGTCCATATTCCACAAGGCAGAGTCAGACACCAACACACGAAAGGGAAACTAATTAGTGAAACCGGATTACTCTAGGGCTACCTATTCTATCTCTTGAGTCACTTTCATATTCTTCTAAGTGATTTTATTTTATTTGTTATTTCAATTAATTGTTTAATAAATTAACAATTCTAAACCTCAAACTATATTGTCATAATCGTCTTAATTAATTTAGATAATAATTAAATTGATAATACGCTTTTCCTTGGGTTCGATATTCACTTGGTCACCTTTGAGACTACAATTGATATCCTTCATATTTGGGGATTAATTGTGTGTTGAGAAAACGCTCATCAAGTTCTTGGCGCCGTTGTCAGGGACGTCTGCTATTATTGATTTTATTATTTTTAGTTTGATTAAAACTTTTATTTGAGATTATTTATTTCTATCTAACCTTGAATTTTTTTGAGTTACTTGTGCGCTTGAAAAAGGAGAGGAACGAATAACACACAGTGCTGATCATGGCCGAAGCAAGGTAGAATCCGGATAATATTGCCATATGTGAAATTTTCACGAATTATGGAATTGGTAACATGGGATTGCTAGGAGCAAGGGGGGAAGATGATGATTTTGAGATACATCCCGCTCTTATTAACATGGTAGAAAAGAATTCCTTTTTGGAAATTGTTTTGACGATCCATATCAGCATCTCCGAAGATTTTTTGGTTATGCACACACTCAAAATGGTGCTGGAGCTAATGATCATGCTAGGCGGATCGCCCTATTCTAGTTCTCTTTGATTGATAAGGCGGAAGCTTGGTATGAGACTCTTGATGTCACGAATTGCACTACATGGGACCAACTACAGCAGAAGTTCGCGGAGAGATACATGCCACCCTCAAGGATCTTAAGAGTAAGCAAGAGCAATTTGTTATAAATCAGGGTGAGAAATTTTATGAGGCGTGGGATAGGTTCAAAGACATGCTCAGGAGGTGTCCAAAGCATGGAATGTCTAAAGCTAAGTACATAAGTATCTTTTACTATGGATTGGAGTGTGAGTCGCGTATTTTCATTGATGCATCATCAGGAGGAGCGCTGTTATTTAAGACAGCACTTGAAGCGGAAAAGTTGTTTGAAGACATCTCTATGAATTAACGTGACTGGCCTATGGAGAGAGATAGAGGATCATATGTACTTGGGAAGGTAGCGCAGGTTGAATATCAAGTGGTGAAGCCAAATAGGGATGATGAGATCGTCTCTAGTCTAGCTAACATCAACAAGCTACTAGAGTCCCAGCAGAAGCATATTACAGAGTTGACACAAAGGGGGCCTAGTCTGAAGCAGCACGAAGTGAGGAGTGTTGAAGAAACCTTCAATCGATACATGGCTGAGAACGATGCAAGGGCTGACCACATCGAAGCTAGAATGAATGTTGATCATGCAAATTTATCTAAGCAGTTGAAGGACCTAATTTTGATTATGGGGCAGATGACCGCGAACGTGAATCAATTGACACAAAAATTGAAAGATAAAGCCATCACGTTAAGGTCTGGAGCACAGTACGAGGGACCTATGAGGCCGGAATTAAAATTGGACATGTCGAGTGCTCAATTCGACCCCAATTCGACCAACACTTCAGGTCGAATTCAGTAGGGGAGGTCGAATTGGATGCCTGGACATGATTTGGAAGCAAAAGAACCTCGATTCGACCAAAACCACTTCAATTCGACCAGAAGACCAGGTCGAATTGAGGTCGAATCTCACCTTCTGGAGCACTCTGTTTCATCAGAAGCCCAATTCGACCAGCAGGCATTTAATTCGACAAGATCCTCAGGTCGAATAAAGGTCGAATTGGAGGAGAAAAATTATACAGAAAGCCAATTTGACCAGGGGTAATTCAATTTGACCAGACTATCAGGTCAAATCCTGGTCGAATCGAGAGTACAGGGTGTGAATGGACTTCCAGGTGCACAATTCGACCACTACATACCCAATTCGACCAGCAGCCCTGGTCGAATCCAGATCAAACCCAACTGTTCTGTACCATTTTCCATGCCGAATGCTCCACATGATGTTAATATTACTCCAGTACCATTACATAAGCAGAATACTGAGCTTACAATGGAGAAGAAGTGGGAAAGAGCAAAGAAGTTAAGAGCCGAGAAGATTAGACTGTAGATGGATAATGAAGATGTGGTTTTCTCTCTTGATCATGCAATGAAGACGCACATGGAGACTCAATCATGCCAGAGCATAAATGTGGTTTCTAACTTGTTTAATCTTGATTTAAAAGGACAGATGATTATGAATTTAAGTGTAAGATTGACAAGGAGGTGTCTAGACAGCCATGGGAGGAAGGAAATTTCAAGGATCATATACTTGTTACCAAGAAAGGTGAGGTGTTGAGTGTAGACAAGAAGAGTGAAAGAAAGTACTTAAAGGTGAGGATGCGAGAAGACCGCCATCTGATCTAGTAGTAAAAAGTGGTATTCCATTGTGACTCTCCGACGTTAAACATGAGTGCCTGTTGGGGGCTTTTCCTCCCGTTTTATTACTTTATTTCATTCGTGTGAGTAAGAAATTTTTATATTTGAAGTGCTTACTTATCGGCAATTACATCTCTTTACAAGCTTAGTTTCGACTATAGTTTCTACTAAGTTTGGGGGGTATGATGTACTTACCTCAATAGGCACCGATAGTATAATCTTTTCTTTATGATGTTTGCTAGGGGAGTTAATTTTTTGCGGTATGTTAAAACTTTAATCGATTTTGACGTGTCGATTTTTGCAATTTGCCTAGTGTTCAGTGGTGTTTCTAGTGTGTGGTGTCGATTAGATAGTCAATTGAGTCATTCTTAGAGTTCTCCTATATTATTATTTATGAATCCTGTGATGATGAGTGTGTTTGAGCTTTGATGGTAGAAAAAGGTAAAAGAGTGGCAAGACGAGTTCTACGCTAAGGAGCTCGTGTATACGTTGAAGAAAAATCAGGTGCCCTCGTTTTCTTATTCTAATTTTTGTATATGCTTTTAATTCATGGAATGAAGGATTGTGTTTATGGTGGTGATCCATGTGAGCTTATATTGTTAAAATTGTCTAAGAAATTCACATGCTCTTGAGATTGATGAAGGAAGTGTACTTAAGTTATATTGTGGTATGAAGTTCTATGTGTACTTGTGGGATATTACTTATAATGAAAAGTGCTATGTTACGTGTTGAAAACCCATGTGAGATTTTAAACCTTATTCATGTACATAAACACATGATATTTCTTTCTGGTGAGTATCGTTTTTGTGTGTGTATTCTAGAATTTGCCTCTTTTCTTACTTGAGACCGCATTTGTGTTAGATGATGGGAAATGATCTAAGACCATCCTTGAATTTATGAGTCACTTTGCCAAATAATTTCCTACCGAATGATGTTTATCCGTAGTTAGCCCTTTTGAGCCTAAAAGCCTTATTTCTTTGGCAACCTACGAAGATAGTCACTTCGATATCCTATCTGAGTCTAAAAATTCCTATATTTAGTGGAGAATTAAATGCTGTCAAAGTGTGTGAAGTTGATTTTGATGGAGTTTGGATGGAATAAAATATTTGGAGATGAACAAGTGATTATGAGCTTAAAAATAAATTGCTTAGGGGTAGTGCCCGAAACTGGTACCCCGAAATGTTAGAGGTAGTGCCCAAAACTGGTACCTCGAGAAAAAAGAAGGAAAGAAAAAGTATGTTGAGCCTGAAGGTAAAAAGAGAAAAGAAAATTAGAAGAGCATGAAGCTGGATAGCCTTGAAGTGTAAAAATCTACAGTACAAAAAATCTCCGATTTTAATTCTTAACTAATTGAGTCACTTTGTCCATATATTTCCTACCTTAAACAAAGAGCCAACATTACATCCTATTAAAAGTCCTTTTTGATCCCATTGTTGAATCATACTTTTTAGTGGTTAAGAGTTTGAGACGTTTGGCAAGCTTATGGTTACGCATGCACTTGAATTGAATCTGAGCGTAAACACCTTAACCCATAAGTGTACCTCTTTACACTTAAGCGTGAGTGATATATACTTCCCGTGAGAGCATGTCAATGGAGCATTTGAATTGGTGGTGATTGTCTTAACTTGTATGCTACTAATTGATTATTACATGTAATGAGAGTTGCATGACCTAAGTTAATGACAATTGTATTTTGAATGGGGTATTGTCATAGTCCTTATTTCCCCACTAATTTTCTTACTCTCTCTAACTTTATTTTTATTTTGTTGTCTCGGGATGAGCAACAGGTAAGTTTGGGGGATTGATGAGAGTGGAAATTAGCATGTTTGAGTGTCCAATTTAACACCTTTTGATGGAAATTCTTATTATATATTAGCACAAGTGTCTTATATTCATTGTATGTGAGAAAAAAGTTCACTTGAGGTGTTTAATTATATTTTAGCTGGAAAAAGAATAAAAAGTGCAAAGTTGGAGAAAAGGTAAGTTTGGGGGATTGATGAGAGTGGAAATTAGCATGTTTGAGTGTCCAATTTAACACCTTTTGATAGAAATTCTTATTATATATTAGCACAAGTGTCTTATATTCATTGTATGTGAGAAAAAAGTTCACTTGAGGTGTTTAATTATATTTTAGCTGGAAAAAGAATAAAAAGTGCAAAGTTGGAGAAAAGGTGCAATTTGTTCAAGAATGCTGAAAACGTACATCCAACTTTCATAATTTTTCTGTGTTGTACTTAGTGATCTTGTGAATTATACACGACTCCTTGGTTTGATTGCGTTACCTCGGGACGAGCAACATGTAAGTTTGGGGGTTTGATGAGTGTGTAAATTCACGAATCTTGCACTTGGATTGTGCTATTATAAGGTGTTTGAAGGTTGTAATCGATTGTAAACTGATATATATTATGAAAAGGTACGGATCAGGTGATGTTGAAGCCATTTGAGTGGTTTTTCAAAGGAATCGGAATGGAAGTGTTGAAATCTGAAGAAAGTAAGTCGAAGCCATCCGTTTGGGCAAAGCAGGAGTGCAATTCGACCAAAAGGAGGTCAATTCGACCTGGTCTCCTAGTCGAATTGGCAGCATAACACGAGCAGAATGTTGATTCGACCACCACAGAGGAATTCAACCTGGGCATCAGGTCGAATCGAGGTCGAATTGATTGGCGGAGATGTCAATTAGACCTCGTCACTTCATTCGACCAGGGCATCTGGTCGAATCAAGCACCTTGAACTTACAGCAGGTCAATTCAACCTCCAATTCAACCTGGATGGGTGAATTCGACAGGTTGATGAAGACGAATTGACGTGAGGAAATTTACCATATCCGTATTTTTACACCCTCAATGCGTGTGATCACTCAAAACGCCCATTCCAGGCCAGGGAGGCGCAATTACAAGTATAAAAGAATGCTTATGCAGCAGTATAGAGGATTGGAAAAGGAAAAACAACAAGGGAGCCATAAGAGAGGCCACAACCATACCGCACCCCGCAAGGGGGGATCACCCCCCAACCATCATCATTTCCTCCATCCATCCATCACTTTAAAGATTCGTTTGTGGAATCAAGGGGAGAACTAAGAGGAGAATTCAAGAGTGAGAAGGACGCGATGATGCCACATCTTGAGTTTATTCGTTTTCTAATTTATCTTGTATATTCCGGACATCCGGGTAAGATCTATCCAACACCCATGATTGTTCTTCGCAACATCATGGGCTAGAGCCTTTTTCATAGAACTAGGGTTGTAAAGGTTTTATCTAGTTAATTGAACTTTCATGTGTATACTCCGTACAACACTACTTGTGATTTATTTTATATAAGATTGTGCATTTTTAATCCGTACTCACGGTTGTTTTGTGCATCAATAATTGTTGTGTAGAGTCTGAATACATAACTTGGTTATTGGTTGAGTGCGTTCACTGCTGAGCAGGGTTTTATATTATAATTCTAAGTGAAGGGATTCTGAAATCTTATTAGAACTATCTTATATGAATACTTGTTAATTGAATCATATTTGGGTTAATAAGTAGGATAAAGAGTATAATTTCATAGTACCTATAAAGGGAGATCATATCGGGTTAGAGTACTAAGTGCACGAGAAATAATTGATACTGATAGTACCTAGAAAGGGGGGTGAATTATATCTCTTGCTCCGAGGATATTCACAGGTGTTACACACATGTTTACTTGTGTCTATAGAGTAGATATGCATGGTTTAGTGATGCGTCCATATTTCACAAGGCAGAGTCAGACACCAACACACGAAAGGGAAATTAATGAGTAAAACCAGATCACTCTAGGGCTACCAATTCTATCTATTGAGTCACTTTCGAATTCTTCTAAGTGCTTTTATTTTATTTGTTATTTCAATTAATTTTTTAATAGATTAATAATTCTAAACCTCAAACTATGTTGCCATAATCATCTTAATTAATTTAGATAATAATTAAATTAATAATACGCCGTTCCTTGGGTTCGATATTCACTTGGTCACCTTTCGAAACTACAATTGATATTCTTCATACTTGGGATTAATTGTGTGTTGAGACTAAGGAAAAAGAACTCATAGCTATGGTTTTTGCTCTAGAAAAATTTCGATCTTATTTGTTGGGTACTAAAGTCACTGTTATCTCTAATCAAGCAGCTCTTCGTTATCTTATGATGAATAAGGAAACAAAACCTTGATTGATTCGGTGGATTTTGCTGCTTCAAGAGTTCAACTTGGAAATAAAAAACAGAAAGAGATCGGAGAATTTAGAGGCCGACCACCTAAGCCGGCTGATTAGAGATGAACATGAGCAGAAAATTCTTGAAAAATTCCCGGATGAATAGCTGCTGGCCGTTCTGTAAAATCTAGAAAATTCGGATCAACTGACACTGAACCCTTCAGTGTCAGAAGTCTCTGTTCCATGGTTTGCTGATTTGGCAAATTTTTTGACCTCCCATCGGTTTCCAGATGATATGAGTAAGGTAAACCATGATAAACTCCGTAGTGATTCCAAGTATTACATGTGGGATGATCCGTATATGTGGAAACGTTGTTCTGGTCAAGTGATAAGAAGGTGCGTTCCTGATACTGAATTTAATTCAATACTCACCTTTTGTCAAGCCATGCATGTGGTGGTCATTTTGGTTTTAGGAGAATTGCTTTCAAAGTGCTTGAGTGTGGATTTTATTGGCCGACATTATTTAAGGATGCTTATGAAATTTGCAAGTCTTGAGATAGATATCAACGTGTAGGAAATATTTCTCAACGAAATGAAATGCCCCAGAACTCTATAATTGTTTATGAGACTTTTGATGTGTGGGGGATGGATATTATGGGACCTTTTCCTTCTTTGTTTGACTTTACTTACATATTACTTGCCGTTGATTATGTGTCGAAGTGGTTCGAAGCGAAGGCCACCCGAACTAATGACTCTAAAGTGGTTGCAGGTTTCCTTTGATCTAATATCTTTTGTAGGTTTGGAATTCCTCGAGCCATCATTAGTGACAAGGGCACACATTTTTGCAACCGAACGGTGGAAGTACTTCTGCGCAAGTATTCAGTGTTTCATAAAATGTCCACTTCATACCACCCCCAAACTAGTGGTCAGGCAGAGGTATCCAACCGTGAGATCAAGAGAATTTTTGAGAAGATGGTTAATCCGTCTAGGAAGGATTGGAGCTCACGATTGGAGGATGCATTATGGGCCTATCGAATGGCTTATAAGACACCGGTTGGCATGTCCCCGTATCGAATTGTCTATGGGAAGCCATGCCACCTATCTGTGGAGCTTGAGCATAAAGCATGGTGGGCAATCCAGAAGTGCAACATGGATTATGACAAGGCCGGAGAGAAAGGAAATTCCAATTGCAAGAGTTGGAGGAATTGAGGAATGAGGCTTATGAAAATTTAGTCATTTATAAGGCGAAAACAAAGGCATTTCATGATGCAAGAATATCAAGGAAAAATTTCAGCATTGGGCAAAATGTTTTACTTTATCACTCAAAGCTTAAATTATTTCTTGGTAAGTTGCGTTCTCGCTGGATAGGTCCGTTTATTGTGACTAATGTTTTTCCTCATTGTGCAGTTGAGATAAGAAGCACGAATTTTGAAAAGAATTTCAAAATTAATGGGCACCAACTTAAGGAGTATCATGAAGGCTTCCAGACGGTTGAGGTGGACCGAATGGAGTTGGAGGGAGTGGTTAACAACTGATAATAATACACCATACCTAAGACGAGCCAACGATAATAAAAACGACGCTAATTGGGAGGCAACCCAAATTTTCTTGTTTTATTGTTATTTTTAATAAATTTTCTGATTATTTACTCTTAATTTTCTGTTGTGATTAGCAGCTGTGATACAAATTGCAAGGGTTGATTGTGGTCAAATCTCTACCCAAAACTAAATCAGGTGTACTCTACCCAATTACATATTTGGACTTTCTTATACTGTATTTTTCTTGGGGACAAGCAAACATTTAGGTGTGGGGAGGAATTTTATTTGATAATTGGGTTAGAAAAGTGATGTAAATTTGCTGAATTTCTTGTCCCATGTCTTATTCTTGTTGTTCTCTAAATTTTATGTTGATGTGGAGTTTGGGAAAATTGAGGAATAAAATCTTTTGAGGTGATGAGGGTGATGCATGATTGAGGGGGTGTCAGTGATGTTGAGGAGCTATTGGAACTTGATAATCTTTGCAAGATTTTTGTGATTGTAGTGGCTCAATTTTTTTCGAATTTCATGGTAATTATACCCAATTTTTGATGAACTTTTGAGCATTAACGAATTATCATCTATAAGCTCCATTGAAATTTCTATCTTGAGTGCATTGAATTTGAATTGCTAATTCTAGAACTTGCTCTTTTGAATGAATTTCAAGATCATGTGATTGGGTGTGTGTGATAAAATGATAAGGGCACTTAGATTTAACCCTTTTGGCTTATATTGTTCCACCCGATTATGAAAACTCTAGGGAAGCCACATTGAGCCTAAGCCTTTTCTTTGAATTATGAGCACATAAATGAACTCTGAATTCCCATTTCTTTCTTTAACTCTTCCGTTTGAACCCTTCATTACTTTGTAATGCGTGATCTTGTGGGACTACTTTGAGGTTGAATTGACAATGAAGGGGAGTTGAAAAAAATGGAGAAGGAGAAAAAGAAAGAAAAAAAAAGATTGGAAGTTTAAAAAGAAAAAAAAGAGAAAACTTCTTGAAAAAAAAGAAAAAGAAGAAAAAGAAAAAGGAGTTGCTGAAATTGTTTGTTGTTGAGTTGCTGAAATTATCTAGCAAACAGTGAATCTTCCTAGTGTGACACCTGCTGTTCCAAATCTTGAAAAGGAGCAGGTGTGGGGAGAATATTAGTGCAAGAAAAATGTTGTTGTGAAAAGGGAAAATTTGGGGATGATGGAAGTTTGGATTTGATCACATGTTGTGAAGTGGTGCATTTAGCCATTCTTATCTATTTTGTTACCTCACCCTGTCCTAATGCCCCATTACAACCCATGCAAAAACTCTTTGATTGTTGCACATGATTCATCCAAAATTGGTGGAGATATGATTTGGGAGCAACCTTATGGTAATGACTTTTCTGTTCAATTTTTGAGTGATCTTGCTACCTAAATCATATACTTGAGTGTTATTGAGTGAATCTTTGTATGGCCATGGAATTTTGAAAGATTTGATGCAATGAAAGTTGCAAAATTTGAGTGAAGAGTCGTTTTTCATATTAGTTCCGAATGCTCATTAGTTACTTTTTTCTTGTTGTGGTGTGACTTTCATTTACTTTTTAGATGGAGTATTTGGTTTTCTATTCTCTATGGTCTTGATTTGCTTGAGGACAAGCAAAGTTTAGGTATGGGGAGATTTGATATGTCATATTTTGGCACAATTATTTGGTTGAGATTCATGTTTATTTGATTGACTTATGTGCTAATTGGATGCTAATATTGACTTATTTTATCTTTAAGAGATAATTACTTTAATTATATGAATTGATGTGGAAACAGGCTAAATAAAGAAATAAATCAGCCAGCATATCTTTCACATATTTTCACAGCAAGATCTCCTCCAAATCTATTGAATGGTCGATCATGAAGCAGGAAAAATACGTGAAGAGATATTTTGGGAATCAGGAAAATAAGGAAAGAGATCAAGCAGGATTTCTTAGGGGACAAGCAGTTAAAAAAGGAAGATGTTTTTATTTATTTTAGGGAGGCAAATATACACGACATTATTCATCAGAATAGGCGTGAAGAAGCAGCAGCGGTTTCTCCTTCCCGAAGGCAGAATTGGCATGAAGTTCAAGATCATCAAACATCATCGATTTTATATTTTAATTCTGTTTATGTTATGAACATGCTGGGCTAATCCCCTTTTCTAGTTTAGGATTTCGTGAACCTCCCGTTGAACCGTAGATTAATTATTAAGGATTTTTATATTGAATCTTTTGTGCAAGTTTATTCTATTATATGCTTTGATGTTCTTAATAGTAGTTTGGTAGTTAATTTAGCCTGATCAACTATTTAATTATTTAACTGCTGAATGTTATTCCATGAACTATAATCCATAATTGTTGTAGGAATTGGATTAAGTAACAAATAGAGATAATTCCTAGGTGTAATAAAATCTAGGTTGTGTGATTCCTAGCCAGATTTCAAAGCCTAGTAATTCTATGTTTTAGAGTTTTAATAAGTTTACGAGTTCGAATCCATAGGGTCACTCGTAAATTGTTCAACTTAGTGGTGGTACCCTAATTGATAAACTTAAGAACATTCTGGTTGATTGGTCGTACCGTCAATCTAGGAATTTGAGTTTGCGTAGTAGGCTAGATGTTTAATTCCTGTAATTAGGATCGTCATCCTAAACTAGATTTTCATCACTTGGTTAATTTAAATATTAATTTTCATCTACTTGGTTGTTACAAAAAATTGAGTTCATTCAATACTTATGTTATTTTCAATTTGTCACCAAAACAAAACCCCCTATTTATTTTATTATTTTCAACACTTAAATTTAATTAAAATTCATTATACTCTCTTGGGTTTGATCCGTACTCGTCGCTATACTAAGTATTAGTGTGAGTCGGATATATATCTTATTTTGGTAGGCCGGCGATAGCTTATCACCAATAGATAGTCCCCGTCTATCTCGGTTGTGAACATCTGTTTATACTTTATAAGGAGCCGATAATATGATCTTCCGTGTGACGCTGCACACCACATTATCTACAGTATAAAGTAAATGGACTTTTGCAATAATATTATTGCAAAGGTTTGATCACATGATTCTCATATCAAATATTATCTAAACATTGTTCATACAAAAAGCTAGACTTTTAGTATACAATCCAACAATCTTCCACTTATACTAAAAGACTATGCTGCCTATTCACTGCCATACATCTGATTACCACTCTCACTACTTAACCATAAAAGCTTTCGCCTTAAGGTCCTTGTAAAAGGATTACTAGGTTATCATCCGATGCAATCTATACGACAACAACTTTTTTCTTATCATACGATTTCTCGTATCAGGTAGTACTAGCTATCAATGTGTTTAAGTTCCTTATGGATTCGAGATTTCTTCAAGTTTGCAACTGCACCATTATTATCACAATAAATTATGATAACCTTGGGCAAACTCAGAATCACATCTAAGTCCATTACGAAGTTTTTAGAACCATACAGATACTTTGGCTGCTACAAGGATCCAATATTATCCTTTTTCCATGGTGGAGTCCGAAATATATTTCTATATGACACTCCTCCATACTATGGATCTACTTTCATTAAACATATAACCTTGAGGTGGATTTACTGTCGTCCTTATGATTCGGAAATCTGAATCTAAGTAACCATCAAGAAGTAATGAATTATTCCGGTAAGCTTACATATAATTTTCATTCCTCTTCAGGCACTTCAAATATGTCTTACCATAATTCAATATTCTTGTTCTGGGTAACTTTGATACTCATTGACTATGCCATTGACAATACCGATATCCAATCTCGTGCATAGCCTTCCATAGATTAAGCTTCCTTATTGTCGAAGCATAGGGAACCTTCTTTATCTATTTTATCTTCTTTTGTGTCTTAAGACACAAATCCTTAGATAAAATCACATGCAAAAATGAGTGAGGATTGTATCAATTCGTGAAGCTCAAGATAAGCACAATATCCTTTCTTGTAATTCTTATTACCAATATCGCAAGAATATATTTTACTTTTTTTAAGTCCTTCATTACATACTGCTTTATTAACCATACGCATACGACCGAAAATACTCTTTCATTGTCTACAATGAGCAAGATACCATCTACGTATATACAAGAAGAACCACCAAGTTTCTGTCACTTTTTTCAATACACAAGGCCCATCCGAGCATTGATCAAATCCATATTACTAGATTTCCTAATCAAAATGAATGTTCCATGATATTGAATCTTGCTTTAGTCCATCGATGGACACTTTTAAGCTTACACTCCAAATGTTCTTAGCTCTTTGCAATGAATCACCCTGGTTGCTTCATATAGATGTTTTCCTCAAGACTTCCATTCAGGAATTCCATCTTAACAACTATTTGTTGTACCTCATATTTAATATGAGCATCAACAAATAAAAGAATCTGGATCGACATAATGTGATCGATCCTCTTTTAATTTTTGTAGACCCACTTCCAATGGCTTTTACACCATTTAGTTGTCCTACAAGCTCCCAAATTTGATTTCAGAAAGCATTGCAACTTGCTAAGATGCCGCATTTCGATCATGTAGTACTTTGTCATGTCCATGGGCCGATTTCATGTTTGCTAGAAACCAAGTCTCACGACTCTCCCAAAACATAAATCTATTCAGTTGTCAAAAAAAATCTCCCACTAAAATAGGACACTACATGCAATTGTGTATCAGATGTGACACGCGATTCATTTTATTTGTGGTATATCCTCTTGTAGTTTTGGTACTTAAAATTTGTGTTTCCCTTCTCACACCTTTAAAATAATTTATACAGAGATTTGTAATTTATTACATAGTCCTTTCCAAAAATCTAGTGTTCGTATTAACAATCACCTTCTGATCTTTTGGACTATTAAATAAACCACCCATCATTTTTCTAGGATATCCAACAAACAGACAAACATTTGTCATACTATTACTAGGGCTTGTCCATAAAATGAATTTAGTAATTCTAAATAATTCATCATCTATCTAACCATTTCCATAAGAATCTAATTTCTTCTTTTTGTCACTCCATTCCGCTGGGGTTTGCCCGGTGTAGACTATTTAGGATTCAATCCCAACCTCTGATTAATAGCTCCTAAACTATCGTAAGAGGAACTCGCCATCAGGATTAAATCGTAATGACCTGATATATTTTTCGCGATGCTTCATTGCACCAGCCATGCACTCCATGAACTTAATCATAGTACTCAGACTTGCAGTGCATCAAGTAAATATATCTTGTTTCTAGAATAATCGTCAAATAAAATGATGAATAGTCATAAATACCTCTCGTTGGATAATCTTAGGATCGCTTAAATCAGAATGAACGATTCCAACATATCTTTTCATGGCTTTATACCTCTTTGCCTTGAAAAGGCAATTAATCATATTCACTTCCAAGTAAGACTCGCTTTTGAATCTTATTTAAGTAAAATGATCTAGTCTTAGATGCCAAAAGTATGTTTAGTTCATCTCTGAAGGTTCCTTTCACTTACTAAGATTAGAATATGCATTATTAATTACTATTCATTACATCCGTAGGATAAAAATGATTTAAGAGTGTACAAATTATCACCATCATACCATAAGAGATTATAGCTCCATCCTTCATTATAATGACCATGTCATTTAAATGAAATAGAGTATCCATCCGTAAATGCATAGAAACCGAAATAAAATTCTTTTTGTGAAAACGTACATAAAGACAATTTCTCAAAATCAAACGTTTATTCCTATCAATATATTAATAAACAACTCCCACTGCAACAGCCACTACTTTCGTAGTTTTACCCATGTATTTAGTAATCTCATCATCACTTAGTTGCAGGCTAATGATTTTTACTCACAATGTGTCAGTAAACGTCATCACTCATGCTTCAACAACTAGTGAATAAGATACTATCCTTGTTCACCTCTTGTCAGAAGTTTCCCACCATATACAACTTATTGTAATTTAGGTAAAACTTGCTCAAAACGCTTAGGCAAACTATGAAAAATAAATTGAGATAGGTTTCCCCTTCAATTTCTATTCCAAGTATTTCCAATTCATTCATCAAGTTAACCATGACCTCTTACCTTTCTAACTTACTCAAGTGTTCGAAGAGTCTCATGAGACCATCATATTTCTATGAACCTCTCACCTCTTCACTTAAGACTTAAATATGTATCGGAAGACATCCTTAATGAGAACACATTTTAATTTTCCTAAGCAGTAATAATTGAAATCAAGATTCTTTTCTAATCATTTATTATGGACTAGTAAATATGATTTCTTTCAGGTAATCAATAAGTGAAATAAACTATTCGAAAATTTAGAGAATCAAGTAAATTAATACGATGATCAAACTCTTCGAATTTAAATTTTATATTGATTCACTCAATAAACAATATAAAATAAATTCACCGACATCTCAAGCACCGTGAATTTGCATGCCATGTTAGTGTGGATGTATAAAAACCCGAACATTCGCAAGAGAAGGTTTTACCCATTAATTCCATACGTCATAATTAACCATATGACTCAATGATTAATAGTCGGTTGTCCTTTAACCATACAATTTAATAGCAGTGACTCCGTTAGGGGGATACATATTAATTGCACCTAAGTGTATACCATTATTTGATACTAAGTACGTTACTCAAGCTTGTGTGCCTTACAGTTGGAGAAGGTCACACGCGCTCAAATAATTTTCTATAACCATCAATTATTAATTTGTACCAGTGATCCGCAAATAAAACTCATCCGTTGGGGAGAAGACACTATAACCGACTCATAAGCTTACTTGCATCACATTACAAATATTAATTATTTCATGAAATTTATTCCAGTGATCCGTAAATAAAATTCATTCATTAGGGAGGAAGGCACTAAAACCGACTCATAAGCTTACTTGCATCACTTAATAAATCAATAATGGAGGCCACAGGATCATGACCAATCCCTCTCCCACTTAGTTATTTAACAAGAGGGTTTTTGTATGTATACAATATAACAGATATAAGAATGCAAATAAACATGCTATTATTACGGCAAATTAGGCAGTAAATCAAATAGCACAAATAATCGAAATATATAATAATAATTGACAAATTAAAACAATTATTAGCAATTATTATATATAAGGATATATAAAAAATGCCAAATATGGAAGGACTTGGTCAATACTCCAACCAATTAGGAAAGGTTTGCACAGCAAGTTGGTTAATCATGGGCCTTAAGACTTCTCATACACAGTCACGTAGCAACCGGTAACTACCACGTGAACAGGCCCATTCCAGCCTTGCCACCATTGCAATCGTCGGCCAGAAAATAGTCCGCCGGAGTTCTAACTTCCAACCAAGTTTCCAGCAGTAACCGACCAGCCACCAGTCATCACTCGAACCACACCGTCCACTGTCGGATACCACTTCGATAGTGACTACCGGTCAGTTCCACATTAACTAGCAGCCGCTTGAACCTTCAGCTTCCGCCAACAGATCAACATATCACAGTCACCATTGAAGATCGCGACAAGAAGACCCTAAAGGAAACCAGTCTAGACCCGACGGCCGCTGCAGACCCGCTCGAAAGCTCTGCAATCCTAGTTGGAACTTTAGTTCCCTGATCAACTATAGTTCGTTGCCGATTCCAACCCAGTCTCATCCACCGTCCAGCATATGCCGTTCAGCATCGCAGACCTGCCCGGAGATCAAAGCAGACTCGATCGTGACTTGGTGGAGACTCGATGGGAGCTTCATGGTGACTCGCTCAGAATGGTTAGAACTTTATAGGAATCCCATCGACTAGCCCTGATCACCGTGTCGAACTGATCGGAACCAAGGCAAGACTCATCCGGAAAAGCCATCATACCCATCTAAACAAACGTCGTCGCCCGAAAATAGCGCCAGGCCCAATCGAAGTCGCGCTCGGAATTACCGTCCCCTTCTGATTTGTGATGCACGCCGCTCGTTGACTCCACACCTATCAATAGGAGACCAAGCGCCGTCCGCTGCCGGCAACATGCCAGCAGCGGCTACCAATCATTGAGAAAGGGTTTCTATAAGGATATCCATAGATTCAATTTCATTAAATCCAAAAACCCAAATTAAAGCATGTGATTATATTCCAAATAAGAGCACATAATCACATAAACCCTAGCTCAACGTGTCACGTTTAGTTATAGAACCTACGCTCTGATACCAATTATTGGCGTTTGGATCTTTTAGTTAATGTGAACCGTTAAGGTTCCATACAATTCTACCGCAGCGGAAGCATAAGTGTATAATCAAATTACTTTTCACCAGGGTTGATGTAGAGGTTGAATTCTCGCCGAAAGCCGGCACAGACTCACCGTTTTGGGCATAACTCTCTCCTATGATCTCGATTGGAGTGATCTACGCGCCAAAATGATTCTCTCTTTCGTGGTTTTCCACCAGTATATCACACATCCAGTTTGGACTTCTACATGATTTTACAAAAATTGTGCAAGTTGATGGATAGCAACAGTAAACGACCTTCCAGTGTTCTATTGTATTCCTAAGCCACGTCTTGACGTTGGTGTGGGAAACGATCTATAAGACGAACTGAATCTACAACCCTAATCTGCCTCTCACAGTTTTATACGTGTGTTACTGATTATCCGGACTGATGAGATTGGCTATTATATAGGCTACAACAGGGGCCAGGAGGAGAAATTTGGGTTTGGGCCTCCATTGGGCTTAAACATCCAAGTTTAGCCCAAAAATTATACTTAAGTCCAATAATAATAAATCATTCCACTAAAGAAATATTATTGCACTGCCGCGCTAATCCCTAATTACGTTTATGAACTCCTTCTTATTATGAGCCTGTTAATCTCCGCGTGTTTAAGATTCAATGTCAATTAATTAATGGAGTTGTCAGTAACTTAATTAATTAATTGATTAATTAATTAAGTTACTGATAACTCTATTAATTAATATATTTACCGAGAGTAGAACCACTCAACCTTATTATCATACCGGAATAAATCCACCTGCAGGGTATACATGATAATCATTATGAGCTCCTCAAGGGGACATTATTAACCAATTCCGTTAGGATACAAATTCCTTCTACAATATACAGCACATCATAGAGACAATACCATCTCCCAACTCACCGATTATATTGATTTATCTTTTAAATCTCACCCATTGATGAATCAAAGAAATAAATACTGGCTTATGTGTCGAGGTTATTGTATAGGGATTAAGAGTACGAACATCCATAATAACAGAGATCAAGTTCTATTATATAGTCAATACAAACCGAACGATCTCAACGGCGGTCCTATTCAATATACACAAAGTGCACTAGTGCAATTTTATAGTCAAGACAAACTAATACCAAATCACACTACAATCATACCGATAGATAGTCCCTGTCTATCTCGGCTGTGAATATCTGTTTATTCTTTATAAGGAGCCGATAATATAATCTTCCGTGTGACGCCGCACACCACATTGTCTACAATATAAAGTAAATGGAATTTTGCAATATCATTATTGCAAACGTTTGATCACATGATTCTCATATCGAATATTATCTAAAGATTGGGGTTTGATGAGGGTGTTAATTCATGTATTATCGAATATTACCTCAGGACGAGCAACATGGAAGTTTGGGGTTTGATGAGAGTGTTAATTCATGTATTTTGAGCTCTGATTTGTGTGAAAATTGAGTACGATTTAGTCTATTATCAAGGTAATTTGGTATGTTTATGGAAAATCCATGAACCAGATGCTACTGAGGTTATTTGAGCATATTTATACAGGAAAACAGGTCAGAAGTGTTCAATATTGGAAAGCATGTTTTTTGAGGCATAGCTCGACCAATGAAGGGTAGCTCGACCAGACATATCCAAACCCTAAGTCCATCTGCAGGAGCTATAGAGAGAGATTCGTGCAGCGAATCAAGTAAATCCAAGTGAAGATTCAAGACGGAGCAAGAAGCGATGGTGCCCACCTCTAGGATTTATTTCGCATCTTAATCTTTCTTGTAATTTTCAAGACTATGTGTAAGATCTATCCAATTCCCATGAACGCTATTCGAAATGTCATGGGCTAGAACTGCTTTGGTAGTTCTAGGGTTATGAAGGTTTTACTAGTTAATTGAACATCCGTGTATATACTCCGTACAATACTACTTGTGGTTTATTTTATATAAGACTATACGTTTTAATCCATATTCAGAGTTGTTTTGTGCATCATTAACTGTTATATAAAGTCTGAATATATATCTTGGTTATTGATTGAATGCGTTCACAGTTGAACAAAATTTTATGTTATGATTCTAAGTGAGGGGACTCTGAAACTTCATTAGAACTATCTTCTTATATGAATATTAATTGAATTGGATTTAGGTTAGTAAGTAGGATAAATGAGATAATTTCATAATACTTATAAAGGGAGATCATATCGGGTTAGAGTACTTAGTGCACGGGAAATAATTGATACTGATAGTATGGGGTAAAATTGTGTTCTATCTCTGAGGTAATTCGTATGTGTTACACGTTTGTCTACTTGTGTCTATAGAGTAGATTTGCATGGCTTAGTGATGCGTTCATATTTCACAAGGTAGAGTCGGACATTGATATACGGAAGGGAGATTAATTAGTGAAACTGAATAGTTCGAAGTGCTACATATCTTCTCACTTGTTCAACTCTCGATTATTCTCTACTGTTTTCTATTTTATTTGCTATTTAATTATTTTGTCTATTAGATTAATAATAATTTCCAAAGTAAAATGCCAAACCATATTATTAATTAATTTAGTTAATAATAAATTGATAATCATCCATCCTTTGGGTTCGATAATATAACATGGTCGCTTATCAAAGCTACAATCGCATCCTTCATACTTGGGGATTAATTGTGTGTTGAAAAAACACCCATCAGTAGGGTAGGGTACAGGTATGGAAAATCAACTTACTACATTGTGCCCTACCCTCCCTACCCATACCCTACCCATTACCCTGAAATTGAGCTTCGGGCAGGTAACAGGTATATCCACCGGGTATACGGATAATTCGTGGGTAAACGGATATCCAACTTGGTAGATTTTTTGGATAATCCATGGTTACGCGAACCCACCCGGCCTGCCCTAATCTTTTTTTAAAAATTATTATATTATTTTTATTTTTATATACAAATAACACATAATATTATTACATAGAATAAAATTTATCATAATTCTTAATTACTTATATTTATATTAGGACAAGAATATAAATTTTAATTAAAAATATTAAACATATTATAATACCTAAATATTAATTATATCATAAATTTACATCAACAATATTATTAAATTAAAAATGAAATATTAGATTTAGATATTTAATTAAATTAAGACACTAAATATGATAGTTAAAATAATTAGATTTTAATTTTAATTTATTTATAAAAAATATTATAAATTTATAATATAATAATGGGCCCATTACTTATAGGTACAATTTATTTACCTATATTACTACTAGATACAATATCTAAATTAAATTAATCAATTACCACTTTTAACCCTATTTTAAGTTTAATTGTATTCACGAATTAATTAACCATTAATCTCTCCATGAAAATATTAAATGGGTTGGGGATTAGTCAATTGTAAAAAAGAGTCAAACATTAAAAATTGGTTTAAGATTGTTGTGTTGAATTACAATCTCCAATCTTTTGAAACTTCCGGCGACTTGGTATTAAAAAAAAAATCATAACCATACAGAACGTAAATATTAGAATAACAACCGTTGATATTAAAAAAATCTTATAATAGTATTAAAAAATAGTAACCATACACAATGCTCACATTAGAACAACAACCACTGATATTGAGAAAAATCTAAATATAATAATATTAAAAAAATCATAACCATAAAGAACGTACACATTAGAAGAGTAATCGTTGTATTCAGAAAAATCTTATAATAGTATTAAAAAAATCGTAACCATACAGAACACATAAATTAAAACAGCAACCATCGGTATTCAGAAAAATCTTATAATAGTATTCAGAAAAAAATTATAACCATACATAACGCACACATTAGAACAACAAACATTGGTATTCAAAAAAATCGTACAATAGTTTTTAGAAAAAATCGTAACCATACAGAACGCACACGTTGGAACAACTATAATTGGTATTAAGAAAAATCTTATAATAGTATTCAGAAAAAATCGTAACCATACAGAATGCACACATTAGAACAACAATCGTCGGTATTCAAAAAATCTTATAATAGTATTAAAAATTCATAACCATAAAGAAAGCACACATTAGAAGAGCAACCATTGGTATTCAGAAAAATCTTATAATAGTATTTAGAAAAAAAATCGTAACCATATAGAGAGCACTCATTAAACACATTAGTTTTGCATTTTAAGATAAAAAAAAGCATAAATACAATAGTTTTGCAATAAAAGGTGCATAAGAATTATTGATGGATATGCGTGAATAAATGTATTAATCTTAAGGAAGTTTCCTTGAATGCCCCACACATATTTAACTGTAAATGAAAAAAAATTTGAATACCCTTACCACGTCACAATTAAGAGTAATTATATCATACGTATAATGTCGTCAATACAACTTGAGAGGTAGAAAACAAGGCATAAGCAATAGATGTGTTCCAAAATAAAATTGCACCATATCAACATGTTCAATAGAAGTTCAATCCACTTATAATCTTATTTAAATAAAAGATGCATATTAATCATATGCAAACTTTATCTACAACGAACCAACCAATATATAGTATCCAAGCATGGGAAGGAAAAAAATAGGGAAAAAATGAGGCAGAAGCTATATGTCCAATCTTTTGCACCTTCAATATTGGGTAAACTTTCGCATTTATCCAACTTTTTAGATTTTACATTACAATAAGAAAAATCGATCAAATAATAATGTAAGATCAGCTCTAATATGTAAACAAGAAAAAAAAACATTCATACCATTTAACATGTGTTTTTCTCTTTTTCTTAAGATATTCGCCGTAAAAAGGTATTTTGCTTTTTTTCGATCGACTCGAGGGTCAGTTCAAAATGGGTGCAAGAATCTTATTTTCGCTTTTAGACTTAAATTCAAGCCGATTGATTTTGAGGATATGATGTATATCGTGCATGTCCTGATTCGTATTTTGAACTTTACATTAGATACTTTTGTACCTAGTAGTAATATAATTTATACCTTGTATCTAGTAGTAATACTAGTTTGTATTTTGTACTTGTAATAAAATATATATTATATAATATTTATTTGTATATAATATAGTGTGTGTGTGTGTGTATATAATAAGTATTGTAAAAGGTGTATGTGTATGTAATATATATAGTCGTGTAATAATTAAGTTGGGTACGGGTCGGATTTCGGGTAAAATAAGAGAACTCGTACTCTACCCATACCTACATATTTTTCTTTCAGATTCGGGTACTACCTGACCCGTTACCCAATTTAACCTGCTTTATTCGTACCCAAGTACCCGATAGTCAAGTACCCACTGGGTAACTTGACCCGACGAGTAAAACTGCAATCCTTTTCTCCTTCCAAAATACCTACTTAACATCAATGTAAGCTCAAGTTAGTGAATTTCATCAAATCCATCAACATCACCAAAAACTCTATATAAAACAAACAAAACAAGCATGAAACGATCATAAAAACACTACAAAACCTAAGTGAATTAGACGACAATCAACATTTAGCAGGCTCATCAAAATGGTCATAGATATTTTTGGTCCTTGCCATCGTACTCTAATTATTGTGATTTTTCATCAATCATGTACTTGTGATAAGAGATGGTCTTGTTGGCCTTCTTAAAATTTTTCTTGTTTTTTCAACCATGCTTTGATCACATTCCATTAACCTCTCCAATCTAGTCCACCACTAATTCCTTCTCTCAATGAAGATTCCCAATTTTTCTTTTAACTCCATGTCCCTAGAAATATGTTGGGAATCATTATATAAAAAAAAAATAAATGAAAACAACATCATCAAATTCAATGTAGCTTAAAGAGTTTAAAAGTTTAAAACTGTTCATTTTATTCTTCAAGCCCTTTTCAGTTGCTTCTTATTTTTCTTTTCTTTCTTTTTTTCCTCAACATCCTTGATGACTAGAATTCTAAGATACTTTACGAATTCATTATCAAACTCTTCCACTACCTTAAAAGCTAACTCTTGTAGTTTGACTTAAATGGGGTTACTCGATTCAATCCAGTGGGTTCCTCTTCGACTTTTACTTCCTCTAACAATAACTTAGGACCTTCAGACTGCATTCCACTATGTAACGAAACTGCATGTTCTTAATCCTACCCTTCTTCAACCATTATTTCCTTTTATTTATGAAAATGGAGCATAAGTGAGTCCAAGTTCTTTTTCATCTTCTCATATTTTTTGTTTTCTATTCATAGTCTATTGAGTCAAACTAATTATCAAATCCTTAGGAAAAACCAATTGAAAAAAAAAGTAATCTTTAATGAGGTTGAAATGTGTTTCCATTATAAGCACAAGATCATTTATCATATCTGATTTGGTTATAATATGAGAAGGAGCTTGATCTATGTAACATGAATGAGGAACCATATCATTTTTATTTCCATAGTATCATATGTATTGATACCATTCATCTATCTCATGTACCTTGAAAAGAATTTACAGTTCAGAATATGTTCAAACAAATAAAGTAGAATAAAAGAGTAAAAATTATAACTAAGTGATATAAAACATTTCAATGGCTTCCTATTTTAACTATCTAATTCCTGACAATAGCGCCAAATACTTGTTCGCACTTTTTTTCCTCTTAAAATAATGTTACCCTCAAGTTTAAGTGATCAACTGTAGCACGAGTAAGCGTGACTAGGTAAATTATTGAAACTGTAGGATTAGATTTAAACAAGATACTCACAAAATAATTCACACCACTTATAATTAAGACAATCGTCATGAGGATATATAAGATTAACACAGAAAAATAAATAACTAAATAAATTAAATAAGATAAAGGACATAAACAATAAGTGTTTCAAGAGAGAAGAGTAAGATAGTTTAGGGAATCTAGTTCGATCATGCAAATTAACTTCCTAGACTCAATATTCAACTTCATGCAGAAATTTATAAGAGTGATAACTCAAACATCCTAAACTACTTTGATGAACCAACTTTAACAATTACAAAGGAATCTAAAACCTTTGGATCAGTAATACCTGTCTTTCCATCTCTAAGTATTTACGTTGTTATGACGTTCCCTTATAAGGTACTTATACATCAACAAATTTTCCCGTTAGGTATTATAAGAATTAATTATATAGTCTCCTTATCAATCACTCTTAAATTGATCGTGCAAGACTATAAGATATCCTAAATTGAATGTCTAATAAATAAAGGTGATATGGATTAATCCCCTTTAATTACCACAATTGATAAATATAATTCAGCAACACATCCTAATCTTGTTCATACATCAATTCGAGCTAACTTCATGAATATATAATTGAAACTAGAATTAAGTGACAAAATCATAGAAGTCTGAAATAAATCTTTAATAAAAGAATAAGAAATCTGTAGAACAATGAAACTAAAGTCTAGGTTTATTAATCAGATATGATTAAAACCTTCAAAACCATAAAACTATATGAAAAGAAAATTAGCTCAAGGTATTACAAGCAACAACCATGTAAATGGAAGAAAATTTACCCATGAGTCTATAAATCAACAAGTAGAAATTAAACAAAGAAAAAGCCCTTGATTGCATAAATTTCCTTCTTCTCTTCTATCTTAATGATCCTCCTCAAATCTCCTTTTCAAATAGCAAACACCGTAATTGAGTGTATAGAGATGGTGATGATAGACGGGTGATGTGTAGAGATATGGTGTGTGTTTATGGTGTGTGTAGCTTATTATAGTTGCAATGGTTAGGAATTTTTTTCTATAGATGTGAGAATTAAATAATATAACAAAAGAAAATATTAATATAGCTATAGTGGGATCATGGAGGAATATATTATTAGGAAATTAATTGTGATCTAAGAAAAATGAAAGAATGAGTAAATTTTATATATTTTCAAAAGTTCCCGCATGCATTGTGCATGTCTGCATCATTTTGGCATAACTTCCTTATCGAACTCTGATTTAAGCAATTTTTCTATCCCTTTCTATCAATACATGTAAAGAAATTTGAAAAATTCACCTCTTCTTCTGCTCTACCTCAAGAAGATGAGCTCGAGGTGGTTGAGCAGCACTTCTGCAGCTTCTGTTTAGTTCCAGTAACTCTGCTCAACCTTGAGCGCACCTGCTCAACATAGTTGAGCATCGTGCGTAAACTATGAAAAACTCATCTGGTTTTGCTTGACCTGGAGAATTTGCGCTCGAGTATCCTTATTTTTCTAATTTCAACGTGTTTCTTATATCCTTCAACTCCTCTTCTCACATGTCATCAATTTCATTTCAAATATGCCTAAAATTTTAAAATCTTAACAACATTAGAGAAGTTCAAGAATTTATTAAAAGTAAGCAATACACTAAAAAAAATAAGGCTAAGATCGTGCAATAATCATATGGAAACGACCTATAAAACATAAAATTTTCGTGCTCAACATTGGGATGAAGATATTTGAGTGAAGTGAAAATTAAATTTAAATATATATTAGAACTATTTTTTAAAATTGACTAGATTATATATATGTCCAAAAATTAATAATTTCAGATCAATGCCTGAAAAATATGTGAACTATCATTTAGGCCCTGATTTTTTTATATTATTATTATTATTATTTTCAATTAGAAACTTGAAATATATAAAACTACCAATTTAAAGTCTGAATAAAATTATGTAAAATAATTTAGGGTAGGTCTTGCGTGAGAACGTCTAACGTGAGACAATTTTACACTTTTTAAAATAGTTATCACTTTCGCTATAAAACGTTATCACTTTCGTTATAAAAAGTTATTACTTTTCATTTATACTATAAATTGTTCATGAAATAATATTATCACTTTTTATTAGTTTAGTATTACTTTTCAGTAAAAAGTTATCACTTTTTGACCATTTCACGAAGCCCTTATGTGAGAAGGTCTCACACAAATCTTTGACAATAATTTAATAATAATTATATAAATTTTCCATGTAAATGAACTAATAAATTACTAAAAATAAAATTAAAAGGTGTATTAAATGTATGAAGTTTAATGTAATTATAATTATATATTTAAAAATATTTTTATAATTTTAATATTTTTCAAACCCCAATAATAAAAAAAGAATTTGCCGGCCCCAAATTTTGATAAAACTCCGTTTAAAAACTTAAAGCAATTTTTAAAAGTGGAAACAAACATTATGTTTGTTTGGGATAAATGGCTCTTTGAGTCCAATTCACAGCTATTCATGATTTGGATATTAAATTTCTACATTTGGTAAGCCCAATCCTTCCCTTGTTGCTAATTATTAATTTTAAAATATCGACCCTAATTATGTTGTGGCCTATTGTAGCTTATACGATTGAAATTTCAGCATAAGTTTATTTTTTCTATTACATGTTTCATCAATCCTTCCCGTGTTTAATTTTTTTCTATTTTTTCCAGGCTTTAATTTTGAATTGAGCCTTGTTTTTCTTAGGCGTTAATTTTAAACTAATTAAGCCCCTTTTTTAATGTCTTTATAATTATTGTTTCAAGAAATTTGCCCATATCCTGCAATTCCAACACGATATTGATCTACTCTTAAAAAAATAAAGAATATATATATATATATATATACATATATATATATATATATATTCTATATATATATATATATTCTATTTTAATGTCTTTATAATATATTCTATTATAATTATTAATAGGTACTGTATGCACTTAAATTTTATTACCTAATAAATATAAATGCAAAAGAAAATATATTAAATATTGATTAAATATTAATTTATTAAGGAATTTAAATAAATAAATTCCTAAAATAAATAAATAAATAAATGATAATTAATATAATTATTTACAAATTCAAGTCAAATAGGCTTAATCTAAGTCCAGTGGGCCTGACTCAAGTCAACAAGTCCAGTAAGCCTAATTAAATTAAATAAGCCCAAGTCAAATCCAGCAGCCTAATTAAATAAAATTGGTATGTATCCAATCCAGCAGGCTTAATTAAAGGAGAAAAACCCAACATATATTTTCAAGGAGAAAATATCTCACAAGTAGTTATTTTCTCTACCTATAAATAAAGATCTTCAGTCCTTATTCCAAACACTTTGAAAATCATAAAGACCTGAAGAATTTTGAAGATCAAGTTCAAGATCAAGCAAAGATCAAGATCAAGTCAAACAAGGATCAAGATCAAGTCAAGCAAAGATCAAGTTCAAGTCAAGTTCAAGGTCTTCAAGTCAAGAACATTCAAGATCTTCAAGTCAAGTTCAAGTTATATTCAAGTCAAGAACAGTAGCCAATCAGAGATCAAGGTGCTAAGGATCTCTGATCCGGTGTTCTTCAAGTCAAAGTCATTATCCGTAAAGTCAACGACGTTCTATCAAATTGAACGACGTTCTTCGTAGAAGTCTCTTAAGTCAACGTTCAATCCAAACAAATACTCGACACCTCTGGACAACCATTTTAAAGCCCCCAAAACCGAGCTCGGACAAGCTTTATCCGAAGATCCGGCTCAAAAAGTGGAAAGTCAAGAAGTCAACTCAAGAGAGGAATCAGAGGATAGCTAGAGACTGTTCACTCAAATTCTCAAGTTCAATCCATATTGGATTATCATTGTAATTTCTTTTGTATTTATTATTTAATAAATATAAATTTTGTTGATACAAATTTTGGCACACCCAGTGGGACAGTTTCTACCTCTCATCTCATCTATTCTAGAGATCGAAGATACAAAGTATGGCTCCTCTTAGGATTGCAATAAGAAGGTCTTCTGCCTTAAAGCCTTCAAAGTTGCAGATTGAAGAGATTCAAAGAACAACTCCACTTAAAATTGCTATAAGAAGGTCTTCTATGTCAAAGCTTTCAAAGTTACAGACTAAAAATTTTGAAGTTTTAAAATAAGTATGTCTAAAGCCTCCTCAGAGACAAACCACCTGGTGGGAATCGCTCTCAATAAGTCATTGCACAACAACAAAGATGGTGAAGATTCATCTGTCTGCCCAACTCCTTGATCCACGGAAAGTTCGGCATATGACTCATTCATAGCCTCTGCCATGGCAACAAATTCTTCGTCTGTTGAAAAAAATTGGCAAGCTTAACTCAGTCCATTGCTGCACTAACCAAACAAAGCCAAGAACAAGGTTTGCTGATATCCAAACTGATGGAAAAGATGGAGATAACACAAACAAGTCATGTAAATGTGAAACGAGTTGAGGATGAAGACGAGGAGGAGGACTCCGCGAAGCACCATCCATCTGAAAAAATCACATTGATGAAGAGATACAAATTTCAGCTGATGGAATGTTTCCTATGAACCAACTGAAGAGCATCGTACTAGAGATGATAAAAGATAAGTTTAAGTATTCATGTTATGCTTGTATACCCTATTCAGATACAATATACCTGTGTCAAACGTGGACTAGAGTTTAGAAATTATTATTTCTTGTTGAATACTCTATACGTTTGATAATTTGGAAATTTTGAAATTTGATAATCTGTAAATTTTTGAAATATTGATAATCTGGATATTTTCGAAAATTTGATAATCTGAAAATTTCAAAAATTTGATAATCTGGATATTTTCAAAATTTTGATAATCTGGAAAATTTTGAAAATTTGATAATCTGGATATTTTTAAAAATTTGATAATCTGAAAATTTTTGAAAATTTGATAATCTGAAAAATTTTCAAAAAATTGATACTCTGGAAGTTTTCAAAAATTTGATAATCTGGAAATTTTTAAAAATTTGATAATCTGTTCGATATCGATGATTTCGATAATCTCGACGATATCGATAGTTTTGAAAATTTGATAATCTATAAATATTTTTTGAAAATTTACTAATCTGGTCGATATCGATGATTTCAAAAGTCTAGAAGATATCGATGGTCGATATCGATAGTTTCAAAATTCAGTAATCTGGAGATTTTCGAAAGTTTGATAATCTGGAGATTTTTGCTGACACTCGTGCTTGGTGGCGAACAATCGAATTCGCTGATATATAACTGTTTATAATTGATGGAGTTATTGATTATTGTTATATATGTTATGCATGATTCTCTTTAATTTACTGCCTTATGTGATGTAATAAAAGCATGCTAGGTTGCGTATTTTATTATGAATATTATATGCATGTAAAAACTCTCGGTGTTAAACAACTAAGATGGAGAGGGGATTGGTAACTAATTCTCGCGGCCTCCATTATTGGTTTGTAAATGATGTGAGTAAACTTGCGTGTTGGCAATAGGCCTTCCTCCCTAACGGATGAGTTTATTCACGGATCACTGGTACAGACTTCATTAAATAATTATTGGTTGTAATGTGGCACATAAACTTGCATGTTGGCATAGACCTTCCTCCCTAACGGATGAGTTTATGCGTGGTTCACTGGTACAAACATATAATTGATGATTGTAGAAAGTTATCCGAGCGCATGTGTACTTCTCCAACTGTAAGGCACATAAGCTTGAGCCGCGGACTTGGGATCAAATAATGGTGTACACTTAGGTGTAAATAATTAGTATCCTCCCCAATGGAGTCACTGCTATTATTTACATGACTAAAGAGGAACTGACTATTAATTATTTTGTCATGAGGTTAGGTTGACAAATGAAATTAATGGGTAAAACCTTCTCTTGTATATGTTCGGGTTTGTAAACGTCCACACTAACGTGGCTTGCAGACTCTCGGTGCTTGAGATGCCGGTGAATTTTAATTTTATATTATTTTGAGGGAATCAATATAAAAGGATGAAATTCGAAGATTTGATCGGTGTATTATTTGTGATTCTTTGTAATTTCAAATGGTTTTATCTCGCTTATTGTTTATTAAAAGAAATATATTTACTTGTCCAAAATTAGATGATTAGAAAAGAATCTTGGTTTTGAATTTTAATGCTTAAGAAAATATAAATGTGTTCTCACTAAGGATGTCTCATGATGTCTATTAAAGTCACTAGTGGAGAGGTGAGAAGTTCATAGAAATATGATGGTCTCATGCGACTCTTCAGATACTTGAGTAAGTAAGAAAGACAAGAGGTTATGGATAAGTTGATGAATGAATTGGGAATGCTTGGAGTAGAAATTGAAGGAGAAACCTAGATCAATTTATTCTCTATAATTTGCGTAGATGTTTTGAGCAAGTTCTACCTGAAATACGAGAGGTTGTTTATGGTGGGGAACTTCTGACAAAACATGTGGCGAAGAAAAGCCATTTTCATCAAGAAGTGAACAAGGTTAGTATCTCATTCACTAGACATTGAAGCATGATTAGTAATGGCATCTACTGACACGCTGTGTGTAGATACCGGAATTACTAAAAGCGTGTAACTAACTGATGATGAGATTTTATGGACATAGGTAGTACTACGAGAGTAGTGGTTGTTACAGTGAGAGTTGTTTATTTATATTACGATATGAATAAACATTTGATTTTGGGAAATTGTCTTTACGTACGTTTTCATAGAAAGTGTTTCATTTCAGTTTCTATACATTTACGGATGGATACTCTATTTCATTTAATTGACATAGTCATAGTAATGAAGGATGGAATTATAATCTGTTGTGGTACGTTGGCGGACAATTTGTATACTCTTAAATCATGTTTATACCACGGATGCAACAAATAGTAATTAATAATGCATCTTCTAATCTTAATAAGAGAAAGGAACATTCGGAGATGAACTAAACATACTTTTGGTATCTAAGAATATATCAATTTTACTTAAGTATGATTCAAAGGTTCATAGCCGATGGACCGTTTGGTTTATATGAAGTGGAAACTATCTGACTTGTGAGTCTTACTTGAAAGTAAAATGATTAAAAGCCTTTCAAGGCAAAGGGGTATAGAGCCATGCAAAGATATGTTGGAAATAGTTCATACTGATTTAAGCGATCCTAAGACTAAACCGATGAGAGGTGGTCATTACGATTTAATCATGGTGATAAGTACCTCTTAGGATAGTTTAGGAGCTATTTATCAGAGGATGAGATTAAAATCTCAAGTTGTCTACACCGGGTATACCCCAGCTGAATGATGTGGCGGAAAGAAGCAATAAGTCTCTTATGAAAAATGTTAGAAAGATGATGAGTTATTTGAAATTATTAAATTCATTTTATGGGTATGCCCTAGAAACAACATGTCGCATAACGCTTGTCTTTTTGTGGGATATCCTAGAAAAATGGAGGGTGATGATTTATTTAGTCCAAAAGATCGAATGGTGACTTTTAACGCAAACACTAGATTTTTAGAAAAAGACTATGTATTAAATCATAAACCCATGTATAAATTGTTCTAAAGAAAGAGAGAGTGAAAAACACAAAGTATTAGTATCAAGTGTACAAGAGGATATACCACAAGGTAAACTGCAATGCGTGTCACGTCTGATATACAATTACATGTAGTGCCTTGTCGTAGTGGGAGGGTTGATCGACAACCTATAAGATATATATTTTAGGAGAGTCGTGAGTCTTGGCCCCTAGTAAACATGGAATGGACCCACGGATACAACAAAATACTACAAGATAAAAATGCCGAATCTTAGCAAGTGCAATGGTTTTTGAAATAGAATCAATGGATTCTAAATCAAGTCTGGGAGCTTGTAGGACCACTAAATGGTGTAAAAGTCATTGGAAGTAATCATACAAAATAAAAGAGGATCATACGGTAAGTTGAAAACCTTGGAAGCAAAGCTTGTTGCGAAAAGGTATAATCAGAAAGAAAAGGTTCGATTATGAGGAAGCCTGTTCGTCTATAGCTATGCCTATGTTGATTCAAACTTTTTTATCTGTTGCTACTCATATAAAATATGAGGGATATCAAATAGATGTCAAGACAGCTTTCCTAATTGGAAGTCATGAGGAAAATATCTATGTTAAGCAACCAGAGTGATTCATTGAGAAGTGCTAAGAGCATTGTGATAGTAAGCTTAAAAGTGTCCAACGGTGGACTAAAGGAAGCTTCAAGATCATGAAACATCCGTTTTGATGAGGAAATCCAGGCATATGGATTTATTCAATGCGTGGATGTGTCTTGTGTATTGAAAAGAGTGATGGAAACATGGTGGTATATCTTGTATTATACATAGATGATATATTGTTCATTGGAGACAATGAAAGAGTATTGTCAGGCGTATGGGTATGGTTGATAAAGCGGTATGAGATGAAGGACTTAAAAGAAGCAAAATATCCTTTTGATCACGGTAATACAGATCATAAGAAAGGATGTTATGCTTGTCTCATGCTTCATGAGATGATACGATCCTTACTTGTTTAACATGAGACTTTACTAAGGATATGTGTCATGGGACACAAAAGAAGATAAAGGTGATGAAAGCGGTTCCTTATGCTTCGACGAATAAGGAAGCTTAATCTAAGGAATGCTATGCACGAAAATGGATATCTGTTTAGCCAAAGGCATGGTCAGTGAGTATCAAGGTAACCCAGAAATAAGAATGTTGAACTGTAGTAAGACATATATTTATGTACCTGAAAAGGACTAGAAATTATATGTGGGCTTACCAGACAGATTCGTTGCTTCTTTGAGTTACGTAGATTCGGATTTTTCAAATCACATAGGGACGACTGTAAATCAACCTCAAAGGTTATGTGTTTAATTTTAGGAAGATGAGTCATAATGTGGAGGAGTGTTATATCTAGAAATATATTTCAGATTCCGGATTCCATCATGGAAAGATGATAAATTGGAGTCTATGAGGCAGCCAAAGTATCTGTATGACTCTAGAAATTTCAGGATGGACTTTGAAGTGTTTATAAGTTTGTCTAAGGTTATAACAATTTATTTGATAATAATGGTGCAGTTGCAAACTTGAAGGAATCACGAGCCCATAAGACAATTAAACACATGGAGCGCGAGAACCACCTGATACGAGAAATCGTTTGATGAGGGGAAGGTTGTTGTCCCCTAGATTGCATCGAATGATAACATAGTAAATCCTTTTACAAGGACCTTAAAGTGAGAGCTTTTGATGGTCGTGTAGTGGGAGTGAGAATCAGGCAGAATACATGACATCATAGTCTTTTAGTATAAGTGGGAGATTGTTGGATTGTATACTAAAAGTCTAGCTTTAGTATGAACAATGTTATAACAATTTATTTGAAATGAGAATCACATGATCAAATGATTGCGTCTTATAATTTATTTATATGCACGATGCAATAGTCCACTTACTTTATACTATAGATAATATGTTGTGCGACAACACGCGGAAGATTATATTATCGATTTCATTATAAAGTATAAATAGATGCTCACAATTGAGATAGACGGGGACTCTCTATCAGGATGGTTGTAGTGTGATTTGGTATTAGTTTGTCTTGGCTATAGAATCACATTAGTGCACTTTGTGTGTATTGAGCTGGACCACTTGAGATCGTTCGACTTATACTGACTTATAGGAGGACTTGATCTCAGTTGTTATGGATGTTCGCTCTCTTAATCCCTAGGGAAGTGTGTATTTCTTTGATTCATCAATGGGTGAGATTTACATGTAATTAAATCAACAAACTAGGTGAGTTGGGAAGTAGTGCTGTCTCTATTGTGTGCTGTTGATTGTAGAAGGAATCCATGTCCGTCATAGGTTGATGATGTCCCCTTGAGGAGCTCATAAGGATTATCATGTAAACCCTGCAGGTGGATTTATTACGGCATGATAATGAGGTTGAGTAGTACTACTCTTGGATGAGATATTAATTAATGGAGTTGTCAGTAACTTAATTAATTAATGGGCATTGTATGTCTTAAAAATGGGGAGACTAACGAGCTCACAATAAGAAGGAGCCCATAACATAATTATGGGATTAGAACGGTAGTGCGGTAATAATATTTTAGTGGTATATATTATTATTATTGGAATGAAGTATAAGCTTTGGGCTAAGCTTGGATAATTAAGCTCAATGGAGGCCCAACTCTAATTTCTCCTCCTGGTCCTTGCTGTAGCACATTTATAAGTCATCTCAGCTGTCCGGAAATCCTAATGTATGAGATTAATCATGCTTAAGACTGTGAGGTGGGTGAGGGAATAGCAGAATGAGAAGATCTCGAAGATCGTCGCCCACACGACGTCGAGATTGGACTTGGGAATACAACAGAAGACTGGAAAGTTGTTTGCTGCTGTTGTCCGCATACTTCTACCATTTTTACGAAATCTTACAGATATCAGAATAGGATATATGATATATTGACAGAAAGCCACAGAAGAGAGGATCGTTTTAGTGTGTAGATCACTCAAATCCAATATCTGATGAGAGAGTTATGCCCAAAACGGTGAGACTGCGCAGGCTGGTGGCGAGAATTCGTCTTCTCTAACATACCCTGGTGAAAGGTAACACGTTTCTTGTTTCTTGCTTCCGCTGACTGTTAGAAACGTATGAAACCCTAACGGGTCACGTTAACCAAATGATCGAACGCCAACAAATACAATTCCCTTCGGATCGAGAAAACAGAGTGTTACTCAAAATTCAGTCCATATAAGCGATCACGGGGTTGCAGATGAAAGCAACCTTAGATGCATTTGAATCGTATCTTCCTCGCCTCTCCGAGATAGACCTCCGAAACTCATCAGGTTTGAAATCATCGTGCTCCACATCAGACACATTATCACAGTCGATCAACTCATTAAATTCACGGCCATGCATCAACTGCTTTTGCCCACCAATCTGCATCCGAATACCATATGGAAGATAACGATCTCCACGCTCAATATTCAATGAACATAAAACCTCAGCAGTTATATGAAAATACGTCTCCCTCTTCATCTCCATAAACCTAGTTATACCTACTTGATTGAACATCCAACAAATGTCGTTGATGATGTTCATTGCAACCATAGCTTCATCATCTGGTAGTGAGTCCTCGTGATCTTGCTCGCAATAGCTGCCCACAACTCATTCTTCTCCTCCCAATTAGCGATCTTAATACCATAATCAGAAGGTCTCTTCTTATCCAGTTTAAGCTTTTTGGCACCATCACCCTTCCTAGGAGACTTGGTCTCCTTCCTCTTCGAAGATGAAGCAATCTCTTTTCCTACAAAAGTTATACTTCAATACACAACAAAAAGAGATAAATCAAGTATACTAATGCTAAGACTAACATGAATTCTACTCAAGACTTCAAACTCATGTGCTAAACCAATCTCAATTTCAAGTGTTCATCTAGGCATCATAGCAACTATAACGCAACACTTTCAATCAAGAATAATTAGAATCCTTAGACTTAAAAATACTTCACACAATCATGCTCTCCAATTTCAACATAAATTTCAACAAAACCAAAAACATGCTCATCTTCCTCATTCAATCACACAACATCAATGCTTCAATCAATTAGCCCATACATATAATTCAAAATTGACCTCAAGCTCATATGATATGCAACATCAACCCAACGTAAATTGAATCATGCCAATTCAAGTGAAATTCCAACACGAACACCAAAAATTCAACAATTCAATCCACAAAATACATGCTTTAATCAACTTACCCAACATTCCTAAGCATAATCATCAATTTCACAGGTATAGAAGTTTGAAAAACATACCTTTGTTGGCCATGATGTGCGTGTGATGTACACCAAGAATTTGAGTAGAATAGCCCCAATTTGGACATGAATCCTCCAAATTTTTAATGTGGAAGTGTGTGGAGAGGAATATTAGAGTGTGGAAAGAGTTTGGGAAGAGGAACTTACAAGTGCTCGAGAGAATTTGAAGGGAATTGATCGAACAAAAGGGGAAAACTGACCTTTAAATTTGATTTTGAATCCTGTTCGACTCGAACAACTTGGTCGAACAAGGGTTTTTGGTCGAACAACTCAAATCTGCACATAAATGTGACCTTGTCCGACCTCTGTTCGACCAAAATATCTTGGTCAAACAGTAGCTTGTGGTCGAACAACCTGTAAAATCGACCCCATGTACTCCCCTGTTCCATTCGACAACCATTCAACTTGAAGAATATTGTCGAACAAAGTATGTTGGTCGAACAACCTTACTGTAAGTTTTTTGACATTTTGTTAGATCAGCATTCGACTTGACGAGCATGGTCAAACAACACGTTCTGGTCGAATGGAGCTACTGTAATTTTTTGGACATTTTGTTCGACCACTCAACTTGGTCGAACGGTAGCTTCTTGGTCGAACAACTACCCAACTTCTCTAAACTTCATACTTTTCTCGTCTTTCCCTGCAACACTTAAACTATAAGACACATCAAGTATCAAGATAGCCAAAAATTAAGCCAGAGAATCACTTTTCGACTTGATAAAACCACGTATAACTCCGTATACGACACAAAACAAAACACCACTAAACATTAGGCAAATTGCAAAATCGACACATTAAAGCCAGTTAAAGTTTCAATATACCGCAAAAAATTAACTCCCCTAACAAACGTTACAAAGAAAATATTATACCCTTAGTACTTCGATGAGGTAACTACATCACACCCCCCAAACTTAGTAGAAACTATAATCAAAACTAAGTTTGCAAAGAGATGTAATTTCCAAATAGTAAACACGTCAAATATAAAAATTTCTTACTCACACTAATGAAATAAAGCATTAAAACAGAAGGGAAAACCCCAAACAAGCGCTCTTGTTTAAAGTCGGAGATGTTGGCTATTGGATCGTTTGGCTCAGCGTGATCCGTTAGGAACTCAAGTAAACAATTACAGCGGAAGCAAAATAAAAGTTTACCTTTCTTCTGGGTTGATACAGAGGAAGATCAGCAGTGAGCCACCTCTTGATCTTCTGCTGTATGATCCAAAGTCAACCCTAGTGTTGTGTGGGCAACAATCTCCAAAATCTCTCAATCTGCTTCTATCCCTTCTCTATGTCAAAAGAGGTGCAGACTTAGGGCTCCAGGAAGCTGAGATGACTTATTTATTGGGCTACAATAGGGATCAGGAGGAGAAATTGGATTGGGCCTCAATTGGATTTAATTAACCAAGCTTAAACCAAAGCTTATTATTAAATCCAATAATAATAATATAGTCCACTAAAATATTATTACTGCACTACCCATCCAATCCCAAAATTACGTTATGTGCTTCTTCTTATTATGAGCCCGATAGTCTCTCCATGTTCAAGATATACGATGTCCATTAATTAATTAAGTTACTGACAACTCTATTAATTAATATCTCATCCGAGAGTAGTACCACTCAACCTTATTATCATGCCGGAATTAATCCATTTGCAAGATTTAAATGATAAATCTTATGAGTTCCTCAAGGGGACATCATCAACCTATGTCGGACATGGATTCCTTCTACAATCAACAGCACACAATAGAGATAATATTATTTTCCAACTCACTGAGTTTGTTGATTTAATACATGTAAATCTCACCCATTGATGAATCAAAGAAATATATACTGTCTTACGTGTCGAGGTTATTGTATAGGGATTAAGAGCACGAACATCCATATTAACTGAGATCATGTTCTCCTATATAGACAGTACAAGTCGAATGTCTCAAGCGGTCCTGCTAAATATACACAAGGTGTGCTAATGTGATTCTATAGTCAAGACAAACTAATACCAAATCACACTACAACCATCCCGATAGATAGTCCCCGTCTATTTCGATTGTGAGCATTTGTTTATACTTTATAAGGAAACTGATAATATGATCTTTCGCGTGTTGTCGCACAACATATTATCTATAGTATAAAGTAAATGGACTTTTACACAAACATATAAATAAACAATTTATAATATGCAAAACGTTTGATCATATGATTCTCATTTCAAATAAAATTGTTAAAACATTGGCTAGGCTTATAGTATACAATCTAACAAGAGAGTCACGACGGTACCTATTTAGTGCAAGGTATCCTCAAAGACGACACAAGCATCATCCGACAACTTGTAATGCTTCAATCTATGCCCATTCGCCTCTATGATGTCCCCATATTTGTCTATGAGTTCCAAACTCCCCCCTCACAGACTCTATGGATAATGAACGGACCTGTCCACTTTGATTTTAATTTTCCTGCAAAAATTTTCAAACGTGAGTTAAAAAGTAATACCTCATCACCTTGCTTGAACTCTTTGTAGGAGATCTTTGAATCATACCATTTCTTCATTCTTTCCTTATAGATCTCTGAGTTCTTGAAAGCTCGATTTCTAAACTCATCCAATTGATTGATATGAGTCACCCTCAACTCCTTTTGATCTTTAATAGACAAGTTCAAGCTTCTCAATGCCCAAAAAGCTCTATGCTGAATTTCTACGGGTAAGTGGCACGGCTTCCCATAGACTATTTGATATGGTGACATGTCAAGCACCGTCTTGTAAGTAGTTCGGAACCCCACAAAACATCATCGAGCTTCATAGCCCAATCCTTCCTATTGGTTCTGACCACTTTCTCCAAGATTTGCTTCACTTGTCGGTTAGAGTCCTTCGCTTGCCCATTCGCTTGAGATAGGTTTTAGTGACCCTATGCTTAACACCATAATCCTTGAGCACTTTTTCAAGAAGCTTGTTGAAGAAGTGTGACCCTCCATCACTCACTAGTGCTCTAGGAAATCCATAATGGATAAATATATATTTCTTCAAGAACGACAAAATAGTTCTTGAATCATTCACACGAGTGGGAATAGCTTCCACCCATTTAGAAACATAATCCACTGTTAAAATGATGTAGAGAAATCCATTAGATGGGGGAAAAGGTCCCATAAAATCGATCCCACCATACATCAAAGATCTCAACAACAATGCTCGGCTTAAGTGGCATATCATCCCTTCTACTTATGTTCCCCATCCTTTGACATCTATCGCATGTCGCCACATAGGACTCAAGTCTTTAAACAAGGTAGGCTAATAAAGAGCAGATTGAAGTACCTTACCTGCTGTCTTTTGAGCTCCAAAATGCCCCCTATTAGGATGTGCATGACAAAATTCAAGAACACTCTCCATCTCCATCTCAGGCACACACATATGGACTATGGAATTCATACAAATCTTGTAGACAAACGGATCATACCATATAAACGTCTCAACATCTCTCTTAAACTTAGCAAGCTGATACCTATTGAGATCCTTAATAATTTCACCTATGGCAATGTAATTAACATAATCAGCATACCATAGATCCATTCCTTGAGCAGCTACCACATAAGCTTTCTCCGCCCCTTCAGCAAACACCGCCTTTATCTTCTAATTAGGGAACATCTCTTCTATGTAATTAAAATAATCATCACACCATCCTTGATAGGTGATCCGCCAAAATATTTTTTGTTCCTGTCTTATCCCGGATCTCCATATCAAACTCTTGCAGAAGAAGAATCCATCTAATGATCCTTGGCTTTGCTTCCTTCTTCTCCATCAAGTACCGGATCACAGAGTGATACGTGTATACTATAGTCTTCATGCCAACCAAATACTGTCGAAACTTATTGAATGCATACACTACAGCTAGAAACTCCTTTTCAATAACAGTGTAGTTCTTTTTGTTGCATCAAAAGTTTTACTCTCATAATAAATGGCGCAAAACTTCTTCTCTCTCATCTAGCCAAGAACCATTCCAAGTGCTAAGTCATTTGCATCAAACATAAGTACAAACGGTTGAGTCCAATTCGGTGTGATCAAGATAGGTACAGTAATAAGCGCCTATTTTAAAACCTAAAAAACTGTTAGACATTCTTCATCAAAAACAAAATGAACATCATTTTCAAGTAAATGAGATAAGGGCTTGGAGTATTTCGAGAAGTCTTTTATGAATCTTCTATAAAAATCGGCTTGTCCAAGGAAGGACCACACTCCTCTTTCATTGGTATGTGGTGGAAGCTTCTTAATGGCCACCACCTTTGCTTGATCCACCTGCAATCCCCTGGCAAAAACATGATGCCCAAGAACAATCTCATCTCTTACCATGAAGTGGCACTTCTCCCAATTCAAGATAAGATTAGTTTCTTGACATTTCTTCAAAACAGTAGACAAGTTAGATAAACAAATATCAAAGGAGAAACCAAACACAGAAAAATCATCCATAAACACTTCCATGATCTTTTCTATCAATCCATCAAATATAGTCATCATGCTGCGCTGAAATGTAGTAGGTACATTACACAATCCAAAAGACATCTTTCTAAAAGCGAAAGATCCATAAGGGCAAGTAAAAGTGGTCTTTTCCTGGTCTTTGGGCACAATCATGATTTGATTATAACCCGAGTACCCATCCAAGAAACAATAAAACTCATACCCTGCAAGACAATCAAGCATTTGATCCATGAAAAGAAGGGGGAAATGATCTTTGCATGTATTTTCATTTAGTTTTCTGTAATCCATACACACACGCCGTAGGAACCCTAGTGGCTAAAGTCTCACCATCATCGGCTTTCACTATAGTCATGCCCCCCTTTTTAGCTACAACATGCAATGGACTCACATGGGGACTATCACTAATTGGATATATAATTCCTGTATCTAGTCACGTTAGGATTTGCTTCCTAATCACTTCTTGAATGGTGGGATTAACCCTCTGCTGATTTTGAATGCTACTCTTGGCCTCATCTAACAATCTTATTCTATGCATGCAATATGATGGACTAATACCTTTCAAATCATCAAGAGACCAACCAATTACAGACTTATACTTCCTAATCACATCTAACAACTCCTCAAGTTAATCATCATCAAGGAAAGAAGATACAATTACCAGATATTGTTCATTGCCACCTAGATAAGCATACTTCAAGTATTCGGGTAGTGGTTTCAACTCCTCCTTCTTTTCTTCTTTTGGAGTGCTCTCTCTGTCCAAAGACAAATATTTTCTAGTTCACTTCATCTCTTCAAACTTGGTCCTCTTTGATTCATACCTGTCATCACCCAAAGCAAGCAGGTTTTCAAGAAAATCAATACATACCTCATTAGAGAGCTCATCTAGCTCTATGGTGGGAAAAATAAGAGACTCCATCAAGCATTTCTCCAAGGGATCCTTTGAAAGGATTAAGGACATGTCATCCTTCACAATCTCCTCCACCACATCAATGTTGTAACAGCACATCTCCATTGGCATCTTTATTGCTTTGTCAAGGATAAATAGGACTTCATCTTTATCCATCGCCCTTTTGAACATCAATCATAGCTCCAGCAGTAGCAAGGAATGGTCTCCCTAAAATCAAGGGGACATTATCCTTGTCATCTTCCATCTCAAACACTAGAAAATCCACAGGAAAAATGAGCTTGTCCACTTTGACAAGTACATACTCTATCACACCCTTCGGAAAGGTCATAGACCTATCCGCAAATTGCGAAGCCACTCTTGTGGGATCGAGCTCCCCCAAACTTAGCTTCTTAAATATAGATAAGGGCATCCAGTTGATTCTTGCTCCAAGATCACATAAAGCTTTACGTGCCATCCCCTTTCCAATCTCACATAAGATAGTGAAGCTTTCCGGATCTTTCAACTTTTGTGGCAGCTTTCGCTGAATGATCGAGCTGTAATTTTCTGATAGATTTACTGTCTCTACCCCGTTCAAGCTTCTCTTCTTCAATATGATATCTTTCAAAAATCAGGCATAGTACGAAATCTCCATGATTGCTTCGGAGAAAGGAATTTTCAAGCTTATCTTGTTCATAATATCCTGAAATCTCTTGAACTTTTCTTCCAATCCCTTTTTGACTATCTGAAAGGGAAACGGAGGAGGATCTTAATCTATGGGATACCCCATTCATCAAGCTCAACCTTCTCCGCTTATCCTTCTCGACTCTCAATCTTTTTGCTCTTTCCCACTTCTTTTCCACTGTAAGCTCGGTATTCTACTCTTTGGATGGCTCTGGAGTATTCTGAACAACAAGTGTAGCATTCAGTATCAAAACAGGCTCTGAGTGATGTTGTTTGACCTCTATTTGACCATCAAGGTCTAGTCGAACAGATAGCCTTTGGTCGAACAATGACTCTGATCGCAATTTCATATCCCCAGTTGTTGTACAATCAGCGTTCGACCATGATAGTCTGGTTGAACGGATGCGCTTTGGTCGAACGACTGCTCTGATCGCGATTTCATATCCCTAGTTGTTATTCGACCAGCGTTCGACTAAGATGGTTTGGTAAAACAGATGTGCTTTGGTCGAACGGCGAGACAAAAAATAGAGCATCGAAGTTCTATTTTTTCAAAGGTTGTTCGACCTCAGTTCGACCTTCAGGTCTGGTTGAACTTGTTAGGTCAGGTCCAACAAGGCTCCTGCCCCTTTCGTTTTCACTCGCCAACTTCATCGGACCTTCATACTGCGTTCCTGACCTCAATGTGATGGCATGACAAGACTTAGGGTTCTCAATACTTTGAGATGGAAACTTCCCCTTCTCAATAGTTTGAGTCAATTTGTTCACGTTTCCTACCATCTCCTCCATCAACAATGTAAGGTCTTTAACATGTTTAGAAAAATCATCATGATTGGTATCAATCTTCTTTTCTAACTTGTCCTCAAGATGATCTACTCTTGCATCATTCCTTGCCATCTACATGTTCACCGTATCCTCGAAACCAGGTTTCCCTTCTTCCACCTTAGCACCAGGATTTACACCAATAGGAAATTGTACCCATTATTTGGATTACTCCACGAAAACTCCAGCTTCCTCGGTTGTTGATAACTACCCGATGGACTAGAATTATTGTAGTTCCTTTGATAATTCCAATTTTCTTGATATTGGAACCTCGTTCCTTTAATACTTTGACCAATGGTATAGTTTGCCTATTCCATATCCTCTTGGCTAGCTCTTTCATTGCACACATCCTGCATAATTAGTACTCACTGAGATAAGTCTGTGATCTGCTTTTGCTGAGACTCCAGTAGCTTAGTAATATTAGTTAAACTAGAGACGATCTCATTGTCTCTTCCTAACTTAACCATAGTATGCTCAACCTGCGCTACCTTTCCAAGAATATAAGTGTCTCTTACTCTATCAGTTGGCCAATCTTTTAAATTCATCAAAATATACTCAAAGAGTTTTTCGGCCTCAACGGATGACTTTGTAAGCAATTGATAAGTCGTAATTTTACGTGACTATTTTGTATAAAATTCAATTCTTTACGCGTGAGTTGTGAATTATTTAATGTTAATTACGACTTATTTATATTTTCTACACTTATACTTTAATTATTTTATTTCTTATTGAAACAGGTCAAAATTGAGATAAATTGTACAATCACAATAATTTATTTTGTGTGACTGTTACAATAATTTTAATTGCTGGAAATAAAGATTTGACCAAGTAAATTAAGATGGGATTTGATTTGAAGAGCATAAAGAAACTTACCAAAAATATTGGAGATACAATAAACCTGGACACCATTCAAGAAGGAAGGTCAAAAGAAGATATTTAATGAGAATCTTTTATTGATTATAAACCCTCCACACACCACATTCAATCATCAGACATGCTAGGATAGCGTTGGAAGGCAGAATTCACGTTGGGGGCTGAATGTTTGAGGGAGAAGGGCTCCACCACGAAGAAAATCGATTTATCATTTTTATATTTAGATTTAATTTCAATTATGTAATTCATTTTCCAGTCCGAGGATTGTGAACTTCCCTTAGAATAATTTATATGTTTGATTAGGAATAAATTATCAACTTGTTTTATGAACTTATTTTGTGATTGGCTTTGATGTGAATCTTGACTTTTCAATTGGTTGTTTAGACTACCCCTCTCAATAGATGATTGATTATTCAATAGTTATTTTGCATTTTATAATCCGTAATTGTTATAATATTGCAAAGTGAGTAACAAAGTGAGGGAATACCTCTTGAAATCATGAAATCTAGGTTGTATAATTCGCTACCTCCGTTTTCATAGCCTAGTAGTCCTAATATCTAAATTTTAATGCATTGTCGAGTTCGAATCCATAGGGTCACTCGGGAATAGTTTAATCTAGAGGTCGTACCCTAGGTTATCAAACTTAAGGATATTTCGAGTTAATTGGTCGTACCGTTAGCTTGGGGCTTGAGTTTATGAACTTGTTGGTGTTTTAGGAATTTCATACATGTGAATTAGGATACAGGAGGGGATCAAATCCTTAGACTAGGTTTGTTATTTTATTTGTTCTCTTATTTAATTTTGTTATTTTTGCTCTTTCAATTTTTTATTTTCATGTTTAGTAGTTGTTAGTCTTAATCCAAACCCCCCTCTGGTTACTTTAAAAGCACAATCAATTCAATTGAAATTCGATTATTCCTTGTGGATTCGACCCTTACTTACCCTACTACATTCTTAGTGGGTTTGTTCGGAAAATTACAAATCTTATTTTTGGGTGCCGGCGATAGCACATCAGCAATGATCCATTTGATGAAACATCTAGTAAAACTCGAGAATCACAGGCCAATTCACTATAGAAAATACTGATATATTGAGCTTTAGATAGCGCGTGTTGCAGACACTTCCTAAGCATGTCCTTGAATCTGTCACATGCCTCATGAAACTTCTCATTACCATGGATAACATGTATCGCTCCAAGAATTTCACTTTCAATTTTTCCCAGGTATCACATTCAGCAGTATTCAGATTATCGTACCAATCTCTCGCTTTTTCATTCATCGAGAACTTAAACAAAATGATCTTTCTCGCTTCTTCATGAGCTCCTGCATCTTTTTGTGTACTTGCATACCCAAGGAACTTATTCAGATGTTGCTGAGGATCTTCAAAGGTTCCCCCAGAGAAGGGACTCCTTTCAATCATGCTGATAAGAGCATGGTGTAAGTCAAAATCCGCTCATGCCCCTCTTGCTCCTAACAGCCTCGCATTGCCTCCATTGTTATTTTTAAAGACTTCACATATGACAAGTGTATCAGGGTTCGCCCCCATATTGACTATTTTTGCTTCCAAGTTGAATCTGATTGCAGCTTTAGTTGTTTGTGGATTCAGCTCGTCAACTTTAACTCCTAAATTAAGAGCTTCAGTTGGTTCTTTTTTCTTGTTCTTTTACTTCTTTCCCTTCTTCTTCCTTGACGATGCTCCAATCTCCAGATTGTAAGGTTCTAATTCTCCTACCTTTGATCTAGTGAGCATACACCTAAGAAAAATAAGCGTTACAAAAGAAAGACAAGAATAAGATAATCTCTATTAAACTAGAAATAATAAACTAATAATTAATGTCATCCCCGGCAACGGCGCTAAGAACTTGATGAGCGTTTTCTCAACAAACAAATTTATACCCCCAAGTATGAAGGATATCAATTATAGTTTTGATAGGCAACCAAGTGATTATCGAACCCAAGGGACGGATTATTATTAATTTAATTAAGTTTTAATTTATTTAGACTATTATAACAATATGGTTGTGAATATTAAGAAACTAAACAATGAATAATTAAAATAATAATAAAATAATAAGCAGTAGAGATAATACAATTGTGATGAAGTGAGAAATTAGGTAGTTCTTCGGGTCATCCATTTTCACTTATTAATTTCCTTTCTATGTGTTGATGTCTGACTGTGCCTTGTGGTTTATGGACGCATCACTAAACTATGCAAGTTCACTCTATAGACACAAGCAAATAGCCGTATGACACCTGTGAATATCCTCGGACAAAGAGATATAGTTCACCCCCCTTTCTAAGTAGTATAAGTATCAATTATTTCTCGTGCACTTAGTACTCTAACCCGATATGATCTCCCTTTATAGGTACTATGAAGTTATACTCTTTATCCTACTTATTAACCCGAATAGTGTTCAATTAACAAGTCTTTATATAAGATAGTTCTAATAAGATTTCGGAATCCCTTCACTTAGAATTATAACATGTAATCCTGCTCAGCAGTGAACGCACTCAACCAATAACTAAGATATGTATTCACACTCTACATAACAGTTAATGATGCACAAAACGACTGTGAGTATGAATTTAAAAAGCATAGTCTTATATAAAATAAACCACAATTAGTGTTGTATAGAGTTTACACATGGAAAATAAATTAACTCATAAAACCTTCATAACCCTAGAACTACCGAAGCGGTTCTAGCCCATGATTGATCTAGTAACAATCATGGTGGTTGGTAGGATCTTACCCATAGTCTTGAAAATTACAAGATAAATTAAGAAGCGCAGTAAACCCTAGATGCGGGCGCCGTCGCGACTCTCTCCGTCTTGAATCTCCACTTGGTTCTCACTTGGTTTGACAGACGAACCTCTCTCCACAGCTCCGTAGATTGGAGTTAGGGCTTGGATGTGGTGTAGGATAGAAGAGGAATCTAACTATCTTCTTTATGTGCTCCACATCCCTTTTTATACTTGTAAAGTACTCCTCACGGACCTTTGATGGGTGATGATAGTAATATATGTGAGAAAAAGATGTGTTTGAGGTGTTTTATTGTGTTTTAGTTGGAAAAAGGATCGAAAGTGCAAAGTTGGAGAAAAGGTGCAATTTGTCCAAGAATGCTGAAAAATGTACGTCCAACTTGTGTAATTTTTATGTGTTTTTGTGGAGATCTGAATTGAAAGTGTGATACATAATTGGAAATCCACAGAAGAGAGGGTCGTTTTGGCATAAAGAACACCCCAATTGGATTCCAAAGGAGAAAGTTATGATCGAAATGGTGACATCGCGCAATCTGTTTCTACTCAGCACGACTGTTCCACTTTCCATAACTTGTTACATCTTCAAATGTTTTACTTTTGGTGAGATCTTCATATTCAGAGAAAGCCAAGGAAAAGAAGATCGCGTGAATACAAGAATCACTAAAATTGGAGATGGGACGAAGAATTTATGCTTAAAATCGTGAAGTCGCACAACTTCCAGCGAGAATTTCCGAAAATTACCTAATTTATCTTCTTATCACATAATCCTCCATGATTCACCCATATATATTTCTTTCCTTATTTAATTCCCTTCTCACACCTATATATATTTCACATCATTATTCATAAAAGGGGGGAGATTCGAAGAGATTGAATTGGAGAGAGGCAACAACAATACTACACCCCACAAGGGGGGATCACCCCCAACCATCATCCACATCCTTTCCTCCATCCATTCATCACTTTGAAGATTCATTCGTGGAATCAAGAGGAGAACAAAGAGGAGAATTCAAGACAAAGAAGGACGCGACGATTCCCACATCTAGGGTTTTATTCGTTTCCTAATTTATCTTGTATTTTCTGGACATCCGGGTAAGATCTATCCAACACCCATGATTGTTTTTCGTAACATCATGGGCTAAAGCATTTTTGGTAGAACTAGGGTTGTGAAGGTTTTTACCAATTAATTGAACTTTCGTGTGTAAACTTCGTACAACACCACTTGTGGATTTATTTTATATATGATTGTGCTTTCTTAATCCATACTCACGGTCGTTTTGTGCATCATTAACTTTTATGTAGAGTCTGAATACATATCTTAGTTATTGATTGAGTGCGTTCACTGCTAAGCAGGATTCCATATTATGATTCTAAGTCAGGGGACTCTGAAGCATCATTAGAACTATCATATATCAATACTTATTAATTAAAATTGAATTCGAGCTATTAAGTAGGATAAAGAGGATAATTTATAGTATCTATAAAGGGAGATCATATCAGATTAGAGTATCAATTGGCCAGGGAAATAATTGATACTGATAGTACATAGAAAGGGGGGTGGAATTATCTCTTGCTCCAAGGTTATTCACATGTGTTACACGCATGTTTACTTGTATCTATAGAGTAGATATGCATGGTTTAGTGATGCGTCCATATTCCACAAGACAGAGTCGGACATCAACACACGAAAGGGAGATTAATGAGTGAAACTGGATTATCATAGAGCTACCTATTGTCCTACTTGATCCACTTTCGTATTCTTCGAGTGATATTTTATTTAATTTATTATTTTAATTAATTGTTTATTAGTTTAATAATTCTAAATCCACAACTTTTATTGTCTTACGTCTTAATTAATTTAGATAATAATTAAATTGATAATACGCCATCCTTTGAATTCGATATTCACTTGGTCGCTTGCTTAAGCTGCAATTGATATCCTTAATATTTGGGGATTAATTTTGCGTGTAAAGAAAACACGCATCAAGTTCTTGGAGCCGTTGCCAGGGACGGCTGTGATTATTAGTTTATTATTTCTATTTGATTAAGACTTTTACTTGTGATTATTTAATTCTATCTAACCTTGAATTTTTCTGAGGTACATGTGCGTTAGGAAAAGGATATGAAGGAAAGGAAGGAATAATACATTGAGCTAAACATGGCCGGAGCAAGGCATAATCTGGATTAAATTGCCATACGTGAAATTTTCAAGAACTATGGGATTGGCAACATGGGGTTGATAGGAGCAAGGGGGGAAGATGATGATTTTGAGATAAATCCCGCTCTCATTAATATGGTAGAGAATAATCCCTTTTCTGGAGGTTGTTTTGAAGATCCATATCAGCACCTCAAAAGATTTCTTGGTTATGCAAACACTCAGAAGGGTGCTGGAGCTCATGATAATGCTAGATGGAACGCCCTATTCAAGTTCTCTTTGATTGATAAGGCGAAAGCTTGGAATGAGACTCTTGATGCCACAGATTGCACTACATGGGACCAACTGCAGTAGAAGTTTTTGGAGAGATACATGCCACCCTCGAGGATCTTAAGGATGAGGCAAGAGATCACCCAATTTGTTATGAATCAGGGTGACAAATTTCATAAGCCGTGGGAAAGGTTTAAAGACATGCTCAGGCGGTGCCCACAACATGGAATGTCCAAAGCTGATTATATAAGCATCTTCTACTATGGATTGGATTGTGAGTCGAGTGTTTTTATTGATGCATCATCAGATTGAGCACTGTTATCTAAGACAGCACTTGAAGCAGGAAAGGTATTTGAAGACATATCTATGAATTCACGTGACTGGCCTACGGAGAGAGATAGAGGATCATATGTACTTGGCAAGGTGGCGCAGGTTGAATATCAAGTAAAGCCGAATAGGGATAATGAGATTATCTCTAGTTTAGCTAACATCAGCAAGCTACTAGAATCTCAGCAAAGGAAGATTACAGAGTTGACGCTAAGGGGTCCTAGTATAAAGCAGCACGAAGTGAGGAGTGTTGGAGATACCTTCAATCGATACACGGCTGAGAGCGATGCAAGGGTTGACCACATCGAAGCTAGAATGAATGTTGATCATGCAAATTTATCTAAGCAGTTGAAGGAACTAACTTTGATTATGGGGCAGATGACCGCGAACATGAATCAATTGACACAAAAATTAGAAAATAAAGTCATCACGTTAAGGTCTGGAACGCAGTACGAGGGACTGATGAAGTTGAAAATGAATTTTGAAGCTCCAGGACCATGATTCGACCTCGATTCGACCAAGCCAACAGGTAGAATCACATCATGGAGGTCGAACCAAGCACCTGGGCAACCTCCGAAGCTTCCAGCTGATTGGTTCGACCTCGACCATTATGGTTCGACCAACCCTGTTGGTCGAACCGACTCAAGACTCTGATGTCAGGTTCGAACAACCTAACCATGGTTCGACCAACCCAGTTGCTCGAACTAAGGTCGAACCAGCATGTATGCGTTGCTCTATTTTGTCCGAAGCTCAATTCGACCACGATCACTCCAGTTTGACCAACCCTACTGGTCGAACAGCACCATCCCGCGCACTCTGTTTTGTCTGATGCTCTATTCAACCATGATCACTACCGTTCGACCAAACCAGTTGGTCGAAACATGGTCGAACCGGCTATTCAACCACTATTCAACCAATTCGACCAGCAACCCTGGTCGAACTCAGGTCGAATCATTCTGTTCTGCACCATTTTCCATGCCGAATGATTTACATGATGTTAATGCTACTCCCATGCTATCCCAAAGACAGACTACTAAGCTTATAGTTGAGAAAAAGTGGGAAGAACAAAGAGGTTGAGAGTCGAGAAGCTTAGATTGCAGATGTATAATGAAGATGTGGTTTTCTCTCTTGATCAAGCAATGAAGATGCCCATGGAAACTCAATCATGCAATAAAATAGATGTGATTTCTAACTTGTTTAATCTTAATTTTTCTAAGATAGATGACTCTGAATTCGAGTGGAAGATTGACAAGGAGGTATCTAGACAGCAATGGAAGGAAGGAAATTCTAAGGATCATATTTTTGTTACCAAGAAAGGTGAGGTGTTGAGTGTAGACAAGAAGAGGGAAAAAAAGTACTTGAAGGTGAGGATGCGAGAAGGTTGCCATCTAATCCAGTAGTACAAAGCGGTATTCCATCGTGACTCTCCGACGTTAAACAAGAGCGCTTGTTTGGGGGCTTGTCTTTCCATTTTATTGCTTTATTTCTTTTGTGTGAGTAAGAAACTTTTATGTTTAAGGTGCTTACTAATCGACAATTACATCTCTTTGCAAACTTAGTTTCAACCTACGTTTTTCCTAAGTTTGGGGGGGTGTGATGTTATTACCTCATTGAAGCACCAAAAGTATAATCTTTTCTTTGTAATGTTTGCTAGGGGAGTTGATTTTTTGCGGTATGTTGAAACTTTAATCGGTTTTGATGTGTCAATTTTTTGCAATTTGCCTAGTGTTCAGTGGTGTTTCTAGTGTGTGGAGTCGATTAGATAGTCAATTGATTCTTTCTTATAGTTCTCGTATTTTATTATTGATGAATCTTGTGATGATGAGTTTGTTTGAGCTTTGATAAAAAAAGGTAGAAGAATGGCAAGATGACTGAGTTGAAGTACTCGAGGAGCTCGTGAATGCGTTGAAGAAAAACCAGGTGCCCTCATTTCCTTACTCTAATTTTTATATGTGCTTTTAATTCATGGAGTGGAAGGATTGAGTTTATGTTTTGGTAATCCATGTGAGCTTATATGTTTAAATTATGCTTGAAATTCATATGCTCTTGAAATTGATGAAGGAAGTGTACTTGAATGATATTGTGATATGAAGTTCTATGTATACTTGTGGGATATTGCTTATCATGAAAGGTGTTATGTTACTTGTTAAAAAACCCATGTGAGATTTTGAGCCTCGTTGATCATGTTACATAATCACATTATATTTCTTTCTGGTGAGTATCATTCTTGCGTGTGTATTCTAGAACTTACCTCTTGTCTTACTTGAAACTACATGTGTGTTAGATGATGGGAGATGATTTTAGGTCATCCTTGAATTTATGAGTCACTTTGCCAAATAATTTCTTACCAAATAATTATATATCTGTAGTTAGCCCTTTTGAGCCTAAAAGCCTTATTTCTTTGGCAACCTACGAAGATAGCCACTTTGATATCCTATTTGAGCCTTAAATTCCTATATTTAGTGGAGAATTAAATGTTATCAAAGTGTGTAAAGTTGATATTGATGGAGTTTGGAAGGAATAAAATATTTGGAGTTGTACAAGTGATTATGAGCTTAAAAAAATAAGTTGCTTAGGGGTAGTGCCCGAAACTGGTACCCCGAGATGTTAGAGGTAGTGCCCGAAACTGGTACCTCGAGAAAAAAAAAAGAAAGGAAAGAAAAAGTATGTTGATCTTGAAAGAAAGGAGAGAAAAGAAAATTAGAAGAGCATGAAACTGGTTAGCCTTGAAGTGCAAAAAATCTGCAGTACAAAAGATCTCCGATTTTAATTCTCAACTAATTGAGTCACTTAATCCATATGTTTCCTACCCATACCAAAGAGCCAACATTACATCCAAAAGAAAAATCCTTTTTGATCCCATTGTCGAATCATACTTTTAGTGGTGGAGAGTTTGAGACTTTTGGCTAGCTTATGGTTACGCATGCACTTGAATTGAATCTGAGTGTAAACACCATAACCCATAAGTGTACATCTTTTACACTTGAGTGCGAGTGATATATACTTCCCATGAGGACATGTAAATGGAGCATTTGAATAGGTGGTGATTGTCTTATCTTGTATGCTATGAATTGATTATTACATGTAATGAAAGTTGCATGACTTAAGTTAAGGACAATTGTATTTTAAATGGGGTATAGGTCATAGTCCTTGTTTCCCTGCTAATTTCATACACTCTTTCTCTTTATCTTTATTTTGTTGCCTCGGGACGAGCAACGGGTAAGTTTGGGGGATTGATGAGAGTGAAAATAAGCGTGTTGTAGTATCCAATCTAACACCTTTATGATGAGAATTGATGTTGTATATTAGCACAAGTGTCTTATATTCAATATATGTGAGAAAAATATGCGTTTGAGGTGTTTTATTGTGTTTTAGGTGGAAAAAGGATCAAAAGTGCAAAGTTGGAGAAAATGTGCAATTTGTCCAAGAATGCTGAAAAACGCACGTCCAACTTGTGTAATTTTTCTGTGTTTGTGTGGAGATCTGAATTGAAAGTGTGATATATGGTTAGAAAGCCACAGAAGAGAGGGTCGTTTTGGCTTAAAGAACACCCCAATCGGATTCCAAAGGAGAAAGTTATGATCGAAATGGTGACATCGCGCAAGCTGTTTCTACTCAGCACGACTGTTCCACTTTCCATGACTTTTTACATCTTCAAATGTTATACTTTTGGTGAGATCTTTATATTCAGAGAAAGCCAAGGAAAAGAGGATCGCGTGATTATAAGAATCACTAAAATTGGAGATGGGACGAGGAAGTTATGCTTAAAATCGTGAAGTTGCTCAGCTGCCAGTGAGAATATCCGAAAATTACCTAATTTATCTTCTTATCACATAATCCTCCATGATTCACCCATATATATTTCTTTTCTTATTTAATTCCCTTCTCACACCTATATATATTTCACATAATTATTCATAAAAGGGGGGATATTTGAAGAGATTGAATTGGAGAGAGGACAAAACAATTCTACACCCCACAAGGGGAGATCACCCCTCAACCATCATCCACATCCTTTCCTCCATCCATCCATCACTTTGAAGATTTGTTCGTGGAATCAAGAGGAGAACCAAGAGGAGAATTCGAGACGGAGAAGGATGCGACGATGCCCACATCTAGGGTTTTATTCGTTTCCTAATCTATCTTGTATTTTCCGGACATCTGGGTAAGATATATCCAACACCCATGATTATTTTTCGTAACATCATGGGCTAGAGCCTTTTTGGTAGAACTAGGGTTGTGAAGGTTTTTACCAATTAATTGAACTTTTGTGTGTAAACTCCGTACAACACTACTTGTTGATTTATTTTATATATGATAGTGTTTTCTTAATCCATATTCACGGTTTGTGCATCATTAACTATTATGTAGAGTCTGAATATATATCTTGGTTATTGATTGAGTGCGTTCACTGCTGAGCAGGATTCCATGTTATGATTCTAAGTGAGGAGACTCCGAAGCGTCATTAGAACTATCATATATGAATACTTATTAATTGAATTGAATTCGGGTTATTAAGTAGGATAAAGAGGATAATTTTATAGTACCTATAAAGGGAGATTATATCGGGTTAGAGTACCAATTGGCCAAGAAAATAATTGATACTGAAGTACCTAGAAAGGGGGTGAAATTATATCTCTTGCTCCGAGGTTATTCACACGTGTTACACGAATGTTTACTTGTGTATATAGAGTAGATATGCATGGTTTAGTGATGCGTTCATATTCCACACGCCAGAGTTGGACATCAACACATGAAAGGGAGATTAATAAGTGAAACTGGATTATCCTAGAGCTACCTATTCTCCTACTTGATCCACTTTCGTATTCTTCGAGTGATATTTTATTTAATTTTTTATTTTAATTAATTGTTTATTAGTTTAATAATTCCAAATCTACAACTTTTATTGTCTTACGTCTTAATTAATTTAGTAAATAATTAAATTGATAATACGCCGTACTTTGGGTTCGATATTCACTTGGTCGCTTGCTTAAGTTGCAACTGATATCCTTAATACTTGGGGATTAATTTTGCGTGCAAAGAAAACGCGCATCAATGGGCTTTTACTTGAGACACACATCAAATTTGGTAAAAAAACCCGAAATTACCAAAAATAGCATCAGCGCTATTCTGTTCGACCAGACCTCCATTGGTCGAGCAAGACCTCCTGGTCGAACGTCGGTCGAACAACCCTTCTATAAGTTTTTGCACATTTTGTTCGACCAGACTCCTCCCGTTCGACCAAGATGATTCTGGTCGAACGGACTCCCTTGGTTGAGCAATGCTTCTATAAGTTTTTGGGCATTTTGCTCGACTTGGCCACCTTCGAAAAATGCCTCAAAAATCGTGTCTTCCAATTCCGAGCCCTTAAGACATGTTTTCCTGTATAAATACGCTCAAAATGCCTTAGTAGCCTCTAATTCATGGATTTTCTATAAACAACCTGATTTGTCTTGATAATAGACCAAATCATACTCAACTTGCACACAAATCCGAGCCCAAAACATGTGAATTTACACTCTCAACATAAATTTACTCTAGGATGAGATGAGAGAAGTTTTTTACTCCAAACACTTTATTACAATTTGTATCTTTTTTTTAAATCAATAATGAGCCATATTCACAAGTGAACAATGAAGCAGTATCTCTTATTTCTGAATGATCAATATCAATGTTTACTCCTGAACTTATAAACAGGCTAACCTTCTTGAGGCTTGTCGTGGATGATGCCCAATACTGGTTGCATGACAGGCATTATTCTGGTATAAAAATCCATAGCAAGTTATATTAATGGAAATGAGAGAATACTTTTACGTATGATGCACATGAACATAAACATACTTAATAATTGAAGATCTCAAATACAATTTTAGACTTGTTGCCATTTACATGGTTTGAGTTCTTATCACATAAAGAACATTTTTCTGTCAAGGAAAAAAGACTATATATGTATATGGATGGTGATCTTGAACTCACTGGTAAAGGATATAACATTGGTAGAAACCAAACAATGTCCTCAAAATTTCCCCTGTATATTAGCCAATTAAACCTAAAAAAACATGTGAAATTTTATTTGGCATGTAGCAGCACAACAACCAGCTTAAAGCTGAATATCATCAAACTTAAGCAAAAAATCCTATTACTTTCTATAAAATTTAAATAAATCATTATTTTATTACTTCCATATTATTCCACATGTGTGCATATAGCAACCCAACTAGATCAGAAAGCAAACTAATAGAAGAAGCATAATTTAGTTTTCAAAGACCAAAAGAAATCACTATATTTGCTATAAATAGTACACTAATACCTATTTATTTGCCTGTATTTTTGTTAGTATGTTAATGTTGTAAAAAATCAACACTGTTGAGTATTCAGAATAACAAATTATATAATCACTAGGCATAATATTAACTGATCAGTCATGTATAAGTGAAGTGCATAGCCTTATATGTACACTTTCTCCAAGATGCATTGATATTGAATTCAACTGAGCCTTGTTCTCATCGAGTCGGTTCACTATCTTCATAGATCTCACGATATCTTTTGCGAGTGACTGTACCAAAAGTGACACTTCAAATCATATTTAAAATGTAAATATTCTCATAATTGCAGATAAGTTCAAATAAAATCTAAAAAACTTATGGATCAATCAGCCATTTTGCCTACAGATAGTGTTGGTGCATAAATTTTCCTCTGTTCTTTATACAGCCAATAGTTCAGAGGTCATAATAACTTCCATCTATTTCACACCTAAGTAATTTATCTCCAAAAGAGGGAAAGAAAAACATAACTGAAATCTTTCACCTCTGAATTGGAATACATCCTAAATCCCTAATCCCTAGTTCACTACTTGAGAAAGATCATCAAATTGAAACAAAATCAGCTCATTATTTAACATTAAAGAAAGGCCATAGTGATTTGAACAACTTCAAACATATAGAAAATATCCACTTCTTTTAACATGCATATGACAAACAAAAAGTTACAACCAAATAGTTATCCCCCCAAACCCCCAAAAATTTAAAAAAGATAACAGGGCGGAGCGGAGAAAAACGTATGAAGTAGGTTCCTTACAGGAGGTGAGCAGATAGATTTATTGCAGAATGTCATGGCCAGAAACTCTATTTTTAGATCAAACCAATCAGATAATCCACCTAAATAAATCATACGCTGAGCATAAGATAAGCCCATAATAAATAATCAAAAAAGGAGAGGCAATGTGGTGATCATTCAGCATAGCAGATTGCATACCTTAAAAATGAGGAAGAAAAAGAAATCGAACCTTGATCGAGATTTAAGCTAGTTGACAGCTTATGCTAATCGACTAATTAGTTACTTCACTATTGCATGTATTATTAGTTGAACTCAAGAATTTATATATAAACAAATAGGTCACGTAATGCAATGTGAAGGAATAGAGTGAAGCACCACAGAATCAACACAAACAGTACAACGGAGTGCAGAAGAAAATAAAATCAAATACCAACTAACGAAGTTACCTATTTGAGGAATAGGAATATCTGGGAAACAAAGCCTCCAAATCAAATTCTCTTTAGTGCATCACTCAATAATTTTTATTGTGTATGGTCACTTATGAAATATTTTTAGAAACTAGAAATGAATATAAAGAAAAACACAAAACCTGCATAATGACCAACAATCTTTCTATACTCACAAAATTCCAATAAAATTCTAAAAATATTAAAAAAAAATGTAAAGTTTGAAAGGACAACATATATTGCATCATTCATTCGTATTCAAGATGTACAATCCAAAATTGAAAAACGAAAGTAACTAATTTGATGGATGATACAACATAATCAACCAAATTCTTCCAGTAACACATTCTCAAAGCTTCATGCCCAAAGCATCAATCATCATTTTGATCCAAAGCAACCTATATAAGTATATAACTTGCTATCAAAATAAATATAACAAAAACTTTATAAATAGATGATAACTTGACATACCAAAGATAATGGCCAAGCAACAGGAGCTCCAAGAGAGTCTCCAATTGTCTGTATGTGATCGTAAGGTTTGATTAAACATACATCATTTCTCATTTGATGTTGAATAGTCACTTCACACCACCCAGGTCCTAAATTTTTCCCATTTATTCGGACGGCATCCATGTCACTAATATAACCAATCGCAAAAATTTCATTTATATCCTACAAACTTCTCAAAACAACTTCGGAATGAACCTATATATCATATAATTATATCACTAAACTTTCATTTATAATGAATATATTATATAAGAAATGTATGTCGCACAACAAATAGTACTCGGATGTGCTTAGTACGTGATGTCGATGCTGATCCATAATTGTTTGAAGATGAGAATGATATATTTTGACACTCTGATGATCTAACTACTTGTGCTTCCCTACTAACTTTTGTTGTTAAAGCATCATATTTCTCTTTGTACTTCATCGCAAGTCTGTAACTTACATCACAAATCAGGAGTGGCCCATGCACGTCAGTGTTGGATTGTATACCAAAAGTCTAGCTTTTTTTATGAACAATGTTTGACAATTTAATTTATTTGAAATGAGAATCATGTGATCAAACGGTTTGCATAGTTATTTATGAATTGTTGCAAAAGTCCATTTACTTTATACTGTAGATAATGTGGTGTGCGGCGTCACACGGAAGATCATATTATCGGCTCCATATAAAGTATAAACAGATATTCACAACCGACATAGAAGGAGACTATCTATCGGTATGGTTGTAGTGTAATTTAGCATTAGTATGTCTTGTCTATAAAATTGCACTAGTGCACTTTCTGTGTATTGAATAGGACCGCCGTTGAGATCGTTCAATTTATACTGACTACATAATAGAACTTGATCTCTGTGATTATAGATGTTCATACTCTTAATTCCTATACAATAACCTCGACACGTAAGCCAGTAATTATTTCCTTGATTTATCAATGGGTGAGATTTAAGTATTAAATCAATATGCTTGGTGAGTTAGGAGATGGTGCTGTCTCTATGGTGTGCTGTTGATTGTAGAAGGAATCTGTGTCCTAACGGAACTGATTGATGATTACCCCTTGAGGAGCTCATAATGATTATCATGTAAACCCTGCAGGTGGATTTATTCCAGCATGATAATAAGGTTGAGTGGTACTCATCTTGGTACATATATTAATTAATTGAGTTGTCAGTAATTTAATTAATTAATGGGCATTGAATCTTAAACACGGGGAGACTAACGGGCTCATAATAAGAAGGAGCCCAGAACTTAATTTGGGAATAGGGTGACAGTGCAATAATATTTTTTTAGTGGACTGATTTATTATTATTGGACTTAAGTATAAGTTTTGGGCTAAACTTGGATGCTTAAGCCCAATGGGAGGCCCAAACCCTAATTTATCCTCTTGGTCCCTATTCTGGCCTATAAATAGCCATTCTCAACAGTCCGGTACTTACAGAATCACGCCTAAAATCATGAATTTGAGGAGAATTGCACATTGAGTTTGTCTTGGTGATCGTTGCCCGCTAATCTCTAATCAAACCCGGTGAAAGGTAATTCAATTCTGCTCTTATGCTTTCGCTATAGTAGAATTGTATAGAACTCTAACGGTTCACGCTAACCTAAAGATCCAAATGCCATCAATTGGTATCAGAACGTAGGTTTCTAAGGTTAAACGTGACACGTTAGGTTACGGTTTGAGTGGAATAGGTGATATTAGGGTTTAGGGTTTAATGCTTGAACTTGTTGAAATCCTAATTGAATACCACACACACGTTCACTGCACGTATCACGATGATGATGAAAGTGTTGCCCGATGACACGAGCGTGGTGTCGGATGTCTAAAAAAAGCAACGAAGATGGTTGACTCTCGACGGCAATGAGATATCGTGACGATCATGGGCTGGAGAGAAATATCACGATGGCTTGCGTGCAGCATAAATGTCGATAAGTAGCGACAACGGGATGACCTGCTTCTGGTCCGACGTCATGTTGATGCTGGTTGATAATCCGTAGCGATGCGGCGCTAACAGGATATATAGCTGAAGGCATCAGGCAGCATGGGTCATCGCGTGAATGATGGCGTGATTCTGAGCGTCAGCAGTCCTTGCCGCACGGCATGAAGCTGATGCATGTTCGAGCGAAACAGCGATGCTTCCGGTCGAGTCTTTAAAGCTTCCGACCAGGTTTGATAATTATTTCGATTGAGTCTCTCTCTCTCGCAATTTTCTTAATGGATCGCAGAGTTTCTAGTCGAGTCTGGAGTGGCGCCGCTTCAGGCGGCGACAACCGAGTTGACCAGTAGGAATTCGACTGTGCAATGTCATTCCAGAGAATAACTTTCTGGCTGGCGTTTGTAAGGGTGGAGCGGCAGGGCTGTTTTGGACCCGCCTGTGGGAGTTGGTTTGGAGCACAAGTTCACCTACTTGTTGTGCAAGTTACCTATTTTATTGCTTGGAGTGTTGACTAAGTCAACCAATTTTGGCAATTTTTTTCTTTCCTTATATATAATTGTTGTAATTGCTTTTTATTTATCAATCATTATTATATATTTGGATTGCATGTGATATTTGATCTACTGCTTTAAATAGTGGCATGCTAAATTGCATAATTATATATGTTATATTGTATGTGTGTAAAAACCCTCTTGTTAAATAACTAAGTAAGAGAGGGATTGGTTAATTAATCCTGCGGCCTCCATTGTTGATTTATTAAATGATGTAAGTAAGCTTGTGAGTTGGTTTTAGTGCCTTCCTCCCCAACAGATGAGTTTTATTTGTGGATCACTTGAATAAATTTTATTAAATAATTATTATTTGTAATATGATGTACATGAACTTATGAGTCGTCTATAGTGTTTTCCTCCCCAACGGATGAGTTTTGTTCGCGGATCATTGGTACAATTAATAATTGATGATTATAGAAAATTATTTGAGGGCGTGTAGACTTCTCCAACTGTATGACACACAAACTTGGATAAAGTACTTAATATCAAATAATGGTATATACTTTGGTGCAATTACTACGTATCCTCCCCAACGGAGTCACTGTTATTATATTGCATGGCCAAAGAATAACCGAATATTAATTATTGGGTCATAAGGTTAATTTGATAAATGGAATTAATGAGTAAAACCTTTTCTTGCGAATGTTAGGATTTGTATACGTCCACACTAACGTGGCATGCAAATTCATGGTGCTTGAGATGTCGGTGAATTTATTTTATATTGTTTATTGAGGGAATCAATATAAATTTTAAATTTGATGTATTTGATCGTTGTATTTATTTACTTGATTCTCAGGATTTTCAAATGGCTTTCATTCCACTTGCTGTGATACTTAAATATAACAAACTTACTGTTCCTAATTATATTGATTGAAAATGAAACATGGATATTGTTCTTACTGCTGAGGAATATAAGTTTGTGCTCAATACTCCATGTCCTCAAGCCCCTACTGCTGAGTTGACAGAAGTGGAGGTTGCTGCTTATGCGAGGTGGGTCAAGGCTGATAAGATGGCGTGGTGTTACATTTTGGCTTTTATGTCAAATGTGCTGAAACATCAGCATTATGCCATGGCGACTGCTTCGGACATGATGCTAAATCTCCGGAACTCTTCGGTCATCAAAGAAGGACTGCTAAGCAGGAAGCAATGAATGCTTTGACGAATACTAAAATGGCTGAGGGCACTTTAGTAAGGGATCATGCCCTTAGAATGATGGGCCAACTCAATGAGTTGGAAGTCCTTGGAGCTGAAATTGATAGGGAAACCCAGGTTGATTTCGTCCTCCAAAGCTTGCCTAGGAGTTTTGAGCAGTTTCGCCTGAACTACAACATGAACCGAAGGTTGTATACATTATCGCAACTTCTGACAGAACTCGTGGCGGCAGAAGGGCTTATTTATCAGCATCCTCAAGTGCATATTGCTGAAAATGTTGCTCGACCTATGCCGAGAGGCGGTAGGAAGAAAAATCAGCAAGGAAAACCAGCAACTATCACTGGAGGTGGAGCACAAGGTGGTGTGGTCAAGAAGCCTAAAGGCAAGTGCTTCAAATGCAAGCAGCTGGGATATTACAAGGCTGACTGCCCTCTACTAAAGGGGAATAATGAAGGTATGCCTTATTAACTTGTTGTTGAATCGTATTTAGCGGCTATATCTGTTGACACTTGGTGTGTAGATACGGAAGCCACTAATCATGTCTGCAATTCTTTGCAGGGGTTTCATCCAACCCGACAGCTAAGTGATAAAGAGATTGCCATATTCATGGGGGATACTACAAAAATGGCGGCTATTACAATGGGAGATTTTTATTTATCGTTTGATAGGAATAAAACTCTGATTTTTAGAGATTGTCTTTACGTACCTTCTTTTAGAAAGAATTTAATTTCGGTGTCTAAATTGTTTAAGGATGAATATTCTGTTTCTTTTAATGACAAGGTTATTATTAAGAAGAATGGAATTGTTATATGTTATGGTACGTTGGTTGATAATCTGTATACTCTTAATCCTGTATCTCCTGCACTGAAACAAATTGAAATTAATAATGCATCTACTAATCTTAATAAGAGAAAAGAACCTTCGAAAATGAATCAAACATATCTTTGGCATCTAAGACTTGGTCATAATAACTTGAGTAGGTTTAATAAGTTGATCGAGAATGGACCTTTAGGTTAATTGGAACTCGAGAACTTTTCGACTTGCGAATCAGACTTGGAAGGAAAAATGACTAAAATGCCTTTCAAGGCAAAGGGGTATAGAGCCAAAGATGTGTTGGAATTGGTTCATTCTGATTTGTGTGGTCCTATGTCTATCCAAACAAGAGGAGGTTTTGAATATTTCGTCACATTCATTGACGTTTGATGCACCGCAAGTTTGAGTGCTTTGATAAATTCAAAGAGTACAAGGCAGATGTGGAGAAACATCATAACAAATGTATCAAAACACTATGATTTGATCGTGGTGGGGAATATCTCTTTGGAGAATTTAGAGATTATTTATCAGGGGAAGGGATTGTATCCCAATTGTCTGCACCTGGCACACCCCAGCAGAATGGTGTAAAGGAACGAATGAATAGGACTCTTATGAAAATGGTTAGATCAATGATGAGTTATTCTGAATTGCTAAATTCATTTTGGGGATATGCCTTGGAAACAATGGCTTACATTCTGAATTTAGTACCTTCTAAATCGGTATCCTCTATACTCAGAATTGTGGACTGAGCGAAAGTCTAGTCTTAAGCACATTCAGATTTGGGGTGCTCTGGCACGTGTTGAGGGGAGATGCTGATAAGTTAGAATCACGTACAAATGTTTGTCTGTTTATAGGATATCCTATTGGAATGAAGGGTGGTTTATTTTATGATCCTAAGAGTCAAAGAGTGATCGTTAGCACGAATGCTAGAATCTTGGAAGAGAATTATGTAATGAATCACAAACCCATGAGTAAAAATGTTCTAGAAGAAAGTAGAAGGGAAACACCTAATTTAATACCAAATGTAGAAGAGGATATACCACAAGAGACTGCAACGCGTATCACATCTGACACACATTTAAGTGAGAGAACGTGATAGATTCATGTTTTTGGGGAGTCGTCAGACTTTGTCTCTGGTGAACATGAAATTGACCCATGGAGTTACGACCAAGGCTTATTGCGAAATGGTACACTTAAAAAGAAGGAATCGATTATGAGGAAACCTTTTTGCCTATGGCCATGCTTAAGTCGATCTGGATTCTTTTGTTTATTATTGCTCATATAGATTATGAGGTATAGCAAATGGATGTCAAGACAGCTTTCCTAAATGGAAGTCTTGAGGAAAACATCCATATGAAGCAACCAGAAGGATTCATTGCAAAGGGCAAAGAACATCTTTTGTGCAAGCTTAATAGGTCCATTTATGGACTTAAACAAGCTTCAAGATCTTGGAACATCCATTTTGATGAGGTAATCTAGTCATATTGATTTACTCAATGTTCGGATGAATCTTGTTTGTACAAAAAGTGTGATGGTAACGTGGTGGTATTTTTTGTACTTTACGTGGATGATATCTTGCTTATTGGAAACAATGTAAAGGTATTGTCGGGCGTAAGGGTATGGCTATCTAAGCAGTTTGAAATGAAGGACTTAGGAGAAGCCGAGCACATTCTAGAAATCAAAGTGATAAGAAATTGCAAGAAAAGAATGTTTTGTCTATCTCAAGCTTCATACATTGATACAATCCTTACTCGTTTTACATGCAAGATTCCAAGAAAGGTTTTCTACCTTTTAGGAATAGAATACCTCTATCGAAGGAAATGTGTCCAAAGACACAAAAGGAGATAGAGGACATGAAGACGGTTCCTTATGCTTCGGCAATAGGAAGCCTCATGTATGCAATGCTATGTACGAGGCCCGATATCTATTTTTCCTTGGGCATAGTCAGTAGGTATCAAAGTATTCTCGGAGAGGGGCATTGGACTACAGTAAAACATATTTTGAAGTACCTGAGAAGGACTAGGAGTTATATGTTGGTTTACCGGGCAGATTCTTTGCTAGTTGTGGGTTACACAGATTCAGATTTCCAATCGGATAAGGACAGTAGTAAATCTACCTCGGTTATGTGTTTACTCTTGGAGGAGGAGCCATAGTTTGGAGGAGTATTAAGCAGAAATGTGTTTCTGACTCCACCATGGAAGCTAAATATATAGCGGACTCCAAGGCGACTATGGAAGCTGTATGGCTTATGAACTTCTTAATAGACATAGCTGTGATTCATGGTTTGCCCAAATCAATCACAATTTAATGTGATAACAATGGTGCAATAGCAAACTCGAAAGAATCACGGGCCCATAAGGAGAGTAAACATATTGAACATAAGTACCACTTGATACGAGACATCGTGAAAAGAGGGGATGTCGTTGTCGCTAAGATTGCATCAGCGAAAGCTTTTGAGGAGCATGTTGAAGGAATAGGGATTAGATGCTTGTCAGCAGATATGACAGCATAATCTTTTAGTATAAGTGAGACATTGTTGGATTATATACCAAAAGTCTAACTTTTTGTATGAACAATATTTTGACAATTTAATTTATTTGAAATGAGAATCATGTGATCAAACGTTTTGCATAATTATTTATGAATTGTTGCAAAAGTCCATTTACTTTATACTGTAAATGTGGTGTGCAGCGTCATACGGAAGATCATATTATCGGCTCCTTATAAAATATAAATAGATATACTCAACCAAGATAGAAGGGGATTATCTATTGGTATGGTTGTATTGTAATTTAGCATTAGTCTGTCTTGACTATAAAATTGAACTATTACACTTTTTGTGTATTGAAAAGGACCGTCGTTGAGATCGTTTAGTTTATACTGACTATATAATAGAACTTGATCTCTGTTATTATGGATGTTCGTACTCTTAATCCCTATACAATAACCTCGACACGTAAGCCAGTGATTATTTCCTTGATTCATCAATGGGTGAGATTTAATTATTAAATCAATATGCTTGGTGAGTTAGGAGATGGTATTGTCTCTATGGTGTGTTGTTGATTGTAGAAGGAATCTGTGTCCTAACGGAACTAGTTGATAATGTCCCTTTGAGGAGCTCATAATGATTATCATGTAACCCCTGCAGGTGGATTTATTCCGGCATGATAATAAGGTTGAGTGGTACTACGCTCAGTACATATATTAATTAATTAAGTTGTCAGTAATTTAATTAATTAATGGGCATTGAATCTTAAACATGTGGAGACTAATGGGCTCATAATAAGAATGAGCCCATAACGTAATTTGGGATTAGGGTGGCAGTGAAATAATATTTCTTTAGTGGTCTGATTTATTATTATTAGACTTAAGTATAAGTTTTGGGCTAAACTTGGGTGCTTAAGCCCAATAGGAAGCCCAAACCCTAATTTCTCCTCCTGGTCCCTGTTGTAGCCTATAAATAATCAATCTCATCAGTTCGGTACTTACAGAATCATGCCTAAAATCGTGAATTTGAGGAGAAATGCAGATTAAATTCGTCTTGGTAATCGTTGCCTACACAACGTCAAGACGTGGCTTAAGAATAAAACAAAAGATCGAAATGAGTTCGTCTTGGTGATCGTTGCCTACACAACGTCAAGACGTGGCTTAGGAATACAATAAAAGATCGGAAGGTCGTTTGTTCTTGCTGTTCAACCTCTAATCAAACCCGGTGAAAGGTAATTCAATTCTGCTCTTATACTTCCGCTGCAGTAGAATTATATAGAACCCTAACGGTTCACGTTAACCTAAAGATCCAAATGCCATCAGTCACACCAACTAACTACAAGGCCATACATTCGCAAAGATCCACTTTTATCCTTCTCCATCACCTTTTCAAACAAGTCTTCACAGTTCTCTGCCTCAAATTATGTTTTACCTTCTTCCAGAAACTCTTCATTTAGTTGCTCCATCTTATTCTGTGATCAACAAACAATAATCAACTAGTGTATAGTAATAAAAAAATTAACTAGATTATTAAAGTTAAATAAATTAACTCACAACAACTTCTTTTATGTCTTTACTCATGCGAGGATCATTTACTTTATAATAGCATTTCTTAAACAACTCTGCTCTTATTGGATATTTGTTGTACTTCTTCTTTTGGAAACAAAATAAATATATTCGATATAAGTTGTTGAATTCATTGAAAATTAATATTATATACAATTTAAGATAAACTACCCATGCTTCTTTGACTAGTGCATAACTCTTCTTTCCCATATATGATGAATCAATTTAAGCTCACCATGTGTCTTTTTATTTTTTTTGCTAATTGCCTAAATAAACTAAAAATATAATTAAATTAATAAATAAACAAAAATGATATTAAGTATAACACAAATCGATATTATTCATTATATATTTTAGATTTTTCACTTCCAATGATCAATTAAAGCTTTGAATTGCTTATCTTCCACTCTACCATTCACCTTATCGGGTAGGTTTGCATTTTGCACCTCAATAGTCATTAGGGTTGAACTTCTCCTTCTTCACAAAACTCTTCCAACTTCTCCATTTCTTATTGATTGATTTCAAAATATATGGTTCATTTCCAACTCCAATACTAAATTTTGCCTGTAAGAAATTACAGAGATAAAAGCCATGTAAAATTATAAACATACATCTCTAAAAACAAAAATAAAAAAACATATATATTATATGTTTACCAACCTTAACAATCTTTAGAATCTCAGTCTTGTAGGAATATGGCATGAGTCTCCAATTCGAATAGTGAAGAGGACAATATCTACCATTTCTGGCAATAGTGCCCAAGAAATATGCTAAAGTAAATGCATTTTCTTTATTGTTTGGTTGTCCATGTTCATTAAACGACACAAGTTTCAACTCATCGGCAGGTAGTCCCCAAACTTTGGGCATGAATGTAGGTCATCTAATTCTCTTTCTTTTGTTATCAGCTATAATATATTTATATGAAAAAGATTTTGAAATTAATTACTCCCTCCGTCCCATACTTATGTTCACACTTTCCGTTTTCGTCCGTCCCACAAAAGTTATCTTAATTTCAAAAATACCACTCTTACCTAACACACATAACATACTTTATAATTTATTTATTACCTAAAAATATCACAATACCCCTAAAAAGTCAATAAAATTAGTCAAAAAGTAACTTTTCTTACACTCCGTATCTACATTGTCGGTGAACTTAAGTCCAGGACGGAGGGAGTATTTTATTTAACAAATAAATATATAAAAATATGTTAATTACCTGACTCTGTTGCAACCTCAAGGTCAATGGCAATTGCAGAAGAACCATCTTTTGCTCGTGATGTAGAAGGTGTTGTATTCCTTGTAGAATTATTTGAACCCACTGTATACTTTGGTAATCCTTTAAAAAATAGAACATAATTAATTCTAAACATATACCATTACTAGAATAAAATAACATATAAATATATATAAAGACTGATGAAATACAACCTAATTAAGTTTCACTTGTATCATCATGTGTAGCAGAATCACAATCTACGGGCAGAGGTCTCCTACAAGATCTCGCTCTAGTAGGCATGACCTACAAATCAGAAAATAATAAATTAAACTAAATAAAAATTCAACAACTAAGAGTTTGAAATATAATAAATTTATGGAATTCACCACATTAAATAGTCCACCTAACAATTCTTAAGTAACAAATCTATATTTATATTTATATGCATAATCACCATCATAAGAAACAAAATGACACATCATTTAAAGGTATAGTATGTCCAGATGACTTGCTAACTAATCAACAATTGTTCCTTCTACATCTCTTCTAACCCAAGTAGGTTCCTCATTTTCATATAAAGGTATATCATGGTTATCATCTTGAAAAGGCACCATTCCATCTACGCTCAAAATTGGATCCATATCAAATGAATCTCTAACTTTTGTTCTCCCATCCTTTGTCAATTGGATCTTTCAAATAAAACACTAGTATAAATGGTTCGCTATGTTGCCTTGCCAAAGAAAAGTTGACCAGGGTAAAACCATCACTATCACGTTTTTGAGCACTTCCTTGTGACACCTAATCACACTCAAACATCACAATCCTTCCCTCATCACTATGATATTCTAACTCGATGATATCTTTAATCATACCATAATAAGCCACATCACTAATGACAGGATTATGGTCATATCTAATAGAAAAACTATTTGTTTGTGCATCAACCACCATTCCACTATTTTGGGTTCTTTTATGAATGCCAAATCTTTTCACATGGAACCTAAACCCATTGATCATATATCCTCTGTAACATTTTCCAACTGGATTTGGTCCTCGTGCGAGTTCCCTGAGTTTCTCTGGTATTTCAGTTCCATTCAGATACAACTCCTCAACCTATTAATATAAATGTAATGAAATTAATCAGGTAAAGAAGAAAAATGGATCTGAAAGTGTTACATTGAAAAGTAGATTAACATACATGACTCTTAAACCAACTAGGAAAAGTCTCACTGTGAATATATTTTATATCTCTCTTTGAAAGACGAGGATTTTCATTTCAATCAATGACTTTGTGTTGCCTACAAATAATTTATATAAGAAAAAGAATACTAAGTTTTAAAAATAAAGTGCAAACCACACCAAGTAACTCTTACTTTATATAGGATTCAATTGTGGTGCAGTTGAACAAAACGTATCGATGTGCTTTAATAAGAATGTTTGAATCCATCACTATGTATTCTTACTTTCCGATAGGTCGTCCAGCCTTGGAGTATATAGGAAAGTCAGGCACATTCACAAGACAATTGTCATTATTTTGTTTCACTTGATTGAATTTAGTATCAATATCGTTTAAGTATCTTGAACAGAAAGTCACACATTCCTCCATCAAGTAACCTTCTGCAATTGATCCCTTCGGACGACTTCGATTTCTGACATACTATTTCAACTTTGACAAGTATATATACATAAAACAAAAAAAATCAGTTAAAACAAATATTTAGTAAAGAGTTTATTACAATAAGAATGATATTACCTCTCAATAGGATACATCCACCTATGTTGGACCGGTCCCACAATTTTAACCTCATTTGCCAAATGAACCGGTGAGTGAATCATGATATCAAAGAATGATAGAGGGAATATTTTCTCCAAATCATAAAGAGTTATGGCAATCTCCTTTTCCATATGAACCAAGTCACTAATGCGCGTTTTCTTTGCACGTAAAATTAATCCCCAATTGCAACTTAAACAAGCGACCAAGTGAATATCAAACTCAAAGGACGGAGTATTATCAAGTTAATTATTATCTAAATTTATTAAGACGATTATTGCAATATAGTTTGAGGATTGAATGATTAACTAATAAACAAGTAATTAAAATAACAAATAAAATAAAATCACTTGAAGAATACGAAAGTGGATCAAGTAGGAGAATAGGTAGCTCTAGGATAATCCAGTTTCACTCATTAATTTCCATTCTGTGTGTTGATGTCCGACTCTGCCTTGTGGAATATAGACGTATCACTAAACCATGCATATCTACTCTATAGACACAAGTTAATATGCATGTAACACGTGTGAATAACCTCAGAGCAAGAGATATAATTTCACCCCCCTTTCTAGGTACTATCAATATCAATTATTTTCCCCTAGGATTGGTACTCTAACCCGATATGATCTCCCTTTATAGGTACTATGAAGTTATACTCGTTATCCTACTTAATAACCCGAATTCAATTCAATTAATAAGTATTCATATATGATAGTTCTAATGAAGCTTCAGAGTCCCCTCACTTAGAATCATAACATGGAATCCTGCTCAGCAGCGAACGCAATCAATTAATAACCAAGATATGTATTCAGACTCTACATAACAGTTAATGATGCACAAAATGACCGTGAGTATAAATTAAAAAGGCAAAATCATATATAAAATAAATCCACAAGTAGTGTTGTACAGAGTTTACACAAGAAAGTTCAATTAATTGGTAAAAACCTTCACAACTCTAGTTCTACCAAAAAGGCTCTAGCTCATGATGTTACAAAGAACAATCATGGGAGTTGGATAGATCTCACCCGGATGTTTAGAAAATTATAAGATAAATTAGGAAATGATAAGACCCCTAGATGTGGCGTCGTCGCGTCCTTCTCCGTCTTGAATCCTCCTCTTGGTTCTCCTCTTGATTCTACAATGAATCTTCAAAGTGATGGATGGATGGAGGAAAGGAAGTGGATGATGGTTGGGGGGTGATCCCCCCTTGTGGGGTGTGGTATGGTTGTGGCCTCTCTTATGGCTCTCTTGTTGTTTTTCCGAATCCCCTATACTGCTGTATAAGCCTTCTTTTATACTTGTAATCGCGCCTCCCGTGCTTAGAATGAGCTTTTTAAGTGATCGTACACATTGAGGTTGTAAAAATACAGATATGGTAAGTTTCCTCACGTCAATTCGAGTTTATCAATAGGTCAAATTCACCCCTCCAGGTCGAATTGGAGGTCGAATTGACCTACTGTAAGTCCCAGGTGCTTGATTCGACCAGATGCCCTGGTCGAATTGAAGTGACGAGGTCTAATTGCCATCTCCGCCAATCAATTCGACCTTGATTCGACCTGATGCCCAGGTCGAATCTCTCTGACTTGGTCGAATCCACCTTCTGCTCGTGTTATGCTGCCAATTCCACCAAAAGGGCTGGTCGAATTAACCTTCTTCTGGTCGAATTGCACTCCTGCTTTGCCCAAACGGATGGCTTCGACTTCTTTTCTTCAGATTTCAATACTTCCATTCTGATTTCCTTCGAAGTACCACTCAAATGGCTTCATTAATACCTAAACCGTGCCTTTTCACAATATATATCAGTTTACAACCGATTACAACCTTCCAACACTTCATAATAGCACAATCCAGGCACAAGATTCGTGAATTTACACACTCATCAAACCCCCAAACTTACATGTTGCTCGTCCCGAGACAACGTAATCAAACCAAGGAGTCGTGTATAAATCACGAGATCACCAAGTACAACACAGAAAAATTACAAAAGTTGGATGTGCATTTTCAGCATTCTTGCACAAAATGCACATTTTCTCCAACTTTGCACTTTTCATCCTTTTTCCACCTAAAACACAATAAAATACCTCAAGTGCACATTTTTCTCACATACAATGAATGTAAAACACTTGTGCTAATATATAACAAGAATTTTCATCAAAAGGTGTTAAATTGGACACTCAAACACGCTAATTTCTACTCTCATCAATCCCCCAAACTTACCCGTTGCTTGTCCAGAGGCAACAAAATAAAAATAAAGCGAGAGAGTAAGAAAATTAGTTGGGAAACAAGGACTATGACCAATACCCCATTCAAAATACAATTGTCATCAACTTAGGTCATGCAACTCTCATTACATGTAATAATCAATTTGTAGCATACTAGTTAAGACAATCACCACCAATTCAAATGCTCCATTGACATGCTCTCAAGGGAAGTATATACCACTCACACTCAAGTGTAAAAACGTACACTTATGGGTTAAGGTGTTTACACTAAAATTCAATTCAAGTGCATGCGTAACCATAAGCTTGTCAAACGTCACAAACTCTTAACCACTAAAAGTATGATTCGACAATGGGATCAAAAAGGACTTTTCTTTTGGATGTAATGTTGGCTCTTTGGTTAAAGTAGGAAACATATGGATTAAGTGACTAAATTAGTAAAGAATTAAAACCGAAGTTCTTTTGTACTGCAGATTTTTTACACTTCAAGGCTAACCAGCTTCATGCTCTTCTAATTTTCTTTTCTCTCCTTTCCTTCAAGCTCAACATACTTTTTCCTTCTTTTATTTTTTTATCGAGGTACCAGTTTCGGGCACTACCTCTAACATCTCGGGGTACCAGTTTCGGGCACTACCCTTAAGCAACTTATTTTTCAGCTCATATTTTTTTCAACTCATAATCACTTGTACATCTCCAAATATCTTATTCCTTCCAAACTCCATGAAAATCAATTCACACACTTTGACAGCATTTAATTCTCCACTAAATATAGGAATTTAAGGCTCAAATAGGATATCGAAGTGGCTATCTTCGTAGGTTGCCAAAGAAATAAGAATTTTAGGCTCAAAAGGGCTAACTAAGGATAAACATCATTTGGTAAGAAATTATTTAGCAAAATAACTCATAATTATCAAAGACGGCCTAAAATCATCTCCCATTATCTAACACACATGTAATTTCAAGTAAGACAAGAGGCAAGTTTTAGAATACACACACATGAATGATACTCACCAGAAAGAAATATCATGTGATTATGTACATGACCAATGAGGCTCAAAATCTCACATGGATTTTTAAAAAGTAACAAAGCACTTTTCATGGTAAGTAATATCCCACAAGTACACATAGATCTTCATACCACAATATAACTCAAATACACTTCCTTCATCAATTTCAAGAGCATATGAATTTCAAGCACAATTTAAACATATAAGCTCATGTAGATCAAAAAAACCAAGATCTCAATCCTTCTACTCTTACGAATTAAAAGCACATATAAAAATTAGAATAAGAAAATGAGGGCACCTGATTTTTCTTCAACGTATACACGAGTTCCTCAGCATAGAACTCGTCTTTCCACTCTTTCACATTTTTCAATCATCAAAACTCAAACACACTCATCATCAAAGGATTCATAAATAATAATATAGGAGAACCATAAGAAAGACTTAATTGACTATCTAATCGACCCCACACACTAGAAATACAACTGAACACTAGGCAAATTGCAAAAAATCGACACACCAAAACCGATTAAAGTTTCAACATACCACAAAAAATCAACTCCCCTAGCCAACATTACAATGAAAAGATTATACTTTTGGTGCTTCAATGAGATAATAAAATCACACCCCCCCAAACTTAGTAAAAACGTGAGTTGAAACTAAGTTTGCAAAGAGATGTAATTGCCGATTAGTAAGCACCTTAAATATAAAAACTTCTTACTCACACGAAAGAAATAAAGCAATAAAATGGAAGGGCAAGCCCCCAACAGGCGCTCATATTTAACGTCGGAGAGTCACGACGGATGTAACCTTTTGAACTACTGGATAAGAGGATGGTATTCCTGCATCCTCACCTTCAAATACTTTGTTTCCCTCTTCTTGTCTACACTCAACACCTCACCTTTCTTGGTCATAATAATATGATCATTGGAATGTCCTTCTTCCCATGGCTGCCTACACACCTCCTTGTCAATCTTTCACTTAAATTCATAATCATCTGCCTTAGAAAAATCAAGATTAATAAGTTAGAAACCACATCAATGCTCTTGCACGATTGAGTCTCATGGGCATCTTCATTGCATGATCAAAAGAGAAAACCACATCTTCATTTTTCATCTGCAGTCTAAGCTTCTCGGCTCTCAACTTCTTTACTCTTTCCCGCTTCTTCTCCATTGTAAGCTCAGTATTCTGCTTATGTAATGGTACTGGAGTAACATCAACATCATGTGGAGCATTCAGCATGGAAAAAGTGCACAACAGTTGGGTTCGACCTGGATTCGACCAAGGCTGCTGGTCGAATTGGGTATGTAGTGGTCGAATTGTGCACTGGAAGTCCATTCTCACCCTATATGCTCGATTTGACCAGGATTCGACCTAATGGTCTGGTCGAATTGAACTGCCCCTGGTCGAATTGGCTCTCTGTATAATTTTTCTCCTCCAATTCGACCTGAGGATCTGGTCAAATTGAATGGCTGCTAGTCGAATTGGGCTTCTGATGAAACAGAGTGCTCCGAAAGGTGGGATTCGACCTCAATTCAACCTGGTCTCCTAGTCGAATTGAAGTGGTTTTGGTCGAATCGAGGCTCTTTTGCTTCCAAATCACGTCCAGGCATCCAATTCGACCTCCCCTATTGAATTCGACCAGGATTGTTTGTCGAATTGGGTCGAATCGGGCTCCCGATGTCTCAGATTTCAATTCTGGCCTCATCGGTGCCTCATACTGCGTTTCAGACCTTAACGTGATGTCTTTATCTTCTAATTTTTGTGTCAATTGATTCACGTTCGCGGTCATCTGCTTCATAATTAAAGTAAGGTCCTTCAATTACTTAGATAAATCTGCATGATCAACATTCATAGTATCCTTAAGACGATCAATCCTTATATCATTTTCAGCCATGTATCGATTGAAGGTATCTTCAACACTTTTCACTTCGTGCTGCCGCATACTAGGCCCCTTAAGTGTCAACTCTGTAATCTGCTTCTGCTGGGACTCTAGTAGCTTGTTGATGTTAGCTAACTAGAGACGACCTCATCATCCCTATTCGTCTTCACTTGATGTTCAACCTGCGCCGCCTTGCCAAGTACATATGATCATCTATCTCTCTCTATAGGCCATTCACGTGAATTCATAGAGATATTTTCAAACAACTTTTCTGCTTCAAGTGCTTTTTTTGATAACATCGCTCCTCCTGATGATGCATCAATAAAAACACACGACTCACAATTCAATCCATAGTAGAAGATGCTTATGTACTCAGCCTTAGACATTCCATGTTGTGGACACCTACTGAGCATGTCTTTGAACCTATCCCACGCCTCATGAAATTTCTCACCTTGATTCATAACAAATTGGGTGATCTCTTGCCTTCTTCTTAAGATCCTTGAGGGTGGCATGTAGTGCAGTCTGTGGCATCAAGAGTCTCATACCAAATTTCCGCTCCATCAATCAAAGAGAACTTGAATAGGGCAATCCGCCTAGCATTATCATTAGCTCCAGCTCCCTTTTGAGTGTTTTGCATAACCAAAAATCTTCGAAGATGCTGATATGGATCTTCAAAACAACCTCCAAAAAAGGAATTCTTCCCTACCATGTTAATAAGAGCAGGATATATCTCAAAATCATCATCTTCCCCCTTGCTCCTATCAACCCCATGTTGCCAATCTCATAGTTCGTGAAAATTTCACGTATGGCAACATCATTTGGATTCTGCCTTGCTCCGGTCATGTTTAGCAAAGCGTGTTATTAGCTCCGTTCTTTCCTTTCCTTTTCCTAGTGCACAAATACCTTAGAAAAATTCAAGGTTAGATAGAAATAAATAATCAAAAATAAAAATCTTAATCAAAATATAAATAATAAAATCAATAATAACAGCTATCCCCGGCAACGGCGCCAAGAACTTGATGCGCGTTTTCTTTGCACGCAAAATTAATCCCCAAGTATTAAGGATATCAATTGCAGTTTAAGCAAGCGACCAAGTGAATATCGAACCCAAAGGACGGCGTATTATCAATTTAATTATTATCTAAATTAATTAAGACGATTATGGCAATATAGTTTGAGGATTGAATTATTAACTAATAAACAAGTAATTAAAATAACAAATAAAATAAAGTCACTTGAAGAATACGAAAGTGGATCAAGTAGAAGAATATGTAGGTCTAGGATAATCCAGTTTCACTCATTAATTTCCTTCTGTGTGTTGATGTCCGACTCTACCTTGTGGAATATGGACGCATCACTAAACCATGCATATCTACTCTATAGACACAAGTTAACATGCGTGTAACATGTGTGAATAACATCGGAGCAAGAGATATAAATTCACCCCCCTTTCTAGATACTATCAGTATCAATTATTTCCCGTAGGATTGGTATTCTAACCCGATATGATCTCCCTTTATAGGTACTATGAAGTTATACTCTTTATCCTACTTAATAACCCGAATTCAATCCAATTAATAAGTATTCATATATGATAGTTCTAATGAAGCTTCGGAGTCCCCTCACTTAGAATCATAACATGGAATCCTGCTCAGCAGTGAACGCACTCAATCAATAACTAAGATTTGTATTCAGACTCTACATAACAGTTAATGATGCACAAAACGACCGTGAGTATGAATTAAAAAGGAACAATCATATATAAAATAAATCCACAAGTAGTGTTGTACGGAGTTTACACATGAAAGTTCAATTAATTGGTAAAAACCTTCACAACCCTAGTTCTACCTAAAAGGCTCTAGCTCATGATGTTACAAAGAACAATCATGGGTGTTGGATAGATCTTACCCGGATATCTGGAAAATTACAAGATAAATTAGGAAATGATAAAACCCCTAGATGTGGCGTCGTCGCGCCTTCTCCATCTTGAATCCTCCTCTTGGTTCTCCTCTTGATTCCACAACAAATCTTCAAAGTGAAGGATAGATGGAGAAAGGAAGTGGATGATAGTTGGGGGGTGATCCCCCTTGTGGGGTGTGGTATGGTTGTGGCCTCTCTTACGGCTCTCTTGTTGTTTTTCCGAATCCCCTACACTGCTGCATAAGCCTTCTTTTATACTTGTAATCGAGCCTCCAGGGCCTGGAATGGACTTTTTGAGTGATCACGCGCATTGAGGGTGTTAAAATACGGATATGGTAAGTTTCCGCACATCAATTCGACTTCATCATCAGGTCAAATTCACCCCTCCAGGTCGAATTGGAGGTCGAATTGACCTACTGTAAGTCCTAGGTGCTTTATTCGACCAGATGCCCTGGTCGAATTGAAGTGACGAGGTAAAATTGGCATCCCTGCTAATCAATTTGACCTTGATTCGACTTGATGCCCAGGTCGAATCCCTCTGTCGTGGTCGAATCCACCTTCTGCTCGTGTTATGCTACCAACTTGACCAAAAGGTCTTGTCAAATTGACCTCCTTCTGGTCGAATTGCACTCATGCTTTGCCCAAACGGATGGCTTCGACTTCCTTTCTTCAGATTTCAACACTTCCACACCTGATTCGTGCCTTTTCACAATATATATCGGTTTACAACTGATTACAACCTTCAAACACTTCATAATAGCATAAATCTAGGTGCAAGATTCGTGAATTTACACACTCATCAAATCCCCAAACTTACATATTGCTCGTCCCGAGGCAAACCAATCAAACCAAGGAGTCGTATATAATTCACGAGATCACCAAGTACAACACAGAAAATTACGAAAGTTGGATGTGCGTTTTCAGCATTCTTGCACAAATTGCACCTTTTCTCCAACTTTGCACTTTTCATCCTTTTTCCACCTAAAACACAATAAAGCACCTCAAGTGCACCTTTTTCTCACATACAATGAATATAAGGCACTTGTGCTAATATATAACAAGAATTTCCATCAAAAGGTGTTAAATTGGAAACTCAAACACGCTAATTTCCACTCTCATCAGTCACAAGCACTTTAACACTTTATAACAAAGCTCTCTAAAGAAGTGCACAAATTAATTATAGGTGTCGTGACATGTTTTGGCAGCACTCTTCGTAATGCAATTGGAAGTAGTTGTTGCATTAAGATATGATTGTCATGACTTTTAAGACCTGAGATTTTAAGTGGCTTAACTTGCACACATCTTGCAATGTTAGAAGCATAGCGATCAGGAACCTTCACATTCTGTAAAACATCAAGAAATATAACCTTTTCTTATTTATTCATTGCAAAACATGCAGGGGTAAAATTCTCTTTCCTGAATCAAGACCAATTGGATGAAGTCCTTGCCTTATCCCCATATGATGTGGTGCGTGTTGGGGAGTCCACCCAGCCAGGGCTACTGCTCGTGTATCGCCGTCTGCGACATCGGGCTGGAGGAGATTAGTCCTATATCTTGGAGTGCTAGTGGACTTATTATTATTATTATAATTACTACGAATTAGTTGGGCCCGTATGTTTTGAGCTTAGGGTTTGCTTGCTATTTAATCTCTATGATGTTCTCTCTTTTGGATTATAACATACAGTATTGATTTGGGAGCCGTATCTGGCTATTGGCAAACGAGTCCTTCATTTGATTTCTAAGTGCTAACAATTGGTCCGACCTGCCGGATCACTCATCTGAGATGACGTAAACTCGTGAATAACGACTTGAGGAGATGGGGAGGAAGCAAGCAGAGATGGCAGAACACCTTGGGAAGGTTCTAGATGAGCAAGACAACATTCTACAACAACTGTCAGCGATCACCAAGTCGATCGCCTGCCTGACCGCATTGGGATCACTCCTGGTTCCGGCACGGTGGTCGAGGGCTTAGGATTGGCTACGCAGTAGTGAGGTTGCGACACGACGGAAGCGGCGCCAGAGACGGAGGTGACGAGCGCGAACGCAGCTGCCAAGCCGCCGGCATCTCCTACATCTCCTACGCCCCCCACACTCCCAACCTTTGACGGAACTGATCCGATTGGATGGCTGGCCAGAGCCAATCAGCAGTTCAAATTGCATCAGATGCCGGAGGAGATGAAGTTGTCGGCGGCCACGGTGGCCATGGAGGATTCGACCCTTTTTTGGTTTACATGGATGGAGACCCGAAAGCCCGACATGTCTTGGAGTGAATTCGCTGAGGCCCTAATTGGCCATTTTGACTCGTATTTCATAGAAAGCCCCTTTGAACGCTTGCCCTCGGTACGGTATACCAAATCAGTGGAGGAGTACATAACAGTGTTTGTGCAACTGGCAAGCCAGGTGCCAGGTCTTAGCGACACACTATTTGGGTTATTTCATGGCCGAATTGTCTGATGAGAATCGGAATTGGCTCCGCCTTTTACGACAACCAGATCTACAGATAGCAATGGAGTTGGCCCGAGATGTTGAATTCAGCCTTGGGACGTCGGGCGGTGGCTATTCCATGAGGCCCCCGGCTAATTCTTTTGGTCAAGCATCGCCTTCCACATGATTCCTGACGTTGGTGAGCCCATCTTTCACGCCCGGTGGGAGGTTCAGCGGCTCATCGGCTGGGTCATAGGCGAGTTCAGTGCTGAGGCCCTTTTTTTGTAGCAACCGAGCTGAGCAGTTGCGTCAGGACAACCCTCGGGCCCTACCCGTCAGGAGATGTCGGAGCTGCGTGCCAAGGGGCTTTGTTTTCGTTGCAAGAAGAGGATGAACCGTTGGATTTGCATTGCTTTGAGTATCATGGGGACATCGAGATACTCGAAGGAGAAGGGGCGGAGGATGTGCCTACAGAAACGGAGTTGGAGGAGGGAAAAGAGGGGGTTCTATCTATGTATTCGATGGCGGGGATCACATGCCCGCATACCATGCGCATGGGTAAGGGGTTGTGGCGTCACTGTTTTGGTGGATAGCAGGGCTAGCCACAACTTCGTATCCCAGTAATTGATGGAGAAGCTTGACCTGGGCCCTGACAAGTCAATTCAGTTCATGGTGCAAGCTTGGTGATGGGCGGAGGTTGGTGTCAGAAGGAATTTTTCAGGGTTTGGGGCTCGAGATTGGCAACTACAAGGTGGAGACGGGTTTTCATATGTTTTCGCTTGGGGGAGTCGACGTGATATTGGGCATGGCTAGGCATACCACTCTTGGTGAGATGCGTGTAAATTGGGCCGAACTGACGATGCAGTTCGGCGAGCATGATGGCGGCGGGATAATGCTAAGGGGACCAACTTTGTGCCGGGGTCCCATTAGCATTAAGGAGCTGGCACATGTGAAGGACATGGAATTATGGGTTTTAGTGGCGGAAGGTGCTTCGCCAAAGGGGATGGATCCGGACTCTAAGATGGTCGCGGCCGTGCTGTCGCGTTATAGGGTCGTGTTTGGCGAGCCAGACGAACTGCCCCAGTGCGCGATGCGGAGCACCAGATCAATCTATTACCTAGTGTCGAGCCGGTATCAGTGAGACCATATCGCTATGGTCTGGTTCAGAACGATGAAATTGAGATGTTGGTAGCTGACATGCTCTTGGCTGGTATTATCCTCCCTAGTTCCAACCCATTCTCTAGCCCAGGACTGCTCGTCAAGAAGAATGATGGAATTAGGCATTTTTGTGTTGATTATTGGGAGCTCAATAAGGTGACAGTGTTGAATAAGTACCTGATACCAGTCATCCAGGAGATATTGGACGAACTATCGGGAGCTGTGATATTTTCAAAGATCGATTTCCATTCGGGTTATCATCAAATCCGAGTGATGGAGAGAGATATCCATAAAATAGCTTTCTGAACTCATAGTGGGCACTATGAGTTCCTGGTGATGCCGTTTGGCCTTACCAACGCCCCAACAACTTTTCAGGTGGCCATGAATGAGTTATTTTGGTGTTCTTTAATGATATTCTGGTTTATAGCAGGGGCTGGCAGCATCATAGGGAGCACCTGGCATTAGTGTTGCGTGTTCTGCAAGAGAATCCTTACAAGGCAAACCAAAAGAAATGTTCTTTCGGCTGCCGGAGGGTGGAATATTTAGGGAATATCATCTCAGGTGCGCGGGTGGATATGGATCCGTCTAAGGTGAAAGCGGTGGTGGAGTGGCCGCAGCCCAGGAGCATTCGTGATGTTAAAGGGTTTTTGGGCCTGACGAGGTACTACCGCCGTTTTGTTCGCGAGTATAGGGTGCTGGCACGGCCGCTGACGTCGCTACTGAAGAAGGAGGCTCCAATCCCTTTTACGTGGTCAAACGCGACAGATGGGGCGTTCCAAAAGTTGAAGGAGGCCTTAACATCTGCGCTGTTCTAGCCATGCCCGATTTCAAGAAGCGTTTTGTTGTAAAGTGTGACGCTTCTGGAGTTCGGATTGGTGCAGTTTTAATGCAAGAAGGGAGGCCATTGGCTTATTTTAGTAAATACTTGGCAGATCTGACGCTCACCCGATCAGCCTATGAACGTGAGATGATGGGACGGATATTGGCAATTCAACACTGGAGGGCATATTTGATGGGTACCGTCTGAACCGACCACAGCAGTTTAAAGCATTTATTACACCTCTCAGTAGGTTTGGGTGGCAAAGTTACTGGGCTACGATTTTGTAATCGAGTGCAAGCCAGGAGCAGCTAATTTGGCAACGGATGCCCTTTCTCGCCGAGGAGAAGGGAGTACCTTGTTAGCACTCAGCAGTGCAAGCTGGGGTGAGTTGGCGGATGTGCTATCCGAACAATCAGAAGATGAGTTCGTGTAAGGGGTGACGCGCGACCTTCTGGCAGATCCGAACAGTCGCACGAGTTACAAGGTGGTCGACGGGAAGCTATACTACAAAGGAAGAATAGTGCTGCCCTCTAATTCCGCGTGGGTTCCTAAGTTACTTGAGGAGTTTCATGATACGCCCTTGGGAGGCCATGCGGGGGTCCTGCGGACTTATAAAAGATTGGCAACCAAATTTTTCTGGAAGGGGATGTTCCGAGCAGTAAGGGATTATGTGGCTAAGTGTTTGATTTGTCAGAAAGTAAAATATGAGTCGCTGTCACCGGCGGGTCTACTGCAGCCTTTGCCTATTCCAGAGTTAGTGTGGGAGGATATTTTGATGGATTTCATCACAGCACTCCCTAAGTCGCAAGGTTGCACAACAATAATGGTGGTGGTGGACCGATTATCAAAGTATGGCCACTTTGTCGCCATGAAAGGGGCCATGACGGCGAGGTCTGTGGCCAAAGTTTTTGCAAGGGAAATTGTCCGCCTACATGGGATTCCGGGGTCAATTTTCAGTGACCGCGTCCCTATATTTGTGAGTGCCTTTTGGAAGGAGTTGTTTAAGATGTCAAGGACTCATCTTAAGTTCAGCTCAGCTTACCATCCGGAGACTGATGGGCAGACGGAGGTATTGAATCGGGTGTTGGAAACTTACTTGCGTATTTTTGCAGGAGAGCAGCCGAGGAGGTGGGTGAATTGGCTTCCTTGGGCTGAATATTGGTACAATACAGCTATCAGACTGCAGCCCAAATCACTCCATTTGAAGTGGCTTATGGGCGGCCGCCCCCGATGCTTCAGCAGCACCTGCCGGGAGATTATCGTGTAGCGTCCATGGCCACCTTGCTCCAGGGGCGTGAAGATATGTTGTTGCATTTAAAGGAGAACTTAACGCTTGCAAGGGAAAAGATGGTGCGATTTGCTAACCGTCAACGCGAGATGTGAGTTTTGCGGTTGGTGACCGTGTGTTTGTAAAGGTAAGGCCTTACCGGCAGTAATCGCTGGCGTCAAAGGCTCATCACAAGCTCACATCCATGTTCTACGGGCCATTCACAGTGGTGGAACGCATAGGACCATCGGCTTATTGCTTGGAGCTTGCACCGGCTAGTCGCATCCATCCTGTTTTCCCCGTCTCGCAGCTCAAGCATGTAGTTGGTGACCATCCTGTGGAAGACTTTTTGACCGAGTCCTTGGAGCTGCCTGAGACTCCTATATTTGAGCCCGAGAGGGTGTTGGCAAGGAGATTTGTAAGCGAGGGTGTTGAGCGAAAGGAAGAATTGTTGGTGAAGTGGGTAGCTCAGCCGGAGGAGGACGCCAAGTAGGTGAAGTTGGAGGAATTTCATCAGCAGTTTCCTTGGTTCAACCTTGGGGACAAGGTTGATTTTGAGAAGAAGGGAGTTGATGTGATGCCCATTGGGGAGTCCACCCTACCGGAGCCACTGCTCGTGCATCGCCATCGGCGGCACTGTGCTGAGGAGATTAGTCTTATATCTTGGAGTACTAGTGGACTTATTATTATTATTATTACTACGAATTAGTTAGGACCTAATGAGTGTTTAAACTCACTAGTTTCGAGCCTAGATTCGTGTACTTGTGGTACGATAAATGGTTGTAATTCGATGTGAATCGGTATACATGGTGGACAGTTACGAATCAGGTGTCTACAAAGCTATTTGAGTTGATTTTCGAAGGAAAACAAGTTGGAAGTGATCGGATCCGGAAAGAGAAAGAAGCAGGCATGCGATTCGACCAAGCAGGGGTCGGATTCGACCAAGAAGGAGGGAGTTTGACAAAACCACTTGGTCGAACTATGGTCGAACTCGAAGCCTAAACAGAAGCAGTACCGGTTCGATCAGGAAGTATCTGGTTCGACCAGGACTCTGGTTGAATCCGGGATCCGAGACCGAGTTCGAGGCGGATTCGACCTGGAGTTCAACCTGCCTGTGAGAGTTCGACCAACCTCTTTGGTTGAACTGATGTATGGAAACTTACCAAATTCGTATGTTTACACCTTCGGTGCGTGTGTTCGCTCGAAAAGCCCATCCAAGGCCCGTAAGGAGAGTTTACAAGTATAAAAGAAGAGCTTTCGCAGGAGAATTCATGAAGCATTCATCATCCATCCTTCACCATACCCTACCATCATCCGAAAGAGTCGTGAGGAGAGGATCGTCTGGCAAGTCAAGTAAGATCATACCAACCACCCATGATTGTTCCTAAATCAATCATGGGCTAGAACCGCTCCGGTAGTTCTAGAGTTATGAAAGTTTTATGAGTTAATTGAATTTTCATGTGTAAACTCCGTACAACACTACTTGCGGGGTATTCTATATAAGATTGTGACTTTTTTATTTATACTCACGGTCATTTTGTGCATCTTTAGCTGTTATGTAGAGTCTGAATACATCTCTTGATTATTGATTGAGTGCGTTCACCGCAGAGCAGGATTGCATGTTATAATTATAAGTGAAGGGATTTCGAAGTCTTATTAGAACTATCTTATATAGATACTTATTAATTGAATCTTATTCTGGTTAATAAGTAGGATAAACAGTATAACTTCATAGTACCTATAAAGGGAGATCAAATCGGGTTAGAGTACTAAGTGCACGGGAAATAATTGGTTATGATAGTACCTAGAAAGGGGGTGATGTATAGCTCTTGTTCCAAGGATATTCACACGTGTCATACGCTTGCTTACTTGTGTCTATAGAGTACGGTTGCATGGTTTAGTGGTGCGTCCATAAACCACAAGGCAGAATCGAACATCAACACATGGAAAGAAAATTAATAAGTAAAACTGGATGCCCGAAGAGCTATCTAAATTCTTACTTGATCACAACCGTATTTTTTTCTATTGCTTGTTTATTTAATTGCTATCTAAATTATATGCTATTTAGTTTCATAACCAAACCAAATTCAATTTGCAAACATAATCTTAGTTAATTAGAATATAATTAAATTGATAATCATCTTTCCCTTGGGTTCGATAATCACTTGGTTGCCTATCAAAACTACAATTGATATTCTTAATACATGAGAATTAATTGCGTGTTGAGAAAACGCTCATCAAGTCCTTGGCGCCGTTGCCGGGGACGGCATAGATTATTAGTTCATTATTTCTAGTTAAATTGAGATTATTATTCTTGTTTTTTATTTCTAACACTTATTTTTCTTAAGTGTATGCTCACAAGATCAAAGAAAGGTAAATTAGAGCCATATAATCCAGAGAATGGAGCATCGTCGAGGAAGAAAAAGAAGAAGAAGGGTAAGAACAAGAACGTAGACTCAACTGAGGCTCTTTACTTAGGAGTTGAAGTTGACGTGCTGAATCCGCAAACGATTTAAGCTGCAACCAAAGTTAATTTGGACATAGAAGCAATCAACATGGCAGCGGACCCGAACACACTTGCCATCTGAGAAATTTTTAAGAACAACGTAACTGGCAATGCTGGGTTGTTAGGAGCAAGAGGGACCGAAGCTGATTTCGATCTACACCCTGCTCTTATCACCATGATTAAAATGAGTCTCTTCTCTAGGGGAACATTTGAAGATCCTCAACTATATCTAAATAAGTTCCGGGTATGCAAGCACACAAAAAGATGCAGGAGCTCATGAGGAAGCGAGGAAGATCATATTGTTTAAGTTCTCGCTGAACAAAAAAGCGAGAGATTGGTACGATAATCTTGATGCTGCTGAATGTGATACATGGGAAAAGTTGAAAGTGAAATTCTTGGAGCGATACATGCCACCTTCAAAGGTGTTCAAGATGAAATAAGAAATCAATCAATTTTCTATCCATGGCAATAAGAAGTTTCATGAAGCTTGGGACAGAGTCAAGGACATGCTTCGGAAGTGTCCTCAGCATGGGCTATCTAAAGCTCAATATATCAATATTTTCTACAATGGGTTGGATTGTGATTCTCGTGTTTTACTTGATGCTTCTTCTAATGGAGCGTTGCTGACGAAGTCATCCAATGAGGCCCAGAAGCTTTTTGAAGATATTTCGATGAATTCAAGATATTGGCCGACTGATAGAGTGAGAGACACTTATGTCCTTAGTAAAGTAGCACAGGTTGAGCATACTATGGTGAAGTCAGGAAGAGATGATGAGATCATCTCCAGTCTGATTAATATTAGCAAGCTACTAGAGTCTCAGCAAAAGCAGATAACGGATTTATCTCAGAGAGTACCAATGATGTAGCAGGATGGTGGTTATGAAGGAGCTAGCCAAGAGGAGATCGAGGAGGCAAATTACGCCATGGGTCAAAGTATTCAAGGAACTAGGTACCCAAATCAAGGAAACCGGAACTATCAAGGGAACTACAACAATCGTGGTCCCCCGGGTGGTTATCAACAACCAAGGAGGCCGGAGTTTTCATGGAGCAATCCGAATAATGCGTTGCAGCCTCCTATCGGTGTTGATCCGGGAGCTAAGGTTGAAGAAGGGAAGCCTGGCTTTGAGGATATTGTGAACAGGTACATCGCGAGGAATGATGCAAGAGTAGACTGTCTTGAGGCCAAGTTAGAGAAGGAGATTGATAATCATCATAAGGATTTGTCTACACAAGTAAAGGACCTTACGTTGTTGATGGGGAGATGGCCGGAAATATGAACAAATTGACTCAAACTATCGAGAAAGGAAAGCTTCCATCTCAAAGTATTGAGAATCCAAAGTCTTGTCACGCCATTACACTGAGGTTTGGAATGCAGTATGAGGGACCGATGAAGCCAAAATCGAATTCTGAAGTGTCAGGAGCCCGATTTGACCCTAATTCGACCAGCTTCCCAGGTCGAACTGAACAGGGGAGGTCGAACAGGGAACCTGGACGACGTCCTGAGGAGTCAGAAGGTCAGTTCGACCAAAAATAGGTGGGTTCGACCAAAGCCTCTGGTCAAACTAAAATCGAACGCCAGTGTCCAAAGCACACTTATTTGTCTGAAGCCCGATTCGACCATGATCACTTGGATTCAACCAGCACTGTTGGTCGAACCATGGTGGAACTGACCTGAAGAGGGAGAATGAACTTTCAGGTATTCAGTTCGACCATTATTCACCGAGTTCGACCACCTACCTAGGTCGAACTCTCATGTTCGGTGCTATTTTTTTCTTTGAATGCTCCACGTGATGTTGATGCGACTTCAGTACCTTCCAAAGAGTAGAACACAGAGATTATAGTAGAAAAGAAGTGGGAAAGAGCTAAGAGATTGAGAGCTGAAAAGGACAAGGAGGAAAAGGCTGAAGGTGATGAATGGGGGATTTCCAAAACAAAGAAATCACCGCCCTTTCCTCTCAAGCTAGTTAAGAAGGGATTGGAAGAATTTTTCAAAAAGTTTTTAGAAATCATAAACAAAATAAGCTTGAACATTCCTTTTTCTGAAGCAATATCGGAGGTGCCGTATTATGCCCGCTTTTTGAAGGATATTCTTTTGAAGAAGAGAAGCCTGAATGGAATTGAAATGCTGAATTTGTCTGAGAACTGCAGCTCGATCATTCAGAGGAAGCTGCCAGCTAAGTTAAAGAATCCGGGAAGTTCAATCTTATGTAAAATTGGAAAGGGTCCGGCACGACGAGCCTTGTGTGATCTTGGGGCAAGCATCAACTTGATATCGTTGTCCACTTTTCAAAGGCTTGGTTTGAGGGAATTAACTCCCACAACAGTTGCTCTATAATTAGCAGATAGGTCTATGACTTTTTCGAAGGGTGTGATTGAAGATATTCTTGTCAAAGTAGAGAAGCTAGTCTTTCCTGTGGATTTTCTTATACTAGAGAATGAAGATGACAAGGATAATGTCCCTCTTATTTTAGGGAGACCTTTCCTTTCTACTGCAGGAGCTATAATAGATGTTCAGAAGGGTGAGTTGCGGCTAAGGATGGATAAAGAAGATGTCTTATTTAACCTTGATAAAGCAATGAAGATGCCAATGGAGATGAATGTAACAGTATCGATGTAGTGGAGGAGATTGTGAAAGAAGACATGACTTTGATTCTGTCGAAGGATCCTCTTGAAACATGTTTGGCGGAGTCTCTTACTTTTCCCACTACGGAGTTAGATAAACTCTCTAATGAGGTATGTATTGAATTTTTTGAAAATTTGCTTGCTTTGGGTGATGACAGGTATGAGTCGATAAGGACCAAAATTGAAGAGGTCAAGTGGACTAGGAAGTACTTGCCATTGGATAGAGAGAGTGCACCTCACAAAGAGAAGAAAGAGGAGTTGAAACCGCTACCGGAGCACTTGAAGTATGCCCACTTAGGTGACAATGAAAAATACCCGGTAATTGTATCTTCTTCCCATGATTATGATCAACTTAAGGAATTGTTAGATGTGCTTAGAAAGTATAAATTTGCGATTGGTTGGTCTCTTGATGATTTAAAGGCGATTAGTCCTTCTTATTGCATGCATAGAATAAGATTATTAGATAAGACCAAGAGTAGCATTCAGAATCAGCGGAGAGTGAATCCCGCTATTCAAGAAGTTATTAGGAAGCAAATCTTAACGTGGCTTGATACAAGAATTATTTATCCTATTAGTGATAGTCCCCACTTAAGTCCATTGCATGTTGTTGCTAAAAGGGGGGCATGACTATAGTGAAAGCCGAAGATGGTGAGACTTTAGCCACTAGGATTCCTACGGGATGGCGTGTGTGTACGGATTACAGGAAATTGAATGAAAACACATGCAAAGACCATTTTCCTATTCTTTTCATGGATCAAATGCTTGATCGTCTTGCAGGGTATGAGTATTATTGTTTCTTGGATGGGTACTCAGGTTATAATCAAATCATGATTGTACCCGAGGATCAAGAAAATATGACTTTTACTTGCCCTTATGGAACTTTTGCCTTTAGAAAGATGCCTTTTGGATTATGTAATGCATCTGCTACATTTCAGCGTTGCATAATGGCCATATTTGATGGGTTGATAGAAAAGATCATGGAGGTATTTATGGATGATTTTTCTGTGTTTGGTTCGTCTTTTGATGTTTGTTTATCTAACCTTGCTACTGTTTTGAAGAGATGCCAAGAAACTAATCTTGTCTTGAATTGGGAGAAGTGCCACTTCATGGTAAGAGATGGGGTTGTTCTTGGCCATCACATTTCGGCCAAGGGATTGCAGGTGGATAGAGCAAAAGTGGTGGCAATTGAGAAGCTACCTCCACCTACTAATGAAAGAGGAGTGCGGCCCTTTCTTGGACACGCTGGTTTTTATAGAAGAATTATAAAAGACTTCTCGAAATACTCCAAGCCCTCATCTCATTTACTTGAAAAGGATGTTCCTTTTGTTTATGATGAAGAATGTCTAACAGCTTTTCAGGTTTTGAAAGAGGCGCTTATTAGTGCACCTATCTTGATCACATTGGATTGGACTCAGCTGTTTGTACTTATGTGTGATGCCAGTGATTTAGCACTTGGAGTGGTGCTTGGGCAGTTGAAGGAAAAGAAGTTCTGTGTCATTTACTATGCGAGTAAGACTTTTGGTGCTGCACAAAAGAACTACACGGTGACTGAAAAGGAGTTTCTAGCTGTGGTGTACGCATTCAAAAGTTTCGACGGTATTTGGTTTGCATGAAGACTATAGTGTACACGGATCATTCTGCGATCCGATACTAGATGGAGAAGAAGGAAACAAAGACAAGGATCATTAGATGGATATTTCTTCTGCAGGAATTCGATATGGAGATCCGAGATAAGAAAGGTACGGAAAATATTTTGGCAGATAACCTATCAAGGTTGGAGACAAAGGAGCACTGTGATGATTCTTTCGATTACATTGAAGAGATGTTCCCTGATGAGAAGATGATGGCAGTGCTTGTTGAAGGAGCAGAAAAGGCACGTGTTGTGGATGCACAAGAGATGGATCCATGGTATGCGGATTATGTAATTTACATTCCCGTAGGTGAAATTCCGAGAGATCTCAACCGATATCAACTTGCAAAATTCAAGAGGGATGTTAACACATTTATATGGTATGATCCGTTTGTCTACAAGATATGTACGGATTCCATAATCCGTAGGTGTGTACCCGAGATGGAGAGCGTTCTTGATTTTTTGTCATGCACAACCTAACGGGGGGCACTTCGGAGCTCAAAAGACGACAGCAAAGGTACTTTAATTTGTTCTTTATTGGCCAACTTTATTTAAAGATTGTGAAACATGTGTGGCGACATGCAATAGATGTCAAAGGATAGGGAACATAAGTCGACGAGATGAGATGCCACTTCAACCAAGCATTGTTGTTGAGATCTTCGATGTATGGGGATCGATTTTATGGGCCTTTTTCCTCCATCTAATGAATTTATTTACATTTCTTTAGCAGTGGATTATGTTTCCAAGTGGGTGGAAGCCATTCCTACTCGTGTGAATGATTCAAGGACTGTTTTATCTTTCTTGAAGAAACATGTCTTTACCCGTTATGGAGTTCCTAGAGCATTGGTGAGTGATGGAGGGTCTCACTTCGTCAACAAACTTCTTCAAAAGGTGCTTAAGGATTTTGGAGTCAAGCATAGGGTTACTACACCCTATCACCATCAAGCGAATGGGCAAGCTGAAGTCTCCAACCAACAAGTGAAGCAAATTTTGGAGAAGGTAGTTAGAACCAATAGGAAGGATTGGACTATGAAGCTTGATGATGTTTTGTGGGGGTTTCTGACTGCTTATAAGATGGTGTTGGATATGTCACCGTACCAAATCGTCTATGGGAAGCCGTGCCACTTACCCGTAGAGATTCAGCACAACTTTTTGGGCATTGAGGAGTTTGAACTTGTCTTTAAAGGATCAAAAGGAGTTGAGGATGACTCAAATTAATCAATTGGATGAGTTCAGAAATCGAGCTTACAAGAACTCGGAGATCTACAAGGAGAGAATGAAGAATTGCATGATTCAAAGATCTCATACAAGGAGTTCAAGAAAGGTGATGAGGTATTAATTTTTAACTCTCGTTTGAAGTTTTCGCAGGAAAATTGAAATCAAAGTGGGCGGGGTCGTTCATTATCCACAGAGCCTGCGGAGAGGGGAGTTTTGAACTTATGGACAAAGATGGGAACATTATCGCAGCGAATGGGTTTCAATTGAAGCATTACAAGTCGTCGGATGATGCTTACGTCGTCATTGATGATACCTTGCACTAGATTAGTACAGTCGTGACTCTTCGACGTTAAATATGAGTGCTTGTTGGGGTCTTTCTCTCCCGTTTTATTGCTTTATTATTTCTTTTGTGTGAGTAAGAAATTTTTATATTTGACGTGCTTAATTATCGGCAATTACATCTCTTTGCAAACTTAGTTTCCACTATAATTTCTACTAAGTTTGGGGGGTGTGATGTACTTACCTCATTGAAATACTGAGAGTATAATCTTTTCTTTGTAATGTTTGTTAGGGGAGTTGATTTTTTGCGGCATATCAAAACTTTTATCGATTGCGGTGTGTCAATTTTTTAGAATTTGCCTAATGTTTCGTGGTGTTTGGTGTTGTTTTTTTAGTGTCATATGCAGAGTTACTCATGGATATCAAGTTTAAGATCGATTCTAGAGCTAATTTTGATCTATTTTGATACCTAATGTTCGTTTTTGAGCTTAAAGTGTGCAGGGGATGAAGAAAAATTGAGTTTGGAGCATCAAGTGGTCAGTTCGACTAGTCATGCAGGTCGAACGTGGAAGCCCTGGTCGAACTGGAAATCAGAGAGTTTATTACAGGTCGATTCGACCAAGCAGATGAGAGTTCGACCAGAGGTTCGACCAAGAAAGAAGTCGAACTGGAACTTAGAGAGTTGTATAAGCAGATTCGACCTAAATGTGATTGGTTCGACCAAACAGTTTGGTCGAATCGAGGTTGAATTGTGAACCTGAAAGTTCTGAACAGGCGAATTCGACCATGACTAAAAAGTTCGAGCAAAGTATTTGGTCGAACGGTGGTCGAATTGCGATGATGGGTTGTCCAGAAAGGGAGTTCGACCATGACAATCTGATTTGACCACGCGGTTAGGTCGAATCCAAGCCAGGTAAGTTTATTTTAAACCCTTTTTCACACATTCGATCACGTTTGTACACCACCTTCACCTGAATTCTTCCCAAATCGGAAATCTTCTCCTTCAATCTTCGATTACACGCGATTTTGCTCCAATTAAACCACATCATACACTGCTTCCACTCAATTCATCGTGTTTTTGGAACAATCTACTTGTAAAACTAGGGTTTGATGCGATTTTTAGAGGATTATCACACTTATTCATTCTTTAGCCATGGCCGGTTCAAAAGGTACGTTTTCTCAACTCTATTACCCTAGGATTGAAATTCTAGTTGTCGAGTGCAAGTGGGTAGATTGATTGAATGAGTTTTCATAGAAATTCATGGTGTATTTTGAAGTTAGTGTGCGCAAATTCATATAAACATTAGATGGGGTTGCTTTGATTGTTCAATTGTTGTCAAACCTTGATGTTTATGTGAATTTGGGAGTAATTGAGGAGTGCCAGATGAAACATGTTGGATTGTGGGAAAAGTGTTTGAGTTTGAGTAGTTTTCATGTTGGATTGCTTGAATTTGAGTAGTAATGCATGCTTGTGGTTAGTTAAATCGCTTGTTGATCTTATTTATGATTGGAATGAGGTTGAATAAGCATGTGAATTGAATTGTTGGATCATGAGGATGGAACATGCTTGTTTGGTTTGACTATGCATTGAAAAACGTGAAGTCTTGAGTAGAGTTAAATGCATTAGCTTGGTTTTCCTTTCTTAGTTTTTCGTATTGAAGTATTGTTATCAAGAAAAGGAAAGAAAGTCGAGGTTCGTTCTAAGAAAAGGCAAGATAGACCATCTTGTGAAGATGCAGTGACAAAGAAGCTAAGGCTTCAAGAGCTGTTGCCATTGAATTTCAACATTCGGATGAATGAATGGGATGACATCAAGGAGAAATGGAGAGAAGTGTCAGATAAGATTGTTCGAACGATGTATCAAGATGATGGAGCGATGATTACAATGCGCATTCGAGATGATATCCCGACTGCTTAGAAGGGTAGTGCATGAAATTGGTACCCTTGCTCATTGAAGAAAGATGATGTTGATGCTAAGAGAAAGAAGGAGAATCAAACTATGAAGTTTATGAGAACAAGATGGAGAAACAGATGAAGCTATATGACGAAAAACAAAACTCCAAGGTAATTATCTACTAGTAAATTAGTCACTTTACCTAAATTCTCCTACCTTTACCAAAGAGCACATTACAACCCAAAAGCAAGTCCTTTGTGATCCTAGTAAGAAATTGATTATAAGTTGAGTTTTGAGACCTTTGCCAAGCTTATGGTTACGCAGAAGTATGGATTGAATATGAGCGTAAACACTAACCTGTTAAAGTGTACATTTTTTACACTTGAGAGTGAGAGTAAATATTTATCTTGTGAGCTAGATGATTTTGTACTCCGAAAGGTATTGTAATCGAGTGATGTTTTGCATGAATGATGCATATGATGCTAGTAATACTTATATTCGATTGATGAATTGCATGTGTGAGTATGAATTGTATTGGTAGTTGGTGAATTTTACACTACTCTTTGGTTTTGATTTCGTCGTCTTGGGACGAGCAACATGTAAGTTTGGGTTTGATGAGTGTGTAAATTCACTAGTTTAGAGCCCGGATTCGTGTACTTATGGTATGATAAATGGTTGTGATTCGATGTGAATCGGTATACATGGTGGAAAGTTACGAATCAGGTGTCTACAAGGCTATTTGAGTTGATTTTCGAAGGAAAATGAGTTGGAAGTGATCGGATCCGGAAAGAGGAAGAAGCAGGCATACGATTCAACCAAGCAGGGGTCGGATTCGACCAAGAAGGAGGGAGTTCGACCAGCACTGCTGGTCGAACTGAGCGTGGAAGAGTGTCGTTCAACCACAACAGGCGAGTTCGACGAAACCACTTGGTCGAACCGTGGTCGAACTCGAAGCCTAAACAGAAGCAGTACCAGTTCGACCAGGAAGTATCTGGTTTGACCAGGACTCTGGTTGAATTCGAGATTTGAGACTGAGTTACAGGCAGATTCGACCTAGAGTTAGACCTGCCTGGGAAAGTTCGACCAACCTTTTTGGTCGAACTGATGTACGAAAACTTACAAAATTTGTATTTTTACACCTTCAGTGCGTGTGTTCGCTCAAAAAGCCCATCAAAAAGAAGAGCTTTCGCAGGAGAATTCATGAAGCATTCATCATCCATCCTTCACCAAACCCTACCATCATCCAAAGGAGTCGTGAGTAGAGGTTCGTCTGGCGAGTCAAGTAAGATCATACCAACTAGCCATGATTGTTCCTAGATTAATCATGGGCCAGAACCGCTCCGGTAGTTCTAGGGTTATGAAAGTTTTAAGAGTTAGTTGAATTTCCATGTGTAAACTCCGTACAACACTACTTGCGGTTTATTCTATATAAGATTGTGCCTTTTAAATTCATACTCACGGTCGTTTTGTGCATCTTTAACTATTTTGTAGAGTTTGAATACATCTCTTGATTATTGATTGAGTGCGTTAACCGCTGAGCATGATTGCATGTTATAATCTATGTGAAGGGATTCCGAAGTCTTATTAGAACTATCTTATATAGATATTTATTAATTGAATCTTATTCGAGTTAATAAGTAGGATAAAGAGTATAACTTCATAGTACCTATAAAGGAAGATCAAATCGGGTTAGAGTACTAAGTGCAAGAGAAATAATTAATTATGATAGTACCTAGAAAGGGGGGTGAAGTATACTTCTTGCTCCGAGGATATTCACACGTGTCATACGCTTGCTTACTTGTGAGTACACTTTCATGCATTAGTGATGCGTCCATAAACCACAAGGCAGAATCGGACATTAACACAGAAAAGGAAATTAATAAGTAAAACTGAATGTCCGAAGAGCTACCTAAATTCTTACTTGATCACAACCGTATTTTTTTTCTATTGCTTGTTAATTTAATTGTTATCTAAATTATATGCTATTTAGTTTCATAACCAAACCAAATCTAATTTGCAAACATAATCTTAGTAAATTAGAATATAATAAAATTAATAATCATCCGTCCCTTGGGTTCGATAATCACTTGGTTGCCTATCAAAACTACAATTGATATCCTTAATACTTGAGGATTAATTTTGTGTGTTGAGAAAACGCTCATCAGGCCCATATGTTTTGGGCTTAGGGTTTGCTTGCTATTTAATCTCTATGATGTACTCTCTTTTGGATTATTACATACAGTATTGATTTGGGAGCCGTATCTGGCTATTGGTAAACAAGTCTTTCATTTGATTTCTGAGTGCTAACAATTGGTCCGACCTGTCGGATAAGCTAGGGAGCCCTAACTTCACCTAAAACCATGGCTGAAGGTGAAGTGTTGACCCCCACTCATATGTCTTTCCACACTTGCATGCGGAACCGATGTGGGACATCATAATAATCCATCCCCCTTCGAACCGGACGTCAACGGACGACACACTCAGGGTGGCAACCCGCACACCTAGGCCCACAACTCCGGGTAGCAACCCCCCTTGGGCCCACATCTGGGGTGGCAACTCTGGGCCCACACATCAGGTAGCTCCATCCCGTGGCCCGTCCGGATTCGGCAGGTCGGACCAAATTGTTAGGCACATAAGCTATGGAGTCCTAATTTCACCGAAAACCATGACTGAAGGTGAAGGGTTGACACCCACTTATATGTCTTTCCACACTTGCGTGCGGAATCGATGTGGGACATCATAACACCATATCTTGCAAATCTAAATGAGCATTTTCATTATCTTTTGTCTTCCCTTTCAAACTCAGCAATGTCCCCAACAAACTATCACAAATATTTTTCTCTATGTGCATGACATCCAGATTATGAGGTAACATAAGATCTTTCCAATAAGGTAACTAAAAAAAAATGTCTAGTTTCTTCCAATTGTGAGGGAAAATTGGATTATCACTCACTGTCTTTCCAAATCTCGTGTTCAATCCAGATAATTTCTCTAATATCATATCACCTGTCAATGGCTTGGGACGTTCACGATGTTCCACATCACCGTTAAAAGATATTGTATCTTCTCTATCTGCATGATCTTCATTTAAAAACACATGATGATCCATATAACAGTGTTTGTGACTATTATGCAAATATACAGAACATGTATGTTCATGACATGCTGGGCATCCAAGTTTTTCCTTAGTACTCCAACCAGATAAATTTGCATATGCTGGAAAGTCACTAATAGTCCACAATAGCGCTGCACGCAAAGTGAAATTTTCTTTTTCTGATGCATCATATGTCTCAACCCCATGCCATAATTCTTTAAGATCCTCTATTAGTGGTTGCAAATACACATCAATGTTGTTTCCTGGAGATGATGGACCTGGAATGAGTAAGGTCATGAATAAGTAAGGCTCCGTCATGCATATCCACGACGGTATATTGTAGGGGATTAATATAACTGGCCAAGTACTATGAGAGACACTCATATTCTTGAAAGGATTAAATCCATCAGTTGCCAAACCAAGCCTTACATTTCATGATTCTTTTTCAAAATCATAATATTTGCTATTAAAATTAATCCAAGATGGAGAATCGCTTGGATGTCTCATGGAAGCATCTTTATCATGATCTGTATGCCATTTCATGAATGGTGATGTTCTAGATGATATGTAAAGCCTTTGGAGCCTAGACTTTAAAGGGAAATGTCTTAAGACTTTGGCTGGAACCTTTTAAAGATTCTCAGATGAATCCTCTACATCATTTTCACTCATTTCATCTTGAACGTACCTTGTTGCTTTACAAACATGACAAAATGCATCATTTTCATGTTCTTTCCAGTATAACATACAATAATTCGGGCATGCATCAATTTTCTCACAAGACAGTCCCAAAGCTCCAATTATCTTTCGTGCCTCATAGTACGATTTCGGCAACAATTGTGTAACACTAGGGAATGCCTCTTTTAACAACTCAAGAAGCATTGTAAATGACTTGTTAGACCAATTTCCAGTAGATTTCAAGTGAAATAGTCTGATAGGAAATGAAAGTTTTGAGAATTTCTGACATCCAGGGTATAGTTCAGTTTGAGCATCTTCTAATAACTCATAAAATGCATGAGATTGTTCATTCATCCCATCATCCATATTAGTATCTTCTACTCCAAAAGCATCATGGACCAAACCATTCATATCATCTTAAGTATTAAATTCATCACATGATTGAGAACTAGCTTCACCAAGTGATGTCTCTTCTCCGTGAGCAATCCAATTTTGGTAACCTTTCATGAAGTCATCTACTATCAAATGCTCTTTAGCAACCTCTCTAATTTCCCATTTCCCATTCTTACAAAACTTGCAAGGCATATAATCTTTTCATTTACACATACCTTAGAAAAAGTCATGTCAAGAAATTGTCTTACCCCATTTTCATATTCTCCACTCGACCTTGATTTGAGCATCCAGCTTTTATCCATCATGAATCTGTAAAATACAATATCTTTTTAGCAAAGGGAAAAGTTAAAAATATATAAATGAACCAAAAACAAAAGCAGGCCTATTTAAGGAAGAGTAGGATAAATAATAAGAGTGGGATAGATTGTCTTCACTCTTTTTTACGTAGGGCCTGGTCTCTTCGCTAGTATGAAATGTGAGAGTTTCAACAAAACGAAATCAAAAGCTCCATATTGAGTCAAGGTTTCTCACTCAATTCAATCCTAAAGTCAAGGTTTCACAAGTTAAGATGGTAATGCTCACATATTAATGGATATTTGTCCTCTGACCTCAACAATCTCGACGCAACTGTCGTCCGATCTCATTGTTTTACATTTGATATTTGGCCTTGTTTAGTATTAAGTCAAGGATAGTTTTCAATTGAATTTCTCTATGGAAGAGGTGTTGTTTATTGTTAAGTCACGGATTGGTTTCAGCTGAGTTGAAAGATTGTTTTCATTTGAGTCTTTTGGTTAGAAAGAAGGGAGGGACCCACTAGTTTGAGTTTTGTTTTTCTGGCATTAAAGGATGGTGGAGCGGTGATAGCAGTATGCTACCATCCATGTCATGTGTTTAATATATAACTTGATTAGGTAGGCATGCCCCAAAACAGAGTATGAAGCAACATAGCAATGTTAAAAACTATAGAGTGATAATCCATCATATAACCAACGTACAACAAGCTGAAGTGTCATTCACCATATATAATTGGCGAATTCTTATAGTTCATAGTTTATAAAATGTAAACTCCAAATACTTAGCTGCTTGAAATTAGAACCAGTTGGTTCATGATTAAAGATGAACCACTAATATGTGTATGTGTGAGTGAGAGAGAGAGAGAGTACCTTGTGTAGTGTAGGAACGAATCGTTCAATAGAATCTTATTTTTGGGAAGATCAAGACGGCGCTCAATACCGGAAATAGCCTCTGCAATATGCAATTTTTATCAAACGATTGGAAATTTTATCCTCCTCCAAAATATACTACGCATGAACCCTAAGTAAGTGCAAGATTCAGCTAATAAACTTAATTAACGCAATAAAATTAACTGTCCAAGCTCAATTCACCATAACGTACTGTCACCCGAACTATTGACTCTCCTTACACCAAAACATAAAATCCACATGAAATACCTTAAGCTGGTGCCTTTGAACTTTCACCAATCCAATAATTAAGCCGACCGCTACAGATCTCAACATAAATTATGAAAATTATTTTAGCTCAAAAATTCAGCGGATAAGTGTGCAAACGGATTATGAAGGAGAACTAAGAGATGAAAAAAAATCAGAGTCGATCAAACCGATAACGCAAAGAAAATAAAATTTCAAAACTAGTAAAATGGATTCAGACTAATGAAGAGGATATAAAATCACCTTAGAGAAATTATGAATTCAAATCTGCTTCTACTGCAGATCGATTGAGTATTGCGTGCCTTAAGAAATTAGGGATTCAAATCTGCTTCTACTGCAGAGTGCAGACTGAATGTGTATGGCGGGTAAATGTGGTTGCGTACAAAAACTGTTTCACCAACGGAATTTACACACATGCCCTTAAATCAGCAATGATTCTTCTGATTCGATAATTTTATTAAATAAATCAGAGTTGATGAATTAAATTTCTGATAAACGCTAAAAAATGTGCTTTGCTTCCCTTTAGTCAAAACAAAAAAGTAATTAATTTTGTTCTGATTCGATAATTTTATTAAATAACATACAAGTGCATATAATTATTAATTCTTATATTAAAAAATTTAAAAATTGAAATTTTTTGTAATATTGTGGCGGGAATTTTATTTATATATTATTACTGCATGTAATGGAAAATTATTATTTTATAAAAGTTTAATTAAATTTCTTTGAAATGTAAAAATGTGTCTTATAAAATATAAATAAAATTTAATAATAAAGTGTCCCAATAGTAATCAAGGACAAATGCCTCAAATATAAAGTGTCTCAACAAAATACAATTCAAATATCTAAAAAAGTGTCCCAAAAAAATATGAGATGTCTAAAAAAGTGTCTCAAAAATAAGAAAAATTAGGATATTATTATTTAATGTATAGTTGGTAGTTGTATTAGTGGGAGTGTGTGTTCCATATTTTAATTGTATTAGAGAGTGTGTGTGGGTCTCATGTATGTAAAAAAGGAAAGTGAACTCTTTAGGTGGGACGATCAAAATGGAAAAATGACTCTCTTAATCTGGGACGGACTAAGAGAGTGGACTCTTTGGGTTGTGACACGACTTTTTTTTCTGTGTGTTGAAGAGTGGATGTGGCAATTCATCACCAAATTAGCATTAGGGCACCAGGAACTGACCGAGTGGGTGTGATTTGCAAACAACATCAAAGGTAGTGGTTTTTTTTGCCAAACTTTAAAAGTTTGGATTACTTTGTAAATGAAGTAAAAGTGGGTAATTTTGTTGCAATTAACCCCTTTGAAAATTATATTAAAGATATTGAACAATAGATATCGGTGAGCCACCGATATCTATTATTTTAACACATATATCGGTGATTCACTGATATCTATTTAAAATTCACCGGTATCTATGAAGATGTAAAGATAATGAGTAATAGATATTGACGAATCACTGATATCTTTTCCTTATATAGATATCAATATACCACCAATATCTATCTATAAAGTCACTGATCTCTTTCTATTTTATTTTATTTTTTTGTATATTAAATTCATAATAACAATTTTTATTATATATATATATATACACATTATTCAACAACAAATGCATCAAATCCTATTCAAATTTCATTCATCAATTATTTCAAGTACACAATTAATATGAGTTAAATTCATTTTATACTCTATAACTAAGAAAAATTTCGATTTTTGTTCTAAAAAATATAAGTGGTTCAATTTTATCTCATAACTAACGAATTGTTTCAATTTTTGCCAAATTTTTGCCGAAAAACGTGAATTTTGCTGAAATTTGCCACGTCATGCTTCAATTTGCCGGTATCCAGCGGTCAATATCCGGCTGGTCAATTCGTCGTAACAATTTTAATTTTTTTAGCTAATGAATCTGTCAAGTCATATCCCACCTAATTTATAGTATAGTGCAAACTATATTAAAATTTCAATTATCTCTATTTCATATATTATTTCTCATATCTTTTCTTTTTATTCTTTACATTAATTAATTTCTCTTATATATATAAGACAAAAACTTGTGTCTCCCTGAGCACACCATGCGTCATACTGTTTAGTATTAAATTGTATATAATTTAATATTTCATCTGTCCCGTCACAACGTACACGTTTGCTTTATGCACGTAGAATATGAGATATAATATTTTAATGTGTAGTGAGGTGAAAGAAATAATATTTTAATGTAAAGTGGGTATGTGTATTAGTATGATATGTGGGTCCATGGAGACATACGTAATTAATATGTGTAGGTCCCCTTTACCAAAAAGAAAAATGCACAGCTTATATTGGGACAGACTGAAATGAAAAAACACGTACATTTCAATAGGACGAAAGAAGTACTAAACAGTATGGGCGCACAATGTGCCCGGGGCACAAAGAGACCAACTCTATATATACTATATATATATATATCACTAGTCACCTCTTACACATTAATTGATTTGTCAAAGACTCAAAATTCCAACGTGCCAAATTTAAAATAAATCTAGATTATCATTATTCACATATGCTCTTTTGTCGCATAACTATTTTCATTATTTTCTCTTATAAATTAAAAAAAAATTATTATTTTCGAATATTTTGGTATTTTTTATAATGATTAATAAATAATAAAATATGTTTGGGCAAAATTGTTTGAGTCCGTTTCATAGTAAGACCATTCTATGATTTAATTTTCACTTTTTATTAAAGATATTATCATTTTTCTTTTAAAATATTATTCCCTCCGTCTATTGTTAATTTATTAATTTTACTATTTTTGGTCGTCAACTCTTACTATCCATTTTCCTTTTAGACATATGAGATCCACATCCTCCACTAATACAAATAAAATATTAGACCACACCCTCCACTTATACAACTATACATGACACATAAAATAATAATAATTTTTAATCCACGTGCAAAATTTAATGGATATATTGATGTTGGACGGAGGGAGTATCACTGTTCGTTTATACTATAACTTGTTCATAAAATAGTTCACAAGTCACAATACCGTTATCATTTTTTGTCGATTGAGTATCACTTTTCATTATAACAATCTCACAAAAGTCATTTCATGAAACGATCTCACACAAGTATTTGTCATAGATTTGTTCGGTAGCAGTGATATTTTTATAAATAAATTGTTTGGGATTGTTAGTCTCCTAGTTCCACTCCAATTGGAGTATGAAAAATTTTATGAACAAATAATGAAATAAATAATGTGAAAACAGGGAGTATCGAGGGAGTATCTTAACATAAGACAAGTCACAAGCCAATTGTGAATGGGACACCAGCTGCAGGCAACCATTGCCAACCAGTTATAAGATTCGCCGTCGTAAACGGGACCGTCTCATTCACCGTCGTCATAATATGGTATCCCGGCCACTTAACCCGATTCTCTGTGGAAGCACCCGGCCCGAAATTCTTGTACTCCCCATAGTACAAAGTAGTCAATGCGAAGTCCGAATCACCCCATCTTGCCCACTCCTGGGGGTCAATTATATCATCAAGATAACTCTTCATAATCACAGTCCTAGAATACTGCTGCCATGGCCGTCCCAAGTATGTTTTAAATGAACCCGTAAATGGTTTAAGGTCGGGTGCGGGCATGACCCGACAACTTTGGATGGAGATACCTGTGTTTTGAAACGGGTCGCGCCGACCCTGTGCAGTGATCATATTACTCTGCCCGACTAGAGGCTTTCTAACATAGATGATGCAATTTTGGAGGACGACTGCGGCATTGCCAAAAATGATGTCGACAGTGCCGTAGATGTAACAAGATTTGTAGAATTGGCGCTGGGCTTGGACAAAGAGCGTGTCTTGGTACCCTTACAACCGTAGAAAACGGAAAGGTCCGATGCTGACCGGAGTGCTACTGCCTGCCCACTCTCAGGCCCGACGGTGTTGCGGAATGTGATTCCGCGGCATATAAACCCTCCACCGTCGACCGCTGCATGCATACGAAATTGAGCTCAGAGGCAAATACATAAATTTTCATTTAGTGAAATGAATCAAATGACCGTCCGGATTTAAGGGTGTCATTTGTTTTTGGGCAAGGAGATTAAGGAGTATTGTTATTTAATGTGTAGTGGGTAGTTATATTAATGGAGGTGTGGGTCCAATTTTTTTATTGTATTAGTAGGTGTGCATGAATAAAAAAAGAAATGAAACCCTTGGGGCGGACGCCCAAAACAAAATAAAAAAATAATACCCTTAAAGCGGACGGAGGGAATATATTAGTACCTTTTTTTAATTCCCATTAAACTTTTCACTTTTCTCTTATTTGTCTCTCTTATTGTGCTTTTTTACTTTCTAAAGATTGTAAAAGTTTCAAAATAAATACTCAATTCGTCCCCTGCTAAGTATCATTTTCTTTTTGGTTGACGTGACACAAAATAATACTCCCTTCGTCCGTCATTAAGGGATTCTTTTACTTTTTGTATCTAGATTAAGAAGTATTATTATTTAATATATCATAGGTAGTTGTATTAATGGGTATATGGACTCATATTTTAATTATATTAGTGGGTATGTGTGGGTCTCATGTATATAAAAAATAAAATGAGACCCTTGCGGACGCCAAAAATGGAAAAATGAAACTCTTTGGGGTGGACAGTGAAAGTATTATACTCAACTCATTACACAAGGGGCCACACTCAACACTAATACAACTACCCATTACACGTTAAAATATTATTTCTCTCACCTCATTACACATTAAAATATTATTTCTCTCATCTTATTACAATGAAAATATTATACTATTAAAATATTATTCCTCTCATCTCATTACACATTAAAATGTTATACTTGTTAATTCACATGCAAAAAACAAACGAATACCTATTAGCGAGACGGAGGGAGTAAATAAATACGTCATATTTTCAAGAATGTTATTTGTTACATAATTAACATACATAACTTACCCTAAAAATACAATTTTAACCTCAAAGTCAATAAAATTGGTCACAAAAATTTCTTCTTAAACACGGTATGTGAAGAGTTTATTGGGACAGATGGAGTAATAGATTAAAAAAAAAAACTGCATATTGCCTTGGTAATGAATATTTACATTTTCTTTTTTGTATGGAAATTAAGGAACAAAATATTTTAATGTGTAGTTGATTGAAATATATAATAGTTTAATATATAATGGATACTCCTGTTGACATCATGGGTGAGGATCCAATATATTAATTGTTTGGTTAATTATATTGTGCACTCACCTTCAAAACCAATAAAAATATAAACAAAAACATATACAATTATGAACAAAAGTGTATATAATTTAATCGTTAGTTTTTTAATGAAAAATTGAATGTAGAAAAATATACAATTATTAAAAAAATGTATATACCATTGAATAAAAAGTTATACATGCTAGTTTTTTTAATGAGAAACTTAGTGTGAAAAAAATATTCAATTATTAAGAAACACTTATACAAAATAGAATAAAAAGTTAGTCACATATGTATGCACCTTTGCACTCGAGTGCACCTAACATCAACTCTAATTGTTTTGTGTGAATTTCATCTAAAAGAAACATAAACATTAAAGTGGGAAGCTCAAATTAAAAAATATGTATAAGATTAAAAATATATATAAGATGGAGGGAAAAAGTATAAAATATTTTGGTAATTTAATTAATTTGGGTATTGTTGTATCCCTTGTTATAAAGGGCATTCGCCTCTAATTGAGCTAATATTCTTATACATACGTTATTTATTTATTTTTATATGTATAATAGAGTGCATAAAAAATGGACAGAATTAATTACGGTTTTATCAATCTAATTTCAATTTTATTTTTCTTAACTCCGTTTTGATGTAACACGTTATGTCATAAATTATTGAATGAATGATATACAGAAGAGTAGAGAAATTATTATATTATAAAAAAAAGGAGCATAAATTGTGAAGCAATAATTAAATTTCTTTCATATTTTAAATGCTAAGAGCATCTCTAAAAGCTCATCTAAAATGAAGAATATGTATATTTTAAAAAGAAATATAAGAAAAATAAGTTCCAACCCACTCTTTATTTTAACTTTTTAATTTAAAGAGCCATCTTCACTCTTCAATTTTGAAGAGCACAAATCACTCTTCATAATTTATTACTTCATTAAATACATTTAAGGGTTTCACTAAATGCACACCCACTTTTATTAAATACATACCCCTAATAATATATAATATATATATATAATTATTAAAAGTCTAAATTAACCTTTATTTATTAAATACACACCCGTACTTTTCAATTTAATTATTTTTTCCTAAATTCATAAACCAGAAACGAGCAACAGTATAATCATCATGAAAAATACAGATAGTTACAGAGCAATTTGTTCAAACAACCCATCAGTTTCTTCATCCGTGCTTCTTCATTATCTCATTTCTATTTGACAACTGAACATTTGGAAGCAAAATCATCGGCATTGGGAATCTTGTGTGTAGGTGGCATAGATTGGGATTTCTAATCAATAGAATCATCGGAATTTTAATAAGGAAGAAACAATTTTTGATAACATTCTGTATCCTTCTCTTTTGTCTTTTGCTATCCTTCTCTCTCTTCACCATACAAAAAGATCTCTTTCGTGATCTCATCAACTACTTATCCTCCTTTATATATAAAAAATTTGATGTTCTAACAATGATATGATGAATGAGATTACCCTTCGGCAAGTAATATAATTTAGTATTTTAACTTAATATTCGTTTGAAATTAACAAGTACATGAATTCGTGCAAATTTAATGGATATGGTAGAGTGCCATTCCAATGATGGCGGAGATGATGATCGCAGCAGGAGATGATGGGATGGTCAGCGTTATACACGAATAGGGGAAAAGAGATTCAGACATTAGGATGAGAGTGTGTACAGTCTAAAAACTAAAATGGGTAAAATTGGATTTTTAGGGGATGTGTACTTAATAAAATTAAGATTTAAAAAATTTAAAAGGGATGTGCATTTAATAAGGGTGTGTATTCAATAAAAAGGGGTGTGTATTTAACAACACTCTATATTTAATTATTAGTGTTTTCACCCAATAGGAGTAGTTTAAACAATCAATAAAGAGAAAATAATGTAATAAATTAACATTGGAAAACAAATTTTAAAGAATTTGTTGGAGAAAAAAAAATTATAACTCTCTAAAATAAAAATTGCTCTTTATATTGTAAAAATACTCTTCAAATTTTAAAGAGTCCCTTGGAGATGCTCTAATAATATAACGAGTGATAGGAGTATTAAATATGATGAAAAAATGGCACAAAAAATCTAGTATCATCTAATTTAAAGAAATGTAAGTTGAAAAATAAAATATTCTCCAATTCCGCGCAACAGTTTCATTATTTAGAAAAGAAAAACTCTTTTACATACTTTATTTAATTTTTTTAGTTATTTGATATTTTTGCATAAGAAATAAAATATAAAATGTATTATAGGTGTAAAAAATTACGGACAAAATATTCATAAAATAAAAAGTAGAATAAATAAATTAATTAAGGAAAGAAAGTTAAACAAATTGATCCAAATTGAGTGAAGAATCCAACGAGAAAAAGGAATACAAATATAAACACACATTGGCAAAATTTTACGCCATATAGAGGAAAAATTGAGCTTTATCAAAATTTGATAGAGGTGATGTGTCAATCGCAGAGGTGATCTCAAATACAAGATAAATATGTAGGGTTCGAATCTATTATTATATTTTAGTGTTCCAGAGTCAGCATTTTAGGTTGGGGGACTCAACTTATAGAAAAGTTTGGTGTATAACTATTTATTTTAAGCTGAAGTTTTAAATTGTAGAAATGTGTTCCAAATATGATCATAAAATATTAATAGTTGGGAACTATGTTTGTTTTTGGTTTATTTAAAAGTTTTGAAAATTATTCATTGTATATGTTTGCTTTGGGCATACCAGTGAATCAATCCGGAAAGTTATGAGTCAAACATATAACAAATGAGACACAAGTGTGAGGGATCAGTAATAAACAATAGACATACCAACTGTAGCAGGCTGTAGGTACTGAACCCGGAGGAGACGTTCCGATTACCCGTAATCACAGTGTGCTTCACTCCATCTCCATTCAACATTACATTATCCATTGTTCTGTTTATTACAACGTTTTCATACACTCCTTTCTTCCCACCCTCTCTCTCCCCACTCGCTTCGAAATCACATACTCTATTGCCTCCTGGATGGATCCGAACCCGCCCGACCCGTCCTGCGACACCACAGCATCCGCTTTCCCACTCGGAACCTTCAAGAGTATCTGGTCACGATCCGTGACCCATCTCGGATATACAACAACATTATCATTACGCAACGCAGAGGAGTTCCCTAAAAGAGCTGAATTCGTTGCAAGACTATTGCTTATCATCTTAGAAACATTAGCCATCAGGGTCGGGTCGCTGCAGAGTTGGACGTTGGTCAACGCTGAACTGAGCCATGTCTGAACGTCGTCAGCTGTGCAGTTAGCTGAGTGATGAGTTTGGGTGCTTTGCAGGGTGGTGTTGAGTAGTGCGATCGCGTGGTCGATCAGGCCGTTATTGTCCGGATGCAGTGTGGCCGCTTTGTTCACGGGTCGGTCAATGGCAGCTCGAATTGTCATGACTCGGAATTCATGGTGGGAGTTGGGGTTGAGATGGTGCATGAAGTAGTTGCAGAGGTCGGGGTGTGGGGTGGTGGTGCACCACCTCCGGATGCCTGTATTCGTGATTTCCTCCGACGGTATAGCTCCTATGAGGCATGCCATATTATGAAGAAAGAAGAAGATAAAGAGAGGGAATATGGAGAGTTTGTAAAACATGTAAGTGTTGTATTTTCTTTGAAGGTTTTAGTAATGAAATGTTTGTAAGTGTTGTATTTTCTTTGAAGGTTTTAGTAATGATGAAGAGTATGTGGGGGTGGATTGGGGAGGAAAATATAATTGGTTTTAAATAAAGATTTGGATGATTGATTAAGATTAAAAAGGTTGTGATTCAAAGTAGGAAATGGGGGAGTGTGGTTGCTCTAGCTTGAATTAGAGGAAATTAATCCTTGATTGATGCAGGGATCACAGCAAATACACTCAAGGCGGCTCATATCTAATTCAAAATGAGAGAGAGATAGGAGTGAGAGAAACTGCAGTGAAATACATTGAATTATAAAACGCGGCCGTATTACGTGATGGCCAACTAATTGTAATTTGAGAAATTAAGTGTTAATTACAAGTGCGGCGCTGACTAAATGCACCGTGTGATTTTGGAACTAATTTTTGAAAAATATTCCTTGCTCATGTATTCACCGTGTTTATTTTGGAACTAAGTTTTTGACTAAATTCATATATTTTACTCAAATGATTTATGTGTTGTTATATTGTTGAGTTCCATGTTTGCAGGTAATTTCTAAAATATTTAAGGGTATTATCAATTAATAAGGAGATTTATTGATGAATGATTTATAGAATACTAATTTAAATTTTTTATAAATGAATTAGCTAGCCAGTAGTAGTCAGTAAAAAACCTCGTATTATACGTAATTTCTAAAATATTTAAGAGTGTCAACAGTGAAAGACTTGCATAATATGGTTTCAATCTCATTTCCACATGAAAAAGGCTTGTGTGAGACTATCTCACGTAAAGACTTGTGTGAGATCGTCTCACGTAAGAGCTTGTGTGAAACGACCAGAAAGTGATAACTTTTATAAAAGGAAGTGATAATAAATTAATAAAAAGTGATAATATTATTTCATGAACAATTTATAGTATAAATAAAAAGTAATAATATTTTATTACAAATGCAATAAAGTTTTAGGCAAATACTAGTGTACACCAATTTTTAAAGTGCACCAAATAATCCATATCTATTTGACTCATCATATATAAATAATTTTGACCCAAATTTCATTTTCTTCTTTTTTCATTCCCTTCCTTTTTTCATCTGCTCTCCTCTATCCCGCTACTTTTCTCAATTCCCTTTCTTTTTTCATCTCCTATCTCTCACCCTACTGCTTCCTCATGTTATCTCTCTTAATTTTTTCATTCTCTCTCCTGATATTCAATATTTTTGGAACTAATTTTAAATTTTTTATTCAATTCAAATTGATATTAATTGACTTTTAGAATGTGAATTATAATGTATACAATTATATTTATAATTGTATTACATTTTTCAAAGTAATGAATAATACTAGAAAAAAAAACGTAATTACATTTATTAAGAATAAGTTGTACACTATTGAATTACAAAAAATACAATGTCTGATAACAAATATTTGAAACAATAAAGAGGATCACAAATAAAAATACAATATCTGATAACAAATATTTGAAGCAATAAAAAGGATCACAAATCTGAATCATAGTAAATTAATTCTTCAGGATACTTTTTTAACGTTAATTTCATAGTAAAAGTTTTCCTTTAATTATTCTTTCTCTCATCTCCATCATTTTAACACATATAAAATAATTAATAATAAATAATACAGTATTATAAAAAAAGTAATACAGTAGTATAAAAAAAGTTATAACAGTTTAAGCCGTTGGCCAAATCAACCCCTGCATTTTCAAGGGTCTCTCATGTGTGAATTAAGATTCATATTACTTAACTCTGAAACTCCACACCATGGGAAAAGAAGCTGCCATCTTGATGTTGTTCGTAATATTTTATCTCACAAAATTTGAGCTTCCTTCATCTCTCAATATATCCGATATTGATAAATCCTCTCTTTTAGCTCTCCAAGCGAAATTTAATTCCAATATTTTGGCCAAATGTTGTTCACAAGAGACATCTTTCTGTGCCTGAAATGGTGTCACCTGTAGCCGGAGGCATTCACGAGTAACAGGCTTGGATCTCTCTGGCAATGCGGAATGAGACAGCTGAAGAAGGCAGCGCGGCGAACAGAGATCTGGAAGTCCAAACAGGAAGGAAAGCGAGAGATTTGGAGAGAAGAGAGATAGGAGATCTGGAAGGGAAGCAAGAGATTTGGAGATTCGTATGTGCAGAAGAGAGATTTTTTGGGAGAGAATATAGATTTGGGGATCTAGATGCGCAAAAGAGAGATTTTAGAGATTTGGAACCAGCTTGAATGACCCGTTTTAGTATTTGAGATTATATAGTTGACCCATTTCAAAATATGAATCCTGTTTTTAGTATACACGAATTGCACATTAGATCAACTCAACGTTTTATAGTGAAAATGATAACTATTTTAAAAAGTGAAAAACGGTCATACGTGAGACGGTCTCACGCAAGACCTACCCTTTTCAGGGATAGATTTATCAAACCCACTAATTAAATATTTATATTACACATTAATATTAATTAGCACCTATCGTATACAGTTAAGGAAACCTCTGTCTGCTACTCTTCAATTACAACTTTCTCTCAACAACTATCTTTAATTTTTCAATTAACTTTATTATATATTTTCTTATTATTTATTAATATATATATACAAGAGCAACTTAGGTGGAACCAGTTCTACCAAATGAATTGGTGGAACCTTTAGTCCCCAACTCTTCATAATTAATGTAATTAATTAATATGTAGTGCCCTTACAATTAATATTATTTTTTTAATTTTTTTAAATTTTATTATATTTAAAAATTGTTATACCCTAAAACTATAAACCCTGAAAGTAAAATATACTCTAAATTAAAGGTAAAATTACAATAATACAATAAACCTTTAACTTTAGAAATAAAATATATCCTAAACCACGAGGGTTAAATTACAATTATACCCTAAACTTATTGTGTGAAATATACCCTAATGGTGAAATTACAATTATATCCTAAATCATTGAGGTGAAATATACCCTAAACCACAAGGGTGAAATTACAATTATACCTTAACCCTAAACTCTAAGAATTAAATATACCTTAAACCATAAGGGTGAAATTATAATTATATCCCTAAAATTAAATAATTAAAAAAATAACAGAAAAGAACATACAAACAGCAAACCATATAAAAAGAGAAAAAAATCGAAATTAGATGAAACAGTGAAACACACATCGAAGGTGAAAGAAAGAGGTTCCACCAATTCAATTTGGTGGACCTTTCCCAATCTAGTCATTGCCAATAAATATAAGTATAAATATACATATATACTTTTTTCTTTTTTTTTTAAGATTTGTATTTAATATATGAAAATTTTAAGTTCAAAAGTGATGTGGTTATGAAAAAGTAATAACCGTATAAATAAATTATGTTTATGAATATTTTATAGGATAAAAAAAATTGATAATATTTATAATAAAAAGTAATACATGTTTAAAAAAAAGTAATAATTAACCATCAATTAAATTATTTCATGTATGAAGAATTTATTGGATAAATAAAAACTGATAATATTTTTAATAAAAAGTGGTAGTTATTTAATAAATTATTACAAAAAAACTTGACAGGACAAGTAAAAAATAGGAAATATTACTTATAGGTATAATATATAAACTAATATTACTACTAGATACAAAGTATAAATTATATTACTATCAGGTACAAAGGTATGTAAGGTAAAGTCTTAATTACCCTTTTATACATGATCAATTGAATACATAATTCATAATTTAATTTGTTAGTTATAAATTAACGTTTGCATGATTATTTAATTTTCTATATTCTAATTCTCTACACAAGAATCAAAATATTTAAATTCTCTCTTCAAAATGAATACACATGGATCAAAATATTTGAATTCTCTCTTCAAAATGAATACACATCAAAGTCAGATTGTAAAAGGGTAGGAAATCATTGTCGATTGTAACCATCTCAATTCAAAATCACGATCTGTAAGAATTTGTTTAATTTTGATCCTGATCCTATCCCCAAAACTAATCGGCTTGAATTTGAGTCTAAAAGTGAAAATAAGATTCTTGCATCCATTTTGAAACAGCCCCCAGGTAGATAAAAAAGCAGAATATCTTCCTACGGTGAATATCCTAAGAAAAAAAGGAAAACACCCTTTGAAAATGTGGAATGATTATGAAAAAGCATCATGCCCCATCCATTTATCTTATGCATGATTTAGTATTTATATGGTAAGAACTTTTTTTCTTCTTATTTACATATTAGAGCTATCTTACATTATTATATTATTAATTTTTCTAATTGTAATGCAGAATCTGAAAAGTTGGGCAAATGCGAAATTCTGTGTAATATTCAAGATGCAAGATTGGACATATATTGGTTCGTTATAGATATAACTCATGATTGCACACTATATATTGATTTGTTATTGATACAATTTGCATATGATTAATATGTCTTTTTTATTTATTTACGATGTTGAGTGGATAGAATTTCTATTGAACACGTTGATATGATGCAACCTCACCTTTTTCAAATCTCAACACATACTTTTTTTGAATACATGGAACAAATTATATATATTCCTGAATTCATAAAACTATTATTGGTCGGTGGTCGTCGAAACTTTCACTGAGTTTCTAAATCTGAACACATATAATTTTTTTTGAATACATGGAACACATTACATATATTCCCTACATCCCCTAATTCAATAAGCAGAACTGAACACGTATCAAATCAGAACATATACATTTTGTGAAGAGAGTGACTAGGGTACAACAAGGGGTGCCAATTAATTGGTACCTCCTTGATTCCCCACCCTTCTTAATTAATTTCTGTTCCTTTATTAAAACATCAAAACACACATATTGAAGGTGAAGTAAGGAGGTTGTACATTTTAAAATTGGTGCCCCCTTCCCACCCTAATCATTAATACATGAAACAAGATATATGTATTCTTGAATGCATAGAATTTTAATAGCCATCACGCAACCTCACCTTTTCCAAATCTGAATACGTACATTTTTTTCTGAATACATGCAACAGATTATATATATATATATATATATATATATATATATATATATATATATATATATATATATATATATATATATATATATATATATTCTTGAATACATAGAGCTATCGGATTGGAAATTGAACACAATCTATTATTTGAATATCATGTGCAACTCTTTTTTATCGGATTGACTACTTCCAACCTATGTCATATTTTCATGGAGAGATTAATGGTTAATTAATTTATGAATATAATTAATCTTATATAATAGTGTTAAAAAGAGTATTTGATTGGTTTAATTTGTAGTGGATAGTATTTTAATTTGGATAATATATCTGCTAGTTATATAGATAGATAAATTGTACCTATAAGTAATGGACCCTAAAAAATAATTATATTTATAATAAAAAGTGGTTCTTGATTTAAAAAAAAAAAGAAAACCATCAAATTGAACTATTTCAATTCATAAATAAACAATATAATAAATTATAAGTGACAACATTTAAAATAAAAAAAATGATAAATGATCATGAAAAAGTGATAATCATTCAATCAAATTATTTCATTAACAATTAGTAGTAGGATAAAAGTGATAAAATTATTAATATAAAGTGATACCTATTATTAATTATATTGTGCACCCAGGTGCACCATAAGATAGAGTGTACCCACTTTAAAAAACGTATACAAATATAAACAAAAAACATGTACAAGCATGAACAAAAATATATACAATTTAATTGTTAGTCTTTTAATGAAAAATTGAGTGTAAAATAATATACAATTATTAAAAAACAAAGATACACTATTGAATAAAAAGTTATACACATATGGATGCTAGTTTTTTAATGAAAAATTTAGTGTGAAAAAAGTATACAATTATTAAGAAACACGTATACAATAGAATAATATGTATACAAAATATAATAAAATGTTATACACATATGGGTGCACCCTTACACTCAGATGCACTTAATATCAACTTATAATTTAATACTAAAGGATATGGGCGCACGGTAGGTTAGCGGTGTGCCCCCGGGGCACACAAATTTTTACCTTTATAGAACGAAGATAAAGTGATAATTATTTTATTAAAAATGTGATTAATCAAGTATATGTGATATTTATTCGATTTAACTATTTTAGTAGAAAACTTATTTAATTTATTTTAATATATTTATTTTAAATTTTAATTAAAAATTTAATCGAATCTAAATTAACATAATAAATATTTTTTAAAAAAAGAAACGAAAAAAATGGAATAAAATACAATGAATAAGATAAATAAAATAAGGGGTAATAATAATTATGAGACTACCGCGCTTTTATTTTTTTTATTATTTAAATTACTAGAACTCATTTACTCTTTCCTAACTTCCTATATTCGTGGAACGTTGACTGATTTATGGAAGGCTTTCGAGCCATCACGGGTTATTCTCTTCTCCGGATTTTCTCTCGTTTTCTTTACGGATTAGCCCTGTAGAAATGATCTTTTCTTTTTTAAGAGCTCTCCAACAATAGAATATTAGAAGAATCATGCTACGTGGCAGGTAACTTCAACAATAATAAATTACAGGACTTTCTAGACTAGCCGGTGTTCTTTTTCCAGTGGATCGGAGAGGATTCATATCACGTAATAGGATCCGTGAGACGATCTCACCAAGACCCAACCGTCAACTAATAAGGAGATTTTTTTATGAATGATTTATAGGAGACTAACTTGAAATTATAGATGAATTAGTAGTTAGTAATAAACCTCATATTATGCGTTGGCCTCATGAGATATCATGTATCTATTTGTGTGTTATCTTCAGTTTAACTAATTAGATGATTAGCATGTAAGTGAAGGATAAAATTCAACTATTATGCGAGGATTTATATATTTTTTTAAAGTATAATATTCTCTCTCTTTTTTTTATTATTCATCTAATTGTATGGCACATAAAATATGCGAGATGATAAACCGAAATGACACTGAGAATTCGAATAGTCTGGTGACGCAGTATGTAAAAAAAATACTAATTTTAAAAAGTATAATTATGTAAGATAAGTATTTTGTTCACAGTGATTATTTGGTGATATCAATTTCATTAAAAGGTAGATCTTGTGTGAGAACGTCTCATGTAAGCCTTTACGTGAGACGAAATAAAAGTTATAACATCGTGAACAAAAAGTGATACTCAATTGATGAAAAATAATAATGACGCAGTGAACTATTTCATGAACTCTTAATAATATAAATAAAAGTTACAACATTTTATAGGGAAAGTAATAATATTTTATAGAGAAAGTGATAATAATATTATCAATATTTATCCTTCTCACGTAAGGGCTTATGTGAGACGGTGTCGCATTAGTCTTTGCCTTCACTATAAATAATTGGAGTACAGCAGATTACAAGGTAATAAGATTAAAACAGATCTTTACAAATATTAACATCAATTTAAAAGAATTAAATTGATTCTCTTTTATCTAATTTGATTTCCTTTTATATGATATCTTCAATCTTGTAATATTCCTTATTACCATCCCTCAAGCGAAGTGTATGATTCTCAACAACACAAAGTATGGAATGTAAAAGCTTAAACAAGAGTCGAGCAAGACTTTCAGTAAATATATGTGCCACTTGAAAAATGGAAGCACAAAACGTGTATCCAACTTTCGGCTTGTGATATGCTTACATGTAAAATGGTAGTCTATGTCAATATGCTTAGCTCGCTTATATGCAATAAGATTTTGACTTAGAAACAATGCACTCTTATTATTATACAAAGCAGCAAAGGTCGAGCAACAGGTAAGGCACGAAGTTCACGGAGAAGATGTGTAAGCCAAAGTAATTCTTAGGTGGTGTTGGCAAGAGCACGATATTCAGATTCAAAACTTGAGCGAGCTACTGTAGTCTGTTTCTTAGCACTCCAAGAGACTAAGTTTCTGCCCAAGAAAATGAAGTAACGATAAGTCAAGCGACGTGTCTCTATGCAACGAGCCCAATCTGCATCTGAAAAGCCTAAGATTGTATATTCTGGAGAATGAGTGAATTGAATGCCATGATGGATGGTGCCCTTAACATAACATAGGACATGTTTAACAGCTGTGAAGTGTTCAACAGTAGGAGATTGAAGAACTAGCTGAGGTGATTAACAGTGTAAGACAAGTCCGGACGAGTGATCGTGAGGTATTGAAGAGCACCGACGGTTGAACGATAAATTATGGGATCTTGAAAGGGTTCTCCAGTACTAAGAAACGATTTCCCCGGTGCTAGTAGAGTGGAAATTGGCTTTAAGTCAAGCAACAAAGCATGAGTAAGAATTTCTTAAGCATATTTAACTTGTCCTAAGAACCAGCCATTTTCAGAGTAAGTTACTTCAAGACCAAGGAAGTAACTCAGGTTACCTAAGTCCTTCACAGAAAACTCCCGGTGTATACGAGAATGAAATTATACAAAATAGGAGTATTACTACCAGTAACAATTCTATCATCAACATATAATAGCAAACATATTGTATAATAAGAATTACGAAGGAAAAAGAGAGATATGTCTGCCCTGCTGTGGATGAAGCCTAAACTAATTAAAAAAGTACTAAAGCAGTGAAACCATTCACAAGGAGCTTGGTGAAGGCCATACAGAGCCTTCTTGAGGCGACAAACATGCTGAGAAAAATGAGGATCTATAAAACTCGGAGGTTGAGCCATGAAAACTAGCTTATCAAGAACACCATTCAAGAAAGCATTCTTCACATCAAGCTGATATAATGGCCAATGGAGTTGCTCAGGATAGCCAAATTACACAAAATGTGGCAGCTCGACCAACTGTACTGAAAGTATGAGAAAAATCAAAACCACGAACTTGAGTAAAGCCCTGTGCTACCAAGCAAGCTTTGTAGCGATCAATTGAACTATCAGATTTATACTTGGTGCAAAATACCCACTTCGAACCAATAATATTTGTATTCATAGGATGAGGCACTAAGTCTTAAGTGCTGTTTGAATGCAGATCATCCATTTCCTCATGCATTGCAGTGAGCCAATGAGGCATTTTGAGATTAGACTTATAACCTTTTGGTTCTTGAGAGACGGATAAGGAAGATAATAAAGCAGTGGATTCAATGTCCACAAAGTATATTGTTTTAACAATTCCTGATTTAGCACGAGTACGCATGAGATGAGTCTTATTAGGAGCCACAATTTTTGGAGGTGGTGAATGATAGCAGGTGGTTGTTGCGGGAAAATAATGGAGGGGGCAAGTGAAGCTACCTGCGTATGAGCATCAACGTCGTGTTGCTGCATAATATTTGTGTATACTAAAAGTCTAGCTTTTTGTATGAACAATGTTTAAACAATGAATTTGAAATGAGAATCATATGATCAAATGATTGTGTCTTATAATTTATTTATATGTACGATGCAATAGTCCACTTACTTTACATTGTAGATAATATCTTGTGCGACAACACACGGAAGATCATATTATTGGTTTTCTTATAAAGTATAAATAGATGCTCACAATTGAGATAGACAGGGACTCTCTATCGGGATGGTTGTAGTGTGATTTGGAATTAATTTGTCTTGACTATAAAATCACATTAGTGCACTTTGTGTGTATTTAGTAGGACTGTTTGAGATCATTCAACTTATAAAGACTATATAAGAAAACTTGGTCTATGTTATTAAGAATATTCGTGCTCTTAATTCCTATACAATAACCTCTACACGTTAGCCAGTATTTATCTCTTTTCATCAATGGGTGAGATTTATATAGTAAATCAAAAACTCGGTGAGTTGGGAAATAATATTATCTGGTGTGTTGTTGATTATAGAAGAAATCCGTGTACAATATAGGCTGATGATGTCCTCTTGAGGAACTCATAAGGATTATCATGTAAACTCTGCAGGTGGATTTAATCCAGCATGATAACAAAGTTGATTGGTACTGCTCTCGGATGAGATATTAATTAATAGAGTTGTCAATAACTTAATTAATTAATGAGCATTGTATATCTTAAACAAGGGGAGACTGTCGAACTCATAATAAGAAAGAGCCCATAACGTAATTATGGAATTAGAACGGCAGTCCAATAATAATATTTTAATGGTATATATTATTATTATTGGACTTAAGTATAAGCTTTGAACTAAGTTTGGATACTCAATGGAGGCCCAACTCTAATTTCTCCTCCTGGTCCCTGCGATAAGCCATATATAAGTCATCTCAGCTATCCAGAACCCTAATCAATCTGCGCCTAATACACGACAGAAATGGAGGAGAACAGATTGAGGAGATCTCGAAGATCGTCGCCCACACGACATCGAGATTGGACTTGGGAATACATCAGAAGATCAGAAGGTTATTTGCTGCTGTTGTTCGTTAACTTGCACGATTTTTCTAAAATTATGTGGAAATCAGAACTGGACGTATGATACACCATTAGAAAGGCACGAAAGAGAAAATTATTTTAGCATGCAGATCACTCAGATCGAAGATCGGATGAGAGAATTATGCTCAACAAGGTAAGGCTGCACAAGCTAGTGGCGAGAATCCATCTTCTTCAACATACCCTGGTGAAAGGTAATACGTTTCTATGTTTCCTTGCTTCCGCTGATTTAGAAATGTATAGAACCCTAACGGTTCACGTTAACTAAACGATCGAACCTAACAATTAGTATCAGAGCTTTGGTTTCATAGTGAAGCGTGACACGTTAGGCTAGGGTTTATTTGGAATATGTGGTTTAATTATGAATTAAAATCGCATGAGAAATAGAATTTTGGTTTTATTGTGTAATCCATGAATATCTCTATATGAAATTTACTCGTGAGATGTATATGTTCATCGATGGTAATGGAATTAACGAGCGTATTATCGGGTGTGAAGGTGCGATGCTCGGATTATGGCAGAAACCTAGCGCGATGCTCAGATTACGGCAGACACCAGACACGATGCTCGGAGCTTCTGCTGAGCATGGAGTCAGGTTAGCATACGCAATGGCAAGCGGTAGGCTGGGCAAAGTGCACGGTGGCGCACAAGGCATGTTGCCCGTTGGCGAGCATGAAGGCAAGGTGAAACGCTCATTTGTGAAACCAGGCAGAATGTCAGGTATCTGGCCGAGGGTAACACTCGTTAGGGAGATGCTTGGCATGCACGACGTCGAGCATAGCGCTGAGCAACGTTCTCAATTTGTGCAAAGCAGCCGGACGTGCCACTCGATTGTCATGTGGCGATGAGCAGGACAACGGGTGTAGGAATTATGCAGGCGTGCGGTGGTGTGCGTGTTTTCTTACTGAGAAATCACACAGAGCACTCGGTGGCGTGCTCGGAGGGGCGCGCGGTGGTGTTCATGTTTTCATGCTGAGAAACGACACGGAGCACCATTGGCGTGCTCGGAGAGGCGCACGGTGGTGTGCGTATTTCGTACTGGAATCTAGGTGGAGCGCCCGGTAGTACGCTCGATGTGGCACACGGATTCCGGCATGCGGCAGATTAGCTATTTAATTCTTAATATATATAACAGCCATAATTTATTTAATTATCTAATTATTGTTATATATGTATGCATGTTCTCTGTGATTTACAGCCTTATTTGCCGTAATAGGAGCATGCTAGGTTGCTATTTTATTACTGAATATTATATGCATGTAAAAACCCTCGGTGTTAAATAACTAAGTGGGAGAGGGAATTGGTTAATAATTCCCGCGGCCTCCATTATTAGTTTGTAATGTGATGCAAGTATACTTGCGTGTTGGCTATAGTGCCTTCCTCCCCATCGGATGAGTATATTTGTGGATCACTGGTTTAGACTTCGTGAAATAATTATTGTTTGTAATGTGATGCACATGAACTTCGGTGTTGGCTATAGTGTCTTCAACCCCATCGGATGAGTTTATTTGCGGATCACTGTACAAACTTATAATTGATGATTGTAGAAATTTAACCAAGCACGTGTGTACTTCTCTATCTGTAAGGTACACAAGCTTGCGCAATGGACTTGGAATTAAATAATGGTGTATACTTAGGTACAAATAATAAGTATCCTCCCCATCGGAGTCACTGCTATTATTTGCATGGCTAAAAAAGAGGAATTGACTATTAATTATTTTGTTATGAGGTTAGGTTGACAAATGAAATTAATGGGTAAAATCTTCTCTTGTAAATGCTCGAGTTTGTATATGTCCACACTATCGTGGCATGCAGACTCATGGTGCTTGAGATGTCAGTGAATTTTATTTTATATTATTTTGAGGAAATCAATATAAATAAATAAATTCGAAGTATTTGATTGGTGTATTTATTTTATGTTATTCTCTGTATTTTCGAATGGTATTATCTCGCTTATTATTTACTAAAAGAAAACATATTTACTGGTCCAAAATTAAACAATTAGAAAAGAATCATGGATTTAATTCTTACTACTTAGGAAAATATTTGTGTTTTCACTAAGGATGTTCTATGATGCCTAATAATTAAAGTCTCTAGTGGAGAGATGAGAGCTTTATAGAAATATGATGATCTCATGCGACTCTTCGGATACTTGAGTGAGGTTAAAAGGAAGGAGGTCATGGATAACTTGATGAATGAATTGGAAATGCTTGGAGTAGAAATTGAAGGGGAAACCTAGATTAATTTATTCTTCATAGTTTGCCTAGACAATTTGAGCAGGTTTTACCTGAAATACGAGAGGTTGTATATAGTGGGGAACTTCTGACAAAACATGTGGCGAAGGAAAGCTAATTTTATCAAGTAATAAACAAAGTTAGTATCTCATTCAATAGTCGTTGAAGCATGATTAGTGATGGCATCTACTGACACGTTAGTGTAGATACCAGAATCACTAAAAGCGAATAACTAAGTAATGATGAGACTAATTATTACATGGGTAATGCTACAAGAATAGTGGTTGTTGCAGTGGGAGTTGTTTATTTATCTTACGATATAAATAAACATTTGATTTTGAGAAATTATCTTTACGTACGTTTTTCATAGAAAGAATTTGATTTCAGTTTCAATGCATTTACGGATAGATAGTTTATTTTATTTAAATGACTTGGTCATTATAATGAAGGATGGAACTATTATTTGTTATGGTACGTTGGTAACAATTTGTACACTCTTAAATTATTTATCCCACAGATGCAACAAATAGAAATTAATAACGCGTCTTCTAATCATAATAAGAGAAAGACTCTTATGGAAATGGTTAGATAGATGATGAGTTATTTAGAACTATTAAATTCATCTTATGGATATGCCCTAGAAACAGTAATTCATATGAATGTTTGTATGTTTGTGGGATTTCCTAGAAAAATGAAGGGTGATTTATTTAGTCCAAAAGATCGAAGGGTGATTGTTAAGAAAAATACTAGATTTTTGGAAAAGGACTATGTAATAAATCACAAACCTATGTGTAAATTGTTCTAAAGGAAGTGTGAGCGAAAAACACAAAGTATTAGTACCAATTGTACAAGAGGAGATACCACAAGTAAACTGTATCGCGTTTCATATCTGATACACAATTGCATGTAGTGCCTTGTCATAGTAGGAGGGTTGTTCAACAATCAGAAAGTTATATGTTTTGGGAAGTCGTGAGACTAGGTGCCTAGTATACATGGAATTGACCCACAAAAATGACGAAACACTACAAGATAAAATTGCGATATCTTAGCAAGTTGCAATGAATTTTGAAATAGAATCTATGGATTATAACTCAAATTTGGGAGCCTGTAGAACCACCAAATGGTGTAAAAGCCATTGGAAGTGGTCATACAAAATAAAATAGGATCAAACGGTAAGGTGAAAACCTTGTAAGCAAAGCTTGTTGCGAAAAGGTATACTTGGAAAGAAAGGGTCCGATTATGAGGAAACTTGTTCGCCGGTAGCTATGCCAATGTCGATCCGAACTCTTTTATCTGTTGTACTCATATGAAATATGAGGAATAGCAAATAGATGTTAATGTAGCTTTCCTGAATAGAAGTCTTGAGAAAACATCTATGTGAAGTAACCAGAGTGATTCATTGCAAAGGGATAAGATCATTTTGTGTGTAAGCTTAGAATTATCCATCGATGGACTAAAGCAAGCTTCAAGATCTTGGAACATCCATTTTGATGAGCAATTCTAATGATATGGATTTAATCAATGTTCGGAGGGGTCTTGTGTATTGTAATGAGTGACGAATACTTGGTGGTATTTCTTGTACTGTGCATAGATAATATATTACTCATTGGAGATAATGAAAGAGTATAGTCAGACGTATGAGTATGGTTAATAAAGTAGTATGAAATGAAGGACTTAAGAAAAGTAAAATATATTCTTGCAATTATGTCTATATAGTAATAAGGATCACAAGGAAGAATGTTGTGCTTATCTCAAGTTTTATGAATTGATACAATTCTTTCTCGTTTTAACATGTGACTTTATCTAAGGAAATATGTCTTAGGATAAAAAAGAAGATAAAGTGATGAAGGTAGTTCCTTATGCTTCGGCGAATAATGAAGCTTAATCTAAGGAATGCTATGCACGAGAATGGATATCTATTTTTCCGAAGGCATGAACAGTGGATATTAAAGTAACAAAAAACAAGAATGTTGAACTGTGGTAACACATTATTTTGAAGTATCTGAAAAGGACTAGAAATTATATGTGGACTTACCGGACAGATTCGCTGCTTCTTGTGGGTTACCTAGATTCAGATTTTTCAAATCAGATAGGGACGACAGTAAATCCACCTCAAGCTTATGTGTTTATTTTGGAAGTAGAGTCATAATATGGAGGAGTGTTATATAAAAATATATTTCGGACTCTACCATAGTAAAATGATAAATTGGAGCCTCTTAGACAGCCAAAGTATCTGTATGACTTTAGAGATTTCATGATGGACTTGGAAGTGATTGTATGTTTGCCCAAGATTATTACAATTTATTGTGATAATAATGGTGCAGTTGCAAACTTGAAGGAATCACAAGCCCATAAGATAATTAAACACATGGAACGCGAGTACCACCTGTTATGAGAAATCATATGATGAGGGGAAGGTTGTTGTCGCCTAGATTGCATCAAATGATAACTTAGTAAAATCCTTTTACAAGAGCCTTAAGGCGAGAGCTTTTGATGGTCGTGTAGTGGGAGTGGGAGTCAGATGTATGGCAGAAGACATGACAGCATAGTCTTTTAGTATAAGTGGGAGATTGTTGGATTGTATATTAAAAGTCTAGCTTTTTGTATGAACAATGTTTAAACAATGAATTTGAAATGAGAATCATATGATCAAATGATTGCGTCTTATAATTTATTTATATGTACGATGCAATAGTCCACTTACTTTACACTGTAGATAATATGTTGTGCGACAACACGCAGAATATCATATTATCGATTTCCTTATAAAGTATAAACAGATGCTCACAACCGAGATAGACAGGGACTCTCTATCGGGATGGTTGTACTGTAATTTGGTATTACTTTGTCTTGACTATAAAATCACATTCGTGCACTTTTGTGTATTGAGCAGGACCACTTGAGATCGTTCAACTTATACTGGCTATATAGGAGAACTTGATCTTTGTTATTATGGATGTTCGTGCTCTTAATCCTTATATAATAACCTCGACACGTAAGCCAGTATTTATCTCTTTGATTCATCAATGGTGAGATTTATATATTAAATCAATAAAATCGGTGAGTTGGGAAATAGTATTGTCTCAATAGTGTGCTGTTGATTGTAGAAGGAATCCGTGTCCGATATAGGCTGATGATGTTCCCTTGAGGAGCTCATAAGAATTATCATGTAAACCATGCAGGTGGATTTATTTCGGCATGATAACAAGGTTGAGTGGTGGTACTACTCTTGGATGAGATATTAATTAATGAAGTTGTCTGTAACTTAATTAATTAATGGGCGTTGTATATCTTAAACATGGGGAGACTGTCGGGCTCATAATAAGAAAGAGCCCATAATATAATTATGGGATCAGAATGGTAGTGCAATAATAATATTTTAGTGGTATATATTATTATTATTGGACTTAAGAATAAGCTTTGGGCTAAACTTGGATATTTAAGGCCAATGGAGGCCCAACTCTAATTTCTCCGCCTAGTCCCTGTTGTAGCCCATATATAAGTCATCTCTACTATCCGAAATCCTAATCAATCTGTGCCTAACACAGAAACGGAGGAGAGCAGATTGAGGAGATCTCGAAGATCGTCGCCCACACGACGTTGAGATTGAACTTGGTCATACATCAGAAGATCGGAATGTTGTTTACTGTAGCTGTTTGTCAACTTGCATGATTTTTCTAAAATCATGTCGAACTCAGAATTAGACGTGTGATACACCATTGGAAATCCATGGAAGAGATGATCGTTTTGGCGCATAGCTCAGTCAGATCAGAGATTGAATGAGAGAGTTATGCCCAAAATGGTGAGGCTGCAGAGACTAGTGGCGAGAATCCATCTTCTTCAACATACCCTGGTGAAAGGTAATACGTTTCTATATTTTCTTGGTTTTGCTAATTTAGAAACATATGGAACCCTAACAATTCACGTTAACTAAATGATCGAACGCCAACAACAATATCCATAAAGTATTTTGTTTTAATAATTCCTGATTTAGCACGAGTATGCATGGGATGAGTGTTATTAGGAGGCATAATTTTTGGAGGTGGTGAATGATAGCAGGTAGTTTTTGAGGTGAACTAATGGAGGGGGCAAGTGAATCTGGCTGCGTATGAGCATCAACGTCGTGTTACGGCATAATATTTGTGGTTGGGGTTTTTGAAGCTGTAAGTGTACAAATGATGCGAAAAATCTAATTGGACATCAGTCTTGAAAACTTGCAGATAAAGGGCACAAGATGTTGTAGGCGATGCCGAAGTAGAATTAGGTGTGTCCTAGCAGTATGTTGATTAGAGTCCTGTGGCTAAAAAAAAGTTGAAAAAAATTAAGGAGTTAGTGTCACAACTAGCAGGAGTATCTGATGAAAAAGGAAAAATAGACTCATCAAATTGAGCATGACGAGCAACATAAGTGCGGGAAGCAACATGATTGTAACACCAAAAACCCTTATATACACTTCTATAACTAACAAAAATACAAGGAATACTCCGAGGTTCTAATTTATGAGTGACATAATCACGAAGATATGGATATACACGATATCCAAACACTTTGAAATTTGCATAATTCAGAGTTGAACCATATAACACTTCAAAGGGGGACTTATTATATAAAACACTAGAAAGCAATCAATTGATAATATAGACAGCCATTTAAAATGCATCAAACCGAAATGTTGCAGGTGCGTATGTATGAAATAGCAAAGATAGGTCTATTTTAGTAATATGTTTATGTTTACGTTCAACACGACTGTTTTGTTGTGGAGTATAAGGACAAGAAAATCGATGAAAAACACCATGTGAAGAAAAGAATTATTGCATCCAATTATTGGTAAACTCAGTACCCCATCACTTTGGAAGATTTTTATATTAGAGTTAAGTTGATTGCAAACAAAAGCATTAAAATATTGAAGGATGTAAAAAAATCAAATTTTGGATGCATGGGATACACCCAAGAAAAATGTGAATAATCAACAATAAACACAACACAATATCGATAACCATCAGTTGAAACAACAGGAGCAGGTTCCCACAAATCGCAATGAATTAAATTCAAAATACCTTGAGAACGCTTCTCATTTAAATGAAAGGGTAATACTTTTAGCTAATTAACAAGAAGAGCAAACAATAGGTTTTGGCAAAATAGAATTAACAGTCAATTGACCCAAATTATTTAATAACTTAATGAAATAAGAAGAGACAGTAGTTTAAATGAAGACTTTAAAACAGGAGAAGATAAAGCACCAATCAAGCCTGGTGTTCCATGTTCCAAAACATATAGACCATCTTTACATCTGCCCCTTGCTAGAATCTCCTTTGATGCCCATTTCTGAATTGTAAAATATTGGTTATAAAATAAAACATCCACAGGCAGATCACTAGTTAACTTAATAATGGGGAGTAAATTTTTTATAATATTCGGCACTACTAGAACATTTAATAAGGTTAATTTATCATTAACAGAACTAGAACCCAAATAAGTAATAGAAAGTGCATCACCGTTACCGATGATGAAGCAACCATTACCGGTGTAAAGTGTAAAGTCATCAAGGGTAGAAGTAGAGGATATCATGTGAGCGGATGCGCGCGTATCAATAAACCAATCAGAGTGGATAGACGGTTTTATAAAGCATTAATTTTCAAAAGCGTGAGTAATATGTGCAGTTGAAGTATTGTTAAAATCATAACGAGATGGATAACTATTTATATAGTGTCCTAAAACACAACAGATCTGGCACCTAGGAGTGTAAGGCTTCTTTTCATTCAATCCAAAGTTACCACAAGCCCCTGATCAGAATTGTTGAATCGGTTATTATTTCAACTACAAGAATTGCTATGATAGTTACCACGATTAAAATTTTTGGACCCGCGACATCCAAAATTATTGGAATGATTATTGTTGTTGGAGTTTGCATAGAAAGCCACTGGAGTATAAACATCTGAATTTTCAATCTGAAGAGGTGTGATTTCATAGTTTCTAGCTTGGTGAATCAGATCCCAAAATGATGGCTGATGTGCATTTTCTTTGCACGCAAAACTAATCCTCAAGTATTAAGGATATCAGTTGCAACTTAAGCATTCGACCAAATGAAATATCGAACCCAAAGGGCGGCGCATTATTTATTTAATTATTAACTATATTAATTAAGACGAATTGGCAATAAAGTTGTGAATTTATTATAAACTACTAAATAATGAATTAAAATAACAAATAAAATAAATTGGGAACTAGGAAAATACGAAAGTGAATCAAGTAGGAGAATAGGTAGCTCTAGGATAATTCAGTTTCACTTATTAATTTCCCTTTCGTGTATCAATATCCGACTCTACCTTGTGGAATATGGACGCATCACTAAGCCATGCATATTTACTCTATAGATACAAGCGAACATGTGTATAACACGTGTGAATAACCTTGGAGCAAGAGATGTAACTTCACCCCCTTTCTAGGAGCTATCAGTAACAATTATTTCCCCCTAGGATTGGTACTCTAACCCGATATGATCTCCCTTTATAGGTACTATAAAATTACTCTCTTTATACTACTTATTAACCTGAATTCAATTCAATTAACAAGTATTCATATATGATAGTTCTAATGAAACTTCGGAGTCCCCTCTCTTAGAATCATAACATGGAATCCTGTTCAACAGTGAACGCGCTCAATCAATAACCAACATGAACATTCAGACTCTATTCAACAGATAATGATGCACAAAACGACTCTGAATATGGATTAAAAATGCATGGTCATATATAAACTAAACCACAAGTAGTGTTGTACGGAGTATACGCACGCAAGTTCAATTAATTTATAAAACCATTAAAACCCTAGACTACCAAAACGGTTCTAGCCCATGATGTTACGAAGAACAATCATGGGGATTGGATAGATCTTACCCATATATCTGGAAAATAAAAGATAAACTAGGAAATGAATAAACCCTAGATGTGGGCGTCGTCGTATCCTTCTCTGTCTTGAATCCTCCTCTTGATTTTACAGATGAATCTTCACAGTGATGGATGGATGGAGGAAAGAATGTGGATGATGGTTGGGGGATAATCCCCCCTTATAGGGTATAGGATAATTGTGTTGTGGTTCTCTAATGAATAATGATGTGATCCACATCCCCTTTTATACTTGTAAGCTCTCCTTATGGACTTAGGATGAGCTTTTTAAGATGAAAACACGCAGAAACATGCACTAGGGGTGTAAAAATACGGATTTGGAGTTGTCCTAGGTATTTGGTTTGACCTATGGGCTTGGTCGAACTATGGTCAAATTAAAATCGGCAATTTAATACACTTTTAAGATTCTGGTTCCACCACGACACAGTGGTCGAACCACTCGTGTCATGATCGAACCAGCTCGAACCAGCTTGCGTGGTCTTACCGTTTAGCGTATAACATCCACTTCCAAGCTCCATTTGAGTGATTCCTGTGCTCACGCGATCTTATTTTCCTTGGCTTTCAATCCACATAAATATCTCACCAAAATTCTAATATTTTAAGATGTAACAAGTCATATAAAGTGGAACAGTCGTGCTAAGTAGAACAACTTGCATGACGTTACCATTTCGATCATAACTTTCTCGTTTGGATTTCGAATGAACGGTTCCTTATGCCAAAATGACCCTCTCTTCTGTGGCTTTCCAACCACACTTTCAATTTTGAGCTACACAAGAATACAGAAAAATTACACAATTTAGACATGTATTTTTTAGCATTCTTGCACAAGTTGCACCTTTTCTCCAACTTTGCACTTTTGTTCCTTTTTCCACCTAAAACACAATAAAACACCTCAAGTGCATATTTTCTCAAATATATCGAATATAAGATACTTGTGCTATTATATAATAATAATTCCCATCAAAATGGTGTTAAATTGGACACTAAAACACACTTATTTTCTCTCCCATCAGTGTCGTTAGGGTGAGAGACATTCTCACATCCATAAATCCACGGTATTGAGGGCCAAGACCCTTCATGAACTAATGACATTTTTCTGCTTCGTCAATAGGTCGGCCTATAGCTGCCAGTTGATCACATAGGATTTTGAATTTTCGCGTATAATTTGTTACAGATTGAGAGTCGCGTTTGAGACTCATCACGCAATTGAAGGGCCCTTGATGTGAAAAAATGGCTAAACGTGGCCTCCAGCGCAAGCCAGACCTCACGGACAGATGATAGTCCAGTAACTTCGGACATGGATTCTTCCGTCAAAGAAAATAGAAGAACGCTTATTACGTGATCATGCTTAGTTTTCCAAAGTGCATGTTCGAGATTTGAGATCTCGTTTCTATTAAAAAAATTTACCACTAAAGGTGGTTCAACAATAGTGTCATCAATGAAGGGGAGAAGATCATCACATCTGAGCATCAGAATCACTTGATTCCTCCAAAGTAGATAGTTATCAGAAGATAATTTTATTGTTACCATATGAATTAGAGTGGCGACAGGGTTTTTGGCAGCCATTGTAAAGAATAAGTGGAGGTGGAATGTAAAGGAAAAATTGGAAAAGAATGAGAAGAACGAGTAGAGAGAATGAGATGGGTTTTATGGTGCTTTGGCTGATACCATGTAAGAGAAGTATTTTGTTCACTGTAAATATTTGGTGATATCAGTTTCATTATAAATAATTGGAGTACAGCAGATCACAAGATAATAAGAACAAAATAGATCTTAACAAATATCTTCAATCCCAGTAATATTCCTTATTAAATTCAAAATTAAAATTTATTAAAATAAATATTGAAATTTTTTTAAAAAAGTTATCTTTAGAGTTAGTTTCTTTTGCTTCCGGATGCACATGATATCTATATAGTTTATATAAAAGCACATAGGATTAAAGTTCTTTTCCCATTCAAAAATTTTGGTCAATATCTCTTCAAAACATCTCATCTCTTCTCAATTTCTCCTCCTCCCAATTCATGGTCAATATCTCTTCAAATATATTATCTCTTTTCAAGTTCTTCCCCTCCCAATTAATTTGTTTTCCTAATTTATTTTGTTTTTATATGGTAATAAATCATTTTCTCATTTATTACATAAATTGTATTTTATTTTTCTTATTTCACGGTAATATATTTTCAACAAAGAATGAGTGTGAAATTAAAGATCTTAAATACATGCATTAATTAAAAATATATTAAATATAAAATAAAGATTTAAACTTAAAAATAAAATATAAATGAATAAAAAAGAAAAGTAATAAGTAATGATATTTGAATTTAAATTATACATAATATATTTATATAAAAAGTAATTAAAAAATGCTAATTGATATAATAAAAAGAAAATTTTTGTATTATATTTAAATTAAATATTTTTAATTGTTAAACGAAATATTATTTTTTGGACATATAAATATATAAAATTAGACAGAATACATATGTATGTATGTATGTATATATGTATGTATGTATGTATATATGTATGTATACACTCTTCGTCATGTGTTAATGTTTATGTTTATTTTTTGCACGTAGATTAATAAGTATAATATTTTATAGATAGTGAGTTGAAATATATACTTTCTCTGTCCGGTCCAAAAAGACTGATTTGTTTTTTTGCATGTGGATTAATGAGTATTATTATTTAATTTGCAGTTGATAGTTGTATTAGTGGGTGTGTGGGGCCCATCTTCTAATTGTATTAGTGAAGATATGTGGGTCCCATCTGTATAAAAATGGAAATCGGTCCAAAGTGATGTTTGTTTTGAGGTTTTGTGGATTTTGAAAACCGTGAATAGTGAGTTATATTTGTTTTGGGTTTTTTATAGGGTATGTTTTAACTTTATATCAAATCGATGTATATTAAAAAAAGATGAGAGAATGTATATAGGTAAATATATGTGGTTTTTTTTATTAATTTATGTAACAAAAAAAGATGAGAGAGAAGAGATAAAAGTGAAAATGTATATTAATTAAGAAGCGATCTATATCATAATATATTAAAAGAGACAAGTCTTATGAGAAATATTTTTTCCATTTTAACCCTATTTAATTTTTCATTTTACATGGTTAACCCTACTAAGTACATTTATGATTTATCACATTAAGCTTTACATTTTTAATTTCTTATTCATATTCTTCTTTAATTCCCCAACTTATGTTGAGGTTTGAGCAAACTTTCAATTTCTTTGGCAATTATTACGTACAGAAGAATAATAACTTAATGGAGACTAAATAATACATTTAATATGAATAAGAAATATCATCTTTTGATTATCCGTAACAAAATTCCACTATCATATTTTAACTTATGCCTAAAAGTGAATTTGAAGAGGTGAATTTTTATTTATTAACACTCATAATTCCTTATTTGTTAATGATGAGTGTGTAAATTCACGTATCTTACGCCTGAATTTGTGCTAGTATGGAGTGTTTGAAGGATGAAATCGGTTGAAAACCGATAAATATTATGAAAAGGCATAAATCAGGTGTTGATAGATCTATTTGAGTGGTTTTTTAAAAGAAATCAGAGTGGAAGTGTTGAATACGTCAGAAAGGAAGTCGAAGTCATCAGTTTGGGCGAAGCAGGAGTTTGATTCGATCTGCCCTTCAGGTCAAATTAGTGACACAACTTGTACAAAAGGTGGATTCGACCACGACTAAAGGATTCGACCTGGGCATCAGGTCGAATCGAGGTCGAATCGATTGGCTGGGATGCCGATTTGACTTCGTCGCGTCGATTCGACCTGGTTAGTTGGTCAATCGAAGCCTGGGACTTACAGTAGGCTGGTTCGACATCTGGTTCGACTTGTGGTGGTTGATTCGACCTGTTGTTGAGGTCATGAGGTCGAATCGATGCTCGGGAACTTACCATATTCATATTTTTACACCGTCAATGCGTGTGATCACTTAAAAAGCCCATTTCAAGCCCTGGAGATGTGATTACAAGTATAAAAAAGGCTTATGCATCATATATTTAAAGAACCTATCATACAAGAAGACATGGAGACGTAGAGTTGGGAGGAGATCGATCATCCGTCATCCGGAGGGGCTGTGACAGAGTTCCACTGGAGATTCAAGTAAGATTGGTCCAACTAACTATGATCGTTCTTAGATCAATCATGGGCTAGAGCTGCTTCGGTATTTCTAGGGTTATGAAGGTTTCATGACTTAATTTGTCTTTCATGTGTAAACTCCGTACAACACTACTTGTGGTTTATTTTATATAAGATTGCGCATTTTTAATCCATACTCACGGTCGTTTTGTGCATCAATAATTGTTTTGTAGAGTCTGAATACATAACTTGGTTATTGGTTGAGTGCGTTCACTGCTGAGTAGGGTTTTATGTTATAATTCTAAGTGAAGGGATTCCGAAGTCTTATTAGAACTATCTTATATGAATACTTGTTAATTGAATCAAATTTGGGTTAATAAGTAGGATAAAGAGTATAATTTCATAGTACCTATAAAGGGAGATCATATCGGGTTAGAGTACTAAGTGCACGGGAAATAATTGATATTGATAGTACCTAGAAAGGGGGTGAATTATATCTCTTGCTCCGAGGATATTCACACGTGTCATACGCATATTTACTTGTGTCTATAGAGTAAATTTGCATGGTTCAGTGATGCGTCCATAAACCACAAGACAGAGTCGGACATCATCACATGAAAGTATGAATTAATAAGTGAAACTGGATGACCCAACGAACTACCTAACATCTTACTTGATCACAACCTACTATCTCTTCTTCTTGTTATTTTTACTTTTTATTTCAATTATTATTTGTTATTTAATTTCAATATCACAACCACTATAATTTTCAACATAGTCTAAATATACTAGAACATAATTAAATTGATATTTATCCATTCCTTGGGTTCAATATATAACTTGTTCACCTTCGAAACTACAATTGATATCCTTCATACTTGATGATTAATTGTGTGTTGAGAAAACGCCCATCAAGTTTCTGGCCTAAAATATCTTTTTGTTATTTCTAGTTTATTAGGACTATTTTTTTATTTTACTATTTTAACTCTTATTCTATTCAGGTGTATGCTCACGAGATCAAAGAATGGTGAATTAGAACTTTAAAATCATGAGATCTGAGCATCATCGAGGAAGAAGAAGAAGAAGAAGAAGAAGAAGAGTAAGAATAAGAAAGAAGAACCAACTACAGCTCTGAATTTTAGAGTTGAAGTGGACGAACCAAACTCGGAAGTGACTGAAACTGTGGTTGATTTGACAGCGAAAGCAGAGGAAGTCGACATGGCCAACGAAAGGGCCAATCTGGATAATCTGGCCATCCGTGAAGTTTTCAAGAATAATGGGGCTGGACACTTTGGGCTTCTAAGAGCAAGGGGTGCTAATGCGGATTTCTATCTTCACCCCGCTCTTATTAGCATGATAGAAAGGAACTCCTTTTCAGGAGGGTCTTTCGAGGATCCGCAGCAGCATCTAAACAAGTTCTTGGGCTATGCAAGTACTCAAAAAGACGCAGGAGAATATGAAGATGCTAGGAAGATCCTCTTGTTTAAATTCTCGCTATCTGAAAAGGCGAGAGATTGGTACGACACTATCAATGCAGCTGAATGCACTACTTGGGAGCAATTGAAGTTGAAATTCTTGGAGAGATACATGCCACCTTCGAAGGTATTCAAGATGAAGCAAGACATTAACCAATTTGCTATCGGTAGAGAAGAGAAATTTCATGAAGCGTAGGACAGATTCAAGGACATGCTTCGTATGTGTCCTCAACATGGGCTATCTAATGCTCAATATATCAGCATATTCTACAAGGGATTGGACTGTGATTCACGTGTATTATTGGATACTTCCTCTAATGGAGCATTGCTTACTAAGTCATCCATAGAGGACGAGAAGTTGTTTGAAGATATTTTGATGAACTCGAGAGATTGGCCAACTAATAGAGTTAGAGGTACTTACGTCCTTGGAAAAGTGGCTAAGGTTGAACATGCTATGGTGAAAACAAGTAGAGAAGATGAGATTATGTCTAGCTTGTCGAATATCAACAAGCTACTTGAGTCGCAACAAAATCAAATCAGCGATATATCTCAGCGCGTACCAATCATGCAACAGGAAGTTATGAATGATGGAACGATCCAAGAGGATATGGAAGAAGCAAACTATGCTATGGGCCAAAGTATTCAAGGGACAAGGTATCAAAATCAAGGCAACCGGAATTACCAAGGAAACTACAACAACCGTGGTCCCCCGAGTAATTATCAACAGCCTAGGAGGCTGGAGTTTTCATGGAGCAATCCGAACAATGTAGTTCAACCTACGATGAGTATTGATCCGGGTGCGAAAGTGGAAGAAGGAAAGCCCTGTTTTGAGGATACGGTGAACAGGTACATGGCTAGAAATGATGCTAGAGTGGATCGTCTTGAGGCCAAATTAGAGAAGAAGATTGATGCAAAACATGAGGATTTATCCAAGTAAGTGAAGGACCTTACATTGTTGATGGGGGAGATGGCAGGAAGTATTAACAAGCCTACTCAAACTATTGAGAAAGGGAAGCTCCCGTCGCAAAGTATTAAGAATCCAAGGTCCTGCAACGCCATCACATTGAGGTCTGGAACCAGTACGAGGGACGATGAGGCTGGAATTGAAATTGGAGATGTCAAGAGCTCAATTCGACCCCGTTTCGTCCTATACCACAGGTCGAATCCAACAGGGGAGGTCGAATTGGCCTATTGGACGTGATTTGGAAGTAAAAGAGCCACGATTCGACCAACGTCCAGTCGATTCAACCTGGCCCTCAGGTCAAATCCAGGTCGAATCAACCTATCCGGAACACTCTGTTCTATCAGAAGCACGATTCGACCAACATCAAGTTGATTCGACCTGGCCCTCAGATCGAATCCAGATTAAATCCACCCGTCCAGACCACTCTACTTTGTCAGAAGCTCGATTCGACTAGCAGCCTATTAATTTGACCAGACGTCGAATCGGAGGGCAGAAATCATACAATGAGTCGATTCAACCAGGGGAACTTTGATTTGACCAGACCTTCAGGTCGAATCCAGGTCGAATCGAAGGGACAGAGGGAGAATCGTGTTTTAGAAGATCAATTCGACCACTATGTGCCCGATTCGACCAGATCTTCAGGTCGAATCCAAGTTGAATTGCTCCGTACTGCACCTGTTTCTTCACCGAATACTCTTCGTGATGTGAACATTACTCCATTGGTTCCGAATGAGCAGACTACAGAGATTGTAGCAGAGAAGAAATGGGAATGAGCCAAGAGGTTGAGAGCCAAGAAGGATAAAGCGGAGAAGGTCGAGCGTGATGAATGGGGTATTCCCAAAATAAAGATACCTTCGTTGTTTCCTTATAAGATGGTTAATAAGGGATTGGAAGAGAAGTTCATGAGGTTTTCAGATATCATAAATAAGATAAGCTTCAGTATTTCTTTCTCTGAGGCAATAATTGAGATGTCATACTATGCCCGATTCCTTAAGGATATATTGTTGAAAAAAGAAGCTTGAATGGTTTGAGACGGTAAACTTTTCTGAAAATTACAGCTTGATCATCTTAAGGAAGCTGCCACAGAAGATGAAGGATCTGGGAAGCTTCACTATCTTGTGTGAGATTGGAAAGGGGCCGGCACGACGAGCCTTGTGCGATCTTAGAGCAAGCATCAATTTGATGCCATTGTCTATCTTTCAAAGGCTTGGTTTGGGGAGTTATCTCTTATAACAGTTGCTCTACAATTGGCAGACAGGTCGATGACGTTTTCGAAAGGTATCATTGAAGACGTTCTTATCAAAGTGGAGAAACTAGTCTTTCTTGTGGATTTTCTTGTACTTGAGATGGATGATGACAAGGATAATATCCCTCTTATCTTGGGGAGACCTTTTCTTGCTACTTCTGGGGCCATGATTGATGTTCGAAAGGGGGAGCTTAGGTTGCGGATGGATAAAGAAGAGGTCCTATTCAACCTTGACAAAGCAATGAAGATGCCTATGGAGTCACAATGTCATAGTATTGATGTGGTGGAAGTGATTGTGAAGAAAAATATGACTTTGATCCTGTCTAAGGGCCCTCTTGAGACATGCTTGATGGAGTCTCTTACTTATCCCACTACAGAGCTTGATGATCTTTCCAATAAGGAATGTATTGTTGAGAAGAAGGATGTACACAAAGGAAGAGAAGATGATGCCTACTTGAAGCCTCTTAACTTACTAATGGATACCCACAAATTTGAAAGTCCTTTCTCTCGTTCTTTATTTTTTGATCAATTTTATTCTAACTTTGATCTTGATGGTGATAGGAGTGATTCCGAAATTGAGTGGAAGATTGACAGGAATGAGATGAGAAAGCTTGAGAAAGGAGATTCTACTAATCGTATTGTGCATAAGAAAGGTAATGTGGTAAGTGTGGATGATAAGAGGGGGAGAAACTATTGGAAGGTAAAGATGAAAGAAGATCGCCATCTTAGTCAATAGTCTACATATTCTGCATTCCGTCGTGACTCTCCGACGTTAAACAAGAGCTCCTGTTGGAGGCTTTCCCTCTCGTTTTATTGCTTATTTCTTTTGTGTGAGTAAGAAATTTTTATATTTGAAGTGCTTCTTGCCAGCACTTACATCTCTTTGCAAACTTAATTTTGACTATAGTTTATATTAAGTTTGGGGGGTGTGATGTACTTACCTCAATAAGCACCGATAGTATAATCTTTTCTCTGTGACGTTTGTTAGAGGAGTTGATTTTTTGCGGCATATTGAAACTTTAATCGACTTTTATATGTCAATTTTTAGAAATTTGCCTAATGTTTAGTGGTGTTTTGTTCCGTGTTTTGAGTTGTTTGTGGAGTTACTCATGAATGTTAAGTTTTAGGATTGATTCTTGATGAAGTTATCTCTATTTTGGTACCTAATATTCATTTTAAAGCTTGAAGTGTGTAGGGGATGAAGAAAACTCAATTTTGGAGCATCAGGGAGCCAATTCGACCAGGGATCATAGTTGAATCCAAGCGTACATGTCGAATCGAGGGGCAAAAATTATCCAGTAGCCCAATTTGACTTGAGGCATGGCAATTTGACCTGAGGCCCAAGTCGAATCAAGGTTGAATCGAAGTGTGTATACTTCCAGTGAGCCAATCCGACCATGACTGTTTCAATTCAACCTGCAGCTTAGGTCGAATTCAGGTCGAATTGAGGACCTGAATCTTACAGAATGTTGATTCGACCTGAGACATGTCAATTTGACCAGGGGACCAAGTCGAATCGAGGTTGAATTGAAGGTGAAAATTGTCCAGAAGGTCAATTTGACTATGATGGATTCAATTCGACCTCTGTAATTGATCGAATCGAGGTCGAATTGGGCCAGGTTTGTTGATTTTGTGCATTCATATGCTCATGTGTTAATTTCCATTGATGGAAGCATGTATAATTTGATAAGTATGTAGAATTCTTATGGAATTGATCTTGATTATGTGATATGAGGAGTACTTAGGATTCTATTTATCCATGTGAGGATTTGAGCCTTTTAATCATACTTGATCATGATAGTTTATTCATGAGAGAATCATTAATATGAACGTATTCTAGAACTTGTCTTGGACTCTTGTGTGAGACTTACAATTGATGATTTGCTAGGATATGATCTTAGGCCATTCTTGATTAATTGAGTTACTTAGCCAAATTTTACCTTTCCCGTTGATTATGTATACCTTTGGTAGCCCCGTTTGAGCCTTTAAAAGCTTTTTCTTTGGCAATCCGAATAAAAGAGCCTTATTTAACCTTTACTTGAGCTTTGTTTAAATACCCTATTCATTGGTAGAGAGTTGAGGTGAATAAGTGTTGAAAGAGGAAGAAGGAAGATAGAATGTGGTTGAGTAAAGTAAGAAAAGTGTATGGTTAAATCTTGTTTAGGGGTAGTGCTTGAAACTGGTACCCCAATTGCTGTCAAAAAAGGTAGTGCCGGCAATCTGTACCCGAGTTATCAAAAGAAGAATGATATTGATGCAAGAAAGAAGAGGAAAGTTCGAAAATTGCAAGTGCAAGAGAAGAAATTGGAGGAGAATATGTAGCCAAATGTAGAAAGCGAGAACCTCCAAGGTAACTCTCTACCAGTGTTTGAGTCACTTATCTAAATTTTCCTACCCTTTCCAAAGAGCCAACATTACAACCCAAAGAAAGTCCTTTGTGATCCTAGTCATTAGTTGATTGTGAGTTGATCTTTGAGACCTTTACTTTTGCCAAGCTTATGGTTACGCGTGAATATGGATTGAGTATGAGCATATACACTAACCTGTTAAGTGCAATTAGCACTTGAGTGAGAGAGCAAACACTTATCTTGTGAGCTAGATGACTTAGTACTCCGAATGATATTATGATTGAGTGATGTTTTGCATGAAAGATATGTATGATGCATGATATACTTGTTTTTAAATTGATGAAGTTGCATGTGTAATATGTGTTGTACTTGGTGATCTCGTGAATTATACACGACTCCTTGATTTGATTGCGTTGCCTTGGGAAGAGCAACATGTAAGTTTGGGGGTTTGATGAGTCTATAAATTCACGAATCTTGCACCTGGATTTGTGCTAGTATGGAGTGTTTGAAGGATGAAATTGGTTGAAAATCGATAAATATTATGAAAAGGCATGAATCAGGTATTGATGGAGCTATTTGAGTGATTTTTCGAAGGAAATCGGAGTGGAAGTATTGAATACGGAAGAAAGGAAATCGAAGTCATCCATTTGGGCAAAGCAGAAGTTTGATTCGACTTGAAGGAGGTCAATTCAACCTGCCCTTCAGGTCGAATTGGTGACACAACTTGTACAAAAGGTGGATTCGACCACGACTGAAGGATTCGACCTGGGCATCAGGTCGAATCGAGGTCGAATCGATTGGCTGGGATGCCGATTCGACCTTGTCGCGTCGATTAGACCTAGTCAGTTGGTTGAATCGAACGTCTGGGACTTACAGTAGGCTGGTTCAACTTGTGGTGGTTGATTCGACCTGTTGTGGAGGTCGAATCGATGCTCGGGAATTTACCATATCTGTATTTTTACACCGTCAATGCTTGTGATCACTTAAAAAGCTCATTCCAAGCCCAGGAGGCGTGATTACAAGTATAAAAGAAGACTTATGAATCATATATTCAAAGAACCTATCATACTAGAAGACGTGGAGACGTAGAGTTGGGAGGAAATCGATCATCCGTCATCCGGAGGGGCTGTGACGGAGTTCCGCTGGAGATTCAAGTAAGATTGGTCCAACTAACCATGATTGTTCTTATATCAATAATGGGCTAGAGCCGCTTCGGTAGTTCTAGGGTTATGAAGGTTTCATGACTTAATTTGTCTGTCGTGTGTAAACTTCGTACAACACTATTTGTGGTTTATTTTATATAAGATTGCTCGTTTTTAATCCATACTCACGGTCGTTTTGTGCATCAATAATTGTTGTGTATAGTCTGAATACATAACTTGGTTATTCGTTGAGTGCGTTCACTGCTGAGCTGAGTTTTATGTTATAATTCTAAGTGAAGGGATTCTGAAGTCTTATTAGAACTATCTTATATGAATACTTGTTAATTGAATCAAATTTGGGTTAATAAGTAGGATAAAGAGTATAATTTCATAGTACCTATAAAGGGAGATCATATCGGGTTAGAATACTAGGTGCACAGGAAATAATTGATACTGATAATACCTAGAAAGGGGGGTGAATTATATCTCTTGCTCTGAGGATATTCACACGTGTCATATGCATATTTACTTGTGTCTATAGAGTAAATTTGTATGGTTCAGTGATGCGTCCATAAAGTACAAGGCAAAGTTGGACACCATCACACGAAAGTATGAATTAATAAATGGAACTGGATTACGCGACGAACTACCTACCATCTTACTTGATCACAACCTACTATCTTTTCTTCTTATTATTTTTACTTGTTATTTTAATTATTATTTGTTATTTAATTTCAATATCACAACCACTATAATTTCCAATATAGTCTAAATATACTAGAACATAATTAAATTCCGTCCCTTGGGTTCGATGTATAACTTGGTCACCTTCGAAACTACAATTGATATCCTTCATACTTGAGGATTAATTGTGTGTTGAGAAAACGCCCATCAGTTAACCCTTGCACAAAACTCTTAAACTCTCCAAAAGTTTCATTTTTTTAACAGGTATTAGAGGAAGCGTAAAATCTGGATTGCATCTTTGACTGTAGATAACAATGCCAATACGAAGGCGATCTCATTGGTAAGGCTTCCATTGAGAACTTTTTTGGTAAGCATTCTTCTGGTAGAAAGAATTCTAATTAAGAATGTCACTCCTAATTTGATTGCGATTTCTTTTTTATTAGCTGTGAGTGGCTGACGACAGAGAGAGAAGGAAGAGGCATTTTACAAAAGATTAGATTCAATCAATTTGATGATGATATTACTATGCATTTTCACATTCTTGGTGTTTAATGGGTTTGTTGTTATATTCATCCATTTTTACTATTCTAGAAAGTAGAAACCATTGTTATTTTATTACGAGTTGGATGATTTTTTTAATTTCCGTAGATCATTTTTTAATAGGACTACAATGTGCTTTTTCTCCACCAATTTAAATAATATTTCTGCATATTTGTTCATTGTCAACCCACAAGTAGAAGTGTTTTGGGGAGATGGTACATGGATAAATCGTGAGAATCTCATCGCTTTACCCATGAAAGTGGTTATAGTTGTCCAGTTACAGTTGAGAGTTTCACTTCATTTTGTATTCCGATTCATCAATGCACACACTTGACCCTTGCATGTAGTCATGCTATCATCAATCATCAAGGCAGTTTTTGGGTAATGATACAAGGGATAAAATATCTGGGATCAAACACTTGAATATTCTGCCATGTTTGGAGTGGTGATAGTTGATTTTTAATTTGTAGTAATTACATAAGCAAGTTGACCTTAATAATCTATAATATTATTTCTATTACTCTGTTTTCATTGTGTGAAGTTCAAAATGTATAGTTTATTGTCGAGTGATTATATGGTTAGGTGTACAATGCTGGTAGAAGATTTCACCATTATAATTGCGATTATGTATTTAAATCTTCAACTAAAATTATAAAAGGTTAAAAGAGAATGATACTATCTAGACCCTTTTATTCTCCATTATATATACTAAAATCCATCTAAATGACCATAAAATCGTTCAGGAAATCTCTCAGCCCTTATTCAATAAAAAAATATCAAAAAATTATATTGAAATTAAAACATCACCCATTAATAACACTCATTAAGTTAAAAATGGTAAGAATTGATAAAAACTTTCTAAAATAGTATAAATGACAAAATTTTGCTTGGATGGTTAGATGGTATCATGCAATGAATTCTGTAAAATCGATCAAAAGTATGGTGTGAAGATGAGTTGTGCGGAAGGAGTAACTATTTAAAATGACGTGAAATAGAGAAAGTAACATGTAACGTGCGAAGAACGTTGTTATTACTAGTAATATTATTATATATAAAAGCATATAGGGTCAAAGTTCTTTTCCCGCTTAAAAGTTTTGGTCAATATATCTTCAAAATATCTTATCTCTTCTCAATTTCTCCTCCTCCCAATTCATGGTCAATATCTCTTCAAAATATATTATCTCGTCTCAATTTCTTCTCCTCCCAGTTCATTTATTTTTCTAATTTATTTTGTTTTTATATGGTATTAATCATTTCCTTATTTATTACATAAATAGTTGGGTTTAGGATTTAGGGTTTATGGTTTAAGATTTATGGTTTATGTTTTAGGATTTAGGTTTAGGGTTTAGGGTTTAGATTTATTTGGTTTTTCTTATTTCATGGTAATATATTTTCAACAAAGAATGAATGTGAAATTAAAGATCTCAAATATATGTATTCATTAAAAATATATTAAATATAAAAATAAAGATTTAAACTTAAAAATAAAATATAAGTAAATAATAAAGAAAAGTAATAAGTAATGATATTAGAATTTAAATTATAAATAATATATTTATATAAAAAATAATTAAAAATTAAGCTAATTGATATAATAAAAAGAATAAATTTGTATTATATTTAAATTAAATATTTTGTAATTTTCAAACATAATTGCATTAGTGGGGATGTTCCGTGTATATAAAAAGGGAAACTGGTCCACAGTGATGTTTGTTTTGAAGTTTTATGGATTTTAAAAATCATGAATAATGAGTTATATTTGTTTTGAGTTTTTTATCGGGTAGATTTTAACTTTATATCAATTGATATGTAAGAAAGTATTATTTTATATAAAAAAATGAGAGTGGAGAGATAAAGAGAAAAGTGTTAATTAATGAGGGAGAATGTATATATATATATATATATATATATATATATATATATATATATATATATATATATATATATATATAGGTGATTTTTGTATTAATTTATGTAACAAAAAAAGATGAGAGAGAAGAGATAAAGACAAAATGTGTATTAATTGAGGAGGGATAATGTGTATAGGTATAGGGGTGATTTTTAAAACCTATGTACGGATTTTAAAATCTAAATCTTGGGTTTTAAAACCAGAAACAAACATCATCGGGGTGCACAATGGAAAAATGAGACTCTTTGAGGCGAACAGAGAGAGTAATATTTAATATATAGTGGGTGGTTGTATTAGTGTTGTGTGTGAGCCCTATGTGGAATAATTAATTATTTTGTGTGGGTCCCTGATGAGTGATATTTTCACCTAAATTTTAGTGTATTTTTATGTGTGTTTTCGTATTATTTCATTCGTATTTATGTGTATTTTGGTTGTGTTATGTGTTTTTATGGAAATGTATGAGAATGAGCTTAAACATATGATTTTTAGGTAAAAATGGATTCTAGACGCGATAAGGAAGATGTGGGAAAAAATGGAGCTCAATTCGGAGTTGAAACGAGGGAGAATGAATCAAAGCAAAATGCTGAAAAAATGCACTCCCAACTTGTGTAATTTTTCTGTACTCTTGTAGAGGTCAAAACTAGAAGTGTTATAGATGATTTGAAAGCCACAGAAAAAAGTATCATTTTGGTATAAGAAACACCTCAACCGGAGCCCAAACGAGAAAGTTATGATTAAAATGGTGATGTAGCGCAAGCTGTTCCTACTCTGCACGATTGTGCTATTTTTCATGACTTGTTACAACTTCAAATATTGGAAGTTTTGTCAATTCTTTATATACATAGAAGGCCACGGAAGAGAGGATCGCATGAGCGCAAGAATCACCCGGATTAGATTTCGTATGAGAAAGTTATATACAAAATGGTGAGACAGTGCTGCACCAACCCGAACTCGACCCGAACTCGGACCGAAGTCAATTTTATGATTAGAATGTGTTCTAGAAGGTTCCACGGGGTACAAATGTCCATTTTGAGTATAAAATAAGAGAAGGATCAATTGGAATCAGATCCACACACAATTCACACCATTTTTCACACACTTTCCCCTCCATTCCATCCGTCCTCATCTCCATCCATCTACACTTGATCTCCTCCATCAAATCCACCATCCAAGTGATCAAGGAAGCAAGGGAGAGTGAGATCACAAGAAGAAGAAGAAGATCTCCATTGAAACACTTCAAAGGCGGAATGTAATTCTAATTTTTGTGCATTTTTTTATAGATTGATCATGGTTTGTAAGGATTTTAATGTCTATGTTGAATTTCTTATGACTATAAGAGGCTAATCTCCTTTGTGAGATTAGCTCCATGATTAGTCTTGGATAATTTAGTTTTTATGCAATTTGATTTTAATCTTGAATGAGCTTTGTGTTATTTCTATCATTGATTGTTCATTGCTTGATTTATATGATGATATGTATGATTAATTGTCATGGGCATGTGATTATATTGAGAAATCAATTATGTATTTAAAATAGTTCATTGAATCATTTCATCATACACTTCATGTGCATTAATTTAGAATGAGATAGAGATATCCTTCTAGATTTAGAATCTTTTGATAGAACATTTGATTAGCTTAATCGAGAGATTGGTTGATTAGGTGAGTAGACCAAAACCATTAGTAAATTCATAGTACCTTAAAAGGGAATATTGCCTATGATTTTGTACTACATTAGGGAACTCGTAGAGTAATTAGTACCTAGTGGGAGGTGTTTGCTTTGGTCACGATCCTATGTGCTTTTGGGAGCCTTATTGAATGCATACATCCTATCCATCTCGAGAGAGAGTTTAGGTGGAATTAGTGATCGCTCCTATGCCATGTCCATGAGAGATTAGAATTAATTGCATAATTACTTAATTATCTATGTCATGATTGTTGTTAATCTCATCCTTGCATCATTTGGAACCCATCTTATCTTTACATTCATTTTATCTTTATTTCTTGCATTAGTATAATTGCATTTGTTTGCATGCTTATCTATCCTCCTTTTCGATCGTCCTTATAAAATCACGATAAACTTGAGATCGCTTAACTCTAGTACCTTCCTCCCTGTGGTTCAATAAATAATATAATTGGCCATCCCGACTATATTACGACCAATCAGTTCCACCTGACAAAACGTGAAATGTAAACATTAATTTGGAACAGACAAAAAATAAAAAACCTAAATTTTAATACGGGATGAATGGAGTATATATATGTGTATGATATCTACATAATAATAACTATTACAAAATATAATATTTATATAATTTTTTAAAAAAATTTATTTTGCAACACATGGGTTTAAATTCTAGTATCATGATAGTATATTTTCTAAAGAGTATACACTTTAATTAATAAGTGCATAATTTCCATTGAAAATGTTGGCTGAAATATGAATAGTATAAATATTCGATAATTTTTTTTTTAAAAAATCAAGGGTATAAGTTCTTAAAGGTATAACACTTAATACTAAAGGGTATAACTTTCGAAAAACATAAATTTTTTAGGCACGGTATCCAGAGGCACACAAGCTTTTTCCATATCTTAATTTATTGTAAAATTGATTAGGGTTTATTACTTGGGGATACACTATTTAGAGGTTAATTACATTCCAATATAATGGAAAATAAAAATAACTCCTTGATACACAAATTCACGTTAATCTCCCTGAAGTACCCTTTATCAAAGACTGGATCGTCGATGCTATGGGAATTCTCATGGCCGCCACCACTTATACAGGCCTGCCCGGCCACCTCCGTCGTAGCCCTCGCCTTGTGCGAATCCTCAACCCACATTGAATACTTTCAATTCGGCACCTCCGGTGACCTACCACCGGTGGTTCGCATTGGCGCTCCCTGTTCGATCGATGTCTTTAGCTAAGGTTCTCTCTCGCCGCCCTTTGACTAGGTGATTCGCGTTGGCTGCATTATGTGGGTCCGCTGGACTCTATTTCATATATCGATGGTTTCCCTATGCCTCCTGTTCACCATCGACTCTCGCCTCTGAACTTGTTGCTCTGCGACCAGTCAGATCCACAAGCGGGTAGTGCTCTGGACACGCCGCCTCTCGATGGTTCCCCCAGATCAGAGTCTCTTCCTTGGGCATCTCCCTTACCTAATTTTTACTCGATATGCTCCACGTCCAAACCAGATTAGGGCATATCAGGTTCAAGATACCCCCCTAGTAAGTTTCTTCTCACCGTTGATCTCAGAATTTGTTGCTGACTGGATTACTCCTCCAGTCAGCTCTGATAGAAGGGAAATAACTAATAAATTCCAGGTAAATTCTGTAATCCCAAACCCTAATTCTACTTTCGAAATCTTAACAATTTCAATTGGTAATTCATCGCTTTAATTTAATTTTATTTTCCATAACAAGAAACGCTTCGGTTTAATTTTAATTTTATCTAAGGATTGTGTTTTTGGGAATTTAGGCGCTAATTTTAGTTGTGTTTCTCTCCCTCTCTCATACTATCATAGTGGAAGATTTTTTTGTCTTAATTAAGTCGATTCAATGTCATTGAAATCCCGACGGAGCTGATTTTATTTATAGATTCGTGAAGATTATTTGTATGTTTGTTTATGTGCTTTTATTAGTGAAAAAAATTGATTTCGGGGTGTGTTAAAATGCCTTATAATTGATGACATTCATGTTTTTCTGTGCAGGTTTTTGTGCATCAATAGGCATTATGACATCATCTGTTCACAGCCTCTTTGGTAATTTTTACTTTAGTTAAGGGCTTGATGCTACATGCATGCTAATTGATTATTTTGTTTTTATGTGTTTCTTTTTCTGAATACATCTATGCGTTTATGATGGAGTCTAGTGTGGTATATTTTGTACCTTTTTGGATTATCTTGCAAAATTTGATGTTTGAAATGATGTATTGGGTTAAAAGTAAGCTTACATTAGCTGTGGAAAAAAATCATTGCTTCCTTGTCTTTAGAAGATAGTGTCTGTCAAAGAAAGTATGGTAATAGATAAGGCTGAAGGTTTACATAATGAGTGATTGATAGGAAGAATTTCCATTTATTTATCAATTACTATAGTTTTATTGATGTGATCACTGGAAGGCCCAAGTAGAATAGCAGCTTGGGATTGCACATGGTAAGGTTATTCCCATCTGGGAGTGGATGTAATAATTTTTACCTTTGTCTTTGCAATATTACAAACAGAGTGTTGCCATTTTCAACAAAAATCAAAAGTTGGTGTTTTTGCTGTGTTATTGTCGAATGTGGTCATAAACTCTTCAATCCTTATGCACTAAGTATATTAATTTTTATAGCTCTCTGATGAGTATGTAAAGTCACATGTTTTGAGCTCTGATTCGTGTGATAATGATGTAAGATTTTATATTAGATCATGAGAATCAAGTTGTATTGTAGAAAGTCATGAATCATGTGCGTTTGAGTCCGTTTGAGTGGATTTTTGAAGGAAAACAGATTAAAAGTGATCGGAACCGGAGAAACGGTATTGAAGGCACCCGGTTCGATCAAGCAGGGACATGGTTCAACCAGCTACAAAGTGGTTCGACCAGCATCCCTAGTCGAACTAGATGAAGAAAGGCATCAGAAGTATGGTTCGACCAAGCACAGTGGTCGAACCTTGGTCGAACAAGAAGCATAAGTTTTCGCATATGCAATTCGACCACAAAGCTTCCAGTTTGACCTATCATTCAAGTCGAACTGGCTATCTTCCACTGCTGTATAGGTCGATTCGACATGTGATTCGACCAACCTTGACCGGTTCGACCAGGGGTCTTAGTCGAACCGATGCGCTGGACACATCCGAATCTGTATTTTTACACTTTCAGTGCATGTTTTCACTCAAAAAGCCCATCCTAGGTCCATTAGGAGAGTTCACAAGTATAAAAGGAAGACCCTACGTATGGGAAAAGGAAGTTCACCACCACCTTCATTGTACACAACATCCAAAATCCTACCACCATCCATGGAGATGTGGAGAGAGATTCGTCTGACGAATCAAGTAAGAACCAAGTGAAGATTCAAGATGGAGAGAGATGCGACGGTGCCCGTATCTAGGGTTTACTTCGTATCTTAATTTATCTTGTAATTTTCAAGACTATGGGTAAGATCTATCCAACCACCATGATTGTTCTTTGATCAATCATGGGCTAGAACCGTTTCGATAGTTCTAGGGTTTATAAAGGTTTAATAAGTTGATTGAACTTCCGTGTGTATAATCCGTACAACACTACTTGTGATTTTTTATATAAGATTATGCATTTTTAATTCATACTCAGATGTTTTGTGCATCATTAATTGTGATGTAGAGTCTGAATACATATCTTGATTATTGATTGAGTGCGTTCACTGCTGAGCAGGATTACATGTTATGATTCTATGTGAGGGGACTCCGAAGTCTCATTAGAATTATCTTATATGAATACTTGTTCATTGAATAATATTCAGGTTAATAAGTAGGACATAGAGTATAACTTCATAGTACCTATAAAAGGAGATCATATTGGGTTAGAGTACTAAGTGCAAGGGAAATAAATTGATACAGATAGTACCTAGAAAGGTGGGTGAATTATATCTCTAGCTCCAAGGATATTCACACGTGTCACACGTATATTTACTTGTGTCTATATAGTAGATTGCATGGCTTAGTGATGTGTCCATACTCCACAAGTCAGAGTCGGATATTTATACACGAAAGGGAAATTAACGAGTAAAACTAAATGACCCAAAGGACTACCTATCTTCTCACTTATTCACTCTGTTATTTATTTTAATTGTTCTTTTAATTATTTAGTAATTGGTTACTTAATCATACAACTATTTTGCCATAATAGTCTTAATAAATTAAAATATAATTGAATTGATAATAATACGTCCTTTGGGTTTGATAATCACTTGTTTGATTATCAAAGCTACAATAGCATTCTTCACACTTGGGGATTAATATTGTGTGTTGAGAAAATGCTCATCAAGTTCTTGGCTCTGTTGTCGGGGATGACTTTAATTATTAATATATTATTTCTAGTTTATTTGAGACTATTTTATTCTTTTCTTTAATTTCTAATACTTATTTTTCTTAGGTGTATGCTCACTAGGTCAAAGGTAGGAGATTAGAACCTTATAATCCGAAGATTGGAGCATCGTCAAGGAAGAAGAAGGGGAAGAAGAACAAGAACAAGAACGTGGAACCAACAGAGGCTCTTAATTTAGGAGTTGAAGTTGACGAGTTGAATCCGTAAGCAACTGAAGCTGCAACCGAAGTAAATTTAGAAGTTGAAGCAGTCAACATGGTGGTAAATTTGGATAATCTTTCCATCCGTGAAGTCTTTAAGAACAACAGAGGAGGCAATGTAGGGCTGTTAGGAGCAAGATGGGACGGAGCTATTTTGATCTACACCTGCTCTGATCAGAATGATTGAAAGGAGTCACTTTTCGGGGGAATCTTTGAAGATCCTCAATAATATTTGAATAAGTTCCTTGGTTATGCAAGTACATAAAAGGATTCAGGAGCTCATGAAGATGCGACGAGGATCATCTTATTTAAGTTCTTGCTGAATGAAAAGGCAAGAGATTGTACAATAATCTCAATGTTGCTGAATGCGATACCTGGGAGAAATTGAAATTAAAATTCTTAGAGCGATATATGCCACCTTCAAAGGTGTTTAAGATGAAATAAGAAATCAATTAATTTTCTATCCATGGTAATGAGAAGTTTCATGAGACTTGGGATAGATTCAAGGACACGCTTCAAAAGTGTCCACATCATGGGCTTTCTAAAGCTCAATACATCAGTATTTTCTACAATGGATTGGACTGTGATTCTTAACTTTTACTAGATGCTTCTTCGAATGGAGCATTGCTTACAAAATCATCCGTAGAGGCTGAAAAACTCTATGAGGATATTTCGATGAATTCAAGAGATTGGCCAGCTGATTGAGTGAGAGGCACTTATGTTCTTCGAAAGGTAGCGCAAGTTGAGCACACTATTGTAAAGTTAAGTAAAGAAGATGAGATCGTCTCTAGTTTGGCTAGTATCAACAAGTTACTTGAGTCTCAGCAAAAGCAGATCACTGATATAATGCAATGAGTACCAATGATGCAGCAGGATGTTGGTAATAAAGGAGCTAGTCAACAGGAATTGGAAGAGGCGAATTATGCCATGGGTCAAAGTATTCAAGGAACGAGGTTTCAAAATCAAGGAAATTGGAATTATCAAGAGAACTACAATAATCATGGTCCCCCTGGTAATTATCAACAACCAAGGAGGGTGGAGTTTTTATGGAGTAATCCTAATACATCAATAGAATCTCCTGTTGGTGTTAATCCGTATGCGAAGGTCGAAGAAGAAAATTTTGGTTTTGAGGATACGGTGAACAGGTACATGGTAAGGAATGATGCAAGAGTGGATCACCTAGAGGCAAAGCTAGAAGTAAAGATTGATGCAAATCATGAGGATATATCTAAGCAGATGAAGGACTTAACGTTGTTGATGGAGTAGATGGCCGGGAATGCTAATCAATTACGCAAACAGTAGAGAAGGGTAAGTTCCCATCTCAGAGTATAACAAACTCGAAGCAGTGCAATGCCATCACGTTGAGGTTTGAAACTTAGTATGAAGGACCGATGACACTGGAAATGATTTCAGAGGTTCTACATAACTGGTTCAACCACGATCAACCTAGTTTGACCAACCCTGTTGGTCGAACCGTGGTGGAACCAACCTATCTGTGAGCCCCTATTTTCTCTGAAGTGCGATTCGACCAAGGTAAGGAAGATTCGACCAAACCGATTGGTCAAACCATAGTCAAACCACCCTGTTCAGAGCACTCTGTTTTGTCTAAAGCATGGTTCGACCACAACCATCATGATTCGACCAATCTCATTGGTCGAATGGTGGTCGAACTAGCCTGTCTGGGAGAGAGAATACTGTCTGAAGCACGATTCGACTACTACACACCTAGTTCGACCAGTTCCCTTGGTCAAACCACCTCGTTTGGTACCATTTTTCATGCCAAATGTTGTACTTGATGTCGATGCTACTCCAGTACCATCCAAAGAGTAGAATACTGAGCTTGTAGCAGAAAAGAAATGGGAAAGAGCAAAGAAATTGAGAGCTGAGAATGATAAAGCTGAGAAGGTTGAACGTGATGAATGGGGGATTCCCAAAACTAAGATACCTCCTCTGTTTCCTTTAAAGTTAGTAAAGAAGGGAATGGAAGAAAAGTTCAAGAAGTTTTTAGATATCCTAAACAAGATAAGCTTGAGCATTCTTTTCTCTAAAGCACTCTTGGAGATGCCATACTACGCCCGCTTTCTAAAATACATACTTTTGAAGAAGAGAAGTTTGAACGGAATTAAACTGTGAATTTGTCTGAGAACTATAGCTCGATCATTCAGAGGAAGCTGCCAGCTAAGTTGAAGGATCCGAAAAGTTGTACTATTCTATGTGAGATTGGAAAAGGGCCGGCACGATGAGCCTTGTGCGATCTTGGAGTAAGCATCAATTTGATGTCATTATCTATATTTCAAAGGCTTGGTTTGGGGAATTTAACTCCCACAACAGTTGCTCTTCAATTGACAGATAGGTCTATGAATTTTCCAAAGGGGGTAATCAAGAATGTTCTCTTAAAAGTGGAGAAACTAGTCTTTCCTGTGAATTTTCTTATGCTTGAGATGGAAGATGACAAGGATAATGTTTCCCTCATCATAGGGAGGACATCTTGCCACTGATGGAGCTATGATTGATGTTCAAAAAGGGAGCTAAGGTTGTGTATGGATAAAGAAGAGGTTCTTGCAGTGCCACAACATTGATGTTGTGGAGGAGATCTTGAATGAAGATATGTCTTTGATCCTTTCATAGGATCCATTGGAGACATGCTTTGCAGAGTCTCTTACTTTTCCCACCATAGAGCTAGATGAGCTCTCCAATGAGGTATGTATTGAATTTCTAGAAAATCTACTTGCTTTAGGTGATGACAAGTATGAATCACAAAGGACCAAGTTTGAAGAGGTGAAGTGGACTAGGAAGTACTTACCGTTGGATAGAGAGAACATAGTAAAAGAAGAGAAAAAAGAGGAGTTGAAACCATTACCGGAGCACTTAAAGTATGCTTATCTAGGTGACAATGAAACATACCCAGCAATTATATGCATAAGATAAGATTGTTTGATGAAGCCAAGAGTAGCATTCAGAATCAGCGGAGGGTAAATACTGCTATTCAAGAAGTGATTAGGAAGCAAATCTTAACATGGCTAGATACAGGAATTATTTATCCGATTAGTGATATTCCCCATGTGAGTCCATTGCTTGTTGTAGCTAAGAAGGGGGCATGACTATTGTGAAAGCCGATGATGAAGAGACTCTAGCCGTTAGGATTCCTACGGGATAATGTGTGTATACTAACTACATGAAACTGAATGAAAATACATGCAAATACCACTTCCCTCTTCCTTTCATGGATCAAATGCTTGATTGTCTTGCAGGGTATGAGTTTTACTGTTTCTTGGATGGGTACTAGGGGTATAATCATTTCATAATTGCACCCGAGGATAAGGAAAATACTACTTTTACTTGCCTTTATAGAACTTTTGCCTTTAGAAAGATGCCTTTTGGATTGTGTAATGCACTTGCTACATTTCGCTCCATGATGGCCATATTTGATGGGTTGATAGAAAAGATCATGGAGGTGTTTATGGATGATTTTTCTGTGTTTGGTTCCTCCTTAGATATTTGTTTATCTAACCTATCTACTGTTTTGAAGAGATGTCAAGAAACTAATCTTGTCTTGAATGGGGAGAAGTGTCACTTCATAGTGAGAGATGGGATTGTTCTTGAGCACCATATTCTGACTAAGGGATTGCAGGTTGATAGAGCAAAGGTGGTGGCGATCGAGAAGCTTTCACCACCTACTAATGAAAAGGGAGTGCGGTCCTTTCTTGGACACGCAGGATTTTATAGGAGATTTATCAAAGACTTCTCAAAATACTCTAAACTGTTGTCTCACTTACTTGAAAAGGATGTTCCTTTTATTTTTGATGAAGAATGTCTAACAGATTTTCAGATTTTGAAGGAGGCACTTATTACTGCACCTATTTTGATCACACCGGATTGGACTCAACCGTTTATACTTATGTGTGATGCAAGTGATAAAGCACTTGGAGTGGTGCTTGGGCAGATGATTGAGAATAAGTTCTGCACCATTTACTATGCGAGTAAGACTTTTGATGTAGCACAAAAGAACTACACTGTCACTGAGAAGGAGTTTCTAGCTATTGTGTATGCATTCAATAAGTTTCGACAGTATTTAGTTGGCATGAAGACCATTGTGTACACGGATCATTCTGCGATCTGGTACTTGATGGAGAAGAAGAATACGAAGCCAAGGATCATTAGATATATCCTTCTTCTGCAAGAATTTGATATGGAGTTCTTAGATAAGAAAGGTACGGAGAATGTTTTAGTTGATCACCTATCAAGGTTTTTAGTTGATCACCTATCAAGGTTAGAGACAAGGGAGCATTGTGATGATTCTTTTGAATACATAAAGGAGATGTTTCCAGATGAGAAGATCATGGCGGTATTTGCTGAAGAAGCGGAAAGAGCGTGTGTAGTTGCTGCTCAAGGAATGGATCCATGGTATGCGGATTATGTCAACTACATTGTCGTAGAAGAAATTCCAAGATATCTCAACAGGTATCAACTTGCGAAGTTTAAGAGGGATGTTGAGACTTTCATATGGCATGATCCATTTATCTACAAGATTTGTACAGATTCTATAATCCCTAGGTGTGTGCCCGAGATGGAGATGGAGAGTGTCCTCGATTTTTTCCATTCACAACCTAACGGAGGGCATTTTGGAGCCCAAAATTACAGCAGCTAAGGTACTTCAATCTGCTCTTTATTGGCCAACTTTATTTAAAGACTGTGAATCCTATGTAGCGACATGCGATAGATGTCAAAGGATGGGAAATATAAGTAGAAGAGATGAGATGCCACTTTAGCCAAGCATTGTTGTCGAGATTTTCGATATATGGGGGATCGATTTTATAGGACTTTTTTTTCATCTAATGGATTCCTCTACATCCTTCTTGCAGTGGATTATGTTTCTAAGTGGGTGGATGTCATTTCCACTCGCATGAATGATTCAAAGACCGTGTTGTCTTTCTTGAAGAAATATATCTTTTCCCACTTGTAAGTGATGGAGGTTCTCACTTCGTCAATAAGTTTCTAGAGAGAGTGCTCAAGGATTATGGTGTTAAGCATAGGGTCACTAAACCCTATCATCCTCAAGCTAATGGGCAAGGCGAGGTCTCCAACCAACAAGTAAAGCAAATTTTGGAGAAAATAGTCGGAACTAATAGGAAGGATTGGGCTATGAAGCTAGATGATGTTTTGTGGGGGTTCCGAACTGCGTACAAGACTGTGCTTGATATATCTCCTTATCAAATTGTCTATGGGAAGCCGTGCCACTTACCCGTAGAAATTCAGCATAAAGCTTATTGGGCATTGAGAAGCTTGAACTTGTGTCTTAAGGATCAAAAGGGATTGATTCAAAATAATCATCTAGAGGAGTTCAGAATTCGGTGATATACAAATAAAGAATGAAGAAATGGCATGATTAGAGGATCACTTACAAGGAATTCAAGCAAGGTGATGAGGTATTACTTTTTAACTCTCGTTTGAAGCTCTTTGCAAGAAAATTGAAATCGAAGTAGACAGGACCGTTCATTATCTATAGAGCCTGTGGAGGGAGAGTTTTGAAATCATAGACAAAGACAGAGACACCATAGCGGCGAATGGACATCGATTGAAGAATTATAAGTCGCCGGATGATGCTTACATCATCTGTGATAATTCCTTGCAGTAAATTAGAACCGTTGTGATTCTCCGACGTTAAACAAGAACACTTGTTGGGGGCTTTCCCTCCTGTTTTATTTCATTAGTGTGAGTAAGAAATTTTTATATTTGACGTGCTTACATATCAGAAATTACATCTTCTTGCAAACTTAGTTTCGACTATAGTTTCTACTAAGTTTGGGGGGGTGTGATGTACTTACCTCATCATAGCATGGAGAGTATAATCTTTTCTTTGTAACATATGTTAGGGAAGTTGATTTTTGCAGCATAGTGAAACTGTAACCGATTTTGATGTGTCAATTTTTTGCAATTTGCCTAATGTTTAGTGGTGTTTTATTGATTGTGTCGTACGCGGAGTATATGCACATGATTTTAGAGTCTTATAAGTGGTTCTCTAGCTTAGTTTTGCTTTGTTTTGGTACCTAATGATTATTTTTGAGCTTGAGGTTTGCAGGGGACGACGAATAGAGGATTTCGAAGGAACAGGGGCTCGATTCGACCAAGTAGACTTGTCGAATCTAGTAGTCCTGGTCGAACATAGATCAGAGAATTTGTTACAGGTCGATTCGACCAACATTATACGGTTTGACTAGGCGTTCGACCAAGGGTGGAGGTCGAATCAACAATCAGAGAAACTGGTATAGGCCGATTAGACCACGCATGTGTGATTTAATCACGGGTTCGGGTCGAACCAACCACTTGATTGTTTGTAATAGGCCAGTTCTACCACGATACCCTGGTTTGACACATGATTTGGGTCGAACCAAATATGGAAAACTATCCAGAAGTCCGATTCGACCACGACAAGGTGGTTTTACCATCTGCTTCGGGTCGAATCACGCAGGTAAGGAGCCCTTTTAATTCATTTTTGGCCCCTATTTTGAACACTTTGCACACTACCCTCACTCAAATCCTCTCCGAACCAAAAATCCTCTCTTCCAAACTTCGATTTCCCTTCATTCTACTCCAATTAAATGACTTTCCATCCTTCTAATACTTGAATTCTCACAAAATTGGAGCAGTTTAGTTGCAAAACTAGGGTTTTTCATTCAATTTGGGGATTTTTCGTATTTTGTTCAAATTTACCATGGCCGGATCAAAAGGTATGTTCTCTTGACTCTATTACCCTAGGATTGAAATTCTATCGCTTGATTTTAAGTGGGTAAGTTGATTGAACTAGTTTCAATAGGAATTCATGGTGTAATTTGAATTGTTTGTTTTAAATATCATATGAACAAGTGATGGGTTCAATTTTAATTGTTGATTTGTTGATAGACCTTGATGTTTACGTGAAATTGATGAGTAATTTGAGAAGTGAAGTGAAGCATGTTGAATTTTCAGTTGAATTATGGAATTTGATAGAGGCATGCTTAAGGAATTGATGTGATTGATGATATTGTTGGGAGAAGATAAAGGATCGATGGGGCGATATGTCTGATAAGATCGCTCGAACAAGGTACCAAGATGATGGAGCTATGTTGACAATGCATATCCGGAAGGATATCATGTGGATGTTTGATCAAGTAGGCATACGTTATTTCATGGAGCTTAAGAAGCCGACATACTTTCATGTGACTACGGAGGTATTATGCTCCATCACTGGCAAGAAGGGCTCTAGTTCCCTTCTTTATAAGTGTTCTTTCCAGCTGGGAGGCGAGATGAGAACATAGATAGCTGAGAATTTCAACGCGTTTCAAGCCGAATGATTTTTAGAGAGCAATTTTTGGAGAGGATATGGATTTTAAGACCAATGATGCTCGCGCTTCTTTGATTCAGAATCCTATTATTCTATATATGGATCAAGTTATGGGGAACACACTGTTCTCCCGGTCTGATAGAAGTTGCGTGTCTAGAGGAGAGTTGTATGCTCTCTTGTATATGTTGAATAGGGTGAATTCAATGTGGGCTCGTATTTGATTCAGCAGTTGTACAGATTCAAGAGTTCCACGTTTTGAGAGTGAATATCGATAGATTGCTTACTCCTGTGGCTGAGTCGTACCACATGGATTTTACTGGCATTACACTCATCTTGGAGGATCCAGATCTAGTCATGGGTGTGTGTATGAAAGTTATATTTGCTTATTATCATGATGGAGATTGGTTGTTTTCGAGGGGATCTTAGCCCTTTTTTTCATGTTTCTATATGATGTGAGAGGCCTGACTACGATTCGAAATGATAGCAACATGTTGATGAACACGTTGGCGCACGATGTGATATCTATCACGTGTGTAAGAAGAGGTGATTGGAGGATCGTGGCTCGAAGGACCGCTGTCGGGATGCACCAGAAGCTGCAGAGGATTGCCGATGAAGGGCAGCAAGGGCAGTTCGAGCCACAGCAGTAGCAACATCGAGAGGAGCAGGTCCATCCCAAGATGGATATCCTACAGCAGCAGCAGCATGAGATGCCGCCACTACCCATTCCAGCGGTGCCACAACAGCAGTATTGGGATGGTCCTGATGAGTACTTCAGGGAGCAGTTTAGGTTGATGAATGAGCATCTTGGTAACCTGAACAATGAGCAGAAAGAGACTAACCGCCAGCTGGGCCTGCTTACCACTAGCTATGCTGCGCTTGATATGAGATACAACGTGCTACATGCTAATTATGTGGAGATGGATAGGAGATTGGGAAGATACAAGCCGATGAGCGTGAGATTTATAGGAAGCTAAATATTCCCCATAGAGATTTTGATTGATGGCGCATGGAGATGAGTGATGATGATAATAAGGATGATGCTCTGGAGGAGTAGGTTGCGCCAGGTTTTTCCTTTGTTTGTTTCATCTCATTTTCCTTCTCTTTTTCTCTTTACACGATGGGTATTTGTGGTATGAGTGGTATGAACGTATATTGCTTCTGAGCTTGATTTGAGATTGGATAGGCTTTGATACTTGATACTTGATGATGGATTGCTTGGAGATACTTGATTTGGATTGTTATGATGGGTTCTTTGCTAAGTATGTTGCTTTCTTATTTTGCATTTGTTGATTTTGTTGATGAGAAACATGTATTATTTGTTGAATATGTGGAGTTCATTGTGAATTGATCTTGGTTATATGATTTGATGAGTACTTAGGAATCTATTACCCATGTGAGAATTTAAGCCTTATGAAATCATGCTACATCTATGCATGATAGTTTATTCTTGTGAGAATCGTTCATATGACCGTATTCTTGAACTTGGATTGGAGTCTTGTGTGAGACTTAAGATTGATTAGTTATTAGGACATGATATTAGGCCTTTATTGTTTATTTGAGTCACTTAACTAAATTTTACCTTCCCATATATTGAAATGAATCATTGGAAGCCCTTTTGAGCCTTTAAAAGTGTTTTCTTTGGCAAGCCTTGATAAAAGCCTGCATTTATCCTTTACTTGAGCCATATTGAATACTCTATTCATTAGTAGAGAGTTGAGGTGAATAAATGCTAGCTTGAATGATATGAAGAAAAGGAAGATAATTGGTTGAGCGGTATGAAAAAAGGAAAAATTATTTAATCTTGTTAGGGGTAGTGCCTGAAACCAGTACCCTGACTGCTTAGAAGGATAGTGTCCGAAATTTGTACACCTTGTACTTTGAAGAAAGGAGAAATAAAGATGTTGATGCCAGCATGAAGAAGGAAAAGTTGAATCGCAAAGATTATGAGAATAAGAAGGAGAGAAGAAGATGTTTGGTGAAAAGTAAAATTCTAAGGTAATTCTCTACTAGTGAATTAGTCACTTTATCTATATTTTCCTACCTTTACCAAAAAACCAACATTACAACAAAAAAGCAAGTCCTTTGTGATCCTAGAAATTAAGTGATTATAAGTTGATTTTGAGATCCTTGCCAAGCTTATGGTTACGCAGAAATATGAATCAAATTGAGCGTATATACTAACCCGTTAAAGTGTAAGTCTTTTATACTTGAGTGCAAGAGTAAACACTTATCCTGTGAGCTAGATGACTTAGTACTCCGAAGTTTATTATAATTGAGTGATGCTTTGCATGAATGAAATATATGATGCGAGTGATACTTGTTTTAAGTTGATAGAATTTCATGTGTAGGTATGTCTTGTATTTGACTAGATGGACTTGTGAAATTTAATGTTTGATTTTGTTGCCTCGGGACGAGCAACATGTTAGTTTTTGGTTTGATAAGTGTGTAAATTCACGTGTGTTGAGCTCTGATTCATGTGATAATGATGTAAGATTTGATCTTAAATCAAGATAAATCGAGTTGTATTGTAGAAAGTCATGAATCAGGTGTGTTTGAGTCTGTTTGAGTGAATTTTTGAAGGAAAATGGATTAAAAGTGATCGTAACCAGAGAAAGGGTGTTGAAGCACCCGGTTCGACCAAGCAGGGACGTGATTCGACTAGCTACAAAGTGGTTTGACCAGCATCCCTGGTCGAACCAGGTGAAGAGAGGTGTTAGGAGTATGGTTCGACCATGACACTGTGGTTCGACAGAGCACAGTGGTCGAACCATGATCGACTAGAAGCAAAAGTTTTCGTAGATACAGTTTGACCACGAAGCTTTGGGTTTGACCTGCCATTCGAGTCGAACCGGCTATCTGCCAGTACTATACAAGTCAATTCGACATGTGATTCGACCAGCCTTGACCAATTCGACCAGAGGTCTTGGTTGAACCGACTGGTCGAACTGATGCATTGGATACGTCCAGATCTATATTTTTATACCTTTAGTGCGAGTTTTTGCTCAAAAAGCCCATCCGAGGTCCATAAGAAGAGCTCGCAAGTATAAAAGAAAAACCCGACGTAAGAGAAAAGGGAGTTCACCACCACCTTCATTCTGCACAATATCCAAAACCCTACCACCATCTACAGAGCTATGGAGAGAGATTCTTCTGTCGAATCAAATGGGAACCAAGTGAAGATTCTAGATGGAGAGAGATGCGATGGCACCTGCATCTAGAGTTTACTTCGCATCTTAATTTATTTTATAATTTTCAAGACTATAGGTAAGAATATCTAACCACCATGATTGTTCTTCGATCAATCATGGGCTAGAACCACTTCGGTAGTTCTAGGATTTATGAATGTTTTATAAGTTAATTGAACTTTCGTGTGTATACTCCGTACAACACTACTTGTGGTGTATTTTATTAAGATTATGAGTTTTTCAATCATACTCATAGTTGTTTTGTGCATCATTAATTGTTATATAGAGTCTGAATACATATTTTGATTATTGATTGAGTGCGTTCACTGCTGAGCAGGATTACATATTATGAGAGGACTCCGAAGTTTCATTAGAACTATATTATATGAATACTTGTTAGTTGAATAATATTTGGGTTAATAAGTAGGACATAGAGTATAACTTCATAGTACCTATAAAGGGAGATCATATTGGGTTAGAGTACTAAGTGCACGGGAAATAATTGATATTGATAGTACCTAGAAAGGGAATGAATTATATCTCTAGCTCCAAAGATATTCACACGTGTCACACGCTTATTTACTTGTGTCTATAGAGTAGATTTGTACGACTTAGTAATACGTCCATACTCCACATGACAGAGTCAGATATTGATACACGGAAAAAAATTAACGAGTAAAACTAGATGGCCCGAAGGACTGTCTATCTTCTCACTTATTCACTTTCGTTCAATCTCTACTGTTATTTATTTTAATTGTTCTTTTATTTAGTAATTGATTACTTAATCATACAACTATTTTGCCATAATAGTCTTAATAAGTTAGAATATTATTGAATTGATAATAATACATCCATTGGGTTCGATAATCACTTGGTCGCTTATCAAAGCTACAATAACATCCTTCAAACTTGGGGATTAATATTGTGTGTTGAGAAAACGCTCATCACTCTCCATCTATATATGATATGACAGATAATAGTGAGCCCGATGACATAGGCATACATAGTCTCACATATAGCCCTTGTCTCTAGCTAAGGGGGTGTCCCACCCTAGTATTGCATCACTAAAAATGCATTATGGAACACCTGCTCAACTTGGAGTTGCAAACGTAATGTTACTTCATGGAGTATTTAATATGATTATGCACAGTATATAACAATATAAGAATTAAAAAAGAGTATTTAATACATGTGAGTTCTGTCTTTTAGAATGATTGATTAGTGATTTGCAGCCTAATTTTTGCTAAATTGATAATGGTTGTACCCTGCTCGGATTTATTTGTTCTGTCTGGACCATCTCCAAGCCTAGTATAGGTTGTTTTCTTTCACAAGGCTACCTTGTTTGGCCTTTCTTTAAAGCCACGTGTTTGGCTTACATTATTGACTTCGTTATTTTTATTGTACTCCTCTCCTCCTCCCCTTTCCTTTTTTATTTAAATTATAATATAATATTATCTATTGGCCTATTTTATGTTAAGTTGGAAACTGTGCAAAACTCAAAATTTTCACAATCTAATGTGTGGAGTCGTAATTTGTGGTAGAAATTTGCAAAATCATTATCAATTTTACACAATTTTCTATGTGGATCGGAATACGTATAGGACAACTTAGGTTAAGAAATGTGCAAAATTGTTGTGCAAAAATTAAGTGTAAAAGATGACTTAGGTTAAGAAATGTGCAAAACCATTGTGCAAAAATCAATTTTGTACAATTTATTAAAAAATGTGCAAAATAAAATATGCAAAACAAAATTGTACAAAAAAAATTGTGCAAACAAAATGTGCTAACACATAGAGGTATTTATAGTATCACAATATATAATTGAGTAATTATGAGTATTCTTTAAATTATGTAATTTATAGCAATTATGCATTATTTCATGTATCCCATAGTAAGTGACCCAATTGAATATTATTGAGAAATTTAATATATATTTTCATTAATTAAACCATGCATTATATATATATATATATGTATGTGTGTGTATGTCGTGACGTGGTTGATCGCTGTTTTTTTATTATATATATGCGCGGCACTATTACCACCAGAAGTTTTGCTTATGACACCCATATTGAAGACAAAAAATACATAAAATGTCAATTATATCCTTAATTTTTTAAAATCCTTAATGCTACATATTTTACTTTGTACACCCAACACACACTAAAAATTTACACTCACACAAAACACAGAGTTAAATCCATGGATTCCTTGCCAGTCACAGATTCTGATCTTTTGATGTGCACAACAACTCATTCCATCTGGTTCAGCTGCCTCATGTTCGCCATCGTCATTGCTCAACTCACCACCTTCTTCACCAAGCAAGCTTCCCCCATGACCTGATCCATTACGTCCCGCTTCCACCTACCGCTTGCCACCTTCTAGCTCTTCATCGGCCTCAACATCCTCGCCTCTGTCTTCTTCTACAACTGCCTCCTCGTCCCTTCATCTGAAGCTTCTTTGCCCACCCCTTTAGCATCACTGTGCTGCAGCGCATCAGCACCGACTTAGCCCTGTCTGTCTTAACAATAGTCATGGCTGCATTGTTCGAGTCGAGGAGGGTCTATGTTGCCGCTGAGAATGGGCTTCTGGAAAGATAAAAAATGGTGATTCCAATGGCCGTGTGGTGGTTGATCCAGCAGTACGTGTTGATGGGAGTATCAGACAAGTTCACCATGGTTGGACTTCAGAAGCTGTTCTATGATCTGATGTCGGTGGCGATGAGGAGCGTGGGCGTGGCGGCATGTATTACCGTGGCTGGAGTTGGAAGTTTCTTGAGTGGTGGGTTGATATGGGTTGTGCTGGGTGTTAGCTTTAGGGGTGGAGATGGAGGAAGTGTTGTGCATCCACTCAGTGGTAAATGTGGCGGCGGCGGTGATGCGAGATGACTTGTGTGTGTTTTGGTTTAATGGTGCTTTTTGTCTATATATTTTAATGGGTATTTCAAATGTTGGGTATAAAAAGTAATTTTTTTCTCTTTTAAATTTAAAAAATGTGTTAGGATTTTAAAATAAGGTAGGGGTATAATTTACATTTTATATGCTTTCGTTTTCAATATAGGTGCCTTAAGAAAATCACTGGGTGGCAATAGTGCCGCCATATATATATATATATATATATATATATATATATATATATATATATATATATATATATATATATATATATATATATATATATATATATATATATATACACTAGTATGAAATCTGCGTCCGCGACTTGTTAATCACTATATTTTTATATATTTTTATTATATACATATATTGGTATGAAACATGTATACTACACGGGATCATTATATTATTACTCAATTATTTGTTAATTGAATAATCATTGTCATACAATTATTTAATGAGATAGTTACTAGTAGGTACACTACATATATAAAACTTAATACTCCCTCCGTCCCGTTAAAGATGTTACATTTTTTTGACACGGAGATTAAGGAGCATAATATTTTAATGTAAAGTGAAGTGAGAGAAATAATATTTAATGTGTAGTAGATAGGTGTATTAGTTTTGTGTGTGGAGTGTATGTGGGTCCATGTGAATATGTTAATATTTTTTGTGCGGGTCTCATAGGCTTTAGTGGAATGCAACAACTTCTATGAGATAACCCAAAAAGGAAAATATCACAACTTCTGTGGGATGTAGGGAGTATTAGATACCATAACCTTAAAACATTACTCTTAACTACATTATTTCATGTTGATTGCCAATTTTACCCTAATTCTGATTAGATTCACGAAATGCAGATTTTCCCTCCAATCTCATTTCTCACCCAATTTTTGCAATTGATGGCATTTTCTCCCAAATTCGCAGGAATCGTATTCTTAGTAAATGAGATCTGAGTAAATGCACAAAGTTAAGATTATGGGAAAGTTTTGTAATGCATGAAGTCCAGATTAAAGTAAATGGGATCTGAGTAAGGAAAGTTTTCAATTCACAAATTGAAATCGCTTGTAGATTATTCTTGGTGCAATTGTCAATTGTTTGTAGAAATATTAGAGAAAACTTTTCATTTATCAAATTTAAATCGAGTGGAAATTTTACTAAATATCTTGATGGATTAAGGAAAGTTTTGAATTCTTAAACTAGAGAAGCGTGGAAAGTGAAACAAATGTGTTGATGGATTTATTTTGATTAAGGCTATAGTGGGTATTTCAACCTTTTATATTGTACCTACACTTAATTTATTTTGAGTGATGTATTTTAAAATAATTACTACTGTGTATCTTATAGTAATAATTTCTTATTCAATATTAATCACTAAAAATATCTATTTTAGCAACAGAATTTACAAACTAAACGTAATTAGCAACGGATTGCCAATAAAAATTATAATTTTCATTTATTAACGGAGTGCCAACAGATTTATTCTATTTTTACCAACGGAATAAAATCCATTGATATTTACCAACGAAATAATTATAGAAATTACCAATGAAATTACTAGCAACGGTTTACTAGTGGAATTATTTATAAATGGAATTGAATTTTCGTTGCTTAAAATTTTCCAACCACCACTTTACCAACAGACAATTAACAGCGGATTTCGTTGTTAATCCATTGATAAACCAATTTAACAATGAAATTAAGATTTTTACCAATGGAATATTCCGTTGATAAAAAATAGTTTTTTGTGAATTATTGAAATTTTCTTTATATCTATACAATTTCTGTCATCAATGTAAAGAAATTACAACAAATTATAATATTTGACTTTTGATAATGTGACATGTAGCTTAGTCATGTGTAAATATATGCATAAATATCTAACTTTTTGAAGGAATCTTTATGAACTTTTTTTTAAATGTTACTGTATCTTTACTTATCTAAACAAATGTTTCTAACTGATAAGGTGGCAGCTTGAGAGTGATTTGAGGATGAGGTTTCATTTTGTAGAATTTTTTTAACATTTTTTACTTTTCCATCTTTAATCTTTACGATGGATTATATTTTCGGTGTCATCTTCACTATTTCATTAAATCTTAGGGGCTTATTTACAAATTTTATAACCTTGCCCAAAAACTCTCAAACATACCATAATTGTTGGATTGTATACTAAAAGTCTAGCTTTTTGTATGAACAATGTTTATACAATATTTGAAATGAGATTCATGTGATCAAACGTTTGCTATAATGATGTTGTGAAAGTCCATTTACTTTATACTGTATATAATATGGTGTGCGGTGTCACACAAAAGATTACACTATCGGCTCCTTATAAAGTATAAATAGATGTTCACAACCGACTATCTATTGGTATGGTTGTAGTGTGATTTGGCATTAGTCTGTCTTGACTATAAAATTGTATTAGTGCACTTTGTGTGTATTGAGCAGGACCGTGTTGAGATCATTCAGATTATATTGACTATATAGTAGAACTTGATCTCTGTTATTATGGATGTTCGTACTCTTAATCGCTATACAATAACCTCGACACGTAAGCCAATATTTATTTCCTTGATTTATCAATGGGTGAGATTTAATTATTAAATCCATATGCTTGGTGAGTTAGGAGATGGTGCTTTCTCTATGGTGTGTTGTTGATTGTAGAAGCTCATAATGATTATAATGTAAACCCTGCAGGTGGATTTATTCCAGAATGATAATAAGGTTGAGTGGTACTACTCTCGGTAAACATATTAATTAATGGAGTTGTCAGTGACTTAATTAATTAACGGGCATTGAATCTTAAATACGGGGAGATTAACGGGCTCATAATAAGAAGGAGCCCATAACGTAATTCGGGATTAGGGTGGCAGTGCAATAATACTTCTTTAGTGGACTGATTTATTATTATTAGATTAAAGTATAAGTTTGGGCTAAACTTAGATGCTTAAACTCAATGGGAGGCCCAAACCCTAATATCTCCTCATTGTCCCTGTTTTAACCTATATATAACCAATCTAACCAGTCCGATAAACTTCATGCTGTTCAACCTCTACATCAACCCTGGTGAAAGGTAATATGATTCTACTCTTATGCTTCCATTGTAGTAAAATTACATAGAACTCTAACGGTTCATGTTAATCAAACGATCGAATGCCAACAATTGGTATCAGAGTGTAGGTTCTATGGCAAGACACATTAGGCTAGGGTTTATGTGCATATGTGATTTATTTTGAAATAGAATTGCATGTAAATAGTTAGGGTTTTGGTTTTGTGAATTGAACCACCCACTACATGTATTATCAGTATGTGTTTGTGGATCATCGTTGAAACCTATTCTTCACACCTAGTGTTCTTCATGCCTTGTGGTTTTTTAAAAACCTTATTATATACCACATATACATCACCGCATGATGGCTCATCGGCGGCGTTGAGCGGTGAAAACACGGCGGCGAGCTCCGAAAATTGATGATGATGGTGGGTTGTGACGACGACGGGAAGATTGCGATGGCGGATCTCTGGTGAAAGGCAGCGGTGATGAACATGCACGACTGATGATGATCGTTGATAAAGCTTGGTCAGGCCTGAAGTGGACACGGTGGCCTGAGCGAATAACAATCCATGGCACTAGGGTTTCGTAGAAACACCCACGGCGGATGGGGTTTGTACCCAGCTCGGATACAAACAGATCATGATCATGGCAGAATCCAAGTTGAATGTGGCTAGGGTTTGTTAAGAATCCCACGGCGATGCCATGATTGATGGTGTGACTGGTGGGTTTTCCAGATGGCATGCAACGGGGATGAGGCTTGGCAAAATTCTGAACAAGGACTAGTGGCATTTTTATCAAACATTAAAGGGTTTCCATCGGGTCTAAAGGAGATTCTAATTGGGTTCGTAGAAATTTTTGAGCGAGGCTGCAGAGTTTTTGAAAGGGTCTGCAGAAAGCTTCTAATCGGGTCCGCTGTGTTTCCGAGCGAGTTCATCTGAGTTCCAAGCGGGCATCTAGCTAAGCAGAGCTTTTTTGCTGGCGAGCGCTCAAACATGGCTGGAGGTGTGCATGAAAGAGGACTCGGCGCCGAGCTGTGCGCTCGTGTTGCCATGACATCATCGAAGTACACGTGATGGCTGGGCTCACATTCTGGGCGAGTCTTCCAGCGCTCCGGGTAGCATAGCGTGATGGCCAGGTTGGGGCACATAGAAGCTGGTGGTGGCAGGCACATGCGCGAAAGCCAGAATGGCGGAATGGTCGTCGTTGTGATGAGTGTGATCGGCATCCTTATTGCCTCCGCTGTACACTATTGCCGGCATGTTGGTTGAGGTTGTGAAAGTGATAAGTGTGTTAATTCACGAATCTTGCACCTGATTTGTGCTATTATGGAGTGTTTGAAGGATGAAATCGGTTGAAAACTAATAAATGTTGTGAAAAGGCATGAATCATGTGTTGATGGAGCTATTTGAGTGGTTTTTCGAAGGAAATCATAGTGGAAGTGTTGAATACAGAAGAAAGAAAGTCGAAGCCATCCATTTGGGAGAAGCAGGAGTTTGATTCAACCTGAAGGTGGTCAATTCGACCTGCCCTTCAGGTCGAATTGGTGACACAACTTGTACTGAAGGTGGATTCTACCACGACTGAAAGATTCGACCTGGGCATCAGGTAGAATCGAGGTCGAATCGATTGGCTGGGATGTCGATTCGACCTCGTCACGTCGATTCGACCTTGTCAGTTGGTCGAATCGAATGCCTGGGACTTACAGTAGGCTGGTTTGACGTCTGGTTCGACTTGTGGTGGTTGATTCGCCCTGTTGTGGAGGTCGAATCGATGCTCGGGAACTTACCATATCTATATTTTTACACCGTCAATGCATGTGATTACTTAAAAAGCCCATGCCAAGCCCAGCAGACGTGATTACAATTATAAAAGAAGGCTTATGCAGCATCAAAATTCATTAAAGAATTTATCATACAAGAAGATGTGGAGACGCAGAGTTGGGAGGAGAGCAATCTTCCATCATCCGGAGGGGCTGTGATAGAGGTCCGCTGGAGATTCAAGTAAGATCGGTCCAACTAACCATGATTATTCTTAGATCACTCATGGGCTAGAGTCATTTCGGTAGTTTTAGGATTATGAAAGTTTCATGAGTTAATTTATATTTTGTGTGTAAACTCCGTATAATACTACTTGTGGTTTATTTAATATAAGATTTTGCATTTTTAATCCATACTCACGGTCGTTTTGTGCAACAATAATTATTGTGTGGAATGTGAATACATAACGTGGTTATTGGTTGAGTGTGTTCAATGCTGAGCAGGGTTTTATGTTTATTTCTAAGTGAAGGGATTTCAAAGTCTTATTAGAACTATCTTATATGAATACTTGTTAATTGGATCATATTCGGATTAATAAGTAGGATAAAGAGTATAATTTCATATTACCTATAAAGGGAGATCATATCGGGTTAGAGTACTAAGTGCATGGGAAATAATTGATACTGATAGTACCTAGAAATGGGGTGAATTATATCTCTTGCTCCGAGGATATTCACACGTGCCATACACATATTTACTTGTGTTTATAGAGTGAATTTGCATGTTTTAGTGATGCGTCCATAAACCACAAGGCAGAGTCGGACACCGTCACACGTAAGTATGAATTAATAAGTGGAACTGGATGACCTGACGAACTACCTATCATCTTACTTGTTCACAACCTACTATCTCTTCTTCTTGTTATTTTACTTGTTATTTCGATTGTTATTCGTTACTTAATTCAACACCACAACCATTATAATTATCAACATAGTCATAATTTACTAGAACATATTTAAATTGATATTTATCCATCCCTTGGATTCGATATATAACTTGGTCACCTTTGAAACTACAATGATGTCCTTCATACTTCAGGATTAATTGTGTGTTGAGAAAACGCCCATCAAGTTTCTGGTGCCATTGCCGGGGATGGCTTATAATATCTTTTTGTTATTTCTAGTTTATTAGGACTATTTTTCTTGTTTTACTGTTTTAACTCTTATTCTTTTTAGGTGTATGCTCACGAGATCAAAGAAAGGTGAATTAGTACCATATAACCCTGAGATCGGAGCATCATCGAGGAAGAAGAAGAAGAAGAGTAAGAATAAGAAAGAAGAACCAACTACAGCTCTGAATTTTGGAGTTGAAGTGGATGAACCGAACTCAGAAGCGACTGAAACTGTGGTTGATTTGACAGTGAAAGCAGAGGAAGTCGACATGGCCAACGAAAGGGCCAATCCGGATAATCTGGCCATCCGCGAAGTCTTCAAGAATAATGGGGCTGGAAATTTTGGGCTTCTAGGAGCAAGGGGGCTAATGTGGATTTCGATCTTCACCTCGCTCTTATTAGCATGATAGAAAGGAACTCCTTTTCAGGAGGGTCTTTCGAGGATCCGCAACAGCATCTAAACAAGTTCTTGGGCCATGCAAGTACTCAAAAAGACACAGGAGAACATGAAGATGCTAGGAAGATTCTCTTATTTAAATTCAATGCAGTTGAATGCAGTATTTGGGAGCAATTGAAGTTGAAGTTCTTGGAGAGATACATGCCACCTTCAAAGGTGTTTAAGATGAAGCAAGACATTTACCAATTCGCTATCGGTAGTGGATAGAAGTTTCATGAAGCGTGGGACAGATTTAAGGACATGCTTCGTAAGTGTCCTCAACATGGGCTATCTAAAGCTCAATATATCAGCATATTCTACAATGGATTGGACTGTGATTCACGTGTGTTATTGGATGCTTCTTCTAATGGAGCATTTTGCTTACTAAGTCATCTGTAGAGGCCGAGAAACTTTTTGAAGATATTTCGATGAACTCGAGAAATTGAACAACTGATAGCGTTAGAGGTACTTACGACATTGGAAAAGTGACTAAGGTTAAACATGCTATGGTGAAAACAAGTAGAGAAGATGAGATCGTCTCTAGCTTGTCGAATATCAACAAGCTTCTTGAGTCACAACAAAAGCAAATTAGCGATATATCTCAGCGCGTACCAATCATGCAGCAGGAAGTTATGAATGATGGAACGATCCAAGAGGATATGGAAGAAGCAAACTATGCTATGGGCCAAAGTATTCAAGGGACAAGGTATCAAAATTAAGGCAACCGGAATAACCAAGAGAACTACAACAACCGTGGTCCCCCGGGTAATTATCAACAGCCCAGGAGGCCGGAGTTTTCATGGAGCAATCCGAACAATGCAATTCAACCTCCGATGGGTGTTGATCCGGGTGCAAAAGTTGAAGAAGGTAAGCCTGGTTTCGAGGATACGGTGAACAGGTACATGGCTAGGAATGATGCTCGAGTAGATCATCTTGAGGCCAAGTTAGAAAAGAAGATTGAAGCAAACCATGAGGATTTATCAAAGTAAGTGAAGGACCTTACATTGTTGATGGGGGAGATGACAGGTAGCATTAACAAGCTCTCTCAAACTATTGAGAAAGGGAAGCTCCCATCTCAATGTATTGAGAATCCAAAGTCCTGCAACGCTATTACATTAAGGTTTGGAACATATTATGAGGGATGGATGAGGCCGGAATCAAAATTAGAGACGTCAAGAGCTCAATTCGACCCGATTCGACCTACACCACATGTCGAATATAACAGGGGAGGTCAAATTGGCCTAATGGACGTGATCTGGAAGCAAAAGAGCCTCGATTCGACCAATGTCCAGTCAATTAGACCTGGCACTTAGGTCAAATCCAGGTCTAATCAACCCATCCGAAACACTCTGTTCTATCAGAAGCACGATTCGACCAACATCAAGTTGATTCGACCTGGCCCTTAGGTCGAATCCAGGTCGAATCCATCCATCTAGAGCACTATGTTTTATCAGAAGCCCGATTTGACCAGCAGCCTAATGATTCGACCAGACCTTCATGTTGGATTCAGGTTGAATCAGAGGGCAGAAATCATACAGTGAGTCGATTCGACCAGGGGAACTTTGATTCGACCATACCTTCAGGTCGAATATAGGTCGAATCGAATCCAGGTCGAATCAGAGAGACAAAGGGAGAATCATGTTCTAAAGATCAATTCGACCACTATATGCCCGATTCGACCAGTTCTTCAGGTCGAATCCAGGTTGAATTACCCCGTACTGCACTTGTTTCTTCAGTGAATACTCTTCATGATGTGAACATTACTCTATTGGTTCTAAATGAGCAGACTACAGAGATTCTAGCAGAGAAGAAGTGGGAAAGAGCCAAGAGGTTGAGAGCCAAGAAGGATAAAGCGAAGAAGATCGAGCGTGATAAATGGGGTATTCCCAAAACAAAGATACCTCTGTCGATTCCTTATAAGCTGGTTAAGAAGGGATTGGAAGAGAAGTTCAAGAGGTTTTCAGATATCATAAATAAGATAATCTTGAGTATTCCTTTCTCTGAGGTGATATTGGAGATGTCGTACTATGCCTGATTCCTTAAGGATATATTGTTGAAGAAGAGAAGTTTGAACGGAATTGTGACAGTGAACTTATCTGAACATTACAGCTTGATTATTCAAAGGAAGCTGCCACAGAAGATGAAGGATCCGGAAAGCTTCATTATCTTGTGTGAGATTGGAAAGGGGTCGGCACGACGAGCCTTGTGCGATCTTGGGGCAAGCATCAATTTGATGCCATTGCCTATCTTTCAAAGGCTTGGTTTGGGGGAGTTATCTCCAACAACAGTTGCTCTTCAATTAGTGGACAGGTCGATGACGTTTTCGAAGGGTATCATTGAAGACGTTCTCGTCAAAGTAGATAAATTAGTCTTTCCTGTGGATTTTCTTATACTTGATATGGAAGATGGCAAGGATAATATCCCTCTTATCTTGGGAGACCTTTCCTTGCTACTACTGGGGCCATTATTGATGTTCAAAATGGGGAGCTTAGATTGCAGATAGATAAAGAAGAGGTCCTATTCAACCATGACAAAGCAATGAAGATGCCTATGGAGTCACAATGGCATAGTATTGATGTGGTGGAAGAGATTGTGAAGGAAGATATGTCTTTGATCCTGTCTAAGGACCCTCTTGACACATGCTTGATGGAGTCTCTTATTTATCCCACTATGGAGCTTGATGATCTTTCCAATGAGGAATTTATTGAATATCTTGAAAACATACTTGCTTTGGGTGATGCCAGGAATGAATTGGAGAAATCTAAGGTTGAGAAGAAGGATGTACACAAAGGAAGAGAAGATGATGCCTACTTGAAGCCTTCTAACTTACCACCGGATACCCACAAATATGAAAGTCCTTTCTCTCGTGCTTTATTTTGTGATCAATTTTATCATGACTTTGATCTTGATGGTGATAGGAGTGATTCCGATATTGAGTGAAAGATTGACAAGAATGAGAAGAGAAAGCTTGAGAAAGGAGATTCTCCTAATCGTATGGTGCCTAAGAAAGTTAAGGTGGTAAGTGTGGATAATAAGAGGGGGAGAAAGTATTGGAAGGTAAAGATGAAAGAAGATCGCCCTCTTTGTCGGTAGTCTACATATTCTGCATTCCGTCGTGACCCTCCGACATTAAACATGAGTACCTATTGGGGGCTTTACCCTTCCGTTTTATTATTTATTTCTTTCGTGTGAGTAAGAAATTTTTATATTTGAAGTGCTTACTTATCGGCAATTACATCTCTTTGCAAACTTAGTTTCGACTATAGTTTCTACTAAGTTTGAGGGGGTGTGATGTACTTACCTCAATAAGCACCGATAGTATAATCTTTTCTTTGTAACGTTATTAGGGGAGTTAATTTTTTGCGGCATATTTAAAACTCTAACAGGTGTTTATGTTTCGATTTTGTTGGATTGTATACTTAAAGTCTAGCTTTTATGTATGAACAATCTTATAACAATTTATTTGAAATGAGAATCATATGATCGAATGATTGCATCTTATAATTTATTTATATGTTCGATGCAATAGTCCACTTACTTTATACTGTAGATAACACGCGGAAGATCATATTATCGGTTTCCTTATAAAGTATAAACAGATGCTCACAACCGAGATAGACGGGGACTCTCTATCAGGATGGTTGTAGTGTGGTTTGGTATTAACTTGTCTTGGCTATAGAATCACATTAGTGCACTTGTGTGCATTGAGCAGGACCGCTTGAGATTGTTCGACTTATACTGACTTATAGGAGAACTTGATCTCAGTTATTATGGAAGTTCGTGCTCTTAATCCCTATACAATAACCTCGACACATAGGGCAATATGTATTTCTTTGATTCATCAATGGGTGAGATTTACATATAATTAAATCAACAAAGTGGATGAGTTGGGAAGTAGTGCTGTCTCTATGGTGTGCTGTTGATTGTAGAAGGAATCCATGTCCGTCATAGGTTGATGATGTCCTCTTGAGGAGCTCATAAGGATTATCATGTAAACTCTGCAGGTGGAAAATATTCCGGCATGATAATGAGGTTGAATGGTACTACTCTTGGATGAGATATTAATTAATTGAGTTGTCAGTAACTTAAATTAATTAATGGACATTGTATATCTTAAACATGGGGAGACTAATGGGCTCATAATAAGAAGGAGCCCAAAACGTAATTTTGAGATTGGAAAGGCAGTGCAATAATAATATATTAGTAGAATATATTATTATTATTGGACTTAAGTATAAGCTTTGAGCTAAGCTTGGATACTTAAGCCCAATGGAGGCCCAACCCAATTTCTCCTCCTGGTCCCTGCTGTAGCCCATGTATATAAGTCACCTCATCTTATCTGGAACCCTAATTTATTTTATTATTCACGTGTGATGAGGGTTGAGAGCAGATTGAGGAGGTCTCGTAGATCGTCGCCCACACGACGTCGAGATCGGACTTGGGACATACGGCAGAAGATCAGAAGGTAGTTTTCTGCTGCTGTCCGCCACCTTACGAAATTTATATAAAATCGTATAGTGCTCAGAATTCAATGATCAATATACTGACGGAAAGCCGTTGAAGAGAGGATCGTCTGAGCACAAAGATCATTCAATTCAGACATTAGACGAGGAAGTTATGGCCATTCTCATGGGACTGCATAGTCTGCCAGCGAGAATCCTTCATCTTCTACATACCCTAGAGAACGGTAATCGTTTCTATGATTTATTGCTTCCGCTATGATAGAAACACATTGAACCCTAACAAGTCATGTTAACCAAATGATCCAAGCGCCAACAGGTTTTTTGTAACTTGCCTAATATTTAGTGGTGTTTTATTCCGTGTTTTGAGTTGTTTGCGGAGTTACTCAAGAATGTTAAGTTTTAGGATTGATTCTTGATTAAGTTATGCTCTATTTTGGTACATAATGTTCATTTGTTAAGCTTGAAGTGTGTAGGGGATGAAGAAAACTCGATTTTGGAGCATCAAGGAGCCCATTCGACCAAGGAGGATGGTCGAATCCAAGCTCGCAAGTCGAATTGAGGGGTACAAGTTGTCCAGTAGCCCGATTCGACCTGAGGCCTGGCAATTCGACTAGAGGTCCAGGTCAAATCGAAGTGTGCAATCTTCCAGTGAGCCGATTCGACCAACAACTCAGGTCGAATTTAGGTCGAATTGGAGACCTGAATCTTACAATGTGTTGATTCAACCTGAGGCGTGGGGACCAAGTCGAATCGATGTCGAATCAATGGAGAAAGTTATCCAGAAGGTCAATTCGACCATGATGAAGTTGATTCGACCTCATCAACAGGTCGAATCGAGGTCGAATTGGGCCAGGAAAGTGTGTTCTTAACCCCGTTGTTATGTTGCATGAGTTGGGATTGTTGAGGAGCTTGTATGATTGATTTGATATATGGGTCGATGGATTTTTGTGCATTCATATGTTCATGTGTTAATTTTCATTGATGAGAAGCATGTATAATTTGATAAGTATGTAGAGTTCTTGTAGAATTGATCTTGATTATGTGCTATGAGGAGTACTTAGGATTGTATTTACCCATGTGAGGATTTGAGCCTTTTAATTATGCTTGATCATGATAGTTTATTCTTGAGAGAATCATTCATATGAACGTATTCTAGAACTTGGCTTGGAGTCTTGTGTGAGACTTACAATGGGTGAATTGCTAGGACATGATCTTAGGCCATCTTTGATTAATTGAGTTACTTAGCCAAATTTTAAACTTCCTGTTGATTATGTATAACTTTGGTAGCCCGTTTGAGCCTTTAAAATCTTTTTCTTTGGCAAGCCGAATAAAAGAGCCTTATTTAACCTTTACTTGAGCTTTGTTTAAATACCCTATTCATTGGTAGAGAGTTGAGGTGAATAAGTGTTGAAAGAGGAAGAAGGAAGATAGAATGTGGTTGAGTAAAGTAAGAGAAGTGTATGGTTAAATCTTGCTTAGGGGTAGTGCCTGAAACTAGTACCCCGATTGCTGTTCAAAAAGGGTAGTGCCGACAATCGGTACCCGAGTTATCAAAAGAAGAATGATGTTTATGCAAGAAAGAGAAGGAAATTTAAAATTGCAAGTGCAAGAGAAGAAATTGGAGGAGAATATGTAGCCGAATGAAGAAAGCGAGAACCTCCAAGGTAACTCTCTACCAGTGTTTGAGTCACTTATCTAAATTTTCCTACTCATTCCAAAGAGCCAACATTACAACCCAAAGACAAGTCCTTTGTGATCCTAGTCATTAGTTGATTGTGAGATGATTTTTGAGACCCTTGCCAAGCTTATGGTTACGCGTTCGTATGGATTCAGTATGATCATATACACTAACCCGTTAAGTGCAATTAGCACTTGAGTGAGAGAGTAAACACTTATCTTGTGAGCTAGATAACTTAGTACTCCAAATGGTATTATGATTGAGTGATGTTTTGCATGAATGATATGTATGATGCAGGATATACTTGTTTTTAATTTGATGGAAATACGTGTGTAATATGTGTTCTACTTGGTGATCTCGTGAATTAAACATGACTCTTTGGTTTGATTGCGTTACCTCGGGACGAGCAACATGTAAGTTTGGGGTTTGATGAGTGTGTTAATTCACGAATCTTGCGCATGGATTTGTGCTATTATGGAGTATTTAAAGGATGAAATCGGTTGAAAACTGATAAATATTGTGAAAAGGCATGAATCAGGTGTTGATGGAGCTATTTGAGTGGTTTTTTGAAGGAAATCAGAGTAGAAGTGTTGAATACGGAAGAAAGGAAGTTGAAGTCATCCGTTTGGGCGAAGCAGGAGTTTGATTCTACCTGAAGGAGGTCAATTCGACCTGCCCTTCAGGTCGAATTGGTGATACAACTTGTACAGAAGGTGGATTCGACCACGACTGAAGGATTCGAGATGAGCATCAGGTCAAATCGAGGTGGAATCGATTGGTTTGGATTCCAATTCGACCTCATCACATCGATTCGACCTGGTCAGTTGGTCGAATCGAATGCCTGGGACATATAGTAGGCTGGTTCGACCTCTAGTTCGACTTGTGGTGGTTGATTCGACCTGTTGTGGAGGTCGAATCGATGCTCGGGAACTTACCATATCCATATTTTTACACCGTCAATGTGTGTGATCACTTAAAAGCCCTTGCCAAGCCCAGTAGATGTGAATATAAGTATAAAAGAAGGCTTATGCAGCATCAAAATTCATTAAAGAATCTATCATATAAGAAGACGTGGAGACGTAAAGTTGGGAGGAGAGTGATCTTCCACTATCCAGAGGGGCTGTGACAGAGTTCCGCTGGAGATTCAAGTAAGATCGGTCCAATTAACCATGATTGTTCTTAGATCAATCATGGGCTAGAGCCGCTTCGATAGTTCTAGGGTTATGAATGTTTCATGAGTTAATTTATCTTTTGTGTGTAAACTCCATACAATACTACTTGTGGTTTATTTTATATAATATTGCACGTTTTTAATCCATACTCACGGTCATTTTGTGCATCAATAATTTTTGTGTAGAGTCTGAATACATGACGTGGTTATTGGTTGAGTGCGTTCAATGCTGAGCAGGGTTTTATGTTATAATTCTAAGTGAAGGGATTCCAAAGTCTTATTAGAACTATCTTATATTAATACTTGTTAATTGAATCATATTCGGGTTAATAAGTAGGATAAAAAGTATAATTTCATAGTACCTATAAAGGAAGATCATATCGGGTTAGAGTACTAAGTGCACGGGAAATAATTGATTCTGATAGTACCTAGAAAGGGGGGTGAATTATATCTCTTGCTCCGAGGATATTCACACGTGTAATACCATATTTACTTGTATTTATAAAGTGAATTTGCATGGTTTAGGGATGCATCCATAAACCACAAAGCAGAGTCAGACACCGTCATACGAAAGTATGAATTAATAAGTGGAACTGGATGACCTGACGTACTACCTACCATCTTACTTGATCACAACCTACTATCTCTTCTTCTTGTTATTTTACTTGTTATTTCGATTGTTATACGTTACTTAATTCAACACCACAACCATTACAACTACCAACATAGTCATAAATTACTAGAACATAATTAATTTGATATTTATCCGTCCCTTGGATTCTATATATAACTTGGTCACCTTCGAAACTACAATTGATATCCTTCATACTTGAGGATTAATTGTGTGTTGAGAAAATGCCCATCAGAAAGTAGTTGCCGGTAGCCACTAGCGGCCATGCTGCCAACAGCGGACGGCGCAGATCACTTTTGCATGAAGAACGACTGGCAGCTGAGCAATAGGGGTTCCGGAGAATGGTAGTTCTCTGGCGGCAGATGCATAGCTGGATCTGTCTGTTATTCGCGGCTGTCTCCAAGCAGTTGAGGTCGTGTGTGTGAGATTTCTTGGGGCACAAGACTTCCTTCTTGTTGCGCTAGTTATTGATTTAATTGCTTAGATTGTTGATCAAGTCAACTTAATTATTGCAATTTTTTCTTATATATAACTGCTATAATTATTTTATTTGTCAATTATTGTTATACATTTGGAATCATATGCTATTTGATTTACTTCCTTAATTGTCGTAATAGGAGAATGCTAGGTTGCGAATTGTATTTGATATATATATGCATGTAAAAACCCTCTTGTTAAATAACTAAGTGGGAGATTGATTGGTTAATAAATCCCGTGGCCTCCATTGTTGATTTATTGTGTGATGCAAGTAAGCTTATGAGTCGGCTATAATGTCTTTCTCCCCAACGGATGAGTTTTATTTGTGGTTCACTGGAATAAATTCATTAAATAATTATTATTTGTAATATGATGCACATAAACTTATGAGTCGGCTATAGTGTCTTCCTCCACAACTGATGAGTTTTATTTGCGGATCACTGGTACAAATTAATAATTGATGGTTATAGGAAATTGTTTGAGCGCGTGTGGACTTCTCCAGGTGCATAAGCTTGGGTAACGTACTTAGTATCAAATAATGGTATATACTTAGGTGCAATTATTATGTATCCTCCCCAATGGAGTCACTACTGTTAAATTACATGGCTAAAGGAAAACTGACTATTAATCATTCAGTTATAAGGTTAATTATGACGTATGGAATTAATGGATAAAATATTCTCTTGCGAATGTTAGGGTTTGTATACGTCCACAGTAACGTGACATGCAAATTCACGCTGCTTGAGATGTCGGTGAATTTATTTTATATTGTTTATTGAGGGAATCAATATAAATTTTAAATTCAAAGAGTTTGATCATTATATTTATTTACTTGATACTCTGAATTTTTGAATGGTTTATTTCACTTATTATTAAGTAAAAGAAAACATACTTACTGGTCCAAAATAAATGATTGATAAGAATCTTGGTTTTGATAATTACTGCTTAGGAAAATAAAAATGTGTTCTCACTAAGGATGCCCTCTAGTGCGTATTAAAATCTCTAGTGAATAGGTGAAAGGTTCATAGAAATATGATGGTCTCATGCGACTCTTCAGATACTTGAGAAATGTAAAAAGGCAAGAGGTCATGGATAAACTTGATGAAAGAACTGGAAATACTTGGAATAGAAATTGAAGGGGAAACCTAGGTCAGTTTATTCTTCGTAATTTGCCTAGATGTTTTGAGCAAGTTCAACCGGAATTACAAGAGATTGTATATGGTGGGAAACTTCTGACAAAACATGTTGCGGAGTAAACCTAATTTCATCAAAACATGAACAAGGTAAGTATCTTATTCACTAGTAGTTGAAGCATGAATAGTAATGGTATCTACTGACACGTTATATGTAGATACCGGAATCATTAAATATTTATAACTAAGTGATGATGAGATTACTGTATACATGGGTAAAGCTGCAAGAGTAGTGGCTGTTGCAATGGAAGTTGTTTATTTATCTTATGATATGAATAAACATATGATTTTGAGAAATTATCTTTACATATGTTTCATAGAAAGAATTTAATTTCGGTTTCTATGCATTTATGGATCGATACTCTATTGCATTTAAATGACACAGTCATTATAATAAGAGATGGAGTTACAATCTGTTTTGGTACGTTTGTGATAATTTTACACTCTTAAATCATGATTATCCCACGAATGCAACAAATTGTAATTAATAATGCATCTTCTAACTTAGTAAGAGAAATGAACCTTTGGAAATGAACCAAGCATACTTTTGGCATCTAAGACTAAATCATTTTACATAAGTACGATTCGAAAGTTGATAACCGATGAACTGTAAGGTTTATTGGAAGTGAAAACTATCGAACTTGTGAGTCTTATTTGGAAGTGAATATGATAAATTGTCTCTACAAGGCAAAGGGGTTTAGAGCCATGTAAAGATTTGTTGGAAATGACTCATTCTGATTTATGCGGTCCTAAGATTATCCTGTCGAGAGGTATTTAAGAATATTTGATGATTATTGTAGAATCAAGATATATTTATTTGATGCACTGCAAATTTGAGTACTATGATTAATTCAAGAAGTGCATGGATGATGCGGTGAAGCATCATGGAAAATATATCAAGTCACTGCAATCTGATCATAGTGGCGAGCACCTCCTAGAATAGTTTAGGAGTTGTTAATCAGATGATGAGATTAAATCTCAAGTTGACTACACCAGGCAAACCCCAGCTGAATGTTGTGGCAAATAGAAGGAATAAGACTCTTATGGAAATGGTTAAATAGATGATAAGCTATTTGAAATTACTGAACTTATTTTACAGGTAAGCCCTAGAAACAGCAAGTCATATGATGATTTTCTGTTTTTGGGATATCCGAGAAAAATGAAGGGTGGTTTATTTAATAGTCCAAAAGATCAGAAAGCGATTATTAACACGAACACAAGATTTTTCAAAAGGGACTATGTAATAAATCACAAAACCATGTATGAAATGTTTTGAAAGGTGTGAGAAGAGAAACACAAGGTTTTAGTACTAATTGTACAAGAGGATATACCACAAGTAAACTGCATCGCATGTTACATCTGATACACAATTGCTATTTGTGCCTTTTCATAGTGGGAGATTTGTATTACAACCATAAAGATTTATATTTTGGAAGAGTCGTGAAGCTTGGTCTCTAGGAAAGATGAAATCGGCCCATAGACACGACGAAGCACTACAAGTTCGAAATGCGGAATCTTAGTAAGTTGCAATTAATTTTGAAATAAAATCTATGGATTCTAAATCAAATTTGGGAGTTTGTAGAACCACTAAATGGTGTAAAAGCCATTGGAAGTGGTCATGCAAAATAAAAGAGAATCTTATGGTAAGTGAAAGCCTTGGAAGCAAAGCTTGTTGCAAAAAGTTATACTAAAAAAGAAAGGGTTCGATTATGAGGAAACTTGTTCGCCGATAGCTATGCCTATGTAGATCCAAACTTTTTTATTTGTTGCTGCTCATTTTGATTATGAGGTACAACAAATAGATGTTAAGACAGCTGATGGGCATTTTCTCAACACACAAAATAATCCACAAGTATGAAGGATATCAATTGTAGTTTCGATAGGTAACCAAGTGATTATCGAACTCAAGGGACAGATTATTATCAATTTAATTATATTATAATAAACTAAAACTATGTTGGCAAATTGATTTATGTGATTAAGTAACTAAATAACAAGTAATTAAAATAGCAAAGAAAATAAATAAGCAATAGAGATAATACAACTGTGATCAAGTGAGAAATTAGGTAGTTATTCGGGTCATCCAGTTTTAGTTATTAAACTCTCTTCCATGCGTTGATGTCTGACTCTGCCTTGTGGTCTATGGACGCATCACTAAACCATGCAAATTTACTCTATAGACACAAGTAAACATGCGTATGACACATGTGAATATCCTTGGAGCAAGAGATATAATTCACCCCCTTTCTAGGTACTATCAGTATCAATTATTTCTCGTGCACTTAGTACTCTAACTCGATATGATCTCACTTTATAGGTACTATGAATTTATACTCTTTATCCTACTTATTAATCCGAATATAATTCAATTAACAAGTGTTCATATAAGATAGTTCTAATAAGACTTCAGAATCCCTTCACTTTGAATTATTACATGTAATCCTGCTTAGCAATGAACGCACTCAATCAATAACCAAGATATATATTCAGACTCTACATAACAGTTAATGATGCACAAAATGACTGTGAGTATGAATTCAAAAAGCGCAATCTTATATAAAATAGACCACAAGTAGTGTTGCACGGAGTTTACACATGAAAGACAAACTAACTCATAAAACCTTCATAACTCTAGAACTAACGAAGCGGTTCTAGCCCATGATTGATCTAGGAACAAGCATGGTGGTTGGTAGGATCTTACACATAGTCTTGAAAATTACAAGATAAATTAAAAAGCAAAGCAAACCCTAGATGCAGGTGTCGTCGCGACTCTCTCCGTCTTGAATCTTCATTTGATTCTCACTTGGTTTGACAGACGAACCTCTGGATATCGGTAGGATTTCAGTGATGAATCGATGATAAAGTGATGTGTGTCCTTTTTTCATACGAAAGCTCTTCTTTAATACAATGGTCGAGCAAGCCTTCAGTAAGTTGTTGCACATTTTGCTTGATTAAGCCTCATCTGCTTGACCAAAATGATGCCGGTCGAGCAACATCTCTTGGTCGAGCAAGCTCTCTGTACGAATCTGCATATTTTGCTCGAGTTGACCACCTTGTTTGACTAAAGTGATGTTGGTCGAACAAGACCTTGAGGTCGAACAACCTTCAAAAATTACATCAAAAATAGTGTCTTCCAATTCCGAGCCTTTTTGATCTGTTTTCCTGTACAAATACGCTCAAAAAGCCCTAACATCCTCTGATTCGTGACTTTTCCATAAACATACCGATTCGTCTCAATAAAAGACTCAATCGTACTCTATTTTCACACAAATCAAAGCCCAAAATACGTGAATTTATACTCTCATCAAACCCCCAACGTACATGTTACTCGTCTCGAGGCAACAAAAATCAAGACAGATCCAGATAGTGTAATCACGAGATCAAGCACAACCTATCCTGACACATGTAATTATATCAATTCAAAACATGCAATCCATCATACTTTTCATTCACGTAAAAACATCAATCAATCACAATAATTCTACGAATTCTAAGTCATCTAGCTCATGGGTATGTGTTTACTCTCTCTCTCTCTCAAGTGTAAAAGATGTACACTTCATGGGTTAATATAGACACTCAATTTCAATTCATATACTCGCGTAATCATAAGCTTGACAAGAGTCTCAAAAATCCATCCATAACTAAGTCAATACTAGGATCACAAAGGACTTGCATTTAGGTTATAACATTGGCTCTTTGGTAAAGTTAGGAGAATATAGATAACTAACTAAAACTTACTAGTAAAGAAGTACCTTGGAAATTTGCTTTTCAACCTCTTCCTTCTTTTCTCCTTCGTCCTTCTTATGATCACTTCAATAGATGCTTTCTCCATCTTCTCTTAGATCAACATCTTTTCTTCGTAGTAGAATACCAATTTCGATGTTCTTCAAGTATAAGGGTACCAGTTTCGGGCACTATCCTTTCTAGCATTAGGGATACCGGTTTCAGGCACTATCCCTTGAAAGATTTAACCACTTGTCTCATGATTCTTATTACACCAAATCTCTCCTTCCTATTCTTCTTCAAAACTTCATATAGTATTTATTTACCTCCACTCTTTACTAGTAATAGGTATTCAAGGCTCAAAAGGTAAACGACTACTTATCAATGGCTTGCCAAAGAAAAAGTTTAAAGACTCAAAAGGGCTTCCAATGATAATAATATAATAAGGTAGGATAAATTTGGCTAAGTGACTTAATCAACAACAACGGCCTAAGATCATTTCCTAGCATCTATCAATTATAAACTTCAAACAAGACTCCAAGCCAAGTTCTAGAATACGAGTATAAAAATGACTCTCAAGAATAAACTATCATGCTTATAGTACGATCAAAACACTCAAACCCTCACATGGTTAACAGAATCCTAAGCACTCTTCAAAGCATGTAATCAACATCAATTTTCTATGAACTCCAAGGAAAATTAGAACATGTTTGTCATCAACAAATCAACATGCATCAAAATAAGGGCACATGCATAACATGAATAATCCTCATCACTAAACAATCTAAAATAAATTCATGTAACTTCTTCCAACAATCAATCACCCAATCATCATCAATATTAAGTACATGCCATTCACACCACAAATACCAAACCTGTAAAGATAAAAGAGAATGGAGATGAGATGAAACAGACAAAGAAAAACCTGATGCTCTCTACTCCTCTGGAGTATCATCATCACTAGCACCCTCTTCATCATCTTCATCACTCATCTCCAAGCACAACCGATCTACATCTCTATGAAGAGCATTAAGCTTTCTATCCAACTCACGCTCGTCGACATGCATTCTTCCTAATCTCCTATCCATCTCAACATATTTTCTCTGCAGCGTGTTGTACCTCGTATCAAGTGCGGCATAATTTGCATTCGCCAATGCCAGCTACCTAATCGTCTCCTGCTGATTTGCATTAAGTGTGGCGAAGTGCTCATTCATTAATCGGAATTGCTCCCGATAGAACTGATCCTGAGCACACCAAAAATCTTGTTGTTGCTATGGAGGTGGCTCATAAAACTCCTGCGCATGTGGCTATGGCTGTAGAAGCTGCACCGGAGGAATACCCATATCCGAATATACAAAAGCTGGTGGCGGCTGTGGCTCTTCCTCGACAAAGTCAACTATATCTCCTATCAGGACCATGTCGTCATCTAAGACGATCCCCTGAGTGCGCATCTCAGCAAGAAATCTCCAATTTTCTCTTCCCAAACAACTCTCTGAGATTACCTTGTGCTCAGTGATATTCATCAATAAATTGTTGTCGATCCTGATGGTAATAAGATCAACAATCGACAGTAAAAATCTCAATGTACTAGGATTCTTTCCTCGGATGAACATCCAAGTATCATCTAGCCGCTCAATCAGCCCCATCCTCACACATGATGTCAGGATCAAGTCTGGATCCCCTCGGATAGGCATGTGCCTACTCAAATCGACTCTATAGTACTTAGCTATCAAGGTGATGAGCCCTCCGATGTTCACACCCTGAAATCTGTGGGTAATAAACTTGTGAAGCTGCTGGAAGATGTTCACTCCCCTCAGAACTCGCAAACAGCGTGTTACCTAAAATTCTATCCATATATGCTAACACGGGATTACGGATGAAAGTAACCTTGGAAGTTTTCAAATTATATCTCTCTCGCCTCCCCGTAATAGCTCTTCAGAAGTCATCCGGCTTGAAATCATCATGCTCCACATCCGTCTCATTCTCACAGCCAATCAATTCATTAAACTCTCAGGCCCACATCGTCTGCTCCTGCCCGCCAACCTGTATCCGAATACCATAAGGAAGGTATCGGTCTCTACGTTCTATCCTCAATGTGCATAAGACCTCCACTGTGATATGAAAATGCCCACTCGATCGAACATCAAACGAATATCGCTGATAATGTTAATCTCCATCATTGCATGATCATCCTGATACCACACCTCGTGATCTTTTATGATATTGCAGTCACAGCTCCTTCTTCTCCTCCCAATTAGCAATTTTGATATCATAATCGGATGGCCTCCTCTTCTCCATCCTCATTTTATTGACTATCTCACCCAGCAAAGGCGACTTAGGTCCCTTCCTCTTGGATGAAGAAGCAATCTCTTTTCCTACAAGAACAATACTTCAATACATACCAAAGAGATATATATACTCATCCTAAGACTAACATGAATCCTACTCAAGACTTCAAATTCGTGTGCTTCAAACAACTCAACCTCAAGTGCTCATTCAATAATAATCGAAACTATACATCAACACTTTCAATTAAGAATAATTGAAACTCTCTTAGTCTTAACACTACTCCACACAAGCATGCTTTAATGTCAAATAAACTTCAACAAAATACTAGCATGTTCATCTTCCACCCTAAATTGCACCACAACAATACTCCAATTCAATGAGCTCATGTATATAAATCAGGATTAACCTTAAGCCCATACTATACACACCATCAATTTCACAAAAATTCAACAAATCAACGTAAATCGAACCATGAAAATTCAAGTGCAATTTCGAATAAGAACTTCATCAATTCAACAATCAAATCCAACCAAAACTATGTTTAATTCACTCACCCAATCTTAACTAAGCATAATCACTATAATTCAAGAGTAAAAAGTGAGAAGAACATACCTTTGTTAGACGTGGTGTGCGCGTGGTGTTCAACGATGAAAACCCCAAAAATTCGAGTGTCTAGCCCCAAATCGGACTTGAAAGCCCTCAAATTCGGATGTGGAAGTGTGTGTAAGGGTAGATTAGAGTGTAGGGGAGAATTTAGAAAGAAGACTTACGAGTTAGAATTGGTGCTCGAGAAAAAGTGATGGGAGTATGTCGAACGAAATGAGAAACTAACCTTTTAGAACTAACTCCGGACTCCGTTCGACTTGAGTGGATTTGTCGAACAAGAGGTGTAAGTCGAGCAACTTGAATCTGTCCTTTAAAATTAGTGTTGTTCGACCTCTATTTGACCAAAATATATTAGTCGAACAAGTGCTAGAAGTCGAACAACCTGCCTAGTCGTGCCCCCTGTTCTTCTCTGTCCCGCTCGACCTTCGTACGACTCGCAGTTTTTGGTAGAGCAACCCTTGCTTGGTGGAACAAACTCTATGTAAGTTTTGCATATTTTGTTCGACCAGTGCTCGACCAAGACACCTTAGTTGAACAACATGGTCCAGGTCGAACAAGCTCTCTGGAAGATTTGCATATTTTGTTCGACTTCCGTTTCAGTTCCCAATTTAGTCAAACAACCTTGTTAAGGTCGAACAACCCTACTGGAAGAATTATGCATTTTATTTGACCATTGCTCGATCAAACAGCGTGGTCGAACAACTTCCTGGAAGTCGAACAACCTCTCGAACTCCATAAACTTTGTACTTTTCTCGTATTTCCCTGCAACAATTAAACTATAGGACAACATCAAGTATCAAGATACCAATTTCTAAGCTCGAGAACAACTTTTAGACCATATAACATCAAGTGTAACTCCGCAACGACACTTAAAAACAAAACACCACTAAACACTAGGCAAATTGCAAAAAATCGATACATCAAAACCAGTTAAAGTTTTAATATACCACAAAAAATCAACTCCCCTTAGCAAACGTCACAAAGAAAAGATTATACTCTCCGTGATATGATGAGGTAAGTACGTCACACCCCCCAAACTTAGTGGAAACTATTATGGAAACTAAGTTTGAAAAAAGATGTAATTTCCGAATAATAAGAACGTCAAATATAAATATTTCTTACTCACACCAATGAAAATAAAGCAATAAAATAGGAGAAAAAGCCCCCAACATGCGTTCTTGTTTAACGTCGTAGAGTCACGACAGTACTATTCTAGTGCAAGGTATCTTCAAAGACAACGTAAGCATCATGCGGCGACTTGTAATGCTTTAAACGATGCCTATTCGCCGCGATAATGTTCCCATCTTTGTCCATAAGCTCAAAACTCCCCCCTCCGCAGGCTCTATGGATAATGAACAGCCCCGTCCACTTTGATTTCAATTTTCTTATGAAGAGCTTCAAACGAGAGTTAAAAAGTAATACCTTATCACCTTGCTTGAACTCTTTGTATGAGATCTTTGAATCATGCCACTTCTTCATTCTCTCCTTAAATATCTCTGAATTCTTGTAAGCTCGATTCCTGAACTCATCGAACTAATTTATATTATCCATCCTAAATCCTTCACATCTTTAAGAGACAAGTTCAAACTCCTCAATGCCCAAAAAACATTATACTGAATTTCTACGGGTAAGTGGCACGGCTTCCCATAGACAATTTGATACGGTGACATATCCAACACCGTCTTATAAGCAGTTCTAAACCCCCACAAAACATCATCGTGCTTCATAGCCCAATTCTTCCTATTGGTTCGACTACCTTTTCCAAAGCTTGCTTCACTTGTCGGTTGCAGACTTCAGCTTGCCCATTCGCTTGAGGATGATTGGGTGCAGTAACCCCATGCTTGACACCATAATCCTTAAGAACCTTCTCAAGAAGCTTATTGACGAAGTGAGTACCTCCATCCTTACTAGTGCTCTAGGAACTCCATAGCGGGCAAATATATGTTTCTTCAAGAAAGATAAAATAGTCCTTGAATCATTCACGCGAGTGGGAATGGCCTCCACCCACTTAGAAACATAATCCACTGCTAAAAGGATGTAGATAAATCCATTAGATGGGAGAAAAAGCCCCATAAAATCGATCCTCCATACATCGAAAATCTCAACAACAATGCTTGGCTGAAGTGGCATCTTATCTCTCATACTTATGTTCCCCATCCTTTGACATCTATCGCATGTCGCCACATAAGTTTTACAATCTTTAAACAATGTAGGCCAATAAAGAGCAGATTGAAGTACCTTCGCTACCGTCTTTTGAGCTCCGAAGTGCCATGGTTAGGTTGTGCATGGAAAAATCAAGAACGTTCTCCATCTCCATCTCGGGCACACACCTACGGACGATAGAATCCGTACAAATCTTATAGACAAATGGATCATACCATATAAACATCTCAACATCGCGCTTGAATTTTGCTAGTTGATATCATTTGAGATCTCTTAGAATTTATCCTATGGTAATGTAATTCACATAATCCGCATACCATGGATCCATCCCTTGGGCAGCCACCACACATTCCCTTTCTGCTCTTTAAACAAACACGCCATGATCTTCTCATCAGGAAACATCTCCTCTATGTAATCGAAATAATCATCATAGTGCTCCCTTATCTCCAACTTTGAGGTAACCCGCCAAAACGTTCTCCGTACCCTTCTTATCTCGGATCTCCATATCAAACTCCTGCAGAAGAATGATCCATTTAATGATCCTTGGCTTCGTTTCCTTCTTCTCCATCAAATACCGGATCACAGAATGATCCATGTACACTATAGTCTTTATGCCAACCAAATACTATTGAAACTTATTGAATACATGCACCACAGCTAGAAACTCCTTTTTTGTCACCGTGTAGTTCTTTTGTGCAGCATCAAAAGTCTTACTCGCATAGTAAATGGTTCAAAACTTCTTGTCTCTCAACTGCCCAAGCACCACTCCAAATGTTAAGTCACTTGCATCACACATAAGTACAAACGGCTGAGTCCAATCCGGTGTGATCAAGATAGGTGCAGTAATAAGTGCCTCTTTGAAAACCTAAAAATCTGTTAGACACTCTTCATAAAAAAACAAAAGGAACATCCTTTTCAAGTAAATGAGATAAGGACTTGGAGTATTTCGAGAAGTCTTTTATGAATCTTCTATAAAAACGGCGTGTCCAAGGAAGGACCGCACTCCCTTTTCATTAGTAAATGGTGGAAGCTTCTCAATTACCACCACCTTTGCTCTATCCACCTACAATCCCTTGGCCGAAATATGATGGCCAAGAACAATCCCATCTCTAACCATGAAGTGGTACTTCTCCTAATTCAAGACAAGATTAGTTTCTTGGCATCTCTTCAAAACATTAGCAAGGTTAGATAAATAAATATCAAAGGAGGAACCAAACACAGAAAAATCATCCATAAACACCTCCATGATCTTTTCTATCAACCCATCAAATATGGTCATCATGCAACGCTGACTTGTACAGGTGCATTACATAATCCAAAAGGCATCTTTCTAAAGGCAAAAGTTCCATAAGGGCAAGTGAAAGTAGTCTTTTCTTGATCCTCGGGTGCTATCATGATCTGATTATAACCCGAGTACTCATCTAAGAAATAATAAAACTCATACCCTGCAAGAATCAAGCATTTGATCCATAAAAGGAAGGGGAAATGGTCTTTGCATGTATTTTCATTCAGTTTTCAGTAATCCATAAACACACGCCATCCCGTAGGAATCCTAGTGGCTAATGTCTCTCCATCCTCGGCTTTCACAATAGTCATGCCCCCCTTCTTAGCTACTAAATGCAATGTACTCACATGGGGACTATCACTAATATGATAAATAATCCCAGCATCTAGCCACATTAATATTTGCTTCCTAATCACTTCTTGAATAGAGGGATTCACCCTCCGCTGATTCTGTATACTACTCTTGGCCTCATCCAACAATCTTATTCTATGCATGCAATATGAAGGATTAATGCCTTTTAAATCATCAAAAGACAAGCCAATTGCATACTTATACTTCCTAAGCACATCTAACAATTCCTCAAGTTGATCATCATCAAGGGAAGAAGACACAATTACCGGATATTTCTCACTGACACCTAGATAGGCATATTTCAAGTGTCCCTGTAGCAGTTTCAACTTCTCTTTCTTCTCTTCTTGAGGTGCGCTGTCTCTATCCAACGGCAAGTATTTCCTAGTCCACTTTACCTCTTCAAACTTGGTCCTTTTTGACTCATACCTGTCATCACCCAAAGCAAGTAAATTTTCAAGGAAATCAATGCATACCTCGTTGGAGAGTTCTTCTAGCTCCGTGGTGGGAAAAGTAAGAGACTCCGCCAAGCATGTCTCAAGAGGACCCTTTGAAAGGATCAAGGACATATCTTCCTTCACGATTTCCTCCACCACGTCTATACTATGACATTGTGTCTCTATCGGCATCTTCATTTCTTTGTCAAGGTTAAATAAGATCTCTTCTTTATCCATCCTCAGTCGTAGCTTACTCTTTTGCACGTCAATCATAGCTCCCACAGTCGCAAGGAAAGGTCTCCCTAAATTAGAAGGATATTATCCTTGTCATCTTCCATCTCAAGCACAAGAAAGTCCACAGGAAAGACAAGCTTCTCTACTTTGATAAGAACGTCTTCAATAACACCCTTTGGAAAGGTCATAGACTTATCCACCAATTGTAGAGCCACCGATGTGGGAGTTAACCCCCCAAACCAAGTCTTTTAAAAATGGACAAAGGCATCAAATTAATGCTTGCCCCAAGATCGCACAAGGCTCGTCGTGCCAGCCCCTTTCCAATTTCACACAAAATAGTGAAGCTTCCCAGATCTTCAACTTAGCTAGCAGCTTCCTTATATGATCGAACTGCAATTCTCCAACAGATTCACTGTTTCAATTCCGTTCAAGCTTCAATTCTTCAAAAGTATATCCTTAAGAATATGGGCACAATATGGTATCTCCAAGATCGTTTTGGAGAAAGGAATGTTCAAGCTTATCTTGTTTATAATGTCTGAAAACCTCTTGAACTTTTCTTCCAATTCCTTTTTGACAAGCTTAAAAGGTAACGGTGGAGGTATCTTTGTTTTGGGAATCCTCCATTCATCACGTTCAACCTTCTCCGGTTTATCCTTTTCGGCTCTCAATCTCTTGGCTCTTTCCCACTTCTTCTCTACTGTAACCTTAGTGTTCTGCTCTTGAGATACTACCATTATGTTCTGATCAACGGGTGTAGCATTCGGGATCAAATCAAACTCTGGACTAAGCTGCTCAACTTCTGTTCGACCTAGCTAGTTTGTTCAAATAGATTGGGGTTGGTCGAATAAAATGGCTGATAGCGAACTTGTTCCTTCAAGTTTTGCTCGACTACCGTTCGACCATGATGATCTGGTCGAACTGCACTATCTTGGTTGAACAACTTTTCAGATCGAGAAATCCCATTCTCCAGGTGTTGTTCGACCTCCGTTCGACTAAGATGGTCTGGTTGAATGGGATGGCATTGGTCGAACGGCGAGTCTGAAAATAGTGTTGTAATTTTATTTCTTCGAAGTCTGCTCGACCTCTGTTCGACCAGCAGAACTAGTCGAACAACTGAAGTTTAGTCGAGCAACTCTCCTACTTCTTTCGTTTTTGCTCGTCGGCATCATCGGACTTCGTACTGCGTTTCTAACCTCAATGTGATAGCATGGCAAGACTTTGGACTTTCAATACTTTGAGATGGGAACTTTCCCTTCTCAATAGTTTGAGTCGATTTGTTTACGTTTTCGGCCATCTCTCCTATCAACAACGCAAGATCTTTCACTTGTTTAAACAAATCCTCATGATTAGCATCAATCTTCTTCTCCTACTTGGCCTCAAGACGATCCACTCTTGCATCATTCCTTGCCATGTACATGTTCACCATATCCTCGAAACCCGATTTCCCTTCTTCTACTTTAGCACCCGGATCAACACCAATAGGAGGTTGCAATGCATTGTTGGGATTACACCACGAAAACTCCAGCCTCCTCGATTGTTGATAATTACACTGTGGACCACGATTGTTGTTGTTCCCTTGATAATTTCAGTTTCCTTGATTTTGGAACCTCGTTCCTTGAATACTTTGACCCATGGCATAGTTTGCTTCCTTGATCTCCTCTTGGCTAGCTCCTTCATAGCCACCATCCTGCTGCATCATTGGTACTCTCTGAGATATATCCGTAATTTACTTTTGTTGAGACTTGAGTAACTTGTTGATATTAGCCAAGATAGAGACGATCCCATCATCTCTTCCCGACTTCACCATAGTATGCTCAACCTGTGTCACTTTACCAAGAACATAAGTACCTCTCACTCTATCAGTTGGCTAATCTTTTGAATTCATCGAAATATCCTCAAAAAGCTTCTCAACCTCAATGGGTGACTTCGTCAGTAATGCTCTATTAGATGAAGCATCAAATAACACACGAGAATCACAATCCAACCCATTGTAGAAAATACTGATATATTGAGCTTTAGATAGCCCATGTTGTGGACACTTTCGAAGCATGTCCTTGAATCTATCCCAAGCTTCATGAAACTTCTCATTACCATGGATATCAAATTGATTGATTTCTTGCTTTATCTTGAACACCTTCGAAGGTGGCATGTATCACTCCAAGAATTTTACTTTCAACTTCTCGCAGGTATCACATTCAGCAGTATTAAGATTATCGTACTAATCTCTTGCTTTTTCATTCAGCGAGAACTTAAATAAGATGATCTTCCTCACATCCTCATGAGCTCCTGCATCTTTTTGTGTACTTGCATACCCAAGGAACTTATTTAGATATTGCTAGGGATCTTCAAAGGTTCCGCCAGAGAAGGGACTCCTTTCAATCATGGTGAAAAGAGCAGGGTGTAGATCAAAATCGGCTCCGGCCCCTCTTGCTCCTAACAGCCCCGCATTGCCTCCTCCATTGTTCTTAAAGACTTCACAGATGGCGAGTGTATTGGGATTTTCCGCCATGTTGACTGCTTCTGCTTCCAAGTTGAGTTCAGTTGCAGCTTCAGCTACTTGTGGAATTAGCTCTCTAACGTCAACTACTTGATCAATAGTATCGGTTGGCTCCTTATTTTTATTCTTGTTCTTCTTCTTCTTAGTGTTCCTTTTCTTCGCGGATGCCTCTGGTTCTGGATCAAAAGATTCTAGATTAGTTCCCTTCGATCTAGTGTGCATACACCTAAGAGAAATTCAAAGTTAGAAAGAAAAGAAAACAAGAATAAAATAGTCCTAATTAAACTAGAAATAATGGATTAATAATTAAGTCGTCCCCGGAAACGGCACCAAGAACTTGATGGGCATTTTTTCAACACACAAAATAATCCCCAAGTATGAAGGATATCAATTGTAGTTTCGATAGGTGACCAAGTGATTATTGAACCAAGGGACGGATTATGATCAATTTAATTATATTCTAATAAACTAAGATTATGTTGGCAAATTGATTTATGTGATTAAGTAACTAAATAACAAGTAATTAAAATAGCAAAGAAAATAAATAAGTAATAGAGATAATACAACTGTAATCAAGTGAGAAATTAGGTAGTTCTTCGGGTCATCCAGTTTTACTTATTAAACTCTCTTTCATGCGTTGATGTCCGACTCTGCCTTGTGGTTTATGGACGCATCATTAAACCATGCAAATTCACTCTATAGACACAAGTAACATGCGTATGACATGTGTGAATATCCTCAGAGCAAGAGATATAATTTACCCCCCTTTCTAGGTACTATCAGTATCAATTATCTCTCATGCACTTAGTACTCTAACTCAATATGATCTCCTTTTATAGGTACTATGAAATTATATTCTTTATCCTACTTATTAACCCGAATATAATTCAACTAACAAGTATTCATATAAGATAGTTCTAATAAGACTTTGGAATCCCTTCACTTAGAATTATAATATGTAATCTTGCTCACCAAGATATGTATTCAGACTCTACATAACAATTAATGATGCACAAAACGACTGTGAGTTGGAATTCGAAAAGCGCAATCTTATATAAAATAAACCACAAGTAGTATTGTATAAAGTTTACACATAAAAGACAAACTAACTCATAAAATCTTCATAACCCTAGAATTATCGAAGCGGTTCTAGCTCATGATTGATCTAGGAACAATCATGGTGGTTTATAGGATCTTACCCATAGTCTTGAAAATTACAAGATAAATTAAGAAGCAAAGAAAATCCTAGATGCGGGTGCCATCGTGACTCTCTCCGTCTTGAATCTTCACTTGGTTCTTACTTGGATCGACAGACGAACCTCCAGATGGCGGTAGGGTTTCGGTGATGAATCGATGATGAAGTGATATGGGTCCATTTTCTCCGGTGAAAGCTCTTCTCTTATACTCATGGAACCTTTTTACGGGCTTAGGATGGGCTTTTGCTTGAGGCACACGTCAAACTTGTTAAAAGAAATCAGAAATTTCCAAAAATAGAAGTAGCGAGAATCCGTTCTACCACGTCGTGACTGGAGGAGCAAGGCTTCCTGGTCGACCAAGCCTTTTATAAGTTTTTGCATATGTTGCTTGTCTAAGCCTTATCTGCTCGACCAAGATGATGCTGGTCGAGCAACATCTCTTGGTCGAGCAAGCTCTCTGTACGAATCTGCATATTTCGATCGACTTGACCACCTTGTTCGACTAAAGTGATGCTGGTCGAACAAGGCCTTGAGGTCGAACAACCTTTGAAAATTGCCTCAAAAATTGTGTCTTCCAATTCCAAGCCCTTTTGATCTGTTTTCCTGTACAAATACGCTCAAAAAGCCCTATCATCCTCTGATTCGTGAATTTTCCATAAACATACCAATTCATCTAAATAAAAGACTCAATCATACTCAATTTCCACATAAATCAAAGCCCAAAATACGTGAATTTACACTCTCATCAACAGCATTCTTGATTGGAAGTCTTGAAGAAAACATCTATGTAAAGCAACTAGAGGGATTCATTGCAAAGGACTAAGAGCATTTTGAATGTAAGCTAAAAAGTATCCATCGATGGACTAAAGCAAGCTTCAAGATCATGGAACATTCGTTTTGATTAGGAAATCCTGTCATATGGATTTAATCAATGCTCGAATGGGTCTTGTGTGAAAAGAGTGACGAAAATGTGGTGGTATTTTTTGTATGTGCGTAGATGGTATCTTGCTCATTGGAGACAATGAAAGAGTATTATCGGGTGTATATGTCTGGTTGATAAAGCAGTATGAAATGAAGGACTTAAGAGAAGCAAAATATAATCTTACGATCTTGATGTTAAGGATCGCGAGAAAGGAATTGTGCTTATCTCAAGCCTCAATAAATGATATAATCCTTACTCGTTTTAGCATGTGACTTTATCTAAGGATATGTGTTTAAGACACAAAAGAAGATAAAATAGATAAAGGTGGTTCCCTATGCTACGGCAATAAGGAAAATTAATTTATGGAATGCTATGCACGAGATTGAATATCTGTTTTGTCAATGGCATAGACAGTGAGTATCAAGTTAACCAGGAACAAGAATGTTGAACTGCGGTAAGACGTATTTGAAGTGCCTGAGAAGGACAGGAGTAAATCCAACTCAAGGTTATGTGTTTAAATTGGGAAGTAGATCCATTGTATGGAGGAATTTTATATAGAAATATATTTCGAATTTTGTGTAGCCATATTGTAGTAGGGATGACCAATTAAAATAATTTATCGAACCACAGGGAGGTCGGCACTAGAGCTTAAGCGAGATCACGCTTATTGCAATTTTATAGAGACGAATCATCAATGGGTAGTTTGATCAAACAAGAAATTAAATCAATCAAAGCAAGCAATGATTAGCAAACAAGATAGATGGATGAAAAGTGGTTTTTCAAATTGAGTAAAAGTGAGATTAACAATAAATAAGAAGTGGAAATCCTAGGATAAATGCATCGAATTCACATGAATCATGGATTAAATACTAAGGGCCAACACTAAGATCACCTAAACTCTCTCTCAAGATGGATAGGATATGGTTTTAAACATAGCTCAATGAGTTGGTTCTCACTCAAACAATTCCAACTAGGTACTAAGCTTGAAATGAGAGTCCCTTCACACGATTAATCAACCTCTCGATCAAACCAATCATATGTTCTATCAAAGGGTTCTAAACTCTAAAGGATTTCTCGATCTCTTTACAATTTATAATGCACATGAAGTGTTTGATGAAATGATTCACTCAATTATCCTAAGCACATAATTGATTTCTCAATCTAATCACATATTTAGAACAACTAAACACACAAATCATCAATACAAATCAAGCAATTAATAATCAATGATAAAAACCATATATCCAATAAACATATGAATTCAAATACACAAATCCCAAAATTATCCAACAACTCTCATGTTGCTAATCTCACAAGGGAGATTAGCATACCATATTCATAAAGAAATTAACATAGATAATTAAATCCTTACAAATCATGATAAAACTATGAGGTTTAATACAAAGATTGAATGGAAACTCCCTTGATTTATCTTCAATGGTGATCTACTTCCCTTCTTTGGACTTTTCTCTCTTCCTTGATCCTTTTCCTTCACTTGGATGTAGAAATTGATGGTGGGATGATGGTAGATCCAAAGAATGAAGAATTGATGAAGATAATGGTGTGGAATGGAAGAAATGGTGTGTGATGTGTGTGAAACAGGGAAACCCTCGGCCAATTCTCATCCAATATTGAATTATTGAGTATTTATACCCCTTGAGAAGCTTCTAGAAGGTTCTAGAATTTTTATCAGCTTTCACACAACATGAGTCGTGCTCTGTAACATGGCCACAAGGTGGCCGTATTGGGTGAATTGATGTCGCTGCACGATCAAGACTTACAGGGCCGTGTTACGCAACACGGTTTGTGTGCTGCAACACGGATCGTGTGCTGTAACATGGGCACAGAGTGGTCGTGTTGGATGAATTGATGATGGCACATGGCCACTTCTTACAGGGTCGTGTTCCATACACGGCCCGTGTTAGTGCATGTCCCTGTTTCCTTCACTGTTTTAGCTCGTTTTCCCTCGTTTCAACTCCGAATTGAGTTCTGCTTTTTCGTATGTCTTCCCTCATTCATACACATTTCAATAAAAATACAAAACACAACCAAATAATATATGAAATATGGATAAAATACTACGAAAATGGATATAAAAAGATACTAAAATCTATGTGAAAATATCATCATCACACTCTCAAACTTAAAGTGTTGTGCGTTCCCGCACAACGAAAATGATAAACCAATGAGTGAGATTTTCATCTAGAAAAAGACTAAACGAATATAAGCAATAACACTTTAATAATAATAAGAACTACAAATCATGCTAAGTCATCTTACAACATTAAATTCATGACATGCAAAAAATATTAACAAATTCAATCAAAAGAGAATAAAAGTGTAATATAGTCCCTTTTTAGTACAAGCCTCATATAGGTTATAAATGTCACTCAACACTCTTTAAAGTGGTAAAACAACACTGATCAATCGATTGGCTCGACTCGCTATAAGATTGCTCGTGGACTACATTCACAAACCACCAAAGTTTCCATTAGTGGTCAAAAAGGTCTTTAATTAAGGATGTAATGATAGGCTCTTTGATATGGTAGGGAGAATTTAGGTAAGAGTGACTCATCATGTGTAAGTAATCGAAGAGGTAGCTACTTTCTTCTATTCCTTAACAATTTCTTTCTTCCTTTCTTTTCTTTAATGATCACAAGCACTAATCATCAACTTTCCTTAAATTGAGCTTTTTTTAATGCATGCTTCTTTCTTTGGTTTTTTATTTTCTTGAGCATCTTGTTATTGCTTTGCTCATTTTTCTTGTTTTGAGGTTGCATGTTCACTCTTGGTTTTACTCTTTTCATCCTTTTTTCTTACTTATTTACCATTTCCTTTCTTCGTTTTGCTTTCTCATCAAACCTTTCTAACTACCATATCCTCAATTACTCATACAAAAGGGTAAATATATAAGGCTCATGTGGGTAATCAAGGCTTGTAATGTGCTAAATTCACAATAAAATGGCTTTAAGACTCAAAGTGGTTGACTAGGGATGATGTTCATGGTAGGAAAATATTTTTACAATGACTATAAATGACAAGGATGGCCTTAGATCATTTTACTAATCTCCACAAATCGGGCTCGTTCCTATAGTCCTTGAGCAAGTTCTAGCTTATCAAAACTCAATCGATCCACTCATGAAGAAAAATATCATGTATGCACAGTTGAGGCTCAAATGCTCACAAGCTTGTGCTCGGACCTTAAGGACTTATTACACCACATCCATCTTAAAATTGAACAAATTAAATAAAACATGTCACAATTCAAAAGTGTAGAGATTCTTAATCATAACTTGTCATCATTTATCATAACAACATGTCATCACTCATATTCAAAAATGACTCACGGCATCCATAAACAAACTACCAAACATACCAAGACAAAAATAAGAAAACACTCAAAACATAAAATAAAGACTCAACAAACAAGAAACAAAACAACAACACATAACATGCAAGAATAAAAATCACCATCATTAACAACAAAGCACACATTCTATATCATCCATGACAATTAAGCTCACAATCATCCCAACCTTTGATTGAAAAGTAAACTTCCCAAAAACATAACACATAAAGTAGCATGCTAATCCATTCAATCCAAATCAAAATCAATTATAAGTGATAAGGTGTAGAGTACTCCCTCAATAGGCATTTGGTAAGGAAAGCGTTCGCTCCAAGCTCCATTCGTGCTTCCAATACCCTTCATTCATACTCAAAAACTCATATAACTCCATTAGCTCAACAATTGCATTAAAAATATGGACTATCATGCAATTCAACACAACCAATCATACCAAAATCCAACCAAACTCATGAGAAAAATTTTAAAATTGACCAATTTTACAAAAAGACCTATCATCATCAATATAACATCATATCAAGCACACTCAAATGGTTAGTCACACCACACACTCTCCCCCCAAACTTAAACTGAACTAAGATGTGAGAATTAAGTTTGCAAAAAGTGGTAGGACTTACCCTAGTAGTTTCATCAATGATCTTCTTGTAGAGAAGCATTCGCATCCACACAACTCAAGCTATGTTTACCACGCACTAGCCCCCCAAACTTAACTCGAGACAAGAGTAAAGAATTAAGTTTGCAAAAGTGGTGACATACTTACTCATATCCATGAAGCACTTCTCTTTTCTTCAATAAGTCTTCTTCTCATGAGCAGAATCCACCTACGAGACCAAAATTAAAAAAAAAACAAGCGTCAAAATATAAAAAGAATGGGTTACCTCCCATTTAGCGCTAAGTTTAACGTCTTCAAGCCGGATAGAATTTTACGATCATTGGACCAAAGGATGATCCATCTCATTCTCTCCGCGCATCTTCACTTTGAACATTTGCTTAGCCCTCTTCTTGTCAACAAGCTCCACTTCACCATTCTTACTCACGAGAATCAAATCATCATCAAGAAGAGCTTCTAGTGGACTTTTTCTTTCTCCTTTATCAACATCACAAGAAGACAAGTTAGCATTTGACAATTTCATATAATCGTGAAGAAAGGAATTTAAGTTGTCAAAGAGAAGAGAATCATGATCCATTAGATCATCCGGAGGCTTTGTATAAGACTTGGTTCTTTTTTCCTTATTGCACAAGAATGTGACTCTTTTTCCTTTTGAACTTAAGGATCACTCTTCTCTTCCAACATCAATCTTTGCTCTTCCGGTAGCTAGAAATGGCCTTACCTAAATGAGTGGAACTCAAGGATCCACCTTTACTTCTAACACCATGAAATCAACCGGGAAAGCTAGCCCCTTCACTTTCACCTCAACGTCTTCAACAATCCCTAATGGCTTCACAACTTCTCCATTTACTACTTCAAGATGGATAGTAGTAGGCTTTAGCTCTCCAATTTCAAGGTCTTTGAACGTGGCATGAGACATCACGTTACGCTTGCCCCTAAGTCACACAGTGCATCAAGAGTGTCTTCCCTTTAAAATCACAAGGAATGATGAACTTTCCCGGATCACCAACCTTTGTAGGCCCCCTTTTTTGCATTGACTCACTTGTTTCGAATGACTCTTCTTTGTTTTTCTCCTCATACTTCTTCTTAAGATTCTTTACATGTTCCTCACACTCCTTTTTCTTCTCCTCCTTTACAAACATTTATGGATAGGAAATAGGAAATGGAGTGATCGGAATACCCCAATAATTACGTTTGTACTCCTCTTCTTTCACCTTCTCCTTCACTTTCTTTTCCTCTTGCACCCTTTTCCACTTAGGTATCCATTTAGGCCCCTCTCTTCTTTCTTAGCTATCTCTTCATTTTCATCACCGACCTTGCTTTCCACCAACCCTTCTTCAATTTTTCGTTCCTTTTCCATATCAACAAACAAACATTGAGCTTTTGGATTATCCTCGGTTGTGGCCGGAAACTTCCCATTTTGTTGAGCACTCAAAGTACTTGCAATTTGTCCAACATTGTACTCCAAAGCTTTAAGCCTTTTTCATTTTCTTCTTCTACCTTTTTCAATGCTTCATCTCGAGCTTTATTTGATGCCAACAATTATTCAAGTAGCTCATCGATCGATGCTTGTCCCTCGTTATTTGGTGTCTTAGCCCCCGGTTGATACCCCAGAGGATACGCAACCGCATTGCTCGGATTAGAGTAGGAAAAGTTACCTTGCCTTTGTTGTTGTTGTGGGTATGAGCTTCCACTACTTTGACCATTAAAGCCTCCTTGCCTTGGTGGATAGTTCCCTTGACTTTAGTTGAAATTACCTTGGTAATTGTTTTGATAATTCCCTTGGTAGTTTCTTCCTTGCATGTATTGCACATCTTCCACTGTGGTATTGAGTTGGCCCATTGTTCTCCACTCACAATATTCGGAGGTAGCACACCTTGATCGACTTGTAGCCCCTCTACCATATTAGCTCCTTGATTATTCACACATTCGTTCAAGCTCATTTGTTTTATAACCTCCGCCACTATCTTTTCCATGCTTGGCGGACTTTGATCAACACTAACACTCTTCATACTAAATTGTTGCCCTTGATCAAAACTCTCAAATCCATAGCATCCACTAACCCTCTCCGATGGCCATTGATACACATTTGTAGCTATCTCATCAAATATCCTTATGGCCCTTTCCAGAGTTACACCAAGTATGGATCCACCCGCGGAAGTATCAACAAGCACTCTTTGCCCATTCACAAGTCCTTGATAGAAAAATCCAACTTGTTGATTATCCGGGAATCCATGTTGTGGATACTTACGTAGCATATCCTTAAACCTTTCCCACGCTTCATAAAAGCTCTCTTGAGGCATTTGCTTGAATTGAGTAATCAAGCTCTTGATTTGAAACGTCTTAAAAGGTGGAAAATACTTGTTCAAAAACATTTGCATAAGTTCATCCCAAGTGTTGCACGTACCGGGAGTAATAGTGGAGAGCCATGTTCAAGCTCTATCTCTCAATGAAAACAAAAACAACCTCATCTTAATACAATCCTCACTCACCCCATTCATCATCACGGTGTTGGGAATCTCCACAAATTGAGCTAAATGAGCATTAGGATCTTCATTCGGGGTTCCACTAAAATGTTGCTCTCTCACCATAGAAATCAAGCCCGCTTTAATTTCAAAGTTGATGGCGTTGATTGGTGGAGCCATCATGTGTAGCACGGCCCTCGGCATAAATAAATCTCGAATCACCCTTTGATCATTTTGCATTCCATGTTGCACCGGAGGTGGTGTTGGTAGTATATAAGCTTGTTGTGGAGGAGCATAAGCTTGATGAAAGCCTTGTTGCCTTAAAACTTGTTCCACCATTTGTTGAAGCAAAGCTTGGTTGTTGAAAGCTCCATGATTTTGATAGGCATGTTGATGAAGATTTGTATTGAATTGAGGTGCGTTGTCTTGCACGTTCACCTCTCGTCCTCCTTCACCATCATGCTCTATCTCCACACGATTATCTTCTTGAAAGTTCTCCATTAACTCACTATTTTTGGATTTGTTCTCCTTTCTTCTTCTTCTCAACGTATGCTCAATCTCCCAATCAATAGGTTCTACTTGTTTCTCCTTGGATCTTGTTTGCATACACCTTCAAAGCAAAAGAAGTTAGAACAAGGTTTTCAAAAGAAAATACAAGTAAATAAATAAAATAAAAAAAATGTCTCTATTAAGATTACTCAAAATGATCCTTCTGCAAGCTACTAGCAACCGTTGCCTCCCCGGCAACGGCGCCATTTGTTTAGCCATTTTGTAGTAGGAATGACTAATTAAAATAATTTATCGAACCACATGGAGATCGGCGCTAGAGCTTAAGCGAGATCACGTTTATCACAATTTTATAGAGACTAATCATTAATGGGTAGTTTGATCAAACAAGAAATTAAATCAATCAAAGCAAGCAAGCAAGCAATGATTAGCAAACAAGATAGATGGATGAAAAGTGATTTTCCAAATTAAGTAAAAGTGAGATTAACAACAATTAAGAAGTGGAAATCCTAGGATAAATGCATCGAATTCACATGAATCATGGATTAAAGACTAAGGGTCAACACTAAGATCACCTAAACTCCCTCTCATGATGGATAGGATATGGTTCTAAACATAGCTCAATGAGTTGGTTCTCACTCAAATAATTCCAACTAGGTACTAAGCTTGAAATGAGAGTCCCTTCACACGATTAATCAACCTCTCGATCAAACCTATCATATGTTCTATCAAAGGGTTCTAAACTCTAAAGGATTTCTCAATCTTTTTACAATTTATAATGCACATAAAGTGTTTGATGAAATGATTCTCTCAATTATCCTTAGCACATAATTGATTTCTCAATCTAATCACATATTTAGACCAACTAAACACACAAATCATCAATACAAATCAAGCAATTAATAATCAATGATAGAAAACCATAGATCCAATCAACATATGAATTCAAATATACAAATCCCAAAATTATCCAACAACTCTCATGTTGTTAATCTCACAATGGAGATTAGCCTACCATATTCATAAAGAAATTAACATAGACAATTAAATCCCTACAAATCATGATAAAACTATGAGGTTTAATACAAAGATTGAATGGAAACTCCCTTGATCTATCTTCAATGGTGATCTCCTTCCCTTCTTTGCACTTTCCTCTCTTCCTTGATCATTTTCCTTCACTTGGATGTAGAAATTGATGGTGGGATGATGATAGATCCAAAGGATGAAGAATGGATGAAGATGATGGTGTGGAATGGAAGAAATTATATGTGATGTGTGTGAAACAGGGAAACCCTCGGCCAATTCTCATCAAATGTTGAATTATTGGGTATTTATACCCCTTGGGAAGCTTCTAGAAGATTCTGGAATTTTTAGCAGCTTTTCAATAAAAATACAAAACACAACCAAATAACACATGAAATACGGATAAAATACTACGGAAATGGACATAAAAAGACACTAAAATCTAGGTGAAAATATCACTCATCAGATTCCACCATGGAAAAATGATGATATTGGAGCCTTGCGGCAGCCAAAATATCTGTATGGTTTTAGAAACTTCGTAATGGACTTAAAAATGATTCTAAGTTTGCCCAAGGTCATCATAATTTATTGTGATAAGAATGGTGCAGTTGCAAACTTGAAGGAATCACGAGTCTATAAAACAATTAAACACATTGAGAGCAAGTATTACTTGATACGAGAAATTGTATGATGAGGGAAAGGTTGTTGTCTCCTAGATTACATCGGATTATAACCTAATAAATCTTTTTACAAGGACCTTAAGGAGAAAGCTTTTGATGGTCATATAGTGGGAGTGGTAATCAGATGTATGGCAGCGAATATGACAACATAATATTTTAGTATAAGTGGGAGATTGTTGGATTGTATACTAAAAGTCTAGCTTTATATATGAACAATGTTTAGACAATATTTGAAATGAGATTTATGTGATCAAATGTCTGGAATAATGATGTTGCAAAAGTCTATTTACTTTATACTGTAGATAATGTGGTGTGAGGCGTCACATGAAAGATCATATTATCGGCTCTTTATAAAGTATAAACAGATGTTCATAATCGAGATAGACGGGGATTATTTATCGGTATGGTTGTAGTATGATTTATCATTAGTCTATCTTGACTATAAAATTGTACTAGTGCTCTTTGTGTGTATTGTGCAGGACCGCGTTGAGATCATTCGGTTTACACTGACTATAAAATAGAACTTGATCTCTGTTATTACGGATGTTCGTACTCTTAATCCATATACAATAATCTCAAAACGTAAGCCAGTATTTATTTTCTTGATTCATCAATGGGTGAGATTTAATTATTAAATCAATATGCTTGGTAAGTTAAGAGATGATGCTGTCTCTATGGTGTGCTGTTGATTGTAGAAGGAATCTGTGTCCTAACGAAACTGGTTGATGATGTCCCCGTGAGGAGCTCATAATGATTATCATGTAAACCCTGCAGGTGGATTTATTCCGGCATGATAATAAGGTTGCGTGGTACTACTCTCAGTAAATATATTAATTAATGGAGTTGTCAGTGACTTAATTAATTAATGGGCATTGAATCTTAAACACGGGAAGATTAACGGGCTCATAATAAGAAGGAACCCATAACATAATTTGGGATTAAGGTGGCAGTGCAATAATACTTCTTTAGTGGAGTGATTTATTATTATTGGACTTAAGTATAAGTTTTGGGCTAAACTTGGATGCTTAAACTCAATGGGAGGCCCAAACCCTAATTTCTCCTCCTGGTCTCTGTTGTAGCCTATATATAGCCAATCTCAGCAGTCCGGTAAACTTAATTCACACGCCTAAAAATCATGAGTTTGAGGAGAACTACAGATTGAGTTCGTCTTGTAGATCGTTGCCGACACAATGTCAAGATGTGGCCTAGGAATAAAACATAAGATTAGAAGGTCGTTAGTTCGTGTTGTTCAACCTCTACATCAACCCTGGTGAAAGGTAATACGATTCTACTCTTATATTTCTGCTGCAGTAGAATTGCATGGAACCCTAATGGTTCATGTTAACAAAATGATTGAATGTCAACACTAATATCATCAAAACAAGCAGCTGCTCTCTCTCTGATGAATCACGGAAAGCAACATGTGAAAACCTAGGTATGGTTTGATTGTATTCCATTCAAGTCACTAACAGTTTTTTTAATTTTATTTTACACACACCCCCTAAAATTCCAAAAAAGTCCTTTTAAAATTAAAATCATACACACCCCATTTAAAATCTTTATTTTTTTCTTTTTATACTAAAATTGAAACTTTCATTTTTCTTTATTCGGGATTTGAAGGTGAAGAAATCTCAACATTAATGGCCAATGAGAAATAGGATTAAGAAATTGATTAGTATTCTTCATGCTTTCTTCTTTAAACACACTAAAATCCATGATCAATTCTATCCCAATTGAGTCCCCAACATTGCTTATTATAATATATAATCTTATCTTGAGTTATCTCTTCGTTTATTTTTCAAATAGAAAACATGAACAAGATATGGAAGATCTCCTTCCACATGTCATCATAATCGTTATTTGTGCTTAGAAAGCATAATTGAATCGAAAATCAATATAGAAAAAAATAAGCCTTCTTGTTACTCTTCTTCTTCTGCTATTACATTTTTTCAAATCATTACACTATGGCTGAGAGCTCGTTCATCTCTGTATATTGCGGCTTGTTAACTCAATTCTTCAATTTCGCCCAATTGGTGGCGCTAACAAAGTGATCGATAGAGAAACTGATTAAATTTCTCGAAACATACAAAGTCGTGCGAGATGTGATTGTCATAATTGAGAACTTTTTAACACAATAGGAATTTAATATTAACAAGTTGAAGAACGAGTTGACGATGATCAGAACTCACCTCAGCGATGCCATGTTTTTGATCTTCAACTAACTTGACAACTCGATCAAATCTGAATTAGCGAAGGATCTAATTCCAGGTAGAGTTTATCCATTGACTAAATACATCATGAATTGCTTAGAATGCGCATCATATTACAAGCAATCATTGGAGCAAGCGTTCATGGAGAATGATCAGAAGAATAGTGAATCACGAGTCTCCATTCCAAGCTCCAATTGACTATACCACCCACCGCCGTCGTATCTTCGTTGTTGCTGGAACTAACAAATGCGCAGCCAAGGCAAGACCTAGCTATATTTCTATTTTAAAAACATAAAAAGTAAGAGATAATGAGTGAATCCACTAACAAATCAATTAATTAATTTGTAAGGAAAGGGCATTTTATTTCTGCAGATTGTGATTTGAAGATGGTGTATAGAAAAAGATATTGAAATAGTTTTAAAATATTTATTTCTGCATATTAGGATTTGGGGATGGTGTATAGAGAGAGATTGAAATAGTATTTTTAAAATATGTATAGGATGTGTCTTTAATAAATTAAGGATAATTTAGGTTCTTTATAAATATATAATTAAATTATGAGCCTTACTTAGGTGACCTGGGCTCACACATGACCTAACTCAATTCTGACCCTTGGATCAATTTAAATTGAATTGAGGCCATTGGATGAAAAAATATTTATTTATTAAAATACTACTTGCTGAGGAGGTTAACCACTGCAAAGGATGAAGAATTGTGCAATCCCAAGACATTGTGCCCATTCACCAAAGGAGAGAGAGCGGTGCCATTCCCCATAAAGCGGATATTAATATATCAAATGATTTCATTGATTGCTAAACACTGCAGTGATTTCATTTGAACCCATATGATCATGCAGACATTACACGATGTGGCCCCAAACCAACCGCCATCTATGCACTGGATGAAAAAACATACTCCTATGTGTCTTACAGTACTGCATTGAAAACTTGTTTGGGGTACACAACTTCCATAAGCATCCGAACGTATGCATTGGAAAATGCACACCCTGCATTGCTTAACAACCTCCGCTCCAATTAAATGTTGTTTCCGATAGAACCAAACATAAGTTTTCAACTTAACAATCCTCATATCTAATAATTTTATTTTTATTATTCAAATAAATCAAGAGAATAACTGAATTAGCATATATACGTCTAATAATAATGAACGAATTATTAGTATTGTAATAATTATATATATATATATATATATATATATATATATATATATATATATATATATATATATATATATATATATAACATTTATATTAATAAAATTGAACAACATAATTATAACCTCCATTTTATTACATTTACGATGAGATCTACACTGTATAAACTTCAAATTTTAATATTAGATTACAAGGTAACAGAAGAAATTGAGATTTATAGGAAATTTTAGTTGAGTTTATATTAAAGTAATAATTGTGTCTATTTTTTACAATAATCACATAGACGTTAAAAAAATATATTAATAATATGGAATGTAGTTAGAGTATATCTAAATCTAATGGGCATTTGTATCCGTAATATTAATCAAAATAATCACTTTGAATTTGTATGATGCATAACATCTTAGTCAATTAATCGCAGTTGTGTCTACGTTTGTAGTATTTAAAATGTATAATTTAAAACTAATAAATAACTTAAGAATGTTAACAGACACGTCGCTTTTGATGAACTGCTTGGTGGGCGAGTAGTTTCTTTTCATTAGTTAGGGATTCATACGACTAATCATTCATTGCACCCTACCCGATGCAACATTTCATCTCAGGTTGAAATCCTAACAGGCCGGACTATATAAATATCATCACTTACTCTATTGGTTGCTAACATCCCTGTGTATTTCATTATTTGCATTAACGTTTTCTTATATAAAACGAGAACAATGCAGAATGGTGAGTACGTAATATGGTTCTCCAATGTAGAGCAGTTGTACATCCTGGACTTCCTTTTGAGCGCAACGGACATTGCTGACCAACACCACCTTGCCAAGCCTTAGTTACTGATTACACTTTATCTATTTGCAGGTTATGTTTGCCAGTATAGCAAATGACCCCACTCACTTACAAGGATGTAAGAGCTAAAGTCATGTAGGATTCTTATATAACAAATGAGCCCACTCTCATTCATATGAAAGTATATCATTAGATCTTAGCAGTAAGTATGATAATTTTTATTTAAAGGCTAATCTATGATAATTTTTATTTAAAGCCTAATCTTTTTTACTCTTCAAATTAATTATGTTTGTCCTCCAAAAATAATACAATAGGATCTAATAAATGACTCCAGTCTCCAAAGAAGTGTTGACATAAATTGTAAAAAGGCTAAGAAGTAAAGCGAGCTTTATTAATTTTCAAGTCAAAATCAACATTAAATTGATTCCATTTAAACTTAAACAACTAAATAATTATGATTTTGATAAATTTATAAAGAAATATTAATTTTAACATATATATATTTATATACAAAGAAATGTATTTTTTATACCACTCTTTCTTTGTCACTCTTCATGATCAACTATTCGTTACTATATTTGTGTCACAAACAACATAAAACATTGTTTTAACAGAGATTTTTTAAAATATTACTGTTTATGGAGAGATTTTTAATGATATTGAATAGTTGATCCTTATTATGAATATTATACTAAACGTTCAAAACTACCACATAAAGGTTTCACTCTTTCTTCTTCAGTTCATCACACAAAATAATTTTACATTTAAAAAAGGAATGGACAATTCATATAAAAATCTTAAAATTTATCTTAATTTAAATTTATTACTCTTACCTAACACATATATATAATATAAATACTACACTTTATTTACAAGGGAGTAATATTAAGGGCAAGATAATCATTTATATCTTTCTTTTCTTGCTCCGTTATTGTAAATAAATTGTAATACTCTTTTCATCCTATTTCAATGCTTACGTTTGCTTTTTGCATGTTGATTAAGGAGTATAATATTTTAATAGATAATGGGTAGAAAGATATAATATTTAATATAAAGTGGGTAGGTGTATTAGTATTGGATGTGTGTCCCATTGTGATATATTAATTATTTTAGGTGGGACCAATATACCAAAAAAGGAAACGTAAAGATTGAAATGAGACATCCAAAATAGAAATATGTAAATATTTAAATAGGGCAGAAGGAGTATTTATCATACATCTAAAATAAAATTTTATTAATAACATTTGAATTTATTAATTTAAATTATAATTAAATTATAAGAAGTAAAAACTCAATTTTTCGTTCATTTAAAAATTTCCCTCAATAATTTATTTATTATTAAAATTAGAAAAAAAATTAATCTATAATTTTAAAATATATTTTAATTTGAAATTGTGGTCTCTATTTAATAAATATAATATGGAGTAATTTATATGAATAATTAACTTAAAAAATTACACGAATTTGGATAATTATATGTACACTAAACACATAAAACACTACAAAAAATTATCTGATTACCGATGAAAATTTCCATTGATCCGTTGCTAAAATCATGGTCGGTAATTCATTACCGACGAAAAATAAAATCCATCGGTAATTACCAACGGATTATAGACATCGGTAAATAGAATTTTCCTTTGGTAGTCATTCAAATCAAATTCGTCGGATCCTAAAAATTATCGACAGATTTACCGACTGAAATATTCCGTTGCAAATTGCCGATGGATATTTTCGTCGCAAATTAAAAAATACAAAATCATACGAAAGTTAGTTTACCGATCGTAATCCGTCGGCGATTCTATCGGTAATTACCGACAAAAATAATTCATCACAAATTTAGTGATAGAATATTCCATCGGTAATAGTAGCTCTTCAAATTATATATTTTAGTTACCGACGAAAATTCCGTCGCAAATTTATGTATATATTTGAATGTATTTTAAAATTAATATTAATACATGTTAAATGATATTAAATTTTAATTAATTAAATCATCAAAACACAGCCCAATATAATATTTAAATTCAACAATTTCTACAATTTGAAATAGATTATCCAAATTTGACACAAAATATCAAATTCTACTCAATCCTTGACACAAAACATCTAAATACGATAAACATGATCACAAGTCTCCCAAATCAGCGTCAACCTCGTCATCAACATCAATATCGTCATCAGCATCAGCATCAATATCAACATCATTATGACCGACACCAGATGTAGATCCTCCACCATAAGTAGAATCCATTGTACTTCCACCTCGCATCATTTCCATAATTTGTTGCACTTGGGCTTGAAGCACTTGAATTTCTGCTTGCATCTCAGTAAGCACCTCCAAGATCATTTCATCTAACTATCTTTTGAATTCTAATTTTGAATAGACACCTTGAGTAACATTGGATTGGCTGCTTGAACTTCCTTCTCCTAAATTTCCAATACCGAAGATGGGACATTTTTTTATGCAACAGTTTGACGGAAGATATCTCTCATATTAATTTCAAGAGCATCAGGCATTTGACTCAGATCATCTTTCTTTTGTTGGATTGTTTTATGTGAATTTACAGGGTTAATAATGAATTATTAATCAAATATTATAAATTTATCATTTTACGTAAAATCATAAACACTTTAAAAACACAAAATATTACACTTACAATCACATTTTCAGCTACTACATAGGAGTACTTTCCATTTTCATCCGGAGGTTGGAAGTTTAAAAATATGTCATACTCATTGGCTTCTTTTTTTTTGCCTTATTAACAAAGAAAACAAATTAAACATATTTGTAAACCAACACAATCTACAAAAAATTCATCAATTATCAAAAATCAAAGAGAATATACATGAATCAGATAAGACCCAATCATACTGCATCGTCATATACATTCGAACATATATTTTTTTAAGTCAAACTTGCTAAAGAATTACAATTAAACCTTAACTTTTTTATGTCTCCATTTACTAAAATGTATAAAAAATATAAACTTAATGCAAATAATTTTAACCAAACATTAAAAAGATTAATTAACATAATAGATATTTATAAAAGATAAATGAATAAGATATAGAAACTCACAAACTTTTCAGCAAATTCACAAGCTCCTATTGAACCTCCTTTATGGAAAGAAATACCAATACCCACTCCTGCCTGCTAGCTTCGACGATTTTTCTTATTCTATTTAGCCTTTGCTATCTCTTTTGGATCTTGCCAATGAGAAATAAAGCTAGCCTAAGTCTCATCACTCATATATTCTGGTTTTTCCTTCTTTTCTTCCCACATTTTCTTCCAGTCGTGGAAAATGTCACTATAACGATGAGCACATATAATGTTCCATTTGTCCGGAACTAGTGCATTGATGTCATTGCTCCACACACATCTTTTCTTACATTGTTCTTTAACTTGCGAAGGTATCTCTCAAAAGGGTACATCCATCTGCACTGAACTGGACCTGCTATCTTTGCCTCATAAGTCAAATGAACTGGTAGATGCTCCATTGAATCAAAAAACTTGGTTGAAAGATACGTTCAGGCTTATAAAATATCACTGGAATGTCCTTATGCAAACGTTCCATGTCTTCTTCCTTGATGATTGTAGAAGTTAAGTCTTTGAAGAACAAGCTTAATTCAGTGATAGCTTTCCAAACATGATGTGGGAGTAAATCCTGAAATGCCAGTGGGAGCAATCGCTACATGAATATGTGTTAATCATGACTTTTCATACAAAACATTCTCAATTTTTTCTTATCCACACATCTACTCATGTTTGAGACATAACCATCAGAAAATCTCTGCTCATTGATCCACTCAAACAAAACTTACTTTTATTTTTTGTTAAGAGCATAACATGCCTTTGGAAATTTTCCTATCTCTTCATTCTTCTTTACCTCAGGACGTCGACAATAATCATTTAACTCATCTCTTGATTTACGAGTATCTTTTGTCTTTTCTTGAACATTCACCGCAGTATTGAAGATATTATCGAACATATTTTTTTCAATGTTCATAGCATCCAAGTTATGTCGAATCAATAAATCACCCCAATTAGGTAAATCCCAAAATACACACTTCCTTCTCCAACCCAAATTTTTAAGCGAATCATTGACTTCACAACCACCTGGTTCAGTCACCTTTTTAAACCCCAGATATTCTATCTCAGCTAAGATCTCGTGTCCCGTTCTAATTGGAGGAGACTCGGTGAAAACAATTCTATTCTTGAGGAACCAAGTTTTATTTCTCCGCCATGTGTGATCATTCACTAAAAACTTTCTATGATTGTCAAACCATAATTGCTTCCTACTACACTTAAGGGTAAAGGCTTCTGAATAGTGCATGCAATAAGGACATGCTAATCTTCTTGCACTACTCCATCCACACAATATTGAATAAGCTGGAAAATCATTTATTGTCCATAAAATTGCAGCTCTCATCATGAAATTATTTTTCTTGGAGAAATCATAAGTTTTCACTCCAACTTCCCATAATTGTATCAACTCATGTATAAGGGGTTGAAGAAAAACATCCAATTTCTCCTTTGGATTATGTGCCCGGGAACCAACACAGTAAGAAACATGTATTGTTCCTTCATACACATGGATGGAGGCAAATTGTAAGGCGTAAGTATAACTGGCTAAGAAGAGTATTGCTGCGCCGATTGACCAAATGGTTGAAAACCATCAGTGCAAAGACCCGATCTTACATTCCTACTTTCAGCTGCGAACTCAAGAAACCTATCGTTCAATTGTTTCCATGCCTCCGAGTCGGATGGATGTTCCATGCCCTGATCCTTGTCATGATTAGCATGCCATCTCATTTCATTAACTGTAGCTTTAGAGGCATACAATCTTTGTAAGCGCGGAGCCAAAGGAAAGTAATACATAATCTTGCGGGCTACTTTTTTCTTATCATATCGAGGTTCATTACAGAACTTGCAACAAGTCAGCTCCTCATGTTCTTGCCAATAAATTATGCAATTCTTATGACAACAATCAATCTTTTACACTACTAAGCCCATTCCCTATATCAATTTCTTGCACTTGTAGAAGTCGTCAGGAAAAGAGTTTTCTTCAGGTGTTAACTCTTTTACTAATCCAACAACCACATTAAACAACTTATCGGATATGTGATTCTCTGATTTCATGCTCATAAGTTGAGAAATGAATGATAATTGTGAATGACTATATCCGGGCCACAAGTCCTGCTCTGCTGCTTCAAGCATGTCAAAGAATTTTTGAGTTTCTGGATTAAGATTCTCTTCATCAATGTTTTCAGTATTAAAAGCTAGTTCAGCCTCATCTATGACCATTACGTGGTATGGACTATATTCTTCTTCATTAATTTCATAAGGAGAGATGAAGGAATTGATCCATCAGCATCTATCTCCATGTCATCTCTCGACCATCGCTCACCATGAAAAACTCACTCAAAATAATTTGGAACGAATCCATTTCTGACTAGATGTCCTTTTACTACGTCAACAGGTAAAAAGCCTTTGTTTCAACATTTTCTTTTAACACATGGACACTTAATTTTTTCACCATCCTTCCACTCATGTTGACTAATTGCAAATTCAATGAATTCATCAAGCCCTTTAAAAATTCACAAGTCAATCCCCCATTTCTCATGCGATTGTACATCCACAAACGGTTTGACTCCATAGTGCAATCAAGTCTGTGTATTCATAATTATTGTGATTTTCATGCAGCGATAAAATATTTATTTTTTTCCCAAGTTAAGGAACATACATAGAATACAAAACTATTACGCAAGTATTATCCTAAATTTAATATGTTTGTTCTTGAAATCATTTTTGGATTTAGGGGTATGTATGGAATTTATGAGCCAAACAAGTTGTTGGAATTTAGTGAGGATGAGTTAGAGAGATTTGGAACAAGTGTGTCATTTTAGCATAATTTAGTTTTTGTGTGTTTGAATACTTTAAGTACAGCTTTCCTTGTAAAACTAATGATTGCATGTAACTTTTTGAAAATGGTAAATATAAATATATTCAGATTCTCAAATAACAAGCTCAAAATTAAACCCTAAAGCCTAACTATACAAAAGAGGGTAGCGAATCTAGAGTATGTATGCTAATCTAAGCAATTTCTAATTTTATCCCTTAATTTCCGCTGTAAAAAAGCTATCACTTGATAGTTATCAAGTCATTGCCCCATGTTTAGTAACTTAAGATAATCTTCTCAATTACAAAAAAAATTCACCCACCCAAATATTAATAATCTATTTTGAGTTTTTGAATCTTTATCCCCAATTAACTAAGTTTCAGAAAACAACATTTGCTTAAGGACCGGATAGTGACTTTTACTAATCATGATGTTCAACTCTTGAGATGTTCAGGATTGGAAGCACTTGAGATAAATAAGCTTAAACATAAATGAAACAATTTATGAAAAAGAAAAAAGAAAGATTAAAATTGCTATTACGCAGGAAGGAACACAAATATACTTTATAAGAAAATATTAAGGAAGATTAAACTGCTAAACTTAATATTGAAAAACCAAAATTCACATTAAAAAAAAAGACATAATCTCAAATTAAGGACATAAATCATATATGGTAAAAGAAGTTTAGTAAGAAAATTTATACGTATCTCTTTGTTATTTAATATATACACTTTAAGTGGCACTTCATGCTTTAAAATTTGACATCTAAATAAATTTACAACAGAATCAACATAATATACAATTATAGAAAAATCAAGAATAGCAAGTTTTACATAGCTATTCAATAACTTGTGGCTTTAACTTATTGTGTGAAAGTCACTAAAAATTAAAAAATAAATGACATCATGAATCACTAAAAATCTTGGCAGAGTATTTCATGAACTAGACTTTGATGGTTCATGTTTATTCTCAAATTTTAAAAACTTTTATGGTATAATTATCTTTTATGGTTCATGTTTATTCTCAAATTTTAAAAAAATTTATGGTATAATTATCTTTTCAATTATAAATAAGGAAAAATCACAATATGATTCATCGTATCCATTTTTCACAGCAACTCACTCAAAAATCTTTTAAAAACAACTGTCCAAAAACCAATATTAATTTTTATTGGGCTAACTTTTTATCTTTTCCAAAACTAATAAAATCTAGAAAATTAAAAAAGTTAATTACGTGTTCTCAAGCTCTCGTCAATTAAATGATAAATATTATTGTGATTAATGAAAACGTAATGAAATAAGATGAACAAGTTTGGCGAAATGAGTGAGAAAGGGGAAATGACACCACTTGACTATTCCAACCCCATTTTTTTCCAAATAAAATCCACTCACCCGCGTATGTGATTAAATTAAACAAAAACATTCCTACAAATATGTAGATTAACTTTGTCTTCTATATTAATGATATTTAATTATTTATTTAATCTCAAAATTGAATGTATACAAACTAATCTCAAAAGCATGGATATTAACACCATATGTATGTAGTAGCAAATTAAACAGTGAACATAATGCTGTAATAAAGCTACATTAGTAATCACAAGTATGGAGGGGTGGATATGATTTGATAGTATGATTTGGATTAATACATGGAGTAATTAATTATCCACTAACTCCTAACACTTAGTGCCCTAACAACAATAAAATGTTGTCCCTCTACTTTATGAATTTATTCATTTTGAATATTCTTATATGATCCCTAGCTAGCTTCAATAGAATATTCTTATATGATCCCTAGCTAGCTTCACTATCAATAACCCACTCATTTATTTTATATTTTCTAGAATGACCCAGCATTACTTGCAATATTAGAAAATGTAATTTTCTATCTCCAACCAAGTATCTGAATTACTTCAGAAATACATACAGATTAATTCCAGTAATGGCCCAAATAGTATAAATTTAAGACTTAAAAAATTTCCCATGACATTAGTTTTTAGAATCTAATATGCATCAATAATGAACAAAGCAACACCCTAACAATTCTCCTACCAATTTAATTTAAAGATAGGAGCACACTAATGGAAGGTATTTTCAATTATTGAAAAATGTGAACATAAAAGCTAAACAGACATTTATCATATTATAATAAAATTTCTATCAATTAACTGGAAAAGAAAGTTCCAATGGTGGAATGAAACTTCAACTGCATCAATATTATAAGTCTAAAGAAACCCTAATAAATCAAACCATCATATCATTTTGATAAAATATTTCATCAAACAGATAGACTTGCTGCTAATAGAACATTTAATCAAATAAGCATCGCCAATGACAAGCATAAAACATAACATCATCGACAAGAATGACAGAAAATGGAACAAATGCTCAGCCTCTGTGAAAGAGAAATTATAAGTTAGAAAAATAATTAAGAGCGTCAGTGAATTTAGTGCAAGAATGCTTAGAATTCTTTATATTTAAACAAAATTTACACGTTTACACCTAGCTAGCTTCAATAGAATATTCTTATATGAAGTGTTAAATTAATATACCTGGTGCTTGGTGAGACGAAGTTAGTGTTTCGACTGTGGTCGACGGTGCTGTGGTCGTAATTTTTCGGTGGCAAAAAGCAACACGGTGACGGTGATTCGGTCCGACGACACCAGCGTCAAGCGAAGGAACGATCTATGCACAAAGACGGCTATTCGCAAATTGGACAAGAAGATTAACGGCTGGTGGTGCAGCAGCCTAATTGACGGGCGTCGGCAGCGTTTCTAGCTGGTGGCGCGACAGCGTGATCGACGGGCGTCGGCAGCGTTTTAGAGCTGGTGCATAATGGAGGCAACCCTAATAAGATTTCAAAGGCAGCACTACTACTTTAAAAAAAGAGGTTTTTACATTATCGACGGAATAATTCGTCGATAAATTAATGAATAAAGTTATTTAAAAAAATAAAATTTCATATTTATCGACGGATTTAATCCATCAGTAAATAAAAAAAATTAGTATTCAATTTACCGACTGAAACAATTCGTCGGTAAAATAAAAACTAATATTTTCTTTTAAAAAATATTAAAAATATTAACCTAAGGATTAAATATGTTGGTACATTAAAATCTCAAATTATTTTTTTAAAAATAAAATTTGTTATAATTACCGACGAAAAATAGTCGTCGGTAATTTTCCGGCATTTAATACCTCCAATATAATGATGGATTTACCGATGAAATAAAAACCATCGCTAATTTCGTCGGTAATCCGTCACAAAAATCGTCGGAGATTTCTTACGGTAATTTTTTAAAAATAAATCATATTATATCAAATAAACGTCAGTAATCCATCGGTAATTATTTGACAGCTTTTTCTGTTGGTAATCCGACAGTTTCTTGTAATGAAATAGAAAATAATTAAGAAATAAGTTGTTGATAAAGAAGCCCAACTATAATTTACTCTATTGCAACATTTTTATCTTATTTTTCTCTATTCTCTTTTTTTCCCATTTATTTTGGTTTCAATAAAATTTCGCTTATTTATACTAAACACATAAAATAGATCACTCAATAAACCAAATCAAAGATGCAGTCAACAAACACTTACATAAAAATAGTAGTTATTTAATATTTTATATAATATTTGATTTTTTTAAATCTGCATAATACAATAAATGTTTAAATAAGAATAGTATTGATTAATTTAAATTGTAAGACAAACTCTGCATCAATTTAAATTTATGATGAAATGTATAATATTGTAGGACTTTTGAGATTAATAATTTTTGGTGCGAACTATTAAAAGATAAATGTATACCTTATATTGAAATAAAAAAAAGCCTGTGTACGATAGAGAGAGTGTAATTTAATAAATATATCCATAGTAAAACAATTTAAATAAAAAATATCAAATTACTTTTAATAAATAAATAATTAATCATCCCGCATAGCACGCGGGTTACGTACTAGTAACATAAGTATATTTGAAAATTATATTAAGATATACTCTCTTGTTGCGCGTTTTATACGCACTTAAAAATTTGATCCCCAAGTGTGAAGAATATCAATTGTAGTTGACAAGTGACAAAGCTAAATTATTGAACTCAAAGGATAGTAAATTATCTACTTCTAAAATTACTAAATAAGACACATAACCGATTTCCAATATTGTGAAATTAATTATTAACTAAGAGATTTAAAATTAAATAACTAATTAAATTAAGTCACTAAGAAGATGAAAAGTTTAATTTAAGAGAAGATCAACAGTTTTAAGGAAATCTGAGATTAACTAATTAATTTGAATTCCTATTTATCCAATTGTTCATTCATGCAGACTTTATGGAAGCATTACGCAAACATGCAAATTCACTTGATTGGGCCAAGATAAATCTAAAATTAATTCTGCTTTATTTCCTAAGATGCGTAAGTGATAATTCCACCCCCTGTCTAGGTTTCAATTGTACGTAATTATTTCCCTTAAAAGGTATATATCTGAACTCTAAATGTTTTTTTCTTTTATATAATTGTTGGTTTATTTTGTGTGAGTAAATGTGTCTAGGTACTCACATGCTCACACTATTTTTTCCAATCTAGTTGTATTATATTTCGAGAGTAGGTAACTCTCTTACCTCACTCATTTTTTTTTTAATAAAAAAATTATTTTACTAATAAGGAAAAAAATTATTTAAGGCTACAAAATGTTTCAAGGCCCCATTGGCCATCATCTTCACTTTGAATTTATCTTTCACCACTTTCTTACTTAAATCTCTCAATTCCAACCCATTGAGACGTGCATCACTTGGCCTCTTACTCTCATTCGACAAGTTCGATCGCTCTTTGTCAATTTTTCACTTCACCTTTGAAGTGCTTCTCCCAAACTTGCCTTTGTCTAACGATTCATGGCCTGCAATTTCAAACATGAAAGTGGTTAAAACATCCACAATAAACTTATTTTCTATGGCCTCACTATCATCCGGAGGTTGAATGTGTGGTTTCAAGTAATGTTTTTATAATCGGACCGGAGGTCGAATCGGTGAAGGCAACGGTTCAAGGTTCAACCGAAAAAATAAAATTCACCTATATTTAATTATATTTTAAAACAACCATTAAAAAAATATATAATGAATAAATTTTTTAATACTTAAAACTTAATTAAATATAATTTATCCATATTTTAATATAAGGCCCAGTCCAGCTCAACCTATTAATACTATTGGATTAGAAAACATAATATAAAAAATGGCCTGATTTTAAAGCCCATTTATTTATTAGTGCCAATAGGCAAAACAAGACAACTCTCACCAATCAAATATCAATACCAACAACTCAAATACATTCTTTCTTTTTTAACCAAATCCCCCAAAATGGTCTATTATACCCCTCCTACCAAAAAAATCCTAAGTATCCATCCAATCACCCACAAACCTCACTGCCACCCGGCCACCGCCACTGTGTGGGTGAACTACACCATGACTACACTGGAACCGATGTGGGCGGATGATGGGCATTTTCTCAACACACAATTAATTCCCAAGTATGAAGGATGCGATTATAGCTTAGATAAGCGACCAAGTTATATTATCGAACCCAAATGACAGCTGGTTATCAATTTATTATTATCTAATTAAGAGAAACTATTGTTGGCAATTTAAGTGGAAAATAGTTATTAAACTAATAAACGAATAATAAAATAGAAAATAAAATAGAGACAGTAGAGATAAATGAGAGTTGACAAGTGAGAAGATAGCTCTTCGGGCCATCCAGTTTCACTAATTAATCTCCCTTCCATGTGTCAATGTCCGACTCTATCTTGTGGAATATGGACTCATCACTAAGACATGCAAATCTACTCTATAGACACAAGCAGATAAGCGTGTAACATGTGTGAATTACCTCGGAGCAAGAGACATAATTATACCCCCCTTTCTAGGTACTACCAGTATCAATTATTTCCCGTGCACTAAGTACTCTAACCCGATATGATCTCCCTTTATAGGTACTATATAATTATCCCCTTCATCCTACTTACTAACACGAATTCAATTCAATTAATAAGTATTCATATAAGTTAATTCTAATGAAGCTTCGGAGTCCCTCACTTAGAATCACAATATATAACCCAGCTCAGCAGTGAACGCACTCAATCAATAACCAGATATATATTATGGCTCTACATAATAGTTAGTGATGCATAAAATGACTTGGAATATGAATTAATAAAGCATAATCTTATATAAAATAAATCCACAATTAGTGTTGTACAGAGTATACACACAGAAGCTCAATTAACTAGATAAAACTTTCATAATCATAGAACTACCAAAGCGGTTCTAGCCCACGACGCTTTGAAGAACATTCATGGTATTTGGATAGATCTTACCCATAGTCTTGAAAATTACAAGAAAGATTAAATTGTAAAGTAAACCGTAGATGTGGGCGCCGTCGTTTCTCACTCCGTCTTGAATCTTCACTTGGTTCTCACTTGATTCGCTGCACGAATCTCTCTCTACAACTCCTGCGGATGGTGTTAGGGTTTGGATGTGGTGTAGGATGGATGTGGAATCTAACTCCCTTTTTTATGTGATCGACACCCCTTTTTATACTTGTAACTTCTCCTCATGGCCCTTTACTAGGCTTTTTCATAAAAAAACACATATATGCACGCACTGGAGGAGGAATCCTTACATTTCAGCATTGATTGTCTCTGTTCGACCAGACTTAGCTTGGTCGAATGAGACCCCTTTGGTTGAACGGCATGTCTATAAGTTGAAACTCGTATTCACGTTCGCCATTCGACTTGACCTCCATGGTTCAACCAGCCTTTACTGGGTTGAACGACCACTCTGTAAGTTGAAACGTTCCAGTTTGACTTCTCCTCTGTAGTTTGACCATCATTCACTTGGTCGAACGGCCTCTAGTCTGGGCCAACTGCACCTCGAAAAATGTATTTTCAAATTCCGAGCACTTCTGACCTGTTTTCCTGTACAAATATACTCAAATAGCCTCAGTAGCATCTGATTTGTGGATTTTCCATAAATATCCCAATTCGTCTTGATAATAGACCAATCATACTCAATTTTCATATAAATCCGAGCTCAAAATACGTGAATTATCACTCTCATCAATCAATCCACCAATGTTGACCTTCTGGAAGAAGTGAGTAGAAAACTTATACAGCTGCTGAAAAAAGTAAGAAGCCACATTGAATTGAACTCCATTCATCATGCACCATAGCACGTATAGCTCTCCTCTAGGTATACAGCTCCCCTTAGATCGAGCAAACATCGTGTTGCTTAGGATCCGATCCATGTATGCTCTCACGGAGTTGCGAATAAAAGCAACTTTAGCGGTATTGGTATTGTAATCACCTTGCCTCCCCGAAATAGATCTCCAGAATTCATCAGCATTAAAACCCTCATTTTCTGCTGTAGAAACCTCCGGGCAAACAACCATCTCATTAAACTCATTCATATACATCAGCTGCAATTACCCACCAATCTGCATCCACAAGCCATAAGGAAGATAATGATCTCCACAATCCACTCTTATCGTGCACGACACCTCTACTATGATGTGGAAATAAGTCTCTCTCTTCAACTCCATAAATCGAGTGATCCCTACTCGATTGAACATCCAACGAATATTGTTGATAATGTTCATCTCCACCATCGCTTGATCATCCTGATAACGAGTCCTCATTATCATGTCAGAAATAGCTCCCACAATTCTTCCTTCTCTTCCCAATCATCAATCTTTATGCCATAATCGGAAGGTCTTCTTTTATCTCTCTTCAATTTCTTTACAATTTCACCCTTCTTAGGAGGATTAGTCTCCTTCCTTTTAGAAGGTGTAGCAATTCCTTTACCTACAAAGATTATACTTCAATACATAATAGAGGAGATAAAGTAAGTATACCCAACCTAGGACTAATTAAAGCATGAATTCTACTCAAGACTTCAAACTCATATGCAATAATCGCTTCATGAATTAATTCCCAAAATTTCAAGTGTATACTTCAAAAATATAAAACATGTATACTCAACACTTTCAATTAAGAGAAATCAAAAGTCCTAAGTTTCAACTTCCACGTTCAACATGCTTCTCAAATTCCAAAATTCAACAAAAATTCCCAAGCATGCCAACTTCCACAACTCAATTGCTCATAAACGTCAGTTTAAATCAACGAGCCCATACATGCATTTTAAAATTAAACTCAATCCCGTAATATTAGCATCATCAATTTCACAAAATTTCATCAATCTAACGTAAATTGAACTCATGCAAACTAATGTTCAATTCCAATTACACATGTTTAATCAACTTACTCAATCTTCACTAAGCATATACAACTCTAATTCAAGGGTAAAGAAATAAGAAAACATACTTTTATCTCCGGACATGGTGTGTGTATGACGCTTGCCAAAATCCCCAAATTTGAGTGGAATAGTTAAAAATCGGACTTGAATCCTCCAAATCTTGAATGTGAAAGTGTGTGGAGAGAAAGAATTAAGTGTAGGATGAGTTTAGAATGAATTTCTTATAGACAGAACGAAAGCTTCGAGGAAGGGTGATGGGATTTAGTCGAACAGTGTGTTGAAAATTGCCTTAAATCATGACTCTAGACTTCGTTCGATGCGAACGGCGTGGTCGAACTAGGGCTTCCAAGTCGAACCGGGTGTCTGTCCGCTGAAAGCGTTTGTCATTCGATCGAAGTTCGACCAAATAGTCTTGGTTAAATCATAGTGTATTGGTCGAACGAAACCTCTGTATACTGAAATGTCGCCCCCTGTTCTCCCCTGTTCCGTTCGACCACCGTTCGACTGGGAAGTGTTGGTCAAACCGACCATCTGTAAACTGATAAACTCCCCGGCATGCCATTCAACCGTAGTTTGACCAAAGCATTTTGGTCAAATCACGAAAGTTTGGTCGAACGGGCTTCCGAAAGTTCATTTTTCGTGCTTTTCTTTGTCCCTTGCAAAACTCAAACTCCAACATCAAGCATCATATTAAGCCCATAACAAATCCAGAGAACTACTCTTAGACTATATTAAATCATATATATTACTCCCTCACACTATATAATAAATAAAACACCACTGACAGTGCCAGTTCAGACATTTTTGGGGCCCGGGGCGAACAAAAATAATAGGCCCCCGTTGCTTTATACATATTTATTAACTAAAAAGTTTTCATTATTTTCTTCATTAACACTTTCTTTCCTTCCATAAAAATCCAAAATTTTATTTCACATTTTACTATAGCAATTATTCTCAAAAGAAATTGAATCCAATGTAATTTTTCTTTGGAAATTTGTTCTTGTAAATCTTTATTTATGATTCTTTTTAATCTAATTTTTAAATCAATTACACTATTCATATTAGTGATATGTTCCATAGTATTTTTATACATGTTAAGTCTCTCACTAAGATGTTCTAATCATTATATCCTTTATTTGCTAATGCACTATACCTTTCGAATCTTCCAAATTCTTTGAAAATTTTATCTAATAATCTTCTTTGTGATAAATGTTATGATCTTTTTCGTTCTCACAATTAGGTTCATGTTTTTTAATATCTAAATATAGGGCCCCTTTTCAAGTCCAATAGCTTGACGGACCAAATTTTATTAAAACTCTAATGACCTAATATAAAATATGTATTTTATTGAAATATAATTTTATCAAAGTATTATATATATATATATAAATTTTGGGCCCCTATATTTTTGGGCCCAGGGCGGTCGCCCTTCTCGACCCTCCTCAGGGCCATCACTGACCACTGAACACTAGGCAAATTGCAAAAAAATCGACACATCAAAATGGTTAAAGTTTTAATATACCGTAAAAAATCAACTCCCTTAGCAAACGTTACAAAGAAAAGATTATACTCTTAGTGCTACAATGAGATAAGTACATCACACCCCTCAAACTTAGTAAAAACTTACGAGTGTAACTTAGTTTGTAAAGAGATATAATTGCTGATTAGTAAGCACCTTAAAAATAGAAATTTCTTACCCACACGAAATAATAAAGCAATAAAATGGGAGGGTAAGCCCCCACAGGCGCTCTTGTTTAACGTCGGAGAGTCATGACGATACCAACTCAATGTAAGGTATCTTCAAAGATGACACAGACATCATCCAGCGACCTATAGTACTTCAATTGATGCCCATTCACTGCTATGATGTCTCCAAACTCCCCCCTCAGCAGGCTCTATGGATAATGAACGGTCCCGTCCACTTCGATTTCAATTTTTCTGCAAAGAGCTTCAAACGAGAGTAAAAAAGTAATACCTCATCACCTTGCTTGAATTCCTTGTAAGTGATCTTCAAATCATGCCATTTCTTCATTCTTTCCTTGTAGATCACCGAATTCTTCAAAGCTTGGCTTCTAAACTCATCCAATTGATTGATATAAGTCAACCTTAGATCCTTAGCCTTCTTCATAGACAAGATCAAACTCCTTAATGCCCAAAAAGACTTATGTTGAATCTCTATGGATAAGTGGCATAGGTTCTCATAAACGATTTGATAAGGTGACACTCATAGTACAGTCTTGTATGAAGTTCGGAACCCCATAAGACATCATCGAGCTTCATAGCCCAATCCTTCCTATTGATTCCAACCACCTTCTCCAAGATTTGCTTCACTTGCCAGTTAGTGACTTATGCTTGCCCATTCGCTTGAGGATGATACGGTATAGTAATCCTATGCTTAACACCATACTCCTTGAGAACTTTTTCAATAAGCTTGTTGACGAAGTGTGAACTCCATCACTTACTAATGCTCTAGGAACTCCATAGCGAGTGAAAATATGTTTGTTCAATAATGACAAAATCGTTTTTCATCATTCATGCGGGTAGGAATTACTTCCACCCACTTAGAAACATAGTCCACAGCGAGCAAGATGTATAGGTATCCATTAGATGGGGGAAAGGGTCCAATAAAATCAATTCCCCATACGTAAAAAATCTCTACCATAATGCTTGGTTGAAGTGGCATCTTATCCCTTTTACTTATATTTCCCATCCTTTGACATCTATCGCACATCGCCACATAGGATTCACAATCTTTGAACAAGGAAGGCCAATATAAAGCAGATTGTAGTACCTTGGCTGTAGTCTTTTGAGCTCCGATATGCCCCCCGTTAGATTGTGCATGGTAAAAATCAAGAACATTCTCCATCTCCATTTTGGGCACACACCTACGGACGATATAATCTGTACAAATTTTGTAGATGAACGGATCATACCATATAAAAGTCTCAACATCCCTCTTAAAGTTTGCAAGTTGATACCTATTGAGATATTTCGGAATTTCTTCTATGGTAATGTAATTGACATAATCTGCATATCATGGTTCCAATCCTTGAGCAGCCACTACACAAGCTCTCTCCACTCCTTCAACAAACACTGCCATAATCTCTTCAACTTATTCAAAAGAATCATCACAATGTTTCCTTGTCTCTAACCATGATAGGTGATCCGCCAACACATTATCTACTTCTTTCTTATCTCGGATCTCCATATCAAACTCTTGTAGAAGAAGGATCCATCTAATAATCCTGGGCTTCACCTCTTTCTTCGCCATCAAGTACTGGATCGCAGAATGATCCGTTTACACTATTATCTTTATGACAACCAAATACTGTCGAAACTTGTTGAATGCATATACAACAGCTAAAATCTCCTTCTCAGTGAGAGTGTAGTTCTTTTGTGCTGTATCAAAAGTTTTGCTCGCATAGTAGATGGCGCAGAACTTCTTTTCTTTCAGCTGCCCAAACACCACTCCAAGTGCTAAATCACTTGCATCACGCATAAGCACAAACGACTGAGTTCAATCCGGTGTGATCAAGATAGGTGCAGTAATAAGCGTTTCTTTCAAAACCTGAAAAGTTGTTAGACATTCTTCATCTAAAACAAAAGGAACATCTTTTTCAAGTAAATGAGACAGGGACTTGGAGTATTTTGAAAAGTCTTTGATAAATCTTTTATAGAATCTGGCGTGTCCAAGAAAGGACCCTACTCCTTTCTCATTCGTAGGTGGTGGAAGCTTCTTAATGGCCACCAACTGTGCTCGATCAACTTGCAATCCCTTGGCCGAAATATGATGCCCAAGAACAATCATATCTCTCACCATGAAGTGACACTTCTCCCAATTCAAGACAAGATTAGTTTCTTGACATCTCTTCAAAACAGTAGATAAGTTAGACAAACAAATATCAAAGGAGGAACCAAAAATAGAAAAATCATCCATAAACACCTCCATGATCTTCTCTATCATTCCATCAAATATGGCCATCATGCAACGCTGAAATGTAGCAGGTGCATTGCATAACCCAAAAGGCATATTCCTAAAAGCAAAAGTTCCATAAGGGCAAGTAAAAGTATTCTTTTCTTGATCCTCGGGAGTAATCATGATTTGATTATAACCCGAGTACATGTCCAAGAAACAATAAAACTCATACCCTGCTAGACGATTTAACGTTTGATCCATGAAAGGTAGAGAGAAATAGTCTTTGCATGTATTTTCATTCAGTTTCATGTAATCCGTACACACATGCCATCCCGTAGGAATCCTAGTGGCTAATGTCTCTCCATCGTCGGCATTCACAATAGTCATGCCCCCTTCTTAACTACTACATGCAATAGACTCATATGGGGACTATCACTAATTGGATAAATAATTTCTGTATCTAACCACGTTAGGATTTGCTTCCTAATAACTTTTTGAATCGCGGGATTAACCCTCTGTTGATTCTGAATACACCCCTTAGCCTTGTTTAACAACCTTATCTTATGTATGCAATATGATGGACTAATACCCTTCAAACCATCAAGAGTCCAACCAATAGCAGACTTATACTTCCTAAGCACATCTAACAACTCTTCAAGTTGATCATTAGTAAGAGAAGAAGATACAATTATCGAATAAGTTTCATTGTTGCCTAGATTGGCATACTTCAAATGCTTCGGTAGTAGTTTCAACTCCTTCTTCTTTTCTTCCTTCGGTGTGCTCTCTCTATCCAATAGGAGGTATTGCCTAGTCCACTTAACTTTTTCAAGCTTGGTTCTTTTTGGTTCATACCTGTCATCACCCAAAGCAAGTAAGTTTCAAGAAATTCGATACATACCTCATTAGAGAGCTCATCTAGCTCCGTGGTGGGAAAAGTAAGAGACTCCGTCAAGCACGTCTCCTAGGGGTCCTTCGATACGATCAAGGACATATCTTCCTTTACGATCTCGTCCACCACATCAATGTTGTAACATTGCGTCTACATTGGCATCTTCATTGCTCTATCAAGGTTGAACAGAACTACTTCTTTATCCATTGTCAATCTAAGCTTCCCCTTTTGGACATTAATCATAGCTCTAGCGGTGGCAAGGAATGGCCTCCCCAAGATAAGAGGGACACTATCCTTGTCATCTTCCTTCTCTAGCACAAGAAAATCCACAGGAAAGATAAGCTTCTCTACTTTCACAAGTACATCTTCTATCACACCCTTCGGAAAAGTTATGGACCTATCCGCCAACTGTAGAGCCACCATCATGGGAGTAAGCTCCCCAAACATAGCTTTTTGAATATAGATAAGGGCATTAAGTTGATGCTTGCTTCAAGATCACACAGAGCTTTTCGTGCTGGCCCCCTTCCAATATCATATAAAATAGTGAAGTGTCCCGGATCTTTCAACTTAGCTGGCTTTCTCTGAATGATTAAGCTGCAGTTCTCTAATAAATTCATTGTCTCTACTCCGTTCAAGCTCCTATTCTTCAATATGATATCTTTTAGAAATCGGGCATAGTATGGCATCTCCATGATTGCTTCGGAGAAAGGAATGTTCAAGCTTATCTTGTTCATTATATCCTGAAATCTCTTGAACTTATCTTTCAATCCCCTCTTCATTATCCTAAAAGGAAATGGAGGAGGTACCTTTGTCTTAGGAATTCCCAATTCATAACATTCAACCTCCTTCGCCTTATGCTTCTCGGATTTCAATCTCTTGGCTCTTTCCCACTTCTTCTCTACTATAAGTTAAGTATTCTGCTTTTGTGATGGTACTGGAGTATTCTGAATAACAAGTGTAGCATTCGGCACAGAAACAGGAGTCGATTGTTATAGTTCATCCATAGCCAGAATGGTCTGGTCAAACTGGATGAGTGTGGTCGAACTCGGTGTCTGAAAACAAAATCAGTTTGTCCAGTTCAGTGGTTGCTTGTTCGACCATAGATTGACCAGATAGACCTGGTTGAACTGGAAAGTTTTGGTCAAACTAAGGCTCAGTAAACTGAACTCGATTTTTTGGCTCAACAGGTATCGGTTCGACCATCATTTGACCAAAGAGGTATGGTCAAACTGAAAGGTGTTAGTCGAATGGCGAGCCAGAAAACAGAGCATCATTTCTCTATTTTTTCGAAGATGGTTCGACTAGAGTTCGACAAGTATGTCTGGTCGAACTGAGTGAGTCTGGTGGAACCGTGGCCTTGCTTTCTTAATTTTTGTCCACTGACTTCATCGAACCTTCTATTGCGTTTTGGACCTCAATGTGATGGCAAGATAAGATTTAGGATTCGTAATACTTTGAGACGGGAGCTTATAATTCTCAATAGTTTGTGTCAACTTGTTCACATTCTCTGCCATCTCCAACATCAACAAAGTAAGGTCTTTCATCTGATTGGATAACTCCTCATGGTTTGAATCTATTTTTATCTCAATACGATCAACCCTTGCATCATTCCTAGCCATATAACGGTTCACCGTATCCTCCAAACCATGTTTTCCTTCTTCTGTCTTAGCACAAGGATTAACACCAATAGGAGGTTGCATCGCTGCGTTTGAATTGCTCTATGAAAATTCCGGCCTCCTTAGTTGTTGATAGTTACCCGGGGGACCATGATTGTTTTAGTTCCCTTGGTAATTCATGTTTACTTGATTGTTAGGATACCTAGTTCCTTGAATACTTTGTCCCATGGCGTAGTTTGCTTGTTCTAAATCTTCTTGGATCGGTCTTTCTTTACCGTCATCCTGCTGCATCATCATTGGTACTCTCTGCGAGAAATTAGTAATCTGCTTTTGCTGGGATTCAAGCAGCTTGTTGATATTTGCCAAGCTTGAGACGATCTCATCTTCTCTACTCGACTTTACCATCGTATGTTCAACCTGTGCTACTTTACCAAGGACATAGGTCTCTCTCACTCTATCAGTTTGCCAATCTCTTGAATTCAACGAAATATCATCAAAGAGCTTTTCGGCCTCAACGGATGTCTTAGCAAGTAGTGCTCCATTCGATGAAGCATCGAGCAAAATATAAGAATCACAATCCAATCCATTGTAAAAGATAATGATATACAGAGCTTTTGACAATCCATGTTGTGGGCACCTTCTAAGCATGTCCTTGAATCTATCCCATGCTTCATGAAATTTCTCAATACCACTAATAGCAAATTGATTAATTTCTTGTTTCATCTTAAACACCTTTGAAGGTGGCATGTATAGCTCCAAGAACTTCACTTTCAATTGCTCCCATATAGTACATTCAGCAGCACTAAAAGTATCGTATCAATCTCTCGCTCTTTCAGTAAGCAAGAGCTTAAATAAGATGATCCTCCTCGCATCTTCATGAGTTCCTGTATCTTTTTGTGTATTTGAATAACCAAGGAACTTATTGAGATGTTGTTGAGGATCCTCAAAAGTTCTCCCAGAGAAGGAGTTCCTTTCTATCATGCATATAAGAGCCGGATGAAGATCAAAATTGGCATCGGCTCCACGCGCTCCTAACAGCCCCATGTTGACCTCTTCGTTATTCTTAAAGACTTCACGGATGGAAATATTATCCGGATTTGGCCTCTCTAGACCGGTCATATTGACTGCTTTTGCTTCTGATATGCCTCCGGTTGCAGCTTTAATCGTTTTCAAGTTTGGCACTTCAACTTCAACTCCTATAATAAAAGATTCGGTTGCTTCCATGTTCTTGTTCTTTTTCTTCTTTACCTTCTTCTTCCTCGACGATGCTCCAATTTTTGGATCAAAAGGCATTAGTGTTCCTGCCTTTGATCTAGTGTGCATACACCTAAGAAAATTTAAGCATTAGAATCTAAAGATAAATATGGAATAGTTTCAAATAAAATAGCAACAACAAATTTGATAAGGATAACCGTCCCCAGCAATGGCACCAGAAACTTGATAGGCATTTTCTCAACACATAATTAATCCTCAAGTATGAAAGATGCGATTGTAGTTTAGATATGCGACTAAGTTATATTATCGAACCCAAAGGACAGTTGGTTATCAATTTATTATTATCTAATTAAGAGAAAGTATTGTTGGAAATTTAAGTGGATAATAGTTATTAAACTAAGAAAAGAATAATAAAATAGCAAATAAAATAGAGACAGTAGAGATAAACGAGAGTTGATAAATGAGAAGATAGGTAGCTCTTCGGGCCATCTAGTTTCACTAATTAATCTCCCTTCCATGTATCAATGTCCGACTCTGCCTTGTGGAATATGGATGTATCACTAAACCATGCAAATTTACTCTATAGAAACAAGTAAATAAGCGTGTAACAAGTGCGAATTACCTCGGAGCAAGAGACATAACTACACCCTCCTTTCTAGGTATTATCAGTATCATTATGTCTCGTGCACTTAGTACTCTAACCCGATATGATCTCCCTTTATAGGTACTATATAATTATCCTCTTCATCCTACTTACTAACCCAAATTCAATTCAATTAATATGTATTCATATAAGATAGTTCTAATGAAGCTTCGGAGTCCCCTCACTTAGAATCATAACATGTAACCCTGCTCAGCACTGAACGCACTCAATCAATAACCAAGATATGATTCAGACTCTACATAACAGTTAATGATGCACAAAACGACTCTGAATATGAATTAATAAAGCATAGTCTTATATAAAATAAATCCACAAGTAGTGTTGTACGGAGTATACACACGGAAGTTCAATTAACTAGATAAAACCTTCACAACCCTAGTTCTACCAAAAACGCTCTAGCCCATGATGTTGTGAAGAATGTTCATGGTGTTTAGATAGATCTTACCCATAGTCTTGAAAATTACAAGAAAGATTAAGTTGCAAAGTAAACCCTATGGGCGCAGTCGCATTTCGCTCCGTCTTGAATCTTCACTTGGTTCTCACTCGATTCACTGCACGAATCTCTCTCTACAGCTCCTGCGGATGGAGTTAGGTATGGATGTGGTGTAGGATGGATGTGGAATCTAACTCCCTTTTTGATATGATCAGCATCCCTTTTTATATTTGTAACTTCTCCTCATGAACTTTACTGGGCTTTTTTGTAGAAAATACGCACATGCACGCACTAGAGCTGGAAATCCTGATGTTTCAGCACTGATATGTCAACTTTTGACCAGACTTAGCTTAGTCGAATGAGATCCCTTTGGTCGAACAACATGTTTGTAAGTTGAAACTTATTTTCACGTTCGCCGTTCGACTTGACCTCCGTGGTTTGACCAGGCTTCAGTTGGTCGAACGGGACCTCCTTGGTTGAATGACCACTTTGTAAGTTGAAACATTCTAGTTCAACTTTTCCTCTGTAGTTCGACCATCATTCACTGGATCGAACGGCCTCCATTCTGGTTGAACTGCACCTCGAATAATGTGTTTTAAAATTCCAAGCACTTCTGACCTATTTTTCTGTACAAATATGCTCAAATAGCCTCAGTAGCTTCTGATTCATGGATTTTCCTTTAACATCCCGTTTTGTCTTGATAATAGACCAAATCATACTCAATTTCCACACAAATCCGAGCTCAAAATACGTAAATTATCACACTCATTAGTGGACACGTGTGGGTGACCTACACCGTGAACTACACCAAAACTGATGTAGGGTGAAAAGTGTGGGTGACCTATGTCGTAACCCACACCGTGACCTACACCGGAACCGGTGTGGGTGGACACATGTGGGTGATCTACAATCTGAACTGATGTGGATGGACCCGTATGGGTGACTTGTACCAAGACTTAAACATAGGACACATTGGGTATTTGATTTTGAATACAAGGATAAAGAAGTCCAAAAAAGTGCAATTGTGTAAAAAAGATAACAAACAAAAAAGTGTTGGTACATATTTGACACAATGAATTTTGTATATTATTTCAATTCTCCCTATTTATTAGGTTAATTAATAAAATAAAGTAGTAACTAGGGCACATTAAAACACTTAGCCATTGTTTCTCATTCCATAGTTTCTCATTGAAGCAATTTTTCTTCCATCAGCGGGAACAGTATAGGCGGAGACAATCATTGGTCAACCTATAGTGCCTTTCTCGTCAGAGTAGCGATTCGTGGAGGCACTTTTGGAGCCTACAGTGTCTTTCTCGTCGGAGCAACGTTCGTGAAGGCTTAATCATATCTATCACTTGAGTGAGTTGATCTTTTAGAGATGACTTTTTTTAATCATTCGGAGCTTTTGCACCTAGATGAACTCTCGATGACATTTGCAAAGCATTGTTTGGATTTTCATATGACAAATTATCAAACCTCTTAGATGGTTGATAATTGCCCTCAAAACCTCCATTACCGAACCCTCCTTGCTTTGATGGATATCTCCCTTGATAATTTCCCTAAAGTCACCTTGAAATTTTCTCCCTTACATATAAGTCACCTCTTCAAATGACATCTCGGGTTGACCCCAAGGCCCTTAATAACTCATGCATGGATTAGAAACTTGTGGAGGTAAAGCTACAGGTGTTTGCACACTGTTACTCATCATGAGTTGATTTCCACATGTACTAGAAGAAGCTTGCAATGTTGAAATCATCCCCTTAAAAATCTCAAAATTTGCCTTCCCCATTATATCTTCCTTAACAGTTTTCTAGAACTTGACTTGCTTCATAGACACCTTCGCCAAATTTGTTGACCTCTCCAACTCATAACAATTGGCCCCTCGATTCAAGGGTTATTGCCTCGAATTTTATGCAATTTTTTCACATATAATCATGGCTCAATCCGGAGTTTGCCCCAATGTAAATCCCCTAGCGGAAGCATCAAGTAGAATCCTCAAACTACCGTCAAACCCTGCATAGAAAAATCCAATTTGTTGATCAATGAGAAATCCATGTTGAGAGCATTTTCTCAACATCTCTTTAAATCGATCCCAAGCTTCTTAAAAGTTTCAAGCGGCATTTGCTTGAATTGGAGGATAAGGCTCTTCAAATGCAACATCTTAGAATGAGGGAAAATTTTTGTTTAAGAACCTTTGTGCCAAGTCGGTTCAAGTGTTACACGATCTCGGAGAAATCATGTCATACCATGCTCTAACTCTATCTCGTAAAGAGAATAAGAAGGCTTTATTTTTATCACATCTTCACTTACTCCATTTGTCTTGATTATGTTGATAATTTCCGTGAATTGAGCTATGTGAGAGTTTGGATCCTTCATTAGACTACCTCGAAATTGGTTCGCTTGCACCATTTGTATCAACCCCTGACTTGATCTCAAACTTGTTTACATTAATGGGCGGCCCCATCATGTAATTTCCAAATCTAGGTTGGAAATAATCTCTTATATTCATGTTGTTCCTATTGTATTCGTTCCATTGAGGTTGATTATTTGCTTGTATGAAGGTACTGGTGGATGCCCTTGATTACCAACTCCTTGTTGAGCCAATAACTATTGAATTATCCCTTACAAGTGTTGGTTTTGTTGCTCTTGCATTCTTTGTTGCATAGTCACCACCTCGAGGCTCATGTTCAAACCATTTGGAATTTCATTAATTTGAGGTCCATGCCTCAGTCCAGGTCCTCTTCTCTAACATGACCATCTTCATTCAAGATATTCATCCTTTCAACTCCTTGATTACTAGTAGTTTTGTTCCTTTTTCTTAATGTTTTATCCAACTCCAAGTTCATTGTTCTTTTGTCTAAATGTTTTCTCCAACTCCAAGTTCATTGGTTCAACAACTTGTGCCTTTGAGACGGTACACATACACCTACAAAAATTTATCATTAGTTCACCAATCAAAGTACCAAACCAAAATAAAAGAAAATATCCTTATTAAAACTAACAAGACTCAAGCACGTTACACCACATATAATTCTCCCCAACAACGTCGGCAAAAATTTAATTGGTGTTTTCTTTTAATTATTAGAGCAAGTTTACTCTATCATGTATAAAACAGGTGACCAAGTAATAAATTAATATCTAACCCATAGGAGAATGCTTGTATATCTGTGCATTAACCAAGTTATATTTTATAAGAATTATTGAATAGGAGATTATTGATTAACTAAGGTTATTCTACAATTAAAAAGCTAAGTGCAAAAAAAAGGATAAAGAATCACAAGTAGCAAGATAAGATGGATGAAATGGGTAAGGGTAGATCAATTTAAGGAGATAGTAAAATTAGCTACACTATGGAAATGAAGGTCTTCACTTATGAACATGTTATAATGAGTATCAAGGACAAGGTACTAAAGGTACTCACAAGTTCGACTAGGTGCTCCTTCACAAGACACATAAAGATATAGATTACCTTAGTAATCCCAAAAAGGCTCCTAAGAGTGTCTCTCAATGCTCAATATTCCCTTTCGAGGTACTAAGTTCTTATTGGTAGGCCATTTCACTAGTCCAGACACCTTTAAAAACAACTCTTTAAGTGTCCAATTATGAGTTTTTAAGGATGCATTAGTCTTCACAAATTCAAGTTACACTTATAATAGAAATAATTCACATGAAGAAATAATTCAATCAACAACCATAGCATACAATTGATTTCTCACTCCAACTAATATGACATGGAAAATTGACCACACGCATCAACATGTGAATTAAGAAATAAGCATTCATAATCGGAAATACACATAATTCCTTCAATTAATCACTACAAATTCACAAGTTTAAATTCCTTAGCCAATCATTTTGCTAGTCTCACCAATGAGACTAGCATATCAACTTCATCGTGAATTCATTATAAAATGTATTACAAAAATCCATTGATGCCATAAATTGAGAAATAGAGCAAATCAAAAATTAAATTGCTTTTCTTATCACTTGAGATGATCTTTCTTTCAACATGCCCAAATCCTTTTTAAATGATGTTCTCCTCTGTAGAAAGGTGATGGGTGGAAGATTTTTGGTTTGAATTGTGGAAATTGATGGAAAATTGAGGTAGGAATGGATGAAATTGTGCAACAATGGATGTAGAGAATGAGTTGTGAATTATGGTGTGTAGTGTGTGTTTCTGCTTCAGAATGAACAACTTTCGTAATTAGCACGCAAATGAGATATTTATAAGAGGGGATCTTCTAGAATCTTTGCTAAAACTTTAGAAAAAAATCGGTCGAACTCAACGCGAGCTGTGTAACTCGAGTCGAGTTGCTACATGTGTCAGCAAACCCTTCTTCGACAATGATGGAGCTCGAGTCGAGTTGTGCAACTCGACTTCGGAGAGGCCGACTTAGTATTTTCCAAAATATATAAATTATATAATATGTATATTAAAAATAATATAAAATTTTACGTATAAATGAGTATCCACGGGTATCCAAGTTATATAATTGTACCCGTCTTATACTCTAATGAGATTATTTTTTTAATTATTCGTATTCTGTTGGCATTCGATCGTTTGGTTAACGTGAACTGTTAGGGTTTTATATGTTTCTAACAGTCAGTGGAAGCAAGTAAACAAGAAACGTATTACCTTCACCAGGGTATATTGGAGAAGTTGAATTCTCGCTGGTAGCCTATGCAGCCTCACCGTTTTGGGCATAACTCCCTTGTTTGATCTTCGATTTGAGTGATCTACGCGCTAAAATGATTCTATCTTCCATGGCTTTCTATCAGTATATCACATGTTCAATTTTGACTTCTATACAATTTTATAAAAATCGTACAAGTTGGCGGACAGCAGCAGCAAACGACCTCTTGATATTCTGCTATTTTCCCAAGTCCAATCTCGACGTCGTGTGGGCGACGATCTACGAGATCTTCTCAATCTGCTATTCCATCTACCATCTTCACATGTTAGGTGTGTCTCATCTAGGGTTAGAACAGCTGAGATGACTTATATATGGTCTACAACAGGGATCAAGAGGAGAAATTAGAGTTGGGCCTCCATTGGGCTTAAGTATCCAAACTATATTCCATTAAAATATTATTACTGCACTACCGTTCTAATCCCATAACTACATTATGAGCTCCTTCTTATTATGAGCTTGACAGTCTCCTCATGTTTAAGATATACAATGTCCATTAATTAATTAAGTTACTGACAACTCCATTAATTAATATCTCATTCGAGAGTAGTACAACTCAACCTCATTATCATGCCGGAATAAATCCACCTGCAGGGTTTACATGATAATCCTTATGAGCTCCTCAAGGGGTCATCATCAACCTATGTCGGACACAGATTCCTTCTACAATCAACAACACACCATAGAGACAACACTATTTCCCAACTCATCGAGTTTATTGATTTAATTACATGTAAATCTCACCTATTGATGAATCAAAGAAACACATACTGTCTTACGTGTCGAGGTTATTGTATCGGGATTAAAAGCACGAACATCCATAATAACTGAGATCAGGTTCTCCTATATAGTCAGTATAAGTCGAACGATCTCAAGCGGTCCTACTTAATACACAAAGTGCACTAATGTGATTCTATAGTCAAGACAAACTAATACCAAATCACACTACAACCATACCGATAGAGAGTCACCATCTATCTCGATTGTGAGCCTCTGCTTATACTTTATAAGGAAACCGATAATATGATCTTCCACGTGTTGTTACACAACATATTATCTATAGTATAAAGTAAGCGTACTATTGCATCATAAGACGCAATCATTTGATCAATGATTCTCATTTCAAATAAAATGTTATAACATTGTTCATACTAATGTCAAGCTTTTAGTATACAATCCAACATATCCATCCTACTCCCTCTATCCCAACTTTAATTTTATACTTTTCGTTTCGATCCCTCTCAATTCAACTTTACACTTTCATAAAAGAAAAAAATTACTAACCTTTTTTTATAGGTTAATGTTAGTTGTTAGAATAGTTAATAGTTAGTTCACCAACCACTCATACATCCTCTTTCTCCAAGTCTCCTTATAACTCCCTTCGATTTCATTCCCAATGGGAATTGAACCTGAGTCGCTCACTTGAGTGAGGAGCCCAGTGGTCAGGTGAGTTAGAAGAAAAAAACACTAATTATCCATTTAACACGCTTTAATTTCAAATTTGTCATCATCGTTTTAACACATATCATACTTTATATTAAAAAATATTAAACTATCCCAAAAGAAAATCAAACAGTACTTTTATTAACATTAGTGCAAATAGCACACATAAAGATAAATTTGTGATGGAGTGAGTAAATCATTTAGAACTAGCCGAATTCATTCTATTAGAATCAGTGTTTTCAAAATCTGACCGGACCGGCCAGTTCAACCGGGAACCGGAGCCAATATCGGTCTAGAACAACATACATAACCATTTTTGCTGTTGAATCGGGAAAAATCGAATCAAACCGGGAAAAATCGGTAAACCGACAAAACCAGAACAACCGGAAAACCGCCGGTTCACATGATTTCCAGCCTATCTTTCTATAGATTCGATCAAAACTGTTCAAATTTCAAAATTGCAAATACACATATTATATACATATGTTCTTTTCTTAACCAGATCCAGTAAATAAATGAAAGAAAATACAGTAAATCTTCTTTCAAAAGCCGGAGAGAGACACCCAAGCTACTGCCTTCAAAATCCGTTGAACCTTTGCTGCAAACTTTACGATCGACAGCGCCGGCGGTGTCCAAATTCTGTGTGAGAGAAAGGGAGAAGGGGGAACAGTGGAACTGCGCTGAGATACTATCCAGTGGAAGATTATGATTGATGCCCTAATTGTGATTTTCCTATTTATACGGTGGAGTATTGGGTGGGCATTTAATTGGACTTTGAAAAACAGTAGGCTGTGTTTTTAAAAAAAATATTAATAAGTGGGCCTTATGAATTTATTTACTAATTTATTAAATAATTTTATTTATTATATATATTTTTATAAAATATAATTAAAAATAGGTGTATCTAATTTTTCCGGTTGAATGGGCGGTCCGACCGGTTGAACCTCGAATCATTGCATCCACCGATTCAATTACCGATCCGGTTATAAAAACACTGATTAAAATACAAATAAGCCGGGAACATAGAAATATCGATGCTGTTTGTCATGTATAGTAACAAGTGGATGTGGTAAAAAATGGATTTGTGTTTACTAATGCACTGCATCCAAAACCCCCTTAAAAAGTCGTCACTACTTGACTCCCATTTCGCTATCAGATAGGGGATCTCCTAAATTTGTTTCTCCGACGTGTTCGAATCTCGAGCCTTTGAACACCATCGTCAGCTTTTCTTCCCACTTTGTCTCGATTCTCCTCTCTTTTCTTAATGTTTCGATAAAGACACTCGCAAGAACCTCCATCGTATCTGTGTGTGTTTTTATGAGAGAGAAAGTAACAGCTGAGAAGTGCCTTTCCCTTCTCTCTCTCTGCACGCTTCGACCACCGATAACCCACCCCCGTTTTTCGAAAACAGGAATCTGTGCAGACAAAAACACAACCATAGCTCGAGCTACAAAAGCACCAACATATGTAAAAAAGAATAGAATTGGATTCCTCTCTCACACAGTCGCACTCTTTACTCTTCCTCACAACATGGGTTCTCTCTCTCCTCTTCTGTTTCTGCTTTTTCTGTTGGTCACATTCTCCTCTGCAAAACCCACTTCCGAGTTAGCTTATTTACTGGATTTGAAAGCGGGTCTTGACCCGGAAAACTTGCACTTGGGTTCGTGGGTGGTTTCCGGCCACCCCTGCGGTGGTACGTTTGAGGGAGTCGCCTGCAACGAGAAAGGGCAGGTGGCTAACATTTCACTGCAGGGCAAAGGGCTCGCCGGAAAACTGTCGCCGGCGATTAGTGGGCTCAAGCACTTGACGGGTTTGTATCTGCATTACAATTCTTTGTATGGAGAGATACCTTCTGAGATTGCCTATTTGACTGACCTCGTTGATCTTTACTTAAATGTTAACAATCTATCTGGAGAAATCCCTTCTGCGCTTGGAGACATGCAAAATTTGCAAGGTAAACCAACTACCCCCCTCTTGTGCTGTCTTATGAGTTTTGAGTTTTGAATGATTGATTCTTTGTGAATAGCCCTTGGTTTGAAGATTAGAACTTATTCAGGAGTTCAGATTATCTATTTCACTAGGTTCTTGGTTTTTAGAATGGCTATCTTGTGCAATGGAGTACTGTTAATTGAACACTGCTATGGTGTTTAACATTTTATCTTGTCTATCTTTGGGCATTGTTAAAAACTAGAAATTTGTCTTCCAATATCCTAGCTGTTCTTTCTATGGATCTTTTTTTAACTCAAGTAGTGGTGCTCCCCACGCAGTTTTGCAGCTGTGTTATAACCAGCTGAGAGGGAGTATACCCACACAGCTGGCTTCTCTGAAGAAGCTCAATGTGCTTGCTCTTCAAGTTAACCAGTTAAGTGGAGCAATCCCTGCTAGCTTAGGGGACTTGGGAGTCTTGATTAGGCTCGATCTGAGTTTCAACAACCTATTCGGATCGATTCCGACGAAACTAGCTGATGCACCACTGCTCGAAGTCCTGGATGTGAGAAACAACACTCTCTCTGGCAATGTCCCCCTTGGTAATGAGATACCAATCACTTGAACACCCCTTTTTGTATGTCTTTGTGTGTTTCTTTTACTTATGGAGGATTGAATGTAATGTCATTTGGTTGTTTGATGGTTGAAGCTCTGAAGAGATTGGTGGAAGGGTTTCGATACGAAAACAATCCAGGACTTTGTGGATCTGGCTTTCCTTCTCTGAGAAGTTGCGTTGATTCGGACCGTCCCAACTCGGAAAGGCCAGAGCCTTATGCAGGAGGATCAGCTGGTCTCCCAACTAAAAGCATTCCAGAGACGGCGAATCTGAACTTGAACTGTAGCCAAAGTTCGTGCAGAAAGACATCTAAGACCTCACAGGCATCAGTGGCTGTTGGTGTAATAGTAGTGACTGTTATTGTATCGGCTGTGGGTATTCTATCTTTCTTGCTGTACCGAAGGCGTAAGCAAAAACTTGGCAGCGCGTTTGACACATCAGAGAGTCGTCTCAATGCTGACCATGTCAAAGATGGCTACAGGAAGAATGGATCGCCACTCGTGAGCCTTGAGTACTCCAATGGATGGGATCCATTGGCTGAGGATCGGCGTTTTGGTGTTTCGCAAGAGGTTATGCAGAACTTCAGGCTCAATCTGCTGGTGATTGAGACGGCTACTCAGTATTTTGCTGAGAAAAATGTGCTGGGAAAAAGTAATTATTCGGTGACGTATAAAGGGATGTTGAGAGATGGATCGATTGTTGCTGTTAAGAGAATCACAAAGAGTAGCTGCAAGTCAGAGGAAGCTGAATTCTTGAAGGGTCTAAACATTCTGACCTCGTTGAGGCATGATAATGTCGTTATGCTGAGAGGGTTTTGCTGTTCTAGAAGTCGTGGTGAATGTTTCCTCGTTTATGATTTTGTTCCTAATGGGAACTTGTTTCAGTATCTGGATTTGAAGGAAGGCGATGCTCGTATTCTTGAATGGTCTACTAGAGTTTCTATAATCAATGGGATTGCGAAAGGTCAGCTGCTTGCCTATCTACTTAAATTTTCCTTATTGAGTGACATGTCATCTTCTTACATATATTTTTGCGGCTTTATGTTCACATTTTGAATGAGATTCACTCTGAGTGCATATTTGGTGGTCAAGCTGCATGTTTAAAATGTGTTTTGTGTACTGTTGATGTAATTTAACCAACTTATCAACTCCCGCTGAGTGAAGTATTACTTAGCCTCTTTAACTAGAGAGTGGGTTAAAGATTTGGGGTTCCACCCCTTCTTCATATATGTAAAGAGATATGGTTTGATATAGAGATCAATAACAAGTTTCTTAGGTACCAATATAATAATTAACCAAGTATATTCAGTTAGGGACTTGGTGTCCACCTCTAGGTCGTATATGAAAGAGATATAGTTTTAAAATAGAGACCAATAACAAGTTTCTTAAGAGCTAATATCATCATAAACCAAGTATATTGTACATAGAGTTGGTCTTTTGTGCACCCTGCTTGACCCTTGTATTTTGAAAGAAAAGACATTAAAGCCTTATAGACAAAATATTTACAGTAAGGAGAAGCTTGCACCCTCAAGGCAAAACAATGATGTAGTGTTCAGGTTTACGCAATATTTTCCGGCAAACATTAAAAAGTTCTCTAATGGTGTTCATATCACCATTAAAAGTTTCCTTTTTCTTGGAGCAGGAATAGAGTATTTGCATGGGTGCAAGGTGAACAAACCTTCCTTGGTTCACCAGAACATTTCAGCTGAGAATGTGCTCATCGACCAACGATTTAAGGCCCTGTTGTCCAATGCATGTCTCCACAAACTCCTCACAAATGACACCATCTTCTCAGCTCTCAAGGCCAGCGCTGCTATGGGATACCTTGCCCCCGAATACACGACCACTGGTCGTTTCACTGAGAAAAGCGACGTGTATGCTTTCGGGGTGCTCATTTTCCAGATCTTATCTGGAAAGCGAAAGTATGTGGTGTCTATGCGGGCTTCTGCTGAGTCTGGCCTCGAGTTTATAGATGCAAATGTCAATGGGAACTTCAATGAAGCAGAGGCTGCAGTCGTTGCAAAACTTGCTGTGTTGTGTACCCACGAATCTCCAGATGAGAGACCATCAATGGATTCCATTGTAGAACAACTCAGTATCAAGTTATGATGATAGCATCACGGTATTAAGAATATCTAGGTTGCTTTGATTAAGCTGTTGATTCTGTTGTAGTGTAGAATGTAGGTTGAATTGGTTGTTGTCATGGAGTGTTCTCTGTGTTAGTGAAAATCCGTGGAACTGTAGTTGATGAATTAGTGGACATGATTTGCTACTTTTATAAGACTAGATCTCTTTGAATTGAAACACCTTATTTGTTGTGGGAAAGTTATTTGCTTGCATTGCTAGTCCTCTTCTGTAAATGCACTCAATATCCAAGTCCAAATTGCCTACTCTACGTGGTGTTCCATTTGGAATTCTGCGGAAGTGTCATCCATATGGAATACTATGTGGAGTAGGGAATCTCCCACCCTCAACATCCTCTCGTTACTATACTGAAATCGCTACTTGCTTCATTATTTTTGATATGGTTAATTAAATAAAAAGTCAACCAAATTTTTTGATATTTACAAATAAATACCCGACTTTAAATCCGTTTTGCAAATCGAGGCAGCCATCCAACTGCCAGTGCTGACGTGTAGGCCACCTGTACTAAATAAAATAATAAAAATTGACACCTGTTCAAACGTAAGAAAGAAAGCTCCCATTTTCTTTGACTTTTGTCCATCCCACAACCTTCGCCGCTGCCACTGAATCTCCCTCCCTGTCCACCTCGCACTCTCTCGTTTTCATGTCCACAAATTACATACCATCGCCATTTCTACTCAACCACCCCTCGCCCTCTCTCATGCCCCTCAAGAACCCTCACCCTCCTTTCCCCATGGCCACCTGCCTCCACTTTTCTAGAACTCAAACTGCCTCCCACAACTCCAATCCCAAAATCGACGACAATTATGTCCGATTCTGCCGACCCGATTTCGTCTCTTGCCTGCCCATTTCCGACAGGAAGTTGAAACCCCATCCACCGACGACGATCTCTGGCTGCAGATGAGGGACATAAGAGAATAGGAAATTTAACCCTTGCTTTATTTTTAGGGTTTAGCACCGTGCTATCTTCTACGTATTATTCATTCGAAACACGATTCAAGAGATTGAACATAAATGACAGAAAATTCAGATCCAATTAAGATAATAATTAAAAAAAAATACCGATGGCCATCCGAGCGAGGAGTGGTTGGGGGGAAATGAAATGGGAGGTGAGAGAGTGGAAATAGAAGAGAGGCATATTGGTCTGAGAAATGGTGGTGTTAAAAAGAGTTGACATAATCACAGCCCGATTATTTTCAGCTTTCTTTTGGGTCAAGCTTTTGCACACACACACTTGGGTATCAAGCGGATGAGGGCCGTGGACACTACGGTGAACAGGGAAGGAGAGGGTTCTGGTGGTGGATGGCTGCCGATGGTTTGAATTGCAAAATGGGTTTAAAATCGAGTATTTATTTGTAAACATCTAAAATTTTGAACTAATTTGAAATCGACAAAAAGATCGAGACTTTTTATGTAATTAAGTCTTTTTTGTACTATAGTGAAATCGCTACATGCTTCATTATTTTTGAATTATTTTAATACATTTCTCATCTAAATTAAGATAAGAGTTTTGCATACGCTCCTTGAAATTTAATTTTTATACATTCTAATGTTATCTACCTGACAAAATCTCTAATGCGAGTTGTCTATGCAAGACTAGGGGTGGGCATAATTTTTTTAAAATCGTTCAAACCACATGAATCGCACCGAACTGTACCGCCATTAATGATTTGCTTACATAAATCGCAGTTTATTTATGTTTGAGTAAACTGCACCGCCATAACGATGCAATTTCGATTTTTCTTTGAAATTACACCGCACAGCCTATACATATATTATGTACATTTATCTATATGTATGTCATTTTTAATTTATTTAAATGTTGAAATCTCGACTTGTTATACTCTTGTAAATCTTTGTTCATTGTCAAAGCTTATTATTGTTTAGTTTCTAACAAATTATGATAACTTTAAAAAAATATTCATGATAATTACTTATTTAAATTCTATAGACACATTTAAATTCATGATTATAATGAGATACTATAAATTTAAAATAAAAAATGAGTTCTTACTACTAAAAAAATGACATTTTAGAATAGTATAGAATTATACATTTTGTAATTGTCATCATGTGTTACTAAATTAAATCTATCGCATATTTATCTATATTTAAATTTCATATCATTTATATAGTTATATTCTATTTTATTATTAAAACCAGCTAAATTGCCAAAACCACTGCCAAACTGCTAAAAATCGATCGAATAATTATAATTGAAATACCATGGTTTCAAACTAAAAGTAGAATCGAACCGCCTATAGCAAGACAATTTAAATTTCGTCGAAAATCCGTCCAAGCAGCACCGTGATCACCCATATGCAAGACAGATTGTGAGACTGAGTAAACTTAATATTAAAATAATATGATTATTATATAAGTAAATTATATTACTCACTCCGTCCACTGTCAATCTATTCATTTTATCATTTTTGGTCGTCCACTCTTAATTCTATTCATTTCTATTTTTAGACTTTTGGGACCCACCCACTCACTGATACAATTAAAATATGGGACATACGCACCCCACTAATACAACTACCCACTATACATTAAATAATAATACTCCTTAATCCACGCGCAAAAAACAAACAAATAGATTGGGGATGAACGAAGGGAGTATTAGATAGTTGAAGTAGTATAATTTAAAATATGATAAATGAATTATTAAGGTATGATTTTAGGATGTTAAAGTATGAATCACAAATCATATTTTAATCATTCATCATATATTAATCACTTAAATGACATACTTTATTTATATAATAATTATAATATACTCTATTTTATATAATAATCATATTTTAATAATTAATTCACATGTTTCAACTACAATCTCAAAAACAAATCTACTTATTTTAATTCTTTTTTTAATGTTTCGATTTTATTCTTATGTCTTTCAACTTTCAAGTTCATTATTTTCAATGTTTTCTGTATGGTGTAAATCTCCTATACCATATGCTTCAAAATAAAAAAATAAAAATAAAATCTCCTATACCATATAGGCCATACGTGCAAACTGAACTCTTAAATTAATTATAAGTGTAGCCCCTTTTATGCTGTTATGTTTGTTTGGCTTCTTGAAAATTAATTAATTTTGAGTTCGAAAAGAGTTGTTCTCTTGTGTTACAAAGTGTATAAGGGTATAACATTTTGTTGTAAATGATATACACTTTAATTAATAAATATACACAATTTTATTTTAAAGAGTATACACTTTTATTTATTTATTTTTTATTTTTTTCAAAATTAAAGGATTTACGTCCTTATACTAAAGAATACACCATTTAAAACTAAAGGGTATCTGAGTGCACGGCGGGTGCACGATGTCCTCAAGAGGACACAAGTTTTTGCCTTCTTAAAATTAGAGTTTAACATCCACATAAATTTAAAAGAAAAGAATTGTGTGAGATTGTTGCACGAAACTTATTTCGTGAAGTGGATTCTAAGTTAACCCTATTAAGCCCGTCTTTTCATTATATTGTTTTGTGCAAATGCATCAATGTGTCCACTTTGAAAATTTAAACATTTATTCTGCTTACAACTTTTTAAAACATAAAATTTTTTTAATTTTATAAATGAGTTTCTAAAATACCCTCTATAAATATATCATCTTATGTGAGGTGTTTTTTTTTTTTTTTACAAAATCTTATGTGAGGTGTTTTGTGTGAGGGAAATGAATAATTGCTTCTCAGCTACAATATAAAATAAAAAGAGTACGGTTAAATACATACCCTTTTTATTAAATACATATCTTTTATTAAATACACACCCCAAATAATTTTTTATTTCTTAATTTTATTTTATACACACCCTTTAAAATTACAAAATTATTCTTTTTTAAAAACTAAGAAATACACACCCCATGATCTTGTACATGTTTCCATCATCGTCGAAGTTTTGCGTTGATGCTTTGATCTCTTCGAGAGAGAAAATTTTGCAGAGATGGGAAGGCAGTGCTGCTTTTTATTTCTGGGAGTAATCCCAAAAAAATTGTTCTATTGAAGATGAAACCTTTCGAGTTTCTTAAGACTTGCAAGCTGAAATGGAACACTCCCGAGAAAATTACAATACTAGTCCCACCCGTCACGGTCCCATTTGAGTTTGGTCCCAATAATCTTGACTTCACTCCCAAAGACTTTTTTTCATGCATTTTTGATCCCATATGTTCTTTTTTATGCATTTTTGGTCCCCCATGCTGTCAAAACTAACGGCTCACAATCACGTGAGTATCAGCCGTTAGTTGCGTTCATGATCAAAATGAATAGGGGTTTCACTCCAAATTCATAGCACTAATTTTTTCCCAAATCTTTCCCAACCATAAACACGCTGCGTATAACTTCACTTTTCGATCAAGATTAGGACATTAACATTTCAATCAACGCTGAATCGAAGCTATGTCTTCCAACAGTCCTAAAAAGCACATTTATATGTATCCACAAGTTGACCAATCGAACCCTGGATCAACTTCTTCCTTCCTCTCCTACCACACATGAACGATTTAGCTAAAGATCTGTTTCCAGAAATCGAAGAAGAGATCCCGATAGCCTGTCGGGAAGCATCCTTCGAGTCCGAGGAAGTGATAATCAGGATCAAGGGACCAATCGTTTATATGATCGATAAGCAACAGAGCGTGGAGCTTGCGGGTGGGAATTTCATGGGGGCAACGTTGTGGCGGCATTGGCGCGTGTTGGGGGTGAACTATGCATCGTATATGGTGAAACGCTTCCCAGAGGAGGAAAATTTACCTCAGAGCTCTCGTCGCCCCCAATGAACATACAAAGATGGACCTCATCTCACAAGCTAAGCCCCTCTCCGAAACGGGAGCCAAGCTTCTGCACAACATCACAATCTTACAGGTAGTTAATGTTCCTGAAAAGTATACTATGTTGAAGAAAGAAACCTAGATTAATTGTATTGTATGTGTTTTCAGGAAGGAATGCAGTGGGAGAGCCTATGGAGATGAGTCGGCCCCGGAGAGAGATAGGAAAGGATGGAGTGACAGATGAGAGGAATTGAGTACTGTTATGGGTATTACATCTCCCATGCCCATTAGGCTGGAAGCTCAACAAACCACGATGCAAGGGAATAAACCCAAATCTAGAAGACGCGCCTCGGGAAATAGCCAAGGATGAGCCGAAAGGACGAGCCCATTGTCTAAGCCCGAAGAGCAGAAGGTCCAACGGCTAGAAAGCCCAACGAAGGGATAGGAGGCCGAGACCCCTCGGCAAAGTATCTAAATTCGAAGTTGAAAGGAGCACTCTCAGGTTTGGACGAACAATGAAACCTCGAAAACATATCTGGCCGATGATCGGAAGGGTGACTGCGGGGCAAAGTACATACACAACTGCAGGGACAACCAGTGGTGACAGGCTGAAAGACAAGAATAACGGTAAGAAGATATATCTTGCACAACAATCCCTACGCTAGAAGACAACACACAATAGGCATGACTTTCGTAATCCACCAATAGGAAGCCAGCAATAGAGAGAGAGGCCTGCCACACTCTGGGAATCGTCTGGCGGCATCCTGCACTGGCTGTCGAAAGTCGCCGATGTACTCGCAGTTTTCATTGATGGCTACTTGTCTTCATCCAGATGGCACCACGAGATTGGACAACCATTAGGGTTTGGCTGGTAGTATATATAGCTTCCCTCATAAGAGAGAAGCAGATTACTCATTCTCACACTTGACATTACACTTGTAATTTGTAGGTTTTATGAGTTGTTCTTGTGGAGAGTAATAAAAAACTGGATGAGTTCTTTGGTGGGAATGGGTTCTCCTATTGGTTTCGATCTCTTATTTATGGTATTATCTTGCTTGATTGTGATCGTTCTTGGTTCAGTTATACAATAATCTTTATCTCTTAAACACAAATTAACTAGGCAAGAACACACATCAACAGTTGGCGTCGTCTGTGGGAATGCTACGATTAGCTGTCCCTATTCTATTTTTTTAATTCTTGGTTTAGTTCTTGGAAGAAGAATCCTTGATTCCTTGTTCTGTTTCTTGATTTTGAGATGGGAGGTGAAGGATTTGCGACCCCCAGAAATGAAGAGAGGGGAGAATGTTCCAGAGCTCAGCGAAACGTGACAACGAGTGGAAATAATGTCCATATCAGCACACCGGCCATAGAGGTGCCGACTCCAGCAAGGTCTATTCCTGTCCCAAATTTAGGCTATCCTCAGAAAACAAAAGAGATGAATGAGAAGATTCGAAGGGTGGGTGATTGATGAGTACGCCACGAAAGCTCCCCCGGTTCAACCGGTGAGGTTGAGCTTTAGCGGCCCTCATAGGGGAAGCCAAAGCAATTTACGGGAGGATCTCGAGAGAAGGAAGGACGACAGGAAAGAACACAGCTGAGGAGATGCAAGAGAAACTATCAACTTCATACGGAGGAGGAACGCCGGAGAAAGGGAGAGCGTGAACGAAACTCCGACAGAGGGAAGGCACAGCGAATACCTCCGCCAAACGAAAATAGGAGCTCAAAGGAAACCGCAACAGGAAAGAATCGAGGGATGAGGAATCCTCCACCCCGGAGGTATCCGTGGGAGATGACGCTCGAAGACAACCACAGTCCAGATGAAATCAAGGTGCTGAGCACCCCCACCGAGGAAAAGGCCAAGAGAAGAAGGATTTCACCAGCCTCGCCCGTAAAACTAAAGGAGAGGTAAACCCGTAAATTGGGAAGTGCCAGTGGAAGACGAAGCCCCACGAAAAACCCCCTCTGTCTTTCAAAGGAATCATAACCGACCAGAAGGCCAAGGAATTAGAGATCCTATTCGTCTTCGACACCATACTCACAGGAGAGCCGAGATCCTTCATGGGAAGATCTACCCACGACCGAGCTATCCTTACCATAGAACGGGAGTAACAGAAGGCCTACCTCATGAAGGGAGCCGAGATGAATGGAGACCCAAACGGAAATATGGTCGGAGAATATAGGAGCATTTTCGAATGCCCCAGCCAAGGAACTACAAGCCTTGATTAACAAGGAGGTGAACAAGCGATTCGCGAACCTGGAAAGGAAGATGTCCAGAATGAGAGGAGTCCTCCAATCAGCGGTGGCTCCCTCACCTTTCACGAAAGAAATCGGTAATGCCCCTCGGCAACAAGGAATCATGTTTCCCTCCAGCTTAATTTTCGATTGTTATTATGATCCTTACTCTCACATCGAAAAATATCTTATGTGGATGAGGGCTCAAGGCACGAACGAGATCACATTGTGTAGGATGTTCCCACTAACCCTAGAAAACAAGGCCCATGCCTGGTTTAGAGCAGTTCCGGCAGCATCCATCAAAATCTAGAGAGAACTGATGGAGGTTTTTCTGATGTAGTATTCATATCTGGGAGCACCTAAGGAGCTAAAACACAAGCTGGCCAAAATTCGCCAAGGATCGACAAAAAGCCTACGAGATTTTCTGAAGAGGTTCAACGAGTAGAGGTCAATTGGGGAAGTCATGGGGGACGAAGCATGCCTCATCACAGTGATGAGAGCACTTCACCCAGAGACTAGCTTGTGGAAAGCGGTACAGCTTAAGCTGCCCGCATTCTACGCGGCCTTCATGGTCATGGCAAACGAATTCATCCAAGCCAAGGACATTTCCAAGATGGCAAAGAAAGCGAGCAATCAACTCGGTAGAACCGGGCAGGAAGAAAGTAAGCACAGGAGGGGCGAAGGAATACAAAACACCAGCTACTTTCAAACCTTTAACAGAGGATACCGAGGTATAACAAATGTACAAAAAACTAAAGTCGGGCACCAATCTAAATGTTGCGAGGTCTTTTACTACATTAAAGATCAATAGATTCTTCGGACGTCGAGACCAGTCCAACAAACATCAGAACTCACCAATCTTCGAAAGTATTGCATGTACCATCTGATGCATGGACATAATACTGATCAGTGTCGAGACTTAATCACGGAATTATGGAAGCTATTCAAGGAAGGGAAGTTAAGAAGAATGCTGCAGGCTTCGAGGCCGAGGGTGTATTGGAGAGACGCTTATCTTCCTCCTCCTCCGGGTCGAAAGAGGTCCCCGAACAGAGGATGGAATGGAGGAGCGATGCCTCTACCCTCTCCGCCTCCAGGACGACCATCAATTTCGATAGGATAGGAGGGCAAGCCCTGAGGGGAGACAGACCCAGAGAAATACACATGATGGAGCCCGTAGAGGAGATTCATTATGTCGGAATCTCTCAGGCGTTGACCACTACATCAAAAAGGAGAAGAAAGGCAGAGCTGAGAGATTTAAGCCAACAAATCCCTCAAGTATGATCGCTGACCTTACAGACACAAGGGATAACGGAAGTCGACATCGTTTTCAAAGAAATGGATTTCTACGGGGTAAGTACTCCTCATTCCCACCCTTTAGTCATTTCACCTGTGCTGTCGAGAGTCAAAGTTCATAGATGCTTGGTAGATACCGGGGCGTATGCCAATATAATCTTTAAGGAGGTATTTGAAAATCTGGAAGGAGAGAGTTACCACAAGGTGAGATCCTATAGTGATGAGATCAAAGGATTCGATAATGCCTTGACTAGGCCAACTATGGAAGTTGATTTATCCGTCTAGTTGGAAGGTTTAGATGGGAAGACTAGGATGCAGAAACAGCTAACATTCAAAGTTCTAGATCACTTACAACTATATACTGGGGCGCCCATTAATCCATGCCTTCGGAGCTATCCCATTCACCCTTCACCAATGCCTCAAGTTTGTCACAGCAGACGGCAGGGTATCAACGGTGATAGGAAATCAAAGGAGGGCAAGAGAGTGTTCATTCATAAAATACAAATGGAAATCAAAGAACCGCGAGAAGAGGAGCAAACGGAGAATGAACCTGATGTGATTGTGGAAATTGAGGAAGGGAGAGAAGAAGAGGAGCAAGGGAATAAAATTATCACGCAATAACCGAAGTACATCCAAATCCGGTTAATCAGGAAATGGAAAAGGGGAAGACAGTAGATAAAGAGCCGAGGCAAAAGCCGGTGACACCCGATGAGGATCTGAGGATAAAACTACGGGAAGGAGCCTTGGCGGCAGGAAACAGCTAGACCAAGAGAACGCGGACATCAAAGTTAAGATTGGGACGGAATGAGAAAGCAAATTCAAGGAAGAGCTAACCCAACTACTAAAAGAGAGTCTGGACATGTTCGCATGGAACCCGAACGAAACACTGGAGTGTGATTAGTGATATTTTCACCTAGATTTTAGTGTCTTTTTATATGTATTTTCATATATTTTTATCTGTATTTATGTCTTATTTGGTGGAGTTATGTGTTTTTATGGAATTAAGTGTGAATGAACTTAATCATATGTAAAACAGGTGAAATCAGAGCAAAAATGGAGAAGGGAGACGAAAGAAAGAAGAAGAAAATAAGGCAGTAAGAACACGACCAGTCGTTTTAAGTACATGAGCCTTGTCGCGCTACATGAGCCGTGTACTGAAAACGGATCTGTAAGAGATGGCCGTACGACGGCATAAGAATGCACAACATGACCAGCCCTTGGTCGTGTTATATCACACGACTCGTGTGCAGCACATGACCCATGTTGCAGCACACGAGTCGTGCAGGTGCCTGATTAGTAAAAAATCAAAATTCTTCTAGAAGGCCCCAATGAGTATAAATACCCATCCATTCAACCTTTGAGGGGAGAAAAAATGAAATATCAAGCTGCTCACATACCTCACACATCAATCCTTTGATTTTACACCATATTCTTCATCCCTTTCATCCATACTTTGATTCTACATCATCTCTCCATAAATTCTACCATCCATATCAAGTGAAGAAGCAAGGAAGTGTGGGTGATCACCAAAAGAAAGAAGGAAATTCAATTTGAGCCAATCCAAGGGAGTGTTCATCCCAATTTTATGTTAGTCCTCTAGTTTACCATGATTTGTAAGGTTTTTAATATCTATATTAAGGATCTTATGAAGATTGTAGGCTAATCTCCCTTGTGGGATTAGCAACATGAAAGTTTGTGGTTAAATTTTAGGATCTATATAATTCAATTCATGTGGTGATTGGGTTAATTGATTTCCTATCATTGATGCTTAGATCTTGAGGTTTTTGATGATTTGTGTGTTTAGATGTTCTAAATATATTATTAGATTGAGAAATCAATTATGTGATTAGGACATTTGAGTGAAGCATTTTATCAAACACTTCATGTGCATTATAAATTATAAAGAGAATGAGAAATCCTTTAGAGTTTAGAACCATTTGATAGGACATATAGTTGGTTTGATCGAGAGATTGATTAATTGCGTGAATGAATTCTTATTTCAAGCTTAGTACCCAGTTGTTATTGTTTGAATGAGAACCAACATTTGTGCTAATTGAGATTAATATCTTATTCATCTTGAGAAGGAGCTTAGGTGAATTTAGAGTTGACCCTTAATCCATACCCTTGATTCATATGAGTTTAATGCATGTATCCTAAGATTTTACACTACTTAATTGTTGTTATTCCTACTTTTGCTTAATTTGGAAAACAACTTTACATTACTTCATTTTAATCATTTGACCATACTTTGTTTACTTGATTTGTGTCATTTTAATACTTGTTTAACAATTCCACTCGATGATTAGTCTCTATAAAATTATGATAAGTGTGATATCGCTTAAGCTCTAGCGCCAACCTCCCTGTGGTTCGATAAATTGTTTTAGTTGGTCATCCCTTCTATAAAATGGCTAATCAAATGGCACTGTTGTCAGGGTGGTAATGGTTCCTAGTAGCTTAACGAAGGAATGCTTAAAGTAATCTTAATAGAGATATTTTTATTTTATTTGTCTGCTTATATTTGCTTGTGAAAATCTTGTTCTAACTTCTCTAATTTGAAGGTGTATGCAAACAAAGTCACAAGGTAAACAAGTTGAACCTATTGATTTAGAGTTTGAGCACACTTTTCAGAGAAGGAGAAAGGACAAGAAAACAAAAAATAGTGATCTAATGGAGAATTTTCAAGGTGATAATCATATGGAGATAGAGCATGATTGGGAAGGCGGACAACATGTGAACGTGTAAGCCAACGTACAAGCACCCCAAGTCAATGCTAATCTTCCTCAACAAGCTCATCAAAATTTTGGAGGGCTTAACAATCAAGTTTTGCTTCAACAAATGGTAAAACAAGTCATGCTTCAACAAGGTTTTCAACATGATTATGCACCTCCACCACCCCCGGTATATCGAGGGCCTCAAGTAGATCCAAGGGTGATCCGGGATTTCTTAATGCCAAGGGCAATGCCACAAATGATGAGTCCACCAATCAATGCCAACAACTTTGAATTTAAAGCGGGCTTGATTTCTATGGTACGAGAACAACAATTTAGTAGAACCCCAAATGAAGATCTCAATGCTCATCTTGCTCAATTTATTGAGATTGCCAATACAGTAAAGATGAATAGGGTGAGCGAGGATTGTATTAAGATGAGGTTGTTTCCATTTTCTTTGAGAGATCGTGCTCGAACATGGTTATCTACCATTACTCCGGATACGTGTAACACATGGGATGAGCTTGCACAAATATTCTTGAACAAGTATTTTCCGCCTTCTAAGACGCTTAAAATGAAGAGCTTGATTACTCAATTCAAGCAAATGCCTCAAGAGAGTTTTTATGAAGCGTGGGAACGGTTTAAGAATATGCTACGCAAGTGTCCACAACATGGCTTTCCGGAAAATCAACAAGTGGGATTTTTCTACCAATGTTTGGTAAATGGTCAAAGAGTGCTTGTTGATGCTTCGGCGGGTGGATCCATACTTGGAGTGACTCCGGCAAGGGCTATAAGGATTTTTGATGAGATTGCTACAAATGTGTACCAATGGACATCAGAGAGACTTAGTGGTTGCTATGGATTTGAAAGCTTCGATCAAGGGTAACAGTTTAGTGTGAAGAGTGCTAGTGTGGAACCATGTATGCCCAGTATAGAGATGATCGCGGCGGAGGTAATGAGATAAATGAGCTTGAATCAAGGTGTGAATAATCAAGGAGTTAATATGGTTGAAGGCCAAATTGATCAAGGGGTGCTACCTCCGAATGTTGTAAGTGGGGAACAATGGGCTATGACAATGCCACGTGTGGAGGATGTGCAATACATGCAAGGAAGGAATTACCAAGGTAATTATCAAAACAATTACCAAGATAATTTTAACCACAACCAAGAAAACTACCCACCAAGGCAAGGAGGCTTCAATAGTTAAGGAAGTGGAAGCTCATACCCACAAAAACAAAGGAGGCAAGATAACTTCTCTTATTCAAACCTGAGCAATGCAGTTGCTTATCCTCCGGGGTATCATCCGGGAGCTAAAGCACCAAACAATAAAGGAAAAGCAACAACCAAAGAGTTGATTGAGAAGTTGATTGCATCTAATAAGGCTCAAAATGAGACTAGACGAGCTCAAGATGAATTGAGAAGAAAGGCCGATGAAGCTAATGATAAGAGGTTCAAAGCCTTGGAGTACCAAGTGGGGCAAATTGCCAATGCGTTGAGCGCGAATGAGAAAGGAAAATTTCCTTCTACCACCATTGTGAATCCAAAAGAACAATGCAAGGTAATTACCTTGAGGAGTGGAACTAATTATGAAGGACCTTCAATGCCTTTGTAAAATGATGAGGTGGAAAAGAAGATAAATGAGGAAAACTTGGTTGAGGAGGAGATTGTGGAAGAAGGAGAAATTGAAGCTAAAGAGATGATGAAACGGTTGTAATTGAGTCGGAAGTTGTTGAAAAGAAATGACAAAGAACAAAAGCAATGTAAAAGAAAGAGAAAGAAGTGGAGTTGGAAAGGGATAGTTAGGGCATACCAAAAACTCAAGTGTCTATCCTTTTTCCATATAGATTTTTGAAGAAGGGCATAGATGAAAATTTTGCAAAGTTTTTGGAAATTTTCAAGAAAATCCACATCAATATACCCTTTGTGGATGCTTTGAGACAAATGCCTCACTAGTGGAAAATGAGACCGTCAACTTGACGGAGGAGTGTAGTGCTATAATTCAAAAGAAGTTGCCTCCAAAGCTAAAGGATCCGGGGAGTTTTGTTATACCATGTGAGATGGGTAAAAGTGAAGTACACAAAGCTCTTAGTGATCTTGGGGCTAGTATCAATTTGATGTCGATGTCTATCTTTAAGAAACTTGGTATAAGGGAAGTAAAGCCTACGTTCCTTATATTGCAACTTGCGGATAGGTCTTTGACTTATCCTAAAGTTAAAGTTGGAAAGTTCATATTCCCGGTGGATTTTGTAGTGCTTGACATGGACGAGGATGCAAATGTTCCATTAATTTTGGGGCGTCCATTTTTAGCCATGGGAAGAGCTTTAATTGATGTGCACAAGGGGGAGTTGACATTGAGAGTAGATGAAAAAGAGGTGGTGTTTTCATTAAGAAATGCGATGAGGCATCCAGATGAGAAAGAGGAGTGTAGAAGGATTGAATTGATTGATGAGATTTGAATGATTGCTTACATGATTTGAATGCTTGTAGGGAGATGCAAGAAGATGAAGCCAAGATAATGTACTATGGAAAGAAGGAGTATCTTCCATTGGAGATAGAAAATGAGGAGCCCAAGGTTGATAAGGGAAAAGAAGAATTGAAGTCATTACTCGATCACCTTATGTATGCGTACTTGGGGGATGACAAAACTTTTTCGGTAATTGTATCATCATCACTTTCATCTCTAGAGCTTGAAAAATTGTTAAGGGTGCTTAGAGATCATAAAAGTGCTATAGGGTGGAGTCTTGATGATTTGAAAGGTATAAGTCCCACTATTTGTATGCATCACATTAGATTGATTGATGAGAATAAAACATGCATATAACCTCAATGTCGTTTGAACTGCATTGTGCAAGAGGTTGTTAGGAAAGAAGTTTTGAAATGGTTAGATGCTAGAATTGTTTATGCCATAAGTGATAGTCATCATGTAAGCCCTTTGCATATTGTGGCTAAGAAAGGGGGATTAACCATTGTTAAAATGGAATTTGATGAAGAGCTTGCCATAAGGGTGAAAACGGGTTGGAGAGTGTGTTGTGATTATAGGAAACTTAATGAAAACACTCATAAAGATCATTTTCCTTTGCCTTTTATTGATCAAATGCTTGATAGGTTGGCGGGATATAAGTATTATTGTTTTCTAGATGGTTACTCGGGGTACAACCAAATCATGATAGCCCTCGAGGATCAAGAAAAAATAAGTTTTACTTGTCCGTATGACACGTTTGCTTTTTATAAGTTGTCTTTTGGGTTGTGCAATGCCCCCACTACCTTTCAACGTTGCATGATGGACATCTTTGAGGGATTAATTGAAAATGTGATGGAAGTGTTTATAGATGAATTTTCCATCTTTGGGTCTTCATTTGATAAATGCTTGGCTAATCTTTCTATGATTTTGTAGTGATGTCAAGATACGAACCTAGTCTTGAATTGGGAAAAATGTCATTTTATGGTTCAAGAGTGTATCATAATTGGATATTATATATCAGAGAAATGTTTGAGAGTTGATAGGGCAAAGGTTATAGCCATTGAACATCTTTCCCCACCAAAAAATGAAAAAGGGGTTAGATCGTTTCTTGGCCACGTCGGGTTCTATCGACGTTTTATTAAAGATTTTTCTAACATAGCCAAACCTTTGTGTAAATTGCTTGAAAAAGATGCTCCATTTGAATTTAATGATGAATGTCTTAATGCTTTTAGGGTGCTCAAGAAAGCTTTAATTTCGTCTCCAATCCTCGTCTCTCCCGATTGGAGTAAGCCTTTTGAGCTACATTGTGATGCAAGTGACAATGCTTTAGGAGTGGTGCTTGTTTAAGTGAGGGAGAAGAAGTTTCGAGCTATCTACTATGAATCAAAGATGTTCAATGCCAATCAAAAGAATTACACCACAACGGAAAAAGAGTTTTTATCCGTGGTTTATGCTTTTGAAAAATTTTGTCCATACCTAGTTGGCACGAAAACCATTATTTATACGGATCATGCCACCATTTGGTATTTGATGAGTAAGAAAGATGCTAAACCTAGACTAATTTGTTGGGCTCTTTTGTTGCAGGAGTTCAATGTGGAGATACGTGACAAGAAGGGGGTCAAAAATGTCATAGCCGACCACTTGTCACGTTTGGAAAATATTGATAAAGAGGGAACCATGGAGTTCATTAAGGATGTATTCCCGGATGAAGAGATCCTCCAAGTTGATTTTCAAATGATGTATACTTTGTGTGAGACCGAGAGGCCGTGGTATGCGGATTTCGTGAATTATTTAGCTTGTGGCCTCAAGTTGGATCATCTCACCGAATCTCAAAGGAAGAAGTTCTATTATGATGTCAAGGAGTACTTATGGGATGATCCTCTTTTGTTTAAGAATTGTCCGGATGGGATCATAAGGAGGTGTATCCCGGAGGATGAGAAGCTAAGTGTCATGGAGATGTGCCATAGTTCATCTTGTGGAGGACACTTTGAGTTTCAAAAGACGGGGGCAAATATCCTACAATTGGGGTTATTTTGGCCAACTTTGTTTAAGGATTGTAAGGAGTATATCAAGGGGTGTGATAGGTGCCAAAGGATTGGAAGTATAGGGCAACGTGATGAAATGCCTATGAGGAACATTTTTGAAGTTGAGGTGTTCGATTTATGGGGAATGGAATTTATGGGCCCATTTTCGCCTTCCAATGGTTACCTTTACATATTGTTTGCGGTGAATTATGTTTCTAAATGGGTGGAAGCAATCCCGACAAGGACAAATGATGCTTTAGTGGTCAAGGCTTTTTAAAAAAGAACATCTTTGCTAGATTTGGGCTGCCAAAGGCCATGATTAGTGATGGGGGATCTCACTTCATCAACAAGCTTATTGAGAAGCTCTTGAATGGCTATGGAGTGAAGCATAAGGTTTCTACACCTTACCACCCCAAACAAACGGCTTTGCAGAGGTGTCAAATAGACAAGTGAAGCTTGTCCTTGAGAAAACGATCAATGGAAATCGAAAAGATTGGTCTTCTAAGCTTGACGATGCCCTTTGGGCCTATTGAACGGCTTATAAGACCGCTCTTGGATTTTCACCATATAAGCTTGTGTATGAAAAGGCTTGTCACTTACCCATTGAGTTAGAGCATAAGGCATTATGGGCCCTTCGGAAATTAAATTTTGATGAGAAAGAAGTCAGAAAGAAAAGGTGTCTCCAATTGGTTGAACTAGAGGAATTTTGAGAGGAATCTTACTCAAGCTCGAGGATTTTGAAAGAAAACATAAAAGATAGCATGATGAGAGGATTAAAACGAAGGAGTTCATTCCGGGGGATAATGTTCTTTTATTCAATTCAAGACTTAAACTATTTCCCAAAAAACTTCGTTCGAAGTGGAGTGGACCATATTTGGTGATTGAGGTTAGAGAAGATGGAACTTTGAAGCTTGAAGGATCGAATGTGAATGCTTTTGTGGTTAATGGTCATAGGGTGAAACATTACCATTCCCCCTCTCAAAGGAAGTTGGTATATGTGAATACCTTCACTTCTTGAAGGCTCATATCCTTTTAGTAGTTTAGGATTGTACATATTTCTTTTTCTTGTGTTGCATTTTTGGTTTTGTAGGTGGAATGTGCGTGGGAGAAGAATGCATTTTGAAGATACGAAAGGGCTTCATGTTAAGTGTGTAGGTATGTCTCACCATTTTTTTTGCAAACTTATCTCGAAACTCTTATTTCAATTTAAGTTTGAGGGGATATGGTATGGTGTGACATGTATTTTATTGGAAGCATGAACTCTTTGTGTTTTTTAGCTAATTCGAAAATTTTCTCATGAGTTCGGTGTGATTTTGGTCAGTTTAGTTGTGTGAAAGTAGATGATAATCCTTGTTTTAATACCTAATGTTGAGCTAATGCTGTTTTTAACTTGTGAGCATGAATAGGGAGTATTGGAGGCATGAAAAACAGGATTTGAAGTAAAAAATTAGAGAAAACAGGTCAATCAGTACACGAACCGTGTGCAGTACACGGCATGTAATAAGTGGCCGTGTACTGACATCCGATAAAGCAACACGGGCAGGCACAGTCCATTTTGCACAACACGGGTCGTGTCCTGTCACGAAGCACGAGTCGTGTCGCCAACACGGGCCTGTAACAGATGGCCGTGTGACGACATCAGAACGTTCGACACGGCCACCCCATGATCGTTTTATGCAACATGACTCATGTTGTGTGCAGATACATGGGCCGTGTTAGCAACACTAGCCGTGTCGTGCGCTGAAGCAGAATAAAAAATGGGCTGGCCTTTTCAAAACGGCCCAACCCCATTTCGTCATCTTCAACCCTTTAACTTGGAAATCTCTCTTCCAAACTCCATAAACCTTCAAACAAAATCCAATACTGGTGAGAGTAAGTGATTCCCAAAGTTTTAACATCCATTATTCTGTTTGATTCCAAGAAAGAGGTATGTCAATTTGAACCCTAGTCTTCAATTGAATGTTTGAATGTGTGAGTTCGTGTATGGGTTTTGAATAATAGCATGTTTGAAGCATATCTATCATTGTGAAACATGAATTAATTTGTTTAATTGATGAATTGTGTAGAATTGTAAAGGAATTAGGGTTCATGGAAAACTTGCATTTGGGGATTTTTGGAAATCAATGAAATTAGATGCAAATTGTGTTATGAATTGATTGATGATGCTTTCATGAATTTGTAATAGTCTATATTAGCTTAGGTATTGAGGATTTGAGCATGAATGGGATTTAAATTAGATGCAAATGGTGATTGTGAAATAAAAGCATGCTAAGTGTTCGATGAAATGCTTAAGTGAAGTTTTGAGTTAGATTGAGACCCTATTGCAAGTATGAAGTATTGTTGATTTATATTGTGCACATAGAAAGGAAAAAAAGATGATTTGATAAAAGAATGGAAGGATTGGGAGGTTGGAATTGTTTGAATTACAATTGGATGAATTGTTGAAATGTTGTTTGGTTTTAAATATAATCATCATTTGAGGAATGTTACTTGCTTAAGCTGCAATTGATATCCTTAATACTTGAGGATTAATTTTGCGTGGAAAGAAAACGCGCATCTTGATATCCCCGGCAACAGCGCCAATAATTTGATGCACATTTTCTTTGCACACAAAATTAATCCCCAAGTATTAAGGATATCAATTGCAGCTTAAGCAAGCGACCAAGTGAATATCGAACTCAAAGGATGGCGTATTATCAATTTAATTATTTACTAAATTAATTAAGACGAATGATAATAAAAGTTTGAGGTTTTAATCTAGTAACTAATAAACAATTAATTAAAATAATAAATAAAATAAAATTTCACTCGAAGAATATGAAATTGGATCAAGTAGGAGAATATGTAGCTCTAAGATAATCCAGTTTCACTCATTAATTTCCCTTTCGTGTGTTAATGTCCGACTCTGCCTTGTGGAATATGGACGCATCACAAAACCATGCATATCTACTCTATAGACACAAGTAAACATGCGTGTAACACTTGTGAATAACCTCGGAGCAAGAGATATAATTTCACCCCTCTTTCTAGGTACTATCAGTATCAATTATTTCCCTATCCAATTGATACTCTAACCCGATATGATCTCACTTTATAGGTATTATAAAATTATCCTCTTTACCCTACTTAATAACCTGAATTCAATTCAATTAATAAATATTCATATATGATAGTTCTAATGAAACTTCGGAGTCCCCTCACTTAGAATCATAATATGGAATCTTGTTCAACAGTGAACGCTCTCAATCTACAACCAAGATATATATTCAAACTCTATATACCAATTGAAGATGCACAAAATGACTGTGAATATGCATTAATAAAGCACAATCATATATAAAATAAATCCACAAGTAGTGTTGTACGGAGTTTACAAATGAAAGTTCAATTAATTCGTAAAAACCATCACAACCCTAGTTCTACCAAAAATGCTCTAGCCCATGATGTTATGAAGAACAATCATAGGTGTTAGATAGATCTTACCCGGATGTCTGGAAAATTACAAGATAAATTAGAAAATGAAATAAACCCTAGATATGGCGTCGTTGCATCCTTCCCCATTTTGAATTCTCCTCTTGATTCCACAGATGAATCTTCAGTGATGGATGGATGGAAGAAAGGATGTGGATGGTGGTTGGGGATGATCCCCCTTGTGGGGGGTGTTGTATTGTTGTGGATTCTCTCAATTCAGTCTAATGAATAAATGATGTGATCTACATTCCCTTTTGTACTTGTAAGCTCTCCTTATTGACCTTGGATGAGCTTTTTCTTGGAAAACACGAAAATACACGCAAACACACCCTAGGGGTGTAAAAACACGCACAAATTCGAAAATTCTCGGAAATTCTCCCTGGCAGCTGCGCGACTTCACGATTTTGAGTATAACTTCCACATCTAACCTCTGATTTGAGTAATTCTTGCGCTCAAACGATCCTCTATTCCATGGCTTTCTATCCACATGAAGAAATCATAGAAACTTCAACATTTGTATGTATAAATAGTCATACAAAGTGGACAGTCGTGCTGAACAGGAACAACTTGCGCGACGTCACTATTTGGATCATAACTTTCTCGTTTGAATTCCGATTGAGGAAAAAATAAAAATATTACACATGTTGGACATGCATTTTTCAGCATTCCTACACAAGTTGCACCTTATCTCCAATTTGGCACTTTCTATTATTTTTCCACCTAAAACACAACAAAACACCTCAAACGCACTTTTTTCTCACATATATTGAATATAAAACACTTGTGCTAATATATGACTACAATTCTCATAAAAAAGGTGTTAGATTGGACATTAAAACACGCTTATTTTCAGTCTCAACATTGAATAACAAGTGTTGATTCAACGTATTATGAGATGTTTTGTGTAAGAGTTGAAAATAAATTTAATTTGAAATGTGTTGAACATTGTAGATGGCTGAAAGAAGAACAAGGAAACATAATGAAGACTTTATCATTGTTGAGACTGACATGGAGTTATCAAACATTGATGCTCAGTTAATGATAGATGAAATACGCCCTCAAAATTTTGGAGTGGAATTCTCGGAGTTGGAGAAGTATGCACTAAGGTGGCAATACATAGTGACCAAGATTAGGCCAACAAGATTTCAAGATCAGGCTACAATGGAGGGTCTTGGGATTGAGACTGATCTGAGGGCTTTATTCAGAAGGGTAGACATGGAAGAATTTTTCGACAAGAGGCCTCCCACCTATCTTCATCTCACAGCAGAGTTCATGGGCACGTTGCAAGTTCACAAAGATAGAAGCAGTTTTCCCTTAGTAATCACATTTCAGCTGAACAATGTCATGTGGGAGAAGGTTCCTATAAATGAATTGAACAAATTTTTTGGGTGTCCAGTCATGAGAGGCCATCAGAACTTCTTGCCCGAAGGGGGTTTCAATCAGCAAACATGGTGGAGAAGGTTAGTAGAAGATGGGACTGAGCCTCCGGAGTAATACCTAGCACCTCAAAAGGGACAACGATCAGCAACCCAGTGATGAGGTATCTTGAGAAGATAGTATCTAATACCATTTTGGGTAGGTTTGAGAGCGGAGTTGTCAGCGAGAAGTAGTTCTACATTATGTTTAGCCTCTATAAAGAATTCAGAGTCAACATTGCAGCTCACTTTTTCAACATGTAGAGAGGGTAACCAAAAGAGAAAATACTCGAGGGATTATGATTGGGGTTTGGTCACAATGATTGCTCAGGGACTAGGGATTGATGGGAGTAGTATGTAGCATCGAATGGTGAGTGAAGGGCTCACATACACACAGTTTGTTAGGATGGAGTTCCTATAAGTTATAGAAAATGTGTACTGTTTGAAGTAAGAGAAGGGAGCTCCATACCCTCTACCAGCTCCGAAACTTACCACAGTGCGAGGTCCACGAAAAGTCTAGAATTTGTCTATGGCAAGACCCAACCACTCCGCAGTGGTAAGAGCATTTTACAGACAAAATAGAGAAGGAGTGAAGGCAGTGCTCCAGCAAATGAGGGTAGAAGAAGATCGAGTGTTAAGAGAACTTAGAGCCAAGCCAGCCGATATGGAGATAGGGGATGAGGATGAGCAACCTCATCACGTTGAGTTCGAGGAACAAGCACCAAAATCCCCAATTTTTGAGTAAGATGGAGAATTCCAAGAGGATAAATTTCAGCAGCAGCAACAACAATACATGGGACCCGGAGTGGCTAGATGGAATTTCATGGAAGACGAAGTTCAAGGTATAAGGAACACTCAGCAGTCACATGGAGACCAGATTAGAGAGCTCAGGGAAGAGCAACAAAGACATGGTGTGACATTGAGTGAGATCCAAGAGGGGCAACGCCGGAGGGATTACAACGATGAGCAGACGCGTACTCATTCAAACAACATGGAGGAGATGATCATGATGATGTTTAATTTCTAGTTCCCGGCGTCACCTCGTGCTTACAATCCTTGGGCCTCATACCAGTCGCCACCCCATCCGGAGAAGTTAAGGGAGTACTTTTAGTGGTCGTCACTTCATTAGCCCATTCATTTTAGTTGAATTTGAATTGTGTTGGATTTGATACTTTTGATTGTTTTATTTTGGGATGTTTAATTTTGTACGTTAGTTTTATTTTTAATTAAGGATTGGGATTTATGGTTATTTGTATTGATTATGGATGGGAGAAATTTCTATGCTTTATTTCTTCATATGGTGTTTTGTTCTTGTGCTTTTGGTCCTTTGTTTGTCTTGTGTTTGTTGGCATTTTTATTTTTGTTTAGGGAATGTGTTGGTGGTTTGTTTAGGGAGGTTGTGAGTCAATTTTTTTGAACAACAAGTGATGATATGTTGTGGTAATTAGTGATGACAGGATATGATTAAGAATCACTATATTTTCAAATTGTGACATATTTTAATTAACTTGTTCAATTTTGAGATGAATGTGGTGTAATAAGTTCCTTAAAGTCTAAGCATAACCTTGTGATATTTGAGCCTTAACCGTGCATACATGGTATTTTTCCTTCATGAGAGGATTGGTTGTGTTTGATAACCTAGATCTTGCTCAAGGACTATAGGAATGAACCCGATGAGTAGAGGTTAATGACATGATCTAAGGCCATCTTTGTTATTAAAAGTCATTGCCATATATTTCCCTACCATGAACATCATCCTTAGTTAACCACTTTGAGCCTTTAAGCCTATTTCTTGTGATTTTAGCACATTACAAGCCATGATTTCCCACTTAAGCCTTATATACATACCTTAGTGTGGGTGATTGAGGAGATGGTAGCTAGAAAGGTTTGATAAGAAATCAAAACGAAGAAAGGAAATGGTAAACAAATAAGAAAAAGGATGAAAAGCGCAAAAACAAGAATGAACATGTAACCTTTAAAACAAGAAAATGAGCAAAGAAATAATAATATGCTAAAGTACTTAAAAGTTCGAAGAAGGAAGCATGCATAGAAAATAGTTCAATCCAAGGAAAGTTGATGGTTAGTGCTTGTGAACATTAAAGTCAAGAAAGGAAGAAAGAAAAGTGGAGAAGTTTGAGAAATTGGCCATCTCTTCAATTACTTACACTTGATTAGTCACTATTATCCATATTCTTCCTACCCTACCAAAGAACATATTTTTGATCATTAATTGAAACTTTGGTGGTTTGTAAATGTAGTCCACGAGCAAATTTATAGCGAGGCGAGCCAATCGATTGATGAGTGTTGTTACCTTACTTGAAAGAGTGTTAACTGAAATTGATAACCTATGTAAGGCTTGGACAAAGAGGGACTATATTATACTTTATTCTCTTTTGATAGAACATGTTTATATTTGCATGTTATGATTTTATTGATGTAGGATGCCTTAGCATAGTTTGTAATTCTTATTACTTTTGATGTATTATTACTTGTGTTCATTTAGTCTTTTCCTAGGTGAAAATCACTCCTTTTGGTTTATCATTTTCGTTGTTCGAGGATGAACAACACTTTAAGTTTGGGGGTGTGATGAGTAATATTTTCACCTAGATTTTAGTATCTTTTTATATGTGTTTTTGTATATTTTTATCCGTATTTATGTGTTATTTGGTGGAGTTATGTGTTTTTATGGAATTGAGTGTGAATGAACTTAATCATATGTAAAACAAGTGAAATCGGAGCGAAAATGGAGAAGGGAGACGAAAGAAGAAAGAAGAAAACAAGGCAGCAAGAACACGGCCAACCGTTTTAAGTACATGAGCCGTGTCGTGCTACAAGAGCCATGTACTGCAAATGGGCCTATAAGAGATGGTCGTGCGATGACATCAGAACGCACAACACGACCATCCTTGGCCGTGTTGCATCACACGAGTCGTGTAGGTGCCTAATCAGTAAAAAAAATTAGAATTCTTCTAGAAGGGTCCGATGAGTATAAATACCCATCCATTCAACCTTTGAGGGGAGAAAAAATGAAATACCAAGCTGCTCACACACCTCACACACCAATCATTTGATTTTATACCATATTCTTCATCCCTTTCATCCATACTTTGATTCTACATCATATCTCCATAAATTCTACCATCCAAATCAAGTGAAGAAGCAAGGAAGAGTGGGTGATCACAAAAGGAAGAAAGGAGATTCAATTGGAGCCAATCCAAGTGAGTGTTCATCCCAATTTTGTGTTAATCCTCTAGTTTACCATGATTTGTAAGATTTTCAATGTCTATGTTAAGGATATTATGAAGATTGTAGGCTAATCTCCCTTGTGGGATTAGCAACATGGAAGTTTGTGGTTAAATTTTGGGATCTATGTAATTAAATTCATGTGGTGATTGGGTTAATTGATTTCCTATCATTGATGCTTAGATCTTGAGGTTTTTGATGATTTGTGTGTTTAGATGCTCTAAATATATGATTAGATTGAGAAATCAATTATGTGATTAGGACATTTGAGTGAAGCATTTCATCAAACACTTCATATGCATTATAAATTATAAAGAGATTGAGAAATTCTTTAGAGTTTAGAACCCTTTGATAGGACATACAGTTGGTTTGATCGAGAGATTGATTAATTGTATGAAGGGATTCTTATTTCAAGCTTAGTACCTAGTTGAAATTGTTTGAATGAGAACCAACCTTTGTGCTAATTGAAATTGATATCCTATTCTTCTTGAGAAGGAGCTTAGGTGAATTAAGAGTTGGCCCTTAATCCATACCCTTGATTCATATGAGTTTAATGCATGTATTCTAAGATTTCCCACTACTTAATTGTCGTTAATCCCACTTTTGCTTAATTGGAAAATAACTTTACATTACTTCATTTTAATCGTTTGATCATACTTTGTTTACTTGATTTGTGTCATTTTAATACTTGTTTAACAATTCCACTCGATAATTAGTCTCTATAAAATTATGATAAGTGTGATATCGCTTAAGCTCTAGCGCCAACCTCCCTGTGATTCGATAAATTATTTTAGTTGGTCATCACTACTATAAAATGGCTAATCAGAGTTCACCTAAAGTACGCCTGTCACAGATTGAACATCGATCCCAGCGTCCTACCATTCCACCAGAAGAAGAGAAAATTTAGCTCAGAGAAGAACGCGGCTATGGAATTGGAAGTGCATAAGCTATTGGTGAGTGGAAGAATTAGTGAATGCGAATACCAGATAAGGGTACAAAATCCGGTTATGGTAAAAAAAAGAAGGATCATGGAGAATATGCATCGACTTCACCGATCTAAACAAGGCATGCCCAAAGGATAGTTACCCTTTCCCATCAATCGACCAGATGGTTGATGCCATGGTGGAACACAAAATTATGAGCTTCATGGATGCGTTCTCAGGGTACTATCAGATCCCAATGCACCCAGACGACAAGGTAAACACGACTTTCTTCAGCGGAAACGGAGTCTATGAATGGAACAGCATGCCGTTCGGTCTAAGGAATGCGAGAGCAACTTATCAAAGATTGGTAAATAAGATGTTTGAAGGAGAGATTGGGAAAATAGTTGAGGTATAAGTGGAGGATACCGTGGAGAAAATTCTAAAAAGAACGGATCATTTTGGTCATCTAAAGAAGGTATTTGGAATCTTTCGACACTACGAAATGAAGTTGAACCCAAAGAAGTATACATTCGGAGTGAGCAAGAGGAGTTTCCTCGGATACTTGATCAGCTCGAGGGGGATCGAGATGAACCCAGAGAAAGTGGAAGCGTTCCTAAAGATGGACCAACCGAGGCACATAAAAGAGGTTCAGAACCTGACAGGTAGGTTGGCCGCCTTAAACATGTTCATGTTAAAAGCATCAGATAAATATAAGCCCTTCTTCGACGTCATCAGAAAGGCAAAGTTTGAAAGGATGGAAGAGTGTGGGAATGCATTTAACGAGATCAAAAAGGAACTATCAGATCCCAAGATTCTCTCTAAACCCTCAGCAGGCGAGACACTACAGCTATATCTGGCAGTATCTAAAATGGCAATCAGTTCACTATTGGTCAAAATGGAAGAGAAGAACCAAAAACTGGTGTACTTCGTAAGTCAATCTTTGAGGGATGCAGAACTTAGATACCCAGTAATGGAGAAAATGGCCTATGCTCTCGTTATGAGCTCAAGAAAGCTAAGACCGTATATCATGGAGCATACCATATACATACTAACAACTTTTCCTTTAAGGCAAGTACTCCAAATGCCAGATGCAGCGGGAAGATTGCTAAAATGGTCCGTCGAGTTGGGACAGTTTGATATTGTATACCTATCAAGAAACACGGTCAAAGGACAGGTGATGGCTGATTTCATAGTGGAGCTCACATTCCCTATGCTAATCGAAGAGGAAAGAAGAAAACCATGGGTAATGCATGTGGATGGGTCCGCTACTACATTGGCTTCGGGAGCCGGGGTCATCATCCAAACCCCATCGAGAGAGGTTCTCGACAGTAGTCAGGTTCGGCTTCTTGGCAACCAACAACGAAGCGGAGTACGAAGCCTTATTGAACGGGTTGAGAATGGCATTAGCCATGGGCACTGACGAGTTGCTGTCTATAACGACTCTCAGTTAATGGTAAATAAGGTACGAGGGGAGTACAAAGCTTAAAATGATCAAATTAGCCACTACCGAGGGTTAGCCGCGGGTATGCTTCAGAGATTCAAACACATATTTTTAAAATACATTGATCGGAGGGAGAACATGGGAGTAGATGCATTGGCCAAGCTGGCCACGACGTCAAACACAGATGACCTCAACAACATCAACATTGTGAAGCAAGAAAAGCCATCAGATACTAGTGTTTAACTGACCAATCTCTCGAAGAGTCATGGATGACCCCAATTAGGAATTATTTGGAAGCAGGGTTAACCCCTTCGGATAAGAATGAGGCCCGCAAGATAAGACTCAGATCGGTGAGATATGTGTTTATTGAAGGGAAGTTATACAAAAGGGGATATTCATCTCCACTTCTGAAATGCTTGAATCCAGAGGAGGCAAAGTATGTATTGGCGGAGATACATGAGGGTATATGCGGAAACCACATTGGAGGAATTGCTTTGGCCCATAAGGTGATCAGACAAAGATATTTTTGGCCAACACTAAAAAGAGATGCTACTCAACATGCAAGAGCTTGCGCTACCTGCCAGAGACTAGCACCGATCATGAGGATACCGTCGGAACAGTCGACCTCTGTTTTCAGTCCTTGGCCTTTCACTAAATAGGGGATCAACTTGATTGGCCCTTTGTCGATAGGAAAGGGAGAAGTCATGTTTGCAATCGTGGCTGTGGATTATTTCACAAAGTGGACGGAGGCCGATGCCTTAGCAACAATCACAGAAGCTCGCGTAGAGAAGTTTATCTGGGAAAATATTATTTACCGTTTTGGCATTCCATACGCCATCGTTACAGACAATGGCAAACAGTTTGACAATGCAAGACTGAAGAAGTTTTGTGACGACTATCACATTAAAAAATGGTCCTCCACACCCTACCATCCCCAATCCAATGGCCTGGTCGAAGCCATAAACAAGATAATCAAACATACTCTGACAGCGAGACTGGAGAAGTTAGATGGAAAATGGCCAGAAGAATTGTCGGGGGTTCTATGGTCGTACAAGATGACAACACAAACATCCACCAATGAGACACCTTTCTCAATGGCCTTTGGCACCGAGGCGGCGATCTCGGTGGAAATTGGAGAACCTAGTCTGAGAATGGCCTTCCATAGAGAAGAAAAAAATGACAAGCTAGTTCAAGAAAGATTAGACTTACTGGAAGAGAAGATGCCGAGAGCAGAAATGCACAATGCTAAATACAAGCAAAGAGCGGAACGGTTCTACAACTCAAGAGTGAAACTGAGGTAATTCAAAGGAGGAGAACTGGTGCTCCGAAAGGTATTAGGCCCAGTGGCACAGGGTAGCAGTCAAAATTGGGAAGGCCCCTACTTAATCAAGAGAGTGCTGGAAAAGGAGCTTATGAATTGGAGAAGGTAGATGGCAAAAAGGTACTACATCCTTGGAATGCACAGCATCTGAAGAAATATTACCAATGAGGTAGAGTGCACGACAAATGAGGTTGGTGATACAACCTTCGTTACAGCTTTTAATCAAGGCACTAGGCCATACTCTGAGGGAATCAAGGCTTTAGACCAAAGGGGCAGAAAATCAGTGAATTATGAAAAAAGTGAAAATTGTATGAAAACTCTTATTATATGGTTAAGGATATTATTATTTTGGAATGTCAAATGGTTAAGGATATGTACTTTTTGGGATATCATTGCTCTTGAAATGTTAATTTGAAAATATAACCCCCTATTAACTTAAGAAGATTGCCACAAGCGTAAGGCAAAAGGATTATAGAATACCAATGGCTTAAATAGAACCGAAATTAAAGAATAGGAGGTTTCGAAAGGAAATTACCAAAGTTTGAAATGGAAAGCATGGTAAAACAAAGGGACAGATGTTGATATAGTGATTAAAGGATATAACATCGGTGTGAGAAACATAGGGGATAAATTGGAAAAAAGGAGTCAGAACAAAAAGTAGTCCGAAATAAAGGATAGGATATCGGAATCGGAACAAAAAGGCTAAATTTTGAACCTCTTTGGCATTGAAATAAAGGTGTCGGAACATCGAAATAAGAATAAAGAAGATAATTTTGAGGCCTTTTCGGGATCAGAACAAAACTCGAAGCATCAGAATTGAAGGTTAAAACAAAAGTCAGGGTAACAAATCAAAGTTGAAAGGCTAACTTAGGAACCTCGGTGAAATTGGAATAGATTAGTTCAGATAAGGATTAAAATATTGGAATCGAAATAAAAAGGCAGCAGCAGTCATCGGAATTGGGATGAAAAAGCAAATTTCAAAGCCTCATCGATAGGGGATGCACTAGAAATTAAAAGGGAGTTTGGAATAAAAGTCATCTGAATTGGAACAAAAGGGCAAATTTTGGAGCCTACAAGGGAGAGATATCTCGGAGTCTTAATGGAAGGGAATAAAATTCAATAAGTCGGACAAGGATCGGTCGAAAGCAAGTCCGATAGCGCTAGAACAATGGATGTGCAGACAGGGAGATAAGGTTTCGGAAAGGAACACATGCATATGCATATTTGGCGAGCAAAAATAAAGGTACACAGCACTTTATAAACACAAGTCAAAACATACTATAAATTCAAAATCAAGCAACGGACGACCCAATCATTCATAAATCGTAGAAGAAGAAAGCAATATATCACAACAATTACCAAGCAAAGGTGAGAATAGAGGACGGAGAAATCCAGAGGTCAGAATTATAAGTCAGCATAACAATAGAAGTTTTAACCCACAGGGTGATCTGAAATTAATAACAACCTGTGAAATTAAGGAGAAGAAAATTAATCTTTTTTTCGCCCACTGAGGGATTGGAAGAGGTCGACCATCTTGACTTCCATCTCTTTTAATCTCGCTTCGGCCTGGATAGCCCTTTCTTCTGCGGCTAGGGGATGGATAATGCGATCTTCCAGCGCTTGGACGCGAGCCTCCATCTCCAACAACCTGGCTCGGGCCTCGGCAGCTTCAACCCCTGCAGCATCTCGAGCAATCTCCGCTTCAGTCAGACTTATCTTTACAGATTCAAGAGTGGCTCGCTCTATCCTCACCTCAAAATCCAAAGTGTCCAACTGTTCTTTCTGATAGGCAACAAGAGAAGATAGTTCGGCATTCTCAACTTCTAAATCATTCAACCTTTCCTCAAAACCAATAGAGCACCCCTCAGAACTTTCAACCAGCCGACTGGCAAACAATCAGTATTGATCCATAATGTGCAGAGAAGAGGAGATGGAAATAGCAGCAGCCCCGGCCATGGCAGCCAAACCAGTGGAGTTCCGAGGAAGTGAACTGGGATCAATGACGAGTGGAACACGGCAATTGAAATGGCGGGAAGCACCCTGGACGAAGCTCTGATTCCCTAGTTCTTGTAAGTCAGGCTCGTCAGGCTTGGCAGATTCATCGACATGGTTCTTTCCACAGGCGCGAGCCCTCTCAGTAGCCAACCTTTCAGTTTCAGAGTCGATGACGACAAGATCAGTAGTTGTGGCAACACCTTCTGAATTTGGGACAGCCTGAGAACCGGAAGGAGCAGTACTGGCATCAACCACTTTTTTGGAAATGGCTGCGGGAGCAGTCCTCGTCCTAGGCCCAACCATCATGTCATAATCTTCAGCCTCGGAACCATTTCCCATCTCGATGTTGGGAGCCTCCATCAGTTAGGGATCCTCCTCTGGATCTTCATCACTTTCAGTGTCGGCAATAGGAGGATCTACAAAAAGATACCGATGGTGAGAATGCAGAAGACACAGGAAAAATAAAGATTCACGAACCGAAGTAATTATTTGCCTCATCTCGTTAGCAAGAATATTAAACTCACCAACATAAAGAGATCGACGAAGAAAGAAACTAATGCCGGGTTGATGGGAAGATTCACCATGCTAATAAGTACCGCGGCACCATTTCCCGAGCAATAACATTGCTGCAGTCTCGACGACATCGGTGGGAACAGGAAATTTGGGAGGCATGGCAGTAGTACCCCGAAATCGTTCCCGAGAAGGAGACATAGGAACCAAAGGCCTGAGATGAGTCGGTTGTTCAACTCGAAGGTCCCCCTCAAGTAATAAATCTCCATAGTCGACCGACAGACCCTCAAACTCTTTCTCTTTGTCGTGAGAGGGGGACTGAGTGGAGTAATCAGGATCAGCTTCTTCATCAAAAAATTCATACACATACTTGTGGTGGGTCAAGGACAAACCCAATACAGAAATGGTAGGTCCCACAGGAACTAGGGCATTACGGAGTTCATATGAAAAACAAAGAGTAGACATCAGAAGCAAATGAAATGAAGGTACCACGAGAAAATGAAAAGAAGGAATACCAGCGGTGGCACCATGCTGAGAGTAGATAGCCCCGCCGAAAAAAGAATCGATTCTTAAAGCAAAGGGAAGGCACGATACGTACTCCCAATCGAGGACAGAACCTCATAAATTAGGCATAATCCATTACTTATCTACGCAAGTTAACGGCGAGGGGGACCTGCACAAGATAAATAATAAACGATGATGTTAAAAACCCAAGACCAATTTAAAGCCTTAAAAAGACAGAAGAATCTCATATTTATCCAAGGGAAGGAACCGACTGGAAAAAGTTATAGGAATGCCATTCACCCAGAGATGGTAAGTTCCTCTCAACCAGAACCAGGCTTGCTACAGCTCTGTCCAATGACATCAGACGCACCAACGAAATGATGGTTATCATGAGGAAGCAAATGATAAAGCCACCGGAGCGACCAGATGGAATATAGAAAAAGAGATATTTTAACTCGAAAGGATCTCGAATGGGATGAACCAACAGACGGAACAAAGACATTGTGGATATTAGACGCAGCCAAGAAGAGTGTAACAACTATCCAATGGCCATATCCCACCTTTGTAAATAATAAGCCGATGACAGGAGGAATAGGGAGATGAAGGCCAGCAAGAAACAGAGTAATAAAAGGCAGTGCATTCAGAAATTAGAACATTATCACTAGGAGGAAGGATGACGGCGTTAGAACTACCATACATCTGATGAATCTCACAAGGCGCTAAGCAGAGAGTCGGGAATGAGGTACCCACTCAAGGCGCTGAGCTACACCACGGAGTGCAGCACCCAAGTCACCAATGTCTGGCCGCATCAGAAGATAGTCCATCGGGTTCAAAGACAGGAGGGCACCAAGCTCCTCGTCGATAAGTACCAATACATACCAACATCTACGGCCGGTACGACAGGGACTTGCTGCCGGTCGGAAGAGGGAACGAAAGCTAGATTACCACCTGAAGAGAAGAAAGTAGATAAGTCCCTCAAATTGGGATGTGACATCCTATGAAGCCGGTTATAACTGGGCTGCACATGGCGCTCTAGTGTGGAATCGGAGGTGTTCACCTCTTGAACGTCGAGCGGGGATGGAGTACCTTCACCAGACATCTTCTACTAATGAAAGATAAAAGAACTAGGGTTTAACAGGAAGAAAAGATAAGGAAGATTTTAGAAATTGCCAAAGTTTTGGAGGAAATGGTTAAGGGGGAATATAAGGAAATATGCAAAAGATTTGAATTTTGAAAAACCAAGATCGTAAGATATCTGACAGAAAGAGGGAAGCGCACGTTATGACTGGAAATGATGAGCCAAAAATGGAAAAGATCGGACGGCTGAGATGTAGAGACTTTACAATTTCTAAGGAATAAGGAAGGCCGGGATGGATCCACGTGGCACCTGATCAAAGACATGCCACACCACGACAGAAAGCGGCAGTTATAGTCTAATATAAAGGTAAGTTACCAGAATATTCTTGCGAGACTTACCAACAGTAAATAAAAATATTCAATTTCATAAGGGGCGGATTACAAATGTGGGGGACCCACAGAAAATTCTACCATTCGAAAAAGAGAAAAATATAAAGAACAATCATAATAAAATTCAAAGAGGGAGATACATCCGATTTAATACTGGGGGCTCAATAAAATTTCATTTGTCGATGAGGGGAACTTCAGAGTCGGCCGCATCCGTAGACTTCAAACTACCACTTTCAGGCTACACACCTTCGGAAGGGCCCAAAGGGAGGTTCGAAAGTCGTTGAATCTAGCAGAATATCGACCATCCCAGTACCACCAGATGGGGGAACAGTTTCGGAAGACAAAGGAACCACAGCAACAGACTCGGAAGGATGAAGCTCTGACTCGGCCATAACAGAAATTTGATCAGGCATGTCGGGGGCTCCATGTAAAGTAGAAGCCTCGAGTTCGGCAAGTGATTCCCATGATAGACACCTCCGCGGACACGGGGGAAAGCTCCAAAGAAGGGTCATTAGTCGGAAAGTCAGCAGTGGTAAATTCCAGGACTTCATCAGCGAAGGCCTCATTCGATGCCCCTCCGAATCCTCACCAGGGTCATACTCAGGAGCCTGGGTGTCAGTGATAAAATCGGAATACTCGCCAAGCAACCCCAAATAAAATTTGCCCTTCAAAGACTCACTTGGAGGCATCCTCTCCTGACTGAGGGCCTGACGAAGGATAGCGCGCATACCATCCAGACATTCAGGATAAGGCCTCTCTGAAGATGACTTGGCCATAGCGGCGGAAGAGGAGCAGAAGCAATAGATTTTAGTTTTGGGGATGACCATGTCCTGATAATAGAGATTGTCTGCCTGTACTAGAAGAAGTCCATCCTTGAGATGATCCACATCAGCCAGAGCCTCATCCCGCTCTTGTCGACCCTCTGTGACTGCATCATCGGACTCCTTAATCCTCAGGTTAATAAGAGCCTCGGAGGCCTCTTTCTCTTGACATACCTTCTCGATTTCCTTGCCAGAGCTCTTCTGAGCTCTTTCGAAGCTCAACTCCCTTATTCTGCTCGACCCTCAGCTCTTCTCAGATTCTAGCTTTAGCAGTACTCACCTCAAATGCTTTCTTCTTCTGATCCTTTACCTTCTGAATGAGCGAAGCCACCTCGTCTTGTAAATGGGAATCACGCCATTCCAATTAAGAGTTGCAGTGCAAAGTATTAGCGGCGTGAAGTGCTTGTCGACCAAGATAGCTGGTAATACAATGGAGGGAATCCTTAGAGGACATATTCCCAATATGGCCGAGGAGCTCTTGGGTGCAACCTTTGAAGGGAAAAGTGGCAGCACGAGCCAAACAAGCTGGAGCATCAAAGTCGAACAGAAGCTCCTGAGTGCGGAGAAAGGTTTTCCCAGCCTCATCCAAGTGTCTGTACTTCTTCAGGAGTTCCTGGTCGGCAATCGGATCAATCAGAAGATACGGAGTGGCCTTATTCAATAAGGGCAGGACAGAAGAAGAATCCTCGGTAGAGGATCCACCATGTCCCCAAAAATGCAAGGGGGTCTTTCCCTGATAATATCCCCACATCTCGGAAGGGGAGCAACGAAGGGCGGCAATATTACTGGAAATACCACCCAAAGAAACCTTTGTAAGATTCAGACTGAAAGGAACTGGACGCTCCATGTACAAATATGAAGAACCACCTGGTTGATCGGGAGCAACTATTGGGAACTGAGCAAAGGTTTCAAGAGAGGAAGAAGAGCGATATCACAAACATCTACAGTCTTTCGAGGGACGGTGCCAGGTGCAACAGGGGAACCAACATCAGCAACTCCAACATCATCGTCCCTAACCTTCTTCAAAGGATGAATGACGAGAGAAGTGCTATCATGGGTACCCTCCTCGGAACTCTCATCTTGCAACCCATACTTCCATTTAGAGGCTACGGATTAAGCAGCAATTACCTCAGAGCCCCCCTTCTTAGACTTTGGAGCTCTCAGGGCTTTATTGGAAACCTTTTCCCTAGGACCCGCAGCCGGTCCTCGGGCGATATCAACATCCAATCTCGTAGAGAGGGGGTCTGAAGGCTCTTGAATTCTGATAGCTATAAGGGGCTGAACGGAAAGAGGGGCTCTAGATAGTTTCCGGAAATGAGTATGAGAAGCCTTCTTCTTCCCCTTGTTAAGCGCAGTTTTTTAGCGGGCAAAGGGAAAAGTAGCAATGCGAACTATATCGGGCATGAGGCGCTTCTCTTTCCCTGAACATAACAAGAAGAAAAAATGTTAATATGAAAGGAAAAGTTTATATAGGAAAGAGAAACACCACCACAAATGTTGCAAAAGAGAAAGTAACAACTGGAAAGTCACCTGGCATAGCTATAGCTGAAGGAGTAAAACTGGCTCGAAAAAGATTCTTTCCAGTAAGAATGGACTGGTAGTGACATTTTTTCTCGAAAAGCTTGCAAATACGACAGAGTGCATCCTAAAACACTGTAGGCAACTTCTCGAGAGCACACGATTCGCCTACTGCATAAAATAAAAGGAGACAAATATTAGAGTATTCCAAATAACAAAGAAGGGGGCCAAAAAAGACATACACGCACTGAGAACAGGTTTGAAGAAGGAGCTTCTGGGGAGCACCGTGGGATTTTGAGAATCCTCGAGATCATAGATGGCAGATCCCCTCCATGGCCCGCGAACCCAGAACCAGGGGTTTTTCCACCCCTTAACCAAATTGGGCAAAGAAACGACGAGGTTGATATGACGAGGTACCTAATAATAATATCATTTCGTCCTATTATTTGGAGTAAGTCGGTACAAGAAATTAATTTCAGAGCTAGTCAAGAAGGAATACATTTTCTTTCAAAAAGGAACTAAAACTCCCATCAAAGCCACCCAGCCGTTGGGAGCCAATAGAGCAGGGGCTATACCCCAAAACTCGAAGATGTCCCTAATACAGGGATGAAGAGGAAATCGAAGGTCGAGCTCAAGTTGCAACTCGTAAGCCGCAACAATGTTCGGTGGAGCATAACACATTCGGACGTTGGAAGAAGGAAGGACGAAATCAATGTCTTTCCCACATTGGAATTTTCGAGAGCATTGAAAGCGCTCTTTTGTAACCAAGAATCATCAATAATAGAGGGGACCTCAGTGGCAGAAAAAGGGAACCCCAGTCTCCCACTGTGGAAGTTCCCCGAGATGAGCAACCAACCTAGGACGAGCATTATCAATCTGTGCATTATGCTCTAACTTAAAGTTAGAAACAAAATTGGCAACTGTCTGATCAAAGGTGAGTTTAGAAGAGGAATGAGAACTCGAACCTTCTTCTAGAAGGGGAGAAAGAGATCCAGACCTCCCGAGTGAAGAATCGGTCGAATGAGAAGGGATCTAGAAGGAGAAATGGAACCCTCACAAGCCATATCTTGCGAAATTGTAGCAAGAGGAGAATACGGTGCAAAAAGGAAGAAGAAAGGAAACCCTAGGTGACGGCGAGAAAAAAACTCAGAGACGCAGAACAATAGAACTAGGAAAGGAAAGATAATGAAGAAAGAGGGCACCTGGAGAGGGTAAGGATGCGAACAGTGTAAAGGGAATCGCAACCATCAGAGAAGAAGATAGAAGAGGAAAATTCAAAGGGCGAGAAAGAATGGAAGAAATAAACTGGCAAAGTTTTGAAATTTGAAATTTGAACAAAAATTCCAGATATCAGAAACGCCCACAATCTTGCGAAAATGTCGCAACGACCCTCTTTGGTCGAACCAAACTGTCGTGGTCGAATCATACTTGCGCCGTCTCACTATTTCGCATATAACTTCCACATCCGAGATCCAATTTGAGTGATTCTTGAACTCACACGATCCTCTCTTCCTTGGATTTCTATCCATATAAAGAAATCAAGAAAATTCTAAGATTTTTATCTGTAACAAGCCATGTAAAGTAGAACATCAGTTCTATTCGACATAGCTCGCGCGAAGTCACCATTTTGCACATAACTTTCTCGTTTGGAATCCGATTAAGGTGTTCTTTACGCCAAAATGATCCTCTTTTCAGTGCATTTCCAACCATATATCACACTTCCCGTTCAGAGCTCTACTCGAACACATAAAAATTACATAAGTTGGATGTGCGTTTTTCAGCATTCATACACAAATTGCACTTTTTCTCCAACTTGGCACTTTTGATCACTTTTTCCACCTAAAACAAAATAAAACACCCTAAGTGCACCCTTTTCTCACATATATTGAATATAAGATACTTGTGCTAATATATTATAACCATTCTCATCAAAAAGGTGTTAAATTGGACACTAAAACACTCTTATTTTCACTCTCAACAGACCCCCCAAGAATCAAAATGCAAAGACAGAGTAAAACCAGGGTAAGGAACTAAGAGAAAAAGGCAAAGATCAGATACTCTGAAGCATGGGGAATATAACGTACAGGAATACGGATCGACCCTAGATAATCTTGAATCATAAAAATTATCCAGGCTCGAGGGGCTAATGTTATGGGTATTACATCCCCTATGCCCATTAGGCCAGAAGCCCAAAAAACCATGATGCAAGGGAATAAACTCAAACCTAGAAGACGCGCCTCAGGAAATAGCCAAGAATGGGCCCAAAGGACGAGCCCAAAGAGCAGAAGGTCCAATGGCTAGAAACCCAACGAAGGGATAGGAGGCCGAGACCCCTCGGCAGAGTGTCTAAATCTGAAGCTGAAAGGAGCACTCCCGGGTTCGAACGAACAATGAAACCTCGAAAACAAACCTGGCCGATGATCAAAAGTGTTATCAGGATTGCCGGGCAAAGTATAGACACGACTGCAGGGACTACCAGTGGTGACAGGCTAAAGACAAGAATAACAGTAAGGAGATATGTCTTGGGCAATAATCCCTACGCTAGAAGACAACACACAACAGGCACGACTTTCGTAATCCACCAATAGGAAGCCAACAATGGAGAGAGAGGCCTGCCACCCTCTGGGAATCATCTGGCGTCACCCTGCACTGGCTACCGAAAGTTGCCGATGTACTCGCTGCTCTCATTGATAGCTGCTTGTCTTCATCCAGGTGGCACCACGAGATTGGACAACCATTAGGGTTTGGCTGGTAGTATATATAGTTTCTCTCACAAGAGAGAAGCAGGTTACTGATGAGCATTTTCTCTACACACAATTAACCCCAAGTATGAAGGGTATCAATTGTAGTTTCGAAAGGTGACCAAGTGAATATCGAACCCAAGGGACGACGTATTATGAATTTAATTATTATCTAAATTAATTAAGACGATTATGGCAATATAGTTTAAGGGTTGAATGATTAAACTACTAAACAAGTAACTAAAATAACAAATAAAATAAAGTCACTTGAAGAATACGAAAGTGGATCAAGTATGAGAATAGGTAGCTCAAGGGAAATCCAGTTTTACTACTTAACTTCCCTTCCGTGTGTGAGTGACCGGCTCTGCCTTGTGGAATATAGACGCATCACTAAGTCATGCATATCTACTCTATAGACACAAGTAAACATGCGTGTAACACGTGTGAATAACCTCAGAGTAAGAGATATAATTTCACTCCCATTTCTAGGTACTATCAGTATCAATTATTTCCCCTAGGATTGGTACTCTAACCCGATATGATCTCCCTTTATAGGTAATATGAAATTATCCTCTTTATCATACTTATTAACCCGAATTTAATTCAATTAATAAGTATTCATATATGATAGTTCTAATGAAGTTTCGGAGTCCCCTCACTTAGAATCATAACATGGAATCTTGCTCAGCAGTGAACGCACTCAATCAATAACCAAGATATGTATTCAGACTCTACATAACAGTTAATGATGCACAAAACGACCGTGAGTATGGATTAATAAAGTACAATCATATATAAAATATATCTACAAGTAGTGTTGTACGGAGTGTATACAAAAAAGTTCAATTAACTAGATAAAACCTTCACAACCCTAGTTCTACCAAAAAGGCTCTAGCACATGATGTTGCGAAGAACAATAATGGGTATTGGATAGATCTTACCCGGATGTACAAAAAATACAAGATAAATTAGAAAACAAATAAACCCTAGATGTGGCGTCATCACGTTCTTCTCCCTATTGAATTCTCTTCTTAGTTCTCCCCTTGATTCCACAAACGAATCTTCAAAATGATGGATGGATGGAGGAAAGGATGATGGTTGGGGGGTGATCCCCCCTTGTGGGGTGTAGTATTGTTGTGGTCTCTCTTCTCCTCTTTTGTATTATAGATCATGTCTCTACTGCAGCATAAGCATTCTTTTATACTTGTAATTGCACCTTCCGGGCCTGGAATGGGCTTTTTAAGTGATCAAACGCATTGACGGTGTAAAAATACGGATATGGTAAGTTCCCGAGCATCGATTCGACCTCCACAACAGGTCGAATTGAACACCACAAGTCGAATCGGAAGTCGAATCAGCCTACTGTAAGTCTCAGGCGCTCTATTCGACCAACTGCCCTGGTCGAATCGACGTGATGAGGTCGAATAGGTAATTCTGTAAATCGATTCGACCTCGATTCGACCTGATGCCCAGGTCGAATCCCCCTGTCATGGCCGAATCCACCTTCTGTACATGTTGTGTTGCCAATTCGACCTGAAGGGATGGTCGAATTGACCTTCTTTAGATCGAATTGACCTCCTGCTTCGCCCAAACGGATGGCTTCGACTTCATTTCTTTAGTATTCAACACTTCCACTCCGATTTCCTTCGACAAACCACTCAAATAGCTCCAACAACATCTGATTTGTACCTTTTCACAATATATATCGGTTTTCAACCGATTTCAACCTTCAAACACTCCATAATAGCACAATATTCGTGAATTATCACACTTATCAGTTACTCATTCTCACACTTGACATTACACTTGTAATTTGTAGGTTTTAAGAGTAATGTTCTTGTGGAAAGTAATAAAAAACTGAATGAGTTCTTTGGTGGGAATGGGTTCTCCTATGGTTTTGATCTCTTATTTATGATTTTATCTTGTTTGATTGTGATCGTTCTTGGTTCAATTATACAATAATCTTTATCTCTTAAACACAAATTAACTAGGCAAGAACACACATGAACAAGTACTCCCTCATTTCTTCTCCTGCCACGACGGTGCGCAGCCTCTTTATTATTTTACTTAATCGAAATTCATTGATTAACTTGCATCCTTGGTTCATGAATTTTACAATCTATCTTTGTCCAACCTTCAGGGTGAACCTTTGTCACTGTGGTTCTGCCACATTCCTTCTCTAATCATGAAGTCAAGAGAGATGCGTTTTGCCAGGGAAATATTAAGGTAATAAGGAAACGTGTAGTTCTTGTAAAGTATTAACCATATTCCATTGAAGGTGCAAGTAAGTCATATATTCCGTTCTTCATAGTAGCTTATATTTCTTTACTGTTTAAGTACCTTCGGCAATGTAATTTCAGGCGATTCATTTACACTATAGAAAATGAGGCGACTTTTTTGCAGTACTGCATCATCGAACCCCTGGGATCTCTTTTTTGTCAAATACTCTCAGGTCTCCTGGGATTTCTAATAGTTGTCCCTTTTGCTTAGATCTCACATATTTTTCTTGCTCTGGATAATGTTAAGGTAAGAACAATGGTATTACCCTATCTCAGTAATAGAGGATATATACAAGCTTCAGCCGTATCCACTTGTTCACAGATCGAGGCTTCTGATGATGAAGGTGGATTTCACAGTCAACCTGCTTATTAATTTTTCTCATATTTGTTGGAAAATATATATAAGGCGTCAATTTGTGGCCTTCTTTGCCTATAGCTGTGAGAAAATTTTAATACTCCGTATATATCTTATAGAACTGATTTTTCTTTCTTGTTATGTTTCTTTAACCTAATGTTTAATTGTGGTTGGATTATTTAGTTTCTTAAAAATAATGTTGTTGCCTGCAAAAATTGTGTGCACAGGTGTTTTTGGAATTAAAATGCAAGAGTTTTTGTTTTATGCTATGAAGAATGTTCAGTGGGACCAAAATTTCTTAACGGTCTAATGGAAAAATTAACGGCAGGACCATTACTTCAGGAAAAAGACCTTTGGGACTGAAGTCAAGACTATTGGGACCAAACCCAAATGGGACTGTATTGGGTGGAACTAGTATTGCAATTTTCTCGAACGCTTCCTGTCAACCTGTTCCACCTTAACCTGAGAAGTATGAGGTTAGACCAGTCAGAAAGATTCTTCGGAATCTCACTGGAGAATGAGTTGTTGGTCAAATTCAGGTGGCAGCCTAAATAGAGCGCCTATTTCTGGCGGAATCCCCTCATGGAAAGTGTTGAGATCGAGATTCAGGGCAGTGAGGAATGTGAGATTAGAGAGGTAAGGTGAGAGAGTGCCCACTAAAGCCATGAACGACAAATTCAAGATCCTAACTCTCTAATGGAGATGGCCGCAAATCGCACCTGCCCATTTGCAGAAATGGACGGAATCATTCCCAGAGTTGAGGATTGCGAAGTGGGTCGTCAATTAGTTTGGTAAACAACGATGAACAGCCCACCATTTTCACAAGTGATGCTAAGGTGAGCGGTGGTGCCGTCGTGGGAGGAAGGCCAATATAATTTGATTTGAAATAGGATGTGTATTAAATAAAATAAATTAGGGGTAATTTAGATAATTTAAAAATATATATATTAATTACTTAATAATAGAGGTGTGTATTTAGTAGTACTCAAACAGAAATCAATAAATTTGGGATGAGTAAATTTGGAACTAATAGAAAATAGGTAAATTTGGGACGAATAGAAAACTTTGGGGCGAATAAGTAAAATTAGGATGAATATACAAATTTGGGACGAATAGAGAACATGTAAATTTGGGATGAATAACCAAATTTGTGTCAAAAAGTAACAATCACTCTATTCCAAGATAAAAAGTATTACTCACTCTATTCCAAGATAACCTTCGACGTTACTGTAGACATAAAATTTAAGAAAAATTGATCTTTGATTAATTTTATTGATTTTTAAAAGATAATGTAGTACTTTTAGGTAATAAATAAATTATATACCCCCTCTGTCCCACCCAAATAACATCATTTTACTATATTGCGCGTCTCGTTCAAATTGCAACATTTTTCCCTTTTAGTAAAAAGGGCCTACCAATGGCCCACTACTACTCATCACATCCCTCCAATACACCTACCAACTTTATATAAAATAATAATACTCATTAATCTACGTGGAAAAAATAAATGTATCTCTTCACCCAGGACGGAGGGAGTAGTTTGTTATGTGTGTTAGGTGGGGTGGTAAATCTAAATTTTATAAATATGTTATGTTTATTAGGTGAGACTGATACATTTGTAATTAAGATGTACTTTTAGAGTTTAAAATTTAAGATGTTTACTTTTTTGGGCAGTGAAGTTTAATGTGAGACGGACGAAACGAAAAATATGAAATTTAACTTTGGATGGAGTGAATAAAATTTTATAATAAATTAATATAAATTTAATTTAAATAATTTAAAGTATTTGTAAATAAATTATTTCAATTATTTTAAAAAATAAATGTTTAAAACATTTTTTTATAAATTATTACTCCTTCCATCCGTCGGAAAGGTATACATTTTGCTATTTTGGGCATCCGCACCAAAGGTATACATTTCTCTTTTTAAACACATGGGACCCATACACATCAGTAAGACATTTAATATATGGGTCCCACACACCTCATTAATACAATTACCTACTACACATTAAATAATAATATTTCTTAATCCACGTATAAAAAATAAATGTATACATTTTGGATGGACGGAGGGAGTATTATATTATGAGACGCAGGGTGTGCATGGAGGTTATTTTGGGGATTAGATTATAAAGTGGGCATTTTTTATGCTTTGAAAATGCGTGGCAAAAAAATTGTTGTACAATTGAAAGTGGGAAGTTTGAATTTTTTCTATTATATATTACTCCCTCCGTCCCGGACGAACAACACCATTTTCTTTTTGCACGTAGATTAAAGAGTATTATTATTTTATGTAAAGTAGGTATGTGAATTAGAGAAATGTGATGGGTAGTGGTGGGCTATTGGTGAGCCCTTTTTACTAAAAGAGAAAAGTGATGCAATTTGGACGGGACGCCCAATATAGTAAAATGGTGCTATCTAAGCGGGACGTAGGGAATATGTTTTAGAATGTAATACCTTCATCCCACCATAACGTTTATGTATTTATATTTTGAACGTCACATCCTAAGATTATTTTCATTTTATAATAAATGAGACCACACAAAATAATTATTAAGACCAATATAAAAATACCCCTTTGTTTAATTCAATTATTAATACCAACAATAATCAACTTATATATCAAATTTACTCAATTTACACTTTTTGAATTTTAATGCTCCTACTATTTAAGTTATAACATGTCTAAAAAAAAGATGTTTCTCTCTCTAAGTTTTTCTCTCTGCCTTCTCACTAAAAATTTTTCTTGATTTCACACGTTTTCATCCGGCATGGTAGCGCCACTGCCTGGCGAAGGCACCTCCCGACCCCCTAACCTCGCCTGATCGCTCCCCGAAACTGGCTGCTTTATCCACAACCCCTTGGTTTGAAGAACTGCTACACCGCAATCGAGCCTTCGCCGATGCTCCACTATCGGTCAGCGACGGAACTGATCGCCTGAACTTGGGATCGTCTACAGACACGACGCGATGAGATGGAAAGCCTGCACACCCTAATCTGAGGGGTACACCAAACCCTAACTTGCACGATAATCCATCTGCTATAAACCTTAATCTGCATGGGTTCACTTCTGTCTATACGGAGAATACATCTGGGAGGTCGTCTGCTGATCGATCCTCTCCAATCAGAAACAGCAACGACCCCAAATTGTATGCCTCAAAGGTTGGCATTGATGTCGACCCGTTTCTGAAAATCAAAATGGCCATATGCAAGGGGCCTCTTTCTGGCCCTGTGGCGAGGCCACTCGATAAAACAGGTGATATCCCTACACTATGTATTTCTAGTGAGTTCTATGAGAATCATAAAAAGTTATTTCGCAATTTGTGATTATCAGGGTACTTAATGCCAAGGGCTCTAAACCGCCATCGCAGAAGGATGTTGAGTTATTATTTAGGAGGGTTTTCTTGCTCAAGGATGTTTTGGCAATACCACTGGGAAGAGGGTATTATACGGTCTATATCCCCAATGAAGATATGAAGGTTAAAATTTTGAAAAGGAGATTCTTTGAGGATGGGGATACGCAACTGCGTGTGTAGCAATGGACGCCGACGTTTAATCCCTTTAAGAATAAATCGTCTCTTGTGTCTATATGGGTGCGAATTTATGAACTACCAATGGAACTTTGGCATGAAGAAGTTATATGAAAATTGCATCAGTAGTTGGAGCCCCAATTCGAATTGATGATAGGGCAATCAATGGCTCTAGATGGTATTTTGCTAGGGTGTTGGTTGAGGCAGATATCTTGGAAGAGCTCCACAAGATGAAGAATATAGACACTTCAGATGCTGTGATCCGAATTTCTTTTGGATATGAAAATATCCCTGAATATTGTAAGTTTTGTCACATTCTTGGACATGATGTAACGGCATGTTTGAAGAAAAAGATAAGAGGGAAAGTCGACGAAGGAAACAGGCATCCCATAAGGGGGTCAACAAACTTATTGGACAGGATGGTTTCTCGATCCCTAAGAAAGCATGAGCGAAGAAAGACACTCCCTCTAATCCACTGAAGGTCTCGAATACATTCCACGACCTTGCAGATGATGATAGGGAAGATCAGGGCAAGGGAGGAAAAAAAACAGATGAAATTGAGGATGAAGGAACTGATATGGAAGACAACTAGAATAAAGATTCTAAGGCTGAGAAAGAAAATACTGACCATGATGACGATAAGGAAAGTCTCAGTGATATTGAGGAAGGGTCTGAATGTGAGCTGTTTGATGATAGTGGGCTGGAGGATGACCCAAGTAAAGATGAGCTGGCTCTTGTTGATAAGGAGGATGAACCAATTCCGTATGCAGTAGCTAGTCCAGCAATGGAGACTCACACTCCCAAAAATGATGAACGCTCCATCATTTTGCACCAGGATACACCTTCTGTGATTGGCACTACCAGCAGTGCATCTAAGTTCGTGAATCCAGAGGCTTCTCTTACCAGGTCTCGAGCCCCGGGGGTGGTACATGTTCCCTCTGAAACAAAGATAAACATGAAAATGACTTCCACGGCCTCTAAGGACTAAAAGGGTTTTACTAAACCGCCGAAGCACGGTAAGGGTAATAAAAAATGATCAAAGCCCTTTTCTGGAACATTCGAGGGATTGAGAATGAAGCTTCTCAAATGACTCTTAAACAGCTTTGCCTGCGCCATAATCCGTTATGGCTAGCCATTGCCGAGCCTAAGGTACTAATTTTCTCTATTCCCTCTTATTATTGGGGAAGTATGTGGTTTCCCTTGTAGGTGTAAATCAACCATCGGATGCTCATCCTAATCTTTAGGTGTTCTGCAATTCTACTTATATTACAAATGCCCGGATCATATACTCTTCTTCCCAGATTGTCATTTGTAACTTTACTTTTGATTCTGTGGATATGCGATGTGATTTTGTACATGCTAGCAATAATTATATTGCTAGACGAGATTTATCGGTGGATATTAATGCATTTCTACATCGATCTGTATTCTTCATGGGTTATTTTAATAAAACAATTGGTAATCATGAGAGACTTAATGCTACTCGGCATGATAATCTTAGTCCTATTGAATTTAAGGATTTTTTGAAAGTCACGGAACTTCATGATTTGGACACGCATGGCGCCAGATTTACTTGGGTCTCTCGATCGATTTCTCGACGAATGCATGCTTCACGTATTGATAGAATTCTAATCTCTGATGATATTATAGATAGGTGGGATTCTGTCACAGCTACTGCGCTAGCAAGACACAGCTCTTACCATACCCCAATTCTCTTAACTTGCAGCAACGCGATCAGCCCTCCTAAGCCATTTAGGTTTCAATCCATGTGGCTTAATGTTATGGGGTTTTATGTTATGGCTGTTACTTTATGGCAAAAAGACTTCATATCGCACAACCCTATCTCTAGATTTGCTGCAAAACTCAGGCGTCTGAAATTAGCTATTAAGCACTAGAATTCTCGGGACTTTGGCAACATTTTTGATGGTGTAGATCTTCTCTAAATTATTTGCAAAATGTCCAAAATCGTATAAATTCAGAAGGAGACAGTCATGAGCTATTCTCTGAGGAAGTGGAGGTGCATTTGTTGCTTAATGAGAAACTTACGGAGCAACATCAATTTTTCTCTCAGAAGCACAGAACTTCCTAGCTTAAAGATGGAGATCGTAACACATATTTCTTTCATAAGAAACAACTGGAGAAAAAGACGAGAGCTAGCATAAACTCGATGGTTATTGATGGGGGCACTACTGACAATGTTGGTGATATTGCGGAACACATTGTGCATTACTATACTAGCTTGTTTAGCAGACCAGAAGATACTCCGGATTTTGAGGTACTTCAATTTGTTAATCAGACCATTGATAATTCTGAAAACACTGCACTAGTTTACATGCCGTTTCAAGATGAGATAAAAAGGCAGTCATGGGCTTATCTGCAGATAGCGCTTCGGGACCGGATGGATTCAGAGGTAGCTTTTATCATAAGTGTTGGCACATAATTGGTGATGACCTTTGTTTAGCTGTACAACACTTCTTTGAAACAACAACTATCCCTTCGGGGATTAATTGCAATTTCATTGTGCTTGTTCCGAAGGTAGAGGGAGCATAGAGGGTAGAGGATTTCAGACCTATCAACCTTTGTAACTTTCTATTCAAAATATTTACTAAGATTATTGCGAACAGATTGGGGCCAATCCTTCACGATAAACTGGGGCCGTATCAATATGGTTTTGTTCCCAATAGAAGTATACACCATTGCACTGCTTTAGCATCTAAGTGTTTTAACTGCCTTAACAACTCTGTGGGAGGAAATGTGGTGTTCAAGATTGACATCCGAAAAGCTTTCGATACTATTAGATGGGATTTTCTTTTGTAAGTTCTGTGCAGAATGGGTATCTTAGCAAAATTTATCAGCATGATCAGGGGCATCTTCTCGTCGGCTAGGATCTCTATCCTAGTCAAAGGAACGCCTAATGGGTTTTTTAGTTGTGGCAGGGGGGTTCGGCAGGGAGACCCCTTATCTCCTTTATTATTCTGTATCGCGGAGGAAATCCTTAGCTTATGGATTCTCAAACTCACAAATGATGGAGTGATTTCAAAAGCCAGAGCTAATAGACAGTGCCCTTTTCCTTCATATCTCTTTTATACGGATGACATCATGCTTTTCTACAAGGTTGATAACAAATTTGTTAATGGCGTGAAACAAGTTTTGATAGGATATGCAAACATCTCAGGTTTGGCTTTCAACCCTCAAAAATCTAAAGTCTTTTATGGGAAGCATGTAACGCCATACACAAAGAGGAAGATACATGATGAAATGCTCATCCAGGAAGGGAGTCTCCCTTTTAAGTATCTTGGCATCCCGATTTTCCGTGGCTCTCCTAAAAATCAATATTTTAAGGAAGCTACGGATGATATTCTATCAAAATTTCAGTGGTGGAAAGGCAATACCCTCTCCATGGAGGGGAGAATTTGCTTAGTCAACTCAGTTATTATTTCATCTGTTGTTCATGTGATAATGATTTACAGGTGGCCACAGTATCAGCTTAAGCGCATAGAGGCAGCCTGTAGAAATTTTATTTGGAAGGGGGATATTACTAAGTCCTACCATTTCACAGTGGCTTGGAGGAGGGTTTGTTGTCCTACGGCGGAAGGAGGTTTGGGGATTCGCTCTATCAAGGCTGCAAATGAAGCATATCTGATGAAACTTGCATGGGACATCCTAACAAATTAGTCTTCCTTTGAATTGATATGAAATAGATGGTTTAAAGGTAGTAAACTCAAAAACGCATGCATTCCATCCTCTATCCGTACAGCATACTCGGTACATATTGAAAAGCTAATGGAAGAAGAGGTATGGATGGTAGGTTATGATTCAAAGGTGAGATTTTGGCCTGATAATTGGATTGGGATACCTACTGCTGACCTAATAGAGATCCCGATGGAGCTCTGCTATCACTATGAGGAGAGAATAGAGGATTATTTGTATGATGGTGATTGGCACTTTACGATTGAGTATACAACTGCATATCCTTTCATTGTAGATGCAATTCTTGCCACTTGCATGTCTCTAAACCTTCATGATCGCAGGATTTTGATGAAATCTTTACAGGGTAATGTTACTTCAAAGGTAGCCTACCAGCGTATCAGGCCATCTTGGTAACTAATTGGGGTTCTTGGTTATGGGCAAATTTCATCCCTCCACGATGATTAATAACCTTATGGAAATCGGTTAGAGGTGTTCTTACTACTTGGATGTATTAACCAATAGAGGCTTTCATGGTCATTCACGATGTTATCTATGTGAATCGGAGACTGAAACTACTGACCACATTTTCCTTCATTGCAGAATATCATCGAAGATTCTTTGTTATGTTTTGATAGGCTTTGGTTTTCAAAACTTGATCCCACTGGATCAAAGTTTCATTGGTTTTCTGCTGGATGCTATACGAATGGAGGGCAGCACTCAGATTATAAATTTGTGGAGGATGGCGATTGTTTCTTACTGCTGGACCATTTGGACCACTAGAAATGAACGAATGAATATCGAAAGGGACTCTGCAGAAGGGAACAGAACGTTGCGAGTTTCCTCCATCACGACAACTGTTGCGGCGCTTATTAAGGAGGCAGGTAAGCTTCCTATTGGAACGATGCACAACAAGGTGGAGGATTTAGTAACCCTGAAATATTTTGGAGTGAAGAGAGTACCCAGGAAAGCTCCCAATATCATCTCACTTCGATGGCAACCACCTCCTTCAGGGTGGATCAAAGTGAATACAGACGGACATGCTTCTGGAGCACCAGGGGTGATCTCGGGTGGGGGCATATTCAGGACCAGCCGAGACTTTGCCAAGGGAAGTTTATGTGCGGTTATGGTTTTGGCTTTGCATTTGAAGTAGAGCTTGCTGTTGCGTTATGGTGATAGAATTGGCAGAAGGGAAAGGATGGAAATCCCCATGGTTAGAAATGGATTCCACCTTTGTCGTCTACGCTTTGGTTGATCCATCTCCGAAGGTTCCCTGGCGCCTATTAGCGAGATGGAGGAGGGCAAAAGATATTATCAGCACGATGAACTTCCATGTATCACACATATACAGGGATGGAAACACTGCAGTGGATGCCTTATCAGACGTTGGAGGAGATTTGGATTGGCATGATTCGGCACTGAGTTTTATTCATAGTTTTCTATTTATAATGATATGGACTACGAGTATTTTCGTTTAAAGTAGTCAGCCTTGCATGGCTTTGCCGCCTGTGGCACCTATTTCATGAACATCTTCACTTGACCCCTGTTTTTATTTCCTCTTTATATTATTGATCTATTTGACCATTTAAGTTATAATTCACAATGTGTTCTATAGGTAAGTGTGTCGGTACGGGTGTCAGTTTCGATATTGAACAAATTCCGTGTCAGTTTTGATGTTGGTATGGATCTTGTGCTATTCCGATTTAGGTATGAATGTTGATTTTGATATCGGTATGGATTCTGTGTCAGTTACCATATTGGCAAGCATCGGCGAGCGATGGCCGGCAGCGACACTAGTGGGGAGGGGGAGTTAAGAGGGGTAGGGATTGGTTGGGGTGTGGGGGGTGTGGGAGTATCTATTTAAAATTAAGTAGAAGTATTTTGTGCATTTTAGGGTCCATTTGGGTAGAATTATTATAAAAGTTGTTTAATGTTGATATTAATATTCATTGGGTCCATTTTGAATAAATTTGCCTATTAGCACTAATTATTATATCTTCAAGGGCCCACACAAAACACTAATATAAGTACTCATTATACATTAAAGGTAAATTATTCTGTGCAATCAGGTTCACTGTGCACGCACTTTTAAAAATTTATGCACTTATATAAATAAAAAAAAAATGAGACTATTTGGATCACATTATTATGACTCAAATATAATCTGCCTCATTTGAGTTCTGTACTTCAAGTCGACATACTAATACATAACACACCACATATATGATATTTTATAAATTGTGGATTATCCATTTTAATTACATATTTTTTTAAATTTTATTTTATGTTTATATTTTTTAAAAAAAATATCATATAAAAATATCGTAATGAGTTTGACAAGTTAAGAATTTGTTATGTCCAACTAGAATTTATCCAATCGCCGCCTCATAAATAAAATACTCGATAAATATCTCACCTTACCAATAAAATAATGAACTACTCCCTCCGTCCGCTGATAAGGTACCCATTTTGCCATTCTAGTCGTCCACTCTTAAGGTATCCATTTTCCCTTTTTAGTAAAAAGGTGCCACACATACCAACCACTCACTACAAATATAAAATATTAACACTCCTTAATCCACATGCAAAAAGAAAATGAGTACCTTATGGATGGACAGAGGGAGTATAACCTAACAAACAATGGGTTGTGATGGGTTAATATTGATGTAATTTAACCCACTTTTATATCTCTAATTGATCTAATCATCTGTTTATGTGACATTTCCTAATTCATGAACCATAAAAACATTCTAAAGACTAAAATTCCAAATAGTCCAACCAAATCTCCCTTAAAGAACCCTAGCAAATTCACTTGTTTTTATTTTGTCATAGGTTGTGGGTTTTCTACGCACTTCAATTTAATCCCCAAATGTGAAGGATATCAATTGTAGTGGCAAGCGACTAAGTTTAATTATGGAACCCACATGACTGCAAATTATTTACTTCTAAAATTAATAACTTAATCAGAACAAGTAACCAATTTCTAGTTATTGTAAATTATTATCTAAATAATGAAAATTAAATAACTAATAAAATAAAAATCACAAAAGAAAGATTTAAAATTAATTCAAGAGAGAATAAACAATTCTAATGTAATCTGGTATAGATTAATTAATTTGAATTTGTAACCAGGTGGACTAACTCACTCGTCCATTGGGCTCCTCACAAAAGTGAGTGACGTCCCAGGTTCGATTCCCATTGGGAACGAATAGGTGGAGAGTTATAAGGAGGCTTGGAGAAAGGGAAAGTAAAGGGTGCTTGGTGAAATAAATACTAACCATACTAACAACTAACATTTACCTATAAAAAAATATTAATTTGAATTCCTAAACTTCCAATTATCCATTCATGTTGATTTTATGAAAATACATCACATAACCCGGTTTTTCTACTGGATATGATCCAATTCAAAGTTAACAGTATAATCTAGTTTTAATCCTCAGGTGCGTGAATATCACCAAGCCCCATTCCTAGATACTAACAAAGCAAACACAATACTTGCGGATGTACTGGGAATAACAAAGCAAACACAATACTCTGTCTCTCCAATTGACTGATCTCCCCTTTGAATAGTACATGAATCTCCTTTGGTGTGGATAGATGATGGGATGGATGTAGATGAACTGAAAGATAGATGGGGAAGGGTGCAGAGAATACGAAGGAGCGATTATGTCTTCTCTTGTGTGTTGTGGTCTCCTTTTATACTTGTTTCTTATTCCATACTCTTCTTTTCTGTCTTTTCCTCAAGAAATATGCACAAAAATGTACTGGGAAGTGTAAATATGTTTTTGAATATAACAGGTCGCGACCTGACTAAAAAGGCGCCGCTCGGCACTCAACTCGAACTGATATGCATATGGACATGCTGAGTCGTGGTCAAGCAGCATATGGCTGGAAAGCTGATGTCCCGAAAATTCTGTAGGACCCCAACTCGATCAGGTTTGACCACCAAGTAGTGGGACTTTGGTCCAGCTCGCCTTGAGCTCCTGCAGAGCTGCAAACTGCATTGCACGACCTCACTGTTTTGACCATAATATCCTTATAAAAACTCTAATTTGAGTGTTTCTTTCACCAAAAAGGATCCACTCTTCAGTGGCCTTCCAACCATATATCAAATGATCAATTTGGATTTCTATACGAACAAATAAAATTTATGCAATGTTGACATGTTTTTTTAACATTCTGTCCCACTTTTACTCTTCATTCCAACTTTGAACTTTTGATCATTTTTCTCAAATATATGAACATGTAAGAGAATTTTGCTAATAAACGACAACAATTCTCACAAAAACGTATTATATCGGACACTAAAACACACTAATTTTCTCTCTCAACAGCAGGCAATGTAATAATGTCAGTGTTATCAGAAATGTTATCTACATCTTCTTCAACTTGTTTAGTTTCAGTTATGGCTTTTTTCAGAACTTGAAGAAGTTTCACCTTTGAAAACAACAACAATTTTTCTATCATACGTAGGATCTTTTTGTGATAAATCTATTTTATAAGTTTTCAAAATACTCATAAGCTCATTATAAGTCTTCTTTATATAGCACAAACTTTATCATTAAATCTCCTAAGAAACGTACGGAGAGTTTTGTTTACTAACCTGACATTGGAGATTAGATCTCCAAGTGATTACATTTCATTCACAACCTCATTGAGCCGTTCATTGTAAGAAGAGATTGTCTCATTATCCTTAATCCTCAATCCCTCAAACTTTGTGTTAAGTGATTAGCCAATTTGTTGTTGGGATGACAATTTCAACAATTTATCGAATCATAGGGAGGTAGAGTGCTTAAGCGATCTCACGTTTCTTGTAATTTTATAGAGACGAATCATCAAAGGGGTTGTTTATCAAACAAATAAGAAAATAGTAATCAATGCAAATATACAAGCAATGATCAAACCAACAAGATAGATTGATTAAAAGTGATTTTCCAAATTGATTAAAAGTGAGATTAACAACACACAAGACGTTATAATTTTAGGAATTATGTATCAAATTCATATGTATCATGGATATAGGATTAAAGGGCAACACTAAGTTCACCTAAACTCCCTCTCGAGATGGATAGGATATGAATATTAAATAGCTCAATGGATTGGTTCTCACACAAACAATTCCAACTAGGTACTAAACTTGTAATGAGAGTCCCTTCACACGATTAATCAACCTCTCGATCAAACCAATCACAAGTTCCATCAAAGGGTTCTAAATTCTAAATGATTTCTCAATGTCTTTACAACTTATAATTAAAAAGAAGTGTATGATGAATTGATTCAATTAACTATCCTAAACATTTAATTGATATCTCAATCTAATCACATGTTTATGACAATTAACCACACAAATCAACAATACAAATCAAGCAATGAACAATCAATGATAGAAAATCATAGATCCAATCAACATATGAATTCAAATACACAAATTCCCAAAATTAACCAACAACTCTCATGTAGCTAATCTCACAAGGGAGATTAGCCAACCATATTCAAAAGGAAATTAACATAGACATTAATATCCTTACAAATCATGATGAAACTATGAGGTTTAACTACAAAGTAATGATGGAAACTCCCTTGAAGTGCTTCAATGGTGATCTCCTTCCTTCCCTTGCAATTCTCCTCTCTTTCTTGCTTATTTTCTTCAATTGGATGAAGGTTTTGATGATGGGATGATGGTAGATCCAATGGATGGTGAATGGATGAAGATGATGGTGTGAAATGGAGAGAATGGTGTGTGATCTATGTGTTTTTGGTGCAAACCCTTGGTGAAATCTCCAATCTCCTTTTAAATGTTGAACTTGAGGCTATTTATAGTCTCTCCAAGTTGGGCCACGAATTAAACATCAAATGGGCTTTTTACACAGACTTACACATATTGTCAGGTGAAAATCCAGATTTTGGCCCAAAAAACATGCAACTCGAGTTGGCCTTACCCAATTCGAGTTGCAACTCGAGTTGGCCTTACCCAACTCGAGTTGCAACTCGAGTCGAGCTATGTTGTGTGTAACTCTAGTTGACTTGGCGGGACTCTGGTTGGTAACTCGTGCATCTGTCTGTTCGGTCGTGTTGCGAGGCTCTGAAACTGGATTGGCTACGGAAGGCAGCTCAACTCGAGCTAGCAACTTGAGTTGCAGCTTGCAAGTCAAGTTGGTTCACTGTACAATTTTTGGTCGCTGCCCTGCTCCTTACTCGACTCGAGATGCAAGTCGAGTTGGACATTGCAACTCGAGTTGGCTCACTGGACAAATTCTGGACCCCAACTCAACCTTCTCTCAACTCGAGTTGTAAGTCGAGTTGGACCTTGCAACTCAAGTAAGCTCTCTGGATGATTTCTGGACCTTAACTCGGCCTTCTCTCAACTTGGGTTGCACCTTGCAACTGGAGTTGTGTCCCGTGAGCCCGTTTCTTGCTCGTTTCAGCTCCCATCTCCATTTTTGCTCATTTTTCACCTGTTTTACATACGTTTAAGCTTATTCTCACACATTTTCATAAAAATACATAACACAACCAAATAACACATAAAATACAGGTAAAATAATATGAAAACGGACATAACTAGACACTAAAATCTAGGTGAAAATATCACTCATCACACCCTAAACTTAAAGTGTTGTTCGTCCCCAAACAACGAAAATGATAAAACATGGGGAGAGAGATTTTCACCTAGGAAAATACTAAACGAACATAAGTAAATAACACATCGATAGCAATAAGAATCACAATGTATGCTAAGTCATCCTACAACATTAAACTCATGACATGAGGAATTAAAAAAAGTTCAATCACAAGAGAACAAAGTGTAATATAGTCCCTCTTTGTCAAAGCCTCACAATGGGATATCAATTTCACTCAACACTCTTTAAAGTATGGTAAATCAACATTCATTAACCGATTGGCTCGACTCGCTATAAGCTTGCTCATGGACTACATTCACAAACCACCAAAGCTTCAATCAATGATCAAAAAGGTCTTTCATTAAGGATGTAATGATAGGCTCTTTGGTAGGGTAGGAAGAATATGGTAATAGTGACTAAACAAGTGTAAGTAATTGAAGAGATGGCCAATTTCTCCAACTTCTCCACTTTTCTTTCTTCCTTTCTTGTCTTTAATGTTCACAAGCACTAATTATCAACTTTTCTTGGATTGAACTACTTTCAATGCGTGCTTCCTTCTTCGAACTTTTAAGTACTTGAGCATATTATTATTGTTTTGCTCATTTTCTTGTTTTAAAGGTTGCATGTACATTCTTGCTTGTGGTCTTTTCATCATTTTTCTTACTTGTTTACCATTTCCTTTCTTCTTTTGCACAATAACTCATCAAACCTTTCTAGTCACCATCTCCTCCATCACCCCACACTAATGTATGTATATAAGGCTTAAGTTGGTAATCATGGCTTGTAATGTGCTAATCACAAGAAATAGACTTAAAGGCTCAAAGTGGTTAACTAAGGATGATGTTCATGGTAGGGAAATATATGGCAATGACTATTAATAACAAGGATGGCCTTAAATCATGTCACTAATCTCCACTAATCGGGTTCATTCCTATAGTCCTTGAGCAAATTCTAACTTATCAAACACAACCAATCCACTTATAAAGAAAAATACCATGTATGCACGGTTGAGGCTCAAACGCTCACAAGTTAGTGCTTGGACCTTAAGAGACTTATTACACCACATTCATCTTAAAATTGAACAAGTTAAATAAAATATGTCAAAATTCGAAAGTGTAGAGATTCTTAATCATATTTTTTCATCACTTATTACCTCAACATGTCATCACTCACATTCAAAAATGACTCACGACCTCCCTAAACAAACCACCAAACAACCCTAGATAAAAACAAAAATACACACAAAACATATAAGAAAAGACATACCAAACAACAAACAATAGAAAAACACATAACATGCAAAAACAACAAAATCATCCATCATAGATAATGAAGAACACATTCATAACATCCATGACGATTAAGCTCACAAACATCTCATCCTTGATTGAAAAGTAAATCCTAAATTACGAAAGTAAACTTCCCACAAACATAACACATGAAGTAGCATGCTAATCACATCAATCCAAATCAAATAAAATTATGCTAAGCACATAGAAGTGGTAGGGTGTAGAGTGAACTCCCTTAGAAAGGCATTTCGTAGTAAACTTTGTTAGCTCCAAGCTTAATTCGTGCTTCCAATACCCTTCATGCATGCTCAACAAAACCATTAGCTCAATAATTTCATTAAAAATATGGACTATCATGTACTTCAACACAACCAAACGGACCAAATCAAACCAAAACTTATGAGAAAAATTTCAAAATTAGCCCAAAAATACGAAAAGTATATGCTTTCAAGAGAAAAAGTATGTCACACCATACCATATCCCCAAACTTAAATTGAAATAAGAGTTTTGAATTAAGTTTGCAAAAAGTGGTGTGACGAACTTACACACTTCAATTCAAGCACCCTTCGTATCTTTAAAACTCCTTCTTCTCACAAGCACAATCCACCTTCAAGGCCAAAAATGCAAAACAAAAAGAAATATTTACAATCCTAAACTACTATAGGATACGATCTCTCAAGAGGTGAAGGTATCCACATATACCAACTCCCTTTTAGAGGGAGAATGGTAATGCTTCATCCTTTGACCATTAACCACAAAAGCACTTCCATTTAATCCTTCAAGCTTCTCGGAACCATCATCTCTAGCCTCAATCACTAAGTATGGACCGGTCCATTTGGAATGAAGTTTTTCGGGGAACAACTTAAGTCTTGAATTGAGCAATAGAACCTTATCCCTCGTTTTGATCCTTTCATCGTGCTATCTTTTGAGCTTCTCCTTCAAAATCCTTGAGCTTGAATAAGCTTCTTCTCTAAACTATTCTAATTCAACCAATTGGAGACACATTTTCTTTCCGGATTCTTTCTCATCAAAGTTCAACTTCCAAAGGGCCCATAGTGCCTTATGCTCCAACTCCACAGGTAAATGGCATGCCTTCCCATAAACAAGCTTGTACGGAGAAAAACCTAAGGCGGTCTTGTAGGTCGTTTGATATGCCCAAAGGGCATCGTCAAGCTTAGAATCCTTCAATTTCCATTAACCGTCTTCTCAAGTACAAGCTTCACTTGCCTATTTGACACCTCCGCCAAGCCATTTGTTTGAGGATGGTAAGGTGTAGAAACCTTATGCTTCACTCTATAGTCATTCAAGAGCTTCTCAATAAGCTTGTTGATGAAGTGAGATCCCCCATCACTAATCATGGCCTTTGGCACCCCAAATCTAGCAAAGATGTTCTTCTTTAAGAAAGTCTTGACCACTAGTGCATCATTTGTCCTTATCGGGATTGTTTCTACCCATTTAGACACATAATCCACCGCAAGCAATATGTAAAGGTAACCATTGGAAGGCGGAAATGGGCCTATGAAGTCCATCCCCCATACATCGAACACCTCAACTTCAAAAATGTTCCTCATGGGCATTTCATCACGTTGCCCTATACTTCCAATCCTTTGGTATCTATCACACCCCTTGATGTACTCCTTACAATCTTTGAATAAAGTTGGCCAAAACAACCCCGATTGTAGGATCTTTGCCCCCATCTTTTGAAACCCAAAGTATCCTCTACAAGGTGAACTATGGCACATCTCCATGACACTTAACTTCTCGTCCTTTGGGATACACCTCCTTATGATCCCATCTAGACAATTCTTAAACAAAAGATGATCATCTCATAAGTACTCTTTGACATCATGATAGAACTTCTTCATTTGAGATTCGGTGAGATGATCCAGCTTGAGGCCACATGCTAAATAATTTATGAAATCCGCATCCACGGCCTCCCGGTCTCACACAAAGTGTGCATCCTTTGAAAATCAACTTGAAGGATCTCTTCATTCGGGAATACATCCTTAATGAACTCCATGGTTCCCTCTTCATCAACATTTTCCAAGCGTGATAAGTGGTTGGCTATGACATTTTCGACCCCCTTCTTGTCATGTATCTCCACATCGAACTCCTGCAATAAAAGAACCCAACGAATTAGTCTAGGTTTAGCATATTTCTTACTCATCAAATACCTAATGGTGGCATGATCCGTATAAACAATGGTTTTCGTGCCAACTAGGTATGGACAAAATTTTTCAAAAGCATAAACCATGGATAATAACTATTTTTCTGTTGTGGTATAATTCTTTTGATTTGCATTGAACGTCTTTGATGCATAGTAGATCGCTCGAAACTTCTTCTCCCTCACTTGACCAAGCACCACTCCCAATGCATTGCCACTTGCATCACAATGCTGCTCAAAAGGCTTACTCCAATCGGGAGAAACAATGATTGGTAAAGAAATCAAGGCTTCCTTAATCACCGTGAAAGCATAAAGACATTCATCATTAAATTCAAATGGAGCATCTTTTTCAAGTAATTTACACAAAGGTTTGGCTATGTTAGAAAAATCCTTTATAAAATGTCGATAGAACCTGGAGTGGCCAAGGAACGATCTAATCCCTTTTCATTCTTTGGTAGGGAAAGATGTTCAATGGCTACAACCTTCGCCCTATCAAATCTCAAACCTTTCTCTGATATATGATGCCCAAGTACGATACCCTCTTGAACCATAAAATGACATTTTTCCCAATTCAAGACTAGGTTCGTATCTTGACATCGCTGCAATAGCATAGAAAGATTAGCCAAGCATTTATCAAATGAAGACCCAAACATGAAAAATCGTCCATAAACACTTCCATCACATTTTCAATCAATCCCTCAAAGATGGCCATCATGCAATGTTGAAAAGTAGCGGGGGCATTGCACAACCCAAAAGGCAACTTATAAAAAGCAAACGTATCATACGGACAAGTAAAAGTTACTTTCTCTTGATCCTCGGGGGTTATCATGATTTGGTTGTACCCCAAGTAACCATCTAGAAAACAATAATATTTGTATCCCACCAACCTATTAAGCATTTGATCAATAAAAGGCAAAGGAAAATGATCTTTATGAGTATTTTCGTTAAGCTTCCTATAATCATAACAAACTCTCCACCCTGTTTTCACCCTTTTAGTAAGTTCTTCATCAAATTTCATTTTAACAATGGTTAATCCCCCTTTCTTAGCCACAACATGCAAAGGACTTACATGAGGACTATCACTTATGGCATAAACAATTCTAGCATACAACCATTTCAAAACTTCTTTCCTAACAACCTTGCATAATGGAGTTCAAACGACGTTGAGGTTGTATGCATGTTTTACTCTCATCAATCAATCTAATATGATGCATTCAAATAGTGGGACTTATACCTTTCAAATCATCAAGACTCCACCCTATAGTACTTTTATGATCTCTAAGCACCCTCAACAATTTATCAAGCTCTAGAGGTGAAAGGGATGATGATACAATTATCGGAAAGGTCTTGTCGTCCCCCAAGTACGCATACATAAGGTGATCGGGTAATGGGTTCAATTCCCCTTTTCCCTTTTCAACCTTTGACTCTTCATTCTCGACCTCCAATGGAAGGTACTCCCTCTTTCCATAGTACATCAACTTGGCTTCATCTTCTTGCATTTCCCTACAAGCATTCAAATCATGTAAGCAATCATTTATATCATCATCTTCTAAACAATATAAAGAAGAAGTAGAATTTAAGGATAAAGTAAGAGAATGGCTTATGCTTGTCTCAAGAGGATCCTTGGATAGGAAAAATGAAATTTTCTTTTGAACAATCTCATCAATCAATTCAATCCATCTACGTTCTTCTTTCTCATCCGGATGCCTCATAGCATTTCTCAAAGAAAACACAACTTTTTCTTCATTCATCCTCAAAGTCAATTCCCCTTTATGCACATCAATTAAAGCCCTTCCCGTGGCCAAGAATGGACGTCCCAAAATCAATGGAACATTTGCATCGTCGTCCATGTCAAGCACTACAAAATCCACCGGGAATATGAACTTCCAACTTTAACTAACACATCCTCAACTACTCCCTTAGGATAAGTCAAAGACCTATCCGCAAGTTGCAATGTAATGGACGTAGGCTTTACTTTCCTTATACCAAGTTTCTTAAAGATAGACATAGGCATCAAATTGATACTAGCCCCAAGATCACAAAGAGCTTTATGAACTTCACTCTTACCCATCTCACATGGTATGACAAAACTCCATGGATCTTTGAGCTTTGGAGGCAACTTCTTTTGAATTATGGCACTACACTCCTCCATCAAGTTGACGGTCTCATTCTCCACTAAGCTCTTTTTTCTTGTCATGATGTCTTTCAAAAACTTGGCATAATGAGGCATTTGTCTCAAAGCATCCGCAAAGGGTATATTGATGTGGATTTTCTTGAAGATTTCCAAAAACTTTGCAAATTTTTCATCAAGCCCCTTCTTCAACAATCTATGTGGAAAAGGAATAGGCACTTGAGTTTTTGATATGCTTCAACTATCCCTTTCCAACTCCACTTCTTCCTCTTTCTTTTTCATTGATTTTGTTCTTTGCCATTTCTTTTCAACAACTTCCAACTCAATTACATTTGTTTCATCATTTTCTTTAGCTTCAACTTCTCCTTCTTCCACAATCTCTTCCTCAACCAACTTTTCCTCATTTCTCTTCTTTTCCACCTCATCATTTTCCAAAGGCATTGAAGGTCCTTCATAATTAGTTCAACTCCTCAAAGTAATTGCCTTGCATTGTTCTTTTGGATTCACAATGGTGGTAGAAGGAAATTTTCCTTTTTCATTCACGCTTAATGCATTGACAATTTGCCCCACTTGATACTCCAAGGCTTTGAACCTCTTATCATTAGCTTCATCGGCCTTTCTTCTTAATTCATCTTGAGCTCGTCTTGTCTCATCTTGAGCTTTATTAGATGCAATCAACTTCTCAATCAACTCCTCGGTTGTTGCTTTCCCTTCATTATTTGGTACTTTAGCTCCCGATGATACCTCGGAGGATAAGCAACCGCATTGCTCGAGTTTAAATAAGAGAAGTTATCTTACCTCCTTTGTTGTTGTGGATATGAGCTTCCACTTCCTTGACTATTGAAGCCTCCTTGCCTTGGTGGGTAGTTTCCTTGGTTGTGGTTGAAATTACTTTAGTAATTATTTTGATAGTTACCTTGGTAATTCCTTCCTTGCATGTATTGCACATCCTCCACACGTGGCATTGTCATAGCCCATTGTTCCCCACTAACACTATTCGGAGGAAGCACACCTTGATCAAATTGGCCTTCAACCATATTAACTCCTTGATTCAAGCTCATTTGTCTCATTACCTCCGCCGCTATTATCTCAATAGTTGGCATACTTGGTTCCACACTAGCACTCTTCACACTAAACTGTTGCCCTTGATCGAAACTTTCAAATTCATAGCATCACTAACTCTCTCCGATGGCCATTAGTAGACATTTGTAGAAATCTCATCAAAAATTCTTATAGGCCTTTTTGGAGTCACACCAAGTACGGATCCACCAGCTGAAGCATCAACAAGCACTTTTTGACCATTTTCAAAACCTTCGCAGAAAAATCCCACTTGTTGATTTTCCAGAAAGTCATGTTGTGGACACTTGCATAGCATATCCTTAAACTGTTCCCATGCTTCATAAAAGCTCTCTTGAGGCATTTTCTTGAATTAGGTGATCAAACTCTTCATTTGAAGCGTCTTAGAAGGCGGAAAGTATTTGTTCAAGAACATTTGCGCAAGCTCATCCCATGTGTTGCATGTACCCGGAGTAATGGTAGATAACCATGTTCGAGCACGACCTCTCAATGAAAATGAAAACAACCTCATCTTAATACAATCCTCGCTCATCTCATTCATCTTCACGGTATTGGCAATCTCAATAAATTTAGTAAGATGAGCATTGGGATCTTAATTCGGGGTTCCACTAAATTGTTGTTCTCGCACCATAGAAATTAAGTCTGCTTTAAATTCAAAGTTGTTGACATTTATTGGTGGATCCATCATTTATGGCATTGCCCTTGGCATGAAGAAATCCCGAATCACCCTTGGATCTACTTGAGGCATTCGATGCACCGGAGGTGGTGGTGGAGGTGCATAAGCATGCTTAAAACCTTGATGAAGCATAGCTTGTTGCACCAATTGTTGAAGCTAAGCTTGATTGTTAAGCTCTCCAAAATTTTGATGAGCTTGTTGAGGAGGATTAGCATTGACTTAGAGTGCTTGTGCGTTGTCTTGCACATTTTGCACCTGTCTCCATCATACTCAACGTCAACACGTTCATCTTGATTGTTCTCCATTAGATCACTCTTTTTGGTTTTGTTCTCCTTTCTCCTTCTTCAAAAAGTGTGTTCAATCTCTAAATCAATAGTTTCAACGTGTTTCCCCTTGGATCTTGTTCTCATACACCTTCAAAATAAGAGAAGTTAGAACAAGATTTTCAAAAGCAATACAAATAAACAAATAAAATAAAAATATCTCTATTAAGATTACTCAAAATGTTCATTCTTCAAGATACTAGCAACCGTTACATCCCCGGAAGCAGCGCAATTTGATTAGCCATTTTATAGTTGGGATGACCAATTCAACAATTTATCGAACCACAGGGATGTAGGTACTGGTGTTTAAGTGATCTCACGTTTCTTGTAATTTTATAGAGATGAATCATCAAAGGGGTTGTTTATCAAACAAACAAGAAAATAGTAATCAATGCAAGTAAACAATGAATGATCAAACCAACAAGATAGATTGATTAAAAGTGGTTTTCAAAATTGATTAAAAGTGAGATTAACAACACTCAAGACGTGGTAATTTTAGGAATTATGTATCAAATTCATATGTATCATGGATATAGGATTAAAGGCTAACACTAAGTTCACCTAAACTCCATCTCGAAATGGATAGGATATGAATATTAAATAGCTCAATGGATTGGTTCTCACACAAACAATTCCAACTAGGTACTAAGCTTGTAATGAGAGTCCCTTCAAATGATAAATCAACCTTTCGATCAAACCAATCACACGTTCTATCAAAGGGTTCTAAATTCTAAAAGATTTCTCAATCTCTTTACAACTTATAATTAACAAGAAGTGTATGATGAATTGATTCAATTAACTATCCTAAACATTTAATTGATTTCTCAATCTAATCACATATTCATGACAATTAACCACACAAATCAACAATACAAATCAAGCAATGAACAATCAATGATAGAAAATCATAGATCCAATCAACATATGAATTCAAATATACAAATCCCCAATATTAACCAACAACTCTCATGTTGTTAATCTCACAAGGGAGATTAGTCAATCATATTCAAAAGGAAATTAACATAGACATTAAGATACTTACTAATCATGATGAAACTATGAGGTTTAACTACAAAGTAATGATGGAAACTCCCTTGAAATGCTTCAATGATGATCTTCTTCCTTCCCTTGCAATTCTCCTCTCTTCCTTACTTCTTTTCCTCAATAGGATGAAGGTTTTGATGGTGGGATGATGGTAGATCCAATAGATGGTGAATGGATGAAGATGATGGTGTGAAATGGAGAGAATGGTATGTGATCAATGTGTTTTTGGTGCAAACCCTTGGTGGAATCTCCAATCTTCTTTTATATGTTGAACTTGAAGCTATTTATACTCTCTCCAAGTTGGGCCACGAAATAAACATCAAATGGGTTTTTTACACACACTTACGCACATTGGCAGTTGAAAATCTAAATTTTGGTCCAAAAAATATGCAACTCGAGTTGCAACTCGAGTCGATCTATGTTGTGTGTAACTCGAGTAGACTTGGCTCGATTCGTGTTGGCAACTCGTGCGTCCACCTGATCGGTCATGTTGCGAGGCTCTGAAACTGGATTGGCTATGGAAGGCAGCTCGACTTGAGCTAGCAACTCGAGTTGCAGCTTGCAAATCGAGCTGGTGTACTGTACAATTTTTGGTCGCTGCCCTGCTCCTTACTCGACTCGAGTTGCATGTCTAGTTGGACCTTGCAACTAGAGTTGGCTCACTTGACAAAATCTGGAGCCCAACTCGACCTTCTCTCAACTCGAGTTGCAAGTCGAGTTGGACCTTGCAACTCGAGTAAGCTCTGTGGATGATTTCTGGACCTTAACTCGGCCTTCTCTCAACTCGAGTTGCACCTTGCAACTCGAGTTGTATCCCGTGAGCCCGTTTCTTGCTTGTTTCAGCTCCCGTCTCTATTTTTGCTCCTTTTTTACCTGTTTTACATACGTTTAAGCTCATTCTCACACATTTCTATAAAAATGCATAACACAATCAAATAACACATAAAATACAGGTAAAATAATACAAAAATGGACATGAAAAGACACTAAAATTTAGGTGAAAATATCACTCATCACACATTTGATTAGCAATTTTATAGTTGGGATGACCAATTCAACAATTTATCGAACCACAGGGAGGTAGGTACTAGTGCTTAAGCAATCTCACGTTTCTTGTAATTTTATAGAGACAATCATCAAAGGGGTTGTTTATCAAACAAACAAGAAAATAGTAATCAATGCAAGTAAACAAGCAATGATCAAACCAACAAAATAGATTGATTAAAAGTGGTTTTCCAAATTGATTAAAAGTGAGATTAACAACACTCAAGACGTGGTAATTTTAGGAATTATGTATCAAATTCATATGCATCATGGATATAGGATTAAAGGTCAACACTAAGTTCACCTAAACTCCCTTTCGAGATGGATAGGATATGAATATTAAATAGCTCAATGGATTGGTTCTCACACAAATAATTCTAACTAGGTACTAAGCTTGTATTGAGAGTCCCTTCACATGATTAATCAACCTCACGATCAAACCAATCACATGTTCTATCAAAGGGTTCTAAATTCTAAAGGATTTCTCAATCTCTTTACAACTTATAATTAGCAAGAAGTGTATGATGAATTGATTCAATTAAGTATTCTAAACATTTAATTGATATCTCAAAATAATCACATATTCATGACAATTACCATACAAATCAAGCGATGAACAATCAATGGTAGAAAATCATAGATCCAATTAACATATGAATTCAAATACACAAATTCCCAATATTAACCAACAACTCTCATGTTGCTAATCTCACATGGGAGATTAGCCAATCATATTCAAAATGAAATTAACATAGACATTAAGATCCTTACAAATCATGATGAAACTATGAGGTTTAACTACAAAGTAATGATGGAAACTCCCTTGAAGTGCTTCAATGGTGATCTCCTTCCTTCCATTGTAATTCTCTTCTCTTCCTTGCTTCTTTTCCTCAATTGGATGAAGGTTTTGATGGTGGGATGATGGTAGATCCAATGGATGGTGAATGGATGAAGATGATGGTGTGAAATGGAGAAAATTGTGTGTGATTTATGTGTTTTTGGTGCAAACCCTTGGTGGAATCTCCAATCTCCTTTTAAATGTTGAACTTGAGACTATTTATACTCTCTCCAAGTTGGGCCACGAATTAAACATCAAATGGGTTTTTTACACACACTTACACACATTGGCAGGTGAAAATCCAGATTTTGGTCCAAAAAACATGCAACTCGAGTTGCAACTCGAGTCGAGCTATGTTGTGTGTAACTCGAGTAGACTAGGCTCGACTCGTGTTGGCAACTCGTGCATCTGCCTGTTCGATCGTGTTGCGAGGCTCTGAAACTGGATTGGCTATGGAAGGCAGCTTGACTCGAGCTAGCAACTCGAGTTGCAGCTTGCAAGTCGAGCTGGTTCACTGTACAATTTTTGGTCGCTGCCCTGCTCCTTACTCGACTCGAGTTGCAAGTCGTATTGGACCTTGCAAGTCGATTTGGCTCACTGGATAAATTCTGGACCCCAACTCGACCTTCTCTCAACTCGAGTTGCAAGTCGAGTTTGACCTTGCAACTCGAGTAAGCTCTCTGGATGATTTTTGGACCTTAACTCGGCCTTCTCTCAACTTGAGTTACACCTTGCAACTCGAGTTGGGTCCCGTGAGCCCGTTTCTTGCTCGTTTCAGCTCATGTCTCCATTTTTGCTCCTTTTTCACCTGTTTTACATACGTTTAAGCTTATTTTAACGCATTTCCATAAAAATATATAACACAACCAAATAACACATAAAATACAGGTAAAATAATACGAAAACGGACATGAAAAGACACTAAAACCTAGGTGAAAATCACTAATCACACATTTGACTAGTCATTTTATAGTTGGGATGACCAATTCAACAATTTATCTAACCACAGGGAGGTAGGTACTAATGCTTAAGCGATCCCACGTTTCTTGTAATTTTATAGAGACGAATCATCAAAGGGGTTGTTTATCAAACAAATAAGAAAATAGTAATCAATGCAAGTAAACAAGCAATGATCAAACCAACAAGATAGATTGATTAAAAGTGATTTTCCAAATTGATTAAAAGTGAGATTAACAACACTCAAGACGTGGTAATTTTAGGAATTATGTATCAAATTCATATGCAGCATGGATATAGGATTAAAGGCCAACACTAAGTTCACCAAAACTCCCTCTCGAGATGGATAGGATATGAATATTAAATAGCCCAATGGATTGGTTCTCACACAAACAATTCCAACTAGGTACTAAGCTTGTAATGAGAGTCCCTTCACACGATTAATCAACCTCTCGATCAAACCAATCACATGTTCTATCAAAGGGTTCTAAATTCTAGAGGATTTCTCAATCTCTTCACAACTTATAATTAACAAGAAGTGTATGATGAATTGATTCAATTAACTATCATACACATTTAATTGATTTATCAATCTAATCACATGTTCATGATAATTAACCACACAAATCAACAATATAAATCAAGTAATGAACAATCAATGATAGAAAATCATAGATCCAATCAACATATGAATTCAAATACATAAATCCCCAAAATTAACCAACAACTCTCATGTTGCTAATCTCACAAGGGAGATTAGCCAACCATATTCAAAAGGAAATTAACATAGACATTAAGATCCTTACAAATCATGATGAAACTATGAGGTTTAACTACAAAGTAATAATGGAAACTCCCTTGAAGTGCTTTAATGGTGATCTCCTTCCTTCCCTTGCAATTCTCATCTCTTCCTTACTTCTTTTCCTCAATTGGATGAAGGTTTTGATGGTGGGATGATGGTAGATACAATGGATGGTGAATGGATGAAGATGATGGTGTGAAATGGAGAGAATAGTGTGTGATCTATGTGTTTTTAGTGCAAACCCTTGGTGGAATCTCCAATCTCCTTTTAAATGTTGAACTTGAGGCTATTTATACTCTCTCCAAATTGGGCCACGAATTAAACATCAAAGGTGCTTTTTACGCACACTTACACACATTGGCAGGTGAAAATCTGGATTTTGGCCCAAAAAACATGCAACTCGAGTTGGCCTTACCCAACTCGAGTTGCAACTCGAGTCGAGCTATGTTGTGTGTAACTCGAGTAGACTTGGCTCAACTCGTGTTGGCAACTCGTGCATTCGCCTGTTCGGTCGTGTTGCGAGTCTCTGAAACTGGATTGGCTACGGAAGACAGCTCGACTCGAGCTAGCAACTCGAGTTGTAGCTTGCAAGTCGAGCTGGTTCACTGTATTATTTTTGGTCGTTGCCCTGCTTCTTACTCGACTCGAGTTGCAAGTCGAGTTTGACCTTGCAACTCGAGTTGGCTCACTTGACAAATTTTGGACCCCAACTCGACCTTCTCTCAACTCGAGTTGCAAGTCGAGTTGGACCTTGCAACTCGAGTAAGCTCTTTGGACGATTTCTGGACCTTAACTCGGCCTTCTCTCAACTCGAGTTGGGTCCCGTTTGCCATTTCTTGCTCATTTCAGCTCTCGTCTTCATTTTTGCTTCTTTTTCATATGTTTTACATACGTTTAAGCTCATTCTCACACATTTCCATAAAAACACATAACACAACCAAATAACACATAAACTACAGGTAAAATAATACGAAAATGAAAATAAAAAGACACTATAATCTAGTGAAAATATCACTCATCATACCCCCAAACTTAAAGTGTTGTTCGTCCCCGAACCACGAAAATGATAAAACATGGGGAGAGTGCTTTTCACCTAGAAAAAGGCTAAACGAACATAAATAAAATACATTGATAACAATAAAATCACAATGTATGCAAAGTCATCCTACAACATTAAACTCATGACATGAGGAATAAAATAAAAGTTCAATCACAAGAGAACAAAGTGTAATATAGTCCCTCTTTGTCCAAGCCTCACAATGGGATATCAATTTCACCCAACACTCTTTAAAGTAGGGTATATCAACACTCGTTAACCGATTGGCTCGACTCGCTAGAAGCTTACTTGTAGACTACATTCACAAACCACTTAAGCTTCAATCAATGATCAAAAAGTTCTTTCATTAAGGATGTAATGAAAGGCTCTTTGGTAGGGTAAGAAGAATATGATAATAGTGACTAAACAAGTGTAAGTAATCGAAGAGATGACCAATTTCTCCAACTTCTCCACTTTTCTTTCTTCTTTTCTAGTCTTTAATGTTCACAAGCACTAATCATCAACTTTCCTTGGATTGAATTACTTTCAATGCGTGCTTCGTTCTTCGAACTTTTAAGTACTTGAGCATATTATTGTTGCTTTGCTCATTTTCTTGTTTTAAAGGTTGCATGTACATTCTTGCTTGTGCTCTTTTCATCCTTTGACTCTTCATTCTCGACCTCCTATTGAAGCTACTCCCTCTTTCCATAGTACATCAATTTAGCTTCATCTTCTTGCATTTCCCTACAAGCATTCAAATCATGTAAGTAATCATTTATATCATCATCTTCTAAACAATATAAAGAAGAAGTAGAATTTAAGGATAAAATAGAAAATGGCTTATGATTGTCTCAAGAGGATCCTTGGATAGGAAAAATGGCAAGTTCTTTTGAACAATCTCATCAATCAATTCAATCCTTCTACATTCTTCTTTCTAATCCGGATGCCTCAAAGCATTTCTCAAATAAAACACAACTTCTTCTTCTTTCACCCTCAAAGTCAATTTTCCTTTACGTATATCAATTAAAGCCCCTCCCGTGGCTAAGAATGGACGTCCCAAAATTAATGGAACATTTGCATCCTCGTCCAAGCCAAGCACTACAAAATCCACCGGGAATATGAACTTTCCAACTTTAACTTTAGGATAAGTCAAAGACCGATCCGCAAGTTTCAATGTAACGGACCTAGGCTTTACTTCCCCTATACCAAGTTTTTTAAAGATAGACATAGGCATCAAATTGATACTAGCCCCAAGATCACAAAGAGCTTTATGAACTTCACTCTTACCCATCTCACATGGTATGACAAAACTCCCCGGATCATTGAGCTTTGGAGGCAACTTCTTTTGAATTATGGCACTACACTCCACTGTCAAGTTGACAGTATCATTCTCTACTAAACTCCTTTTTCTTGTCATGGTGTCTTTCAAAAACTTAGCATAATGACGCATTTGTCTCAAAGTATCCGCAAAGGGTATATTGATGTGGATTTTCTTGATGATCTCCAAAAACTTTACAAATTTTTCATCAAGCCCCTTCTTCAAGAATCTATGTGGAAAAGGAATAGGCACTTGAGTTTTTGGTATGCCCCAACTATCCCTTTCCAACTCCACTTCTTCCTCTTTCTTTTTCATTGCTTTTGTTCTTTGCCATTTCTTTTCAACAACTTCCGACTCAATTACATCTGTTTCATCATTTTCTTTAGCTTCAACTTCTCCTTCTTCCACAATCTCTTTCTCAAAGTTTTCCTCATTTCTCTTCATTTCTACCTCATCATTTTCCAAAGGCATTGAAGGTCCTTCATAATTAGTTCCACTCCTCAAGGTAATTGTCTTGCATTATTCTTTTGGATTCACAATGGTGGTAGAAGGAAATTTTCCTTTCTCATTCGTGCTCAACGCATTAACAATTTGCCCCACTTGATACTCCAAGGCTTTGAACCTCTTATCATTAGTTTCATCGACCTTTCTTCTCAATTCATCTTGAGTTCGTCTTGTCGCATCTTGAGCTTTATTAGATGCAATCAACTTCTCAATCAACTCTTCGGTTGTTGCTTTCCCTTCATTGTTTGGTGCTTTAGCTCCCGGAGGATAAGTAACCGCATTGCTCGGGTTTGAATAAGAGAAGTTATCTTGCCTCCTTTGTTGTTGTGGGTATGAGCTTCCACTTCCTTGACTATTGAAGTCTCCTTGCCTTGGTGGGTAGTTTCCTTGGTTGTGGATGAAATTACCTTGGTAATTATTTTGATAGTTACCTTGGTAAGTCCTTCCTTGCATGTATTGCACATCCTCCACACGTGGCATTGTCATAGCCCATTATTCCCCACTAACACTATTCGGAGGAAGCACACCTTGATCAATTTGGCCTTCAACCATATTAACCCCTTGATTATTCATACCTGGATTCAAGCTCATTTGTCTCATTACCTCCTCTGCTATCATCTCAATACTTGGCATACTTGGTTCCACACTAGCACTCTTCACACTAAACTGTTGCCCTTGATCGAAACTTTCAAATCCATAGCATCCACTAACTCTCTCTGATGGTCATTGATAGACATTTGTAGCAATCTCATAAAAAATCCTCATAGCCCTTTCCGGAGTCACACCAAGTACGGATCCACCCGCCGAAGTATCAACAAACATTCTTTGACCATTTACCAAACCTTGTTGGAAAAACATCACTTGTTGATTTTCCCGAAAGCCATGTTGTGGACATTTGCGTAGCATATCCTTAAATCGTTCTCACACTTCATAAAAGCTCTCTTGAGGCATCTTAGAAGGCGGAAAGTATTTGTTCATGAACATTTGTGCAAGCTCATCCCGTGTATTGCACGTACCTGGAGTAATGGTAGATAACCACGTTCGAGCACGATCTCTCAATGAAAACGGAAACAACCTCATCTTAATACAATCCTCGCTCACCCCATTCATCTTCACGGTGTTGGCAATCTCAATAAATTGAGCAAGATGAGCATTGGGATCTTCATTCGGGGTTCCAGTAAATTGTTGTTCTCGCACCATAAAAATCAAGCTTGCTTTAAATTCAAAGTTGTTGGCATTGATTGGTGGACCCATCATCTATGACATTGCCCTTGGCATGAAGAAATCCCGGATCACCCTTAGATCTACTTGAGGCCCTCGATGCACCAGAGGTAGTGGTGGAGGTGAATAAGCATGTTGAAAACCTTGTTGAAGTATAGCTTGTTGCACCATTTGTTGAAGCAAAGCTTGATTGTTAAGCCCTCCAAAATTTTGATGAGCTTGTTGAGGAGGATTAGCATTGACTTAGGGTGCTTGTGCATTGTCTTGTACATTTTGCACTCCGTCTCCATCATACTCAACGTCAACACGTTCATCTTTATTGTTCTCCATTAGATCACACTTTTTGGTTTTGTTCTCCTTTCTCCTTCATCGAAAAGTATGTTCAATCTCTAAATCAATAGGTTCAACTTGTTTCTCTTTGGATCTTGTTTGCATACACCTTCAAAATAAGAGAAGTAAGAACAAGATTTTCAAAAGCAAATACAAATAAACAAATAAAAGAAAAAATATCTCTATTAAGATTACTCAAAATGTTCCTTCTTCAAGCTACTAGCAATCGTTGCCTCTCCATCAGCGGCGCAATTTGATTAGTCATTTTGTAGTTGGGATGACCAATTCAACAATTTATCAAACCACAGGGAGGTAGGTACTAGTGCTTAAGCGATCTCACGTTTCTTGTAATTTTATGGAGACGAATCATCAAAGGGATTGTTTATCAAACAAATAAGAAAATAGTAATCAATGCAAGTAAACAAACAATGATCAAACCAACAAGATAGATTAATTAAAAGTGGTTTTCCAAATTGATTAAAAGTGAGATTAACAACACTCAAGACGTGGTAATTTTAGGAATTATGTATCAAATTCATATGTATCATGGATATAGGATTAAAGACCAACACTAAGTTCACCTAAACTCCCTCTCAACATGCATAGGATATGAATATTAAATAGCTCAATGGATTGGTTCTCACACAAACAATTCAAATTAGGTACTAAGCTTGTAATGAGAGTCTCTTCACACGATTAATCAACTTCTCGATCAAACCAATCACATGTTCTATCAAAGGGTTCAAAATTCTAAAGGATTTCTCAATCTCTTTACAACTTATAATTACAAGAAGTGTATGATGAATTGATTGAATTAATTATCCTAAACATTTAATTGATTTCTCAATCTAATCACAAGTTCATGATAATTAACCACACAAATCAACAATACAAATCAAGCAACGAACAATCAATGATAGAAAATCATAGATCCAATCAACATATGAATTCAAATACACAAATCCCCAAAATTAACCAACAACTCTCACGTTGCTAATCTCACAAGGGAGATTAGCCAACTATATTCAAAAGGAAATTAACCTAGACATTAAGTTCCTTACAAATCATGATGAAACTATGAGGTTTAACTACAAAGTAATAATAGAAACTCCCTTGAAGTGCTTCAATGGTGATCTCCTTCCTTCCCTTGCAATTCTCCTCTCTTCCTTGCTTCTTTTCCTCAATTGTATGAAGGTTTTGATGGTGGGATGATGGTAGATCCAATGGATGTGAATGGATGAAGATGATGGTGTGAAATGGAGAGAATGGTGCGTGATCTTTGTGTTTTTGGTGCAAACCCTTGGTGGAATCTCCAATCTCCTTTTAAATGTTGAACTTGAGGCTATTTATACTCTCTCCATGTTGGGCCACGAATTAAACATCAAATGGGCTTTTTACACACTTACACACATTGGGAGGTGAAAATCCAGATTTTGGCCCAAAAAACATGCAACTCGAGTTGGCCTTACCCAACTCGAGTTGCAAATCGAGTCGGGCTATGTTGTGTGTAACTCAAGTAGACCTGGCACGACTCGTGTTGGCAACTCATGCATCCGCCTGTTCGGTCGTGTTGCGAGGCTCTGAAACTGGATTGGCTACGGAAAGCAGCCTTACTCGTGCTAGCAACTCGAGTTGCAGCTTGCAAATCGAGCTGGTTTACTGTACAATTTTTGGTCGCTGCCCTGCTCCTTACTCGACTCGAGTTGCATGTCTAGTTGGACCTTGCAACTAGAGTTGGCTCACTTGACAAAATCTGGAGCCCAACTCGACCTTCTCTCAACTCGAGTTGCAAGTCGAGTTGGACCTTGCAACTCGAGTAAGCTCTCTGGATGATTTCTGGACCTTAACTTGGCCTTCTTTCAACTCGAGTTGGCAACTCGAGTTGCACCTTGCAACTCTAGTTGGGTCCTGTGAGCCCGTTTCTTGCTCGTTTCAGCTCCCGTGTCTATTTTAGCTCCTTTTTTACCTGTTTTACATACGTTTAAGCTCATTCTCACACATTTTCATAAAAACACAAGACACAACCAAATAACACATAAAATACAGGTAAAATAATATGAAAACGGATATAAAAAGACACTAAAATATAGGTGAAAATATCACTCATCACATATCCTTACCTTTGCCCTATGAACACTTTCAAATCGTTTAAAAATGATTTGAAGCTTCTTCCAAGCATTCTTAGCAGAGACATGTTTTTGAATCAGATTGAACATCATCATATCAACCTAAAAGTTAATTGTATTGATGGTCTTTGGGTTTTGCAGCGATAGGATGTTCTCCTCAACTGTCCCTTCAAGTTCACTATCAAGAACAAGATCTCTATCTTTGTCTTCAATAGTATGTGGTGTCCAATCGGACAAAATATTTTCTCTAGCACACGCAACAATATGTAGCTCCTTATCCGACTTTTTCATGTGGCATAATTGGTTTTATAAAGTATGGGAGGACGGGTGACATATCCAGTAGAGTCATCCATGACAACTTAAACTTAATACCAAGAACAACAGTTAGCACCGTCAAGTGTTGGCTATGATTCATGTTGAGAAACAATCCAATCAAAGAAAGAAAATAAAACGAAGAACACAATCATTTATAGTGCTTCGGCAAAATTGCCTACGTCCACTCTTAAGGGAGAAGAAATCTTATTGATGAAGATTACAACGATGATGAAGAATAAACTTAGATCTCATATAAACCCTTATCTTGGGAATATATGGATGATTTTCTGAACCATACTAAAGAATAAAACTTAAGCCCATATATATACTCCAATATATGATCTCCACAATATCGTCTATAATTATATAGAATCGCAATTTGCAATTTGCGAAGGGTATATGGGGGCATAGGGCAATTCCCCCTCTTTTTTCCGTATTTATTGAATGGAATAGTTATAACTTATAATATTGTAATTTCAAAAGTCTTATGACATCTAAGCCCATGAAGATTTAAGTTAGGTCCAACATGCCCATGGATTTAAGTTAGGCCCAATATGCCATGAAGATTTAAGTTAGGCCCAAAAGGTATCGGGTTTCATCTAGTCCAATTGGCTTGATGGGCTGACATTCTCGGACAATTTTGATCCACTCTCCCAAGTTCCCATTTTTTTTCTCTTTATTCTTTAGGATTCTTTGGGACAAACGCGCTATTGTCGCTGGATGCAGACGACAAATACATGTTTAATGCAAATTGTTTATATTTAATGAAATTTTTATATACTACTTTAAGTTTTTTAATTTACAACTGACTTCTAATAAAAAAACTATTACTCCATCCATTCTAAATATTTTTGCACACTTTTTTATCTTGAAATGTTACAGTCATTTTGAAATGTCACGGGTAATTTTACGCGTTTCATTATCAATAAAAATACACTAGAAAACTTACTTTTTACAATTTATATATCAATTTCAATAATTTGATTTAATTTTTCTATTTAAATCACACAATTTATCTTTTTATTTTTTTTAGATGTCCACATACATACATGTACAAAAATATCCAGTAGAAGGAAGTATAAATGTGACCTAGCTACCTATAAGGCAATTTCGATTTATTATTATTGAATATCGACCTTACCAACCATATATTGATCACTGTTTGAATGGTTTTAAGACAGGTTAAAATTCCGACGGCTCAATTCTTATATCAAGCACATGATCGCAGCCAACTCAATAGATGCGAGCGTCTACCTCTCAACAATACTCCACCTTAGACCTTGTATTACTATACCAATACTCTTACTTATCCCACATGCTGTTTTACGGTACAGCCACCACCTGCTGTTTTATGGTGCAGCAACCACTTCTTTCACTATTTTTAACGAGTGTAGAAAACTCCTCAACTGTTTTTAATGAGTACAGCAAAGTCCTCAACTAATTTTTTAAGGGAACAAAAACTCTCTTCTACATCACTACTCCACCTTGAATAGCAACCTTTCACCATCGCTCCACCTTGAGTTGCTAGCATCAACAGCCTGATGAGCATTTTCTTAACACTCAAAATTAATCCCTAAGTATGATGGATATCAATTGTAGTTTTGATAGGCAACCAAGTGATTATTGAACCCAAGGGACGGATTCTTAATATTATGGCAATATGATTGTGAAGATTAAGTAACTAAGTAACAAATAATTAAAATAATAATTAAAATAATAAGCAGTACAGATAATACGACTGTGATCAAGTGAGAAATTAGGTAGTTATTCGAGTCATCCAATTTTACTTATTAATTTTCTTTCCATGTGTTGATGTCCGACTCTGCCTTGTGGTTTATGGACGTATCACAAAACCATGCAAGTTTACTCTATTGACACAAGCAAACAAGCGTATGACACGTGTGAATATTCTCGGAGCAAGAGATATAATTCACCCCCTTTCTAGGTACTATCAGTATCAATTATTTTCCGTGCACTTACTACTCTAACCCGATATAATCTCTCTTTTATAGGTACTATGACGTTATACTATGTATCCTACTTATTAACCCGAATAGTATTCAATTAACAAGTATTTATATAAGATGGTTCTATTAAGACTTCGAAATCCCTTCACTTAGAATTATAACACGTAACCCTGCTCAGTAGTGAAGCACTCAACCAATAATCAAAATATATATTCAGACTCTACATAACAGTTAATGATGCACAAAATGACTGTGAGTATGAATTTAAAAAGTATAGTCTTATATAAAATAAACCACAAGTAGTGTTGTACGGAGTTTACACATGAAAAATATATCAACTCATAAAACCTTCATAACCCTAGAACTATCGAAGCGGTTTTAGCCTATGATTGATGTAGGAACAATCATGGTAGTTGGTAGGATCTTACTCATAGTCTTGAAAATTACAAGATAAATTAAGAAGCGAAGCAAACCCTAGATGTGGGCGCCGTCGTGACTCTCTCCGTCATGAATCTCCACTTGGTTCTCACTTGGTTCGACAGACGAACATCTCTCCACAGCTTCGTAGATTGGAGTTAGGGCTTGGATGTGTGTAGGATGGATGTGGAATCCAAGTCTCCTCTTTATGTGCTCTTCATCCCTTTTTATACTTGTAAAGTACTCCTCACGGACCTTTGATGGGCTTTTTCTTGAGACACATGTCAAATTTGGTAAAAGAAACCCGGAATTACCAAAAATAGCATTAGCGCCATTCTGTTCGACCAGGCCTCCATTGGTCGAGCAAGACCTCCTGGTCGAACATTGGTCGAACAACCCTTCTGTAAGTTTTTGTATATTTTGTTCGACCAGACTCCTCCTATTTGACCAAGATAATTTTGGTCGAACGGACTCCTTTGGTTGAGCAATGCTTCTGTAAGTTTTTGGGCATTTTGCTTGACTTGGCCACTTTGTTCGACCAAAATGATGATGGTCGAACAAGCCTCCGAGATCGAACAACCTTCGAAAAAGGCATCGAAAATCATGTCTTCCAATTCAGAGCCCTTAAGACCTTTTTTCCTGTATAAATACACTCAAAAAGCCACAGTAGCCTCTGATTCATGGTTTTCTATAAACAACCCGATTCGTCTTGATAATAGACCAAATTGTACTCAACTTCCACACAAATCCGAGCTCAAAACACATGAATTTACACTCTCATCAAACCCCCAAACTTACATGTTGCTCGTCCCAAGGCAACGAATTCAAAACAAAGGAAAGAGAGTATTATTCACAAGATCATTATAACAAGCACAACCTATTCTAACACATGCAATTGTATCAAATCAAAACATGAAATCCATCTTACCCTTCATTCATGCAAAAACATCCATTAATCACAATACTTCTTTGAGTGCTAAGTCATCTAGCTCACGGGTAAGTGATTGCTCTCTCTCTCAAGTGTAAAAGATGTACACTTTATGGGTTAATATATACACTCAAATTCAATTCATATACTCGCGTAACCATAAGCTTGACAAGGGTCTCAAAAATCCATCTATAATCGTTTCAATACTATGATCACAATGGACTTGTCTTATGGGTTGTAATGTTGGCTCTTTGGTAAATGTAGGAGAATTTGGGTAAAATGACTAATTCACTAGTAGAGAATTACCTTGGAGTTTTGCTTTACATCAAACAGCTTAATTTTCTTGCTCCATCATCATTCTCATGATCCTTGCAATTCATCGGCTCCTTCCTTTTTTTGGAATCAACATCCTCTTTCTTCAAAGCACAAGGGTACCAATTTCGGGCACTACCCTTCTAAGTAGTTGGGGTACCAGTTTCAGGCACTACCTCTAAACAAGATTTAACCACCATCTTTTGGCTCTTCACTTGGTAAAGTTTCTTTCCCTCTTTGATTTCATCACTTAACACACCTTTCACCTTAACTCTACTAGTAAATAGGGTATATTAAGCAAAAGTAAAGGGAATAAAACCTTTTATCATAGGCTTGCCAAAGAAAAAGCTTTTAACGGCTCAACAGGGCTTCCAATGATATATACATTAAGGTAGGATGACTTTTGGCTAAGTGGCTCAATTATCAATAATGGCCTAAGATCATTTCCTAGTATCTATCAATCATAAATTTCAAACAAGACTCCAAGCCAAGTTCTAGAGTACGAGTATACGAACGACTCTCAAAAATAAATTATCATGCTCATAGCATGACCAATAGGCTCAAATCCTCACATGGATAATAGAATCCTAAGCACTCTTTAAAGCATGTAATTAATATCAATCTTTTCATGAACTTCAAGTAAAAATAGCACATGCTTATCATTAACAAATCAACATGGATCAAAACATGTGCACATGCATAACACAAATCAACACTAAACAATCCAAACAACTCAATGTAACCATCCTCCAACAATCCAACATCAAGTATCATAATCAATATCAAATACAAACCACCCATGAATTAATCTAAAAAATAAACCCTAATCATCCCACCATCAAGTCTCAACTTGTAAAGTGAAAAAGAGAAGGAGGATGAGATGAAACAGACAAAGAGAAAAACCTGGCGCAATCTACTCTTCTAGAGCATCATCATCATCGCTAGCATCCATGCACCATAGGTCAAAATCCCTATGTTGCTCATACAACTTCCTATCAATCTCGTGATTGCTAGCCTGCACCTCTCTAATCCTTCTATCCCTAACATCATCTCAGATTGAGTGCAGCATAGTTCGCGTTCGCCAAAACAAACTGGCGATTCGTCTCCTACTGATTCGCGTTGAGAGTAGCAAAGTGCTCATTCATTAATCGGAATTGCTCCCGATATAACTGATCCTGAGCTCGCCAAAAATCCTAATGCTGCTGTTTCGGTGACACAAAGTACTGATGCTTCTGTGGCTATGGCACTGCATTGGAGGCAAATCCATCTTCAGATATACGAAAGCTGGTGGCGGCGACTAATCTTCTTCTTCGAAATCAGTTGTATCTCCTACCATAATCATGTCCTTGTCTATGAGGATCCCCTGTAAGTGCATATCGGCAAGAAATCTCTGATTCCCTTCTTCCAAACAAGTCCACGAGACCGCCATGTGCTCCGAGGTATCCATGAATAAATTACTGTTAATTTGAATAGTAGTAAGATCAACAATAAACAGCGGAAATCTGAACGAAATAGGGTTCTAGCAACGGATGAACATCCAAGTATCGTCCATCCACTGAACCAACCCTATCCTCACACACGCCGACATGATCAAGTCTGGGTCCCCTCGAATCGGTCGATGTCTGCTCAAATTAACCCTATAATACTCGATTATCAAAGTGATAAGTCCTCCGATTTTCACACGCTGAAATCCGCGGGTAGTAAAATTATGAAGCTGCTGGAAAAAGTAAGCCGCTACATTGAAGCGGATTCCATTAAGCATACACCATAGCACATACAGCTCACCCTTTGGAATACAACTTCCCTCGGATCGAGCAAACAGAGTGTTACTCAAATCCGATCCATATAAGCAATCACGGGGTTGCGGATGAAATCAGCCTTGGAAGTATTCAAATTGTATCTTCCTTGCCACCCGAGATAGACTTCCAAAACTCATCAGGTTTGAAATCATCGTGCTCCACATCAGACACATTCTCACAGCCGATCAACTCATTAAACTCAAGGGCATGAATCAACTGCTCTCTTGCCCACCAATCTGCATCCGAATACCATATGGAAGATAGCGATCTCCACGCTCAATACTCAACAAACATAAAACCTTAGTAGTTATATGGAAATATGTCTCTCTCTTCATCTCTATAAACCTAGTTATCCCTACTCAATAGAACATACAACGAATATTGTTGATAATGTTTATTGCAACCATGTTCATCATCTTGATAGCGAGTCCTAGTGATCTTGCTCGCAACAACAGCTTGAGGTCGAACAACATATGAAATCGATCCCCTGTTCTTCCCTGCTCCGTTCGACTGAAAGAATATGGTCGAACAAAGTGTGCCAGTCGAACAACCTCACTGTAAGTTTTTGGATATTTTGTTCGACCAGCGTTCGACTTAACGAGCATAGTCGAACAACACGTTCTGGTCGAACAAAAGTTCTGTAAGTTTTTGAGCATTTTGTTCGACCAGCGTTCGACCAAACATTCTAGTCGAACGGCAGCTTCTTGATCGAACAACTAACCGAACTCTCTAAACTTCGTACTTTTCTCGTCTTTCCCTGCAACACTTAAACTATAGGACACATCAAGTATCAAGATAGCCAAAACTTAAGCTAGAGAACCACTTTTAGACTAGATAAAATCATGTATATATCCGCATACGACACACAAAACAAAACACCACTAAACATTAGACAAATTGTAAAAAATCGACACATTAAAACCAATTAAAGTTTCAATATGCCGCAAAAAAACAACTTCTCTAACAAACGTTATAAAGAAAAGATTAACCCTTAGTGTTTCGATGAGGTAAGTATATCGGGATAAAAATTAATTCAGTCCCATAACTTTTCTCATAGTTTATTTTAGTCCAAATAAAAATAAGTTTGCCAATTTAGTCCCACCGGTGAAGAAATAGGGCCAAACATGTCCTTCCCTCGCCAGAAAATGCTTACATCACCGAAAAGCGCCATGTGAGACAACCGGAATGCTGATTACCGGCTGAGACGATAACGTGGCACCCTGATGGCAAGTGAGTCAGTGGGATAAAAACCAATTTAGTCTCATAACTTTCCTCATGTTCTATTTTAGTTCCAAAAAATATAATTTTGTCAATTTAGTCCCATCGAAGAAGAAAATGGCCAAACACGTCATATTTTTGCCAGAAAACGCTGACATCACTGAAAAACAGCACTGATTATCACGTGAAAATTAGAATTACCGATTTTAGACCTAGACGATGACGTGGCGCCCTAATGGCATGTGAGTTAACAATTTAAATTTTATTTTAATGCCAACAAGGCATATTTATTTTCTAAATTTTAAATAATTAGAAAACAAAAATTAAAACAAAAAAGGTACAAAAAACCTAATTAATAAACCAAGATATTAATTCAAACTCAATATGCCGACCACCTTCGACGATCAAGACTTTCTTTTTTAGTACGTTTTTTGTTTTAATTTTTTTCTAATTATTTAAAATTTTAGAATATAAAATATCCTTGTTGGCATTAAAATAATATTTAATTTGTTAACTCACCTGCCATTAGGGCGCCATGTTATCTTCCAGACCAAAAATCGGCGATTCCAGTTGTCACATGATAGTCACATTCCAATTTTCGATGATGTCAGCGTATCCGACGAAGATAGGACATGTTTGGCCCTATTTCTTCACTGGTGGGACTAAATTGACTAAATTATCTTTATTGGGACTAAAATAGACCATGATGAAAGTTATGGGATTGAATTAAGTTTTATCCCGCTGACTCACCATCCATCAGTGCGCCACATCATCGTCTCGGCCAGAAATTAGCAATTCTGGTTGTCTCACGTGGCGTTTTCTAGTGATGTCAGCATTTTTCGGTGAAAATAGGATGTGTTTGGCCCTATTTCTTCATCGGTGGGACTAAATTGACAAACTTGTCTTTATTGGGACTAAAATAGACCATGAGAAAAGTTATGGGACTGAATTAGTTTTTATCCCTAAGTACATCACACCCCCCAAACTTAGTAGAAACTATAGTTTGCAAAGAGATATAATTTCCGAATAGTAAGCACGTCAAATATAAAAATTTCTTACTCACACTAATGAAATAAAGCAATAAAATAGGAGGGAAAGTCCCCCAACAAGCGCTCTTGTTTAACGTCGGAGAGTCGCGACGGTACCTATTTAGCACAAGGTATCCTCAAAGACGACGCAAGCATCATCCGGCGACTTGTAATGCTTCAATCGATGCCCATTCGCCGGTATGATGTCCCCATCTTTGTCTATGAGTTCAAAACTCCCCCTCCACAGGCTCTATGAATAATGAACGGACTCGTCCACTTTGATTTCAATTTTCCTGCGAAAAGCTTCAAATGAGAGTTAAAAAGTAATACCTCATCACCTTGTTTGAACTCTTTGTAGGAGATCTTCGAATCATGCCATTTCTTTATCCTTTCCTTATAGATCTCCTAGTTCTTGAAAGCTCGATTTCTGAACTCATCCAATTGATTGATATGAGTCATCCTCAACTCCTTTTGATCCTTAAGAGACAAGTTCAAACTTCTCTGTCACGCCCCGACCCCAGACAGAGCGCGACAACCGCCACGTTAACCATAAATTTCATAGAATGGGTGCACTCCACTCCACAAAGTTTATAGAAAACGTAAGGCTTGCTATCAAGTACCTGTAGACTGAACAACTGATAACAACGGGTACAACACGAGGACATCATCTCATAAAGTATCAACAAGGATTTACAAAGGTACAAAATTCAACGGTGTAACTTAGTTTAAAGAAAATATACATGAACGATATAACATCGCGAAGGTACAAAAAGAACATCAAGGGGGTCACCAAATATAAACTATACAATCTCGCCAATGAATCCGTCAATTTACATAAAAGAGAAAGTACCCAAAACACGGATTGGATGATGAGCAAACGATAGGCAAACCTCCAACCAAAATGATATCAACAGCCTGAAAAGGAAAGAATGATGGGGGGTGAGCAAAACCACTAGCTCAGTGAGGTGATAAGCCGGTCACCCCGACCCTTATACGAAGCATGTACTCCCACTCGCGGTTCATAACATAAAATCCCACAATTCGTCCCACAATAATTATTCTCACTCAGTGTACATATTAATGAAAATAAAAACCTTAGTGAACATTTATGAATAACACAATTAGTTCAAACAACATGTTATCACATAAAAGACGCGTGGGTAGTCAATATCCTCCTCGAACTGAGCTCTCCGTCGAGAGACAGTCCAAGCCCGTCACCGTTACTCTAGATAAAATGCACATTAATATTCTTTCTCAATATGCCAAGTGCTAAAGTTCACAATTCAATATCGACTGAATACTTGAAATGATCAAACATATAAACATATATGACATGCATGTCCCACACCGGTGACGTTGACTGAGCCTATAATAGACTGATCCATCTAACGATCACCCTCCAGAGTATCAGTATTTGGTAAATGGACAGGTGCCTCGTTAGATCTAACTCACGCGGGTTTGCCAATCACGGGCAACTTGGTTGTCACTCTAACTCACCCGAACCGCGACAATTCGGGCTACTTAATCAATGTCGCTCCAACTCACCCGAACCGTGACCAATTCGGGCTACTTAACCTTGGTACCAGGCATACATATGCATGTGCATCATAAGATGAATAACGACTCAAGTTAGAGTCTTAATTGGCACACAAGAATAACCAGAAATCAATAATACTCATAAAATGGCTAACATGACTCTAACCAGAGCAATCAAGCCAATCAGGCTCTTTACCACATAACATAATACCAAATAATTTTCTTATCAATTAACTAAAACTAAAATAAATGCACATTTAACGAGGGTCCACACTTCCCACAAGAGAAGGCGTTCCCGAATTATCAACTCACAAGGAAGTGATTAACTCTCTCCGGAATCTGAAGTCGGTCCTTTGCCCTTCGTCGATGGTTCTTTACCTAGAAAGGAGATGAGCAATTAAAGACAAATTAAATATAACTAACTATTAGCGTTAACATCCCTTTCATTGCTAAAAACAAATCCTAATCGAGTTCGAACGAGTCGATATTAAATAAAAATGGCATGTAACTCTTTAACATCAGTTCCCAATCCCATATAACCGTTTCAATACATTAACTAGACGAAACGATAGAAAATAAGTTTGAATTCGACATAAAAATTCTGAAATTTTCCTGCTAGCGGCAGTTTACGAGAAAAATCATAACTAATTGTAGAATAATCGGATTGAGGTGTTTCAAGTGGCTACGGAAAGCTAACGAGTTCAACTACGTACAGAAATTAAGTTTGCAAAGTTTCGAGGACAATAGCTATCTCGAAATCAGTTCGAACAGTCTACAAATTTCCCACATACCAAAAAGAAAAACCCCACAAAATTACAAAATTATGGAAGAAGGAAGCTTAATTCACACACCACTTACCTCAAAACAACTTAAAAACCACCTAGGATGAGGGTTGTAAGGGAGAATTTGGTCAACAAGGGTTTCTCCTCTTCCTCTCTTCTTTCCCCTCTTTTGCTTTTCTTCTCCCGTTCTTCTCTCTCTTTTTTTTTTAACTTTAGTCTTACTAATTATATATCAGGCCATTTAAGTGGGCTGAAACTTTGGGCCACAAAATAAATAAATAAATAAGTTTGGGCTTTCTAAAAAAATTCTAATTGGGCTTAATTGGGCTGGCCTTTTGGGCCATAAAAATAAATAATTAGGTTTTGGGCTTTCTAACAAAATCTAGTTGGGCTAAGATAGGGCTGGCCTTTTGGGCCATAAAATAAATAAATAGGTTTTGGGCTTTCTAAAAAAAAAAAATCTAGTTGAACTAAGATATTATAAAGTATCCCCTCCTCCAAAAAGTTTCGTCCTCGAAACATAAACGTACCTAGAGATGAAAAGAGATTTGGATGGTGTTGACGCATGACTGACTCTGGTTCCCATGTTTCTTCTTCAATTTGATCACTTCTCCATAGAATTCTCACCATAGGAATGGATTTGTTACGAAGCATTTTCTCTCGGCGATCTACAATTTGAACAGGTTGTACTTCGTACGATAGATTTTCCTTTAATACAACTGGGGGATCTTTGAGCACGTGCGAGGGATCTGGTTCATATTTTCTAAGCATAGAGACATGGAAGACGTCGTGAATCTTCGACAATTCCGATGGTAGGTCAAGTCGATACGCGACACGACCAATCCTTTGTACGATCGTAAACGGGCCAATATACCTTGGACTCAACTTTCCTCGACGGCGGAATCGCAACACGCCCTTCCATGGAGAAACTTTCAGAAAAACTTTGTCTCCTTCATTAAACTCCAAATCGCGCCTCCTATTATCTGCGTAACTTTTCTGTCGATCTTGCGCTGCCTTAAGTCTGTCTCGAATAAGTTGTATTTTTGCCTTCGCATCTTCGATAAGCTCTACTTGTTCGATTTGTCTCTCGCCAACCTCATCCCAAAAGAGTGGTGTTCGACACTTTCGGCCATACAGAGCTTCGTACGGGGGCATTCCAATGCTTGAATGATAACTGTTGTTATAAGCGAACTCCACCAAAGTCACGTACTTATCCCAGCTACCTCCCAAATTCAACACCACTGCACGTAACATGTCTTCTAGTGTCTGTATAGTTCTCTCTGACTGTCCATCAGTCTGTGGATGAAACGAGGTACTGAATAGTAATTTTGTACCTAGCGCTTTCTGCAGACTAGGCCAAAAACGGGAAGTGAATCTTGGATCACGGTCAGATATGATTGACACTGGTACTCCGTGCAATCTCACGATCTCATCGACATATAACTTGGCAAGTTTCTCTAAAGATTCGTTGGTATGCACTGGAAGGAAATGTGCCGATTTTGTCAGACGATCGACAATGACCCAAATTGAGTCATGACCCTTTTGGGTTCGAGGTAAACCAGAAACAAAATCCATTGTGACGTTTTCCCATTTCCACTCAGGAATAGGTAGTGGTTGAAGCATACCGGCTGGTTTTTGGTGTTCCGCTTTAATCTGTTGGCATGATAAGCACTTTGATACAAATTCAGTAATGTCCCGTTTCATACCTGGCCACCAATAATGCTCCCGAAGTGTTCTGTACATTTTGGTACTACCAGGATGCATAGCATAGGCTGAAGAATGGGCTTCCTCAAGAATAGCTCTACGAACATCAAGTTCTGATGGAACACAAACACGATTTTTAAAAGTAAGAAGTCCATCATCCCGAATTCGAAATTCGGTTTCTTTTCCTTGATTTAGCTTTACAATCTTCTGTTGTAAATAAACATCGTGTGATTGTCTTTCTCGAATTTGCTCGAACAAGGTAGGTCTAACCTCGAATTTGGCGATTAAGGCAGAATCATTAGACTTTTCACAATCGAGCGAAATGTGTAAAGATTTAAATTGCTCCAACATAGGAAGATAAAAAGATTGAATTGAAGCAAGTGAGGTAGAAGACTTTCTACTCAGTGCATCTGCAACAACGTTCGCCTTACCAGGATGATAATCGATGACTAAGTCATAGTCACTAATCAACTCCATCCATCGCCTTTGCCTGAGGTTGAGCTCCTTTTGCGTAGTGATATACTTTAAGCTCTTGTGATCAGTGAAAACCCGACAAGTTGCACCATACAGATAGTGCCTCCAGATCTTCAATGCAAAGACGATTGCAGCCAACTCTAAATCATGTGTAGGATAATTTTCTTCGTTCTTCTTCAATTGCCTTGAAGCGTAGGCAATAACCTTTCCTTCTTGCATGAGAACGCATCCTAATCCTTGTCTCGAGGCGTCGCTATAAATGGTAAATTCTCCAATCGCTGGGTCTGGCAAAGCAAGAATAGGAGCTGAAACGAGTCGTCTTTTCAATTCTTGAAATGCTTCGTCACATTCTTCATTCCATTCAAATTTTACCCCTTTTCGAGTCAATTTAGTCAAAGATGAAGCCAATAACGAAAAGTCTTTGACAAACCGTCGATAATATCCAGCTAATCCCAGAAAACTACGAATCTCTGTCACGTTCTTTGGACGCTCCCAATCTAGTATAGCTTGAATCTTCGCTGGATCGACGTAGATTCCTTCTTTAGAAATGTGATGACCCAAAAAGCTTACCTCGCGAAGCCAAAATTCACACTTCGAGAATTTAGCATAAAGCTGATTTTCTCTGAGAATGTTCAGAGCAATTCTTAGATGCTGAGAATGCTCGTCGTCCGATTTAGAATAAATAAGAATGTCATCAATGAAGATGATGACAAACTTATCTAAGTACGGCCGAAAGACCCGATTCATAAGATCCATAAAAGCTGCAGGAGCATTTGTGAGTCCAAAAGGCATAACACAGAATTCAAAATGACCGTATCTGGTTCGAAAAGCAGACTTAGGGATATCAGATTCCCTAATCTTGAGTTGGTGATAACCGGATCGCAAATCAATTTTTGAGAACACAATTGCTCCTTGCAATTGATCAAACAGATCATCGATTCTTGGAAGAGGATATTTGTTCTTGATAGTCACCTTGTTCAATTGACGGTAGTCGACACATAGACGAAGTGATCCATCTTTCTTCTTGACAAAAAGAACTGGAGCACCCCATGGAGATGTGCTAGGTCGTATGAAACCCTTCTCCAATAATTCCCCAAGTTGTGTCTGGAGTTCCTTAAGCTCAGCAGGCGACATTCGATATGGAGTAATCGATATAGGTGTGATTCCAGGAAGTACGTCAATGGAAAAATCAATCTCTCGATTCGGAGGTTGTCCTGGTAAGTCTTCGGGAAAGACATCAGGAAATTCATTCACGATTGGGATGTCATCTAGTTTAGTTTCAGAAAGAGAAGTATCGATGACAAATGCCAAGAATGCCTCACAACCCTTACGCATTAATTTATGCGCAGTCAACATTGAAATAAAAGAGAGGGATCTCGTTTGAAGTTTACCCTCAAAAACAAGTTCTGAGAATCCTGGTCTACGAAAAATAACAAGCTTCTCGTGGCAATCGAGAATTGCATGATGAGAAGAAAGCCAATCCATGCCAAGAATAACATCAAGATCAATCAAAGGCAATGGTATCAATTCAGCCTCTAAAATGACATCTTTGATCTTCAATGGACAACCAAGGAATACTGAATCACGAATTAGATGCTCTCCAAGAGGGGTATGAACGATGATTCCAGGTGACAAATGAGAGATAGGATAATCTAAGATCGCAGTAAGATCATCTCGGATATAAGACCTATCAGAACCTGGGTCAAATAAAGCGTAGACCTGATGGTCTCCCACAAACACATGGCCTAAAGAAGCAATATTAGGTGAGATTGTGATTTAAAAAAATTTGAAAAGATAGAATTTCTTACGAATGTTTTATTCGTAATCAAGTGGCATAACAAGGCGGGGTTAGATTTAGCTTGTGAAAATACTCAAATTATAAATTACCTGTCACAACCTTCGGATCTGAGCGAGCCTCTTCTTGGGAAATATGAAATACTCTAGTTTGCTTCCTTCCTTGCATAGGTGATTGAGTACTAGGGCCGCTTGAGGCATCGGGCACTCTGGTAACTGCAGATCGAGTATCTCTGGGTGTAGAATATGTTAGTTTACCACGAAACTGACCAGAACCCTGACTGCTCGTTCCCATAAGCTGAGGACAAGAACTTCGCATATGCCCCGGCTGTCGACACTGAAAACATACTTGAGGAGCCTTACAGGGGCCGTCATGATATTTTAGGCAATTCTGGCACTTGCGATTTTCACCAACCGATCCCGAGACATTGCTCCCGCCTCTACTAAACTGCTCCCGAGGTTGAGGAAAACTAATAGATGCCGAACTTGGTGCGCCACGCGAAGATCCCACACCCCTATACACCTTCGATGCATTTCCTGGAAATGCGCTCCCTTGCCTTTTCTTTTGAGATCGTTCTGCAAGCTTATGTCTCGCCTGAACTAAACCTTCTACCCTCAGGGCTTCTTCTACAAGATCGTCAAGACTCTCGTACTTGTCTCCGGACTTGATGCGATCTCGAATATTTAAATTAAGACCATCTTCAAATCTCTTGCATAAGTCTCTCGTCGTATATGACTCAGGAGCGAATTCTCGCAATTCCAGAAATTTGCTTTCGTACTCAACGACCGACATAATGCCTTGAAAGAGGTTGAAGAACTCCTTTCTCTTCTGATCCTTGATGTACTGAGAGAAGTATCGATCTTTGAATCGTTCCACAAAGATAGCCCACGTAATAGTAACCGAAGATGTCTCTTTTAGATTCTGCCACCATCGTCGTGCATCTGGGCCTAACAACTTGGTCGCAATGACCACACGATAACATTCTTCAATCATCAAGGTGTCAAAGGTCTCTGTAATCTCCTTTAACCATGCCCCCGCTTTAGAAGCATCTCTTGCACCGTCAAATTTCGAAGTCCCCATGTTTTCAACTGCTTTCACCAAATCAGGTATAAAAAGTGCACCTCGAGAAGCAGAACCTCCTAAAGCCATTTCTGGAGTAAAAACTGGTACATTAGATGTAGGTCGAATCGATTCATTAGCACGAAGAACCTCTTCAGTGACAGTCGTAGTTGTATGAGCCGTTGTAGGTGGTGGAACACCATGTATTCGAATGTGATCATAATACAATTGGTACTGCTCGGGTGTCATCATGTGCTCAACCCGCAACTGGGCCCGTGGTTGCTCTACCTGGGAAACTGGCACCCTATGATCAGAATTGATAGGGTCCATAACCGTCGGAGGAATGACATGATCAGAAGAAACATGTCCTCGAGGTCCACGAGGAACAGAAGAGAGTAGAGGACTCGGAAGATCACGAGGAGCGTGTCCTCGACCTCGACCTCGACCTCGACCTCGACGACGAACTGGAGGTGCCATAATGACTGAAAGGAAGAAAGGAAAGAAAATGCAAGGTCAACGTCAAGGCAATACGATACCTTAGGATGACATAGAAACAAAGTTGGACTCATTGGCTTGACACAAAAAGAATGAGAATCATAAAACCAGGCTCTGATACCAAGAAAGTTGTCACGCCCCGACCCCAGACAGAGCGCGACAACCGCCACGTTAACCATAAATTTCATAGAATGGGTGCACTCCACTCCACAAAGTTTATAGAAAACGTAAGGCTTGCTATCAAGTACCTGTAGACTGAACAACTGATAACAACGGGTACAACACGAGGACATCATCTCATAAAGTATCAACAAGGATTTACAAAGGTACAAAATTCAACGGTGTAACTTAGTTTAAAGAAAATATACATGAACGATATAACATCGCGAAGGTACAAAAAGAACATCAAGGGGGTCACCAAATATAAACTATACAATCTCGCCAATGAATCCGTCAATTTACATAAAAGAGAAAGTACCCAAAACACGGATTGGATGATGAGCAAACGATAGGCAAACCTCCAACCAAAATGATATCAACAGCCTGAAAAGGAAAGAATGATGGGGGGTGAGCAAAACCACTAGCTCAGTGAGGTGATAAGCCGGTCACCCCGACCCTTATACGAAGCATGTACTCCCACTCGCGGTTCATAACATAAAATCCCACAATTCGTCCCACAATAATTATTCTCACTCAGTGTACATATTAATGAAAATAAAAACCTTAGTGAACATTTATGAATAACACAATTAGTTCAAACAACATGTTATCACATAAAAGACGCGTGGGTAGTCAATATCCTCCTCGAACTGAGCTCTCCGTCGAGAGACAGTCCAAGCCCGTCACCGTTACTCTAGATAAAATGCACATTAATATTCTTTCTCAATATGCCAAGTGCTAAAGTTCACAATTCAATATCGACTGAATACTTGAAATGATCAAACATATAAACATATATGACATGCATGTCCCACACCGGTGACGTTGACTGAGCCTATAATAGACTGATCCATCTAACGATCACCCTCCAGAGTATCAGTATTTGGTAAATGGACAGGTGCCTCGTTAGATCTAACTCACGCGGGTTTGCCAATCACGGGCAACTTGGTTGTCACTCTAACTCACCCGAACCGCGACAATTCGGGCTACTTAATCAATGTCGCTCCAACTCACCCGAACCGTGACCAATTCGGGCTACTTAACCTTGGTACCAGGCATACATATGCATGTGCATCATAAGATGAATAACGACTCAAGTTAGAGTCTTAATTGGCACACAAGAATAACCAGAAATCAATAATACTCATAAAATGGCTAACATGACTCTAACCAGAGCAATCAAGCCAATCAGGCTCTTTACCACATAACATAATACCAAATAATTTTCTTATCAATTAACTAAAACTAAAATAAATGCACATTTAACGAGGGTCCACACTTCCCACAAGAGAAGGCGTTCCCGAATTATCAACTCACAAGGAAGTGATTAACTCTCTCCGGAATCTGAAGTCGGTCCTTTGCCCTTCGTCGATGGTTCTTTACCTAGAAAGGAGATGAGCAATTAAAGACAAATTAAATATAACTAACTATTAGCGTTAACATCCCTTTCATTGCTAAAAACAAATCCTAATCGAGTTCGAACGAGTCGATATTAAATAAAAATGGCATGTAACTCTTTAACATCAGTTCCCAATCCCATATAACCGTTTCAATACATTAACTAGACGAAACGATAGAAAATAAGTTTGAATTCGACATAAAAATTCTGAAATTTTCCTGCTAGCGGCAGTTTACGAGAAAAATCATAACTAATTGTAGAATAATCGGATTGAGGTGTTTCAAGTGGCTACGGAAAGCTAACGAGTTCAACTACGTACAGAAATTAAGTTTACAAAGTTTCGAGGACAATAGCTATCTCGAAATCAGTTCGAACAGTCTACAAATTTCCCACATACCAAAAAGAAAAACCCCACAAAATTACAAAATTATGGAAGAAGGAAGCTTAATTCACACACCACTTACCTCAAAACAACTTAAAAACCACCTAGGATGAGGGTTGTAAGGGAGAATTTGGTCAACAAGGGTTTCTCCTCTTCCTCTCTTCTTTCCCCTCTTTTGCTTTTCTTCTCCCGTTCTTCTCTCTCTTTTTTTTTTAACTTTAGTCTTACTAATTATATATCAGGCCATTTAAGTGGGCTGAAACTTTGGGCCACAAAATAAATAAATAAATAAGTTTGGGCTTTCTAAAAAAATTCTAATTGGGCTTAATTGGGCTGGCCTTTTGGGCCATAAAAATAAATAATTAGGTTTTGGGCTTTCTAACAAAATCTAGTTGGGCTAAGATAGGGCTGGCCTTTTGGGCCATAAAATAAATAAATAGGTTTTGGGCTTTCTAAAAAAAAAAAATCTAGTTGAACTAAGATATTATATTCTCAATGCCCAAAAAGCTCTATGTTGAATTTCTACGAGTAAGTGGCACGGCTTTTCATAGACTATTTGATACGGTGACATATCAAGCACCGTCTTGTAAGCAGTTCGGAACCCCCACAACACATCATGGAGCTTCATAGCTGTTGAGAGTGAAAATAAACGTGTTTTAGTGTCCAATCTAATACCTTTATGATGAGTATTGTTGTTATACATTAGCACAAGTGCCTTATATTCAATATATGTAAGAAAAATATGCACTTGAGGTGTTTTATTGTGTTTTAGGTGGAAAAAGAGATCAAAAGTGCCAAGTTGGAGAAAATATGCAATTTGTGCAAGGATGCTCTGAAACGCACGTCCAACTTGTGTAATTTTTCTGTGTTCATGTGGAGCTCTAAATTGGAAATGTGATACATGGTTGGAAAGCCACAGAAGAGAAGGGTCGTTTTAGCATAAAGAACTCCCAAATCAGATTCCAAACGAAAAAGTTATGATCAAAGTGATGACGTCGCGCAAACTGTGTCGAACAACACATTCAAATGTTGGATTCTCTATGAGTTCTTTATATGGATAGAAAGTCAAGGAAGAGAGGATCACGTGAGCGCAAAAATTACTCAAATCGGAGGTCGGATGTGGAAGTTATGTGCGAAACAGTGAGACGGCGCAAGCTTGCTCAACTACGGGAGTCCGCTCGACCAGAATCATCTTGGTCGAGTGGATGAAGTTTGGTCGAGTAAAATGTCCAAATTCTTACAGAAGGATTGCTCGACCATTGCTCGACCAGTGGAGGTTTGGTCGAGCAGAATGTCGCTGGTGATATTTTTGGTAGTTTCGGGTTTCTTTTACCAAATTTGACGTATGTCTTAAGTAAAAGCTCATCCAAGGCCTATAAGGAGAGCTTACAAGTATAAAAGGGGATATAGATCACATCATTATTCATCAGATTGGATTGGAGAGAGACTACAACACAATACTACACCCCACAAGGGGATCACCCCCCAACCATCATCCACATCCTTTCCTCAATCCATCCATCACTTTGAAGATTCATCTGTGGAATCAAGAGGAGAACTAAGAGGATGATTCAAGAAGGAGAAGGATGCGACGACTCCCACATCTAGGGTTTCCTTCGTTTCATAATTTATCTTGTATTTTTCGGACATATATGTAAGATCTATCCAGCACCCATGATTGTTCTCCACAACATCATGGGCTAAAACTGTTTTAGTAGATCTAGTGTTTTGAAGGTTTTATGAATTAGTTAAACTCTCTTGTGTATCCTCCGTACAACACTACTTGTGGATTTATTTTATATATGATTGTACTTTCTTCACTACAACATAAGTGAGGTTACGTAACACCGTCTTATTAACACTTTTAATCTATTTAACACTAATTGGTAACACTTTCTAAATTATTATGATATGTAATACATTTTATATAAGTAACATATATGAATAACACTTTTGCAAATAGTTTTATTCTTTTCGAAAGTACCTACTGATTTGTTGACAAGATTTTCAAAATATATGGGCTCATCATGTAGAATTGCATTTGAACATCCTCTGAAATATACGATACCCAACTACTGCTGGAGCATTAAAAAATCTCAACATAAATTCCTCCAAGGACATAATTTTATTACTCAAAAGATAATTACCTTGTTTTTAAACTGAAATGTAAAATTTAAAAAAAAAAATATGAGAAAGTGCAGCTTAATTAAATCAGAAAATATTAACAGTCTCACAGAAACATCAGCCTCACCAAGTCATCATTGATTCTGTACATTGAAGGCTCTTTAGTTCCACCAACTTTATTGTATTAACATTCACAGCCTAGGAATTGCGGAGTGAAGTTTAATGAGACGATGTACTTAAAATATCAGGGATATGAAATATAGTATTTAATAAAGAAATGTAGAAGAGTTATTGTCACATAAATACATCACCTTCAGATGACCCTTCTCATGGAAGATCCATTTGTTAAGTTCAGTTACAAACTGTTCGTTGCTAGATTTTTCATATCTATTACAATTAAAGTAATATATAAGACTTATACAGAAATAGAGAACCGCTTGCTTAAAGAACAAAACTTAGAGTGTAAGGTTGGCTTTAGAGAAAATATCATAATATTTTCACACATCTCAGAAGAATGGATTGAACATTAACTTTAGCAATTGGAGCATGAAATAAAGAATTATGGTGTCCTAAGTTAATGATTGTGGAGGCTGGATACATTGCATCATTGAAATCATACAAGCATTAGAGAACAAGGCAACGACAATGATGCTGCACACATCAGATGCTATGACATCTTAACATCTAAGCATCTTGTAAATTTTGAAGGCTTGCAATGCCAATAACAGGCAGAAATATTTAATAGAAAATAGAATGAGAGCTAGATATGTCTAATGATGTTTGATGATATTATGGAATCAATCTTAAGATTTTTTTTTAAAATTTTACTTATGCAATAGACTGGGGCTCTATACGAGCATTAATCAATAACTCATTTTGTAATAAACTTTAAAAATAGCATTAGGTAGCTAAATAAAGAACAAATATAATGGAGAGCCCCACTCACTTGATGAGGCTCCCACTTTTTTGTACTCCTGATCTGAACAATCCTGTCCAGGGAAACAAACATTTTGTTAGTACTCTGGAGTGCCTATCTAGAAGAATATACAAAGACAATGCATGTCTACAAATCAATATATTCACAGAAAGTCAGCAACAACCTACCGGTTGCTAAACATGTCCAATGAACCAGAAATCATCATTCGTGCATTATTCCTAGCCTGCATCCATTTAAATATATATCAAGCCGGAAACTTGGAATTCGAGGAAAACTTAGATCAACACGTCACAGTGATAGTCTCATACTACCAGAAAATAGTTGTATAATCACCAAAAACATTTTACCTTAGAAAATCAGTTCGATTTATACTACCTAGCTTGTGTCTGCATTAGTTATTATTCAATGGAGACTGGAAAGGTCTAGGTGAATATGTAGAAGTTGCTTGAAATTTATTAGTCTCAATTTTGAGGCTTATTTTACCCAAAAAAACTATGTCGTATTTGATATTAGACAAGAATGGAATGCACAGTGTTGATAATTGTACAATAATGTTAACCTCGTTAGGTATACATGTAGGTTTTATTTATCTTGGTATTACTGAATCATGGAAGAATTTCAACCTCAATTAAAAAAAAAAATGAAAACTAAAAAAAAACGAGCATAATGTTGATTCATCAAGAAATAGAAGAAAATAGAAAAAACATGCACAGTTGAAACTAGTGAAATGGCAGTTACAGTGAGTGATGGTGGGCTAGAGAGCCTTGAGTTTGGATTAGTGAAAAATGAGGAAGCAGATGCAGAAAGAGCCTCCAGAACCTGAAAATTAATGGAGAACGGACAAAAAGAAAGTGCAGAAAGCCTGAAAACGCCTGTGATCAGTTAAATATTTGTACACCAGATCACATGTTCGCCATTCATACTTAGAAAAGAATTATATAAATATTCAACATACCAAGCTATTTCCGGCATTTATTGAATGCCCAACACCTTTGAAAAGAACATGTGCCTGTTTCGAGAGATAAATTTTCATATAAATAAGCATAAGCAGGTTTCATTGACATAATTCCTCACTTCATGCACAACTGCATTGCACGAATTTCTAATGAGGGTGCCATAGACAGTCAAATTAAATGATATGCGCAAGCAGACAATGATAGATGCATCCAATATACACCTTTAAAACTAACCTCAATTCTTTTGTTTCCCATGATAACATCAGACTGAATAAAATCATCCGCCGCAATTAAGTTGTGGTCTCCCTCAGTTTCTGAGATAGCGTAGCTAGTTTGATCAATGACAACATCAGAGGGTCCTGTGTACAGCCAAGCATTGTCATATCATATAAATGACTGGTAATAGAAATTTTACATATCACATTGCGAACAGCAAAAACATCAAGTAGGATGCATCAAAAACAGTATAATTTGTTGCAAAAGGGATATCTAAACAATTTCACAATGAAAGTAAATGAATATCAATAGCCTTGATTAAGAAGCACGTCATTACACAAACCCGAATGAATTAAAAAGAGGTCAAGTTCAATGAACATTATTTGTAATCAAAGAGAGATGTTGTCCTCTAATATTTGTGGAACTCCAACTATTTTGGTCAATATTTTGTTTTAAGTTTTCACCTACAACTTAAGGATTGTTTCATTCTTCTTTGTAGTTCATTTTCTCATAGTATTTGACTAAAAAGGCTTCTGGTAACAGCATTACTAATACACTATCAAAGAAATGGAAATCAATATAGTTTTCATCTAATCATCAAGAGTATAGCTCCCTAAACACAAATGACTAGGAAACACCAATATATGAGATATACTAACTCAAAAAATCAAAATCCCATATCTATGAGCCAAATTTGCACTCATTTAATAAATATAGACTTATTAATGACAGGTATATACACACTACATCAATCTTCACATATATAGTATGAATTCATGCTCTCTTTAAAATATCTATCTATCACCTCAAAATATTCTGATATTATGTGATAGTAACTATATAGTGAACCTTAATTAGAAAAACAATTGAAAGGATGCATAATCAGAAAACAAATTTAAAGTGTGCATCACTCACAAAATAATGTTTTAACAACTTTTTCTGTGTTTGCGTTTCTTCGCACATAGATGTTGAATGTAGTTGTGACTTCACTTTTGCAGAATGCATAACGGCTTCAAGGTCAGGGGACGAATCTTCGTCGATGGCCTCGGAGCAAGTGGGCCTTTCTAATCAATAAGCAAGATAAAGAATTCGACGCTTTAGTAATGCGATTGGCTAGTAAACGAGTTTACCTTTCTTTCAATGAAAACCCCATCTATGAATGAAAGTACAGTAAACCAGAGGTAAAACCGTAAAAAGGCTCCTTAATTCTTCATTGAATTAAATTTCTCCTCTTCTATTACTGGATTGAAAATGACGGAAAGGTTCAACATTGGGGCTGCAAAATTAGTTTTGAGCGAGTTTCTAAACCAAATATGTTGAATAATTAGAACCCGCTAATTTTGGGGTAAAATTATGGGATTGGCGCTTCATTTCTACTCCTTACATCGGTTTGCCGCCTTTTTAAAAAACTTTCCCGCCACTTTTTTTTTTTCCTTTTTGAGACAACTACAAGAGAGTTTTAATTTAAAAAAAATTCCTAATGCCTACTTAATTGCTTCAACACACGTGAGATATGGAGTATTTTTTTACTTTATATTGTGTTAATAATAAAAATCAATTTACAAATTTTATATTATTAATATTTGTGATGATAATAAAAATATAATTATATATAAATTAATTATTAATAAAAATCAATTTACAAATTTTATATTATTAATATTTGTGATTATAATATAAAGATAATTTTATATAAATTAATTATTAAATTAAGTGAAGACAAGAACTAAATAAATTTGGAGGAAAAACAAGATCGTATCATGTGAGGGCTTACGTAAGAGGAATAAAAAGTGAAATTTTTTATAATGAAAAATGGTACTCAATGAATGAAAAACGATAATATTATTTCATGAATAATTTATTCTATTTTATAGTATAAAAAAATGATGACATTTTGCAGCGAGTGCAATATTTAATTATAAATGTGTAAAATGATCTTATTGTGAGATTGTCTCACACGATGCTTATAAAATTATTTGATCTCGAAGATTAAAAGTGTGATTTTAAATTAGTTGTTCGTTGTAGGATGTGTTCTAATAATATTGTATTTTGAAAATTCATATAAAATGTATTAAGGAGATTACAATGGTAATATTTTGATATTTTTTATAATCATTTTAAAAATCTTAATAGTAACCTTTTCTTTTTCCTATTAATATATATATATATATATATATATATATATATATATATATATATATATTTATAATTTATAATATAATAAAATTTAAAATAAGTTTAAAAAAGAAAAAAGATATTTTTTGCATTATATTATGCATATAAAATATTTCAGTGATGACTTGTGTAAGATTGTCTCACGTTAAGACACTTATACATATGATATGGATAAAAAAAACAATAATAATTTTAATAATGAAAAGTGATATTCAATTAATAAAAATTAATAATATTATTTTATAAACAATTTATAATATAGTATAAGTGAAAATATGATATGAATAACAAAGAATAATAATTTTAATAATGAAAAGTGATATTCAATTAATAAAAATTAGTAATATTATTATAAACAATTTATAATATATAAGTGAAAAGTGCTAAAATGAAAGTAATAATTAATTTAAAATGTGTAAAATAGTTACATATGTTATGTTACTAATTGCCCATACAAAATTTGGGGTTATTCTTGATATGTAGTTGGTTATATTAGTATATTTTAGATTAAGTAGTAATAATTCTAAACTTTTATTGTGTTAATAAAAATAATTCTAAAATTGTAAGGGAATTTCAACATGTTAATTTCCATTACTAAATAATAATAAAATAAATGAATAATGGGCATAGTTTGTGTGATTACAATGAGACCGTCATATAGTTTAAGTGAGAAAAATAAATAAGTAGTGATAATATTTTGATAAAAAGTGATATTTAATTGATAAAAAATAATAATAGTGTAATGAATTACTTATTTTATAAAAAATTTACTATATAAATAAAAAGTGATAATATTTAAAAATAATAATAACATCTTTAATAAGAAAGAGATAACTAATTATAAAAATATGTAAAATAATTTCACCAAGACTACTCCAATATAATTTTACTACACAATTTTGTGATACATGTGTTATTTTATTTTATTCTTAAAATTTAACCTTTTATTGTAAAGGCGTCATCATAATTCTAATGATATTATTATAGTTTTACTTTTTAGCTCTATAATAATCATAGTAATTTAATGGAATATTAATTTTAAACGTTAATAAATATTAATTTTATTTCAATTTAATTATGTGATACACAATTGAAATAAAATCCAATATTTATTATGAGGCACATGGAAATAAATTTACACAAGATTTGCTTTTAATTTAATGCTAAGAATTTCTAGATTAAATATTAAAGAACAAGTGTTATAGATAATTATTTCTCATTGCATTTTTTATATATAAAAAAAAAGAATTCGGATTACTATACATTCCTCCTATTTCAAATTAAATTGAACTGATATTTAAATGTGATACTTTTCTAATATTTTTAATCACATCTAATATCTCAACACACTAAATTAAATTTAGGAAATAGAAAATAATTAGATAAGAAACAATAAGAGAAATTAACAATAAGAGAAAAACAATTACTCCCTCCATCTCAGACACATTTTTTTTCATGAAAATTAAGGAATATAATAATTTAATGTAAAGTGAAGTGAGAGAAATAATATTTGATGTATAATGAGTAATTGTATTAGTGGTGAGTGTGATGTGTACGTGAGTTCATGTAAATAAACAAACTATTTTTGTGTGGGTGGTTCCATATCCTTTAAAAAGAAATATGTCAATTTCTGTGTGACAACCTAAAAAGGAAAATGTGTCAATATTTTTGGGACGGGGGAGTAAGTAATAATTAAATATTCATTTACTTTTTGCATGTGGATTAAGGAGTATAATAATTTAATGTATAGTTAGGTGAAAGAAATAATATTTTAATGTGTAGTGGGTAGTTGTATTAATGCTGAGTGTGGGGTCATGTGTAGTAGCACATCAATCTAAAAAGAAAAATTGATACTTTGTAATGCGATGGACCAAAATGAAAAAATGGATACATATCAAGGGGACGGAGGAAGTATAAGAAAAAAAAAAGCAAAAGAATTGAAACTTAAAACGGAAGCCTATAATAGAGCAATCCCTCGTCAATCGTCACCTCAAGATTAGTGGAAATGAAGGCGGGTGAATGTTCCCAGTTCCATATAAAAAAATGAGCTGGTAATCCCTTGAGTTTTGAGGTTTGATTTCCGTAGCATGTGAAGAAGCCCTAAATTAATGAAAAATCCCAATTATAAGCTCCTACGGCTGAACACGGTCTATTCGTAGGTTGATTGTAGAGAGGATGTTTTAATGAATGCTGAGTTCGCTCGATTAAGGTATGCAGAGTATAAATTTCCACATTTTTTTTATGCCAGATTGTTCCACTGCCCATTAATTCTATCCTCTGTTTTACTGCAAGAGTGCTTTGAGAAACTGGCGGCTGATCTGCCCAATGTATCCGCGGTTGAAGGCTCTGGTCGGAGTTTGCCCACAAAAATCTGTATAACATTGAACCCACCTAATTATAGTTCAATTACCTTTTAATTTTGTGCTATTCTGTTAGTAGTTCATCACTATTTGGGCTTTCCTGTTAAAAATCGCTAATTTGTTAATGTGCTTTTCCAACCAATTTAGTTTTTGGTAAGTTTCGTGGGACACTTTATTCTATATTTTATTTCTATACTTTGATGTTGTGTTAAATTAATATTACCTTCTTAGTTCTCTTAACAATATTGTGGGACTGCGTGGCAATTGACTGATTTAAGTAACCATTGAGTATGTGAATACTTTAGATATTTATGACTACTTATCAACGGAACAATGACTACTCTTGGAGTTCTTGTGTTTACTAGAAGAATGGATCAGGTTATTGGAGTAGAATACTAGTTGAAATGCATCACTTGAGTTGCAAGAGAATGTTGTTTCAGTATCAGCTTCTCATTTTTTGTTTGTCCATTACTCTAGAGCTGCTCTGAATTTTTTATTTGGCAGCCACTTCTTGACCTCACAGTTGTGGGGTTTCTTTAATGGTACATTGGGATACAACTTGATAAAAATTAATGGTGTTTCTTAGAAATTAATGAGTTATGAATTGTAATTGTATGATTATGGTTGGGTTGCTTATGTTAATTTCATGCCTTAATCATACACTTCCAAAAATGAGCTTTTAGTTGGAAAACTCTGCATTTTAGTTATGATCTGCAATTTTTTGTATTCGGCTGCTTTTTGTTAAAATGAATATTGACTAGAACAATTTAATAATTAGAACCTTATGTGTGGGCCTACGAGCAGCATCTTTCAGGTGGTGCCCAAATTTATCATGAATCCAGCTGGATTACGACATCTAGTAAACTTAGCACCTTTTAGCATGACATAATTCGTATTTTGTAGTAAATATTTTTTCTATGACTGCTAGGGACAATGTAACTAGTTCCCAAAATGAACACAATAGATCCAGGTGTTATCATGATTTATAAAACATGCCTTTTGGGAGAAATTGTTCTTGGGATGAGTTTAATGGGAACATGAATGCTTTCAAAGAAAATTTCTTCTAATTTAATAAGGTAATACATGGATGATATCTTTGTTCCAAACTTTCAAATTAAGGTTCCTGCAAAAGCATAAAGAATTTGAGCCCTACAGAGTTCATAGAAACAACTTAAAACAATTTAGAAAGGTTGTCTTGCAGCCAGGCAAAACAGGTTAAAAAAAATATGTATTCAAGTTGTAAAATCTTGTAAGTATATAAATTATTTGAAAATTAATGTTTAATAGGAATTCAAACAAAAGGAATGACAAGAAAAGCAGCATATATTCAATTCTTAAAGTAACATTGCTAATATAACCTGCCAAAACAAAGTAAAGTACATATTCCAACTTCACATGTTTACAACCATTTAGAAGAAAACAAATGGTAACCTAGAGAAAAATCCCATCCTAAACTTTAATGCTACACTCAGCATGCTTAAAGAAAATATTATTATTATTATTATTTATTTATATTTTAAATTTTTTGCTCACCTCACAAAAGTAATAGCAAATATTCCAAAATTAATTAATGAAAATTAACACAATTGTTTAATATATTTGTATACATTGATATAGAATTTTATATTGATGTTTATAAAAATTTGTTGAAGGAGGTGCTGATCCAAAGATATGGTTGACTTATAGGCAGGTGTACTAATAGAGCAAAGGGGGCATCAAATAAGGCTGGTATGGTTATTTCGGCCGCAACCATTTAAGACTGAAGTAATGAAAGATACTATCAAAGGGGTTTTGAACCTCTTACAACAAGTTCTTCCATCTGATATACTAGCCAGCATAACCCCATCCCTCGAGGATCCATCAAGCTATCAACACAATGAAGAATCTTCTAAAAATATTGATGACATGGAGCCACACAAGGTAATTGATTGTTGATATGTCAATTTGCAACTTAAAAAATTTCTATATTTACATTTTACGACTACCAGGATTTTTATATATGCTGCGTAATTTACTTGTCAATTGTTTTATTTGGGGAGTTTACTTGTTATGCTGTGATTGGTCGTTTATAGTCGGGATGACCAATTAAAGAATTTATCGAACCATAGGAAGGAAGGTCTCAAGTTTATCGTGATTTTATAAGAACGACGGAATGGGATGGAGGATAAGTGTGCAAATGAATGCACTTAAACTAATGCAAGAAATAAGATAAAAGCAAAGATAGATGATGAGTTCCAAATGGTACAAGGGTGAGATTAACAACAATCATGGCATAGATAATAAAGTAATCATGCAATTAATTATAATCTATCATGGACATAGCATAGGAGCGATCACTAATTCCACCTAAACTCTCTCTCGAGATGGATAAGATGTAAACCCTCAACAAGGCTCCCAAAAGCACATAGGATCGAGACCAAAATGAACACTTCCAATAGGTACTAATTACTCTACGAGTTCTCTAATTAGGTACTAAATCATAGGCAATATTCCTTTTAAGGTATTATGAATTCACTAATTGTTTGGGTCTCCTCATTTAATCAACCAATCTCTCAATCAAGCTAATCAAATGTTCTTTTAAAGGGTTCTAAATCTAGAAGGATATTTCTATCTCATTCTAAATTAATGCACATGAAGTGTATGATGAAATGATTCAATGAACTATACTAAACACATAATTGATTTCTCAATCTAATCACATGCCCATGACAATTAATCACACATATCATCATATACATCAAGCAATCAATATTCAATGATAGAAATACACAAAACCCATTCAAGATTAAAATCAAATTGTATAAAAACTAAATTATCCTACACCAATCATGGATCTAATTTTACAAAGGAGATTAATCTATCATAGTCTTAGAGAAAACAACATAGACAATTGAATCTACAAATCCCATGAGCAAACTATAAAGAAGTTCACAAAAATTAGAAATAGAAGTGCCTTCAATGGAGATCTCATTCTTCCTCTTGCAATCTTCACTCTTCCTTACTTCCTTGATCACTTGGATGGTGGATTTGATGGAGAAGATCAAGTGTGGATGGATGGATGAAGAATGGATGAAGATGATGGTGTAAAATGGAGGAAATAGTGTGTGATCTAGGTGTAGGAGTGAAACCCTTAGAAAATTATGATCAAATATTGAAGTATTGGGTATTTATACCCCTTAGGAAGCTTCTAGAAAGATTCTGATATTTTTCTGATCATGCAGCAACACGGCCACAGTGTGGCCGTGTAGGCATTTTGGATGTCAGAAAATGGCCAAGGCTTACAGGGTCGTGTTGCGCAACATGGCTCGTGTGCTGCAACACGGTCCGCCATGTTGGGTAACCCCTGTTTTTACAATTTTGTTTCAGTTCGTTCTCCCTCGTTTCAACTCCGAATTAAGATCTGCTTTTTCCTACGTCTTTCTTTTCGTGTCTAGAATCTATTTTTACCTGAAAATCATATGTTTAAGCTCATTCACATACATTTACATAAAAGCACAAAATATAACCAAAATACACGTAAATACGGATAAAATAATACGAAAACGAATATAAAAAGACACTAAAATTTAGGTGAAAATATCACTCATCATGCTGCTGCAATTTTGAGTTGAAATTGTAGGTGTTAAAGTTTTATGCTTGCTCAATAGTAAAATATATGCTCTTGCAACTTTGATATCATCATGATATTGAATGACGTGGTGCTGCATTTATTCTTGTAAAGAAAAAACTATTGGATAACTCATTAGTTTAATGATTGTTACTTCATTAAATTCTAAGTTTTTGAGTTACATAACTGTGTTTAACTTGAATTTTTGCCATAAAACTAGGCCATGTGGTATTAATGTTTTCAAGTTACAGAATTTTTACTTTGTTTAGAAATAGTGCAACTGTTTTTTCATGGTATTATGTCATTGTTCATATCTAATTATGTGATGTGAAAAAACGTAGCCATTACTTGTGCTTGTTTGGGAAATTACACACATAATTAGATGTGATATCTTCTGAATTTAGCTATTCCTATACGAAATTTTTAGCTTCAATTCTCTTTTGTTAATTATATTTGTTAAGATAGCATGTGATACTTTTACATTTGAATAGTTTTTGTTTTGATCGGAGATAATCTAACTGGAAATATTTGAAATGATTCTCCTATACCTTATCTAAGTGTTGTTCTTGTGTTTTATAGTAATGAAGACAGGGATGATGAGGACAATCAGGATGATGATATTGACAATAGTGTTCTGATTTTTGAAAGAAAGTTCAAGATGATGACTACTTATTAGGATTTATTTTATTTTCTTTCATAGCGTTTTTGTGCAGATATATAAGTATTTATTTCATTCGAGTACATGAATTTAAATAATATTGCACATTTACCTTGTTTCGCAATTTTTTAAATTTTAGTAATTATTTAAATTTTATTAATGATATCTTTAATATGTGTAGTGAATTAAGTTTATTACGAATAATAATAATAATAATAAAATTATTATTATTAAATTACTAGCATAATTTTTTATAAAATAAATAAATAATATTATTAAAATTTAATAAAATAAAATAATAAGTCAGTAACATAATAATAATTATTATTAATAATAAATATTGCATAAATATTTCAAGTGTTAACATATGTGTTACATTATTATTTTGCAAAAGTGTTACATGTATTCGTAAAAGTGATAAAATTGTAATGTAGTTAATGTTACATTATATTCATAAGTGTTAGGAAAACAATATAGTTAATGTTACGTTACATATAAAAGTGTTAGAAAAATAATGTAGTTAGTGTTACATTATATTAAAAGTGTTAACAAAATAGAGTAATTAACGTTACGTATAGTTAAAAGTGTTAATAAAATAATGTATATAATGTTATATTTACATTCAAAAGTGTTAACAAAATAATGTTATATTAGGACAAAAAATGTTACATTTATAGTATATGTAACATTTTTTAAAGTGTTGCAATAAAATATTAAAAATTGATATGTGTGTTATCAAAAGCGAAAAAAGTGTAACGTTAGACTTTAGATAACAATGACAATAGCGACACCTAAAAAGTGTTATTTATGATTTATAATAACATTTTTCTATTGTTAAGTAACATATTTTGGGTGTTATGTAATACTATCTCCGGTCAATTACAAGGTATCCATTTCACTATTCCTAGCGTCATCTTCAAATGTATCAATTTCCTCTATTTAATAAAGAAAGTACACAATATGACTCACAACTTCTCTCTAATACAACTACCCACTTTACCTATAATAATAATACTCCTTAGTTCACGTGTAAAAAACAAATAAAGACCTTAGAATTATCCATGTACAAACAGCAAATGGTTACCTTATAAGTGGCCGAAGGGAGTATCACTTATGTTGTAGTGCTTAATCCATATTCACGGTCATTTTTGTGCATCTTCAATTGGTATATAGAGTCTGAATATATATCTTGGTTGTAGATTGAGTGCGTTCACCGCTGAACAGAATTTCATGTTATGATTCTAAGTGAGGGGACTTCGAAGATTCATTAAAACTATCATATATGAATACGTATTAATTGAATTGAATTTGAGTTATTAAGTAGGATAAAAAGGATAATTTTATAGTACCTATAAAGGGAGATCATATCGAGTTAGAGTACCAATTTGTCAGGGAATTAATTGATACTGATAGTATGTAGAAAGGGGGGTGGAATTATATCTCTTGCTCCGATGTTATTCACATGTGTTACACACATGTTTACTTGTGTCTATAGAGTAGATATGCATGGTTTAGTGATGCATCCATATTCCACAAGGCAGAGTCGTACATCAAAACACGGAAGAAAAATTAATTCGTGAAACTAGATTATCCTAGAGCTACCTATTCTCCTACTTGATCCACTTTCGTAATTTTTCTAGTGATATTTTATTTTATTTGTTATTTTAATTAATTGTTTAGCAGTTTATAATTAATTCCACAACTCTTATTGCCTTTCGTCTCAATTAATTTAGTAAATAATTAAATTGATAATACGCCATCCTTTGGGTTCGATATTTAACTTGGTCGCTTGCTTAAGTTGCAACTGGTATCCTTAACAGTTGGGGATTAATCTTGCGTGCAAAGAAAATGCGCATCAAGTTTTTGTCGCCGTTGTCGTGGACGGCTGTTATTATTGATTTTATTATTTCTAGTTGCTTAAGACTTCTATTTGTAATTATTTATTTCTATCTAACCTTAAATTTTTCTGAGGTACTTGTGCACTAGGAATAGGAGAGGAAGGAAAGGAACGAATAACACATTAAGCTAGATATGGCGGAGCAAGGCAGAATCCGGATAATATTGCCATACATGAAATTTTCATGAACTATGGGATTGGCAACATGGGGTTGACAGGAGCAAGGGGGAAGATAATGATTTTGAGATACAACCCACTCTTATTAACATGGTCCCTTTTCTGGAGGTTGTTTTGAAGATCCATATCAGCATCTTAAAAGATTTCTTGGTTATGCAGACACTCAAAAGGGTGCTGGAGCTAATGATCATGCTAGGCGGATCGCCCTATTCAAGTTCTATTTGATTGATAAGGCTAAAACTTGGTATGAGACTCTTGATGCCACAGATTGCACTACATGGGACCAATTGCAGCAAAATTTCTTGGAGAGATACATGCCAAACTCAAGGATCTTAAGAATGAAGCAAGACATCACTCAATTTGTTATGAATCAGGGCGAACAATTTCATGAGTTGTGGGATAGGTTTAAATATATGCTCAGGAGGTGTCCTCAACACGAAATGTCTAAGGCCCAATATATAAGCATCTTCTACTATGGATTAGATTGTGAGCCACGTGTTTTTATTGATGCATCCTCAGGTGGAGCACTGTTATATAAAACGACACTTGAAGCAGAGAAGTTATTTGAAGACATCACTATGAATTCACGTGATTGGCCTATAGAGAGAGATAGAGGATCATATGTACTTGGTAAGGTAGCACAGGTTGAGCATTAAGTGGTGGAGCCGAATAGGGATGATGAGATCGTCTCTAGTTTAGCTAGCATAAAAAAGTTACTAGAGTCCCTGCAAAAGCAGATTACAAAGTTGACACTAAGGGGTCCCAGTATACAGCAACACGAAGTGAAGAGTATTGAAGATACCTTCAATCGATACATGGCTGAGAATGATGCAAAGGTTGACCGTATCAAAGAGAGAATGAATGTTGATCATGCAGAATTATCTAAGCAGTTGAAGGACCTTATCTTGATTATAGGGCAGATGGCGGTGAATGTGAATCAATTGACATAAACCATGGAGAATAAAGCCATCCCATTGAGGTTAGGAATGCAGTATGAAGGTCCAATGAAGTCAGTGGGCGAAAATGGAGATGGAGTATCCCCGCTCGACCGCAGCTCGACCAAACCACTTGGTCGAGTAATGGTCGAGCAACACGTTTCAGAATATAGAAACGATGCTCTGTTTTTAGATTCCCCGCTCGACCACCGCTCGACCAAATCCTTTGGTCGAGCAACGGTCGAGCAACACATTGAAATTTAAAAAAATCACGATTTGTCTACAGAGGACTCGCTCGACCAGAATGAGTCCGCTCGACCAGACCTTCAAGGTCGAGCTGAGGTCGAGCGGATGTATGTCCCGCTGAACAGTCAATCTTCAAATTCGAATACCTCGCTCGACCAATTCCAGTCCGCTCGACCATACCATCCGGGTCGAGTAGAGGTAGAGCAAGGTCGTGCAGAATTCCACACATGCTGTTCAGAGTACTCCAGATATATCCCAAGAGCAGAATAATGAGCTTATAGTTGAGAAAAAGTGGGAAAGAGCAAAGAAGTTGAGAGCCGAGAAGCTTAGACTGCAGATGGATAATGAAAATATGGTTTTCTTTCTTGATCATGCCATGAAGTTGCCCATGGAGACTCAATCTTGCAAGAGTATAGATATGGTTTCTAACTTCTTTAATCTTTGATAAGGAGGAGTCTAGACAGCCATGGGTGGAAGGAAGTTATGAGGATCATGTATTTGTAACCAAGAAATGTGAGGTGCTGAGTGTAGATAAGAAGAGGGAAAGAAAATACTTGAAGGTGAGGATGCAGGAAGACCGTCCTCCGATCAAGTAGCCTACAAAAGTTACGTCAGTCGCGAATCTCTGGCGTCAAACATGAGCTCCTATTGGGGGCTTGTCCCTTCCGTTTTATTACTTTATTACTTTCGTGTGAGTGAGATTTTATTATATTTGAAGTGCTCACGCTTCGGCAATTACATCTCTTTTCAAACTTAATTTTGACTTATGTTTTTACTAACTTTGGGGGGTGTGATGTGCTTATCTCGTCTTATGCGCACCGAGGATATAATTTTTCCTTTTGTTGGTTGTATTTTTGCTAGGGGGTTAATTTTTTACAGCATATTAATATTTTAACCGGTGTTGATATGTCGATTTTTTTAAATTTACCTAATATTTTGTGTGTTGTGTTGGTGTGTCTAGTGTGTGGAGTCATTTAGATAGTCAATTGATTCTTTCTTCTAATTCTCCTATTTTATTATTGATAAATCCTGTGATGATGAGTGTTTGAGCTTTGATGATAGAAAGGTAAAAGAGTGGCAAGACGAGTTCTACGCTGAGGCTTGATCTGATCGAGTTGAACAACTCGAGGAGCTCGTACATACGTGTTGAAGAGAAATTAGGTGCCCTCGTTTCCTTATTCTAATTTATATATGTGCTTTTAATTTATGGAGTGGAAGGATTGAGCTTTTGTTTTTGGTGATCCACATGAGCTTATATATTTTTAATTGTGCCTAAAATTCATATGCTCTTGAAATTGATGAAGGAAGTGTACTTGAGTTATATTGTGGTATGAAGTTCTATGTGTACTTGTGAGATATAATTTACCATGAAAAGTGCTCTGTTACTTATTAAAAACTCATGTGAGATTTGAGTCTTATTGATCATGATACATAATCTTATGATATTTTCTTTTCTGGTGAGTATCGTTCTTGTACGTGTATTCTAGAACTTACCTTGAGTCTCCTTGAATATTTAAGATTAGTCTAACGGATTATGGAAATGATATTAGGCCATCTTTGATTTATAACTATCTTTTCCCATATACTTTACCTATTTTCATTAAATCCTTTATCAGCCCGTTTGAGTCTTTTTAAATTCATTCTTTTTATAGCCAATAAATCTTAATTGAAGAGAGTGGTAATTTGAGGGATGATAAGGATTATGAAGGAGGAATCTTAAGGATGAAAAGGAAAATTCCCGGAGTAGTGCTCAAATCTAGTACTCCATGAAAATAAACACCCTAGGGTTGTGCTTAAATCTAGTACCCTATGGAGGATGTGAGAGATAGTGCCCGAAACTGGTACCTCAAAAGAAAGAAAAAAAAAAGAGGTGAAGAAAGGGGAATGATGAGTTAAAGAAAAAAGTTGAAAAAAATATGTTGTGCTTGAAGGAGAAATAGGAGAGTTTGACGAGAATGTTGTGCTAGAATAGAAGGTGATGAGGAAAAAATAAAGATTGAGAGAGACAGCCGCTTGATCGATATGAGTTTTGAGTCACTTATCCATATATTCCCTGCCTTTTCCAAAGAGCCTACATTACAACCAAATAAAAGACCTTTTTGATCCATGATTTGCTAGCTATAAGTAAAAGGAGAGTTTGAGTCAATAGGCAAGCTTATAATTACGCATGCACTTGAATTGAATTTGAGCGTAAACACCTAAACCCATAAGTGTACATCTTTTACACTTGAGTGCGAATGATATATACTTCCCGTGAGAACATGTGAATGGAGCATTTGAATTGGTGGTGATTGACTTATCTTGTACACAATGAATTTATTATTACATTTAATGAGAGTTGCATGACCTAAGTTGAAAACCAATTGCATTGTGAAGGGGGTATTGGTCTTAGTCCTTGTTTCCCCGCTAATTTTCATCTCTCTCTCTTTATTTTTATTTTGTTGCCTCGGGACGAGCAACGAGTAAGTTTGGGGGTTTTTGAGAGTGAAAATAAGTGTATTTTAGTGTCCAATCTAATACCTTTTTGATGAGTATTGTTATTATATATTAGCACAAGTGTCTTATATTCAATATATGTGAGAAAAAGGTGCACTTGAGATGTTTTATTATGTTTTAGGTAGAAAAAGGGATCAAAAGTGTCAAGTTGGAGAAAAAGTGCAATTTGTGTAAGGATGCTCTGAAACGCACTTCCAACTTATATAATTTTTCTGTGTTCATGTGGAGCTTTGAATTAGAATTATAACAAATGGTTGGAAAGCCACAGAAGAGAGAGTCGTTTTGGCATAAAGAACTCCCCAATCAGATTTCAAACGAGAAAGTTATGATCAAAGTGGTGACGTCGCGCAAGCTGTGCCGAACAGAATGGCTATGCCACTTTGCATGACTTGTTACACATTCAAATGTTAGATTCTCTATGAGTTCTTTTTATGGATAGAAATCTAAGGATGAGAGGATCATGTAAACGTAAGAATTACTCAAATTGGAGGTCGAATGTGGAAGTTATGTGTGAAACAGTGAGACGGCGCAAGCTTGCTCGACCACGGGAGTCCGCTCGACCAGAATCATCTTGGTCGAGCGGATGAAGTTTGGTCGAGTAAAATGTCTAAATTCTTACAGAAGGTTTGCTCGACCATTGCTCGACCAGTGGAGGTTTGGTCGAGCAGAATGTCGCTGGTGATAGTTTTGATAGTTTTGGGTTTCTTTTACCAAATTTGACGTATGTCTCAAGTAAAAACTCATTCAATGCCTATAAGGAGAGCTTACAAGTATAAAAGGGGTGTAGATCACATTATTATTTATTAGGTTAGATTGGAGAGAGACCACAATACAATACTACACCCCCACAAGGGGGGATCACTCCCCAACCATCATCCACATCCTTTCCTCCATCCATCCATCACATTGAAGATTCGTCTGTGAAATCAAGAGGAGAACTAATAGAATGCTTCATGACGGAAAAGGACGCAATGACTCCCACATCTAGGGTTTCCTTCATTTCCTAATTTATCTTGTATTTTCCGGACATATGGGTAAGATCTATCCAACACCCATGATTGTTCTCTGCAACATCATAGGCTAAAACCATTTTGGTAGATCTAGGGTTTTGAAGGTTTTATGAATTAATTAAAATCTCTTGTGTGTCCTCCGTACAACACTACTTGTGGATTTATTTTATATATGATTGTGCTTTCTTAATCCATATTCACGATCGTTTTTGTGTATCTTCAATTGGTATATAGAGTCTGAATATATATCTTAGTTGTAGATTGAGTGTGTTCACCGCTGAACATGATTCCATGTTATGATTCTAAGTGAGGGGACTCCGAAACTTCATTAGAACTACCATATATGAAAACTTATTAATTGAATTGAATTCGGGTTGTTAAGTTGGATAAAGAGGATAATTTTATAGTACTTATAAAGGGAGATCATATCGGGTTAGAGTACCAATTTGCCAGGAAAATAATTGATACTGATAGTATCTAGAAAGGGGGGATGAAATTATATCTCTTGCTCTGAGATTATTCAGATGTGTTACACCCATGTTTACTTGTGTCTATAGAGTATATATGCATGGTTTAGTGATGCGTCCATATTCCACAAGGCAGAGTCGGACATCAACACACGGAGGGGAAACTAATGCGTGAAACTGGATTATCCTAGAGCTACCTATTCTCCTACTTGATCCACTTTTGTAATTCTTTTAGTGATATTTTATTTTATTTGTTATTTTAATTAATTATTTAGTAGTTTATAATAAATTCCACAACTCTTATTGCCTTTTGTCTTAATTAATTTAGTAAATAATTAAATTGATAATACGTCGTTCTTTGGGTTCGATATTTAACTTAGTAGCTTGCTTAAGCTGCAAATGGTATCTTTAATATTTGGGGATTAATTTTGCGTACAAAGAAAATGCACATCAATAGCCCAATCCTTCCGATTAGTTTCGACCACTTTCTCCAGAATTTGCTTCACTTGTCGGTTGGAAACCTCCGCTTGTCCATTCGCTTGAGGGTAATAGGGTGTAGTAACCCTATGCTTCACACCATAATCCTTGAGAACTTTTTCAAGCAACTTATTGACGAAGTGTGACCCTCCATCACTCACTAGTGCTCTAGGAACTTCATAACGGGCAAAGATATGTTTCTTCAAGAAGGACAAAACAGTCCTTAAATCAATTACACGAGTGGGAATGGCTTCCACCCACTTAAAAACATAATTCACTGCTAAAAGGATGTAGAGAAATCCATTAGATGGGGAAAAAGGTCCCATAAAATTGATCCCCCATAAATCGAAGATCTCAACAACAATGCTCGGCTGAAGTGTTATCTCATCTCTTTTACTTATGTTTCCCATCCTTTGACATCTATCGCATGTCGCCACATTGGACTTACAGTCTTTAAACAGGGTAGGCCAATAAAGAGCAGATTGAAGTACCTTTGCTGCCTTCTTTTGAGCTCCGAAGTGCCCCCCGTTAGGATGTGCATGGCAAAATTCAAGAGCACTCTCCATCTCCATCTCAGGCACACACCTACGGACTATGGAATCAGTACAAATCTTGTAGACAAACGGAACATACCATATAAACGTCTCAACATCTCTCTTAAACTTAGCAAGTTGATACATATTGAGATCTTTTAGAATTTCACCCACGACAATGTAATTCACATAATTAGCGTACCATGGATCTATTCCTTGAGCAGCTACCACACAAGCTCTCTCAGCCCCTTCAGCAAACACCGCCATTATCTTCTCATCAAGGAACATCTCTTCTATATACTCGAAAGAATCATCAAAATGTTGCCTTGTCTCTAACCTTGATAGGTGATCCGCCAAAACATTCCTTGTTCCTTTATTATCATAGATCTCCATATCAAACTCTTGCAGAAGAAGAATCCATCTAATGATCCTTGGCTTTGCTTCCTTCTTCTCCATCAAGTATCAGATCGTAGAATGATCCGTGTACACTATAGTCATCATGTCAACCAAATACTGTCAAAACTTGTTGAATGCATACACCACAGCTAGAAACTCCTTTTCAGTAACAGTGTAGTTCTTTTGTGCTACATCAAAAGTTTTACTCGCATAGTCTTTTCCTGGTCTTCGAGCGCAATCATGATTTGATCATAACCCGAGTACCCATCCAAGAAATAATAAAACTCATACCCTGCAAGATGATCAAGCATTTGATCCATGAAAGGAAGGGCAAAATGGTCTTTGCATGTACTTTCATTCAGTTTCCTGTAATCTGTACACACACGCCATCCCGTAGGAATCCTAGTGGCTAAAGTCTCACCATCATCGGCTTTCACAATAGTCATGCCCCCCTTTTTAGCTACAACATGCAATGGACTCACATGAGGAATATCACTAATTGGATAAATAATTCCTGCATCTAACCACATTAAAATTTGCTTCCTAATCACTTCCTGAATAGTGGGATTCACCCTCCGCTGATTCTGAATGCTACTCTTAGCCTCATCTAACAATCTTATTATATGTATGCAATATGATGGACTAATACCATTCAAATCATCAAGAGACCAATCAATTGCAAACTTATACTTCCTAAGCACATTTAATAACTCCTCAAGTTTATCATCATCAAGGAAAGAAGATACAATTATTGGATATTGTTCATTGTCACCTAGATAAGCATACTTCAAGTGCTCCGGTAGTGGTTTCAACTCCTCCTTCTTTTCTTCTTTTGGAATGCTCTCTCTATCCAAAGGCAAGCATTTTCTAGTCCACTTCACCTCTTCAAACTTGGTCCTCTTCGATTCATACCTGTCATCACCCAAAGCAAGAAGGTTTTCAAGAAAATCAATACATACCTCATTGGAGAGCTCATCTAGCTCTGTGGTGGGAAATGTAAGAGACGCCATCAAGCATGTCTCCAAGGGATCCTTTGAAAGGATTAAGGACATGTCTTCCTTTACAATCTCCTCCACCACATCGATGCTGTGACACTACGTCTCAATTGGCATCTTCATTTCTTTATCAAGGTTAAACAATAACTCTTCTTTATCCATCCGTAGCCTAAGCTCACCCTTTTGAACATCAATCATCGCTCCAACAGTAGCAAGGAATGGTCTCCCTAAAAGAAGGGGAACATTATCCTTGTCATCTTCCATCTCAAGCACTAGAAAATCCACAGGAAATATGAGCTTGTCCACTTTGACAAGTACATCCTCTATCACACCCTTCGGAAAGGTCATAGACCTATCCGCCAATTGTAAAGCCACTGTTGTGGAAGCGAGCTCCCCCAAACTTAGCTTTATAAATATAGATAAGGGTATCAAGTTGATGCTTGCTCCAAGATCACATAAAGCTTTCGTTGCCAACCCCTTTCCAATTTCACATAAGATAGTGAAGCTCCCCGGATCTTTCAACTTCTGTGGAAGCTTTCGCTGAATGATCGAACTACAGTTCTCTGATAGATTTACTATCTCTACCCCGTTCAAGCTTCTTTTCTTCAATAAGATATCTTTTAAAAATCAGGCATAGTACAGCATCTCCATGATTGATTCGAAGAAAGGAATGTTCAAGCTTATCTTGTTCATAATATCCTAAAATCTCTTGAACTTTTTTTCCAATCCCTTTCTGACTATCCGAAAGGAAAACGGAGAAGGTATCTTTATTTTAGGAATTCCTCATTCATCACGTTCAACCTTCTCTGCCTTATCCTTCTCGACTCTCAATATTTTTGCTCTTTCCCACTTCTTTTCCACTGTAAGCTCAGTATTCCGCTCTTGGGATGGCTCTGGAGTGTTCTGAACAATAGGTGTAGCATTCGGTATCGAAACTGGCGCTGAACAAAATTGTTCAATCTCTGTTCGACCAAATTGGTCTGGTCGAACATGTTAGATTGTATACTAAAAGTCTAGCTTTTGTATGGAACAATGTTTTAATAATTTATTTGAAATGATAATCATATGTCAAACATTTTGCATATTATAATTTATTTATATGTTTTGTGCAAAAGTCCATTTACTTTATGTTGTAGATAATATGTTGTGCGACAACACGCAGAAGATCATATTATCGATTTCCTTATAAAGTATAAATAGATACTCACAACCGAGATAGACTGGACTCTCTATCAGTATGGTTGTAGTGTGATTTGATATTAGTTTATCTTGACTATAGAATTACATTAGTCCACTTTGTGTATTGAGCAGGACCGCTTGAGATCGTTCTTCTTATACTGACTATATAGAAGAACTTGATCTCTGTTATTATAGATGTTCGTGCTCTTAATCCCTATACAATAACCTCGACACGTAAGACAGTATTTATCTCTTTGATTCATCAATGGGTGAGATTTATATATTAAATCAATAAACTCGGTGAATTGGGAAATAGTATTGTCTCTATGGTGTTCTGTTGATTGTAGAAGGAATCTATGTCCATTATAGGTTGATGATGTCCCCTTGAGGAGCTCATAAGGATTATCATGTAAATCTTACAAGTGGATTAATTTCCGCATGATAATAAGGTTGAGTGGTACTACTCTCGGATGAGATATTAATTAATGGAGTTGTCAGTAACTTAATTTATTAATGGACATTCTATATCTTAAACATAAGGAGACTGTCGGGCTCATAATAAAAAGAAGCCCATAACGTAATTATGGGATTGGTGCGGCAGTGAAGTAATAATATTTTAGTAGACTATATTATTATTATTGGACTTAAGTATAAGCTTTGGGCTAAGGTTGGATACTTAAGCCCAATGGAGGCCCAACTCTAATTTCTCCTCCTGGTCCCTGCTGTAGCCCGTATATAAGTTATCTCAGCTTCCTGGAACCCTCACTCTGCGCCATTTTTGACGTGAAAGAGATGAGAGAAAGCAGATTGAGAAGATCCTGAAGATCGTCGCCTACACGACGTCAGGATTGAACTTGGGATATACAGCAGAAGATCAAGAGGTTGTTCTCTGTAGCAGTTCTTCAACAACATACCCTAGTGAAAGGTAATGCGAACTTTGAATACTTATTACTTCCGCTGATTAAGTTTGTATAGAACTCTAATGGTTCACGCTAACAAAATGATCGAACGCTAACAGAACAGACTGTGGCTGGTCAAACAATGTCTCTGATCGCGAGTTCAAATTCTCCAGTTGTTGTTCGACCAACATTAGACCAAGATGGTCTAGTCGAAAGGATGTGCTTCGATCGAACGGCAGCTCTAATCGCGATGTCATCTTCCCCCGTTGTTGTTCGACCAGCGTTCAACCAAGATGGTCTGGTCGAACGGATGTGCATTGGTCGAACGGCAGGATAGAAAATAGAGCATCAAAATTCTATTTTTCCAAAGCTTGTTTGACCTCAGTTCGACCATCAGGTCTGGTCGAACTAGTTAGGTTTGGTCGAACAAGGCTCCTGTCCCTTCCTTTTTCGCTCGCCGGCTTCATTGAACCTTCATATTGCGTTTCTGACCTCATTGTGATGGCATGACAAGACTTAGGATTCTCAATACTTTAAGATGAAAACTTTCCCTTCTCAATAGTTTGAGTCAATTTGTTCACGTTTTCTGCAATCTCCCCCATCAACAATGCAAGGTCTTTAACTTGTTTAGACAAATCTTCATGATTGGCATCAATCTTCTTCTCTAACTTGGCCTCAAGTCGTTCTACTCTTGGGTCATTCTTTGCCATGTACATGTTCATCATATCCTCGAAACCAGGTTTCTCTTCTTCCACCTTAGCAACCAGATCAAAATCAATAGGAGGTTGTACTGCATTATGTGGATTACTCCACGAAAACTCTGGTCTCCTCGATTGTTGATAATTACCCAGTAGACCACGATTATTGTAGTTCCTTTGATAATTCTGGTTTCCTTGATTTTGGACCTCGTTCCTTGAATAATTTAACCCATGGCATAGTTCGTCTCTTCCATCTTCTATTAGCTAGCTCCTTCATTGCACACATCCTGCATAATTGGTACACGCTGCAACAAGTCCATGATTTGCTTTTGCTGAGACTCTAGTAGCTTGCTGATATTAGTCAATCTAGAGACGATCTTATCGTCTCTTCCGGACTTAACCATTGTATGCTCAACCTATGCTACCTTTCCAAGAACATAAGTGCCTCTCACTCTATCAGTTGGTCAATCTCTTGAATTCATCGAAATATCCTCAAAGAGCTTTTCGGCCTCCACGGATGACTTTGTAAGCAAGCTCCATTCGATGAAGCATCGAGTAAAACTCGAGAATCACAGTCCAATCCGCTATAGAAAATACTGATGTATTGAGCTTTAGATAGCCTGTGTTGCGGACACTTCCTAAGCATGTCCTTCAATCTGTCCCATGCCTCATCAAACTTCGTATTACCATGGATAACAAATTGATTGATTTCTTGTTTCATCTTAAATATCTTTGAGGGTGGCATGTATTGCTCCAAGAATTTCACTTTCAATTTCTCCCAGGTATCACATTCAGCAGCATCAAGATTATCGTACCAATCTCTCACTTTTTCATTTAGCGAGAACTTAAACAATATGATCTTCCTAGCATCCTCATGAGCTCCTGCATCTTTTTGTGTACTTGCATACCCAAGGAACTTATTCAGATGTTGCTGAGGATCTTCAAAGGTTCTCCCAAAGAAGGGAATCCTTTCAATCATGCTGATAAGAGTAGGGTGTAAGTCAAAATCAGCTCCTACCTCTTGTGCTCTTAACAGCCCTACATTGCCTCCTCCGTTGTTCTTAAAGACTTCACGGATGGCAAGTGTACATTATTCGCCATGATGTTGACTGCTTTTGATTCCAAGTTAAATTCAGTTGTAGCTTCAGTTGCTTGCGGATTCAGCTCGTCAACTTCAACTCCTAAATTAAGAGCTTCAGTTAGTTTTACCTTCTTGTTCCTATTCTTCTTCTTCTTCTTCTTTCTCTATGACGCACCAATCTCAGGGTCAAAAGGTGCTAACTCTCCTGTCTTTTGACCTCGTGTGCATACACCTAAGAAAAATAAGTGTGTAGAAAACCAAGACAAGAATAAGAAAATCTCAATTAAACTAGAAATGATAAACTAATAATTAATGTCGTCCCTGGCATCGGTTCCAAGAACTTGATGAGCATTTTCTCAACACACAAAATTAATCCCCAAGTATGAAGGATATCAATTGTAGTTTTGATAGGCAACCAAGTGATTATCGAATCCAAGGGACGGATTATTGTTTATTTAATTAAGTTCTAATTTATTAAGACCGTTGTGGCAATATGATTGTGAAGATTAAGTAACTAAGTAACAAAAATTAAAATAACAATTAAAATAATGAGCAGTAGAGATAATACGATTGTGATCAAGTGAGAAATTAGGTAGTTCTTCGGGTTATCCAGTTTTACTTATTAATGTTCTTTCCATGTGTTGATGTCTGACTCTGCCTTGTGGTTTATGGACGCATCACTAAACCATGCAAGTTCACTCTATAGACACAAGCAAACAAGCGTATGACACGTGTGAATATTCTCTGAGCAAGATATATAATTCACCCCCTTTAAGGTAATATCAGTATCAATTATTTCCTGTGCAGTTAGTACTCTAACCCGATATGATCTTCATTTATAGGTACTATAAAGTCATACTCTTTATCCTACTTATTAACCCGAATAGTATTCAATTAACAAGTATTTATGTAAGATGGTTCTAATAAGACTTCGGAATCCCTTCAAATAGAATTATAACATGTAATCCTGCTCAGCAGTGAACGCACTCAACTAATAACCAAGATATGTATTCAGACTCTACATAACAGTTAATAATGCACAAAACGACTATGAGTATGAATTTAAAAAGCATAGCCTTATATAAAATAAACCACAAGTAGTGTTATACGAAGTTTACACATGGAAAATAAATCAACTCATAAAACCTTCATAACCCTAGAACTACCGAAGCGGTTCTAGCCCATGATTGATCTAGGAACAATCATGGTGGTTGGTAGGATCTTACCCATAGTCTTGAGAATTACAAGATAAATTAAGAAGCGAAATAAACCCTAGATGCGGATGTCATCGCGACTTTCTCCGTCTTGAATCTTCACTTGGTTCACACTTAATTCGACAGATGAATCTCTATCCACAGCTCCATAGATTGGAGTTAGGGCTTGGATGTGTGTAGGATGGATGTGGAATCCAACTCTCCTCTTTATGTGCTCTTCATCCCTTTTTATACTTGTAAAGTTCTCCTCACGGACCTTTGATGGGCTTTTTCTTTAGACACACTCCAAATTTGGTAAAGAAACCTAGAATTATCAAAAATAACATCAGCGCCATTCTGTTCGACCAGGTGTAATACCCGAGAATTTTTCTAATTTGTGTGATAAAATAATTTATATTTTACGCATTTTTATAACTATTTGGTAATTATGTGGTAATTGTTTCTACATTTTAATTGTCTTTACATTTTTATTTGAGACATTTATGATAATAATGATGACAATTTATGAATATATATAAGTGCATAAGTATTTACTTGCATTAATTTGGATATATAATTAAATATTCTCGTGTGTATAAATATATTATTTCTTAATTATTAAGTGTGTCACACATGTTCTCGTCCCTCATTGTTTGGTGTCTTAGCCCCCGGTTGACACCCTGGAGGATACACAACTGCATTGCTCGGATTAGAGTAGGAGAAGTTACCTTGCCTTTGTTGTTGTTGTAGGTATGAGCTTCCACTACTTTGACCATTAAAGCCTTCTTGCCTTGGTGGATAATCCCCTTGACTTTGGTTGAAATTACCTTGGTAATTGGTTTGATAATTCCCTTGGTAATTTCTTCCTCTCATGTATTGCACATCTTCCACTCGTGGCATTGAGTTGGCCCATTGTTCACCATTCACAATATTTGGAGATAGCATCCCTTGATCTATGTTGCTTTCAACCATGTTTACTCCTTGGTTTGGACTTTGATTCAAACTCATTTACTTCATCACCTCCGCCATTATCAATTTCATGCTTGGCATACTTGGTTCAACACTAGCACTCTTAACTTGTTGACCATGATCAAAACTTTCAAACCCATAGCATCCACTAACCCTCTCCGATGGCCATTGATATACATTTCTAGCAATCTCTTCAAATGTTTTTATGGCCCTTTCTGGAGTTACACCAAGTATGGATCTACCCGCGGAAGCATCAACAAGCACTCTTTGCCCACTCACTAATCCTTGATAGAAAAATCTAACTTGTTGATTCTCCGGGAATCCATGTTGTGGACACTTGCGTAGCATATCCTTAAACCTTTCCTACGCTTCATAAAAGTTCTCTTGAGGCATTTGCTTGAATTGAGTAATCAAGCTCTTCATTTGAAGCGTCTTAGAAGGTGGAAAATACTTATTCAAGAACATTTGGGCAAGTTCATCCCATGTGTTCCATGTACCCGTTGTAATAGTGGAGAGCCATGTTCGAGCTCTATCTCTCAATGAAAACGGAAACAACCTCATCTTGATACAATCTTCACTCACCCCATTCATCTTCACAGTGTTGGCAATCTCCACAAATTGAGCTAGATGAGCATTAGGATCTTCATTCGGGGTTCCACTAAACTGTTGTTCTCTCACCATAGAAATCAAGCCCACTTTAATTTCAAAGTTATTGGCATTGATTGGTGGAGCCATCATGTGTGGCACGACCCTCGGCATAAAGAAATCCCAAATCACCCTTTGATCATTATGAATTCCATGTTGCACCAGAGGTGGTGGTGGTGGTACATATGCTTGTTGTGGAGGAGCATAAGCTTGTGGAAAGCCTTGTTGCCTTAGAACTTGTTGCACCATTTGTAGAAGCAAAGCTTGGTTGTTGAAAGCTCCGTGATTTTGATAGGCTTGTTGAGGAGGATTTGCATTGAATTGTGCGTTGTCTTGCACGTTCACATTTTGTCCTCCTTCCCCATCATGCTCTAATCTCCACACGATTATCTTCTTGAAAATTCTCCATTATATCACTATTTTTGGTATTGTTCTCCTTTCTTCTCCTTTTCAAAGTGTTTTCAAGCTCTAGATCTATTGGTTCAACTTGATTCCCTTTCGACCTTGTTTGCATACACCTTCAAAATAAGAGAAATTAGAACAAGATTTTCAAAAGCAAGTAAACAAACAAAATAAAATAAATGTCTCTATTAAGATTACTTAAAACGATCCTTCTTCAAGCTACTAGCAACTGTTGTCTTCCCGTCAGTGGCGCCATTTGATTAGCCATTTTGTAGTAGGGATGATCAATTAAAATAATTTATCGAACCACAGGGAGGTCGGCGTTAGAGCTTAAACGAGATCACGTTTATTGCAATTTTATAGAGACGAATCATCGATGGTTTGGATGTTTAAACAAGTAAATAACAATAACCAAAGCAAGTAGGCAATGATTAGCAAATTAGATGGATGGATGAAAAGTGGTTTTTCAAATTTAGTAAAAGTGAGATTAACAACAATTAAGAAGTAGAAATCCTAGGATAAATGCATCAAATTCATATGATCATGGGTTTAGACTAAGGGCCAATACTAAGTTTACCTAAACTCCCTCTCAAGATGAATATGATATGGTTCTAAACATAGCCCAATGAGTTGTTTCTCACTAAAACAATTTCAACTAGTTACTAAGCTTGAAATGAGAGTTCCTTCACATGATTAATCAACCTCTCTATCAAACCAATCATATGTTCTATCAAAGGGTTCTAAACTCTAAAGGATTTCTCAATCTCTTTACAATTTATAATGCACATGAAGTGTTTGATGAAATGATCCACTCAATTATCCTAAGCACATAATTGATTTCTCAATCTAATCACATATTTAAAATAAATAAACACACAAATCATCAATACAAATCAAGCAATTAATAATCAATGATAGAAAACCATAGATCCAATCAGCATATGACTTCAAATACACAAATACCAAAATTATCCAACAACTCTCATGTTGATAATCTCACAAGGGAGATTAGCCTACCATATTCATAAAGAAAATAATATAGACAATTAAATCCTTTCAAATCATGATAAAACTATGAGGTTTAATACAAAGATTGCATGGAAACTCCTTTGATCTATCTTCAATGGTGATCTCCTTCCCTTCTTTGCACTTTCCTCTCTTCCTTGATCCTTTTCCTTCACTTGGATGTAGAAATTGATGGTGGGATGATGGTAGATCCAAAGGATGAAGATAATAGTGTGGAATGGAAGAAATGGTGTGTGAAGTGTGTGCTGGGCTGTGAATTTCGTATCTCTCTATCTAATGTTGAATTATTGGGTATTTATACCCCTTGGAAAGCTTCTAGAAGGTTCTGGAATTTTTAGCAGCTTTTTACACAACACGAGTCGTGCTCTGTGACCGTGTTGAGTGAATTGATGTCACTGAACGGCCAAGACTTACAGGGCTGTGTTACATAATAGGCTCATGTGCTGCAATACGGCTCGTGTGATGTAACATGGGCACAGGGTGATCGTGTTGGATGAATTGAGGTCGGCACATGACCACTTCTTATAGGGCCATGTTCCGTACACGGCCAGTGTTGGTGCATGCCCTTGTTTCCTTCACCATTTAGCTAGTTCTCCCTCGTTTCAACTCCGAATTGGGATCCATTTTTTCCTACGTCTTCCTTATCATGTCTAGCATCCAAATAACACATTTCAATAAAAATACAAAACACAACCAAACAAGACATAAATACGGATAAAAAAATACAAAAATGGATATAAAAAGGCACTAAAATTTAGGTGAAAATATCACTCATCACACCCCCAAACTTAAAGTGTTGTGCGTCCCTGAAAAACGAAAATGATAAACCAAGGGGTGAGATTTTCACCTAGGAAAAGACTAAACGAACATAAGTAATAACACATCGATAGCAATAAGAATTACAATTCATGCTAAGTCATCCTACAAAATTAAATTCATGACATGCAAAAAGTATTAACAAATTCAATCAAAAGAGAATAAAAGTATAATATAGTCCCTTTTTATTTCAAGACTCACATAGGTTATAAATATCACTCAACACTCTTTAAAGTATGGTAAATCATCACTCATTAACCGATTGGCTTGACTCGCTATAACCTTGCTCGTGGACTACATTCACAAACCACCAAAGTTTTCATTAGTGATCAAAAAGGTCTTTAATTAAGGATGTAATGATAGGCTCTTTGGTATAGTAAGGAGAATTTAGGTAAGAGTGACTTATCACGTGTAAGTAATCGAAGAGGTAGCTACTTTCTTCCATTCCTTAACAATTTCTTTCTTCCTTTCTTTTCTTTAATGATCACAAACACAAATCATCAACTCTCCTTAAATTGAACTTCTTTTAATGCATGCTTCCTTCTTTGGATTTTATTTTCTTGAGCATCTTGTTGTTGCTTTGCTCATTTTTCTTGTTTTGACGTTGCATGTTCACTCTTAGTTTTGCTCTTTTCATCCTTTTTTTCTTAATTTTTTACCATTTCCTTTCTTCGTTTTGCTTTCTCATCAAACCTTTCTAACTACCATCTCTTCAATCACTCACACAAAAGGGTAAATACACAAGTCTCATGTGGGTAATCAAGGCTTGTAATGTGCTAAATTCACAATAAAATGGCTTTAAGGCTCAAAGTAGTTGACTAGGGTTGATGGTAGGAAAATATTTTGCAATGATTATAAATGACAAGGATGGCCTTAGATCATTTCACTAATCTCCACAAATCGGGCTCGTTCCTATAGTCCTTGAGCAAGTTCTAGCTTATAAAATCTCAGTTGATCCACTCATGAAGAAAAATACCATGTATGTATGGTTGATGCTCAAACGCTCAAAAGCTTGTGCTAGGACCTTAAGGACTTATGCACAGTTGAAGAAAATCATAGGTTTAAGCTCATTCACATACATTTCAATAAAAATACAAAATACAACCAAATAACATATAAATACGGATAAAATAATATGAAAATTGATATAAAAAAGGTACTAAAATCTAGATGAAAATATAACTCATCACACCCCCAAACTTAAAATGTTGTGCGTCCTCGAACAACGAAAATGATAAACCAAGGGGTGAGATTTTCACCAAGAAAAAAAGGCTAAACGAACATAAGTAATAACACATCGATAGCAATAAGAATTACAATTCATGTTAAGTCATCATACAATATTAAATTCATGACATGCAAAAAGTATTAACAAATTCAATCAAAAGAGAATAAAAGTGTAATATAGTCCCTTTTTAGTCCAAACCTCATATAGGTTATAAATGACACTCAACACTCTTTAAAGTAGGGTAAATCATTACTCATTAACCGATTAGCCTGACTTGCTATAAGCTTGCTCGTGGACTACATTCACAAACCACCAAAGTTTTCATTAGTGATCAAAAAGGTCTTTAATTAAATATGTAATGATAGGCTCTTTTGTATGGTAAGGAGAATTTAGGTAAGAGTGACTCATCATGTGTAAGTAATCGAAGAGGTAGCTACTTTCTTCTATTCCTTAACAATTTCTTTCTTCCTTTCTTTTCTTTAATGATCACAAGTACTAATCATCAACTTTTCTAGAATTGAGCTTCTTTTAATGCATGCTTCCTTTTTTGGATTTTTATTTTCTTGAGCATCTTCTTGTTGCTTTGCTCATTTTTCTTGTTTTGAGGTTGCATGTTCACTCTTGGTTTTGCTCTTTTCATCCTTTTTTCTTACTTGTTTACTATTTCCTTTCTTTGTTTTGCTTTCTCATCAAACCTTTCTAACTACCATCTCCTCAATCACTCACACAAAAGGATAAATATATATGGCTCATGTGGGTAATCAAGGCTTGTAATGTGCTAAATTTACAATAAAATGGCTTTATGGCTCAAAGTGGTTAACTAGGGATGATGTTCATGGTAGGAAAATATTTGGCAATGACCATAAATGACAAGGATGACCTTAGATCATTTCACTAATCTCCACAAATCGGGCTCGTTCCTATAGTCCTTGAATAAGTTCTAGCTTATTAAAACTCAATCTATCCACTCATGAAGAAAAATACCATGTATGTATGGTTGATGCTCAAACGCTCAAAAGCTTGTGCTCGAACCTTAAGGACTTATGGACGGTTGAAGAAAATCATAGGTTTAAGCTTATTCACACACATTTCAATAAAAATACAAAACATAACCAAATAACACATAAATACGGATAAAATAATACAAAAACGGATATAAAAAAGCTTTAAAATCTAGGTAAAAATATCACTCATCATACCCCAAACATAAAGTGTTGTGCGTCCTAGAACAACGAAAATGATAAACCAAGGGGTGAGATTTTCACCTAGGAATAGACTAAACGAACATAAGTAATAATACATCGATAGCAATGAGAATTATAATTCATGCTAAGTCATCCTACAACATTAAATTCATGACATGCAAAAAGTATTAACAAATTCAATCAAAAGAGAATAAAAGTATAATATAGTCCCTTTTTAGTCCAACCCTCACATAGGCTATAAATGTCACTCAACACTCTTTAAAGTAGGGTAAATCATCACTCATTAACCGATTGGCTTGACCTGCTATAAGCTTGCTCGTGGACTACATTCACAAACCACCAAAGTTTTCATTAGTGATCAAAAATGTCTTTAATTAAGGATGTAATGATAGACTCTTTTGTATTGTAAGGAGAATTTAGGTAAGAGTGACTCATCATGTGTAAGTAATCGAAGATGTAGCTACTTTCTTCTATTCCTTAACAATTTCTTTCATCCTTTCTTTTCTTTAATGATCACAAGCACTAATCTTTAACTTTCCTAGAATTGAGCTTCTTTTAATGCATGCTTCCTTCTTTAAGTTTTTATTTTCTTGAGCATCTTGTTGTTGCTTTGCTCATTTTTCTTGTTTTGAGGTTGCATGTTCCCTCTTGGTTTTGCTCTTTTCATCCTTTTTTTCTTACTTGTTTACCATTTCCTTTCTTCATTTTGCTTTCTCATCAAAAACCTTTCTAACTACCATCTTCTCAATCACTCACACAAAAGGGTAAATATATAAGGCTCAAGTGGGTAATCAAGGCTTGTAATGTGCTAAATTCACAATAAAATGGCTTTAAGGCTGAAAGTGGTTGACTAGGGATGATGTTCATGGTAGAAAAATATTTGGCAATGACTATAAATGACAAGGATGACCTTAGATCATTTCACTAATCTCCACAAATCGGGCTCATTCCTATAGTCCTTGAGCAAGTTCTAGCTTATCAAAACTCAATCGATCCACTCATGAAGAAAATTACCATGTATGTATAGTTGAGGCTCAAACGCTCACAAGCTTGTGCTCGGACCTTAAGGACGTATGCACGATTGAAGAAAATCATAGGTTTAAGCTCATTCACACACATTTCAATAAAAATACAAAACACAACCAATTAACACACAAATAAGGATAAAATAATAAGAAAATGGATATAAAAGAGGCACCAAAATCTAGGTGAAAATATCACTCATCACACCCCCAAACTTAAAGTGTTGTGCGTCCCCAAAAAATGAAAATGATAAACCAAAAGGTGAGATTTTCACCTAGGAAAAGACTAAATGAACATAAATAATAACACATCGATTGCAATAAGAATTACAATTCATGCTAAGTCATCCTACAACATTAAATTCATGACATGCAAAAAGTATTAACAAATTCAATCAAAAGAGAATAAAAGTGTAATATAGTCCCTTTTTAGTCCAAGCCTCACATAGGTTATAAATGTCACTCAACACTCTTTAAAGTAGGGTTAATCATCACTCATTAACCGATTGGTTTGACTCGCTATAAGCTTGCTCGTGGACTACATTCACAAACCACCAAAGTTTTCATTTGTGATCAAAAAGGTCTTTAATTAAGGATGTAATGATAGGCTCTTTGGTATGGTAAGGAGAATTTAGGTAAGATTGATTCATCAGGTGTAAGTAATCGAAGAGGTAGCTACTTTATTCCATTCCTTAACAATTTTTTTGTTCCTTTCTTTTCTTTAATGATCACAAGCACTGATCATCAACTTTCCTTGAATTGAGCTTCTTTTAATGCATGGTTCCTTCTTTGGATTTTTATTTTCTTGAGCATCTTGTTGTTACTTTTCTCATTTTTCTTGTTTTGAGGTTTCATGTTCACTCTTGGTTTTGCTCTTTTCATCCTTTTTTCTTACTTGTTTACCATTTCCTTTCTTCGTTTTGCTTTCTCATCAAACCTTTCTAACTACCATCTCCTCAATCACTCACACAAAAGGGTAAATATATAAGGCTCATGTGGGTAATCATGGCTTGCAATGTGCTAAATTCATAATAAAATGGCTTTAAGGCTCAAAGTGGTTGACTAGGGATGATGTTCATGGTAGGAAAATATTTGGCAATGATTATAAATGACAAGGATAGCCTTAGATCATTTCACTAATCTCCACAAATCGGGCTCATTCCTATAGTCCTTGAGCAAGTTCTAGCTTATCAAAACTCAATCGATCCACTCATGAAGAAAAATACCATGTATGCATGATTGAGGCTCAAACACTCACAAGCTTGTGCTCGGACCTTATGGACTTATGCACGGTTGAAGAAAATCATAGGTTTAAGCTCATTCACACACATTTCAATAAAAATACAAAACACAACCTAATGACATATAAATACGGATAAAATAATATGAAAATGGATATAAAAAGGTACTAAAATCTAGGTGAAAATATCACTCATCAATGCATATTTAGTTTTTCCTACTTGCATACCATACATAATCATAAAAAGCATTTTTCCCAAATTAATAAGATACTAATGGCATGTGCGGTCACTATATGTGCACTCTTCAGGGACCGTCGAATGTTGGTCCGAGTCATGTGTTGACTTACCTTATTCAGGGATCGCGAGGCGATCCAAGTCATGTGTTGACTCACCTTATTCAGGGATCGTGAAGCGATCCGAGTCATGTGTTGACTCAACGAGTCGTTTGTCGGCTCACTTTTATTCAGGGATCACGGGGTGATCCGAGACATGTGTTGACTCAATGAGTTGTTTATCAGCTCATCTTTATTCGGGGTTCTTAAAAATCATCCCTAATACTTTATCCAAGGATCAGAAAAATCAATCTGACACTAAGTGTGTCTATTGAGCTCATTTGGGTTGCATATCATAAGTGTGTCGTGGGGATCCCGCAACGTGAATAATTTTCAAAATAAAAGTGACCAACTAGAAAGATTAAGAAAAGGGCGATGGCCTTGAAAAAAGTATTTCCATGCACTATCTTGCATGATTTCTACTTATTGAGATTTTATCTCACTAGTTTATACATTGTAGGTAAATTGCATACGATGCTAGTGGCTGGGTCCCGTCAGATCCTGAGTGTTGTATACGTGGATGATGAGTTGATTGGACCGGTGTAATGAGCTGTTTTGTGAAAATTGTATTGTATAAAAAATGAAAGGAAAGGTTATTTATTTTTATTTATTGATGTAAGAAAAAAATGGGTCGTGACACTAGGCCTCCATTGGTTGAGCAAGACCTCCTGGTCGAACGCTGGTCGAACAACCCCTCTGTAAGTTTTTGCACATTTTGTTCGACCATTCTCCTCCCGTTCGAACGGACTCCCTTGGTTGAACATTCTGTAAGTTTTTAGACATTTTGCTCGACTTGGCCATCTTGTTCGACCAAAATGATGATGGTCGAACAACCTTCAAAAAACACCTTGAAAATCGTGTCTTCCAATTTCGAGCCCTTAAGACCTGTTTTCCTATATAAATACATTAAAAAGCCTCAGTAGCCTCTGATTCATGGATTTTCTATAAACAACCTGATTCGTCTTGATAATAGACCAAATCGTACTCAACTTCCACACAAATCCAAGCCCAAAACACGTGAATTTACACTATCATCACCGCCATCGAAGATTTCCTCTTGATCGCCGGAGGAAATAGTCGAATGATGCTCTCTTCACCGAGAGCCACTATAGAAAAAGCACATCTTCTACTCTGACTATCGTCTTCCTTCTGCCGCCTTGGGAATTCAATCTGCTGGACTCCATTGTAAGTCGCCGTCATTCTCATCGCCTTACCAATGGAGATCAGGACCATCAGAGTTTGCTGATTCTGCCTTTTTCCCTACCTTCCCGCTTCTTCTTCTTTCCTTGATCACTATGTGCTTCTCTTTTCCACAGACAACGCCAATTGTTATGAAACAATCAATCAAAGAAAGAAAATAAAATGAAGAACAAAGTCGTTTATAGTGGTTCAGAAAAATTGTCTACGTCCACTCTTAAGGGAGAAGAAATCTTATTGATGAAAATTACAACGATGATGAAGAATAAACTTAGATCTCATATAAACCTTAATCTTGGGATTATATGGATGATTCTATGAACCATACTAAAGAATAAAACTTAACCCATATATATACTCCAATATATGATATATATGGATAATATCATATATGATATATGTATGGACAATATATGATCTCCACAATATCGTCTATAATTAAATAGAATCACAATTTGCTTTGAAAACAAGTTGTTCCCAAATATATGCCCACTTATTCCGACGGCCAAATTCTTATATCAAACACATGATCTCAGTCAACTCAACGGATGCAAGCATCTACCTCTCAATAATTCCACTTGTCGGGTGCTCAGTGGGTGTAAGTGTATTTTGCACAACAATGTTGTTGAAAGTGTTGTTGTGTCGAAAGTGTTGTCGACACAACGTATAACACTGGTTAGTATAACACTGAAGACTCAAACACACAGATTCTCAGTCTTTCCATAAACTTTCCTTTGTAGCAGCCTCATGGCATAAATATCACTATTTTGAAAAATGTGATTACAAAATCAAATTTAAGAGATGGAAAATTCTTTATGAAAAAATGATTACAAAAACCTTAATGCGCGCATTGCCTTACAGTAGTCTATTTTAAAATATTTCTCTTAATTTATTTTTTTCTTGTGATCGGTCGTTCATTGAGTTGTTATTGTGCGTTTTGTGTGGAGATATATTTAGGTGGACTTAGAAATTGTATTGAGTGGGGAGTAAAATAAATTGTTAGAATTGTGCTTGGTGGATTTAGTTAAATAGGTTGTTAAAATTATTGTGGGTATATATGTAGGGTGGGGTCTTAATAGAAAAATCACAATCATTTTTTGTTCGGATATCCTTAGTAAAGTTTCGAATGACAATAGCACCGCCGATTTAATATTCAATCAATATACCAGTTTAATAAAATCTAAATGTTCTGAATATTAACTAAAATAGTTAAAATAAAAAATTGATTTGAAATATAAATTTATAAAATAATTATCTAATTGATATAACCATTTTAGTAATAAATTTTACATTTAAAATTTTCCTACGTCAATATTTCTCCCTATATATACTTTTAGATATTTTGAATGCAAGCTATTGGAAAGAGTTATAGTAGTTTAAACTTAAAAAAGAGAAAGAACATTATATTTTAAAATTTACGAGATGCTTAAATTAAAAAAAACAAAAAACAAAAAAAAATTAAATTAAATTATGAAATGCATTTTTACTCTCTCAATTTGTGGAAGTGTCTCCGAAAATAATTATTTTCAAATAATAAAATATGATTAATAAAATATATTTACTCAGAGTAATTATGATAGTGTAAATAAAGAGAATATAAATATTTTATAATTTCAAGTCATATCACTTTTTAGTAACACGTGCTTTTATTATAAATTAAGAGAAATATATTAATTATTATTATATTGAAATTATTAATGTAAGGTTAATTTTATCATTACATAAGCAATAAGGGTCGTATAATTTTATCATCCACTCTTTCTCTTTTTGGCCATTGCTCCACATCGCCGCCCATTCTTTACTTCCTCCTCACCATAAGATATTATAATCCTTCAATTATGTACCTCCTTTTTATCTTTACTTCTTGCTTTTTTTCTAATGAGGTCATGCTACTGGTCTCAAATTATTTGTTAATTTGCTCCTTGATTTAGATTTCGATTTTTAACGAAAATTTCATCCTCGAACACAACCCCTCAAATCGTAGCCCTTTCATTCCTCAACCTTAGGTACATGGAATCTATGTAATAAACATAATTGTGAAGACCAGAGTGAGACAATCATTGTTAAGAGAGAAGAACATAATGAATTTCATTTAACAATTGCAAATGAAATCATACACTAAGTTCTAAATATATGCATCTATCTAACTAATAACCAAAGGACACCTAGCCTAACAGCTGTAACTAACTAATAGAACTTATTCTAGATACATTGAATGTGGACACTTTCCATTCTCTAGTACTCTATCAGCCTCCCTCAAACTTAAGGATTTAGAAGCAAGAATCTTCAGTTTGTCACGGATGAGAGAAAATACAGAACTAGAATTTGGCTTGGTGAAAATGTCTGCAAGTTGATCAACAGCAGGAACATGTCGAATACAAACATATTGATGTGAAGTGTTGAGACCAGTGTCATTACATCTGGAATCACACCTGTCCTCCACCAGTTGTTTTATTAACCACTAATATTGTTTTATTGTTTCGACTGGTGTTGTGCTTAATGTTGCTTTCAGGGGTTGCGATTGAAGTATTGAATGTTTTGGATGCAAAGACCAAGTCAAACGCAGACCTTGAAGACCTTGGAGCAAACTGAAAAGATCCGTAAGCTCTATAAGGATCTAGAAGGCAAAAATAACTACCTCTCTTAGTGGGCGGTTATTTGAGCCTGCATGGGTGGTTTCTACATCTCTTACGTGGGTCACTCATCATTTGGAGCCTGCAGCCATCTATAAATGGAAGCTGCTAGTTGCCAAGTCAAGTGATCGAAAAGGCAATCCCACTATACAGTGTAAAAGATCCTAAATAGGTTTCTGTCATAGTGTTTGTACTGGTGTTGTAACACTTGGTTCAATATCAGTTATCTACTGTTATTCCTGTACGTTTTGTGTGCGCTGTTCACAGGCAGTGGAAGCCCACATGTGAAGTAAGCTTAGATTGTAACAAGTCTAGGTTCTACCATTTGGGAACGTGTTTGGATTTTAGATCTGATTTTGTATTCGAAGGGTGGAAGAATTATTTTCATACCTAAGAGTCTGTTTTTGTAATCACATTTCCAATAGTGATATTTATGCTATGAGGCCGCCACAAACTTGCAAAAGTTTGTGGAAAGATTGAGTAATCCGTGTGTTAAGTCTTTCGCTGATTTACAACTTGTTCTATACTTAATCAAGTTACATTCTGATACATACAGTGTTGTTCAAAGTGTCGTCACACTTAGGACAACATCGTACCAAAAACACACTTTGCACCATTGGGCACCAGACAAGTGGCATCAGAGCCAATACTTGACAATACTAAGTGTTGATTCTTGGTGTTAAGTGTTGAGTTATTATGGATTACTCTACATCTGTCAACCGTCCTACCATTCTAGATGGAATAAATTATGCCTTGTGGAAAAGTCGGATGAGGTCATACATCAAAGCATGTGACGATAAAGCTTGGAAGATCATTTTGTATGGATGGATGCCTCCCACTAAAGAAGACAGAGATGGAGATCAGATTATCAAAGATGAACTCAAATAGAATACCGAGGAGAGCAATCTATCTGCACACAACTACAAAGCCCTCAACGCAATCAGCTCTTCGGTTGATTCAGTGATGTTCAACTTGATTCAGAAATTCATATCTACTAAAGATGTATGGGAAAGACTACAAGAACACTGTGAAAGTTCTGGTAGTGTCAAAAGAGCAAAGGCAAGGCTGCTGAGCACGAAGTTTGAAAGCTTGAGGATGAAAGAATATGAGACCATCAACTCTTACAATAAAAGTTTGTATGAAGTCGTGAACGAGCTGCAATCACTTGGTGACCCAATTTCCAATTCCAGGTTAGTAGACAAAATACTTCGTACACTTCCTAGGAGATTTAATAGTAAAGTTTGTGCTATAGAAGAAGCTAGGAATACTTATACTATGAGTCATAATGAGCTTTTGAGCATTTTGAAAACTTACGAAATGGATATGTCTCAACAAGATTCTGCGTATGATGAAAAAGGTGTTGTTGTTTTTAAAAGTGATGCTCCTTCATATTCTGGAAGGACATCAACCATTACTGAAATTTCACAAGTTGATGAAAATGATGATGATATTTCAGATGACATTGATAATATTGCTTTACTTGCTAAGAAATTTGAAGCCTATTTGAGAAATCAGAAAAACAAGTCTAAAGAAAATACTCTGCCTAGGATAAAACATTCTCCTCATACGTACTCCTCAAACTCATACTCGTAGACCCACTCAAAGAAAACTTAAGTATGATCTTGAATTTAGGAAGACCCTCATTTGTAGTGAATGTACTGGTTTTGGTCATTATGCAAATGAATATGCAAACACTCTTTTGAAGAGAATGATGAACTTAAATGTTTCCTTGAGTGATGATGAATCTGAAGGTAATCAAGAGATAAAGGATGAAGAGCTGGCATTTCTGTCCGAATGAGTAAGTGAAGGACTTTCTGAAAATGACTCAGATGTTGAGTTGGATGTGACAACATCTACTTCGATATCAAGCAAGGTTCAGTCTATTTCTGATTCTAATGTGAAATGTACTAATGCTTTTTATACTAGAGCAGGTACATCTGAAGAGCAATTGGAAAGCAAAATTGCTGAACTTTTGAAAGAACTTCAAAAGGTCAACCAAGAGAATGATGATTTGATTGAAACTATCACAAGACTTGAGGTAAATCTTACTAGAAAGGATGCTGAAATTTCAAAACTCCAAGAACAAGTGACTGCTTCAACACTAAGTTTCAAAAAATACTCTAAGAGTACATCTGTCATGAATGAAGCTTTGTATGTTGGTAAATCTGATATGAGTGGTCTTGGATTTTCTGAAATTCTAACCCTTTTGTTTTGAAAAAACCTGTAAATTTTGTGAAACCTGGATCAAAAAGTTTTTCTAAAAAGTTTCTAAAAAACAGAGAGGCAGGAGAACTTTTATTTGTCATTACTGTTCAGTTCCTGGTCACATTCGTCCATTTTGTTTTAAACTGAAAGATGACTTGTTCTCTGGAAAAGTGTTTCCTGAAATGTTGTCACACGAGTATTCACACACACCAAAAAATGCTAGGGTCAGAAAATCAAAAGCTCTACTAATGTGGCTTGTACTTCTTTACAAGCATGTGTACCTGGTTTATGGTATTTTGATAGTGGTTGTTCTAGACACATGACTGGGAATGTTAAATATTTAAAAGATTATGAAGCTTTTGATGGTGGTAAGGTTACTTATGGTTATGGCTATAAGGATAACATTGTTGGTAAAGAAACTTTAAATGTTAAAGGTTTTTCAAATTTGAAGAATGTGCTGCATGTTGAAGGTTTGCGTGCTAATTTTATAAGCATAAGTCAATTATGTGATAATAATCTACATGTGAAATTTGGCAAGAATTCATGTTTTGTGTTGAATGAAACTGATGAGTGTGTGATGGTTGGTAATCGATCTGTTGATAATTGTTATCTGATTGGTAACAACACTTACTGTAACATCTCACAACATGATGAAAGTGTACTTTGGCATCAAAAACTTGACCATGTAAATTACAGAAATTTACAAAAATTGGTTAAGTTGGAAGCTGTTAAAGGATTACTGATGAGTGATATTTTCACCTATATTTTAGTGCCTTTTTATATCTGTTTTTGTATCATTTTATCTGTATATATGTGTTGTTTGGTTGTATTTTATATTTTTATTGAAATGTGAGTGAATGAGTTTAAACTTTTTATTGGATGCTAGATATGATAAGGAAGATGTAGGAAAAAGCGGATCTCAATTCGGAGTTGAAACAAAGGAGAACGACCCGAAATAAAATATGAAAAATAGAGGCATGCACCAACACGGGCCGTGTACGGAACACGGCCCTGTAAGAGGTGGCCATGACCACCCTGTACCCGTGTTATAGCACACGAGCCGTGTTGCACCACACGAGTCGTGTTGCGTAATACGGCCCTGTAAGTCTTGGTCGTACAGCGACATCAATTCACCCAACACGGCCACCTTGTGGCCGTATTGCAGAGCACGACTCGTGTTGTGTAAAAAGCTGCTAAAAATTTCAGAACCTTCTAAAAGCTTCCCAAGGGGTATAAATTCCCAATAATACAACATTTGATGAGATTTTTCGAAGGGTTTCACTCCTACACCATTTTTCACACACTTTTCCTCTCCATTCCATCTACCCTTCATCCCATTCACCCATCCTTGATTTCATCCATTACGCTTGATCCCCTCCATCAAATCCACCATCCAACTAATCAAGGAAGCAAGGGAGAGTGAAGATCACAAGAGGAAGAAGGAGATCTCCATTGAAAACCTTCAAAGGGGGAACCTAATTCTAAGTCTTGTGAAATTATTTATAGATTTGTCATGGAATTTGTGGATCCAATTGTCTATGATTGTTTTCTCTAAAACTATGATAGACTAATCTCCTTTGTGAGATTAGCTTTATGATTGTGTTGGATAATTTAGTTTTTATGCAATTTGATTTTAATCTTGAATGGGCTTTGTGTATTTCTATCATTGAATGTTGATTGCTTGATGTATATGATGATATGTATGATTAATTGTCATGGACATGTGATTAGATTGAGAAATCAATTGTGTGTTTAGGATAGTTCATTGAATCATTTCATCATACACCTCATGTGCATTTATTTAGAATGAGATAGAGATATCTTTCTAGATTTAGAACCCTTTGATAGAACATTTGATTAGCTTAATCGAGAGGTTAGTTGATTAAATGAGGAGACACAAACCATTAGTAAATTCATAGTACCTTAAAAGGGAATAATGTCTATGATTTAGTACCTAGTTAGGGAACTCATAGAGTAATTTGTACCTAGTAGGAGGTGTTTACTATGGTCTCGATCATATGTGCGTTTAGGAGCCTTATTGAGGGCTTACATCCTATCCATCTCGAGAGAGAGCTTAGGTGGTATTAGTGATCGCTCCTATGCCATGTAATGAGAGATTAGAATTAATTGCATGATTTCTTTATTACCTACACCATGATTGTTGCTAATTTCATCCTTGCATCATTTGGAATTCATTTTCTTGCATTTATTTTATCTTATTTCTTGCATTAGTATAATTGCATTTGTTTGAATCTTATCCTCCCATTCCGTCGTCCTTATAAAATCACGATAAACTTGAAATCGCTTAAACTCTAGTGTCTTCCTCCCTGTGGTTCGATAAATTCTTTAATTGGTCATTCCGACTATATACGACCAATCAAATGAATTACCTAGAAGCTGTTAAAGGATTACCTAAGCTCAGTTTCAAAGACCCTCCCATTTGTGGTACATGCCAAAAAGGTAAGCAGGTAAGGTCTTCACACAAAATCACCACTATGTGCACATCTTAAAGATATTTTGAATTGCTTCACATGGATCTTATGGGTCCTACAGAGTGTGAAAGTATAGGTGGTAAGAAGTATTCTTTGGTTGTGGTAGATAATTTTTCTAGGTTTTCATGGGTTGAATTCATTAGAGAAAAATCAGATGTGTTTGAAGTGTTTAAAGTTCTTTACAAAAGGTTCAAAAATGCTTTCAATCTTAAGATTTGTAGGATTATGTCTAATCATGGTAGAGAATTTGAAAATAACATGTTTTTCTGAATTCTGTAAAAAGAAAGGTATGGTGCAAGAGTTTTCATCTCCTAAAACCCCACAGCAAAATGTTATAGCTGAAAGAAAAAAATAGAACTCTGCAAGAAATGGCTAGAGTCATGCTTACTTCAATTAATGTGTCTAAAAGATTTTGGGCTGAGGTATTGAACACTGCATGTCATATGTCTAAGAGAATTCTGTTTAGACCAGGTAGTTCTATTACAACTTATGAGAAAACCCAACCTGAAATACTTTCATGTGTTTGGTAGCATGTGCTATATTCTGAATGATAGAGAGTGTCTTTCAAAGTTTGATTCAAAGAGTGATAAAGGTCTTTTCTTAGGTTATTCTAAGAATATCAAAGCATAAAGAGTCTTTAATCTTAGAACTAGAACTGTTCAAGAATCTGTAAATGTGGTATTTGATGATACATCTAATATTACAGGTAAAAAGATCGAAGATGACATCTCTGATCTGATTGAAATTGCAGAACTAGTAAACAATGTTGAGCCAAAAGTGATCACATCATCTACAATATCTGAGAATGAGTCAGAAAATGATGAGAACCAGATCCACAGAACTCTCAAGAATTCTCTTAACTGTAGATATAAGAAGGATCACCCTTCTTCACATATCATAGGAGAATCCTCAAACTAGAAGGAAAGGTAAATTCAGAGATATGGTAAGATCAGTTTGCATGTCCAACATATGCAATTAGGTATGTGTTAAATGTTATTTTTCTTCTGTAGAACCCAAAAATATTTTGAAGCTTTAAAAGATGAATGTTGGATTCAGGCTATGCATGAAGAACTTGAACAATTTACTAAGAATGATGTTTGGAGTCTAATCCCTAGGCCTACCTTGTTTGCAACAAAAGAAAGTTCAGGTCTAGTTACAATGACATATTGCAGAGCACCTACAGCGCTTCTATATAATTTTATATCATCTATTACATCATCTCCATAAGCTGAAAGCTTCAATCCAGAAGTCATAGGAGAGCTTATACTTTTGGTTTTTTGCATCTTAGCCTTCCCTAAAAGATCTGTTATGTACTTGGTTTGAGAAAGATGGATTCTACCTTTGCTTTGCTGAACCTGAATACCCAAGAAATGTTCCATATGACCAAGATCTCTAACCACAAAAGTTACACTGAGTTTATTGATAAGGTTCTGAGCCTCTGTGGAATTACTCCCAGTTATCAAGATATCATCCACATAAACTAACACATATAAAGAATTCTTATTACTAATCTTCACAAATAAAGACTGATCTGATTTCGTAGATCATAATCCAAAGTCAAATAATGCTTGATATAGTTTGGTGCCTGCTTCAACCTATATATACAAAGACTTTACTAGTTTACACACATTATGAGGCAAAAAGTTGTTTCATATACACTTCATCTTATAACTCTCCATGCAAAAAGGCATTTGCAATATCCAGCTATCTCACAGTCCACTTCATACTTACAACAATAATCAAAACAATCTTATTGTAGTAGGCTTAATGACAGGACTAAATGTCTCCTTGAAGTCAAAACCAACAACTTGACTATAACCTTGAGCCACAAGTCTTGCTTTCTATTTATTTATTGTCCCATCTGCATTTTCTTTTACTTTAAAGATCTACTTGCAATCCACTTCTGTTTTGTCAAAAGGCAAGGAAGCTAGTTACCATGTGTTATTTCTCAACAAAGCAATATACTAATCATTCATAGCATTTTACCATCTTTCATCTTATAAAGCAACTGTAGAATTTAAGGGTTCCCTCACCATTTCTCCAACATATATTTTGGATTTAAACACCTCTACCTTTGCCCAAGTAATCATAGTATGAGTATTACCATCAGGTAACACCAACTCCTTAGGGAAAATAGACCCAACAGATTAGTTCAATAAATGTTTAGGAGAATGAGGAGGGGAAATATTAGCATGAGGAATAGGTGTATGGGTTGGAGAAGGAACAAGTCCAATAATATGAATTGAAGATAATGGAGAGGGTAGAGAAGGGGGAGGAGGTTGCAATAAAGCAAAGGGAAAAAAGAGTTCATCAAAGGTAACATCTCTAGAAATATAAATTCTTCCAGAGTCAGCCAAGCATTTGTACCCCACCCTTTATGATTGAGACTATACCTAAGAAAAGTACAAGGAGAGCTTCTAAAAGAAAATTTATGGGTATTGTAGGGTCTTAGATTAGGGAAACACTGACATCCTAAAACTCTTAGAAGAGAGTAATTGGGTTTAGAATGAAAAAGAAGCTGAAAAGGAGATTTATTGTGTAAGAGTAGAGTGGGAAGTCTATTGATGAGATAATCAGAGGTTCTAAAAGCCTCATATCAATAAGTGAGTTGTAATGATGCGTGAGCCAAAAGAGCAAGACCATTATCCACAATATGTATATGCTTTCTTTAAGGTAGGCCATTTTGTTCATGAGTATGAGGACAAGTGTGACGCCCAAGTCTCATTTCATCGAATCACGTCACTCGGTGTGATGGAACTTTGACATCATTAAGTGAACGAGCTTATTCTAGTTGGTTTTTTAGATGTTCTGAAACAAATAAACATAATATATATATATATATATGTATACAAGATTAATACAAATATCTTTCGGAAGGTTGAATATTTTAGAACTTATAATATAGTTTAAGATTCTAACATCATTCAACATGTGACGTAACATCTGAAGAAAATTTAGTAAAGTATGTTACAAACATGATCTTTAAAAATACTTATTAGGAAACTTATTATATAGAGGGTAACTCCATGTCTCGTCACTGATGCCATCTTTAAATGCTTAGCTTGAAAATTTTAATGAAAGAGGGTGTGAGATAAATTCTCAGTGGATGACTTGAAGTTGTTACATAAGTTGGATAATACATCGTAGTGAATATTTTCTCTTAGTATTTCTAAACCAAAAGGACATCTTCTACTTGGCTCGTCAGTCTTCTTCTATCTTTGATATATCGAAAGGCCCCGTTAAGGCTGTATAACTCTGAAGTCTATCCGTAATCTTTAACTTGTGACCCGTAGGTCAAATATCATGTGTATATTTCACAATAGTGTGACATTAATCAATTAGGAGTAGACATGCTCTAAGTAAATTACTTCACGATAGATTTTGTACCATATCTAAATGACTACGATCACTAAGTGAGAAAATGTACCATTGTAACTTAATCTTCTTATTAATTAGACGCATGTGGCCCATATCCAATAATGTAACATTGATCTCACTTTGTGACAGAATTACCCACCTGACTGAAGATAAAAGAGATTGGAGTCTTTGAGATTTAACTGCACCTTGCAAAAGATAACATAATTTGCCATTAAGGATAATTGTTTACCCCTTTTTTTTTGCTATTTACTATTATTATTATTATTATTATTATTATTATTATTATTATTATTATGTTAGTTAAGGTTACATATTTATTTATTTGAATCTTTTGATTCCCCAATTGGGATTTAATATATTAACTATATTGACATATCAATTTGTTTGTATCAAATATAAAGTTATCAAGGATAATAATAAAACATTTATCAAGGTAATAAATAGCTCTTAAACAAGATAAAATGAAAAATATTAAATGATTATAAAATTGATGAGCATCATCTTTTGTGAAGGATAAAATAAGCATTTCATTCGCTCCTAATTTCAATGATTGATTCTTATACATATACGTTAGTATTTAACATTGTCTTTATTTTGCATCCACGTGTCCTTTATCCGAAAATAGAATTATATGTATATATTTATTAAAATTAACCACATAGTTAAAATCACCGTTGTAAACTTTTCGACATTTGGGTATCACTTTTCATTATAAAAATTTTATTTTTATATATATTATTAAAAAAAAGCAACTAATGTCTTCAATTTATTGTTAATAAATCGTATGTTGCATATCTTTCTTTCAATAAGATAAGAGGATTATAAAAGAGTGGGAAATAACTATTACAGTAGGTTAGGCTAAGGCTATCGAATCTAAAATGTGATGCTTCTCTTTTGAATTTTACGAGGTTGAGCAGTTTGAGATTACCTTCTTATCCAAAAATTTGAAGATAGGATTTAGTGTATAAACCATAAATTACTCACCAAAGAAATCTCATAACCTATTCTAACTTAACAATTGTCAAATCTATTTTTTTTATTATCAAGATTTGTAAAACTGCATTAAATTAAATGAAAGAAAAAGATAATTTAGATAAATAATATCTTCGTATACTGTAAAACATAACTATGAAGTGAAGATCCAAATCACACTGTAAATTTAAGAAGATCGTGATTATAAAGATAAACATCAAGTCCTATTATTATATATATATTATAATTTTTTTTCAAAAGTTATAAATTAAAATATACCACTCCCTGCAGTGGTGAAGAAAATGAAGTTTTGTTTTTATTTTTAATGGAGGTAAAGTCGTAAGGAGAAGGGAGGAAGTAATGGGAAGAGAGAAAGTAACTACATGATGTCAATGGATTAATCTGGAGAAAAATGTAATGAAGGAAGCGGATGACCAACTAAGAGAGGGAGAATATTACATTTTTAGAAGGAATGTGAGAGCTATGGGTTTCTGGCAGACTAGACACGTATTTGTAGGGCATCTGGTGAGTGTACGAAAACATGTTCCTATCTCCACGTTTTTAAATCTTATGGATGAAACGTGTTTCGCCCCTAGCTCTAACCCTTTTTGTATTGTTTATTATTATCATTATATATATATTTGTTATTTTTATTATACCTCTTTTGAGTGCAATTAAATCTGAATATCCAGATCATGTCTCTTAAAATAAATCTTGAGAAAAAGAACATGGTTAGAGAAATAAATTATAATAAATTAATAAAGAACACACACACACACACACACACATATATATATATATATATATATATATATATATATATATATATATATATATATATATATATATATATATATATATATATATATATATATATATCACATAAGTGCGTGCGCATTTTTTTTTGGATCTTACAACAAGGATGTTGGTGAAGAATTCCTTTAGAGGATAAGAATGTTGTGAAAGGTCTAAACTCCCCTCCCCAATCAGTTTGAACTTTCTTAATATGAGTATCAAACTGCAATTAAACTTATTTTTTAAAAGAGTAAAAGTTAAGTAATGCATCAGATTCTATTTCAAGTGATACACCCAAGTGTACCGTGAATAGGCATCAATGAAGTAAATATAGTATTGTAACCACTTGAAGAAACAACAAGTGCAGGCCCCCAAAGATCCGAATAAACAAGCTGTAAAGGAGCAGTGTATACAGTGTGAAATGAAGGAAAATGAGATTTATGCAATTTCCCAAGGCAACAAGAAGTACACACAGTAAAAAGTGAGGTAGAATTTTTTATTTTTGAACCAATACAATGAGACAGAACATGTGTAGTAACTCTGTCATTTGGATGCCCTTATCGTTTATGAAATATATCAAATGACTATGTAGTAGACGCAATATTACAAGAAATGGAATGTTGTGGAACACCAACAGAGTGAACAAAGCTAGAAGAAAGATGTCTTCATCAACAATCTATTTTGGTGGAGGTGAACCATCGCCGATAAGGAACGAGAGTAAACAATGACGACGAACCGTAGGTAAAATCTATTTTTGCCAAAAGAAAAAAATTATTCGATGAAAGTTTCGATGACACATGATAAGGAAAAGTAATCAGTGAGAACGAAGCTCCACCGTGAGCAGTGATGAGAGTAATAATTCACGTGTTTTGAGCTCTGATTTACGTGGAAATTAGGTATGATTTGGTCTATAATCAAGGCAAATCAGGTTGTTTATGAAAAAGTCATGAATCAGATACTATTGAGGTTGTTTGAGCATATTTATACAGTAAAATAGGTCAGAAGTGTACAGAATTAGAAAATACGAGTTTCGAGATATCGCTCGACCAGGAGAAGAGCCGCTCGACCAAGCCTTATTAGTCGAGTGACAGTGGAGTTGCTCGAACTAGATACAGGATAGAGATTCAGCTTACAGAGAAGGTGCTCAACCGCCGCTTGACCAAGGTCGAGGCCACTTGACCAAGCCAGTTTTGGTCGAGCGGGGACACGCCAATCTATTTTTGGTAATTCCGACTCTCCTGTGAGTGTTTTGGCATATTCTCCAACAAAAAGCCCAGTAAAGATCCATAAGGAGGGTTTACGAGTATAAAAAGGGAAGCAGATCACATCATGAAGAGAGTTAGATTACACATCCATCCAAAACCACATCCGTATGAGCTATAGAGAGAGATTCGTGCAGCGAATCAAGTGAGAACCAAGTGAAGATTCAAGACGGAGCGAGAAGCGGCAATGCCCACTAGGGTTTACTTCGCAACTTAATCTTTCTTATAATTTTCAAGACTACAGGTAAGATCCATCCAAATACCATGAACGTTCTTTGAAACATTATGGGCTAGAACCACGTTGGTAGTTTTAGGGTTATTAAGATTTTTATCTAGTTAATTGAACTTTCGTATATATACTCCGTACAACACTACTTGTGGATTTATTTTATATAAGACTATGCATTTTTAATTCATACTCAGAGTTGTTTTATGCATCATTAACTATTATGTAGAGTCTGAATACATATCTTGGTTTTTGATTAAATGCGTTCATTGCTGAGCAGAATTCCATGTTATGATTCTAAGTGAGGGGACTCCGAAGCTTCATTAGAACTATCTTATATGTATACATATTAATTGAATTAGGTTCGGATTAGTAAGTAGGATAAAGAGGATAATTTCATAGTACCTATAAAGGGAGATCATATCGGGTTAGAGTAATTAGTGCACGGAAAATAATTGATACTGATAGTACCTAGAAAGAGGGATAGAATTATATTTCTTGCTCCAAGGTTATTCACACGTGTTACACGCATATTTACTTGTGTCTATAGAGTAGATTTTCACGGCTTAGCGATGCGTTCATATTTCACAAGGCATAGTCGAACATTGACATATGGAAGGAAGATTAAATAGTGAAATTGGATGGCCCGAAGAGCTACCTATATCTTCTCACTTGTTTAACTCTCGTTATTTTCTTCTGTCTCTATTTTATTTGTTATTTAATTATTTTGTTTATCAGATTAATAACTATTATCCAATTAAATTGCCAAACAGTATCTTTCATTAATTTAGTTAGTAATAAATTGATAATCATCCGCTCTTTGGGTTCGATAATATAACTTGGTCGCTTATCTAAGTTACAATCACATCCTTCATACTTGGTGATTATTGTGTGTTCAGAAAACACCCATCAAGTTTATGGTGCCGTTGCCGGGGATGGTTGTCCTTATCAATTTTATTATTTCTAGTTTAATTGACGTTATTCCATACTTGTCTTTATTTTCTCATGCTGAATTTTTTTTAGGTGTATGCACATAGATCGAAGGTAGCAACACTAGCACCTTTTGATCCGAAGATCGGATGTCATCGAGGAAAAAGAAGGCAAAGAAAAAGAAGAATAAGAATGTGGAAGCAACCGAAACTCTTGATTTAGGAGTTGACATTGAAGTACCAAACTCGGAAATGATTGAAGCTACAACTAAAGACAAGTCGGAAGCGGAAGTAGAAGCAGTCAACATGGCCAAAGATAAGGCAAATCCGGACAATATTGCCATCCGTGAAGTCTTTAAAATAATGGAGGGGCAATTTGGGGTTGTTAGGAGCGTGCGGAGCCAAAGCGGACTTTGATCTTCACCCGCTCTTAACAGCATGATAGAATGGAACCCTTTCTCTGGGGGAGACTTTCGAAGATCCTTAACAGTATCTGAATAAATTTCTTGGATATGCAAGTACACAAAAAATGCAAGAGATCATGAGGATGCAAGGAGGATCATATTATTTAAATTCTTGCTTAATAAAAGAGCGAGAGATTGGTATGACACATTTCGTCCTGCTGATTGTACTACATGGGACCAATTGAAAGTGAAGTTCTTGGAGCGATACATGCCACCTTCAAAGGTGTTTAAAATGAAACAAGTCATCAATCAATTTGCTATCGGTAGTAATGAGAAATTCCATGAAGCATGAGATAGATTCAAAGAGATGTTAAGGAAGTGCCCTCAACATGGATTATCTAAAGCTCAATACATCAGTATTTTCTACAGCAGGTTGTATTGTAATTCTTGTGTTCTACTCGATGCTTCATCGAATGGAGCATTACTTGCGAAGGCACCTATTGAGGCCGAAAGCTCTTTGAGGATATTTCGATAAATTTAAGAAATTGGCCTACTGATAGAGTTAGGGGCACCTATACTTGGAAAGGTAGTACAGGTTGAACATACCATGGTAAAGTCAAGTAGAGAAGACGAGATCGTCTTTAGCTTGGCTAATATCAACAAGTTACTTGAATCTCAGCAGAAGCAGATTATAGAGTTGTCACTTAGAGTACCAATGATGCAACAACATGATTTGGTTATGAGAGATCGATTCAAGAGGAATTCAAAGAGGCGAACTATTCCATGAGTCAAATTATTCAAGGAACTAGATATCAAAATCAAGAAAACAGGAATATCCAAGGGAATTACAAAAATCGTGGTCCCCTGGGTAAATACTAACAACCAAAGAGACCGGAATTTTTGTGGAATAATCCGAATGCAGCAATCAAACCTCCTATGGGTGTTGATCCTGGTGCAAAAATTGAGGAGGAAAAACCTAGTTTGGAAGATACTGTGAACCGATATGTGGCTAGGAATGATGCTAGGGTGGATCGTTTGGAAGTAAAGATAGATTCAAATCATGAGTTATCTAAGCAGATGAAGGATTTTACTTTGTTGATGGGAGAGATGGCGGGGAATATGAATAAGCTTACGCAAATAGTTGAGAAAGGTAAGTTTCCTTCTCGAAGCATAACGAACCCAAAGTTTTGTAATGCTATTACTTTGAGATCAGGAATGCAGTATGAAGGTCCAATGTTGCCAGTCAGTGAAAATGGAGAGGACGTGTCTCCGCTCGATCACCGCTCGACCAAGACTTATGGTCGAGCAACAGTCAAGCGACACACTGTGGTTCTAAAAGGCTACGATTAGGCTACAGGCACTTCAATCGACCAAAATGATGCCGCTCGACCAGACTCTTCTGGTCGAGCTGAAGTCGAGCAGGCACGTGTACATCTGAACAGTCAAAATCTGATTACAGCTACCTCACTCGACCACTATCAAGTCGCTCGACAAACCCTATATAGTCAAGCAGAGGTCGAGCAAGGTCAATCAATGCCGATTTTCGTAAGGAACATTACATCTGCAGTTCAGAACACTCCAGTACCATCACAAGAGCAGAATATTGAGCTGATAGTGGAGAAGAAGTGGGAAAGAGCTAAGAGATTGAGAGCCGAGAAGGATAAAGTGAAGGAGGTTTAACGTGATGAGTGGGCAATCCCAAAGACAAAGATACCTCCTCCTTTTCCTTTAAGGTTAGTGAAGAATAGATTGAAAGAAAAGTTCAAGAGGTTTTCGAATATCATGAACAAAATTACCTTGAACATTTCATTCTCCGAATCAATCATGAAGATGTCTTACTATGCCCGATTCTTAAAAGATATCATATTGAAAAAGAGAAGCTTGAATGGAGTTGAAACTGTTAATCTATCTGAGAATTGTAGCTCGATCATTCAGATAAAGCTACCAGCAAAGTTGAAGGATCCGAGAAGCTTCACTAATATATGTGAGATTGGAAAGAAAGGGGTTGGCACGAAAAGCTTTTTGCGATCTTGGTGCAAGCATCAACTTGATGCCCTTATCTATATTCAAGAAGCTAAGCTTGGGGGATCTCACTCCCACGACAATTAGCTCTACAATTTTCCGAAGGGGGTGATAGAAGATGTTCTTGTAAAAGTAGAGAAGCTTGTCTTTCCTGTGGATTTTCTTGTGCTAGAGATGGAAGATGACAAGCATAATGTCCCTCTTATCTTAGGGAGGCCATTTCTTGCAACTTCTGGAGGTATGATAGATGTCTAAAAAAGGGAGCTTAGACTTCGCATGGATAATGAAGAGGTTCTGTTCAACCTCGACAAAGCAATGAAGATGCCTATGGAGACACTGTGTTACAGCATTGATGAGGTGGAGGAGATCGTGAATGAAGACATGTCTTTTATTCTTTCTAATGGTCCCTTGGAGACATGCTTGGCAGAATCTCTTACTTTTTCCACTACGGAGCTAGATGAGATCTCTTATGAGGTAATTTCTGGAAAACTTACTTGCTTTGGGTAATGATAGGTATGAACCAAAAGAACCAAGTTTAAAGAGGTGAAGTGGAATAGGCAGTATCTACCCTTGGATAGAGAGAGCACACTGAAGGAAGAAAGAAAGAGGAGTTGAAGCCGCTACCGGAACACTTGAAGTATTCCTATCTGGATAATAATGAGACATATCAGGTAGTTGTATCTTTTTCCCTTACTAATGATCAACTTGAAGATTTGTTGGATGTGCTTAGGAAATATAAGTCTGCTATTGGATGGTCTCTTGATGATTTGAAAGGTATTAGTCCATCGTATTTCATGCATACGATAAGTTTGCTAGATGAAGCTAAGGAATGCATTCAAAATCAGTGGAGGGTTAACCCCACGATTCAAGAAGTGATTAGGAAGCAAATCTTAATGTGGTTAGATGCAGGAATTATTGATCCCATTAGTGATAGCCCCCATATGAGTCCATTGCATGTTGTAGCTAAGAAGAGGGCATGACTATTGTGAAAGCAGATGATGGAGAAAAATTAGCCACTAGGATTCCTACGCTATGGCGTGTGTGTACGGATTACAGGAAACTAAATGAAAATACATGCAAAGACCATTTCCCTCTTTCTTTATGGATAAAATGTTGGATCGTTTAGCAAGGTATGAGTTTTATTGCTTATTGGATGGACATTTGGGTTACAATCAAATTATGATTGTACTCGAGGATCAGGAAAAGACTACTTTTACTTGCCCTTATAAAACCTCTGCTTTTAGAAAGATGCCTTTTGGATTATGTAATGCGCCTACTACTTTCTAAAGGTGCATGATGGCCATATTTGATGAGTTGATAGAAAAGATCATGGAGGTGTTTATGGATGATTTTTCTATGTTTGGTTCCTCCTTTGATATTTGTTTGTCTAACCTATCTACTATTTTGAAGAGATGTCAAGAAACTAATCTTGTCTTGAATTAGGAGAAGTGTCACTTCATGGTGAGAGATGAGATTGTTCTTGGGCATCATGTTTTGACCAAAGGATTGCAGGTTGATAGAGCTAAGGTGGTGGCAATTGAGAAGCTTCCACCACCCACTAATGAGAAGGGAGTGCAGTTCTTCCTTGGACACGCAGGATTCTATAGAAGATTTATCAAAGACTTCTCAAAATACTCCAAACCGTTGTCTCACTTACTTGAAAATGATGTTTCATTTAATTTTGATGATGAATGTCTAACAAAATTTCAAGTTTTGAAGGGGGCACTTATTACTGCACCTATCTTGATCATACCTGATTGAACTCAGCAGTTTGTACTTATGTGTGATGCAAGTGATCTAGCACTTGGAGTGGTGCTTGGTCAGTTGAGAGAGAAGAAGTTATGCGCCATCTACTATGCGAGTAAAACTTTTGATGCAGCAAAAAAGAACTACACTGTAACTGAAAAGGAGTTTTTAGTTGTTGTGTATGCATTCAACAAGTTTCGACAGTATTTGGTTGGCATGAAGACTATAGTGCATACGGATCATTCTGCGATCCGGTACTTGATGGAGAAGAATGAAGTAAAGCCGAGGATTATTAGAAGGATTCTTCTTCTACAAGAGTTTGATATGGAGATCCGGGATAAAAAAGGAACGAAAAATGTTTTGGCAGATCACCTGTCAAGGTTAGAGATAATGGAGCATTGTGATGATTCATTTGTATACATAGAATAAATGTTCCCGGATGAGAAGATCATGGCGGTGTTTGCTGAAGGAGCGGAGAAAGCTTGTGTAGTCGCTACTCAAGGAATGGATCCATGATACGTTGTTTATGTAAATTACATTGCATCAGGTGAAATTCCTAAGGGTCTCAATAGGTATTAACTTGCCAAATTCAAGAGAGATTTGAGACTTTTATATGGTATGATCCATTCGTCTACAAGATTTTTATCACTAAGATAATTAAAATGTAAGTTTCATCAATTTTGCATTGAATCTGGTGAGTTTCTTGAAGGGGACTGCACCAGTGGTGGATGAAAATGAGACTGATACACAAAAGCATATAGCTCTTGATCAGTGGAACTCCGCTGATTACTTATGCAAGAACTATATCCTCAGTGGACTTAGTGATGCACTGTACAACGTGTATCTAAATACGAAAATATCCAAAGAGTTGTGGGAACTTTTGGAGAAGAAGTACAAGGTGGAAGATGCTGGTATGAAAAAGTATGCGATAGCTAAGTACTTGGAGTTCATGATGGTGGACTCTAAATATGTGGTTGAACAAGTGAAACAGTTCCGAACTGATTGTACATGAAATCCTCTCCGAGGGGATGTTACTTCCAGAAGCATTCGTTGTCGGCTCTGTGATTGAGAAGCTATCTCCATTATAGAAGGACTTCAAATACTATCTCAAGCACAAGAAAAAGGAGATGTCTCTAGATGACTTAATTGTCAAACTGAGAATCGAAGTGGACAACAGAAAGATGGATGGGAAGTTTGGTCAATCCTCAATAGAAGCAATCCGATGACAAGGGCAAGAAGTTAGTGCAAAAGGTCAAGTTCAGTGGGGATTGATACAACTATGGCAAGCCTAACCACAAGGCCAAAGATTGTCGTCACCTAAGAAGAACAAAGGCAAGAACCACAATGCCAACGTGGTTGAATGGACTCGAACTGATGATGACTTGGCTGCTGTAGTCTTTGAAGCCAACTTGGTGGCAAATCCAAATGAGTGGTTTGTCGACACTGGCGCTACCTGCCACGTCTAATAGGAGAAAAATGTCTTCTCCACTTATGCGCCCGTTGAAGGAAAGAAGCTGCACATGGGGAATCAAGCCTTATCTGATGTAGCCGGTGTGGGGAGCGTGACTCTGAAGCTCACCTCTAGGAAAGAACTGAAGTTGAAGGATGTGCTGCATGTCCCAGACATCCGTAAGAACCTGATCTCAGGCTCCTACTACTTAGTCATAAGTTCAAGCTTGTATCTGAGTCTGATAAACTAGTGTTAAGAAAGTTTGGCCAATTCTTGGCCGTGGTTATCTTGATAATGGGATTTTTAAGCTCAATGCAATGGTTGTAAGCCATGAAGGCAAGAATGTTATGAATAAAAGTGTTTCTACTTCTGCTTATATCGTTAGGTCTCCTCAATATGGCATTTAAGATTGGGACATGTAAATCTTAAATCGATCAAAAGATTAAATAATCTTGATTTGCTTAAAGTAGCAAATATTGAGACTTCAAATAAATGTGAAGTGTGTGTAGAAGCAAAAATGACAAAGCAACCATTTCAATCAATTGAAATGAGCACTAAATCTCTAGAGTTAATCCACACTGATAAGTGTGATTTAAAGTTTATGCAAACTAGAAAGGGGAAAAAGTATTTTATTACTTTTATTGATGACTGCACAAGGTTTTTCTATGTATATCTCTTGAGGAGTAAAGATGAAGCTATAGAAGCATTCAGACTCTACAAGAATGAAGTTGAGAATCAACTTAACACTCGGAATAAAACAATTCGAAGTGATAGAGGTGGCAAATATGAAGCACCGTTTGAATAAATATGTGTCGAATCTGATATCATACATCAAACAACAGCTCCGTATTCACCTTAATCAAATGGCATTGCTGAACGCAAGAATATAACTCTGAAGGAAATGATGAAGGAAATGTTAATCAGTTCAGGGTTGCCTCAGAACTTATGGGGTGAAGCTATCCTATCAGCTAACCACATTCTGAATAAGATTCCACATAAATCTAAGGATCAAACTCCTTATGAAATATAGAAAGGAAGTAAATTGTCATACAAATACCTCAAAGTGATGGGGTGTTTGGCCAAGGTTGAAGTGCCACTACTTAAACAAGTTAGAATTTGACCTAAAATAATTGATTGCAAATTTGTTGGGTATGCACTTAACAGTAGTGCCTACAGATTTCTGATACACAAATCACAAATATCAAGCATGAATGAAGGCACTATGATTGAGTCAATGAATGCAATATTCTTCGATAACATATTTCCTAATAAAGGAAATGAACAAGTTAGTTCTAGAAAAAGACCACTTGAAGATGATACTATTGTTCAATCTACCCAAGAAAGTGTCGAACTAAGAAGAGCTAGAGTAGAAGAGTAGAAAATGACTTTGGTCAAGATTTCTTCACATATGTGGCTGAAGATGAGCCCAAATCTGTAACTGAAGCTCTATCTCGTCCAGATGTACCTTTCTGAAAAGAAGCCATAAATAGTGAAATTGACTCCATCATGCAAAACCGCACGTGGGAATTGGTAGATCTACAAAAAGTAGAAAGATATTAGGATGCAAATAGATCCTAAAAAGAAAGTATAAAGCTGATGGGTTAATAGATAAATATAAAGCTAGGTTGGTGGCTAAAGGCTTCAGGCAAAAAGAAGGGTATGATTTCTTTGATACCTACTCACCAGTGACACGAATTACGTGTATTCGTGTAATGAACAATCTAGAGATCCATCAAATGGATGTAAATATAGACTTCTAATTAAATGGTGAGTTAGAGGAAGAAATATACATGGAACAACCAGAAGGCTTTATAATACTTGGCATTGAGAAAAAGGTTTGCAAACTCGTGCAGTCATTGTAAGGACTTAAACAAGCTTCAAAACAATGACATGTGAAGTTCGACAACATAATGATGTCAAATAGTTTTCGAATCAAGGAGTGTGACAAGTGCGTGTATGTGAAAACTACACCAAAGGAATTTATCATTGTATGCCTCTATGTAGATGACATGCTTATCATGGGAAGCAGTCATGACATAATCGTTGACATTAAAAAGATATTGAGTTGAAATTTTGACATGAAGGACATGGGCATAATGGATATGATACTTGGAATTAAAATCCAAAAAACATCTGATGGAATTGCATTGTCACAATCTCATTACGTTGAGAAAGTGTTGAAGAAGTTCAATACATTCGATGATCCACCGGCTAAGACACCCCATGGATCCAAACGTGCACCTTAGCAAAAATAAAGGTGAACCAGTAGCTCAATCTGAGTACGCAAGGGTTATAGGAAGTATAATGTATATAACAAATTGTACGCGTCCTGACATAGCGTGTTCAATTAACAAACTAAGTAGATACACGAGTAACCTAAGCAATGAGCACTGGAAAGCATTGAGAAGAGTGTTGAGATACTTGAAATACACTATTGATGTGGGGCTACACTATTCTAAGTATCCAGCAATACTTGAAGGGTACAGTGATGCAAACTGGATATCTGACACAAAAGACTTGTTCTTCACAAATGGATATGTATTCACTATTGGAGGTGGAGCAGTGTCTTGGAGGTCTACAAAACAGACCTGTATAGTCCGTTCCACAATGGAATCTTAGTTCATAACTTTTAACAAAGTTGGGAAAGAAGAAGAATAGCTTAGAAACTTCCTAGAGGACATTCCATGTTGGAACAAACCAGTCCCTATGGTAATGGTACATTGTGACAGTCAAGCCACAATTGGAAGAGCTCTTAGTGATATGTACAATGAAAAGTCTATACATATCCATAGGTGACACAACACGGTGAGACAATTGACTACGTGAGGTCAAAAGACAATATAGCGGATCCGTTCACAAAAGCAATTATTCGAGATCAAATGAATAAATTGCTAGAAGGAATAGGATTAAAATCCACAAAGAAAAGAGATGAAACAGTGGAAACCCAACCTTAATGACTGGAGATCCTAAGAACTTGGTTCAATGAAAAACGAAACTATGGAGGTTCAAGTGAAACTTGGTACCTACCATTCCTTAGTAGAGCAATATTATCATATTGTGGTGAGGTTAAGTCTCTGACTTTTAATGATTCCTGAAACACCTCATGGAGGTTGAGTATAACGGGGTACTCAAATAGGAGATCATATATATAAGTGTGAAGTGAGTGGCTGCTTCAAAGTGAAACACTTATGATTCCAAAGGGGGTCCATGGCCGAAACGGACCAAAACGTGAGAACAAGGATGATGAGAGACATTGATGCATTCATACTATTGTCTTAGTATACAGTAAGGAGTAGTTCAAAGACCTTGTGTCTACTAAGCTACCAGTATACTCGATAGTATTGGACTACGGAAGATTCAAAATTCCAAGCTACCTATCTGGATACATTAGTGTCTCACGAGGACTGGATTGTATGTCTGCATTTCATGTGGGGTCACCAAATTCCACTCATGTGGGGGATTGTAGGAGTTAATTTAATTAATTAATTTAATTAATTAGATTTAATTGGTTAGTAAGGGTTAAGTGTTAAATTAATCACCAATGAAATGAGTGTAGCGGGTGAGTGTAATTGGCTCATCTACTAGAGAGATTATGTGAAGCGTAATAGGATTAATACGAAATTATTATCCCATGTGGGAGGGAAATATTCAAACGTCGAGTCAAGCAGTGAAGACGAATCACATGTGTAAAGATTCGATGAACCTGGATAGGTTCGTTGAATTTGGATACAGTAACCCTCCATAATTGTTAATTAGAGGAAATCACGCAATCAACAATTATGGTTGAAATTACTCCATCAGTAATTAATATGTCATAAATCACACAATCGCCATTATGGTTGAGTGGAATGGTGGACCTATAAATAGGGTCATTAACCATGCATTTTAAAACACCAAAATCTACGAGCACTTATATCTCAAATTATTTGCATTATAGTTACGATTCAATTCTCTACCCTCTTTCGTTCGTCGGAGTTCCAGTGATTGTAGTGCTGCCTCGCCAGAAAGGAAAAGATGTTTTACCTTTGGAAAAGATCCGCCAAGACCGGAGCAATACCTAGGCGTGTTTCTTCTTGCGGGAGAAGGTTCAACCTTGACTCAACTTCTACACACTTTTCTCTTGAAGATTTTGTACAAAGGTGTAAGAAGATCCTCTGCTTTTTCTCCTTTAATTTCAATTGTAATTTTGTTAGTACTATTGTTAGTACGATCTGCCTTCTACATTTCTAGTCATATATTGACGTGATTGGTTGGTGCACATATAAACCAACATACATATTATTCGCCCAGATTCGACGAATATATTGACCTTCGCAGCAGTGTGATTAACACCAGGTTAGAAGGGCTTGTATGTTATTACTTTCCCTTTAACTTTCGAAGTACACAATTAGTGGGCGGGTTAATTTTAAGGATAACCCTTTTACCATTTAAGTAAATAGCCCTTAAAACATTTTATAATAAATTCTATCTCCAAAGCCCCTTTATAATTTGTAAAGATTTTCATGTAAAATGGTAGGGAAAATATCACATTTGATCTCATAAGAATTCCTTAAGTTCAATTATAGTCCCGTAGGAATACACTGGTCCCATAGTTAGCGGCTTTGGTCCAATAAGAATATTATAATCATAATTTTCGAAAATTTTCATCCCAAATTAACTTATATTATTATAATATACCATATTTATATTATTTTCTGTCTTTCAAAATAGACATAGTCCATTTTGGTCTTGTTAATGGTTCAGAATATTTCATCAACTATTAATAGATTTGGATGAAAAATTCCTAAGAGATTAAATATGTCAGTTTTGGGTCCTTTTTGGCATTAAGCAATTCTTACGGGACTAAATCTGAAATTATCCCAAAATAGATATAATTTAAAATGTAAAGAGCTATATTTCCTTAAATCCTTCAATACCCTCTTTATATTTATTTTCAAATTTCTTTATACCAATATTTATTTATTAGATTAGTATTTTTTTTCTATTTTGTGTTATTCTTTTTAATTTGTTTATTATAAATGTGAAGTAACAATAAATATGAGTTAGATTTTCAAGAATAAATAGTGTTGGAAGTATTGCATTAATATTAGATGTATTAAATTTTAGAGAATTTGTTTTGCCGCTCTTTAAATTTAAAGAGTAAAAATCTTTATATAAAATTATTTGTTATTTAAAAGATGTTGTTGGAGATGAATTTTTATTATTAAATCATTAAATTATGAATAAATTTTTACAATGTCGAAAATTTTCAATTTTCACACCAACCAATGCAATCAATGAACCCAATCGAATTTCGGGTTTTTTGGGATGGATTAATAAAGCTCAAATCCACGCCGATCACTAAAACCAAAAGAACTCTTATTAATGAGTTTTTTCTATTTATTTATTTTTTATATCTGTAATACATATGAAAAACCCAATATTAATTACCTATATTTTCAGATCTTATTAGGTTTTACAGGTTGAATAAAAGGAGGGTAAATCAAAATCAAAATCAAAATCAAAATCAAAATCAAAATTGGGATTACATCTCTTTCTTCTTGCTGACAATTGAACTACAAAACTATTTTTGCTGACAATTGAACTACAAAACTATTTACAATTCATATATATGTAAATATTAAACTGATCTGATATTCTGTTCCAGCTAAGTCAAAATTAATCATCAAATTAAAGTAACTAATTAATCAAGCTCTAATAATTCTCCCCTCAGAAGATGATCTGACCCTAAACACATGTTCTTCACCAGTGCATTTATCCACCTTAACAATCCAATTACTCTTGCTCTTTTTAGCTGCTCCAATTCTAGTCAACAACAGCCCTTCTCCAATGGGCAGCAGCTGTGTTCTCAGAGGGCTCTTTCTCCATGATTCTTTGCAGAAAGCATTGTACCCTAGAACTATGGTGCTTCTGTGAACCCTATATCTCTTTTGAAGGGCTCTTATGATTTGCTCGTGGTTCTCCAGATTGCAGTCCACGGCCACGAAATCCGATTCCTCGTAGCCGTTGGACAGAAGCGTCTCGGCATCCCCAGTCACGAATTCAATGTTACTGGCGTTGATGCCGAGACTGTCTCTGGAGGCGAGGAGCTCCTCCTCGCCTCTGAGGATGCAGACTATGCGGCCGCCCGTTTGTTGGGCGGCCGCCATGAGGGCTACGGTGGTGGAATCGGCTGAGCTGCCGCATGCCACCACCATAAATTGGGCGTTGTTCCCGGCTGCCAGGGCTGATATGAACTCAGCTCCATTGGGCTCTTTAGCACTCATTCCCTGAAAAACATTTAAAAACTTGATTAGATAAGATCAAATATATGGAGTTAGATTCATCAACAAAATTTTATGGATGTTATTGATTTTTTCTTACCATTCTCATGGTTCTGAGATAAGCATTGGTGGCATTTTCAGCAGACCAGAAATTAGCCATTTCTTATTTAGGTGGATCTTGAGAGGTAGTGTTATCCTATTTCTGAAGGTGATATGCTCAAATCTTGGAACCCTATATTTATATATATATATATATATATATATATAGTATTGAAAAAGGCATTGGGACCAGCTATTTGCATGTGGGTCTCTGTCTATCCAACTAGCCCATGCTTACAACCATCATTAAAATACTAATTTTAGAAACCATCCTTCAAAATCCAGAGAACTTTTTAATATTAACAGGTGTACACTTCTAATTGAAGTGGGAACTTAAACAACACTAGCACTCATGATACTATAATATATACTTCTTCCGTCCGCTCGAAAGAGTGTATTTCTTTCATTTTGGACGTATTTCTTTCATTTTGGACGTCCGCTTCAAAGAGTGTCATTTCCTATTTACACTCATAGGACCCACACACACCCACTAATACAATTAAAATATGGGGCCCACACTCCCACTAATACAATTACTCACTACATATTAAATAATAATATTTCTTAATTCGCGTGCACAAAATGAAAGACCCTCTTATGGGCGGAAAGAGAGAGTATATATTTATTTATTTATATAATTTACTTATATATTTTATAAATTCACATCAACAACTTTATTCACCTTATAATCAAGAAAGAAATGCGCGCAGAAAAAATACTCGCATAAATTCCGAAACAAGAGAGTAAAATTTAAATTAATTTAAAATAAATAAACTTAAAAATACAATAAAAATCTTAAACAATAACTCCTTTGAATAGTTGAAGTTTAAAAATTCTAAGAGCAAATTAATCATTAAATAACATTTAAATTTTACTCCTTTAATTTCCGTCCAACATACAAGTTCCCATTTTAATATATTTATTATCTCATTTAAAGGTCCTCATTTTCTTCTTTTAGTAAAAGGGTCTCACGTATGGTCCATCACTCACTACTAATACAACTACCTACTATATACTCCCTCCATCTCATTTCAATGTTTACGTTTACTTTTTGCACGTTGATTAAAGAGTATAATATTTTAATAGATAATAGGTGGAAAGATATAATATTTAATGTAAAGTGGGTAGATGTATTAGTGTTGGATGATATATTAATTGTTTTAGGTGGGTCTCATATTCCAAAAAAGAAAACGTAGACATTGAAATGAGACGCTCAAAATAGAAACGTAAACATTGAAACGAGACGGAGGGAGTATAAAATAATAATACTCTTTAATCTACGAACAAAAAGTAAATGGGGACCTTTGTCCGGAACGGAGGGAGTACAATGTATGTATTTATACATGTAGGTCCTGATCTCCTCTATTTTGTAACATTTTATATGTCACACTGTTGGATGAGTGATACGTATGAGAGGGACAGAAAATATATCATAAAAAAGATAGTATAAACTATTGGGACAATGGTTGTATTTCTTTCTCTTCATCCGTGATAATAATCATATACCAAATGTGGAAGAAAGTGATATACGGAAATGACGCAATTATGAAATAGAGGACTTTTACTTGCACGAATGTACATATGCATATAGCTCAAGTTGTGATAAATTCATGTTGATAATTTCACAGCAAGCTAATCAAAACAGTGGTGTTTGTTTGTATTTAAAGTGCAAGTTGGATTAACAAATGTGATTGTACTGTGAAGGACGGTGAGAGGTTCCTTGAAATTTCAACAAAGAATCATTCCAAATGTTTTTGTTTTAATGGATATAATTAATTAGTTATCTTAATCTGACAAACCATTGAAATTTCTGCATCTTAGCTGTAATGTTGTATCTCAGAGGAACATTTGGAACCAATTCTGCATATTTAACAAGGGATTAGCTTATCTAACCATGAGTTGAAGGTCAAACACAACCAAATTTAATCCATTAATTAAATTAATCATGTTCCAAAACTATATGCGTTAATAATTATTAGGAGTACACGTATAGCTAGGTTAATTAACAATTAATTAGGGGATATAATTTTATTGCTACATTTTAGGGATATTTTGAATTCTATGGTCCTAAAATAGATAAATTATTGGATCAAAATTATTTTTTCTATTAATTAAGGGTCTAAAATATACATAATTATCAATTAAGGGCCTAATTTTATCACATGTTATCTCATATTTTATCAATTCAAACCTTAAGTTGATAGTTTTATATATTATAGGCTCCTAATTGATAGAAAAAATAATTCAGACTTCGAATTGATAATTTACCAATTTATCATGTTTTGAATTGAAAAATTTTTCATTATGGGAATTTAATGATAATACATTTATAATATATAATATATATTAAAAATGAAATTTTTATGTAGGTTAAATTATTTTAAACAAAATTATTATTTCAGATGTTAAATATATAGTTTTACATTTCCCCCTAAACCCCTAACTAATATTCAACATATCTTTATCTTTCAACCATGTATTGAAATTTTTTATTATTAATATTACATGGAAATAAAAGTATCTAATTAAGTAATTTTCTTTTAAGACATTTGAATAAATATATAAGTTTGTAGGAAAGAGTGGGAGCATGATCTGAAGTATCACAAGGGATGGTGGTTTCCACTGCCTCTGAACAGCTCAACAGAGATCCAGATCAGATCAAGCTGTTTCCTTGTCAAACAAATGAACACATAAATTAAAACACACACACCACTCTTCATAAACTTGCTGTCTCTTTGTCTTTCATCTGCTGCCATGCCCCATCTGTCTCTCATTCTGCTGAATCAATCCATGGATCTATCTTTCACCTCTGCAAGACTGCAAAACCTTATCAATATCAAATGGCCCAACCATGCAACCCCCCCCCCCCCCCCCCCTCCCCCCCTCTTCCCCCAAAATGGATAAAACAGTACAATGAACATCATTTTCTTCCCATAATGAATGGAAGTAGCTAAATGATGCATGTGGACCTGTGGTGGTGGAGATATTTGGTGAATGTAGCCAAAGAGGGAAGCAAATTAAACTGGATGTAAATTATGGAGACCATGCCTAGATTTCATTAGCACCAAAAACTTTGTGTACTTGTTATATGTGGAAATGTCCTTAGGGTTAAACTTTTTCTAGTTTGATATTTTTCCTACATTTTAAAAATACTCAATCCAATAATCTTAAACTATATTTTAATTTTCAGTTTGTCATCATCACTAAGTATAACATATAACTATGCAATTTATTTATTATAAATTTTTGTTAAACTACCTTCAAAAGTAACTTAAAAGGAAAATTTTCTTAAATCCAAATTTATAGTAATTGTGTACTTCATATTTGTTTTAGGAGTAGAACTCAGCATTATCGAAAAAACCGGTTGAATCAGTTTCTTTATTTTATTTTATTTATGAAATCTATATATTAAGATTTAAATTTTGAATCAGAAATATGGAGTATAAATTGTATGTACTTTTTTCCTTTATTCAAAATAATCTTAAGAAAGTGAATATCTTTAAAAGTATCTCATAACTTTTAAATTCTCATTAAAATGATTCTATTTACTTAAAAAGACAAAATTTTGATGATTCCATGGAATTGAATGGATGCTTTTAAAAAAAGTTATTAGATGAAATTGGTTAAGGTTGTGTTTAAGGATGGATGGATTTAAGGAGAAATTTTTAAATATCTCCCTCAAATCCATTCTTCATGTTTGGATGTCACTTGAAATCAACGGATTTATAAATTCAAGATTTTAAATCAATGGATTTTAAATCATGAATTTGATTTTGAATTTTTTATAGTTGTTTTTGAATGAATTTTAAATCCTTACACCGTGTCATTTGAAATCCTTTCGTTGTTGTTTAATAGATTATATTAATATATAAAAATAGTATATAAAATTAATAAATTAATTAAAAAAATATATATTTATACTTATATTTTATTTTTTTAAATTTTCAATTCTACCATCCAACCTATCTCATACCCACCCCCACCCACCCCTCCCCCAATTTTTTTTTTTATAAAATTTTAGATATTAATATTTTAATAATAAAAATATTACCACCCAATCCTATCATCTACCCACCCACACCCTACCCCCACCCCCACCCCTTCGGCAACCTACACTTTCATATAGAATTTCATTTACCATTCGGTTATATATAACAACTCTGATCTTTGAGTATTTATTAAGGGGGGTGGAGGAGGACGAGAGTGCAAGTCGGATTCCCTTAAATCCAAGGGCGATTTGAATGTAGGGGCCGTGTAAGGATGGGAAAGCACATGCAAATGAGCCAAATTTTGGTGGAATCTTGCAGGCCAGGGTAGGCCACACGTGCAATTCACATGGCCCAGGACCAATCAACATGCATGTCCACTTTTATTTCCAACCATTTTAATATTCTCTCCTGGCCATTTTATCTTTTAGCTCATTTGTTTGTGAAATCGTTTCAAATAAAATTATTTTTATATTTTATAAATTAATTATGAGTTGGTATCATTTACATCCAACCGCAAGCTTATATTACTTTTAATTCAATAGTGTATATTCTTTTTTAAGGTTTACGTTTTGATTTTTGCTGTATTAAAAGATATAATATTTTAATGTGTTGAGATGAGAAAAATAATATTTAATGTAAAGGTGGTATATATATATATATATATATATATATATATATATATATATATATATATATATATATATATATATATATATATATATATATATATATACATAGAATAATTAATTATTTTGTGTGACCCAACTTGACAAAAAAAAAGAAATGTAAACCTTAAATTGAGACAAATCAAAATGGAAAATATAAATTTTAACGTGGAACTGAGGGAGAATGTGTTTCTTAATTATTGTATAATTTTTTTACATTCAATTTTTATTTTTCATTTAAAAAAATTAACAAAAAAATTGCTAGTTCTATTCATCAGTGTATATATTTTTATTCATTTATATTTATATTTCAGAATATCGGTGCACAATGCACTCGGCATAATAATTTGCCATTAATTATTACTCCAATAGTCCCGCTGATAATTATTCATTTGCTTTTTGTACATGGATTAAAAAGTCATAAATTTTAACGTGGGACGGAGGGAGTATGTGTTTCTTAATTATTGTATAATTTTTTTACATTCAATTTTTATTTTTCATTTAAAAAAATTAAAAAGAAAATTGCTAGTTTTATTCATCAGTGTATATATTTTTATTCATTAATATATATATATATATATATATATATATATATATATATATATATATATATATATATATATATATATATATATATCAGAATATCGGTGCACAACGCTTTTTATTCATTAATATATACATTTCAGAATATTGGTACACAGTGCACTCGGGTGCACATAAGCAAAGGAGTATTATTATTTAATGGTGCTTTTTATTTATTAATATATATATTTCGAAATATCGGTGCACAGTGCACTTGGATGTACATAATAATTTGCCAAAGGAGTATTATTATTTAATGTGTAGTGAATAGTTGTATTTAATGTATTAGATCACCTAACACCCTTACTTCCCCTTTTTCCAAGCCTCCTTATAACTCATCACCTATTCGTTTTCATTGAGAATAGAACTTGGGTCACTCACTTTTGTGAGGAGCCTAGTGAACAGGTGAGCTAACCAACCTGATTATGTATTGAGATGAATTAAAATGGAAAAATGAATACGTATCAAGAGATATATAGAATAATTTTTTACTATTGAAGATATTACTACCACTTTTCACTAAAATTTTATAATTTTTATTTATAATATGAATTATTTATTAAATAATCAACTTCATCACTATCACTTTTTATTAAGTTATAATCAACTCCATCACTATTACTTTTCATTTATAATATGAATTATTTATTAAAGAGGGACTTTTTTTTTTGCACATGAATTAAAGAATATTATTATTAGATTTGTAGTGGGTAGTTGTATAGTGGGAGTGTGGGCCACATATTTAATTGTATTAGTGGATGTGTGTGTGGGTCCCATGTGTGTAAAAAAGAAATGAGACTCTTTGGGTGGGACGCCCAAAATGAAAAAAAATACCTCCTTTGAAGAGGACGGAATGAGTATATCACTTTCTATTAAAATATTACTTCCTCTGTCCCATTAAAACATACGCATTTTTCCATTTTTATTCGTCCCAATACAAAGTGTGCATTCTACTTTTTGGTGGGGGGACCCACCCATATTAATTATTTCTCTCTCCATGGGCTCACATGTCATACTAATACACCAACCCACTTTACATTAAAATATTATTTTTCTCATCTCACTACACATTAAAGTATTATACTCATTAATCAACGTGCAAAAAGAAAACGTACACGTTTCAACGGGACGGAGGGAGTATCTATTTTTATGTCTCTATAAGTCTTTTCATAAAATGGTGTCAGGCACATTTTTGCCTCTATCATTTTGTGAGCCTTTTAATTCTAACGTTAAGTTTATTTGAGACGTGAGTTAAAAAATTATTAATTGTAATAATTTATATTTCTTCCATTCCAATAAATTTTTCATTCTTTTCTTATTTATTGTCTCATTATTCAATTTATCCTTAAAATAAGCTAAAAGTTTCAAAATAAGAACTAATATCTTGTGTGTCCAAGTGCACGGTCCTAGTAACCGTATGCCCAACCCAACTCATTACTAAACGGATCGTATATAAGTTTTAAAAAAAAAAAAACCAAAATTTAAAATTTTCTCCCTTCCTTCTCCTCGATTCCACTCCAAAAAATCTGTAAAATTTGTACCTCTGATTTCTTGCAAAATCGTTAGTGCATTAATAATTCAAAATCTTCCGAGCAATCCAAAGTGTAATTAATCGCCACCTCTCTGAAGCTAAATCTTGTTTCTGAATTTACGATATGCATTACGTGATTCTTTCCCCTCAAATGTTCAATAATTACTCATTAATTGAACTGAATTAATGATTAAGCATGATTTTTAATTTAATAATTTAATTGGGGGGTTAGGATGAATTGTTGTGGACAACTGCGTGAGTTTTCTGATTTTAATTAGTTTTTTCATATTTCGGATGCATGAGTTTACTATATTAACATGCTAAGAGTTATTGATGGAAAATTTAATTCCTCAGAGTATTTTGATTTCTTACGTCTTAAAGCTATTGTTTCATTGTATTATTATGCGTGTAATTGAGTAGGTTTTCTGAATTGTAATTGGCGCTGATTTCAACAATATGGAATACAATTCATAGCTATGAATAATTAATTTAAGATAATTACTGGTATTCCTCCGTCCCTCCCATGAGATGCATTTGATTTTTGCAAGTAGATTAAGGAATATTATTATTTTATGTAAAGTGGGTAAGTGTATTAGAGTGATGTGATGGGTAGTGGTGGGCCATTGGTGGGCGCTTTTTACTAAAAGAGGAAAATGTTGCAATTTGGATGGGATGTCCAATGTATTAAAATGATGCTATTTGGGTGGGATGAAGGGAGTACATTGGAATCTCCTCAATTACTATAAGATAAAAACGTAAAAAATTATTATCACTAACTAAATAAATATATAGTGATACTCCAACTTTACCCTTACAAAATGTTGCACAAAAAAACAGTTATGCTGCACATAATCATTTACGTTATGTGCAGCAAAAAATTTTATGTGCAGCAAAAATAATACGTCAAACAATAAATATCATGTGCAGCAAAAATAATGTTATGTATGTGTAGTATAAAAGTTGTTAAGTCACATTAAGTTGAGGGTATATTGAGTAATTCATCTTAATTGTTTGTATTTAGGAGTAATTATTTTAAATTGATGTATCTCATATTAATAATAATAATAAATAATAATAATAATCTAATAATATGATTTAATGGCTCTGATACCATTCATTTAATGGTATCAAGAAAATGACAAAAAAGTCAAAAATGCAGTTTATACACTGACAGTAAATATTATTGGACATTTCACTGGAAGATTTAGTGATAATTCTGATACTATCAGAACATTATTACAAACTCTAAGATGCAGAACACTCTCTGATTTTAGGTGGTATAAAGATACTTTCCTAAGCAGAGTAATGGAGTTACCAGAATGTAATAACATTCATTGGAAGTCAAAATTTATTGATGGATTACCCAACCTATTAGCTTAAAGGGTAAGAAAAACTCTAAAACGTAATAATATTACGATTCCTTATGATATTTTCACTTATGGTGTATTAATAGACACTTGTGTACAAGAAGGATTAGCTTTATGCAATTAAATAAAGCTAAATCAACAGATTAAAAGACAAAATCTCGATGAAAAAAATAGTTGGGGGAGTTTTGTCAACAATTTGGTTTGGATAATCCTTCAACCAGTAAAACCAAAACCAATAAAGATCATAAAAAGGTTTATAAATCTAAACACATGAGATATTCTCCAAAACAGATTGAGAAGAAAAATAAAAGAAAGGAAGAAAAATTCCAATAGAAGTCTTATAGACAAAGATATAAAAAGAATAAAGAAAGATATTGTAATATATGTGGCAGATATGATCACACTGAAAAATTTTGTTGGACAAAGAAAAAGATCAATAATCTTGAAATTCCTGATGATATCAAGAAAATTATTGTACAGACTCTTGAAGAAAAATTTGAATCTGAAAAATTAGAATCAGAATTTTCAAATACTTCTGAATCAGAAGAAGAAATTATCAATAATTTAGTTGATGAAGATATTTCTGAATCAGAAGAATATGAGCCCTGTAAAGAAGAATTTATATGTCCTAAAGAGATTAATAATATTGACAATAATCAACTTGAGTTTTATAAAATCATGTCACAATTTTCAGAAATGAGTATAAATGTTTTAACTTCAAATAATGTTTTTGAATTGTTAAAATTGCTTAAAGATCCTAGATTAAGAGATGAGATAATAAATGAGATTGGTAATGATAATGGCGCTTCCTCTTCTAATAAAGAAGAAGATTTGACTCATGAAATTCTTAATAAGAATAAGTCCTGTAACATGACAGAAGTCATGAGTTATTTAAAAATAAAATATCAGGTTCAAAGAGATATATATCTACAAAATTTTCATAAAGAGATTAATAATCTCAGAGAAGAAATAAAATTATTGAAGAACAAAAATTTTGTTCAAGAATCTAGAATTTCTAGATTAGAAGAAATATCTAAAGGGAAAGATATTTCTCAAGAAAATATTGAGGTTGTAAAACCTAGTATGTTTAATGAAACATTTCTATCTACCATTGAGATGGTTATATCTCAAAAATGGTATATCAAGATATCGTTATTGATTGATAATCATTATACAAAAACATTTACTACTCTGATTGATAGTGGTGCAGATTTAAATGTTATACAGGAAGGATTAATACCTACTAGATATTTCCATAAAACCAGTCATACTTTAAAGCATGCTGGAGGTGATAAACTCTAAATTGATTACAAGCTTCCTAAAGCTTATGTTTGTGTTAATAACAAATGTATTTCTCAAAGTTTTATACTTGCAAAAAATATTTCAAACCAGGTTATACTTGGTACTCCAAAGTTTTATATAATCTTTATGATAATATCAAAGCAAAACAAAATGAAATTAGTTTTTTAAAACAAGAGATTAATATTGATACTCTTGATGATCAATTGAAAAATCATAGATTACAGGATAAAATCAGTCTGTTAAAAAATCAATTTTCATTAGAGATTTGTAATGATCATCACAATGCTTTATGGGATAGAAAAAACATATTATTTCTTTACCTTATGAGGATTATTTTGATGAAAAGAAAATTCCAACAAAGACTAGACCTTGTCAAATGAATTCTGAATATTTAGATTTATGTAAAAAAAAGGGATTGAATCTTTATTACAAAAAAGACTTATTAGTCATTCTCAATCTCCATGGTCATGTACTGCTTTTATGTTAATAAACATTCTGAGTTTAAAAGAGGTGTACCAAGATTGGTTATTAATTAAAAACCTCTTAATAAAGTTTTAAAATTGATTAGACATCCAATTCCTAATAAAAAGGAATTACTGGATAGACTTTATGATAGTCTAATATTTTCGAAATTCGATTTTAAGTCAGGATACAGGCAGATATAGATTAATAAATCTGATAGATATAAAACAACATTTAATGTTCCAATAGGACATTATGATTGGTATCAGAGTCATGGTAATTATAATTAGTATGTTATGGATCAACACATATTTAATCATGAATACCATGAACATTATTAAAAAGAATAGTAATGTTAAGAATATTAAGAATGAGGAATATGATATTCCAGAAGATTTAGACCTGCTTAATAAGTGGACAATTCCTAAAATTGAACCTAGATTAATATATCAATTAGGTACTTTTGTGAAATTAGGATGAAAACAAGTAGTAAAAACTACGGAAGAATCAGTTTCATTAGATAATAATGAAATGATAATAAAGTTATTATCTGAAAGAGATATAAGTGCTTATAGTCAGACTCATAAATTTCTTCATATCGGATTAGTACAAATTTCATTCAAACCTTTAACATTAAAGGGTCTACCGGAAAGTTTAATAGCAGCTTTAAGAGATGGTAGAAATTTGAATTGAAAACAATAATTAATGGGAATTATACAATCCAGTCTGGCTAATGGACCAGTATATTTTAATGTTTATTCTAATTTGCAATTATCTTTGTCTGATGTTAGTATACTTGATGCTTTAACATTAAATGTTAAAACTTATGAATATAATTATATTCCTGGAATAGAACTAATATGTATCTGTTACAGAATATATTATAAACCATTATTTACATTGAATCCTCAATGTAAAAGAATTGATAAAATGAAAAAAAGAAACAATAATAATTGAGACTAATTTTAATCGATCTAATATTATGACCAGAAGACCCATTAAATGGGAAGAAATAGATTTTCCAAATAATTGGATAATAGAACAAGCTGTTCCTGTTCAATCACAGGTTCAGAATCATAATAATATTATGAATATTGTTCAAAATACTGAAGGATCGGTTAATATACAATTTGAAACTAATAAGTATTTTCAAAAATGTAATTCTATGAGAAATTATATTTCTCCAATAGATTATAGGGTGGAAACACCTAGAGCTTCATCTTCTCAAATAAGAGAAGATATTAATTTAGAAGAATTTACTTCTGATACATGTAATACTCCTGTAAAAAAATTATATATTAACAAGAATAATATTGTGAAAGATTCAAATACTCGTTATAATAATGAGTTAGAACCGACAATGTCAAAAATGGATTTTTCAATTTAATTTATGGATTTTGATGAAAAAATAGATTTCATCTCTAGTTCTAAAGCCAGAAAAATTATTCCTGAAGAATTTAAAAATCAAGGTTATGAGCTTTTTAGAAAATATTTTTTTGAGAATTTTACTCAAAACGAAATAATGAGTTTTCAAAATGAGTTATATAAAGCTTGTGAACAAAAGAATATGTTAATATCATTTGCAGCATGGTTTATGAATACATATGTCAAGAATTATATTTCTATTTTAGAAAGAAATTATTTAAATAATGGTAAAATTATAATAAAAAAGATAATATCATTAGAAGAATGAGGAATATCTCCATTAAGGGAAAAAGATATTGTTAATAACAAGACAAAAGCAGTATTCAAATACAATTATTGGGATTACTGTGATGCATTTATAATGGTTATTAATTATGAAAATGATAAGCATAAACATACTTGGTTTATAAAAATATGCTCTCAAGTTTATAACTATAAGATCCCCCCATTGGTTCATACACTGGTTCAATTGTTTTGGTCCTATACCAAATATTTTACCAGAAATATTAAAAAAAAATTTGGATTGATGTTTCTCCACAATTGATAAAAAAACAAGAGTTTAAACTCTTTATAGAAGGCATAACTTCTTGTTATTTTTTTTTATAGAATTTTCCATTCCATGGATATTGAAATGGAATCCTGAATTCGGTTATACCAAGACAGGAATTCCTTGTCTATTTAGAACATTCCAATTAAAATATTGGGATAAATTATTTCAAATAGATCCTGATACTAAGAAACCCTATGAAGAAGAAACATTTTCTTTAATAGAAAAAAGTTCTTTTATATGAAGAACAATAGAAAGATATTCAGACTTCATCCCCCTTTGATTATATCTTAAACAAAGCAAAAATGAGATCTGAAAAAATAACAAAAGAACAGATGATATCAGCTTATATTGAAGAAATGAAAAAGAATTTAGTTTCTCAATTTAGGGAAACTTCAAAATCTGAGTCTATTACATCAGAAACAATGCAAGAAGCTTATCAGGATTCTCAAGATCCAAATGATGCATACATAGAAGATATTTTTTATGCTCTTAAAGACACTCTGGTTGAAAAATTACTACAAGATAAGGAAGGATCATCTTCTCAATCAATGAAATCAGGAAAATAATACTACCTGAAGAAATGACGTCATGGCTTACGAAATCAACAGTAAAGCAGCCAGACAGGATACTGTTCATCAACAGTAAAACAGTCATACAGAATACTGTTCATCAACAGTAAAATCACTATTAATCGTTGACTAGTTACAGGAATATTACTGTACACGCCGAAAATTTCGGCCTTTCATTGTACATTCACGCGTTTTCTTCTGTTGAGACGCATTTTCTCGTTGTATAAATAGCTTATAAGTTTTCATTTGTAGGCAGAGATCAGAAAGCCTTCTCTTCTGATTTTAATTGTAGCTCATGTGTTGAGCAACCCCTCCTTTTGTAAATTATTAAAAGTGTGCAATAAAAATACTACTTCTACTTGCAGATCATTGTAAGTAATTACTATTTTTATTTATTTATTATTTTTAATTTATTATTATGTTGATGTTTAGCCTTATAGGCTAAATTATTCATGTGTTGATTTATAACTATTAATTATGCTAGCATGGTACCTATATGATTTATGGATAGTATTTATTAATAATAATCCATAAGGTTAGATTAAGATTAATTGGCCTTAAAAAATTGAATTATATTTTAATATGTTACTCCTGTCTGTAAGTCCCAGTTGTTATCCATTTAAAAGGCATTTTGATGGGTATGTTTGGAGATTTTTATTTAGATATGATTCAATGATTAGGATGCCGATTAATTCTATTATGTAAAATAACCTAAATGATTTTAATCAATGGTCCTGTCCATGAATGGTAAATAGATTGGATTTGTTAATATCAATTATAAATAAACATAGTGAGAATTCTTTAAAAGAAAAAGAAGCTTCAACAAGTTTTCAACCTTCTTTGGTAAAAACTGATTTGAAAGAAAAAGAAGCTTTACCATGTTTTCAACCTCCTCCAGTTATATCTAATTTTAAAATTAGACCTTTATATGATTTAGAAAAATTTATTCAAGAAAAATTTGATAAATTGAGTATAAAGACTCTTGATAAAGAATTATTTGATGATTTAATTGAAAATACTGATTATAAACAGATTTTTCAAAATCAGATTAATAAGATTAACACTAAATGGGCTGATAAACCTATTCAGAGTAAATTTTATTATAATAGACCAACACCCATGGATGTATTACATGAGGAATTTACTAATACCCTTGATATCAGTTACTCAGGTAATAAGATATATGAATGGAATATTGATGGTTATTCTAATAAACAGATTTATAATACAGTATATAGAATGCTTATGTACTCCACTATTTGTAAAAATAGCAATAATTCTGATAAGACTACTGCAGCTATGATAATAGCAGGATTTACTAGACAACTTAAAGGCTGGTGGGATAATTATTTAAACCCACAAGATAGAGATAATATTCTCAATTCTACAAAACAAGAAAATGACAAACAACTAGAAAATGCAGTTTATACACTGGCAGTAAATATTATTGAACACTTCACAGGAAGATTTTGTGATAATTCTGATACTATTAGAACATTATTACAAACTCAAAGATACAGAACACTCTCTGATTTTAGGTGGTATAAAGATACTTTACTAAGCAGAGTAATGGAGTTAACAGAATGTAATAACATTCATTGGAAGTCAAAATTTATTGACGGATTACCCAGCTTATTTGCTGAAAGGGTAAGAAAAACTCTAAAACGTAATAATATTACGATTTCTTATGATAGTTACACTTATGGTGCATTAATAGACACTTGTATACAAGAAGGATTAGCTTTATGCAATGAAATAAAGCTAAATCAATAGATTAAAAGACAAAATCTCGATGAGAAAAAACAGTTGGGAGAGTTTTATCAACAATTTGGTTTGGATAATCCTTCATCCAGTAAAACCAAAACCAATAAAGATCATAAAAAGGTTTATAAATCTAAACACAGGAGATATTCTCCAAAACAGATTGAGAAGAAAAATAAAAGAAAAGAAGAAAAATTCCAAAAGAAGTTTTATAGACAAAGATATAAAAAGAATAAAGAAAGATATTGTAAGATATGTGGCAGATATGGTCACACTGAAAAATTTTGTAAGATAAAGAAAAAGATTAATAATCTTGAAATTCTTGATGATATCAAGAAAATTATTATACAGACTCTTGAAGAAAAATCTGAATCTGAAAAATCAGAATCTGAATTTTCAAATACTTCTGAATCAGAAGAAGAAATTATCAATAATTTAGTTGATGAAGATATTTCTGAATCAGAAGAATATGAGCCCTGTAAAGAAGGATTTATATATCCTAAAGAGATTAATAATATTGACAATAATCAATCTGAGTTTTATAAAATCATGTCACAATTTTCAAAAATGAGTATAAATGTTTTAACTTCAAATAATGTTTTTGAATTGTTAAAATTGATTAAAGATCATAGATTAAGAGATGAGATGATAAATGAGATTGGTAATGATAATGGTGCTTCCTCTTCTAATAAAGAAGAAGATTTGACTCATGAGATTCTTAATAAGAATAAGTCCTATAACATTACAGAAGTCATGACTCAGTTAAAAACAAAATATCAAGTTCAAAGAGATATATCTCTACAAGATCTTCATAAAGAGATTAATAATCTCAGAGAAGAAATAAAATTATTGAAGAACAAGAATTTTGTTCAAGAATCTAGAATTTCTAGATTAGAAGAAATATCTAAAGGGAAAGATATTTCTCAAGAAAATATTGAGGTTGTAAAACCTAGTATGTTTAATGAAACATTTCTATCTACCATTGAGATGGTTATATCTCAAAAATGGTATATAAAGATATCGTTATTGATTGATAATCGTTATACAAAAACATTTACTGCTCTGATTGATAGTGGTGCAGATTTAAATGTTATACAGGAAGGATTAATATCTACTAGATATTTCCATAAAACCAGTCATACTTTATGGCATGCTGGAGGTGATAAACTCCAAATTGATTACAAGCTTCCTAAAGCTTATGCTTGTGTTAATAACAAATGTATTTCTCAAAGTTTTATACTTGGAAAAAATATTACAAACCAGATTATACTTGGTACTCCATTTTTGAATAACATTTATCCCATAAAAAAGATTGATAATAAGAGTATTATTGGTACTTTCAAAAATGATGATATTTTTCTTGAATTTATAATTGAGCCTTTTACTAAAGTTTTACATAATCTTTATGATAATATCAAAGCAAAACAAAGTCAAATTAGTTTTTTAAAAAAAGAGATTAGTGTTGTTACTCTTGATGATCAATTGAAAAATCCTAGATTACAGGATAAAATCAGTCTGTTAAAAAATCAATTTTCATTAGAGATTTGTAATGATCATCCCAATGCTTTCTGGGATAGAAAAAAATATATTATTATTTTACCTTATGAGGATTCTTTTTATGAAAAGAATATTCCAACAAAGGCTAGACCTTGTCAAATGAATTCTGAATATTTTGATTTATGTAAAAAAGAGATTGAATCTTTATTACAAAAAAGACTTATTAGTCATTCTCAATCTCCATGGTCATGTACTACTTTATATGTTAATAAACATTCTGTGATTGAAAGAGGTGTACCAAGATTGGTTATTAATTAAAAACCTCTGAATAAAGTTTTAAAATGGATTAGACATCCAATTCCTAATAAAAAGGATTTACTGGATAGACTTTATGATAGTCTAATATTTTCAAAATTCGATCTTAAGTCAGGATACTGGCAGATACAGATTAATAAATCTGATAGATATAAAACAACATTTAATGTTCCAATAGAACATTATGAAAGGAATGTAATGCCATTTGGATTAAAGAATGCTCCTTCTGAATTTCATAAGATTATGAATGATATTTTTACTCATTATAGTGAGTTTATAATTATTTATATTGATGATACACTTGTTTATTCTAAAAGTATTGAAATACATTTTAAACATTTGCACATTTTTAAAACTCTGATTATTCAGAATGGATTAGTTATATCTAAATTAAAGATGGAATTATTTCAGACTAGGATCAGATTTCTTGGTCAAATTATTGAAAAAGGAAATATTATTCCTATCAATAGAAGCATAGATTTTGCTGATAAATTTCCTATCAGTTACAAAGATTTTTAGGAAGCATTAATTATATTGCTCCTTATTATCATAATCTGGTTAAAGATACAACTATTTTATATAATAGACTTAAGAAAAATCCTAAACCTTGGAGTAATAGTCATACTGAAGCAGTTAAAAAGATTAAATCTAGAGTAAAATCATTACCATGTTTAATGATTAGTAATCGAAATTGGGAAAAAATTATTGAAACAGACGCTTCTGATATAGGATTTGGTGGTATATTAACTCAGAAAAATCCTGATACAAAACAAGTTTATCTTGTTAGATTTCATTCGGGTAAATGGAATGATGCCCAAAAGAATTATGCCACTATTGCTAAAGAAATTCTTTCAATAGTTATATGTGTTTTAAAATTTCAAGATGATTTATATAATAAAAAATTTACCATTGTTACAGATTGCAATGCAGCTAAATTTATGTTTCAAAAAGATTTTAAACATGATGTTTCTAAGCAAATGTTTGCTAGATGACATGCTCATTTAGCCCCATTTGATTTTAATATTGTTTATAAAAAAGGACAAGATAATAATCTTCCTGATTTTCTAACAAGAGAATATTTTAAATGATTTCAGGAATGAGTACTCGAGGAAGAGGAACTCCCTCTCCTTATAGAGGAAGAGGAGGAAGAGGTTATACTTCTAATACTCCTACTGGTGGCAGAGGAAAATCCCCTGAGATCATATCTCAACATGGGAAAAGAAATTGATAAATAAAAATCTTTCACAAGATTTTGAGACCTCTAGTGATATTGAGGCAGAAAGGAGTAATACTCCTACCTTTGAAAAATTATTGGTGATAATGAATCTGACAATATAGGGTATGTCAGGAAAGACTATGAAGAAATCATATTCTTCTAGAAGAAAAAGATTTGAAATGGACTAAAAATCCATGGTTTTTAATGCAAAGATATTTAGACAATGGTTCTAATTTTATGAGGACATATAAGTCTAGAAATTACTATGAAGAAATCCTAATTCAGAGTGGATTGTGTGATTTTACCCATTACTCTGGAGCTCATCCTGAAATTTATAATTTCAGTAAAATTATAATAAAAAAGATAATATCATTAGTAGAATGGGGAATCTCTCCATTAAGGGAAAAAGAGATTGTTAATAACAAGACAAAAGTAGTATTCAAATACAATTATTGAGATTACTGTGATGCATTTATAATGGTTATTAATTATGAAAATGATAAGCATAAACATACTTGGTTTATAAAAATATGCTCTCAAGTTTATAACTATGAGATCCCCCTATTGGTTCATACACTGGTTCAATTATTTTGGTCCTATTCCAAATATTTTACCAGAAATATTAAAAAAAATTTAATAAGGATTGATGTTTCTCCACAATTGATAAAAAAACAAGAGTCTAAACTTTTTATAGAAGGCATAACTTCTTGTTATTTTTTTTACAGAATATTTCATTCCATGGATATTGAAATGGAATCCTGAATTCAGTTATACCAAGACAGAAACTCCTTGTCTATTTAGAACATTCCAAGTAAAATATTGGGATAAATTATTTCAAATAGATCCTGATACTAAGAAACCTTATGGAGAAGAAACATTTTCTTTAATAGAAGAAAAAGTTATTTTATATGAAGAACAATAGAAAGATATTCAGACTACATCCCCCTTTGATTATATATTAAACAAAGCAAAAATGAGATTTGAAAAAATGACAAAAGAGCAGATGATATTAGCTTATATTGAAGAAATGAAAAAGAATTTAGTTTATCAATTTGGGGAAGCTTCAAAATCTGAGTCTATTATATCATAAACAATGCAAGAAGCTTATCAGGATTCTCAAGATCCAAATGATGCATACATAGAAGATATTTTTGATTCTCTTAAAGACACTCTGCTTTAAAAATTACTACCAGATAAGGAAGAATCTTCTTCACAATTAATGAAATCAGGAAAATAATACTACCTGAAATAATGACGTCATGACTTACGACATCAACAGTAAAGCAGCCAGACAGGATACTGTTCATCAACAGTAAAGCAGCCAGACAGGATACTGTTCATCAACAGTAAAGCAGCCAGACAGAATACTGTTCATCAACAGTAAAATCACTATTTACCGTTGACAGTTACAGGAATATTACTGTACACGCCGAAAATTTCAGCTTTTCACTGTACATTCACGCGTTTCTTCTGTTGAGACGCGTTTTCTCGTTGTATAAATATCTTAGAAGCTTTCATTTGTAGGCAGAGATCAGAAAGCCTTCTCTTCTGATTTTAATTGTAGCTCATGTGTTGAGCAACCCCTCCTTTTGTAAATTATTAAAGTGTGCAATAAAAATACTACTTCTACTTGCAGATCATTGTAAGTAATTACTGTTTTTATTTATTTATTATTTTTAATTTATTATTATATTGATGTTTAGCTTTATAGGCTAAATTATTCATGTGTTGATTCATAACTATTAATTATGCTAGCATGGTACTTATATGATTTATGGATAGTATTTATTAATAATAATCCATAAGGTTAGATTAAGATTAACTGGCTTTAAAAAATTGAATTATATTTTAATATGTTACTTCTATCTGTAAGTCTCAGTTGTTATCCATTTAAAAGGTATTTTGATGGGCATGTTTGGAGATTTGTATTTAGATATGATTCAATGATTAGGATGCCGACTAATTCTAATCTGTAAAATAACCTGAATGATTTTTATCAATGGTCCTGTCCCTGAATGGTATCAGGGACAAAAATCTCTTGTTTTGATGATGATGATGATAATAATAATAATAATAATAATAATAGGTATTAAGCATGTATCTAGTAGTAATTATTCCTTAATTTAACTTAGTTGAGGGTATATTGGGTAGTTGATCTTAAATTTTTATTTACTTAGGAGTAATTATTTTAAATTGATGTATCTCATAATAATAATAGGTATTAAGTGTGTACCTAGTAGTAATTATTCCTTAATTAACTTAGAAAGAAAATTTCATGGGTAGCTGTAAGAATACACAGTACAGTAGAACATAAATGATTTTACATGATACGTAAAAAGTATTATCTTATTAAACAACTTAGAGAGGAAATTTCATGGGTAGATGTAAGAATACACAGTACAGTAGAACATAAATGGTTCTACATGATAAGTAAAAAGTATTATCTAAAATAGTTTAATAGTGTTATTATAAATGTTACTATTTATACTTCCTCCGTCTCATCCTTATAATTATGTTTCATTTGTAATCGCTTTTGCCCCTATTACCTATTGTCTTGTGTAGAGCTGTCAGTTTTGGTTGAGCCTAATGGGCCAACCCACCCCACCCCACAAAAACCCACAACACAAAAACCTACAAGTAACCCACCCCATAAATTGCCCGCACCACCGTAACCCGCCCCACTCTAACCTATTAACAAGTGGGTTGTGTTGGGTTGTAGGTTAACTCGCCCTAACCCACTAACCCACCATCAATCCACAATTTTCAATTCACCTCTTACCCCACCCTCACCAACCCTCACCCATCAATATTGATATCAAAATTTTGATATCCCAAAAAATTTTCGATAAATTAAATTTAGTATCGTACAGAATTTTTATCGATATCATTATCGATTTCAATAAATATTGATTAATACCGATATTTTAGCATATCGTTTCACATCAAAAAATTGGCATACAAAAAATATCGATTTACCAACCCAAAAAAATCGAAAAATATCAAAAATCAAAAATCAAATAATATCAAAAAATAAAAAAAATATAAAAAATTAAAAAATCGAAATATTGACCACACCAAACTAGTGGACACAAAAAAAAATCATACTCAAATTTAATGTTTATTATTAGAGATTAAAATATTTGTTGAAGGGTAAAAAAGTAAATGTGAGACGTCATAAATTTATTAAAAAAATTCGGGAAAAAAATTCAAAAAAAAATTAAAAAAAAAATAAAAAGAGAGGTGGGCTGACCTGCCCCACTAATGACCCGCCCCACTTAAGCCCGCTAAAGAGTGGGTTGTGGTAGGTTGTGGCTTAAACTGGCGCACCAACTCATTCTGACAGGTCTAGTATTGTGTAACACATTTTTTAATATAGTAACATTTATTAAAAATATTACATAAAATTGCAATATCTTAAATTTGATCCTTTGACCTATTAAAGGTAATGTCATTCATATACTAACTTAACTAGTCTATCAATCTTAACAATTTTTAAATATTTATTTTATTATACATTTCAAGTTCTTTTTTCCCCCTTTTTTAAAAAGAAATTTATCAGTCCAAGACCTGAAAAATAGATAAACTATCAATTCGAGACCTAAATTCTTTTTTTTATCAATTTGGGGCCTGAAATATGTAAAACTATCAATACAGGGCCTGAATTTATCAAATGTTATCTCCTATTTTATCAATTTATGGCCTAAATTCAAGCCCCGAATTGATAGTTATACATATTTCAAGCCCTGTATTGATAGAAAAAAAACTTAATAGTTTACCCATTTTTCAGGCGTTGAATTGATAAAATTCCTTAACTTTTGTTTTTAGATATTCTAACCGTTATAATAAAATGTTAGTAAATATAATTTAAAATATTTTTTCGTGAATAAAATATTTAATTTTAATTATATATATATATATATATATATATATATATATATATATATATATATATATATATATATATATATATATATATATATATATTTTTTTTTTATTTTTTTTTTTTTTTTTCGGACCTTGAATCGATTCTAGATCCGAAAAATAGGTAAACTATCAATTCAGGGCCTAAATTATATATATATATATATATATATATATATATATATATATATATATATATATATATATATATATATATATATATATATATATATATATATATATATATCAATTCGGGGCCTAAATTATTTTTTCTACCAATTCGGGACTGAAATATATAAAACTATCAATCCAGAGCCTGAATTTATCAAATATTATCTCATATTTTATCAATTTAGAGCCTAAATTCAGGCCCCGAATTGATAGTTATACATATTTCAGGCCCCAAATTAATTGAAAAAATAATTCAGGCCCCGAATTGATAGTTTACCCATTTTTCAGGTTTTGAATTGATAAAACTACTATATATATATATGAGTTTATTAATGTAAGGTACACACTTTAGAGCTGAAATACTCTCAAATACAAAGGGAAAAAAAATTATTCTCCACTGCACAAATTAGCACTAAAGGGACCAAATTACCCTTAATAAATTATATTTTAATTTTTTCTTTCCTCTTGTAATGTTTCCTCCCCCGCATGACCTCACGCAAACTGTTGCCTCTCCTAAGCCCAATCGCCGCCTCTCATCCGCCCAATCACCGCCGTGCATCTCCTCCCGACCACCATCCATAGGAGCATATTCAAGTTTAGCTCATCAAACATCTCCTTCGTGTCCACCAAAACGCTCTCAAAGCTGAACCCATTTCATTAATCTCCCAGATCCAATAAATCAGATCCGCCTCCTACCGACTGCAGCAACCCTTCCCTCACATTTTTCGATGCCTTTTGGCGAACGACGATGGCGACTAAACGAACAAATCCTTCAACTTGTGCCTGAGGGACAGTTATCTTCCCTTCTTCGGTGAGCGGTGTTCGTCGCTGTTCAGCGAGTGATGTTCGTCGCTTCTTTTCCTCCAATCAGGCAATCTATCATCGCAGTGCGAATTCAGCCTTCTCTTGGCGGCGCCGGCGTCTCCTCCGTGCTAAGGAGCATCCGGAGTGTCTTTCGACAGCGGAGGTGGATTACTGGGCTTGTGGTGAGGCTTCTGGTTTGGCTTCCAGTGACTGCGCGCTGTGTTGCCAGTAGCTTCTTCACAGTTCACTCGTCCTCTTCCTCTAACCGATAACCTTACTCATCTCAATCGAAATCAATTGAAATCAAATTCATCCCTGCTCAAGTGCCTATGTCACATTGCAATTGATTTTGCCGTCTGCTGTTCTCTGAAACAAATCAATTGGTATGAGTTTTAATAGTGAACTATTTGTTTGTGCAGCTGCTTCTGTTCTTCATTCATTTTCTCGCGTCTGATTTTGAGTTACTGATGAGCTCCAAGTTAATTTTTGCAGGGCTGAAACGTTTGAGCTTCCTTTCTTTTGTGTTCTTCGTGTGTCTTCTTTTGAATCTCTGTTTTGGAGGGTTTGAAAATTGTTTCTGATAATGTTATTTGTCAATGATTCCTTTGCATTTCTGATTTTTAGATATTTTTCTATTAGTTTGTTAAAGTTTTTGGAATTTTAAGATGAGCTTTGGTGAGGATGAGAATACAACATAGGATAATCGCCACCCGTTTTTATTCCCCATCAACTGTTTGACAAATTGCCCAACTAAAAAAGAACTTGTAACACTCATATATGGTGCTGTGATCTGTATGCGGGTGAAGCTGGGAAAGGCAGGGAGTTTGTAAAGTGGACAGGAAATTGTGCATAGTCTTGTGCACACTGAAAGTTGGGCTATCGACTTATCTTGGGTACTTCATTCTTGCTGCTTCTCTCTCATTTGCCATGGATTGCTGGTTGGATCACCTTTATTTCCCTTATCAATTTATATGAGATAAATTGTTGCCTTTAGAAATATATTTTAATGATGACTAGTGCGTGCATTAAGAGTTGAAATATGTTTGATGGTGAGATTTAACAGTCAATCTGGATGAGATGTGCAAATGTGGTGTGGGAAAAGTGAAATCTTGAAGATGAGAAGTTTCTTCCGACCATTATTCCAATTCATAGCCAAATCAGTAAAATATTAGTAATAAATTATTTTAAAACATCCCAAATAATTGTATATTAATTGAGTCATACGCATAATTTGTCATTGTACGTATTAATTGTCAAATAATTATTGTTTCAAAAATTAATGGTGTTTTTTTTTTAATAATTGTAAGTGTATTTTAGATTAAATATATAATGAATTGCTATGCAGTTTTCAAAATATTAAGAATAAAATTTAAGAAGTGAAATATATTGCATTATGAATACAATTATGACTCATTTCATATGTAATTATTTAAAGTTCAATATGTTTTAATAAAACACAACTATATATGGATTAATATATCATATAAGCTATGACAATGAGAATGTAAACTATATTTGTATTCTCAAGAGTGTTGGTTAGAATTTTTGATGTGGAGTTGAAATACGTGTGTGCAAGAGTACTTATGTCAAGAAATGTGCAAAAATCAATTTTGCATAATTTAATCAATTTTGCACAATTTTGTATGTGGGATTGGAATAAGTGTAAAAGAAGATGTAGGTTAAAAGATGTGTAAAACCATTGTATAAAAATGAAATTTTGCCTAATTTAATCAAATTTGCACAATTTTTTATGTAGAGTCGGGATATGTGTAAAAGACGACTTAGTTTAAGAAATGTGCAAATTCATTGTGTAAAAATCAAATTTGCACAATTTAATAAAAAAATATGCAAACAAATTGTGCAAAACAAAATTTGCCAGACTGCCGCTTGATTTCCGCCTTAACTTAAAATGTGCTAACATAGTGTGCAAAAACAAAATGTGCAAAATAAATTTTTGCAAACAAATTGTGCAAACACATAGGGATATTTATGATATCACAATCATAATTATGTAGTTATGAGTATTAGTATTTTAAGTCATGTAGTTTATAGCAATTATGTATCATTTTATGTATCTAATAGTAAGTGACCCTATATATATATATATATATATATATATATATATATATATATATATATATATATATATATATATATATATATATATATATATATATATATATATCGTTTTGATATATAATTTATTAATTAATATTCATCTTATTAATTACTCCCTCTGTCCCATTGAAATGTACGCGTTTTTCCATTTTGGTCCGTTCCAATACAAAGTGTGCATTTCTCTTTTTGGCAAAGAGGATTCACACATATTAATTATTTCTCTCTCTATGGACCCACATGTCATACTAATACACATACTCACTTTACATTAATATATTATTTATCTAACCTCATTCCACATTAAAATATTATACTCCTTAATCAACGTGCAAAAAGCAAACGCGTACGTTATAACGGGACGGAGGGAGTATTAATGTTATGTTATATATATATAGGGTCACTTACTATTTGATACATAAAATAATATATAATTGCTATAAACTATATAAATATATATATATATATATCGTTTTGATATATAATTTATTAATTAATATTCATCTTATAAATATAGATTATTAACTATTTTAAAATGTTATGTAAATAAATTATGTACGTAGAAGTGTTACTTAAAAATGTTTCTTATGTAAAAGTATTTATTATAGTGTTACTTTTGTAAAAATGTTACATATCATAATAATTTAAAAAGTGTTACCATTTTTTGTTAAATAAATTCAAAGTGTTACCATTTTGTGTTAAATAAATGTTACATGTTATTTAATCCTACTTATGTTGTAGTACAAATGGAATGGAAGAGTTGAGGGTGGAGAAAGCCATGGCCAAGTACCCCAAGGCTGAGAGAATCAAGATTATGTTTCTGTTAGAATGACTTTTAGATGAAGTGGTCATTTAACATGGTATCAGAGTCATGCCCTAGTAAATGTTCAGGGTAGCGTGAGGGGGAGTATTAGATTGACTCGTTTATGTAAAACAATTCACCTCTCCATCAACTTAAACTTTTAGATGAGGTGATCATTTAACAGTTTTGATTCATGGAGGTGTTTGTGTTCATAGTTGTGCATTAATATGAGGCCAACTGAAGAGCTATTGTGATGGATGATTAGGTTTCCTTCTAAGAAATTTTGGAAAAAGGATACATCATATATGTAGTGTACGTAGTATGACATTCTATGAGATAATTGATTAACCTTACTATTGATCTGTGAATAAACTTGAAAATTTGAGAACTCACACTTGCCAAATTTTGGGATACATTTTAAACGTTCACGGTATTTTCCCCTGCAAGATTCATAATCTCAAATGAGAGTATTGTGAAAGTTTGGCTTCATTATGATGTAATTTTAACATTTTGGGATTTTAGTTTTGAATATACATTCAAAGAAATTAAGCACTATTATATGATTTTTGTTGGAACTTTGTTGTTAAAAAATAAATTAGCGTAATTTTTCTTTTTGTTGGGTGGATGAATCTTGAGCAATTTACGTATCTATATTTCTGTCAATCTGGTAATATTCGGCGCTACAACCGAATAGATCGGTATTTTTGAGATAGTGTTCGAGCACTACAACTAAAAAATTTGTAGTGTTTTGATAATGATCTTGCGCTATAACCGAACAAAGCAAATTTATTTCGTTTATTTAACCGAATATATTCTGATCATATAATTGTACGTGTTTAATGTATAGTATTTAATTTAGTCTTATTAATTAAAGATATAATCTAACTATTTTATGAGGCATGTTTAATAGTTATGGGTACGAAAAGTTGGAATATAAACATTATACATAAGAGTAAATATTTGTGTATATAGAAGATTAATTTTTTTGTCATAAAGATAGGTGAAACAGTTCACAATAATTAGATAATGACACATGTCATTCAACTGAAAAATAATACTATATATGAGATGAAACATCTATTTAGAATACGTGATCACATATATACCTTCATAAAAGCGTTCCATATAATAATATATTAATATCATATAATAATATATTAATATAAACATCCATCTAGTAAAGTACTCATTTAAGAATAAATTAAAAATGTGGTGGCAAATACTACTATTCAATTAATTTATCTAGCTGCATCTTGGCACTACACCAACACCTCTTATATTTACAATTCAATCAAGCTGAATATAAAAATATGGGAAAAAATATTTAAAATAATAATCATATATTTGATGAAGTAATTAGGTACGGCAAGAAACGGGTTCCCTGTTTCGGCGACAATTCAAATCGAAACCCCAAATTCCCCTATTCGAACCGGCGGTTCCGATTAAAACATGCAACTCTACTTCCACCTGACCACCCTAAAAACATGCTCTTCCCTGGTAAACTCATCCACTTTGACAACCCACCTGCTCCTCTTCCCCACTCCATTCACATATTTCTTGTTACTTCTACTTCTGCCCACCAGCAAGCCCTCTCCAATAGGGAGAAAACGTACATCATCAAGATCAAATCTCAACCGTTGAAAATTAGCATTGTACCCTAACACCATTCCTTTCCCACTTCTCAGTATTCCCTCCCAGTTACTAAGCCTACAATCAACCACTAAGCAATCTGCTTCTCTGTACTCACTTTTCACCAGGTTCTCTGCTTTTCCCACTACAAACTTCACATCGCCGGCAAATTCCCGCAGTGTTTGCTTCGACAGTTCCACTTCTGGGGGCCCGCCCACGACGCACACCACTTCACCGCCTGTCTGGTGGGCAGCCGCTACCAGGGCCACGGCGGTGAAGTCTGCTGCACCGGAACATGCAACCACCATCAACCGAGCATTAGTTCCGGCTACCAGGGCTGAGATGAACTCCGTTGTGTCTGGCTCCTTTGCTCTCTTTCCCTGTAACAAATATATTACCCTCTCATTCTCCTCCTCAAACAGGTTCTTCCTTTGGGAAAATATAAAAATTCATAATGACTAATTTCAAATTTAGTTTTTTTTTTTCAATTCTCAATTTTATTCATTTTTTGTCCGATTTTGATACTTTTGGTCCAAATTCGATCCTTTTTATCAAATTTAGTCTTTTATTTTTTTTCAAAATTTTGGACTAAAATTAGACAAATTCTGATTTGGACAAAATTTAGACAAAAAAAATAAAATTAAATTTGATAAAATACTAGATTTAGAATGAAACAAAAAACGATTAAAATTAAAAATTGCAAACAAAAAAAATTAAAATTGTAATCAGTCATACTTGAATGACGAATTTTGATATTTTCTCGAATTTTGTATATCACTTTTGTGTATTGCCTCATATCACTAAACTCTAAATGAGTGAAACAAAACATATTATCCTATATTACGGTGGCATAGAAGATGATATACTAAAATGTTACGAAATATCCCAAATGTTACAAGTATAACATAAATATGGAAATTTGCTCTAATACTTACCATTTTAACTGCTTTAAGATAAGCATTGGTAGCATTTTCTGCAGACCACCCAGCCATGTTTCTCTTTATAAGAAGTCTTGTTGTAAGCTAGGTTATGCAATTGAGTTGGGTTCAATTGCTGTGTAATAAATAGGGTAGAAGAAGATCAGAAAAGGACAAACACATTGTCTAAACCCAGCTCCTACTGTACATACATATATCTCTTAGATGCAAATTTTGGATTTTTCCGAAGTTAATTTCTAGATGATCAAATTCAAAGATTAATACGTGTTTTGATTAATATTTTACTATATATGGATTGCAGATTCTATTATTATAATTGACTCTGATGAACGTCTACGTAATTATATCCATATACCACAAATACAAACAACTGCAATACTTTTCTTGGTGTTGTATCTTAAATTATATTTAAATTACATATGGTGACAGTATTGTTTTCAGCAACAATTAAGTATATTATTTGGGGAAAAATTAATGTATGTGTAACTATAAAACACACGCATAATACGCGCTATTCTTGATAGAGCTAGAGATGTCCATAATATGACAAATTTACCCTAGAGAGTGAATGAAAAGGAGCTCAAATTTTAATTGTCCAATAAGAATTAAATAAATAAAGAAAGGTAAATATTCCTTGTAGAGTTGGTCTCTTGTGTTTCCATTTGCACAAGGTATATAAGAGTATAACATTTTAATTAATAAGGGTATAATTTTTTTTGAAAAAATCGGTAGAATATGAATAGTATAAATATTTAATTAATTTTTCCTCTTCAGAAAATAAAGAGTGCACGTTCTTATACTATAAAAAGTATATCATTTAATAAAATGTATAACTTTCAAAAAGTGTGGGATTTAGAGGCATGGTGTCCTTGAGGACACGCAAGCTTTCCTTGTATGTACACCCTAGTGACTTATGTCTAATTTATTACTATGATTAGTTATTACTTTTGTGGTGTAAATAATTAATATTAATTTTTAGGGTATATAATATAACTTTATACTCTTCATCTGGTTCATGGCCGGTTTCATTTTACCTTTATTATGGTTCATCGCATATGAAAGTTAAAATTATAATTTTCTTTCAATTCATAAGTGAGAAATATGAACTTAAAAGTTTTCATATGAGATGAGCTTTAAAAAAAAGAGATACTTTCATGTAAACCTGTGTAGGTGTCCACTTTTGTAAAATATTGTTATTTAGAATGTCAAGCTTTAATTTAGATGGACAGGATTCTCTATTTTAAGGTGGTGTTCCACTTCATGTTTAATAATATATATATATTTTTTATTAAAATGCTATATATCTTATAAAATATCATTAAATACTTACATACTTAATGACAATTTAGAGAATGATTGTAACCCATGACATTACATGTATCTAACAAATTGAATAATAGATGAAATAGCTAGGGAAATGGAAATATATGATCTCATTTGCTTTTTAGAGTGCTGATTGTTACTTTTCTCAGAAGAGTTGCAGTTTATCGTATTTATCATACATAAGAGTACATTACTCTTTACCACATTATACAGAAAAACAAAGAAATGAAAACATATCGTGAACTATTAAAAGTTAATTTAACAGTTAACACTAAGAAAAAAAAAGTATTTTTTAGCAATAAAATTTACGAACGTAATTCAATCCATTGGTAATTACCAATAGAATAACAACCAAAATGACATTTTTTTATTAGCAATGGAATGCCAATAAATTTATTCTCTATTTTATCAATAGATTTCAATCCTTTGGTAATTACCAACGGATTACCAAGGAAATCTTTATATAAATTACCAGCTGGAATTTTTTAGCAATGAATTACCAATGGAATTATTCACCAACGGAATTAATTTTTCGTTGCTAAAAATTTACCAACCACCACTTTACCAACGGATTCCGTTGCTAATCCGTTGGTAAACCAATTTAATAATGAAATTAAGGCTTTCATCAACAGAATATTCCGTTTGTAAAAAATAATTTTTTATAGTGTAAAATCTAGATACCTTTAGTACCTTTATTAATTAAAGTTTATACCATTTAAAATAAAATATTGTCGATCTAACCTAAGTTACTCATTTTAGTGAGTAATCCAGTAGTAAGGTGAGTTAGCCCACCAGAATAAATATTTGTTACTCTACTATCATTTCATTAATAGTGATTTGATTTCCAATAAATTGGGAACCATTCTTCATAATTTTGAAAGGATACCCTTTGATTCCATTAAACTTTTATTTCAATTCCATTTTCCATTCTCCTCCAAAAACCAAACATCCCCTTTTATCTTCACAACATCACATTGTTACAAATATACTATCACTTTCTTTTTACATATTTTTAACAGTATTCACATTATATACTTAAAAAGTAATTTTTCCTAATTTACATGTCTAACGTATGCAATATAATACGAGAGATCAAAGGGTGGAGATGTAAGCGAATCAAACCGTTCGTGAACTATTTGAGTCTCGGTTCGATAAAGTGTTCGTTCGAGCTCATTCGTTAACCTTAACGAGTCAAACCAAACTTGAATTTTGAGCTCGTCTATCAAACCAAACTCAAACCCAAAGGTGTTCGACTCGAAAGCTCGCAAATATATCCGTTAACGGACTCGTTAATGGCTCACAAACACGTTCGTAAATTTTATAATTATTTTTTAGTATTATATATTTATTAATATTCAATAATTAAATATTTTATACTAAACCTCACAAAAAATAAATAAATATTTAAATAATTTTTTAATGTTTATTATTATATTGTGTTAGTTTGGTATTTATAATTATAAATAACATTATATGTTTATAAACGAAATATTTTTTTAATATTTACGAACAAAAATATTTAAATGTTCATGAACAAGTTTACTTTATGTGTCCGTGAACACGTTTCCGAGTCTTACCAAACAGTTTGAGTTCGAGCTCGAGTTCGATATTTTTTTTATTGACGAGTTCGAGCTCGGGCTCGAGTTCGATAATTCCTTAACATACGATACTCAAACCCAGTAGTATTCGGCTTGACTCAATTCGATTACATCACTACCAAAGGGGTACCATTGGTGGCCATTTATGAAAGGCACGGGATGTTTAGTGACACATTGATGTAACATCTCCTGTAACATCTGCTTATAGAATGACACGTGTCGTGATGGAGAAATCCCATCTCCTTTAACATCTGCTTATAGTATGACACGTGTCGTGATGGAGAAATCCAATCCCTTGCCCCAAGGGTTGACTGATTGACTTATGGTATAGTTTTCCTTCTCTCTCTTACGTGTCACTCATCCAACAGAGTGGCACAATAGATATCACACCAAAATGGCACAGAAGATCCAAACCTTTTAAGAAAAGGGCTAAGTTATTATTATATGAAACAACATAAATTTTATCTTTGAATTGATATGCATGGTATTAATCATATATATATATATATATATATATATATATATATATATATATATATATATTCCAAATAAAATTAATTGATTGGTCTTAATCATTCACCATCACAAACAATTGAACAAAAGATCAAGACGTACATGATCTTTTGGTACATAAAAGTACATTGCTATATATATATAAATAACAATTATTATTTTCATAAAAATGACCTTAGAGATTATTACAATTAATTTAAAATTAAAGATTGGATTTGATTTTGTGAACAAAGCTACCTACCCCATGTATGATGATTTGATTGGGTTGCTGTCTGCTGTCAGGGTTAATAGACAAATAAATTATAGTGATATTGTTTATTATTGGCTTTTCTAGTGTATTCATTTTCTTAGAAATTGAATGTCAGGAGCAGCAAGGGCAAGAAAGGTTTAGAATGGACAAGTTATGGTGCAAGAATATCAGTTATTGTAGAAACATGAGAGCATGGGTTCAATCTCATGAATCTCCCTTTGGATACACCTCTTCATTTTCCTGTTCATGTTCATGTATCCCTCTCAGAGCTTTCATGTGAGCCTTCCATTCCTGAGTATTGTCCCCATTCCTTGTCTACTACCTCTTGCCCATTCTAATTTACTACTAATAATTAATAAATACATAATATATATATAAAAGATATTGTAGTGAAGGAAATGAATATCTTCTAAATTGAAATCATGTGGAAATTTAACGAGTTAATTGAGAGCTCGACTAGGCTCGATTCGATTAGGCACAAGTTCGGTTCGATTCGTGACTACTCGAGTTCGAGTTAGAACTCACCTTATACCTTGTTTGGTTAACAAGTCGAGTCGAGCTCAACTTGATAAGACACAATATTTTAATAATATTTATAATCCTTAATAATAATAATAATAATAATAAATACTAGTATTTAATTATAATTTTATATAATAATATATTAATTATTAAATTAAATCATAAATATAAAAATCACTTCGATAAGCTCGACTTGCATTGCTTAACGAGCCTAATCGACCTCGAGTTCAAGTTCGCTTGAATAATTTTCGAGTCGAGTCGAGCTCGTTCTTATGCTCGTTTACTTGTTCAACTGAACTCGAGTTTGGTCTCGAAACTTCTCAACTCGAATAACATGTCTACTGAAATGTAATACTCCATTCATTTCAAAAACAAGTTCGCACTTAATGTACATATACATATTAAGATAATTGGCCTTGTATTTCACATGCACGTCGTATTAAGTGATGTCTTTTTTACTATATTTTTTATTATCTAAATCTTATTTTTTAACGTAATAATTAATAATTTATGTGAATTTTATATTTAATCTATAAATTTATTTACTACAATAAAACTTTTTTATGTAAAAGTAACTTTAAAAAAAATAAAGAGTATAAGAAATACGCTTTTCACGTGGATGGTGAATGAGCGTCTCATTTGTTAAAAGAAAAATATAAATAATGAAATTAATTAAAAATAAATAAGGAAAAAATAAAAAAATATATTTAAAAATAAAAAAATGAGAAAATTACATGTCACTTTAAAGAGCTCTAAAGACGACACGTAGGCAAAAATGAGAAAATTAAACGTCACTTTAAAGAGATTTAGAGATGACACGTAGACAGAAAAAAATTCTGCTATAATATACTTAAAATATCATCACGTGTGGCTAAATAATATACTAAAAGTCAAAGAATTATAATAACTATGGTATGTGTGGGTATCTTAATATCTTAGATGATCTCTAAAATTAAATTTTATTATTGATTTTTAGTGAGACATTTTAAATGTCACAATTAAGTCTTTTAAATTTGTTACATTGGCCACATAAAAATATTGTGTCATAATTTAGCTACACATCTCATGTGTGTGCATTTTATGTGTGGGTATTGGTTAAATTTCTTGTAGTGTTTGTATTTATATACATATTTGTGTGTCAAAAATATAAGTATTAAATAATTTATGTATGAGAGTGTAATGTCTGAATATGTATAAATATTATAGAGTTAATCTATTATAACTCATTTGTACACTAACCATATGTATCCATATTTAAAAATGGATCACATATATAACTGAAAAATATCCAATGGGTCATCTCTTCATCTCTTAGGTTACACACGTCCCCTTCTCTGTTTTCTCCCTAAAGCCGCTCTGCCTCTTTCCACCTCACCTCCGTCTGCGATCTCCTACACTTTCTCTTCGCACACTCATGATGCTCCACTTTCGCCGCCTCTCCTCCCCTCTGCTTTACCTCTGCACTCACGATGCTCCACCTCTGCCACCTACAGAATCGAAATCTGCGTTTCACCATGCGTCGTCCATCATTTCATTCCTTTCTCAGTACAATTTCACCCCTCTTCGGTTGTTCATCTCTCATGGATTTCAAGTATCATCAAGATCTGATATAGCGTAGCGTTGACCAGGTCTACATCCAACCATTTTAGATCTACATCATCCAGATTTATGTCACTACAACATAAGTGATATTAAGTAACAACTTAGAGTAACACTTTTATTTTAATTAACACAAATCAGTAACACTTTCAAAGTTATCATTATATGTAACACATCCGTAACACTTTTTATATTGATAACATATACGAGTAACACTTTTCTAATATGTAACACATGTATATAACACTTTTAAATAAGTTACACTTCTCATGTAACACTTATACTTAAGTAACACAATTATGTAATATTTTTATATAGGTAACAATTTTATATAACACTATTACACTTTTCACACAAATGAAATATTTATATATGTTACACTTTAATTAGTTTTTTTTGCATATAAGTAAATATCTACATATAAAAATTATAATTATTATGTTATATTATATTTAATAAATAATATGCATAAAATAAAAATATTTTTACACTCCATGCAGTATTTTGTTTGTATAAAAAAATTTATATTTCTTTATTTGATTTATTTGAAATAAATTTTATATTGATTTAAAATAAGTATAAATGAAAATTTATAAAGAAGATAAATTAATTTCAAAAGATATATTAAAAGGAATGAAATAGCTATGAAAATAGTAGTATATACATAAACAGTGCAGTTTAATAGTGCCTTATTTGGTTGATAATATGGAAGTATAATCTTTAATTGATTTAATTTAGCTTACTTAGAAATGAGATCAATTTCATATTTTTTTTCAATTTTTTACATATAAATAATAGTTTTATATTTACGATTTAATACCTAAGTGTATGCTCTTATTATTATTAAAATAAATTAAAAGAGAAAAAATATATATAAAGAAATATATATATATATATATATATATATATATATATATATATATATATATATATATATATATATATATATATATATATATATATATATATCTTACAATCTGATTTCATTGGGAATGATTGTTAAATAACGAAAAGTTTATTAGATTCCAAAAAATAAATTACATAATACAATTCAAAAGCACAAAAGTACAATATATCCAAAAAAAAATTAACACCTAACTGTTTCTAAGGCTAAGTTCTATCTACAAACATCAACCAACCTTGAAATGACCAAAAACTACAATAAAGTGATTGAAGAAAAATAAATTTTAGTTTGTGACTTTCAAGGATAGAGGCAGAATGTTGGATGTCACCTTCAAGCATGGCAATCCATCCTTGCACATTCTCACACCTTTGCAAATCCATGAAATATAGGTTGTCAAAGTACAACTTACATCATATATTATAATCTGAACATGGTAAAAGCTATCAATAAAACAACATGAGTTGAGAATGCCACATCATTATAAGCAACAATTATCATCTGCAAACCACAACATATAAACCTTAATTCTTAAAACACAATTAATCTAAGAATAAACCCATGTAAATTTACTTCTTAATCACAACTAATCATGCAAATGAAGGAATTATAACCTCATGAAGACCAAATTTCTCTAGATAATGCTTCTGCATAGTTGAGCTAAAGAAGAGGGCAGAATTGTAGATGAGATCTGATGAATGCTTCGTCAGATTTAGCAGCAAAAAATAACAACCCCACCACACTGCCCGAATGATCAAAAGAATAACGTAAATCATAAGTATAGCAATTAAAAAACCCCAGAATAAAACAAGAGAAATTCAATAAAATTAAATCGAAAAGTGAAACATTTTCCTTTGGAAGTTCAAGTAAACTTTAGGGTAGAAACTGATGGACCAAGAAACAAACGCAATCCGTCCCAAGACATATTATAAAACCTCTAGATGAACTGAATTCCAGGACGACATCAATCTTATCCAATCTTACTCTCTTCAGATTTATAGTGTTTCTCAGAATTGGGCATCATTCAAAAGGAAGAGTGTAAAGTGTAGAACATTGTTGCTTGATGTCACCTTGATGTGCATAGTGTACCATGACAACCGCATAATACTTTCATTTATGCGCTCATCATATTCATCTTATTTAGCCTCTGCAACCTCTCCCTCACAGCCCTGAAACAATATGAAATGTTGAACACTGAGTTAAACAATAGTTCAGAGATGTATGGTCACATCACATGCATTATATTAAATTGCTTATCGCAAGAATATAGTGATTTCTATGCAGACCATTACTAATTCAATCAATTAATACCTATGTAAGAGACAAGCAATGTAAATTACAATAGAGTGAGCAAATAAACTATATGTGGCATGAGTCCTCTGTTAATGCAGAACATTGCAGGACAGAGCTGGAATCAGACATCCATCTGGCTCTCCATACGGCGGGGCTGCTCAGTAACCGTAACCTGACATAACAGGTGCCATCAGAGGCGGATCCAATGAAGGTACATGGTGGTACAACTGTACCCCCAAAATGAAAAATAAGTTCTATATATATATATATATATATATATATATATATATATATCATGTAATGACATATATATTCTAATGGTTTAGTGGTTATGGACCGCCTTTTAGGCAGATATGGTCATAGGTTCGAGTCCTATTAATTCCATTTATATTTTTGTCCTTTTATTTATTATTTTTATAATTTAATTTATGTTTTTATTCATTTATTTTAATCATTTTCTTTATATATTTTTATTATTATTTTGTACTTAATTTTCTTCATTTGTTTGTTACCTAAATAATTAATTGCAACATAAATTTAAATTCAATTTGTTATAAATTCATGACAATAATGTCTTAAACTGCTTCATCATTAAAAAACATTAGACGGTAACAATAATAATTGAAATTTTTTTATTTTATTAAATAAATAGTACTCCCTCCATCCAATGTCAATCTATCTATTTTATCATTTTGGGTCGTTCATCCTTAATCTATCTATTTTTCTTTTTGGACTGTGGGACCCACACCCACAACTAATACAAATAAAATATGAGGCTCACACCCTCCACTAATACAACTACCTACTACATATAAAATAATAATACTCCTTAATCCACGTGCAAAAACTAAATGGATACATTGAGGATAGACTGACAGAGTAATATTTTTATAATTACACGCCGTACCCCCAAATTATTTTTCCTGGATCCGCCCGTGTATATGTATTATCTCAACATCAACCTTTTGAGAATGAGATGTAAAATATATATATACACCATCACCATCATACCTGAATTGTCCTTTGGATTCCTAGCCACAACTGGTTCAGGCTCTTTTATCTCAACAAAACAATCCGACATAAAAAAATGTCTTAGCCACTGAAGTTGCATGCTCCAAGCAACATCTAACCACCTATATCAACAAAACAAGCAATATGCATACCACCATATATTATGCCCATAATGTCCAAACAGGTGCAAGACATAAAAACAGACGCATAACGAAATGTTCAGGTGAGAGTAGAGCAACAGAAGATAAATTTCCATTGGCAAACTTTCCAACACCATAAAATGATGAGACCATCTTGAACTTGCAGCCTCATTCCTCACCTTTTAGTTATGTAATCAAACAAACATCAAATTTTCTTCTCTAACTCAGCACCCCATCCCATGCCATCTTGGTTAATTTCCAAAAATATTACTATAAATCAAGAAGAATATAATAAACCAAGGGGATTGGCAATGCGATCAGTATTCCAAAGATGACCTTGAAACATTAATTAATTCAAGTTAATTACTTGACCATATATTAATTCAAGTTATCTTAATCTCACCCTGTCAGCCTTTTCATTTATTATACTCTACAACCCTTAAAAAACCTTGTATCTTATCTCCAACACCAACTAATTTTTAATAAAATGATATTCATGTTTGAATCGGGAGAAAGCTACTTTCACCTAAGCTAAACATAGCAATTCCAAGATCAGCATCTGAGAGAATTTTGATGGATCCATCTAATGAAATATCAAATATTTTTTATTATTTTGTTACTCTTTTTATATCAATAACATGAATCACATAAAACAAACGACCCTAAGTTATAAAGAACCTAAAGGATTTGAAATAGTCAACATTTCTTTTGCTAAATAATACAACAAAATATGCTAGAGACCATCACAAGTTTTTAAACTCCATAGAATTCAAGATTTTATTTATAACATATTAAAATAAGATAGAAACATGGACCAAGGGCTCTGTAAGACTGCATGCTGAAAAATATGCTTTTGAAGCACAATTACATAAGAAAATGAATAAGGGACTCATGTGCGTAGATCCTTCCGATGAAACCCGTGCCCTTGAAAATCACAAATGGACACCTAAAAATTTACTGCCTCTTTGAAATATGTAAGCTTGAATAAGGAGATTAATCTAATTTTTTTTATGTAGGCTGATATTGGCCTTGCTCCCTTTTACTGATATTCATTACAAATATTAGTTCCTCCCTTTTATTGATATTGGCCTTACTCTGTAAATTATGGAACATTAGGAGAACCCAAAAATACATAAAGCTAAAATACTATACAAACACAACTTAATAGCATGAGCTTCAAACCACACCAATAGATTATCAAAAGCTAGACTGTCTTTTCTTTACATAGAGTTATGTTTCTCTTTCTAAAAATTTTAAAGGACAATTTCTGTATTTTTTTTCTTGCACTTTAAACTACCCTCTCTATAGGAAATCACACGTTTCGTGGAAAAAAAAGAAGAAAAAGGCACGGCAATGAACATATCAATTATTATGTAAAGATAAGTAAATTGTTCATTTAATGCATTCAATAAATAGCATATGATCAACTTAGTCACAACAACTTATGACAACAAAACAAATATAGTCATCAGATTTATGTATAACAATTTAAGATGGAGCCATGGACAGGGGAATCCATACATTCTTTTGTTTGTATGCTTTAAGAGATAACCATCCCTTATAATTTCCGTCTGATTATTTATTGTGGAACAAGGCCAGCCCTCTATCTGGATATGTATTGTCTCAAAGATGGCTGTTTACATTAAAAAGATGGAGTTAGACTCTTACTTATCATCCCAAATTCACACTTAATAGTTATTAAATATGGAAGGCTAAAAGAAATCTAATTGTTACAATTATCTCGTTTAGATAAATAGTTAAAAGAACACTGTTCAGAACCTGCTGACAGCCTCTTCACTGCAATTTCTTTCCTATTTGCTAGACATCCCTATAGATAATAGTAATCACATGTAAGATTCAATGATGCCAAAGTAGTGGGCGTAGGAAATTAGCTAAATATATACTGTACCTTGTGGACATGACCGAAGCTATCCTTTCCAATAAGATTGCTTTCGTCAAACTGATTTGTTGCATTTGCTAACGTCCCAAAAGTGAATAATGGTAGATCTTCATTATCAACATTCTCAGCTTCATCTTTTAAGACAACTGCAATTGAATCCAATGAAATCTTTTTCCCTACTTCAACAACCTCTGCACTGTTTCCTATCTTCTTTCAGTTACAAGAGAATATACATACTATAATTTCTTTTCTTTCATGTACTACTCTCACCTTTTCTCTTTACCAACCAACACTAACCAATAAAGATTACAATGGACACTGAAACCATGCCAGCTACTAGAGTTATAATATATAACTTTTTATCTTCATTATCATCTGAAATAAAGAAGAAAAAAAGATAATTCATTTTTTTTAAAAAAACCCATGGTAATGAAAGTTATGTACTTGAGGAGTATATTAAGATCATCCGCAGAAACTTTAGATGATCATTGAAATAAGTACTAGATTATAAATCCTTGCTAACTATTTGCTATCATAGATTTGAAACTCATATATAAATCTTAAATATTTATTAGCTAATAACAGTAAATAATTAATTTTCTCTGTTTTTGGTGGGGAAGAAACATAGATACTAACTCGCAAATAAACTCTTATAAGCAAGGTAATGCGACATAGATACCAATTCGCAAATACATATCCAATCAAAGATTCATAAACACCACTACTATGTCTTGTCTATTGAACATTGGATATACAACCTTACCTAGCTTGAATTCAAATTCAAAATCCATGCCATTGCAATAGCCACACCCCATCCCTCATGGAATAATACAGATTCTAGTACACATCCAACATAAATTAAGGGCTTCAAGGCATTAACTTAACCAAAAATTATCATCAACAACACAAGGCAATATGACAAAAATGTAGATACCACCAACTAAAAGCAAAAACAAAGGAACAATTAATAGCACCTTCAAGAAGCGAACAAGAAGATCTCCCTTGCTTTTGCTTTGCCTTTCACTCCTGCTGCACTTTCTCTTACATTGTTATCAAAACCATCCCTGTTGCAACCCAACCAGGTTCCACCACCCTCAATGTGGTGCCAGAGTATGCCTACACATTCACACAATTACTCTCCATTTTTAGAGATGCCCCAATTATTGTTACTAAATTACTATATATAAGGATGGAGATGACCCTTTTTGAGAGAGAGAGAGAGACGGGGGACGGGAGAGGGTCCTTTTTCACATGAAAATCACATGGGCGTGGGAGGAGCAGAGCAGGTGGGAATGGGAAAGTTGATAAACAACGATGCAGAAAGAAGAAACAAACACGAGATATTTGAATCATATTATGCAGATGCAGATGGAAACTCACGATGGGAGGACACGCTGCTGGAGTGCCCGGTTCGTTCCATGCTCGTCTCTTGGACTCTGCAATGGCTTTCGAGAGAGAATTGGGGATTTTCTTGAATGCAAGAGCAGAAGAGAATTGGGGGAAAGTAAATGCATAGATACGTTTTCTTGATGTCACTGGCTATTAACACCACCAATTCCAATATACACACACCGATGACTAAATACACCTTAAATTAATTCTTTCAATTTTAATTTTCCACTTTATACACCCCATGAAATACAATTTTACCTTTCTTACTAAATATTCACTTTATAACCCTCTACGGTCAACCCAACCTTGTTGCTTCTTCTTCATATAATCCCTTATCCGTTGCAGCACCCAGGTTTCACCACCGTCGTAACTGACTGGCCTAGCTTCATGATCACCAATTTAATTGATTTCATGAAGGCTTGGGCGTTTGTCGTTGGAGAGAGACACATTATTTATATATATATATATATATATATATATATATATATATATATATATATATATATATATATATATATATATATATATATATAGTTTGGGAAACAAAATTTGGAAGCCAGAAGTGCAAAGCATTCCTCACCCAAATCCTTCAATTTTTTTTCTTCAGCTTTCTACTCTAAATTATACTAAGAGTATTCGATTGCATAAATCAGAGAAGAGTGCTGAATTTTCAATCATTTAAACATAGGGGGAATTAAGAAAAGAAGGATGGGCCATGGTTCTTCTGAAAAGGCAGGATGAAAGATGAGGCTAAAGCAGAAATGGAGGCATCCACAAGTGGTACCTTCTGTTTCTGAAGCCACCTGCATTCGAGTTGCGCAGATTCTTGAGCAGTTTCAGATATCTGACGATGAAGTATACAAATTTGATATATATATGTATGGTTAAACTTATCTTTTTATATAGGGATAACTTAGTCTATATTTTTATTGGGGTGTGTAGAGTGGAACTGGGGTGTTAATAGCCGGGCCAATTTCATTTTTTAATAGGTTCCGCCAAAATCAATGTGGAGGGAATTGTAAAGTAAAATATCTTACAATAAGAGTTTTTTTAAATATACCTTATTTTTATTAATTACTATTTTACGTGTATCTATTAGATAAAGTGATATTATTAATTTGTTATTAATGTATTTTTTAATAAATAAATCAATTAGTTTAAATTAAAAATAATGCATGAATAATGATAAAAAATTGAAATTAAAATTCCATATATATAAACAAAACTTTTCAAACTAATAGTAATTAAATTATTTTTCATGACATATATTTATTCAGTAATGACATTAAAATATATACTATGTTATGTACATTTTATATCAAATTAAATTATGTATGAGACACCCTCTAGTGAGACGGGTTTTTATGAGATAGATTGTGAGACGGATCGATCAATTACTAAAGTATGTTTTATTTATAATTAAAGTATGTTAATAATGGATCATATTATAACACTCTAAAATTATTTTTTAATGCATAATCCAATACACCCTCCGTCCCATTTCAATGTTTACATTTGTTTTTTGCACGTTGATTAAGGAGTATAGTATTTTAATAGATAGTGGGTGGAAATATATAATATTTAATGTAAAGTGGGTAGGTGTATTAGTTTAGGATGTGGGGACCATGGTGATATATTAATTGTTTTAGGTGGGTCCCATATTCCAAAAACTGAAACGTAAACATTGAAATGAGACACCCAAAATAAAAATATGTAAACATTTAAATGGGACGGAGGGAGTGTACTTTAACAACCATTAAGTATATTTTATATACTCCTATATAATAGACATACTTTAATACGCCTCACATATCGTCTCACGTAAGTAGCGAGCATTTAATAATATATGAGTTAATTACCACAAAAATCCCCACCTTTACTTTGATTTAAAATTAGTCTAAACTTTTAACATTTTACAAAAAAGTACATCACTTTAGAAGTCATTTGCAATTTGAACCACCGGGCAACTAAAGTTAACTCAGACTGGAACATCACTCGATTGGGTCATGGTGACGTCGTGAATATTGACTGTTCACGATCTCAAAACGCGGAGCTCCAACAACGGCGAGGCTAATATCGGGAGCCATTACAGCACCAACAACAACGGCAACTCTGTTAGCAATAGTACATCGAAGAAGAAGAAAGGGAGCAAACAACTGTCAGTTGAAGCCACGTTGGATGAAGCATAATTTTTTTTCCTTTTTTTCTTTCCCGCATCAGATTTTGGGCAGTCAACATCAGTCAAAATCTGACCGGTGGTTAAATTTACAAATGACTTCTAAAGTGATGTACTTTTTTTGTAAAATATTAAAAGTTTATATTAATTTGAAATCAAAGTAGAGGTGGTTACTCTTGGTATAATTAACTCTTAATATTATATATATATATATATATATATATATATATATATATATATATATATATATATATATATATATATATATATATATATATATATATATATATATATATATATATATATATATATATATATATATATTCTTTTTCTTTTTTGCATGGTAAATGTTGTATACTTAAATTGTGATATTTTTCTCAGCCATAATAACGATCATCTACTCCTAAAAATAATTATTTGCAACTCCATTTTGTTTAAAGCGAAAAATTCTTCTAGTAATTCATATAATGTTATTGTACTTTTGGTTCATAATTGATATTCCTCATATTAAATAGGGCTTATTCTTAAAGCAATTTATCAGGTTATTATTATTATTAATTTTTTATTATTATTTTTTTTATGACATAGTTCTCTTTTAAAGCCTAACCAATTAACCACACTAGTTCATACAAAAAATATATAATGATAATAGTTAAAATAGATATGAAAATGTATAAAAAATAATTTAATTAAAATTCTATATATACTAACAAATATAGTCAAACTAATATCAATGAAATTATTTTACATGACAACTTGTAAATAAGTGAGACTACTAATAATTGAGTAGACCTCATCACCATATTTTTCGATTTACATGAGTCTCACGCATTTTTAGTTTGTGATTTTATTTATCGTAAATTATTTATTTAATTTAAGAGGGAGTCTTGTGTGAATCGACCGCATGCATGCGTGAGCATGTTTTATAAAAACTACTAATTACTATATAAAACTTACTCTCACAGTAATATTTTTATTTCAAAAAGTTTTTAGTTTATCTCTCAAAAGAATAATTTTTCATATATTAAAGATGTATTCAATAAATAAGAGAATGTAAGAATTTGAATAGTAATTCTCTCACTTTGAAGAGTAATAACTTATCTATCCGAAAAGTAATTTTTCTTGTAAAAAAAAGAAGATAAAAATAGGATTTATTTGCAAACTCGATTTACATAAATATTTACATTGACTTTTTAGAATGTTATATACTCCCTACGTCCCATAACAACTGTCTTACTTTCCGTTTTCGTCTGTCTCACAATAATTGTCACACCCCAAAATGGAAATTTCACATCAACAACAACCTCAAAAGTATCCTAATTTAAAAAATACCACTTCCACCTAACACACATAAATACTTTATAATTTAATTATTACTAAAAAATATCACAATACTCCTAAAAAGTCAATAAAGTTGGACAAAAAATAACTCTTTTTAAACTCCGTGTCTACAGTAACTACGACAACAATTATGGGACGGATGGAGTAGTTAATTTTTGGAACCCTTCACATCTTCATGTATATTTTTTATTTTTTATGAGGTGACAAAAATAATTATTTTGATTTATTTTAGGGTTCATTACTCCTAGGTACAATTATATATACATATTACTAATAGATATATTATCCTATTTAAAATACTATCAGGTACAAATTGAACCCATTAAATACCTATTTTAATCCTATATAAGATTTATTGTATTCAGGAATTAAAATACCATTAAATTAGAAAACTTGTTTGGAAGTAGTCAATCCAGTTGCACACGACATTCACATATTATGTTGTATTTAATTCCAAACTAACATATCGAAACGTGCGGTGATATCACCATCGTTTGTCCACGATTGAATACCGAGCTAGCGGCTGAAGGTTTTGAGTTCATGTAATTGAGACCCAATCCTGGTAAGTATTCAGTATGCATACTAGATTTGAATATCCAAAACCTGGTAATTAACAAGTGATTGCGTCTGGTATTGGCTTTGAATACATTGTATTCAAGTAATTGAAACCGATACATAGTAAGTATTCAAAATTTCCAATTGTTTTGAATACTCAAATTGTTATATGATTCTGCATGTATCATAGGAGGGCACTTCTCTCTTCTTTACGTGGATTTTGTTTTTATGAGAGAAAAACACACCCAAAACTTTATTAATGTTTAGATTATTTTGAACATTGCCATTTATTCCGACACTTTATGTTCTCTCTTCTCTCTCTCTCTCTCTCTCTCTCTCTCTCTCTCTCTAACCCCATGTATATGCATTTGGAAATAATGTGAAGTGAAGGGTTAATGGGATTTATGGATTCTTGAGTATATATGAGAAGAAGTGATCCAATTACAAAGAGATGATATTTCTATTTATTTTTCTGAGTTAGATGATTAGCTCTTGTTCCATATTGTATTAAGAGTTGGTATTTGATATTGAATTGCGTTTTTGACGTATTTCACATATTGAATATACCCGGTATTCAGTTATACGTATAACATCGTCAATACAACTTGAGAGGTAGAAAATGAGTAATAAGCAATAGATGTGTTCAATAAAACAAATAAATAGTATGCAAGCATTTGAAGGAAAAAAATTTCTAAAAAAATAAGGTGGCATCTTCAATATTATGCAGACTCTAGTGTTTCCCCTACTTTAAAGATTATGTATTAAAATAAGAAATGATCAATCAAATAGTAATGTAAGAACAGATTTGATATATAAGTAAAAGAAAAAAAGGATAATTACCATTCAATGGGTGTTTTCCTCTTTTTCTTAGGATATTCTCCATAGAAAGGTACTCTTTTTTTCGCTCAACCCGGCGGGCATTTCAAAATGGGTGAAAGAATCTTATATTCACTTTTAGACTCAAATTCTAGACGATTGGTTTTGGGTATAGGACGTAAATTGTGCATGTCTACGAATCACAACAACGGAGTGTGCACATGGGAATCCAATTATCTGCCATTTGTGACATGAACGGGATGTGATTGAACATATAGACACTAATTTGCACTCATCATTATGCAGAACACTAAGAACGAGGGAATGATCCGTAAAGTTATGTCCCTGAACAACAAATTATATTGATTCAATTTCATTAGAAAAGCAACTGTTGTTATTCAGAGAATTACTCAGAATTGTATTTTGAAAAACTCGTAACCCCATATAATGCACCAATTAGAACAACAATGGTATTCAGAAATATTATAATGGTTTTCTAAAAAATCGTAAGAACACAGAAAACACACATCAGAAAAGAAACAACTGGTATTCCGTTGAATAAAAAAATTTTGAAAAAGGTGTATTCAACTCAAATTGTATCTCACATTGGATTCAAGTTTAGCAAAATAAAAGAAATACAGGTTTGTGATTTCAAATTGGGATGATTAGCGCGGCCAAAAATCCGACTCTGATATGTAATCACAAGGAAGAGAGAATTCCAAAAATAGATTGATTTTAGAATAAATAACATAAATCGAACCATTCCTGGAAAGATAAAGCAAGTTTACGTGAATTTCTAACTAACTAATCTTTAAATTATGTATTCAGCTTATTATGAAATGGTATTGTATATTTTTGTACGTGGAATAATTAAATTTATACATTGTATCTAGTAATAATATTATCCTATAATTTGTACCTTTAAGTAATAATTCCTTTATTTTATTTGTATCTTTACAGTAAATTAATTAATTAATCTATTCATATATAATCTCATTTTAGAAGATCTCATTTCATACCAATACAGTGTGAGGCCTGCTGTGTATTCTCACACATTTAGTTCTAATAATTTCTTTTTTTTTTAAATTGCTAATAACATTAACATGAGTTACGATAAGCAACACGGCAGCGCCCTTATTATATGATGAAAAAAAGCGGGTTACCCGAGCCGGTAAAAAATTTTGCCAAAATGTGAGAGAAATTTGAAGAAGCAAAACCATGTGAATTGCAGTGGCATTTGAAGAAGTTACAGACCCAGGAATCTGCATAGGTTGATTTAGGTAGGAAGCCTCATTGTTTACGTCGAGCCAATTAGGTATGAGCTTTCAATTTTTATCGTTTGTGTTATCAATTCTTGTTGGGCTACTTCTGCGTGCATCAATTGCCCTGTGCTGCCAACGGGATATGACCGATTGATTTTCTAGGTTTCAATTTGGTCGTGTATTGTTGTGCTTTCAATTCTTGTTGGGCTAATTCCATTTATCAATTGCCTAGGTCTGGAATATGATGATTTTTCTATTTAATTACTTTTCATTCGCATATTGTTTTCTTACTGTCATACTAGAAGTTCATAAAATTTGATCAACTTGTTCTTCTCCTATTTGTGCGTCCCTGCTCTTCTCATATATGTGATTTAGAAAATGACTACTGGAGCTGTGTTTGAATGTTGATAAAGTGGTTGTATATCATTCTCTAATCATTTAAACTAATGTTTCCCTTGTCTAAAATACCTGTAATCTGTCTACTGGTTTTATTTAATTGAATTAATTAGATTTGTAAATGGTGACCTTAATTTGGATGATTCATTAATAACACTACTGTACTGTCTTTGATATTTTCATGTGTATAGAAGCTCTCTAAATTATCGTAATGTCCATTAATATTGTGATTTTGTGTTTAATTGTAGCCTGTTATAATCCTTCTTTTATGTCTATAATAGATAACTAGCTGACATTGTATAATTTGAGGGTATGCATCTCAATTCGCTTGAGCATTTCACCAATGAAACCATGTATGTAAACACAATTTTCACGATACTTGGAGCATTGATTTGTATGATGAATATGATGCAAGAACAAAGTCTACACTCTTGTTACTGCTAAATATAAGAATAGAGTATATCGAGATAGAAGGACATGAGGGTCAGAGGTCGAAAAGTATCAAAGAAAACAAAAGAAAATGAAGGAGTTAGGGATTAAACCCATTGTCTATGCAGTGACACAGTTAATGGCTCCCAAGAAACAAAAGTTCAATAAAATGAAAAAAGATCTATCAAAGGATGTTGAGTACCTTCCTAAAGACGAAGGTCCAATACAGAAGTCAAATGATGATCAAGATAACAATGAGATTGTAAGAATCACTAGAAGTTTGAGGTCATGTCTTTCAAAGAAGGTAATGTGCATATACCTTATGAATTACTAAATTAGTATACTAATTAGATATTTAATTAATAATCATTAGTCATGTTTCAGGTAATGGCAGACCAAGTAGGTGGTTCTGTTGACAAACCACAGTTCTCCTCCATCTCAATGTCAACTATGATACAAAAACACTCTCAAGAATGTGAAAAGCAACAGCAGGGGAAAGGAAAATGACATAAAAAAATCAGACTCCAGCCTCACTTGGTCAAATAGAGGATTCAACACGAAATGAAGAAGTGTTTCCACATGCAGCTAAGAAGGTTATGTGCATATACCTTATAAATTAGTAAATTAGTATAATAATTAGATATTTAATTAATAATCATTACTTATGTTTCAGGTAATGGCAAACCAAGTAGGTAATTCTGTTAACAAACCTTAGTGAAAAAATGAAGGCATCTAACTGTTAGACATAAATCAATTAGACACATAATTTTTCACAGTATTGTTTCTTTGGATTTTTTTAGGTTTGAAAATAATACAGTGCTTACAAAGAGACTGACGCGTCAGCAAGTTTTATACTATATAATCATCGAGGGGAATGGGATTGAAGCCTATTAATTAAGTCACCACAATAAAAACCCGTCTTCGGAGGTATGGCGATCCCATGAACGAAGTTCAACGGGTAAAAACGAAACTGTAAAAGGGGTGACTTGGAAGAGCACATATGATAAATAAAATACTTTAGCAGAAATATTTCCGGATCTCATTCTTATGGTGATAGTGCTCCTTATGTGACGTTTGAGGTTGAGTCTAACTCTTAACGAATCCAAAGACATATTTCTTTACGGGGTGGTTGGTCACAAATTACCCTTAGAGGATTCACCTAAGTGAACATAGTGGTGGGGTTGCTACTGTGGGGTGTGGACCCCTAAAAATATTCATGATACAAGATTCTGTGCATGACCTTAAAGCATACCATTGATAGAACCACAATGTTTACTCATACCGTGTGTGGGATGGATTGCCATATTTTCCAAAGGACATAGTTCAAGACATTCATGTCACTATATACTTAATATGGTTAATTTGTTTCACTAAGTGGAGGTTCAAACCCAGAAGGTACCTACACCTATTACGCGATATTATATGCTTAATTTATTTTCTTATACATATATATATTATCTTATTTTAAATTATGTGGGGGAATGTTGGATATTTGTGATTTAAAATATCATTATGATAGTATAATTATTATATATTTTCAAATAGGTGCAGTTACTAGCTGTTATAAATGTTAATCATCATGGAGTTTTAAAATGGGTGTGGTCTATACGTTTCAATCCTTTCATTTCCTCCAATATTAAATAACATATAACCCCCTCATGAATATAGTATTTGTTCTCTCATATTGATGGTGTCTTGACCTATAAAAAACTACTAGTATCATGAGATTTTCATGTACTTATTCACATACATTCACATATACACTACACAAATATACATATCTACATACTACACAATATACATTTCTACATACTATATGAATATACATTTTTTATATACAAATATATTTTCTATTGAGCATTGAGTATTTTTTGGTTTGGGGTTCTCATCGCTGCACACGAGAGGATTAACGGGTTATCGAATCTTGGGAGAAGAACGTGTAAATCAAGAATATCATATCAGTGCAGTATGGGCGTTTCTTCTCTAACGATAGCGCTACGGCGTGCTTCGACCCAGACTACTCCTAATCTTTATTATCTTTAGTTGAATGTTTATTGTTGAATTTGTTTAATCCTAAATTAACATCCCTATTGTCTTACTTGAGTTTACTTTTAAAATTTTTCCAACACATTCATAAGGCATCTCTCCCATATATAGTTTCATGTCATGAAAACACTCCTACCTTGATCACACGCTACTCTTGCACACCAAATTCTTTTGACATCCTTCCCCACACGATCTGAGTATAATGCCCACATTGTTAGAGAGAGTCATTGCACGTGCAAAAAATTTTCGGAACCCTAGTTCCAAAATTTTCGCTCTCTCATAACTTATCGAGCAAGTCACCTTGCAGCCGGCGGCGCCACCCGCCTACGGCTTCGGTTCACGGCGGCGACCACTGTCCAACGACAGTCGGTCACCCTCACGGTACCGGCGACGTTCTCAGGCCACTTCCACCGGCGGAAACTGGTCACATCTCTTTTACGGCGGCGGAATTTTCGCTTTTCTTGAGCGACAAGTTTTCCCCGCGGAGGTGTCGGCCCTTGTAGTTTCGTGCAGCCGGTGGTGTCTCGTCCACGGCCTGTTGTTCATCGACTGCCCTATCGTCCCTCCCCCTTCGTTGTCGGCATCATCGCCGGCAACACCCGTTTGATCTCCCCGCTCCCCACGGCGGGGAAAGAGTCTTCTCACTTGTTCATGTAAGCCCTCCCGTATCTCTCTCTTATGGGGAAGAAATCGCGGAGCAAGACGCCAACTAAGGCGTCGCCGGATTTACGTGTAGGTGATGGGACGTTCAAATCGGTTAAGGATAGGGCGAAAGAGATTGAAAGGAAGAAAACTTTGAAGGAAGCTGTTCTTGTAGAGAACCCGCAGTTGGATGATGGCGCGCTTTAGCGCGTTCCATCGCTGCGGATCGAACGGAGATGGAGGCTGAATCCGACGTCGGGTCCTTGGCCATCGTTGCGGTTGACTCGCCGAGCGCCCATGCAATCGGCAGCCCCACGCAAGGCCGCGTCGACTCGGCTGTGGTCGACACTACCCCGGATGCGCCTATCGACCGCAATCCCAACGTCAAGCGCAAACCCTCGGCGGAGAGGCGACGTAGCACAACCCCGGGCACTAGGCGTTGGCTAGACGTCGCTACCCCCCCTGCCTCACCCTCTCGGCAGGCGGGTGGCACGTCTCGGCAACATAGCGGCAGCCCTCGGCAGGATCTGGAGATGGTGAGTATGTCCCGGCAGGCTGCCGAGACAACTGGAAGTGCCGAGGTTACTCGGCTGGCGGGTGGATCACCTTCTCGGCAGGAGCTTCAGCGCAACCCGACGCGCGCGTCCAGCTCTCCCTCTCGGCAGTCTACGCCGAGGCCGAGCGCCAGTGCTGGGCGAGGCCCAGGCGGTGCAGGGCAACACTCGGGCGCGCCGACAGCTGGCCCCAATACTGGGCGAGGCCCAAAAGGCGCGGGGCAACGACAGGGTGGGCCGACGGCGCCTCGGCAACAGGGCGGTCAGCGCGATCAGCGCGCGCAAAAGGATGGCGGTTCCGCTCCCAAGGAACCCGTCGACTATTCCAAATTCGTCAACAAAAATAATATTGATCCGAATAGGAAACTCGAGTACATCGCACCATGCGATGGAGTGGCCTATTTGGATCCGAAGGATGACTCAGACGAATGGAAACACACACTTGTGGGCTATTTCTCGGGGAGGTTTCCAGGTATGCAGGCTCTCCATGCCATCTGCCGGGCGTGGGGCGTCAAGTATACCATAGTCATGCACCAATCGGGTTGGATCATATTCCGGCTCTGCTCGGAGGAGGATGTGCGCAAGGTGTTGGATGGCGCTACCCATTCTATTTGGGAGCGATATCTTATGATTGAAAGGTTGCCGCGGGCCTTTCAGTTTGATGACCGGGAAATCTCCCATGTTCCGGTCTGGATTCGTCTTCCTTCGTTCCCCCTGGAACTGTGGTCGAAGAATCATATCAGCAAGGTTGCTTCTTTGATCGGAAGACCGATTATGGTGGATGATACCTCTGCTAAGGCGGATAAGGTATCGTTTGTTCGTGTGAGAGTTGATATTGATGTCTCGCAGGAACTCCCGAAGGAGGTCACATTCAACTATCGAGGTGCCAATTTCACGCAGTCTGTCTTGTACGAACGCCTCCCTGCGTATTGTACTAAGTGCAAGAAATTTGGCCATCTTGTTAGTGACTGCGACGGGTCTGTTAGGGGTAATAAGGAGAAGAAGAGTTCGGAACAGCCTCCGGAACCCACGCGTGCTGATGAAACAGTTGACAATGATGGTTTCCAGCACGTAGGCACTCGGAACACACGGCCGAGGAAGAAACGAAATCGCAACGGAAAGAGAAGAGCCTCCGCCGGTCCTCCTCTAACCGATGTACAGGCACACAAGGTCGCTACTGGCCGATACCAAATTCTGGACGAACTTGACCAGGATGATTGGAGGATCAATAGACGGGAAGGTAAACAGCCCGTGAGATTGAACACTAGGAAGACATGGGCTTCTGATACGGAAGAGGAAGACGATGCCGAGGCCGTGGGCCGCTCGGGTCGTTCCCCGCCCCCCTCATCCACTCATAGGGCGGGAGGAGCTAGGAGAGGCACCGGCATATCCATTCAGGAGCCGCCGGACAGAGGAATCCGACAAGACCGAGGCGGGGGCTCTTCCCCCACTGTCCGTCAATGAAGTGCCTAGCATGGAACGTACGAGGGCTTGCAGCCCCTCGTGCGCAGCGAGCAACCCGCAGGTTAGTTCGCAAGAATAAAATATGCTTAGCTGGCTTCCTCGAAACTAAATTATCTGTTAGTAATGTTTTAGACGTTGTTGGTAGAATTGTTCCGAGTTGGAATTGTGTGCATAATATGGATATTGTTGAGGGTGGTCGAATTGTGATTGTGTGGGATCCCACCTTGATTGCTTTTAGTAATGTTGTGCTCCACGAGCAATGTATTTCTGGTTTGGTACGCTGTCTGATTTCACAACAGGAGTTCCTCATCAGTGTTGTCTACGCCCGTAATGGCGTTGTTGATAGGCGCAGGCTATGGACTCATCTCTCTTCGCTTGTCCCAGCAGTTAACTCTCCCTGGATGATCCTAGGAGACTTTAACTGTGTGAGAAAACCGGAAGAGAGATCTGAAATTGTTCCGTCTCAGCGGAATTGGTATAGGGTGGATTTCGAGGAGTTCTGTGTTGATAGGGGTCTGGATGATGCAAAGTCCAAGGGGTGTTTCTTCACCTGGACGAATGGCAGAGTATGGAGTCGCATAGACCGAGTTTTGGTGAACTCGAACTGGGACGCCGCCTCAGGTGTAGTGGAGTCGGAGTTTCTGCCCATGGGGGCCACTTCGGATCACTGCCCCGTTCTAGTTTCCATCTTCCATCCCGAGCACTCAAAGGGGAGACCATTCAGGTACGTCAACATGTGGAAAACTAGCGAGGGCTTCCTGGATTCCGTTCGTGAAGTATGGGACTCGCAGGTGTGGGGCACGGCTCAGTTCAGTGTTTGTCGAAGGCTAAAGCTGCTCAAACCGAAGTTAAGACAGCTTGGCAAGAGGGATTTCGGTCATATAGCTGAAAAGGCAGAGCGAGCTAGAGCGGAGCTTGACGGTCTGCAGATGGAGAGCCACGCTGATCCCGGTAATATTGAGAAGTGGGACAGGGTTAGGGAGGCAGCCAAGAGGGTCGACTTCTTGTGTCACACCGAGCATCTATTCTTCTCTCAGATGGCCAGAGCCGATTACTTGATCAGTCAGGATAAACCCACGAAATTCTTCTACAAGAAGATCAAGTCGAATAGTGTGAGGAACTTCATTCCATCCATACGCACGGAATCCGGGCATACTACCTCCCGTGAGGAAGTCGTTGGAGAATTCCTTTCATTCTACAGAGACTTGTTGGGTACTGCGGGGGAGTGCGAGGGCATAGATGACAGTGTGTTTGAGTGGGGAGCAGTGCTTAGTGATGAGCAGGCTCAGCAGCTTGAGGCGCCTGTCATGGATGACGAAGTGAAGAGGATTGTGTGGAGTATGAATGGAGACAAAGCACCTGGGCCGGATGGGTACACGGCGGCTTTCTTCAGGGATGCGTGGGACGTGGTTGGTTCGGACGTGGTGAAGGCTGTCCAGGAGTTCTTCCATTCCGGGCAGCTTTTGCGTCAGATGAACGCCACGTTTATTACACTAATCCCGAAAGGAAAGCACGATCCCACTGTTAGGGACTTCCGCCCGATTTCGTGCTGCAATGTGATCTACAAAATTATTTCTCGTATCATTGTGGCGCGAATGACGGATTTGATGGAGGACTTGGTGGCGGAAAATCACTTTGGCTTTGTGAAGAACCGAAAGATGAGAGATTGCGTGATGCTCGCCCAGGAGATTGTTAAGAACTATGGGTGGGCTAGGCATCGTCAGTATAGGAGAATGGCCATCAAAGTTGATATCAAGAAGGCTTATGATTCGGTGGACTAGGACTTTCTGCGTGGAGTCCTTACGGGGTTGAAGTTCCCTCAGCGTATGATAGGTTGGATCATGGAATGTGTCACCACCACCTCATTCTCCATCCTTGTCAACGGCTCACCTGAGGGATATTTCAATGGTAAGAGAGGCCTACGTCAGGGTGATCCGCTGTCGTCCTTATTATTTGTGTTGTGCATGGATTACTTCTCCCGTCTCTTCAGGAGAATGACTGTGACGGACAAATATAAGTACCACTCTAGGCACTGTGCGAAGTTGGGAGTCACTCATCTGGCGTTTGCGGATGACTTGATCATATTTGCCTATGGTAACCGATCTTCGGCAGAGGTCGTAGCCAAGGCACTTGATCGATTTGCCCGAATGTCAGGTTTGGAGGTTAGCGCAGACAAGTCTCATCTGTTTATGGCTGGGGTTCCGGAGGATGAGGAGCAGACTATTCGTGAGATTCTGCCTTTTCAGGAAGGCACCTTTCCTGTCCGATATTTGGGAGTACCGCTACAGGGAAGCAAGCTCTGAGAATCTGCCTTCGAGCCGCTCATCACGCAGGTGACCAATATGATCAGGGGTTGGTCCACGCATTTGCTTTCGTATGCCGGCCGGTTGGAACTCATTAGATCGGTAGTGTACGGGCTGATGAATTTCTGGACGTCTATGGTGAAGATCCCCAAGGGTATTGTGGATAGGATTGAGAGGATGATTCGGTCCTTCCTTTGGGGCACTCCGAGGGGCGCAGTTCGTTGGGAGGAGGTCACTCTCCCTAAGGAACAGGGTGGCCTGGGACTCAAGGGAATTGATCTTCTGAACGATGTGGCCCTATGTGGTGTGTTGTGGGATATGCATCAGGAGAAGAAGTCGCTGTGGGTTAAGTGGATTAACGCCATTTATCTTCAGTCTTCCTCGTGTTGGGATGTTGAGGTGAACTACAGTGCCTCAATCGTGTGGAAGGACATACTCCGTGCGAGGGATAGGGTGAGAGCACGGATTGGTGGTGACATCGTTACTACCTTGGCCTCGTGCTCGGAGATAGGGAAACTTCGAGTGGGCAGGTTGTATTGGCTCGTTTCGCACTCTATGCCGGTACTGCCTGTCTACAAGAAGTTATGGAGTCCATGGGCACCGCAGAAGCACTCGTTCAGGATGTGGATCGCGGTGAGGAACAGGCTCCTTACCATGGACAGATGGAGACAGCATGAGGGCCCGATCGAGTGCGTGTTGTGCGTGGGGGCTCCCGAATCGAGAGACCATCTCTTCTTTGGGTGTCCGTTCACGAGGCATGTATGGAATCGGGTCAGGGATGAAGTGGAGTGGAAGCGACAGGTTACCACGCTGAAAGCCGGCCTTAAGTGGCTCTGCAAGGACCGGCGTGTGCATGTTCGTGAGAGGAGGAGGTGGACGCTTGCTCTCTATGGAAGCGTCTTCTTCATTTGGAAGGCTCGGAATGATGCGCTCTTCCAGGGTGCCCGACCTTCTTTGGATAGCTTGACTAATTCTATTCTTCTGCATGTAATTAGATTCGAGCATTTGCTTTCTAGATAGGCGTATTTTCCTTTTGGTTGCTCCGCATGTGGAGTCTTCATTATATGTACTTGTGACACTGGCTTCGGCCTCTCGTTTTTGAATAATTAACATATCGTTCAGGCCCACATTGTTTGGCAATGGCATATATCAAGTAATTCATTTTCTTTAGCTTTTCTTCGGTGTTAACAAATGTACATTAGTTCGGATCTAGATCCTCTGCAGTTAAGGAATCTGTAAATTCCTAAATTTCCTTCAATCCTGACCATTTATTACATCTACTATTCATATTATGACACATCATCTATAATATTAAAACCCACGATCCAATCTTTTAGAACACGTCTATCATTTTTCTTTTCTTTTCTTTTTTTCTTTTTCTTTTTTATTTTTTATCAATTAATTACTATTAATTACAATTATATCATACCAATAAAATTAACATAAAACACTAATGATAAATTTTAAACACAAGGGTTAAATTACAATAATACCTATAAAATTAACACTAAACTCTAATAACAAATATTAAACCCTAGGACAAAATATATTAAAACCACCCGAGTAAAATTAAAATTGTACTCTTAAATATTAATATTAAATATATGAGCAAAATATACCTTAAACCACGTAATTTCATGAATTGATGGTGTAAAATATTATACATATTGTTAAAATTATAATTAATGATAATTAATAAATAAATAAATAAAAGAATTAAAAAGAGAAGGAAAAATAAAGCAATTAAACAGTAATGAAAATTAATCATTAAATTTATAATTAATAAAAGAAAAGTGACGTGGCAAGTTATGAATTATAGAATGTAAATGGTTTAGATAAGGAAAAATTCACGTAATTTCATGAATTGATGGTGTAAAATATTATACATATTGTGAGGTTGAGTTTTGATTTCTTTTCATCATCTTCATTGGCAACTTCAAAAGATCTTTGATTAGTTCCGGAACATAGAGTCTTATCAATATCCTTTTTTTGCTCCTTTTGTCCATCTCTTCTTGATATAAAGTTCAGGAATTTCCACAATATTTTTCAAAGCTAAAACTTTCAGAATATGTGAACAGAAAATTCCAGCAAATTCAAATTTGCAGCAACTACATGAAATCTTTACTTGAGATGAGTGCAGCATCGTTACTTTATGTGAGGCACGTTTTCCATAATTGGTAATTTTATATTCAGATGTCTCTTCAGATTCAAAACACAACTCCACAGAAGTATCGTAAGCATTATGCAACTCAGTTTGAAATAACTCAAATACCTCATGAGTGTAAATCATAGTCGCATGCTTCAATATTTGAGCTGGAAAAATAATTGCTGGTGTACTCTGACTTGTTCTTAAATCTGCCTTTAACTCTTGATATCGACGATCTTAATCAACCTATCAAAGTGATTGAAAAATTGCAGCATATTATGTTTATGATTCACATAATTCTTAAGAACACCATGCATGCTTTCACTTCGTTGAGTAGATGTCATATTTGCACAGAATGATAGTCTGCCATAAACAAGAGCCCATTTTTCTCTAATTTTGAACAACCTTTCCAACCAGTCATTAGTTTGAAGTCCATATTTTTCCAACATCTGGTTCCATCCATTTATAAAGTCCTCTTCCTCTTCATAATCATAAATGCAACACTTGAAGTCCTTTAAAAAACTTGAAAAACTGGAGAACACATTACTTAAATGGGTGGCTGCATTCTAATATATATGGCAGATGCATAAACGATGTCGTGCTTCAGGCCATTGAGTCGCTAAATCTTTGGCCATTGCAGCATCTTGATCTGTTAAAACGATTTCAGGTATCTTACCTGACATGGCTAGAGCAAAAGTGTCAAACAACCAAACAAATGTTTCCGTAGTCTCATCATACAACAAAGCAGCACCAAAAATGGTTGTTTGTCGGTGGTGATTCACACCAACAAATAGACAAAACGGTATGCCATCCTTATTTTTCCTATGTGTCGTATCAAAACAAATCACATCACCAAAATAGGTATAGTCAGCTTTCATCTGAGAATCAATCCAAATAATGTTAGCTATTAAGTCATCCTCATCAACTTGTATAGCGTAAAAAAAAATTGGATCATCTAATTGCTTTTTCTGTAGATATTCCAATACTCCACTCCTCCAGTATCCCCACATTCCATTTGCCTAGTTCTCTTCGAACGCAAATAATTCTTATAATCTTCAAGTATAAATTCAACATTTTCACGACCACCCATTTGCGTTGAGATTAAGGCAAAACTTGCTCTAGGTGCTATCCCTGAACTATCTAAATCATCTGCTTGTGAGGCTTGGAGATGAGTTATCCTTCTGTGGGATTTGAGCATGTGAACCTTTCTTGGACTCACAAGATCATGACCTTCATGTTCAGCCACAAAATGAACCACTTTATATTTACCACCAAATCTACCATTAATCTTCATCATTGCACAACAATCTGTTCTTGTTAATGGACGTTTGATTCTATAAGTTGCATCCCTTTTATCTTTTTTCCTATTCCCTTGGCATTCACAACAAAATACCCTATCAAGTATCCTTCCATTAATATCGAAATGAACAGTGTGTCTTCGGATGCTAAACCCAGTAACCTTAGCATATTCATTGTAAAAAGCATAAGCTTCAGCTTCACTATCAAATTCCATATCAATTTTAGACATTAGTTCTGTAGCATCACTTAATTGATGAGTCGCCCCCTTTTTCACAGTACCATTGTGATGTTGTTCTTCTGCACTATTCACTTCAACGAAATTCAACTTCCGTCTTGGAGTAATTTGAAGATCCTTGTCTATTTCCATTCTAAGGATATATAAAGTGAAACTTAGAAAATATTCACACTTTGAGCAAAGATAAGCAATAAACACCACACTTTACAATTAGCAACAAGATTTAGTTCCGACCAAATAATCGTCCAGTACAATCATCTATCTCAAAACCCCATTCTAAATTGTTTGCATAATTTGGACGAAAACTAAGTGACTGAAAAGACTCAAATTTCAAAGCTCTAAGAAATCAAGAATCTAACTATCATTTTGCAAATTCTCACATAGACATTTTATCAAGCAGTTGGTGTGCGGTGTAATTTTGTTATAGAGAATTCAAAGATTTCATTGATAGCGAGCACCAATCAATTTAGCAATACACAACAAAGAATTCAGATTACGTGAGATGAAGCGATTATAGGTTTACGAATACTCACCCGCTTCAATTTCCTGTCATCGCCGATGATGCAGGGTTGGTCCAAATGGGTATGATGTGCTTTTTACGAAAATTGTATTCCATTGACATAGAAGACATACTTCTGTTCATCACGTAATCGTTGAGAATACTTCTTCCTTTCTTGATCAGGTATTGATTGAACTTACCTTATGAAATTATCGTTGTTCTTAGGAATCTGACCTACCCGTTTTCAATCGCGGTTAGAACCCCCTTTTTCTTATTTCAGAAATTAATTCCACGTGTCGCTCATCCGGAAGGTGAAACAGGAGATGGAATTCCTTAGTGGAATAGAGGATCCAGGTTGCTTAATCAATTGTATTTTGCGTATTAATTTTTTTACACAATGTATAAGTAGTACAATATGTAATTTTAATTAACATAAATTTTATTTCTTAATTATCAACTTACTATCATCAAATTATTATATATATATCATACCACGTGTACAACAGTGTATTGTGCTGCATTATTTTTAATCATAAATTAATCTAATAGCTCAATCTATTATTTTGTAACTCATTTCAGCGAACTAAATGAAACGATACACTAAACTGCAATTTTTTTCATCTTTACAAGATTTTGAATAACACAAACTATGGAACAAATATCATCAGTTTATTTTATGACATAAATCCCCCAAGAATAATATTTTTGTTATTTCATAAATTAATAAGTGAACTTTAATACAAGTGCCCGTATGATTGTAAATCGAAGTAAAAATACTCAGCGTCAATTTCTTCCCTCCACCATTCAACTTCCCAAAACCAGAGAAACTATTGAATGAATAAGTTTAATTAAAAATGTTACTTAATTTTCACCAATTGGGAAAAAAATAATATTAGACCCTTAGCTTTCACTCCATTATTATTTTTTTTAAACACAGCAAAATATGATTACCTCACCTAGCCACCACAGTATTGATTAAAGTTGCGAAATCATCAAGCTCTATGATTTCTAGGAGAAGTAGAAAGAGAAATCGGAATCTCAAATCCTCATTACTTTCCATTAACCTAAAGAGGAGCACCCAACATGATCCGAGACTTCCGAGTATTGGCTGAAGCAAATAAGTTGAAATTAATGGACTGCTCTTGGGTGAACAACATAGTCCTTTTCTAGTGGAGTAAGGTGCTTCCCTCTTATGAGGGGACTTAGGGTGGGGGTTAGGGATAATAAACCTTTGGTAAAGGTTTGGCGGTGGTTGAGTTCAATATTAATCATTAGATTACACGGGATCCACGCACACCCACTAATACAATTAAAATATGAGGTTCATCGCTCATACTCTTGCAATACAACTACTCACAGCACATTAAATAAAATTATTACATGATATTTAATGAAAAGAATCCATAGTATTAGTGGGTGTGCGTGGATCCCGCTAATCATTAATTATTTTACAAAGATAATTATTGGGCCATATTACCATGTATAAACATTTAACATATTTTTGATATGTTATGATATCTACTAATTCAAAATAGATGTGATGCAAAATAATAATGCTGAACCACACCAATGACCCATCACATCTCTCTAATACACATACTCACTTGTAATAATATTTTATATCTTATTATTTTTAGTTTCGTTCACACTAATTAATGTTTATTTATTTAACCTAATGCTATAGTTAGGTTCTATACTACTCGGGTCTAGATCTGCCGTACTAATTTAGTGTGACATGACTCTACATCTTATCCCTTCTAAATTGATTAACATGAATTGATATTGATTGGATTGTATTGGATTAGTTCTTTACAATATAAAAAATAATATTTATAATCAACTCCTAATAATTATTCCAAGTAGTTTAGAAGGGATAAGATGTAATTTTTACTCAAAAACTGTACATTGTATATAACCCCATTAATGTTAGTACAAATTGAATGTTGTAGCGGTTATTATAAACGTGATGCCAACAGAAAGCAAAAAATGATGATGAAAAATTAAAAATCCAACAGAAAGAAACAAAGATAATGGAGAATTTAATAGATCTCCCCTTCACGTTTCTTTCGCTATATCTACGCTGTTCTTGAGTATCTCTACGCATTCCAGGTGAAACACATGAAATAGTGAAATTTAAACACTTAATAAAAGTAATTGTAGTGTGCTATTAATTTAATTCAATTATTTTATATATAATTTAATCCGCCTATATTGGTTTAAAATATGTGGTGTTAATTCCTGGTTAGTGATGTGAACTTATATTGGTGTATAGGTGGGTTGTAAAAGCAAGCTTATTATAAACGAAGTACACTAAACCCGATAGTTACAATGATTATGAGACGGACCATTGATATATGGTGCATTAATACTATTGTAAATTTTATAACAATAAAAGATTCCACTTATTTGCTAAACTCAATAGTAAAATCTTAATATTACCCACGAATAAAGTATGCTTAATGCCTTGATCGTATTATATATTGAATTAAAAATAATATACGTGGCAGCACCAGGTGTCGGTGCTTACTGCTGTTTACAGTTTTGGAAAAGGTGCATCACTATTTCCAGTGACATTCCAACGTTTTTTTTTAGTAATTAAGATTCTTGCTTAATTTGTTTTATTAGACATTAAAAATAAAAATAAAAATAATCATATTCTTTAAAATTTTCTAAAAAGAAATAAAATTAGGATTAAACAGAGAGGTTGCTGACAGTAGACACTTTGAGGTGTTTTAGGATAATTTTTTTTTTTATAATGTATTGAGGTGTTTAGAGTTAAAATTCTCTATAATCTCAAGCTCAAAACATGCTAATAGAACTCAAAAACTCTAATTTAAAATAAGGGTTCGCTTAGTGGACAGTGAGTTTTGACGTTTCTCAAATTACTAGGTACAAGTTTCCGGAGTGATTTGAAGTATTTTTAATAATTTTATGCATTATAACTATTTGACTACATAATTTATATACGCGAAGAGTGATGATGACTACATATTTTAGATCCTATAGGGTTTTATAATTCTAAATTAATCAATATATTAATTTGTGACCCATGACCATCAACGTGTTGTAATTATTAATACAATCTACTTATTAAATTAATTTGTTTAAAATTCATATATATAGTAGCTCCTCACATAGTATTGGAACAATGATGGGTTACTTCGAAATGGAGATAAATGGAGTAAATCCATATGAACTAATTAAAAGTTAACCGTAGATCAATTATTCGGGCCCATTTGAACACAAATCAGCTCTAAAAATATAATGTCACTTTATGTTATATTGATTAACCAACCTATTCAACTACAAAAATATATTATAATGTAAATTGTACCTTATAATATTCAAAATATTTATTCATCTGAATAAATATAATATATTCTCTTTTTTACATCATTGATCTACGGTTAACTTTTAATTATTTTAACTAACCTATTTTCAGTCAATTCATTCAGATGTTACGGCATTAAAGCGACGCCACTACTAGAGGACGGAGCTAACCCTCAACCACCATCTTCATCTTGCTTTTCATTTGCATAAACAATTGGTGAACATTTTCATCATTCTCAATTCTTTTTTCACACTCATCCACCTTTACTAATTAAAAAAGAAAAAAATGGTCATCGCGACGAGCAGCCCCCGGAAAGCCCGACAAGAGAATAATGGAGGGGTTGTAGATGTACTCATCGTATTTGTTGTATTACTAGTGAGCGATGGGCGAACATTTTTACTAAAAGAGGAAAATGAGGCGATGGAGGGAGCGGCACTGCGGGATGATGATAGTGTGTTGTTGAAGCACTACAACAAGGGGAAGGGGAAGAGGAAGACAACCTCAATATGGTATCAATATTAGCAGGTGGGTAATCTACAAATTCCTTCCGAAGCAACCTAATCTTTACAATGGTAATATCCATGACTGTATTAATTCTTCGTTCGAAACACAAAGCCATTCCTAACTTTCCATATTAATCAAATAAGATATTCCTAAATGAAGACAACGATCTTTGCTATTTTGGGTGTTCACACCTAATGTATATATTTTTCTTTTTAAACACATGAATAAAAAGACTCCCTCTTCATACACTTTATTTAAAAAAAATCACCCCTATCTAACTCACCTAACATATTTTTAAAACCTTAATCTTATAAAGTTATTTATATCTTTTTAATTAAAGATATTTTAATCATAATTATTATGGGTACAAATAGTCATTAGGGTTATTATGTCTTTTTGAATAAAGATATTTCAATTATAAACATATATGGGGTATGTTTATCAAATTCAGGGTTGCAAATATTCGTCCCCTTACTTAAATATAAGAAAATTTATATATTTCTGTAAATGATGGATATATTAATTTTGAACTAATTATCTCTCCTTCTATAATAATGAAAAATCGTGAATGAAAAAAAAAATAATGCTATGAAACTACACATTTCTTTAAACTAAGCATTGTTTTGAAACATGAATATTGAAAATAAAAAACAATCATGCATATAGCTAATCATTGTTTTGGATCTGCTTATTTCTTCTTCTTTCTCATGCTTTCCGAATAGAGCACTGCAAACACTTACCTTTATTTCCCACCGGACATTCTACCCACCACACATTATAAAGTCCATCGAAAAATTTTAACCCTAGGAGCGTCAACAACACTGGGATCAAGTTTTTGTATAATTTCTCGTTATTCATTATTTATTTCTCGTTATTCATTAAAAAATGTTACACTGAAAAAGTAATAATAATGAAGTAAACTGTTTCATTAATATAAATAAAAACTAACAACATTTTTTAAGAAAAGTGATAATATCACTAATAAAAATCTAAAAAAATATAAAATAATCTATTGGAGTCACGAAGAGTCGTCATCTGGCGCGAATTAGAAGCGCGCCATGAGCTGTCATCCACCGTCGACCACTACCACCAGCGGTCGCCATCTGCCGTCTCCAATCGTCACACTACCGCCGCTGTGCATCGTCGCTTTTCTAGATCTGCCAGCAATCGCGATGCCCATTTCTCACCACAATAAGCCCACCATTGTCAGAGGATACCACCGCCGCCACGTTGCCTCTGAAAATCGCTAATCACCATTGGGGTTCGTCGCCAAACCCCCACCCTCCACCGCTCCAACTGTCGAGCCTGCTACCCATCGTGATGCCGCCATTGCGCTTCTCTTGCCATCCTTCTCTCGCCGCAAACATTCGTTGCATTACCAATAACTGCATCACATCACATAATATTATCCTGTCTATAATTCTCCATGGACATGCAATTTCACCATGAAAAAAAACTTAGAAAAAAAGTGATGTGCAGCAAATGCACAAGTTATCTAAGCCCATGAAATATAAAGTATAATAATTTTATTTGGTATAAGCTCATGGGGATTATGCCTATCGACATCTCTTCTCAGCACGTTATCCTTGGCCCTTCTTCGGACGTCCCTTTCCATGGCGCTTCAACATTTCAAGTTTGTTCAATCGCCTGCCATGATTGAATAAATTAGAATTGATGCAGCATTAGTGTGGGACACAAGAAAAAAAGACTACTATTATGTGTTCAAACATTCATTGGGCAACCTATAAAGGGAAATAGTGTAGGACAATACCACATCAATATGCAACTGATTGATACTGAGAAAAAGGTGTATAATTGTGTTTCTCCTTATCATATTTTAGGCTAACTTCTTGACTGAACTTTTCAGTATTCATAGTTGGGGTCCAGTACATCTCTCCACATTGCTAAGTGATTCATTTTCTATGATATTTAGTATAGAGACTATATATTTATTGTTTTTGTTTCTTGATGATAGTTGACGACCACAATATCTAAAAAGGGCAGTTAAGAATATGGTAGAACGACTGAAATTAATTCAAGCAATTAGAATGTTTTGGAGGATTCAAGTCATTTTGTAAAACAAAATTGCTGGCACATTTCATGTCTTAACATTTAATGCAGACGGACACCATGCTCCATGTGGCCATTGTTTCTTCCAAAGTTAAATTACAAAGAGACAAGCATACTATGATTCAATACTCTTACCTTTTCTCATCTCCTACGCTAAACTAGGACTCTAATATAGAGATTAATCAAAAATCAGGGAATTGTCTGGCCAGATATGCTCTTACTCTTGCTCAGCGCGTGCCATGACACGGGGATCATCCTTGTTGATATCATAATGATACCTCCCAGCAATTTTGTCATCGATAAGTTTCTTACATAGTATTTTGTGAGGGGATGGCTGTCCAGATGGGTTGAGCACCTGGCCAAAATCTTGGCCCTCGCTTTAGTAACTCCTTTTAATGGTTGTTTCAGTCAGCACTTTCTTCATGCTCCCCAAACTGCTTGCTAAACTCATACTTTGGGTCTAACAAATTTCCTACCACATTAAAAGATAGGAAACTGATGAGGTTATTCCCTTTACAAAATTCATTCATGAAAAAACATGCTTGTACTTTTAGCAAACAGATGGTATGCATGCCAAAGGCAGTAAACCAGATTTCGATTGTGATTTATATCACATACTTAAACAGTTCACCTTGGTTAATTACGATCCAACTCAGAAAACTAAAATATTGAACAGCTATTACCGAATTGAGATCTGAGTAAAAACACACAATTAGTGATTTTAAAAATCAAGCATGTAATCGGCTATTCAACTACAGATGACAAAAAAATGATTTGCATTTGAAAGTTCATCATCTCACACACCTAAAATTAAAACATTCAATCCAAAACTCAATCGCGCAAACATAATGTACAACGTCCAGGGTCAACTAACCAAGAAAAATTAAAGAATAAAAAACACATATACTTACCAGCGAGGAAGGATGATAATACTGAAGTGAAGAAGAGACAGAAGTCGGGTGAGTCGGCGGTAGAGATAGTCGGCGACAGCGGCGGTCTGAATAATGGAGACTGCGGGCTGTTGAACGCTCGCACTGTTACCAGAGAGTGATGGAAGGGGCTAGGGCTACTTTGATTTAGGATGGGAAATTTGGGAACCCATTCGTCATACATTTTTAATTTTTTATTTTTATAGAAAAATGGAAATGAAAAAGACCAAATCCAATTCTAAATTATAGTTAGTTAAATCTATATTCCAATTATTATCCTGTCTACAATTCTCCATGGACATGCAATTTCACCATGAAAAAAAAACTTAGAAGAGAAGTGATGTGCAGCTAATGCACAAGTTATCTATGCCCATGAAATATAAAGTATAATAATTTTATTTGGTATAAGCTCATGGGGATTATCCTATCGACCACTCTTCTTAGCATGTTTTCCTTGGCCCTTTTTCGGATGTCCCTTTCCACGGCGCTTCAACATTTCAAGTTTGTTCAATCGCTTGCCATGATTGAATAAATTAGAATTGAAGCAGCATTAGTGTGGGATACAAGAAAAAAACACTGACTATTATGTGTTCAAACATTCATTGGGCTAGGACAATACCACATTAGTATGCAACAGATTGATACTGAAAAAAATGTGTATAATTGTGCTTCTCCTAATCATATTTTTAGGCTAACTTCTTGACTGAACTTTTCAGTATTCATGGTTGGGGTCCAGTACATCTCTCCACATTGCTAAGTGATTCATTTTCTATGATATTTTGTAAATAGACTATATATTTATTGTTTTTGTTTCTTGATGATAGTTGACGACCACAATATCTAAAAAGGGCAGTTAAGAATATGGTAGAATGACTGAAATTAATTCAAGCAATTAGAATGTTTTGGAGGATTCAAGTCATTTTGTAAAACAAAATTGCTGGCACATTTCATGTCTTAACATTTAATGCAGACGGACACCATGCTCCATGTGGCCATTGTTTCTTCCAAAGTTAAATTACCAAGAGACAAGCATACTATGATTCAATACTCTTACCTTTTCTCATCTCCTAAGCTAAACTAGGACTCTAATACAGAGACAAATTACACATGCACAGCACAAAAGTCAAACACATGAAAAAGAATCAATCAAAAATCAGGGAATGACCTCGCCAGATATGCTCTTACTCTTGCTCAGCGCGTGCCATGACACGGGGATCATCCTTATTGATATCATAAGGATTCCACACAACAATTTTATCACCGATAAGTTTCTTATGTAGTATTTTGTGATGGGATGGCTGTCCAGATGGGTTGACCACTGTTTAGCACAAAAATTCATGCTTTTCATAGGTTGTTTCCATATGATTATTGCATTATTTTAATCTTGTTTGTGGAGTTTATTTCTTATTTTTATAATTTTTATAACTTCACGGGTATTGTTGAGATTTTACAGATTTTAGGTTAGTTTTGAGGAGGAATTGATAAAATATTAAAGATGAGTTGAAAGACATACACGACCTTCTACATGCATGAGAAAAAGGGTTGAATATTTTGTTATTTTTTAAAGTTAGGCCCACCGCCACATAAACATGCCACGTCATCTGGCATCAATTTAATTGAATTGGTTATAAAACCAAATTTACAAATTCGTGGGGCCCAGGTTGGTAGGAAGTGGGTTGTGCATCAATTATTCCTACTGTCTCTCACGCTAAAGCCCGTACGCTTACCAGCAAGCTAATGCCCATAATCCTTTATTGCCAAAACACACGTCAATGCCCTTATATCCAGTAGCTATAATAAGTCACGTGTCTCCTTCGTATTAAAATCAGAATGTGAATCCTGAACAGATCGCTCACGCTATTCCTCCACCAATTCCGTCTTTCACCACTACCCTTCACCCGCCATCCATCTATTCAACTCATCAGTCCGGAGAAAGATTCAATTGCGTTTGAGAGAGGCAATCCAATCGAAAAGATGGAAGGAGAACGTATACCACGTACTATGGTTCCGTATTCTTCTCTTAATTTCTTCTTTTGTTGGTTTTTGTTATGAAATTGTTGGCCATAAGGGTTATGTATGACCTCATGGGCTAAATACTTTTACAGTTCTAAGGATTGAAGGTTAGGGTAGTTGATTTGGAAACCTAGACAAATATTTTGAATTTATGCTATTAATATTCTTGTTTATTTGATTCTATAAGACTTTGTTAATATGTGTGTAACGTCTTCATAATATGCTATTGATGTTGCCCGTGATGCTTGATATATTGTGTTAGTTTGTATGCATACATAATTAATATTGTCAATTTGCTAGGGATTATAGTAGTTTGCCCATGAAATTGGTCACATTAATTCTAGTTGAATAGTAATTATTAGTAAAATAGATAGTTAACTGTCTCAGTGGGAACGATATTTTTAACTGGGGTACTTACCTTTGCAATTGACATCTCTACACTTGGGGATTTAATTGGAGTGCAAAAATTAGCCTAACAAGCACATGGCCAAAAATCTTGGCCCCCGCTTCAGTAACTCCTTTAATGGATGCTTCAGTCAACACTTTCTTCATGCTCCCCAAACTGCTTGCTAGACTCATACTTTGGTTCTAACAAATTTCCTACGACATTCAAAGATAGGAAACTGATAAGGTTATTCCCTTTACACAATTCATTCATGAAAACATGCTTGTACTTTTAGCAAACAGATGGTGTGCATGCCACAGACAGTAAACCAGATTTCGATTGTGATTTATATCATATACATAAACAGTTCACCTTGGTTAATTACGATCCAACTAAGAAAACTAAAACATTAAACAATTATCACAGAATTGAGATCTGCGTAAAAACACACAATTAGTGATTTCAAAAATCAAGCATGTAATCGGCTATTCAGCTACATATGACAAAAAAATGATATGCATTTGGAAGTTCATCATCTCACACACCTAACATTAAAAAATCCAATGCAAAACTCAATCGCGCAAACATAATGAACATCGTTCAGGGTCCACTAACTAGTAAAAAATAAAGAATAAAAAAAACACAGACTTACCAGCGAGAAAGGATGATAATACTGAAGTGAAGAAGAGACTAATGCCGGGTGAGTCGGCGGTAAAGATAGCCGCCGCCGCCGGCCTGAATGATGGAGATTGCGGGCAGTTGAATGCTCGCAATATTACCAGAGAGTGATGGAGGGGGCTAGGGCTACTTTGATTTGGGATTAGAAATTTGGGAACACATTCGTCGTACCTTTTTAATTTTTAATTTTTAAATAAAAATGGAAATGAAAAAGAACAAATCCAATTCTAAATTATAGTTAGTTAAATCTATATTCCAATTATTATCATGTCTACAATTCTCCATGGACATGCAATTTCACTATGAAAAAAAACTTAGAAGAGAAGTGATGTGCAGCAAATGCACAAGTTATCTAAGCCCGTGAAATGTAAAGTATAATAATTTTATTTGGTATAAGCTCGTGGGAATTATCCTATCGACCACTCTTCTTAGCACGTTTTCCTTGGCCCTTCTTCGGAGGTCCCTTTCCACGGCGGTTCAACATTTCAAGATTGTTTATTTGCCTGCCATGATTGAATAAATTAGAATTGATGAAGCATTAGTGTGGGATACAGGAAAAAAAGATTGACTATTATGTGTTCAAACATTTATTAGGCAATCTACAAGGGGAAAAAGTGTAGGACAATACCACATCAGTATGCAACAGATTGATACTGAGAAAAAGATATATAGTTGTGCTTCTCCTAATCTGACTGAACTTTTCAGTATTCATAGTTGGGGTCCAGTACATCTCTCCACATTGCAAAGTGATTCATTTTCTATGATATTTTGTATAGAGACTATATATTTAATGTTTTTGCTTCTTGATGATAGTTGACGACCACAATATCTGTAAAGGGCAGTCAAGAATATGGTAGAACGACTAAAATTGATTCAAGAAATTAGAATTTTTTGGAGGATTCAAGTCATTTTGTAAGACAAAATTGCTGGCACATTTCCTGTCTTAACATTTAATGCAGACGGACACCATGCTCCATGTGGCCATTGTTTCTTCCAAAGTTAAATTACCAAGAGAAAAACATACTATGATTCAATACTCTTACCTTCTCTCATCTCCTACGCTAAACTAGGACTCTAATACAGAGACAAATTACACATGCACAGCACAAAATTCAAACACATGATAAAGAATCAATCAAAAATCAGGGAATGGCCTGGCCAGATATGCTCTTACTCTTGCTCAGTGCGTGCCATAACATGGGGATCATTCTTATTGATATCATAAGGATACCACCCAGCAATTTTGTTACCGATAAGTTTCTTATGTAGTATTTTGTGAGGGGATAGCTATCCAGATGGGTTGAGCACATGGCCAAAAATCTTGGCCCTCGCTTCAGTAACTCCTTTAATGGCTGCTTCAGCCAGCACTTTCTTCATGCTTCCCAAACTGGTTGCTAGACTCATACTTTGGGTCTAACAAATTTCCTACTGTATTCAAAGATAGGGAACTGATGAGGTTATTCCCTTTACACAATTCATTCTTGAAAAAAAACGTGCTTGTACTTTTAGCAAACAGATGGTGTGCATGCCACATACTATAAACCAGATTTCGATTGTGATTTATATCACATACTTAAACAATTCACTGATTAGCCATTTTGTAGTAGGGATGACCAATTAAAATAATTTATCGAACCACAGGGAGGTAGGTACTAGTGCTCAAGTGATCTCACGTTTCTTGTAATTTTATAAAGACGAATCATCAATGAAGTGGTTGTTCAAATAAGTAAATAGAAGTAATCAAAGCAAGCAAGCAAGCAATGATCAACAAATAAGAAGGATGAATGAAAAGTGGTTTACCAAATTGATTAAAAGTGAGATTAACAACAATTAAGAAGTGGAAATTCTATGATACATGCATCAAATTCATATGATCCTGGGTATAGACTAAGGGCCAATACTAGTTCACCTAATCTTCCCCTTGGAATGAATAGGATATGATCAATACATAGCTCAAACTATTGGTTCTCACTCAAACAATTCCAACTAGGTACTAAGATTAAATGAGAGTCCCTTCACACGATTAATCAACCTCTCAATCTAATCAATCGGATGTACTATCAAAGGGTTCTAAATTCCAAAGGATTTCTCAACTCTCATTCCCACTTTTTTTTTCACCTTAATCAAAAAATAGTAATTATCCATCCAACAAACTAAAGAACTTTTTTCTTCTCTTCTTCCACTATTGAGTTTTTTTCTCCTTTTTTCCCCAAGGGCTCTCTTTCCATTTTTCTAGTAGAGCTCCTTTATGCTTCTTTTATACAAGCTTCACTCAAATTTTCTTTTCACACAATCTCCATTTTTTTTTCATCTTTTCTCCCTCTTTTCTTGTACTTTCACCATTTTCCTCTTTCCAAACTCTCTTGTAAGCTCAATTCAACCATTTCATCCCCATTAATCCTCTACTAATCAATAAAGGTGATTAGGATATAAAATATGGATAAGAATGGCTAAATTTGTAGGTTGCCAAAGAAATAAGGATAATAAGCTCAAAGGGGCAAACTACGAAATAATTTCATTTGGTAGAATTGATTTGGCTAAGTGACTTGTCAAAACAAAGATGACCTTAAATCATTTCCAACAATCTTCATACACATATAGCCTCAAGAAGACATAATGGCAAGTTCTAGAATGCACACAAAAGAATGATGCACACACAAGAAGGAAAAACCATTTTGATTTAATGATTTTAAGACTCAAAAGCTCACGGGCTTATAGTAGTGAAAGACAATATAAAACAAGCATAAATCATAGCTCAACAAGTACACAAACAAAAATCCATCAAGTCACAAGTTCCAACCAAAAATCATAGTTTCAAAAATTCTCACAATGAAGCACAAGAGAGCCAAGAAAAAATTTTCTCCTTATTGAAAGCAAGAAAAAGAAAAGCACAAAAAAATAAAATAAAAATAAAAATAATAAAAAAATGAGAAAATATGTGCCAAAGAAAAGAGTAAGGACTTAAACGTGCACCGGTGCAATATGCTCAAATAGGAGTTCATGGATGTAATTTTATGATTCAAACCGTAGAAAAGTCAAGTAACAAAGACGACATACCTCCCAAACTTAAATTAGACAAAGTCGAATTTAAATTGAAAAAATATTTGTTACCTTAATTTGCACCACTCGTTTGCTCTTCAAGGCCAATATTATGGCTCCACGCTTTAGTCCCTACAAACATAACCATAAAACGAAAAATAAATCAAAGAAAAAATGCCCCTATCCTAACCACTCAACGAACCCAATGTCACAAATACAACTAAATTCCCCGGCAACGGCACTATTTGATTGGTCGTTATAGTCCGGCGATCAAGCAATAAAATATCGAACCCAATGGAATTTAGGATTCATGGCTTTATGTATAGTACCGTGATTAGTTAGGGATGATCGAAGAGGAGGTTTAAAAATAAAAGAAAATAAAATGCATGGAAAAGTAAATCTAATTACAATATTTTTGTATTTTCAATGTCATAGTAGTTTTCATGATACACTCATATAATCAATCATACAACATCTTTAATTGTTTCTATTTTTAAACCAATCATGGTAAAGGCGATCACTACACCTAAGCTCTCTCACAAGATGAATAAGATGCAAGTAAAAAATAGTTCATTAGATCGTCTCCAATGTTCACAATTCCCATATGTACTTATGGATAATATACCTACTAGAGATATTATCACGAAGAATTTTCTCTTTGAGGCAGGGACGTTTTCTTATGTTCCCTTTCTAGGTACTATGCTCACATTGGCTCCCTTCACTAACTCGATTATTGGGCTTGATTAAACTCATTAATGTTTATTTATGTAGTTCTAAACATCGGAAGGTTTTGGCCAAACTCCCCCCATATTAATCCTCATGCAATAAATGGAAAAAACTCACATATGATAATCATGTAAAGCAACTAAGGTGAAAGCAACAACAAGTCATGTTGATACACAGTACACAACCTAATCACATTTGCACTAATATCAAAGCCATTAATCCCAAATTAAAGCATGCATACATATTCCATAAACTAAACCTAATCATAATAGGAAATTCAATCAAGACATTTTTCATAATTTAATCAATAATCATGCCTTCAATCAACCACCAAAACATAGAAAATAAAATATAATAAATAGGATTAGATTACACTTTAATGATGTTTTACATCAATGAAGATCATCATTTCCTTGTGTCCATACCTTCTTGGAAAACAAATAAAATTTTAATTTAGAAAAACATTAAAAACTACGGATCCCTCGCCCCGAAGGGGGAGAGATCTCAACTATGGAGATCTTTTAATTAAAAAGCTCTCTTAAATATTTAAATGAGTTGAATGGGTGAAAGAATATGTGAAGCTTCCAAAATGAGAGGTATTTATAGTGGTGAGGAGGGTGGAATCTTGTGATAGTTTCCAATGTGGGACAAGGATGAAATTAATGGAATTTTTAGTAAGTGTTTAAGATTAAATCAGGCATGAACCGGTTCAAAGAGCTGGTTTGGCCGGGCGGTTGAGCGATCCTCATAAGAACCTGATTGGAGGTGGTGATGGTGGGTTCGTATCCCAGCTGCCCATATTTTTTTCTTCATTTTAAATAAGCTTTCAGAACAGGTTTAAGGAATATTCTGGGCAATTCCCATTGCATTTAACCATGTGGCCCAGCGGGTTGAAGAGGCCGCCAACATTGCGGAGGTCACGGGTTCGACCCTTGTCTCTGCAATTTAATTCTTCTTCTCTCTTTTTTTTTTTAAATTAAAGGCCCAAATAAGGCCCATGTAGAGCCCAGGTGAGCACCCATATCAGCACTGGCCCAACTGCGCGGCCCCTTGGCAGCCGGCGTGAAGAACAGAAGCAGAACAGGTGACGTGACAATTTCCTAAAAAATTCGATCGAGTTTCTGTTCTTCGATCGAGTTTCTCTTACACAAACTTAAGTTCTGCTCTATTCATACGACAACGATTTCTGGCCCTAAAAGACAACACTTTCAGCTGTTGTCTATGCTCACTTTTCTCAACTCCCAGAAAAAGTGTTGTGGTAACCCTCTTCAAATATGTTGTCTTTTCACCTGCAACCCTCTTTTTCTCATTTTCATCCCAATTTAATTCTCATTTCTTCCATCGCTCTTTCAAGCTCAACAACACCCCTTTTTCTGTAAAAATACACAAAAATACATCTCTCCAAGTAATCAAGTAATTAATAATATTTTCATTAAAATCATGCTTAATTATTGAATTGAAACCAAATAAATCCAAGTAAATTCATGCAATTAAGACCAAAATTCTAGGTGAATTTCACTCCGATCAACTGTATCCAAGCTATATGGAACTTTGGGATTATCATAAATAGTGCTTTCTTTATAAGGGACTTTTTCCGCTAAAGTTTGTGATACCCGTTTCCAAGCTCATTAATTTGTGGATTGACGAGGACATGATTCCAAGATTAGCAATTGGAACTTTGGAATTTCATGGTGCAATTAACTTAGGTAGTTTTAGTTCACGAGGTCTTGTTATGTTCCACCAAATAAGAACGGGTTTAATACCGTCGATGTCAAGTCAAGGCATAAAAACGTGTCGCCTCCATTCTTCGTGGTGGCACTTCTGCAGCAGAGAAGCTAGAAAGACCAATTTTTTCACGTTCTTGACTGTTTAGAGGATGCTTAGGATAAGGCATACAAAGCCACAATAGGTTGAGCTTCCACAATAATATTTTATTAGTCATCAAAGATGTGCACGATTCAATCGTGAAAAATTATGCATCCACCGCACAAACTCTTTTATATTTTGGTCCATATAGTCAATATATAGTACCAATATGTATCAGTTTGAAGTTGCTACAGAGGCTCGATGCTCTTAACATCCATTTCTATTATTTTCCGTTGGAGGTATTGGAACTGGTTGAGTTAAAATATCTTGCTTTGACGTGCAATGGAGAGCTTCCTCCTTCCATATCCAACCTTGGAAGATGTAATGCTCTCGAAAGAGTCTCTAATCTAAAGAAGCTAGGAATTAGAATTGAACTGACACCTGATGTTAGAAATCTCTTGTGTTGCTTTGCTCGGATTTCTCAAGCAAGTAAACTGGAATCACTTAAATGTGTCGTCGTGAATCCTGAATACAAATTCCAAATTGATTCTTTTCCATGCCATCCATTTTCATTAAAAAAGTTAAGTTTATGTGGATTGGGATATCCATGGGAAGAAATGAGCAAGATTGCTTCGTTGCCAAATCTTGAAACTCTAAAACTTCGATACAATGCCTTTCGAGGTATGACATGGGAAGTAGAACAGAACAATGGATTCCAAAAGCTTCACCTTCTACAAATTGAAGACATTGATCTTGTAAAATTGAAAATCGGACGTGGAAGCTTCCAATGTCTAGTTGTCCTAAAAATGAAACATTGTTACAAATTGCAAGAGCTCCATTTTGAAGATCATCGGATTGTTCAAGAGGTTGAAGTTGTTGACTGCAATCCTTTGGTTGAAAGGAATATAAAAAAGATGGTAGTGAAAAATAGTGGCCTTATTCCTATGAAATTTAATGTGCATTCTTCTTGGAAATGATGACTCCATGAGTTGTGAGGTTAGGTTTTATTTGAGATTTTAGCTTAAATAGCAAAAGAATTATTCTATGAATCGAGTATACATTATAAACACTAGAACCCCTCTAATTTAAATTCTAACAATATATAGAATATAATAGGATTTGACCACAACATAAACCCGAGTGTTTTTTTATTATCATATTGATCTCACTAGCTAGTTAATGCAATTGCTATGATCTGACCTTTAATTAGCTTTCCTGTATATTGCACATAGGATTGTCTTTCGAGGTTCGCAATTGGCGCACGTGAGCAATGGGAAGGGTGTTTTCTTATCAATCTGATTTTTTTTAAATGTTAATTTCTATTATTACAAAATTTAGATGAATGATATATGAGGAAGATAAAATTTTATTTAAAACATAAAAGATGTATAAATTCTAATAATTTTATTTTCAAAAATTTTATTTCTCCTACTTGTCTATCATTGAATGAATGAAATAAAAGATAAACACTATACTGCAATGGTACTTGTGGGTTTCGTGCTTGATTTATCATCCAAATTTAATTTAATTTTTTTTTTAATTGTAGGTATTGTAGACATAAAGTTGTTTATAGACTAATTTTTTTTCTATTTTTGTGATTAATGTAGTATCGATTTATCTAGATTGATCTATCTATCTATACTAATATAAAACTAAAATGAGGTGGTTAAAATTGAAGCAAAATCCTTCCCGACTCCAATTTTTAATCTCTACAATTTTTAATCTACACCCTTTGTTTTGATTACCGATTCTTATTGAATCTCATCCATTTATCATAATTAAGGTTAGAAAATATAAAGTTAATTATGTTACGGAAGAGTATATCACTATGCTAAATTTCATTTAGAAAAGATGCTTTTTAGCTTATTCACAAACATGTCCATTCTATACTCTTTTAACAAAACAACTCTATCTCACAAAACCCAATGTTTATTAAGTATCCTCCTAGGAAAGTTGTTATGTAAATCTTTGTATTCTTATATATCTCCACACATTGTATATATTGGTCTTAGAGTCGTATAATGAATTGTGAAATCTCTAAACTGATTTGATCCCTTCTTGCTGCACACCCAAACAAATTCTCTCAGCCGATCTTCTACCACTACCTCACCATGTTGAAAATCACTGAAACTACATCATCATCCTCCACCAAATCCCTCACTGCTGGTATTGTCTGGCTGCTTGCTCAACTTTTTGCAAGCAAATCGGGTATTACAACTCAAAGATGAACTTGCTCATGCCTCCATCATAAAACGAACCATCGATGAGTTTTTGCAATACATCAGAGTGAAAGCAGATGAGTAGCAATCATCAACATCACAAATTAATTTCTTCCCAAATTGTAGATGAACCCTAATCCCTAATAATTCTCCCCAAAATTGAGTGTGTTGTAATTCCCTCCCTTCACTAATTAATTTCTTCTCGTCGAATCCCTTACTCGTCTCAACAATTTGCAGTATCGACAACACAATGTGGTGAAAAAAATCCCTCGTTCGATTCCCAGCTCCAGATTATGGTAAGTGAATCTTTCTGCTTCTAATCTACTTCACACACACTCACACACCATTTTCAAAAAAAAATCCTCGTTCTGTATATGGGGTGGTGGTGATGAAGCAATACAGTAGGGTTGAATTCTGGTCAAACATAGGACACAAATGAGAACTGTTAAAGAGAGTCGTGGCAAACTGTGGAAAAGCAAAAAGAAAGGGGGACTGATTCGATTCCTCTCTTTAGAAAATACTTCGCATTTACATACAACTCTAATTAAGCCTAATACACAATTAACTCCTATTTATCCTACTTGTTAATTAATTTAATCCCTTAATTATTTTCTTACTAAGCTAATCTCACAATCTGGAGTACTCTATAATTTTGAAATTGCAACCAATTGATGCCAAAACAGTCAAATTTGATTTTGAGTGAACTCAAAAAGAGACAAACGGGACCTATCCTTGGATTTTAATTTATATACTGATATTGTATGCATGGTTTTGGAGTAGGAAGTTATCGTGATGGAAACGTGGTTAATATTTCTTATTTACTTATTTATTTTAAATACATGCAGGATAAATTATTACTCTTCTTCCAAAAATAATAATTCTCGACACGGGTGATTGTTACTTATGGATCAATTTTATGCTTACAAGAAACTACATGCTTCTTACTTTTTAAATTTTATTATATATTTTGTCAATCTTTTTTAGGAGTATACTTTTACCGAATATTTAAATGGTAAGAAAATTGAATATTGTGGGATAAGTTCATGTTTTGAATAAATGATTGTAGAGTATAATACCATCTACAAATTGAATACCAGTCAATGAAAATATGATACATCAAGTTATAACTTATAACCTAGAAGGGCACAGACAATATGTTTATATTTTTAATACTCACTCATCCCAATGTATTGTTCATTATTAGTGTAGGTATTGAGTTTAAAAAATATTATTTTGTGAAATTATTTATTTTGACTAAAAGGTATGTTTTGTTTTAGGTAATTCTCTGAATCTGTATATTATTAAGTTACATCATGGTGGAATGATGATTGGGAATACCATAAATGATTTTGAGTATATTGGAGGGACAATAAGCGCATATGATTTTATTAACTATTCCAAGGTGGATTTAGGATATCTTGACAGGATGTGTGAACAGTTAGGATATGTAGTGAGTAAAAAGTACTTTGGAATGAGAAAGATGGAAAATTGGACATAGTTGATTGTGTATTTGATATTGATAGGTGTTTTTTTGGAAGGCTAATGTATGAAGCATAATGTGTTATGTAATGTATGAATGTATGAAGCCTAATGTTTTATGACCTTCTACTGTCATGGTTTAACAAAATTATCCATGACAATACAATTTAACACCAATACAATCACATAAGATCATGTCATAAGCAACATAAAGCAAGAAACATGTGAACATAGATCTGGACAATCAGTTACAACCAACATCCTAAATTATAGTCTGAATCAACATAAATCAACAAACAGGAAAACATAGTTCAACATTCATAAAAAATTCAATAAAGTAGCAACCAACTACTTCTTTCCCTACTTCTTACTGTTTTGTGTGGCCTTTGTATTCAACTTAGATGTCTCCGTAAGAGTATTAATAGTCACAAACTTCTTACCCCCTTTTTCTATGATTTTCATACCATCTTCCTTGCTACTTTGACCACCTACATTCACATTACATCTAATGAATGTATTTGAACTGAGAAGTGTTGTGTGTGTGGCTGACTTACTAGTACTTGTAACCCCAAAGTACACCTGACCTCTAATGAAATTATGTGGATAAAAAGCCATTGGTGGAGGAACCCTAAACTTCACTCCAGATAGACCTTGGCTACAAATGTCTTCTGTCATCTATTATCAAAATTCATACATGTAAATAATTAATAAAAATCAATAGGCTCTAACAAAATTGTTGTTTTTAATTGAATATGTACCCCAGTCACAATTCCTTCAATCTCAGTAGATTTTTTGGCAGTAGCCTTTGGTCTTGCACTAGGAGCACTCAGCTTCCTCTTTCCCTTAATTAAAAAAGAATAACAAGCATTCGAATCTGATGAACATCTTCCTCCAACCGCTTCACTTGTTTAGCCATTTCATCAACCCTTTGTGCTGTGCCCTTTAACGTAGTTGCTAACTCCAAGTTTTCAGGCACTAAATTGTCAATTCTAGTAAGCATAAGAGGGAATTGAGCATGACCATCCACTTCATACTGATCAGCCCAAAGAAAGAAATCGCAACCACTACCGTTCAAGGACTCACGACAGGTATGAAACAATCTACCAAAGCTCCTTGCCTTTTGTGAAACGTACGTATGAGTAGCTTTTTCACAGTAGCAAACCAGGTATTACTTATTCTTATGTGCGGATGATTCGGAGGAAGATGACATTTTTCTCCTCTTTTTCTCTTCTTCTTCTTCTTCTCTTTTATCTTCTTTCTTCTCTGTAATTTTGTGTTGTGGTGGTAGGTGGGCTATGGTTGAGTTGTTTTATAAGGATAGAATAGGGTGGGGTTAGGTTTTAATTTGGGCGCCAAAATTACCGAGCAAAAATGAATGTTATAGGTGCTTTTGGACCAAAATTGCAAAATTTTACAATTTTGGTCCCAATATTTAAGGTTAAATCCAGTGGGACCAATATTGCTAACAGGAATTAATGGGACAGTTGACGGCTGGACCACTTTTTCTGAAAAAAAAGGTTAGGGACCGAAGTCAAAACTATTGGGACCAAACCCAAATGGGACCGTGACGGGCGGGACTAGTTTTTCAATTTTCTCTAGTAGAGAGTGTGGGTCCCACATGTCTAAAAAGGGAAATTGATAAATTAAGATTGAACGGCTAAAAATAGTAAAATGAATTGATTAAGAATGGACCAAGGGAGTAATCAATAACTGTACTGAAAGTGCGTAAATATCTTCTTCATTTTTTAATAACATTTTTATTATTTTAAAAAAAAATGAGCAAAATAGTCGACTTGCTATCTAATAAACGGTATTACTCCATTAAATTAAATATTTTACTCATTTTATATTTATATTTAAGGAAATAATTGTGTAAAATCGTTTTACCGAATAACTTCAGTGAGATGGATTATATGAAGTGATTCCCTTTATAATGAAAAAATAAAAGTGATACATAATATAATTAACTAGTATTGTGCCCGTGCGATGCACGGGATTAATTAAATTATTTTTAATTTTATTATTAGTTTTCCTATTATAATTTTATATTTATAAATTTATTTATTTACTAATCTTTTATATGGTTGAATCCATTAAATTATAATATTATTTTCGTACACTTTACTTTATTCATGGAATTTTTTATATTTTTATAAGCTTTGTATTATATGAACCGAAAATATCCTTTTTTTTATTTATCATTACAGATTTTGATTTAATAAATATTTCATATATGCATACACAATCCCTATTATTTTTACCCAAGCACCCACCATACATCATCACTCTCAATTAATACTTTTTATTTTTTATCTTTTCCTTCTCTCATTATCAATTAATAGATTTACAGTTTAACATAAAGTTTATATATAAAATATATATCGAAATTCAAAATAATCATTGGTTATTGCGCTGAGTTTTCCCTAAATCAAAATATTATTATTATTATTTTAATTATATTATAATTTCTATGCATAGTTGTTTAACTATGGGCTTAAAATAAGCATTTTGTATTTGTTTTTAATTTGGATTTTTATATTCCCAAATAAAAAATATTCAACTATAATTATGGTCAACTTTCTCCATAATTAAACAGGGAATGACTTATAAATAGTTTGTTGGAATATTAATCAAATTGTTAATATACCAGAATTCATCGAACACCTTGATTTATGGGTGAGGAATATTAAAAACAATGATTATTGATAGTTAATAATTAACCAAAAATATGAAATTTTTATTGATTGACAATAAGAACTTAATAACAAATAATTATTAGTTAAAAGCAAGGAAATATATGTTGATACTGGAAGTGGGTCGCTTAATTAAAAAAAAAAAGAGGAAGAAGGTACTTTCTTCCTTTTAACAATGCCAAAACTAAATACCTAACAAAGATAATTGAAAATTAATATGAAAATGTTATAATTATCTTTCTTCAGGGAAAGAAATAAAGAAGAGATGATACAAAAATTGATTGATAAATGCAGAGAAATTTAAACCCAAACCTGAAAAAGAGCTATTGGGTCACAATTATAATATATCGTTGACAATATAGAGAAATAACATATATGATAATCAACATCCGTGCAACAGTTTGATAAGTTAAACAATGAGGATTATTATTTGATTAGAATAAGGATTAATTAGCATAGAATTAAGTCTTACATCTTGAATCATTTGATCAAGAAGAGGCAAAGCAGAAATTCTTTGAAGTCAATTTTGTGTGTAAGGCTGACCTTTTGTATCACGGGCAGCCCCAACTCGTAGTTCTCCTTATTAATGTCCATTGTCAAAATCTACATCAATCACCACTTATAATTTAGTAATATTAAGTAAAATATCATAATGCAGTCAGCTTCCTACTATTATAATGTACAAAATAACCAAGTTTCACACATCTAAAATTTCAGAAAATTGAGATTTACATCTGGCCAGAAGAATAGAAACAAATAACTTGAATCATTCCATAATTAGTAGATATCAGAAGAATCTGATTAGACAGTACATCGGAAAAGAACATGGAAACCAAAGCTCAATTTTTTTCTCAAAAATGGATTTAAAAAGAGAACTTAGGAAGTGTAGATGACATTATTGTGATAGAATGCATGACCAAATCTCAAATCCAATAAAGACAGAAATATTAATCAATTCAACTATTAGCTGATAAAAGCCTAAATAGAAGAAGTCGGAACATGGATTCATTACCTAATAGAGGTAAAGGAGGACAGTGAGCAGCGGGATGGCGTTGTCATGGTCCGAGGTAGCAGCGAGCAGCGAGAATCGCGAGATGACGTTACTTTAAGAAGCATACTTGTTTAGAGTGGAATTTCATGCATTTTATGTATGCACATTACACTATTTTACTTAGGGAAGTTATTGTTTTTGTATGGAATTGTGTACATTTAAGTATTTACATGATTTTGAGGCTATTAAGGTGTTTTTGTGAGTTTTGAAGGGTAAAACAGGATCAAAAGTTCAGAGTTGGAATGAAGAGTGTAAAGTGTAAAGGAATGCCAAAAAATACACGTCCACATTGCATAATTTTTCTGTATTTATGTAGAAGTCTAATTTGATCATGTGATATATCATTGGAAAGCCCCAGAAGAGAGGGTCGTTTTGACATAAAGAACACCCCAATTGGATTCCAAACGAGAAAGTTATGATCAAAGTGATAACGTCGCGCATGCTGTACTAAATAGAACGGCTGTGACACTTTGCATGACTTTTTACATATTCAAATGTTGGAGTTTCTATGAGTTCCATATATGGATAGAAAGCTAAAGAAAAGAAAATCGCATGAGTGCAAAAATCACTTAAATCAGAGTCCGTATGTAACTTCCTCAAAATGGTAAGATCGCGCAGTGCAGTCTCCCCCGCTCGGCTGGCAGCTAGGGGAGAGCCAGCCTGGCTCGGCAGCCATATTCTGGCGAGTAGGGTCCAGATAGGACCCATATAATGTGGCAAGTGATCATGCATCAGTTCGACCCCCGCTCGGCTAGGTCCATACCCAGCTCAGGCTAAGTTGGGTACCGAGCGGCCCAGATCCGAGCCCAGTCGTGGCCTATTCGATTCTGCACTGTATTTATACGTTCAGATCGTGTTTTTCAGCAGATTCGATGCAAAAACAGCCCTACAACAGTCTAAGAGAGATTAGGGGAATCAACACACAAATTAGAGAGAACCCATCCATAACCCATCATCAATTCACACCTCCAACATCTCCATATCAGATTCAAACCTGATTTCACCATCCATCCACCTTTAAGAGGGTTCCAAGTGCTAATTGAGAGAGAATCAGACGATCGAAGAGACGGAGAAGGAACGTGAGGCTACGCTTATGCTAGGTTCCATTATTCTTATCTTTTTCTTACTTTTATCTTAATTTTTGGTATGAATTGCTTAGCCATGAGTGTTGCTTTTGACCTCATGGGCTAATTTCTTATACAGTTTTAGGGTTTAATGGATTGATTTGATTGATTTGGGAACTTAGACCATAGATTGGGATTTTATGCAGTTGAGCTTTTGATTTTACTTAATTTATTCAGACTTGCTTATCCGCTTTGTAACATCTTCATAATAATTTCATGACATCCGCTATAATGCTTGATTTATTATATTAGCTAGTGTATGTTCATGACTAGTATTGTTTATCTGTTAGGGATTGAAGTAGTTCTGCTATAAACACTTTAATTCTAAGAACTGGTAAATTAAATATTTGATTTGTTTAGTGGAACAATGCAATTAGATAATCAAGTAGGAAGTGAATAGAACCTTGTAATAATTCCAAAAAATATCTTGTTAATCGAACTTGCCATTTGGAGGTATTGTTGTTCGCTGGATTAGTATCTAGGAATAATGCTTGGTAATATTTGCATACCTTAGGATTTAAACCAGAGTTTACTGTTATCTTAAAATCGGATCATATCTGGTGGGTCAACAGGGTTAGGTGGTGTATTTTCAGTAAAACTGCATGAATGAACAATTGAAGGACTAGTAACCTGAATTAATTAGTCTCTACCTGATACCTTAGAACTATTCGTCATCTCTTGGTTAGAAACTTGCTTTTATTTTTATTGCTTTTATTAATTCAGTAATTTATTATTTCAGCATTTTAGATAATTAATTCGGAACTATTGGAAAATCGGTTACATAATTCTAGTTGAATAGTAATTTAGAATAAATAAATAATTAACTGCCTCAGTGGGATCGATAATTTAATTTGGGTAATTGCTGCTACAGTTGATATCCTTATGCTTGAGGATTAAATTATAGTGCGCAGAAAAAGTCTAACAATACCAAAAAGAGAAAAAGAAAATAAAAATAACGGAAGAGGAAAGCCGGCAATTTCACGTTGGGAGAGGGAGGGGATAAATAGGAGGAATCACACAACTATAAAACTCCACAAATTAAGATTTTAGAAAGGAAAGAAGAAACATAAATATTATTATATTAATTAAGTGTATTAAATCGTATTAGGAATGTACAATAATAAACTCCACAAATTAAGATTTTTAGAAGGAAAGCAGAAATGGAAACATTATGATATTAATTAATTGTATTAAATCGTATTAGGAATCACACAATTATACAGATCCACAAAATAAGATTTTTAGAAAGGAAAGTATAAATAGAAACATTATTATATTAATTAATTGTATTAAATCGTATTAGAAATCACACAATTATACAGGTCCACAAAATAAGATTTTTAGAAAGGAAAGCAGAAACAACATTATTATATTAATTAATTGTATTAAATGTATTAAAACATAAAGCAGAAAGCAAAAAATAAAAAATAAATAGAAGGAAAGTGCTATAAGAATTTTAGAAGGAAAGTAGAAATGGAAACATTGTGATATTAATTAATTGAATTAAATCGTATTAGAAATCACACAAATATAGATCAACAAAATAAGATTTTTAGAAAGGAAAGCATAAACAAAAATATTATTATATATTAATTAATTGTATTAAATCATATTGGCAATCACACAGTTATACAGGTCCACAAAATAAGATTTTTAGAAAGAAAAGCAGAAACAACAATATTATTATATTAATTAATTGTATTAAATGTATTAAAACTTAAAGCAGAAAGCAAAAAATAAAAAATAAATAGAAGGAAAGTGCTATAAAAATTCTTCTTTTGACATGTCATCAAAATGAACATATATCATATCCACATCAGCAATAGAAAACTGCAACATAGATGTATTAAGATAAAAGACAAAGACCTGTATGATCGAGACGGTCTCACAAGTGATAACATCTATAATAAAAAAATGATACTTAATTAATGAAAAATAATAATGTTATTTTATAAACAACTTATAATATAAGTAAAAAAGTGATATTTTATAGTGAAATTAATAACATTTTGGCAAAAATTTCTATGCCATCGGGACACATCGTGTCCCTATGTGAACACAAGAAACTCTTTTGTTCACATAGGGACACGGTGTGTTCCCGGGGGCACAGGAGACCAACTCTAACATTTTACAGCTTAAATTATCATAACTAATTCAAAAGTGAAAATGATCTCTCACAAAAACTTACCTTTGAAAAAAACAATAATGATATTATGAACTATTTAATGAATAATTTATCAAGTACTGAAAAATAACGCTTTGAAAGTAAAGTAATACTCTATTTTTATTGAAAAATAATACTCCCTCCATCCAGTAAAATGCGAATAATATCTTATAAAATTTTAGATAACTGTTCACCTTGAACTGGGACGGATGGAGTAACTACTAACAAAAGTATAAAAGGGATAATTTCGGATTTAGTCTCGTAAGAATTGTTCAGTGCTAAAAAGGTCCAAAAACTGGCCGATTTAGTCTCATAGGAATTTTTCATCAAATTCGGTTAATAGTTGACGAAATATTCTGAACCATTAACAAGACAAAAATGGACTATATCCATTTTGAAAGACATAAAATAATATAAATCTAGTAGTTTATAATAATATAAGTTAATTTGGGATGAAATTTTTCGAAAATTATGATTATAATATTCTTATGGGATCAAAACCGCTAGCTATGAGATCAGTGTATTTCTATGGGACTATAATTGAACTGGAAATTCTTGTGACATCAAATGTGATATTTTTCTAAGTATAAAATAGTTTTATCGTGGGATAATCCCACATACAACGATGTCCTTATATTTATTAACAAATTAGTTATTTATTTCTTATTTCTTATTTCTTAGCAAAAGTTCTTGGGCTCCCGGAGATACGGGGATACTCCGTGTCCCCATGTGAACACAACCCTCCCCCTATATATTCTATTTAAATCTATGTATTTCTAAGGGTTTAAATTATAAAGGGGGACGGAAATTGCAAAGGGCACGGTATCCTCGGGACACAAGAGCCTCACTCATATTTCTTTAGTTTCTTTTGTGAGGGATAGGGGCTTTGGAGGTGATGAGATAGTAGAATACAAAACTACAGTGTGGTTATATATAAAATCCCATTTGAACATACAAATGGTACTTATATACTCCCTCCATCTCTTGATAAGAGTCTCATTTATTTTTGAACATGTAGATTAAGGAGTACTATTATTTTAATGTGTTGTGAGTAGTTGTATTAGTGGGTGTGTGGACCCCATGTTTTAATTATATTAGTGGGTGTGGGTGGGTCCCATGTGTCCAAAAAAGAAAATGGAATCCTTTGGGTGGGACAACCAAAATAGTAAAATGAGACTCTTACCTAGGGACGGAGGGAATATAAATTTAGGGTTATTCATCACTTGCAGATTTATAAATTAAAATTGAGGAGTAGTGGATAGTTATTATTTTATTTTATTAAATAATGAGAATTAAATAAAAAATTGATCAAACGGTTATGATTATCTAGTGTACCCATGCTAACCGTAGTTAACTCATTAATTAAAGACCGTTTGAACTTACAGTTGGTTTGTCAGGGGTTAGTGAAATTGGTAAATATTATTTTATTGAAACGATTACATCAAGTACTTACGTACGATGCGAATATAAATTAAACTCCTATCCATCCATCTATCCAATCTACCTGAGCCATATGGCTAGGGTGAATACAAATGAAAACAAAACAAAGTCTATATTAACAATTTAAGTACAATGATGCTATTTGTATTTTGATATTCTCCGCTATGTGTGTAGGTGATAGCATCCTCATACTAAATTGTAGAGCATTTCTTTCCTTCCAAATATGGTAGACTGTGGTGGCGAAGGAAACGTATAGAAGTCTCCTTGCCTTTTGGCTCCGTCGGTTATGAAACATTATCTTTCGAAAGGCTTCAGCCACTGTGCTAAACCTACTACTCCTCCATCTGACCCATCTCTTTATCTCATCCCAAATGAGTGTTGTATATGGGTAATGAAAGAAGAGATGTGATGTAACTTCTATATCAAAGTAGAATCCACATTGTTTATCTTCTCTCGTGCACCTAACTCTATCTTTCATAGGAAGTCGTTCTTTGTGAAGAAGCCAAATTCTAAAGTTGTACTTTCTAACAATCCATTTGTGTCATATCTGTTTATAACAAAGCTTGGGCTCTCTGTGTACCGCTCCTCAAATGTGTGTACATTCAGTTTGCTTTGAAAGCACCATTCTCCATACATTGCTCCATAACACCAACCACTCCTTCCTCATCTGCCTCATTTGCCACTTCATCTCTAATGGCTATAAGTGTTCTCCATGAATAGGTCGAGTTAGCTCCTGGAGAGGCAACTGTCCACTGAGAAGAAGAAAGATAGACAGAGTGTATCCACTTCACCCACAACGAGGAGGCTTCTCTATGAACATCCCACAAGGTTGTTGAGAGTAAAGCTCTATTCCAAGTGGAGATATCCTTTAACTCTAGACCTCCTGCATTCTTGGGTTAAAGGATGTCTTTCCAGCTCACCGGACTCACCTTCGTCCCCCATAGGAACCTACGAATCAGAGTCTCCACTTTTTTTATCACTACCACAGGGATTTTGACAATACCACACCAAAAAGATAGAATACCATAGATCCCTAATATAATTAACTCCAGACGACCTGTGAAGGACAACAACTTAGAGGACCAACTCTGTATCATGTTGTTGATATCATTCATTAGAGGCGTGAAATCATCCACTCCTATCCTTCTGCTACATATCGGGAAGCCCGGGTATTTAAAAGGAATGGTACCTCTATTGAATGGGAGAATGTCAGAAATCTGCTCCATCATGTGATTTGAAATTCCAGAAGTAAAAATATTAGACTTCAGTGGGTTGACTACCAAACCAGACACATCTCCAAAACTCTTCAATGTTAGATCAATGGCTTTGGCTGTAGTAATATTTCCATATCCAAGAATGACTAGGTCATCAGCAAATATGAGGTGGGAGACTTCTATTCCCCTACAAATTCTTGAGTGAAATGTGTAACCATGCAACTCCGCTCTCTTCATCAATCGACTGAAGTAATCCATGAATATAACAAAAAGAATGGAAGAAATAGGGTCCCCCTGACGAAGTCCCTTTTTTCTTCTAAAGAAACCTTCCAGTTTCCGTTAATCAGAAAAAAGTAAGAAGTAGTAGTAACACACTGCTGAATCCACATTCTAAACTTGGGAGGGAATCCTAATCCTTCAAGCAAGTCAAAGAGGAAAGTCCACTGCATTGAGTCATATGCTTTGGAGATGTCAACTTTCACTGTCATCCTGGGGGCTATAGTGTCATTTCTTCTAACATACCCTCTGAAAATCTCTTCTGCCAACATCACACAATCTTTCAACTTCCTACCTTTTACAAATCCAAACTGAGATGGATTTATCAAAGTAGGAAGACACTCACACAAATGGTCTGCCAATATCTTGGAGATGATTTTATAGATAGTGCTACAACAAGAGATTGGTCTGTAATCTATTACATGTGGTTCGTGTGTTTTTTTCGGAATCAAGGATATGAATGTAGCATTGATTTGTTTAAGGAGCTTTCCTTTTCGAAATAATTCTTGAACTGCTGCAACCACATCTCCACCTACGACAATCCATGCTCTTTGAAAGAATGCCGAACTATATCCATCTGGGCCCAGGGATTTATTCTTGTTGATAGACCATAAAGCATCCTTAATCTCCTCCTCCTCCACCATTCTAACAAGCATATTCGCTTCCTTCTCACTCACTGACTGCGCTAATTACAGAACTTCATGTTCAACACGAGTAGCCGATGGACTTTTCTCACCAAGAATTGATTGATAATAAGTTAAGAATTTATCAATAATTTCTTGGTAGGAAGTGGTTGGGCCTTGATCAGTGAAGATTCTGAAAATGTCATTTCTTGCTCCATTACTACGGATGAGAGAGTAGAAGTACTTGGTCGGGCGATCCTGATTCTTGATATGATTGTTCTTAAGTACCTGCAATAAGGAATCAGCTTCACAATCCTCCAGGTGTTTCTGTTTGTTGAGTTCAGCTCCTATCTCCAACCGAAGGTCCTGGTTACTTGGGTCTGTCATGAATAGAGATTGGAGGTGAGACAGGTATTACTTTCCTCTTTTCACCCTCTCTGATATGTGAGTATAATTTTGATGGTGCGGTTCCTTGAGGGGTTTCTTCATCAATTTCAGCTTATGGCACAGCACGTACTGTTTAGTTCCTGCAAAAAAGCCCTGCCAATGAGACAAACTTAGGAGAATAAAATTCCCGTGGTTAGTCCAATAGTTACAAAATCTGAATGGTCTGATAGTGTGGGGTTGAGGATTTTGGAAAGAAGTAATATTTGGGCAATAGTCGGATTGAGTGCCCTAAGGCAGAAAGGAAGTATCAAGTTCCCATCCCATGTTTCTCTAAATTTTACAAGTCATCACTCTATCAAGTTTAGAACAGATAGTACCATTAGTCTAAGTGTAGAAACACCCGGATGAGCGAGTATCCTCGATCCCCAACATAGAACAAGTTTCATGAAATTCTCGGATGCCCGAATTAATAGTAGTGCCAGTTCTCTCATTCTCATATTTAACACAGTTGAAATCTCCCCCCCCCCCCAAGATCCAAGGCAAGGTATTAGAGTGGAATAGTGAAGTAAGATGATGCCACAAAGGTCTTCTTACAACATATCTATTATGGGCATAGACAACCGTAAGAGTGAAGTGTTTAGCTATAGTGAGACAATGAACATCAATACTGATGGCTTGATCAAACAACACAAAGTTTTCCAACTGAACTCTTAGAGGATTCCAAGTAATCAAAATTCTTCCTCCATTACAATAGTCAAAGTTATGATTACAACTCCACCCTGAAATAACTTTTCTTACAACTTCATCCACCTTACTAGAATTCAATTTTGTTTCCATTAACCCCGCTAAGGCTACATCATGATCACGCACAAGATTTTTAAGTGCGTTGTGAGTTGGCTTCCGCCCCAACCCACGCACATTCCATATTAGTAGACTCATGATGAGCAGTCGGAAGAGGGGATCCCATCAATCCTCTTGTTCATCCAATTAGCATAAGCATCCAACTTTTCAAAATCATCATCATCTCCTAGGGATTTTGCTCTCTTGTACTTAAAGTATCTTCCTGTTGATGCTGATGACTCTCCACTATGCAGAATCGGCATCCATCGCAGAGGAGAATTACACGCTACAGTCGGAGTGTTATGGAGGCTTCTCAATGGCAAAGGAGTTTCATTGACCTGCTCTATATCCATCTGATTATACTCGAGGACGTCAGAGGGGTTAAGTTTAGGAGTTTACTAGTGAGCAATTGTTGTGACATTGCACCAATGAACCATTTAATTTGAAATATTATCAATTAAATCAAATATAATAATTAAAAGTACAAAAATTAAGTATACCTTAAAAACTAACCAATATATTCTAGTCAAGCACGTTCACACATGAATTCTGATTTTACCAATTACTCTTTTGTACTTTAAAAATTACTCTTTACAGAGATAAATTATTATTTTATTAAATAAAAAATTATTTATTTGTTGCGCATCACATTTCACGATAAAAAAAAACTTAATTAGAATAAAGTTTCTTGTGAGACTGATCTTATGTGACAAGGATTATAAAACATATTAAAATATAATTATTATATAAGTAAAATATGTTAATTGATAGTTAAAGTATAATGAATTATGCATTAAAGTATGATTATAGACTGTTATAATTTGATTCGTTACAAATATACTTTAACTACTAATAAGTACTCCCTCCGTCCCACAATACTCCCTCCGTCTCAAAGACATGTTCCTGGTTATTGTGGATACATAGTTTAAGAAAAAGTTACTTTTTGTTTTACTTTTAGGGATAGTTTGGTATTTTTAGGTAATAAATAAATTATAAAGTAAGTTATGTGAGTTGTAAAGGGGTGACGATTTTAAAATTAAAGTTTGTTGTGTGGTTATTGATTTGTGTGTATTTTCTTATTTAGGGGTGTGAACTTGTTTATGGGACGGATAAAAATAGAAAGTGTGAATTTGTTTACGGGACGGTGGGAGTAATAGTTATATTTGATTTTTGCAAGATGATTAAAAAATATAACAATATTTTAATGTAAAGTGATTAGCTGTATTAATATTGTGTGGTGCTCCATAAAGATATAGCACTATTAACTTTTTGTGTATATCTCATTTTTAAAAAAAAAAGAATGTAATTATTGAGATGAGACACTCATATTCATAATATGTGGAGTAACTATTATATGTGAAATGAAGGAGTATACTTTATATATATCTTAAGTATACTATAGCAGAAATTTTTCTGCCTATGTGTCGCCTCCAGTGCGCTCCATTATGACGTGTAATTTTCTCATTTTTTTTATTTTTAAATTATTTTTTTATGTTTTCCTTATTTTCTAATCATTAACTTCCTTATTTAATATTTTATTTTTAAAATAATGTATTTTCTTATTTTATTAATTAATCTTAAATAGGTAATAAATTTTTAAAAATATTATTTATAGAAATTAAGAATAAAATATTAATTAAAAATAAAAATTATGTTTATTTAAGATAATAATAAATAAAAATAAACATATACATAATTTTTAAAAAAATAAATTAAAAATATATATCAAAATATAAATTAAAAATATATTTATCTTTTTGTGCACCTCATTAATTTATCATAAAATAAATTTCTTTTTTATTTTTTTATTTTGATTGATGACTAATTAAGTTTTGAATATCTGTATTTATCTTGGTATCATTATTTAATTATTACTAAATCTTTTATTGTAAATAAATTAATAAGTTTAAATTTAAATTATATAAAGGAAAAACATAATATTTCATATAATATTCTCTCATATCCCACTATAAAAAGTATAAAAGTTTACTTTGTTGGAGCGAGATTCTATTCACTTCTAAATAATTGAATTCATTCACCTCTAAAGAATCAATTTAAGTATTCATCAAGATGAAAATAATCGATTCATTCAAGTATTCTTCAAGAATCAATTCAAGTATTCTTCAAGATGAAAATAATCGATTCAAGTATTCTTCAAGATGAATAAGAGGATCGATTCATTTAAGAGGAATAAAATAGTCGATCGATTCAAGTATTCTCTAATCATTCAAGTATTTTTGGAATCGATTTAAAAAGAGGATCGATTCAAATATTCTTGAATCATTCAAGTATTTTTGGAATCGTTTTACCTCTTCAAGTATATAATCTCAAGTATTCTTTAAGAAGAGAAATAAGATTATCGATTCAAGTATTTTTTAAATCGATTTATCTTTTCAAGTAGATAATCGATTCAAGTCTATATTCTTTAAGATGAATAAGAGGTTAAATTCTTTAAGAAGAATAAGAGGTTAAAAAATTAATTCATGTAGATCATTAAAGTATTTTTGGAATCGATTTACCTCTTCAAGTAGATAATCTATTAAAGCATTTGTTAAGGTGTATACTTTAAGATGAATAAGTGGCTAAAAACTGATTCATGTAGACTATTCAAGTATTTTTGGAATCGATTTACCTCTTCAAGTAGATAATCGATTCAAGCATTTTTTAAGATGAATAAGAAGTTAAAAGACTGATTCATGTAAAGAATCAAAAGTTTTCTTCAAGTTATTTAACTTTAATCATTATTTTATATTATATTTTTAATATGTTACTCGATATTGACAAATGATATTGGAATCGAGTTTTAAAAAATTTGTTGATTTATTAATTTTAGCATATTAATTTTATTTAATTATCCATATATATTTGAATTATTCAATTATGACATGTGAATTATAAAATTCGTTTTCTATATTATTAATATAATATGAAACTAAGAAAATTAACTAAACATATATATATATATATATATATATATATATATATATATATATATATATATATATATATATATATATATATATATATATATATATATATATATATATATATATATATAATAAATTCATTACAATTTTATAAATATTTTAAATGTACTTATTATTTATATAATTTGAAATCTAAAAAATTTGGCAAAGACTTGTGTGAGATCGTCTCACGCAAGGGTTTACATGAGACGAACAAAAATTGATAACTTTTATATGAAAAATGATACTTAATTTATGAAAAATGATAATTTTATTTCATGAACCATTTATAGTATATATAAAAAGTAATAACATTTTGTAGCGAAAGTAATTATTATTTTAAAAAGTATAAAATGGTCTCACATGAGATTAATCTCACGCAAGACTTACCCAAAAAATTTAGTTAAAAAATTACATATAATAAATTTATTACAAATTTATAAATATTTATATATATTATATATAAATTTAATTTAATTTATATTTCATATTAATTATTTTTAAAAATCAATTAATTAAAATAGAATTACTATTATATAATTATTAAGAAACACTTAACTGTTATCATAAAAAATATTAAATATTATATATAAATTGAACCACAATAACATGTATTTGAAAATAATAAAAATCAATTAAAATTACATAAATCAAAGAAATTAATAAAGTTAGTATATATTGACTCTCACATATGATTTAATTATACATCATATTATCAAAAATAAAAAAAAGTGTACATTGTTATAAATTCTTTATATTGATAAAAGAAGTTGTATAGCTATAAAGAAAATCTCGATAATTAATCTTGAATAATTAAATGATACTGATTATCCAATTATAAAAAATAAGAGTAATAATTAAATGATCTCGCGTGGCACGCGGGTGTAGCACCCCGAGCCCAATTTTTTTTTTTGAAATCGAAGTACTACTAATGAATCGAAAATATCATCACGGACTTACTTAATTTAATACAATATTTTAAAGGAGGAAAATATAATTTATAACTTTGGAAATAATTTTATTATAGCGTAATAATATAATACTAATAATAAAATTTAATGTATACATACATACACATATTAAATTTTACAATAAGAAACCATAATTTAAAGATTTATAGTCTTTGTATTTTTATAAATATATAAGTAGAATTTATAGTGGGAACCACGGAGAATGTCATGTATTGTAGCAGTCCAGATGTCCCAATCATTGACCTGAAAATTTGTTGTTTGAAAATGTGAGATTAAAAATCTCAGTGGGTAATTTTGGCAGAATGTTAATCAGTAAATACATAATGATATGATTACTCTTTTTCATGACAACCCGAAAGTCAATCACTACCATGTTTCATAGCTCGTCAACTACTACCATTGTCACGACTCGTCAATCGCAACCATAAAATTCATGATCCATATGGTCACTACCATAAGAGAAGAAATAAGCATACTTCATATGCAAACCAACAATAACATTCAACCATTTTCAAACATTTTATCCACCTTTGATTTACTTAAAATACCGTGTTACAACTTGAGTGGAAGAGTGATTCGACGTCTCGTTCACCAGCACTTTACCTAGCACAAATAATTTATTTAAAAACTTGTACCCATAATTAATTAAGTAGGAACGAAAATTTATCATTTTTCTTTTATATTATAAATATTATTCTTAGTAATAGTGTGATAAAAATAGTGAAATGATAGTAATAATAATAATATTAGTATAAATTCGTACCATTATTTTATGATTAGGTTAGAGGCTTGGCCTTCCTTTTAAATCATAAAATGATGATACTAATGATAATAATAATATAATAGTGATTGAAATTATAAGAATTTTCATAATATAGAATTTAATAATAATGATGCTAATAAAAGTATGATAGTGATAATAGTACAATAATAAAGATTTGTATAGTCATTTTATGATTAGGTCAGAGGTTTAGCCTCCTTTTAAATCATAAAATGATGATAATAATATTAATAATAAGGTATAATATTAATAATAATAAAATATGTGTTATCATTTTATGATTAGGTCACAGACTTAGCCTTCCTTTAAAATCCTAAAATGATACAAATACCAATAATATTAGCATGATAAAAATATTACGAGAATATTAATAATACTAGTAGTAACTAAAAGGAAATTATCGATGATAATAAGAGAAAAACTTACAAAATCTATATATATATAATGTATATAGATATCTTTTCTTCTTTTATTGTTAAGATGGGGTGATTGCTTTCTGGCCAATTACTAACCTATTTATTGAAAAAATTCACCTAGTTACCTTACAGTGTGTGCGTGGAAGATTGTTTACTGCAGTAGGGAAATTTCATCCCTCTTCCTCTTTTTTTTTATAATAATTATATATAGACCTGCAGTTTGTACAATAGGTTTGGAAAAATAGGGTACCTATATTCATTTTATTTATTTTATTTATTTATTATTATGTACATATATATATTCTTGTAATAATTATTACTCATCCATTATTATTATTATTATTATTATTATTATTATTATTATATATGTATGTATATATATTATCTCAAATGGATAGTAAAAATATTTTGCGTATTTATTGTTTTCTATTTAAATTCAAAATAGTGTTCTTCTTATTTTATCGGTGCTAGGAGTGCGGTTGAATTTGGATGTTTTCGTCACTTCTTCATGTAAAATTGTTTTAGAAGCAAAACAAATTACATTAGTGGCATTATGAAAATAGTGTAAAAATAATTATAAATGTTTGGGGTATTACAGCGGGTTTCATACTATATATATATATATATATATATATATATATATATATATATATATATATATATATATATATATATATATATATATATATATATATATATATATATATATATATATATATATTATTGATGATTTACTAAATTTATTTTTTTTATCCAAGAACAAACATAGCCTAAACTACGAGTATTTTTTTGGAACTAAATAATAAAAAAGTAATCTTGCATTTAAGTCGTACTTCCTTCGTCCGACCGTAAGATCATAGTTTGCTTTTTGTATGTAATTTAATGTGTATTATAATTTTATGTGTAGTGAGTAATTGTATTAGTAATTAATAATAAAATTTTGTGCATAGATTAAAGAATATTATTTTTTGTACATTTGTGATGCTTTTTTATTAAAAAGTGAAAAATAAGAATTTTTAAATGGAATATTAAATATAATAAAATTGAGACTTTTTATGTGATGAAATAAGTAGATTTTAAAAAATTAATATGGTCCATATAAGATCTTCTCACCATCTAGAAGACCATCATAACCAAAATAAATAAGAGTAGTACTCTTTATTATTAAATTGTATACAATTTAATACTAAAGAATATGTACCCACATTTGTGCCTTTGAGATACATAAGTTTTTGCCGATAAATAAAACAAAAGTTAAAAAACTACGTCAAGTCATTAGCAAAATTAATTATATGAATAAAAGTGATAATAATATGGAATAACAGTGAACAAGTGTTGGGTTAAGTTACCTGACCACTTAGATTCTCACAAAGTGAATGATTTCTTTTGAAAACGAATAACTAACTATTAACCACGTAATATTTATATATATGTATTCATGGAATGACAGTGACAGAATCACACAATTAAAGGTCTCTCAAAGACATCTCATAACATGCCCACTGCAAACCCAGTTCTCCAAAGAGTCTCTATCAGTTGCTGGTGGTAATTTTGAGTCCTGCCCAAAAACTTTCCCTACAATTTTGCCCACCCTTGTTAGTGAGATAATTAATAAGAATCTTAGCTAATTAATCAACCTACATAAACTTTTCATCATTAGGGTTTCTCTCTCTCCCCTCCCCTCTCTCTCTCTCTAGTTTATATATACAAGTCCTCCTATAGGTTCTTTCATTTCTCCCTTGCTTGCTCACTCACTTTTGGGTTTCTTCTATTTTCTGATCCACCATATACAAACCCTTTTCTCTTTTCTACAGATCTGAGCAGAAAGAACAAAAACTGTGAGGGTTCAAGTTCCAAGAAAAACTTTTTCCCCCTTTGGACTAGCTTTTTGTCTTGTCCACCTTTCTTTCTTGTCTTTTAGTTGTCTCTTCTTACATAAACAGCTTTCCAACTCTTGAATGATCTGCTGAGGAGCATTCTTAGGATTCGTGCCAAACACCTCCCTACCTTGATCACATAAAGGTTGGATCCATCTTCTTTTTATCTATCATACAGCTTTTCATCTTTCTTGAGTGTGTGTGAAGATTTCGATTTTCAACCAAATTAATTGCTGTCTTTATTGATCATGAACATCTTTTAAATATTCTTCGAGTTTATTTTGTTATATAATCCAATGATTTTATTCATTTGGACAGTGATGAACTTTTTGATTTCGCATCTAGTGTAAATATAGTCATGTTGCATTTCATATTCTTACCTCATTAATATGCAAGGATTTAAATCAATCAGAAGGATGATCTATGTACTCCCTACTCCGTCCCTTTTAATGTTTTCATTTGTTTTTTTACATAGATTAAGAAATATAATATTTTAATGTGTAGTGAAGTGAGAGAAATAATATTTAATGTAAAATGAGTAATTGTATTTGTATTGTGTGTTGATCTACATGAAATAATTAATTATTTTTTGTGGCTCAACTTAAAAAAAAGGGAAAAAACAGAAAAAAACGTAAATCTTAACTTGTAATAACCAAATCCCAAAATGAAAAACATAAATTTTAACTGAAACTATGATTACATCATCCGTATAACATTCATGGTTTATTGCATGGCTTTGCAATTCTTAGCAGAGGAATTGGAATTATATATAATACGAGCAAATCTCGTGTGTAACCGTAAATAACACTTTTTGTTGAATCAGGTTATTACTTTGATCAGTGAAGCTCCTGTGTCCACGGGACACACCATGCCCCTTTGTAATTTTCGTGTCTCTTTGCAATTTGAATCTCTAACAAAACATAGAATTAAATAAAATATGGAGTGAGAGGGTTGCGTTCATATGGGGACACGGTGTATCCGTCATTATTGTATCCGTCACTAAAATCCATCATTATTTCTGTCACTATTGTATCCGTTACGAATTCCGTCATTACTGTAATCTGTCACTGTTTCCGTCACAAAGTATTTCAGTCACTAAAACAGTCACTATTGTGACAGATCCGTCACAATAATTTATTAACGAGTGTAATAATGACGGAGATATTTTCATCACTAAATCTGTGACTATCCCTCACTAGCGGGTGATTTTTTGTAGTGAGTCTTAAGGGTCGAGTTTCATTGAGTTAATAAAAAGTGAATACTTAATTGAATTATTTGATGAATCATAAGATAGATGGAAAAATAAAAGTATACTAAATGAAAATTAATAACTAATTAATTTAAAAAAAAAGGTAAAATACTCTTGTGAAGATCTAAAGTTCGTCTAAGATGATTATACTTGGGATCAATACACTTTTTACGTGTCATTAATTCAAGAGATGTTGGATAGGTTATGTGTAACATCTCAACCTTTGAAATTATAATTGCATGATTCTGGAAGAAACGATATTTATGGTCCAGCAATAAAGGCATTTAGTGATGACTCATAATTAAGTGAGACAAACAATACATGTATATATAGTTGATTGATCTTGATTTACTTACACTACTCAATCACTTGAGTGTTCTTTTTTTCACTAATTAATATTTTATGTTATAATTAGCACACTATTAAGGTTAATGATGCTCGTAGATATCATTAATCAACATTACATCTGAAATAATTGAGCTTATTCAGTACTGTTTTAAGTTGAAACTCTAATTAAATTATTTCAAACTATGATCACGTGACTTAGTGGCATACAACATAAGCAGTGAGAACTACTAATTATACATGCATGCCTAATTTCTCTATCATAGGAGTATTAATTAACTACATTTCTAAATAATAAATAAATTATAAAGTATTATGTTAGGTGTTAAGTGAGGTTTAGTATTTTTTTTAGATTGATATGCATTTAGAAATTATAAGACTGATATAACGTTTTCAAATTTGGGTGATAGAAATTTATTATCGTACGAACGAAAATAAAAGTATTAAATTTATTGTAAAACTGTGAGAGTATTTCTTTCTCTACCTGAAATATTGAATCTTCTTACTTGAAGAATTTATATATTAAGATAAAACTAGCTAGAAACAATTATTTAAAATTGCATGTAAGAAAAAGTGATCAGCTCTCTCAAAAATAGGGTTCAGTTTTTTTAAAATACTCTTGTACATAATAATGATAGCTGTGAAAGTGATAATATTTTAAAATAAAAGTGATAGTATTTTAAATAAAAAATAGGAGTAATATACTCTTTCCTTCTCATTCAAATGGTTTCTTTTTGTCATTTTGGTCGTCCCACTCAATGGGTCCCTTTTCCTTTTTTACACACATGAGACTCACACACCCCCTTTAATACAATTAAAATATGGGACTTATACTCTCACTAATACAACTACCCACTACACATTAAATAATAATACTCCTTAATCCACGTGTCAAAAAACAAAAGCAACCATTTGGGCGGGACGAAGGGAGTAATTAGAAAGTATAAGATAATTTCACCGTGAGACAGTCTTCCACAAGTCTGCATCAAGATATAGAACTTGGATGTACTATTATGCTTTTGTATTACATCTTCTATTACACACGTTAGATAAGTAAAATGTTGGTGGGGAGGAAAATCTCATCCTTTCCCCTTAGAATTAATATTTTCCTTTTAGGGTATATGTATTATTATATCACACTTGTCAATCATCCAACTATACGCAACAGAAGATGTAGTAATAAACAATAGTGAATCTAAAGGAGATCATAAAGATTTTTTTTATTTTTTTCCCCATAATTGATTAGTTAGTTTAATTGTAGTGTTAATTGATGGAGCAGTGCAGGGTAGGATGATGAATAGTAGTTATGTGGAAGTTCCTCCAGGTTTCCGCTTCCACCCAACGGATGAAGAATTAGTGGATTATTATCTGAGGAGGAAGATTGCTTCTAGAAGGATCGATTTGGATGTTATTAAAGATGTTGATCTATACAGAATTGAACCTTGGGATCTTCAAGGTATACATATACCCATGCACACAATTCATACATAAATCATTTATACAATTTTTTAATGAGTGTGTGAGACAAAAATTTATGTGACATTGATAATAAATGATAATAATTTATTAAAAAGTAATATTAAAATTAATAAAAAGTAATAATGATACAGTGAATTATTTTATGAACAATTCATAATATAAATAAAAAGTGATACTCTCTCCGTCCCACGTATTTTTATCCACTTTCCCTTTTGGGGTGTCCCACGTATTTTTACTCATCCTATTTTTGGCAAAAATACATAATATTTTATTACCTACTTTTTACAATCCCAACAACTTTAATTACTTTTTTACACTTTATTCATCATTCTCAATAACTTTATTCACCTTTTCTTTTTAAATTACTAATTTATCACTACTTTCTCTTACATTATATATTAAAAAAATAAAACGTTTTAATCTCCCGGGACGGAAGGAGTAATATTTTTAGAAACAAAAAAAGATGTCACATAAGTTTCACAACCATAACTGACCAACTTAAATTTCCTATTCAACTTTTCATGTTTTATTGATATTTCATAATATAATAAAATTATATCCTATAATTTATCATTAAACCCTTTGGGACATATATTGATTTTGACATTGATTGTGACACATATAAAAAAATTTAATGAATGAAATAGAAGATGGAATATAAAAATGGAATAGGTGATATCATTTGCAACTCGACACGTAATTATGCACCACTAAAAGTCTAAAACCTTCTTATATTTAATTTATTTAAATTGTAAATGATGATTTTAGCTCCATGTATTTTTTTTCTCAAATCATGATCAATGACGTGGCAAATTCACATTCGTGAATGTTAATGAATGATGTAGATTAAAAAAAATTATTCTATCAATTTCTTTAATTAATCTATTTTTTTTCTTTTAATCTACATCTAACAACATCTACGAATTAATTTGCCAATAAAAAGGTCTCATTTATATTAGTGGATTATTTAATTAGAGGGCAATGTATTAATTGCTTGATGTTTAACATTAATATTTTAGGGGTTGTATGGGATCGTTTCTTAATGAGATTTGTATCGTTATAACATGTTATCTCTTTTATTATTACTCATATAATATTATTAACTCAATTTTAACCATTCCATTCAATCCCCTATCAATTTTGCATAGAGAAAATAAAATTTTACAATTGAGCCTTATTGAGAAAGAAAAATCAACCATTACATTTAGAAGATTTATACTTTTCTCACAAGATATTGTTTCGTTATCGCTTATCATAAGATGAGTGCGAATTGAATGAAGTGATGAAGTCGTTAATTTGTTGATATATGGTTTAGAGGTATGCAGAATAGGTAAAGAAGAGCAAAAGGAGTGGTACTTTTTCAGTCACAAGGACAAGAAATACCCAAGTGGGACCCGCACCAACCGGGCCACCGCAGTCGGGTTCTGGAAAGCCACCGGCCGTGACAAGCCCATTTACAGAACTCGAACCCAAACCCAAACCCAAACCCAATTGATCGGAATGAGGAAGACGTTGGTGTTTTACAAAGGAAGAGCTCCCAACGGTCTCAAATCCGATTGGATTATGCATGAATATCGACTCCAAACCGATGAAAATGGACACTGTCAGGCAAGCTTTCTTATAATTCACTTTTTTTTTAAACCTGTGTGAAATCGTCTCATATAAGGAATAAAAAGTGATAATTTCTATAATAAAAAGTAATACTCAATTAATGAAAAGTGATAATGTTATTTCATAAAAAATTTATATTATAAATGAAATTAAAGTAATATAACATTTTGTTGCAAAGTGATAAGTATATATTTTAAAAAGTGTAAAATGGTGTCACGTGTCACGTTTTGAGTAAGACTTACCCTTTTATTTTCTTTTTTTTTTCTTTTTTAATTATTAAATTATTATTTCACACGATATAATCAACTTTTCAAAATTTTACTTCACCGCAGCCCTATAAATCAGACACAATTTAAAATCAAAATCAAATTTATAGTTACAAAGACAACAATTACAAGACAAATTATTCAAACAAATTTTACTCTAAACTGATTGATTTATTTTATTTGTAAGCCAAAAAGTCAGTTTGATTGGGTGCGTTTATGGTTTGAATTTAGCTTAATTTTGTATGTTAGCTCTGTACGTAATTATGGAATTTGAAAAGTTGATATGGTACTGATTGAAGAGTGCGAGAGTAATACGAAAAGAATGAAAGACAGTGTGTGATCCAGTATTTTCACGGAAATTAAAACAATACATACACTTTTACTAACTTTATTTTTATTTACTTTAAAAGGTAATCCATTTTTATTAATCCAAGTAATAGAGTAAATTTTAAAGTATGCTAGGTGTTAGGATGAAAATTATGAAGTTAAAATGTATAGTAGACTTGTTGCGTTAAGTTCGTCTACCAAATTAGTATCGTTAACAATTTAGAAGGAAAGTTTTTTTTTTAACTCGTTGTATAGTACTCCCTCCCCGTCCCATAAATATTTGCACCCTTTTTTCGGAACGGAGATTAAAAAAATTAATAATTTTTAGGGATATTATAGTATATTTTGGTACTCGATCTGTATGATCAATAGGTATATATTTGCTTTTTGCACGTAGATTAAGGAGTATTATTATTTAATGCGTAATAGGTAATTGTATTAGTGAGGTGTGTGGGACCATATATTAAATATATTAGTGATGTATTTAAAAAAAGAACTATATACTTTTGATGCGAACACCCAAAATAGCAAAATATATACATTTTCGAAGGATGGAGGGAGTAATAAATACTAGTAAATGGTAAAGTATGTTGGCGTGTTAGGTAAGGGGTGATTTTTTTTAAAGAAAGTGTATGGGGAATAGTGATTGTGTTTGACTTTTTATGTTTTTTATGAAGGTTGCAAGTTAAAAACTTTTATGAGACAACCAAAATAAAAAATATGAGGTTGAAAGGAATACATCATAATTTCATAGAAATTACTCTGTACATGAAGTGCATGAACATAACTTTATAAAATATATAGAGTAATTTTTTTAATAAAAAGTATTATTCAAAAGTTAATCACTTCAAAAAGTACTCTTTCCTATAGAGTAATATTAAGATTTATGGTGAATTTGACTGAGATTTGCATAGAAGGATAATGAATAATTGATGAGTATGTATTTTATCATTATGTTGTGAATTTGAAAATTGACTTTATATTCCGATTAAAATAAAAGATTATAAAAAGTAAAATTTGATTTAAAATAAAATTATAAAGCCAAAACAAATTACACGGCCTTTCTTTTAGAATATAAAAACCAGATTTCAAATTCATAAAATTCTATTTTATAGAACGTGTGTTGCATGAGATCCTTGCAAGAGTTTCGTAAATTTAATTAAAGAAAAAGAATAACTTTAACAACAAATTATATCTGATTAAAAAATAAATATATATTAATTATATTATAATTAGGGTATGTCTTGCGTGAGGCCGTCTCACGTGTGACCATTTACACTTTTTGAAATAATTATCACATTCGTTATAAAACGTTATCACTTTCGTTATAAAATGTTATCACTTTTCATTTATACGAAATAATATTATCACTTTTCAATATAAAAGTTATCACTTTCTGACCTTCTCACATAAGCCCTTACATTAGACAATGTCACACAAATCTTTTCGAGTGAGGCTTGCGTGCAACCGGGTGCACACCGCCTTTAGAATATAGTATTATGGGTAAGGGTACATTGTTTTTTTTAAAGGGTAAACATTTTAATTAATAAGAGTACACAATTTTGTTCTAAAGGATATACACTTTACATTAATATTTTTATTTTTATTAAAAAAAATAAAGTGTATACATCTTTATACTAAAATTTATACTAAATGGTATACAATTTAACACAAAATTCTAAAGACGCACGGAGTGTGTCTGTGCGCTCTGGTGCACACAAGTTTTTGTCAGTCTTTTCCTATTATTTTTCACAACATAAATATTATTACTCTCTCCATCTCGAAGTACACCAAGTGTACTTTACTAACGTATTTAAAAATTTTTTTAACAATTTCATAGAATTTTTTGATAACTTAATATTTTTAAATAATAAATAATATTTTGAGAAAAAAAGTATATTATATAGGTTAGAATAAACAAATAAAAAATATATGAATTAAAAATGAAAATTCTTTTTCATATTGTGTGAAAGATATTAGTTGATTAACTAATAATTTTAAGTCAAGCATGTCATTAAAAATATTATTTATTTATTTCACTTTATCCATCTAATAATTCATGGAAAAGATTACCGGCACTATTATTTAAAACAATTAATACAGTCAATTAAAAAAAATACTACACATGATTTATATGATGATATAGAGCATCGATATAGCTATTACTCTTCATTCTTCACTCTTAACTAAAAAGCGTGATTATACCATTTTAGAAAATACCAAACATTTTTAACCATTTCATGACGAGATAATTTTTTTAATTAATTTTTTTTATTTAAAAATGTTAACATTATTGCTCATGAAATAAATTACTTGAATTTTTTAAAAAATTATATATAATTTTATATTAAAATAATACTCACTTTTTATATAATTTCATGATACGTTGTCACCTAAATTAATCACGTGAGTTGTGGACTATAACAAAAACTTGCTCATATAATAGAGTCATAGACATACAACCATGCCATAAATAACAACAAATAATTACTTAAATATCTTATATATATACTAATTGTTGTGCGAGGCTAAAAATAACTTTTTAAGAAGATAACTTTTTAAAAGTGTGAGATGTCGCGACTTGGTTAATTATCGTATTTTTTTATTTTTTATTTTAATATCATATATATAATTTTTACTTTTATTTATTTATTATTATTATATTATTCATGTATATTTATAAATTAAATACCACCTTTTAATTATATTTTTTTGATCGGGTAGAAATAAATAATTAAACAAACTGTTGGATGATTGACATGTAGAATAAATTATTTTATACCCTAACAATTAATCCTAAAAAGGGTGAGATTTTCCTCTCTACATACGTGTCACTCATTTAATGTGTGTAACAAGAAATGTAACACCAAAATATATCAGTACATCCAAAATGCCGTGCGTGAGGGTGTTAATATTCTCAGAATGTGCATATAAAGAGATGAGACATACCGAAGTGTGAGAAAATAACTTTATTTTTAGTGGAATATAGTATATATAATGAGTACATACTCTGCATAATATGCGAATATATTATATTTTATAAAAAAATTAATTAGATAATCCAATATTAAATGTACTATAATTTAATAATGAGAATATAATCAAAATTTTTGAAGATATATTTTTATTAATTGGTTTATTTAAATAATTTTTAAGGTTTAATTTTTAATTCTAAATATAAAAATATAAAATTTTACTCTTTCTCCTTATGAGTTAATTGTTAGGGTATAAAATAGTTTATCCTACGTGTCAATCATCCATCGATTTGTAACAGAAGATATAACACTAAAATGTAACAGGAGATCCGAACCGCAACATGGTAGTTAAAAAATTGCCACTCAAGTAACTTTATTCATTCAACCTAATAATTTTATTTACTTTTATTTTTATTAAATAACTCAACATATCTTTGTTGTATCTTACATTATACACTTAAGAATATTAGTTAATGAGCAAGTTTTTGGGTGACACTATGGCACGCAACTTTCTTGATTAGATATAATTTCTATGAATTACCTACTCTAAATAACTTAATTGGAAAATTATCACTTTTTATTCAATTAAATATCATTTTCTTGTTATAATATCATTACTTATTATACCTCTCATCTCATGTACTAAATCAATCTTCAGTGACTAACTCTTGACGGGATAGTTGAAAAGTTGAAAGAAGAATAAGACTGCAAACTTTTAGGAGCAGGCCAAAAAGAAAAAGAAATTAGGCAAAAAGAACTTGTCTTCAAAGTAAAAAAAAAAACATGACTTTTAAATCTAAATGATGATTATGAATTAGTGGTACACATGAATTGAATTGTCTGATAAATGTGGATATATAGATGGTCCTAGTGTCCAACTATAGTAATAGGGTGAGAAAGATGAGAGCAATAGCTTCTCATTGAAGGCATGTCCATCATAATCATTACCCTCATGCATCTTTACCATCATTCTTGTATATCAAATTAATAGCACACAAAGGATTCTCTTACTCTTTTGTCTCCACTAACAAAACACATGGATCAAGCCATAACACACAACCCAAATTAAAGAATTCCTAACTTTATACTCATATTATATATATATATATATATATATATATATATATATATATATATATATATATATATATATATATATATATATATATATATATATATATATATATAAATTAGGTGATAACATTTAAATGTGAATGATATACTCCCTCTGTCCCACCGAAATGTCACAATTTTACTATATTGGGTGTCTAATTTAAATGTCACCATTTTCCCTTTTTAATAAAAAGACTCCACATATGGTCCACCACTTACTACTAATACAACTATCCACTTTACATAAAATAATAATACTCCTTAATCCATGTGCAAAAAACAGACGGTAATCTTTGACCGGGGCGGAGGGAGTACATAATTAAGAAAAATGTGATATTTGTCCCATGTGAAATTTTTTATTTACAGTTAAATATCTTAGACGTATGTGCATGATAGCATTTTTAATAAAAATGATAAATGCTCAAAGAAAAGTAAAACAATCTCATCGTAAAACGATATGAATCTATTTTGACTTCATAGAAAAAATCAATTATTACATCAATTTTCACTACAAGAAACAAATATTTATAGATAAAACAAATTAAGAAGATATGTAACATTGATGAACTAAACCAATTTATTAAGTGTGCCTTTATTTGGTTGGTAATTTGCATTCAGATTTGAAATAAGATATAAGGCAGGCATTGGATTCTATATAACCTTCTTTTAAAAATTGAAAGTTAGAATTTACCAACTGGTTCTGTGTTTTTAAAGTAGCCTGAAAAGCTAATTTTTTTAACCTCAAATTAATGTTTTAAAAGAAAGTTAGAATTTACCAACTGGTTCTGCGTGTTTAAAGTAGCCTGAAATGCTAATTTTTTTAACCTCAAATTAATTAGTTCAACTCTATTATATATATATATATATATATATATATATATATATATATATATATATATATATATATATATATATATATGACAACGTCTCTAATGAGACGGGTTATTTGTGAGACGGGTCAACCCATCACTAAAGTATGTTTAATGTATAGATAAAGTATGTTAAATGGTTATAAAGTATGCTTTTTAGAGTATTCTGAATTATGCATTAAATTATGATTTTAATGTGTTATAATATGATTTATTATTAACCTACTTTAACTACAAATAAACACACTTTAACTATACAATAAGCATACTTTAGTGATGAATTGACCCGTCTTACATCCATTTCAACTACAAATAAACACACTTTAACTATAAAATAAGCATACTTTAGTGATGAATTGACCCGTCTTACATCCATTTCACGAATAACCCGTCTCACAAGAGAGTATATATATATATATATATATATATATATATATATATATATATATATATATATATATATATATATATATATATATATATACTACCCCTCTCTTAAACTTTACATCTTCATTTTCATGTATTCATCATAATCTCATATTTTTCTATTATTAAATTAATTATTATCACACAACTTTCATAATTATTTATAGGCGCAATATTTTATGTTATGGAAACACCAATAAATCAATTGTAATAGTATAGTTTTTTTTAATGTTACGAAACGTGTTGGATGTACTGTTACATTTTGATGTTACATCTTCTATTACACGTGTGAGATGAGTGACACGTGTGCGAAGAGAAAAATCTCAATCTTTCCCCTTAGGGTTGATGGTTAGGGTATGGATTAGTCTATCCTACGTGTCAATCATCCAATGATTTGTAATAGAAGATGTAACACCAAATGTAACATATCGAAGATCCGAACCGAAATAAAACACTATGGAATAGGGAATTCAATCAGTATTAATTTAACACGACTAAAATTCCGACGTTATTAATGAGTACAATTACTGTATATGTTTTATATTCCTATAATAATTTTTACATTAGTGGTAATTAAGCATGCCCTAACTGATGAATACTTGACAAATGAACATGTACAGGAAGAAGGGTGGGTTGTATGCAGAGTGTTCAAGAAAAAAATGGCGACGACCCGCAAACTCAACGAATACGATGACTCGTCCGTCTGGTACGACGATCACTTCCCTTTCATGGACTCCCCAACCCACTCTAATCTTCCCTACAGCCTCTCATGCAAGAAGGAGATGGATAATCTGCCCTACGGATCCATGGATCATCACTTTCTTCATCTTCCACATTTAGAAAGCCCTAATTTGCCCGAACCACACTCCATCATCACCTACGGGTCGGGCCCTGGATCTAATAATATCCCGTCTACCCAAGAACACACCCTCCATCCGCCACTCGACGACCACTTGATCTTCAGAAACATCCACAGTGATCGCCAGGTGACGGATTGGAAGGTTCTTCATAAGTTCGTGGCGTCTCAACTCAGCCACGAAGAATCGAGTGATATTCTGGTTTCGACTAAGCAAGAAAACGGACCTGAAAATGCTTCAACTTCGTCTTCCAGTGGTCACATTGATCTTTGGAGTTGAAAAGAAAAAAAATGTATAAAAATATATAACCTAACGATACCCAAAATATATATAAATTAAAGAGATTAGTTAAACTAAGTAGGATAATGATATTAATATTGGGATATGTTGCATGCCGGATTAGAGACAAAATATTTTTTTCGTGAAGATATGATGATTTATTAATTATAATTAACAATAGCATTTGTGCTTATGATGTCAATTAACGTGTGGTTTTATACCAAATCATTTGTAATGCATTTTATTTTGTACTCCGACTACAATTATAGATATAAATTTTCGTCTTTTTTTATATGTAAAATTGCTTTAATTTCTTTTTTATGTATGCATTTATTTTTTAATTTGGAATGTATTGCTGCCATCATGTGTGAGATATATTTTGGCTATTTATAGATATATTGAGAACTACGTATCTAAATTTTACATTACTACAATATATTATTGGCTTTATTTAATTTTTTTAATATCGCTTTTATTTTATACTCCCTCCGTCCCGGAGGAGTTGGTATAATTTTTTTTGGCACTGAGATTAAGGAGTATAATAATTTAATGTAAAGTAAAGTGAAGTGAAGTGAGAGAAATAATATTTAATGTGTAGTGGGTAGTTGTATTAGAGGTGATATGTGGGGCCATGAGAATAGATTAATTATTTTTGTGTGGGTCACATGTACTAAAAAGGAAATGTGTCAACTTTAGTGGGACAAACCAAAAAGGAAAGTGTGTCAACTTTTATGAGACGGAGGGAGTATAATACATCATTGTAATATTTTTTAAATATATGTATTGCTATTGTAATATATACAATTTTTTTTAATTATGTAATACATGAATGTAACATTAAATTCAGAAGTTGACGGAGTGATAAAACTTGAGTTGTTTTAAGAGTACTAGACTCAAAATTTATGGGGTATGATTAAAAATAAATAAAAATTAACACAATAAAAAATGGACTTTTTTTAATTTAATTTTAAATTCTCACCGAAATATGATTCTTTTTATTTAAAATTGTCCAATTTTTTTTTAATTTCATGAAGCTGAATCATATGACTGATTCAATACTTTTACAAAAGTTATGTGATAAAATTGATTTTAAAAAAATATTATTTCAAGAAGCAAAACTAAAATATTTAAGACAAAATTAGATTTTTTAATTATTTTGAAACATTTTCGAATACCATCGACAATAAGGGAGGATTTATGTTTTAAAAATTGATAGTACACCATTTAAAGATAATACGTTTACATAATATAACACTAGCTATAATGTACTTAATGCTCAATGTTCATACTTTATACTCCTCTCTCGTACAAATTCACGTTTGCATTTTCACGTTATTTACTTTATTGACCAACATTATCAACTTGGATAATATTATCGTATTTTTTTATAATAAATAAACTGTAAAATATGTTTTGTGCATTATGTGATAATAATAATTTTGAAATTAAAATATCTTTTAATATTATTGAATAAAAGTTTTTTAGTGTGAGTTGTATTGTACAATCAACAAATAAAGAAAATAGAAAATGTGAAATGTTTGTGAATAGGATGTTGTACCACTTTTACATGCACAAGATTATAAAGTGTAGTACAACATATTTATATATGTATACCCTCGTGTTCGGATATTGTATACCACTATGTATTTTATAAATTGTTATTTTATTAAAATATTACACCCTAACAAATTATCTTAAATTCTTGTAAGATAATTTAGATAACGAGTACAAGTAGAATAGGTGCTTACATGTGTTCCATCATACATTTATGACTACTTCACTATATATATATATATATATATATATATATATATATATATATATATATATATATATATATATATATATATATATATATATATATATATATATATATATATATATATATATACGCGTGGACATGGAGATTAAGAAATTCCACTTATTTGGATGAATAATGTAAGAAATATTTCGGATAATTCAAAAATAAAAAGAGATAAAGTTGTTGAGTTTGTTTAAAATCCGTCCCGCCAGTCTGTTTTGATGGGCACGAATGTCCTGTAATACTTTGGTGTGATATCTCTTATAACATCTCTTTAGAGAATGATATGTGGCGAGGTGGATAAATTTAATCTCTTGCCCTAAGGTTTTAAGCATTAACTTAGGGTATAGTTGTCCTCCTCTTTATTACGTGTCAACCATCTAACGAAATGTCATATAGATATCCCACTAAAATGGCACATAAGATCCGGACCCTGTTTTGATGGCTCTACTGTTTTGATGGCTCTAGATGCAGCAATACTTTTTTTTTAACACAGTTTTAGGTGTTGAATTTCTTTGAAGAAATCAGGGATACGTGGGTTGAGTTGGGCCGAGGAGAATCGAGTGGGCCTTCAATATGTTCCCATATACAGTAAAGAAGTAATGGTCGCCTTGGGCTGGAGTCAATAAATACTTAAAAATTTATGAAAATACGTGAAATTTAATGTAAATGTAATTATATTTTTTAAATATTTTTAAGATTGTCAGGATCGATAGTTTTGTATATTTTAAGTGTTTAATAAATTAAAAAAATAATTTAAGTTCTCAATTGATAATTTACCTATTTTTCGGTCTCGAAAATATTTCTTTTAATATAATAAAAAATATATCTTTATCTTATGGAGTATACACACCAATTGCGAATACGCTGCTATATGGTTAATCATCGTATTTTTTATATTTTTATTTTAATATTACATACATAATCTTTCTTTTTTTATTTTTTTATTATTAGTGTTATACTAACATTTATTATTATATATCACAATTATATATCTCCAAAATATTTATTCTTATCTAGAAAATATTTGATAAATTTTTATTCAATTAACATAAATATTATTATTATGTTCATAATAATATTAAAATATATTTAAACTAATTTATTTTATTAATTTAAGATAAAGTATACTATCAAATCGCACATAAAAAAACTAGTTACATCTATTTATTTATATTAAAATATTACTTGAAAATATTAAATATGGTGGTGGGCAGTTTTTTGCTTTTAAAAAATTATTATAATTATAATTTTTATTTTTTTAATGGTGGAAATTGAATTGTACATTAGTTAAGATTGTCTAAGTGCAACTTAGATGTGCTCTTAATTTTGAAGGTTCTTTTTTTTATTAAAACAAACTAAGAAATTTAAGTATGAAAAAGTTATCAAGACAAATAAGAGCATATGCCACACCTGCATAATCGCGCAAAAATAAATAAAAAACTGAACGAAAGATAAAAGAAAAAAGAAAAGAAAACAACAAGAGTAGATCTGGACATGTTGATTGTAATAAGTATAATAAAAAACAGCAAGAATATCCACCAAAATGTAAATGCCACTAAACACGGGGGTAAAAAAGTACGGAAAAATGTCCAGTTTGGTTACATAAAGAATGACACATACCCCATCTGTGAAACAATCAATCTAACTAAGAAAATGCTTTGAACAATTTTCATACATGATTGTCTATTCATTACCACATTGCTGAAACTATTGTGGAGAACACCATAAGCAAAATGACATTAATCTTAAAGCAAAGAAGAGCTGATGAGGAGGATGCTTTCTGAGGCCTGCAAAAACAAGAAATGAAATTAGTGATCATAAGTAACAAATGACTCCACGTGTGTTGTTCATGTGTGCCTTCGTATGTTAAGTTCCATACTTTTGCATCTTGCTCAGAGCACCACAATATAAAGCATTATCCGGCACTCCCAGTTCGGTTTTGTTGCCTGAATCTTCAGGATTGATGATTCTCATGTAGGTTTCTTGGCCAAGATACCATCTGTCGAGGTTCTCCGTTCTAAGATTCCACGCGCCAACATTATCTAGGGAGACAAAGACAGCAGTCCATCCACCAGAAAAGACCTGCACATATAGACATCTAAGTACATGCATAATCCAAATACTAAAACACGAGGGGAACACTCTAGCACATAAGTTAGCTTCTATTGCTTTTTTAGTTGCTTCGTCTTTTTTCTCAGTATCTGTACCTCCTTTTATAAACATAGCTACTGCAGATGATTTAGCTTTCAATCAATAGAAATTTACATTTCTGTCAAAAAAAAAAAAAAAAACTCAGGTAGTATATTTAAACTGATTGTTGTCATTTCAAGATTTTTAGAATTTTAACCCTCACTGAGGTAAAATGAAGCTCAATTCAATTCAGCTTCTTTAATACTCCAAACAAACTTGATAGTTTGATTTAGAAGGTAATTTCACAATAGCGCGCACAACTAAAACTGTCTAAAGCCAATAATAAAATTTTCCATACCTGAACAGTAGACCGAGATATTGCATCCCATCTATTGTATGAACCTCTTTTGTCCTCAGTCCAATCACCATAACCCATCCTACATATCATTAACACAATATTGATAATATAAGATTATGGCCACTTATATGAAGGAGGAGAGATGAGATTTCAGTATGAGATTGTACCCAACAACAAAGAACGAGTAGCCATCAAGGTGAAAGGTCTGCAGAACTGTATCATTGTTCTGCAATATTATTTCTATGAATCCCTTGTAGGTACCATTGATGATGGATCTATCCGCTCGGGGTGCCTTGTCAAGTGGCTTACTCGGAAAATCAAGCTTGTAAGCGCCCTTCACTTTGAAATAATCAGCAAGCCTTATTGGGGTGTCAGGATTCACAAAAGAAATGCCATTGTAAGTGGCTCGTAATTTCCCATCAATCATCACTGGTGGCACGCTTTTGAGCACATAAACGTCGGTCACATTGATGGAGCCATAATGGAAGGAACCCTGTGGATTTGGTCGAGCCCCACTCGCTGTCACATTTTGCCTGATAAATGATATGTTAGATTTTAAATATGTAATGATTTTTAACATGATCCAAAGCATTCTTTTTCTGTGCTTGTGCAATGCTACCCACCTTTCTTGTCATCATATAAACCTGCATACGACATTAATACATAAAACAGATTGAAGTACACACCTTATGGACATCGCCTGGTTTAATGAGTAAGTTGTATCATAAACATCATTGGGAGGATCTGGGAGTGGACCAGAAACCTTTCCTTTTGAGTTGGAGTAATGCAAAACAGCTACACCTGTTACTCTCTGCCATAGTGATTCATTCACAAACCGAGCACTTGCCACAATGTAATAATCACTGCTTGCATTTTGATCCATGGTTACAAGAAAAGAGTAAGATTGCCCAACATGGATGTCCAAGCTTGTGTAATTCTGTTGTGATGTGTAGTAACCCTCAGTTTCAGCTAGCAACAAATTATGACTCTGAATTCGAAAATTCAAACAAGTGGAAACTCCAACATTATGCACTCGAATTCGGTAAGTTTTCCCTGCAATTTCCAGAAAATTTTCACTCAAAACCAAACACATGCAATACGGGAAAAACAAAGTAGCAAAGAACAAAACTTAAAATGATATATTGAACAGAGTTGGATGGCAAAAATGCAGAATTTGAATATTATAATGGCATTCATATTCTTTCGAAACACATTAATGAACATACCAGGATCAACGTTAATCGTCTCATAAGAAATTCCATCAGGAACAAATGTGGTGTTGTATCTATATGGTCCCTTCCCGTTTATAAGAACTCCATCTGGCATGCCCAGCTCTTTTCCATTATCAAGAGACTTCCTTAAGGCCTAATAATTGTTCACAAAGTTCCAAACGAGTAAATTACAGTGCAACCTACACACAAGCTCAACATAAAGCACACCCAAAGTAAAAACCATCAACAAAGAACATACCGTATGATTGCGAGTATACCAATCACCAATCATGATGACAATATCGCCATCAGGAATAGCAAAAGGCAGAGGGATTATATCACGATTCGTTACGATAAAGGAACCAAATCCACCTGATGCTCTCTGCATATTCAAAGAGGGGTAATAAAAGAAGCTACCAATCTGATCCTTCACCTGAAATTGGTAGGTCCAGTTCCATTTGGCGGGTATGGGGCAATTTGTACCCAAAACCCCATCTTGCCATGAAGCCCTACGCATCTGAATTCCAGACCTACAACCACACAACACCAATAAATCCTCCAAGAATTAAGGGGGGTGTTGAGGGGGTTTAATTCTTTAACAGGGAGATAATTTTATACTCTAATAAAGCATACCAAGTGATTAGAAGATCTTCATCAAGCTTATTCTTAACGTTTACAACAACATTGTAATTAGTTGTGACATTTAGAACAGGGCCTGGAAATTTCCCATTCACTGCTATAACCTGATGAACACAACCAAGAATAAAACAAAATTACTATCATTTTCTGAGAAAAAGATTAAAAAACATGAAAAATAACAGAAAGATGAAATTCCCACAATTTTCCTCATTTTTTCCCGGGATTAAAAGAAAAAAAAAGAGCCATAGAAGAAGAAACACAATAACATAAAACAAAAAACTCAAATAAAATAAATAGATTCTTCTCCTAATTCTCAAACAAATGAAGGCAAACAAAATCCCAAATGGGTGAAAGGCACACTCATTCAGATCTAATTGGGGACAAATAACGAACAACATTCCAAATTCCAAAATCAACCAAAAGAAGTAATTCCATTCGCAAAAAATTGCACCTGTTGTGGAACTCCAAGTGGAGAAGCAGTGATATAAGAGAGCTCCAAGTCGAAGAACTTAAACGGGTCGGCACCCCGGGTCACCCCAACCGTCAAACCGATGCAAATCCAATACAGCAAACAAATTGCCGCCATTACCAAATCCTCCCAGAGCTAGAAGAAGAAACGCAGCAAAATTGGAGTTCCTCAAGCTTTTTATCAAAACTCTTACAGCAATCAAAATGGTCCTTTTCTTATTCACATAACTACTACCCAACAGTTGTGCAGCAATTGCATTCGGAGAACGAAGAGAGAGAGAGAGTGGGAGAGAGAAGGTGGTAAGGTTAAGAGGCGGCCATTTCAATTTGTTTGTATAAATTTGCGGCGTAATGTGCGTTGCCCTTTATACCGGTTACTTGTTAGGTCGGTTGAGCTCACTTGTTGACCTCACAAACTGCCATTTTCGCCCTTTTAATTACTCGTTACCTCCAATTTAGGAAATTTATTCTATTTTATTATTATGATTATGATCATTTCCACTATTATTTTTCCTTATTTCTTCTCTAATTGTAATTAGTTTATTATCCCTAATAAAACTGTAATATTATTACATAAATTTATTTATTTAAAATAAATATTGATTTGGTGAATAAGGGTAAATTTGTTTGAGATTCGAAATTATCCGTAAAGAAGAGTTAAAAAGGGCGTAGATTTTCTATTCGTATTAATTAATTATTACAGTAATTAAATCAATCAGAATCTTACAAAACAATGATTTTGGACAATAATTTAAGTCAGAAAATCTGTATTACATATCATGGATAGCTGCCTCTCTAACGAGTTTCCTAATTATTAATTATCGATTTATTTAATTAAAAAGAGAGTGGTAATAACGCGTAAGGGTTGTGTATATTGTGTAATTATTATTTTTTTAATACAAAATCCTAAAAAATATATATATACACTATATATAAAGACAGGGTGGAAGTGAGAGATGTTGAGGTTGGAATTATCCAAAAGGGGAAGGCAACCGGTTTAGCAGGTGAGATGGCAATACCAACGTTCAAAATTCATACAACGGTAACCACGCTCTCACATGCAAGTCGTGGGGCCCACGAAAGGTGCGCCTCTCTCACTATTACCAATAATAAAATAGTATTAAAATATTATTTATCCACTTTCCATTCTCTTGCTTTGTCCACACCAATTTGCACAGTTGGCAAATTATTATAAAAATAATACTATTATATTCATATATCTGTTTTCTTTTTAATTATAGACCCTCTTTCTTAATTATTTCTAGAATGGTTATTTAAAAAATTAAATCCCTATTTAAATTTAAAAGATACACTTTAATTTTAAATTATCCAATATTTTATTTTTACTCATTATACTCTATTTTTTTTTACTCTTATATTGAGGTAAAAACTCAACTAGTTTAGAGTTTTAGTCTAATCGTCCACGCTCCTATAAAAGATAGTTTGAGATGTAAATTTTACTACTCGTTTGGAAGCAGGTAAACGAATTGGTCCAAACAGAGGCGAGCTTGGGCGGACTTTACCCAAACAGGAGCAGGTTGGCCCATATAATGGTCTAGTTTTTTATATTTTAAATATTTGTTGTTCCTTTTTCTTTTTCTTTTTTTTGCTTATCATTTTCAAAATAATGAATTAAATAATAAGATAAATATTCTAAGCATTTTGTACCGAAAATTAGTATACGAAATTCGTACATAATTTTAAGCCCTATTTTGTTTGATTTTAAAATTATTTTTAATTCTTGAAATTTTGATATATAAATTGAATGTATATGAATTAGAAGCAAATGCAAATGATAAACCTTTAAGACATTTAATTCTTTGAAGATGGACAAGGATATAATTAAGCAACATGAAAATTGAGATGTGTATATTATATTATGAGATTATGATGGATGAGTTATAAAGAGACTTTATAATTATGTTTTGAGTTTTGTGTTTGTCCTTTAGAACTAGTAAATTTTTTTGTGATTTAATTTGTGTTATTTGAGGATAATTAAAATTATGTTATTTTATTTGAGATTCTAAAGAAGTATATAATTAGTTAACTATATGTTGTCTGATTAATGATCTTTGTTCATGGTTAATTATTCATGGGATTATTTTGTATGATCTATTTAATTATCTAATTGACATTATAGTACTCTCTCCCTCTCAACTGAGTTTTCACTCATCTTTTGTAATTACAAGAGATGAGTGACTACTCAGTTGGGACGAATAGAGAATTTTGCAAGAGCTTCCATCATTTCGATATTTCATTTTAAAATAATTATTATCATAGTTTAAATAATATCATTAAAAAAAAGTCAGGTTGGCCCACCATAACCCGCAACCACCTTTACGAGGCTTGGGCCTAGCAATTCTAGCACATACCCGTCTAAGCCTGTTAAATGGCTGGTTAAGGTGGGTTTTGGCCAGCCTCGATGGCCCGTATTGACGGCTCCTTAATAATATTCACTTTTTATAGAAATCTGAACATAATACTCATTTTTCATCTATCTCAATAACTTTATACATTTTTTCATTAAATTAATTGAAATATTTATTCCCTTTCTTTATTTATACATTAAAAAAAATCTTAAATTTCGCACACAAAAATATGTGAAATACATCTAGGGATGGAGGGAGTATATGATTCATCAAAATAATTAATAATTTAACTTTTAATTAATTAATAATATAAAAATTTAAATTATTATTTATAATGTAATTGTTGATCACACATTTAAAAAGTACTAAATATTAGCATGTGCGTTGCACGTTATTTTTATTTTGCTATGGCGTTCTATTTTTATGTAGGTTGTTTTTTATACATAAGACATGTCATCTCTCTCGATTAAAATGTCTTTTATAATATTATTAGATTTATTTGTTGTAGTTTTTTTTTATAAGTTTACTCTAGATGTGTTGTATCAAAAAATTCTTCTCATTTAATAAGTGTCATGTCATAATAGTGTTTTGTTCAAGATAATTTTATTGAATTAAAATTTTACTAGTTGATTGAAGTTAGATATCAAAAGGTGAATGATTTTAAAGTGAATTTTAAATAATTGGTAAAAATTAAACTATTGAATTTATTAATATAATTAATATATTAAATAGTCTCTAGAAATTTTTTCTCATTTTATCCTTCTTTTATTTTATTTCTTTTAACTTTATAGATTTTATTAATAAATTTATTAATTTAAATTTTGTTAATTATTCAAATTATCTCTTGGATTTCTAAGTTATTATAAACTCTTAAATTTCTTATTTAAGTATAATTCTTGAACTTTTTGAATTTGATCAAAATAGTACATTTAAACATATTTTTATGTCGTTTCTGTTTTTTAAACATGTCTTATTTAGTTGTTCCACACATATTTCATTTGAAGCTTATTAACATTTTAAAATACTAATTTTCATAGAATTTGATCATACCAAACAAATAGTTATGATAATCATTCCCTAATATTCCCAAACAATATCACTTTAAAAGATACAATTCATTATCATTCTATACTACTATCACTATTATTCTCATTCAAATTCCATCTAATAAACCAAACACCCCCTAAAATTTGAGTTCACGTAATTGTTGCATGTAATACCTTATTTCTCTATTTATTTACTCTCTCAATTCTATGTACTCTTCCGATTCCTTTCGTCACATACACATATTACACATTTTGTTTTGTAATTTGTTTCTTTATTATTATTTTTTTATATGGAGTATTTTTTAAAAAATGCATTTTCTTTTTCATTATATCATTGAATTAATTAAAAATATCATTATATCATTGAATTAACTAAAAATATCATATAATATTACAATTAGTACTTTTTATAAATTCTTGATAATATTTTTAAAATGTAGATTCTTTTTATTATTATAAATATACGATGAAAATAATAAAAATATTATTATTACTAAATATTATTAAATTTAAATATTTTGTATTAAATTATTTTTATTTAATTGTGTTGAAGATTAAAATTTATGGAAAATAATAAAATGATCAATTAAGATGAGTTAAATATTTTTTGCTATTTTAAAACGCCACTTTTTTTTTCTGAGTCATAAGAAGATGACTCCACACCAACTGAATGATGCTTATTGTAAATATTTATTTTATTAAACTAATGAATTTATAATATATGAATTAATCAAATTAACAAAACATATAAAATAATTAATGTGATCATATTATGAATCTTACTATTCTCTTATAATAAATTCATTCCAATGAATTCATTATTTTCATTATTATATTTTAATAATTATAATATTGCATTCTACTATCTAATGTATAATATACAATCTTTATTTTTTTTTTTATTTTGCTCATACGTGTTCCTCATAATTAAAATATATATATATATATATATATATATATATATATATATATATATATATATATATATATATATATATATTATTTTCTAATATGTATAAATCTTATAATAATAATATTCACGATTATTTTTAAAATATATTATTTCAGAAATCTCAAAAGTAATTTTGATTTTTATCATGATCATCAAGAATTATACAATTCTGTAGTGCGTTTTCTTTTCATGAATAAAAGAAATTTCCATGTCCCTAGCAAACCTAATTACAAAACTCATACATGTAAAAAAAAAACTGATCATATATGAGTTCATGATGAAACATAACCACTGCTCTAAAAAACGACATTGTCGTCTTCATTTTCGATGCTTCATCCATCTTCTCCTTTAATATTTGGTCATCTTACTTTGTTGTCGTTCTCCTCTAATCTAACTATTCATCTCGCGATCAATTAATACGAACTTCAAATTTTTTGTTTTCCGATTTGCATATGATGGACTCTTTGAAATCTTGTGTGTGATCTTTCCATTGAAGTACACTTATTTTTCATAAGGCAAAAATTTTTAGGTACCTTCTGTTCTAAAGTAAAATGATAAAAATCATTCAATTGGATTGGTAAACTTGCCCTTCATTTTTTGAGGTGATTTCATCTTTCCAACTTCTCTACGTTCTATGAATTGTACCTCCTGCCATGAAATAAAGTTGCAAATGAAGAGAGTGATAGATGATAACATAGAGAAAAGAGGAACTAGGGATTTCTTATTGACTTACTTAATGAAATAGAATACAATAAAGAGTATATATAATTAGGTATTACAATGCTAAGTAAATGGACTAAAATACCCTTAGATAATAAAAATAATACAGCTAATATCCCCCCTCAAACTCACGATGCTACAGCGATAAGCATAGAGAGTTTGTCAGACAGGAAACGAAATCGCGAAGCTGAGTGTGCTTTTGTAAACATATCAGCAATCTGCAGAGAAGAAGAAACGAATGGCAATGTGATGGTACCGATCTGTAGGTGGTGGCGAGTGACATGACAATCAATCTCGATATGTTTGGTTCGCTCATGAAAGACTGAATTACGTGCAATCTGAATAGCGCTCTGGTTATCACAATGAAGCGGAGTAGGGTGAGAAAGAGAAATACCCATATCAGCAAGCAACCTTCGTAACCAAACAATTTCACAGGTAGTAGAGGCCATGGCACGATACTCAGCTTCTGTAGAAGACCGAGAGATGACATCTTGTTTCTTGCTCTTCCACGAAATAAGCGAATCACCAAGGAAAATACAAAATCCAGTGGTCGACTTGCGGTCCGTAGGATCACCAGCCCAATCCGCATCAGAATAAGCACGCAGCTCTAACGAAGATGTAGAAGGAAACAAGAGACTATGAAACTAGGTGCCCAGAAGATACCTGAGAATACGATGGACGGCAGCCCAATGAACTGTAGTGGGGGAAGTGACAAACTGACTAACCACATGAACAACATGCGCAATGTCTGGGCGAGTCACAGTAAGATAAACCAGGCTGCCTACAATGGTACGATAGAGACCAGAATCCGCCAAATGAGTGTCATCCGACGGAGAGTATCTAGCATTGGTCTCAAGTGGAGTAGGAACAGTCTTGTTGTCAGTAAGTCGAGCACGCTCAAACAAATCAGCTATATACTTTGATTGAGATAAGAGATAGCCTTTTAGAGAATAGGCAATCTCAATTCCCAAGAAATAACGTAGCATACCCAAGTCTTTCATAGCGAAGCATCGTGCCAACTCAGACTTCAAAGATTCAATACCATCATAATCATCACCCGTAATGATCATCTCATCAACATACAAGGATAGTAGAATACGACCTGCCGGTGTACGCTTGACAAATAAAGCCGAATCATGATGACTAGGAAGGAAGCCAAGCGAAGTGATCACCATAGAAAACTTCTCAAACCAGGCACGTGGTGCTTGTTTGAGACCATAAAGAGCTTTGCGAAGCTTGCAAACTTCACCAGGCTGATGAGCAACACCAGGAGGAGGCGTCATATAAACTTCTTCATGAAGATCGCCATTCAAGAAGACATTCTTGACATCCATCTGAGATATTCTCCATCGGCAAACAGAAGCAACTGCAATCAGAGTGCGAACCGTCGTCATTTTTGCAACAGGGGCAAATGTTTCTTCATAATCCAGGCCATACTCCTGGGAATAGCCTTTAGCAACAAGTCGAGCCTTGTATCGCTCAATGGATCCATCTGATTTGGTTTTAATCTTGTAGACCCAACGAGAACCAATGGTGTGTTTTCCTGATGGCAGCGAAACCAAATCCCATGTATGAGTCTGGTGTAGAGCAGTAAGTTCCTCAGCCATAGCAGCCTGCCAAAGGGGATCACGAACTGTCTCTCTATAGGATAAAGGCTCAGAAAGACGATGAACAGAGGCAACAAAGGAAGCAAATGAAGTAGAATAGGAGGAGTACTCAAAATCGGGGAGTTTATAGACTTACGAGTGCGAGTGGACTGACGCGGAGGAGGATCATCCACAATCTCATCCGACAACTGGGTAGTCGTAGGAGCAGAGGCAAGGGAGGTGGATACCTCATGAACCAAAGTATCAGATAGAGCTTCATCGGTGTCGATATCGAATGGATCAATACGCACTAGATCTGACTGTGTCATATGATGTGAACTAGCCGGAACAGAGAAGAAAGAAATATGCTCTAAAAACACAACATGACGCGAGACATACAATTTTTGGCTAACTGGATCAAAACAACGATATCCCTTTTGACCAACACCATAACCCAAAAAGACACATAAGGTGGACCGAGGAGACAATTTATTACGCTCAACATGTGGTCGAAGAACAAAACAAGTACAACCGAAGACGCGCAATGAGGAATAATCAGGTGAATGACCATACAATTTTTCGAACGGGGACAAACCTGAATTATGAGATATTGGAATTCTGTTGATCACGTGAGCAGCGGTAAGGACTGCTTCTCCCCAAAACACACTAGGAACCTCGGCTGACAACATGAACGAACGAGCTGTTTCAACAAGATGGCGAAAAATCGTTAGAAGTGAATTCACCACCCAAATCACACCGAAAACACTTAATGACAGATGAGTGTTGGGTTTTCACGAGAGCTCTAAAATTGCTAAATATGGTAAGGAAGTCAGACTTGCGTTTCATAAGATAAACCCACGTATAACGAGTGAAATCATCAATAAAAGAAACATAATATCTAGAACCTCCTTTGGTGGATACATGAGAGGGTCCCCACACATCAGAATGCACAAGATCAAATGGTGCAATTGAAAGAGAAATACTTTTATAAAAAGGCAATGCGGAAAATTTAGCCAGTTTACAGCCACTACAATCAGAAATATCATGACTTTCCAAATGACCTAAAACTCCTGTAGACACCAAAAACTTTAAACGAGACCCAGACACATGACCTAAACGAGAATGCCAAAGATAAAAAATAGAAGACGAACGACTCAAACGAAAAGATGACAAATCCACAGTAGAGGCAGCAACATCTGATACTTGTAGCTCATCCAAAACATAGAGTCCCCCGTCCCTACGGCCTGTCCCAATCACCTTCTGAGATCGCGGGTCCTGAACACAACAATTGGTAGAAGTAAAGAGAACCGTGAAACCAGAATCACACAATTGACCAACAGACGCAAGATTTAAAGTTAGACTAGGAATATGATATACATTTGAAAGAGATAAATGAGATGTGTGAACAGAGCCAATTCCTGCCAATGGCATTGGAGTGCCATCGGCGGTCATGACAGACAAAGATGGAGTAGAATTAACAGATACAAAAGAATCGATATCAGGAGACATATGATGAGAAGCGCCTGAATCTAAGATCCACAGGGGAGACGATTTACCTGAATTATCAGACAAGGACAAACCTTTATGAGAGGAGGCTGACATGGCATGAGGCTGTGAGGCGAGGAACTGCTGAAACTGCTCCAACGTATGTGGATCCAAGGACGGGGCAGCAACTGCGTTGTTGGTCTGAGGTGGGCGATACGTCCATGGAGCAGTCTGTGGCAGTCGTTGTTGTTGAGGTGGTCGTTGATGTTGTGGTTGTTTGCTTTTACTCAATAATTTCGGACACTGAGCCTTCCAATGACCCTTCTGCTTGCAGAAATCACATTCATCCTGAGAGACCTTAGGGGCAGGTCTATTTTGGCTGCTAGGAGTAGACTGTTGTGAAGCAGCAAAGACAGATGGAGTTGTATGTGTGACAGACACCTTATCCGCGTTAGACTTAAGCCGAATTTCCTCTACTAACAGTTCATTAACCACTGAATCAACAGACGGAAGAGGAGAACGATGCAGAATTGTTCCACGCAATCCCTCGAAATCATTCCGAAGAGCCATCAAAAACTGTACCAGACGTTGTTCTTCTCTACGAGCCATATACGGTTCAAATTTTCGCAGCTTTGCGGACTCAGTGAGAGCCAACTGATCCCAGAGATTAGACATGGCAGAATAAAACTCTTGAACACTCATATCATTCTGCTGAAGAGCACGAATATCTGTCTCCAACTGATACTGCTTGGCAAAATTAGACTGCATGTACAATCTAGCAAGATGATCTCATACCTCTTTAGCCGTCTCATACTTAGCCAACTGAACACCAATGGAGTGGGTAACAGAATTGTTAATCCACGTAATGATCTTCGAATTATCAGCCTCCCAACTGTCGACCAAGGCCGCATAACACACCTGTGACATAGCTCCACATAGATTTTCCACGCAAGAAATTCTTCATAACATAGCTCCAATACGTATAGTTTTTACCATCAAATTGAACGCTAATCGAGTGAAGTGAATCATCCTTACGACTAGCCATGATGAAATAGAACTCTACGAGCACACCAAATCAAACTAAACAACAAAATCCAATAATCCCCAAAGTAGCAAATTAACAGAATCCAACCAAATCAATCGAATCCAATTCAAACCCTAACACCGAGAGCACGAACAAACAAAGGGAAAATCAAAAATACCATCATAAAAACTGTACGGACACGATGCCGAACTCGTACAGACGCCGAAATTGTACGGACGTCGCCTGAAAAAATTTTTCAATCAAGCAAAGAGAAATCGATGAATGGTGGCTTTGATACCATGATAACATATAGAAAAGAGGAACTAGGGATTTCTTATTAACTTGCTTAATGAAATAGAATACAATAAAGAATATATATAATTAGGGATTACAATGCTAAGTAAATGGACTAAAATACCCTTAGATAATAAAAATAATACAGCTAATAATAGATTCATAGAATAAAATGAAAAATGAATTTATGAAATAAAATAAGGAGGCATATATACCATGACAATTAATGTAAGATTGAGGCTTGCGTACGCCCGAGCGCACGGGAACACATTCCATGCGCCTTTAGAAATTTGTATTATGGGTAAGGGTACATTACTTTGGTCTAAATGGTATACATTTTTAATTAATAAAAGGTGCACAATTTTGTTCTAAAGGGTATATACTTTTCATTAATATTTTTTTTCTTTAGAAAATAAAGGGTACACATTTTTATACTAAAGGATATACTACAATTTAACACAAAATTTTAAAGGCGCACGGAGTGTTGTCCATGCGCCCAGATACATACAATAATTTTATTTAGAAAATAAAGGGCACACATCTGTATACTAAAGGATATAAAATTTAACACAAAATTGTAAAGGCGCACGGGATGTGGTCCGTGCACCCGGTGCACAGGAGTTTTTGCCTTAATGTAAAAGGAAATAAGAATGCACATCTACCATGACAATTAAAGAGAGAAGATTCATTATTTTAATTTTTTGTTGCATAATTTTTTTTAATTTTTTTTTCAAGAATTTTGGAATCTCAACCATTGCAGGAGACTTAAAAGATGCAGACTAAATTTAAGAGGATGAAATTATAAGATATTATAAATGCATAATTATTTTGTCATTATTCTGTGATAGAAAGTTTAATTATGGAAATATGAGAATTAAACATTACATTACACTGAGAATAATTAATTAATGACATAAAAGTTTTATTGATGGTGCAGAATGATGACAATTTAAATAAAAATTAATAGGAGTAAAATATTAAGTAAGGGTGAAACTGCAGTAAAGTAAAATAAGTGAGGATAAATTAAAAAAAATATATTTTACATCCTTAAACCACTTTTAATATATTAGATTAGATAGATTAGATTTTTCAAACGTACATTGCATGCTATTTGTACATCGTATTTTTTAATATAATTTTAAAATAAGTTATAATTTTATTTTTATATAAATTAAAATATGTTATATCTATCCCCTCCATCTTGGATATTTCTTCATATATGTGTGATAGAAGATCACGAAGATGCACTATTTATTTATGCAGATGATGTAAGAATGATAGAAGATCGCGAAGATGCACTATTTATTTATGCAGATGATGTAAGAAAAATGATGATGTATTCATCAAATTGAAGTGGCTATATTAATCATTATTTAAATTATGTAAGGAAATAAAAGCTTTATATTTATAAATGAAATTTGTAATTAAAGTATTAATAAAAAAAAATTGTAACTAAAACATTCTTCCCACCTTGTTTGGTATTTGCTACCAACGTTATTCCATATTTTAATCTTTTAACAACTCTATCATTTATTTCTATTTTCTTCAATCTTAATTTATCCATTTTGGATCACTTTATCCCATTCTCACTATCTATCCCCTCTTGAAATCTTTTTTAATGGAAACAAATCATGAATCATAATATTGATTCAAATTAATTTGCTTTTTTTCTTCTTTCACTTATGAGAATTTTTTTTTAATAATCATGATATATTATTAATCAATTAAGGTTTAAAATATGAAAAAAAGAGATAACAAAATAATTTTTCTTTTAAAATATTTGCCACATTAAACAAATATATACATTATATATATTAAAAATTAATTGAGTATATTTATCTTTTGAATTGAAAGAAATTTTTGCACATCAAACTTGAAAACACAAATAAAATATGTTGCAAGATATTGAAACATGAAGCATACCTTAGGTTTAATATCACGGTGCATCGTTCCTTGCAGATGAAAAAAAGCTACAACATTAAAAAATAATTGTACAATAATTATTTTTGCATCATCATTTTTTTGAGAACTTCCCACCTTTAGTCAAACAAACTTCATACTTAAGAAATAAGAAAAGAAAATAAACAAAGATAGAAGCTTGTAAACTCAAATGTTGGTATGCATCTTGCCACTGTACATTGCTAGATTGATCAAACAATAATTCATAATGAATAAATTCTAACTCAAGAGGCTAACAATTTCCTTATTATATTTCTTTTTCTTGTTTGCTTTTTGGCACTTTTATCTTCTTTCAAATTCGAGAATTGTGTAGGGTGGCGTAAACAATGATGCATGGCCATGGTGCTGCATCCACATTTTATAAGAAAATTTTTTTTGAAAAGATCAAAAGTTGCATTAAAATTAATTCATGGAAAGATGTGAAAAGACAACCAATCAAAAACTTATTAAATAAATATGACATACTATGTACAATATATATTATAATTAAAATAATTATAATGAACATAAATTAATAGGAGAAGGTGAAAAGGCAATATAATCGAACTAATACAAAATACAATATACAACATACAATATTAAAATAATTATCATGAATATGAAGAGACTTTATTAATAAAAATTTAATATTAAAATGCACATGTCAAATATTAATATAATATAAATATTAAATATTTGTTAGAAGGTTAAAGGTGTAGTTAAAAGAAATAAGTAAAGATAAAATTGGGAAAAAAAGTTTCCCAAATGCATGCCACTTTTAATATATTAAAATCATTACGCTACGTTTGTTTAGAGTTTAAAAAATCGAATTTTGATTATAAAATTTTTCACATAGATTTTCAAAATAACTCTTTTATACACTTACAAACCATATTGATACTGAATTCACAACTTACCCACTTTTTACGGATTCTCTCTACTCTATTAATATTTAATTTTTTTTCTCTTTTCCTTTCTCTTTTCATATCTTTTCTCACATCAATTAATACTTCATTTGTTTCACACTTATATTCACACTTTTCGTTTTCGTTCATCTCAAACTTATATTCACTACTCAAAAAAGAAAACTTCACATTAACCAACAACCTCAAAAGTTATCTTAATTTCAAAAACATCACTCACACCTAACACATTTAACATACTTTATAAAATACCACAATGCTCCTCAAAAAGTCAATAAAATTGATCAAAAAGCAACTTTTCTTAAATCTCGTATCTACAGTGTCGGCGAACATAAGTTCAAGACAGAGGGAGTACATTTTTACACGTATCATCACATACTTCTAACATATTAATTTAACAAAAAGCTAAAACATACATCACAAAAAATTCTAAACAAAATATACCAATATTAACAATTCTCAAACCTCACATAAATTTAAAACAATTACATAGTCTTATGACCTATTAACATTATGCCATTTAAAAAAAATCCAATAATTTAAAATTTCTCCTAAAATAAACAGTTAATTACCTAACTTCTCTGTAACTCGACCCCCTAACCTAAATTGTTGGCTCCGTCACTGATGTGTATACATTTTATTTTATCATGTAGAATGATAATAATTTTGTAAATAAGAGCACGATATATTATTGTCCCCCCTCCCCAATTGTATGCATGTCACCTAAATATAAAATTTACTCCCTCTGTCACATAATATTATTTATTTTTACTGTTATAAGTTGTTCTGGATAAAAATAAACCTTTTAATAACTTTATTAACTTCTTAATCTTTACATTTTCTTTTTTGGTATATGGACATACCTAAAACAATTAATATATCATCATAAGCAGAGCTGTCAGATGGGTTGGTGGGACAGTTTAGCCCACAACTCACCACGACCCACCTTATGATGAGCCCAAGTGGGACGGGCCACCGGTGGGGTAGGCTGCGGGTTAGCTCACACACTGTACCCCCTATCCACGTATGACATACCCACCCTTCACCCACCTATCATCCACCCCCAAAAATAAATAGATTTTAATATTAAAATAATAAAAATATTATCACCCAACACATGTCTCCTACCCACCCCACCCCCAAAAAATTTTATTTTTAATAAATTTTAGATTTTAATATTTAAATAATAAAAATATTATCACCTAACTTTACCCCAACCCTACCCCCTACCCACCCCCATTTTTAGAATTGGGTGATAATATTTTTATTATTTAAATATTAAAATCTAAAAAAAATTGGGTGGGTGGGGGTAGGGTTTGGGTGATAATATTTATATTATTTAAATATTAAAATCTTAAAAAATTTAAAAAAAAATTGGGGGTGGGGGGTGTTGGGGTGGGTAGGGGGTAGAGTTGGGTGATAATATTTTTATTATTTAAATATTAAAATGTAAAAAAAAATTTAAATTTTTTTTGGGGGGTGGGTGGGTGGGAGTGTAGGGTTAAGTTGGGTTGGGTGATAATATTTTTATTATTTAAATATTAAAATCTAAAAAAATTAAAAAACAAATTTTTTTTGGGGGTAGGGTGGGTAGGGGTAGGGTTTGGTGATAATATTTTTATTATTTAAATATTAAAATTTAAAAGTTGTATGTCACTTTTTTAAATTTTAATTTACAAAAGTGGGTTGATGTTGGGTTGGTGGGGCGGTGCGAGTTAGCTCACACTTTATTGAGTTTGAAGTGGGGTGGGTTAATTTTGGGTTGAGAAATTGATGGGTTAAGGTGGGTTGGGGCGGGTTGGTCCAATGAGCTCAACCCATTTTGACAGCTCTAATCATAAGACCCACAACTAACACTATTTACACTAATACACCTATTCACTTTACATTAAATATTATATCTTTCAACCTATTATCCATTAAAATACTATCTTTCTTAATTAACGTGCAAAAAACAAACGTAAACATTGAAACGGGAGGAAGTATATATTTTTAAGTTTCACATTGAGATTTTTTTTTTAAAACGAATCAATCTAACGAGTAAATAAAGAAAAGGTAAACAATATTATAAAAAGATAGAGTAATTATATTAATTATAAATTTATATTATAAATATAAGCTCATGTTGTTTTATGCTCCATTAATAATAAAATTAATGTATACATATTTTTCTTTTTTTCCCTTTTTTAGTCGGAATAGATTAATATAAAAGAGTACAAGGGTACTCACATTCAATTTACATTAGATATTTTTCATTTTGATTCATTGAAAATAAGGTTTATTATTATTTTTAAATATAACCCACACAAAATAATTAATATATTTGGCTACACACAACACTAATGTAATTCATTATAATTAAAATATTATATCAATCAAATATTATAAATATAATATCTCCTAATATACGTGTAAAAAACAACCATAAATATTAATGCGGCACATAAGGAGTATAACGGTGACATTCTAACATAAAAGTGGCTCTTATTACATGATCATTTATTTAAGGCAAAGAATTGTGTGAAACCGTCCTTGCGTAAAACGGATAAAAAGTGGTAACTTCCATGATGAAATTAATGAAAATTGATAATACAACTTCATGAACAATCTATATTGCAAATCAAAAGTTATAACATTTTATAACGAAATCGATAACATTTATAGCGAAAGTGATAACTATTTTAAAAAGTGTAAAATAGTCTCACGTGAAACGTTTCACGTAAGACCTACCCTTCATTTAATTTATTATTCCCATTAATTTATATATATATATATATATATATATATATATTATTAGGATTTGAGTGATTAAAGTATGATTTGAAAAATATAATAAATGATACATTAAATTATGATTTTAAGATATTACATTACGATTTATTACCAAATAATTATACTTATCAAATCATACTAAAACATCATAAAATCATATTTTAACATACGAGTTGATATTCGGTGCACCCGGGTACAAGGGTGCACCAATATGTATATAATTTTTTATTCTATTTTCTATACATGTTATTCTATTTTATATACATGTTACTCAATTTTTCATTAAAAAAATTAGCATCCATATGTGTATAACTTTTTATTCAATAATAATGCATACATTTTTTTTAATAGTTGTACATTTTTTTACACTCAATTTTCATTAAAAAAAACTAACAAATAAATTATATATGCATTTTTGTTCATAATTGTATATGATGAAAGTGAGTACACCGTATCATGGGGTGCAGCCAGGTGTACAGTTGTATCAGTCTTAACATACTTATATAATCATACTTGAAGGGTTATTATCATTTTTAGTCCTCTAGGAATAGCATAATTCATTTTTAGTCCTTTCTTTATTGATTTTCTCAAATTTAGTACTTTATGGTCCATTTTTAGTCCTTTTTTTGCTATTATCAATCTAATTTATACTATTACCATATCTTTTTTCCATTATATGCCCAATTTTATGTAATACCTTATTTTAAATCTGATTTTCATTTATTTCTTCAAAATAGACATAGTCCATTACAACCATATCAGGCTCAACATGCTTCCGAATATTAATTTAACAATATTAACTCAATACTAACCAACTTGAAACAGTAATATTACTTTCTTTGATCGTCGATCCACCGGGTCTCCGGGAGGTTTTACAGTCGTTCCTCACAGCCAACCACGCACCCCGCAGTGTGATGGTTCAATCACGTTCTTTCAGCAAACCTCAGCACAAACCTGATTTATTTCCTACGCCGGGTGTGCAGGATGCTGCTACTATTTCTCGTCGGAAAGTGTGGAGATTAAGGTTGCAGAAAAATGGAAGGTTACATGCGTAGGGCAGTAGCCCAAGATTATTTATTTATTGAATGGAAATATTATTACACACTCATACTACTTAAACAAGAGGAGAAGATTCCTCTAGCTACCTATGGTAGATGAAACAGAAACACTCATACAAGAAAAGAAAGAAAATTACAATATTTATTGAATGAGAGAAAACATAGGGTGATGGTCAATGCCTTCTGTTTTCTCAGCTCTGCTATTTATAGAGGCTTTCGGATGTGAAATCCGGATTTCAAAGCCTCTTTACTTTTGCCAATGTCACTGCTTACTTCATTATGCTGGCGTCACTGCTTACGTCATTTCATCTATTATTGTTGGCAGCTGTCCTGCACCCGTCTTTTCCTTACTCTTTTGACCTTTCGAATGGTCCCTTGACTTTTGCCCTCCTTATAGAGTCACTTGTCCCCTTGGGTGTCTGAAGGGTTGGCTCTTGGGTGTTTTGAAAATATTTTACCCTCTTCTTTCCACGTGTATCGTTTGCTGGAGAGGGTTCAGCAATTCTTATTCTCCCTATGCCCAACCTTACTCCTTTTCCAAACTCTGGTTCTGTTTGGGTAGAGCAGCTTGTGCATATTTTGTTCGTCCAATGCCCAAAGTAGGCCATGTTACAGTATTTTCGATGAGTTTGTTTACTCACCAGTATCTTATTTTTCTAAAGAAGCTCTCGTTTTTCTTCGAAAGCCTTTTCAACAAATATTGTATTCTTTCCTGTTAAGGTGTTTAACAAAAAAGATCCATTCATAGACTTGTGTTCGAACTTGAATGGGAACTTCACTTGGTCCATTGCTTGAATGCAGGCATACAAACCTCTTGTTCTTCGCATAGAGATTTGATCCTCCGAATAGGTAGAAACCAAGACTGGTTCCTTTCCAGAAGACTCCTTGATCCTGTTTGATGCTTCGACATCGGGTCTTCTTAGCTTGATAAAATGAAAGCCTCGTGATTTCCTTTCCTGACTAGTTCTGGAGCCGCACTAGTGAAGTAAAGCCCTGCCCCAATACATCTCCTCTAGACAAAGTCATGTTGTTTTCCCATGCCTACACACTGTCTTTCCTAGCCAGTCTGGCAATTTTGAAAGTTCCGGGAAGCTTGGTGCAACAGTGTATATTGAGGCTAACGCCCCAAAATGATACCACTATTTTACATCCTTTGGATTTGAGCCTTCTCTCATCCAAACTCAGGAGGAATTCTCCTGATACATATATCCGCCATTTCTCCGGATGGATTCCTTGTCTTGAATTTAATTTTTCCCAGCTAGTTTGACATTCCTGCCAATGAGAAAAATCAGCTATGTTAATACCAGTCTTAGCAGTGCCCATCATAGGCCTAAGACTGATCTCTTTCTCTTTAACCCCTGAGGTACTGGGTTGGCTCGACGCCTCTAGATATGACTCCAGAGACTCGATTTTTTCTTAGTCCGGGTCTTCTTTTGGAAGTTCCAATTTAGAACTCGTGCTAAGGGTACTTGAATCCCTTGCTCCGGGTTTAGAGCCCCATTCTCGGATACTCTCCTTTTATTGATTTCTATCAACAGCCCGGAGGAGTGGCTCTCGTAATGACTCAAAGAGACTCGCATTATTGTGAATATAATCTCGTATGCGATTGGACACTTTAGCCCAATCACTATCTTGCAGTTTTCTAGCACACGTTGCATTGAGTGCCAGATTCTCGAATTTCCTTTTGAGCAACTCAAGGTTGTTCATCAGGTGCTTTGAAACTGTCAGGATGGAGTCTATCTCAGCTTCTTCCATCCCTCGTCAGGAAATCTGCCAAAACATTATCAACAGATTTAATAATGACAATATTAAAATCATAATATTGACATTCATCTTGCCATCTTAAAAGTCTAGCCTTTTCGGTTTTTATTCTATTTTATTTTTTAGAAAGGCTTTGACACTTGTGCTATCGATTTTAAGAATGATTTCTTCACAAGAAGAAATAGCGGTCATTTTTTGAACGCTTTACGTACTGCAAAGAATTTCTTCTCATTGATATGCCACCTCTTTGCCTTATTCTCCGCAAAGAGTCCACTGCAATATTTGCATGGCACTTCTCCTTCGGATGTGGACTTCGTAAGAACTGCTGTCCACCAATGGTCATTGGCATCTGTATATAGCACCAGGTCATCCTCTTCATTTGGAATGGCTAACTTTGGGAGCTTTTTGCAAACCTCCTTTGATTGTTTAATCATTTCTTGATGTGATTCCTCCCATTTGAACTCAACATCCCTTTTCAAAAGCCTCTGCCCATTTCCATCATCTTCTGAGACCTTTCCAAAATCGGTTGTTGGCATCAACCTTCTTTTCTACTTGTTGTCTATAAAAAAATATTGTAGTATTGTTGTATAGATTTGCTCGTTTCATCATATCCAACGGGCCAGAAGGCACTGTTGCTCCAATTTTGAACAGGGCTAGTGGTCTTGTCACTCTCGGATGTCGAACTTTCGGTCGGATTCATATGTGTTTGAAATTCTCCTCTCGTTAAGTATTATGAGTTTAATTTTCCATTCATAAATAAATAAACCTAGGGCTCTGATACCATTTTGAGTCGAAACATGATGAAAATCACCCTTTAGAATCAAGTATAGTTATAATTATAAACCTAGTGGTATTTTCGTAAATAGCATGATGGAAATTAAGTTTGGTAATAGCAAAAGGACCAATTTTGAGAATTTTCATATCATGAGGACTAAAAATGAATTCACCCATTCTTAGAGGACTATTTTTGAAATTATCCCCAGAATAATGTATCAACCCAATCTAATATAAACCTCCTCACTTCTATTTAAAAATATTAAAAAGATACACACATACAAACACAACTGGTCAAACTAACTGATGATTTGCCACATTCTCTTACAATTTTTTCATGATATATACAAATAAATAATAACAAAATGAGAGAGAATCCAAGAACCACTACCAATAAAGAATTGAAGATCACATGGCCTTTTACCGAAAACAAGTCGACATGGGAGGCCCCTTTCGAGGATTATTACATATTAAACGTGATTATAGCCTGCATTAACTCATCGATTCAATGATTAAGGTTACCAACTTTAATTTCATTTTAAAAAAAAGAGTTGTTGCCATTTGGTGCAATAATATCGTATGTATATTTTTGACTTTGCCCTTTTGAACACAAAGAAAAATTGGTAAGTCAAGAACCCACTTGATCAAACAATAATACCATATTAATGCTGGAATTGATCTGTAAAATTTCATTTCATAAAAATAATTACTATAAAATAAATATAAGAGTTGAATTTGAAGAAATTTCTTAGAGAAGAAGCAAGTTGATCAATTAAAATCGTTTCGTCGTACATTGATGAGTGATGAAATTTGGGAACATGAGCACCTTTCATATTTTTATTTATTTATTTATTTTAGAGAGCAACTTGGGTGGAACTGTTCCACCAAATAAATTAGTGGAACCTTCGGTCTCAACTCTTCCTAATTAATTTCTATCCTTTATTAATGGTTCCACCCTTTTTAATTAATTATCCTCTTTATTACTATTGCTTTTATTTTTATTTTTTAAATTTACTATACTTAAATAATTATTATACCTTAAACTCTAAACCCTAAGGGTAAAATATGCTTTAAACCACAAGAGTTGAATTACAATTATATCCTAAATCTTAAACTTTAAAGGTAAATTATATTCCCTAAACCATAAGGGTAAAATTACAATTATACCCTAAATTCTATGGGTAAAATTACAACTATACCAGAAACCCTAAAGCCTAAATCCTAAAGGTGAATTATACCCTAAACCATAAGGGTGAAATTACAATTATATCATAAATTCAAACCCTAGGGATGAAATATACTCTAAATCATATGAGTGAAATTACAATTATATCATAACCCTTAAACTCTATTGGTGAATATACCATAAACTAAAAGGTTAAAATTACAATTTTATTTCTAAAATTAAATAAAAAAAGAAAAATAAATAAAAAATAAAATGAAAAAGAAAAAGAAAAAAAAAGAAAGAACCAAGTAAGCTGTAAGCATGTAACTGTACGAAATTGAAATTGGAGTGAAATTGAGGTGTGGAACGAATTCTGGAAAAATAAGCCTTATGCACGCTAGTCGTTGCCAAAATTTTAATACTCTCCCTTACCTTGATAAAATATTAAAATGTACTCCATATTTGTAAAGGGTGAGACTCTTGTGCCTAAGAAACACCGTGTCCTTTTGCAATTTCTGCGTCCCTTTGTAATTTAAATACCCAAATAATACATATGTTTAAATAGAATATGGAGGGGGAGTGTTGTGTTCACATGGGGACACGGTGGGGTGCATGAGCTTTTGCCATTTGCAAATTGGTAAAGAATTAATTTATTTTAATTAAAAGTGATAATACTTTTATATAAATAATTTATATTATAAATAAAAAGTTATACCATTTTATAACGAAGATTGTGAGATCGTCTCACCTAAGCCTTTACGTGAGATGTATAAAAATTGATAACTTTTATAAAGAAAAATGATACTCAGTTAATAAAAAGTGATAATATTATTTAATGAACAATTTATAATATAAATAAAAAGTAATAACATTTTATAGCGAAAATAGTAATTAATTTAAAAAATGTATAATGATTTTACGTGAGATGACATCATGCAAGACTTCCTATGGAGTATATACTATACTTATACGACAATGCAAGCTTAGAACTAAATTTATATAGCATGTCTAACAAGCTTCTTCCTAAAACGGAAAAAATAAAAATACAAACAAAATGTTTTGAACATACCTTCAACCCACCACTAAATATTTATTATATAAATAAAATATGTTTATTTATAATTAAAATATATCAATAATAAATTATATTATAATCCGTTGAAATCATACTTTAATACATAATAATCTATTAGTATATATTAAAAAATATATTTTAACAACAATTAAATATATTTTATATTACTATAAAATTAGGCATAAGTAACCTTTGCTTCAATTTAGCCACATGATTTTATTTCAAATTTATTCTATATTTGGTTTAAACTTAGCTCGATATTTTTATTGTTAATTTTATAATTTGTGAATAATAAAATATTGATTTGAATTTTTAAATATGTTTAGTTTGTGGAATTATGGTGGAGTACGATTTTGTGAAGTTAATAATGGTAATATTATATTGTCTGATGCTTTTAAAAAAGAAAATTGTATTGTCTAATAATAATAATAATAATAATAATAATAATAATAATAATAATAATAATAATAATAATAATAATAATAATAAGGGTTGGTTATGATTTTGGATGTCCTGTTACATTTTGGTGTTATATCTCATATTACACGTATTAGATGAGTGACACGTATGCGGAGAGGAAAATCTCAATCTTTCCCCTTAGGGTTGATTGTTAGGGTATAGATTAATTTATCCTACGTGTCAATCATCCAACGGTTTGTAACAGGAGATGTAATACCTAAATATAACAAGAGATCCGAACCAGTTAATTACATTCAAAATCCAAATAATTTTTTAAATTTCGGATTAGTCAAAACTTTTAATATTTATAAATAAATTCTCGACCTTGAACCTGATTTGCAAATCAAGACAGCGTGCAGCTTGGTGCGTGCCCGGTGCACTGACGTGTCTTTCCCCGGCCATGTCACATACCAAATGTCCTATGTTAGAAATAAATTCATGAAACTTTAACTCTATTATGATTAAGGAGATCTAACCATAAAGTGGAAGCGTACCTTAATCCATATAGTTGTCTAGGCGGAACACGAACTCGGGATCAGTGGTTCTATGTCTTCCTCAACTAAGACTCCTTATTCCTTATGTGGGCCGTAGTAATCCCTTCCGATGGGGAGAAGGAAAGACCATGTTCGGCTTAGTATGTTGGGGATCATAATCTGGGAGCCTTTATATACTACTTGACTAGACCACCCATAATTACCTAGTCACGTAATATTGAGTATCTACTCAATTGACCCATATCAAAATATTATAGCCCATGGACTTTACACCTTAACTGAATCACTTAATTAAGTCCATAAAATAATTGAATAGCTAATATAATTACATAATAATATATTGCGTACAATTAAATTATTTGGAAATTATAAATTTCCAAACAATCTCCCACTTGGGCTATATATTGTTTCCAAAGCAATTATATCAAGAGTTCTTAACTGCGCAACTTTATGTTATTTCTCTTCAGGCAACACTTAACAATCTTGTTCATATCATATACTAATATGGAACTACCGCGGCATTCATCACATTACAAATCGTGATTAAACCCCAACAATCACCAATATCAATATACTCAATGACATAGATCAAATATGATGAGTAGCATGGAAATTACATGCAATGTGATCAACATCATGTCTATTTCCAACTAGTCCAACTTTAATCTTTAGTGAGATCAATCATAATGTAAAATATTAGAAAATGAAAAAATTACTTAAGTGAATTCAAAGACATCAACTTTATTCTGCAGAAAACTGAATTATCCAAAACAAAGTGTCTTGAAAACTTTAAATAGCAATAAATTTAGACTCCCACTGAACCAATGTATTCTAAAAACATATAACACCCACATGAGTAGCTAGCTCATAAAATTACATGGTATTGAATACATGATTGTCAGATCCGTATTTAGAGTCTATCATAATATGCTCAAACAAAATTTATCCATAAGAACACTTTCTTTAACAACCAAGAATTTTATGTCAATATGTTTAACGTATAAGTACTATTGTCGTTAATACTTTACTACGAACTAACTGTCACAATCAACTTTTTGTGAGAAAGTTTCACAACTTTTATTTCATGATTGGATGCTCCTTAGTGTGCTACAATTTTCGTTGTCATGGTTAATGTGTTACAAGTGTTTGCTTGACACTTCATCATAATATAACTCTCCCGACCAACAGAAAATATAGCCTAAAGTGGATCTTATACCGTATTAGCATTCAACAAAACTCAAAATCAGACTACTTTATGATCTCCCATTAATTTGATATCTGATGATCAAGCATGTTATTCTTAGTTCTCTGTAAATATTTCATAAAGATCCATTACTAGAGTTTCTTAAATGTCTACTAATATACCAACAACAGAAGCCAAATTAGGTCTTGTACAGACCTCATCATATAACAACTTCCAACAATCAAAACATATAGAATATTTCTACATTCGTTAAATCTTTAGTTTAACTTTAGGACACATGATTGAGACTGCACTTATCTCCCTTAGTTTAACTTAAACATTCTCCCTCTGAATTACATAATCATCTACATATATCTCAAACCTAAATGAGACAATTACTTCATGATGATGATTGTGATTCCTTTACAGGAAAGTTTTCTTGAAGCATAGATGGATTTTCTTTTAGTTCTTAAATCGTTGAGATCGTTTCATCAATATTACCATCATGAAACTTTATCTTTACATCCATCTAATGTGATTCAAGATCAAAATGTACTACCAATATCACGATTATTTTAAAAGAACATTTTCTCAGTAACCGGATAGAAAGTCCCTTAAAACAATGTCTTCTTTTTCTTTTGAGTATAATCCTTTACCAAGATGCAAACCTAATCATTTTGTATTGATTTAAACTCATAACTTATAGCATTAATCCACTTTTGAGTATTTAGACCTTGTATGACTTGATGAACAATGTTTGAATGTTCTACCATTAATTTCATTATGTATTCATCATCTGAAAATGTCTTTCTCCCAACTCTAGTGGTTTCCTTAGTGACATTAATTCTTAAAGTTGTTGATTTTGTTATGCCTTAAATATAATTGACATTGTCCGATCGATATTCTGGATTTGCATCATTTCTAAAAGCTTAAGTATGGGTTGAATTGACTCCCCTCAAAGACAATGTCTCTAATATTATTCTTCCCTCCAAATCAACATTCTCAAATAATATTGTTTTACCCGTCTCAAATATGATCTGATTAATTGGATCACAAACTTTTTTTATTCATAACCAATAAAGTAGCTTGTATTTATTTGAATCTAATTTTCTTTAGTAGATCCCAATGATCTAGCCTTAGTTGGACATCACCATATGTGAAACTCAAAGAGTTCTCACAACTACTTTGGTTGAAATTTTATTGAGACCATAAGCTACAATCTTTAGTATTTCTCCAATTAGTAATCATATATTGTGGAGTACTATTTTTGTCTCTTAACTACACCACAACACCATTCATGCTAAGTAATCTTAATATGGTGTATTATAAGACAACTCCACAGGCCTTTAGAAGAAAACAAAAGGTCATACTTTAATCTTGTCTTTAACAACTTTCTTAATGAGTTTTCTTGTATTGCCCTTATACTTTATTGAGACAAAATTTCTTAGAAACATATATATTAGTCTCATCCTTATTATTGAAGTTCACTCATCATGTATGATTTTGTTGTTGATATATGTTAAACTTAATTAGCAGACTTCTTAATTGTATCGAGAATTATTATAAAATAATTTATCATGCTCGCATTAAACTTTATAACCTTTCAAATTTTAAATAGTTTAGAATCATCTTGAGTAATCGAGCACATCATTAGTATCAAGTCCAATGACAACAATACTAACTTGTAAGTGACACCCTCTACGTAGTAGTCAAATACTGACAATAAGAACTGTCAAACAATAGTCTTCCTTTGGGCCGACTTATTACTCATACGTCAAACCAAATAATCGTCACATACTCACCACCACATGTGCTTATATATTTCGGGCCAAATATTAATCTACCGTTGGACCGATCAATGCCTGCATGAAAATACACTCGCAACATACATGTCATAAAATAAATTATGACTAGTGATACTAGTTAGGGACCCATCACAAGACACCTTGTGCAACATTAACCTCGTCTATGGACAAAAATTAACTGCAAGGGTAATCTTGGTGTAATAATCAAGTACTGATAATAAGTTCTGTCAAACAAAAGTCTATCTATGGATCGACTAATGTTCACATGAACAATTCAAATAATTATCACACACTTATTATCACATGTGCGTTATTATTCTGCCAAACTGTGTCTACCTATGGGCCGAACATAGAACGCATAAATAATTACACACTCATCTATGTAATTTCAATAAAGTCGCACTCCACACACAGAGGCTGTTATGACAACATGAGGCTTTGATTGTCTAGATTGAAAAATTACTTGACCAATTAAACAAATACTTAAAATAAATATTTATGTTTAATTGATGACATTAAAAAATATTTCTCCAAATTTAAATTTAATTAAATTCCACTACGAAATATGAATATTAGATGATTCATCCAAATTTAAAATTAATGAAAGATCTCTTAACTTAATTAAGGATTCCAAATCTTAAATTAAGATAACATAAATATGGAAAAATTTCTTTATTTAAGCTGATGCAGGTAACAAATATATTAACAATATTGAATCTTTAAAATCAACTATTTCGCCATAGTCCTGGAGAACATTATCATTATATAGTATAGACTGAATTAGGCATGCCACAGTATAGTGATAGATGGATCAACAACTACACATTCATGATACATGTCAATTGTCAAAACTACCACAGACTCATTAATAACTCATTGCCAATAGAAATATCATATAATCAAATATGACACAGTATCCAGATGTGCCTATGTCGTCATCAATCAATCTAAATATTTTATAGGCCAAAAGGATGAGCAAATTTATTTAAATCATTATTAGATTTGCAAAATTAATATTCAATAGCTTTAAGACACGTAAATACAAAATTAGTCAGTGTATGCAAATCTCAATTAATATGGCATTTAATTGATTATTATAATCATTACACAAAAATTGATTGATGCCAGAACTAATATTAACTCATCATGTTTCTCTAATGCACCAATCTGATTCCTTAATTCAATCATGCCATAAAATCACTTTGATAATTAAATAATAATTTCTATAATCATAACACATATGTTGTCCTCGGTCAATATACAATAAATTTCCAAATTAATACCTCTAATTATAGAACAATAGAAACCAAATAAATATCCAAATTAATACCTCTAATTATAGAACAATAGAAACCATTTTAATAATAGTAGCAACCCATTATTTAACATTATACAAAAGTAATTGTTCCAAAATTGAATTCATGACAATTACTATGATTTTGCTTAGAGGCATAAAATCAATTAGAAAATATTCTTTGAATGTATCTTAATAGTCACAAGTCATTCGAATATGTATCTTAATGTATTCCAATGAATACCACATTCCCAAATCAGAATCTAAATTGCAGTCAACATTTTTTTTATGAACCTATTACTTACAAACCCACTTTTAACAACGTAAAATTGAAATTAATACAATTAATAGAATTGCGCAGCCAACACATGAAAATCGAATTTCAACGGCATACATAATTTTGTGTCAATAGTCACAAGAATGGTTAATAACAATGGTTATTAAAACTGGATCGAACAAACCATAATTTAAATTAATATATAATCCAAATGAATTATGAATTCAAAAGGCTCATGTATATCTCAAATGAGAATACTCTGAAATCATACGCAACAAGGCAGAATTGCACAATTGTCCAAAGCTCACATAATGAGTAATGAATTGCCAGCACATAATCGCAACCATCGTCACCACCATTTGCAATCAATTTACTATAGAATGATATGTGAAACAATAGCATACATGTTCAAAATATGCTATACAGTATAGCATCAACTAAAATTAGTGATCACGAAAAATTGCTAAACAATTCCTCAATCTAAAATCCTTATCTTGCATAATGATTCAAACACATATTTGGATATAAACATTATTCATTCGAATCTCAGAGAATCACAAATATGGTGGTTCTGATATCACTTGTTGGAAATAAATCTATGAAATCTTAACCCTATTATGATTAACGAGATCTAACCATAAAGCGGAATCGTACCTTAATCCATGGAGTTGTCTAGGCGGAACACGAACTCGGGATCAGTGATTTTATGGCCTTCCTCAACTAAGTCTCCTTATTCCTTATGTGGACTGTACCGTAGTAATCCCTCCAGATGGGGAGAAGGGAAGATCATGTTCGGCTTAATATGTAGACTTTATATACTACTTGATTAGACCACTCATAATCACCTAGTCACGTAGTATTGAGTATCTACTCAATTGACCCATATTAAAATATTATAGCCCATGAACTTTACACCTTAACTGGATCACTTAATTAAGTCCGTAAAATAATTAAATAGTTAATATAATTACATAATAATATATTGCCCACGATTAAGATTATATTGAAAATTATAAATTTCGTCCCACACCCATGGATCCCACCTTCTCACACATAGGTCTTTATGGAACCTCACCACCGCCTCTCCCACGTTTTCTTCTAGAAACTCCTCCATTATAGAGCTCCAACTCCCCTGAATAGGACTTTCCAGCGGGATACCATCTATAATCTTACCAATCTTTAGACACTTAGCCTCCGTTACAACTCTCTGTCAGGCCCGTTGCCGGCGGATCTCTTTTTGTCGCTCACTTCTCTCCGGAATCTGTATTTGCAGCACAATTCTTCAATGGCCAAATTCCTGAATCTTTAGTCTCTGTTTCGTTGCTCGTGCACGGTAATTTGGCCTTCGTTCAACAATTAATTTCACCCGCCCTTTACTTGCAGGATAAACATTTCTCAGGCCCGATTCCCGACCTAAACTTGTCGGGCTTGGTTCCATTCGAATAATAATCTTACGGGCAAGATTCTCCTGATCAGTTCCGTGTCCAGGTTTCTCCTGATCTTACTGTTAATGGCAGGTTAAACAGTTGGAAGATGTAAGTGTCCAGCTGGAAAGTTTATCATCTTAATAAAGATAGAAGTGGGAACATATTCATAAGCAGCTATGTGTGTGAGAAAGTTGGACCCATGGGAGAAAATTGCCGCAAATCTTTCTTTGTATGACCCGTAATTTAGGACACGTGGTGTGTGACGTTGCAGGGGAAGGACATGTCAGCGCACTGGGCAGTCCCCAAGCTGCCAGATGGCTTGATTTACAAAACGGGTTTAAGGTCAAGAACTTATTTGTAAATATTGAAAAGTTTTGACAAATTCGAAATTCGTGAAAAGGTTAGGACTTTTAGTATAATTAAATCTAATAATAATAATATTATTAGTAGTAGTAGTAGGTATTTTGAGATAGTCAAATAACTAAGGCAAAGACTTGTGTGAGACCGTCTCACGTAAGAGTTTATGTGAGACGACCAGAAAGTGATAACTTTTATAAAAAAAGTAATAATAAATTAATGAAAAGTGATAATGTTATTTTATGAACAATTTATAGTATAAATAAAAAAAGTGATAACATTTTATAGCGAAAGTAATAACTATTTTAAAAAGTGAAAAACGATCTCACGTGAAATGGTCTGACACAGCCAATAACTAATACTCAAGTAGTCATTTTATTTTTTCTTAAATAATAATTATAAGTTTTATTTGAGATGTTTTAACTTTTCATTTAGTATTAATATTAATTACTCATAAAATAAATTACTTGGATGGTTATTAGTTTACATCAATCGATAACATTTTTTATTAAAATATATAATAATTCACTCGGACTTATTATAAATTTTAGGCAAAGACTTGTGTGAGACCGTCTCAACGTGAGACAGTCAAAAAGAAATAACTTTTATAAAGAAAATTGATGATAAATTACTGAAAAGTGGTGATACTATTTCATGAATAATTTATAGTATAAATAAAAAGTGATAATATTTTATAGCGAAAGTGATAACGTTTTATAGCGAAAGTGATAACCATTTTAAAAAGTAAAAAATAGTCTCACGTGAGATGGTCTCACGCAAGACCTACTCTAATTTTTATATCCGCAAGCACTTAAATTTTATTATCTATTAAATTAAAATATATGGCAAATTACATTAAGAATCATAAATTATATATTTGTTAAGGAATTTAAATAAATAAAATTTTAAAATAAATAATTGATAATTGGGTCACATCATGTCATAATTCCAAATCAAATAGGTTTGGAAATCAAAAATAACAAAGCTCAAATCATTGTGATTAAATAAATTAGAATAAGATTTGAAATTACCTACTTTCCACGTATATTAAAATAGGTGAAAGATATTTTTTTATAATAAATAAATAAGAAATATGTTAGCTAGGTGTATTGGATATGAGTAATTTTTTTTTTGTTAACTTTTTGTCTTTGAAAGTATTAATAATAGTCGTCCAAATACAGTCACACAGTTGCACTCACACCTCAAACTCACGCTAAACCTAAATTTCCAGGCACATCTAACAGAAAAGAATTCAAATCTTCTACAGTCTTTGTCAGTAGTTAATTTCACCGATTCTTCGTACACCCTTATTCTCCAAGCTCTTCTTATAACTATCCTCTTATTTTGGTGCCCACTTATTAAATCTTCTACAGTCTTTGTGTCTTTGTTGTTAGTAGTTAATTTCATGAATTTCCATACACCCTTATTCTTCAAGCTTTCCTTATAACTCTCCTCCTATTTCGGTGGCCAAGTAGGGTAGCACGCGGTTCAAAATCCACCACTTTTAACCACTCCTTTGAACGTTTCTTTAGATTTCATATATTCATTCTATTTTTTTCATATATTCATTCGAAGGATGATTGGGTAGAGATATTCAGCAGCCCAACCGTCGCCTGCGTATCTTCGATTGAGAAGATTGATAGGTAATTTTCTAGATCTAAAAATTAGATCCACGTTTCAAGCATAAACTAAAATTTACAATATTTATTTTTAAATTTTGAATGGCGAGAACACATGATATGCATCACGTTTGCCATTAGATCAATGTTTCAAAAATAAACTAAATTTTGCAATATTTTATTTTTGAGATTCGAATGGCGAAAACTCATGATTAATGTTTTACTCTAGTATAATGTGATTAATGTTTTACTCATCTATAAATTGAATTTGAAGCCTAATAAGAAAAAGAAATTGTAGTATTCCACTTTTAACTTAATGTTCTGAATGTCTAATGTACCATCTGCGGAGCACCAAATTTTTAGCATGACATTGAACATAGCATGTAAAAGAGTTTCAAATCTTTATTTTCATTGTTAAATTCTTACAGAAAGTTTGTTTTGATTATAATCCATTCTAGGAATTATTGCTTTGGAAAGTATGGCAGTACGAACTGTTTTAGTTAGATGTGTGTAAACTGTTTAAACTATTTTTAATTTTTTATATACAAATGCAATTGATAAAGATCTAAATCATTGTTTTTGTTGGGTCAGATCTCTAATTATATTTGAGAGAGTATTCTTTTTTGTTACCAATACAATATACTCATTGTCTTTGATGACCATTTCTGTTAGCTTCATTTCTCCTTGCTGTATTATTCGCAAATCAACCATCAAATTCATAAAAATATAGTATATAGATGCAATATCCTTACACATCATGTAGAGCTTATGGTATTAAACTAAAACTGGCAATTAGTGTTTATTAGGATTAACAACCAGCCTTGTTGTTAAGCTATGAATAGCCATGAACACCTTTGAGAATGCTTCAATAGCATAAATTATTTTGGAAAAACAATCATGAACAGTATGAACAATTTCGCTATTAGCCATCTCTGTGCCATCCTGTAAAAGAAACTTAAAAAAAAAATCATTATTTTCACACAAATTTTTGTCATAGCAAACAATCTTCATATTTTTCATTATATGGTATATTGATATAATTATTGTTCTCTTATATTTTCTACCATGAATCACATTAAGAATTACTATGCATTACCTACCTCATTCCATGGAATGGATACAAATATTTCAAGATTGGTATGCTTCTTCCATTGTTACATGGAACACCATCGATATGTGGCATCTGGAGTATTACTTTCGATGCCCCAAAAGCTTGAGGGGTTTATCTTATTGAACCTTGACTATACTTGGGCAAATTTAATGAAATATTGTTGTTTTAATTTATTGTAATAAAATACTGTTGTTGCATGAGATTTTAATAAAATAAGTGAAGTTGCCCTTGCTAAGGGCAACTTTGCCAAAGTGGCAGAGTATCCAAGATCAAAATAGTGAAGTTGCCTCCACCAAAGGCAACTTTGAACTATTTTTGAATTTCTACCAAAAAAAGTATGAGTTGAAGAGGAAAATTAAGGTGTATTCTCAACATCTTCTTAGATCTGTACAGACCTTAGCTATTCTCAACGATGTCTTTTGAGATCTTTGATCTATTCTCAACGATCCTGAACTACATTATTTGGATCTATTCTTAAATAATCTGGTTGTATTTTAAATTCCAGTTTGTTTCTTTTGCAAAATGATTCTGTTCGTTCTTGTTTAGATTTCTTTGTGAATGATTCTGTTCGTTCTTGTTTAGATTTATTTGTGATTTCTCTCATTGTATATTATCCTTCTCTTTTAATATGTAATATACATCTTGCTTTACATAGAAATTATGGTCTGAACTCTGAAGGGCATTTAATTGTTTATATGTTTGTTAACATGAGAAAATGAAAAGGAGAAATAAGGATCTGTTAGAGTTTGTTTGTTAGAATTCTCAATAATCTAGAACAATCTGAAGAATCATGTTTTATGCCTAAAATTTGTTAACTTGACTAGTTTGTGCATTGAAAGAACAGCAGTTGGTTTGTGCTGGTATTAACAGAGTACACAATTCAATGTTTCTTTGGCCATGGAAAGTAAACTTTAATGGTAGAAGTTTATGGAATTAGGTCATGTGTTTTTGCTTAATAATACCAGCAGTAGTGTCTCCTTTTTCCTTATCTTTCTTCAAATTTCCAAAGCTGGTTCTTTATAGATGAACATATTCGCAAACCTCCAAAACTCTTGTTTCATTGATGAAATATAATAGTTTCCTCTTGGTTGTAGTCTTGTATACTTTTTTGTACATAAATTCTTGAATTCGCATAGTTTTTCCTCATTATTTGGCTGGAATATTTATGAGGCTTGCCTTGATTCTTTTCTCCCCGAAAAAAATTAAATGCTTGATAAATATTTATTTAGGAATTCTGGGAAATAAACATGTATGAATAATGCTATGCATATCTTGTCATGGATTCACTTAGTCTCCTATTGCCAGGAATATGGTATGCTAGAATTGACCAAGCTTCATAGCCAATCATACTTGGAGGAATTAATATCATTTACCAACTTCCATTTCCAATCTCATTATATGCATTCTGTATAAAAGAAAGCATTCATGAGTGTTATGTGATTCAAATCAAAGCTATAATAAAATAAGATTTAAAGATTACAGAATGGTTACCTGCTGTATGATGAGTATGAAATATGTTGTGTGCAATGGCTTGAACATGCACTATTTATAAGCCTGTCTTCAGGATAGCTGAAGCATTTAGTAATCTATTTCAAAAAATTTTAAATTTAATTTATTGAATTAGACGTGTTTTAGGATTTGAGATATCCAAGAAAAGTTGTAGGGACTGTGAATTCAGAAAGTGCAAAAACAGCACAAAAGAAAAAAAAAAAAGAAACGCAATAAATGTTCTGTTCATGTTCTTGTATACATCCAAGAAAAGAAAAAAAGGAAAAAATATTATTGGCTGCCAATCAACCTCTTTTTCAATTCTGATGCAGCAGCAATCAATAAAATTATTATTTTCTCTTGAGCAGCTTAACTTTGCTTTTAAAATTATTATTTCTAAGAAAGTGTTTCGGGCGGGAAAACCTTGTCTTTCTATTTTTGTAAAACTTTCTTGCTTTTATTTATACTAGACTTTTTTAAACGTGCACGTTGCTTGGTTGTTATACTTTGTAATATGTCTAAAATTAGATATATATTTTTGAACTTCATATAAAATTACAATGTAATTATGTAAGCAAATACTATCAACTTCATATTAATGAAAAAAAATCTACAAATCAATGAAAAATTACATCTAAAACATTCTTCTTGTACTCTTAACACATCCGACATTACTTTGATATCGCTTTTCCCTTCGCCGCTTTCTTGAGAGACCGAGCCTCTTTTTCTTCTCATAAGCCTCTTTTTGTCCTACAAAAACAATTTAACAATAATATAATTTCCTTATCACTATCCTAGTTAACTTAGTTCAAAGCAACTAACCTTACAATAGAATGTATATAGACAGTCATATTCCAGCACCATTACACTTTTTAACATATAAATTATAAATACTTTATATTAGCAGACAATTCTAGAACTTTACCCACAACAATATTTTAGCAAAATACTTCATAAACCTCAACCACTACTTACGCAGTTGCTTACAGTTTTTTGCACCCACATTATTTGGGAAAAGATCACAAAAAATAAAATTTGTTATTGTTGGTGGGTAAACTATTTAAGAGAACATAGAGATATTTTCAAGTTCAGAGTCTTTTAATCATCACTGATTCCCCATTGGGCCATTGTTGCAGATATAGTAGGATGAAATGGTAAAACAATAAATTATGTCTTGAGTATCAAATAAAAAAATGGATGAACAATAAATACTGTGCAACCCAACATCGCACAAGAACCAAGCATACCATAGTCAATGCAGTTTAAGAGAAACTCATATGAAGCTCTAATTGGATTCCATAAGTTAAAGGAAGTTGCACTGTAAATACACATATATGTTTTCTTGTGTTCAATACACAATAAATAGAATATTTTATAATAAAAAATCCAACCTTTTTTAACAATTTCAACTATATATTGTATTCTCTTAAATTGCTCTTGAAGTTCAAATATTGATCTTTACATCCAACTATAATTCTTTTCATTTAAATGATTTACTTTAAGTATAAGTTGATCATATCTAACTAAAGAGCGTGTTAAATTTATCTCTCCTAAGACTATGCAAAGACATTATGCATGAAGGAAACATCACAATAATCTTAACCACCTTCATTAAAAAAAATTAAAAAATAAAAGAACAAAAAAATTACTCACTTAATATGAAGTTCTAATTGGATTCCATAAGTTAAGAAAGTTGCAATGTGATTAATTGGAGTATGCATCAGAGTAATTAATGATAGAAAGATTTAAAATCCCTTACCTCAAGCCTGAAGTCAATAAGAACAGCACTCTCTCCCTCCCTCGTAAGAGCACAAAAGGTGACAGAAGAGGTAAATCTCCAGCATATCCACTGTATTTCAACACCCTAAAAGAACCCCTGCACAAAAATTATATACATTAATGGAAAACAGTAAGATAATTTAATATAAAATAAGTTCACAAAATAACAGGCCAATTTAAGAAATGGCTGGCATCACATTAGGATAATTCAACTGACTCAATCTCTTCATTCTCTGTCTAAACAACGTGTTGGAAACTGTCCAATCTTTGATACTCTTGACAGCAAGAATATTTCCTGAAGCCTCACAGACCTCGTTCATGTTTCAAGGAGCATAAAGCATCTAAATAAAACAAAATTTCAAAATTTAAAACAATAATATCAGCCTATTTAAGATGACTAAAAACTGATCAGATGAAATCAGCAATATACCATCAAATTATATCTCAAGTTTCTGCCACTTGGATAAATCAAAATACTAATGTTTAATCATGAAATCAAATAATCATGACCTACTATACATTTAAACTATACCATCATCCAACAACAACACAATAGTCACCATGGGAGAAAAAAAAAGAGAATCTAAAGCACAACCTCATGAACTTCTTCGTAATGGGATGTAGACACAGACCACCCTCGAACCCTCGATAAACTTCGACCAATCCCCTTTGAAACTTTTGTTTACCGGAAGAACCACCACCACCTTTGCTATGGAAATCGAGGTGTTATAATCAAGAGGAGGTGAGGTTTTTCAAGAAACAACACAGACACTGTGAGAGCGCTGCCGTGAATCAAGAGACTTGAGTTTTATATGAAGTGCATGTGACTCAAGGACTGCATAACGATATAAAATTAGTTAACATAGAGCGAACTTGTTCATGCACCCCATACGTAGTTACGTAGACTGAACAAAGACTTTAAGTGCTTAGTTAAATGGCAAAGTACAGAAGTACAGCCAAAACCCAAAACAGACAACATACACTGTAATTTTGACCATTAATATCATTAAAACAGTTTAAGGTAGGGCTGCTCTTCTCATGGAAGAGATAGCATCAAGCAACCTCCAACAGAATTTGGCGAGAAAAAACAGATCGTTAACCTTGCAATTTTTTAAGGAAAATGGACTGCTTGGAGGTTTTAACTAATGCAGATTGCATGGACAACGATTTTGGATTGCGTTTGAGTTCCTTATATACACACTTCAAGGAAGAAAACACATCACTTCACCTGGAGATAATAATCATAGTAAGATTCATTCCCAAAAAAAAAAGTTGGATAGGTTAACATACACGATTACTCAAGTTCCCTTCAAAAAGGTGCACAAATCATAAACCAACAAAAATGCATACTTCAATTAGGTTCATTCGTATAGAAGTCTAGCTTACCAAGAGACGTTGCATTGATACTTTTCGAGTTCCTTACTTCAGCATCTTCACTTGCTATAGTATTGTGAAGGTGGGACAGCAAAGTCATGATCACCAGAGCTCAACTGCTGAAAAGGAAAAAAACTACGATAAAAGGATACAAACTCTGATAAACGATTTTATAAATGTAAAGAAATTACACGAATATATCCAAATCATCCAACATAAGCCATGGATTTTAAAACCCAAGATTCTTGTCCCAGACCAAATTGCACTATTAATGAAACTTCTCAGATATGTAAATAAAATATTTTTCTCTATCACCATTCATCAATCTATTTTATTAAAAAAATATAGAATTTGCCTAAAACCATCAAGCGGATTAGATTCATTAAAAATGGTCACCCAGGATCATCTTCGTTAGATTAAGATTGGGAAGGGCTTCAAATCTTGGGCCCAGACTTGCATGATAAAATTTCTTAGAATTTCTGTAGTTTGACAAAAATATAAGTTTTGCAACCATTCAATGCAAAAACATTGATAAAACCAGATTACTGGAAAGTAAGCTTGTCATACTGGAGTTATATGATTAAAACAGAACAAAAATCATGAATTCGTATGACATAGAAAGCTGAAAATACCAGATATGAAAAGGGGACGGAAGATGGAAAAGGTTCAACATGCAACGTGTTTGTATCTTTGCTTTTGCTTTTGTTTCTTCCATTTTATTTTACTAAGTGAGGGAGGGGGGCTTTAAAACAGAACCTACACAAAATACCTTTAACCTAACAGTAGAACCAAACCTTCATTAGAAAGAGTAGCAAAAAAAGAAAAGTACACTAAATATTTCCAATAATTTTAAGAAAGAGTGCCATAATATAAATAATTCAAACCAAAATTAACTCGAAATGATGAGAAAAAAAACCGAAAATAGGGAAAACAATGTAAATGGATTCTGTATTCAATCAAAGTTATGATTAGAGAACAACGAAATTAGGACTCAACCGTAAAAATAGAAATAATGTACCATTAAGAAGGAAGAGTTCGGCGTTACCGTCTGCGAAGGTAGATAATTTTCGCAAGATTGATTGATGAAATTGTAGCAATGGTGGTGGGAGGGCAGAGAAGGCACGGTGGAGCTTTGACTGAAAATGATTTAGACAGTAGATGTGGACTAAAAAATTCTTTGATCGATTTTAACTGATGGATAGTAGCTCAATGGTTGGGAATGTGAAAAAATCACAAATTAATAAAGTAATAATAGAGAAGTAATGACATACTACACGTTAGTAATAAAAATTAAATTAACAAAATAATATTATTAGAATAATTAATAAGGACACAAAGGTATATAAAAAATGGGAAGAGGTCAAAGTAGGAAAAAAATATTTTACAATGCCAAGGTATTATTAATAAATTAGGATATATATATATATATATATATATATATATATATATATATATATATATGCGCTGTGGCAGGGCAGACCCTAACAATTTGGGGCCCATGAGGCCCTCAATTTTTTATAAAGTTTTGTTAAATACACACTATTTTTATTAAATACACACCTTTTATTGAATGCACATTCCTTTTAATTTTTTTATTTCTTAATTTTATTGTATACACACCCCTAAAAATAAAAAATTACTCTTTTTATAAATAAAATATACACACCCACTAACAAACGCTAATTCATTCTTATTAAAATAAAAACTTCTTCTACCCTTTTCAAAATTTTAAATTTAACCTATCTATTGAAGAGGGAGATAACTTCTCCTACCCTTTTCAAAACTTTAAATTTAACCTATTGTTATTGAAGAGGGAGATAAGTTTCTTCATATAAATTGCAATCGATGCTAATTCACGAGTTCAATTTGTTTTTCATAGTTGAATTCAATTATTTTACGGATAATAATCCTCTTCATCACTTAAATATAATAGATGTTCATGTATTAATTGATTGATTCAGTATTAACTTTTTCAACATTAATAATTTTCTCTCTCAAACTATAGATTTCTTGAGAAACAATGGCAGCACGTGTTCATAGAAGGGTAAAGTTGGTTGGCAGTATGTGTTCATGGAGTCCCAATCAAACAGAGAATTTCATAAATAATTATACTTCTTTAATTTGACAATACATTGATTTTGGGGGAAAAAACAAAATTGTTCTGTAAAAGATGCGTCCTCAATTCATCCTCATTGAAAGGTCTGCAAATCACCAACAAAAACAAACAAAATCAAAAAGTCAATTCTAGAAAACCCTAAGGCCCTGTTTGGATGGGGTGATTTGACAGTGGATTTGTAAATCCTCATTTGAAATCCGTGATGGCTGTTTGGATAGAAATGTAAATCAGTGGATTTGAAATCCTGTTTTCTCAAATCCGTCGATTCCAAATTTTATTTTTCCAAATCAGTTGATTCTAAATCCTAGATTTAGAAATGAAAAATTTCAGGCTTTTTTTCAAGGATTTCAAATCCGCTCCGAAACCTAGTCATTTCAAATCCCTCCCATCTTCTTCTCCAATACAAATCTGAATCTCGCCCTCACCAATTGTTTCGCTGGTCTCTCAAATCTCGCTCTCTCCCTCCCGTCTTCTTCTCCAACATAAATCTGAATCTCGCCCTCTCCAATTGTATCGCTGGTCTCTGAAATCTCGCTCTCTCTCATTGTCTCACTGGTCTCACTCTCTCTTACTCCAATCAAGTAGCAGCTGCATCTCCCGATCCCTAATTCAAGCATGCAAAGCCGCCAATAAGCTCATATTGTTATTTTTAATGGAATACTGGATGATCAGATGTTGAAAATGGAAACCAATTGAAATGTGGAATTTGGTATTTTTTTAGCGTATTTTTGTGTTAAATGGTTTTGTGAATTTTGAATTCATGCAATGTCTCCTTAAGTTTCAACAACGTATTTGTTATAGCCATGTCAGTTTAGCATATGAGAGTTCGGTTTACATTTTGTTTCTCACTTACACAACCTCAGCTTTTGGATTTTCGTGTTTATTCTCTTCAGCTGCTAAGATTAACCTCTGATCATGTTATTATAATATCTGCAAACTGATAAGTTTATTTCAGAGCCTGTTTCTCTTACCCTTGTGCCTTGCATACTATTCTTAAGCCACTAAACAATGTTCTTCTTGTGTACAAGCCCATATGAGGCGCTCGTATTGTGCACGACCATGTTTCAACCCAGCCTTATCCATCTCCTTTAGCAGTCTCAATACGTCAATGCTTAGGTTCCCACTTTCACAAGCCACCGTCGCATAACTTGATAGCATATTCGAATAGGGAAGTTTTCTAACTTGGAAAACTCATCATCCTAATCCTCATTATAATCTTTCCCTATTCAACTTTTTTTTTTGTATTTATCTCTACCTTCTACAAAAAAATTTAAAGCTCCAAATCCATCATCTAACTTTGAAATTCATCAGATGCATATATGCTTGCCCTCTATATGTGAATTCATCATGTTATAGATGGGCCAAATTCATTTATGTGTGGCCGAATTCTAATACTAATAAACCTAAGTTTTTTCTAGATGTCCAGTGTCATTTATATGTGTGTTGATTTTTCTATCACTGTAATCGTCTATTCAGGTTCTTATGGAGAGGTCTACCATGCGGATTGGAATGGCACAGTAAGTTGTGTTTCATTTTTTAACTGATTGATGTTCTTTATATTTGATGCATATTCCTGCTCTCCTGTCTAGCCATTACCAAATAGATTTTTGACTGGCCGTGCCCATAGTCATTTCATTTCCCCTGTTTTGTTATTCAGAATGAATACTTTTGTAAGAGTTGTTTTTCTAATGCTTTAATGAAGAGATTTAGATTTTGTACATAAGAGAAAAATTAATATGTCAAACCTAGACACTTTATTTCCTGCTTGGTTGATATTCTACTGGTTTCATTATTTGCTTTTATGGAGTGGGTCAAAGCGCCAGCTAACCATTAACAATATTTTTTTATTAGAAAAGTAAAAATAGAATTTTGTAAAATTAATTAAACTAGCTATGTTTTATTTTTTTGAAAAGAAAATAAAATGAATAAATATAAAACTGAAGGAGGTAGATATGAGAACAACTTTAAACATGCATGCATAAAATTGGTAGGAAGTGTCAACTTTGTAAAAGTAGCTAGGTGGTGTATGTAGAGTGTGTTTTGTTGGTTATTAATTATGCTGAAAAAGATGATCAGAAGTACATGATCAGGTCTGGTCTTATTCCATTCAAATATTGCATGTTCAAAATTGAGTCGAAAATAAACACCTCCAGAGTCGAAAATAAACACCTCCAGACATTATGAAAACTATGTATCTACCCCTTTAATTTCTGTTAAAAGAGTGATGGTCTTAGTATAGTTTGTTTCTGTCAAGTTTAGTTACTAAATTTTTTAGTCTTCATCAAAGTTGAATTGAGAAAAGAAAAAATCTATTAATATATCACGATGAGTTAAAAACTTGAACTACATACCCATCTTGGTTTGTTGTGCAGGTTTCTTGAAAAAAAAATTTAGCAACTCTTTAGACTTGCAATAAAAGAAGACCGTCCAAAGCTTGACTAGAAACATGAAAAGGGGAGCAAATACAATTTCTAATACTAATAAGAAAAGTCTTTCTCGTGGTGATACTTCAAGTACACAAGTTCAAGGTAACCTTTATATATTCCGACCCGATTATTGTTTTATATTGTTTGTTGTTATGAATGTTAATTTCTTTGTTTACAGCACCTAAGTACAAGCAACAATATGTAACTTGGAATAAGGAAATGGATAAACATTTAGCAAATGTCCTATCTGATCAAATGCTTTTGGGATACAAATGTGATGGTGATACTTGGAAGCCCCAAGCTCTCCAAGCTATAGTGACACACTTAAACATGACATTGAATCTGAAACTAACAAAAGACAATGTGAAAAATAGATTGAAAAATTGGAAAAAGTGCTATAGCGTGGTCTCAGATATCCAATCTAAACAAAGTGGTTTTACATGGGATGAGGACCGAAAGATGATTGTTGTGACATCAGATATGTGGAGTTCTTGGTCTGCATATGTTGAGGTAAGATGAAATACTTCATGTACTATTTTTATTGATCATATTAATTTATTTGGTTCTGATTTTCTTTGTTTAGCAGATGCTATGTTTGATTTTAATGTTTATTAATTGATTGTGTGTGCTTGGTAGACATTGGTTGGAGAGGTTTTCTCTATTTTTTCAACTAGCACTACTCTGTCTTTTGTTAAAGTGAATCGATCTTTAAGTATTTAATTTATTTTCTCATGTAATTTTGTTTTGTTGGAGTTTATTATGCAGTCTCATCCGGAAGCAAAAGGCATGCACAACAAAGTGATAGATAATTGGGATGATATTATTCTATTATGTGGTAGAGATAGAGCAACATGTCATGGTGCAGAAACGTTTGAAGAAGCCAGTCAAGCCATAGGTGAAGAAGAGAATTTTGAGGTTAATTCAGCTCCACCATCAAGGTCGAACGCACGAGTACGACCATCAAGCTCGTTAGATGCATTGGTTGAGAAGAGTAAGAAATCTAAGAAAGATTCTTTGGTTGAAGTAGTTGGTTCAATTGCTAATACATTTCAAGAGTATCTAGCTAGCAAGAATAATCAAGAAAAAAAATCAAGTGGTATTGAGATATATGAAGTGGTGTCTATGATTCCAGGACTTACTAGTGATCAAGTTTTTAAGGCTGTTCGTAAGTTGATGAATGGTGATCCAGAAGAATTCAAGTTATTAAAAGCCTTCTCAGATGAAGAAAAAAAGAAGGAATGAGTTCATTTTATCATTATTCTCAGTTCTTCCATTTTAGAAGTTAGAATCTATCTTAAAAATTTATGAACCTTTCATGTCTTCCTAATTTGTGTAGTTTTTATATATTTGTTGTTTTGACGGTGACTTTTATATATATTTCACATGGAAATATTATAATTTTAAAATCATGATTGTGCTCCGTATATGTTGTGATAAAAATGTGAATAAAAATATTTTTCATATTAATTTTATTAATTATTAAATCTTAATGTAAATTTTAGAGTTTAAATTTTTTAAGATTAATAAAATATTGCCAAACAACGGATTTGAAATCAAAGGATTTGAAAATCCCTTTCCAAATCCATAGTACATCCAAACAAGGACATTTAAATGAATAGATTTGAAATCTAAGTAATTCTAAATCCATTCATTTTCAAATTCTTTAGATTTCAAATACCTCAATCCAAACACAACCCAAAACTGCAAATGTACACCCATTACCTGCAACGTAGGAGGACCTGAACCTTGACGCCTTTTTCTTTCTCGTGATGACTCGACATTTTCGAGCTCGCCGTTTCGGATTCCGTCTACCTCAACGAGTGTGTGTGGTGTGTGAAAATGGAGAAGTGAATTAAACTTTGTTTGCACAAATCTCTATTTTAAAATATATTCAATTTATGATTTTAAATTAAAAGGCATGATGAAGAAGAATTAAACGGAAAAAGAGAGAATAGAATTGAAGAACATGGATTTAAGGATAATCGAAGGATTTTACAAGATAAGATGCTGATAAATATAATTTAATTTAAAATATAAAGAGGTGTGTATTTGATGATCTTAAGGGTAATATAGATTTTTTAAATATACAATATATTAATAATTTAATAATAGGGTGTGTATTTAATAAAGGGGGTGTGCATTTAATTCATGTCTAAATTTTATAATAAAAATATAATTTATTTTTATAAAAAAAATCACAAGAAAAAAATTCTAATATGAGAAATAATTTACCTCTATATTCCTATTAAATATGATTAGGTATAATTAATGCGTAATTATTGTTGGCATTTCGAGAAAGAATTAAAAAAAATGATGACAAATAGAGATTTTGTATTTTCTATAAAGAATAAATGATAAAAATTCATTGATTATTGATTCAATTAACGAAAATAGTTATTAGAGTGTTCTTTTATATTAAAAATTAATTTGATAGGTATTACGTTAAATAAATTTAAAATATATTTTATTAATAGGTGTTGAATTTAAAATTTAATTAAACTCAATAAATATAAATAGATAGTAGTTATTGAGCTTAAGTTATAATCAAACTCAAAATATATACATAAAGAATAATCATTGGGCTTGAAAATTTAGCCCGACACAATAAATATATATAAAAGAGTATTAAAATATTGGGGTCCCTAAAATTTTGGGGCCCATGGCAAGAGCCCATCCTGCCCACCCCTCATGGCCGGGCCCTGGCTGTGAGATATGTCTAATTTCTCCTATTAGTTTTTCTTACCGTTCAACTCCTTCATGCAACTTTGAATGTATGTAGCTTTTGTGCTCAATCCACACACGTATATCACTGCTGTTGAGAACATCACTTTAGTTGAGGTACATTTATAATCTATATTGACTATACTCCATATCAATGCACATATTTATTATATTTTCTTCTGTCATAACTTATACTCCCTCCGTCCCACAAAGATTGCACCCCCAATTTCAGCACGTAGATTAAGGAAGTGATAACTTTTAGGTGTAATGAATGTTGTGTAAATGGGGAGTAATGTAGTAGAATACTGGCTTCGGATTGCCACCTAAAAGAAATAACAATAAACTAACAGTCTTAAATGATAATCTTCTAAGTTCAAAAAAAAAAAAATCTTATAGAATATTGTAATTGCAATAGCCTTTTGAAAAAGTGAATGAAAAAAATTTAAAAATCATATTGGAGATTGCACCATCCGCATGTGCGTCACCCCAACGGTAAAAGGGGTTCCTGTTCACCCAAAAATAATTTAGAAAGGAAAATAGCATTATTTATAAAAAAAATAGTAGACTTCTTTTATATATATATATATATAAACTTTTAATATATAAATTTTTAACAGAGTGTAATCCACAATTTACTCCAGAAAATCAATTATATAAAAATGTAAAATAGATCCAGTCCTGTTTCGTGAGATTGTAGTTTTGTAGTAATAATAATAATATGATAATAATGGAATGTTGAAATTTGAATTAGCCAACAGTCGTTAGATTTGTGTCTTTCTCATACCTCCAAATCTGTCCTTACTATTTTAAAATCTGTTAGTTCAATTTCTTTGTAAAGATTCGAAACTCGCTGCAGGATTCATCCCCTCCCCTCCTTCTTTGATGTGTTTTCTTCTCTCGCCGTTCCATTGATTCAAGCTTCATCAATTTACAAGGTGAGAACTCAATCTCTGTGCCCTCCTCTTATTTAATCCGATTATTGGTTATGTAATCATCGGATTTGTTTTTTGTTTTTTGCGGAGATATGGGGCAAGTTTAAGATTCCCGCACAATTAATTGTCTTTTTCGATGCGCTGCTGTTATTCATATCGCCTTCTCGTTTTCTTCGTTGTTACATGCTCCGTATTGTTCATTACGCCTGATTTTCTCTGATTCCCCTTTATCTTGTTTGTTTATGTTCTTCAATTAGATGTAATTTAATATGAAGTAACTCGAAATTGCTTGCTGATTTGAATTGGAATTTCATAATATTTTGCTAACGGTTTTCTTGTCTCAGTGGTTTGATAAGACTTGGCGTTTCCTTGTGCTCGTGCTCCTTGAATTAACTGAAAGAATCACCTCTGCACGTTGCCATTACTTTGCTTGCTGTGCTTCAGTTCAACGATATTGAGGTAGATCCCACCCTGTCGATTAATCATGCCGCCCCCCATGGTTCTCTTGTGAACTATAAATCTTCTGCTTCCCCCTTTTTCCCCTTCCGTATTTGTTATTTCTTGCGGTTTAATATTTGGGTTTCAATTTTTTTATTTGATTTTGCTTGATTAAGATCTTTGTAAAGCATATTTTTTTGTAAAGTTGAAATTGTATGTGTTTCTTCAATGATTTGTGGATTTTTTTTTTTTTTTTTTGTAGAAAGTTAGGGTTTATACTTAAATTGTATTTGTGAAATCATGAATCATTGAGTTAGGAAACTGGAAACTTGATCTTGTAACTGACGCACAACCTTGTGGTTAGGCTGCTTAAGCCTTGTCTCATTTTAGAATCTGCATGCCTTAAGCGAACCTCAGGCTTTCCAATAACATTCTTAAACCACATCTTTTTTATTCGGTCCTCCTGTTCAACATTTCTTCACCCTTAAACTTTTTGCAATATAATTATGCCACAAATCATTCACAACCATGATGGTGAATAAATCATGCATTCCTCAGAAAAAAATATGAGGTGCGCTGTAAGATTTAAGGTACGGGTTATGAGCTGATTTATGGTATAAGATATGAGATACGAGAATGTAAAAAAACTTCAAATTATGCTATATGTGTAGAACTTATTGTATATCTATAATACATACTGAACTTAGTACTTTATTTAAGTGGGTATAACATACATTAAAATTAAGCCCTTAGTAAACAATTGAATATGTAGTTGCAATGAGCTTAATTTTTCCGTTTGAGATGTATTTAATTGCTCTGCGTATTGTATGCACCATTTTGCATATGAAATGTGGACTTGTCAATGTGTGTGCATTTTTTGTTGTTGGTGGTTGATATTCATTTTAGAGTTTACTTTATTTGTCTAGATATGAGATTGATATATGTTGTTGCATATGTGTTGATTTAATAGTAAAAAATGTGGTATTTCATCATATATAAACAATTCTTCCTTTAGCTAAAAGAAGATTTTCTTGCAGTGACTTATCTTTATTAATGGGGGTGGTGGAAAACATTTGGAATGCGACGAAAGTGGCGGAGTCTCACAGTTCTGAGATCCCTTCATCTTCCCTCAGTGTCAATCACTCTCTCTCCCTTCAAGAAATCAAGCCTCACATCGCGTGAGTATATATATGGTTTTTCTTATCATAAACATTGGTTGATGTTTTATGTTATTGTGTCCATTTGATTCAACTGCCTGTTTTAGTTTCCTTTTGAATTGGGTCTTTACTGCATTGCTTTTATTTATCTTTTTTTTAAGGCATGTGCTACTCTAAATTCTAATATTTCTACCCTATGTTCCAGATATGTTGTTTGCTCATCTTGTCAAACTGTTGTAAATTATGCTATTATTATACTTCCATATGTAATTGATTTACTCCTTGTTTAGTTAATATGTTACAGGCTTCTTTTGTTACATAATGAATAGGGGTCAAATATTGTTCAAGTGTATTTAATTTATAGGAATTTGTCCTATATAATGATATGCTGTGTTTAAAAATTGCATGGTTGTACTATCTGGTCAATATTTGTATCACTAGTGCTTCTGCGGCCCTTATGCTATGATGTGTTAATTCTTATGCCAGAAAGGACCAAAACTTCCATCTTTTATTTGTGCTTAATTTCCTCACCTGCCAGTTACTCTGTTCAAAGTATTGTTCACTATCTGAAAACAACATTTGTGTACTAGCATTTTCTTTTGTATATTCGCTTTACCAAGCATTTTGTGAAACCAGAGTTAGATTTCTTTAGTATTATTTGTAATCATGTTGCTTCTATTTGGATAAAGTTTTTTACTATTTAATATTTTTCACAATTATTTTTGGCAGTGAGTTATTTAAAGATCTATTCAAACAATGGAAATATCTGGATGAGGCAGATATTTCCCTTGAAACGGTATCTGGTGGCATAACAAATCTGTGTGCGTTCGTCTTGTTATCTTTCTGTTGTAATGTTTGTTCTACTTGATGAAATGGAAGTCGCTTCTCCTAACAGTTCTAATAAGTTTTGACTGATGACTTATGTTATATTTTTATTTTTGTTTTGTGTAATACAGTGAATCATTTACCCAAAATCTTCTATTTTAACAGTACTCAAGGTATCTGTGAAGGAAAAAAATGGGGGAGTTGTTAGCACGACAGTTAGATTATATGGACCCAATACTGAATATGTGATCAACCGTGAAAGAGAGCTGCAGGTACATAAATGTACCTGAATCCTAAACCCTAAACCCTTTCAATTAAAGAGATGTAGTCGATTCCCTTCTATATCCCTGATAAAGTTTCTTCATTAAATTTATTTAAAATACAGATACTCCATGATTATATGGAGCTGTAGAATATGATGAGATATATAAATTTTTTATCTACAAACCTGTTATGAGATGTTAGTTTCTTTTTATTGACTCTAAATATATTATGAATTCCGTATATTGTGTTTAGGCTATTCCATACCTCTCAGCTGCGGGATTTGGTGCCAAGTTGCTCGGAGTTTTTGGGAATGGAATGGTGCAATCATTTATTCATGCTCGAACACTTACTCCAACCGGTAAGTTGAGAATAGCCAATAATGAATTGACAACCTCCTTCACCATAATAAATCATCTGCATGACTGTTTTATAGTATCAACATTTTAGCGCATACGTTGCCAATTTAAACTTGCACAGCACTAGCAGATTTGTTGTAATTGATAACGTATTGATATTTCATTCCCTGTTAAAGGCTCCATGCTTTATTTCTAGACAATCTCCTTCTGAGCCACAACTTTTAATAATAATAATAATTATTATTTTTATAATTTTCCATTTTAATGCACAACTAAAAACAGTCTCAGATTTCTAGGCTCATAATACTATATTATGACATCATCATCACACATGTCCCTCTATCTATATTTTATGATATATCAAATGCATGGCCTTGTCCCATTACTGCAAATCTTATCATTGCAATCTACGCGATCATGGCCAATAACTGTCTAAGAGGGACCCTTTACTAAAGTTAATTGATTGTGAAAGGAAGAATTAATGTCAAATTTGTTGATACCGATTCTGAAATGATGCATTCTGGTGGAACTGATAGATCTAATTTGCTTGCTTCAGCATTAACCATTTAACCTCTCTTGAAAAGAAAGGGGGAAGACTAAAAGCTTATGGTAATTTGACTTCATTGTTAAAATTAACAATAAATCATCTTCTACCTCTAGTATTGGAATTGTTCCTGCAAATTCTCCATGATGATTAAAGATTGCTCCTTAATGCTCAACTTATGTTCCAGTGATCAAGTTGAAAATTCTTGTTTGGTTTTTCTTTACAGATATGAGAAAACCAAAGCTTGTTGCAGAAATTGCGAAGCAGTTGCAAAAATTTCATGAGGTGGAAATTCCAGGTTCCAAGGAACCACAACTATGGAATGACATCTTCAAGTTTTTTGCCAGAGGTGGTCTGTGATAATCTTATAAAATATCCTGTTTCTCTAAATTGTTGCTTAATTTTCATTGGCCGTCTGGCTGTACATTCATCTTTCAGTCTCATGTCTGATTTAAGTTACTATGATCTTGCATATAGCATCGAGCCTTAAGTTTGATGATAGTGAGAAACAGAAGAAGTACGAGACAATTTCATTTGAAGAAATTAATAAAGAAATCACTCACCTCAAGGTGATCTTGTATTTTGTCTTGCTTATGATATGCATTTGACATTTTGCATATGAATAGCATACAGACAGTTATCTTAAGCTAGGTTCTTGGCATTTTCTGTTCAATACAACAATTCAAAAGAATGACCATTTTCTTATCAGTATGAGACTGAGTATTAGTAAAATACTTACTTCATGAGCTATTCCATGGTGGTGAAAGAGGAAGCTGTATTCCCATTGTTGTCAAGATTTTTTATTAGGCAATAAAGAGTAGTAGTAGTATGTTCTTTTTTCTCATAAAGAGTTTCTTTTGCATCAAGAATTGATCAAGTGAGAAGAAGAAGAACAAATGGGACATAGAGGCCCTTTCTTGTTAGTGCGTAGATTTTGAATCTTTTCACTTGTAGCAAAATGCAAGAAAGCATCTTCTGTTAGAGTCAGAGAGAGCGTGGACATTTTATCATCTGTTGCATATAATGTTAATTTTGAATTATATTTTTGTAAAGATTTATTTATATTTCTAAACAGTACTTTATTGCTATAGGAAATGACAGATCTTTTCAATGCGCCAGTTGTATTTTGTCATAATGATCTGCTTTCTGGGAATTTGATGCTGAACGAGAGTGAAGGTAAATCACCATACTAAAGAAACTCTTCCACCCCAAAGCCCCGCCCCCCATTAATCTGTGTCGTTTATCTTTTGGAGTCTGTTTCTATGAATGCCACAGAATTGTACGGTGTGTGGGTGCAGAACTAAACCAGATGTAAGAAATAGAAGAATGATTTCATTCAATTTCGAGCATTTCTATACTTGTCATGGAATATATTTGGTTTATAAATATGATGATTTGAGATCTGAAATTGAATACAAAAGGAGCGGTTGCTTGTGTGGTTACCATTTGACAAGGATGAAAAACTTTTCAAGTAAATACTGTTTTCTTCAACAATTCCCCAACATTCTTTGCCCGTCTTTGGGGAGGATAGAACAATAGTACAGAAATCGAACTCCTTTTTTTTTTTTTGTGGGGAATATAACAATAAAACTGAAATAGATGCTCTTTGGAGAACAGAACAATAAAAGTATGTATCAGATATAAGTGTGCTTACCAGAAGCATCAACTAATGGCTTGGGATACAAACTTCTTCAAGGGTTAAATTAGGTTCCCTCTATTCATTCATGTGTATTGACATTATCTAAATATCTCCTGAACTTCCATGAACACTTGAATAATCTTCAGATAAGCTTTACTTCATCGACTTTGAGTATGGATCATACAATTACAGAGGTTTCGACATTGGGAATCACTTCAATGAATATGCTGGCTATGATTGTGATTACAACTTGTATGCCTTCTTTGTCCCTTAATTTTTTTCTTATGAGTTGCATTTTACTCCAAGACTGATGACTAGATTAATAGTTCTGTTCTGGACCTGCTGCTGCCTCAGGTACCCAAGTAAAGATGAACAGTATCACTTCTTCAGGTACTATATAAGACCCGATAAAGCAGAAGAGGTACGTGATTGATCCATCACATGTCAAATAAAACATCTAAGAATATATTCTATAGACGAGATCATACATGATCTTCATCTCCATGTAAGTAACCTGAAGACTATGCCAGGTATCTGATAAGGAACTCGAAGCTCTTTACGAGGAAGCAAATACGTATATGCTAGCTTCACACTTATACTGGGCATTATGGGCTTTAATCCAGGTATGCTTGATAGTCCTCAAGTATTGCTTGTTTGCTCAAAATAGAATTTCATAACCCTGTATATGACAGGCAAAAATGTCTCCCATTGATTTCGATTATCTCGGTTACTTCTTCCTGCGCTATGACGAGTACAAGAAGCGGAAGGACAATTGCTTCTCGTCGGCACAATCTTATCTCTCAAGATCCATGACTGTTTAGTCATGGAGAAATCAACCAAACATTGTTGTACTCCTGCTCTCATATAATTTTTGTTCTTTATAGTGTTGTATCAAATTGAAAAAAGAAAAAAAAATCAATTAATTTAATTAGTGACTTGTTTTCCCTCAATAGCATTGGATTAGTTCGTTGATCTTCATTGAGATAATTTTATATTTGATTTATTTCATTGCAGCAATTTCACTCTGTAGTGAATTTAGGGGAGATTTATCAGTAATGTAACAGATTTTGTAAATAGTTGCTATTGTTTAGTGGGAATGGTTCAAATTTCTCTCTGCATCAGTTTTTCTTTTTTAAGTTTCACAAAACATCAAATTGTAATCATGTAATATTACACTCTTGTCGTTAGTTGTCTATGTCATTTAAATAATTTAATCTTTATCCCAACAATCAATGTTATTTTTAAATTTTGAAGGGTATGACTATAATCCATAATTATTAATTTATTAGGGGGGGGGGGGGGGGGGGGGGGGGGGGGGGCTACACTTGGATATTCTTCAGCATTAGCTTGCATCATTCTTTTTTATATTTTTTTCTGCATTAACTTGCATCATTCCTTTGTAAATACAAAGATTACAAATAGTGCAAGATAGTGCGAAACTATTTTTTTTTAAAAAAAATCTCATTATAAGACCGTCAAACACAATTATCACACATATATTATAGGTTAATTGTTCCTACGAACTTTAAACTTAACGTGCAAAGATATTAATTGGGCAATAAGACATTAATCTTATTCTCTCTTGTCTTAATTTCAAATGAATTGGCCCATATTAGCACGTTTAACATCCTAACGCCCATAAATATCAACAACAGTTTCAGCTTTATAAAGTAATAATAAAACCTTATAAAAATGATAATCAAACCAAAATTAAAAATAGATACATTTTAATTTTGATAATTTATTAGTAATGTTTGACGTATTTTATTTTGGTAGACAAGTTTAACTATCTAGTTGGTGTGGATGTAAAATATCTTTAGTTCAATCCTATAAGGTTCGGTTTCTTATAAAGCATTAGAACTATCCGATCACCGAGTGAGAAATACAGCGGTTATTTAAATGGTTTTGGCCCATGGGCTATCAAATGGGCTAAGAACCCATAGGACAACAATATGGGCCCATCCTAACAAATGGTATTTTATTACCTTGTACACTACATTAATTATAACAAATTTATTATGGGTGCGGCTATTTGCATCTAATTTTTTTATATGTACTCCATTAATTAAATAAACCCTATAAAATATAAAAGAAAACAGATTTTTACTTAAAATACCCTATTATTAGACAATTTTATCCTTTGTTAAAAGCGATCTCCTCACCTTCTTCATTTAAACGACATCTTCTTCATTTAAACAACTAGCATACTTGGTTTGTCATACAGGTGCACTTTCATCTTGATAGTATCCGAGTTTTTTGTATTTTTCCTGGAAGTTTGCAAAACGTGCATTTCCAATGGGCGATCTTTGCACTCCATAAATCACAGCTTCTAAAGGCTGAAATTATTGAATCACAAATGATAGAATTTCTTAAGAAAAATGTTTTGTTTTATATAAATTTGAAGTGTGTATTTTTTAACAACTTTGTCTGCAAGAATATAGGATTCTTATGAAATTTGTTTTCCAACAAATTGGATTTGACTTCACCTACAATTTTCTTAAAATTTTTCTCCGGATTCAATTTTTGTAAAAGAGAGTACCATAATTATATTTCTCACTCTTGTTGGCATGTATTAAGACCTTTGAGTTTAGATTCGGATTCAAATGCACCTTTTACATACCAAATTTTGTTTCCACACGAGTTCAATGATATTAGAGTTAAGGGAATAAAGCAAAAAAGAAGTGGCGAATGAGATCTGAATTGGAGTTTAGACACTTATAAAATTAAGAAGTGATAAAAAATATGCAGGTTAATTTAAGGATATTTTAGTCTTTTTATCTTTAAATATCTAAGTCTAAAATTTTATGGGCCGCTTTAGAAGAATTGAGGTGTAAATAGCCACACCCATTTCTTATATATCATTTTTATTTTTTATTTTTTAAAGAAATTTCATGGAACTTGCCTATGCTTTGTAAGAGATTCAATAGAAATTGGGTGGAAGTACCTACTATGCCAGTTTATCATTGAATGCCCTTCTTTATGGTTGTATCAATTTTTAATTTTATTTAAAAATAAATCATTTCATATAATTAGTCTTATTTTTCCCTCATAGCATTGGACTAGTTCGTTATCTTTCATTAAAAAATAATAAGAGAAGAAGAAAGCACACAAATTCCATTAGAATAATTGTATAGTATTTGATCAATCTCATTGCAGCAATTCCACTTTGTAGTGAATTTACGGGAGATTTATAAATGTAAAATTACACATTATTTTATGGGGTCAAAATCATTGCCAACAAATAAATAATTAGTAATCTTTTATACCCAAATTAATGACGACGAAGGAAATGAACATAATGATGAAGGAAATGAACATCATGATGATGAAAATGAACATTAGGATGAAGAAAATATGCATCATTGTTGAGAGTGAAAATCAGCGTGTTTTAGTGCCAATTTAACAATTTTTTATGGGAATTGCTGTTATATATTAGCACCAAGTTTCTCATATTCAATATATGTGAGAAATATTTGCGTTTGAGGTGTTTTATTGTGTGTTTAGGTGAATAATTGATCAAAAGTGCAAAGTTAGAGGAATGCTGAAAAATGCACGTTAAACTTGTATAATTTTTTTGTATTCGTGTGGAGCTCATAGCTGATGGTGTGATACATGGTTTGAAAGCCACGGAGAGAGGATAGTTTTGGCATAAGAATCACTCAAATCGAATTTCGAACGAGGAAGTTATGCTCAAAATCGTGAGGTCACGCAGCTGTCGGTGAGAATTTCCAAAAATTTTCGAAAATTGGCCCATCTTTCCTATTTCTTGGAGCACAATTAATCTCCTTATCACATGATCCTCAATGATTCACCCATATCTTTTCTTACTTATTTTATTCCCTTCTCACAGCTATATACTCCTCCTCAATGATTTACCCATATATTTTCTTTACTTATTTTATTCCCTTCTCACACTTATATACTCACTCCGTCCGCTTTCAAGAGTATATTTTTTTTGTTTGGGCGTTCGCCCCCAAGGGTCTCATTTTCTTTTTTATCCACACACCCACTAATACAACTAAAAAATGAGACCCACACCTCCACTAATACAACTACCCACTACAAATTAAATAACAATACTCCTTAATCTCCGTGCCCAAAAGCAAATGACACCCTTGAATCTGGACATAGGGAGTGTTTTACATCATCATTCATGTGAGGAGGACACAATCATCCTACACCACCCCACAAGGGGGATCACCCCCACACCATCTACCATCCTCCGTCGGATAGGATTCAATAGAGTATTCGCCTACTTGATCAGGAGACAGGAATTCTGGAGAGGGCAGAATTGAAGACAGAAAACTTATGGAATAAGTTTTTTCTTTCTTTACTTTATTATTTTTAGATTTTAAACTCATAGGTAAGTCTCCTTCTATAGACATGATTGTTGCTTCTAACACCATGAGCTAAGTATCTTTTAGCAGAGTTATGGTTTTGGGAGGTTTAATTCATGTTTGATTTATAACCTAGATATTGGATTTATTATTTTAGACCTTTATAACCTAGATATCAGACGGTAAGGTGATACTTTGAAACAAGGCTTGTTGCGTAAAGGTACACTCAGAAAGAAGGGTGAGTTCAAGTATGAGGAAACCTTTTCGCTGGTAGTTAAGCTTAATCTAAGGAATGTTATGCATAAGATTGGATATCTATTATGCCGATGGCATGGTCAGTGGGTATCAAAGTAAACCGAAACAAGAATGATTGAACTGTGGTAAGACATATATTTATGTACTTGAAATAGACTAGAAATTATATGTGGGCTTACCAGACAGATTCATTACTTCTTGTGGGTTACATAGATTTGGATTTTCTAATTGGATATGGACGACAGTAAATCCAACTCATGGTTATGTGTTTATTTTGGGAAGTTGAACCATAATATGGAGGAGTGTTATATAGAAATATATTTCAGATTCCACCATGGTAAAATGATAATATTGGAGCCTTGTAGCTGCCAAAGTATCTATATGGTTCTAGAAACTTTGTAATGGACTTAGATGTGATTCTGAGTTTGCCCAAGGTTATCACAATTAATTGTGATAATAATGGTGCAGTTGCAAACTTGAAGGAATCACGAGTCCATAAGACAATTAAACACATTAAGAGCAAGTACCACCTGTTACGAGAAATCGTATTATGAGGGGAAGATTGTTGTCGCCAAGATTACATTGGATGATAATCTAGTAAATCCTTTTACAAAGACCTTAAGGTGAAAGCTTTTAATGGTCATATAGTGGGAGTGGGAATCAGATGTATGGTAGAAGACATGGCAGCATAGTCTTTTAGTATAAGTGGGAGATTGTTGGATTGTATACTAAAAACCTAACTTTAGTATGAACAATGTTTTGACAATATTTGAAATGAGAATCATTGATCAAATGATTGCATTTTATAATTTATTTATATGTCGATGTAATTGCCCATTTATTTTATACTGTAGATAATATGGTGTGCGGTGTCGCATGGAAGATCATATTATCAGTTTCCTTATAAAGTATAAACAGATGCTCACAACCGGATAGATGGGAATAATCTATCGGGATGGTTGTAGTGTGATTTGGTATTAGTTTATCTTGACTATAAAATCACATTAGTATACTTTGTGTGTATTGAGTAGGACCGCTTGAGATCGTTCAACTTATACTGATTATATAGAAGAATTTGATCTCAATTATTATGGATGTTCGTGCTCTTAATCCCTATATAATAACCTCGAAATGAAAGCCAGTATATATCTCTTTGATTCATCAATGGGTGAGATTTAAATATTAAATCAACAAGCTCGGTGAGTTGGGAAATAGTGTTGTCTCTATGGTGTGCTGTTGATTGTAAAAGGAATCCATGTCCTATTAAATAGGTTGATGATATCCCCTTGAGGAGCTTATAAGGATTATCATGTAAACCCTGCATGTGGATTTATTCCGGCATGATAACAAGGTTGAGTGATACTACTCTCGGATGAGATATTAATTAATGGAGTTTTCAGTAACTTAATTAATTAATGGACATTGTATATCTTAAACATGGGAAGACTAACAAACTCATAACAAGAAGGAGCCCATAACATAATTATGGGATTAGAGAGGCAGTGCAGTAATAATATTTTAGTTGAATATATTATTATTATTGGACTTAAGTATAAGTTTTAGGCTAAACTTGGATACTTAAACCCAATGGAGGCCCGACTCTAATTTCTTCTTCTGGTCCCTATTGTAGCCCATATATAAGTCATCTCAATTGTCCTAAATCTATTCTCTGTGCCTAATACACGTGAGATAGAGGGGGATAACAGTAAATTGAGAGGATCTTGAAGATTGTCGCCCACACGACGTCAAGATCGGACTTGGGAATACAACAGAAGATCACGAGGTCGTTTACTGCTGCTGTTCGATCTCTATGCACGCTCAACTTTCATAATTTTCTATATTTGTATGGAACTCAAAGCTTGTGGTGTGATACACGGTTGAAAAGTCACGGAAGAGAGGATCGTTTTGGCACAAAAAAATCACTCAAATCGGAGTTTGGGTGAGGAAGTTATGATCAAATTCATGAGATCGGGCTGCTGCCCGGCGAGAATTTTCTCTTTTTCAATATACCCTGGTGAAAGGTAATGCATATTTATATTCTTACTTCCGCTGATATAGAATTGCATGGAATCCTAATGATTCACGTTAACCAAATGATCGAACGCCAACACAAAGTAGTTTGGCATTCATATTTGATCCTCTTATAAGTGTGTTCTTGAATGTAAATTATATGTTTAAGGAATCAAGCATGACATGATTAAACTGGATGGTCTTAATATTATTGATCGATACTTTCCTTATGTGTAGAGCAAATGTACTGTATCGTTGTGTAGTGCCGGTGACCAAGTAATAAAATATTGAATCCAAGGAAGAAGGTAGTGTACCCGTATTCAAGAGATGTCCACTCTAGAAGGACTAAATCGATAATAAAGATTGAGTTATATGATAAAATAACCAACTAATAAAATCAATTGAAATAGAATAACAAACAAGCAAACAAATAATATGGAACGGATGTAGGTAGATCAATCTAAGAAACAAGTAAGCCGAGCAACATCATGGAGAAAGGGAATCTAGACTCAGTACATACACATGCATTGATGAACATCAATTTTATGATATTAAAGGCTCTCACTTAATATCACTAAAATCTCCTTCATAAGACATAATTATATGTAGACCACTTAGCACCTAAACAATCTCGAAATAGCATCTAAGAGAGTTTCTCTATGCTTCTCATTCTTTAATAAGGTACTAGAGTCCTATAAAAAAGTCCTATCACGTAATTTAAGCCCGTTCACACGCAACTCTTCATACATATATGTCCCATCATGAGGCTCTAAACATACTTTGGTTTTCATAAAGTCAATTCATGCTTATAGTATAAACAATTAATGCAACAACATGATTTAATTAACAATTCATCACATGCACACAATTTCACACTCTATTGACATGCAATGAACAATCAACCACACATATTATCACATAAATTAAGAGAAAAGTATTCATGATAGAAAATATTCATAATCAATCATTTCATCAAACATACGGTGTGCAAGTCTAAAAATCCTTAATCAATCATATTGCTAGCCTCACTAGATGCCTGCTAGCCTATTATAACTATAGCAAATTCTATACAAATCAAAACTTGCTCCACATGAGATATCAAAAGAGAAAAATAATGAAATAGAAGATGATTGACTTCCCTTGAATGGTTGACCTTCTCCTCGCCTATCATGCCAAAATCTTCCACAACTTGAGAGCTTCTTCTTAGATTGGTGATAAATGGTGTATTTATGGGAAGATGTGGTGAAAATCAAAGGAAATTGATGGTGGAAAGGGTAGAAATGAGATACGATGGAATGAAGTGAAAGTATGTGAGAATTATGGTGTTAATTAATAGATGTAACGGCCTCCAGATTGAATTCTCATGGGACCGCCATTGAATGTCAACAATTTTGAGATCAAGACGGGGTTGATCAATATGGTGCAAGTAAATCAATTTGGAGGTGGAGCAATGGAAGATCAAAATGCTCACTTATCTCAAGTCACGAAGTTAGCTAATACCATCAAGATCAACAGAGTGAGTGACGATATTGTCAAGATGAAGCTCTTTTCCTTTTCATTAAAGGATAGAGCTAAGGCTTGGTTTCATACTATACCTCCGGGATCTTATAATACATGGAGAGAGTTGGCTCAAAGGTTCCTAAGCAAGTATTTCCCACCATCAAAGATGTTGTATCTCAAAGGTCAAATATTATAGTTTAAGCAAATGCCTCTTGAAACTTTTAGTGAGGTTTGGGACCGGTTTAAAAAAAATGCTAAGTGTCCACAACATGGATTTCCCAAAGATCAACAAGTAGGATTTTTCTATGCCGGTTTGAATGGAAGTGAAAGGATGCTTGTTGATGCTTCAGCGGGAGGTTCTATATTGGGGCAAACTTCGGAAAGAGCTATTGCTATATGTGAAGAGATTACTTTGAATACGAGTCAACGGCCTATGGATAGAGTTATGGGCATGTATGAAAGGGAGAGAATAGCTAAGATGGAAGAAGTGTGTTTGCAACAAGTGAAAAAAGTGGAGGTACCTAAGGAGGATGTGACCGATAAGGCAATCACGGAGATACTTAAGAGAATGAATGCTAATTTGCAAGTGTCTCCGGATTCTTTGTCCAAGTCTATGGTGAACCAACAAGTGCTTGCGAATCCTCAACAAGGTGTGCCGTTATCTTTGACGAATCAATAAGTGTTTCCAAATCTTCAACAAGGCACACTACACCAAAAAAGCTGATCAACATAGCCGAATAAACATCGGTTCTTTATTAAATGTGATGTCTTTTGGTAAAAAATCTATGTCTTTTCTAAAACCGATGTCTATTAGCATAAAAGTACGCTGATAGATATCAATTTTTATTGAAAATGCGCTGATAGATATCGATTTTTCATAACCGATGTTTTTTCACCGATGTTAATTCTCAATTCTTAAAAAGGACGCTGATAGACATCGATTTGAAGAACCGATATCTTTATATCTGATGTCAATACTTGCTTAGACATCGGTTATGAGTACCGATGTCTTTTGTATGATGTCAATGAACTGATAGACATCGGTTTTATAACCAATGTCTTTAATGTGATGTCTATTATTATTACTTTTATTTTTTCTATTTTCTATCTCACATATAATTTTTAATTTAATTAATTTTAATTTTTTTCAATTTATTATGAATTGTGTTCCAACTTAATTTAGTATTATTTTATTTATTTACAATCTTATAATTTATTTTTAAATTTTTTATTTTTCAAATCTAAGATATTTATATTTCTCCTATTAATTCTCATTAAAATTTATAATTATAAAGTTAATAATAATTTAATAATAATAACAAATACTCCCTCCGTCCCATAGAAGTTAATACACTTTTCTTTTTGGTTTGTCCCACTAAAGTTGACACATTTCCTTTTTAATACATGAGACCCACACAAAAACAATTAATCTATTCTCATGACCCCACATATCACATCTAATACAACTACCCACTACACATTAAATATTATTGCTCTCACTTCACTTTACATTAAATTATTATACTCCTTGCCTAAAAAAATTATACCAACGTCTCCGGGACGGAGGGAGTAACAAATAAATGAAATTAAGATTTTTTATAAAATAAGAAACTTAAAATCCCGATACATCTCCTCTGAAATGAATCAGTCTCTAACCCTAAGTCCCAAATCTCACCTCTTTCTCCAACTTCAATTTCTTTTCACGGCTCAATTTTACCCCATTGGACTTCAATTTCTTCCTCTCTTCTCTGGTAATTTTACATGTCACACTCCCTCTCTTTTTCCCTCTCCCTCTTCGGCTCTCCCTCCCACTCCTCTCTGGATCGGAATTTTATATCTACCTCTTCTACCTCTCATGTTCAACAGCTGCCTCTCTGCCGCCGATTACGCATTCCGCCGCATCTCTCTCATCACTTTTCCCCCCTTCCATGTTACCAACCCCATTTGTTTCTCCACCCACTTCTTCCTCTCCAATTATCGCACATCCGAACCTTCTAGAAGCCGATAAAGAATCTCAACCAAATCCTTGAAGCAGCGGAACTCAGGGAAGGCAGCGACGTTTTCGGTAAGAGTTTGAGGGTGGTTGTGGTTCAGCCATAGAGCGGTGGTGTAGAACCCTTCTTTATCAGATTTACCAGTCCCTCTGACTCCCCAAAGATTGCAAACAAGCTTTAGAGCCTTCAATTTATCGTGATTCCAGGCGAGCTGTAGGCGGCTTCTCAATGTCTCTGGTGGCGTGTCAGACAACATGGAAGAAGAAATCCAAACAGAGATTGCCCGTCGATAGAAAAGTCGGCGAACAGTTTTCCGTCATCCCCATTGGTGGATTGTACAAACCATATTGTCAAAATTCTCCACCATATCGTTTGAGGAAGTGCTCGTTCCCACACTACAAGTCTATAATACTTGAATTATGCCACAGTTAACAATCATCGCCAGCAAGACAGCAACACCAACACACTGGCGGTGGCTCTGGTCGATACTCAGTCCGTTTTGAAAAGGTTCGCCTTGTCTTCTTCATTATTTTCCTGCTTTACATCACTTCCAATTCGTAAACCTAGTTTTTTAATTCTGCCTTTGATTTACATGTTCTGTACTCTTCGAAGACGAATTGATACGCGATTCAAAATTTGTGTGTTTCTCAGATCTTTGTTGTTGCTTTCTGTTGGGTGCTCATATTAATTGGAAGGGGAGAATAATCAAATATGGAATATAGTATGTCATTTATTACAAAATAATTTCAAAACCATCGAAATCTTTCTTTTTTTCCTTTTAATTTAGTGAATATTCTTGATTCTTCAACAATTTTATCCTCTGTAACTTGCGTGTTACTCCTAATTCCCTTGTTGCACAAATCCTGGCACGCCTAATGGTCCTTATTGCAAGGATAGAGATGAGATTTGGGTACTTGATTGGATTTTGTAAAAAATGAGTCACAAGTTTGGATTGTGATTCAAATTAGTTAGAACATGTTGAATCAAATATGAATGACTGTTTATTTATCTCTGCTCTTGTTGCTGAAATTTATTATCAAGTTGGTCAATTTGATTTCAACTTGGCTACATTTTTCCTTTATTATTTACGATTTTCAACTTAGTTGCTTTGATCTGTTATTGTTAAATGTAAACTGTGTATTAGTCTAATTTTTTTGTTATAATCGAAGTCGAATTGATACGCGATTCAAAATTTGTGTGTGTTTCTCAGATCTTTGTTGTTGCTTTCTATTGGGTGCTCATATTAATTGGAAGGGGAGAATAATCAAATATGAAATATAGTATGTCATTTATTACAAAATAATTTCAAAACCATCGAAATCTTTCTTTTGTTCCTTCTAATTTAGTGAATATTCTTGATTTTTCAACAATTTTATCCTCTGTAACTTGCGTGTTACTCCTAATTCCCTTGTTGCACAAATCCTGGCACGCCTAATGGTCCTTATTGCAATGATAGAGATGAGATTTGGGTACTTGATTGAATTTTGTAAAAAATGAGTCACAAGTTTGGATTGTGATTCAAATTAGTTAGAACATGTTGAATCAAATATGAATGGCTGTTTAGTTATCTCTGCTCTTGTTGCTGAAATTTATTATCAAGTTGGTCAATCTGATTTCAACTTGGCTGCATTTTTCCTTTATTATTTACGATTTTCAACTTAGTTGCTTTGATCTATTATTGTTAAATGTAAACTGTGTATTAGTCTAATTTATTTGTTATAATAGGTTGCAACCTGAGCTAATGGCCCTAATGGTGAGAAAACCTGCCTGAATTTCTTTTTGAAATCATCATTTTGTTGACTACTAATACATAAAATTTGCATTCCAATGATGTGTATAGATGGGAGGTGATTCTGGGATATCTGCATTTCTTGAGGAGGACAACATATTTTGTTGTGAAGGAACAATCGGTGGCAACAAGGAGACGGTAAGGAACTGAATACAAGTTATTGACTAAAAATGTACATTGCTGAATGTTAATCCAAATCTTGTCTTCTCAAGTTTGACGGAACCATTCTGTGATTTGATTATTTGCATAGAAATAACAATATTCAATGTCAAGGAAGAATATTTTTCATTGTTCCTAGTTATTCTAACATGATTATGTCTAAGAAGAAGAGGTTAGTTTCTTAAGTTTGACTCGCATTTAGATCCAATATTTTACATTCATCTTGTTCGTGTAATCTATGTGTTAATGTGAAATTCGTAGGTTAAACTCTAAAATAGAAATCTGTATTTGTAAATCTATTTCTAGACGATTGAAGGAAAATCATCTTGAGTTCTCACAGAAAGGAACTTAATATTTATTGTAATTAGAAATAGTGGAATTTTAATGACCTCTTATTTGCAATTGCTAGTTCTAGCGTAAGGCAGGATAAATTCAAGGATTTCCATTTTAAATATACTAGTTTTGTAAGTTTAAAAAGGACCTCCATTCATTACTGCCCTCCATTTTCTTATTGCCCTGCATGTGGTCCCTCTGATTCTTGCTGAATTTTTTTTTCTCGATGACCGCCTTTTTCACCTTCTGGTAGAGTTCTCATACTATTCTCACTGACCACCGTCTTCACCTTTTGCTGGTAATTAAGTAATTTGTGAACAACCTAGTTCCTTCATTACTACACCCTCCAATTTAAGAAACATTCACATTTCTTAGCTAGTTAATCAATTATTTGTTCACAGCAGTAATTCTATAATTGGTTGGTGTTTTATGTTTTCTAGAAAAAATAAACACATGATGATATTAATCACCCTTAATGTCAAGTATCTTTAATTAGATGTTGAGATCCAGAGCTACGCTAGGGACTTTTCTGCATTTTTTATTATTTTTTTATTGTTAATTATTCTGTTTCATTTTCTATAATTATCTAAAGTTTAGTTTGGAGATGGATTCTCTTCATTACTTTTACTAGAATTTCTTGTAAATTTACAGGGATGAATACAGTATGAGGCCCACTAAATATTTGTTCTTATTGTTTATTATGCTTGATTAATAATTGTATATTTTTAAGAATTTAAATATACGTTAGGGGAAGGAAAATTATGACGACTGAGATAGGTTTTGGCAGGAAAATATCCAAGAATTGCGAGGAACATTTTTAACCACTCATGTGGCCCAATTGATACCATGTTGTGGTTTATGGGTCATGGAGTTAAACTTAGGTACTTTAAAATATCAATCCTTAGTTTGATTGTTTACAGTTTAGAAATTTGAGCCATTTTAATTTGCTTTTTAGACTAAACCTGGACTCTGTTATACCATTATGCAAAAGCATCAATAGCTATTCCAATACTCACATGTTTTTCTGAATTTCATTTGAAATAATTGTGTGATAGTGTGTGGCTGTGTACTTAGCATAACTTGTGTTTCTATTAGTTTCTTAATGTTTCTACAAGTAGTTAATGACTTCTTTTAGTTTCTTTTAGCTTATGATCTATAAGTTCTTTTGCAGGCTGGAAAACTGTTACAAGTGCGTCAACAAAAGCTGATGGAAAATTCTCCATCGAAGTTAAAAAAACTCATATGGGTTGATTTTGTTGAGTATGTTGAAGCTAATTACTTACTGATTACTCGTCTTATTTCTCCTAATCATGAATTGTTTAAGTTCCTTTCAAGTGTTCATATTTATGAAAGAATTGTTATCCTTATTAATGAGAAAGAAACATGACACCTAGGTATGATTAGTTTGAATTGGATGCTAAAAATTCCTGATATTTATCAATAACATCTTGAGTCCTTTGTTTTCATTTTCAAAGAAAGTTATGAGTGAGTGGAATATTATTATGATTTAATTACAATTACCAAGTAAAATTTATATTTTCTCATAATTTAACATATCTTGATGCTTCTCACAAATTTAGGTTCAATTTGTTTATTAGTCTTATACGTTCAATGTTGTTCAATTAGGGCGTATTTGACAATCTGGAGTCTAATTAGGATGTTTAAAGTTGCAATCATTTTTGCATTGGTGTAAATTCTTTAGAAGATTTGGTTTTGAGTTTAGTGATAAATAGCAGCAAAGCTAACTTGCTTGAATTTCTCTTGTCTTCTTGGGGTTTTATTAATTTTATAACTCTTTCCACTTGCAGCAAGTGAACTTAGATGATGCAAAGTCAGTAATGGTGGTGGTTGGCATGAAAATAGAAATGGAATCACTTTCTCTGCTTCCGTAGTTGGTTCCTTCTACATTTTGTGCTTGTTGGTTTCTTGTATAGATTGTATTCGTTATAACATTATGTTCTAAGCAGGTTACTGTTAGTGGAAGTTGAACTTGTATAGATTGTGTTGGTGTTCATTATGGAGCTAGTTTTTGGTTTTGCACTCTTGTGCCTTTGATGTATCACACTTTGTACAGTTACCTTTTTAAATATAATTTATTATTTTCAGAATTTTTGAGTCATATAAATTTAATCTTATTTTAGTAATAATTTATATTTATGTATAATTTATAACATGTTATGATGCGAAAGCGATGTATTTTCTTAAAAAGACATCGGTTAAAAACCGATATCTTTTAGTTTCAATCAATGCCTTTTCTTCGATAGACATCGGTTTATAAATGATGTCTTTTGTTTGAAACCGATGTCTTTTCTTGAAAAGACATCGGTTTATAAACGATATCTTTTGGTCAAAATCGATGTCTTTTCTTGGAAAGACATTGGTTGATAAATGATGTCTTTTGGTTGAAACCGATATCTTTTCTTTGAAAGACATCGGTAAATAATCGATGTTTAAAGATTTGCGATCGATATCTTTTTAAGAAAAGACATCAGTTAAAAACTGATGTCTATCAGCGCCCACTTACAACATCGGGGGCTTCAACATCGGTTGCTTGGTGAAATAGACATTGGTTTTTTAACCAATGTCTATCAGCATTTTTGGTGTAGTGGCATGTCTATGCCTAATATGGGTCAATCTTCTCAAAGTTGTCAAATGCCTACATTTATGCCTCAACAAGGTATGTCCTCTAATTTTGGAGTTCAAGATACTTGGTGTCCACCAGAGATATCACTTGAGGAAGTTGCCTTCATACAAGGAAGGAACTTTCAAGAAAATTATGGTGGTAACTTTAGTAATCATGGAGGGGGATATCCACAAATGCAAGGAAGATGGGGACAAGGTAATTTTCAAGAAAATTTTAATCAACCTTGTAGGTATGAGAATTTGTCATATGGGAATCAATGGAATGCTCATACTCTTCCACCGGGCACTAATCCGGAGGAGAAAGCTCAAAATGTTGAAGGGAAGCCTACAATGGAGGATCAAATGGCCAAGATGTTTGATTTTATGAAACAAGAGAAATAGGTGAATGATAAAAGATTTGACTTTATGAAACAAAAGAAAAAGTTGAGTGATAATAGATTCAAAGCTTTGGAAATACAAATGAGTCAAATGGCAAGTGAAAGGAGGAATGTTCATCGTCAAATTAAATTTCATCTACGACCATTACTAACCCGAAAGAGCAATGCAAGGCGATTGAACTTCGTAGTGGAATAAAATACGAAGGGTCTTCTATGCCAACTGAAATAGAGGAAGTAGAGTGTGAACTTGAGCCTATGGAAAGAGTAGATAAAGAAGGGAAAGAGAAAGAAGTTGAGATTGTTGAAAAAGATAAAAATCCTATATTTGAAGAAGAAAAAGTGAAGTCTCCAAAGAAATGAGAAAGATGTAGAGAAGAAAAACATAAAGAGAGAGAAGAGAAGTTTGAAAGGGATGAATGGGGAATCCCTAAGTTGCCCGTTGTAATTCCGTTTCCACAAAGATGCTTGAAAAAGAGATTAGAGGAGAAATTTGTCAAGTTTGTTGAGATGTTGAAGAAGATACATGTGAATATTCCTTTTGCGGATGCTTTGCTTCAAATGCCCAACTATTCCAAGTTTTTGAAGGATACATTGTCAAAGAAAAGAAGCTTGGGTGAGTTTGAAATGGTAAATTTAACGGAGGAATGTAGTGCTATCTTGCAAAAGAAACTTCCCCCTAAATTGAAAGATCCGGGGAGTTTCACTATTCCGTGTGAGATGGAAGAGCATGAGAACTACAAAGCTTTATGTGATTTAGGAGCTAGCATTAACTTGATGCCCTTGTCAATTTTCAAGAAGTTGGGTATTGTGAGGTCAAACCGACGTCGGTCATACTTTAATTAGCCGATTGGTCGTTGACACATCCAAAGGGAATTATGGAAGATGTTTTGATCAAAGTTGGCAAGTTTGTGTTTCTTGTTGATTTTGTGGTACTTGGTATGGATGAAGATGCTAATGTCCCGTTAATACTTGGACGTCTGTATCTTGCCACGGGGAAAACATTGATAGATGTTGAGAAAGGGGAGCTAAATTTAAGGGTGAATGAGGAAGATGTGATATTTTCATTAAGAGAGGCTATGAGGTATCCTAGGAGCAAGGAGGAATGTAGAAGATTGGAGGTTGTGGATAACATTGTTGAAGAGCATATATATCATCTTCACTCCAAGGATTCGTTGGAGATTATCATAAGCCACTCTTACTCTATTGAATCTATAAAACCTAACTCTTCTTTTGTTTGGAAAATGATGAAATGATTGATGAATTGCATGATTTAAATGCTTGTAGGGAACTCACAAGTGAGGAAGCAAAGGTAGCAAAAGTGGAGAAACTTGATGAAGAACCAAAAGAAGAAGTGCAAGAGAAGAAGAAGGTAGAGTTGAAACCATTACCAGAGCATTTGAAGATGCTTAATTGGAAGAGAATAAGACGTATCCGGTAATTGTATCTTCTTCCCTTAATGATTTAGAATTGGAAAAGTTGTTAAGAGTTTTGAGGGAACATAAATCTTCTATTGGTTAGAGTATAAAAGACTTGAAAGGTATAAGCCCATCTATGTGTATGCATAAGATTCATTTGATTGATTATGAGAAGTCTTGTGTGCAAAACCAACGTAGATTAAACCCTATAATGCAAGAAGTGGTGAGAAAAGAGATGTTAAAATGACTTGATGCGGGAATAATCTTTCCAATTAGTGATAGTCCATACGTGAGTCCTTTACATGTAGTGGCTAAAAAGGGTGGTATGAGAATTGTTCGATCCGATATGAATGAAACAATTGCCACTCGAACTATCACGGGTTGGAGAGTATGTGTTGATTATCATAAATTGAATAAAAATACTTGTAAAATCATTTTCCATTGCCATTCATAGACCAAATATTGGATCTACTTGCGGGGCATAAGTACTACTGTTTTCTTGATGGGTATTCCGGGTACAATCAAATATTGATTGCTCTGGAAGACCAAGAGAAGACAAGATTCACATGTCCTTATGGTACATTTGCATTTAGAATGATTCCTTTTGGTCTATGTAATGCCACTGCCACTTTCCAGCATTGTATGATGTCTATCTTTGATGGTTTAATTGGAAATATTACGGAGGTGTTTATGGATGATTTTTCTGTGTGTGGTTCCTCTTATGATATTTGCTTGGCTAATCTCATTATTGTGTTGCAGAGGTGTGAAGAATCGAATCTTGTGTTGAATTGGAAAAAATACCACTTTATGGTGACCGATGTGATAGTCTTGGGACATCATATTTCAAAGCATGATTTAAAAGTGGATAGAGTTAAAGTGATAGCTATAGAACGTATTCCCCCTCCTACTAGTGAGAAGGGGGTGAGATCGTTCTTAGGTTATGCGGGCTTTTATAGACGCTTCATTAAGGATTTTTTCAAAAATTGCTAAACCTCTTTGTAAATTACTTGAAAAAGATTATCCTTTTAACTTCAATGATGAATGTTGTGTCTCATTTTAGGTGCTAAAAAATGCTCTCACTTCCTCTCCAATACTCGTTACACCGGATTAGAGCCTATAGTTTGAATTACATTGTGATGCTAGCTATCAATCCATAGGAGTAGTGTTGGGGCAAACGAGGGAGAAAAAGTTTAGAGCAATCTATTACGCCTCAAAGATATTAAATTCATGTCAAGTTAATTGCACCACAACGGAAAGGAATTTTTAGCCGTCGTGTATGCATTTGAGAAGTTTCGGCCATAGTTGGTTGAAACACAAACTATTGTCTACACGGATCACGCGACCATAAAATATCTAATGAGTAAGAAAGATGCTAAACCTCGTTTAATCCGTCTGGTGTTACTTTTGCAGGAATTTGATGTGGTTATCAAGGATAAAAAGGGCGTGGAAAATGTAATCGCGGATCATTTGTCTAGATTGAAAAATGGAGGTGAGAATGAAGACATGAAACCGATTGGGGATGAGTTCCCAGATGAGGAGATTTTGCAAGTTAAAGTTGAGCAAGTGTGTACTCTCATGGTGAATGTGCCGCCTTAGTATGCCGATTATATCAACTTTCTTGTTTGTGGAATCAAGCCCACGTTGCTCAATGAGTATAAGGTAAAAATATTTTATGTTGAAGTGAAGAAATACTTGTGGGATGAGCTCTTTTTGTTTAAGATTTGCAATGATGGAGTAATAAGAAGGTATGTGGCCGATGAAGAAGTCATGGGGATTCTTGATCTATGTCACTCGTCTTTGTGTGGGGATCAGTTTGGTCATCAAAAGACGGGGGCCAAGGTCTTACAATCGGGTTTCTATTGGCCTACATTGTTTAAAGATGCAACGAAGTTTGTGGCTAAATATGATAGATTCTAAAGAATATGGGGAATAGGTAAGCGAGATGAGATGCCCATGAGTTTAAGAATTGATGTAGAAATATTTGATGTATGGGGCATTGATTTTATGAGACCATTTTCCTCATCTAAAGGATATTTGTACATCTTGCTAGCCGTGGATTATGTGTCAAAGTGGATGGAGGCAATCCCCACTAAGATAAATGATGCCTTAATTGTTCAAAGGTTCTTGAAGAAGAATATTTTTGCTAGGTTTGGAGTTCCACGGGCATTAGTAGCGATGGAGGATCTCATTTTGTAAATAAGTTAATAGAAGGATTGTTGAAAAGATATGGAGTGAAGCATCGAGTGGCTACACCATACCACCCTCAAGCAAATAGATCGGCGAAAGTCTCAAACCGTCAAATTAAGTTAGTTTTGGAAAAGACCATCAATGGGGGGAGGAAGGATTGGTCGGAGAAGCTTGACGATGCCTTATGGGCTTATCGAACGGTTTTTGAAACCATCCTTGGTGTGTCACCGTATCAATTGGTCTATGGTAAAACTTGTCATCTTCCCGTGGAGTTGGAACACCATGCGTTATGGGCTATTAAACGCCTTAATATGAATGAAGGGGAGAGTGGTGAAGCAAGGTTGTTGAAATTGATTGAGTTAGTGGAGTTTAGAGGAAGAGCATTTGATAACTCAATCATCTACAGAGAGAACATGAAGAGATGACATGATGCTAAGGTAAAGAAAAAGATGTCTGCTCCCGGGGACAAAGTTCTTGTATTCAATTCGAGACTTAAGTTGTTCCCCAGAAAGTTTAAGTCTAAATGGATGGAGCTATATAAATTGCTGGAAGTGTTGAGTGGAAACACGTTAAAGCTTAAGGGTCCCAATAATGAATTTGTGGTAAATGGTCATCGGGTGAAGCATTACCTATCTCCTTCTCAAAAGGAGATAGTGTATGTGGATACCCTCTCTTCTTGAATTTCCTTGATTGTGTAGTAATGTAGATTTTATTTCCTTTTTATTTTTAATTGTTTTCTTATAGATTTGGGATGTAGGTGGTGAAGCTCATGGAGAAAAGTGCATATGATAAAAGGCAAGGGTGCTAAAGTTGGAATGAAAACATATGCCACACCACTCTTTACAAACTTAAATTTTAACACTTGTGTTAATTTAAGTTTTTTTTGGGGGTGTGTGTGTGTGTGTGTGTGTGTGTGTGCTGGTCATACTTGGATTTTGAAAACATGCACATAAGTCATCATGAGGTAATTTTATGAATGTCATTAGTGGAAACTATAAGGGTAAGTCTCACCACTTTTTTTTTTTTTGCAAACTTAATTCTCAACTTGTTTCGATTTAAGTTGGGGGGAGAGCGCGTGGTGTGACTCACCATTTGTATATGCTTGATTTGTCTTGTGGCAAAATGGGTCAATTTTGAACTTTTTCTCATGAGTTAGAATCGTTTTGGTACGTTTGGAGGTGTTAAAGTACATGATAGTTCATTATTTGATCATAATTGTGGTGTGAATACTTTGAAGTATTTTTGAGCATGGATAGGGTGTATGAGAAGTGCAAAAATAGGGCAAAACGAGGTGTGAAGTGTGAAATTTAGGAAATAGGGTAAAGTGACTACACGAGCCGTGTTCAGTACACGTCACTGTAAGGATTGGCCGTGTACTGACAGCATAAGGTGCTACTCGCCCAGAGTCTAGGGCGAGCTCTGAACTCGAGCCGTGCAGGGAATAGAAATATGGGTCGTGTGAGGAACACGGTTCTGTAACACGCAACCGTGCTCGAGCATCAGAAAATGCTACATAGCCACGACCTAGGCGGTGTAGCGGAGCACGACCCGTGTAGCGTCTGAAGTCAGTTTTAAAAGAACGAGTTCGCGAGCAGTTTCAAATATGCCCTTCACTCCGTACACACTGAATACACTTCAAACGCCATCCATTGTTTGTAAATCGTCTGCATTGAGGTTAGTCTGAGAGATTGAGAGTGAGTTTCTTCATTTTTTTACATCAAGAACAATCCTCCAGTCCATAATTGAAGGTATGAATTCTATGAGCCTTAATTTTTGAATTTATTTAGACTTAGATAGAAATTGAGCAAATTGATGTATGGGTCTTGTGTTATAGTGAGTATGGGATGTGTTTTTGATTTTTAAACATACATGTGTCAATTTAATTGTTGAATTGAAGTGAAGTTAGGGTTCATAAGTTGAAATTTGGAAATCTTTAGAATTTGGATAGTTTGAGTGATTTTAATGTGGCACATTGATTTGGAATGTTTGTGTGATGATAACATTGACATGAAATAGACATAGGTTTTGAGGATTTGGGCATGAGGCAATGAGGATTTTATTTTGAAAGTATATTAAAATGTTGTGCATGCCAAGTGTTTGATGAAATGCCTAAGTGAAAATTTTGTCTAATTTTGAGATCATATGTTTATAGTGATGGTTGAATTTGGAACCTATTTGTGCAAGTATGATATGAATTGAGGTGTAAGTTCATGGATGATTGGAAGGAGTGATAGTGAATTTGAATACTTGTGTTGAATAACTAGTGTGGAATCTAAACTTAATGCATTAACATTTTTAATGATGAAATTGAATATGACTTGAGCATTGTTGTAAATTGTAGATGGCCGAGAGGAGAGTGATACCAAGGAATGAGGATTTCATCATTATTACCGAACCAGGGGAACTAGCTAATCTCGATGCTTAATTAATGGAAGATGGGTTCCATTCGGAATACTTTGGGGTCGAATTTGAAGAGTATTGGAGAAAGTATGTGCTTTGTTGGCAAACACTCGCCCCCAAGATTAAGCCAACCCGATTCCAAGACACAACAACAATGGAAGGGTTAGGAATAGAGGAAGACTTGAGGATGTTGTTTAGGTTTTCACAAATGGAAGCGTTTTTCGATAAAAAGCCCCCTACTTATTACCATCTAACTGCTGAGTTCATGAGTACATTTCAAGTAAAAAAGGATAGGAATATTTTCGCTATTTCAGTTACGTTCCAATTGGGCAATGTGATGAGAAGAGAGATCCTTCTACATGTTTTGAATGGATTCTTTGGATGCCCACCATTTCAAGACATTCAGAGCTTTTTATCATGTAGGTGGCTTTAATCAACAAAAATGGTGGAAAAATTTGGTGAATGATGGGACAGAGCAAGCAGGATACATTCTCAGTGCCTCCAAAGGAACTGCAATAAGGAATCAAGTCATGAAGTAACTAGAGAAGATTGTCTCGAACACTATCTTAGGGAGATTTGAGAGTGGAGCAGTGGGAGAGAAGCAGTTATACATCATGTACTACATATACAATGAGCTACCACTGAACGTTGCAGCGCATTATGTGCAACATACGGAGAGAGTTGCTAAGAGACAAACTTCTCAAGGCTTGATGTTTGGAGGTATGATTACTATGATCGCTCAAGGTTTGAGAATAAATCTTACAGGAATGGAAAACAGGATGGTGAGTGAAGGATTGAATTATCAGCAATTGATGAGGATGAAATTCTTGTCTGTAGCTGGGAATCAGTATTGTCTAAGACAAGAAAAAGGAGCTCAATTTCCTCTACCAGCTCCAAAGCTCACTACAGTGTACACTCGAAGGAGGTTTGCTAATTTGGCAATGGCTAGTGCTAATCACTCCAGGGTTGTGAGAGCATTTTATAGAAGAAACAAAGAGGAAGTGGAAGAGGTTCTCAGACAGATGAGGGTTGAAGAGAACCCTGAGCTAGCCAATTTGAGAGCTGAGCCGGTTCCTATGGAAGGAGACAAGGAGGAGCCGCCACATCATCAGGTGGAGTTCGAAGAGCAAGCCCCTGAACCACCACAGTTTGAGGAGGAAGAGCAGCAGCAGCAGCCACCAATGTGTCCCGTGTTGGATTGTATACTAAAAGTCTAGCTTTAGTATGAACAATGTTATAACAATTTATTTGAAATGAGAATCATATGATCAAATGATTGCTTCTTATAATTTATTTATATGTAGATGTAATAGTCCACTTACTTTATACTGTAGATAATATATTGTGGGACAACACGCGGAAGATCATATTATCGATTTCCTTATGAAGTATAAATAGATGCTCACAATCGAGATAGACTGGACTCTCTATCGGGATGGTTATAGTGTGGTTTGATATTAGCTTGTCTTGGCTATAGAATCACATTAGTGCACTTAGTGTGTATTGAGTAGGACCACTTGAGATCGTTCGGCTTATACTGACTTATAGAAGAACTTGATCTCTTTTATTATGGATGTTCGTGCTCTTAATCCTTATACAATAACCTCGACATGTAGGGCAGTATGTATTTCTTTGATTCATCAATGGGTGAGATTTACATGTAATTAAATCAACAAACTCGGTGAGTTGGGAAGTAGTGCTGTCTCTATGGTTTGCTGTTGATTGTAAAAGGAATCCGTGTCCGTCATAGGTTGATGATGTCCCCTTGAGGAGCTCATAAGGATTATAATGTAAACCCTACAGGTGGATTTATTCCGGCATGATAATGAAGTTGAGTGGTACTACTCACGGATGAGATATTAATTAATGGAGTTGTCAGTAACTTAATTAATTAATGGATATTATTCTTAAACATGGGGAGACTAACGAGCTCATAATAAGAAGGGGCCCATAACGTAATTATGGGATTAGAACGGTAATGCAGTAATAATATTTTAGTGGTATATATTATTATTATTATTGGACTTAAGTATAAGCTTTGGGCTAAGCTTGGATACTTAAGCCCAATGAAGACCCAACTCTAATTTCTCCTCTTGGTCTCTGCTGTAGCCCATATATAAGTCATCTCAGCTGTCCGTAAACCCGAATCTAAGAGATTAATCAGCCTAACACTATGAGGAGGGTGAGGGAACAGTAGAATGAGAAGATCTCGAAGATCATCGCCCACATGACGTCGAGATTGGACTTGGGAATACAGCAGAAGACTGGAAGGTTGTTTGCTGATGCTGTCCGCCACGTTCTACGATTTTTATAAAATCTTATAGATATCATAACTGGACGTGTCATATACTGACGGAAAGCCACGGAAGAGAGGATCGTTTTGACGCGTGATCACTCAAATCCAACATCGGATGAGAGAGTTATGCCCAAAACGGTGAGGCTGCGCAGGCTGGTGGCGAGAATTCATCGTTTTCAACATACCCTGGTGAAAGGTAATACGTTTCTTGTTTACTTGCTTCCGCTGCTTGTTAGAAATGTATAAAACTCTAATGGGTCACGTTAACCAAATAATCGAATGCCAACAATTGGTATTAGAGCTTCAGTTTCGTGGTGAAGCGTGACACGTTAGGTTAGGGTTTATGTGAATTATGTGAATTATTTTGAATAATGATCGCATGATGATAAGGGTTTTGAATTCTTTGAGTAAACTGAAATAAACCCTAAGTTTTTTCCATCTCGATTGTACAATGTTCATTGTATACCCAAACCTGTACACCACACATACATCACCATACGGTGGCTGATCGGTGGGATTGAGGGGTGAGAGATGGTGGCGATCGCGGTATCATACGGCAATGCTGTCTTGTTATCAACGGTGTTGGTATGGCTGACTTGTATAGAAGAAGTGATGCTGAGTTATTGATAGCAACGATTGACAACAGAAATCGATTAGTAGTGAAAGGGCAGGCCGACGACGGTAGCCTGGTTATAGACGAGTGTGATTACGATGGCAAGTAAGTGATTGATGGCATGACCTGCGGGAGTCAGGCTGCTGCACGGGTGAGTGTCGAACAGCAGTTTAATGGTCTTCGCTGGCGGGTGGCATGACGACAGCATCGACTGTTGGCGCTGAGATACCGCCGACGACGCGATCAGCGAACGACTAGAACGCGAGTCAACAGAACTTCATGGTGTGTCAAGTGACGAGGGCGGTTGGCGTTTATCACCGATCAGCAAGCCTTGGTAGCACTTCGCGGCCAGAAGATTGAGTTGGGCTGATGGAGTTTTCCCAGCGAGTCTGATGCATAGATAATCGAAGGACCACGATGTTGGCCAGATGAATCTGTCAGCGCTGGCAAGCCGTGGCTACCATGTGCAGGTATTCCAGCGAGGGCTTGGAGAAGCTATGGGCATTGGCGGAGATCGTCGACAGCTTCTCCGAGCGGGTCTGTGCATGGGTGTTGGTTGGACATGGCATGGCTGACGACACGATGGTGGAGTTTTCCCGACGGCATGACTGGTAGTGTACAGGGCGGGTCTGATAGGCATTCTATACGAGTCTGTTGGATTTTCAGATCGAGCCTGGGATGATTCCGATCGAGTCTACAACATATTCCGGTCGGGTCCATAATTTTTTCCAAGAGACCCTACAGAGTTTTCGAACGGGTCTGCAGTGTGCTTCAGGTCCTCCAGCTTTGCGGGGCAAGTCTATTAACGTGTGTGTCAAGGCAGGGGCACTTGTTCCTCCGGACATGGCACGACACGTATAGGCAACAAGGCTGGAGGCTAACGGTATGAACGGAAAGAGGTGGGCCTGGCGCGTTGGATCATATGGCCGGTGGGAATTCTGCAGGCTGGAAGAATCTTGGCTCAAGTTGGATGATGAGATGTCGGTGGCAGGCTACTACGGCGGAGGGTTCGCGTGTTCTGAAAGTCGGCGGCTAGTTGTTGATGAGCAGAGGCGGATCGACGACTTGACACGCCGACGGCCGGTTCTTGGATGTGTGGCTTCGCGATGAGTCGTCCGGAGAGCGGCAAGATTTTCCTCCGGGCAGTTTCACCAGCAGGTAGCAGCACCGATGTTGTGGCGCCGTTTCAAGCGGGCGGTTTCCAGTTGCTGTGGATCAATGTGTGGGAGTTGTCTCGGGACCTAAGATTGTTGACTAAGTCAATCTTTTTTAGCATTTTTTTCCTTATATATAATTGCTATAATTGTGTTACTTGTCAATTATTATTATATATTTGGATTGCATGTGCTATTTGATTTACTAGCTTATGTGCCGTAATAGGAGCATGCTAGGTTGCGTATATTATTCTGAATATTGTATGTATGTAAAAACCATCGGTTTTAAATAACTAAGTGGGAGAGGGGATTGGTTATAAATTCTCGCGGCCTCCATTATTGGTTTGTAAGTGATGTGAGTAAACTTGCATGTTGGCATAGACCTTCCTCCCAATTGGATGAGTTTATTCACGAATCACTGGTATAGGCTTCATTAAATAATTATTGTTTATAATGTGATGCACATGAACTTGCGTGTTGGCATAGACCTTCCTCCCCATCGGATGAGTTTATTTGTGGATCACTGTACAAACTTATAATTGATGACTGTAGGAAGTTATCCGAGCGCGTGTGTACTTCTCCATCTGTAAGGTACATAAGCTTGGGTCGCGGACTTGGGGTCAAATAATGCTGTACACTTAGATGTAAATAAACAGTATCCTCCCCATCGGAGTCACTGCTTTTATTTGCATGACTAAAGAGGAACTGACTATTAATTATTTTGTCATGAGGTTAGGTTGACAAATAAAATTAATGTGTAAAACCTTCTCTTGTAAATGTTCGGATTTGTAAACGTCTACACTATCGTGGCTTGCAGACTCATGGTGCTTGAGATGTTGGTGAATTTATTTTATATTATTTTGAGGGAATCAATATAAATGGATAAAATTCGAAGATTTGATCGGTATATTTATTTATGATTCTCTGTAATTTCAAATGGTTTTATCTCGCTTATTGTTACTAAAAGAAATATATTCACTGGTCCAAAATTAGATGATTAGAAAAGAATCTTGGTTTTGAATTTTACTGCTTAGGAAAATATAAATATGTGTTCTCACAAAGGATGCCACATGATGCCTATTAAAGTCTCTAGTGGAAAGGTGAGATGTTCATAAAAATATAATGGTCTCTGTGACTTTTCGGATATTTGAGTGAGGTTAAAAGGCAAGAGGTCATGGTTAACTTGATGAATCAATTGGAAATGCTTAGAATTGAAATTGAAGGAGAAACCTAAGTCAATTTATTCTTTTTTGTTTGCCTAGATATTTTGAGGAAGTTCCACCTGAATTATAAAGAGGTTGTATATGATGGGGAATTTCTGATAAAACATGTGGTAAAGGAAATCCAATTTCATCAAGATATGAACAAAGTTAGTATCTCATTCACTAGTTATTGAAGCATGAATACTGATGGCATCTACTGACACGTTGTGTGTAGATACCGAAATTACTAAAAGCGTGTAACTTAGTGATGATGAGATTATTATGGACATGGGTAATACTACGAGAGTAGTGGCTGTTGCAGTGGGAGTTGTTTATTTATCTTACGATAGGAATAAACGTTAGGTTATGCGAAATTATCTTTACGTACTTTTTCATAGAAAGAATTCCATTTCAGTTTATATGCATATACGGATGGATACTCCATTTCATTTAAATGACATGGTCATAGTGATGAGGGATGAAGTTATAATCTGTTGTAGTACGTTAGTGACAATTTGTAAACTCTTAAATCATGTTTATCCTACGGGTGCAACAAATAGTAATTGATAAAGCGTCTTCTAATCTTAATAAGAGAAAGACTCTTTTGGAAATGATTAGATAGATGATGAGTTATTTGGAATTATTAAATTCATTTTATGGATATGCCCTAGAAACAGTAATTCATATGAATGTTTGTCTGTTTGTGGGATATCCTAGAAAAATGAAGAGTGATGATTTATTTAATCCAAAAGATCGAAGGATGATTGTTAACACAAACACTAGATTTTTGGAAAAGGGCTATGTATTAAATCATAAAGTCATGTATAAATTGTTCTAAAGGAAGTGAGAGGGAAAACAAAAAGTATTAGTACCAAGTGTACAAGAGGATATACCACAAAGTAAACTGCAACGCGTGTCATGTCTGATACACAATTGCATGTAGTGCCTTGTCGTAGTGGAAGGGTTGTTCGACAACCTGTAAGATACATGTTTTGGGAGAGTCGTGAGATTTGGTTCCTAGTAAACATGGAATAGACCCACGGGTATGAAAAAGCACTACAAGATGAAAATGCGGAATCTTAGTAAGTTGCAATGAATATTGAAATAGGACATATGGATTCTAAATTATATCTAGGAGCTTGTAAGACCACTAAATGGTGTAAAAGCCATTGGAAGTGGTCATAGAAAATAAAAGAGGATCATACGGTAAGGTGAAAACCTTAGAAGCAAAGCTTGTTGAGAAAAGGTATACTCAGAAAGAAAGAGTTCAATTATCAGAAAATCCGGATTCATTTATTTGTTGCTACTCATATGGAATATGAGGGATAGCAAATAGATATCAAGACAACTTTTCTGATTGGAAGTCTTGAGGAAAACATCTATGTGAAGCAACCAGTGTGATTCATTGCAAAGGGCTAAGAGCATTTTGATAGTAAGTTTAAAAGTGTCCATCGATGGACTAAAGCAAGCTTTAAGATCATGAAACATCCGTTTTGATGAGGAAATCCAGTCATATAGATTTATTCAATGCGCGGATGTGTCTTGTGTATTGAAAAAAGTGATGGAAATGTGGTGGTATTTCTTATACTTTACGTAGATGATATATTGCTCATTAGAGACAATGAAAGAGTATTGTAGGGCGTATGAGTATGGTTGATAAAGTGGTATGAAATGAAGGACTTAAGAGAAGCAAAATATATCCATTTAATCACGGTAATACGGATCACAAGAAAGAATGTTATGCTTATCTCAAGTTTCGTAAAATGATACCATCCTTACTCGTTTAGCATGTGAATTTATCTAAGGAAATGTGTCTTGAGACACAAAAGAAGATAAAGGTGATGAAAGCGGTTCCTTATGCTTCGGCGAATAAGGAAGCTTAGTCTAAGGAATGCTATGCACGAGAATGGATAACTGTATTTTCCAATAGCATGAACAGTGGGTATCAAGGTAACCCAAAATAAGAATGATGAACTATGGTAACACATAATTTTGAAGTACCTGAAAAAGACTAGAAACTATATGTGGGCATACCGAACAAATTCACTGCTTCTTATAGGTAACATAGATTCAGATTTTTTAAATCAGATATGGACGACAGTAAATCCACCTCAAAGGTTATGTGTTTAATTTTAGGAAGTAGAGTCATAATATGGAGGAGTGTTATATAGAAATATATTTCAGATTCCGGACTCCATCATGAAAAGATGATAAATTGGAGCCTATGAGGCAGTTAAAGTATCTATATGACTCTAGAAACTTCATGATGGACTTTGAAGTGTTTTTAAGTTTGCCCAAGGATATCACAATTTATTTTGATGATAATGGTGCAGTTACAATCTTGAAAGAATCACGAGCTCATAAGGAAATTAAACATATGGAGCGCGAGTACCACCTGTTACAAGAAATCGTATGATGAGGGAAAGGTTGTTGTCACCTAGATTGCATTGAATGATAACCTAGTAAATCCATTTACAAGGAGCTTAAGGCAAGAGCTTTTGATGGTCATGTAGTGGGAGTGGGAATCAGATGCATGGCTGAAGACATGACAACATAGTCTTTTAGTATAAGTGGGAGATTGTTGGATTGTGTACTAAAAGTTTAGCTTTAGTATGAACAATGTTATAACAATTTATTTGAAATGAGAATCATATGATCAAATGATTGCATCTTATAATTTATTTATATGTAGATGCAATAGTCCACTTACTTTATACTGTAGATAATATGTTGTGCGACAACACGCGAAAGATCATATTATCAGTTTCCTTATGAAGTATAAATAGATTCTCACAACCGAGATAGACGAGGACTCTCTATCGGGATGGTTGTAGTGTGGTTTGGTATTAGCTTGTCTTGGCTATAGAATCACATTAGTGCACTTTGTGTGTATTGAGTAGGACTACTTGAGATCGTTCGACTTATACTGACTTATAGAAGAACTTGATCTCTTTTATTATGGATGTTCGTGCTCTTAACCATATACAATAACCTCGACACGTAGGGCAGTATGTATTTCTTTGATTCATCAATATGTTAGATTTACATGTAATTAAATTAACAAACTCGGTGAGTTGGGAAGTAGTGTTGTCTCTATGGTGTGCTGTTGATTGTAGAAAGAATCCGTGTCCGTCATAGGTTGATGATGTTCCCTTGAGGAGCTCATAAGGATTATCATGTAAACCCTCTAGGTGAATTTATTCCGGCATGATAATGAGGTTGAGTGGTATTACTTTCGGATGAGATATTAATTAATGGAGTTTTCAGTAACTTAATTAATTAATGGACATTGTATATCTTAAACGTGAGGAGACTAACGAGCTCATAATAAGAAGGAGCCCATAATGTAATTATGGGATTAGAACGGTAGTGCAGTAATAATATTTTAGTGGTATATATTATTATTATTGGACTTAAGTATAAGCTTTGGGCTAAGCTTGGATACTTAAGCCCAATGGAGGCCCAACTCTAATTTTTCCTCCTGGTCTCTGCTGTAGCCCATATATAAGTCATCTCAGCTGTTCGGAAACCTGAATTTAAGAGATTAATCAAGCCTAACACTGTGAGGAGGGTGAGGGAACAGTAGAATGAGAAGATCTCGAAGATCATCGCCCACACGACGTCGAGATTGGACTTGATAATACAGCAGAAGACTGGAAGATTGTTTGCTGCTGCTGTCCGCCACGTTCTATGATTTTTATAAAATCGTACATACATCAGAACTGGACGTACGATATACTAACGGAAATCCACGGAAGAGAGGATTGTTTTGGCGCGTAGATCACTCAAATCTAACATCGGATGAGAGAGTTATGTCTAAAACGGTGAGGCTGCGCAGGCTAGTGGCGAGAATTTATCGTCTTCAACATACCCTGGTGAAAGGTAATACGTTTATTTTTTACTTGCTTCCGCTGCTTGTTAGAAATATATGGAACTCTAACAGGTTACGTTAACCAAACGATCGAATATCAACATCCAGAACATGACAATGATCGATGGAATTACATGATGGATGAAGTGAGAGAGATGAGGTATGTGCAGTAGACGTATGGAGCACATATGAGGGAGATCCGAGAGGTACAGTAGGAGCATGAGATGCATATTCAAGAACTTCGAGCTGGACAGCGTCGTAGGAAGTATTATGGAAGAGATGATGACGATGATGTTCAACTTTCAGTTTCCATTATCACCTCGTGTTTACATATTATGGAATACCTACAATCCACCTCCACCTCCACCTCCGGAGCCATGAGGGAGTCATTTTAGTGCTTATCACTTCTAGTGGTTCATTTGAAGAATTTTAGACTTGATTTGATTCGTTATATTTGAATTGGATTGTACTTTAATTGTTTTGTTTTTGGGAGGTCTATTTTGGGATTTTATTTCTGTTTTATGCAATTTATTTCCTTTTAATTTGGTATTTTAGTTTTATTTTCATAATTTGAATGTGATGGGAATTTGATATTACTTGTTATGAATGATGAATTGATATGCTTTAATTCTTGAGATGAATGATTTTAGTCATGTATGTTATGTGCTTTTGTTATGTTTCTTGTTTGGTGAGTTTTTGTTATTGTGTTATGTTTGTAATTTTTATTCTTGTGAGGTTGGTTTGGTGGTATGTTTTGGGAAAGTGTTAAATGTTTTTGAATGTGAGCTATGATGCATTGTTTGTGATAGGTGATGACAAACATGTTAAGGATTTCTACTAATTAAAATTGTGACATGGATTACATAATTTGTTCAATTTTGAGAAGTATGAAGGGTAATTACGTTTCTTTTTGAGTCAAGCAAAAGCTTATGAGAGTTGAGCCTCAATCGTGCCTCCATGGTTAATTATTGATAAGAGAACCGGTTGTACTTAGACAAACTAGAACTTGCTCATTGACTATAAGAACGAAGCCCGAATGATTGAAATTTGTAATATGATCTTAGGCCATCCTTGCTAAATAAAGTCATAGCCATAAAATTCCTTACCCAAACATCATCCCTAGTTAGCTAATTTGAGCCTATAAGCATTTTTTCTAGCGATTTAAGCACAATACAATCCTGGAAAAATCAACTTAAGCCATATATATATGACTTATGTGTGGGTAATTGAGGAGATGATGGTCTATAAGGGAAGATGTGGAAAAATGTGCAAGTAAATGGAAGAAAGGATGAACCAAGAGAAAGGATGAAAGAGCTCAAGTTAAAAGCAAATGCAACTTCAACAAAAAAGTGGAAAAGGAGCAAAATCATAAAATATACTCGAGGAATATAAAGGTCAAAGAAAAGAAGTATGCCATTCAAAAGAAGCTCAATGAATCCATCGTATATTGATATTTAATGCTTTTGAATAATTGACAAAAGGAGGAAGTTTGAAAGTGAAGATATTGGAGAAAAGAATCATCTCTTCGATTATCTACACTTAAATAGTTACTATTACCCAAAGTTTCCTACCCTACCAAAGAGCCTAAACATTACACCCAAAGATAAAGACCTATTTGATCACTTATTGAAACTAGGGTGGCTTGTGAACATAGTCTATGAGCAAGATTATGGTGAGTCGGTTCTAACCGGTTGATGAGTGTTGTTCAAAACCCTACTTCATAGAGTGTTGAGTGAATGTGATATCCTATGAGAGACTTGGATTGAAAGGGATTTGATTACTATTTTGTTTTCTTGAAATTGAACTTGTTAATCTTCTATGTTATGAGTTCGATAGTGTAGGAGTACTTAATGTGATTTTGTAGTCCTTATGACTTGTGATGTGTTGTGGTTTATATTCATTAGGTGTTTTTCTAGGTGACTCCTCTTGTTTATCATTTTTTTGTTGTTTAAGGATGAACAACACTTTAAGTTTAGAGGGTTGATCGTTGTCATAACACCTAGATTTTGGTGTCTTTGTTTGTGGATTTTTGGATATTTTTATCCGTATTTGTATGACTTTTGGTGGAGTTTATGTAATTATGAGAAATGTGGAATGGATTGATAGAAATGTGTAAATGAGCTTAAATATGTACAAAACAGGTCAAGAAATGAAGAAAAAGGGAATCGGGAGCAAAACAGAGAAGGAAGAATAGGGCACGCTCGTACACGCCCCGTGTGCGGAACACAGGCTTGTCCGAGGTGGCTGTGTTTGAGCATCAGAATGCATGACTCGCCCAGGAGAAGGCCGTGTTCCGGCGCACAAGTCCACACGCCCCGTGTGCAGAACACGGGCCTGTTCGAGAAGGGCGTGCCCAGTCATCAGATAATGCTACACGCCCATGGGAGAGGTCGTGCACTGCCGCACGAGCCGTATCCGGAAACGCGCAGAACACGCCGAACTGTGTATGCACTACACGAGCCATGTGCTGCTACACGGCCCGTGTAGGTGCAAAAGACAGTTTAAATTTCAGAATATTCCGGATGCTTATAGAAGGTCCCTAAGTGATATAAAAGGCTGATTTGTGTGAAATTGAGGAGGAATATATAGAATTGGTGCTGTTACACACAATCATACACTACATTCTCACACACTAGATCCAATTGATTCATCTCCATATATTTAATTCATCCAATCCACTTGATCTTCAACAATCCATCCGTCAATTCATCCTTCCATTACATTAAGAAGAGGAAATTATCAATGGTGAAGATTCTAGCATGTTGAAAGGAAGAGAGGTCATCTTCAAAAAAGGGAAGCCGATCTACTTTTCAATTGTTATTGTTCTTCATATTTTGGCTCAAATGGTGAAAGCCTTTGAATGTATTGATCTAAATACAATGTGTAGTGGCTAGTCCTATAGTAGGCCTAATCATATGATTGGTTGAGAAGAATGCTAGATATGTAGGATTTGAGATGCTGAATTGAGTTAATTGTGGACTTCCTTTTATGATTAATGAATCATGTTTCATTTCAATACTTGTGTGATTAAATTCTCTATTCATAGTGTTAGGATAACCATTCTAATATTATGATTAGTGGTTTAATTGAATCATATATTAAGATGTGCATGCATGTTAGTGTGAGGGGAGGTAAGCCATACCCTTCTTATGCTTAGAACATTCATAGGGGGACACTTAAGAAATTGAGTGAAAAGAACCAAATTTATGATCATAGTACCTTAAGGGAATTAAGAGTAAAAACAATCCTATGAGATTTAGACTTGTCAAAGAGTCGAGAACCTAATTGCCTTGACCATAGGGATTAGGGGTAAAAAACGTGATTACTTTTAGTCAATAATTAATGAAGTTCAATATTAAAAATCATGCATATCTAGCTAGTTTCTTAATCATGAGTATGATTAGTCTTGCTCTCTTCTTAAGTGCATTCTATCCACATTCCATCCATCTTGTCGGTTATTTGATATTCGGTACATTTAGTTGTTAGTTGATTTCTTAGTTAATTAATTAGAATAATAAGTAATCTAAACACCAAATCTTCATCCTTGTTACTCTTACAAAGTAAAAATCAATGATAAATCCGGATTCAACTATGAGCTTACTTTCCCTTAGGACGACATACTTATAAATTTCGTTACTTGGTCACACGTATACAACAACGATAGAGTTTCTTACTCTATATTCATTTTGATACAAAAATGAGGCTAAGAACAGTAATAATGATGCGAATGATATATTTATAGGTCTAGAATACTCTAGAGTCGGCGTTGATTAAAATTTAAACATTTGGCCGAACTCGTTAGAGCTCTGCAGCTTGACTTAATTACTGCACATTTCTCGGCAATTTTGGTTCTCAGACGGAGCTCGACTCGAGCTCCGAAACTCGACGAATAGGAAGGCGAGTTCACGTTGCAGGTGCTCACAATCGACTTTCGATTGTCGACCATCAGGACTCGACATGGGCTCGGTGCATGAGTTCGACTCGAGCTCAAGAGTCGTGTCTAGTTAGGTCACCAGTTGCCCGTTTTCTCCCATTTCGGCTCTCGACTTTGTTTTACTCTATTTTTACATGTTTTTCATACAATTATGCTCATTTACATAGATTTATATCTCATCACACAAAATCTTCAAACGAACAATAAACACTACCAAAAATTACACGAAATAGATAAAATAATAAAAAAATAACACACTTAAAATATACTAAAAAATTTAGGTGAAAATAACGACGATCAATTACCGATCTATTATCTTAGTATACTTGATTGTTTTCTCACCATCATATTTTATTCATTTAATTATTCTATTATTTTCAGTTTATTATTTATTAATAAATTTTCATTAAACTTATGGGCTTGTCTTAAATAAAGAATATTTATAATAGGATTTGTATTTTATTCTAATACTCTATAATGTTATGAGTTCGATATTTAACTTGGTCATACTTGTTAGATACTGTGATGGATTCCTTAATACTTGAGGGTAAATATTTTTTTAGTGAAAAAAGAGTAAACAAATTAAATCCCCCATCTTATTACGGTTAATAGTCGTCACAAACTGGTTCCTACTTTAAACCACAATGTTTAATGAAGATAAGCATTGTGACAGCCAAAAGCTGTCACAACTCACAAAATAAAAATATATTTAAATATTAGACGGGGAAAAAGGCCGTCATATATTAAGTCCATCACAAGATTAAGCTATGACCAGATCATTCGACTGTCACATATTTGTTGTCACAAAAGTCGTCACAAAAAAAATCTCACAATAAAGACACATCTTTTAAGTGTCTGTTACTATCATTTAAAAAAAATTCTATTTTTTTTATTTTTTAAGAATACTTTGATGTTTTTAAATATTATTACTTCCTCCGTTCCTGTGTTAATATTTGCACTTTTCATTTTGGTTTGTTTCAAATTAAAGTTTACATTTATCTTAATTTTTATCAAGTGGAACACACACAAAATAATTAATTATTCTACATGCGGCCTATAAATAAAGTAGTACAACTATCCACTACACATTATTTATAATATCTCTCAATTCACAATCAATTGAATACTTATATTTCTTAATTTAGGTAAAAAAATTTAACATAAACCTTGATGCACATGAAGTACTATTTTAGAAAGAAGTTCTCTGCTATTGAGAAGAATAATTTCTTTTTATTTAAAAACTTTTAGTTGTAGTTTGATTTTTTCTTTTAAAAAACAAAGTATAGATTATGCTACGTGTGTAGGTGATAGGATAACAATTTCAAAGTTATTATTATTATTTTTTGGAATACGAAGTTGAGAGTAGTTCAATTTATAAAAGTTTGAAGATGTTTAAAATATCACAAAAAAGTGTAAATTTATTTATAGGAAAGAAGAGTGTAATTATATTATTATGATATTGGTGGAAATGTATATCGGCTCTAATGCATCATTTTTTTTATATCATTTCTTTATCACATGTTATATGATTTGATGAGAAATAAATTTAACTATTGCCTCTGCGATTTAAGTTTTTATTTTTAGTATTTAATTTCCCTCTCTTATACGTGTCATCCATCCAAAGATAATGAAAAGACCTTCCAACTGAGATTAATTGCTGTAGGGTGAGAGTTTGAATCCTGCATTTGCATGAATTTGGCCCCTGCAAGCACAAGTTAAACAGTGAACTCTCTATAAGTTACTTGAAGCACATTATGCGATTTACCTCCTCCACTAATTCTCAAAATAGGGATGATGAGAATCTAATAGTGGGGTACACCTCCAAGATGATGAACCAAAGAGATGGAATCCTATTGTGGGAGGTTGCATACATATTACCCATTTTCCTTGAAAGGTACATGATAGGGACATTGGGGGCCACTATTTGTTTTCTTTCGTAGATGAAGAGGCCCAATTAAATTTTTAACTTTCTTAATTCACATCAATATAGTACTACACGTGAGACAAAACATATTACTGCACGTAAGACATGCAACGTGTTAATTTTAATTCGAGTTGCAGTACATAAAAAATGGTGTACCCACAATAGGATCCCACCGCTCCTGTCCTGTGCTATAGGATGGGGGTTTGAATTCTGCCTTTGGTATGAATTTGGCTCCTGCAAGCACAAGTTAAACAGTGAGTTCTCTATAAGTCACTTGAGGCACATCATGCGATTTACCTCCTCCACTAATCCCCCATCGCCCCCTAATGTTGGGGTACACTCAAGGTTTAAAATATCCAGAAATATCCTCGATATTTTCACGATATATCCATTTTAAGAGAGTACCGATATCGATATTAGGGAAAAATATTTTTTTTCTTGATATCGAGGAAATATCGGTGGAAATATCGATATCGATTTGTCATAGTTCAAAATTTTCTGGATGTCAAGATATATCGAGGAAATGTCGATAAAATATCGAAGATATATCGAAAATATCAAAAAATTATCCATAATTTTAAGAAATTTTAATGATTTTTTATGTTACTTTTATTTATTAACTAAATACATTTTTTGATTATTAATTTGTTCAATTTAAAAAAATAAAATAAAAATGGATCAGTACTTGCGTGAAACCATCTCATAGTGAGACTGTTTTACGTTTTCTTAATTAACTATATTTCTTATATTGAAATAGTTATCACTTTTCATTAAAAAATCTTATAACTAATAAATATGAAGGATTCACGTAAAGAGTATACTCTGATTAAAAATACAATTATTTTGGCACAGTTGGATAAGATAGAACGATATATTATTAATACATTTAGAACAAAGTTAAAAAATTTATATAAATTGATTAGTTGGTACCAATATTGTTTAGGTCAAGACAACATGACATGTTTTACATTTGAACCTCATAGATCATCATTTTGATATTAGTTATTATGTGTTAAATAATTAATAATAATTATTGTATGATTTCAAACTATGTTATTGATTTACTTATCATATATTTTAAGTTTTATTTTGATTATAAATTGTATTTATGTATTAAAATTAGTTATTATATATTACAAAATTAAATAATCAATTTTCATTTTTTTCTCACAAATTTTCATATTTTTTAAAATTTTTACCGATATTGATATCGATATTCGATATATCCATCGATATATTCGTAAATTTGATGTATCGATATTTTTATCGATATTGATATTTTAAACCATGAATACACTTGAATGATGAACCAAAGAGAATTCGAACTGTGAGATGGAATCCAATTGTGGGAGGTTGCGTACATATTACCCATTTTCCTTGAAGGTACATGATAGGGACATTGGGGGCCACTATTTGTTTTCTTTAGTAGATGAAGAGGCCCAATTAAATTTTGATGTGATGACATTCACAACTTTCTTAATTCACATCAATATAGTACTACACGTGAGACAAAACATATTAATGCACGCGAGACATGCAATGTGTTAATTTAATTCGAGTTGCAGTACATAAAAAAAAAGAAATGGTATACCCCATTATTAGGGGCCCATCGTCCCTACCTTGTGAATTGATCGAGGAGATAAATTGCAAGATGTGTCTCAAGTATTTTATAGAAAGGACTCAATATTTAACTTGTGTTTGCAAGTCTCCCTTGAATCATTTTCAAAAGGGTTACACCGCAAGTTGCAGTACATAGTTGATATTTATAAGTGAGCTAGTGAGCCAAATGCTATATCCAAAATTAAGCAAGAACATGATATAATAGAGTCCTCACTCAAGTCCCTTTTGGTCCCTTACTTAAAAAAAAAAATCTTTTACTTTAATCCCAAATTAGTTATTTGTATTAATTTAGTTTCATAACTAATTAGATTGGTCAATTTAAATAAAAAAAATTAAACAATTTAATAAGATATGAAACTAAATTGACACAAATAATTTTTTTTGGACTAATCTTAAAATTTCATTAGTCTTGCGACCAATTAAATTTTTATTTCATAAAATATCAATACAAAAAACCACATTGTCAGCAATGTGAAGTTATTTAGGTATATTCTTTTTAAGAGATTTGTTGCAATGATTCCTTAATTTTCTCCTTTCTTATTTTCACTTTTATTGTAATTTACTCTATAATAATTATTGAGTTAGAAATTTGTTTGTTCCATAAATAATCTGAACTTTAAAATTAGTTAAAAAAATTATTTTTGTATATTTAGTCTCTTAACTTATTTAATTTGCTGATTTTGGCCTAATTTCTGTCGGAATCTTCAATTTTCGCAGGGAAATGTCACGTACACTGCATGTGACACTTCAATTGAGATGTAAAATAAACAATTAAATAAGTTACGGAACTGAATATGTATAAATATATATTTTGGGACTAAAATGAAAGGACTCTTTAGTTATGAGATCAAAAATATTTTTAAGTCATTATTACTATACAAATAAGAGATTATTACTGATAAGTACGTATTTGTATAGCCTAATTATTAATAAATATATAAATCTAATATAATTACTGATAGATACATAAGGCCTAATTTAATTTCCAGCATTACCCCGTGTACTCTTCCAAGGAGAGATTTTAGGAACTATTTCTCACTTCGAATTGCATGCTAATGTACAGTAAATAAAAATTTAATGGATTTCTTATTTTGAGGGAATTTATTGGCGTGTTCTTTCCTCTTGCCAGATTGCACACTGATGTACATCAATGTTCACTCTTCAATCACGATTTAATAACTTCTATTTCTCTCACCGAATTATACTCTAATGTACAGTAAAATAAAATTTTAATGAGTTTCTTATTTTGGAGGAGTTTAATGGCGTGTTCATTCCTCTGACCAGATTGCACACTGATGTACATCAGAGTGTACTCTTCAATGACGATTTTAATAGTTTATTCTTTGTGTCTCTCTCACAAATGTATTTCTCTCACTAGGATATACACCGATGTATATTAGTACAATTACTTAATCTAGCTTTTTTTATTCTCTCTTAACGACGCACACTGATGTTCAGATGAATATAGGTATTATGGGTAAAACAAAACAAAATTTTGTATTTATGAGTAGTTTTCTAAAGCGAATGTATCGTATAGTAATATTTAAAAACGTTTTATACCTACTATTTACTGACCCTACAAATAAATCAATAAATTGGTTGACCCTGCCTCTAGCGGGTTGTATTCATTATCATTTTGGTTAATTGCATGAGAATTGGTAAAGGAGTTGGGGCAAATGAACCACGCAAGACACATAATACTCAACTATCTCACATACATTTATTATAATCACATTGTAATCGATGAATCTATTGCATAATTGTGGAACTACAATTGTTTCATTTGAAAGTGATCATAATTAATTAATGAAAATTAAAACACATATATATAATCATATTTGAAAAGGACTTGTATGATATCGTTTTATGTAAGAGCTTACCTGAGACGAATAAAAAATAATAACTTCTGTAATGAAAAGTAATAACATTTTATATCGAAAGTAATTACTAATTTAAGAAGCGTAAAAAGTGATTACATATTATATCTTTTAATTTATGTATAAAAATTAAATATCAACATTAACATGGGACAAAAAAACTATAAAACTGAATTGACATAAATAATTTTTTTGGAATTAATCTTAAAGTTTCTTCGTGAGACCAACTAAATTTTTGATTCATGGAGTAAATATCAATACACAAAACCACACTATCAATGTGGTGATTACAGTTCTCTTAGTATATTCCGCATTTACGTTGAAAGGAACACGATAAGGGCATCGGGGGCCACCATTTGTTTTCTTTCATAGATGAAGATTCCTAATTAAATTTTTATATGAATACCACATTCACAACTTGCTCAATCTACATAAACATAGTACTCCCTCCATTAATTGTTAATAGTATCCATTTCCTTTTTTTTACATGGATTAAAAAGTATTATTATTTTATGTGTAATGAGTAGTTATATTAGTGGGGAATATGAGTCCTATTTTTTAATAGTATTAGTGACGTGTGTAGATCTCATATAGAGAAAATTGATAGATTAAAAGTAAACGACCCAAAATAATAAAATCAATGAATTAAAGATGGATGGAGGGAGTACTACACCACGTGTGAGACATGCATTGTGTTAATTAATTCCATGAGTTCAGCTACAGGAAGAAGTTGATCGATAAACACATCGGATTTTTTGCGTCATTTCTGTATATCAACTTCTGTGTCACACCTTATATAATTGACATGTAAAAGGGGAAAGAAATTCAACTTTGCTCCTAGGGCTTAAGCTTTATCTTTTAGAATACATAATCTCTCTCCTACATGTCATTCATTCAACAATATGATATAGAAGATGATGTTGACAAAGAGAATCCTGACCAGTCTATAAATATGTGTGAGCTAGTTAATGAAATGCTATATCCCAAATTAATCAAGAACAAGTTAATCATAGTTCCACACAATGGAGTCCTCACTCATCAAGTCCCTTGTATCAGAGGTTAAAAAGGAAATTTTGTCAAATCTCGACGATGATCATGTCCACATATTTCAAAGTCCATCGGCATATGACACAGCGTGGGTGGCCATGATCCCGGACCAAAATGACAAAAATAGGCCCATGTTTCCGAGGTCCGTCGGGTGGATATTGGAAAACCAGAAGGAAGGAGGGTTTTGGGGGGAAACCAACGAAGAGGGTTTGCCCACCATTGATTCCCTCCCTGCTACTCTTGCTTGCATGCTCGCCCTCCAAATGTGGAATGTTGGCAAACCAAATATACAAGCAGGTTACTTATTTAATCATTTTTTTCAAATTTGATTTATTTTTTTAGTGGTTGAATAATTGAGTAAATATCAAAATTGGTCCCGTAAGTATGACGTTTTCCAACTTTAGTCATTTTTCTTTTGTAATTCTCAATTTTGATTCTTTTTGGTCCACTTTTAGTCCTTTTAGTCCAAATTTAGTCCTTTTTGTCCAAATTTAGTCCTTTATATTAAAAAAAGTCCAAAAATTATCCGAAAGTGTAAATATTTATGACCAAAGTGGACAAAAAAAGGACCAAAACTGACCAAAAGGATTAAAAGTGGACAAAAAAACCAAAATTGAGAATTGCAAAAGAAAAATGACTAAAATTGAAAAACACCATACTTACATGACTAATTTTGATATTTACCCTTGAATAATTAGTTATATTATATACATGCCATGCAGGAAAGAGTTTCATTGAAGCGAGGGCGGAGATTTTAGTGAAAATAAACTATCAAAATCCGCCACATTGGTTCCTCTGTACTTTTCCAGCGATGATTGAAATGGCGGAAACAGCAGCGCTCGACGTCGTCTTCCCTGGTGGACTATCCGACATTTTCCTCCACCGCCAATACATTCTTCAAATGTAAATACGCGCGTAATATTTATTGCATTGACATATAGGCATGCATGCATGGTTCTCTGAAATTGTTTCCTAAGATTCTCGGAAAAATTGCACTTTTAGTTCCATAGAAAGAGTCTCATTTCATTTTTAGTCCTTTTCACTGCATTTTTTGTGCCGTTACTTTTTTTTTTTTTTGCATTTCAGTCAAATAAATAAACGGAACTAGTATGTGGTCCTTAGTGAAATAAGATTGAACGGGATTAGGCAATCAACACTGCTTCTACATTCTAATAGGTGGATTAGCTTACCTGGCCATTCGATTCCCTTTGGGCTTGAGTTAGAGGAGAGTTATAAGGAGCCTTGAATTAGGGGAGAGTTATAAAGAGGCTTGGAGAAAGGAGGGAGTATAGATGCTTGGTGAATCAACTTCTCCTGCTTGTTCTGTGAAATCTCTCCTTCAATTCTTTTATCCTCTCGCGGTATGCACGGATCTAGAATTTTTTTTTGGGTACGACAAATAATTATAAATTCTGTGATCCCTCCTTCCAATCCTATATACCGATGAAGGAGATGAGGTCGCTGCGGCCTTAGCATCCATTGCAGCTCATCTCGGTGGAAATGGAAGCTGTTTATTTTATGTGCAGGAGAGAGAAGAGAATCATGAGACGGGTGGTGAAGATTGCATTCATAAGAGTTGTGGCTCATGATTACGCCGACACCGACACATCATGTGCTAATGAGTGAAAGATGTTAAAAATAATAATAATAATAATAAATTTTATTTCTTTTATTTTTTAATACTCCGTTGACCACTTACTATGTATCAATTTTACTATTTTGGGCGTCAACTACAAAAGTATCCATATTCTCTATTTAGTAAAAAGTACACCATGTAAATAGTCCATTAATAACACCTTTAAGAAGGAGTGTTGTTTAAATTAACTATTGATGACATGCAGGGGAGATGAGGAGGAGGAAATGTTGCCGTCGACGTGCCGTTTTGAGCTGAGCTCCGACGGCTCACTCTTTCACTCACCCTCAGCCGCCGCTCACGCCTTCATCTCTGACGGAGATGTCCGTTGTCTCAAATATCTACAAGAGCTTCATCTAAAATTTCCTGATGGATCTGGTTGATTAATTAATAATAACTTATATTAAAAAATTCTACTTCTTTTAAATAACTACAAATTAATGAGGAAGATTCTATTGTAGTGCCTGCACAATATCCAGTGGATGGAGAGCTCATAAGGCTGTGCATGGTGGATCACATACAAGGACTCGGTCTATCTGAATATTTCAACCAAGAAATTCAACAAATACTTGCTCACCATCATAGGTATGTATATATATATCAACAAATTATTCTATCTTATGAATAATTAATTGATTTACTTAAGTGTATTTGTATGTCCTCTTTGCTCAGTAGTAATAATGGAAACAAAAACACGAATAATGTCGTCCCAGCTCAAAATTTATTCAAAGATGCATTGGCTTTTCGCCTTCTCCGGATGCATGGTCACTCTGTCCATCCAGGTATACATATAGGGGCAGTCCTGTGTGAGATCATTTTACATTTTTTTAATTAGTTATTACTTTTTATTAATGATATTATTGCTTTTATTTATACTTTAAATTGTTCACAAAATAGTCCACTGCATCCATATCACTTTTTATTGATTGATTATCACTTTTATTTAAAAGTGTTATTACTTTTTATCCATCTTACGTAAGCCTTTACTTGTATGTGTTTAACTGTACACGTGCGATCAGGAAGCTTTTGCTGGTTTCTGGAAGACCCAAAATTGGTAGGATATATGGAAGAAAACAGTGAACACTTCATAAGCGCAATGTACAGTGTATACAGGGCAACTGATTTGCAGTTTCCAGGGGAGAATGAATTGGAGGAAGCAAGAACATTTGCCCTAAATTTGCTACATAATTCTAAGAACAAGAATAGAGATCATTATTTCTTGATTTCTAAGGGACTTGTTAGCTTGGTAATTAAAGTTTTATATATCCTTAATTATTTTATGTATACTAAGTTGATCCATCTATTAATCAGATGGGAATTAATATACACATAGATTAAGTACGAGTTAAGTGTTCCATGGTGTGCTCGTCTGGATCGTCTTTATCATAGAAAGTGGATTGAAGAAACAAAAAGCAGCCCTCTGTGGGTAGGAAAGGCCTCCTTCTATCGAATTTCCTGCCTCGACAACAAGAAACTCATGCAACTTGCCTTGGAGAAGTACGAGTTTCAACAGTCCATATTTAAACAGGAGCTAGAGCAACTCAAAGGGTTGGTATATATATCTCATTACACATATCACATTGATTAATCTTGACATGATCTCATGAGTTAATATTCACTAATATGTATAATGTGTAGATGGTCAAAGAGATGGGGTCTGAGTGAGATGGGATTTGGTAGGGAGAAGACAGTTTATACTTATTTTGCAGCAGCTTCTGGCTCCTGCCTTCCTCCCGACTCGGTTATGCGGTTGGTTATGGCCAAGGCTGCCATAATCATCACAGTTGCAGATGATTTTTATGACATGGAAGCTTCTTTGGATGAGTTGGAGATCTTGACTGATGCAATCTCTAGGTTAGTAATTAATTTGTAGTAAAACATAAGGTTAATTCTATGTACTAACATGTAATTATATTGCTTATTTAATGTGGAGTAAACTTGCAGATGGGATGGTGAAGGGTTAGAGGGGCACAGTAAGACAATCTTCGATGCCCTCCATGACTTTGTCTGTGAGACAGCACCAAACTGTGGTGGAAGAAAAGCACTGCAAGAGATTGTCAGTTTTTTTTACACTTAATTAATCAAGTACTCCCAACTTAATTTTCACAGTTACCGAATTTTAATAAATTGTTTTTTTATTAACTTTATTAATTTGTAGAGTAATCTAATTTTTATGTAATAGTATCGATGAAAGGTCACTGTTTGCTTTTTACATGTGGATTAAAGAGTATTATTAGTATTTTATATATAGTGGGTGGTACATGTGGAGTCCTTTTACTAAAATGAAAAAATTAGGACCTTTGAATGAGACTCACCTAATATAATAAAATTGGGACTTTTCGGTGGAACAAAGAGAATAGATCAAAAAGTATTTGAATTCTCTATGTCATTTTGATACATCGTGTCACATTGTTGGATTAATGACACGTGGGAGAAAGAGAAACTTTACCCTATAAAAAGAAAAGCATAATTGTTTTATTTCTTTCCCCTTTTACGTGTCATCGAAGACCGGCTATGAGACCTCTTCTCTACAACTGATCATATAACGCGTGACACAAAAAATGATGAAAGAAAATGACACAAAAGATTTGGTTTGTGTTACGTATATTAAGTGGGAGTAGTAAATTTGTATTTAAGATCTACTTTTAGAGTTGAATATTGAAGTGATGTTTCTTTTTAGGTGATGAAGTTTAATGTAGAATGAACGCAAATAAAATTGTATTGAATTTAACTTAGTACGAGGGAGTAATTTATTATTATTTTTTTAATAATGGAGTAATTAATTTGGTGGGATGGCATGCAGTGGGGTGAAACATTCAGGTCGTGGATGGTGGAGAGAAGGTGGAGCATAACAGGGTACACACCCTCCATGGATGAATACCTTGCCATCGGAATCATCTCCATCGCAGCTCACACCGTCATTCTTCCCGCCACCACTTTCTTCCACCATAACTCACCCCCTTATCACTATCACAACATCACCAAACTGACCATGACCGTAGCCCGTTTGGCAAATGATCTGCAGAGCTATCAAGTAATCATCAAGGGGAAATATCAATTTTAGTCCTCTAAGATAAATCAAATTCAATTTCAGTTCTCAGGTTTGGTAATTCTCAAAAGTGGTCCTCCAGTTTCCAAATTTGGTTATTTTTGTACACTTTTTGTCCTTTTTTCCGGCAACTCTAAGGACTAAAAATGGACAAAAATGACTAAAAATGGGCGAAAATGACTAAAATCAGACACCGGAGGACCACTTTGAAAAATTACCAAACTGAATGACTGATGTTGGATTTAGACAATCTAGAGGACTAAAATTGATATTTTCCCTTCAACACTCCTTTTTTCATTACATTTAAATTATTCTGACATCTTTGTGTCTTAATTATGTATGTATAATTGATTGACAGAAAGAAGAAATGGATGGAAAAATGAATATGGTGCTGCTCCACTTGCATCAAAACCCAGAGGTGAGCATCCAAGATTCAATAGCCCACGTGGAACAGATGCTCGAAATGAAGAGGAAGGAATTATTGGAACACGTGTTCATGGATGAAGACAATATCATGCCCAAATCTTGCAGGAATATCCATCTCAATTGCATTAAAGTTTTCCAGATGTTCTTCAACTCTGCTAACCTCTTCGATACCCAAACTGCTCTTCTCCATGACATCAATAGATCCATTTTCCTCCCGATCAAACCCAAACCCGAGCCCATGCCCGCGGAGATAAAGAACAACGTCATCTACAAATATCAGGGCAAAACCAAAAGTTTTTTTGTGAAACAACCATACATCAGCAATTCATACATCTTTTCAAAAACGAAATTGCATGTCCCCATGAAATTTAATATGAGTTTCTTCAGATTGCCCATATAATCTTTGTTGAAACTATGTCTTCTCTTCTCTGCAAAAGTGTATAGTTGCGTAATTCTTTGTCCTCCCAAATTTAAGAAGAAAAGTTTTGGGAGCTGTGGTGCAACTTCTGTACTTACTTCAAGTTTTTTACTTTCACACCATGTGTGTGTTTTTTATGAAATTGAACTTTCAAACCCTCAAGCTAGCCTGTTTGGTGGTGGAACTCAAAGAACAAAGAGATTGTAATTAATAAATTAAGAATACTTATTGTCACGATGCTAGTCTGGATATTGTAACACTTGCACCAGCAATGTGAATTTCCATATTATAGAGGAGATTAAAGTGAATAAAAAACATTGAAGACGACTATTTATAGTAGTTCTATTATGAAGATCTACATCCACTTGAGGCTAGGAGGTTATTTTATTGATTGATGAGTTTACAAGAGAGAAAATCGCTCAAAAATGAAGAAAGATACATTTCACACTCACAACAGAAATTTCAGAAAACTAAGCTAACATGCTCTGTTGTTTATTTATATTGGCCTTTTATATGATCTTCACAATAATTGTTCCATATACTAATGAAAATCATGGAACCCTTACTTCAATCTTGAGCTCCTAATCGTCCAAAACAAACTCGTTTGAACCACAAAAAAAACCATCCTAAATAAGCCCACCTGACTTGATTCCAAAATATCCCAAAAACTGGCTTCTAACCGATTTTGTTACACCAGATAGTTTTGTATGAGTTTCCAACCATACTTAACGTCCAAAACTGATCTAGTAACCTTAGTTAATAAGTTCATGTCACTCATGACCCATTGGATGAAGATTTTACACCCAATCTTTATAATTCTCCTCCTTAAAATTTCATTCAAACCAAACATGCTCCTCCTAGCCCCAATGCTGCTCAGATTTGACCAGCAGCTCCTCCTTGAACTAACAAAAACCAATCAACCTTTTGCACAGCTCAAACTTTATTGTGGGAAGAGGCTTAGTACAAAAAGCAGCAGGATTATCATTTATACTAACTTTACAAACTTTAATGAAACCTTGATCTACCATGTCTTTTATGAAGTATAGCTTCACATCTATATGATGGTAGCCCTGGTGCTAAAAGAAGTGTATAGCACTTTGGCTATCACAGAAAATATTGATAGCATCCTGTCCAACATCACTCCTTCAAAATTCCCTTCAACCATGCATATGCCTTCTTTTGTTGCTTCTGTCAATGCTACAAATTCTGATTCTATAGTCAATAAAGCCATGATCGATTGATGTTTAGCCTTCCAGCTGACAGCAATCCCAAACAAAGTAAACACATATCTGGTTAAAGACTTCTTAGTGTCCAAGTTAGAAGCATAATCCGTATCCACAAAGCCTATGAGTACATCCTTTGAACTAGAAGCCCTCTTAAACTTCAAACCTGTTGCTAAGCTCCCTTTTATATATCTCATGGCGTACTTGATAGCTTCCAATGCATTTTACCTGGATTCCCCGTGAACCTACTAACCACACTCAAAGTATAAGCCATATCCGACCTACAACACACCATGATGTACACCAAACTCCCTACTGCATTTGCATAAAGAACCTTATCCATCTTTGATTTTTCCTGATCTATAGCAGCCCCTTGTTGAAGAGACAACTTCAATCCTTGCTTGCTAGGCATGGTAACCGATTTGCATAGGTCCATGTTGTACCTCTTCAAGACTTTAAACAAGTATAACTTTTGGTGGAGTTCCAATTCACCATCAGTTCTATATCTTTTGATTTTCATCCAAAGAACCATCTGAGCATCTCCCAAGTGTTTCATGTCAAACTATGACTTCAATACCTTTTTAATCTCTCTTTTCTTGTTTTGTCTCTAACAAGATGGTAGCTGTTCAGCTTGTCCTCATCATCATTTCTAGCCTCATTCTGATCTATATCAGCATTTGGAAGTTGATCAGAACCATCCACAAGCTCCTCCTCATTTAGAAGAACCTAGTTTTGCTCAGTGCTGTCTCCAGTGTTGCTGCATTACTGACCACAATTATGGCTCATGTCAGTGCTGCTCGAAATTGTGTGACATTTCAAAGGCATAATAGATTCCTGGAAAGTTTACATACCTGCTGATAATGCACTTCTTGCTCTCCATACACTACAGCTAGTAGCCTTTCACCCCTTTAGGATATCCAACAAGTAAACATCCCAATGCTCTTGGTTCCAGCTTCTCTTGTTTCACATGTACATAGGCCAAACACCCTCACCTTAAGAGAACCATAATTTGCAGCCTTTCCACTCCATATCTCTTCTAGAGTTTTGAATACAATAGGAGTTGATGGACTCCTATTTATCAAATATGCAGTTGTAGCAACCATTCCACCCCTAAAGCTCTTAGGAAATCCACCACTACTCAACATACATCTAAACCTTTTCAAAAGTGTTTGATTCATCCTCTCAGCCAATCCATTTTGTTGTGGTGTACCAGCAACCGTTCTATGCCTCTTAATTCCTCTCTGACTACAAAATCTCATGAACTCCTCTGACAAGTACTCAAGCACATCTTAGACACTTGAGCTTCTTACCAATTGTGTTCCCCGCTTCTTGAAGCCATTCTTTGAATTTTTCAAAGGCATCATACTTGAACTTTAAAATGTAAACCCTAACCTTCCTAGAATAGTCATCAATGAATCTTATGAAATATTTTCCTCCAACCTATGTCAATGTTAGTGCAGGTTCCCACAAATCTAAATGCACATACTCAAGAATTCCCTTAGTTGTGTGCCCACTTGTACCAAATTTTAGTCTCTTAGATTTTTCATAGATGCAATGCTCACAATGATCTATCTTGGTAATCTTGTCACCACACAGTAGGTTTTGCTTTGCCAACTCATGTAGCCCTTTTTCACTAACATGTGCAAGCCTCACATGCCAAAGAAGTGTGTTGTCATTTTTTACAGCAGCTTCTGTTGTTCCAAATGCTGTAGCATTTGCAATAACATCGTCCAGAAAATACAGATCATCCTTTCTGATCCCTTTCAACATCACCTTTTCTTCTCTTGACACAACCAACTGACCATATTCATACTGAAACTTACAACTTGAAGAATCTAGCATACCTAAAGAAATAAGTTTTCTCCTAAGCTCTGGAACATATCTTACATTGGTGAGATTCTTAACCACTCCATCATACATCTTGATTTGAATTGTTCCTATGCCTCAGATCTTGCAGGCCTGGTCATTCCCCAAGAGAACTGACCCTTTAATATGCTACAAATCAGTAAACCAATGTCTCATTGGTGTCATATGATAAGTGCAACCCGAATTCAACACCCAATCAACATCACTACCCATGAATGTGATTGATAATGACTTTGAATCATATCCAGCTACTTCCTCTTAATTATCCATTTACTTGGCTTCTACCACTTTCAGGAGTTTTCCCTTTAAGAGCTTCCACTTAAAGCAATTTTTCCTAAAATGTCCAGGTTCTTGACAATGATAGCATTTATTTACCTCTGAAATTTTTTCAGATTCACCTCCCTTCTTGTCTTGCTTCTTGTCATTAACCTGACCATTCTTATTGTTCTTACTCTGACTTGGTTTCTTGACCACCAATCCTTCAGCTCCAGAACTAACATGTGTGGCAGCACTTATAACAACACCTTTTTGCAACTCCTTGGATCTTAATGCCACTTGACCATCATCAAATCTTAGCCTATCCTTATTCCCATACGAAATTGTATCTCTGAAATTCTCGAAGGATTTAGGCAGAGATGATAACAGCACCATGTTTTAACTTCCTCTTCAATCTTGACACATATATATATTGTCTAGATCATCCAAAATTTTGTATAAATCATCTACCTGAGTTGTAAGAGGCTTTTCATAAGACATCTTGAAGACAAATAGCTTCTGCTTCATGAACAACCTGTTGGCAAGGCTCTTCACCATGTATAAACTCTCAAGCTTATTCCATACACCAAGTGCAGTATGCTCCTTTGAAACTTCCCTCAAAGCTTTGTCTCCCAAGCAAAGAATGATGGCTAAGTGTGCTTTTTGAATAATCTGATCGTCCACAGGTCCCCTAACATCTAAAGCACTAGCTCTCGATGGATCTTTTATGATTTCGGTCTTCATCGGAGGAGGTGGCTTCAATGCATCCGCCAATCCTTGTTGAACAAGGATTTCTTTCATCTACAATCTCCATAGACCGAAATTTATCTTCTTATTCAGTTTTTCTATGTCAAACCTCACTGAATTCATCTTTAATCACTGAAACTTCCACAGACAGTGCCAATTGTCACGATTCTGATCTGGATTTTGTAACACTTGCACTAACACTATGAATTACCAGATTATAGCAATAGATTAAAGTGAATGAAAAATATTGAAGACAAGTATTTATAGTGGTTTGATCATGAAGATCTACATCCACTTGAGGATAGGAAGTTATTTTATTTATTGATGTGTTTACAAGAGAGAGAATCACTCAAAAATGAAGGAAAGATACATTTCACTCTCACAACTGAAATTTCAAAAAACTAAGCTAACATGATCTGTGTGTGTTGATTTTGGCCTCTTATATGATCTCCAAAATAACTATTCCATGTACCAATGGAAAGCATGGAATCCCAACTTCAATCTTAAGCTCATAACCGTCCAAAACAAACTCATTTGAACCATTAAAAACCACCTTAAACAAGCCCACTTAACTTGATTCCAAAATATCCCAAAAACTTACTTCTAACCGATTCTGTGGTACCAAATCATTTTGTATGAGTTTCCAACCATACTTAACGTCCAAAACTAATCCAGCAACCTTATTTAATAAGTCCGTATCATTCATGACCCTTTGGATAAAGATTTTACACCCAATCTTTACACTTACCATTAGGATCTGATGCAGAAATCGTCCATTCAAATTCAACTCAATCCACATGTGTCCATGAACAATTTCAACAACAAAATAAATTAATCAGAATCATAGAAAACACCTGTGTGAACTGGGTTCACACGAATCTCATTTTTATCGATTACTCTTCATTATATGAAAAATTATTCTTTAAAGAGATAAATTATTACTCTTTTAAATGAAAAAATTATTCTTCAAATTTTTACACACCCTGATTTATAAATTATTTTTTAGAAATATGAACTACTACTCTTTTTTAAAAAAAATACTTTTCAAAAAGTAATTTTTATTAAGTACTAAAAAATAATTTTACAAAATTAGGATTTACGTGATTCATACTAGACTCGCTTCAAAATTATTAATTAAAGGAGAATAGCCTCAAAATCATTAATTAAAGGAGCCAGTTATTCGTATTCCCGAAAATGCTAAATCTACCTAGGGGTGGTATATCGTACCATACCGAAAAAATTTAGTAATACCATATGTTGTACCAAAATAATCGATATGAAAAAATTTATACCGATATCGTACCGACAATTTTGGTATACTGAAATTCGGTATACCAAAATTTTGGTATATTAATAACATATATCGTTTTTTACCGAAATTCCAAAATAAATCTTAATATTGGATTGAATACCACCAGTATAGACTACCAGTTCAGAAAAGAAAAAAATTAAAATTCAATTCAATGAATATCAATAATCCAAATTTTTGACAAAAACAATAACCAATAAAACAGTTCAACAATAAAAAATATTTAAAAAGCGCTAAAAATACAATTAAAAAGTACAAAGCAGCAATAAACGATCCTCTTCACTTTCATATCTTGAGATGAGGGTATGGGCACAATCGTTTTTTAAGATCCAAGCAAAAAACAACAAAAAAGAAGAGTTTGAAAATTGTTAATATGTGAAGCGGGATAGATCTATCCAAGAAGAGAGAGGAAAACAATAAAATAAAAAAAAACAAAAAAAAAGAGGAAGATTTGATAATACAGTAATGAGAAGAGAGAAACAGTGGTGATGAGCTTTCGAAGGAGGAAGACCGATTAACAAGGAGAGAGAGGATGGTGGGCGATTGTCTTCTAGAGAGAAATTAAAATGGAAAGGAAAGAAGAAGGGGTTGGGCGGCTGCAATAAGGGAGGGGTGAGAAATGAGTAGGATTTCTTTAGTTTGTCAATATATATTGATGATATAATCTAAAAATATCTATTCCATAATTTTCTTTTGTTGATGTAGATATGCTGTCCTTCTTCCTTGGTGACATGACAAAAGGAGATAATTTGCAGCACCTTCATTTTTTCTTTTTACTTTTTCATGCGTTTATTTCTAATGTTTGACATGGCAGAAATAGATAATTTGCATCACTTTCATTTTTTCTTTTTACATTTTCATGCGTTTATTTTTAATGTTTTATTTTTTTCTCATATTTAGTTTATTCCTTCTTAATGTTATCATTTATTTTTCGTGTGTTTTTTCTTCTGACGTTTTTTCCTTTCTTTAATTTTTTCCTTCTTAATTTTTTATTTTTATTATTCTTTCCAATCTATCCCATATTTCTCTCACAATCATTGTCTGTCATCTTACGTTCTCTTCCTTACAACTCCAATCACCGAGACAATCATGAAAGTAAAACCTCGGGGGATATTGAATCCTAAGGTGCTTATGTTCGCTTTGTGTTCCATCGGCGTGTTGTTTAATAAGGAGGATTTCTAATCGGAGACTGTGGCGAACATGATTTCAATTTCCATCAGAGTTGGGATTGCCGCTTGATCGGCGTGAAATTCACCTAGAATTTTGGGCTTAATTGCATGAATTTAATTGGATTTATTTAGCTTCAATTCAATAATTAAGCATAATTTTAATGGAAATTATATTTATTGCTTAATTAGTTTTGAGAAAGGTATTTTTATTCATTTTTAAAGAAAAGGGTGATTTTGAGGCAAAAATATATTCTTGATATGAAGAGGAAGATGTGGGAGAAAATGGAGCTCAATTTGGAGTTAAAACGAGCGAGAATGGGACAAATTAAAAATGGGACAGAAAATTGGGCCATTTGGGCTGCTGCTGGAATGGGCCTCAATTAAAGCCAAGGAATTAATTCAAAAATTGGGCCATTTGGGCTGCTGCTAAGGAATTAATTCAAAAATGAAAATAGGAATGCACAGATCAGAATCGGACCTGATACCTGCCTTAAGGAGGGCACACCCAACAGGTTTACCACACGATCTTAGTTGTCATATCTCGCCCAAATTTATAGCAAATATATTCTATTGGGTTCTGAATAAATTAAGAAAAAAAAATGTGGCCTCCCGGATTCGAACTCAAGACCTCAAGCCTTCATCCAAGTTTTATGCCAACGCCTGAACCGCCAGGCCAGACCCTGGTGTGCGCTCGGTTCAGCTCCGGTTCACCTGTTAAATACATTTGCTGAACTGGTTTTGCCCTTAAAATTCCTTAAAATTTCCAAAAATTCCATCCATCTCCCATATCCTCAAGTATCACACATTGGAAAATTATCCCAACATCCACTCACCCTACAACTATAAATATCCCCATTTGAAAGCCTCACAACAACAATTCTCCATCAATTAAATTCCAATTAAATTGAATCATTTCAAGATTTAATAGTTGAGAGGACTTTTAAGTAAGACCTCCATAGTTGAGATCCCTCCCCCTTTCGGGGTGAAGGATACGTAATTTTAAATGTTTATCTAGATTAGAATTTTTATTATTTTCCAAGAAGGTGTGGACACCAAGGATAGGATGATCCTCATGGATGTAAAACTTCATTAAGGTGTAATCTAATCCTACTTATTATCTTTCTACTTTCTATGTTTTGGTGGTTGATTGAAGGCATGATTATTGATTAAATTATGAAAAAGTCTTGATTGAATTTCCGGCTTTGATTAGGTTTCATTAATGAAATTCACATGCTTGTATAATATGGGATTTATGTCTTTGGTATTAGTGTATAGTGATTAGGTTGTGTATTGTGTATCGGCATGTCTTGTCGTTGCTTTACCCTTAGTTGCTTTGCATGATTATCATATGTGAGTTTCTTCCATTTATTACATGAGGGTTTAATATAAGGGGAGCCTGGTAGGGAAACCTTATGTTTAGAACAACATAAATGAACACTAGAAAAATCACTTAGGCCCGAGAATTTAACTAGTGAAGGGAACCCCATCCATACGAGCATAGTACCTTGAAGGGAATTGTAAGTAGGATCGATCCTAGGAGCTTTTTAGGGGTTGTGAAAACAATCTACATCCTATTCACCATGGCCCTTGGGGATAGGTGGAAATCGTGATCGCCCTTACCATGATTAGCTTAAAAATGAAAAACAATTAAAGGTGTTGAATGTTTGATTATTTGATTGCATCATGAAAGCTACCATCACATTAAAAATCCAAAAATATTGTAATTAAATTTAATTTTCCATGCATTTTATTTTCTTTTATTTTTAAGCCTCCTATTCAATTGTCCCTAACTAATCACGATACTTACCTAAAGACCACAAATCCTAAATTCTCTTGGGTTCAATATTTTGTTGCTTGGTCGCCCGAAATATAACGACCAATCACCGCTCATGGCGAAGAGAAATTTGATTGGAAATTATTTAAGGAGATTATGGCTAAGTGAAATTTGTTTTATGTAGTACTCTCCTTGATTGGAAATCATTTGATCACCACTTATAAGAGTTGGTGCTTCATTTCCTTTATTTTATTGTAAAATGATTTAATTCTTTAAGTACTGATTCCTTGTCATGTTGTCCTTTCAGATATTCTAATTGGGAATGGGGAGAAGAGGGGGTGGCTTTATGCTGTGAAGAAAGTAATCATTTGCTCAGCAGAACGTGACTGAGAAAAGGTACTGATTTTAATCCCAACATTTGGACAATTTCTTTATGTATTGATTTAAACATTCTAATCATAAGTGTAAATGATTATTATTGTTATGATGTTCTCCAATTTGAAATCCTTTCCATGTGCATGTAATATACTTGCCAGTATATTTGTAATTTCTGATGTTATTTATACATTCACACATTCTTGCTTTTGAGGCACTGTCACTCACCCCTTTAATTTTCACTTCTCTATTTCGAATCAAGGTTGAAGTCTCTTTCTTAAAATTGTCTGTGTCTTATCCTTTTCAATGGAGTAATATCAAACAGTAAGGTTTTAATATTTTTACTTTTTTTCATTTATGTGTAGAGACTCACTGAGAAAATTTGCATAATATTTCACCTTCTCATTTGTTTACTTTATTAAAGTGCTCTATTATCTACATAGTATTCTTAAAAGGAACAATGCATCTTTGCCCATTTTTCTTGAATATTGTTTAATTTCCTCATGTAATTTGTTTGCTGGGGTTTTGGCTTCTGTACTTTTTATTTTATTATTTTGCCCCTTGCATTTTCCATTATCTCATTTTCTGTTTTCATTCTCCCTTCTTTTTCTTTTGTTTCTAAATTCTCTCATTTTCTGTTTTCATTCTCCTTCTTTTTCTTATGTTTCCATCCTTTAAATGTTCCTTTCTTTTTTTCTTACTTATGTTTCATTCTTTAAATGTTCGCGTTAGTTTGATATGTGGGATGTTAAGAGAATTTGTATTAAATTTAGATTTTGTTGTATTATTAATCCTAATAAAATTGATATTTGTGTTTTCATATTTGTTAATGAATATTATTAGTTCTCAATTACCATCATTCTCTATTTAATTACAAAATTACTCATTTTATTATAAATTAATTTAAATGTTGATAGAGAAATAAGAAATTAAGAATAGTAAAATGAAAACTACCTTTGTAATGCAATTTAACAAATTAATTATAATAAAAGTGAATGGTTGATGAATAAAAAAAATTGACGAAAGGTTTTTAAATGTTAAATACTGTTGTAAGCAATTAAATTTTACGGTCCAATTAAATGGAGACACATGAATTTTATTGAATAAATTATGAATTTATTTTGGAATTTAAATAAATTAATTCTTTAAAAAATAAATTAATTGATAATTAATTTGAGCCCAACAAATTAAATGAGCTTGAATTAAAAGAGGTCTGACCCAAGTCAATTAAGTCCAAGTCAAATGAGGTCTGACCCGAGTCAACTAAGCCCAGATAAATTAAATCAGGCCCAAGTCGAATAGGGCCGATTATAGTCCAAGCAAGCTGGAGCCCAAACCCGTAGAATAGGCCCAAAAGTGGTCTGAACCTCCTTTCTCACATATATAAAGGGGTCTCCACCATTCATTTAAAGGACACACACATTCAAGCACTCGAAGACGGCGCTCTTGAAAAGATCGAGTACACGAGTAAATTCCTCAAGATCTTCAAGCGAAGAACAAGTGAAGAACGATCTTCAAGTCTTCAAACCCAAGATTTTCAAATCTTCAAGTTTCAAGCGAAGAACAAGTGAAGAAGTGATCTTCAAGTCTTCAAATCTTTAAGCAGCCTTCAAATATTCAAGTCTTCAAGCCTCCAAAGCTTCAAGTTCAAGATCTTCAACAAAACTTCAAGTCTTCAAGCTTCCAAAGCTTCAAGCGAGGATCTTCAAGTCTTTAAGCCTCCAAAGCTTCAAGCTCAAGATCTTCAACAAAAATTCAAGTCTTCAAGCCTCTAAAGCTTCAAGTCTCAAAGCATCTTCAAGTTTCAAGTCAAGAACAGTCACTAATCCGGGATCAAGGCTCCAAGTCCCTCAGATCAAGTGTTCTTCGTGGAAAGCTCTCAGTCAACGTTCAATCCGAACAAAGGTTCAATGCTTCCGGGTCAACTTTCAAAACTACACACCCGAACTCGGACAAGCTTCGTTTGAAGATCCAGCTCAACACACACGTTGTCAATACAGTCAGCGCACATTCCAGTCAACAAAGTTAAAGTCAACACACACAAGTCAAGTCAAAGTCAAGTCAAAGCCACATTGGTTCGAGAGAAGAATCAGAGTATTGATTGAGATTGTAACCCGCTTACATATTCTCCAAATTAAATCCATCTGAATTTTCTTTGTACCCCAATTTTTATTTATTTTATTATAAATACAAAATTTATTGTTACAACTGTATTTAATACTTTAACTTATTAAAGAAAATTTTAATCAAATTTAAGGAGAGTTATTATTATTATTATTATTATTATTATTATTATTTCGGTTAAATTCCACATCATGTACACAATCTCCTAAATTATTGCTTGATCAATGCTGTTAGTGTAATACCTATTTTAAATCCTTATTACTTTTAAATAAAAATAATAATTAAAAAACTTAAAATAACATTTTAATATTAAATTAATTCTATAATATTCGTTCAGTATATAATTAAAATTTTATAATCATATGATTGCTTTAGAGAAAAATGATTGAAAAATTAAAATTATTGTGAAGTAGTTATATTAAGTGACATTTTATTTTATACAGCGAGAAAATAATAATAGAGCAGAGGGAAAAAAAGATAATACGAAGGAAAAAAAATAAGACGGACTAATATTAAATTTTCATATTAAAATTTAAAAGTATATTTTTTTATATACGTGTTAGTTTAATTTCTTTAAGTATTAAACCTAATTTTAAATTAAAAAATTCGTATAATAGAAGTACATCAATTCAAATACTCCCTCAGTCCCATAAAACTTTTCACACTTTCCTCATTTGTTTGTCCCACAAAACCTTTCACACCCCAAAAAAGGAAACATCATTTTATCTAACAACATCAAAAGTTCCTTTAATTTCAAATTTGCCACTCATTTTTCACAAACATATCATTACTTTATAATTTTTTTATCTAAAAATACCACAATAACCTCCAAAGTCAATAAAGTTGGTCAAAAAGTGCATATTTTCTTAAATAACGTGGAACAGTAAACGTGAAAAGTATTATGGGACGGAGGGAGTACTTATTAATTTTAAAAAAATAATTACACCCTCCATTCTGCAAAATGCTTCATGTTTAATGTTCTACATTGTTTAAAAAAAAATTCTTTTTTACCTACTTTATTGACTTTAGAATGTAATGTAGTATTTTTAAGTAATAAAAAAAATATAAAGTAATGATATGTGTGTGAAAAAAGAGTGACAAGTTTGAAATTAAAGTAACTTTTGAGGTTGTTAGATAAAGTGATTTTTTTTTAGGTGCGAAGAGTTCGTAGGATAAACAAATGAAGAAAATGTGAAAAGTTTTGTGGGATATAAGTATAATTTATTAAACAAAAATAAAGTTTAGTTATAAATAAATAATTTATTTTAGATTGTTTTAGTTAGATCATATATTATTTGATTAAATAAATATATAGATAGCATATGACTTGCTATGTGAAGACAATTTATTTTTTAATAATATATTTTTATATCTAACATAGATCTTTAATCCAACTATTGTTATGTATTTGGTCATGTATTACTCAGGTTAAGTAAGAATTTGCTTAAAATTAATATATATTCATGTTTACAAAACTCATCAAATTGGTGACTAAAAATGGGGTCTGTTTTGAAAATTTTGATGTATTTTGCAACTATACTGAAAAGTGGTTTTTTTTTTTAATTTTCAAAATTAAGAATTAATTTGCAATAACAATAAAGTTTAGTTTTTTTTTTCAATTAACCATAATTTTTACTATATTCTTATGTATGCATAATTATTTTCATTAATCAATAAAGTAATTAATCAATTATCTAACTAATGAATCAATCTATTGCTAATGTTAAGGATATTATGTTTATGATTATTAATTTATAATACTAATAGAAAATTATTATATTTTACTCTCACTATATATATATATATATATATATATATATATATATATATATATATATATATATATATATATATATAAAATTGTGAGATTGTACAACTGTATGAATTTAATTATTAAAATTAGAGATTTCTATGATTATATTTTAAAATTTAGAGTATAGTTTGCAATTATGATGAAAATACTATTGAAATCTCAAAAATATATTTATTTTAGAGGTTGGTGATTCCATTAGAATTATTGAAAGAATTATTCAGCTAAGAAATGAATTTGATTACACAAAAAGTAGTAGAGACAAATACAACTATCCACTTAACATTTAATATTATTTCTCATACCTCACTATACATTAAAATATTATATCTCTTATTCTACGTGCAAAAAATAAATGTAAACGTTAACACGGGAGGGAGGGAGTATATTTTATTATTACTACCTAGAAAAGAGAGGAAGTATTTGAGTTATGATAGTATTTGTAAGCGTAGGGAAAAACTTGACATTAATATAATTAGTTAGGGACATTGAACTTTTAAGTCATTAGCCCAAAATATTGATATTTCGACAATGATAAGAAGTCATAATCAGAAATATAGATTAGATGTCAGAATTATATAAGGATAAGAAAGTCATCGTAACAAACTTGATGCCTATATAATTGGTGCTTATATAATTTTTAGTATATTTAATTAAGAAATTATTATAAATATTTAGACTCATCATGTCTTATAAAATTATATAAATTCAACTTAATTTAATTAGTTATTATTTTTCTTTTTATATATATTTTAACTATATTTATATATTATGTTATATATAAAAAAAATCCCGTGCATCGCACGGGCTCTATACTAGGTTTTATCTATAATATATAAAAGCAAACTTAAACTTCTATTTTTGTTTTTAATTTTTTTTTATTTTACTCTATTTAGAAACAATTCAATTTTAATCTTGACCGTCCAAATAATGTTTTGATTTCAATCATAAAATTTAATTATACTAATAATGGATTTTATTATTTAAATTTTACTTTTTTATTTTACAATATAAATTTGGTAAATATGAGATATATTTTTGGCATATTTGACTAATTTTTAATAAGCTTAATATATATATATATATATATATATATATATATATATATATATATATATATATATATATATATATATATATATATATATATATATATATATATATAAACTTAATTTCTATTTTTATCTTAAATTTAATCTTGACCATCTATTACTTTTGATCACAATCATATATTTTATTATACTAATAATTAATTATTTATTTATTTTTAATCAACAATATAAATTTGATAAATATGAAAAATATTATTGGCATATATTCTACTAATTTTCAATTAATATATTAATTTTCATAATATCAAATCTTTCAACGCTATCTTTGGTAATTTTTCACATTTTTCCTACGTTGTTGATTGTTTTTAATCATGATCGTTTATTCTTTCAAATCATTCTATATAAACATTTTCATTACATAATCAAATTCTTACTCTTTTTTTTCTTCTTCTTTTTCTTCTCTATTTTATTTTCATACTATTTCTAATCTACTTTAATTTGTTTTATCTTTTATATTTTACTTTGATTTGATCTAATGTGCATGTTCAATCATTTTGAGGTATCATTCTTCTTTTTTATTTTTTGTTATCTTTATTTTATCTTTAATACTTTTATTTGATCTTATTTTTATGTTAAATCATTCTTATATTTGATCTTATGTGCAAGTTCAATTATTTTCATTTGAAGTATCATTCTTTCTTTTTTAGTTTTTGTTATCTTATTTTTGTTTCTTTACAATTTCTGTATTTTCTTTTTAATTCTGTAAACCTATATACTTTAATTTATTTGATATTTTATACTTTTATTCGATCTTATTTTCATGTTCAATCATTCCATTTGAGGTATCATTCTTCTTATATTATGGGCGTGGGTGGAACGGGGTGGCGTGGGGTTTGGGGTGGGTAAGGGGTAGGATTGGGTGGTAATATTTTTATTATTTAAATATTAAAATCTAAAATTTAATTAAAAAAATCTTTTGGGGGTGGGTAGGGGTAGGTTGGGTGGTAGAGTTTCCTCTACAAAAAAATTATTTTTAATAAAATTTTAGATTTTAATATTTAATATAATAAAATTTTATTATTTTTATTTATCACATTGTATAAAAATTTATTTTAAAAATAATTTTTGAATTATTAATTTGAAATCCTTTCAAAAATTCATAATTTATTCAAATAGTATAATTCAAATGAATTGATTTAAAATTCAAGGAATTTAAAATCCAGTCATTTTCAAATCCATTGGATTTGAAATGACTAAATTCAAACACAACCTAAAAGTATATAATTATAATATACTTTAATTCTTTCCGTGCAACGCACGGATGGATAATATCTAGTATATTTAATAGTAGAATGATAGAATGGGCAGGTAATTAAAATTATTTATATTACTAATTCAATTTAAAATTGGTATTAACCGATATTATACCGAAATATCGATATTTTGCTGTATTTCGGTGTATATCGAAATACCGAAATATTGAAATTTCTCAAAAAATCATTTACCGATAACGTACCGAAAATTTTAATACTGCATCATACCGTACCGAAATTTTTGGTATACCAAAATTTTTGTTAAATTCGGTAATTTTCGATACGGTAAATACGGTATACCGAAAAATCGGTAATTTTGTTCACCCCTAAATCTACCCAATAAAAATTTTAAATTAAAATATTCTTTATTGATAAGACTAAAATACCCTAATAATAAATATGTTTTTTTATATAATTATTCATGCCCTAAAATTAGATTCCCAAGCCATTGCATCCACTAATACACATTAGCAAGAACAATCCAACAAAAGAATAAATGTTTTTCCTCTAAGCACTCTCGCCCTACTTCAGGAGTGATTGCTTTTTATGAAAAAAATCTTTATTATCCTTGAGATTTCTTTCACGTTTTGAAGTTGATATGTTTCTTGTTCTTGGAAAATAAATTTGCAGTACCTAATAACTTAAATATCCAAATTGAAGCCTTCTCCACTACAAATTAACAATATTAAAATAATCAACAATTATTTTAAGTAATTATTTGTGCCATACTATTGTTTGCAAGATTAATTTTTGAATTAAAAGAAGAGTTAATTGATTGGAGGACTTTAAAGTGGCATAGTGATCAATTGATTGATGTTCAAACTATATCAAGAATTGGGTAGATTGAAGATTATCATTTCTTAGTTTCTCTTCTCCTGCTACTGCTTTTTTTCCGAGCATCTCAATCTTAATATATATAATTGTGAAGTATTCCCTTATATAAACTAGCGTTTTAACCCGTGCGATGCACGGGGAGACGTTATAATAAAAATAATATATTTATTTGTAATTTATAAAAAGTTTAAAAGAATGAGCTTTGGTTACTGGGAATTATATTAAAGTTATTTTTGGTTTAATTTTTAATGTATTAAGAATAACAATATGATGAATCCCTTATTAATATAATATAATAGCATGTACACGATACATGTATAACAATAAAACTATTTTCTTTTTGTAAATTTAAAGGATTTAAAACGAATGATTATTTCTTATGAGGATTTTATTTATTAAGGTTTACGGGTATAAAAAAAATCGATTGTGGGTACAAACCACTAATTTGATATCGTAGAATTAATGAACTATTAAGAGTTTGTATCGCTCACCCAAGGAACATGTAACTGTAAATAAAGTTTCTATCAAGAGATAGGAACGTGAAAGTTTAGGGTTAAAGGCGATATGATGAAGCAAACTCCTAACAAAATGTTAATAGAGAGTAAAAAAATATAATGATATTTACAACTATATTTATAAAAATTAGAACCATAATGACCTCGAATAACTCATTATCTGTACGAAAGCTTGTCTTTAGTACATGTTTCAACCAAAATAAAAATAATTGGGTCTAAAAATCCCAATAATATTACTTAATAATATGACGTATAGTTCTATACATTTGTAAAATAATATAAATTTAAAACATAGGTTGGAGGAACTCAACATGATTTAAGAAATACAACTCTACTTCATCTATTAATTTTTGACTTATACAACCAACATAAGTATTGTCTTGATCATGATAATTATGGAGAACTTTAATCAATTTTAAAAATTCTTATAAGATAGATAATTAGAGAAACCATGAGTTAACATTTCAATTTTTTTCAGAATTTACAAAGTCTCATATTAACGTTTTAATATAAAACTCTAAATTCCATATTTGGGCTTCAATGTTAATTGATGATTTTTCATTCTAAGGGAACTTCTCTTCATCCTCATGAAAATCCTAACCATATAAAAAAAATCATTATACATTCTTATTGATGAACTAAATTTAAATTAAAGAAATCCTCAACACTTTCAAGTGAAGCAAAAGTAAAAAAAAGAAGAAAAACACATCAATCTAAAAAAGAATTTAACTTCATACTAAACAGATTTGTATGCAAATTAAAGGTAACTATTATTATCATCATCGATAAATATTAAAAGGACTTAGTTATTATCGTGATACTTATCTAATATCCAGCTTTTGTCCCGCTTAAGGATATTATTATTTGGAGTTACTAATAGAATGTAGATACAGAGAAAATTAAAGTGAATTCAGTAGGAATAATGATATACCAATCAATCTACATATTTCACCAAAAATCCAAATTTCTCATGTAGTAACTAACCTATTTCAACTCAATTAAGTCAGCATTGATATCGTTTTGCAATCTATATATACAGATAATCTGAAAATATTCAATGTTGGAGCAAGTTAATAATAGAAGTACACATAATGAATATAATATCGAGCAACTTGACAATAAATATTTAAGTTAGCTATTAAGTGCTCATGTAGTCATTGACCTTTAATATTCAAAGGCAAGTAATATAATATTATCAGTTTTTTTTTTTTTTTTTTTTTTTGCCTTTGCTCTTCACAAAAGTAGAAATACATAGAGTGTAAGTTATCATGCTTACTCAGTGTTCTTATAACAGGGTTTTGATCGATCATTCTGACTAAGTGATCACAATACTTGCCAATAGCACTTCCTTACATTTAATCCTCTAGCAAGTATGTCATATGAACTAAAAATCTTGTTTAGTTTGTGCAAGAGATAAGAGAAGTGTGCTTGCATCAACTGAAAAGCTAAATCCCAAACTATCATGCCCATCTGCAGCATATATAAGAATTCCTGCATAAGTTTGTCAGTTGAAATCCTGCATAAATATACATAAGTAAAAAATTCACATACATCACATATGAGTCATCCACTAAGTCCCCCGAACAAAAGTTTATATAATAATTTAAAGACATTTATTTGCTTATGTAACCATAAATATTTAAGTTATTTCATATCATCAAAGCAACACAGTATTAAAAATTACTTATTAAGGCAAATCAACCATTAATGCAAGTAAACTTGAAAATAGTGCATCAAGTAAACGTTAAACATGGATTTCTTTTAAGTTTGTGAAAGTTTCAATATAAATAATCTAGTTGTGCATGTTGAGAAATGCTAAATGCATACTACACATTGCTATGGTTAGTAACATAATTCAATGATTAAAAATTGGAAACAGGGTTACTCATTTATAACCACAATCTCAGAGTCATCTTCGCAAATAATATCTTCAGAAAGTATACTTCCAGAAAACTGGTTCTTGAAATAAATTTAAAATAAAAGACAAACAAATTAAGGGGAAAGAAATACCTTTGATAAACCCAAAATTAAAAGTAGATTACCAGTCTCTTGGCTTATAGTTTACTTAAAAATAAAAAAAATTGCAAATAATATAAAACTTGTTTTAACAAAAAAATGTTGTGTAAAACCATGATCTAAGCTTCGGCTATGTAATTAAACACAAATTCCACACCAGAATGCAAAATATGTATAATCAATTAGACAATAATGGTTAAGAACTGCATGTGCATCAACACGACTTCAATACCGACCAAATAACATATTTTGTGAGCAAAAAGCCATCATCCATATACATGTCATGAAACAACCACTAATTCCTATGAAACTGCAAAGTTAAAAAAGTAGATAAGAAAGTTTCTACCCATGAGATCAAGAGGTCAAATATAGGTAAAGCCAATTACCATGTGATAACTGCAGTGGCTACCCATGTTAATGTCATGATTACCTGCATAGAAAATTTGAAGTAATGTTAATGTTAAGCGATTGTTATAAGTAATAGCACGTATACACAATTTCAATATAAATATGATAATAGTTTTCAAGCTATTATCAGAATTTTAAGGAAATAAATGGTAGAGATTACTTTTCATAAAACAAAATCACATTTTACCGAAACCAATGTTATGTACCAAATCAAGTGTTGAGGGAAAAGAGCTCTGGAAATTCCTAAAGATGTACAGTCAACTGAGTTACTACAATAAAAGGGATGAAACATAGAAAGTTTTATCATGACGATGATGGCTCAGATTAGAATGCAAAAAATAACTCTTTAACCAACTATCCTAACAACACACTCAGATTCTAGCAGCAGTGCAACAAAGAGGTTCATAAAAGATTGAGGAACAATTTGAAGATATATTATAAACTTAATAAGAGATAAAATAGAATATTATCTTAAATAATGGAAAAGTATAAATTAACGCACAATAAACTTACAATATCGGGGTTCACAGGGCTAAAGAACTCAGGAATTAACTTTTTATCCAACCTAAAATTATGGCAAATTAGATTCTAAAAGCATCAGGTAAATACAAATAGTAAATTCGATTAACACTAAATAAAACTCTAAAACCCTAAACCCTAAACACAATAAAAAAAATTTATCACCTCCCATTAATGTGAAAACCTTGGTTGTCCCACCTTTATGCTGCAATACTGAGATATTTCCTATATTGTTGCGGCATAAAAAAATGAGCATGATCAATATCATTCAATTTAGCAACCCAGTATATTCCATTAAGATCGTAAATATGAAAAGAGTATTTTAGTATAATCGAACTTGCTGTAAAAACATAGTTGGAACAACCTACAAAATATAAAAATAGCAACATAGAAAAAGATAAATTATAAGCTCATATTAAAAGAGGATAGAGATATAATGAGATTTCTGCTTTCTGGGATTTATGTTATCAAGAAAAAGATAAATTATAAGCTCATGTAATTTATAAAGGAAGACTTGAACCATTGCTTAAAACAATTCAAACCTAAGCAATTTATTGTTTGAAACATGGAAAGAGAAGCATATTAAACCATTTTAACCCAACTAAGAGAACATATTGGAGAAAGGACTTCCAAAATTTTGACGGCTTGAGTGACTAATTTAAAGTAATAATGCACTATTGCAAAGAGCAGGGCAAATATCTTAATCAGCACTACTGCAAAGAGCAGGACAAATATCTTAATCAGTCTATCATATATACCTTTACTTTTTCCCTCGTCTCAGTACTATATACTTGCAGAAAAATTACCTTCCGGATAGGAGCTTAGCTAATTTAGCACTTTTATTTCCATTAACTCAATGAGCATTGAGAAGTATAAGCTCCTCTTTAGAGTCCAAGCATCCATCTTAATATATGGATTTAAATGATCGTGCCAGCTGAAAGTTAAAAAACCATATTTATTCTTACTAAATCAATTGTCAATTAAGCATGAAAAATAAGACTATGCAAATACGTATCAATATTGTGCTTGGTCAAGATTTATTTATATTTAATTGTATGCAACCCAATTTTTTAGTCTCTTTCTAAGAAGGCCTCCTTTGCACATATCTATGATTTTTCCATCTATTGACGCTAGACCTTACCTATTGGTAACTTACATTCATTGATCTCCACCATTGATTTCTTTCAATTAAATCCACACCATTGATTAAAATCCTACACTTTACTTTTCTCTCACATATCTCTTATTTTTACTCTTCACGTTATTTCATTTCTTTCACTCTTCACGTTTCTTTTTACTTCAGCCGCATTTATGTGAAAGAACCCGATGATCCATTCAGTGAAAGCCCTATTCATCGATTCGCTTTTGTAGGTTCTTTACTGAATGTTGATTGCATCTTGAGAAAAGGTTCAGTTTTATTCTTTTGAATTTGTGCAAGCTCTAATCTCCACGGTTTGGTTTATTTGTTCTAGGTTTTCAAATTTCTGAATTTTGATTTTTTTTTATTTCTCTACTGGGATTTTGTTTATTGATTGCATGTTGGGAAAATCCTGTGATTTTGTAAGTTTTCTTACTGAATCTCGATTACATCTTGAGAAATTTTTGGGAATTTGAATTATCCATCTTTTGAAAGTCCTAATTGGCACTATTTTAAGCAGATGCCATTTTGAAAAAAAAAATTGGATAAAACTGAGCACGCAAAACTATAGAAAATATTTAGTAGGTAAATAAGAATTTGAATAGAGAAATTATGGAAGTGACCAAAAGTTTTATGAAGATTTGAGGGGTTTAGATGATGTAAAATGAGGTAAATAAGTTTCATATTTAATTTGAGAAGAAAAGTTCCAAATATGTTTTGGTTGATGCATTTTCAAAATTCATGCTATCGATTCATCTCCTGTCAATAAATCTCTCTCTGTAATTAAACTGAAATGACTGAGAGATTTAATTATACCAGTGAGGTCAATCTGCCATTTTTGTTTTACTCGAATCTTAAAATAATTTTACCAAGATGGTATTCATAATCTAAACCACACAGAACTATACTGACAATATAAAAAGATTCTGGTATACAAAATTTACAAGAATTATAAATCAACAAATGCAAAGATAGGCTGACATAATCAGCTTCTAACTAAGAATAATAGGAAATATATGTGCTAGCTATGCGTCATAAATTTTTTTGTTCTTAAGAAATATCTACAACCACTGAAAAATTAGTTGTTTATTCTGGTGTAGTAAGTTCCGAGCTTTTTTTATGGGTGAAATAATTCAATGAGCTGAAATCTTAATACACCTCTTGCATGCTTGAAGGATTATAAGAGCAAGATTGATAGTTCATTGTCTTTCATTGATCACGAATTAACGATTAAGAATATGTAAATGTATTCATTCTTTAGGAGGTAGAGGTGGTTTATCACTGGTGTCATTCAAAATAGTATCAGGAAAAATGATAATTACACTCCTTTGTTAATCAGTATGTCGCTCAACTCTCTTTTCTAAGGTAGTAAATATTAAATTTTATTTTCTATTTGACATAAGTTATACAGAAACTTAAAATTTGAGTTTCTAATAAGTGAACAGAATCTTGTGATAAAATTTAATGAGACGAAGTATTTTCATGTTTCATTTAGATTAATTTTTGGAGTTGTTGTACTATTCTGTACATTGTGATCATGTGATAAACTGAAATTTCGAGATTATGAGCTAACCTCAGTAATTAGTTGCATCAGGGCTGTTCACGGAGGATAATGACCATATAATCTGGCTTGATCAGTAATGATCAAAAAGGAGTCTTAGCTTAATCGTCTTTTTTTTCAGATTATAATCAACAATGATATAAGGATATCACATTTCTAATCAATTATAGTTGCTAATCTTTGATGAGCAAGTTTAATGTTCAAGGATTTCCAAGAAAAAGATAGTATGTTTCCATATGGAGGTACATCTTTCTTGATTCATATCAAGCTTGCATTGCTAAAAATGTCAGTAATGTTAATGTCAAGATTGCTTCATTTGAATCACAATAATTGAATTGAAATATGAAATTTTTCAGGGAACCGTTCTAGGTAGAGAAAAATTGGTGATTTTCGTAACATGCCCATCTATGATGTGGTCAAATGTTCATTGGAGTGAATTCATATAATCATATCCACTGAGAATTTGAGGATAGTTTACTTGATCGTTGGAAAATTTTTATGTTTTAAATGTTATGCGTACATATATGGATGTAGATCTTTTATTTTATTAAAGAGATCAAATATTGTGTGTCATGCTACCAACTAAACAGCCCCTGTTAAGTGAGACAACATAGTTTAGAACCTGGAAAGACTGGAACATCCACCACAAATCAGATGTGGTATATCTTGATTCAGAATTGATGATTTTTTATTTTTATTTTGTAAACATATATTCTTTAACTAATTGGAAATGAGAATTCTCTTCTTCTGCTATGCTCTTAATTTTCATTAATGCTAAATAAGATAATTACTTGATTGTTTTTTTTTAATATTTTTCATCTTTATAAATAATTTTGAAGTTTTTTATGGTCATGATTTGCATCTTTTAAAGCATGTCGTGTCATGGCCTCATTTGCTTATGCCTTTTTAACAATATGGAAGAATGAACATTTTTTTTAATTCTTAGAAGATTATTAGAAACTAATTTTTGTGTTTTACATTTTTGTTTCCCTCTCAAGGTTCTCTTATGGTTTGCATCCAGTTCTTGAATAGGAATAAGAATGCAAGTAAAGGATAAGCATAAGAATTTTTTTAGGTATTAACCTGTTAATTATGATTTTTTACATAATTGATGTATAGGATGCTTTGGATTCCAAGGGGTGTGAATGTTGTCTTTCTGCATCTTTCTTAAGTAATTAGGGTGATGTCTGTTTCGGGGTTATATGGGGTTTGAAAATCATGAATAGTGTGTTCTATGTTTGTTTTTGAGTTTTGAGTGGGGTATGTTTTTTCGATTTTTTTATTTCATTTAGTTTATTTTGATTAGTTGAAAATTCATAGAAGTCTGCGTTGTTGGTTTGGTTGTATCAAATTGTAAAAGTCATGAGTGAAATACTATAATACCACTCATATATAAACCATTACAATTAATATTTTGTGTTTAAATTATATTATTTGAGTGGTATTCAACATAAAGAAACTTTATTGTGTATTGTCAGATCTTGGAAAGATGTACATTGTCTTGAAGTATTACAGATGAAGGCTTTTCTATGTATATTCAAGAACATCAAGGAAGAATTCCTTAGGCAATTGCAAAGCACTTGGTACTGCAACTAGGTATCTGCTTTAACATTGTTGTTTCACCACTCTTTATGCCTATGACTTCTTTTTCACTTCCTAAATATTTAAGTTCTTTTATTTTTTTTAAATCTTAATGATCCTGCTGATGGCCTTAAAGTTCTTCATGAGAACAACATTTACCAATGGGATCTAAAAGCATATAAACTCTGCTTATCATTCATCTCTGTGGTATGTTTGTTTAATTAAATGAATGATAGATGTTTTGTTGTTGTTGTTGCATATATGTATGCATATGTCAATCGATTGTTGTTTTGTTGGTTTGGCTTATTGACGTAATTGTATTGATGTCAATATTATTAGTGATTCTTAAGGCTTTTTCTTTCTATTTTCTTTGTTTGGCATAAGCACAATTGTCAAACAAATTTTACATTTAAGGTTTTTTTAATATGCAATTCTTATGATGAATCTAACCATATCTAATGGATCCTACGATTGGCCTGCTCATTTGTGAATTAACTATTTTCTTTCTTACTCAGGGGCTCATTTGTGGTATTTTTGACAAATATAAGTTGATATGTGCTAACAGCTATATTGTTGGTGGCATTAGATAATGTTTAAACTATTAGTAAAATTAGTCAGGCTTTGGGGTATATTTAATAAGTATCTGCGACTTAATTTCACATGTAAATAGAAGTGTCATTAACATCTTTAATGAATGTCAACTCTTAGGGAGTTTTTTTCCAATATTTTTTCATTTAGTTTATTTTGATTAGTTAAAACTTCATAGAAGTCTGCGGTGTTGATTTGGTTGTATCAAATGGTAAAATTCATGAGTGAAATAGTACTAATACTACTCATATATGAACCATTAGAATTATTATTTTGTGTTTAAATTATATTTTTTTAGTGGTATTCAACTTAAAAAACTTTATTGTGTATAACTGTCTAGAAAGATGTACATTGTCTTGAAGTATTACAGATGGAGGACTTTCTATGTATATTCAAGAACATCAAGGATGAATTTCTTAGGCAATTGCAAAGCACTTGATGCTTCAACTAGGTATCTGCTTTAACATTGTTGTTTCACCACTCTTTATGCCTATGACTTTTTTTTCACTTCTTATATATTTAAGTTTTTTTTATTTTTTAAATTTTAATGATGCTGCAGATGGCCTTAAAGTTCTTCATGAGAACAACATTTTACATTGGGATTCAAAAGAAAACAAACTCTGCCCATCATTTATCTCTTTGGTATGTTTGTTTAATTAAATGAATGATAGATGTTTTGTTGTTGTTGCATATATGTATGCATACATCAATCAATTGTTGCTTTGTTGGTTTGGCTTATAGACGTAATTTTATTAATGTCAATATTATTAGTGATTCTTAAAACTTTTCTTTCTATTTTCTTGGTTTGGCATAAGCACAAATGTCAAACGACTTTTGCGTTTAAAAGTTTTTTTTAATCTGTAATTCTTATGATGAATCTAACCATATCTAACGGATCCTATTATTGGCCTGCTCATTTGTGAATTAGCCCTTTTCTTTCTTACTCAAGGAAATGTGTTTATCACATTTATCTCTTTTTATGATTATTCTAGCGTATTTTTTAAGCACAATTGCTAATATTGCATTTTCATGATTTTTCTTCTATACAAACTCATGAGACTGGATATCATGTGCCTAGATTATTATTACCACAAAACACATGTTATAAAATTAAGGTAAGATTTTCAATTCATGTTTATAGCATAACAAAATTTTTATTATTTCCTTAGTGTATACTATATCATTTTTAAATGTTAAATTTCAGGTTTAATTGTTTGCATGATTAAGAGTGAGAAATGTATGAATATCTAGGTGGCCTTATTATTCGCTCTCATGTTTAGTTTACGGCAACCTTTAACAATAATGAATAATTATATTTAATTGTCCATTATTAAGTTTGCATTAGGTTGCTATATAATAACTATATTTTTTCATAGATTAAGAGAGTTGACTGTATACAAATCAAGTAACTTGGTGAATCTGGTAATCACAAAATGGTTATCAGGATGAAGAGACGTTTTTCAGATGATATGTATAAGAAATGACTCCTTGAATTCTGTAATAACAATCTTGAAAAAAAGAGTTTATCCTTCTTCATTATTTTATTCTCTTATATTTCTTTTGCCTTTAAATTAAAGCATACAATCTGAAGATTTATCTCATTTCCTAATCTTTTTCGCTTTTATTTTTACTATTTTCAGGCGTTTGAGCAACTTAATGGTCAAGTCCCAATTTTCTCCATGGGTTAACATTTTCTTCTTTAACTTTTAAGCTCCTTGAAATTGATTTTTGTTAATGATGGATATAATAGATTTTTGGTCCACTAATCACTTAATTATTGGAATGCTACAATATGAATATTTATGAGAAATTAATTGGAACTTCATTTTGTATCCTTACTTTTTTCCTTTGGTTTATAGACAAATTACTTTTTTAATTATTTCTATCTCATGTACTTTTCAGGAACCAAACGTTGAAATCCTTTCTATAGATTTCATCAAATTAACTGTAAATCAAGTATGGTTGTCACTAACTATTTATTTGTTGTTAGCTCATTGTAAACTGCTGACTATAACTAATTCAACTAAAGACTAAAACTTAGGTTAACTAATAATCATGATTAATGAAGCTCTAACAGTATATGATTTATAACATATACTAATGAGATAACTAGAAATTTTATTTCTCTATGACATAACTGAAAGATGGGAAAAGTGTATCATCTGATATTATTATTCCATTATTATTGTAATGATTTTTTATGCATGTCAGTCAAATTTCATATTTGTTTATTTGGATTTAATATGTGAACACTGGACAATTCTTTAAATGACATATTTTTTTAGTCCATTCCATGTAAGATTCCCTTTTGGTATATGATATAAGATCATTTCATCTTGGGAACATTAACTCCAAAATTAGTATGGTGTAAACTTCTTAATCGGTAGCATTGCCACAACTCAATTTATCAATTCTCCAAAATTCTTCAAGTTTTTCTTCATACTCTTACCTCTATTCTAGGTACTAGGGTATTGTATGTTAGTTTTCTTTGATTTTGTATTTTAAATATTATGCTGATTTTTACACAATGAACCTGTGCAAATAACACATTCTATGTTGTTTGGACATAGAATAAAATGATCATTACCTATGACACTATTAAAATTCTAAAAGGAATTTTTTTTTTCTAACTTCTATTTATATAATATTGGTGTATGGACTGGACTACAAACATTATATGCAATAAAAAATAAGGAAATAAAATAGAAAATCTTAATTAACCAAAAGTGGTGAAATCAGTTTTGGGGGAAAAGATTAGTGTAAAAATAGGTGGTAAATTTGGTCTTATTATATATATAAAGATTTTTCAAAAACATATGTGTCAAGCTCTCATGCAATTCTAAATTTTAAAACACAAGTGTTTACCTATCATTGGTTGAAACTAATTTATTATCATTAAATACTATAAAATATTAATTAAAGTAGGTATAAAAAGCCTTTTTTTTAATTTGACTTTAGTTTTAATGTATTTAAAGTATTTTATATTTTAATTATTTATAAAGATACCCTATAGAATTAATTTTTTATTTAAAAAATATGAATAAAGAATAAATAATTAATACAATGTGTATAAATATTTTGAAGATTTAATTGGTTGAATAATTAATGAATAAATAGTTTAATATCTTCTTAATATTAATTTTATTTCTAATCATTTATCTATTCGTTTAAATTATAATACTCCTTATTTTTAAAAAAAAAGAGTATATATTATTATTTTTTTATATAAAAAAGTACGGTATTAATTATAAAACTTAAAAATATTATGAATGCATTTACTATTAATATATTAATGCATTTATATTTTAAAAATATATTTAAAATTTAAAATAAAATTTTTATAGACCGCGTAACACGCGGATACTATACTAGTGTTACTTCAAAGAGAATATGTGAATATTAAATTTGATAATTATTGGGGTACACAGGTTATAATGTTTAGTATTTTAGCAGAGTTTATTTAACAAATGGGGGTACGGACATCCTGATCCCTTTATATATTTTTTTTTTTAGTATTTAGATTTTGTGGGATTGAATAATGAAAAATAGGTAATAGTGAAATATAAGTGTATGACTGGTGATCCGATCCGAATTGATTAGTTAGTAAGCAATATTGGGCATACGTTTTGTCGGTTCGGATTCGTTGTGCCATTTTTATACATCGTCTCGTATATCACATCGATGGATGAATGATACGTATGAGAGAAAGGAAAACTATACCTAGAAGAGAAGTTTAAATCTATGAGTAAGAAGACAACATAAGAAAATAACGGGGAAAATTCAGTGGCGTGTTGTTTTGTAGATGTATTACTTGTTCGATTATCAACCCAAACTCGGATTGGAGGAAATGGATAAAAATAAGTGATTTTAGCCTTATAAAGATTCAAAGAAAAAACAGTAAATTTTGAACCAATTTGTCATAATCATCATTTAGTTAACATGTATTGTGAAACACGTAAGTATATATATATATATATATATATATATATATATATATATATATATATATATATATATATATAGACTTATCAAATTATCCATGGAGCCATGGAAAAAATTCAACAACAGAGAAACAAATTCACTATCTTATTACGTCAAGCAATAACTAGACTATTTAAATTTGTTGAATAGAATGCGTAGATACGTATATTTGTACACAATGTAGTGGAATGGCAAAACATGATTCAAATTGTATGACTATTTCCATCTCTATTTTCTCAAAGTAGAAATGTTTGACGCACAAGAAATTTCAAATTAAAACACCATCGGAAATAATTATCTTTTTCTCTTAGTAGGATATATGATTAGTCAAGTTCGTTAATTGTCAATTCTCTAAAAGAGAGAGAGAGAGAGAGAAAATAACAGACATCATAATATTGAAGTAGAATGAGAGAAAAAAAAATGGTTTTAAAAATCAACAAATGCAACAACCTATATAGAGCCAACCCTTGTGGAGGCCTACAAGGAAGAATTAGTGTTGAAGTAAACAAACAGGAGGGTCTCCCAGGGCATCCTTGGCATGCCCTAATCGAAAAAACGATTCACTTAGCTTCGAACCTAAATGAAACGAGAAGCCTCGTTTGCGCAGCGCCTCTGCTCCTAAAACTCCCCCAACGCATAAAAGAAGAAACGAAATGTATCTAACATATGTGTACTCCTTCCCTACGACCAACATTATTGCGGATCATACCACACTTTTCTTCTTCCACATCACCAAGGTCTTGAGGAACTCCATAACCTAACCGAGTCAACAAAGTTCTCATGAGCAATCGACCCTACTGTCCATTCATATATGGGATTCAGTAAAAAAGAAACTAGTAATACCTCCGAAGGATCCCTTAGAGAGTAAAACGCGTTGCTTTCCTTGGGAGTAGACGAAACTATAATGCCATATCCTCGATTGCCCTCTCTCAAAACCTGCAATATGATATTCAGGTATAGATTTCTCTCGTCTTATATAATAGAACAAAACATGAGCATTTTGTAAGCTTGAGTGAGCTACCTTGAATGCATCTTCATCAGTGCGATCATCTCCAACATATATGGGAACGACGTCGTCATAGTTCATTAACCCTACATAGTCATTTGCATCAGTTTCGGTTTCTTTTGTGTATTTTCAAACAAGTATTATCTTTCACTCACCAAGTGATTCGAGAAGAAATTCAACAGCTTTACCCTTGTGCCAGTCGAGAACTGGTCGTACTTCTAAAACCTGAATCAAACCAAACAATCAGTAAACAGAATCAGATATAAAATCTATAGAAAGGAGTTGCATATTATACTAGTTGAATAGCTGGTGAGAATTACCCTCCGACCATGTGTCAACCGCAAACGAGGATATTCCTTCAGAATTTCCTGGACACGTTGACCAACCACTGTCCAACTCTGAAAAAGTTCAAACCAGCACGAAAGAGAGTGAGGGGCAGCAATCATCAGTAAACGAAGAACGAGGTAAAAGCAAAAAAAACAAGGTGTATTACCTTCTCATCCACATTACGGTAGTGTACTGAAACACAGAACTTATTGTTCTCAACTTTTGCACCAACTATATCTTTCGTAATCTCCACAAGAGATTCATAAACCTAGGAAGCATTTCACAATGCTGAGCAAACAATATAACAAGAAACAATGCAATCACTAGACAAATCAAGATAATTAGTACCTCATCGATCATGGGTAAAAATTCACTTGCAGGCTGGAACAAGTTAACTTCCTTGCCCTATCATGACAAGTAATTCCGTAAATAACAAGTTTGATAATATTAAGGCCATACAATAGACGAATGATCTGTACCTCCTTGTTCGTAGACCTAATACAGTTTTTGTTGTCACTTGAAGATGGCTGATCGGGCCCCATTATGTCCATCCCATGACTTCCAGCATAATAAAGTTCAGTAAGACCTATGAACTCAAATACCTGAATAAATTGAGAGGGAAGAAAATTAAAAAAACAATACATGTACTCTTCCATTGATTTAATTATTCAACACAAATTATAACATCACACTGCCAAAATAACAATCAATATCCATATATCATTGAATCACCTTATCACGGCTTCTGCCACTTATGATAGCTGTGGGAAAATACTTAGCCACATTGCTAACAGCAGATCGCATCTGTGAACAGGGCGCGTAGTCTCAGTAACTAAAATAACAGCAACAGTTAACATAATTCACTAAAAGATAATTACAGATAGATTCTCACAGCATTGGACATGAAGGCATGATCGGGATTATCCACTATTGGAGATAGAGTTCCATCATAATCCAAGAACAATGCAATTCTCTTTCCCTTCGCACAGTTCGCTATTTGCTCAAAAGATGCGAGCGCCGAAGGATACTTGAGCTGCAAACCCAAAACGTGGATTACAACAATAGTCTTATGAAATGTAACACTTGGAAGAAGATTAAACAGCAGTGTGGCTATACCATCCAGTTACAATAAGCAAGATCAGCATTGGTTACTGTTGCCTCAGTGTTGGGATCTTTCATAATTTTGTTATGAGTAGGGGACGATGATACCATAGCATCAAACAAGCTTGACCTTACATCATCAAGTATTCCCGGCCTTCTTCGTGGGATCGTGAGGAAGAGAGAAGGAGAGAAAGCAGAGCTATTGGGTGAATATGGCAGCAGAGCTGAGTGAACTCCCAACCTCGTGTTATTCATGGGAGATGTATCAGTGAGAACAGGAGACGTATTGTTTGATTTAAGGTCCATCTCAATCCAATTTTTAGGCTCAATGTTGATCCTTCAAATAATGTGTCAGCAAGTGAAGTTGAAAAAATCTGTCGATCAGTTAACCAACCCTTTTGTCAATCGAGAACCACCTCAAATTGTAGTTATCACAGTTGATGAGAAAGCAGTCCATCAAGAAGAAGACATCTGAAATCTGAAACAGAATAATAAATGGTGTAAATAAAAAGAAATGTATATAAAAACCGTGAACAACCTACGTAACACTAGTCTGCTCTTACTCGTGCATCCCTTGTCCCTCTTAATGTCTTTCCTGATTCTTAGAGACCTCACAGCAAATAGATTATACCTGCAGGTTTTCAAGAATATTATTCAGTCATAGAAATTTTACATCTATGGCTTGTTTCAAAAATGACCGCCTACAATTTTAAGAAAACAGAAAAACTACACTATCAAACAGTAGAGAATCAAAACACATACAGTTGTAAATGAAGAGAACCGACAGAGATATCGAATATCTATTTCCCTCTATAATTAATGAGATACAAACTACGTTTTCCTTCGCTAACAACAGGAATCATTAACATTGAAAGTAGCAATGCTTAGACAAATTCGAAAAATGAATTGAGAACAAAGAGGTGAAAGGAGCTCAAGAAAGAAATTAAGCATCAAATGAGCTGTATAAACTGTGTAATATCTTTCTAGCCATCAACATATACAAAGGAAATACCATATGCTACCACCCACCATGGTCCTACAAAGCAGCATTAATCAACATGGACCCAATGCATTAAAATACATCAAAAAACAACAAAAAACAATGTCATTCATGAAAGCAACTGTTTATTCAGACATCTTACTAATATTATTGTGCAATTACATAAATGCAAGTGACCAAATACTGTACACAATTTAGAGGTGGAAAAGTATGATTTGACTCTCTTTCCCTTCATCAAGTTAATTTTTTAGTAAATTAAAGGTATAATTGGCCGCCGAAAACGTGAAAACGACTGCATATTAAAACAGGGGGCCAAAGCAAGTATTTTTTATCACATTAAACTATACAAAAACAGCTCTCAGCCGACATATTAGAACGAAGATTCAGTCGTTGGAGGAAACCAGGAATAACTGAAATTGAACAATCTAGAATTCGTGTGTAGAATTGGAAGAAATATAAAAACGATTTATCTAGAAAGAAACCGTATAAACTACAGGGCAAGAAACCCCACAAAAAATAAAAATACTCCATAATTGTACTTGCGACCTAATTACTGAATAAAATAAAAAGAAACAGAGAGAAATATCGTGAAATGAAACGCATCAATCTTGAAATATGGAGCAATAATCAAGCCCAAAAACCAAGAAACAGAGAGAGAGGGAGAGAGAGAAATTCAGGAGGCTCTGATACCTGATTTCTTGAACCCAGATGGAAAAGGTTATGAAGAAACGTAGTGGGTTGAGAGATTGTGGCAAAATGCGGAGTAAAAACCCTGGAAAAAACAAAAGAAACAGCAATCAGACAAAGGCTTTGATAAGAGAGTCAAAAGGGCTCGAAGAACTAGAGTGTGGTAATAAAGGGAGATGACGTCACCTTGTTCCAACCGGAAAATTTGTTCCAACCGGAAAATGAAGAAGAAGCGCAGAAACGTGGAGGAGAACCGCAGAGTAGGTTTGAAAGTGGAGAAGAAAATGTATGTATACCGTATACGTATGTATCGTGTGAAATTGAGAGAGAGAGGAAAGGAAGAAAATAGGAATAAATGGAGGGGGTTTATATAGGGGAGAAGGAAACGTGTAATCAGTTCAAGAAAGGAGAGAGACAGAGATTGATTTGTGGTATGAAAGATTCAACCCCACAACTTGCACTGCGCGTGTTTTTGTGAGCACCCTATTCTAACTAAACCCCAAATGTACCCTTAGGGGTCGTTGCTTGCCATGATTGTTACCCCAAATGTACCCTTAGGGGTTGTTGCTTGCCACGTGGGATTAATGCAATATACCTTGTTTGTCTTGATATATTAATAATATTTGTATAAAGGTATTAAAATTCTCATATATTAATAATATCATTCTTTATGGTATTGTGTATCCCCCACTTCAATAGGTGGAATGTACAATACTACCATTTAATACCTAGGTATTAAATGTAATTTTATCATTATACCCTTATTCAATAATAATAATTATTATATTAATAATAATAATTAATATAATAATTAATTAATAATCATTAATAATTAAAAGTATTAATAATAATAATTATTAATAATAAAGAACCGACAATGTCGGAAATGGATTTTTGCGAAAAAATAGATTTCAGTCCTGGCTCTAAAGCCAGAAAATTATTTCCGAAAAATTTAAAAATCAAAGTTATACACCTTTTAGAAAATTGTTTTTTGAGAATTTTACTCAAAATGAAATAATGAATTTTCAAGATGAGTTTTATAAAACTTGTGAAGAAAAGAATATGCTAATACCTTTTGCGGCTGGTTTTTGGATACTTATGTCAAGAGTTATATCTCTATTCTAAAAAGAAATTATAATTTGCAAAATGGTAAAGTTGTGACAGGTATATATCCTCCACAAAAGTCTTTTCATATGGAAAAGAATGGGAAAGTTCATAACTTTCTAGCCTTTGATAAACTGATAGAAGATGATACTATTCAGGTTACTTGTAAACATATTAATACTATGTTTGAAAATCAAAATTATACGAATTTGTTTCTTATTGTTATAGGAGAACAAATCCAGTTAATTCATGATAAACTGGATATGATTATATCAGTTATTAATAAACCTTGTGAGATTTCTTTTAAAGAAAAAGAGAAACAAGTTTTCAAATTCCTTTAGTTAAAACTGATTTGAAAGAAGCTTCACCTAATTTTCAACCTCCTTCGGTTATATCTAATTTTAAAATTAGACCTTTGTATGATTTAGAAAAATTTCTTCAATAAAAATTTGATAAATTAAGTATAAAGACTCTTGATAAAGAGTTATTTGATGATTTGATAGAAAACACTTATCGTAAACAGGTTTTTCAAAATCAGATGAACAAGATTAATACCAAGTGGGCTGATAAGCCTATTCAAAATAAATTCTATTATAATAGACCAACACCCATGGATGTATTACATGAAGAATATACTGATACACTTGATATTAGTTATTCTGGTAATAAGATCTATGAGTGGAATATTGATAATAGTGATACTGTTAGAACATTATTGCAAACACTGAGGTGTAAGACTCTATCTGACTTTAGATGGTACAAAGATACTTTCTTAAACAGAGTGATGGAGTTGCCAGGATGTAATAACATTCATTGGAAGTCAAAATTTATTGATGGCCTTCCCAGCTTATTTACTGAAAGAGTTAGAAAAACTCTTAAAGGTAATAATATTATAATTCCTTATGAAAGTTATACTTATGGGGCATTAATAGACACTTGTATTCAAGAAGGATTAGCTTTATACAATGAAATAAAGCTGAATCAGCAGATCAAAAGATAAAATCTCAATGAGAGAAAACAGTTGGGAAAATTCTGCCAACAATTTGGTGTGGATAACCCTTCATCCAGTAAAACCAAAACTAATAAAAAGGTTTATAAACCTAAACATAGAAGATACTCTCCAAGACAGATTGAGAAAAAGAATAAAAGAAAGGAAGAGAGAATCCAGAAAAAGCCTAATAGGTATAAGAATAAAAAAGAAAGATATTGTAAGATATGTGGTAGATATGGTCATAAAAAAAATAATAATAAAGAAAGATATTGTAAGATATGTGGTAGATATGGTCATACCAAAAAATTCTGTTGGACAAAGAAAAAGATTAATAATCTTGAAATCCCTGATGATATAAAGGAGATTATTATACAAACTCTTGAAGAAAAATCTGAGTTTGAAAAATCAGAATCAGAATTTTCAAGCACTTCTGAATTAGAAGAAGAGATAATCAATAATTTGAATAATGATGATATTTCCGACTCTGAATCAGAAGTATGTGAACCTTGTAAAAAAGGTTTAGTTTGTCCTAAAGAGGTCAATAATATTGATAATGAACAATATGAGTTTTATAAGATTATATCTCAATTCTCAGATATGTCTATTAATGTTTTAACCTCTAATAATATTTTTGAGTTATTAAAAATGATTAAAGATCCTAGGTTAAGGACTCAGATCATTGATGAGATTAGTACTAATGATGGTACTTCCTCTTCTAATGAAGAAGAAGAAGAAGATTTGATTCTTAATAAGAATAAGTCTTATAACATGACAGAAGTCATGAATCAGTTAAAAACAAAATATCAGACTCAAAGAGACATATCGCTACAAGATCTTCATAATCTTAGAGAAGAGATAAAATTATTAAAGAATAAGAATCTTATTCAAGAATTTAGAATTTCTAGATTGGAAGAAATCTCTAAAGGGAAAAGTATTTCTCAAGAGAATACTGGGGTTAATAAACCTAGTATGTTTAATGAAACATTTCTCTCTACCATTGAGATGGTTATATCCCAAAAATGGTATATCAAAATATCTTTATTGATTGATAATCATTATACAAAAACATTTACTGCTCTTGTTGATAGTGGTGCAGATTTAAATGTTATACAGGAAGGGTTAATACCTACTCGATATTTCCATAAAATCAGTCATACTTTATGGCATGCTGGAGGTGATAAACTCCAAATTGATTACAAACTTCCTAAAGCTTACGTTTGTGTTAATAACAAATGTATTTCTCAAAGTTTATACTTGCAAAGAATATTTCAAACCAGGTTATACTTGTTACTCCTTTTTTGAATAATATCTATCTAATAAAAAATATAGATAATAAAGGTATTATTGGTTCTTTTAAAGGTGATGATATTTTCCTTGAATTTATAATTGAGTCTTTTACTAAAGTTTTGCATAATCTTTATGATAATATCAAAGCAAAACAAAATCAAATTAATTTTTTAAAACAAGAGATTAATATTATTACTCTTGATGATCAATTGAAAAATCCTAGATTACAGGATAAAATTAGTCTTTTAAAAAATTAATTTTCATTAGAAATTTGTAATGATTATCCCAATGCTTTCTGGAATAGAAAAAAACAAATTATTTATTTACTTTATGAGGATTCTTTTGATGAAAATAATATTCCGACAAAGGCTAGACCTTGTCAAATGAATTATGAGTATTTAGAATTATGTAAAAAAGAGATTGAATCTTTGTTACAAAAAGGACTCATTAGTCATTCACAATCTCCATGGTCATGTACTGCATTTTATGTTAATAAACATTTTGAAATAGAAAGAGGTATATCAAGATTGGTTATTAATTATAAACTCTTGAATAAAGTTTTGAAATGGATTAAACATCCTATTCCTAATAAAAAGGATTTATTAGATAGACTTTATGATAGCTTGATATTTTTAAATTTTGATTTGAAGTCAGGATATTGGCAGATACAGTTTAATAAATCTGATAGATATAAAACAACACTTAATGTTCCAATAGGACATTATGAATAGAATGTGATGCCATTTGATTTGAAGAATGCTCCTTCTGAATTTTAGAAGATCATGAATGATATTTTTACTCCTTATAGTGAGTTTATAATTGTATATATTGATAATATACTTGTTTATTCCAAAAGTAATGAAATGCATTTTAAACATTTGCATATTTTTAAAACGTTGATAATTCAAATTGGATTAGTTATTTCTAAACCAAATATGGAATTATTTCAGACCAGGATTAGATTTCTTGGACATATTATTGAAAAAGGAAATATTATTCCTATTAATAGAAGTATAGATTTTGCTGATACATTTCCTGATGTAATAACTGGAAAAACTCAATTATAGAAATTTTTAGGAAGTCTTAATTATATTGCTCCTTATTATAATAATTTAGTTAAGGACACAACTATTTTATATGATAGACTTAAGAAAACTCCTAAACCCTGGACTAATAGTCATACTGAGGATGTTAAAAGGATTAAATCCCGTATTAAAACATTACCTTGTTTAATGTTGAGTAATCCAAATTGGAAAAAAGTAATAGAAACTGATGCATCTGATATAGGATTTGGTGGTATTTTAACCCAAATTAACCCTAGTACCAAACAAGCATATCTTGTTAGATTTCATTCTAGGAAATGGAATGATTTTAAAAAAAAAACTACGCTACTATTGCTAAAGAAATTCTTGCTATTGCTAAATGTATTTTAAAATTTCAGGATGATTTATATAATCAGAAATTTACTATTGTTACAGACTGTAATGCAGCTAAATTTATGTTTCAAAAGGATTTTAAACATGATGTTTCTACGCAAATGTTTGTTAGATGGCAGGCCCATTTAGCCCCTTTTGATTTTGAAATTGTTTATAAAAAAGGTGAAGAAAATAGTCTTCCAGATTTTCTAACTCGTGAATATTTTCAGGAATGAGTACAGGAAGAGAGGAACTTCCTCTTATAGAGGAAGAGGTGGAAGAGGAATAAGAACTGAGATTATATCTTAGCATGGTAACAGAAAGCTAATAGCAATGGACCATGATACAGAGTTTGAAGAATTCCTTGAATATAAAAAACAAAGAGAAGAAAGTGATACTTCTTCTTATGCCAAAGTGGTTGAAAATGAGGAATCCGATAATATTGGATTTATAAAAAATGATTATAAAGAAATTATATTTCTTTTAGAAGAAAAAGATTTAAAATTGATCAATGATCTTTGGACTTTGATACAAAGATATATGGATAATACATTCATGCCAATGAGGACTTATAAGTCTCGATATTTTTATGAGCAGATATTAATTCAAAGTAGTTCATGTGAAATTACACATTTTACAGAAACTAATAATGAAATTTATAATTTCAACAAAATAATTGTTAAAAATGTAATATCCTTAGAAGATTGGGAAATTTCTCCATTAAGAGAAAAAGAAGTTGTGAATAATAAATCAATTCTAATTAAATATAATTATTGGGATTATTGTGATGTCTTTATAAAGGTAATGAATTATGAAAATGATAAAAGGAAACATTCTAGGTTTATCAAGATATGTTCAAATTTTTATAACAATGAAATTCCACATTGGTTTATAAACTGGTTTTATTGTTTTGGTCCTAACCCTATAATTTTACCAGAAAAAATAAAAATTTCATTTGATAGATGGATTGATATATCCCCACAACTTTTGAAAAAGCAAGACTTGAAATTATACATTGAGGGTATAGCCTCATGTTATTTCTTTATTGAATTTTCGATTCCAAGGATATTTAAATGGACTCCAGAAATTGGTCATACCAATACAGGAATACCATGCTTATAACGCATGTTTCATACCAAATTATGGGAAAAAATGACAAAGATTGATCCCTATACTAAAGAGATATATGGAAAAGAGACAATGTATCTCATTGAGAGAAAAATAAAATCATATGATAATTATAGAGAAGTTCATATTCCTTCTCAATTTGATCATATAATGAGAAAATAAAAAATGAAGTCAGAAAATTTAACCAGAGAGCAGATGATATCTGCATATATTGCAGAAATGAAAAAAAAATCTCATCTCTCAATTTGGAGAAGACAATAAGTCTGGTTCAACAACAATTGCATCTGAGAATATGCAAGATGCTCAAGACCTAATGAAGTGGATATAGACGAAATATTCGATGTCATCAAAGATACATTAGTGGAAAATTTTACATCAGATATGGAAGCATCTTCCTCGTCATTTCCGCCAGAAAAATAAGAGAAGAGTGGCAGACAAAGACCCGAAAAATCCGGAAAACAAAAATAGTAAAATATTGTTTACTTTTTGAAAAACTAGGCACAAACAGTAGATTACTGTAAACTTTTTGACTTACTGTAGCTCACTGTAGCACTTTTCACTGTACACTGTAGCACTTTATACTGTGCACTTTTGACTTTTTGTAAAAATTTTACTGTGTATGCTGAAATTTTTAGTTTTTTACTGTGTAATACACGGTTTTTTCTGCCTATATAAGTAGAAGTTTAGAATGAGAGGGAGGCATCGATCAGAAAACCATTTTCTCTGATCACTCTTGTAAGCTCATGTGTTGAGCACCCCCTTTTCTTGTAAATTAAACAATTATATTAATAAAAAATCTACTAGTACTGGCAGAAATTTTTGTAAGTATTTACAGTTTTTATTTTATTTTGTATTTATTTAATTATGTTCATCTTTAGCCTAATAGGCTAAATAATTCATGTGTTGATTCATAACTATTAATTATGCTAGCATGACTTTAATATGGTTTATGGCTAGGATATACTAATATGAATAAAAAAGGTTTGATAGAAAATAACTGGCCTAAGATCCAGGACGCAGCTAACTTAAATCTTAAGGATATTTTACTGATTAGAAATATAACTGGCAGCCTATTAATCGAATCATACCAAAATAAAGATACTCCAAACATGCCCAGAACAACGCCTTACACACGGCTAATCAGTTGGGACTTACAGACAGGAGCCACATATTTTAGGCATCATTCAAGTTATAAGGCCAGTTATTTTCTATCTAACCTTTTTGATTCATATTAGTATATCCTAGCCATAAACCATATTAAAGTCATGCTAGCATAATTAATAGTTATGAATCAACACATGAATTATTTAGCCTATTAGGCTAAACATGAACATAATTAAATAAATACAAAATAAAATAAAAACTGTAAATACTTACAAAAATTTATGCTAGTACAAGTAGATTTTTTTATTAATATAAACTGTTTAATTTACAAGAAAATGGGGTGCTCAACACATGAGCTTACAAGAGTGATCAGAGGAAAAGGTTTTCTGATCGATGTCTCCCTCTCATTCTAAACTTCTGCTTATATAGGCAGAAGAAACAGCGTATTACACAGTAAAAAGCCAAAAATTTCGTCACACATAGTAAAATTTTTACAAAAAGTCAAAAGTGCACAGTATAAAGTGCTACAGTGTATAGTGAAAAGTGCTACAGTGAGCTACAGTAAGTCAAAAAGTTTACAATAATCTACTGTTTGTGCCTGGTTTTTCAAAAAGTAAACAGTATTTTACTATTTTTGTTTTTCGGATTTTTCGGGTCTTTGTCTGTCACTCTTCTCTTATTTTTCTGGCGAAAATGACGAGGAAGATGCTTCCATATCTGATTTAAATTTATCCACCAATATATCTTTGATGGCATCGAATATTTCGTCTATATCCACTTCATTAGGGTATTGAGCATCTTGCATATTCTCAGATGCAATTGTTGTTGAACCAGACTTATTGTCTTCTCCAAATTGAGAGATGAGATCTTTTTTCATTTCTGCAATATATACAGATATCATCTGCTCTCTGGTTAAATTTTCTAACTTCATTTTTGATTTTCTCATGATATGATCAAATGGAGGAGTATGAACTTCTCTATAATTATAATATGATTTTATTTTTCTCTCAATGAGATACATTGTGTCTTTCCCATATATCTCTTTAGTATAGGGATCAATCTTTTTATTTTTCCTATAATTTGGTATGAAACATGCGTTATAAGCATGGTATTCCTGTATTGGTATGACCAATTTCTGGAGTTCATTTAAATATCCATGAAATTGAAAATTCAATAAAGAAATAACACTCAATGCATAATTTCAAGTCTTGCTTTTTCAAAAGCTGTGGGGATATATCAATCCATTTATCAAATGAAATTTTCATTTTTTCTAGTAAAATTATAGGGATAGGACCAAAACAATAAAATCAGTTTATAAACCAGTGTGGAATTTCATTGTTATAAACATTTGAACATATCTTGATAAACCAAGAATGTTTCCTTTTATCATATTATAATTCAGTACCTTTTTAAAGGCATCACAATAGTCCCAATAATTATATTTAATTGGAATTGATTTATTATTCACAACTTCTTTTTCTCTTAATGGAGAAATTCCCCAATCTTCTAAGGATATTACCTTTTTAACAATTATTTTGCTGAAATTATAAATTTCATTATTAGTTCCTGTAAAATGTGTAATTTCACATGAACTACTTTGAATTAATATCTGCTCATAAAAATATCGAGACTTATAAGTCCTCATTGACATGGATGTATTATCCATATATCTTTGTATCAAAGTCCAAGGATCATTGATCCATTTTAAATCTTTTTCTTCTAAAAGAAATATAATTTCTTTATAATCATTTTTTTATAAATCCAATATTATCGGATTCCTCATTTTCAACCACTTTAGCATAAGAAGAAGTATCACTTTGTTCTCTTTGGTTTTGTTGTTTATTCCTTTTATATTCAAGGAATTCTTCATACTCTGTATCATGGTCCATTGCTATTAGCTTTTTGTTACCATGCTGAGATATAATCTCAGTTCTTATTCCTCTTCCACCTCTTCCTCTATAAGAGGAAGTTCCTCTGCTACGTGTACTCATTCCTGAAAATATTCACGAGTTAAAAAATCTGAAAAACTATTTTCTTCACCTTTTTTATAAATAATTTCAAAATCAAGAGGGGCTAAATGAGTCTGCCATCTAGCAAACATTTGCTTAGAAACATCATGTTTAAAATCTTTTTGAAACATAAATTTGGCTGCATTGCAGTCTGTAACAATAGTAAATTTCTGATTATATAAATCATCCTGAAATTTTAAAACACATTTAACAATAGCAAGAATTCCTTTAGCAATAGTAGCGTAGTTTTTCTGAGAATCATTCCATTTCCCAGATTGAAATCTAACAAGATATGTTTCTTTAGTATCAGGGTTAATCTTGGTTAAAATACCACCAAATCCTATATCAGATGCATCAGTTTCTATTACTTTTTTCCAATTTGGATTACTCAATATTAAACAAGGTAATGTTTTAATACGGGATTTAATCCATTTAACAGCCTCAGTATGACTATTAGTCCAGGGTTTAGGATTTTTCTTAAGTCTATCATATAAAATAGTCGTGTCCTTAACTAAATTATTATAATAAGGAACAATATAATTAAAACTTCCTAAAAATCTCTGTAATTGAGTTTTTTCAGTTATTACATCACGAAATTTATCAGCAAAATCTATACTTCTATTAATAGGAATAATATTTCCTTTTTCAATAATATGTCCAAGAAATCTAATCTTGGTCTGAAATAATTCCATATTTGGTTTACAAATAACTAATCCATTTTGAATTATCAACGTTTTAAAAATATGCAAATGTTTAAAATGCATTTCAATACTTTTCAAATAAACAAGTATATCATCAATACATACAATTATAAACTCACTATAAGGAGTAAAAATATCATTCATGATCTTCTGAAATTCAGAAGGAGCATTCTTCAAACCAAATGGCATCACATTCCATTCATAATGTCCTATTGGAACATTAAATGCTATTTTATATCTATCAGATATATTAATCAGTATCTGCCAATATCCTGACTTCAAATCAAATTTTGAAAATATCAAACTATCATAAAATCTATCTAATAAATCCTTTTTATTAGGAATAGGATGTCTAATCCATTTCAAAACTTTATTCAAGGGTTTATAATTAATAACCAATCTGGGTATACCTCTTTCTATTTCAGAATGTTTATTAACATAAAATGCAGTACATGACCATAGAGATTGTGAATGACTAATAAGTCCTTTTTGTAACAAAGATTCAATCTCTTTTTTACATAATTCTAAATACTCAGAATTTATTTGACAAGGTCTAGCCTTTGTCGGAATATTCTTTTCATCAAAAGAATCCTCATAAGATAAATAAATAATATGTTTTTTCTATCCCAGAAAGCATTGGGATGATCATTACAAGTTTCTAATGAAAATTGATTTTTTAAAAGACTAATTTTATCCTGTAATCTAGGATTTTTCAATTGTTCATCAAGAGTAATAATATTAATCTCTTGTTTTAAAAAATTAATTTGATTTTGTTTTGCTTTGATATTATCATAAAGATTATGCAAAACTTTAGTAATAGGCTCAATTATAAATTCAAGGAAAATATCATTACCTTTAAAAGAACCAATAATACCTTTATTATCTATCTTTTTTATTGGATATATATTATTCAAAAATTGAGTACCAATTATAACCTGGTTTGAAATATTCTTTGCAAGTATAAGACTTTGAGAAATACATTTGTTATTAACACAAACGTAAGCTTTAGGAAGCTTGTAATCAATTTAGAGTTTATCACCTCCAGCATGCCATAAAGTATGACTGGTTTTATGGAAATATCGGGTAGGTATTAACCCTTCCTTATGACTGGTTTTATGGAAATATCGGGTAGGTATTAACCATTCATGTATAACATTTAAATCTGCACCACTATCAACAAGGGTAGTAAATGTTTTTGTATAATGATTATCAATCAATAAAGATATTTTGATATACCATTTTTGGGATATAACTATCTCAATGGTAGAGAGAAATGTTTCATTAAACATACTAGGTTTATTAACCTCAGTATTCTCTTGAGAAATATTTTTCCCTTTAGAGATTTCTTCCAATCTAGAAATTCTAGATTCTTGAATAAGATTCTTATTCTTTAATAATTTTATCTCTTCTCTGAGATTATTAATCTCTTTATGAAGATCTTGTATAGATATGTCTCTTTGAGTCTGATACTTTATTTTTGCTGATTCATGACTTCTGTCATGTTATAAGACTTATTCTTATTAAGAATCAAATCTTCTTCTTCTTTATTAGAAGAGGAAGTACCATTATTAGTACTAATCTCATCAATGATCTGAATCCTTAATCTAGGATCTTTAATCATTTTTAATAACTCAAAAATATTATTAGAGGTTAAAACATTAATAGACATATCTGAGAATTGAGATATAATCTTATAAAACTCAGATTGTTCATTATCAATATTATTGACCTCTTTAGGACAAACTAAACCTTTTTTACAAGGTTCACATACTTCTGATTCAGAGTTGAAAATATCCTCATTATTCAAATTATTGATTATCTCTTCTTCTGATTCAGAAGTGCTTGAAAATTCTGATTCTGATTTTTCAGACTCAGATTTTTCTTCAAGAGTTTGTATGATAATCTCCTTTATATCATCAGGGATTTCAAGATTATTAATCTTTTTCTTTGTCCAACAGAATTTTTTGGTATGACTATATCTACCAATTATCTTACAATATCTTTCTTTATTATTATTTTTTTGTATGACCATATCTACCACATATCTTACAATATCTTTCTTTTTTATTCTTATACCTATTAGGCTTTTTCTGGATTCTCTCTTCCTTTCTTTTATTCTTTTTCTCAATCTGTCTTGGAGAATATCTTCTATGTTTAGGTTTATAAACCTTTTTATTAGTTTTGGTTTTACTGGATGAAGGGTTATCCACACCAAATTGTTGACAGAATTCTCCCAACTGTTTTCTCTCATTGAGATTTTGTCTTTTGATCTGCTGATTCAGCTTTATTTCATTGTATAAAGCTAATCCTTCTTGAATACAAGTGTCTATTAATGCCCCATAAGTATAACTTTCATAAGAAATTGTAATATTATTACCTTTAAGAGTTTTTCTAACTCTTTCAGCAAATAAGCTGGGAAGGCCATCAATAAATTTTGACTTCCAATGAATGTTATTACATTCTGGCAACTCCATCACTCTGTTTAAGAAAGTATCTTTGTACCATCTAATGTCAGATAGAGTCTTACACCTCAGTGTTTGCAATAATGTTCTAATAGTATCACTATTATCACTGAATCTTCCTGTAAAATGTTCAATTATATTAACTGCAAGTGTATAAACTGCATTTTCAACTCTGGTATTACCTTCTTCTTTTATTGTATTGAGAATATTATCTCTATCTTGGGGATTTAAATAATTATCCCACCAACCTTTAAGTTGTCTAGTAAATCCAGCTACTATCATAGAAGCAATAACTTTATCAGAATTATTGCTATTTTTACAAATAGTTGAATACATAAGCATTCTATGTACCGTATTATAAATCTATTTATTGGAATATCCATCAATATTCCACTCATAGATCTTATTACCAGAATAACTAATATCAAGTGTATCAGTATATTCTTCATGTAATACATCCATGGGTGTTGGTCTATTATAATAAAATTTATTTTGAATAGGCTTATCAGCCCACTTGGTATTAATCTTGTTCATCTGATTTTGAAAACCTGTTTACGATAAGTGTTTTCTATCAAATTATCAAATAACTCTTTATCAAGAGTCTTTATACTTAATTTATCAAATTTTTATTGAAGAAATTTTTCTAAATCATATAAAGGTCTAATTTTAAAATTAGATATAACTGAAAAAGGTTGAAAATTAGGTGAAGCTTCTTTCAAATCAGTTTTAACTAAAGGAATTTGAAAACTTGATGAAGCTTCTTTCTCTTTTTCTTTAAAAGAAATCTCACAAGGTTTATTAATAACTGATATAATCATATCCAGTTTATCATGAATTAACTGGATTTGTTCTCCTATAACAATAAGAAACAAATTCGTATAATTTTGATTTTCAAACATAGTATTAATATGTTTACAAGTAACCTGAATAGTATCATCTTCTATCAGTTTATCAAAGGCTAGAGAGTTATGAACTTTCCCATTCTTTTCCATATGAAAAGACTTTTGTGGAGGATATATACCTGTCACAACTTTACCATTTTGTAAATTATAATTTCTTTCTAGAATAAAGATATAACTCTTGACATAAGTATCCAAAAACCATGCCGCAAAAGGTATTAGCATATTCTTTTCTTCACAAGTTTTATAAAACTCATCTTGAAAATTCATTATTTCATTTTGAGTAAAATTCTCAAAAAACCATTTTCTATAAGGTGTATAACCTTGATTTTTAAATTCTTCAGAAATAATTTTTCTGGCTTTAGAGCTAGGACTGAAATCTATTTTTTCTCAAAAATCCATTAAATCGAAAATCCATTTCCGACATTGTCGACTCGTTAGTATTACGAGTATTTAATTCTCTGACAATATTATTTTTATCAATATATAATTTTTTTGTAACAGGAATATTACCTGTAATAGAAGTAAATTCTTTTGAATTAGTATTTTCCCTTATTTGAGAAGTTGATGCTCTTGGTGTTTCTACCCTGTAATCTATTAGAGAAATATAATTTCTCATAGAATTACATTTTTTAAAAGACTTATTAGTCTCAAATTGTATATTAACTGATCCTTCAGTATTTTGAACAATATTCATAATATTATTATGATTCTGTACCTGTGATATATATTGGTAATTAAAATTAATAATTAATAATAAAAATAATACTTTATAATAATAATAACAACAACAACAACAAAAATAATAAGGGTAAATATGTCATTTTACTTATTATCCCATTTGTTAATACTCAATAACAAACATAAAATAACTAATACCTAGTTATCAACAATCTCATTTTTCCATTATACCAAATAACAATACAATTAATCACAAGTCAAACAAATCTCATTATACACAATACCTTTATATCTCATACCCACAAGCAAACGACCTCTTAATTTAGTATTCGCATAGCTAGTTTTAGAATTAGTTAGTTTTAAAACATGTAAGATAAGTTTCTCCATTCCAATAAGGCAAAGATTTGTGTGGGTGCTTACGTGAGATGGTTAGAAAATGATATTTTTATACTGTAAAGTAATAATTATTTCATGAATAATTTATAGTACAAATGAAAAGTGATAATATTTTATATAGAAAGTGATAACGTTTTATAGCGAAAGTGATAATTATTTTAAAAAATGTAAAATGGTCTCACGTGCAAAACAGTCTCACGAAAGACCTACCCTTCCAAGAATACTTGTATGTAATTTATGTCATGAAGTTTAAAAAATAAAATTTTATTATAATGATATAAAAAAGAGAGGGTTATTTGGGTAATTGAATAGAATAAAGTATATAATATAATTGACTTTAAATATACTGTGTGTAAAAAGAAGGTGTTATTTTTAATATTTTAGTATTATAAGTTTATTGATATTGTGTATTATTTCTATTTTAGGGTAAGCAAGTATTTTTTGGAAGGATAAAATAGAAAGTGTGCAATATTTTATTTTTTATTTTTTTGCATAGAGGGAGTAATTAATATCTACAATTAAGTTATAGTGTATTTAAAAACTACTAAATTTTTAAAATTTGAAAAGTCTTGTGTGACACCGTCTCGCGTAAGTCCTTACGTGAAGTGGATAAAAAGTGATAACATTATTAACAAAAAGTATTACCCCAATAATATAAAGTGATAATGGTGCAGTAAACAATTTCATGAATAATTTATAGTATAAATAAAAAGTGATAACATTTTATAATGAAAGTGATTATGATATTATCACTTTTTATCTGTCTCACATAAAAGCTTACGTGAGACGGTCTCACACAAGTCATTGTCTATTAAATTTTAAAATTACCATTTCACCCTACACTATACTTATAAATCCTAAAAATGCACACGTGTACCAAATGCACTAAGAATTATTCCCTCCGTCCCACAATACCCTTCACACTTTCTACATTTGGATGTCCCGCAATACCCTTCACACCCCATTTTTGACAAAAAAAGATAAATATATCCTCCAATTACGCATCAATTACAATATTGCCAACTGGATTAACACCACTAACCCAAATAATTTGGGCCCATTAAGAAAATAATTAACTGGACTAATCCACTAATTTGGGCTAAGTTCACATTTCATTTGCTGTCCACCCATTTCATTCCTCTCTCTATCTCACTCTCGGCTTCGTCGCTCACGAAACCCTAACCCCTCTTCCTCCGCCGCTCTATCCTTCAATCTGCAAGTCTCTCAAAGGCAAGACGAGCAACCTTAGCCCTTCTCCTGCTTCTACAATCTTCGACCCAATCCATATCTTCTCTTGCATCAATCGTTCTCCCGCGATGACAAACCCTAAACCTTCTCTGTTCGATTCATCCACTCTTCAACCAGACACTGTTTCTGAGGTTGAAATGGTAGATCTATGGTCTAGATCTGAGGATTTATAGAGCGAGATGTTGGCTGGGGTTGACTCCATGCCGTCGGTGATCGAAGGAGACGAGATCAATGCGGATGTTGCCGGTTCCATCTTTGACACGGTGGTTCTTGACTCCCTACCGATAGATTCAACAGTCGAGCTCCTTTCTGTTGATGGAGAGTTCGACGGGACATATTGTGACACCATTGTTCCCGACTCTTATTTTTAGTATTCCTATGACCCTGTGTATGTGGTCGAGGACTCCGACCTGGAGGATAACATTCTAGGGACCTTCCCCCGTCAGTCTCTATTTCGGAGGTATTCTGGCATTTTCTGCGATTCCGACCATAAACATATGGTCCTGGAGTCTGAGAACGGGAAAGATGAAAATGTTCATTACATCTTGCCACTGAATGAAGAATCCCTTCATTATCAACAGTTCATCTACGATATGATTTTTATCCTGCTACCTGCATATCGGTATATCCCTAATTCATGTCTTTTTTTAATTTCTGTAGCTTGAGATGCCCTGTGAGGCTTGGTACGTGCTTTATTTGGCCCTGTGAGACACTTGATTGATGTTGGCCCTGTGAGGCATTGATGGCTGATCTGCTTTATTTCGCCTAGTGAGGCACTTGAGAAATGGTGGCCCTGCGGGGCACTTGATTGATGTTGACCCTGTATTTATACATGTGACACATTTATTTAATTGGCCCTGTGAGGCATTTGATTGATGTTGGTGTTTATACATGTGACACATTTGTTTAATTGGCCCTGTGAGGCATCTGTATTGGCCGTGTGAGGCATTGATGGCTGATAATGCTCTCTTTGGTTCTTACATGAATCCTTGAGGCATTTTCTTATTGATGATGGGAAAATTTTGATCATATTTGGCCCTGTAAGGCACTAAATGTTGGCACTATGTGATCCTGTGATGTATTTTGGTCATGTGATGCATTTTGGTGGCTATAGATGCTTTGCTTGCTCCTTAGTTGGCACTATGTATTGTTCGGTGGGTAATAATAGTTGTCCTTGTAATCTGTAGGTTTTAAATTAGCCCAATGATGAATTTATTTCGAGGGCTAAGGATTCAATGCTATGGTAGTCCATTGGAATCATGCAATATAAACCACATCTAGTGATTAAGTTAATTTAATCACCAATAAGTTTATACAACCCTCTTTAGGAGACCAAGATCCAATGACGATGTTATTCTGAGGGTTAAGTACCTATCTTCATTGAACAAGCTTAAAAAATCTTGTTCTTGTCCCTTATATTAGGTGTTCAGTGTCAACATTAGGTTTCATACCTATTTTGGAGGCGTTTGATATTTTTTTATATTGTTGCAGTCACCAATAGGTATAAGAAGCCTTTTAGGAGACCATGCTCGGTGATGAAATTCTCTCTAAGAGCATCTTGAACAAAAAGGCCATACGATTAATATATGATGATTGTTTACAACGTAAACAATAAAAGGACAGTTTATAGTCCAATTGCTTATGCTGTAAACAACAAAAAGGGCCTCTCAATTCCTTTTAATTGATTGTACAGTCCTATGCTTATGCTGTAAATAACAAAATTTGGTCAGTTTCAGTGCTTAACCAATTAATTGAGTCACCAATAGGTATATACAATCCTATTTAGGAGACCAAGACCCAATGACGATGTTATTCTGAGGGTTAAGTACCTATTTTCATTGTACAAGCATAAAAAATCTTGTTCTTGTCCCTAATATTAGGTGTTCAGTGTCACTATTAGGTTTCATACCTATTTTGGAGACCTTTTATACTTTTTTTATATCGTTGCAGTCACCAATAGGTATAAGAAGACTTTTAGTAGACCATGCTCAGTGATGAAATTCTCTATGAGAGCATCTTGAACAAAAAGGTCATATGATTAATATATGATGATTGTTTACAGCTTAAACAACACATAAATAACACAAGGACAATTTATAGTCCAATAGTTTATGCTGTAAACAAAAAAGGGCCTATCAATTCCTACTAGTTGATTGTTTACAGCTTAAACAACTCATAAACATCAAAATTTGGTTAGTTTATGCTGTAAACAACAAAATTTGGTTAGTTTCAGTCCTTAACCAACAAAAAAGATCACCCATACTTGATGATCAAACCTCAAAACATTGCACAAGTTCTGCAATGTCATAAACCAGTTTGTAGTTAGAGTCCTCCTCTAGCAGCTTTAAAATGCAGCCCCCGACCAATTCTGCATCAATCTCAATATTGTTAAGGTGTCTTAGGAGGAAAACATATCCAAATGATCTCATGGTTCATTTTTTATATGATTATTGATCCTAACAATTTATCTTAAGGTCATTTTATTTAACACTTGTCATATAAACATACATTCACCTCATTGTTTGTATTTTCAGTAATCTTTGAACAGGTATATGAAGATTTCTCTAGCTTATGTACTTGAGAACAATGGGTTGTAATTTTATTTTTGTTTATGTAATTCACCCAATTCTGTAATTAAATTTGAAGTATAAGAATTATCTACAATTTTTAGGACAAGTTTATGTAATTTTATGGTATTGTTGTAATTTTAATTTTTTTTAATTTTCTGTTGAATTTATGAAGCTACAGGTTTTTAATGCATTTCTGGAATTTTTATGAAAAAAATTATTTCTGTATTTTTTTATTGATAATTACTGTTTGGATTAACTTTAATGATAAAGTTAATCCAAATCCTAAACTCAAATGTATGGACATTTTTACCCCTGAAAAAGGCAGTTGAAAAAGTCAAAAAACAAGTTTTCTTAAATAACGTGGAACAGTAAGTGTGAAGCATCTTGCGGGACGGAGGGAGTACTTAAAAGTATATTTTATTATTAGAGTTAAACCCAAACATTACCAATCATGATAATTACTCCCTCCGGTCAATGCAAAGGTAATCGTTTATTTTTTGCGCGTAGATTAAGAAGTATTATTATTATATGTATAGTGGGTAATTGTATTAAAAGGAAGTGGTGAGCCATGTGATGTACTTTCTTACTAAAAGAGAATATGAATATCTTTGGATTGAAAGCCCAAAATGGTAAAATGGATATCTTTACATAAGTCGGAGGAAGTATTATTTTTAATCATTGTTTTTTCATATCTATTCCATTCGTGAGTTTATTTTATTTCATCGTAACTTTATTCAACTACAACAATCTAATAGTAAGAGTATAATAATTTATTTGAAAAATCCTTTGCTCACACTTAATTATGTTGGAGTTCATTTATATTTTTCATTTTGATATAGAATAATAAAATCAAATACAAAAATATTTTCTTCAATTAATAAGCATATGAAGTTTAGAAAATGTAAGTATATATTAATTTTTCTTTAATATTTAAATCTATTGATTCTTAATTTAGCTTTTGAATTGTGAAACTAAGTTTTACTTGAGCATAGTTCAATGTAATGAGGTGTGTAGTTATTTTCTGGAATATTTTGCGTATTTTTGTACGCAGAGTTCAAGAAAAGTTTATTTTTGATGTTTTAAATAAGAAAGTAAATAAATATTTTAATAAATACAATGAGAAATATGTGTAAAATTATTAGAATGTGTGAAAAGTGAACTATTATGTTGGAATCTGTGTAAAAGTGATTATTATTATAGTTTATTTTTTCACCACTTTTAGTAAAAGAAAAGTGTAAAATACTTTGTCAAATAAATAAAAATGGAAAGTGTGAAATACTATTTAGAAGGAGGGAGTCCTAATTATTTAAGAATTTATCATTATTGTACCAGAGTGTTCAATAAGATATTATATTAGAAAAAACTTGTATGAGATCGTCTCACAATAAGATCACTATATGATTTCATAATTAGTTATAACATGTTATCACTTTTTTTAAAAAAACGTTATCGTTTCTTATTTATACTATGAATTGTTTATGAAATTAATTAACAACATTATTATCATTTTTCATCAATTAAATACTCCCTCCATCCCCCCAAAGGTGACAATTTGCTTTTTGTGCGTAAATTAAAAAATATTATTATTATTTTATGTATAGTGTGTAGTTGTATTAGTAGTGAGTGGTGGGACATATGTAGAGTCTTTTTACTAAAAGTGGGAAATGAGAACATTTGGATGGAACGCCCAAATATAATAAAATGAAGACCTTTCGATGGGATGGAGAAAGTATAACTTTTCATTATAAAAAAATGTTACATCTTATCCATCTTATGAAAAATCCTTGGGTAAGAATTAAGATAATTTCATACCAATCTTTACTTATACTATATTTTACTTTAAAAGATAATCATTTTAATTAGTAAATGTATTACTCTTTCACTAAAATGATCGATTAAAATAGAATGAATATTAATGTGTGAATAAGAAATATTTTTTATAATTTGAAAAATCAGGTATCAACATTTACTAAAAAATACTCTCTCCTTCCTCTTAATATGTATTTATTTTGTTATTTTTTGTCTGTCCCAATACAAAATATTAATTTTCTTTTTGAGTTGATATGATCTATAAAATAATATTATTATACTTAACTCACTACACATGAGATGCACACTCAATATTAAAATAACTATTTACTATACATTAATATATTATATCTTTCTTAATTCATATGCATAAAACAAATGAATAGTTATGAGAGATTGAAGAAGCATTACTATATTTAATTAATAAGGGTATTAAACTGTAATTATGTGACATCCGGGCTTTTTTATCTTTTTAAAAATATCTACAGTTATTATACAACCAAGACATAGACTCATTAGGGTAGCGGATAGTATGTGTATTTGTCCAACTCGCACCCTCCCCTACCCATTTACATCCCTATGACTCAATCTTACTCCAGAATACGTGTAACTAACTATATGTTGATAAGAACACGGAATCCCTATTTTATTATTTGTAATATAATTTCTCGTATTGTTTAATTAGTTTATGTCAATTTTAGTTATTATATTATATGTAATGCATCATATTTTACTTGTATATTATTATCAGGTATAATGTGTTGTTGTGCATACACGAAGAAGTTTGGTTGCTTTCATAAAAATGTTTACCTGAATAATATTCCCTTTATCCCATTTAACTTTGCACTATCACTGATTAGGAGTAAATAAAACAACTCATGATATCAACATTGGTATAATATTATAATATTATAAAATTTCCACATAAAATTATTGAAATATGTGTAAGAAATAAATATTATTGAGATATAATTTTCAATTTTAACAAACGTATATAAATGTATAGACAAAGACTCGGATATAACCTCCATTTTGATACAACCCCCGATACAACCTCCTTTCTTTATTTTTAGGGTGTGTTTCCTTTTTTTTTTAAACTGTTGTGTTATTTATTTATTTATTTAATTTTAGGTATATAATTATAATGGTATCCTTGTGGTTTAGGGTATAATTTATCCTAGAGTTTTGGTATAATTGTAATTTTACTCTTGTGGTTTAGGGTATAATTTATCCCCTAGTGTTTAGGGATTATGGTATAATTGTAATTTTACATTGTGGTTTAGGGTATAATTTATCCCTAGGGTACTTTAGGGTATAATTGTAATTTTACCCTTGTGGTTTAGAGTATAATTTATCCCTAGAGTTTAGGGTTTAGGGTATTATAGTCATTTAAATAAAATAAATTTAAAAATAAAATAAAAAATAATATTTATAAAGGAGCATGAATTAATTAAGAAGGGTGGGGACTAAGGGTGTACCAATTCAATTGATACATCCGATTGTACTCTAGTCCCTCTCAAAGGTATAAACAGATAAAAAAAATAAAATAATTAGTCGGAAAAGGAAATCTTTTAAACTACGTGCACCAATGCAAATGATAAGTTCAACTGCTATGCACCTGGTGCACCTGGACGATCATAAGTTAGATTAAATTTTAATTTAATCTCAATCATTAAATAAAATAATAAAAGATAAAACAAATAACCATCCACTAACCCATAATTTATATTATAAATTCTAGTTGCACCGGTACACTCTAAAATTACACCAAATTTATGTAATATTATAAAATTTTTAAGATTATTTTCTTTTTAGGAGGACTCACTTATCATAACAAAAAAATATATATTATGTCGTATATAAAACAGATGAAATTATTAGAATTTATATTGGAGTGTGGAACTTGGAAGGAGTATATATTTATTAGGGGTGAAGCATAATTTTTATAAATCGCAAAAAACGCCCGAACTACACCATAATGCATAGTCATATTTTTATGAGAAATTGTAAAAACTATCATTTTTAATAGTTGATTTTGGAAAAATGTCATCCAACATAAATATTTTGGAAAAATGCCCCCTATGAACTTTTTTGTTACTCTTCTTTATAATTAATAAATACATAGTCGCTCATATTCGTATGTAGTGGTTACATATATGTTAGTCAATAAAACATGTGAATAATTGCATATGTAGTCGCGTGTAGAATTGCACATATGGTCACGTGTAAAGTTGTAGGTGTAGTCGCAGAAAAGGTCGTAGATTAGGGTTATTTATGTCTAAATTTTAAAAAAGTGATATTTAAAAAAAATTATGGTGAGTGACATTTTTCCAAAATGAACTAGGAGAATTAAAAGTAATATTTTTACTGATACCTATTTTTTTTAGTGGAGAAAACCGCAGTGCTGAAATGCTACAATTTCTATTTCAATCTAAACTGCACCGCATCGCATTGCGATTTATAATTTAAATTATAAATATATTTAATTATATATATTAATATGAAACTCGCGTACAATGCGAGATCATTTAATTATTATTCTTATATTTTATAATTAAATAACTCGTGTTATAACAACATTAATTAAACACTTTTTTTCTTATAGATAGACAATTTATTTATCAAAGTAAATAATTTGCAATAAATTATAACATTTGACTTTTGATAATGTACCTTATAACTAAATCATGTATAAATTTAATATATATGTATATATTTTCTAATTATTTTTAAAAATCTTGATTTGTATTTTTTTAAAATGTAACTTTATAATATAATACAATTGAATTTATTACTCCCCCTCTCTCTCTCTAAAAAAAATGTGCAACCACATAGGGACAATTTTGTCTCTTTGCTATATATTTATATATTTGTTAGTATTTTATTTTTTTTCATAGTATTTAAGTGCAATTATGATCAAAATATGTAACTTTTAGTAATAAATCCTTAATTTTACTGTTTGTCTAAAATAAATATCAATTATATATATAAAAAATTTTAATTTATTCTTTTTTTTCTACACATAATTTGATTTGATACTAAATAATTTATTTATATCGAAAGATTTATTTATTAATTTCAATTAAGGATACTAAATAAATTGAAACTAAATAATAGGTAATTAATTAAAACTAAATTATTATAATTATAATATTTTAAATAGTTGATATATATATATTTAAAATATACATAATATTATAAATAATATTTAAATGGAGTATTAATTTTACTCATGATTATGGTTTAGTATTTCTTAATTAACTATATAACAATAATAATTCTATTTCCATTAATTGTTAATTTTAAGAAACTAATGTAATATATAATATAATTTTAAATATTCATAAATTTGTAATGAATTTGTTAATTTTATTTTTTATTTAATTTTATTAGTTTCAAATTATATAAACAACTAAAGAAATCAAATTTTATAATTCATATGTCATAATTTAATAACTAAAATATATGTAAATAAATAAATAAATATTAATATACTAAATATTTACAAATTCAATTTTATTGGTATTTAATATGAAATAATGATTTAACTTAAAGAACTTAAGCTTTTAATTCTATACATGAATTAGTTTTTTAACCTCTTATTTTTTTTAAAGGTAAATCGATTTCAGAGTACTTGAATCATCGATCATCTTTCACTTGAAAAATACTTGAATCAATACTTTAGAGGTAGATTTTAAAGAATACTTGAATCGATTTTTTTCTTATTGAAGAATCGATTCTTAAGATATAAATCGATTAAAGTTTTTTTTCCATTAATTTTTAAGATGTAAATCGATTCAAGAATATTTGAATCGATACTTGAATCCATTCTCTTCTCTTGAAGAATCGATTCTTAAGAGGTAAAACGATTCAAACATACTTGAATCAGTTCTCTTCCTCTTACTTGAATTGAGATTTTTGAGGTATCTAGTTGATTCGTTCTATCGAAATAAATTTTTATACTTTCATAAATTAATTCTCTAGAGGAACTTGAAGAAATATCATATTCCTCTTATAAATCTAATGTGGGTATTTAGAATGAATAACAAAAAGTCTTATTTACAGGTGGGTGTGAGATAATATTATATGGAATATTCTATTTTCCCTTTATATATACTATGATTTAATTTGATATTAATTACTAATTTATTGCATTAAAAGATTTATTAATTAATTAATAATACCCAAATAAATAAATAAAATAATCATTATTAAAAATAAGAAACACATTATTTAAAAAAGAAATTATTAAATAAGGAAGTTAATAAAAGTAAATAAGAAAAATATTAAAACAAGAATTAAAAAATTCAAAAAATTGAGAAAATTAAACGTCACATTAAAGTGCTCTGGAGACGAAAAAATTTCTGCTTTAATATACTACCTTCGTCCGCCCGAAAGAGGGCATTTTACTTTGTGCACGTTGATTAAAGAGTATTATTATTTAATGTGTAGTAGGTAGTTGTATTAGTAGGAGTGTGGACCCCATATTTTAATTGTATTAGTAAGTGTGAGTATGTCCCTTATGTGTAAAAAATGAAATGACCATCTTTGGGACGGATAACCAAAATGGAAAAAAGATCATCTTTCGAGTAGACGGAGGAAGTACTTAATATATATATATATATATATATATATATATATCATTGAAGAGTTAAAAGATATATACAAAGTTAAATGTTATAAAATAATTTTAATACAAGTTGCATTATGAATTGTAATATTTGAATTTGGTTATAGAGTTTGAAAGATGATTTGATTCCTCCAAGATCTTCTTATTTAATTTTATTTTTATGAATCAAAATATTTTTTTAAGGATGAAGAACTCTTTAAATTAATCATGTAGTACATTTTTTTCATATATATTCCTATGTATTGTATTGTTATATAGTAATCCTTATATGCTACTCTTTTAAACCATCAAATCTCGAAAAATAGTTTAAAACACATGATAAATTTTATAAATCGTAGTTTAAAAAATTACTGATCAAACCAAACTAAATATTACAATGCAATTTAAATTTTACTGAAATAACCAAGAAATCACACCTTGATAACCCTCACTATATTGTACTCCCTCTGTTTCACAACAACTTTTACACTTTTCTCATTTGTTTGTCTCACAATAACTTTTACACCCATAAAAGGAAACTCAATTTTATCCAACAATCTCAAAAGTTACTTTAATTTCAAATTTGTCACTCTTTTTTCACATTCATAACATTACTTTATACTTTATTTATTATCTAAAAATATTACAATACCCTTAAAAGTCAATAAAATTAATAAAAGAAAAACTTTATTTTAAAACAACTAGAACTGTAAACGTGAATACTGAAATGAAATGGGACAGAGGAGTACTTCATATTGCTTAGTTGCAAAGAAAATGAAAGTAAAAAAATAAATGGCAAAATAAATGAAGTTTTTGAAATATTGGGAGTTGAACTTGAAAGCAGAGGCAAGGAAAGTAGTAGGGATGAATGTATGACACGTGGAATTACGACATGGGGTGGCGGATGCGCGTAGGAGACACCTATAGTGTGTGTCAGGGCTGACGTGGCCACGATGGCATGTGGGCCCGAAATGTATGGTCGTTTTCAACGCCAGCTGGATTTTACGTCGGTTGGCGGTCACCCACCCCTCCAGCAAAGTTGTTGGACGTTAGCAACCATAGTCCACCCCACTTAATTTAATTAATTAATAGTAATTATAAAGAAAAAGTAAAACACATTTTTCATGGAAAAGGCAACTAAATAAATAAATATGGAAAATAGGTGTAAAGTAGTTGAGAGTTGAGACTAGGTTGGTGGTGGATACTTGGTGAGCATTTTTTTTTCTTTTTCTATTTTTTTTTTCTAGAAGCGTACTAGCGGAATTAATTTCCACCGCTATTTATTACTCCAAATAATGGTATAAATTGTGATTTATTATATTCCCCGTTCGCTGGTATCCATTTGCTTTTTGCATGTGGATTAAGAAGTATTATTATTATATATAAAGTGAGTAGTTGTATTAGAGGAAAGTGGTGTGCCTTGTGTACTTTTTTACTAAATAAGGAAAATTGATACCTTTAAAGCGGACGCCAAAAATAATAGAATGGACACCTTAGAAGTTGACGGAAGAAGTATTAGAGAGAAAACAACTTTTCATTAAAGCCGAGGATACACAGTGCTCCCTAGAAACACAAAAATTTAATATTATTTTTTGTTATTAATTAATGTTTTATTCTTGTATTCATATGGAGTGTGTCCCAAGAACACACGAGAACAACTCATTCATTAATGGGTGTAGATTAATGTATTGATATGAAACTTTAGTTCGTTCCAATTATATTTTAACCAATTTAAAAATAACAAAATAATTTAACATATTAATTACATTATATATTTTAATTTTAAAATTATCATTTAATTACTACTACACATAATACTTTACACCTCAATTTTCTAATCCTCCTCCCATCTACCCAAAAGTATACATATTATACTAATTATTTCGATTTACCTTTATACGTTGATTAAAAAATATTATTATTTAATAAATATTTCTTCTTTTTCATTTTCTTGGAAAATACAGACCCATATAAAAGGGCTACAGCCCCAGAAAGAGGCCAACGAAGAATTTATTGAAACATCTTCTCTTATATACGCTATTTGGCTTGTTAGGACAATTTCATTCTTTTAACTAACTGCGGAAGAATTTGCAAGTTGATAAAACCCGGCGGTCTTATTTTCCATCTCGCGGTCTTATTTTCCATCTCGCCCGGTGCCACGAAATGATTGAGAACTACGACGGGTCGAAATGCATTTTGAGTAAAGGTTTTTATTTGTTTTTTGTACGTGAATTAAGGAGTGTTATTATTTTATGTGTAGTGAGTAATTGTATTAGTAGTGAGTGATAGACCATATGCGGAGTCCTTTTACTAAAAGAAAAAAATAAGGACCTTTGAATGAGACGCCCAATATAGTAAAATAAAAACTGGTGGGATAGTGGGAGTAGTAGGTAATTTTAATTGTATTAGAGAATATGTGTATGTTTCATGTATGTAAAAAAAAATCCTTAAAAAAGACGTTCAAAATAAAAAATAAGATTCTTTCAAGTGGACGAGGAGTATTATTTTTATGATTCAATCCAAAGGAAATCTTTACCCTTTTTGAAAATAAAATACCCTCATAAAATTTAGAAAGGTAAAAGATTTTACACTGTACAAAGGAAATCGTTCACTTAAAATTTAAAACTATGCTTTTAATTTTTGAGGTTATTAATCAAACAATATATTTTACATTATGTACACATTTTGTCATACACTATTCTACTACTGAGAATTAAATCGTTAAAATTGATCAAAATAACTGCATAATAAATTCTAATTGAAAATTTGATTTTTAAAATCAAACAACTATCGACTCATACATAATAAGACAATTTAAATTTTGTAAAAGGAACTTCAAAATCACTCCATGAATTTTATTCATATTTAGCATTCAGATCTTCTAATTAATTTTTAATAATTTAAAATTGCGTACCTTGTGTCTGATTGGTGTAATTTTGATCCCAGAAATTTGGGAGATAAGTTAAATTAAGATACATTAATGCTACAAACCAAAGAAGAATATGCAAGTATACAGATTGTGCAATAGTACAGTAGTATGTAAGGTCGATCCCACGATTATTGGATTGTTTAATTATTTCTCGACTTGTTTGAACGATTATTGGATTGTTTAATTATTTCTCGACTTGTTTGACAGTAATTATTGAAATTTGTGAGATTAAAGATTAAAAATTAATGGGATTATTACTCATAAATAAGCGTTTGTATAGCTTAATTAATTTAATTATTAATAAATACATTAATTAAATATAATTACTGATAGATACAGAATATCTAATTTATTTTTCAGCATTACCCATTGTACCCATCAATCGGCATCAAGGAGAAATTTCAGGAACTACTCTATCTTTTATTTCTCACTTTGGATTGCACGCTAATGTACAGTAAAGCGAAAGTTTAACGGGTTTCTTATTTTGGGGAATCTATTGGCATGTTATTTCCTCTGACCATATTGTACACTGATGTATATCAGCGTTCTCTCTTGCGATTTAATATCTTCTATATTTCTCTCTTCAAATTGCACTCTACTTCTATATTTCTCTCTCCGAATTGCACTCTACTGTACAGTAAAGTGAAAGTTTAATGAGTTTCTTATTTTGGGATAATTTAATATTTTCGAATTGTACACTAATGTCTAGTAAAACGAAAATTTAATGGTTTTTTTATTTTGGGGAATTTAATAGTGTGTTCATTTATCTGGTCAAACTGCTGATGTATATCGGAATTTAATGGTGTGTTATTTCTTTTGGTCAGATTGTACATTGATGTACATCAGCGTGTACTCTTTAATGACAATTTTAATAGTTTATTTATTATTTCTCTCTCATGAATTTATTTTTCTCATAAGGATCACATCGATATACATTAATACAATTGCTTAATCGGGCGGAATTTAATGACGTGTTATTTTTTTGGTCAGATTACACATTGATATATATTAGCGTGTACTTTTCAATGACGATTTTAATAGTTTATTCATTATTTCTCTCTCATAAATTTATTTCTCTCACACGGATTACATTGATGTACATTAGTACAATTATTTAATCGGACTTTTTTATTCTCTCATAACGATGCACACTTATATTCAGATGGATATGGGTATTATGGGTAAAACAAAACAAAATTTTGTATTTATGAGTAATTTTCTAAAGCGAATGTATCGTTTAGTAATAATTAAAAACGTTTTGTACCTACTATTTATTGATCCAAAATTAATTATTAATATAAATAAATAAATAAACATTCAAAGAGACAACTCCACTTATATAAAGTAAATGGAAATAAAACATGAAAACGACAGTTTTGGGAATCACACGTTCCTTTGATCTCTCTCACACTATTCATATCTATACGAAGATATCAATTAATAATTGTGTTTATGTGTGAAAAAAAAAACTATATAACCACCCTCAACTTATTTATCTTGGATAAATAATTAAATATGAATAACTTAATGAAAAGAAATCAATCATGCAGTAAATCAACACGCATATAGGAAATTAAATTTTTAAGTAAAATAAATAATTAAATATGAATAACTTAATGAAAAGAAATCAATCATGCAGTAAATCAACACGCATATAGGAAATTAAATTTTTTAAGCAAAATATGAAGGTTCACACAATAACACAATCCATGAAATGAACTATTAATACAACCATAAAACCAAACTCATACCAATAATATATTAAAGGATAATAAAACGTGAAACAACTAAATATATTATGAAAATACATATTAAAAAATTAATACGGTTTTCATATGCAAAATTAATGGTACACTAGAATATATATAAAAAAAGAAAAAGTAATACATCAATCAATTAACCAATACACATACATTATCAAATTAAAATTACTATAAATTTTTATGATTTTTGCTTTCTTTCTAAATTCATGTGTTGGATATCAACTAACACCTAGACATAGTGTTGCAAAATTATTTATTTAATTGTAAAATAGAACTTGAGATCGAAAATAAAAGCGTTTAATGGGCCCGTACCACAACGTGCGATATTTTCGGTGAAGGCTCGTGTGGGCTGGGCCCGGTCCAAGCTGTAAAGGGCCCTTACACTAAAATCCAAATAATATATTAGGTCAAAGGTCTTCTCTGACAGTACCACAAATAGAGATTCTTTGACAGAAATAGTAAATACATGTTGCCATACAACATTATTAAACTCCACTTTCTCTTTTAATGTACATGCAGTTGGGAAATTTTCTTTTCTTTTCTTTTTTTAATTCCACCACAAATACAGTCCAACCAGCATTTTTAATAAAAATACTGTATTTGTTTGAATAATCAATCAGTTTGAAAAAAATTTTAAGGGTATTATTTCTCCAATTTTTCCCAGTTTTACCCAATTTGCATGATCCTCTATTCTTAAGGGTGTTATTTCTCCAATTTCCCCCAATTTTCACAACATAATATGAAGCCTTAACTTTCACAAAATGTGATCATTTCTACAATTTTCCCCAATTTGCACAATCATCTATTCTTAAGTTTGTTATTTCTCCAATATCCCCCAATTTTCACAATGTCTAACTAGACTATTTTCTCTGAAATTTAAAGCCTGTAATGTGTAATGTTTTCCTAGTTATCTATTGTTCTCCCCTTCCTGTTGTTTTTCAAGAGCTTAGGAATATTTCAATATTTTTAGTTCCACTCTATCAACTTCCTGTTGTTATTACATTTTAGTTTCAACATTTATTTCTCTCCATGATAAATGTTGAACAACAAATGCATACATTTATAGGTCTCACTTGGAACCATTTATTCAACATAATACGGAGAGGTGATGCTTCTTATTATTAGTTTGTATACTTCCTTCCTGAGCTAGTATTGACTCGTGCGTCAACTCTTGCAAGGATGCATGTGATACTCTTGTATCTAAAACCTTGATTTTATCCTAAATGGATTTAATGTATGGTTTGGTTGCATTTACTTGTCTACTTGTAATATTGGTGATTTCTAGTTGCTGAAATTTGGATTCATAAAAAGAATTAATATTAATATTAAGGGAAGAAGGAAATTCATTGCCACTCGTAAAAGAAGAACACGAAACAAACCAAATCAATCAATCAAAATTGGTAGTCCTACAGTCTTCAAGCGTAAAGGTAATAATAGTAATATAGTTCATGTTTACTGCATTGTATATATTGCTACATTATAATTTTGATTGTGTATTTGTTATGATTTATACTCCCTCCGTCCCAGTAGAGCTTTCACTCCTCCTTTGTAATTTACAAAGGAAGAGTGTCCACTGTCAATCTATCAATTTTCCTTTTTGGACTATGGGACCCGCACCCTCCACTAATACAAATAAAATATGAAACTCACACCCTTCACTAATACAACTACCTACTACACATAAAATAATAATACCCTTAATTCACGTGCAAAAAAACAATTGATACATTGAGGATGGACGGAGGGAGTATATACTTCATTCTATTACAACAATCAAATTCTATTGTGAGCAATTTATTTTTTAGTTTATATTAGAACAAATTTTATTGGGATTTAATTAGAATTTACATCCTTTTACTGCTATGCCAATTGTTTCACACGTAGTTGTGGTATGCATGTAGTAAAATGGAAGAGTATTGTTGTGCATCAATGATCATAAAATTGTGCAGCAAGAATTAAAAGTTGAGCAGTAATTATAGAATGTTGTGCACTAATTAGAAAATCTTGTGGGTCGATGTTAGAGTGTGTATGAATTGTAAAATATTTTGCAACAATCTTATAGATTGTGTACCAATTTTTAATGTTGTGCATCAATTTAATTTGTTGGGTTTCGAAATATCTTAAACCATAATATAGGTAAAAAACCAATAGTACCAAATGATACTATATCCGACTTTGAGGTTGAATGTGCTCGATTAAAGAAACCAAGTGGACCCTCAAGTAAAAGTTCATACAACACCGCCTCGTCTAATGAAGGTTTGTGAATATGTGTGTTAGTGCATTAAATCTTGTTCTTGCAATGGTTGCATAGAATGACAAAAAATTAAAAAAAAAAGTCACCAACCTTCATATGATCTTTAAATATAATTTCATTTGAAGTATACATTACTAATATGGTTATGTTAAGGTGTAAGAAACACAAAACGTAGAAACACAAAACGTAGAATGCAAGCGAGGACTAATTGAACAAAGAATCAGTAGTCCAAGCATTCAAAAAGCGAGGTTACATACTTGATTACACATGTAATTAAATACGCAACAAATTACGTTTAATTCAGAAACTTATGATGCAAGGTTGCAGTTTTTATTGCAAAATCAAAGGTAGTTGATTTGTTGGACACCTTGTCTTCTGATGGCAGCAGAGACGACCGTCGAGATGGGAAGAGTGTCACCATAAATTGTTTTGATGAGATGTGTCTTATGCATTATATGGTTATTATATATGTTCAATATTGAAATATTTTAATATGTAGGTCACTTAATAAAGGAAAAAGGAGCTTCCTACTATCGTAGGAATATAAGAACAACAATGGATGAGCTCAAGGGGTTAGTTTTTAATGATAGAGACCTAGATAAACTAAGAAACCCCCTTTCTGGTTATTGTTTGAGTTCTTTTATCGAACTCCCGATACTATAGTTAGAAAGAGTTTAGTAAGAATGAAGATGATTATATTATCAAAATTCTTAAGTACTGCTATGATGAAATATCAAGGGGATTCATAATTTGTGGAGAGCAGTTGTCCATCTCCGAACGAGATGTAGAGTTAATACGTGATGTAGAGTTAATTTTTGGGATATATAGTAGTGCTAAAGAAATCCCAACTAAAAAAGTTGAAAATGAAACTTGCACTTAGGTGAATAGATGCTTTGGATATGAGATTAGTGGGCACAAAAAGGATTTTGTGCTTTGAAAAAAGTAATATTGGAAAAACGGAAGATAATAATAATGAAGAATAAAAATGAATGACCTATGTTACTTGTTTTCATCACTATTGGCTCCAAATAAGAATGGATCAATGTCGTGACATCTCACTGTATTTGTTATTTGTTTTCATCACTATTGGCTCCAAAAAAGAATGCGGATACATATTGCAAGTAGTACGGATTTGAAGTATGGTGGTTGTGTTATGCTAATACCTGTAAGTTATAAAATAATATTAAGTTTATATTTTTCTCAGTTTATAAAATTTTAACTAATATTTCTTATGATTCAGTTTAAAAAATTTTAACTACTGGGTCTATCAAACTAATATGCTTGCACAACCAAAACTGTAATATAAGAAATATTAGTCAAAATTTTATAAACTTAAAAAAATATAAATTTAATATTGTTTTATAAATTACAAGTATCAACATAGCACAACCACCACGCTTCAGATCTGTGCTCCTTGCAATATGTGTCCGCAACATTTCACACACATAAGAGCTCTGGTTGTAATCACGTATTTCATCAAACTTCTCCAAAACTGCTTCAGATCTGTGCTCCTTGCAATATGTGTCCGCAGCATTTCACACACATAAGAGCTCTGGTTGTAATCACGTATTTCATCAAACTTCTCCAAAACTGCAATGAGATGCCACTGACATTGATTCATTCTTGTTTGGGGCCAATAGTGATGAAAACAAATAACATATCGTCATTCTAGCCACATCATTTGAATTACCATTTTCATTCTTCATTATTATTGTCTTCATTTTTCCAATATCACTTTTTTGTAGAGCACAAAATCATTCTTGTGCTCAGATCCGAAACATCTATTCACCCTAGTGCAATTCTCATTTTCGACTTTCTTTGTTAGGATTTCTTTAGCACTACTATATATCCCAAAAATTAACTCTACTTCTTGTGCGCGGTGGGCAATTGCTCTCCACAAATTATGAATCTCCTAGATATCTCATTATAACACTTAAGAATTTTAATAATATAATCTTCCTTCTTATTAAAACTCTTTCTAACTATAGTATCGAGTGTTCGATACATGGACTCAAACAATAACCAGAAAGGGGGTTTTCTTAGTTCATCTTGGTCTCCATCATTAAAAACTAACCCCTTTCTTAGTTCATCTAGGTCTCCATCATTAAAAACTAACCCCTTGAGCTCATCCATTGCTGTTCTTATATTGCTAAGATAGTAGGAAGCTCTATTTTCTTTCATCAAGCGACCTACATATTAAAATATTTCAATATTATACGTATATAATAACCATGCAATGCATAAGACGCATTCACCAAAACAGTTTATGGGGACACCCTTCCCATCTCAACGGTCGTCCCTACTGCCATCAGACGACGAGGTGTCCAACAAATCAGCTACCTTTAATTTCACAACACCCATCTCAACGGTCATCCCTACTGCCATCAGACGACGAGGTCCAACAAATCAGCTACCTTTAATTTCACAACAAAAATTGTACGCTTGAATCATAAGTTTTTGAATTAAACATAATTTTCATATTTAATCACATGTATAATCAAATATATAACCTCTTTTTCAATTTTTTTGAATGCTTGGGCTGCAGATTTTTTGTTTTATTAGTCCTCGCTTGCATTCTACGTTTACTGTTTTCTACACCTTAACAGAACCATATTAGTTATATACTCTCTCCGTCCCACAACTAGGTATACATTTTTCCATTTTGGTCCGTCCCAAAACAAAATATACATTTCCTTAATTGGTTGATGTGACCTACACAATATCATTATTATATCCACATGGCCCAACACACTATACTAATACAACTACACACTACACATTAAAATATTATTTTTCTCACTTCACTTCACTACACATTAAAATATTATAATCCTTAATCTCCGTACAAAAGTAAACGTATACCTTGTTCCGGGACGAAAGGAAGTATACTTCAAAAGAAATTATTAGAGATCATATGAAGGTGAGCGACTTTTTTTATTTTTTTATTTTCTTTTATAATAAGGTGCACTTATAAAAAAGAAAATAAAAGAATCATTCTATGAAACCATTGCAAGAATAAAATTTAATGCACTAACACACATATTCACAAACCTTCATTAGACGAGGCGTTGTCGTATGAACTTGTACTTGGGGCCACTTGATTTCTTTAATCGAGCACATTCAACCTAAAGTCGGATGTAGTATCACATGCTATCGTTGGTTCTTTACCTATATTACGGTTAAAGATATTTCAAAGCCAAACAAATTAAATTACTTCACAACATTAAAAATTGATGCACAATCTGTAAAATTGTTGCAAATTATTTTACAATTCATACACATTCCGTCACATCGATCCACAAGATTTTCTAATTACAGCACAACATTCCATAATTACTGCTCAACTTTTAATACTCACTGCACAATTTATGATCATTGATGCACAACACTACTCTTCCATTGAACTACATACATACTCCATACCAGTGTTATCGTAACCGGATCGGACTGGCCGATTCAACTAGGAACCGATGTCAGGACCAGTCCAAAATACCCTAAGAACCGTTTATATAGTCAAACCGAAAAAACCGGCATAACCAGTATAGACCGGCCAACCGAAAACTGCTGGTTTTCAATTTTCCAATCTCACGGCGTGTTGTCTATATGTGATTGACGGCTGACGGCAGATCAAAACAACAGACGACTGCGGGCGGCAGATCGGACGGAGCGCTTAGGGTGAGCTGTCCACTGTGTAGGTTTTCACGAACTCATACATCCTTAACGTTTTTCGCTTCCACCATTGTTCAAGTGTGAAGAGATCTATAATTTGCAATTCTGCTAAATGCCGCCATTGTTGAAGTATGAAGAGATCTATAATTTGCAATTCTGCAATCTCTCAGTGAGATAAGAGGGAAGCAGTGGCCAGCTAAGCTCATTAGGTAAGGTTATTTTGGATTTATATTTGGCAGGCCAAAAGGTGGTATAAGTGGAGGGTCCGGGTGATGGCCCAAATTAGCCTATTAAATTCACATTTAGACATAAATTTATTAAAGCCCAACTTTATAAAATTAATTAGAGTGTAATTATTATAGCAGAATAATAAAAAATTATTAGAAATGTATTATTATTGTTTTTCCGATTGAACCGCCCGATTCGACCGCGAACCGTTAGGGCCACCGGTTCGGTCTCCGGTCCGGTTATGAAAATACTGCTCCATATCAAAACTTGGCATAGCAGTAAGAGCATGTAAATTCTAATTAAATCCTAATAAATTATGTTCTAATATAAACTAAAAAATGAATTACCCACAAATAGAATTTGATTGTTGTAATAGAATGAAGTATATATTTAATATAAATTATAACAAATACACAATTAGAATTATTATGTAATAATACAATGCAGTAAACATCAATTATATCACTATTATTACCTTTTCGCTTGAAGACTATAGGACTAACAATTTTGCTTGAATGATTTGGCTTGTTTTGTGTTCCTCTTTTATGAGTGCCAATAAATTCCCTTCTTCCCTTTCTGCAAGAGGGGTGATTTCGCCATTTTTCTCACGATATTAATTCTGTTTATGAATCCTAATCACAACATTATTCAGTTAATTTACATAATTAAGATATAATCAAATTTCAGCAACTAGAAATGACCAATATTATAAGTAGACAAGTAAATGCAACCATACCATACATTAAATCCATTTAGGATAAAATCAAGGTTTTAGATACAAGAGTATCCACGTGCGTCCTTGCAAGAGTTGACGCACGAGTCAATACTAGCTCAAGAAGAAAGTATACTAATAATATGAAGCATCACCTCTCTGTATTATGTTGAATAAATGGTTCCAAGTGAGAACTATAAATGTATGCATTTGTCGTTCAACAATTGTCATGGAGAGAAATATATGTTGAACCTAAAATATAACAACAGGAAGCTGGAAGCTGATAGAGTGGAACTAAAAATATTTAAATATTCCTAAGCTCATGAGAAACAACAGGAAGGGGAGAACAATAGACGACTAGAAAAAGATTACACATTACAGGCTTTAAAGTAAAAAAATTTCAGAGAAAATAGTTTAGATAGACATTGTGAAAATTGGGGGATATTGAAGAAATAACAAACTTAAGAATAGATGATTGTGCAAATTGGGCAAAATTGAGGAAAATTCAAGAAATGGCCACATTTCATGAAAATTAGGGATTCATACGTTGTTAAAATTGGGGGAAATTTGAGAAATAACACCCTTCAGAATAGAGGATCGTGCAAATTGGGTAAAATTGGGGAAAATTGTAGAAATGACAAAATTTCGTGAAAATTGGGAAAATTTGGGAACATACAAACTTAATAATAGAGGTTCGTGCAAAATGGGGGAAATACTGGAAGTAACAACACTTCGTCAAAATTAGGGCGGGAAATTCAAAATTGAACTATGTGGAGTTGTTACCTTGTGTAGAGATAAGAGGCTCGTCTGGTGATGGCTTAAGACGGGGGAAACTCCTGTCATGCGGTGGAGTGCCTCCAACACTCCGACGGTAACTGCTCAGTGATGATTTTATGGTGGGAGAGGTGGAACTTTATTAACCTCATTTGGGCTCTCAATTGTGCAGTTGTGTGATCTGAGAGATGGGCTCCAATGGTGATAATAGAAGGTGAAAATGTCGGTAGGAGAAATGGGGAGTGCAGTGGAGAGATGACCGCTCTTACGGTGGTTATGGAATTTGTCATTGTGCGCAATTTTTTTACGATACCCATTGTAAACAGAATTATATTGGGAGAGTAAAATTGAAATGTGCTATATATAATTGTATATCTATTAGTATTAATTTTAAGTAAATGTATTTAATAGTAATATAAAGATATGAATTGTACCTAGAAATAAGTATTTTTTTACAAAATCAAAATAGTAGTATTTAAAAAATTCAAAAAGTGATGTTTTAAGTATATAATAATATAATAATTAATCTAAAGGGAGAGTGATTTTCATGCGACTAAATTAATTAATTCTTGAACAAATATTCATAAATTCTATTAAATTATTATTAAGACGAATACAATTTTTAATAAAATGATATCCCAAGTTGAGATATTTTTATGAATTAGTACGATGGATAAAAAGTGATAATTTTTTTTGATAATAAGTGACACATTATCAAAAAAAAAAAATCCGTCTAATTAAACTATTTATGAATAATTTATAGGACGAATATAAAGTGATAACATTTTTAATAAGAAATGACACCTGACCAAAGAAATATGATAATGTCAATTGAATTATATTATGAATAATTTGTACGATAATAAAAAGTAATAAGATTTTTCATTAAAAAAATGCTACTTTATTAAAGAAAAGTTGTATATGTTCAATTGAATTACTATTTTATAAACAATTCGAATAACAAATATAAAGTAATACTCTATAAAGAAAAAAAGATAGCATTCTAATTAATATATTTCATAAACAATTTATACTATGAATAAAAGTGATAATATTTTTAATAAAAAGTGATAATATTTTAAAGAAAAGTGATAAGTTTTAAATTAAAATATTTTATAAATAATGTATAGATTAAATAAAAATTTATAATAAGTTTAATAAAAAAAATCTATTTGAACAAAGAAAAGTTACAAAATTTACGGAATCATTTGGTGAAAAAATAATGATAATCAAAATAATAAAAAATAATCAAATAACATAAATATTTATTTTTAAAAAAAACCAAAAGCTAGAATAATTAAGAAGTTAATAAATAATATGGACTGTGACCCAATTATTAATTTTATTAAAATTAAATAACATCACTACATAAAATAAAAATGGCCACAAGAAGGATGGATAGCAGAATGCCAATTCACCGATGAGTCTAATTCTCAGGTTATCAAGCGTGTTTCTATTTATTAATTGATATTAAGGGTACTTATTATTAGATACAAAATATAATACATATTTACTATCAATTACAAGTTAAATTTAAATTATTATAAGATATAAAATTACAAAATGAAATGCCGTTCTTACCCAATAGCAAACGTGTTTTCTCAAAATTAGATTTATCAATCCGGGATTTGTACCTTTATTTAGGAAAATATATGAAACCTAATTGAAACGTTCTTCCTCTTAGTGAATTTTTATTTATTGTTATTGGTATATTATTAACAAAGTGCATTTAAAAATAATAATAACTACAAAAATCCTGATAAGTTTAATTTTGAGAAAGCACGTTTCAATTGAGTTTCATATATTTTCCTATAATATAACTTAGATAAAGGTACAAATCTCACTAATTAAGGAATTAATTAATTTAATGTAAGAACGACATTTCATTTGTAATTTTGTATCTTATAGTGATTTAATTTTGACTTTATCTAATTTTAAATATGACTCCCCCTATCTCACTAAAAGGTCTCATTATAGTATTTTGAGTGTCTCATTCAAAGATCCTCATTTTTTACTTTTAATAAAATGACCCCACATATGTCCACCACTCACTACTAATATAACTACTTACAACACATAAAATAATAATAATTCTTCATCTACGTACAAAAAACAAATAGGGACCTATGACAGAGACGGAGGAAGTATTATATTTTGTATCTAATGATAAGTATCCCTTTATGGTATATACTACTATTTCGAATAATAATAATACTCACTCCATCCACTTCTAAGGTATCAATTTTACTATTTTTGGCGTCCGGTTCAAAGGTATCCATTTCCCATATTTAGTAAAAAAGTACACAACATGGCCCACCACTTCTCTCTAATACAACTACCCACTTTACATATAGTAATAATGTTCCTTAATCCAAATGCAAAAAGCAAACGAACACCTTAATACTACTATTTCATTTCTTTATTTCATCTTCTATTCCATTCATGAGATATCTGTCATTGTTATAATTAATGACCAAATTACCACCCTACACCATCGAAGACTCAAAGTAAATGGCAAAATCATTTAGAAATGGTAGCTATTAAAATAAATGATCTCATTTTGTATTTTTTTATTCATCTCCTGTTACAAACGTTTGATAAGCTATTGAAAAATCTGAACATGCATTTCCTTTACATGTGATATTTTTTCTTTAGGGCGGATATTCACACCCCCGAAATCGCTAAACATACCCTATATTTTAAATTAACCCCAATAAATAAATATTTAAAAAATGAAATATTTACTATACAAGCCCCTTTTATTATTATTATGCCCTGCTGAAGCTACAAATGCCTAAAGAATATTCTCTCACTCGATTGGCGAAAAATATGGTAGCACCATCAGCGTTTTATCATTATTGGAACGAATGCCGACTCCATAACTAACTCTAAGAAAATAATGCAGTATATTGTTTAATAACTACACAATATTGTAATCTTGCTAACACTTGGAGTATAATTGCTCGACAAAGAAATATTTTACAGGAGCAAGTATATATCAACGAATTAAGAAATGAAAATGCCTGTTGATGGCCTGGGAAAGAGCCCATTAGATGCATCCTAGGGAGTGGGCCTCGATGTTGAAAGATTTAATCTAGTATGCCTTAAGAACTGACCTCTCTCTTTTGCATATCCAAATACCCTGTCAATGTGTAAAGAGAATAATTGGGTTTAGGCTACTCCCAAAACCAAGTAGAATATGAAAAAAAACTCGTCCACACCTTCTTGTTCATTTTTTGGACAAGTATCTACAAACGAATAATGCATTTTTTTATATATTGATGGAGGTGTATGATTACAGTATTGTTGTTTGGTCGAGTCCCATGTATGCTATTACTCTTGTTCAGTCGACAGAAGCAAATAGTTGTATTTTGGTAGATTATATATACATGGTGATAGGTGATAGGTGATAGGCTGTCGCCGGCCTACCAAAATACAATTTATTACCCACTCACACTAATACTTAGTATAGCAACGAGTACGGATCGAACCCAAGAGAGTATAATGAATTTTAAATTAAATCTATGTGTTGCAAACAAATAAAATGAATAAAGGGGGGTTTCGATTTGGTGACAATGTGAAAATAAAACAAGTATTAAATCAACTCAATGTTTTTAATAACCAAGTACACGAAAATTAATATTTAAATTAACCAAGTGATAAAGACCTAGTTTAGGATGACGATCCCCTCCCGTATACTAAATTAACTAATTACAGGAATTAAACATCTAGCCTACTGCGTAAACTCAAATTCCTAGATTGACGGTACAACCAATCAATTCGAATGTTCTTAGGTTTATCAACTAGGGTACGATCACTAAATTGAACTACCTACGAGTGACCCTATGGATTCGAACTCGTAAACGCATTAAAACTCTAAACATAGAATTACCAGACTACGAAATCCGACTAGGAATCATACAATCTAGATTTTATTACACCTAGAGGGAATTATCTCTATTTGTTACTTAATCCAATTCTTACAACAATTGCGGATTATAGTTCATGGAATAACTTTCAGCAGTTTAACAATTAAATAATTGATCAGGCTAAATTAACTATCAAACTACTATTAAGAACATCAAAGCATGCAATAGAATAAACTTGCACAAAAGGTTTAATGAAAAACCCTTAAAAATTAATCTACAGTTCAACGGGACGTTCACGAAATCCTAAACTAGAAAATGGGATTAGCCCCGCATGTTCATAACAAATACGAAATTAAAATATAAAAACCGATGATGATCTGATTGCTCTTGAATTTCACGCTAATTCTGTCCTCCAAGAATGATCCTGTTCTGCCCCGAATTCTACAAAAGTATCGTGTCATCTGATTGTGATAGCCCCCAAGAATAATTAAAATATCTTCCTTATTTGCTTTCTTGTCCCCCAAGTAATCACACTTGATCTCTTTCCTTATTTCTCTCTTCTAGAAATATCTCTAGGATCTCTTTTTTTCTTTTCTCTCTTTTTTTTACCTGTTTCATCCTTCCAAATCAAATCTGGAGAAGATCTAGCCCTTCAAATATGTGGAAGATATGCTGGCTGATTTCTTTCCTAATTTGCTCCACTTAACAGTCTGTTTCCACATCAATTTATAACATTAAAGTAATTATCTCTTAAAGATAAAATAAGTCAATATTAGCACATAAATAATATATAATTCAATCAAATAGACTTGAATTTCCACCAAATAATCATGCTAATATATGACTTATCAAATTTCCCCACACCTAAACTTTGCTTGTCCTCAAGCAAATGGAAATCAACGATGACAAAGAATAGAAACCAAGGAATATCTACCAAGGCAAACGAGAGTTACAACACCTCAAGAGAAAAGTAACCAATGAGCATTCAGAACTAATATGAAAAATGACTCCTCACTCAAAGTTTGCAACTTTCATTGCATCAAATCTCTCAAAATTCCATGGCCTCACAAAGATTCACTCAATAACACTCACGTATATGATTTAGGTAGCAAGATCACTCAAAAATTGAAAAGAACAGTCATTACCATAGGATTACTCCCAAATCAAATCTCCACCAATTTTGGACGGATCATATGCAACAATCAAAGGGTCTTTGAATGAGTTGTAATGGGGCTTTAGGATAGGGTAAGGTAAAAAAGAGATACGAATGGCTAAATGCATCACTTTACAACTTGTGATCTTCACAAATCAAAACACTATTCATACTCAAATTTTTTCTTTCACAACAACATTTTTCTCGCACTAATATTCTCCCCACACCTGCTCCTTTTCAAGTTTGGAATAGCAGGTGTAACTCTTAGAATAATCATTGTTTTCCAAACAATTCCAGCAACTCAAACAGTTTCCTTCATCCCTTTCTTTTCTTTTTTTTTCCTTTCAAGAATTTTGTCTCTTTTCATTTTTTTTATCCAACCTCCCTTCATTTTTTTTCACAACTGCCTTCAACTTCATCAACCATAACGTGTTTTCACAAGATTCACATATTGCAAAGTAATGAAGGGTTCAAACGGAAGAGTCAAAGAAAGAAATGGAAATTCATAGTTCACTTATGTGCTCATAATTCAAAGAAAAGGCTTAGGTTCAACGTGGCTTCCCTAAAGTTTTCATAATCGGGTGGAAAAAATAAGCCAAGAGGGTTAAACCTAAGTACCCTTATCATTTTATCACACACTTTCAATTACATGATTTTGAAATGCATTCAAAAAAGCAAGTTTTAGAATGAGAAATTCAAATTCAATGCACTCAAGAAAGAAATTCCAATGGAGCTCATAGATGATAACTCGTTAAGGCTCAAAAGCTCACCAAAAATTGGGTATATTTGCCATGAAATTCGAAAAAAAATGAGTCACTACAATCACAAAAATCTTGCAAAGATTATCAAGTTCCAACAGCTCCTCAACATCACTACCACCTCCTCAATCATGCATCACCCTCATCACCTCAAATGATTTTATTCCTCAACTTTCCAGACTCCACATCAACATAAAATTTAGAGGACAACAAGAGTAAGACATGAGACAAGAAATTCAGTAAATTTATATCACTTTTCTACCCCAATTATCATATAAGATCCCTCCCCACATCTAAACGTTTGCTTGTCCCCAAGCAAAACACAGTATAAGAAAGACTAAATATGTAATTGGGTAGAGTACACCTGATTCAGTTTTGGGTAGAGCTTTGACCACAATCAACCCCTGCAATTTGTATCACAGCTGCTAATCACAATAGAAAATTAAGAGTGAACAATCAGACAATTTATTGAAAATAAAAATAAAATGAGAAAATTGGGTTGTCTCCCAATCAGCGCCTTTTTTATTATCGTTGGCTCGACTTAGGTAAGGTGCATCTTTCAAGTATGTAGAACTTCTTTCAACTCTATCCGACGACCTCAATAGTGCGAAATCCCTTATGATATTCCTTGAGTTCATGGTTTGGCCCCAAGAACGGGACTTCAAGTGTTCGGGGAACACTTTCAACTCTAACTTTGGCACTTCACAAGCTTTTCTTTTCTCAATTTTTTCTCATGCTCTTTCATGCTTCCATTTACAATGATGGTGTCGAAGTTATCCCTGCGAGTTAGTTCAAAATAATCCTGCACTAAAGGTTCAACAACACTCAAAGCAAAAACTGAATTAACATCTTTAATAGACTTCACAGACAATTTAACAGAAGCTACATCTAAGGTGCTCGTTCTCTGAAAAGAACTGTGCAAAGCATTAACATAGTGATTCAACTCCTTATTATCCCAATTTTCAGCATCCTCCTTCATGATTCCATGTTCAATTACTGTATCTAATGCATCCCTACTAGTGAGCTCGAAATGTTCCTGGACAATAGGCTCAATAGTACTCACAACAGAAAACTGATTAGCATCATCAAGGTATTTCATAGCATCATATATGTTGAATTTAATGATCTGCCCATCAAATTCCATCGTGAGAGTACCTTCACTCACATCTATCTTAGTGCGTGAAGTGTTGAGGAATAGTCTCCCCAACAAAATCGGAGTGGAATTCGATGGGTGTTCATTAATTTCTAACATATAAAAATCAGCAGGGAATACGAGTTTGTCTACCTGAACAAGAACATCCTCAATGACTCCATCTAGGTATGCATGGCTTCGATCAGTAAGCTGGATGACAACTCTAGTCCTTTTCAACTCTCCCACACCCAACTTTTCAAACACTGATCGAGGCATCACATTAATGGACGCTCCAAGGTCCAACATGGATCTCTCCACTTTAAAACTCTTGATCTTACAAGGAACCACAAACATGTTAGGATCCTTGCGCTTCTAAGGTAACGTTTGCTGGAAGACAACTGAAACATTTTCTCCCATCACCACTTTTTCATCTCCTTTCAACTTCTTCTTATTGGTGCACAACTCCTTCAAGAACTTGACGTATGTCGAAATTTGGTTAATCACCTTAATGAGAGGTAAATTGATCTCCACTTTTCGAAACACCTCAAGTATTTGTTTATCCTTTTCAATGGTGTTCAGCTTCCTTATCCTACTTGAAAAAGGCAAATGGTTAATATTAAAAGGAATATGGTCAGAAATTTTAACCTGATTTTTTTTACCTTCTGACACTGAAGGGTTCAGTGTCAGTGTTACGTTTCTGAACATCAGATTTTTTTGCCCAAACTGATCGGTTTGATCCTCCACTATTCTAGCAGGTTCTGCATCATCTTTTTCCACGTCTTGGTCAGGCTTTTTGCGTGGTACAACCTCTTCCAACTATTTCCTACTCCGCAGTGTAATGGCAGTCACATTATTAGGATTAACCTCCGTTAGTGAGGGCAACTTCCCACTGTTTTGAGCCTGCATTTGGCCTACAATTGTAGCCAATTGACTCATCTGATTTTCCAGGTTCTGGATGGATGTCTGAGTAGACACTTGGAATTTCAGATTGTTGGCAGCCATCTCTTTTATCATTTCCTCAAATGAAGCTCCGAAACTTGCTCCACCTTGTTGGCGAATTCCACCATCTTGAGGGTAATCTTATTGCCTATTCACCACTCTCTGCTCTTGAAACTGTTGTTGCCCCATATTTCCTCCTTGTCCACTACCATACCTGAGATTAGGATGATCTCTCCAACCCTGATTGTAGGTTTGATAGAAAGGATCATAGGGTCGCTCCATGGCGTTTACTTGTTCCTCGCTAGGTGTAACCCTGCAATCAAGAGCAGAATGGTCATTAGTTAAGCAATATTGACAAGATGGAGGGTTTACCCCTTTTCCTTTATCAAGATTCTCCACAGCAACTGTCAATTTGTTCAAAGTTTCCTCCAACTTCGAATCATGGACATCCTTCACTTCTCTAACCGATGGATCATGTGTGCCAAACTGTTGGGTGTTGGCAGTCATGCTGACAATCAAGTCTCTAGCAGCAGTAGGTGTTGTCATCATAAAAGCTCCTCCACTAGCTGCATCAAGCATGTTTCGATCCATGATTGACAACCCTTCATAGAAATATTGCAATAGCAACTGATCGATTATTTGATGTTGGGGGCATGCTGATGTGAGGCGTTTAAACCTCTCTCAATACTCATGTAAACTCTCCCCTTGCATCTGACGAGCTCCAAATATCTCTTTGCGCAAGACAGCAACTCTAGTGGCCGAAAAGTAAGTTTGGAGAAAAAGTTTCTTCATCTCGGCCCACGTATTTATCGATCCAGAGAGAAGATAATATAACTAATCCTTCTCCATGTCCTTCATTGCAAAAGGGAATGCCCTAAGCTTGACTTGTTCCTCAGTCACTCCATTTGGTTTCATGCTCATGCATACAACCGAGAATTCTTTCAAGAGCTTGTGAGGATTTTCACCTGAAAGACCATGGAAAGCAGGAAGTAAATGAATCAATCCAGATTTCAATTCAAATATAGTATTATCAGTAATCGCAGGAAAGTTAATGCATAGTGGCTTATGGACTACGCTCGGATTTGCCAATTCATTCAAAGTTTTTTCAGTATTCGCAGCCATGTTTTCCTCTTTCGACTTAGATCCTACAGTATCTTCCTCCTTTAAATTAGAAAATTTAGAATTCTCCTCTCCAAGATGAAGTGGATCAGCTGCAAGTTCGAGTTCGGTAAGGTTTCCGACAGTTTTGCCAATGGACGAACTTGTTTCCTTCTTCTTCCGGGACTCCTTTCTCAACTTTTGGGTAGTTATCTCAATTTCTGGAATGTATTCCAGCTGTTTTTTACCAGAAGATTGAGTAATCATTCACAAAAAAATTTTCGAAAAAGGGGATAACTGACATTGAAGGGTTTAGTGTCAGTGTTACTGAAAAATTCGAAAATTCCATAAAAATTCTGAAAAATTCAAGAACCTGTAAAAATACAGAAAAATATCAGAAACACAAAAATTTAACAAAATTTAATTTTACTCCCCGAGCAAACGACGCCAAATTTGATAGGCTGTCGTCGGCCTACCAAAATACAATTTATAACCGACTCGCACTAATACTTAGTATAGCAACCAGTACGGGTCGAACCCAAGAGAGTATAATTTATTTTAAATTAAATCTATGTGGTGCAATCAAATAAAATAAATAAAGGGGGGTTTCGATTTGGTGACAATATGAAAATAAAACAAGTATTAAATCAACTCAATGTTTTTAATAACCAAGTATACGAAAATTAATATTTAAATTAACCAAGTGATGAAGACCTAGTTTAGAATGACGATCCCCTCCCGTATACTAAATTAACTAATTACAAGAATTAAACATCTAGCCTACTGCGCAAAATCAAATCCCTAGATTGACGGTACGACCAATCAACCCGAATGTTCTTAGGTTTATCAACCAGGGTACGACCACTAAATTGAACTACCTACGAGTGACCCTATGAATTCGAACTCGTAAACGCATTAAAACTCTAAACATAGAATTACCAGGCTACGAAATCCGGCTAGGAATCATACAACCTAAATTTTATTACACCTAGAGGGAATTATCTTTATTTGTTACTTAATCCAATTCCTACAACAATTACGGATTATAGTTCATGGAATAACTTTCAGCAGTTTAACAATTAAGTAGTTAATCAGGCTAAATTAACTATCAAACTACTATTAAGAACATCAAAGCATATAATAGAATAAACTTGCATAAAAGGTTCAATGATAAAACATTTAAAATTAATCTATGGTTCAACGGGAGGTTCACGAAATCCTAAACTAGAAAAGGGGATTAGCCCCGCATGTTCATAACAAATACAAAATTAAAATATAAAAATCGATGATGATCCGATTGCTCTTGAATTTCACGCCAATTCTGTCCTCCAAGAATGATCGTGTTCTGCCCCGAATTCTACAGAAGTATCGTGTCTTCTGATTGTGATAGTCCCCAAGAATAATTAAAATATCTTCCTTATTTACTTTCATGTCCCCCAAGTAATCTCACTTGATCTCTTTCCTTATTTCTCTCTTCCAAAAATATCTCCAGGATCTTTTTTTTCTATTCTCTCATTTTTTTACCGTGTTTCATCCTTCAAAATCAAATCTGGAGAAGATCTGGCCCTTCAAATATGTGGAAGATATGCTGGCTGATTTTTTTTCCTAATTTGCTCCACTTAACAGCCTGTTTCCACATCAATTTATAACATTAAAGTAATTATCTCTTGAAGATAAAATTAAGTCAATATTAGCACATAAATAACATATAATTCAATCAAATAGACTTGAATTTCCACCAAATAATCATGCTAAGATATGACTTATCAATTGGAAATGTTAAATGATCACCTCATATAAAAGCTTAATTATTTAACATTTCTCCTAAGCTTTTAGATGAGTTGGTCATTTAACATGGAATCAGAGCCTAGGCCTAACAAAGGTTCAGGGTTCGAACCTCACTGCCACCTATTTATTTATGAAAAAATTTCACATTTTCACATGCAAGACTTGAGGCAAAAAATTACCCCGCATGCATGTGAGGGTGCGTGTTAGAGTAATTTGATTAAGCTCTCTACAAGCTTAAGCGGGCGTGTTAGAGTGATTTGATTATGTATTAAATAATTTACCTCTCTACAAGGTTAAGTTTTTTAGATGAGGTGGTAATGTTAAAGCTCTCTACAAGCTTAAGAGAGCGTGTTAGAGTGATTTGATTAAGTATTAAATGATTTACCTCTCTACAAGCTTAAGATTTTTAGATGAGGTGCTCATTTAACATGGTATTAGAACCATGACTTAGCAAAAGTTCAGGGTTCAAACTTCACTGCCATCCATTTATGACTTCAGACAAAAATTAACCCTATCTGCATGTGAGGGGGTGTGTTAGAGTGACTAGATTAAGTATTAAATGATTAATCTCTCTACAAGCTTAAAATTTTAGATGGAAAGACCAAATTTTTACAGCAGCTAATTATCAACATAGATATTTTAATTTTGTAGATGTAGTCTGTTATCTGAGAATTAATCCATTCAACTCCTAATAATTAGGCAATTAAAGAATATGAGTATAATAATTCTAAACATGAAGAAGATTATATTTCTAAAAGGCAAGGAACATTTTAACAGGTATTGTTACCTAAAATAAGATAAGTTAGTAATTTAATACTCATACTCCTATTGAATCAATTATCCCTAAGCTTAGGTTGCATATTATATATTTATTAGATTCTGAATGGTTGCTTAACGATGCTTGGTTAATTCTCAAGAGTGCACCTTTTTTGTGCAAAAAGGAATGAGTCAAGATTATATCAGGCTAGAGGAAGCTTATTATAGATGGATAGCTTAAAATTATCACTAAGGTCTTGGGTTCCATACCTAAAAAAAGAAGCATATGGTGTGCTTGATTTGAGTGGCTCATCGCTGCAGGTCATTTGAAGGTAAACTAAGTAACCACGATAAAAAAATAGGCCTAAAACTGAGTATTGGCCCTATTGGATATGGTATCAGTGATGCATTTGATAAATTTGTTATTCATCAAGAAAGAAAGAAAGAGAATTATTAGAACTAAAAATCTTGAACTAAGATATAGAGCAGAAACCGGGCACCTTAGTCATAATGTGACGGACATCAATAGATTATAAGATTCATCAAATTGGTGACAAGGACACGCTTGAGTGCACAGAAGCATGACTGATAAACAACAAGTAAATTTATACATACAAGTACACAAGCATGAAAATTTTACAACCATTTACGCAGCAAATGGCACACACATTAAGCAAAGGCAGCTCCTGAAACCAAAAACTACAGAAGAACCACAATAAATCAACAAAGTTATAAACTTCCCTCAACTCAATCACACTCGTATTCGCACAAAAATGAAAAAAAAAACATGTAATGAAGTTATCATCCTGAGTTACAAGCTGCGGTCAGCAGCCCAAATATTATGTGAATCCAAACAATCATGTGAATGAGATACGCACAAGCATGATATCAATATCATCATCGTCACACCCAAATATTCATAAATATATACACCACATATTAATTGACTACAAAAATACTAATTCGAGAGAAAGACGTAAGCTAATTTCCCCATTAGAAGCCAATCCAACTGAAAGTCGATCAATTCGATAAACCTGGATAAAATGTAACATCCTCATATTACAGAGTAAAAAATTAGGAAATTCCAAGAAAAAAGCATTTAATTGCAAATGAAACATAGAACATATAAGGTGAAGAAAGGAGTAAGAATTTGAATATATGTAATCTATTTATCTATATATGTTACCTTCACTGTCGGCCGCCTTTCGCAGCTCCTCGCCGGATCTCCCCACCACCGCCACCATGACCTCCGACCCGCCACTGTCAGAAATCGCAAGCACCAACCGCTCGTCGATCGTCCGTTGTCGCTACCAGAGTTTCTCTAAATCTGACTTGTCGCCGGAAAATGCAAGGGCTACTGCCGCTGATTGACAAATATCTGAAACACCACCATTCGTCGTCACGCTGCTGTCCACGTCGTCGTTGTCGCCGTCCGTCGATTGTCGGAGAGCCAAGTTCTAACCGCCGCTGACCGGAGAGAACTGGTAGAGAGAGGAGGAGGATGAGAGCGGAGATGAGTGGGAAGGGAAATGAGATCATAGGCATGGCCGTAGAGATTTAGGGATTTGGGGAGTAGCGATGATAAATTTAGGGAGAGATGGAAATTAAAGAAGAAATTTTGGGGTTTGGAAAATTTTTGTTTCGCTGAGGATAATTTGGTCTCTTTGATGTCAACTTATGTAGTGGATAATAATTCTTTTTTTCCATTGTATTCTAGAGTAAATATATATGCTCTAAATTATGTATCTAGAGTAATAAACCTGATATGATTAGTAATTTAATAGTTGTATTCTAATATTTACCTATAATAATTAACTAATTAAATAGATTATATTTGAGATGTGTCACACTAAATATATTTATTTATATTTATTTTTAAATAAGTGTGCTACCAATATTTAAATTAAATTACTTTTAATTATTATTTAATTGTGTTTCATATTTAATAACATTAATAATTAAAAAAAATTTCTAACGTCCTATAGAAAATTTATTAAATTCATCATACAGAAAAATAAAATTGACAATACTTTTAAATATTTTTCAAAATATTAATATAATATATATGAGTAGGTCTTGCGTGAGGCCGTCTCACGTGAGATTATTTTTTTAAAAAACATTTATCACATTCGCTATAAAATGTTATCACTTTTCATTAATACTATAAATTGTTCATGAAATAATATTATTACATTTCATTATAAGTATTATCACTTTCTGACCGTCTTACATATGCTCTTATGTGAGATGGTCTCACACAAATCTTTGTCATATTTTTATATGGGTGAGGAATGAATGAATAAAATGTCTTCTTTAAAGATAGAGGAGGAATTGATTTTTTTTAATGTTTCTAAGATTTATTTTTTATTTAATATATGATGTTATTCATATTCAAATTTTAAATTAAAAATATGTATTTATCACTATATATTAATTAGTAATTATTAAAATTATGATTAATTATCAAAAATAACCGTCCAATTGTGGTGCACTTGATGCACCAGTGCACTGGACGATCTTAACTGTTAGATTACTTATATTTTAATCTCCACCATCAAAACCATCAAATTAGATAATATAATTAATATTTTTTACAAAATAACTATTCACAACCCTATTTTAACTCATAAATAAACTCTCCTACAGTATATATTATTGAAATGTTGAAAAAAATATATTTTTATTAAATAATTAAAAATAAAGAGAAATTCTTAGTAAATATGGCTCAAGGTGCATAATAGTGAATAGTATTAGTTTGTGGACGGCAGTGCGATGATGCACTCTGCATAGTTTTCTTGTCACTGGTCCTTAATTAAATTATTTCTTCTTTGAGTAAAAATGGAGTATTATATTTATGTAAATATAAATATAAAACATCACAATATATTAAAATTTGAGAAATAATTTGTATCATTTACAAAATTAATTAGTATATTCTCGCATTAAAGAATAATTTTCTCGTGTAATAAAAATTAATCTTTAAATCATAATTAATATATGTACTTGATTCACACAAGTATTTATTAGTAAAAAATACAGTTAAATTTACTCATCCATTAATTTATATTATAATTAGAAAAAAAAAGAATAAAAAGATAAATATAAGATATTAAAAATAAAGTCGGGAGTAGAAGAATAAAAAAATAAGAGTGTAAATTGAAAATAATAAAAAATAAAAGAAAAACATATTAATCTCGCTTATCTTATTCACCTTCTATTCCAAATAGGAAAAAGATGAAGAAGACAAATTATTGTTCTCACTCTTATTTGAGTATGCACACTTATTAGAAGTATATATAGTATAATGGTGCAGAGATAGATAACATGACAGTGTTGACTGTTGACCCTTAAATAGTGTAAGTGAAGAATAATTGTCACATGGTTGCAGTGCATAGTTAAGAATGTTTTCTGTTGCAGTGCATAGTCTATTTGAGAATTGATTACATGATAGTGTAGAGTTAGGCATGATTGTAATGTTGAGGAATCACCCATGACAATCTAAATCTAAATCTAAATCTAAATCTAAATCTAAAGAGCGACAGTTTTCTGTCGCTGATTTGTACACCCTCCCCTCCTTCCTTGATGACGTGTCGGCTCCATATTTTTTTGAGTGCCAACTTTGCGTTCTATCTCTACCAAAATTTTCTTGACATATTTGAAAATCTACCTGCATTCTATGATTGACGATGATGAATTGGTAATTTTTCAGTACACTTTTTTAGGTTATCTATTCGATTGTTTTAGATATAATACCTAATCAGCGAAACGCAATCTTATTTCTCACAAAATTTTGTTAATTTTTGCTACTTGAAGCAACAATCCAGTAGATTTATTCATCAATATTATTTTTCTCTCTTTTATGCTTTAATTCTTAAATTAAATTTAGTAATCTTTATTGTTAAATAAGAAGTGGATTTTGGAATAGCTGTTTGCGTAACCAGTCATTCGAATGCCAACATGTTGTTGTGATATAATTGACGAAGGGAATGAATGTCCATGCCAAAATTCCTCCCTAAAAATTTTATAAGTGTTATGATTTTCCAAGTGAAGTGTTCATTATCGTTGAATCTGGGGCCTTTAGTCTGGAATATTTGTAGCCTGTACATCAACATCATTATTAAAGATTTCTATAGTCATCTCCTACATTATCTTATTTAAAAGATATATATGTTTTATTACATAATTTTTTATCCTTCAATTGAACAATGTTGTAGCAATAATAATTCTAATAATTTTAATTCAAAAATCAATTATTCTGATAATATTTTTCATATTTTTTCGTCATACAAATGGAATATTAATAAACAAAAATTTAAATAATAATTGCTATTTTTTCACTACTGATTATTTCACAATTAATATCATTTTATATTTATTTATTTTCAATTGTCATAATATATTATGTATTGATTTATTATTTGTTAATTTAAATATTTGTACGCACTTAATGTATTTAATACCTTAACTTATTAAATTAAATTTTAATCAAATTTGCAGAGAATTTAAGACAAATTGAGAATTATATATTAATTTGAGGGATGTTATTAGTGCTAAGAGAATTTGGATTAAATTTAGATTAAACTAAAATTCTATTATCCAAATATAATTAATATATTCATTAATTTAGTTCTCAGTCACCATAATTTTATATTTAATTACAAAACTATTATTTGCAATTATCATTAATTAATGTTTATCAAAGGATTTATTGTAAATTAATTTAAATGTTGATAGAGAAATAATAAATTGTTAAATAGTGAATACCAACTATCTTTGTTAATGCAATTTAACAACTTATGAAAGTAAATGGTTGTTGAAATCCATAAAATTCAAAGAAAGTTTTTCAAACGGTTAAATAACGTATTTAATAGTACTTTAACCTATTAAAGAAAATTTTAATCAATATTTTAATTGATAAATCATTACAAGTTTATTTATAGGTTGATAATGAAATAATAAATCAATAATTATTGAGATTTCAAATCTAATTATAAAACAATTTAATATTGGGTTAAATACAAGAAAAATTACATATTTTACCCATATTGCAAATTAATCTTCACCTTTAAAAAATTGCGAAAAAGACTCTTACTTTTAAACATTGCTGTAAAAGCACCCAACATGTGATATATTTCTCAAATGTGAGATTAAAAGTAGAATTATTTTTAAAAATTTTGGTGTATTTTGCAACAATGTTTAAAGATGGAGGCCGTTTTTTTAATTTTTTAAAAGTGGTGATTTGCAATAGGAGTAAAATTTGTGATTTTTCTAACTATTAACCCTTGAATATTTAATAGTTGGGAATGTTGATAAAAAGAGAAAAATCCATAATTTGGGCAGTTAATAATATCCTAATTAAAATTCCTTTAAAAATATGTATTGTTATTTGATTTTTATTTTATAATTTACGAATAAATTAATAATAATAATAATAATAATAATCAAAAAATCAATATACTAATACTCCCTCCGTCCCAGAGAAGATGACACATTTTTTTTGGGTTTGGAGATTAAGAAGTATAATAATTTAATGTAAAGTGAAGTAAAGTGAGAGAAATAATATTTAATAGGTTTGGAGATTAAGGAGTATAATAATTTAACGTAAAGTGAAGTAAAGTGAAGTGAGAGAAATAATATTTAATATGTAGTGGGTAGTTGCATTAGATGTGATATGTGGGCCCATGAGAATAGATTGATTGTTTTTGTGTCACATGTATTAAAAAAGAAATGTGTTAACTTTTGTGGGACAAAGCAAAAAGGAAAGTGTGTCAACTTCTATGGGACGGGGGCAGTAATTCTTATTTCCATATTAATTATCAAGTATTAATAATCGATCATCATCTATCAATATTTAATTATTTTAAGAATTTCAAAAAACATCCCACAATGCTTAAATAAACAATAGATTAATTTAAATTAATTAATATTTTTTATTTTCAAACAAATTAAAAACATTTTATTAATTGATATTTTATTAATCAATAATTTTATTTGGATTAATTTAATTTTAATCAATAATTCAATGAATTAATTTAAATTGGATTGTTTTACTCGAATCTTGAAGGAATTACAATAACTTTTACTATATTCTTATTTATTTATGCATAATTATTTTCATTTAATAAAGAAATTAATCAATTAATCTATTATAGATGTTAAGGATATTGTGTTTATGATCATTAATTTATCATACTAATCTGAAGATTATTATATCCTACAACTCACGAAAAAATATAAGATAATTATTGTGAGATTGTTCAACTTATATAGATTTGGTTATTAATATTAGGGATTTCTATGATTGTATTTAAAATTTAAAGACTAAAGATTGAAATTATGATGAAAATACTCCTATAAACTTATTTATTTTAAAAGGTTGGTGATTCCATGAGAGCTATTATAAAAATTATTCATTTAAGAAACAAATTTAATTACATAAAAAGTAGTAGAGACAAATAGCGAATATATTTTATTAGTACTTCATGAAATTATTCATCAAAGAAATAGATTTAATTACACAAAAAGTAGTAGAGATAAATAGTGAATATATTTTATTATTATTCCCTGAAAAATAGAGGGAGTATTTGAGTTATGATAGTATTTGCAAATGTAGCTAAAAATCTAACATTAATATAATTAGTTAGATTTTGAATTTTAAGTCATTAACCTAAGATAAATATTGATATTTCAATGTTTTTTAAAAATTATAAATTAGAAGTCAGAATTATATAATGATACAAAATTCATTATAACAACTTTGATGCCTACATAATTGGCACTTATATAATTTTTAATTTATTTAATTAAGAAATCATTATAAATATTTATTTTTATTTTTAAGATACTCATCGAGTCTTATAAGACTATATAATTTAATTAGTTATTATTTTTCTTTATATATATTTTAAATATAAATATATTATCTTATATAAAAAAATCTCGTGCATTAAACGGGCTCTATACTAGTTGATATATAAATACCAGCTTTATAGAAGAACGTGTCTTTCTCTCTCCATGAGTTAATGATCATATTATATTGAGAATTGAACTATCTTTCCTCCTTTGCAGAGTGCAAACCTGTTTAGCAGGTAATTTTTAGAATAAAAAAAATACATTTTTTTGATCCAATGACTTGAATCTAATCTAGATTAATCCAATGGTCAAAATTCACTTGGGTTATGTATAAGCCTGGGTCAGCTAAGTAAGACCTAATAATTTGTTATTGATCAAAAATATCGATTAAATTAATAAAAATTTTAAATTTTAAATATTTCTCTTTATAGTTCTCCATTACTTTGTACTTTAAAAATATATTATTATGATATACTCCATCCGTTCCGAGTTAATATTTACGTTTATTTTTCATACGTAGATTAAGAGATATAATATTTTAATTTATAGTGAGGTGACATAAATAATATATAATGTGAAGTAGGTAGTTGTATTAGTGTTTTGTGTGAGTCCTAAATAATTAATGATTTTATATGAGCCAACTTGACAAAAAATGAAATGTAAACCTTAATTTTAAGACAAACCAAAATAAAAAATGTAAATCTTGACAAAAAAATGAAATGTAAATCTTAATTTTAAGACAGGAAAATGTAAATCTTGGATGGAGTGAGTATATATTTTTCTAATGACTGCCTGTTACTTATAGTTTATATATGAATTCTATTATTCTTTCTATATACACTCGGCATTCTCCAAGGAGTAACACTTTTTATGATATTCTCTTATGTTGACACAGTTATATTTTTTCTCAATTAGTTATCACACTTTATTAAAAATGTTATTACCTCCTCCTACTATAACGCTTACGCATTTATATTTTGATCGTTTCATCATAAGATTTACATTTTCCTTTATAATAAACGGGACACATACCAAATAATTACTCCCTCTGTCCCGATAATTTGTGCACACTTCATTTGTAATTACAAAGGAAATGTGCACAAATTACCGAGACAGAGGGAGTAATATATCTATATGGGACCCACACACAATACTAATACAACAATAATGATACATTAATTAAAAATATTATATTTTTACCTCATTATACATTAAAATACTATATTCACTCAGTTTTCCAACGAGACGGAGGGAGTATCACTTTTTAATCAATATATTAAGTATCAATTTTCATTTAGAATATAAATGGTTTATTAAATAATTCATTTTGATCGCTATAAGTTTTCATCAATCAATATCACTTTATAATATGAACAACAGTTACAATGCATGACAGACACCACAATTTTTACATATTGAGCTCTGGATAAACTCAATTTCTACATGTAGTATTCAAGTAATTAATTCTAACAATATTAAACTTGATCTTCTCTGCATAGCCTCCTGTTTTAAATATCCTCACATTCCTCTCTTGCAATATCTGATATATGACTGCTGGTAGAGTGATGAAGAGTGCCTCCTAGCTTTAGTATCTCTGTAGACTTTTCTCATCGTTGCAGTTAGTGTGCTAAATCTTCTCTTCATCCTATCCATTGCATGACTGTCTTTTCAAATTTATTGGAAGTAAGGGCATTGGAAGAATAGATGTGGCTGTTTTTCCACCTCTCTAATACAAAAGCCACAGTCCTTGTCATTCTCTCCATTCCACATCCTGTATTTGGTTAGGAGCCTTCCTCTATGGAGTAACCAAAACCTCACAAATATCCATCTTTGCCAAATGTTCTAATAGATGAAAGAAGATTCACCTTCTTTAGGATATTTGAGTAAGTTGTACACTTTGCTGCTACACAATCTGCCTTCATTGATGCATTGTGCGCTTGCTCATCACTTGACACTCTCTTCAGTCTATCTCTTATGTGAAGCAAAGATGAGTCTTAAGTCTCTGAATGGACATCCCATAGGACATTACACAGCAGTGCATTAATTCCAATCCTTTATATCCTTCAAACCTAATCCATCAGTATGTTTGGTTTCAATATATCATCCCATCCCACTAAACTATGCTTACAACCCCTTACAAAGTGTCTAATTATTCATTCTATTCTGCCCACAACTTCTGAGGGCAGTTCACTTTATTATATTTAAATGATATCACTCCTTATCACAATTTCACACAAATGTACTTGCCTTCTTAAAAAGTAACATTCCATATTCCAAAAATAATACTTCCTAGCAAAAAAAAAAAAGATACTACACCCAATTGCATTGAAGCGTATCTCAATTAAAAAATATTGGTCTAGATTACTATTGTTTACGTTCGAGCACGTTGCTTAGAAGATTCAACTTTCATAATCCTCAGAATCCCTGAAAATCTTCATTTTAATTTTAAAGCATGTGATATCAACATCCTTATCTTTATATATATAAAAGCAATAGGGGGTTTATTAATGCCTCATTAATGGCACCCCTATTTAATATCTCGTCTATTTTTTTTAGTAATTTTTGTTAAGTTCTAAAATTCATCACACCTTTTAATTTATTTATAATCAATCTTGGCCATTAAATAAAAAAAATATAGATAATGAAAATTTATATTTATCTAATGCAACAACACAATTAGTCTAATTTTCTATAAATAGACTTTTATGACATTGATTTCATTCATTAACCATTTAACATTCATATAAACTTTGCATATTCATTCATATTTTGGAGGTTTTTTTTATCTATTTTATTTATTCTTTGAGGTTTTTTGATTTATTATTTTTTAATCATAATCATATCTTGATTTATATAAATATATTTCACCTTATAATATTCATAATAGTGAAAGTCTTTTAAATATTCGATAGAAATATATAAATAAGTTAGATTAATATACTTCCACCGCCTCAGGTATTTTTACCAATTTGTACGGTCTCGGGTATTTTTACCCATTAATATATAATGTAAGAAAAAGTAGGAATAAATTAGTAATTAAAAAAAGTAAATAAAGTTGTTGGGAATGATGAATAAAGTGTTGGGAGTGTAAAAAGTATGTAATAAAATATTATATATTTTTATCATTAATGAAATAGGTAAAAATACATAGGACAACACGAAATGAAAAGTGGGTAAAAATACATGAGACAGAGGGAGTACTATTTATTTACGTGTACATTACATAAAAATGTAATCAATGTATAATATCTATAAAATTAATAGTATTTTATTATAATATATTATTAATAAGTTTTTTTTTTTTAACATGGTAACATTTAGTTAGTCTTTAGGGTTTAGGTTTGAGGGTTTAGGTTTTAAGGGTTTAGTGTTTAGGGTTTAGGGTTTTATTTTATTTTATTATATATATTTTTATTATATTAAATTTATTATCTATATTTTTTTTTGGGTTTGGGGTTTAGTATACCACTTGGTACATATTTTTTGAGCATATTTATCTATATTTATCTAAATTTTTTTGGATATAAGGTATAGGGTTTAAGGTTTAGGGTATAGGCTTTAGGGTTTTAAGGTTTAAGGTTTATTCATGAACGGTTATGTTAAAAATAATAAGGTTAAGAAGTAAAATACCCATATAAATTTCAAATAGTATGATTCAAAAATAAAATTGTATTTTATTAATTCAAATTCTAAATGATTATTAAAAAAATACTATTAAAATATTTATAATTATATAAAATATAAGTAGCATTGTAAAAACTAATTTATTCATTCATATTATGGAGGTTTTTTTATCTATTTTATTTATTCTTTGAGGTTTTTTGATTTATTATTTTCTAATCATAATCATATCTTGATTTATATAAATATATTTCACCTTATAATATTCATGATAGTGAAAGTCTTTTAAATATTCGATAGAAATATATAAATAAGTTAGATTAATATACTCCCACCGCCTTAGGTATTTTTACCCATTTGTACGGTCTCGGGTATTTTTACCCATTAATATATAATGTAAGAAAAAGTTGGGATAAATTAGTAATTAAAAAAGGTAAATAAAGTTGTTGGGAATTATGAATAAAGTGTAAAAAGTAAGTAAATTTATTGGGAGTGTAAAAAATATGTAATAAAATATTATGTATTTTTACCATTAATGAAATGGGTAAAAATACATGGGACAACACGAAATGGAAAGTGGGTAAAAATACGTGGGATAGAGGGAATACTATTTATTTACGTGTACATTATATAAAAATGTAATCAATGTATAATATCTATCAAATTAATAGTATCTTATTATAATATATTATTAATAGGTTTTTTTTTTTTAACATGGTAACATTTAGTTAGTCTTTAGGCTTTAGGTTTGAGGGTTTAGGGTTTAAGGGTTTAGCGTTTAGGGTTTTAGGGTTTAGGACTTTATTTTATTTATTATATATATTTTTATTACATTAAATTTATTATCTATATTTTTTTTTGGGTTTGGGGTTTAGTATACCACTTGGTACACATTTTTTGAGCATATTTATCTATATTTATCTAATTTTTTTTGGATATAATGTTTAGGGTTTAAGGTTTAGGGTATAGACTTTAGAGTTTTAAGGTTTAAGGTTTATTCATGAATAGTTATGTTAAAAATAATAAGGTTAAGAAATATATACCAATATAAATTTCAAATAATATGATTCAAGAACAAAATTGTGTTTTATTAATTCAAATTCTAAATGATTATTAAAAAAATACTATTAAAATATTTATAATTATATTAAATATAAGTAGCATCGTAAAAACTAATTAACGTGCAACGCACGGGTAAGTTTCTAGTATATATTAAAGAAGATAGATGTTTGATGATGAATTCATTAATTAATAGAAGGGTACAATTTAGGTAAATTATACAAATTAAAATATTATCCACCAAAAATAGAATCCATTAAATACCCTTTTTAACCCTATTATAAGATTTATTATATTAAGGAATTAATTAACCATTAATCTCTCCATAAAAATAGGAAATAAATAGTCGCACATGATATTCAAATGATAAGTTGTATTCAAAAAGATTTTTGCTCAACAATTTGTGTTCAATAAATAAAAATTCATGACATTTATTATTATTCAAAATATATATATTTAGAAATATTTATGTTCAATATATTAAAATATGTTATGTTATAATGTTATATATTATTCAAAACTTATGTATTCAAAAATATTAATGTTTAATATATTTGTATTTAGAAAGACTTATCTTCACAGTATATTATTCAAAATTTACGAAGGTATATATTGGGGATCTAATCCCTATTTATTGTATCTTAATATTTTTACCATAATGTATCTAATAGTAATATCTTAATAAATATAATTGGCAAGTAGTTGCCTTATTTAAATTTTCGAAAAACATACATGTGTCAAGATTGAGAAACTTCACTACCAAAAAAATTATATGTGGCATTATTTTATTGGTTAAGCATTTATTATATATATTAATTATTTTCTTTATTCTACATTAAATAGTTCTCTTATTAACATTTTATTCCTTTAACATTTTAATCTTTTAGTTTCTATTATTTATAATATTCTTTAATATTATGTAAAGATTTAAAAATCATATTATTTCTTTCTTGTTTAATTGTTATTCTATTTTAATATTTTTTAATTAATTTAGTTTTTCTTTATCACCCTTATATTGAAAAAAAAAAGTTACAATAAAATCATAATTAATATAGTTTCGATTACTTTTATTTTTATACATTATTTTAAATTTGATCCATTTTTTAATTTATATACTAATAAAAAAAACTTTTTACAAGAGACTTAATTATTTTAATTTTATACATTACTTTAAATTTGATCACTTTTATTGTTAGATTGTATACTAAAGTCTTGCTATTTGTATGAACAATATTTTAAACAATTTATTTGATATGAGAATCATTGATAAAATATTTTGCATAATAATTTATTCTTTCAAAAATTCATTTACTTTATACTGTAGATAGTATGGTGTGCAGCGTCACACGAAAGATCATATTATCGGCTCCTTATAAAGTATAAACAGATATTTTTCAATCGAGATAGATGGAGAATATCTATCGGTATGGTTGTAGTGTGATTTGACATTAGTCTATCTTGACTATATAATTACGCTAGTGCACTTTGTATGAATTGAATAAGATCGCGGTGAGATTGTTCGGTTTATACTGACTATATAATAGAACTTGATCTCTATTATTATGAAAGTTCGTAGTCTTAATTCCTATACAATAATCTCGATATGTAAGCCAGTATTTATTTCTTTGATTCATCAATGTGTGAGATTTAATAGTTAAATCAATATGCTTGGTGAGTTGGAAGATGGTATTGTCTCTATGATGTGCTGTTGATTGTAGAAGAAATCTGTGTCCTAACGGAATTCGTTGATGATGTCCCCTTGAGGAGCTCATAGTAATTATCATGTAAACCCTACAGATAGATTTATTCCAACATAATAATAAGGTTGAGTGGTACTACTCTCGGTAAATATATTAATTAATGGAGTTGTCAGTAACTTAATTAATTAATGTGAATCTTAAACACGGGGAGATTAACGAGCTCATAATAAGAAGGAGCTCATAACGTAATTTGAGATTAGGTTGGCAGTGCAATAATAATTCTTTAGTGGACTGATTTATTATTATTGGACTTAAGTATAAGTTTTGGGATAAACTTGGATGCTTAAGCCCAATGGGAGGCCTAAGCCCTAATTTTTCCTCCTGGTCCCTATTATAGCCAATATATAGCCAATTTCAGCAGCCCGATAACTTAATACACACGATAGGACCGTGAGTTTGAGGGAGTTGCAGATTGAGATCACTTTGGTGATCGTTGCCCACACAATGTCAGAGCGAGACAAGGAATATTACAACAGAAGACCGGAAGGTCGTTCATTCTTACTGTTCATCCTCTACATCAAACCCGGTGAAAGATAATTCTATTCTGCTCTTATGCTTCCGATGCAGTAGAATTGCATGGAACCCTAACGGTTCACGGTAACCTAAAGATCCAAACGCCAATATTTATAATATTATATAACTGATAAAAAAATATTTTATGTTATTCAATTAAAAGGTGTATTACATATCATGAATGATAAAAGATTATTTTTATTGTGATTTTTCTGAAAATTTGTGACATTATTTAAGAAATTGTAAGGTAAGGTAAATATGTTTTTTTTTTCGATTTTTTTGTCACCAACATAAGAGTAAATCTTAAGTAAAACCGTCTCACGTGAAATCATTTTACACTTTTTAAAATAATTATTACTTTCGCTATAAAACGTTATTACTTTGCTATAAAATGTTATCACGTTCATTTATTGCTCATGAAATAACATAATCACTATTCATTAATTAAGTATTACTTTTCATTATAAAAGTTATTACTTTTTTTTCTGTCTCAGTAAGGGCTTTACCCCAACACAATTCATATATACTTGAATCACAATATTAATTCAATAATAAAAGAAAACATAATAATTATTTTATAAAGAGACATAAAATATTAATTACAGATTTTAATTTTGTATTTTTCATTTAATAATATACGGGACTTATATTAAATATAAATATATAAATTTATTTTATATTATTAAATAAAATATTAAATTAAAATTTTGTAAACCGCGTAACATGTGAGCTATATAGTAGTAAGTGTATAATTTATAATAGATAGTAATAAATTCTTAATAGAAGGTAGTAAAACGCTGACAGCATAGGCAAGCACAACATGGAAGATGTGATATATTTATAATGCCATGCAAGGACTCATTAATTTTAAAAAATAATGATCAAGTACTACAGCTATAAGCAATTAAGTGTGGAAGAAAATGCGCATCCATGATATTATATCCAGGGTGTGGTGTGGGCGCATATTTACCCGTTATATTTTGATGTTACATTTTTTTTTATACATTTTAAATGAGTGACATATATATATATATAGAGACTTATTATTTTTTCTTAGGATTGATATTTTTATTTTGGGTATTTATAATATATCGTTCATCTTTTTGCAATGAGAAGTGTAACACTGAATATAATAGAATGAGTTGGTCTCCTTTGCCCCCGATGACACATCGTGCCCCATGGGAACACAAGAGTTTTAGTATTAAAACTCTTATGTCCCATGGAGCACGGTGTGTTCCCGAGGACACAAAAATTTTTGCCTAATAGAAGATCTAGATAAAAAAAAGGTGGTATATATAAATAACTAGCAAGTAACTTGCGTGCTATGTGAGATCATTAAGTTATTGTTTTTAATAATTAAATATTTATTTGTTTATTTAAAATATACTTTCATTTTATTATTTTAAAAATATTAAAAATATTATAAATAATTTAATAGTAAAAGCTATCCATTACCCAACAAAAATCATACTCATTATATATGTATAAAAAATGGTATACTTATTGAGTGAATGGGCTATTAATATAATAAAATAAAATAAAAAATTTTAATTGTATTGATAGAATTTTTATTTTTTAATTGTATTGATAGAATTTTTATTTTTTAAAACCCTCTTTTGAAAAAAATATATGTGAAACGGATTGTTAGATAATGTATAAATATTATATTGGTAAAGTATACTTATTGATAATTAAAGTATGTTTATAATGAATAATACTATAACACCCTATAGTCATATTTTAATTAATATTTTATCATATTGAAAAAATATATTTTAATTACTAATAAACATAATTTAACTATATATAAATTATAATTTAATAATGAGTCGACCCGTCTCACAACACATCTCACATAGACATTGTCTCACAAGAGATTTATATAGAAATTTAATACTCCCTCCATCCGCTTTCAAGGGTATCATTTGCTTTTGGGCACGAAGATTAAGGAGTATTGTTAGTTAATGTGTAGTAGTTAGGTAATGTGTAATTTGTTTTTACCTTTTTGCCCCTCCACCTTATTAATATAAGGAGGGGTATATGGGTAATTTGCAAATACATTTAGGGTTAGTAGGAATATTATTAGTGAGTCCCTCATTGTACATAAATGGAAACGAGACCCTTGGGTAAGAACGCTATAAATGGTAAAATGGAACCCTTGAAAGCGGACAGAGAGAGTATTTAATATACAAATTATTGCTGCAAAACTAGATAAAACAACTGAAGTCTATTACAAAATATATAATCAAATTAGAAGAGAAGAATAAATAAATACTTTTATCGAACAAAATCAATACACATTTTAATAAATTAATCACACACAAATATAAAATCAAGTATCACCAACATAGGATCATGTAACAAAATGTCACACGTAGAGGTGTTATTATCGATTTTTTGAAATACATATCAAAATGTCACTTTTGAATACGATATTAAAGGAATTTTAGTTAAATAAAACAAAAAAAAATTTAATTTATTATTATTTAAAAATTGTAGCTGACTATACAAATCAATTATACGACAAATAGCTTCTCTTGAATTATGAACTCATCTATAATTTGTATATATAATTGAAAAATCATAAATTTTGTTATTAAAAATAATTAAGTAATAAAAAGAAAATCAAAATTAGCTTTTAATTTCCTAAAATGTATGTTACAAATAATAATTGCATAATAAATAAATCTATTAAATTAAATCAATTTTTTTTTTAAAATAGACACATAAGCATTCACTCCTTAAATGACACATATATGAGAGTTAAAACTCTCGTTTAGTTTACTAACTAGGAGATTAAAGAGGAATTAAATAGCACACATAAAGCATATTATATATATATATATAAATATATATTCAATACTATGAATATAAAATTGGCAAAGATTTGAGTGAGACTTATGTGAGACGGATCACTCATTAGTCCATTAAGTATATTTTAAAGGGCTGTTAGGTTGTAATCAAATTAGATATTGATAAATTAATTATGAAACTAAATTAATTAGGCCTTATATATATAATTTTTTTTAATTTAAATATTATAAACTTATAAAAAGTGATATTCAATCGATGAAAAGTGATAACAGTGTAAATGAAAAGTGATACTCCCCACGTCCCAAGAATACTTGCACACTTTCTATTTTGGTCCGTCCAAAAATACTTGCACACCCTAAAAAAATGGAAACAATACACAATATCAATAACATCACAATACTATAATATTACAAAAATGTCACCCTCTTTTTACACACAATCTAGTCAAAGTTAACTATATCATACACTTTATTCTACTCAATTACCCAAAATGTCCACTCTTTTCTTATATCACACTAACAAAAAAAATACTTTTCTTAAACCTCGTGCCACCAAATACGTGAATGTATTCCTGGGACGGATGGAGTAACATCTTTAATAAAAAGTCATAATTAATTAAAAAAGTGTATTTCACAAAAAATTTGCTGAAATAATATAAATTGATAATATTTTTAATAAAAAATAATTCATAATCAAAGAAAAGTGATATCAATCTAATTGAATTATATCACGAACAATTCATTGAAATAAAAAGTGATAACATGCTTAATAAAAAGTAATACTACATGATAAAGAAAATATGATAACAGTTTCATTTAATTATTTTATAAATAATTAAAAAGTAATAATACTTTTAATATAAAGTGATGTTTGATTAAAATAAAGTGATAAAAAATAATTAAATTATCTAATGAATAATTAATAATGACAAATAATTAATAATAAGGATTATTACTAATAGGTACGCGTATATATAATCTAATTACTAATAAATACATTGATCTAATATAATTATTGATGAATACATAACGTTTTTTTCTTTTTCCAGCTTTACCCTTATTTACAATGTTGAATTTTCAACGTATTCACTTAACACTAGTTTCATTAAACACTAATGTACACTAAATCAGATAAAAACAATGGGTGAGAGATTTAAGAAGAAATTTAAAGATAATTATAACAATCTTTTTTTCAATTTAATTAATCGTGTATTTTCTATTTCTCCCTTAAAGGATGCACACTAATGTACATCGTAGAGTTCTTCAATTTAATTGCGTATTTTTTGTTTCTCTCTAAGAATGCACACTAATGTACTTAACTATAGTTTCAATTGTATATTTTTCATTTCTCTCTCAAAAATACACACTGATGTACATTCGTAGAGTTTTCAAATTTAATCACGTATTTATGTTTCTCTCTCAAGAATGCACACTAATGTATATTAGTAGGTTTCTTCAATTTAACCGCATGGTTTTTCAATTTAATCACGTATTTTCTGTTTCTCTCTCAAGAATGCACACTAATGTACATTAGTAGGTTTAATCGCGCATTTTTAGTTTGTTTCTCAATAGAATGTACACTAATGTACATTCTTATAAATAACATATTTTTATTTTCATTTTAACAATGCACATTAATGACGGATAAGTATATGTATTATGGGAAAAACAAAATATAATTTTGTATTTATCGGCAATTTTCTAAAGCAATTGTATCGCTTAATAATTCTTAAATACATTTTGTATCTACTATTTATTGACCCTTAATAATAATAATAATAATAATTAAGAATACTATAATATTTTTTATTAGAAGTAAAAAAAATTAAATAACGTCAAACGTGAATTCTAGGTCATGACTAATGTGAGTTGAAACGTGAATTTTAGGTAATATAAGCGCCGAATTTATCGTAAAAATGGATAATTAAAAGTTAAACGTGGCCTTTTTTTCTTTTAATTTCTTTTTAATTTAATATAAAAGGCAAAACTTATGTGCACCCGCGCACGGGGCACACTCCGTGCGCTTTTAGAATTTTGTGTTGAATTATATAACCTTTAGTATAAAGATTTGTACCCTTTATTTTCTAAAGAAAAATAAAAAATATTAATAAAAGTGTATATCATTTGAAACAAAATGATGTACCTTTACTAACTAAAATGTATACCCTTTAAAACAAAACAATGTACCATTACCCATAATACTAAATTCTAAAGGCGCACGGTGTGCCTCAAGGGGGAACGCAAGCCTCACTCAATATAAAATATATTTATTTGGGTTAGGAATGATCCGTTTCACAAATTAGGATTCGTGAGAAAGTCTCACACAAGATTTATCCCCTAAAATTTGATTTGGGCACATGAAATCATATCCGTGAGTCCGGTATAAGGAAATTTTAATTTCTAATATAATCTAATTATTATGCAATTATATTAGCTATTCAATTATTTTATGGACTTAATTAAGTGATTCAATTAAGGTGTAAAGTCCATGAGCTATAATAATAATGATATGGGCAAAATGAGTAGATACACAATACTACAGAATTAGGTGATAATGGGTGGTCTGATTAAAGTAGTATATAAGGTTACCTAGGTTATGATCCCCGATATACCAAGTCAAACATGATATTTCATTCTCCCAATTGGGAGGGATTACTACGGTCCTCATAAAGGAATAAGGAGACTTAGTTGAGGAAGACCATGAAACCATTGATCTCCGAGTTCGTGTTCCTCCTAAAGGATTCATTGGATCAGGTATACTTCTGCCCTACGATATTATCACATTTAATCATAATAGGGTTAAAGTTTATAAACATATGGATTAATTTCCAACAAGTGATATCTGAGCTACCCTATTTATGATTCTCTGATATATGAAAAATTATGTTTAGATACAAATATTTATATTTGAATCATGCTGCAGAACCAAAATTGTTTAGCAATTCTCTAATTAAAGGATTGTCATTTTTAAATTGATATACAATTGTGGCATTTAGGGTAAATCTATACTGCTCAAATTGATCCAACTCAATAGGGCTAAAATGGTTAATTTTAGGTTATTAATATTCTTACTAGACAAAATTATCCTTATCATCATCATTCTTTATTTAATTAAGTTTTCCTGCCATTAATATTTGAATTCAATAATGCAATTAATGTTTAAGTCTTGGATATACTCCTATCCATCAATCATTGAGTACACGTTTTTTTTTTTATAAACTTACATGTATTTATCTAGTTATCTAAATTAATTAAATAAATATTTACTTAATCAGTTAGAGAAAAAAAAATTATTTTATCATATAATCAGTTTGAGCAATCTATAATGGTGCACTCGGGCGCACGGAACATATTCCGTGCGCCTTTAAAATTTTGTGTTAAATTGTATACCCTTTAGAATACAGATTTATACCCTTTATTTTCTAAAGAAAAATTATTGTGTGTATCTGGGCGCATGGCGCATGGACAACACTTCGTGCGCCTTTAGAATTTTGTGTTAAATTGTATATCATTTAGTATAAAAATGTGTACCTTTATGTTTTAAAGAAAAAAAAATATTAATGAAAAGTGTATACCCTTTAGGACAAAATGGTATACCTTTTATTAATTAAAGTGTATACCCTTTAGACCAAAGCAATGTACCCTTACACATAATATTAAATTTATAAAGGCGCAAGAAATGTATTCCCGTGCGTCCGGGCACGCGCAAGTCTCACTCATCTATAATTTGTAGATTAGAAAAAAATAATTAATTCAAAACTTTTTGTGATAATAATCGGTTACTGTAATGAATTTTTTTCCAAAATTAATTTATTAATTAAAATTTATTTATTTTTATTAATTCTTCCATCCGTAAATAATTATTTTATTAACTAATATGAAACCCCGTAATACGCGGAGATCATCGAATTTTTATGGGACTATTTGTACCTTCAAATTGGCTAAACTTACGTATTCAAAAAATAATTAAATTAAAATACTCATAATTAATAAAATATAAATATTTTTATAATTAAGATTTCATTGTATGTTTGGTTGGAGTACCCAAACGATGTGTTCGTTTTGAGAAATGGAACGGTCCTTGAGGGATGATGATATCCAAATATGCGAGTGAAAAATTATTTTTCAATTTACACAAATCATCCTCAAGCACGCATATGATGACACAAACATGATTATAACACGTAACTGAAATTCTAGGAATTTATAATTTAAAAGATTAAAAATAATATATTTTCCTAATTAAACTAATTTTATCATAACGTGTCTTAAAATATTTCAATCTAAAAATGTAATTTTAATTAAATATTCTTTCAGTCTCATTATAAGTTAACATTTACTTAAAATATTTCAATCTAAAAATGCAATTTTAATTAAATATTCTTTCATTCTCATTTATAAGTTATTATTTACGCACATAGATTAAGGGATATTATTATTTTATATATGTATAATTGATACTTGTATTATTAGTGAGTGTCGGATCATATTAATATATGAGGCCCTTTTACTTAAAGGTGAAAATGAAGATATTTGAATGAGACATCCAATAATAAAATTGATACTTTTAATAAGACGGAGTGAGTATAAAAATAATTATAATTAACTATTAAATTGTTATTATATTTTCTTATTGGGACATAACATGTATCATCACTTTCTATAAAGAAAATAGAAAAAATTTCCATGTCGTTCTCATCTGCATGAGAGATCAAATTTAGAATTTGCAACCATTCTAAAAGATAGGTAGATTATTGATGTAGTCATATCCAAATATATATTTTTTATTATTATTTTAAATTAGTTTAGGTTTTAATTTATTTTTTTAGTATATTTATAGAAATTAAATGAAACATGTAGTTTTTTATTGATAATTTTATTATTTATAAAAAATACATAAAAATTAGAGAAATAATATTTTTAAAAATTAATTTTCCTCTTCAAATGTATTCACTCTTCTTTTTAGGAAATATATATTATTTATTTAAATTTAAATTTAAATTTAAATCTTAATATAATAAAAGTGTGAAGAATATGAGAAACTTTTTTTCCCCATTTTTTACATTTAATCTATTTATTTACATGTATGACCTTAATTATTAATTAGGAACATTTATTATTACCTTATTCATATTCCAAATACTTAATTAAGTACAGAAGTGCAATTCCTAAAACTTGAAACGTCGTCCAATTATTGATTATTGCTGGAGAAGAAGAAGAGACTGGGCTTCAAGAGTACACACGACCATTATTACAGAAAAGAAGATAATTGGCGACTACGATCTGGGCTTCAGGAGTACACCAGGCGATGAAGATGTTGATGACGCTGACTACTACGACCTCCTCGAATGGCTACTGCTGTTAATCTCTTAGGAAAACTCTCTCAGTTTCTCTGGTTAAAAGAATTTGTTGAATTCGTCTCAAATTCTTCCTAGGGTTTTTTGTTTATAAAAGTCTCTAATTGTTCTATTACATAAATTAGAATAGCACGACTACTCTTGGTTCCCACTGACATTTTTCCTATCTTTTCCCATTTGGGCATCTGTACGATTGTAGGTTATTGATTTACTTGCCTTTGTGGCATCTCCAAAATCCCTGAGTGATGTAGATGGTCCTGAAGGTTTCATTGATTCGTTTGGTTCACAATGTCTTTCTGTGTTCAAAACACTTGGTCTACCAAGCACTGTGGTTCCAACTCGCGTAAGATACCTTGAGCACTTTCTCTAATTTTGTTTTCAGGATCTGCCCAACGATTTAAAAAGTAAACATGAATTGAAAAAGATGTGCATGGCTAAACTTGCTTCTGAATTTCAGAAAAAGAGGATGAGAGGATGAATTGCAGAAGGTATTTGATTGCCCATAAATTATTAAACTCCGAATTGGATTTCATCACTATATCTATCATATTAATTTGCTGCCCTCTGTCAGTCCACATTTATATGCGCTTTCTCTTTGACTAATTAGTGCTTTAAAATTTTATGTTCTATAATTTATTATTCTTAAAGCCAACACTCTGTGTTAAGACTTTGCAAGCAAAACTGCTAATCTTATCATTATTCATGTACTTATCAAATATAGGTAATCCATAACAATTGTATGGATATCTTATAACGTTGAGTGTAAGCCTTTAGTGATCCTAAATGAATTCGTAATGGGTGAGTCTCAACACGAGGTTTTTAGAGCCGTCACAGTTCAGTACATTATCCATAACAAATATTACTTGGCCTTCTTAATTTTCTATTCTGCTTTAGCTCTGCTAGATGTTATTTCTAAAGCTACATATGTACTATGTTTAAAGATCTTCTCTGCAAAATATAGTCTATTATAATTCATCTCTCCATGTGACTACAGTTTGGTCATTGATCACCTAGAAATTAAATAGATGCATTAGACTTAAACTTTATACAATTGTTTGACCTACTTTTATGTTTTCTACCAGTTGCAGCTGGTTTTGGCTCTAGGCTTGATATTACAAGGAAAGCAGCTACAACAAGGTAATCAATCTCTTGATAATCATGAATTTGTTTTGATTTGCAGTGGGGGTGGTGTCCTTACTTTTTAGTTTTGATTTATAGTTTGTTATCCATCAAAAGAATTCAGCATATGGTTTGGCATCCCCTCATCCTATTTATCTCTTGAACTGTCAATCTTAGACTAATGTACAATTAGGGAAAGGCTTGAGACAAGGGATATTTGTTGATTGTATACTGATTATAGCTGCTTACTGTAATTGTAATTACATGTATGCAATTATAGCAGTTATTTGAATGGGGTAGCTTGCAAGATCGATTCATATCATCTCAACTATCAAGCTACTCTCCATAGGCTCTGTACGTAGGGCTTTATGTTCATTTCATTATAAATTTGTTGTGGATTCTTGTATGTTTCTATAAAAATCTTGTCAAGTTATTGATATTTAAGCTTTAGCACGAGTGCAAGCTTGATGAGCTTTAGTTATTTTGTTTAAGGAGCTGAGTCCGATCTTGAACTAATCAACAATGAGTATAGCCAAACTCTATTTCCCAGGTTGTAAATGTTATTGAGCAAGCTGAAATCATACTACAGAGTCAACTTCAAACTTTAAGGACTATTGCTTGACTCGATTACCGGCATTATATGCAATATAGGGCTTTCCTTGCTTGCATATTAGTTTTGTTGCCATTATTATTCGTTCAAAATCCTAGATTAATAGTTGGGGAAAGACTTATGACATGATACTGAAGTATATGAATATAAATTAGATTCCCTAAAACAAATACTACTTCTTAATCTTGTTTCTTTATGTTTCTAGGAAGTCAATATATGGATAAGTATGGATAATCTTCTTTTCTGGAAAATAAAATTTTAACTCATTACTTATTGCTTTCGTAAGTGTTTGAATAAGACTTATTGATGTTGGTTATGAGATTAGAAATTAAGTTTATAAGTGGCATAGTTGGCTTAACTTAATCCTCTAAATTTGAAAATTAAACAACTATTTGTTTTGAAATGAGTTGATAATCATTAGCATACTTGGAATCACAATTATTTTTACGAGTGAATGTGTCTTGAACGACCATTTAATAGCCTAATCCTTCTGTGTGGATGCTGTATGCGAATGAAGTCGTTGAGCTTGCATGGTTTATTGTATTTTTCAACCATGTCTCTCCTGCTCTGATCGGCTATGAATAACCTGGTCTGCAATGATAATGCCGTTGTGATGGCAATAGGATATATGTACATGAGAAGATTTACTATGATTTTTTATTTATTTATTTATTTTTTTGAAATCAGGGGCTTATGCTTCAAGTCTATCATAAAACACTTGATAAATTATGCCTTAAGCCTTACTAATGTTTCAGTTTGTAGCGTCTTTCTAGAAACTTAAAATAAACTCCCCAATAAAATTATTGATATTGCGAACTTTATGTCATTATATATTTATTTACTTTATTTGTACTTTTATGTAATTATTTAAATGAAGAACTGCAACATTTTGAAGTATATAAAGAGTTATTGGGGTTTTAAAACGCGTGCGATTCTTACAATAATAATTAATTTGAAATTTATATGAGTTGATGACAATTAAAAGGATGGAGGTTATAATTTATTAGATTTCTGGATGATGCTTCAATTTTTAGTTTGATTGATTGATTCAGGTCACAAATGATAATCTTATAGCTTATAATTTCAGCTACATTTGTTTAAATATTTCTTCTTTTTCTATTTTCGATCCCCAGACATTTCTCAGATGCCTCTGAAGCTTTAGTTGATGATTGAGATGACTTTTTAGCACTGCTCTTGAGCCTATCACTGAATGACTCAAATACATCTACATCATTACATATGTACATGGAAGTTAATAGACTCTTGAATTTTAAGATTCGGCTATTATTGTTTTAAGTGGGTTCTTATGTTTGGTTTGTAAAGATGTCTTTATTTTTCCTCAGATGTTGATTAGGATTTAGTTCATTGTTGAATTTGAATTGCTTGATTTATGAAATGCTATGTTCTAATTCTGAAAACAAAATCCATGGCGTTTTGAACTTTGTTGTCATTGGAAAGTTTTCCCACAATTTGCTTTTGGTGTCTAAATATAATATGGACTCTTGCGGAAGTGTATTGACGCCCAACCATTTCAATGATGGGATTTGTCATGCACTCTCTTCCATTTAGATTATAGATAGATATTTTAACTGCAGAAATCAATTGGTGGGGTTTTGGTTCCCAAGTCTGCTGTGAAATTGGAGCGGTATCCTGTGGGAGAGGTGAGTGATTATTTTGTAATTTCAAAGGTTTGCTCAACAACTATTTGGTTTGTGCAATTAAAGTGCAGTAAGTATGCAACTAATTGATGTACAATTTTTACGTTTTAGAAGTAAAGTGAATACAATCCCAAAGTAAATCTATCTTATACAATTGCAAGTGAGAAAAGGTCATGAAAATGTACTCACTTGAAAATAATTTTTTAAGTAATGAATTACAAAGTGTAACGTGCATGAGATGTGAAACGCTTCCGTCTCATTTTGCATTGCACCTCTCCTTTATAATCCGTCCCATTAAAGATTGCACCTCTACTTTGATAGAAAGTTGAGAAACACTTTAGAAAGTTGAAATCCTATGGTGATGGAAAATGCAGCTAAGATTAGTTCCTTTCATTTCATATAAGATTTTTTAATTCATTTTAAAGCATATCACAAATTATAGCGTGAAAGTAACGTCCAACTTTAATTCATTTTAAATCATATCACAAAGTATAATGTGAAAGCAACGAGCAACACGTTTATTACACTAGTTTATTAAAAGTGTGAAGGAGTTAAGAAACTTTTTTAGACAATTATATTCCTACTATATTTTATTATATACCTATTTGCCATCTTCTTAATTATTATTATAAATTAACTCTTTAAGATAATATAGAACAAATAACATGAAACATTCAATGTATATAAATTAAATCTCTTCATTATTCATTATTAATTAACAAAATATAAATATAATGTCTTTTCCTTTTTCATATATATTTTAATATTTACAGCCTATCCTATAATATTTTGTTTATTTATTTATATTAACTAGAAAACAAGAGATATTATTTATGTTTATGATTTTTATTTATGTTTATGTTTATAATTTTCTTATTTTAATTATGATTTAATTAATAAATTATATTTAATTATGAAATACTATTATACATATTACATACAACCTTTTAACTTCATGTCATTAATGCATTCATTCATTAAACATTCAATAGATAAATGAGTTGAGGAGACTAATCATATATTACAAATTGTGGGGTGATCTCTTGTGATCAAATAATAAAATATTTTTGCATTTTCAATTTTTTGGATGTAATAGAGTCTTCTTTTGAGTGCATTTTTAAAGATTAAAAAAAGGTCCCCTCAAACTGTTCTGTTTATTCAAGAGAAGATCATTTCAGTCACCGAGTTAGAGGATGATGTTTCAAGATGTTTGAATACGTTTTCTTCCTTTTTTCATAGATCTATCTTAGCGTTTTTATTTTTTCCGTCCATCATAAAAAATGCGTGTTGGAACTGTGAGTATATTGCATGTTATGATTCATGTATTGTAATTATATGTTATAATTCGTGAAATAAACAAATCGTAGTAGAGGTCACACCAAAATCTTAGTTACCATACAAATATAAAATTACAATAATATTAAATAATTATATTGTGCCATAAAAAAATTATTAATCCTTTTACATCATTTAACCTTATTAATTAATTAATAAATTGCATTGTTTACTTTACATTCATATTATATGGACTTTGAAAGGGTTTTGCAATTAATTGAACCGTATATATCTTTAATCTTAAATAATTAATATATTTACGTAATATTCATTTTCCTCAATGATTTAATTTGAACGGCTTGTAATTCATATTCATAAAACCTAAAACTTCTCATCATCTATTATTGCAGAAGAAGCTGAGTATGATTATATACTTTTAGACCTTTTTATTTTGCTTTATTTATTTTATCAGTAATTTTACTTGAATTAGTTCAGTTGATTTATCGTATGACATTTATTTTTCGGGATCGCCTCACTTTGATGATGGTGATCATGGAACTCTGAAGTATCCATGGGAGGTGATTTCTATTTTTCATGTATTTGTGCAATAGTGTCTAAACTCTAAATGAATGCTGGTGGATATTCGAAAATGAAAAGATAAAATCACACTACCTCACATGTTTAATTACTAATAAATCTCAAATTAACTAAATATCGACACTTCACATTTTCTTTTCTTTTTTTCCTTAAAAATGCCAAATTAACCAAATGTTAGACACCCACATTTTAGAATTCTATTTAAATAAATGTATTTAAATTTAATACTCCCTCCATCCTGGTATTTTCACCCATTTGTACGGACACGAAGATTAAGACGTGTTATTTTTTTAATTATAATGTAAAAAAGAGTAGGGATGAATTAGTAATTTAAAAAGAAAAAGTAAATAAAGTTGTTGGGAATAATGAATAAAGTGTAAAAAAAGTAATTAAAGTTGTTGGGATTGTAAAAAGTATGTAATAAAATACTCACTCCGTCTGGTTCTAAGGTATCCATTTTACTATTTTTGGCGTCCGCTTCAAGGGTATCTGATGAGTGAAGAAATTGCTAGAAAATAAGGCCCATTTTAAGCTAGGATTTATATAATTAAGGTTGCTTTTAATGATTAATTTCTTTAATTCCTTAATTTTTGTGGAGAGGAATATTTTGTGGGAATTTGTAGGATTTATACTTGAAATGAGCTTTTTTATTGAATTACGAAGACGTGAAAAAAATGGAGCTCAATTCGGAGTTAAATCGAGCAAAAACGAGCTAAAACAAAAAAAAGTGTGTGCATGCTGAAATTGGGCCTGTTGCAGCTGCGAATTTAAATGTCATTTTACCATGATCTTGGGCCCAATAACAACCTGTATCTTTTAATTCATTGGACAAGAATATAGCCCATTTAAAGAAGTGAGCCCACGTGAATTTGAAGCCAAAATCCACTTCATAATTGGGCCTTCTAATATTGTAATTCATTTGCCTACTCATCCACTTATTTGTTAGAAATCCTACAGCCCATTAGCCCACTTTTCAATTATTGAAATAAGAAGCAGCAGATTGGATTTTGTACATCATGTTAGCCCACTTTTGCAATTATTGAAATAAGAAGCAGCAGATTGGATTATTGAAATATGAGATTTTGTAACACAATTAATTTTGTTTTGCTTGATATTATGTTAGACTAATCTCCTTTGTGAGATTAGTTCCATGATTGGTATTGGATAATTTGGGTTTTATGCAATTTGATTTTAATTGGGCATTTGCGTTATTTCTATCATTGATGTGAATTGCTTGATGTATATGTATGATTTGTGCGATTAATTGTCATGGGCATGTGATTAGATTGAGAAATCAATTATGTGTTTAGGATAGTTCATTGAATCATTTCATCGTGCACTTCATGTGCATTAATTTGGAATGAGATATATATATCTTTCTAAATTTAGAACCCTTTGATAGAACATTTAATTGGTTTAATCGAGAGATTAGTTGATTAGGTGAGGAGACTCAAGCCATTAGTGAATTCATAGTACCTTAAAAGGGAATATTGCCTATGATTTAGTACCTCATCAGAGAACTCGTAGAGTAATTAGTACCTAGTGAGATGTGTTCACTTTGGTCTCGATCCTATGTGCTTTTGGGAGCCTTGTTGAGGGCCTACATCCTATCCATCTCGAGAGAGTTTTTAGGTAGAATTAGTGATCGCTTCTATGCCTTGTCCATGACAGATTAGAATTAATTGCATGATTTCTTTATTATCTATGCCATGATTGTAGTTAATCTAGTTAATCTCATCCTTGCATAATTTGGAATCCATTTATCTTTGCATTCATTTTATCTTTATTTCTTTCATTAGTTTAATTGCATTTATTTGCATCTTATCCTCTCATTCCGTCGTTCTTATAAAATCACGATAAACTTGAGATCGCTTAAACTCTAGTGCCTTCCTCCCTGTGGTTTGATAAATTCTTTAATTGGTCATCACGACTATATACGACCAATCAAATAGCGCCGTTGCCGGGGAGGTAACGGTCGCTAGAAGTTTGACGAAGGATTGTTTAGAGTGGTCTTAATTAGGATATTTTTTTTTATTTTTGTATCTTATATTTGCTTTAGAAAATTTATTCTAATTTTTCATTCTCTTGTAGGTGCATACCTTAAGAAAGAGAATAAGGTGAACAAGCAAAAAATATGAGTTACATGGAAAATATTCAAAACATGATGGATGCAAATGCTCTTCCTAATGGGGAAGCTCAAGGAGATACAAGGATAGCTCAAAGGGTTCAAGTTCCTAATTTACAATTTCTTTAACAACAAGTTTATGATAATCTTTTTGCTCCACAACAACAAATTTATCCTCAAGTGCTTCATAATGTACACCCTTAAGTTCCTCAAGGCATGATGAATATGACTATTAGAGATCATTTCCAACCGAAAGTGGTTCAATAAATTATGGCTTCTCTGATCACCGCCAATGATTTTGAGTTGAAGGCAAGTTTGATTCGAATAATTCAATCAAGCCAATTTGGTGGAGATCCAACCGAAGATCCAAATGACCAACTTGTCCACTTCATGGAGATAGCGAATACTATTAAAATGAATAGGGTGAGTGAAGATTGCATTAATATGCGACTCTTTCCTTTTTCTTTAAAGAATAGAACACGTGCTTGGCTTGGAACGATCACTCCGGGGACATGCAATACTTGGAAAGATCTTACTCAATGTTTCCTCAACAAATACTTTTCACCTTTAAAGACGATACAATTGCAAAGTCTCATTGCTCAACTTAAGCAATTGCCTCATGAGATCTTTCATGAGTCGTGGGAGAGGTTCAAATGATCCAATGAGTAAAGATATTTCAAGCATAATAAGAACTCAAATTCCCACCAAAGAACTCAATCGATTTTTATTACTCTCCTCTTGAACAACACTCATAGAATCCTCTCTCTCTCTCTCTCTACAAGTGCAATGTCTAGAATCAAGTATAGTTACCTGTCTCTCTCCTGTGAGAGGCTATTTATATCATCTCCAAACCCTAAACTAAGGCCAATCGCCTTGCGCCACTTGGATGGAGACAAGCCGTCTTTAATGAATCTGTTGGTACGCCGACCAGTTGCAGGAGAAGTCTGGGCGCCGTTTGTTGGTTTTGCAAGGTTTCGCAGGGTGCCTCCGTCCTTTGCTGGCCTCCCATTGGTTGTTAGAGCAGCATGTGCCAGTCAATCGTTGTCTTCTAGTTAGGATTGCTGCCCAAGACACCTCTTCTTTCCGTTAGTGTTGTCCTCTAGCCTGCGGTACTTGCCAGCTTTCATGATGGTGTCTGTTCTTCACCGTCCCACTTTCGTTGCTCCCCCTTTGGTCTTTGGACAGGCCGGTTTTCAGTGCTGTGGTGCTCATCCGAGCTCTCAGATAGGGGATGGACGTCACCGAGACTTCCTGCCTAGGTTGTATCCTGGCTTCGGCCTTGTTTGGTAGGTTCCTCTTTGTTCTTTCCTCGATTGGGCCTTTGGATTGTCGGGACCTACTTGGTCTGTCTCATTCCCTTTTCAGTTCTGTCTACCGTTTGGGCCACCGAGGGATTGGGCCTTTCTCTTCAAGTGCAATAGAGGTTATTGGGCTTTTGGGCCTAACAAGCATGGGGGATATAATACCCCTAATATTAGCCCCTCGAGCCTGAATAATTTCATGACTTGAGATTGTTCAGGGTCGAACTGTATTTCACGGGTTATATTCCTGATGTTTCGGTGCCTGCGATATTAGGGTTCTCTCCATCTCAGCTCCTCGTTGTTCCCAATTGCTGCCTTCATCCTGACAAGTTCCTATCTTATCGGGTTTTCCGAGATATTTTTTGAGATATTTCCGTTCAGGTGGGGGGTATATCTGGTATTTGAGTGTAACTGTCGATTTAAAATTTGAAATTTGAAATTTGAATCTTTTTCTGTCAGTTTTCTTTTTTCCTTCTTCCTCTTTTTTCTCCTTTCGATTCTGCAGACGGTTGGCATTCCTTTTTATTCGGTGTGCTCCTCTTCTTCCTCCAGGTATTATTCTCCTCTCACTTTTCCTTTCTTTCTCCGGCTCTTCCCTTTCGCGCCCCTAAACTTGTCGTTGTTGAAGCTTAGGATTTTTTCTTCCCTTCTTTACGCGTCTTATTTCCCTTTCCGACTAGCGTGATACGGCTTGTGAGGTCTCTTCTTCTCCTCTTAGATCCCCTTCTCGCTCGACTGATTCTTCGCTTGGTAGTTCTGGGTCATTCTCGTCATCTTCAGAAGAGTGTTGGGTCCTCCGTCCCCTTCCTGGATTGCCTTTAACCAAAGGGTCACCGACTTCGTGTCTACTTTCACACTGGAACGCAACCCTAAAATTGCTGACGCTGGTCTAGGATTCTTGGGCCATCTCGGAGAACTTCCACAATGGGATCGAGATATGCCTTTTTAGCCGCTGAGGTCTCCTCGACTGTTGATGATTAGTGGCTGAGAAAAAGCTCCATCATCGCTCTCAACAAATTTCAGTGTGGGGGAGGTATCGATTTATTCCTTCATTCCCCTGATGGCCGCATGTGTTATGCTCCGCCGAACACTGTCGCGGCCTATGAGCTGAAACTCAAGCTCGGCCTTAGGTTTCCTCTCCATCCTTGCCTTTAGGATATTTTTGAGTTTTTGGGGTATAGCCCCCGCTCAATTGGCTCCCAACGGATGGGCGGCACTGATGGGATTTTGGTCCTATTCCAGAAGAGAAAGTACTCCTTTTTGACTACTGCTGAGATGAACTTCATGTACCGGCTTACTCCAAATAATAGGACGAAGGGATACTATTATTTGGTACCTCGTCATGCCAATCTTGTTGCGTTTTTTCCCAGTTCCTTTAAAGGGTGGAAGAATTATTAGTTCTGGGTCCGTGGGCCCTGGAGAGGAGATTCTGTGTATGACCTCGGGGACCCTCGAAATCCCGCAGTGCTTCCTAGGAGTTCCTTCTTCAAGCATGTCCTCAGTGCGTGTATGTTTTTTTCGGCTCTATTCTATGTTATTTAGGGTATTCTGACATTTCTTTCCTTTGTTTTGTGCAGTAGGCGATTCATGCTCTCGAGACGCTGTCGGCAGAGTTTCAGGATGCCTTCCTCCGCATTTGCAAGCTCTCTGACAAGAGATGCCATTAACAGCGTGTTCTTCGAGAGAAGAACGTTCTGAATCAGCTTTACTACTACATCCATAGCCATGCCAGATGATTTATTTATGATTCTTTCTATGTCTGCGGGGCTCATTGTATAGTTCCCTCTCTTGCACAAACTTTTTCTCCTTTTCTGCTACAGAGAAGGGAAACGTCTTATGCCCGATACTGCTCATATGGGTATTCTCCCTTCTGCTCGTCAATGGGCTGTGCTCACTAAAGGGAAGATGAAAGTTTCTAAGATTTCTTCCCCAAAGGCCTCTGGATCCCTTTTGTCGTGCAGCCCCTTACGTCTGTCAGGATTACAGAGCCTTCGGATTCTGTCTCCAGGAGGTTGGAGGCCGATCTCATCCAGGTGTCAGTTATGGGCCCTCGGGAGAAAGTTTCCAAAAAAGGCCCTCGAGCCTCGAAATCTAAGAAAGGGGCTTCCGAAACTGTCGTCACTAAGTTCGTTGCCCCTAAATGGAAATACAAGTTGGTGGATGAGACTTCCGAGAAGGGTACGCATGACAGTACCGCTTTCATCACGCACCCTTCGAAAAGGATCAGGGACAATGATGTTGGCATTGCTACCGGTGGTTCCTCTACTGTGCCTAGTGCCGCTTCTCAGGAGAATGTCGAAGTCTGTGACATCAGCTCTTCTCCATCTCCTGAAGCCTTTGTCCGATCTCCTTTTGACACTTTCAGTCTACCTAGTGCCACAATTCCGTCCGACATTCAGCAGGCCTCTGGAGGTACTTTCTATGACCCTGTGTCTCGGTGTTCCCTTTCTGAGATGTGGCAGTACTATCGGGGGAAAAGTCCCTTGCGTTTTGGTCACACGGGGGGTCCTCTTTTGAAGGTGTCTCTTCTACTCTGCCTCTATCAGATAATGCTACTCTATTTCTCCCATTAGATCCGGTCTCCAACCAGGAGATTTTACAGAAATATGGTCATTTGGACGAGGCAGGGAAGACCTTCCTCCAAACCCAGGAGCTCCTGTTCGATTTTGACACTCCGGCGTGTTTGGCCCGTGCTGCTACTTTTCCTTTTAAAGGGTGTACTCACGAACTCCTCGCTCATATGGAAAACATGTCTGCCAAAGATTCTCTCCATAGTATTTCTAGTTATACAGGTCGGCAAGCGATTCATGCCATTAATGCCTTGCACGTATTTTTGAGCTGGAAAGGATTGACTCCCGTTTGCAAGACGAGGTTACTTCGCTGGCTCAAAAGGTGAAGGATTATGAGAAGAAAGCGTCCGAAGCTAGCGCAGCTGAGACTTCAATTAGGGGTCAGTTGAGGATCGAACATGATAAAAAAGCCGAGCTCTGAGAAGCTTTCGAGACTCTCCATGCTCAGTATGATAGCTTGTTGGCCAAATCCGAAGAAGAGAGGAGCGCTTTATAGCTTCAGAACAGGGTGCTTTCGGACAAGAAGACGGCTTTAGGGGTACAACACCAGGAAGAGATCACGCCGAAGGAGATTCAGTTCCAAGCCTAGTTATCTTGAGTTCAGAATAATCTTCATGCTTTCCGGGTGTCTTCTGAACAGGAGCTTGAAAAGGTGGGGCAAGAGAAAGAAGCGTAAGAGGTTTCTTACGCCCAGCAGATCAAGGCGTCCGAGGATGTTGTTGCTGAGGTTTTAAAGGAACGCGATGGGGCCTTGGCCGAAGTGGAGCGTGTGAAGGATGTTTTCCTTCTATCAGAGGCTGACAATCTATACTATAAAGAAATTATCCTTCCGAAAATCAAGATTCACTGCTTCTGCTCTTGTGCTTCTGCTTTTGCTCAAGCCTTTGTTCGGAAGCCCAATCCTGATTGTCTCAATGACATGCGCGGTATTTTTTGTCAAGCCATTAGCGAGGAGAAAATGCCTTATGGGGAGACTTTGAGGGGTTATATAGATTTTGAGGTGCTCGGTGAGTATTCTGACTTCATCACTGATGTCCCTAGAGAATCTTTCAAAGAGTCTGATGAGGGTGGGTCCGACGAAGGCTTTGCTAATGATGTCTTGGACCTCGCTGCGGTTGATTCTGAGGTTGAGGATCCACTTACCGCGCTCCCCGTTGAATTGTAAGGTGGCCTACTGGAGAGACTTCTACTGAGATTGAGTTTCCTGCCCTTGGTAATGCACGTGTTTCTGATCAGGTTGCTACTACTGAGGTTTCCGAAACTCTGCCCATCGAGGCTGCTATGGCTCTTTTAATTCCACCAGTTCAGGAGGTCGATCTTGCTTCGGGTTGTACTATGGAAGTTGATATTTCGTTGAGGCCGACGATTTCCGAGGCTCCATTGGGTGTTTCCGAAGATATGGTGCCGAGGAGTGGGGAGTCGCAGCCTGCAGATGCGGTCGATTCCGAAACCTTCATAGCTGATCAATGAAGTATTACCAAACCCCTAGCGTTGAACCGAATGTATCTTCCTTATTTATTCTGTATCTTTCTTGTGTTCCTTTTATTTATTGGTTGATAGGATTCTGTATTATTCCTGCTCCCATTGTAGCTCACTTATCCATGAATGAAATGTTTTCTCTTCCCTGTTAGTGGATCTCGCAAGGGTAATTTTAGTAACTCACCTTTTAGTTTAAAACATAACCGCCACTTTTCTGTCATGGGTTGTCACGTCTTTGGTCAGGTGCTACGTGGATTAATCTGGATCCTCCCTTCTCCTTGGGAGTTGTAAGGTCTCTTCGTCCCAGCTATTGGATCTTTGCCGTTTTTGCTCCATAATTTCCAATGATGATATGTGCCGCCCTTTATCTTGTCAGACAGTTTCTGTTTTGGTTTTTCAAATTTCAAATCCCTCATATCCCCATATATCTTTGCCTTTCATTTACCTTAATTTTCCGATATCTTAGCGATTTCTCAAAATTTTCCTCTCCTTTATCCTCCTTTTTGCCAAACCCCAATTCTTGAATTCTTTGTTCAAGCGAAAAATGTCTGGTGAAGGTACTCTCCCTCCGCCTACTGTCCAGGAGGTGAATAATTCCGATAGCATGTTGGCACGCCGCGTGCGACCTGGCGTTCGTAGTTCCCACCGTCTTCGTAGAATGCCGCGTGCCAACTTGAGGGATTTGTCTACTTCTTCCTCCTCGGGTGGCAACCCGACTTCCATTCCTCTCTAAGCTGGCTTTCTGTCCCTGCTGTGCCGGCTGTGGGTGCTGGCAGTAAGTTGATATTCATTTATACAAATTTAGGTGCCGTACTCCCTCTGAACGTGGGAGATTATCATCTGGTCGCCAAGATATCGGCAACTTGGGGGCTGCCCTCCGAAGGATGGCCCAGCGGCTTGATTGGCTGCCGGCCTCCAAGTTTTCTTTGGGACGTTTGGAGGAACTCAATCGGCAGTATGGTAACCCCAATGTCGTCTTCGAGCTTCCCTTGGATAGAGTCCCTATTTCTGACCCCCTACAGGTCGTACTGCCTTCTACTACTCTCTCTTTCTTGCCAGCTTGCATCTCCCCCTTCCCCCTATTATTGGCTTACTATTGCAGAGGTGGGATATGTCTATAGGTCAGCTACTGCCCTCCTTTTGGTTGCGCCTAATATCCACTATGTCGCTATTTCATGTGTTGGGTCACATCATACGATATCCGTTCGAGCTAGAGTTCCTTTTCTTTTATGCTCTCTCTGGTCGTTCTGGTGGTTTCTACCATTTGCTTCCCCATGATAATCATCATTTTGTGGGGACTTCTAATGTTATTGGCCGAAGCTGGGAACATGCCTGATTCTGATTGGGTGGCAAATATCGTACTCGTGTTTATGGCATTTCTGTAACTTTTCCTGTTCGATTTCTTTCGTTGGATAAGTGTATGATTCTTTCATGTCATCTGAGTTCTGACCTATGTGTTTTTCACGATTTCTGATATTTCCTTTGTGCAGGTCCCTCTCGTCGTCCCCTCGAGTGGCTGAGCGACGATTTTTGCCATGTTTACTAGATTTTATCTCGCGGGGGGAATACCTACCGTGTCTCTCCTTTACTTTTTGAGCATGTCATGGTTTCGGCTGGGTTGTCCACTTCTGGCAGTGGCGTGACCACTGGTACTCCCCTTTCATGGTCTTTTCCTGTTCTCCTTATACTATGACTGACCTTCTTTTCTTGCTCTATAGGTGAGCTCCAAAATGCTCTTTCCCAGGTGGGATCAAGCGATTCCGAGGCTGGTTTGTCACTAACCCCTTACAAGTATATTTATCAATTTTCGGACGAGGAGGCTGATCCCAACTACTCCGTCTGTTCTTCCTCTCGCGATGAAGATGGAGAGATGGACGACATGTCTGTTGGTTCTGAAGACCTGAAGCTTGGTGAGGATTTGTTGGCTATTCAGCTTATCGAAGATATGATTTTGCCCCCTTTATCTCCTCCCCATCAGCAGCTGCGTCGTTCTCTCGTTGCCCCCTCTGGTGTTTCTCCCGTCCTCGGCTTTGAATTTGTCTCTACTTCCCTGTTTGGGAAAAGAGGAAGAAGTGTTTATGAGCATGGTGGGCCCTCTCGGCCCATCGAAATTAACTTTGTGCCTCATTATCCCCTTCCGTTAGTGAGCTCGATCTTCTCGCTAAAAGATTAAAGGGGATAATTGCCTTTATTCGAGCTTCGTCATTCTTTCTGTGTTTGTTGCATTCTTATTCGTGGTGTCCTTTTGTAGATCCTCCTCCCGTCGAGCTAGAATTCAAAATGCAGTCCGAGGAGAATCCGGATGAAGATCCAGATGAAGATCCGGGGGAGGATCCTGAGGAGGATCCTGAAGAAGATCCAGAAAAGGACCCTGAGGACGAATCTGAGCCAGTGGGGGCTCCCTAAGTTGAGGTGGGTGGTGATTCCGAGGTCGAGGACTACGACATGATGGTTTGGCCGAGGGTAAGGTCTGTCCCCAGAGTTGATGCTAGTTTTGTCCCTTTGACCTCCCAAGTCATCCCAACATTTCCTCTAGCCAATCTGAACCTCCCGAGCATCGCTTCAACAACTGATCCTATCGATGCCGATACGGAAGCTGCCAGGTTGGCCGTTGAGAGGGCCCGTGCACGAGGAAAAGGTAGAGTTGAGGAAGATGATGAACCTGATCTAGCCGAGCATGGGAGCTAGGAACCCAGTGTTTTATTGCAGGTGTTTCTCCTCAGGCCTTCCATCGAGTTTCGCCGACCATTGTTCCCAATTCTCTTTCTCAAGATTCTTCCAGTTTAGCCATAATGGCTGGAGTTGCTGTTGCCTCCCTTACCTCTTCTCTGCCTTGATGGACCAATACCGTTTGTTTGCCAATCGGCATGTTGACTATTTCAAGGGGTCTTCTGCCAGTTTTGAAGAGAGATTGAATGCCCTGGAGCTTGAGAATGCCAAGCTAACCTCCATTGTTGTGCACTAGAGAGAACAATTGGAGGTTTCGAAATTTGAGTTTGATATAGGGCGGCTACTCTCGAGTCTGTAGAGGCGAGTTTGACCGAGACTGACATTTCTAGAGATGCTGCGAGAGTCGAGGCTGCTAAGTCGCGCGCTAGGTTGGTTGAAGCCGAGGCTCGTATTCGAGCCTTGGAGCAGCATATTCCGTGCCCTGGTTCAGCAGAGGAGAGGACCATTCGTGCAGAGGCTCAGCTGAAAGAGATGGAAGACAAAATGTAGGGTATTTTCCATTTCTTCAGCAGTCGAAAGAAAAATTGATGCTTTGGCATTCCTTTTTTTGCTAGTTAATTTTTATTTTGCCCCGATTCTGATGTTGTTCCGAACTTTATCCCTTGTGATGCTTTGTAGGTTTTAAAATACTGACTGCTTCTCTTTATGTTTCGCTCTCTTTGTAGGTTTTATTAGCTCTTGTGTCTCCGGGTGCTTCCGTCCCTTTTTAGACTTCGTCCTGAAGTTTTTTTCCTCTATTCCGATCCTGATATTCTGAATTTCTTGTACATCTGTTATGTATACTTATTCGCATTCATTTCTTGTGATCTACCGAAGAGAGTTTCCTTTACCCCGACCCTAATGTTCTGAACCCTGTATATATCCATTATATACATCTAACCGCGCCTCTCTTTGAAGCCATTCTGAGGTCTGTTGTTGCCTTTTCCTTTTCAGCCCCGCTGTTCCAATTTATATCTGAAGCAATCCAATCCCATTATACCGAGGTTCCTTCCACCATCCTTTTAGTTTAGACCCGATACCTTGGTTTTAACTTCCTGACCTGATGCCTTGGCCTCTTTGTTCATTTTCCCTGACTCTCACCTTTTGCCCTTTATTCCTAGTTCAATTCTCCCTTTTTATTCCTTTTTACCTTTCCATTCCCCTTCTTGGTTATTTCCTTTCGATATCTCTTATTCATGAGCCTCGGCTCTTATTCGCCATTATTATTTTGTAATCCTTTTATTTATGCTTGCAATCTTTATCAGTTTACTAGATGATGTTTACATATTGATTTTCTAAAGTCATGATGTCCCCCCCAAATAAGTATCCTTCACCGTTTGTGATGAAAATCATGATATCTCCACAAATAGATACCCCCTTACCATTCGTGGTGAACATACTGATATTTCTAACCATATATCATAAAAAAGATTTCCATACAATTTTTAGCCTAATGCCTTGATTAAAAGTTGTAACAAAAGAAATCGTGTCACCAACCTCATACATCCTGCCTTCTTTCTACTTCACTGATAATATTTCTTCAAATGTTGTGCGTTCCATGGGTACGGTATCTTTTTGTCATCTACTTCTTCCAACTCATGCGCTCCTCCTTCCAGACTCTCTTGATCACATAATGACCTTCCCAGTTTTGGCCGTTACCCTGCTCCGTTGGTCCCAATACTTTCCGTAGCACCAGTTCTCCACCTCTGAACCTCCTTAGCTTTATCTTGGAGTTTTAAAATCTCTCTACTCTCTGCTTGTAGCTCACATTATGCAATTATGCATTCAATCTCTTTTCCTCCAATAGGTTTAGACTTTCTTGGATCAATTCATCATTTGCCCCTTCTAGGTGGAGAGTGACCCTAGGGCTAGGTTCTCCAATTTCTACTGGAATTACTGCCTCGGCACCGAAGGCCATTGAGAATGAGGTCTCATTAGTGGAGGTTCTCATCGTTATTCTGTATGACCACAGGACTCCCGGCAGTTCTTCAGGCCATTTCCCATCTAATTTCTCCAACCTAGCTTTCAAAGTGTGTTTGATAATCCTGTTTACTACCTCAACTTGCCCATTAGACTGCGGGTGATATGGCGTGGAGGACTACTTCTTAATGTTATAGTCTTCACAAAATTTTTTGGGTCTAGAGTTGTCGATCTGCTTGCCATTGTCGGTCACTATGGCCAATGGTATTCCGAACCTGCATATAATATTTCCCAGATGAACTTCTCGACCCTAACCTCGGTGATCGTCGAGAGGGGTTCTGCTTCTGCCCATGTTATGAAATAATTCACTGCCATGATTTCAAACTTATTTCCATATTTTCCTGTAGGTAGTGGCCCGATTAAATCAATTTCTCATTTCACGAAGGGCCATGGGCTGAACACTGTGGTCAATTGTTCTGAGGGGGCTCTGACTATCGAAGCCAATCTTTAGCACATCGCGCATGCCCTCGCGTATTGGGTGGCGTCCATTTTTAGCATCGGCCAGAAATAACCCTGTCTGATCACTTTGTGTGCCAGAGCGATTCCTCCTGTATGGTTGCCTCATATTCCTTCATGTATCTCTGCTAGTACATAGCTCGCTACCTCAGGAGTTAGACATTTCAAGAGTGGTGATGAATACCCTCTCTTGTATAACCTTCTTTCTATTAAGACGTATCTTGCAGATCGAAGCCTGATCTGCCGAGCCTTGTCTTTATCCGCAGGTATCTTTCCTTCCTCCAAATATGCCCTTATCAGTGTCATCCACGATTCCTCTGCCGGCTGATGACTTAAAACCCATACAGTGGTGTCTGATGGGTTCTCCTGCCTCACGATGTTGATGTTATTTAGGTAGTCAGCGTTCGACGCAGTGGCTAATTTTGCCAAGGCATCGGCCCCCCATATTATCTTTCCTGTCGATGCATTCTAGGAATACCTGTTTGAATTTCTGCAGTATACCTGCAGTCAATCCTCTATAATGGCTCATGTGCCCATCCTTGGCCTCGTATTCTCCTTTTATCTGGTTTACCACCAATTGTGAGTTGCTATATATTATCAGCTTGTCTTCTCCCATGTCCAGTGCCATCCTCAATCCGCTCAGTAGAGCCTCATATTCCGCTTCATTATTGGTGGCCAAGAAGCCAAACCTAATCGCGGTTGAGAAGGTTTTCCTGGATAGAGTTCGAATGATGATTCTGGCTCCCGACTCTACTGCCGTCGCTGAGTCGTCTACGTGCATGACCCAGGGTTTCCTTTTCTGCACATCGATTGGGACTGGGAAATTAGTTCCACTATGAAGTCCGCAATGACTTGCCCCTTGACTGCATTCCTTGACAGGTACACTATATCGAACTGTCCCAATTCTACTTACCATTTTAACAGCCTCCCTGCTGCGTCTGGTCTTTAGAGTATTTGTCTCAAGGGAAATATCGTCAATACCTCGATGGTATGCTCTATGAAGTATGGCCTCAACTTCTTCGAACTCATGACGAGTGCATACACTACCTTCTCAAATACCGGGTATCTGAGCTCCGCATCCCTCAAGGATTGATTTACGAAGTATACCGAGTTTTGATTCTTCTCCTCTGTTTTGACCAATACTAAACTGATTGCTGTTCTTGATACTTCCAAGTACAGTTGCAACGTTTCTCCCGGTGAGGGCTTGGAGAGAATTTTTAGACCTGATAACACCCTTTTAATCTCGTCAAATGCCTTCCCGTACTCTTCTGTCTAATTCGAACTTAGCCTTTTTGATGATGTCGAAGAATGGCTTACATTTATCCAATGCTTTTGACATGAACTTGTTTAAAGCGGCCAACTTACCCGTTAGATTCTGAACTTCTTTAATGTGCCTCGGTGGATCCATTTTTAGGATTGCTTCTACCTTTTCTTGGTTCATCTCGATCCCTCTTGAGTTAACTAAATATCTGAGAAAACTTTCTTTGATCACTCCGAACGTACATTTCTTCGGGTTCAGTTTCATTCCATAATGTCGGAAGATTCCAAAAACCTTTCTTAGATGGTTGAAATGCTCAATCCTTTTCAGGTTTTTTACCACGGTATCATCCACGTAGACCTCGACTATTTTTCCAATATCGACCTCGAACATTTTGTTGACCAATCTTTGATAAGTAGCTCCCACATTCCTTAGACCAAATGGCATGTTGTTCCACTTATAAACTCCGCTTCCATAGAAGAAAGTCGTATTTGTCTTATCACCCGGGTGCATAGGGATCTGGTGGTATCCCGAAAAGCATCCATGAAGCTCAGTATCTTGTGTTCCGCCGTAGCGTCGACCATCTGGTCAATCGACAGAAGAGGATAACTATTCTTTGGGCACGCCTTGTTTAGATCGGTGAAATCGATGCATAGCCTCCATGATCCTTCTTTCTTTTTCACCATGACCGGGTGTTTCATTTATGCTCCAGGCGAACACATCCAAGTTCTCCTTCAGCAATTGGGTTAGTTCTTCCTTGAATCCGCTTTCCCACTCTGTTCCAATCTTGACCTTGATATCCGCGTCCTTTGGATCCAATTGTACCACTTCTATTTTTCTTGCTACCGAGGCTCCTTCTCTTAGTTTCATCCTCAGATCTTCGTCCGGTGTTATTTGCTTTCGTCTTGACATCTTCGTTGTTGTACCTTTTTCTTTACGCCCTTGGATAGCTGGGTCCGGATGCATTTCTGTTGTTGCCACAGGCATATCATCTTCTTGCTCCTCTGCCTCCTCTCCTGGGGCAACCACTAGGATCATCTCGAGTTCTTTATCCTTTTGGTAATCTTTCGGTGGTTTTTCTGTTTCTGACAGCCCTTCAAGGGTCTCTCTCTTTCATGATATCCTCGAAGCTTAGCATCTCGTAATCCATGTCATGTTAACTTAAACCTTTTACCTTTTCCACAAATGAGCATTCTCTCGTCCTTCTTTGATTCCCTATCACCGTCTCTACCCTACCATCGGCTGTGACAAATTTGAGACACTGGTAGAGGGTGGACGAAATAGCTCCGAAGGCATGGATCATCGGGTGCCCTAGTATGCAGTTGTAGGTGGAGGCTTGGTCCACAACCTTGAATGTCAACTGTTTCTGCATCCGGGTTTTCCCATCCAAACCCTCTAATTGAATTGACAAATCAACCTCCATGGTAGGTCTAGTCAACGCATTGCCGAACCCTTTGATTTCATCTCCATAAGGTCTCACCTTGTGGTGACGCTCTCCTCCCAGATTTTTGAATACCTCCTTAAAAATTATGTTGGCGTTTACCCAGTGTCTACCAGACATCTATGGACTTTGATTCCTGATAATATTGGTGAAATGAATAGAGGGTCAGAATGAGGAGTGCTTACCCCGTAGAAATCTGCCTCTGTGAAGACGATGTCCGCCTCTGCTATTTCCTTCGCCGCCGAGGCTAGCGACCACACTTGAGGAATTTGTTGGTCTAAATCCCTCAGTTCTGCTTCCCTCTTCCTTTTCGATGTTGTGGTCAGTGCCTGGGAGTTTCCAATATAAGGGGTTTCCTCTGCTGGCTCCATCATGTGTATTTCTCCCGGTCTCTCTCCCCTCGGGGCTGGTCCTCCGGTCCTATCGACCACCGGCGGCCGCCCTGGAGGCGGAGGGGGTAAGGGTATCACTTTTCCATTTCGTCCTCTGCCCATTGACCTTTGTCGACCTGGGGGAGGGGGGAGGGGGAAGAATAGCATCACTCCTGTATACCCTCAGCCTCGGGGCCTGCAGCATTCCTTTTAATCTCCCTTCCTTAAACAACTTCCACTACTCCGTGATAAGATTCCGGCATTGGTCTGTGTTATGACCATGTGTCAGGTGGTACATGCAGTACTTCTGAGGGTTCGTGAGCTCCGAGGTTCGTAGGACTGGCCTCGGCGTCCAAAGAACTTGGTGGTCCTTGATGTAGTAGAAGACCTCGGCAATATTCAAATTGGTTCCCAACTTTAGCTCCTCGTACATCTGTTGTACCTCGGTATGAATAGAAAGTTGCCAGTATTTTATATTCCTTTACTCCTCCTGCGCTGACTCTCTTCTTGCTCGGTTCTACCGAGGTCCTTTGGTTACTCACCTTCTTTGCCATTTTTAGAGATATCTTCTACTTGGATGTACTCGTTCGCCATGACTATGAAAACAGCGTAAGATATGGGCTGCTTAAGTTGTAATGCCTTCCATAAACTAGTTTCTGGGTGAAGTGCTCCTATCACCGTGATGAGGCAGGCTTCGTCCCCCATGACTTCCCCCATTGACCTCTGCTCATTGAACCTTTTTAGAAAATCTCGTAAGCTTTCTGTCGAACCTTGGCGGATGTTAGCCAATTTGTGCTTTGGTTCCTTCGGTGCCCCAAGATACGAGTGTTGCATTAGGAATACCTCATTCAGCTCTCCCCAGCTTTTGATGGAGGCTGCCGGGACCGCCCTAAACCAGGCGTAAGCCTTGTTTTCCAGGGTTAGCGGAAACATCCGGCATAACGTGATCTCGTTTGCACCTTGCGCTCTCATCCACATTATATATTTTTCAATTTGAGAATATGGGTCGTAGTCATAATCAAAGATCAAGCTAGAGGGGAACTTGATTCCTTGTTGTCAAGGAGCATTGCTGATTTCTGCCGTGAAGGTGAAGGAGATACCGAGGATTGGAGGACCCTTCCTGTCCCGGATATCTTTCTTTCCAAGTCTGCGAAATGTTTGTTCACCTCTTCATTTATCAGGGCCTGTAGATCTCTAGTTGGAGCATTCGAAAATGCTTCCTTGTTCTCTGACCACAAGGGGTCTTGACTCTCATGTGAGTAGTGTATCGAGGACAAGCAAGATCTCTGACTCCTCGGCTTTCTGCACCTGTTATACCTCCTTTGAGAGACAGATGGGGTCCTGCATGGGACTTCGCTCTCCGCCGGCATTTCCCGAGTCATAGGTCTTTGGTTCTGAGATTGAGGTTGGTGAGATTCTACTCCTCTTGGCCTCTCCCTCGATGGATGGTTCTCAACCTCTTGATTTCTTCAGGGTCGTGGTTGCACTCGATCTTCATTTCCTGCTGGTACCCTCGGGGGTGGGGGATTCCTTCTATATGGATTTCCTCCATGCTGAGGTTGCCTTAGAGTTTCCATATCTGGGCGTCTAAGGTATTCACTGCACTCACCTTCTGCCGGGGTCTCATTCACACTCTCCCTTTCTTCAACAGTCCTCCTTCGTATGAAATTAATAGTTTCTATGGCATCTCCTCTGCTATGTTCTCGTTTAGTATCTTTCCTTCTTTCGAGGTCTTCCCGTAAATCGCCGTGACTTGCTCCTCGAGGGCCGCTAAAGCTCAACCTCTCCGGTTGGACCAGGGGAGCCTTGCGGTGTACTCATCAATCACCTTTCAAATTTTCTCGTTCATCTATTTTATTTTCAGGGGGTCGCTTAAATTTGGGATGAGAATTGACCTCGCTGGGGGTAGGCACCTCCATGACCAGTGCACTAACTTGGACATTATTTCCACTTCTCGTAATGTTTCGCTGGGCTCTGAAACATTCCACTCTATCTTTTTTTCCATGAGCTGTAAATCCTTCACGTCCCATCTTGATTTCAGATACAGAATAAAACCCAAAGATTTTTCTCACTGAATCAGATTAAGAATTTAAGAAGGTAAAGAACAGGAGTGGCTAATCGTAGCGTTCCCACAGACAGCGCCAGATGATGATGGCTGTTCTCGACCCGTTAATTGTTATTTATGAGATAAAAATATTTGGTAACAGAATCAAGAACGAACACAATCAAGCATAATTAAAACACAAACAACAGGATCAAGCCAATAAGAACTCAATTCCCACCAAAGAACTCAATCGACTTTTTATTACTCTCCTCTTGAACAATACTCATAGAATCCTCCCTCTCTCTACAAGTGCAATGTCTAGAATCAAGTATAGTTACCTGCATCTCTCCTGTGAGAGAGACTATTTATATCGTCTCCAAACCCTAAACTAAGGCCAATCGCCTTGTGCCATTTGGATGGAGACAAGCCATCTTTAATGAAGTTGTTGGTATGCTGACCAGTTGCAGGAGAAGTCTGGGCGCCGTTTGTTGCTTTTGCAGGGTGCCTCCGTCCTTTACTGGCCTCCCATTGGTTGTTAGAGCAGCATGTGCTAGTCAATGGTGTCTTCTAGTTAGGATTGCTGCCCAAGACACCTCTTCTTTCGGTTAGTGTTGTCCTCTAGCCTGCGGTACTTGTCAACTTTCATGATGGTGTCTATTCTTCACTGTCCCACTTTCGTTGCTCCCCCTTTGGTCTTTGGACATGCCGGCTTTCGGTGCGGTGGTGCTTATCCGAGCTCTCGGACAGGGGAAGGACGTTGCCGAGACTTCCTGTCGAGGGTGTTTCCTGGCTTCGGCCTTGTTTGGCAGGTTCCTCTTTGTTCTTTCCTCGATTGGGCCTTCGGGTTGTTGCGACCTCCTTGGACTGTCTCATTCCCTTTTCAGTTCTGTCTACCATTTGAGCCACCGAGGGGTTGGGCCTTTCTCTTCAAGTACAATAGAGGTTATTGGGCTTTTGGGCCTAACAAGCATGGAGATATAATACCATAACATTCCAAATTGAAATTTTTATTTCTCTTTTTGTTAGGTGGGACCAACACAAAATAATTAATTATTCCACATAAGACACACACAATATTAATACAACCATCCACTACACATTAAATAATACTCTCTTTGTTCGCCTAAATGAGTCTTATTTAAATTTTCATTGAGCGTCCGCCCCTAAGGGTCTCATTTCTGATTTCCTTTTTTACACACATATGATCCACATATCCCCATTAAAACAATTAAAATATGGGATTCACACACCCACTAATGCAACTACCCACTACACATTAAATAATAATACTCCTTAATCGACACGCTAAAAGCAAATGAGTCTCAATTAATTTCTTTGGACCAGACAGAGGGAGTATCTCACTATCTATAAAATATTATACTTATTAATTTACGTGCAAAAATAAATGTAAATATTAATGTGGGACGAAGAATGTATATACATATATACTATCTAATTTTATATATTTATATGTCCAAAAAATTAATACGTTTACTATATTTATTTAAACAAACTTATTCTTTTTATTATATCAATTAGCTTAATTTTTTTTGTAATTTTTTATATAAATATATTATGTACAATTTAAATTCAAATATTATTACTTTTCTTTTTTTATTTACTTATATTTAGTTTTTAAGTTTAAATCTTTATTTTTATATTTAATGTATTTATAATGAAAATACATATATTTATGATCTTTAATTTCACACTCATTTTTTTTGCTGAAAATATATCAACGTGAAATAAGAAAAGTCAAAAACAATTTATATAATAAATGAGGAAATGATTATTACCATATAAAAACAAAATAAATTAGGAAAACAACATGAATGGAGGAGAAATTGAGAAAAGAGAATGAAGAAATTGGTGATATGTTGATAAGAGATTTTAACTAAATTTTTGAGCAGGAAAACTTTGGAGTTTGGACCACACACCCACTGATGCAACTATCCACTAGATATTAAATAATAATATTTCTTAATCGACACACTAAAAGCAAATGAGTCTCAATTATTCTCTTTGGACCAGATAGAGGGAGTTTCTCACTATCTGTAAAATATTATACTTATTAATTTACGTGCTAAAAATAAATGTAAATATTAATGTGGGATGAAGAATGTATATATATACATATATACTATCTAATTTTATATATTTATATGTCCAAAAAATAAATAAGTTTAGTAACTATATTTATTTAATTAAATATAACACAAATTTATTCCTTTTATTATATCAATTAGCTTAATTCTTTTTGTAATTTTTTTATATAAATATATTATGTACAATTTAAATTCAAATATTATTACTTTTCTTTTTTATTTACTTATATTTAGTTTTTAAGTTTAAATCTTTATTTTTATATTTAATGTATTTATAATGACTACATATATTTATAATATTTAATTTCACACTCATTTTTTTTGTTGAAAATATATCAACGTGAAATAAGAAAAGCCAAAAATAATTTATATAATAAATGAAAAATGATTATTACCGTATAAAAACAAAATAAATTAGGAAAAAAGCACGAATGGGGGAGAAATTGAGAAGAGAGAATCAAGAAATTGATGAGAAATCGGTGATATGTAAGATTTTGACTAAATTTTTGAGCGGTAAAACTTTGGACCACACACCAGCTAATGCAATTATCCACTACACATTAAATAATAATACTCCTTAATCGACACGTTAAAATCAAATGAGTCTCATTAGTGTCTTTGGACCAGACATAGGGAGTATATCACTATCTATAAAATATTATACTTATTAATTTACGTGCAAAAAATAAACTTAAACATTGATGTGGGACGAAGAATGAATATATATATATATATATATATATATATATATATATATATATATATATATATACTATCTAATTTTATATATTTATATGTCCAAAAAAATAATACTTTTAATAACTATATTTATTTAATTTAAATATAATACAAATTTCCTCTTCTTATTATATCAATTAGCTTAATTTTTTTGTAATTTTTTATATAAATATATTATGTACAATTTAAATTCAAATATTATTACTTCTTCTTTTTTATTTACTTATATTTAGTTTTTAAGTTTAAATCTTTATTTTTATATTTAATGTATTTATAATGAATACATATATTCATGATCGTTAATTTCACACTCATTTTTTTTGTTGAAAATAAATCAACATGAAATAAGAAAAGCCAAAAAAAATTATATAATAAATGAGGAAATGATTTTTACCATATAAAAACAAAATAAATTAGAAAAACAGTATGAATGGAGGAGAAATTGAGAAGAGAGAATTGAAAAATTGATGAGAAATTGGTGATATGTTGATAAGAGATTTTGATTAAATTTTTTAGCGGGAAAACTTTAGTTGATCCTAGTGCTTTTATATATATATATTTCTCAAAAATAGAGATTAATTTATAGTTGGAGTAAAGTTCGTTTTTCATACTTTTATATTTTTGTTCATTTTATAATAAATTTAACAACCCCAAAATGGAAACACCACATTAATTTTATAATATTAAAATACATTTTAATTTTAAAATTATCACCATCACATTATTTACTCTTAAATTAAAGTTTTTTTGTCAATTACTAGTAGGTACAATTTATATATCTAAATTACTACTAGATACACAAAGTAAATCAAATTATTTATCAATACAAATTGAATGCATAAAATATTATTTTTATGTCTATTTTAATTGTATTCAAATATTAATTTAAATGTGTGATGTAGAAAGATAATGTGTCCCACTAATTTCTCCACAAAAATAGGTAGGGGATAATGCATATTATATTAATGTGTTGATTTGCATCAACGTCTGAAAACATCTGAATACATTGCATACAAATATTTTTGAATACATGATACATTGCCTACAACTAATTCTGAATACATTGCATACAACTATTTCTGAATACATTTATCTATTTTGGATTGTGATTATTAATGGTTAATTAGCCACTGTATTAAGAAAATACTCCAAGAACACGTCGCCTCGATAGCTCAGATTCGCCCTCTGATCACATTCACATTGTTTATCTATTTAGAAATATTTACGTTCAAATATATTTTTGTATATTTGTATTCAAATTTTATGTATTCAGAAATTTTATGTGTTAATATTTTTTTTAATATATTTGTATTCAGAAATTATATATTTTGTGTTATAAGTTTACTTAATTTGTTGATGTTCATAATTTATCTATTTAAAAATATTTATTTTTAATATATTTGTATTCAGAAATTATATATTTTGTATTAAGAAATTAACTTACACATAATCTGCGGATGTATGGAATAATGTAAATATGTATATGTATTTAGGGGTAATTGAGAGTTTTGTAGAATAATTTTGTTGTAGTTAGTAATAAAATATGTACTATGTATCTACTAGTAATATTATAGTATATATTGTATTAGATAGTAATAAATCAATTTTTTTAGTAAAGACGCCTAAATTGATTGATTGAGAATAAATCATGTCTAAATATAATTGGTATTTGGAGGTAATGAGCAAAAAATACATATGTAGAGAAAAAATGTGAAAAAAAAAGTAAAAAATAAAATGTGCAAAAAATAATAATTTGCAAAGCAAAATGTGAAAAAAATGTGCAAAACAAAATTTCAAAAAAAAATGTACAAAATAAAATTGTGCAAAAAAAATGTGCTAACGCATAAGGGTAATTATGGTATATTACATTATAATTATGTAATTGATAGTAATAATATTTTATGCTTGCACCTTAGAATAATAATGAATTATTTTATGTACGTAGTAGTAATCACCCCTTCATATTATTTAAATGTTGGATTAAATTTTACTACATGATATTTTAATTTAATAAATTATATTATATTATTAGAACTAATTTATGATTTAACGAATTATATATTTATTATTATTTTGCTGATCATAAAATCAATTTTAAGTTTTTTAAATTAATTTAAAATAAATTAAAATAATAATAATAATAAATAATTTTGTAGATAATTATATTTCAATTAAAGAATAAAAGAAATATACTTAAATCGATTTTAATTAATTACTATATATTAAAAGAAAGAGTAGTGTAATGGAATTTGATCGTCGCTATTTTCACCTATATTTTAGTGTCTTTCGTATGTATTTTCGTATTATTTTATTCGTATTTTATGTGTATCTTGGTTGTATTATGTGTTTTCATGGAAATGTGTGAATGAGCCTAAATATGTCGAAAACAGGTAAAAATAGAGTCGGGAGCTGAAACGAGCAAGAAACGGGTTGAGAAAGACCCAACTCGAGTTAGCATAACCCAACTCAAGTTGACAACTCGAGTCGAGTAGAGGTCCGAAAAGTGTCCAGAATCATGCAGTGACCCAACTCGAGTTGCAAGACCCAACTCGACTTGCAACTCGAGTCGAATTGGGGTGCCAAAAGTTGTCCAGAGAGCCAACTCGACTTGCATGTTGCAACACGAGTCATATTGGGGCATTATCCATGTCGAGTTGGAGGTCATGCTGAGCAGAGTAGCGTCCAAAATTCATATAGTGTGCTTACTCGAGTTGTAAGTCACAACACAACTTGACAACTCGAGTCGAGTAGGGTTCCGAAAGCATTTCAGTTTCAGAGTCTCGCAACACGACCGAATGGGTGAGTGCTCGAGTTGCTAACTCTAGTCGAGCTGGGTCAGCTCCAGTTATAGTACAAGCAACTCGACTTGAGTAGCTAACTCGAGTAAGGAAGGCCAAGTCGAGTAAGGTCATTTTGGGCCAAAAATCCGGGTTTTCACCTTCCAGTGCATGAAGAATGTGTTTTAAAGTCCAGTTGACACAAAATTCGAGGCCCAAATTGAGAAAGAGTATAAATACTTCATGATTCAACATTCAAAAAGGTGATGGATTGGGTCTTCACTTGGACACATAGATCATACACAATTCCTTTCATTTTACACCACCATCTCTATCCATTTTATCATTCATTCCATCTATCATCATTCCACCAATAAATCCACCATCCAAGTGAGGAGAAAGATCAAGGAAGAAAGGAGGATTGCATATTGAAGGATAGTTTCAAGCCAATCACCAAAATATGGTAGAAATTACCTTTGATTTGCATTTTCTTAATTTGTATTGCTACAATGGATGTTGTTAAACATTGTTTTGATGTTTTGATGATGTTTGTGGTTGGCTAGATCTCTTGTGAGGCTAGCCACTTGATGGATTAAGGATCTATGGATTTATTGAATTTGTAATGATTAAATTGATATGATCTTTGGAATTTCTTACATGATCTATGATTTACTTAATTTGTATTATCATGTGTGTGGTTGAATTCTATAGTTATAGTATTAGGAGGGCCAATCCAATATTGTGATTAGGATTTTGATTGAATCATGTTATAATATGAATTTTGTATGTTAGTATGTGAAGTATGTGGCAGCATTTTCATATGCTTAGAACATTCATGTGAGAACACTTAATTGGTTTATCATATTTGGTTGATTAATTGAGTGAGGAGACCAATCTTGTTATCATAGTACCTTAAAGGAATTGAGAGAAATATTCAATCTTTTGTGCTTAAAACTTGTAATGAGTTTAGGACCTAATTACCTTGGCCTAGGGATTAGGGTATATATGTGATTGCTTCTATTCCAATGATCATTAATATTTGCCATTTGAATTCAACAAGCCATATTGTGTCCTTGATCTTAAATGTGGTTAGCTTTACTCTTCTTGAGATTGTCCTACATCCATTTCATTTTGATTGTGTTTATTTGATACTTTATTTGATCATCTTAGTTGTTAATTGCTTTAATTTGGGGCTTGCTTAGTTAATTGGTAGTTTAATTGCTCTTTTTAATTTTTAAAACTCAAAATCCGATCACTTCTATAAAGTATGATTGAAAACAAACACGGATACACTCTTGATTTAAATCTCCCTTTGTTCAATATTTAAACTTGATCACTCACTATAAACGATAAGGTTCGTTACCTTAATTAATTTATAAGCTAAATTGAGTCAAAGTTCATGGCGTCGTTGGACGGGAGAGATTAAATCTTGGGAGTAACGAGTTTGAGTTTAATTAGCTTTACTAGGAGTATTTTTACTTGCTTTCTTTTTATTTGCTTTTATTGTGTTTGTCTTGGGATCTAACTTGGTGAATCTTGTAGGTGTATGGACACTCATTCATGGTCTCAATCTATCGAGCCTTTCGATTTTGAGTTAGAGGCTACACTAAAAAGAAGAAGGAGAGAGTTGTTACATCCAACGGAGGAAGAGATGGATCACAGATTGGAAGAAGTTAATGGCAATGGGGTTGATGAAGAGGGGAATGGACAAAATTTCCAGCATGGTGTGAAAAATGCACATGGGGCTCAAGTGAATCCGGAGCTTATGCAACAAGCAAATTTCCACCAAGTGCACTTGCACAATCAACAATTGCAAGCCATTATACAATAATTGTTAGCATAACAAGAGGCAAGAAATAATCCACAAGCTCCTCCGGTAGTGCAACAACCTCAAGTTCAGGGACATAATGGAGTCGGCATGAATATTAGAGATCACTTCCTACCTCAAGTGGGAAATTATGCTATGTGGCCGCCATTGAATGTCAATAATTTTGAGATCAAAATGGGGTTGATTAATATGGTGCAAGCAAATCAGTTTGGGGGTGGTTCAATGGAAGACTCGAATGCTCACTTAGCTCAGTTCACAGAGTTAGCTAACACCATCAAGATCAACAGAGTGAGTGAAGATGTTATCAAGATGAAGTTCTTTTCCTTCTCATTAAGGGATCGATCTAAGGCTTGGTACAATACTATACCTTTGGGATCTTGCACTACATAGAGAAAGTTAGCTCTGAGGTTCTTGAACAAGTTCTTTCCACCATCGAAGATGCTGCATTTGAAGAGTTTAATCATTCAGTTCAAGCAATTGCCTCTTGAAATCTTTAGTGAGGCATAGGACCGCTTTAAGGAGATGCTTCGGATGTGTCCACAACACGGTTTTCCCCTCGATCAACAAGTAAGATTCTTCTATGCGGGATTGAATGGAGGTTCTAGGATACTTATTGATGCTTTATCAGAAGGATCGGTATTTGGGCAAACACCGGAGAGGGCAGTCGTTACTAGTGAAGAAATTGCTTTGAACTCATGATGGTGGCCTTTGGTTCATTCGTCAGGGATGTATGAAATGGAAAGGACAGCAAAGATGGAGGAAGTGTGCATGAAACAAGTGGAAGCACCGAAAGAAAATGTCACTGAAAAGGCTATCTCGGAGATACTCAAGAGGATGAATGCTAATTTGCAAGTGCCTCTAAACTCTATGCCTATGCCCATCATGAGTCAACCATTTCCTAGTTCGAATGTTCAATTGCCTACATCTCAAATGCCTCTCCAAGGTATCACCTCCAACATAGGTTTTCAAGAATCTTGGGGACAACCTGAGATGTCACTCGAGGAAGTTACCTTCATGCAAGGAAGGAACTTCCAAGGGAATTATGGAGGAAATTTTGGACACCAAGGTGGAGGATACCCACCTAGGCAAGGTGGATTTGGTCAAGGAAATTTCGGTGGTAACTTTCAACAACCTAAGAGGTTTGAAAACTTGTCATATGGAAATCAAGGTAATGCCCTCACACTTCCACCGGGGATCAATCTAGAGGCTAAAGCTCAAGATAGTGAAGGGAAGCCTACGGTGGAGGATCAAATGAGTAAGATATTTGAACTTATGAAGTATGAGCGAGATGAGAGGAAATTGGAAAAAGAAGAAAGAAGGTAAGAGAAGGAAGTGAATGATTGAAGATTTAAGGCATTAGAGATGCAAATGAGCCAAATGGAAAGTGAAAATGGAGATATTCATCAACATGGGAAGTTTTCGTCTACTACTATCACTAATCCAAAGGTGCAAACCAAAGCCATCGAACTTCGAAGTGGAACAAGATATGATGGACCCTCGATGCCTAAGGAAGTGGAAGAAGTAGTATGTGATCAAGAGCCCATGGTAGTTGAGGGTGAAGAAGGGAAAGAGAAAGGAGTTGAGTTAGATAAGAATGATGAAGTGATCCCTACACTTGATGAAGAGAAAGTGAAATCCTCGAAGAAGTGGAAAAAATGTAAAGAAGCAAAAAGGAAAGAGAGAGAGGAAGACTTCGAAAGGGATGAATGGGGGATTCCTAAATTGCCCATACCAATCCCATTTCCACAAAGATGCGTGAAGAAGGGCTAAGATAAAAATTTTGCAAAGTTAGTGGAAATGCTAATGAAGATCCATATCAATATCCCTTTTGTGGATGCTCTTCTACAAATACCCAACTATGCAAAATTTTTTAAGGATATTATAGCAAAGAAAAGGAGCTTAGGTGAGCATGAAACGGTGAATCTCACGGAGGAGTGTAGTGCCATATTACAAAAGAAGCTCCCACCTAAGTTGAAAGATCCGGGTAGTTTTACTATTTCGTATCAGATGGGGAAACATGAGAGCTACAAGGCTTTATGTGACTTGGGTGCTATCATCAACTTGATGCCTTTGTCGATTTTTAAGAAATTGGACATTGGAGAAGTCAAGCCTACATCAGTCACTCTTCAATTAGCCGATAGGTCTATGACATATCCAAAGAAAATTGTGGAGAATGTCTTGGTAAAGGTTGGTAAATTTGTATTTCCCATTGATTTTGTGGTGTTAGACATGGACGAAGATGCAAATGTTCCATTAATTCTTGGACGTCCATTTTTAGCCATGGGAAAGGCTTTGATTGATGTGGAGAAGGGGGAGTTGACCCTTAGAGTTAATGAAGAAGAAGTGTTGTTTTCATTAAAAGAAGCTATGAGATATCAGAGGGGGAACACTGAGTGTAGACGAGTAGAAGCGATAGAGGTTCACACTATGTGAACAAATTGATGGAGGGACTCTTGAAGAAATATGGAGTAAAATACCGGATAGCCACTCCTTATCAAGTCTAAGTGGATGGGTCCATTTGAAGTGTTGGAGGTCATCGGAGGACATACATTGAAACTCAAAGGACCCCATGATGAGTATGTTGTTAATGGGCATCGAGTTAAGCATTACCTATCTTCTTTTCAAAAGGAGATAGTGTATATAGACACCCTTTCTTCTTAAACTCATCATGAAAATATCGTCTGGCTTGAAGACATTAAACTTAGCATTAGATGGGAGGCAACACATCACTATCTTTATTGTTTTATTTAGTGCTTTCAATAAGGATTGTGGATTTGATATTGTTTTCTATTTTGGCCTTGTAGGTGGATTGTGCTTATGAGAAAATGCACATTGAAAAAAGAGAAGTGCTTCATGAATTTAAATAAGAATGTCGCACCACTTGTTGCAAACTTAATTCTCGACTCTTGTCTCGAGTTAAGTTTGGGGGGTGCTAGTGCATGGTGGACGTACCTTGAGAGGTGTAATGCATATGCTTCTCTACAAGAAGATCATTGATATAAACTACAAGGGTAAGTCCCACCACTTTTTGCAAACTTAATTCTCAACTCTTATTTCGATTTAATTTTGGGGGGAGAGTGTGGTGTGACTCACCCCTTGAGTATGATTCTTATAAAATTGGGTCAATTCTAAAAAATTTCTCTTGAGTTTGGGATTGATTTTGGTACGATTGGTTGTGTTGAAGTGCATGATAGTCCTTATTTTATTGCAATTGTTGAGCTAATATTTTTTTATGAGTTGTTGATCATAAATGAAGTGTAGTAGAGGCATGAATTGAGCCCGGAGATTAAGTTGCCAACCATATCTTTCTAAGGGAGTTCACTCTACATCTCATCACTTCTATTTGTTTGACATGAATTAATATTGATTTGACTTGTTTTGGATTAGCATGCTACTTCATGTGTTATGTTTGTGGGAGGTTTACTTTCGTAATCTAGGATTTTATTTTTCAATTAAGGATGGGATGTTTGTGAGCTTATTTGATTATGGATGCTATGAATGTGTGCTTAATTATCTTATGGTGGTGATTTTTGTTTTGCATGTTATGTGTTTTTGTGTTTTTCTTGTTTGGTGTGTCTTTCTTGTATGTTTTGTGTGTATTTTTATTTTTGTCTTGGGATGTTTGGTGGTTTGTTTTGGGATGTCTTGAGTCATTTTTGGATGTGAGTAATGACATGTTGTTGTGATAAGTGATGGCAAATTATGATTAAGAGTCCCCACACTTTCGAATTGTAATATGTTTTATTTAACTTGTTCAATTTTGAAATGAATGTGGTGTAATAAGTCCTTAAGGTCCGAGCATAAGCTTGTGAGCGTTTGAGCCTCAACCGTGCATACATGGTATTTCTTCATGAGTGGATCGGTTGTGTTTGATAAGCTAGAACTTGCTCAAGGACTATAGGAACGAGCCCGATTAGTAGAGATTAGTGATATGATCTAAGGTCATCCTTGTTATTTATAGTTATTGCCAATTATTTCCATACCATGAACATTATCTCTAGTCAACTACTTTGAGCCTATAAGCCTATTTCTTGTGAATTTAGCACATTACAAGCCATGATTACCCACTTAAGCTTTACATATATACCTTTTGTGTGAGTAATTAAGGAGCTGGTAGCTAGAAAGGATTGATTGAATAACAAAAGAAGAAAAAAATGGTAAACAAGCAAGAAAAATGATGAAAAGAGAAAAAACAAGAATGTACATGCAACCTTTAAACAAGAGGAAGGAGCAAAGCAACAAAAAGATGTTCAAGAAATCAAAAGTCTAAAGAAGAAAGCATGCATAATGAGAAGCTCAATACAAAGATGATTAGTCACTATTATCCATATTCTTCTTACCCTACCAAAGAGTCTATCATTACATTCTTAATGAAAGACCTTTTTGATCATCAATTGAAACTTTGGAGTTTTGTAAATGTAGTCCATGAGCAAGCTTATAGCGAGTTGAGCCTATCGATTAATGAGTGTTGTTTTACCTAAATCAAAGAGTTTTGAGTGAAATTGATATCTGTTGTGAGGCTTAGACTAAAAAAGGGCTATATTACACTTTATCATCTTTTGATTGAACTTGTTAATTCCTCATGTCATGAATCTAATGTTGTAGGATGACTTAGCATAGTTTGTAGTTATTATTGCTATCGATGTGGTATTGTTTATATTCGTTAGGCCTTTTCCTAGGTGAAAATTTCTTCTCTTGGTTTATCATTTACATTGCTCAGGGACGAGCAATACTTTAAGTTTGGGGGTTGATCGTCACTATTTTCTCCTACATTTTAGTGTCTTTTGTATGTGTTTTTGTATTATTTTATTCGTATTTTATGTATATCTTGGTTGTGTTATGTTTTTCATGGAAATTTGTGTGAATGAGCCTAAATATGTTGAAAACAGATGAAAAATAGAGTCGGGAGCTGAAACGAGCAAGAAACGGGCTGAGGAAGACCCAACTCGAGTTAGTATAACCCAACTCGAGTCAAGTAGAGGTCTGAAAAGTGTCCAGAATCATGCAATGACCCAACTTTAGTTGTAAAACCCAACTCGACTTGCAACTTGAGTCGAGTTGGAGTGCCAAAAGTTGTCCAGAGAGCCAACTCGACTTGCATGTTGCAACACGAGTCATGTTGGGGCATTATCCAGGTCGAGTTAGAGGTCGTGCAGAGTAGAGTAGCATCCAAAATTCATACAGTGTGCTTACTCGAGTTGCAAGTCGCAACACAACTTGACAACTCGAATCGAGTAGAGTTCTGAAAGTATTTCAGTTTCAGAGTCTCGCAACACGACTGAATAGGCGAGTGCTCGAGTTGCTAACTCTAGTCAGCTGGGTCAGCTAGAGTTACAGTACAAGCAACTTGACTCGAGTAGCTAACTCGAGTAAGGAAGTCCAAGTCGAGTAAGGACATTTTGGGCTAAAAATCCGGGTTTTCACCATCCAGTGCGTGGAGAATATGTTTTAAAGCCCAGTTGACAAAAAATTCGAGGCCCAAGTTGGGAAAGGGTATAAATACTCTCATGATTCAACATTCAAAAGGGGATGGATTAGGTCTTCACTTGGACACATAGATCACACACAATTCCTTTCATTTTACATCACCATCTCCATCCATTTCATCATCCATTCCATCTATCATCATTCCACCATCAAATCCATCATCCAAGTGAGGAGAAATATCAAGGATGAAAGGAGGATTGTATATTGAAGGATAGTTTTAAGCCAATCACCAAAATAGGGGAGAAATTACATTTGATTTGCATTTTCTTATTTGTATTGCTACAGTGGATGTTGTTAAACATTGTTTTGATGTTTTGATGATGTTCGTGGTTGGCTAGACCTCTTGTGAGGCTAGCCACTTAATGGATTAAGGATCTATGGATTCGTTGAATTTGTAATGGTTTAATTGATGTGATCTTTGGAATTTCTTACATGATCTATGATTTACTTAATTTGTATTATGATGTGTGTGGTTGAATTCTCTAGTTATAGTATTAGGAGGTCCAATCCAATATTGTGATTAGAGTTTTGATTGAATCATGTTATAATATGAATTTTGTATGTTAGTATGTGAAGTATGTGGTAGCATTTTCATATGCGTAGAACATTCATGTGAGAACACTTAATTGGTTTATCATATTTGGTTGATTAATTGAGTGAGGAAACCAATCTTGTTATCATAGTATCTTAAGGGAATTGAGAGTGAGATTCAATCTTTTGTGCTTAAAACTTATAATGAGTTTAAAACCTAATTACCTTTGCCTAGGGATTAGGGGTGTATATGTGATTCTATTCCAATGATCATTGATATTTGCCATTTGAATTCAACAAGTCATGTTGTGTCCTTGATCTTGAATGTGGATAGTCTTGCTCTTTTTGAGATTGTCCTACATCCATTTCATTTTAATTGTGTTTATTTGATACTTTGTTTATCATCTTAGTTGTTAATTGCTTTAATTTGGGACTTGATTAGATAATTGGTAGGTTAATTGCTCTTTTTAATTTTCAAAACTCAAAATCCGATCACTTCTATAAAGTATGATTGAAAACAAACACGAATACACTCTTGATTTAAATCTCCCTTGTTCGATATTTAAACTTGTTCATTCACTACAAACGATAAGGTTCGCTTACCTTAATCAATTTATAACCTAAATTGAGTCAAAGTTCAGAATTATATATATATATATATATATATATATATATATATATATATATATATATGACACAAATGGATAGTGTGAGATTTATTGCACCACATGTGGCACAATCCTGTAGCTAACTCTTGTTTAACGTGAAGAAAAAACGTACTGCTGGAGCAAAAAAACTTGCGCTAAAGTAGTGATCTAGTACATTACTGGAGATGCTCTTAGTGCACATGAATGTTTACTATTGACATTATTGCATAACTTTAGAACAATGTTGAAAAGATATCAAATATACAATTTTTATGTAGCATAAATTTCCGTGCATATATCTGTTGTAGCATAAATTTTGGTGAGAGATTTAAGGAGTTGTAGCATAATTTTGATGTGAGATTTAAGGAAAAAATTTAGGGATATTTTTAACATTCTTTATGCAAAAAGATGGAGTCACCAACCCCAAGCGCCCTTGCACACCGGCCGGACAACATGTGAAGGAGGTTAATTATGGTAGCTTAACAGACCAACAAGGGTAATATCTTTAACCCACCACACAAGGAGTCCCCTTAGTTAAGAAGTTGCTCCCACGCTGCGGGTGAGATTTGATCCTTAGTCATTTAACATTCTTGTTAATTGATATTGTGCACATTAATGTTAATAAGAGTAATTTGGGAATTGGAATATTTTATTTATAGTTATACATAATTTTTTTAGAAAATATTAATATTGAAATATATTTTGTACCTGCTAATTAGCAACTCTTTAAAGAAATCATCCATTAATAAATATAATACACATTTACTCATGCCTTAGTTTTGAGGAATCAAAATTAATGTAGCATTATGATGGCTATCAACAAAAAATTTGTTTGATTCATTTCCAATTTTATAACTTCATACCTATCAATCAAATATACCCTAAATAAACGGCTAGATTGGTATGACTGAATGAAATAACAGTGGAATGAAATGAACTCATGAATGGAATGGTAATGAGAATGGAATGATTAAAAATTATTTTTTATCATGATTGATATTATACAAGAATAACTCAAGTAATTGAATTTGCATTCATTAATTAATTTCACTCTTATTAATAGTATTTTTATATTATTACATTTCAAATTTTAGTGAAGATTTTATATATTTTAATAATTAAAGAAAAATATTAAATTAAAAATAAAATAAAATATTAATATTTTTCAAATATAAATAAAATTTAAAATACAAATAAAAATTTATATATATTAAAAAATATTAGACTTTGTATAAAAATTATATTTATATTTATATTACATGTATATATTCAATTTAATTAATAATATAAATTTTTTATATATAATTTACTAATTTTTAAAATATTAAAATAATTATATACATCTATATTTAAAATTTTTAAGAATTAAATTAAATTTTATATTTTTTACTAAGTTGAGTATATAAAAATATTTTATTTTTTTATTTAGATTTTAAATGATTTAATATTTTATTTTTATTAAATAATTTAATACAAATATTTTTAATTAATATAACATATTAAGTAGAAAAATAATAACATATTTATAATTTTTATAATTATATAAATAGATGTTGTATAAATTAAAAAATATATTTAGAATATATATATATATATATATATATATATATACATATATATATATACAATATATAAATATGGGATGGGGTGGGGTGGGGTGGGGTGGGGTGGTGGGAATAGGGAATGAAATGGGCAATACCATGGGGAGTGAGAGGAATGTCCATTCCCATGTATAAAGTTATACACATTTCTTTGGAATCAGTTATTCATAAAAATATACCAATCGCAGGAATGAGAATGAAATTAGGAATTGCAATTCCATTCCCACTCCATTCCATCATACCAATTATGCCCTAAATAAATAATCTTGGGCTACTGTCCTATCATCTAATTTTTCATTTCTTCAACAACTTTAATCTCCAAAGTTGTGATGTGATCCTCTGAAGGAACGATATTGATCCATCGCATCATCTAATTTTTCATTTTCTTCAATAACTTTAATCTCCAAAATTGTGTTGTGATCCTTTGAAGAAACGAGATTGATCCATCACAGGGCATGCAGTTTGGCTGTGAGGTGATATCGTAGAACCTCTTGAATTCCCAATAAATTTCCAATAAAAAAAAGGTATTGTTACTCTTTTAAATTGTTTAATGTTAAGTTTAAAACTGTTTAAGTAATGCACGGAGGTATGTTGAACCTAACATGATCGTAATGGGCTATGTCAATTTTGAGGTAGAAGAAAGTATTGAAAACCCGAGTTAAAATGAGTGTATAAATAAACATATATCATCTTTTCTAAAAGTAAAAAATACGGTATTAATATCTCAAAAATGTCAATTAGGTAGAACTAAAAAGAAAGTTGTTCAACGTCAATAAAGTTATTTCATTAAAAATTTTGATTATTCTTGCACACCCTGCACAATAGACCAACCCGAAGAGAAACAAAATAAATTAGTTGAATTAAAACATCAATAGTCAAAAATCATCACAACATTGTTTCACTACCCCCCCTCCCCAAATTATAAGAAACTAGTATACATGTGTAGAGAGAACTGAAAAAATCCAATGACCAACTCTTGATATTGATCATTTGTCCATCTTTGTGCGTTTCAAGATTCCTTTTCGCTTTTCAAAGTACAGTAACACCAACAAGTGTGAGTTAATAGAACGTGTGAGGTTTGGAGAGAATATTTTAGCTCTATAAGAGCATCTTCAGCTGTGCGTTAAAGCACTACTTTGACGCTAAATCAGCTGTCCAGCAATGCGCTAATACACCATGCTAATTTAGATATTCAACAGTGTTGCGCCACATGTGGCGCATAAAATCATGCGCTATCCTTTACGCTAACTGTTATCTCATTTTCTTTTTTTTATTACATATATTTATCCACTATTTTTAAATATTATAAAATTAATATAATTCTAATTATTTAAATTTTATATTAATGATTATTATTATTATTTTAGTTTGTTTAAAATTTTATATTACATAAATATTTATTTTAATTTTAATTGATTTATACTAATTTATTTATCTTAATAAAAACATTACCTACAATACTTAAAAGATAAATTATAAAATACTTAAAATCATAAAAGCACATTAAATTACATGAAAGATTAAAATTCTAAAACATAGATATATATTACTTCTAATAATCACCAAAATTACTTTCTGATCCTCCAAGATCTTGAAAAAATCCACCAAACATGTTAAAAGCACTTGCTTGTGGTTGAACTTGTTCATTTTTTCTTGCAAGATTTTTTCTTGTACTTTTCGAAAGTATTCACGTCGATGGGGATCTGCAATTGTTTCCAAATCTATCAGTAAAATTCTATTTTCCTCTACCAATTTAGTTGCTTCTGCTAGTTGTCTCTGGATTCAGCCATTTATTTTTGTGATTCAATTCTTTCCCTTCGCAACTCGATATCATGATCCCTTCGAGAAACCGAGGCCATCATTAACTCTTGAAGTTTGACATTGTCTTGTTGAATTGACTTGAGATATTCATACATATTTTCATTTTTCTTTCTTTTCATTTTAGTCTCTTTACGCCGTCGGGTCTTCGTGAAGAAGAAGAACCACCACTGCACTTAATCATATAAATTAATAGAAAATGAAGATAATTCGGAATTTGATGGAATCAGAGTTTCTTGTTCATCAGCCGAGTATTGCACGGGCTTTCATGGATTATCATCAGAATATGATTTCAAATTTTTTGTGATAAACCACACATGGAAAAACAGGAATGGCTCTTTACATTCTTGTGCATATAATGTTAACTCCATGATACACAAAAATATGTTATAAAAAGAAAAGATCATAAGGAAAAAAATACACAAGTTTCTTACTCTATCGCATAATTTATTATCATAATTTTCGGATATTTAATATATTACTATATATTTTATATTTCATATAATTTTCATATGATTTCATCGTCTAAGTTTAAATATATTAAATTATTATCAGTGCATATGAGAAACTTCAACTTTTACTATAATCACTTTAAAAATCCAAAACATATAGTTGTACGTCTTATTATATTATTAAATTTGGATATGTTCTTTCAATTATAAAAGATTACATGTATATTAAATTTCGGACTGATCTTATTTTTATTTTATCAATCATAGATTATTTATACATTGGTAATTAATAAAATCATTCATTTTAAATTATGTTAATTTCTTTTATTTTAAATATTGAAGTATCACTTCCACTATATTCTAAATATTCAAACCTATTATATTATTCATTCATATTTTATGTTTACATATTAATATGAGATAAGTATAGTTTTATGATAGATGAATGTTATTACAAGACACAGATTATCATTCACATTCAGGTGGGAAAATCTAAATTTTGTCTATCTTATGTGCTTATATGTTACGCTGATAAGTTACCGCTTGCATCACAATCATAGAGTATTACTCGTAATACTGTCCACGAATATAGAGTATTCATAATACTATTCATAGATATGTAGCCAGGGACCGTGATATGGGTTCGGGACTGATAAAAAGGTCCTTGGGAATACTTGGATTGTAAAAGGCCCTTGGAAGGCTCGTCGTGCTAGTACATTATTTAAGTCATGACACTTTCAGGTGTCGGGATTTTAAAGAAACCCTCGAGTAACGTCCGCCGTACTTCATGATTGATCATTCACAGACATGTTCACAAATAAGATTTACCTGTTGTTCGTGATTTATTGATGTTTATATGTGAGTTATATATTGTAAACAAATATTTTCGCACTGAGCTGTGGTTTGCTTATTCCATCATTTAAACATTTTACAGATTAAAGGAGATGGAGTACGGAGAGAGGCGATGTGTGATAAAATAATTCATTTGTATTTATTTAGGTTTATCATTCCATTCTTTACATTCATTAACATGTTTACTGTGATGAACTGTTTTATGATTATTCAATAGTCATAGCTTTATATTTATTTATATCTCATGAGAAGTAATTTAATTTAATGGAAATCTTTTCATTGTTTATTTTTACTTGAAATAAAGTGTTTGATATTTAATTGCATGATTATTTTATTTCTCAAATAAAGTCCTCATTTTAATTACGCTAGGAAATATGATTCATTTTTAATTATAGTTATTTTAATTTAATTCTGCTACAAACAATGTTATATTTCAGTAAAATTTGTCAGTTTCTTTTGATTAAATTTTATTAGATCTAAAACTTTCTCTTAAAAGGTTATTTATACTTTTATGATAAATTAGGTTCTTACTATATGAAAATATATAGTAATATATAACATATCTGAAAATTATGATTTTTAAGGATTAGTGATTTTCATATTTTAAAAGATTAAGATAAGTTATTCTTGAAACAATTTAAGCAATAATGAAATATTTATAATAAATATTATATAATACCTATGAGTGTGAAAATAATATAATAAACTTAAAATATTGAAATATATGATATATATGAAAATCAGAATATTTAATTTCCTTAAAATATTTATTTTATAATTTCAAATTAGAAAGAAGAAGTTGGAATGAATCATATATTGCTGTGATATAAAATCATACATATTCTTAAAATTAATGCAAATATTATGAAGAACTTAAAACTCCTTATTGTACGACATATAATAAAATTATAATAATTTAAGGTCATTAAAAATGGTTTAGAGATATTAAAAATGAAAACAGAATACATAATAGTTCATGTACAAAAATCAGTATAAATCTAATTTAAAATCATTTAATCATTTATTCAATAGGATATTTATACTGTGCATCTTAAAACTTTCAATATAAAACATATAAAAATATAATACTATTTGAAGATCTCTAAATATTTTATTTATAATTTCAAATAAGTAGTAATTTCATGATCTAAACCAAATATACTAATATTATAAAATTCGTATTAAATACTACAGTATTTTAAATGACATGAAATTATCTTAGATTACCAAAATACTATAAAGTATAACATATACAAAAATAATGATTTTTAGAGCTCTTTAAATATGCTTTTATAATTTTTAAATAGAAAACATAATATATTAGACAGCATGATCAGAAACATTGAAAAATTAATATAAAATAATGTAATCATCCTTTAGACATGAAATTTTTACATAACATCAAAAACTTCATGATTCATAACATATCCAAAATCTAGATCGTTTGAAAAGGTATAATTATATAATTTAAATTTTCTAATCAGGTATCTATAAATTTCCAAATTTTGCAGATAGAAGTATAAAATTCGTATAAAATAAAATGCAACTTCAAAAATTATAAATTTTAGATATGAGTTTGAAACTAAATATTAAACAATATATTAAAATTTTGTAGCTATTGGAAATAAATAGATATAACTTTGAAATTTTAGAAATGGATTACCTTGAATGTGTAAATATGGATGAAATTTGAAAATCTCATTTCCATGGATGTTTGATGATTGAAATGTCTGGGGTTTGTGTGTGTTGCGTGTGCATTTTTCATAGGAGAGAAATTGAAGATAAGTATATTTATGCTCTTTCTTTCTCAAACTCTAACTGTTACGGCGATGGAGATAAATGAATTTTAAAAAGAATAGACATATCCCTTTCTTTTATTTAAAATATAAACATAAACAAATTGGGTTTGAAATTTTCGGGCTTTGGCTTGGGCTCATTTTTTTAAAAATTTATTATCATGAAGTGAAAAAGATTAAAGTTAAACTCTTTTAGAATAACCAAAAGTTTAATTGGTTTTAAATAAAAAAATTTATCATGATTTAAAAATACATAAAAATTTTGGGATATTACATTTTCTCCTACTTAAAAATAATTTCGTCCTCGAAATTCGGAATACTATAAATTATAAGTGAAGAGTATATGTATGAACGAATTTATGGACTTTTGTATATAAATATTTTACCTTTGTAAATATTTCAATAACTTAACTTTGTTTTAACGAGGAGAACAAAATAAATCTACACCTTTTATATATATATAATAAAATTCATTGTTTTTATTTTGCTCTGCATGTAATCAAACTTGATGATTTTGAAATAATACATGAAATATAATGAATATATAATACTTGAAGTATTATGAAATATTTATATTGGAGGTTACAAATCTTGAAGATAAAATAATTGAGCTCAAAGGTAATGGAATTATTTAACATTTTAAAAAAAGGAGTTGTCTTTCGATTTGATCCACACATCCTTTCAATTTTGTAGAAGTATTTTTGTTTTTTTGCACATGACATTGGATTGATCGTTGATTGCGATCCGGCATTATCATAATTGGTTTATTGTTGTTATACTCTTTCGTAACATGTTCCCAAAATTTGAATTTGCTTTGACGGTTACCAATTTCAAGATCTTCAGATATTTCTATCCAGCATCTGATGAGATGTTCGTCCTCATCATCGGTGTAATTAGATTTTCTATTCTTGGGCATTGTAGAGGGATGTAGTAGGAAAATTTGTGTGTGTGTGTGTGTGTTTTATTGAGATTGGATATCAGTTATGAAAACTTTATTTTCTATCATCGTATTTATTGATGAATCACACTAGATGTTGAATGGTTGAGAGTAGATGCATGTGACTGGTAGTTGAATGTGACTTTGAATGGTAGATTCAAATGACTGGCGGTTGTAATTAAGTTTGAATGGAAGATGTATGTGACTGATGATTGGTTGCATGTGACTTTGAATGGTGGATGCAGATGATTGGTGGTTACATGTGACTTTTAATGGAGGATGCATCTGACTGGTGGTTGTTTTTGACTTTGAATGGAGGATGCATGTGACTGGCGATTGGTTGCATGTGACTTTGACTGGTTGGATGCATATGATAATTGAGTGGTTGATTGGTAGTTGACAGTAATTGAATGGAGGATGCATGTAACATTGTGGTTAATTGGTAGTTGATAGTATGTGTGTAAAATGATGTGTATCAATATTATTTCCTCACATCAATTCTTCATTGCCTTCTAATTTCATTTCATTTTCCTGTTTAAAATTCAATTACTCTTAAAAAAATCCAATCATGAATTCCAATCATACTTCCCCACAAGACTCATCCAAAGATGAGTATGAACAACTGATGGCAAGTTATGATGCTGAACAAATGTTGATAGCTCAACAAATCTACAATAATAATCTTGCAATAGCATACTTGCTTAACCAATCTAGCGAAAGCACCCATGAAGCTCAGTTCCTGGTCGTAGAACAATCCATCGTAATCGAGAAGAGGTAGCCCAAAGTCTATTCAATGATTATTTTGCTGAAAATCCAAAATTTAATGAAATAATAATTTGTAGGCGTTTTAGAATGTCTCGATCCTTATTTATTCGTATTGTTGATGCAGTAAAAGATTATGATAATTACTTTGTGCAGCGAACTAATGCAGCTGGAACATTTGGATTATCTACACTTCAAAGGCTACTACTGCATTTCGTATATTGGCATATGCTTTACCTACCGATGCCACTGATGAATACATCAATATTGGAGTGTACTGTAATTGAATGTGTGAAGAGATTTTATCGTGATACTATGAAAATATTTGGAGACCACTATTTAAGATCGCCTAATGCCAATGATATTGCTCGACTATTGTACATTGGAAAACAACGTGGTTTTCCAAGAATGTTAGGTAGTCTAGATTGTATGCATTGAAAATGGAAAAATTGTCCAACAAGTTGGGTTGGACAATATTCAATGCATAGTGGGTCTCCAACTATTATTCTTGAAGCCATAGCTGATTATGATCTTCGGATATGGCATGAATATTTTGGTATGCCCGGGTCTAATAATGATATTAATGTGTTGGAGAGGTCCCCTTTCTTTGCTAATCTTGTTTGAGTGATTGCTCATCATGCACATTATGTCATCCAAGGAAAAGAGTACAACATGGGGTATTATTTAGCTGATAGTATTTACCCTAAATGGTCAACTATTGTGCAAACTATTCGAGACCCACACTCTGCAAAAAAGAGGTATTTTGCAATGAAACAAGAAGCATGTAGGAAGGACGTAGAACGTGCTTTTGGTGTTCTTCAAAGTCGATTTGAGATTGTGACAAATCTAGCTCATTTTTGGAGTAAAGAAGATTTACATTTTATAATGAATGCATGCATTATTATGCATAACATGATAATTGATGATGAACAGAATCTTAGTAGCCCAATTGAATTTATAATGGAGGCACCAAATCCAAATATAGAGACCGTGGGTAACGAAAACTTTAATTTCAATGCATTTCTTAATCGGTATAGACAAATTAAAGATTGATACCACGCACTTTGTAATGCATTGATCGACCATTTGTTGGAGGAATATTCTAATTTAGAAAACTAAAAAATTGTTGATGTTTTAATTGACATTTGTATTTGTATTAAATTTTAATCTATCATGATTTTTAATTATATTATCGTATCATTAAATTCAAATTTACTTTTTATTTTTTTATTTTAAATAATTTGTAAATTATAGAATATGTAATCTAAAATTTTAATAATAAATATATTTTATTTATTAAATTAATATCAATAAATATATAGTTTATTGCAGTGTTGTCGAAACCAGACTAGACCTGCCGGTTCAACCAGTTGGACCGGGAATCGGGCCGAGATTCGGTCCGTAATCACCCTCATAACTGCTTTTAATGTTTAACTGGAATAAACCAGTTCAAACCTGTAAAAATCGAATGAACCTGGAGAATCAGGATAGTTGGAAATCGCCGGTTATGATTAAAAAAACGTAGAAATCAACCGAGTGCATCCAAGTTCCAACCATTCACTTATTCGAAATTTCACAGAAACGATTGAAACCTCCTCAACCTCATTATTTAGAAACGATTACACTCATTCTCCCTACAATTAAATGTTACTGCAAAGTGGAATAATTAAAAAAAAAAGTCCCTCCTTAAGAAAGATACTAGAGCCGACAAAAATGACCCGACCCGATGGGCCGGCCCATAAATCATAATAAGTAGACTAGGCTGGGCCTTTGAATTGTAGGCCCGAAAAGAACCGGGCCATTTTGGCCCTACCCATCAAGCTCGGGGCCCGGCCCGCTTTTTTTTTTAGCTTAATTAGCCCGATCTTTTTATGTATATTTGTATTTAATTATAAAATTATTTACATATATTATTTAATTGACTTAAAAATTATATTAAATAGATCTAAATTTAAAGTTATACATAAAAATAACTGGTTAAGATAATAATAAGTTTAAAGTTATACATAATTTTTTTATTTTGTGTGGTTAGTTGACTTATATTAATATTATACATATTAAATTCGATTTCCTGGATGTGCATTTTATAATTTTAATCATTTTTTTTTATTTGTAGATATTCATTTTACTCTAGATCCCGTATTCAACGAGAAGACACAGATCCTACACGAGCACTCCCAAGATTATGAATTCTACATTTTCTAGTGCGATAATCTTTAAATTATTAATTAATTTTTTAAAAAATAAAATAATTTTTAAGCTGGCCAAAATTGGCCCGATGATCCGGTGGCCCAATTCAAGCTAGGCTGGTCCACAAAAAATAAGACACGATAAAAAACGGACTAGGCCTGGCCCGGCCAGAAAATATGCACAAGCCCAGTGGGCCGGCAGGCACCGGGCCGGCTCAGCCCAGCCTGTTTGCTGCCTCTAAAAGACCCCAAGCCTTCGAGCCTCCGTACACCTTTAAATCACCGTGGGAAACTTCTGAACTAACATCTCGACTGTTTGCTTGGGGAGAGAAAAAGAGTTAGAGAAATAGAGAGGGAATTAGAAACACATGGAGCGTGCAGCTCATATATGAATGAAAACCCTAACTCCTTTCCTTTAAATATAATTAAAAGATTAATGTTTAATCTTTATTAACATTATTGATGGGCCTTATCACATGAAGTATGGGCTAGGCTCTCTTTAACATTCATATTTATTAAAAATAATTTATTATATTAACTTTTATGATAATTATTTTAAAATATACTCCATGAAATTTAATTTTCTGATTGAACTGCCGATTGAACCTCGAATCATTGCCTTCAATGGTTCTATCTCCGATCCGATTATAAAAACATTGGTTTATTGAATTTATTAAATCCTAAATTAATTTAATTATAATATATAATTAATTAAATGAAAATATCATATAAATATTAATTTAAATTTTAATATAAAATGGAATATTCTATTCTAAGAATATTCACAAAATATAGTGCAAATTGATGAAATTGTATCGCAAGTGTGAAATCTGCACTAAAATAGTGAAAACAGCTAAAGATAGCATAAAGAACTCAACGTTGGACCTAATCAGTGCTGCACATACATACATATATGTCGAAAAGGTAAACAAAAGGACAGAACATGCATTTATGATAAACGAGAGAATCCAAAAAACATAAAAGATGATTAATAACACAAGTAGCATCAAACCACACAAGCATTTGGAGAGTCTTTCGGATGGTTTACAATAGAGAAATAGCATATCAATACTCGATCTAAAGAGCAACCGACTAGATCCTCAAAGTAGTCTCTAATTCTCAGAATGCATTCATTAGGCCGAAACACAGCAGTCTTAGCAAGTCAAAAGTGCAGTTACAACTTACAAGCATACTTCAAAAGCTTCTGAATTAGTTGCATCGTGATCCAGCATTCGAACAACTTGGGCGACACCTGCAGCAAGTTCCTTGTTCATCGTGCCATCAGGCATGTCGAATGTTCTCCTCCTCATCCACGAAGATTTCCCAGGAGGTTGAGGGTCCACCACATCAAGCATGGCCTCCAGCTCATTCACCATTGACTTCTTCGTAGCTCGGACCATCAGATCAGCACCCTACGAAGGAAAATGAAGGGAAACTAAACATGAGTACATCTTCAGACCTATCCTTAGTAAAAAGTCAACAAATAGAAATACCCAACCATATGAATTGGAAAGCTTGTGAGAGGCACACTCACTATTCACTAAGACTATAAAGCACAAAATTTCCAGATCCAATATTGAAAAAAAATGAAAATATGTACACGACGGAAAGCTTATGGTGTAAAAAATGGAAAAGAAGCCATAAACGTCATTCAGAAACAACAGGCTCGATGAAATTGACAACTAAGAATGTTAATAGCCCTCCGTATAGCTGTTTATGTTGATATAGTTATTCATATTATAGTGTTTTCACATGCTGCAGCCATAGTATTTAGCAATTTCTATAATCCTTTTCACATGTTGAAATAATCAATGATTCATCGAAAGAGATCGTGTCGAAAGACATATAGGAATACCATAAAAAATTATGTTCATTTAGAATGAAGATTAACGTTTTGGAAAGGGGAATAGAATGGCATTAGTAAGGACTTTCTTGTACCTCAATAGCATCAACAGTGAGAAGCAACACAATTATTTTCTCAGAAAACCTCTGACGTTCTTCTGCATCACGGGTGAGACGAGTGCGGTAAGAGAAGTTGTTAAACAAAGCCCTGATCTCCTTCAGCTTGGCCTTGGCAATGGCCAGTTCCCTAAGTGCACGCAGAGCCTGTGACCTTTGGATAAGATGCGCGCGGAAACTCTTCTGAATCAAGGCTGCAGCGTCTTGTGGAGACAACTCCTTTCTCTTACCCCTTCTCTTATCAACTCTTTTAGCAAAAACCTGTGACGATTACAAATGAAGTAAATAGACAAAATCATCAAACAATCAAAACTCCTGCCACGTTTCAATCTTTGCACATTTCCAATTTAGGCACTCATTTGAATCTTTACATTTCTCTTTTTAGCCCACACAAAACAATTAGTATATCTCCATGGATGGAACCAACACACAACACTAATACATAACCCACTTTACATTAAATATTATATCTATCAACTCATTACACATTAAATACTACCTTAATCTCCGCACATTGCCCAAAAACAAACATAAAAATTGAAATGGGACAAAATGGGACGGAGAGAATATACAACAAAGCTTTCAAGAAAAAAAGTTCAGGCAACTTCACAGAGATGTTTATTTTTCTCAATCAACAGTGAAAATATGGGAAATAGAATTAGAAACTCAGCAGGAGCTTGCTATTGGTTCACCTATAAGCAGCCACCCGTATAATAATTATAAAAAGAAAAAGAAAAAAAAAACAGAAAGTGGGAAATGTTTACTTACAAATTCTTTATAAGAATTAAAAAGGTGTTAATTTTTAACTTTAAAAATTAAAAAAAAAACAAAAAAAAAACATCCCTTCTAACTCCTTTAAAAAAGAGTGCGTTAATAAGAGCTCCACTAAATTAGCTTCAGATTCTCATACGCCATCACCGAATTAGCTTTAGCTTTAGATTCGCTAAGTAAAAAGCTAAACTTTATAATTTTAATTAATGCAAGACATTGAAAGACTGAAAGTCCATCATCATTCATTATTGCAAATCATAATACAAGATTAAAACACAGAATACATGGATCTGAAACCATAAAAAGGTTTCCACAATCTACCATCCTCGATTCATTACTTAACAAAAGAATGTAGGTATTAAAGCATTGAGAAGATAGATTCAATATTAAAGCATTGTAAAGATAGATTCAATGGATTGAACTAACAGATATCAGCATTCGAAGAAGTAAAAGGACCAACCTGCTTTAGAACAAGGCCAGCATGTTCATCAGATGGCTCTTCAATGATCTCAATGATACGACCCTTCTCCTTCTTCACTTTCTCCCCCTTCTCCTTCTTCTTCTTCTCAGCGCAATCGCCACCAGCGGATACCTCAAACGTATACTTCCGCTCAACGGGCAAGTTATCAGCGCTTTTCCTCTTGATCTCCGCCGTCAATTTGTAACTCTTCTCCGACCCCTTCCGATCCACCGTCCACTTGTACTTCCGGTCATCCTCCGGACTCTTCACCTCAGCAGTCCACGTGTACTTCCTTTCCCCAAATTTGTTCTTCCTACACTTCTCCTCCCTCAGCAATCGAGCAAGCCCAAGCTCCAACGCCGAAACGCGGTCGTTGAAGGTCTTCAGGGAGGGCTCCCGGCGGGTAATGCGGCGGGTGGAGGTGCGGAACGGGGTTCGATCGATCTGGATCAGATCGGAGACGGTGTGAAAATCTTCGAACAAAAGAGGGGCGGTATTGAAGCTTAGAAGGTCGAGAGTGTGATCGAGCTCCTCTTCCAGCGAAGGGAAGCAAGGGTTGAGCAGCAGGGGCGTGGGTGGGGTGAAAATGGAGGGTTCTAGAAGGAAGCAAGACGGAGGGGAGTATTCGACAATGTCGAATCTAGTGAATCGACGACTCATGGTTGAAGTGCGTATTGGAGTGAGATGTGTGGAGAGAGGATGAAGATGATAGGTGGTGGAGTAGGAAGTCAAAAAGAGAAGAAAGTGAGGTTTGGTGGCACGGATTTGCAAATTACGGTTAAAACTGAACAAACTGAACCGATTTTAATAATATGATTTAGTTTATTGTTTTCGGTTCAGTTAATGGTTTTGAAAATTAGTTTTTTCGATGTTCGATTTGGTTTTTGGTTTTTAAAAATCGAAAGTTTGATTAACGAAACCGAAATAACATCATATATAAACTTCAAACCCTAGTCAGCAGCAGCTCTCCTTTCTAATTTCAATTCTGGATTGGGCTCCCGAGCGGCCATGATTCTTCAGATTTGATTCATGGCAGTTCTCTCAATCTCTAATGCCCAACCCACCACTGCCGGAGAAAGTCAGTAATTGTTACCCTCCTCTTCCAATTCTGTCGTCCGTTTGCGTAAGAATTACAAAACTTTCGCATCTATTACTTCACGATCATCACAGCAGTCGTTGTTGTTTCTCTCATGATGAATCCGGTCTATTTGATCATCCTCTCCGCCCTCCTCGCCGCCTGGATATTCCTCTACCTTTTTTGGCAATCGTCTGATCCGCCGCTTGTCGTATTCGGCCGCCAGTTCTCAGATCGCGCGACTCTCCTCTTCTTAATTGTTTCAACCATTGTGGTGATCTTCCTCACCAGCGTCGGATACGTTTCCTCACAAATCAATCACGACTCACATCGAACTCACATATGCCGCCAACACCGAAACCTATTTTCCCGGCGACACCTATCTTCTCTGGCGACACGAACGGACAGCAACACTATCCAACTGTCGTTCTTCGTCGTTCGCTGCCCTCACCTCCCAACAAGGATATTTATTACCGATTCCTTAGAAATTAGAGCAATTTATTCGTGTGATGTGATGCATTTTGTTGCCCATGAAACTAAATTTCACTTTGTTTAATATGCCAAGATTTGAGTTCTCTTTCTATTTTCTTACTGATAATGTTTGATGATCTATTTCCAGCATACCAAATTAATGTTGTCTCATCCTGGAATTTCAGTAATTAAAGATAGGTGTCAAATTAGAGTACTAGAATGCCACAAGATGAATGTGTTAAAATTAAATGGAGTATTGTAGCGTAGAGAAAACCAACTCATGTTAAAGTAAGTAATTAACTTTTAAATTATCATTAACTGAATTGAGGAGCAGTGATCAACTCCATGTCTGTTGGCTGCTGCACCCTTGATTTTATGTATGCAACTAGGATAAATTGTAGAAAAGGTGATCTAGAGAAATACCATATAATGGCTTCATCATGCAACAGTTCATCATTGTATATTTTTTATTCATGATACATATTGAATTTGAGTTGATGATTTTCATTCAATTAATTTATTTATTTATTTTAGATGTTGAACTCAGGAGGAGAAATTGATGGGGTTTGTGAATTTAGTTAGTTGTGAATGTTGTAATGTTACAAGTTTTAGGTGTGGATGTGAGAAATAATGTGAAAATTGATGGTTATATTATTATTTTTTTTAAACACCAATGGAGTGGGTAACAGAATTGTTAATCAACGTAATGATCTTCGAATTATCAGCCTCCCAACTGTCGACCAAGGCCGCATAATTAGTCTCCTTCTCGTCTATAGGCTTAATCCGCACACATGTGACATAGCTCCACATAGATTTTCCACGCAAGAAATTCTTCATAACATAGCTCCAATACGTATAGTTTTTACCATCCAATTGAACGCTAATCGACTGAAGTGAATCATCCTTACGACTAGCCATGATGAAACAGAACTCTATGAGCACACCAAATCAAACTAAACAACAAAATCCAATAATCCCCAAAGTACCAAATCAACAGAATCCAACCAAATCAATCGAATCCAATTCAAACCCTAACACCGAGAGTACGAACAAACAAAGAAAAAATCGAAAATACCACCATAAAACTGTACGGACACCGATGCCGAACTCGTACAGACGCCGAAATTGTACGGACGTCGCCCGAAAAAAATAGGGATTGGATTATAACTTCTTCAATCAAGCAAAGAGAAATCGATGAATGGTGGCTCTGATACCATGATAACATAGAGAAAAAAGGAACTAGGGATTTCTTATTGACTTGCTTAATGAAATAAAATACAATAAAGAGTATATATAATTAGGGATTGCAATGAAAAGTAAATAGACTAAAATACCCTTAGATTATAATAAAAATAATACAGCTAATATTAAGTAATATTTTCTCATGTAACGAGTTTGTATCAGAAAAAAATATCAACACCATTAGCTTTACTGCACATTTCTTTAGCCGATGCTCCTCCACGATGGGATCAACAATGGCGTCGAATTCACAGCGGAGCTTCATCTGTACTTGTTGGAGGTGAGCTGAAGAGATACAGCAGCCGGTAGGAGGGAAAGAGATCGCCAAACTCGAATCTACCCGTCATGTGAACCTCCTTCAGTAGTTTTATGAACACTTTACCGTCTGCTAGCTATGCAAAAGCCGGAAAAATCTTCATCCTGAAATTCAATCCATGAATTCAGACTCTGAATCAGTCGACGTGTCTCCTCTGTTGTTTCCGACTTCCATTATGTGCTCTGATTTGGTTTCTACAAATGTTGTGTAGGTGATTCGAACGTGGGTTGCTTTATGGGCTGAATTGGAATTTCACCCGTGCATACGAGCGTGGTATCTGTAATACCTAATATTGAGGTTTCCCACACCGGGCCCTTCAGCAATACTCTCTACCAAACGAGCTGTTAAAGTTTTAAGTAATCTTAATTAACTAAACCATGGCACTTGTTTTTTTTTATTTTTTTTATCTTTTATTTTTATTCTTATTTTAATAGATAGGATAGAATCCGTCTCAAATAAAAGAATTCGTGATTCGGTCTCATCCAAGACCTACCCAATAAAAAAATACTCCAATCTTTTTAAAATAAATAATATTTTATGTACTAAAAAAGTGATTTTATAAAAACAAGATTCATCTCTAATCTTGATAATTTTTTTAAGAAATAATTTTATAAAAACAAAATTCATATGTAAACTCTATTCCCACAAAACTTACCCAATAAATTATATTATACTATAATTAAAGTATATTCAATTTAAGACAAAATATGAAAGTATACTTTTATACACCTTTTCATTAAAAATCACAATTGGTTTGGCATTTTCGGTGACATAATTCGATGCATTTGTTTACAGTAAAATAATGGTTTTATAATTTTTTTTATCTCTTGTGATTCATATTTTGTTTTATAAAAACAAATTTCATCTCTAATCTTGATAATTTTTTAAAAAATTTTATAAAAGCAAGATTCATCTGTAAACTCTATTCCCACAAAATTCACTCTATAAATTAAATGATGTCCTACACACGCAACACCATGCATAACAGATTAGGAATCACAATTGGTGGAGCAATCCGCGTCTAACAAAGGATCCCGTTTACCCACTCGCCAAAGTTTGTAAACTGGCGACTTTAGTAGAGCTACAATTTTCGGTTGAAACTTCGGAAGCAGAAATTAAGCTAAGAAATTGAGTGAGGGCAATCTCTGTGTTAATTCCATACCTTTATGTAGACGGCGGGGATCGAGTCCTGCCGAAGAGTACCTCGAAGGTGGCCCTCATAGGAGCCTTGACAGAGGCAATAGCTACCGCTCTTTTTAGGTGCATTCTTAATGAGAGCGGGAGTAATCCATGTTTTCTTTGGAAGAAACAAGAAGAGTGGTTATCAAAGTATTATTCATAACTAGAGGTAAAGTTTGAAAATGATTAAAATTAAAAACAATGGAAAAGATAATAATTTTTTATTTTCAGTTTTTTGCAGTTTTGGAAAAATTTTCGCCATTTTGCAGATTTCGAAACAAATTTTTTATTTGTAAAACCCACCCCTAAGTTTTAGAAACAACTTTTATACTCATATACTATTACTTATAAACTCTATTAATGCTAATTCACTTGTCTTTCTTTTTTCTCATCACAATTAATATTTTTCTCTCATTTTTCTCTTTATGAGCTTGTAGTTATTTAAATTCTTATTTTATTATTAATATTGAATTAACTATGAATGAGGCTCTTGTGCCCCGAGAACATACCGTGCGCCTTTAGAATTTAGTATTATGGGAAATGATACATTGTTTTGTTTTTAAATAGTATACATTTTAATTAATAAGGGTACAATATTTTATTTTAAAGGATATACACTTTTCATTAATATTTTTATATTGTTTTTCAAAAAATAAAAGGTACACATCTTTAGACTAAATTGTATACAATTTAACACAAAATTCTAAATTGCGTCGGGTGCTCACAAGTTTTTGCGTTTATTTAACTACTTATTACATGAAATCGAGTGACTTACATAAAAATTTTTATTTCGTTCATGGACTAAAATTAATTAATAGCATAAGTAAATACTAACCTGTAATCCCACATTCGATGTCATATTCTGTATACTAATTAAGTCTCATATTCCGAGATTAATTAAGGGTTATTTTGCGTTAATTAAAAAGATTAGAATAGAAGTTGCTTGAAGCAATAATATTCAACAACATGATGAAGTTTGTGTGGAGAATCAAACACAGTGGGAAAAGAATAATACTATCTCTATACCCTCTCACTTAACTCCACGAAACTGTTTGGAACTCATCTTCAATTAGTTTAGGTAAATTCTTCATGGATCATTTACTCACTACAGTGATAATTCTCCAAATAACAAAAGAAGATCGACTCAGATGACAATTTTATTATTTCTCTTGAAATCAAACATATTACATTTATATATATTATAAAATTGTAACGGTCTAATAAATATATTTTAATAATAATTAAAAATTCATATTTCTAGCTCATGATATACAATTTTTTATTTTTTAAAGGCTATTTATGAAAAGGCTAATCACTTTTATTTAATATATTATATTAGACAAAGATTAGGATACAAAAGGCTTTTTTTTTTAAGTTCATACAACCGGACTTTTTAATGAAAATGGGTCGACTCTTTTAAAAATCTGAGTTAGGCTTTTAAATTGAGTTTTCTCCACGCACAATCCACGTCATTCAACGAACCACACTTCTTCTTCGTGTGAATTGGCGTTTCCTAACCAGAGCTGATGGATCCGCGCGCGGCGGAGTGCTCGTCAACACGAATATTGAGTTCGGTGCGATTCTCGTTCGGTGTGTTGAGGGAGAGAGAAAGTGATATTTCATTTTAACAGTTCTCAACGGCGGAGGATTTAACGGGAGATTAGGGAAGCCGACACCGATGGTGATGGAAGGATCAATTTTCACTAGAATTCTCACAGGCGATTACCTCCGCTGCGTTGTTGGGCTTGATTTTGATTTCATATTTGAATGACATTCAAGTAGGTTGGTGTTTTGTTTTACATTCATGGTGCAACATCCCAATTCGTATTGCAATATCTGTGTGGTTTAATAATCAAATCATAACCGTATTTTACAAGTCAAAGCTTGATTTCAGCTTCTCTATTTATTTTAAAAATCAAAATCATAGCCCCATTTTATAAGTCATAATAGGTTGAGGGAGACTATAGATGGTACTAACAATAGTGTCTAGTGGCGTTAATGATGCTGGTGATGATATTCTTGAAATAGTGGAAGGATGGCAGGAAGAGTTCCCGCAATTTCACACAAGAGAGGTCTTTCACCTTTTGTCTTTGTCCCATTAGATGAAGTAAGAAACCCATCTTCCCGTTGTTTAATGGAATATTAATACAATACCTGCACTGTTTTATGCTCGTTTGCTTGCGACAGGTTCAGATGTCTGTGCTGAACCTACCTGTTTTAACATCTCTATGATGTTCCTTAAATTACTTATATTGATTGCTTTGTCTGTGCTCACAACACGCCCTGATGATGGCTTCTGTTGTTTGTGTTCATCTTCAGACATTTAATTTAAAGAATATTTATGAAGTATAGAATAAAAATATATGGTTAACTTGGTTAAGAAGTATTTGGGAGTTTATTCGTGGTATCATAGAAGATATAACCAAACAAGGACTAATCTTCAATGATTATTTCTGATCACCACAAGAATAAGCAATAATCAGAATCGTACAAAGATGGACAATATTTTTATTAACCCTATACAGGCTCGATTTGATGTCCACCAAAAGCTTATGCAAATAAAAACAGAGGAATTAGAGGCAGCAGATTCACATGTTGGAACACTTTTGGTGATGAATAAGTTTATTTTGGATTATTCATAAGGTTACTCTTTTTTATAAAATGCGGTTATAATTTTGACTTATTCAAAAGCTTGATTATTCATTAAGTCAAACACTTATTCATAGGTGACTCTTTTTTATTAACTAGATTACTCTTTAGAGTGAATTAGATTACTGTAAATAGGTTTTTAGATTATTCTTTTATGTTGTTTCTTTATATATTGTTTTCTTTGATCAACATTTTTAGGTTATTCTTTCCTATTACTTGGATTACTCTTTATGATGATTTGAATTACTCTTTTATTTGAAATTTTGATTTTCTGAAAATTAAGATTATTTTTTTTATTAATTGGATTACTCTTTAAAATAAAATAGATTATCTTTTGATATGAGGCCCTAATTTTCTTTTTTGAAAATTAAAGGGTGTAGTAATAATGGAATTACTCTTTATAATGAATTATCTTACTATTTAATCATTTATTGTGAAGAATTGCAATCATATGCTGCAAATTGATAGATTACTTTATAGAATTAATTAAATTACTCTTTGGAATTAATTGGATCACTCTTTGGAATTATTGAACTACTCTCTTTGCAATAGTACAAAAACTAATTAAATCAAACACAACATTGGCTGCAGTAAAGTTTTTATTCATAGATCCATGAGTGAAGGCTCTCCTCCATTCGGCAATGACTTCTGGGAACCTAAGGGCAATTTCCTTTCAGGCACTCTCCATGGCATCACTGCCATGAATGACATTTCCTACACCTACAAGGGTAGTGATCTTGATTCAATTAATAATTTCAAGACTCATCAACAAACAAGTGCAAGCTAATTAAAATGTATAATAGATAACATATGCCCTTATAACAAAACTTTCAAGTAAAAAAGAAAATGCAGAAGACAAAGTTTCATCAAGAGAAACACCAAAAATCAAGAATTGATAGAAGTTGGATCAGACATGAGGAAAATATTAACCAAATTATTCTCTTTATAACAATATGCATTATGAATTGAATGAGATGTGCAACAGGAATGACTTGATATTGTGGTGTGTATATATATCACGATTAAACAAACTCACTAGTATCAATTTCAATATGTGAAACCCAAGTTTAAAATCAATAAAAGTTGAGATCAAATAACTTAAAAAGGGTACTGAAAATTTATAGCGCCATATGCATTAGTCATTCAACCAGTTCAAGAAAATAGTAGTCATCATATATATAGATTCACAATCAATTGCAAAAACATGTAAATTTGCTGTAAAGAAACAAGACTATTTGCTGCCACTGCACCAGAGCTCAAAAAGTCGATTAATTCAATATTAAATTTTGTGCATGATATTGCGGTGTATATATTTGTCTGCAGAGGTAGTAAATCAATATCATAAGAGTGAGTTTTTCCCTTTGTTCACAAGACGACAGTCTGCCATGGCCTTTTCCTCATTACTCCCAACAAACACCCCCTATACCCAATCCTACCTTCAACACCAAATAATTGCAATTGCAGAAATAAACAAATTCCAAATCACCAACACCAAACTCCCAACTTTACACATAAATTCAATAATTTAGCCACAACTTTTAGTCTTAAATGATAAATATTCAGAAAAAAGTAACAGATGATGAATAGAAACCACAGCCAAAAACGCAATTTAAATGTAAGTATTTGAAAAACAAAGCAACAGATGATGAATAGAAATTGAGGAGAATCACTCACCTTAATGAATTTATCCAGAATGGGTGGTGGAGATGCAGATTATTTGTATGTCGAGTTCGAGGAGGGATCGCTGGAGGTTGCGCTTGGCTGTGAGTAGAACAGTGGATGGGTCAGGGCTAAATCAGCAGCGGTGGCGCTTTGCGAGGATTTGGTGGAGGTAGCGGTGGACGGCGGAGGTTAAGTAACATGCCCGGGATTGGAGATAATGAATTCAGAGAAGGAAGAAGACATGCCCGCGGTTTGATTGTGCTTAGCCCATTAAGAATAATAATTTCTATCAGCAGAGTAGAGGATCCGATAATTTAGCCCATTAACAATTAATACTCCATCCCTCCGCTTCTAAAATATTCATTTTACTATTTTGACGTCCGCTTAAAAAGTATTCATTTCTCCTATTTCGTAAAAAAGTACATAATATGGCCTACTACTTCCCTCTAATATAACTACCCACTTTACATACAATAATAATACTCTTTAATTCAAAAGCAAAAAGTAAATGGATACCTTAGAACTAGACAGAAGGAGTACATTCTATCATTAGAGTAGAGGATCCGGTTCTACCAAATATTGGTATGACCGGTCATACCCTAGTCATACTCATTATATTATTGTACGACCATCAGCATTTGAAAAGGAGAGTTTTCGAAAGGGCAAAGGGTTAAGGATGACCCCAAACTAATGCCTTAGGATCATCCAAACCCCCAACTACCATTTTCGTCATCCATGCCCTCCTTCTTTTAAAATAGGATCAAATGTACCCTTTATCTTTCATAAAACAAACAAATGGGTATTTTGACTATTTTCTTCAAAAGTTTGTACTATTTCCAAACTATGCTTTAACAACACCCCTTCAACAACACACCTGTTACAACACGAGCTGAATATTTTATTTCCTAACCTATATATATATATTTTTTATTTTCTACTCAAATTTCATTAATATCTACACGATTCAAAATGGTATCAGAGCCATAGGTTTATTTATTTATGAATGGAAAAATTATTATATATTTATATCACTTAACGAGAGGAGAGTTTCAAAGAAATATGAATCCGAATGAAAGTTCGACATCCGAGAGTAACAGGACTATGAGCCCTGTCCAAAACCAAAGCAACAGCGCCTTCTGACCCGTTGGATATGATAAAACGAGCAACTCTATACAACAATACTATAATATTTTGTATAGACAACAAGCAGAAAAGAAGGTTGACGCCAACAATCGATTCTGGAAAGGTCTCAGACGAGGATGGAAAATGCAGAAGCACGTGCCAATTACACCGAGGAAGAACATCTGGAGAAAAGCCGCCAGATGGAAATAAGATACTCAAAGAAGTATCAAGAAACATAGTGTAACTCCAAAGTTTCACTGAGATCCATGGACGTGTCCCCAGACACGAACAATGGAGAAGACGACCAAATCAAGGTCCAAGAGAGATCTGCAAGCCATATCACTTTTCATGGCGGTGAAGATGACATAGTGGAAAGAGATTGAGACATATAACTCCAAGATGAATCAAGATCTTAGAGAATTATAGAAGACGGTGAATTTTTGGAGAATATTGCAAAAACATGTTCAAGACGATATTTGAGATCAGCCTCGAGATGGATAAGGTGGAGACGTTGCAGAACAAACAACTCGACCTTATCATAAAGTTGATAAAGCAAGTAGAGTCCTTGGAAACCAAGGTGATGGGGAGAAAGCTAGGAGGAAGGTTGCCACTAACCTTCGGATAGAACCCCTTTTACACCAAAAGGGAAAAACGATGGAGGTCACAAGGTCAAAGACGGAGAGTGAGAAGATGACTGCTATCCTTCGAGGAGAATCCACATCCCCGAATGGAAAGAGCGAATCTTGAGGATCTATAAGATCAATCTGAGTCCTTCTAAGGACTAACTATCATAGATTTGAAAATGAATATTGGAGAAAGTTCGAACTCTCAACAACAATCTCAGGTTCCTCAGATACAACATGATCTGAGCCAAAATAAAGGAACTTCTGGATCTCATAGAGTCCATGAAGCAAGACATGAAGAGATATCCTAAAACCAAGGAAAATTCAAGATGAAGGCGATGTGATTGTCAATAGGAGCAAGCCGAGTTCAAGGATCTAATATACACAATACCCCATATGGTCGGTCTAACCTTGAACCAATAAATTTATACGGGTTGATCTTAAACCTCAACACTTTAGAATTCAAGAGAGAGGCCTTGATCGACGAGTGGACAAATGCAATGAAGATTGCAGGAGATACACTGGAGCTAGACAAAGAAGGGTACATAAGATTCCTAACTATGAGCCTGGAAGGATCAGTAAAATACACCTGGTAGGTACTCTCAGACGTAGTCAACAAGGAGGCCATAGAAGGCGAAGATCTATGCAACATTGTCGATCGCATGGCCAAGATCTTCAAGATCCACCTCATCGGAGTAGGTTACTTCAAAGGAATGAAAGAAGAAAAGAAAAAGAAGTATAGAAATGATTTATACAGCCTGGAACTACTTGACATCTATCACGTAGACGAGTATATCAAACTCTTCACAGAGTGTAGATGGAAATCGAAGATTAAGAAGGAGGAAGTATTCCACCTGTTCTTTGCCAAGATTCTAAGCCCAAGGAGAGAAATGCTGATCAAAGAATATGAACCATGCGAGCTGGACTCAATAGCAAAGAGGATGTCTTTCCTCAAATTCAAGATTGCGGAGTGGTGTCATCAGACATCACTGCACAAGAATTACAAGAGATTAAGGGGAATCAACAAGAAAGTCCCCTTATGCTGCGAAAGCAATGATCTTCCAACCATCATTGAAAGAAACCTAAGAAAGCAAAAAAGGATGAAGAAAAGTAATCCTTACACACAAAGAAGTGGAGAATAGAGGTCTAGGAGACCAATATCCTTTTGGTCCAAACAAAAGGCCCGAAGCTATAAATCAGGGCAAAGGTCTGGACAATGAATATGGAGTTTAAGAAGTCAAGCCTCATCCTCAGGATCAAACCAGAGGAGTACAAGAAGAACTCCCACGAGAAAGACGTTTCGAAGAGCACCCACACGAGCCAATGAAAGGTTCAAGGATTGCAACTGCTATACGTGTGGAGCTAGAGGACATATCTCACCTGATTTCCCAGAGAACCAGAAGAGGGGAGTACGACAGTTCGAAACAACTCCAGAAATTGATGAAGCTGTTTACTTCCAAGATCTAGTACAGATATATCAGTTTGAAGATATACCCTCAGACAAGAGCATCTATAAAGAGGAATTCTTCAGTGAAGATTAATCTTCCGAAGATGAGTCGGAGTGAAGAAGAAAGCTTCAGGCAAGATATGCAAGAGGATATATCTGGATTCTTTCCCAAGACATTCTTTTCTCATAAAACCCTTATGACAATCATGAAGGAGGATCTAAATCTCAATCTATATGATGGTTTCACCGTAGGAAAATTGGAGCGGTTTCTCAGCTTCAAAAAGAGAAAACATCACATCATAAATAAAGTGACCGAAGGAGAAATTGCCATCCCTATGGAGCTCACGGGAAATATGGTGGTTGCAGCTGGTTCCTGTTGATGAAATCAAGAAGGAACTCAATAAACTTCAGAGAGAAATTGCTAAGACCATGTCTTGGATCTATATTGGAGCTATTCAGATCCTCATTAAAGCAACATTTAAAGAAGGTATCGATACACCAATCGATATTGTGATCTTTGATAAGAGGATCAAGAATACGAGAGAGGCATGCCTGGGAGGAATCCCAGGAAATCTGTATGCAGGCAAGGTGGCATCCTACATCTACCCAAGGATTGCCTATAATATGACAGATAAAGATTTCAGTAGAGCACTCACCCTTCATCAAGATTTCAAGAATAAGGATCTAATGAAAAAAGTGAATTGGCCGCACTCTATCACCTACAGTATCTCATATGCTTTATCCAACACTCATCATTTGGATTTATTCCAAATAAAGGAGTATATCAAGATACCAGAAGTGCTCGAAAGGGTTGCATGCGCAACCAGGCTAGAAATAATGGAGTTATCGCCAATTCACAACATGGATTTACGGATCAAGGATAAGCCGGTCTGGAGCAGACAAGATAGCCTCAGATTCGAGCAATGAAGAATTTCTTTCCAAGAAGATAGAATGATCATCGAAAAATGGGAAAGGAAACCAATTGTGAAAGTTATCTAGGAGCCAGAAAACTTCACAACGAAAGGTGAACAAAAATACCCAGAAGGATGGAGAGGAGTCGAAGTAATATTCGATATCACTAAGAAGGAAAAATCTATCCCTTGTGATGTCCTTGTATTATCTTCAACAACCAACAACTGGGAGAAATCAAGGACAGCTCAAACTTGGTGATCTTGAGCTAATAATCGAGGGAGTTGCAGGAAGATTCACAGAACAACTAGTACTGAGATTGGAGTTTCTTAAGGACCACAAACCTTGGGAACGATTACAAGATGGGATGGAGTTCACGGTCAAAGGGAAGAGATATAAAGTTCACTAGAAAGGGCTTTTATAAGCTCTGATCTACCCAAGATCACAAGTCCATTCTCGATATATATCACCATCGGGATGATATATAGGAACACCGTGCGGAGTATTTTGTGGCATATATTGATTTAGGAGCCGGTATCTGGACAGCGAAAGAAGGAGTCGTTCCTAAAGGCTCTGGCGAAGATTTACCAACCGTACTAGGAAAATATTTCTCTCAGAGGGTGTTAACCTTAAAAGAGGAATCAAACAAGCGAAAATCATGATCAGAGGATCGGATCATACCCCATGGTACAAGGTGAAGACTCCACTGATATATTTTCATGATATTGGAGCAGATATTCTGTTAGAAAACAATTTCCTACGGACATTCAAGCATTTTACCCAAGAAAACGCAACAAGAAGGCTTATTTTTACAACCCTTTGTGAACATAAGATCATCGCACCAAGACTACGTAATGCATTTCAGAGAAGAATGCCAATTAGATTTCGCAGCAAGCGTGGTGATAATGAAGGAAAACTTAGCCATCAAAAGATGAACGATCGAAGGAAATATGGTGAAGCAGTCCTTCAGATGAGGATCTAGACTGGAGGAGGATGGAAGATGGAGAAACTAAAAGAATATACAATCCACCTTCTCAAAGTAAGCTTGGGAGAAAGCCTACAGAGAGACGTCACAATCGAAGATGGTGGGACAAAAACAAGCTCAAAGCCTCACTCAAAGTAAAAGAAGGAAAGGAGCATGAGTTCGTGAGATATAAGTCTATCCTAATGAACCAAGAGGATCGAAAGGATATGCAGCTTTTCTTAAGGAACATCTGGACCTTAAGTTAATATTATCAGGAGTATCTCCATACAGTAGTCCAGGATTTCTAGTTCGAAATCATAGAGAAGTCAAGCGAGGGAAGCCGAGACTTGTAATCAACTATAAAGGAATCAATAATATCTTGGAATTCGATTGATACTACATACCAAGGAATCAAAGCTAATACAACTTCCTCTGAAGCTAATACAACTTCCTCTGAAGTTATTGTTTCTCTACTTCCAAATTACAGAGTATCTTTAAGATTTTCAAAAGATTTTGGAAGTACTGATAAAAGAATCACAGCCTTATCTTCATCATTTAATTTAACATCCACGTTTTCTAAATAATCTAACACCTTAGAAAACTCATCAAGCTGACTTAGAATAGGTCTATCTACCATTTTAAAAGAGAATAGTTTCTGCTTCAGATATAAACGGTTGGCCAGAGATATTACCATGTAGAGATCATCAAGTTTCTTCCATAATCCTCAGGCGGTTGTTTCTCTCTGAACTCCCCTTAGTGCTTTATCACCAAGGCACAAAATATAGCACTCAATGCCTTTTCCTGCATCTCATTATATGCTAATAGTGCTTGTGCATCCACGGCTGCAGCTTCATTGGCAGGAGCTGGTTGAATCGCCTTCACCAATCCTTGTTGAACCAGGATGACTTTTATCTTAATCTTCCACAATCCGAAATCGGATTTTTCTGTGAATCTTTCGATGTCAAACTTGGTTGACACCATCCTATCTTCCTTTTTCTTCAAACTGCTTCTTGTTGTGCACTGCTTCTTCTTTGATTATGGCCTGCGTTTCCCACAGACGGCGCCACTTCTCATGTATACACACTGAAGCACTCTATGTGTATGATAGATTCACTTAAAAAAGAATTAAGATCTCAAACTTGAAGAAAATTGGTTTAAACTTGCAGATTGCTTTGGTGTGTGTTGTGTGTGTAAACAAGAAACTTTGAGACGAGAGATTTAAGTGGTTCGGTTCTTAAAGAACCTACATCCAATGTAGAGAGAGAGTTTATCTTATTGATGAGTTCAATCAGAGAGATATAGATGATAGAAGCTGAAGAAAACAAGCTTAAATACATCATGATTACATGCATGGAGGTTACGGGACCATTTGATTGGCTGGACTTTGGGAATCTTTCCAACTCATGCCAGCTGCCAAAACTGAATGTAACAAACCCAAACTTCTTGCTTGCATATCAGGCTACTACTTCACGTTGATAACTTTCACAAACTGATCACTTTAACTACCCAAAATATCAGCCGAATACACCCTACTCGATGATCATGTGACTCCAATGAGCTTATTGCTTCATACATCTGCTCCACACAAGTGTTTAACTCACACACTTGTTTAACCAATCAGAGCAGCTCCATGTAGCACTCAACCATGCACACACATAAGATTTACATCACACAAATTCTCATGACAATTTGTATAACGACCATCTTACCCTCATGATCATTCCGATCTCACAATTATTTTATATACTCCCTCCCACTAGTTTGCACCCTTAAAAGTGAGGGTATAATGATATTTTTTAATAATAAATAAATGATAAGGATATAATGATATTTTTTATAATAAATAAATAATATAATATGTTATGTGTGTTATGTAAAAGGTTTTTTTTATAAACAAAGTGTATGGAGAATGATGATTATTTTGATTTTTTTATTTTTTAAGGAAGTTGTAAACTTTTGTTGAACAACCCAAAATGAAAGATGTGAAATTTGAAAGTAGGAGGGAATATATTTTTAGTTAATTTATCACTTTTAATTGTTGTAATGAATTATTCGTGAAATTATTTATTTGGTTGATTATAATTTTTTATCAATCGCTTATCTTTGTTACTGAATGAGTATTGTAACCCACACACAAGTAATTTCTACCATCTTTATAAAATCCATTCAATGCGGTCGTGTAATATATTATTATCCATATAATAAAAAATGAACACATCAATTTGATAATGGTATAAATTGAAGCATAAATGACATATTATGCAAATCTTTAACATTCTCAATTTCTGTATGAAATATAAACCCAATAATATTTTTTCGATAAGTAAGAAAAATCATAGTCATATAAATTCATTCGCTGTCCAAACCCTGAACTATTTAACAATCATAAAAAAAAAGACATTACACAGGATTCAAAACTACATCTAATTTAAAAAAAAAAAAAAAAAAGGCACAATTGCTTCATAACCATGCATGAATAACAAGATGAATAATTAAATAGAAATTCGTAATTACTAAAACTATGTGGGATGAGGCATAACATGAACATCCTTAATCAAATTACCAGAGATAATCATGGATACAATCACAGCCCCAACCATCATTCCACACCCAAATACTCCACAATACTTTCCAATTTGCCTCCATTTTCTCTCTTTCAATCCTTTCTCATCCGTCAATACCTTCTCCGGCCAATGAGATTCCTCCGCCTCGCTACTCGATTCATCACCACTCGATTCCACGACGTCTTTATGGACGTCGTAGAGAGTCTGAGTGCAATCAGAGCATATAGGCAAATTATCAATATCAGTATTATCAAAGATGCAGGTTCTAGATTTATTCCAATCACGGAATGTGGTCTTCATTTGGGAGAGTTTTTCACTGATTTGTTGGAGTTCGTCGGAGTTTTGCGGCTGAGATTCGAGCTCGGCTGCAAGGACTTTGGCGAGGAAACTGAAGCGCTGATCTACGTCGTCGAATGATATTCGACGACGTAAGTCGACGGAGATTGGGTGGCGGTAGACTTCGCTGAGTTCTTCTTCCAGTTCCACCATTTTTTTCTGCAACATCACTGACATTTTTCCTTGTAATTCTTTCTGCTCACGATTTTTTTTTTAATAGTTATGTGTAAACATATTTTCAGGCATCATAGTTCTGAGTAAACATATTTACAAGAGTTTGAATTGACGTGACGGTTATGTAATGCATTTGAGGTAGTTACTGACCAATTACGTGGGAGAAAAATAAACCGTTTTTTTTTTCTTTAATTTTTTTTAATAATATATACACCCCGTTCCATTTTAATTTAAGTTTTTTTTCCGAAGATTAAAAAATATGATATTATTAAATATGATATTATAATATGTAGTAGGTTGAAAGATAATAAATAATAAAAGAGTCTAACTGCGGTGCACTGGGTGGTGCAACGGTGCACCTAAATAATCTTCATCGTTAAATCAACATTTTAATTAATCATCACCACCCATTAAAATAAAATGATTAAAATAATGGTGATAACCACCCACTATCTATTTCATTTTACCCTATAAATCTGCAGGTGCACTGCAGAATAACCCATAATAAAATGGTAATTGTATCAGTGTTTGGTGTCAGTCTGGAAAGGTATTAGTTATTTTGTGTGGGTCATCTACCAAAAAAAGAAAATGTAAAGATTAAAGTTAGACTACAAAATTATATAAAGATTGAAATGTGAAATGAGAAATAGAGAGTATATTTTTTTATATTGGTGCAATATGTTGTGTACCATGAGCATTGGCGCTAGTCCATGCACACATATTCAGGCCCATTTTCATTGCTCGCAAAATTAATCCCCAAGTATTAAGGATATCAGTTGTAGCTTAAGAAAGCGACCAAGTGAATTATCGAACCCAAAGGACGGCGTATTATCAATTTAATTATTTACTAAACTAATTAAGACTAGGCAATTAAGTTTGAGGATTTATCTAACAATTAAAAGACTTAAATTAAATAACAAATAAATAAAGACACTTAGAAGAATACGAAAGTGAATCAAGAAAGAGAATAGGTGGCTCTAGGAAAATCCAGTTTCACTCATTAATTTTCCTTCCGTATGTTGATGTCCGACTCTGCCTTGTGGAATATGAACACATCACTAAATCATGTATATCTACTCTATAGACACAAGTAAACGTGTAACACGTGTAAATAATTCGTAGCAAGAGATATAATTCCACCCCCTTTTTAGGTACTATCAGTATCAATTATTTCCCTGGTCAATTGGTACTCTAACCCAATATGATCTCCCTTTATAGGTACTATAAAATTATCCTCTTTATCCTACTTAATAACCCGAATTCAATTCAATTAATAAGTATTCATATATGATAGTTCTAATGAAGCTTCGGAGTCCCCTAACTTAGAATCATAACATGGAATCCTGTTCAGCGGTGAACGCACTCAATCTACAACCAATATATATATTCAGACTCTATATACAAATTGAAGATGCACAAAACGACCGTGAAAATGGATTAATAAAACACAATCACATATAAAATAAATCCACAAGTAGTGTTGTACGGAGTTTACACACGATAGTTCAATTAATTCGCAAAAATCTTCAAAACCCTAGTTCTACCAAAAAGTCTCTAGCCCATGATGTTACAAAGAACAATCATGGGTGTTGGATAGATCTTACCCGGATGTATAAAAAATTACAAGATAAATTAGGAAACGAAATAAACCATTGATGTGGGAGTCATCGCGTCCTTCTCTTTCTTGAATCCTCCTTTTGGTTCTCCTCTTGATTCCACAAACGAATCTTAAAGGTGATGGAAGGATGGAGGAAGGGATGTGGATAATGGTTAGGGGGTGATCCCTCCTTGTGGGGTGTAGTATTGTTGTGGCCTCTCTCCAATCCAATATGACTAATCTCTATTCTAATCTACCTTTTGATGTGCTCTACATCTCTTTTTATACTTGTAAAGTGCTCCTCATGGACCTTGGATGAGCTTTTACTTGACAAATACGCCAAATTTGGTAAAATAAACTCAAAACTACCAAAAATAGTACCCAGCGACATTTTGTTAGACCAAACCTTCTTAGCGAATAAGCCCCCCTTGTTCAAGCAAACCTTCTGTAAGAATTTGGTCATTTTCTCGACTTGATTTCTTCCGTTCGACCAAGACGATGCTAGTCGAACGGATCTCCTTTGGTCGAGCAAGCTTGCGCAGTCTCACCGTTTCACGCATAATTTCTACATCGACCTCCGATTTGAGTAATTCTTGTGCTCATGTGATCTTCTCTTACTTGGCTTTCTATCCAAATAATGAACTCATAGAAAATATAACATTTGAATGTGTAACAAGTCATACAAAGTGGCACAGCCATTCTGTTCGGACCAGCTTGCGTGACGTCACCACTTTGATCATAACTTTGAAATTCAATTGGGTTGTTCTTTACGCAAAAACGACCTTCTCTTTTGTGGCTTTCCAACCATGTATCACACTTCCAATTCAGAGATCTACACAAATACAGAAAAATTACACAAGTTGAACATGCGTTTCTCAGCATTCCTGCACAAATTGCACTTTTCCTCCAACTTGGTACTTTTGATCCTTTTTCCACCTAAAACACAATAAAACACCTCAAGTGTACCTTTTTCTCATATATTTTGAATATAAGATACTTGTGCTAATATATAACAACAATTCTCATCAAAAAAGTGTTAGATTGGACACTAAAACGTGCTTATTTTCACTCTCAACAAACCCCAAACTTAACCATTGTTCGTCCCGAGGCAACAAAATAAAAATAAAAAGAGTGAGTAAGAAAATTAGCAGGGAAACAAGAACTATGACCAATACCCCCTTCACAATACAATTGTCCTCAATTTAGGTCATGCAACTTTCATTACATGTAACAATCAATTCATAACATACAAGATAAGACAATCACCACCAATTCAAATGCTCCATTGATATGTTCACATGGGAAGTATATATCACTCGCACTCAAGTGTAAAAGATGTACACTTATGGGTTAAGGTGTTTACGCTCAAATTCAATTCAAGTGTATGCGTTGCAATAAGCTTGCCAAAAGTCTCAAACTCTCCACCACTTCAAAAGTATGATTCGACAATGAGATCAAAAAGGACTTTTCTTTTGGATGTAATGTTGGCTCTTTGGTAAGGATAGAAAACATATGGATAAAGTGATTCAATTAGTAGAGAATTAAAACCGAAGATCTTCACACACTTTAACAGCATTTAATTCTTCACTAAATATATGAATTTAAGGCTCAAATAGGATATAAAAGTGGCTATCTTCGTAGGTTGCCAAAGAAATAAGGCTTTTAGGCACAACGGGGCTAACTACGGATAAACATCATTTGGTAAGAAATTATTTGGCTAAGTGACTCATACATTCAAGGATGACCTTAGATCATCTTCCATCATCTAACATACATATAGTTTCAAGTAAGACAAGAGACAAGTTCTAGAATACACACAAGAACGATACTCATCAAAAAAAGAAATATCATGTGATTATGTACATGATCAACTAGGCTCAAAATCTCACATGAGTTTTTAACAAGTAACAGAGCACTTTTCATGGTAAATAATATCTCACAAGTACACATAGAACTTCATATCACAATATAATTCAAGTACAATTCCTTCATCAATTTCAAAAGCACATGAATTTCAAGCACAATTTAAAAAATATAAGCTCATGTAAAACACTAAAACCAAGATCTTAATCCTTCCACTCTCATGAATTAAAAGCACACATAAAAATTAGAATAAGGAAATGAGGGCACTTGATTTTTCTTCAACGTACGCACGAGCTCCGCGAGTCAAAACCTTAATGTAGAACTCGTCTTGCCACCTAGTTAACCTTTTCTATCATCAAAACTGAAGCATACCTCATCATCATAGATTCATAAATAATAAAATAGGAGAACTATAATCGACTCCACACACTAGAAATACCACAGAACACTAGGTAAATTGCAAAAAATCAACACATCAAAACCGATTAAAGTTTCAACATACCGCAAAAAATCAACTCCCCCAGCAAATATTACAAAGAAAAGATTATACTCTTGATGCTTCAATGAGGTAAGAACATCACACCCCCAAACTTATTAAAAACGTAAGTTGAATCTAAGTGTGTAAAGAGATGTAATTGCCGATTAGTAAGAACCTTAAATATAAAAATTTCTTACACACACGAAAGAAATAATAAAGCAATAAAACGGAAGGAACAAGCCCCTAACAGGCGCTCATGTTTAACATCGAAGAGTCACGATGGTATACCGCTTTGTAGACTACTAGACTGGAGGACGGTCTTCTCGTAAACTCACCTTCAAGTGCTTTCTTTCCCTCTTTTTGTCGACACTCAGCACCTCACCTTTCTTGGTCACAAGTATATAATCCTTGGAATTTCCTTTCTCCCATGGCTGTCTAGACACCTCCTTGTCAATCTTCCATTCAAATTCAGAATCATCTGTCTTATAAAAATCAAGATTAAACAAGCTAGAAACCACATCTATGCTCTGGCATAATTGAGTCTCCATGGGCATCTTCATTGCTTGATCAAGAGAGAAAATCACATCTTCATTATCCATTTGCAGTCTAAGCTTCTCGGCTCTCAACTTCTTTGCTCTTTCCTACTTCTTCTCAACTATAGCGCAGAATTCTGCTCTTTGGATGGCTATGGAGAGTTCTGAACAACAGGTGTAGCATTCAGTATCGAAACGGGAACTGAACGAAACTGTTCGACCTCTGTTCGACCAACATGGTCTGGTCGAATAAATTACTTTTGGTCGAATAAATTCTCTGATCGCGGGTTCAAACTCTCCAATTGTTGTTCGACCAGCGTTCGACCATAACGGTCTGGTCGAACGACGGGGCATAAAATAGAGCATCGAGATTCTATTTTTCTAGAACTCGTTCGACCATCAGGTCTGGTTGAATGGCATAAGCTTGGTTGAACGGGAGCCCTGCATTCGTCATTTTCCTCCACCGACTTCATTGGTCCTTCATACTACATCCTGAACCTCAATGTGATGGCATTATATTCCAATATTTGTGTCAATTGATTCATATTCGCGGCCATCTGCCCCATAATCAAAGTAAGGTCCTTCAACTGCTTGGATAAATCTGCATGATCAGCATTCATGGTATCCTCAAGACGATCAATCCTTGCATCATTCTCAACTATGTATCAATTGTAGGTATCTTCCACACTCTTCGCTTCTTGCTGCTTCATACTAGGCCCCTTTGTTTCAACTCTGTATTCTGCCTCTACTAGGATTCTAGTAGCTTGTTGATGTTAGCTAAACTAGAGACGATCTCATCATCCCTATTCGGCTTCACCGTATGATGTTCAACTTGTGCCACTTTACCAAGTACATAAGATCCTCTATCTCTCTATACAGGCCAGTCATGTGAATTCATAGAGATGTCTTCAAACAACTTTTCTGCTTCAAGTTCTGTCTTAGATAACAGCGCTCCTCCTGATGATGCATCAATAAGAACACGCGACTCACAATCCAATCAATAGTAGAAGATGCTTATGTATTCAGCCTTAGACATCCCATGTTACGGGCACCTCCTGAGCATGTCTATAAACCTGTCCCACGCCTCATAGAACTTCTCACACTGATTCATAACAAATTGGGTGATGTCTTACTTTATTCTTAAGATCCTTGAGAGTGGCATGTATCTCTCTAAGAACTTCTGCTGCAGTTGGTGTCATGTAATGCAATCTGTGGCATCAAGAGTTTCATACCAAGCTTCTGCTTTATTAATCAAATAGAACTTGAATAGGGCGATTCTCCTAGCATGATCATTAGCTCAAGCACCCTTTTGATTGTTTGCATAACCAAGAAATCTTCGGAGATGCTGATATGGATCTTCAAAGCAATCTCCAGAAAATGGATTCTTCTCTACCATGTTAATAAGAGCGGGATGTATCTCAAATTCATCATCTTCCCCCTTGCTCCTATCAACCCCATATTGTCAATCCCATAGTTCGTGAAAATTTCACGTATGGCAACATTATCTAGATTCTGTCTTGCTCCGGTCATTTTTAGCATTGTGTGTTATCCTTCCTTTCTTTTCTTTCCTTTTCCTAGTGTACAAGTGCCTCGGAAAAATTCAAGGTTAGTTAGAAATAAATAATCACAAATAAAAGTCTTAATCAACTAATAATAACAGCAGTCCCCAGCAACGGCGCCAAGAACTTGATGCGCGTTTTCTTAGCATGCAAAATTAATCCCCAAGTATTAGGATATCAGTTGCAGCTTAAGCAAGTGACCAAGTGAATTATCGAACCCAAAGGATGGCGTATTATCAATTTAATTATTTACTAAATTAATTAAGACTAGATAATTAAGTTTGAGGATTTAATCTAACAACTAAAAGACTTAAATTAAATAATAAATAAAATAAAGGCACTAAGAAGAATACTAAAGTGAATCAAGAAAGAGAATAGGTAGCTCTAGGAAAATCCAGTTTCACTCATTAATTTTCCTTCCGTGTGTTGATGTCTGACTATACCTTGTGGAATATGGACGCATCACTAAACTATGCATATCTACTCTATATACATAAGTAAACATGCATGTAACACGTGTGAATAACCTCGGAGAAAGAGATATAATTCCACCCCCATTTCTAGGTACTATCAGTATCAATTATTTCCCTAGACAATTGGTACTCTAACCCGATATGATCTCCCTTTATAGGTACTATAAAATTATCCTCTTTATCATACTTAATAACCCGAATTCAATTCAATTAATAAGCATTTATATATAATAGTTCTAATGAAGCTTCGGAGTCCCTTCACTTAGAATCATAACATGGAATCCTGTTCAACGGTGAACACACTCAATCTACAACCAAGATATATATTCAGACTCTATATACAAATTGAAGATGCACAAAACCACCGTAAATATGGATTAATAAAGCACAATCATATATAAAATAAATCTACAAATAGTGTTGTATGGAGTTTACACACGATAGTTGAATTAATTCGCAAAAACTTTCACAACCCTAGTTCTACCAAAAAGGCTCTAGCCCATGATGTTACAAAGAACAATCATGGGTGTTGGATAGATCTTACCCGGATGTCTGAAAAATTACAAGATAAATTAGGATACGAAATAAACCCTAAATGCGGGAGTCGTCGCGTCCTTCTCTGACTTGAATCCTCCACTTGGTTCTCCTCTTGATTCCACAAACGAATGTTCAAGGTGATGGATGGATGGAGGAAAGGATGTGGATGATGGTTGTGGGGTGATCCCCCCTTGTGGAATGTAGTATTGTTGTGGCCTCTCTCCAATCCAATATGACTAATCTCTATTATAATCTACTTTTTTATGTGCTTTACATCCTTTTTTTATACTTGTAAAGTGCTTCTCACGGACCTTGGATGGGCTTTTACTTGAGATATATGCCAAATTTGGTAAAAGAAACCCGAAACTACCAAAAATAGAATCCAGCGATATTTTATTATACCAAACCTTCTTGGTCGAACAAGTCCCCCTTGGTCGAGCAATGGTCGAGCAAAACTTCTGTAAGAATTTAGTCATTTTGGTCAACTTGACCTCTTTCGTTCGACCTAGACGATGCTGGTAGAATGGATCTCCTTTGGTCGAGCAAGCTTGTGCAGTCTCACCGTTTCACGCATAACTTCTACATCCGACCTTCGATTTGAGTAATTCTTGCTCTCACGTGATCCTCTCTTCCTTGGTTTTCTATCCATATAAAGAACTCACAGAAAATCCAACATTTGAATGTCTAACAAGTCATGCAAAGTGGCACAGCCATTCTGTTCGGCACAGCTTGCGCGACGTCACCACTTTTATTTTAACTTTCTCGTTTGAAATCCAATTGGTGTGTTCTTTATGCCAAAACGACCTTCTCTTTTGTGGATTTCCAACCATGTATCACACTTCCAATTCAGAGCTCTACACAAACACAAAAAAATTACACAAATTAAACGTGTGTTTCTCATCATTCTGCACAAATTGCACTTTTCCTCCAACTTGGCACTTTTGATCATTTTTTCACCTAAAATAAAATAAAACACCTCAAGTGCACCTTTTTCTTGCATATATTGAATATAAGATACTTGTGCTAATATATAACAACAATTCTCATCAAAAAGGTGTTAGATTGGACACTAAAACAAACTTATTTTCACTTTCAACAGCTATTTTACTGACGTTGTCATGCTGTTAAACATCTAGTGTTTTCATTCCCCCCCCCCCTCTTATTTTCTTTTAACTTTTAATAAAATATCACTTATTGGCCTAAACTTATACTCTAGGATCAACTAAACCCTCCAACTTTTATTTTTTACATCTAGAACCTTTGTCTTTTAAAATGAGATCAAATGCACCCTTGATTTTTTATAAATCAAACAAATTGATGTTTTGACTATTTCAGGCAGGTCTTATATGAGATTGTCTCACGTAACTTCTAACATGAGACGAATAAAAAGTGATTAAATTATTAATGAAAAGTGATACTCAATCAATGAATAGTGCTATTGGTGCAGTAAATTATTTCATGAATAATTTATAGTGTAAATAAAAAGTAATAACATCTTATAGCGAAAGTGATAATAATTTACAGCAAAAATGATAACATTTCATAAACTTTTTATTACGTGAGACGGTCTCACATAAGTCTTTACCCAAAATAGGGTGAGCCTTGTTGGGTTTATCCGTCCATGGAGCCTGGATCACTCAATCCAATAGCATGATATTGTCCGCTTTGGGCCGCCCACTAGCCCGCACGGTTTTGCTATCTGGGCTTACGCCCAAAAGACCTCATGCTAGGGAGAGCTCATCCCTCATTTATAAACTCATCGCTATCCCTACTTCTAACCGATGTGGAACTTTGATTGACACCCAAACAACAAGTCTTGTGCGAGACCGTCTCATAGATCTCCTTCCGTGAGACGGATTATCCATAATTCAATTAACATAATATATAAAATGAAAAATAAAAAAAAAAATCAGTCGTGCCGGTCACCAGTGCATAACTTTTCAAAATCATTTCACATTCATGAACTGTGCAATTAATTAAGCGCAGGATTTTCTTTTCTTTACTTATATATTTTATGCAAAGACTTGTGTGAGACCATCTCACGTAAGGGTTTACGTAAGACGATCATAAAGTGATAACTTTTATAATGAAAAGTAAAACTAAATTAATAAAAAGTGATATTGTTATTTCACGAATAATTTATAGTATAAATGAAAAGTGATAATATTTTATAGCGAAAGTGATAATATTTTATAGCGAAAGTGATAACTATTTTGAAAAGTGTAAAATGGTCTCACGTGAGACGGTCTCAAGCAAGACCTACCCATATTTTAAAATTTTATTAATTCATAAAATTACAATTAATACTACTCCCTCCGTCCCGGAAAACCTTTCACGTTTACTATTCCACATTGTTTAAGAAAAGTTATTTTTTTGATTTGTCAACTCACTTTTGAAGGGGTAATTTTGTCCATGCAGCTGGGTTTAGAGGTTTGGATTAACTTTATTATTAAAGTTAATCCAATCCCTAATCACCCGAAAAATAAAAAATTTGAAATAATAAAAAAATTCTGAAAGTCCAGAAATTAATTAAAAAAATACAGTAACTTGAAAAATTACAGAACCTTAAAAAAATTACAGAAACATTACATAAATCTACTAAAATTACATAAAATTGCTACACTTCTTCTAGAAAATACAGGAATTTGTTACAGTCCAATTAAAATTATAGTGAGTGACTTACAGAAATTAAAAAGAAGAAAAATAGAAATAAAATTACATATTTTTCTCCATTATATAAGTTAAGAAAACTCATGCTTCCCTGTTCATAGATTTCTGAAAATACAACCATATAGTGAAATCATGTTTATATAACAAAAGTTAGTGAATATGAGGTATAAAAAAATGTTAAGAGCATTATTAATTAAAAAAATGCCCTAAGATTATAAATTCATCATTGTGCTTTGTTTCCCTCCTAAGATATTTTAACAAAGATGTCTTCCCTCCAAAACTGTCATTTTTCTGTAAGTTCCCACCAAAAATTTCAGTAAACCTCATTTTTTCCCTCTAATTCTGAAACTTGCCCACCAATATCTTCACAATAAATATGGTCGGACAAGTTATCAAACATTAATGTATTTAGTTAACATTTAATGGCAACTTCAAAGCCAAACCTCTCTCCACACACCAAAAATCAGTTTCTTTTAAGGCATATCAGTGATGGAAATATCAACTTTGGGAAAGCAATGGAGGCAGCACAAATTTTCGGAGTTACTAGAAGAACCATATTCAACATATGGGCAGATGTAAAAAGGTAAATTGAAGCAGGAGAGCCAATCACCTTCATTTCCAACAAAAAGGGTTTTTCAAAGACCAAGAGAATTAAACTAGATATTGAGCAAATGAAGGGGATAGCTTTTGAAAATCGAGGTACAATAAGAGGGCTTGCAGGGCAGCTAAAGGTGCGCAAATCCACAGTTGGCAGGTGGATAAAATTGGGAGACATCAAAGCTCATACTAACTCAATCAAGCCTGAGCTAACTCCGGAGAACAAGCTTCAAAGGCTCAATTATTGTTTGCATCAGATTCATCATGATATGAGTGCAGAAAAACTCATGTTTGATGAAATGTACAATGTGGTGCATATTGATGAAAAATGGTTTTACATGACAAGGGTCAATGAGAGGTACTACATCATTCCAGGGGAAAAAGAGCCGCATAGAACATGCAAGTCAAAGAAATTTATTATCAAAGTAATGTTCATGTGTGCGATATCTAAGCCTATATTTGGAAGTGAGGGAGAAGTGTTTTTTATGGTAAAATAGGCATCTTTCCTTTCTCAAGGACTGAGCCAGCAAAAATGAGGTCAAAGAATACTGCAAGGGGGACAATAGTTACTAAACCATGTGACACTGTCAACAAAGAAGTGATAAGAGCTGCATAATCAACCAGGTAACCATGACCTTCTATTTGACCTCATTTACAGTTTGAATCATATTTTGAGGACATATGCTTTAGTTTATGCATACAAAAATATTTATATGCATATTGAAACATTTTCACAGATTATTCCAGCCATAAAGGCTAAATGGCCAACATTTATGAGTAAGGATATACTTATCCAACAGGATAATGCAAAATCACACATAACTGATAGTGATGTGGAGTTTGGAGTGGCTGCAAGATCTGATGGATTCAACATCAGACTACTTAATCAGCCTCCAAACTCTCCAGACACCAAGATCAATGACTTAGGGTGGTTTAGAGCTCTACAGTCAATTCAGTGGGAAGCAGCAAGCTACAATGTGGATGAACTAATCAATAATGTGAGGATATCCATGAAAACCTAACTCCAGGTATACTCAACAATGTGTTTCTTAGTCTACAAGCATGCTTAATTGGAATAATGAAGGTGGAAGGAGGTAACAATTACAAAGTGCCACACATGGGAAAAGCTAAGATGATAAGAGAGGGAACTCTGCCAATCAATCTTGAGATTGATGGAGAATTGGTAATGGGCTGCATAATGAAGTTACTTGAAGAGGAATCCAGGTACAAGCTAGTTTATGATATTGTAGAACTTGTGCAATATTTAGGTGTTTGATCATCAGGTCTGGATTATCTATTTTTGGGTTGTTTAGGCTCTAAGAAAGGCCCTTTTTGTTGTTTACAACATAAACAATAGACTGTACAATGTCTTTTTGATGTTTATGTGTTGTTTAAGCTATAAACAAACTTCCTATAGTTATTGTATGGCCTTTATTTGTTGTTTACAACATAAACAATGGACTGTATAAAGTCCTTTTGATGTTTATGTTTTGTTTAAGTTGTAAACAAGCATTCTATAGTAATGGTATGATTTTTTTTTGTTCAACATGCTCTCAGAAAAAATTTCATAACCGAGCACGGTCTCCTAAAAGGTCTCCAGTACCTATTAGTGACAATTTTGATATCAAAAAAATATTTGTAGTCTCCAAAATAGGTAAGAAACCTAATGGTGACTCTGAACACACCTAATATGAGGGACAAGAATGGAGTTTGATTAAGCTTTTAATCTCAACAAAGGTTTAACATGGCTTCAATGGGAATTTAACCCTTAGAATAACATCGCCATTGGGTTCATGGTCTCCTAAATAGGTAAAAAAACCTATTGGTGACTCAACGTACAGAAATCACAGGAACAGAGTCACCAAACATGATCATCACTGGGCAACAGCCTCTGCCCTCGAAAAATATTCGTCACGGGCTATTTTAATCCTACATTTAACCCCAAGTTAGGTTTAATATCATCATAATAGTTATATAACCCAGCATGAAAGCCTCACAGGGCTAAGTAAGGACCAAATCCACCATAATCAGCCATCAAATGCCTCACAGGCCACATAGACGCCTCACAAGGCCGAGTAAAAAATAAAGTGAGCATCATTACCCAACAAATGCCTCACTCTATAACAGAAACTGTCTAAATTAGGCATGATCAGGAACCAAATATCTCACACAGCCACAAACATGCCTCACAGGGCAACGTAAAGTACGTATGATGCATCATCAGAAACCAACTATCTCACACATCCACACACATGCCTCACAGGGCAAAGTAAAGTTAAACATACGCATCATCAGGCAACAAATATCTCACAAGGCCACAAACATGCCTCACAAGGCAAAGTAAAGTACCAATTAAGCATCATCCGACACCAAATATCCCACATAGCCACACACATGCCTCACAGGGCCACATAAACGCCTCACAGGGCCACATAAAAGCCTCACAAGGCAAAGTAAATCGCAAGGGATAGGAATCTACCGATATTCAGGAAGGATGAGACAAATCATCTCGTAGATGAATTTTTTAAATTCATCTGACCGTTCATTCTGGACAAGAGGTGACTGAACAGTTCCAGTAACTCCATCGTTGGACTCCTTGACTTTTAACACGGCCGGAATCACAACCGATGGGGTATCTCCGGAAAAGAGAGGGATGGGGGCTAAACTCTGAATCCTCATCTTCAACCTCGGAGTCCTCAGCCACTTCGTCGAATTCCTCAAACTCGGGAAAGAGTAAGTCCGGAACGGAATCCATCGCCAAAGAGTAGGGAACCACCACGAAGTGGGGGGTTCCGGCGATGTTTCTTGTGAAGTTGTGGTTGTTTTCAATCGAGGGCACACACTGAACCCCAACCTCTAACTCGCTCCGCCTCTTCTTAGATCCAGACCGCACTTCTTCGATTTCAGGCGCCGGAATGTTATTTGGTGGAGAAAAGTTTAGATCGAATAGAAAAGGATGTGGATTTGAATTTAACATTGTATGTTCAAGAGATGGTAAGATTTACACAAGAGAATAGTAGATTGAAGGAAGATGGGAGCAAAGAAAGGGGTTAGGGTTAGGGTTGAGTCGATGAGGTTCAAATTTGCATGAGAAATCACTAGGGTTTGTTCACGGGAAGAAGAGAAGAGAGAGAGATGGAGGAATGGATACGAACAAATCTGAAATGAAGGTGAGAAATGAGTTTGACAGCCGTGTGGGGGTGATTCGGGTTAGGAGTAGTTGGGTTAAGATTAGTGGATTGAGATTCTAATTAGTTGGCCCAAATCCATACAATTAAACTAAATTGTGGGCCTAATGCAGTTGGGCCAATTGAAAATATTGGGTTATTGAAGGATAGAATGATAATTTTTTTTACTAAAAATATGGTGTGAAAAGTATTGTGGGACGTCCAAATGTAGAAAGTGTGAAACGTATTATGGGACGGGCGGAGTATTATACTTAATGTGAGCACTAAAAAATTAAAAGTGATATTTGAAAATTCAAAAGTGATACTTATAAATAATAATAATAATAATAATAACTTATTATTGAAATATTTTATGAAAATTTTATAAATTAAAAAGTGATAATATTTTTAATAAAAATTATTATCTTAACATAGAAGAGTGATACTCAACTAATCAAATTATTTCATAAATAATTTGTAAGAAAGACAAAAAATGATAACATTTTCAATCGAAAGTAATACTTGATTAAGAAAAAATGATACACATCCAATTAAACTATTTAATGAAAATTTATAGGCCAGATAAAGAGTGATAACATTTTTTTATTAAAAGTGATCTCATCAAAGAAAAGTGATTAATGTCCAATTAAATTATTTAAAGTGATAACATTTGTAATAATTAATAATCTTAATATATATATATATATATATATATATATATATATATATATATATATATATATATATATATATATATATTCGTAAAGTAGTTTCCTTATTTATAATTTTTGAAAACACACGTGTTGCAATTTTGTTCTTCTCAAAATAAAATTTTATGTGTTTTATTTCTATTGGTTGAGTATTTATGATTATTTATTAATTGTGTCTTGATTTTGATCGAACTTAATTATCTTGATATATCTATTTTAAAGTAATTTTATAATATAAAATTTTTAAAATATGAGTGTTGATTTAATATCATTAAAAACTTTGAATAACAAATAATATTTTGAAAATTTAATTGGTTGAATAATTAATAAATAATTTAATATTTTCTTAATATTAATTTTATTTCACCAAATTAATTGAAATCATTTATAACTAAAACAAATTGTAATTAATTTATATAATAAAAATAAATATTAAATTAATTAAGACATTTAAAACCTATAATAGTAAAATTTATTCTTACTAGTTTTTTCAAATCCAAAATAAAAGGAAATAATCTATACATTTAAAAGATAAAGTGCATAAATTAATATTTAATTTAATTGATTTATAGTTTATTTAAAAATATCCACGAATACATAGAATATCAATTTATTTACATTAGAAGATTAAAAAATATCTCATAATAATATTTTCTTTAAAAAATATAAAATATTAATTATAAAGTTTAAAAATGTAATATGCGGATGTATTTAACTATTAGTATACTAATACATTCGTATTTATTAAATAAATATATTTTAAATTTAAAATAAAAATTTTGTAATCCGAGTAACACGTGGGTACTATACTAGTAATTAATAAAGAAAAAGTGATCATCATTTAAATGAAATTTTTCATGAACTATTATTATAATAAATAAAAAATGATAATTAATTATTAGAAATTGAAGTTGCTATCCAATTTCTTTTTCAATTATGTATATTTTGACACGATTATCATTAATTGTGTTTCTAAGAAAAACTTTTGCTTACTTTATTTATGGATAATAATGTAGATGTAATAATCAATAAATGTAATCCCTCCATATGTTTTTAAAGGTATCATTTTTTACATTTTGGGCGTCCGCCCTAGGGTAATTTTCTTTTTTATCCACACACACCCACTAATACAACTAAAAAATGGGACTCACACCTCCACTAATACAACTACTCACTACACATTAAATAACAATACTCCTTAATCTTCGTGCCCAAAAGCAAATGACACCCTTAAATCTGGACGGAGGAAGTATATGTTATAAAAATAAAACAAAGCCTAATTCAATTGTAAAATAATAATAATAATAAAATAAATAAATATTGAAATAACAAAAAATAAAATAAAAAAATCAAACGGTAACTTGTTAAGTTGAGTAGACATTAGTCATTACAAGTATTTAGCCGGTAATAACTTAGGCGGCAGATCTGCGAATTTTAAATTGATTTTAATTTGACTAGTCTTTTATAGATCAGTGAGATGGTCTCGTACAAGATTTTGCAATTCCTTTTCAAAAAATTGTTTATTTCCAATCCAAGCTTTAACATTTCTACATGAGTTAGTCTCTTATGAACGAGGTTTACGGTGCAAACTCTCTTTTCCCTTTAATTTAAACCCCTAAAAATATACACAGTATAATAGGATTGGAAGAAGGAGGGTTTATGGTGAGAAAAATCAAAGTTCATATAATAAGTTATGTAAACCGGGTTTATAAAAGTGTTTGTTTTTCTAAATTATAAATTCGGATATTCATTTATAAAGTTAATCAACTAAAATTATTAAAAAGAATAAAAAAATTCAATAAAAAGTTAGATTAAAAAAAAAGACTTTTTTTTCATTTATTTAAATAACTAATGATTAAATCCGGAAGTGAAAATACAAACTCCTGCAAATGGCAGTGGCTTGCTTAGTTGCTTTAAATAATTTTGATCTCATTCTCACTGATGTTTTATTTTCCTGTAATAAGCGGCTAAAAGAAAAATGCTATATGAATCAGCTAATTAATTAAAAAATTATTTATTAGTATAATAATAATTTAACTTTTAGTGCCAATTTATTTTTTATATAAAAAATTATAAATGATTAAATAATTAAAAAAATATTTACTTTAAATATTAAAATATATTAAAAATTAAAATTACATTAGATATTAAAATCTTAGACAAAAACTTACATTATAATAAAGATGTGTTGTTAAAGCTTGGATTGAAAATAGACAAATTTTTAAAAATGAATACTTAAAATGTCAATTTATTTGATTTATAAAAGATAAAGGATGCATTTGATCTTATTTTAAAAGATCTTTTGATTTTAGGATGTAAGTTTAGGGTCATGCTTGACCCTTTTCCCAATTAATTTTTCATATAATAAAGAACAATTTTACGAAAAGATGTACGTGTCAATCGGGTTGACAGGAGGCTCACCCTAAAAGCTTATTCCCTCCGTCCCCTTTAAAGACGGTGTGTTGCTTTTTTCACGTGAATTAAAGAGTAATATTATTTAATATGCAATGGGTAGTTGTATTAGTGAATGTGTGTCTCATATTTTAATTGCTATATTATTGGGTGTGTGTAAGTCATATGTATGTAAAAAAGAAAATAAGACTATTTGGGAGTGACATCTAAAATGATAAAAAAGAAATTTTCTAAAGGGAACGAAGGGAGTATATTGTTTGTTAGCGAATTTCGAAATAAATTTTTTAATGAAAAACTGAATATAAAAAAGTAATGCATTTTTAAAATTACTTTTTTTTATTTAAATCTTTTTTCACGGTTTTGGCTGGAGTGAAATACACTAAAATGAATATGAAGAGAATGTTGGCTATCCAGATTTGTTTTCTTTACAGTACCTTTCGAAATGCTTTTTATGAGGTAGAAAATTAGGAATCCAATTCTTGGTTGCATTAATAGGTAGTATGGCATTTTTTGTAAAGTATGTTTGTTTTGAAATTTAGTAAGTTTTTCAAATCTAATTTTCAAGATTGAATTGCTCTACTATTTGAAAGGCTTGTTTAGAAATTTAATTGGTTTTAGATTTTAGTTTTAAAATTTTGACAATTTTTTTATAATAATTCTTACGTTTGCTTTTTGCACGTGATGAAATATTAATATAATATCAATGTGTAATATGAAGTGAATAGTATAATATTTCATCAATGTGTAATATGAAGTGAATAGTTATATTAGTACTCTGTGTGTGAGTTTACATGAAATAATTAGTTATTTTGTGTTGACCCAACTTAATAAAAATTTAAATATACTTCATCCGTACCAGGCTAAGAGGATCATTTTTCTATTTTGATCGTCACATCCAAAGAGTCTCATTTACTTTTTTACACATATAGGACTCACACACCTCCTCTAATACAATTAAAATATAGAACACACACTCCCACTAATACAACTACCCACTACACATTAAATAATAATACTCCTTAATTTACGTGCAAAAAAACAAATGACCCAATGCCCTCTTACGTCGGGACGGACGGAGTAAACTATGACATAATAAAATCTAAATTATTAAATTTTATAATAATTAATCTCCATTTTAATCATGGTACACCCCTAATTACCCAAGAATGGAGGGATTAATTTTGATTAATTTAGAATAAATCAAAACTCAGTTTCATAAAATTTTCAAAAACCAAATTTCAAAAGCTAAAATAGAACACAACTTTCAGATATAAATTTTTTTCCCTTTAATTCATAGTGACAATATTGTTTCTTTATAGGTAGCGTATAGTACAACTAGAAATTAAATAATACGGTCAACAATTTAAAATGATAGAGAAAAAAAATATTAAACAAAGTTGTTTCATTTAATGATGAAAATATTGCTGCATTTCAGATGATTAGTTCCAACGGATAATCTAATAATCAAACAAAATTAAGATTTAAGATGTAACAAAAACACAGATCAAACAAAACCCACACTCACTAATACTTCAGAGGTATCTATTTCTTCTCTTCCTTCTCCGCCTCTGCTGCCCTCTTCGCCCTAGCACCAGCATGGCGGGCATTTGTCCTTTCCAATCGGAGCTTGTCGTATGCCTTGAATGATTTCATGTCTTCTGAGACCTTCACAAGCTCGACGGTTGGCTTTTCCAAAACAATTGGCAAGAAAGGACATGTCACTTGTGTGGCAGTTGCTAACTCCTCAGGTGAAGAATCACCAACCTAACAGAGAGAGATGATGGTTACATTAATATTACAAATGAGTCAACTCAGAATATGTATATGTATATTTTCACAAGGGAATATTACCTTAACCTTACGGGCGCGTCTAGGGAAGACAACAAGCTTGGCCTTGAATGTTTTCAACCTCTGAACATTTGTCTGAAATCCCTCCAAAGAACTGTTACGGCGGCGATGGTCAACAGAGATGCCAATAGTTGGGGCAAGCTTTTTTGGAATGCCGGCAGCCTGGTAAACACAAGTATAAAATACCAAACATGGACACTTTACAACAATAGAGGGATCATATGATACACGGTGAAACAATGCAAATAGTCAACAATGAGGGACTACTCTAATGGTTCATTATCAGGGTATAATTGATTACTGATTAAAGCACATACTCCACAACCAAAACAACGCACAAGGAAAGTGAAAAAATGCAAATGAGGCAGTACAGGATATAAATCCAATTCACAAACTATCGTAGAAGGACAAACATGATACAAGCTACGAGGTAAAGATATGAAGTAGCTCACCTTAAGCTCTTCCAGAGAGAATCCTCTACCAGCTCTGACCTTCATGTTGTACTTCAAGGTCTGGCAGTGGACAATAGGGCGAAGGGGTCCAGCCGTAGGCCTCGGGAAGATTTTAATAGCCTTTTTCTGTCTTTCTGAGAGGAGAAAGAGTTTTAAAAAAAAAATTATAATAAGCACATTAAACAAGTAGATCACAATTAACATAATAATACAAAATTAGAGGAAATTATCACCAATTCTTCTCCTGGTCTTCCTGGCAGGTTGGTTGAACCATGTCTTGACATAGTTCTGCCAATGCTTTCTGAAGTGACCGTTTGGTATAACATTGTTGTGCTTCATGGTTTACTGGGATTACAAAAGCAAACACAAACTCACTCCCCTGATGAAACCACAACTGATTAGCACACAGACTATCTGAGAAGACAAATTTAAGGTTTCAAAGTTTCTCAGATAAAAATTAGGGATTTTAATGAATCGGATAATCAAAATTTAGTCGTACAATTAAACAGATACAGCACCACCTCCTAGGGTTGCATCATTACTCAAAAACCAGTAGAAGAATTTTAAACACACCCTCAAGATAAAATAACAGCAACACGCATATTCACGAATTCGTCTTAACTCATACAAAAACAGTCAAATGAGGCTTAGTACTCGGATTAGACACACCACAAATTACTAATTAGTTCAAAAATAAAACATGAATAAATTAAGAGCAAAGATTTAGACGCCAATCTTACAAGAGCGCGTCCAAGCCCTTATCTATTTTAATTAGATCAAATGCCACCCTATTAGGGAAAAAAAAAACAGATTACTGACGCTTATTTCCTAGCTATTAGTCATTACACATCTAGTCTCCCTCCTACTCCTAATTAATTTGGATTTGCATAATTCGAGGAATTTGTAGATTTCATGTCTGAACTTCATCATTCGGCACAAGAGCAAACGCTAAATGCAGAAACTAAAACGAAACATCACAAAAATCCGACTAAAACACACACAAATTGCAGCAAAATTAAAAGAAAAGGTGCGTGGTTTCTACAAAACAATCATAGCACAGAAACTCTAATATCGAAGCAGTATAATCAAATGAAAAGGAGCAATCAGATAGTTTTAGGACTCACAGCGGCGGAGAAGAGCGTCGGAGTTTCATTTAAGTATGAGCGTATTTGTAGTTATATAAAACCCTAGGTGTGGGTTTGTTCTTATTGGGCCCTTAATTGGGCCGAGCCCGTTCTTTAAAATAACACAATTTTTCATAAACATGGAGTAATTTATACGCTGCATTATTAAAAATAAAAAATTATAATTTATATAAATTCTTTACATGATAAAAGTTGTCTAACTATAAAGAAATTTTCAATATTTAATGTTAGGATGACTATATAACATTTTAATTATAAAATATAAAAATGAAAATTAAATGATCCCACAATGTGATGTGTAATTTTCTCAATTTTTTGAATTTTTAATGTTTTTTAATATTTTCCTTATTTACTTTTAATTAACTTCTTTATTTAATATTTACTTTTTAAAATAATTTATTTCTTATTTTTAATAATAATTAAATTTTTAATATTTTGTTTATTTATTTGGATATCATTAATTAATTACTAAATATTTTAATATAATAAATTAATTAATATCAAATTAAATCATATATATATAAAGGGAAAAAAGAATATTTCATATAATATTCTTTCTTATCCCACCTATAAATATGATTTTTTGGTTAGTCATTCCAAATACACACATTTGATTCTCGATAGGAGCTTGGGCTTTCTTTAAATTCCTCTAGAGAATTGATTTATAAAAGTATAAAAATTATAAAAATTTATTTCGATATAGCAAATTAAGTAAAAATTCAATCTACCTCTAAAAAATCGATTCAAGTATTATTTGATTTACTTCTTAAGAATTGATTCTTCAAGAGAAGAGAATCTATTTAAGTATTCTTAAATAGATTTACATCTTAAGAATCGATTCTTAAATAGATTTACATCTTAAGAATTCTTCAAGAGGAAAAAAATTGATTCAAGTATTACCTATTAAGAATCGATTCAAGTATTTATTAAGATCAACCTCTAAAGTATTAATTCAAGTATTTTTCAAGTGAAAAAGGATTGACGATTCAAGTACTTGAATCAATTTACCTCTATAGAATAAGAGGTTGAAAAATTAATTCATGTATAGAATCGAAAGCTTAAGTTATTTAAGTTAAATCATTATTTCATATCAAATAACATTAAAATTGAGTTTGTAAATATTTGTTAATTTTTTAAAATTAGTATATTAATCTTTATTTATTTATATATATTTTGATTATTCAATTCTGATATATGAATTATAAAATTTATTTTGGATAATAAATAAATGATAAAGTAAGTTATGCGTGTTAAAAAGGTGATGACAAATTTGAAATTAAAGTATGTTGGAGGGATTTTAATTAGTTATTTTTTCTTTTTGTGGAAGTGTAAAGTCGAATTTGGGACGGACCAAAATGGAAAGTGTGAAATTGAAGTTGGGACGGAGGGATTATTTATTTTAGACAAACAGTATGCCAAAACTTTCGGTATGGTACCGGTACGAATTTTTAATGTCGATGATTTTGGTACGGTATGCGGTATGAGATGGTATTTTAGGTCGGTATGACACCCCTACTCAAATGCACAGCTACATGGTATAAAGTTCCAACCAGGAATATTGCTATGCTTGGTATGAACAAAAATTGTCCTAGTTCATTCCATCATTTTTTATAGTAATTCTAAGGATCCATTAATTTATAATAGAAAGATGAATCATCATCTACAAGTAAACCTCTCCCTCGTCTCCTTAGTTATTATATGATGTCTGTTGTGAATGAAAATCAACGTATTTTAGTGTCCAATTTAATACCTTTTTTTATGGGAATTATTTTTATATATTAACACAAGTGTCTTATATAAAATATATGTGATAAAATGTGCATTTGAGGTGTTTTATTGTGTTTTAGGTAGAAAAATAATCAAAAGTGTAAAGTTGGAGAAAAGGGAAAACTTGTGCAAGAATGCTGAAAAATACACGTCCAATTTGTATAATTTTTATGTGTTTTTCTGGAAGTTCAAATTGGACATGTGATATATTGTTGGAAAGCCACGGAAGAAAGGGTCGTTTTGGCACAAGAATCACTCAAATCGAATTTTGGATGTGAAAGTTATGCGTGAAATGGTGAGACTGCACAATGCTGCTAGACCAATGGAGAGTTGCTCGACCAAGACCAGTTTGGTCGAGTAACGGTCGAGAAAGTCAATGGAAGAAGCTTCAATTTACAGACGTGTTGCTCGACCACTGCTCAACCAAATCCAAGTTGCTCGACCAGAACAGCTTGGTCGAGCAGTGTCGCGAATTTTACACCTCCAATGCATGTATCTGCGTATTTTCGTCTCAAAAACCCATCAAATGTCCATTAGGAGATTTTACAAGTATAAATGGGATGCAATTTATATCTGAAAAGAGACCGCAGACTGTTACCTGATGAGCATTTTCTTTACACGCAAAATTAATCCCCAAGTATTAAGGATATCAATTGTAGCTTAAGCAAGCGACCAAGTTAAATATCGAATACAAAGGACGGCATACTATCAATTAAATTATTAAAAAATTAAGACAAGGCAATTAAGTCTGAGGTTTAGAATTATAAAACTACTAAGCAAAATTATTAAATAATAATTAAAATAAAATAGCACTGGAAGAATACAAAAGTGTCTCAAGAATGGAGAATATGTAGCTCTAGGATAATCCAGTTTCACTCATTAATTTTCCTCTCAAGTATACTGTCCGATTCTGCCTTGTGGACTATGGAGGCATTACTAAGCCATGTCTATATACTCTATAGACACAAGTAAACATGCGTGTAACACGTGTGAATTACCTCAGAACAAGAGACGTAATTTCACCCCCTTTCTAGTAATTATCAGTATCAATTATTTTCCACGTCTGTAATCTAACCCGATATGATCTCCCTTTATAAGTACTATAAAATTACCCTCTTTATCCTGCTTACCAACCCAAATTCAATTCAATTAATAAACATTCATATATGATAGTTCTAATGAAACTTCAGAGTCCCCTCACTTAGAATCATGACATAAAACCCTTTTCATCAATGAACGCGCTAAATCAACAACCAATATATATATTCAGATTCTATATAACAACTGAAAATGCACAAAACTACCGTGAATATGAGTTAAAACGTACAATCATATATAAAATAAATCCACAAGTAGAGTTGTACGGAGGACACACAAGAGAATTCAATTAATTCATAAAACCTTCAAAACCCTAGCACTACCAAAAAGGCTCTAGCCCATGTTGCAAAGAACACTCATGAGGGTTGGATAGATCTTACCCATAGTCTGGAAAATTAGAAAATAGAAGAAAAAAATTAAGAAAACCTTTGGTGTAGCAATCTCTTTCTTTGTTTCTTTCTTCCGTCTCTTCAAATTCTCTTGGTTCTCCTTCTTGATTCGATAGACGAATTTTCACAGTGATGGATGGATGGAGGAAAGGATGTGGATGATGAAAGGTGTGGGGGTTGATCCCCCTTGTGGAGTGGTGTAGGATGCGGTGTCTAACTCTCTTCTTGATGTGATCTGTGTTGGGTGTTATCACATGCCCACACATATCTTGAATTCTGTAACTTCTCCAATTAAATGGTTTCCTAGTCTTCACTCCCTAATAGGTTTTGAATATGAAAGTTTTAGTTGACATCGACTTGGGCTTCCTTCAATACTACATGAAATTTATGGAAGTAATTCATTTTTTTCTGTACAAGTCATTTCAATAATCTGATTCTCTGTCTTATGAAATGGCTAATGATAATATATCTTTTTTAGATATAAAAAGATATTTTCCACGATAACATGTGATGGTTCTTCACAAAATCTTGGAATATTTTCAGACCTAAAATAGTTTTTTTTTGTAATATGTTACAATTTCACTTTTTCCTTCTACAGATCAATTGCATTCAAGATCACCATCCGAAGAAGACCGGTCTCTGTTTTTTTTATTGGTTGATAGGAGCAGCACCTTCAGTTCAGTCGGAAAATCAGGTAAGTCATTCAACTAGATATAATGGCCTTCCTGAACTTTCAAAAGCACCAAAAGTGGCTCCAGGGCCTAAAGCCTCAGATTTGATGGCAAAAAAGCAGAATTTCAGGGGTATGCTCTTGGCGGACTTTGCATGTGCCTTCGTGATTTTTGTATTTGGTGAGAAATATGTGGTTATATGATGGTTTTTCATATAAAATTAATATAAACAACATTTTGTTTAATATGCAGATAATGTTATGATTAATAAATGTTGTTTATATTAATTTTCTTAATGTTGATTTAATATTTGGTGTTGATATTTTTCTTAATGCACATAAGGGTGTTGATAGTTTCCATGTAGGATGTTTTGCTAGATATATGATTGAATACCTTAAGAAATTTTACTTAGATCTTTGTTGGGCATGTCCTTAAGTTAAAGTTACCCATAACTTCTGTTTATGTGATATTTTCAACCTTTTTTTATCAAGTGGCGTGTTTTTAACAGGTGATTTTACAGTAACCTAATAATTTCCATAAATCTGATTTATCTTTTAACTGCATCATTCTGTATGATAAGCGATTCAGTGTTTTCCACTATCCAGTCATGGATGAAGATGAATCAAACTATCACTCAATAATCTAGAATCCCATAGACATTGCTACTTTTCTGCGCTCCAAATATTGCAGTGAGAAAGGTAAACTTAAGTTGCACATTTTGCATGTTGAGGCTAATGAGAGCATATTTAGGAAAGTTGATTTTTTTCCCTTGAGAAAGTCAGATGTTATTTCATTTTGAAATATAAGGTTGTTAGATGACCATAATCTGTCTTTCCGTAAAATATCTTTTCTCTTTATAATATCATAGACTTTTACAAAAAATAATTTACCACTAAAACTAATTCTAGAAATGATGCAACTATGTAAGGTGCCATAAAGTTTGTTGGTCTTAATAATTATGATGTACATATGAATCCTTGCAAGTGCAAGGTCAGCGACTACCCCTCCTTCGTTTTTGGCATGATCCTGAACATTAAAAAAAGGATATGTCTATGAATTGCTCTCTTATAGTTTCTGTCGTAGCTACTGTGAATGATTATCTAACATGATTTGACTCATTATTCTAACACTACCCTTTGTTCTTTCTTAGAAATATAATGGAGATGATTAAAATTGCTAATATTCCGTAAAATTTAAATCTATTAACGAGTCTGGGTCAACCCCTCAAGAATTGAGGTAAGCTCCACTGGTGTGTGTGTGTGTGTATATATATATATATATATATATATATATATATATATATATATATATATATATATATATATATATATATATATATACTAGTATGAAACCCGCGTGCTACGAAAGATCATTCCCTTATTATTTATAATTAAATAATTAATTTAATACTACTTTCGTCCATCGATAAGGTAATAATTTGCTTTTTGTGCGTAGATTAAAGAGTATTATTATTTTATATAAAGTGGGTAGTTGTATTAGTGTTGAGTGGTGGTCCATGTGTGGGGACCTGTAGGAATATGGATACCTTTAAATTGAGCGACCAAAATGGCAAAATGGATACCTTATTAGCGGACAAAAGGAGTATGATTATTCAATATTAAATGATTTTCTATACGGATAGACAACGTATACTGTTAAATTTGATATATTACTTTTTTTAATCAATAAAAAGAATTTATTAAAACATTATAACTTTTGACTCTTGAAAAAGCAAAATATAATAAATCATGTGTAAAAACTAATATATGCACATATATTCCAAGTTCTAACTTTTGAAAAAGATTAATCAGCTAGAACTTCATCATTTTTAATGTTACTGCAAAACAAATACCATTAAAAACTATCTATTAGCACAAACTATGTTTCATGCTAAAAATAAAAATAATTTAATTTGTCAAAATATATTGTCATTCTTTATTTTTTAATTTTTTTTAGAGTCCACCACTAAAAGGTACATTTTATTACCTATATTACTACTAGGCACACAAGAAAAATTATATTACTGATCAATACAAATTGAATGCAAGTAACACCACTTTTATCCCTATTTTAATTATATTCAGAAATTAATCTAAATAGTGATATGTATAATAATAACAGAAAAATAAATATCTCACTAATTACTCCACAAAAATAGGTGGAGATCACTCAATCTTTCAAAAATCGGTCAAAGATTATATATATATATATATATGTGTGTGTGTGTGTGTGTGTGTATGTGTGTGTGTGCGCGCGCGTGTACCCATTTTTCAATCCATGCGCACATAGGGTTTCATTTATGATAAGAAATTTATTTATATTTAATATATTTGTGTTCAGAAATCATACACTCCCTCTATCCCAATACACTTTTCACACCTCCGTTATGAATTATAAAGGAGGTTTGAATACTCTGCTGGGACGGACGGAGGGAGTACATGTATTCAGAACTTTGACAAGAATCTAAGAGGAAAATAAATTGGTACCTTTGTTATCGGAAATCCCAAACTGTCTCTCTCGAATACCACTTCCGCTTCTCTCAGTTTCTTAGCTCTCTGACACTTTTTATCAGCAATTGCCTGATCAGATTGACTCGGTACAGAATTTGGACGTGCAGAAAATCCTGGAAGGTGGCTCGCCGGCTCACTCGGCTCGAGCTTAGGGGCAACTGAGCCGAGCTGGGTTTCAGCCGAATCGGAGGACACGTCTGACCCGGTGGGTACCCCACTCCGCAGTGACTCGACACCGGCGAGAGGTGGCTCGGCCCGAGCTGGTGGCTGAGTAGCGTCCAATTGCATTTGTTCTGTCCCTGTTTTATCCTGCTTCTGTTCTGTATCATTCTGCATCGATTTTGTAATGTCCTGCATCAGTTTCGTTCCTTTACAATGCTTTCCAGATCTCAAAGTGATCGCATGGCACTCCTTCGGGTTAATTTCTGTATCTGAAGGAAACTTCCCCTTCTGAATCTGCTGTTGCTGTTGATTTACCATAGTGGAGATCTGACCCATAGAATATGTGAGACTCTGCAACTGCTTATTGACTTCTTCATGCTGCTTTGTCATATTCGAATCCATAAGAACAATGCAGTTGTTAATCTTGTCAATATCTCCATCAGTTTTCTTCATATACCTGGCCAACACTTCATCAATACTAGCTCTTCCTTCTACAGTCTTCGCACCTTGATCAAAATTAGGAGGGTATGGAACTGCATTATTCGGATTTAAATTTGCATAGTTCTTATGTCTTGGTTGGTTCTGCCAATTCCCCCATTGGTAGTTCCTAGAGTTAGAATTACCTTGAGGGTTTCGACCCAAGACTCAGTTTGCATCCTCGACCTCTTGAAGGTTCATCACCACATCATCACTTGCAGGCCCTCGGTTGTCTCCCACTTTTGCCTGATATCAAAGTAACCAGGTTTTTGTTTATCTGTTCCAATTGAGAGACAACTTTATCATTTTTATCAGCATCAGAAAACTTCTATTCAACTTGTGCCACTTTTCCAAGTATGTAAGTTCCACGTATTCTCTCCGAAGGCCAATCTCTAGAGTTCATAGATATATCATCGAACAACTTCTCTACGACATTTGACATCTTGCAAAAGATTGTTCCTCCAGCAGAAGCATCAACCTGTTGGCAATTGGATCGTTTTGGTTAACGTGATCCGATAAAAAAAACCACGTAAACAATCAGAGGAAGCAAAAAATAATTTACCTGATTTCTGGGTTGGAGTAGACGATGAAGATCTGTGAAGAACACCTCTGATCTTCTACAGTATGACCCAAAGTCAACTCTCTGGTGTTGTGTAGTCAACAATCCCCAGAGAGTTCTCAATCTGTTCCTTTTCTGTTTTCTACGTAAGTAGCGCAGACTTAGGTTATTAGGAACTGAGATAACTTATATAGTTGGGCTACTGCAGGGACCAGGAGGAAAAATTGAGCTAGGCCTCAATAAGATTTAATTAAGCAAGCTTAGCCCAAAGCTTTTAATTAAATTCAATAATAATAATATAGTCCACTACAATATTATTACTGCACTACCCATCCAATCCCAAAATTATATTCTGATGCCCATTAATTAATTAAGTTACTGACAACTCAAATTAATTAATATCTCTTCCGAGAGTAGTACCACTCAACCTCATTATCATGTCGGAAATTAATCTACTTGCAAGATTTCATGATAAACTTTATGAGCTCCTGAAGGGGACATCATCAACCTATGACGGACATGGATTTCTTCTACAATCAATAGCACACCATAGAGACAACATTATTTCCTAACTCACCGAGTTTGTCGATTTAAATTCATTTAAATCTCACCCATTGATGAATCAAAAAAATATATACGGCCTTACGTGTCGAGGTTATTGTGTAGGGATTAAGAGCACGGACATCCATAATAACAGAGATCAAGTTCTTCTGTATAGACAGTACAAGTCGAACGATCTCAGACGGTCCTACTCAATACACAAAGCAGTGTACTAATGTGGTTCTATGGTCAAGACAAACTAATACCAACCCACACTACAACCATACCAATAGATAGTCTCCGTCTATCTCGGTTGTGAGCATCTGTTTATACTTTATAAGGAAACCGGTAATATGATCTTCTGCGTGTTGTCGAACAAAATATTATCTACAATATAAAGTAAATGGACTTTAGCACAAATATATAAATAAACAATTTATAATATGCAAAAAATGTTTGATCATGTGATTCTCATTTCAAATAATATTGTTAAAACATTGTTCAATACAAGGCTTTTAGTATACAAATATAACAATCTCCCACTTATACTAAAAGACTACGCTGCCTTATCTACTGACACGCATCTAATCCCCATTCCTTCTACATGCCCATCGAACGCTTTCGCTGGAAGGCTCTTAGTAAAAGGATCATCAAGGTTATCCTCAGATGCAATCTTAGCGACAACGATTTTCCCTCTCTTAACGATGTCTCGTATCAGGTGGTACTTGCGCTTAATGTGTTTACTCACCTTATGGGCTCGTGGTTCCTTCGAGTTTGCTACTATACCACTGTTATCACAATAAATTGTGATCGCTTTGACAAACCAGGAATCACATCCAAGTCCATTAAGAAGTTCCTAAGCCATACTGCTTCTTTAGCTGCCTCAGAGGCTGCTACATATTCAGCTTCCATGGTAGAGTCCGCGATGCTTTTCTACTTCACACTCCTCTATATAATGGCTCCTCCTCCAAGAGTATACACATAACACGAGGTGGATTTACTAGCATCCCTATCTGACTGGAAATCCGAATCAGTATAACCCAAAGGTAACAAAGTATCTGCCCTGTAAACCTGCACATAATCCCTAGTCCTTCGCAGGTACTTCAAAATATGCTTTACTGCAGTCCAATGCCCCTGTCCTGGATTACTTTGATACCTACTGACCATGCCCACGACATAACAGATATCCAGTCTCGTACATAGCATAGCATACATGAGGCTTCCTACTGTCGAAGCATAAGGGACCAACTTCATTGCCTCTATTCTTGTTGTGTTTTAGGACACATCTCCTTAGATAGAGGTATTCCATGTCTGAAAGGTAGAAAACATTTCTTAGAATCTTGCATGGTAAACGAGTCAGGATTGTATCAATATAAGAAGCTTGGGATAAACATAACATTCTTTTCTTGCGATCCCTTATTAATTTGATCCCAAGAATGTGTTCAGCTTCTCCTAAGTCATTCATCTCAAACTGTTTGGACAGTCATACCCTTACGCCCGACAATACTATTACATTATTTCCAATGAGCAGAATACCATCCACGTATAGTATAAGAAATACCACTACGTTTCCGTCACACTTCTTGTACACACATGATTCATCCGGACATTGAATAAATCCATATGACTGGATTACTTCATCAAACCCGATGTTCCATGATCTTGAAGCGTGTTTCAATCCATAAATGGACCTTTTAAGCTTGCACACAAGATGTTCTTCGCCCTTTGCAATGAATCCTTCTAATTGCTTCATATAGATGTTTTCCTCAAGACTTCCATTATGGAAAGCTGTCTTGACATCTATTTGACATACCTCATAATCCATATGAGCAGTAATAGACAAAAGAATCCGGATTGACTTAATCATGGCCACAGGCGAAAGGTTTTCTCATAATCGATTCCTTCTTTCTGAGTATATCCTTTAGCCACAAGCCTTGCTTTAAAGATTTCCACCTTACCGTCAGATCCTCTTTTTCTCTTATAGATCCACTTGCATCCAATAGCTTTTACACCATTGGGTGGTTCTACAAGCTCCCAGACTTGATTAGAGTACATGGATTCTATCTCAGATTTCATTGCGTTTTGCCATAATTGAGCATCTTTATCTTGCAGTGCCTCGTTGTAATTCCATGGGTCAATTTCATGTTCACCCGGGACCAAGTCGGATGACTCTCCCAATCCCATGAATCTATCCGGTTGTCTGACAACCCTCCCACTACGACGAGGCTCCGCAAGCAATTGTGTATCAGGTGTAACACGCGGTGCAGTGTCCTGTGGTATATCTTCTTGTACAGTTGGTATTATATTTGGTGTTTCCCCTCTAACTTCCTCTAGAACAATTTTACTCATGGGCTTGTGATCCATTATATAATCCTCTTCCAAAAATCTGGCGTTCGTGCTCACGATCACCTTTAGGTCCTTGGGACTATAAAATAAACCATCCTTCGTTCCTCTAGGATACCATATAAATAGACAAACATCAGTACGTGATTCTAACTTATCAGCATCTGCCTTTAACACGTGTGCCGGAGCACCCCAAATTCGAACATGTTTCAGACTAGGCTTGCGCCCGATCCACAGTTTTGTGGGTGTGGAGGCTTCCGATTTAGAAGGTACTAAGTTTAGAATGTAAGCCGCTGTTTCTAAGGCGTGTCCCCAAAATGAATTTGGTAATTCCGAATAACTCATTATTGATCTTACCATTTCCATAAGAGTCATATTCCTTCTTTTCGCTACACCATTCTGCTGGGGTGTGCCCGGTGCAGACAATTGGGATTCAATCCCATTTTCTGATAAATAATTCTTAAACTCTCCCAAGAGGTATTCACCACCACAATCAGATCGTAGTGTTTTGATATATTTATCAAGTTGCTTTTCCACATTAGCCTTGTATTCTTTGAATTTATCAAAGCATTCAGACTTGTGGGGCATCAAATAAATATATCCGTATCTTGAATAATCGTCAATGAAAGTGATGAAATATTCAAAACCCCCTCTTTCCTGGACAGACATAGGACCACATAAATCGGAATGAATCAATTCCAACAAATCTTTAGCTCTAGACCCCTTTGCCTTAAAAGGCCTTTTAGTCATTTTTCCTTCCAAGCAGGATTCGCAAGTTGGATCATTTTCCACTACTAATGAACTCAGAGGTCCATCAGCTATCAACCTTTGAATCCTACTTAAGTTAATGTGACCCAGTCTTAGATGCCAAAGATATGTTTGGTTCATTTTATAAGGTTCATTTCTCTTATTAGTAGATGTATCATTCGTTTCAATTTGTTGCATTGTGGGAGAAATTGGATTAAGAGTATACAAATTATCTATCAATGTATCATCACAGATAATAATTCTATCTTTCCTTATAATAACCTTGTCATTAAAAGAAATAGAATATCCACCCATAAACAATTTAGAAACTGAAATTAAATTCTTTCTAAAATGCGGTACATAAAGACAATTCCTCAAAACAAGAGTTTTACTCTTATTGAAAAATAAATAAACGTCTCCCACTACGACAGCTGCTACTCTTGTAGCATTCCCATGAGTATGGTAATCTCTCCATCACTGAGCTGTCGGGTTTGGTGGAACCCCTGCAAAGAATTGCAGACATGGTCAGTGGCTCCCGTATCTACACACCAAGTGTCAGCAGATACAACCGCTAATCACGATTCAACAACTAGTATATAAGACTTACCATTCCTGTTCCACTTCAGAAGAGGGCAGTCTGCCTTGTAGTGTCCCAGCTGCTTGCATTTGAAGCACTTGCCTTTAGGCTTCTTGACCGCACCAGTCTTTGTTTTTACTTGGTTCATCTGTGCTGAATTTCCTTGCTTCTTTTTCTTCCTATCGCCCTTTGGCCTAGGATAAGCAGCATTTTCAGCAACATGAACCTGAGGAGGTGTACGAAACAGTTCTCATGCCGCCACAAGTTCTGTAAGAAGTTCCGCCAACGTGTACATATATTATTTCATACCATAGTTCAGGCAGAACTGCTCAAAACTCCTAGGCAAGGTTTGGAGTATGATACCGACCTAGGTTTCCCCATCGATTTCAGCTCTAAAAACTTTCAACTTATTGAGTTGGCCCATCATCCTAAGGACATGTCCCTTACGGGAGTGCCCTCAGCCATTTTGGTGTTCATCAAGACCGACATGCCCTTCGACCTAGCAGGACGACTCTGATGTCCGAAGAGTTCCCTAAGATTATGCATCATATCATAGGCGGTCTCCATGGCTTGATGCTGATTCTGAAGCACATTTGACATAGACGCCAAAATATAGCATTTAGCCATCCTATCAGCCTTGATCCACATATTATAAGCATTTCTTTGCTCTTCGATAGAGGCATCAGTAGGTACCGGAGGACATTCCTCAGAAAGTACAAAGATGTAATCTTCAGCAGTTAATACAATGTCCATGTTTTACTTCCAGTCAACATAGTTAGTGCCAGTAAGTTTATGCTCTTTAAGTATAACAGAAAGTGAGTTGAGTGTCATATTAAAATCCTGAGAATCATAAATAATTAAATAGATCAAACACTTCGAATTTATTAATTTATATTGAATCCATCAAAACAATATAAAATAAAATTCACCAACATCTCAAGCACCGTGAATTTGTATGCCACGATAGTGTGGACGTATACAAACTCGAACATTTACAAGAGAAGGTTTTACCCAATAATCTCATTTGTCAACCTATCTTTATGACAAAATAATTAATAGTCGATTTTCTTTGGCCATGCAAATAACAGCAGTGACTCCGATGGAGAGGATACTAATTATTTGCATCTAAGTGTACACCATTATTTGACCCCAAGTCCATTGCGCAAGCTTATGTGTCTTACAGATAGAGAAGTACACACACGCTTAGATAATTTCCTACAGTCATCTTAAAGAAGTTTGTACCAGTGATCCGTGAATAAACTCATCCGGTGAGGAGGAAGGCTCTAATACCAACGCGCAAGCTTACTCACATCACTTACAAACCAATAATGGAGGCCATGAGAATTTATTTACCAATCTCCTCTCCCACTTAGTTATTTAAAAACACCGAGGGTTTTTATTTAACATGCATATAATATTCCATAATAAAATATACATCATAACATGCTTCTATTTAAAGTAATTTAAAATTAATAAATCACATAGAACATGCTTATCACATATATAACAATTAATTGTCAAATTAAAATAATTAAATCAATTATATATAACAAGGATTAAGGCTAAAAAAATCAAGCAAATGGGCCTATTAAGGCAGCCAAATAAAAATGAGAAATATGAGCCCACCAAGCCCACAAGCATAAAATGAGCAGCACATAACTAAATAAATGAAGCCCATAATTTAATCAAGCCCAGCAGCCCATATCCAAAAAAAATTAGCCCATAAAGCCCAAGAGGTCTGCCCTAATAAACAGCCGTCTGCTGCCACCGCACTCCAATTATGACCAGCGCTTCCAGGCGCCGCTGCTGTCGGTGGCCATGCCCACAGCCCACCGAAAACGTGTCATCAGGCTACCTTCTGCGCCCATCATCTCCAACCTGCATCATGCCATCAGTCCTGATCGATTGTGCAAGAGACACGACGAGGGTACTGAATAACTCCACCAGTTGCAGTGCAGACCACCAGAACCTATCGCATCTCCATCTGCCTCAAAACCCGATCGACTGAAGCATAGCAGACTCATCTGGAATGATCAGGGACTCGATCGGAAGCAGTTTGCTTGCACGTCGTTCATCCCACTTGGAAACAACACGCCATGCACCCATCCAGTGCGCCGGACAGTGACCGCAGCCAACCGCCGCACTATTGCGATGAAGCCGCGTGTCGTGCCACATATATCAGCGATGATTCTGCCCGCACCCACACCTTTAGCGCCAAACGCCAACTACAAGTGATGATGTCGCGTCCAGTCGCCCTCGAAGATGCTTTCAGGAGTCCACGCCAGCCGCTGTCAGTCCAAGACTCACCAACTGGACCAGCATCGATGGTTCGAACGCGAAGTCTAGCTATCACGTCGTCGCACATTTTCACCCGTCGTCGACAGTCGTGTGGGAATCGTGTTCAGCAAGTAAAATCCATCGATCACCGGCTAGGACTGTCCCCTGCAATCCAGCCGCACTAGAAAACACTATTTGACTCGCCCAAGATGACTTTCACAGTCTGCCATGACCGGCGTCTTCCACCATCCATGTCAATCATCAAATCGCGACAACGTCTTTCACCGAGATCCGCCATCAACAAGCAGTCGAGTAACCATCACCATACAATCGTGACTTGCTTTCACATTCAATATCACTTCGTCGTACATAGTGCATCCGTGTGTGTATGTGTGATGCCCAATTGAATAAAGGGTGTCATAGAGTGCATGTGTTATGTCCAGAAGTCAATCAGCAACAACCACACATACCAGATAATTCATATAATCACAAAATCACAAACCTTACGGTTCACGTTTCACCACGAAACCAATGCTCTGATAACAATTGTTGGCAATTGGATCATTTTGGTTAACGTGATCGGATCAAAAAAACAGGTAAATAATCAGCGGAAGCAAAAAATAATTTACCTGACTTCTGGGTTGGAGTAGAGGATGAAGATCTGTGAAGAACACCTATGATCTTCTACAGTATGACCCAAAGTCAACTCTCTGGTGTTGTGTAGTCAACAAACTCTCTGGTGTTGTGTAGTCAACAATCCCCAGAGAGTTCTCAATCTGTTCCTTTTTTGTTTTCTACGTAAGTGGCGCAGACTTAGGTTATTAGGAACTGAGATAACTTATATAGTTGGGCTACTGCAGGGACCAGGAGGAGAAATTGGGCTGTGCCTCAATTAGATTTAATTAACCAAGCTTAGCCCAAAGCTTTTAATTAAATCCAATAATAATAATATAGTCCACTAAAATATTATTACTGCACTACCCATCCATTCCAAAAATTATGTTCTGGGCTCCTTCTTATTATGAGCCCGATAGTCTCCCCATGTTTAAGATATACAATGCCTATTAATTAATTAAGTTACTGACAACTCAAATTAATTAATATCTCTTCCGAGAGTAGTACCACTCAACCTCATTATCATGTCGGAAATTAATCCACTTGCAAGATTTACATGATAAACTTTATGAGCTCCTCAAGGGGACATCATCAACCTATGACGGATATGGATTCCTTCTACAATCAATAGCACACCATAGAGACAACACCGAGTTTGTCGATTTAAATTCATTTAAATCTCACCCATTGATGAATCAAAGAAATATATACTGCCTTACGTGTCGATGTTATTGTGTAGGGATTAAGAGCACGAACATCCATAATAACAGAGATCAAGTTCTTCTATATAGACAGTACAAGTCGAACGATCTCAGGCGGTCCTACTCAATACATAAAGCAGTGTACTAATGTGGTTCTATGGTCAAGACAAACTGATACCAAACCACACTACAACCATACCGATAGATAATCCCCGTCTATCTCGGTTGTGAGCATCTGTTTATACTTTATAAGAAAACCGATAATATGATCTTCTGCATGTTGTCGCACAACATATTATCTACAATATAAAGTAAATGGACTTTTTTGCACAAACATATAAATAAACAATTTATAATATGCAAAAAACGTTTGATCATATAATTCTCATTTCAAATAATATTGTTAAAACATTGTTCAATACAAGGCTTTTAGTATACAAATCTAACACAACCAACACTCTCGATTCATTGTCTAGGCCATTATATAAAACACTGATGAGTTGAGACTTTTTAAATCCATGCTGTAGGCATCTCCTCAACGCATCAGTAAACCTTTCCCAAGCTTCTCCAAATGATTCATCTCTCCGCTGCTTGAATTGATTGATCTCATGTTTCAATGCAAGAACCTTATCTGGTGGCATAAATTGATCCACAAACAACTGCTGCAACTCAGTCCAGTTAGAATAGCTAAATCCCTTCAACTTATCATACCACTCCCTTGCCTTATCAACCAATGAAAGCTGAAAAAACCTATTTTCCATCTATCATTAGTAGCATCAGCATCTTTCACTGTATCTATGTAGCTGTTGAAACGCTTAAGATGGCCATATGGGTCATCAAAAATGCCTCCGGCGAAGGGATTTCTTTCCACCATATTAATCAGGGCTGACCTTATGCCATTCGCTTCATTCGCTTGAATTGCTCCAACTACGCCTGATCCTCCTAGATTGGTGGACTTGAATGTATCTCGGATGACGATGTCATCTTCATCAGTTCTATCCCACATACTTGTTGTTTTTGATTTGATTCGGATTCTGTTTCTAATTCAGCCTTTTCTGGATTAACCTGATTTTCTATCTGCTCTTTTTCTTTCTCCTCTACGACTGCTTTAGGATCCGGTGTTTCCATTTTCTTCTTCGGAAGTGGTACCTTAGCAGCTGTGGAAGGTGCTTTGAGACTCTTAACTGCTACTCTCCTTTTTCTTGCAGACACTTCAACTTCCAGATCAAATTTGAGATCTTGTGCTTTCTTCTTTGACCTAGTGTGCATGCAATCCTCAAGACAAATTCAAGTTAAACATAATCAAATCTCAACAAAAATATTTTAATTAAATAAGTAACAAAAGAAAAATAAATAATTAAAATTGCCCCCGCAATGGCTCCATAAACATGATAGGTTTTTTCTGCGCACTCCAATTTAATCCTCAAGTATAAGGATGTCAATTGTAGCAGCAAGTTCCCAAGTTAAATAATCGATCCCACTGAGACAGGTAATTATTTATTTTACTATTAATTACTAATTAATCAGAAGTAAGTAACCGATTTCCAACGTTTTGTTGTGAATTACTTAACTAAAATACTGAAATTTTAACTAGCTGAATTATTAAAAGCAATAAAAATAAAAGCAAGTTTTAACCAAGAGATGACGAACAGTTATAAGGTATCAGGTATTGAACAATTTATTTAGGTTATTAAACTTATGATTGCTAATTCATATAGTTTCACTGAAAATAAACCACATATCCCTGTTATCCCACCGAACATGATTCGATTCAAAGCTAACAGTCTAATCTGGTTTAAATCCTAAGTTGCGCAAATATTACGAGGCCTTATTCCTAGATACTAATCAAAGCAAGCAACAATACCTTCGGATGGTAAGCCCGACTGATAAGATATTTTCAGAAATTACTACAATGTCCTATTCACTTCCTACTTGATTGTCTAATTGCATTGTTCCACTAAACTAATCAAGTATTTGATTTACCAGTTCATGGAATTAAAGTGTTTATAGCGAAACTACTTCAATTCCTAACAGATAGACAATACTAATCATGAACGCACACTAGCTAACATAATAAATCAAGCATTATAGCGGATGTCATGAATATATTATGAAGACGTTACGAAGTAGATAAGCAAGTCTGAATAAAATAAGTAAAATAAAAAAATCAACTGCATAAATCCCAATCTTTGGTCTAAATCCCCAAATCAATAAAATCAATCCATCAAAACCTAGAACTGTATATAAAATTAGACCATGAGGTCACAAGCAACACTCATGGCTAAGCAATTCATACTAAAAATCAAAGTAAAAGAAAGAGAAAGATAAGAATTATGAAACCCTAGCGTAAGCGTAGTCTCGTGTTCCTTCTCCGTCTCTCCAATTGCTCGATTCTCCCTCAATTAGCATTTGGAACCCTCTTGAAAGTGGATGGATGGTGAAATCAGGTTTTCAATCTGATATGAAAGGATTGGAGGTGTGAATTGATGGTGAATTATGGATAGGTTCTCGCCAATTTGTATTTTGATCTCCCTAATTGTTTCTAGGACTAATGCAGGGATTTTTCGCGATCGAAACTGCTTCAGAAACGCGATCTGAGGGTATATATACGCTGCTGCAGCGAAAAGGCCCCCTCTGGGCTCAGAACTGGGCCGCTCGGCACCCAGCTCGGCTCGAGCTGGGCCTGAACCCAGCCGAGTGGCCTTCCATCTGGCTTGCCACGTCACTGGGGTCCCACCTGGACCCCACTCGGCACAATTGGACTCCGCTCGGCCACAAGCTCGGCTCGAGCTGTTCGCTGAGGTGCTTCCGAACTGGGCCTATTCAGTTCTGTTTTGTTCCTCTTCCGGTCTTGCTCTGTTGTTCCCCTTTTTCTGCCTTCAAAACTCACAAAAACACCTTAATTGCCTCAAAATCTTGTAAATACTAAACATACACGATTCCATGCAAAAACGATAACTTTTATAAGCAAAACGGTGTAATGTGCACACATAAAATGCGTGAAATTCCACTTTCAACAACTATCAGTATTAATTATTTCCCTTGCACTTAGTACTCTAACCCGATATGATCTCCCTTTATTGAACTATGACGTTATACTGTTTATCCGACTTATTAACCTGAACAAGATTCAATTAACAAGTATTCATATAAGATAGTTCTAATAAGACTTCAGAATCTCTTCACTTAGAATTATAACATGTAATCCTGCTCAATAGTGAACGCACTCAATCAATAACGAAGATATTTATTCAGACTCTACATAACAACTAATGATGCACAAAACGACTGTGAGTATGAATTAAAAAAGCACAATCTTATATAAAATAGACCACAAGTAGTGTTGTACGGAGTTTACACATAGAAATTCAATTAACTCATAAAAACTTTCATAACCCTAGAACTACCGGAGCGGCTCTAGCCCATGATTGATCTAGGAACAATCATGGTTTCTTGGTATGATCTTACTTGACTCGCTAGACGAACCTCTCTTCACGACTCCTTCATATGATGGTATGATTTCGGTGGTGGATGGATGATGAATAATGATGTGCTCCTGTGAAAGTTATTCTTTTATTCTTGTAAACTCTCCTTACAGGCCTTGGATGAGCTTCTTGAGCGAACACAAACGTTGAAGGTGTAAAAATAAGGATATGGTAATTTTCCGTGCATCAGTTCGACTAACAGCCAGGTCGAACCGATATCAGCTGGTCGAATCGACCTGTAAGTTGGTTGCGGGTCCCGGATTCGATCAGTATCCTGGTCGAACTGCATACTTTTTGGTCGAACTGCAGGTGCATCTCTTTAGGCTTCTGGTTCGACCACGATTCGACCAAAGGGCTTGGTCGAACCACAATGTCGTGGTCGAAAGGCACTTCCGGCGCTTTCTCTCCATCGGTTCGACCACAGATACTGATCAAACCATCTCCTTCTTGGTAGAATCCCACGCCTGCTTGGTCGAATCCTCTTCTAAATCTCACTTTTCGGGATCTGATCACTTCCAACTCGTTTTTCTTTGAAAATCAACTCAAATAGCCTTCAAGACACCTGATTTTTGACTTTCGACCACATATATCAATTCACATAGAATTACAACCATCTGACACACCATTATTACATGAATCTGGGCTCGAAACACGTGAATTTACACACTTATCAAACCCCTAAACTTACATGTTACTCATCCCGAGGCAACGCAATCAACAATCATAAGAGTAGTGTAAAATTCACTCAGCTACCACATTCATACAATTCATATTCATACATGTAATTTTATCAATCGAAAACAAGTATCACTAGCATCATATATATCATTCATGCAAAACATCACTCAATTATAACGCAATTTGGAGTACAAAGTCATCTAGCTCATAGGATAAATATTTACTCTCACTCTCTAGTGTAAAATATGTACACTTCAATAGGTTAATAAATGCTCATATTCATGATGCGCGTTTTCTTTGTACGCAAAATTAATTCCCAAGCATTAAGGATATCAGTTGCAGCTTAAGCAAGCGACCAAGTGAAATATCAAACCCAAAGGACGGCGTATTATCAATTTAATTATTATCTAAATTAATTAAGATGAAAGACAATAAGATTTGAGGTTTGAATTATTAAACTACTAAACAATTAATTAAAATAACAAATAAAATAAATAACACTTGATGAATACGAAAGTGGATCAAGTAGGAGAATAGGTAGCTCTAGGATAATCCTGTTTCACTCATTAATCTCCCTTTCGTGTGTTGATGTACGACTCTGCCTTGTGGAATATGGACGCATCACTAAACCATGCATATCTACTCTATAGATACAAGTAAACATGCGTGTAACACGTGTGAATAACCTCAGAGCAAGAGATATAATTCCACCCCCATTTCTAGGTACTATCAGTATCAATTATTTCCCTGGCCAATTGTTACTCTAACCCGATATGATCTCCATCTATAGGTACTATAAAATTATCCTCTTTATCCTACTTAATAATCCGAATTCAATTCAATTAATAAGTATTCATATATGATAGTTCTAATGAAGCTTTGGAATCCCCTCACTTAGAATCATAACATAGAATCATGCTCAGCATTGAACGTATTCAATCAATAATCAAAATATGTATTCAGACTCTACATGACAGTTAATGATGCACAAAACGACCGTGAGTATGAATTAAAATGGCACAATCATATATAAAATAAATCCACAAGTAGGGTTGTACGGAGTTTACACACAAAAGTTCAAGTAATTCGTAAAAACCTTCACAACCCTAGTTCTACCAAAAAGGCTCTAGCCCATGATGTTACGAAGAAAAATCATTGGTGTTGGATAGATCTTACTCGGATGTCTGGAAAATTACAAGATAAATTAAGAAACGAAATAAATCCTAGATTTGGGAGTCGTTACGTCCTTCTCTGTCTTGAATCCTCCTTTGGTTCTCCTCTTGATTCCACAGACGAATCTTCAAAGTGATGGATGAATGGAAGAAAGGATGTGGATGATGGTTGGAGGTGATCCCCCTTGTGGGGTGGTGTAGGATGGATGTGGCTCTCCCTCACAATGAATAATGATGTAAAATATATATAGGTGTGAGAATGGACTTAAATAAGGAAATAAAAGATATAGGTAAATCATAGAGGATTATGTGATAAGGAGATTAATTATGCTCCAAGAAATAGACAATTTTCGAAAATTTCCAGAAATTCTCGCTTCCATTTGTGCAACTTCACAATTGTAGGCATAACTTCCTCGTCTGATCTCCGATTTTAGTGATTCTTGCGCTCACATGATCCTCTCTTCCTTGTCTTTTTATCCATATAAAGAACTCTCAGAAACTAAAATATTTGAATATGTAACATGTCATGAAAAGTGGAACATCCATTCCGAATAGGAACAACTTGCGCGACGTCACCATTTTGATCATAACTTTCTCGTTTGGATTCCGATTGAGGTGTTCTTTACGCCAAAACGATCCTCTCTTCTGTGGCTTTGCAACCATGTATCACACTTCCAGTTCAGAGCTCTATAAAAACATAGAAAAATTTCACAAGTTGGACGTGCATTTTTCAGCATTCATTTTATAAGTTGCACCTTTTCTCCAACTTTGCACTTTTGATCCCTTTTCCATCTAAAACACAATAAAACACCTCAAGTGCACTTTTTTCTCGAATATATTGAATATTAGATACTTGTGCTAATACATAACAACAATTCTCATTAAAAAGTGTTAAATTGGATACTCAAACACGCTAATTTCCACTCTCAACAATCTCCAAACTTTCCTGTTGCTCGTCCTGATGCAACAAAATAAAAATAAAGAGAGAGAGAGAGAGTATGAAAATTAGGGGGAAACAAGGACTATACCCCATTTAAATGCAATTGTCCTCAACTTAGGTCATGCAACTCTCATTACATGTAATAATCAATTCATAGCTTACAAGATAAGACAATCAACACCAATTCAAATGCTCCATTGACATGTTCTCACAGGAAGTATATATCACTCGCACTCAAGTGTAAAAGATGTACACTTATGGGTTAAGGTGTTTACGCTCAAATTCAATTCAAGTGCATGCGTAATCATAAGCTTGCCAAAAGTCTCAAACTCTCCACCGCTATTATTATGATTCGACAATGGAATAAAAAAAGACTATTAATAGGATGTAATGTTGGCTCTTTGGTATAGGTAGAAAACATATGGATATAGTAACTCAATTAGTAGAGAATTAAAATCGGAGATTTTTTGTACTGCAGATTTTTACACTTCAAGGCTATCCAGCTTCATGCTCTTCTAAATTTCTTCTCTCTCCTTTCCTTCAAGCTCAACATACTTTCTCTTTTCTTTTTTTCTCGAGGTACTAGTTTCAGACACTACCTCTAACATCTCGGGATACCAGTTTTGGGCACTACCCCTAAGCAACTTATTTTTCAGCTCATAATTACTTGTACAGCTCCAAATATTTTATTCCTTCCAAACTTCATGAAAATCAATTCACTCACTTTGACAGCATTTAATTCTCCACTAAATATAGGAATTTAAGGCTCAAATAGGATATTAAAATGGATATCTTCGTAGGTTGCCAAATAAATAAGAATTTTAGGCTCAAAAGGGCTAACTACGGATATAAAATTATTTGGTAGGAAATTATTTGGCAAAGTGACTCATAATTATGAAAGATAGCCTAAAATCATCTCTCATCATCTAACATAACATGTGGTCTCAAGTAAGACAAGAGGCAAATTCTAGAATACACACACAAGAATGATACTCACCACAAAGAAATATCATGTGATTATGTAACATGATCAACGAGGCTCAAAATCTCACATGAGTTTTTTTAAAAAGTAACAAAGCACCTTTTATGGTATGCAATATCCCACAAGTACACATAGAACTTCATATCACAATATAATTCAAGTACAATTCCTCCATCAATTTTAAGAGCATATGAATTTCTGGCACAATTTAAAATAATATAAGCTCACATGGATTACCAAAACATAAACTCAATCATTCCACTCCATGAATTAAAAGCACACATAAGAATTAGAATAAGAAAACGAGGGCACCTGATTTTTCTTCAATGTATACACGAGCTCCTCAGCGTAGAACTCATCTTGCCACCCTATTACTTTTTCCTATCATCAAAACTTAACACACCTCATCATCACAGATTCATCATTAATAATATAGGAGAAATAAAAGAAAGAATCAATTGACAATCTAATCGACTCCACACACTAGAAACACCTCTGAACACTAAGCAAATTGCAAAAAAATGACACATCAAAACTGATTAAAGTTTCAACATACTGCAAAAAATCAACTCCCCTAGCAAACATTACAAAGAAAAAATTATACTCTAGGTGCTTCAATGAGGTAAGAACATCACACCCCCAAACTTAGTAAAAACGTAAATTAAAACTAAGTTTGCAAAGAGATGTAATTGCCGATTAGTAAGCACCTTAAATATAAAAATTTCTTACTCACACGAAAGAAATAAAGCAATGAAATGGAAGGGCAAGCTCCCAATAGGCGCTCATATTTAATGTCGGAGAGTCACGACGGATGTAATTTTTTTAGACTACTAGATCTAAGGACAATCTTCTCGCATCCTCATCTTCAAATACTTTCTTTCCCTTTTCTTGTCTACACTCAACACCTCACCTTTCTTGGTCACAAAAATATGATCCTCAGAATTTCTTACCTCCCATGGCTGTCTAGACACCTCCTTGTCAATCTTCAACTCAAATTCAGAGTCATCTGTCCAATTAAAATCTAGATTAAACAAGTTAGAAACCACATCTATGCTCTTACATGATTGAGTCTCCATGGGCATCTTCATTGCTTGATCAAGAGAGAAAACCACATCTTCATTATCCATCTGCAGTCTAAGCTTCTCAGCTCTCAACCTCTTAGTTCTTTCCCACATCTTTTCTGCTATAATCTCAGTATTCTGCTCTTGGGATGGCATGGGAGTACTCTGAAGATCAGGTATAACATTCTGTGTGAAAAAATAGTGCGGGACAAGATGGTTCAACCTCGGTTTGACCTCTGGTTCTGGTCGAACCAGGTGTGTAATGGTCGAACTGCACACCTAAACGTGCATTCTCTCCCTTACAGGCCGGTTTAATCATGATTTGACCAATAGGATTGGTTGAATCATGCTGATCATGGTCGAATTGTCCTTCTAGAAAAATAGGGTGATTAGGACAGGTCAGTTCAACCGGTGTTTGACCAGCCAATTTTGTCGAACCATCTTGATCCTGGTCGAATCGCTCAGCTGGGACCTCCGGATGTCTCCCAGGTGCCTGGTTTGACCTCTTCTGTTCGGTTTGACCTGATGTGTTGGTCGAATCAAGGTCGAATCGGGCTCCTGACATTTCTAAATTCGATTCTGGCATCATCGGTCCCCCATATTGTATTCCAAACCTTAACTTGATGGCATGGCACTGGTTCGGATTCATTATGCCTTGAGACGAGAACATTTCTTTCTCCAATGTTTGTGTCAATTGTTTCACGTTTTTAGCCGTTTGCCCCATCATCAAAGTTAGGTCCTTCAACTGATTAGATAAATCTGCATGATCAACATTTATTCTAGCTTTGATGTGGTCAATCCTTCCATCGTTCTCAGCCATGTATCGATTGAAGGTATCTTCAACACTCTTCACGTCGTGCTGCTTCATACTAGGCTCCCTTTGTGTCAATTCTATAATCTGCCTCTGCTGGGACTCTAGTAGCTTGTTGATGTTAGTTACACTAGAGACGATCTCATCATCCCTATTCGGCTTCACCCTTTGATGTTCAACCTGTGCTACCTTTTCAAGTACATATGATCTTCTTTCTCTCTCTACAGGCCAGTCATGTGAATTCATAGAGATGTTTTCAAATAACTTCTCTACTTCAAGTGCTGTCTTAGATAACAGCGTTCCTCTTGATGATGCATCAATAAGAACACGCGACTCATAATCCAAACCATAGTAGAAGATACTTATGTATTGAGCCTTTGACATCCAGTCTTCTTCTTTTTTTCCTCGACGATGCTCCAATCTCCGGATTATAAGACGCTAATTCACCTATCTTTGATCTTGTGAGCATACACCTAAGAAAAATAAGTGTTAGAAATTAAAGACAAGAATAATATAATCTCATTTAAACTAAATAATAAACTAATAATTAATGTCATCCCCGACAACGGCGCCAATAACTTTATGAGTGTTTTCTCAACACATAAAATAATTCTCAAGTATGAAGGATATCAATTATAGTTTCAATAGGCGATCAAGTGATTATCGAACACAAGGGACAGATTATTATCAATTTAATTATATTCTAATTAACTAAGACTATGTTGGCAAATTGGTTTGAATAGTCACGAAACTAAATAACATGTAATTTAAATAGAAAATTACATAAACAAGCAATAGAGAAAATACTGTTGTGATCAAGTAAGGAATTAGGTAGTTCTTCGGGTCATTCAGTTTTACTTATTAATTTCCTATCCATGTGTTGATGTCCGACTCTGCCTTGTGGTCTATGGACGCATTACTAAACCATGCAAGTTCATTCTATAGACACAAGCAAACAAGCGTATGACACGTGTGAATATCCTCGGAGCAAGAGATATAATTCACCCTCATTTTTAGGTACTATCAGTATCAATTATTTCTCGTGCACTTATTACTCTAACCCGATATGATCTCCCTTTATAGGTACTATGACGTTATTCTCTTTATCCTACTTATTAACCTGAATAAGATTCAATTAACAAGTATTCATATAAGATAGTTCTAATAAGACTTCGAAATCCCTTCACTTAGAATTATAACATGTAATCCTGCTCAGCAGTGAACGCGCTCAATCAATAACCAAGATATGTATTCAGACTCTACATAACAGCTAATGATGCACAAAATAACTGTAAGTATGAATTAAAAAGGCACAATCTTATATAAAATAGACCACAAGTAGTGTAGTACGGAGTTTATACATGAAAATTCAATTAACTCATAAAAATTTCATAACCCTAGAACTACCAGAGCGGCTCTAGCCCATGATTGATCTAGGAACAATCATGGTTACTTGGTATGATCTTACTTGACTCGCCAGACGAACCTCTCTTCACGATTCCTTCGGATGATGGTAGGGTTTCGGTGGTGGATGGATGATGAATGATGATGTGCTCCTGCGAAAGCTCTTTTTTATACTTGTAAACTCTCCTTACGGGCCTTGGATGGGCTTCTTGAGCGAACACAAGCGTTGAAGGTGTAAAAATACGGATATGATAAGTTTCCGTGCATCAGTTCGACCAACAGGCCAGGTCGAACCGATATCAGCTGGTCAAACTCCTTATCGAATCGACCTGTAAGTTGGTTGCGGGTCCCGAATTTGACCAGTATCCTGGTCGAACCGCATACTTTTTTGTCGAACTGCAGGTGCATCTCTTTAGGCTTCTTGTTCGACCACGATTCGACTAAAGGGCTTGGTCGAACCACAATGTCGTGGTCGAACGGCACTTTCGGCGCTTTCTCTCCATCAGTTCGACCATAAATGTTGGTCGAACCATCTCCCTGTTGGTCAAATCCAACGCCTGCTTGGTTGAATCCTCTTCTAAATCTCCATTTTTCCAGATCCGATCACTTTCAACTCGTTTTCCTTCAAAAATCAACTCAAATAGCCTTCAAGACACCTGATTCGTGACTTTCCACCACATATATCGATTCACATCGAATTACAACCATCTAACACACCATTATTGCACGAATTTGGGCTCGAAACACGTTAATTTACACAATCATCAGTGGTAACAAGTAATAACTATTCACTAGACCCTTTGTTGTCTTGCTTATGATTTTTTATGTCATCTTTACAGAGTTTGAACATATTGTTAAATTAAAAAGACTTAGTTGCTCCATGGTTTGAGTAATATCATAGAACCTGTATTATAGTTCCTCCTCTTCTTTGGGTAGTATGATAAGCATTGAAAAACCGATAATAATTACCTCAAACAGCTTTCCTGCATTGCATCAACAACATTAAAAATAATTATAATAACATGTCAAAATTCCTTCAGCTTGTGTGATTAATTATCACTATCTAGGAATAATGATTATTGTCTCTCGGGTGGAACAGCAGCTCCATTTCTCCAATACTCCTCACGAGATGCAAATTGTCTTAAATTTGTTCGCAGCACTACAAAGATGTCAATCCTTATTAAATGAAAGGGAACAAGTGTAGAGAAAGTATATGTATATTGTTTTTAATGTACGTTGCCAAACCAAGTATAGAAAATTTATGTTCTGTTTATATATCTACTGAATTTTCAGTTTGAATACTTTTCCAGAAATATAAAAGGTTGTGGGGTTTATTTTTAAGTTACTTACTTTTAAATTTTGACTATAGAAATTTTTGCAGTAAAAATGACTATCCAAACCTCCTTGGCCTTCTGAGCTTGCCAACAATTCTATCAAGGTTAGAAGTTTTTTCCTTTTTTTGTTTGGTTTCAACTCCTATTTTTCTTATTACAAAAGTATCATCATTAGTCGTGTAGCCTCAGGGTTAAATGTAATGCCATAATTATGTTGATTGTATGACAAACAAAAATATAAGACATACCTTCATGGGTAAGTTATGATACTTTGTGTCGGCACGTCATAGACATGGAAGCTGTAAAAGAAAATTTTGTGTTAAATAGCAACTAAAGCAAGTTAGAAAGAAAATTGAAGAAGTTTATCTCATTACCACTCAAATTATGTGATGTATTCTTTGAATGTGGAAGTAAACATGTACATCAATACACATCTATAATATCTATGCTCAAAAAAGATTGCCATTTTTAGACAAGGATAATGTTGATTTATCATATCAATATGTTCAAGAGAATGTGAAGTTAGGTAATTAAGTTCGGGAAAATTTCACTTTTGATCTCAAGTTTCATTTAAGTTTTGGACCTTTTCAATTCATTTTTTATCTCATTAGTTATTTTATTTTATGAGTTTCCGTCAAATAAACAAATGGAAAACCCATGTGTTGATTCGGTGCCCGTTAATGGAAATTCACATTCTTTAAAATTTCCCCCTTTCAAGAAACCCTAAATCATCGTATCATCGCTTCGTAATTCTTCATTCTAAAATCACAGTATGACACTCCAGCCATACGTAATCGGATTTCTGCAATGCATCCCGTCCGATTCGTCTGCTACCGCCGTGCGCTTTCGTCGCGATCACGCCGTTGTGTTGCCGAAATATTGTCTAGGCTCGACTTGCTCCGGTGGTGAATCTAATCCCGGAGGTGAGGTGGGCCAACCGCAATGTAGAAATCCGGTGGTTGGAAATTCACTTATTTCATCGTAGGTAGAAACAGAATGAATTATCAAGACCATTCATTTCATATCTGCTTCCTCGATTTGATACTTAGTTTCCTGGCAGGTGTTGAAATAGCTGCCGCCGCGAACTCGACGCATGGTACGGCACGGCGGCGCTTTCGCCCATTTTAGGTGCTCTTCTTGCCGACTCGTTTTTAGGCAGATATTGGACGATTATTTATTCTTCTCTGCTTTACCTCATGGTTAGTATCGATAATTTGTTAATTGTTATACATAATTTCTAGGTTATTGATCTTGATTTCAGCAATGTGTTCCTTTAAACATCTGCATTATACAGTTTGATGATCAATTCAGCTGCTAATCATGTTGAATTATGATGGGTTACAGGGGCTTGGTCTCTTAACACTCTCATCTGCTCCAAATTCAGTCGAAATTTCTGCAAATAACATGCCCTGTTATCCATCTCTGCTCCATACGGTTTTTCTAGCTGTATGAATTTGTATCAGGGGAGCTGTCGTTTGTTTTCTTGCTGCTAGTAGATTGATTTACATGTTCTAACTCTACTAGTTTATTCTGTTGTTTTTTTGGCCATTAAGAGTTGTTTCTCAGGTTTTTAGGCACTTGCTACATGTTCAACGTGCTGGAATTTATGCTTTCCATGCAGCACCCTACTGACTCGAGTTCTTGTTTGTTAATACTGCTGCTACTATTCATTTTGCAGGAGGCATTTATTGTTTCTCTATAGTGTTTTGATGAGTTTATGCATTAATAGTGCAGTTTCTTTTGTTGCTTCGGTGGCACAGCTATTTTGGTTACTTATTTGATAGGAATAGGAATTAGTGTTAGCTCCTTGTGTAGGAGGTAGTCTCTCTGATTGTTGCGCAGTTGTGCTTTTGATCTATTATTGTACAATAACTTTTTGAATCAATTTACTATTTACCATGTCTGTAGAAGATGGAGTCATCTCCTTTTTTTCTTTTTTCTTTCTGTCGTGAGTTTTGTGTGTTGTTGAAGTGCAGAAGTTAGGGTTTAGGCCTTTTATAGGAGGGCTGTAAAAATTCCTTTCAAAATTTATGTACTTTTTCCTCTTTTTTATGTTTAACGTTTTCCGTTAGTGACTTAACAGTCGGGACCAAAATTGCAACTTTTGAGAACAAAACAAAAAAAAGTTAGGGACCAAAACTGAAATAAGATTATTTGTATGGGACCAAAAGTGCATTTTTCCCAATTAAGTTTTCACTATTTATTTGTTTGCTTTTTTTTATTGTAGAATAAAAAATACTATGTAATTTTAATGTTTATTGAGTAGTTGTATTAATGTGGTGTGTGGATACATATATATATATATATATATATATATATATATATATATATATATATATATTAATTATTTTGTGTGAGTTTTCATCTACTAAAAGAAATGGAATGCTTTATAATGAGTTGGATCAAAATAACCTAGTGAATTTGATCGAACCTTGAAAGGGAGTATTAGATTTTATTGGTATTGGGTATACTTTTTTATTAAAAGATTTTTTAAATAGTTAAACACCTAAAAAACATATAAGCGTTTATCTATGTTCTTTGCTCCATTTAAAGTACTAAAACGAATTTATGGAATAACAATGCCTGCATATGTTGGTTCAATTTTGTTTGATAAATAAAATATAAACATATATTAACATGCAAGTGACGTGCAAAGCACGTCTAATATATTATATCTAGTATAGATGAAATATGTTTATTGGTTAAAGTATGTTTGTAGTTAATCAAATTATAACACATAAAATCATATTTTAATGTATCATTCATCATACATTAAAATATACTTTAACAATTAATAAATATGTTTTATCTATATAACAAGTATACTTTAATACGTCTTACAAAAGTATCGTCTCACAATAAACTTTATCTTTTGCTTATTTATTTAGTCATCATTATATAAATCTTCTCTATGTTTGTTTCATTTTCAAGTCCAATTTTTTGTTTTGAAAATCTGGTTTATGTGGGACTATAAAATTTGGGTTTGAAAATTTGAATTTTGAAAACCTAAAAAATAGTCATATTAAGTATATATTTTTTAAGTGAAGTATGTTTTAACTTTCAAATCAATGTGTAAAACTAAAATGTGAGTAATGATGTGTAAGATTAATAATTATTGGGTAATTCTTGAGTGACCCGTGGTCACCCATGACCCTCTCACATGAGGGGTGGGGCTCACCCCCTTACATGTGGACCCCACCCACTCATGTGAGAGGGTCATGGGTGACCACGGGTCATCCAAGTAGGCCTCATAATTATTATAGCTATATATAGTGATAGATATACACGTAGGTGTGGTTTATAAAATGTGATTTATCAAAACCTAAACCGAAACAAGATTATAACAAATATGTACTCACTCCGTCTCATTTTAATGTTTACGTTTCTATTTCTCGTTTCAATGTTTACGTTTTCTTTTTTGGAAACATGGGACCCAACTAAAACAATTAATATATCATCCAACACTAATACACCTTCCCACTTTATATTAAATATATTATATCTTTCCACCAACTATCTATTAAAATATTATACTCCTTCATCAACGTGCAAAAACAAACGTAAATATTGAAATGGGACGGAGGGAGTATATAATTGTAGGGTAATTATGGGGTGCACCCTCAATTTTAAAGGTAAAAATGGGTAGTGGGGTATTTTTTTAAAAAAAATAAAAATTAATTATTTTATTTTATGGTGGAGATTTAATTAAAATTTAATCTAATAGTTAAAATTGTTCAGGTGCATCGATGCACTAACTAGACTCATAATTTTATTTATTTGATTTTTAGTATAAATTATAAATTATAATTTTAATATGTATGGGGTAAATATTTTATTTTCTTTCACCTTTTGTCCCATTTTAATTTAAAGTGACGCATCTTGTATAATTTTTATTAGTAACTTTCTTGAATTTTATTATTGAGGTGAAACTTATATTTACTTTTTAAAAAAATTACTTTATAATGTGATGGTCTAAAATGAGAAAATGAATATTTTTTCTCTCTTGCGTTAAGATTTACGTTTTTCATTTTGGGCTGTTACAAGTTAAGGTTTACATTTTCTCTTTAGTCAAGTTGGGCCCACACATAATAATTAATTATTTCATATAGGTTTAAATATTATTTTTCTCACCTCACTACACATTAAAATATTACATCTCTTAATCTACGTGCAAAAAACAAATATAAACATTAACACAGGACGGAAGGAGTATGATTTAAGAGGGATGGAGAAAATATATTATTGGAAAAGACTTGTGTGAAACCGTTACACGTAAATGCTTGCGTGAAACGAATAAGAAATTATATAAACTATAATGAAAAGTAATACTTGATTAATAAAAAATAATAAAATTATTTCATAAATAATTTATAATATAAATAAAAACTGATATCATTTTATAAAGGAAAGTATAATGTGTCAAGAGTGACGCAGGACATACCCTATTATCATTTCACTATTTCTATACTCTATTCAACCCGGCCAACTAACAATGATATACATTTTTCACGTTTAATTACTTAAATTATCCTACTTTTATTTCATTATTATACATCTCAATATCAAAATTTTCCCAAATTTCCACGTATAAAAGATACCTATAAATTAGGTAAAGATTTGTGTGAGACCGTCTCACATAAGGACATATGTGAGACACGATCAGAAAGTAATAATTTTTATATAGGAAAGTGATAATAAATTAATAAAAAATGATAATATTATTTCATGAACAATTTATAGTATAAATAAAAAGTGATAACAAATTATAGCGAAAGTGATAAGTGATAATTATTTTAAAAAGTAAAAAATAATTTCACGTGGGACAGTCTCACGCAAGATGTTACCTCACTACAAAAAAAGCCTTGAATAGAGACGGTTTTAGTAACGACTTTTAATGGTTTGATACGGTTTTATGGCCGTTTACAATTTGTGTGTAGCTAAAATAAAGACGGTATTAGAGACAGTTTTATTTTGAGATGATATTTGGGAAGGTTGTAAACCGGACCGGTCGGTTCAGTTTGAGACGGTTTTTTACCGTCTCAATTTTGAGACAGTATTTGAGACGGTTGTAAACCGGACCGTTCGATTTAATTTGAGATGGTATTTTATCGTCTCAATTAAAGACAGTTTTTACCGTCTCTAAAGCTCTCTCTAACTACTAGCTTTGCAATAATGAACGGATCAATGTTTGAACCATGGCTACCACTTATGTGCATCATGTATGCCAACTTTACTAGAAGTTATTCTCATTATGTATTCATTACACTATATATGTATACATACACTTATTTCTGCTCATGGTGGACATGGTTTGAACCTCGATTCATTAATTTTGGCAAATTTAATGGTTAGAGAAGGCTTTGGAGATGGCTAAAAACCGTCTCTAATTGAGACGGAAGAAAACCGTCTCAAATACAGTCTCAATTATAAACCATCAATAGTTTGAGACGGCAAAAAATCGTCTCTAATTTGAGATGGCAAAAAGCCGTCTCTAATACCTTCTCAACTTAAAATCGTCTCTAATACCGTCTCAAATTGAGACGGTTTGCATCCATCTCAATAATTGAAACGGTCAGAAACCGTCTCAAGATTACACGCACTGGTTCTTTAACCTACCGCCACATTCCGTCTCTAAAACTGTCTCAAATAGAGACGAAAAACTCCATTTCTAATTGAGACGGAAGAAACCGTCTCTAATATTGTTACAACTTATAATCGTCTCTAATACCGTTTCAAATTAGAGACAGCAAGAAACCGTCTCTAATTGAGACAGAAAAAACCGTCTCTAATACTGTTTCAACGTGAAGCCGTTTCTAATACCGTCTCAATATTAAATTTGTTATTATTGACTAATAGTCAACGAGAATATCTTCTCTAATTCTAAAAAGCCGTCTTAAATGGAGACGGCTAACGCGCCGTCTTAAATGGAGACGGCTAACGCACCGTCTCTAATTTTGATCTCTAATCAAAGTTTTTTTTGTAGTGCCTATAAATTAATGGGGGTGGAAAGAGAATAATAATACTACTATGAGATATATACCCGACTCTCCATTTTCTCAAGATGAGTTAGTGTAAATGAATTATCCCTTTTCTCTAAACAGAGTCTAAAATTTAAATAAAAATTTTTAATAAGAAAAAAAAATCATCTCCCTTTTGAGTTTTGTCTATCAATTATACAACTTTTAATATATTGCACAAAAGAAAACTGTGTGGACGCTAATAATATTATTGGCTCCAAAATTAATTTAATATACATTTTAATAGGAATATAAAAACCAAAATGTGTGATTTTGGCCATTTGGCATGAGTACTCCGGTTTGACATGGATTAATGATCCTCAAATAGGCAATGTCCATGTATGAACCAAGAACAGTAGAAAATAAAAATATATTAAAAAATAATAATAAGAAGAACTTATATAATTATAGAAATAGACATAAAGTGAGAAAGCCTTAACACACATCGTTTCTTTGAAAATCAGCATGGGGATAACATGTGATTCGTGACAGATCAAAATTTGATTGAATAAAACCAAATAACGAAACTTCCTTGTGCTTTCTCAAACTCCCCATCTTTTCTATCTTGTCTTCCCATAATTTATAGGGCAGAATCTCACGTAGAGTTTTATGAAAAAGAAAAAGTTATGAAGATACCGTACTTTAATAAAAAAAATATAATTATTCAATTAAAATATTTAGTTATCAATTAGTAGAATAAATAAAAAGTAATAATATGTAGTAGTATAATAAATAAATAAATAAATTATCTTGTACACCAGGTGCATGATGCACCTACTTTAAGGAATGTATTAATGAATGAAAATATATAAATTAATGAACAAAAATTTATACACATTATTTGTGAATTTTCGATTAGTTTTATTAATGATAAACAGAATATAAAAAAGTTAATACATTTATTAAGAAAAACATATTCACTATTGATTAAAAACTAGCCAAGACTTGTATGAGGTCATCTCACATGAGCTATTATATGAGATAGATAAAAGGTGATAACATTTGAAAAGTAATATTCAATTGATGAAAAGTAATAATGTAGCAATGAACTATTTTATGAATAATTTATAATATAAAAAAAATGATAATATTTTATAGCGAAAGTGATAATTAATTACGAAAGCATAAAATAATCTCATTATAAGACGGTCTCAAACAAGACTTTCCCTAAAAACTAATAAATATATGTGCACTTGTGCAACCGAATACATAGAATAATAATTCAATAACAAATGATATATGAGAAAAAGCAATAAAAAGACGTTAAACGGCATCTCACACGAGACTAATTATTTTCTTGATTGTGTAGTGTTTGGAAAGATGAATATCAGTCATGCAGTGCGCAATCAAGAATAATAGGTTGAGGTGAAGAGTAAATTAAAAGACATGATTTACTTCGGTGTTGTACATAAATGTACTACTCCATGTGTTATAAAAATTAAATTTTTATTCATTATTAATTTTTAAGATATAATTGTTTTTTTTTATACTTTTTTGTTCATATCCTACTTTATGAGGGACAAAATATTTTTTTCTTGATCTTCCTAAATAGAAATACTTGAATTCTAAACCATGAAAACAATAGCTGGAATAGAGCGGTCAATATAATAAAAAAAGAGCCATCAAGAAAATAAGAGAGATTAAGAAATGATTTCCTCTCAAATGTATATAAATGTAGTCATTTTTACTCATTTCTTGGGGATTTCCAGAAATGTCACTTTCAATACATTTTAAAAATGTCACCCACAATAATTTTTTTTAAATATGTCACTTTTTAAATTTTTTTGACCTAAATACTCATTTACTCATTAAACCTCATTCTCTCTTCTCTCTTTATTGTTTATTTTGCCTCATTCTCTCTTCTTACTCTATTATTCATTCTTCAAAAATTTTAAAGATTTGAGAATGCAACCACATGAGTGAAGCGACAACGGCACAACACAACCCAATATGAATTTAGGTCGCACAAAAAGTTGCTTACAGGGTCGCACAAATGGTCGCGTACATGGTGGCTCAGTTGATCTCACGGTATTGTGTGACCTTTCTTATGACTGTTTGTGTGACCAATCATACGACTATATGTTTCTGTCTATAGTCATATGCAGGATCGCACAAGAGGTCGCATGCAGGGTCGCACAAAAGGTTGCATTGATGGTCATGTGTATTATCTCGTAAGCAGTTGCATAACTGATTTCACAAAAAGTTGCTTATACTTGAAGCATATAGTCGCACAATAAGTTGCACCAACAGTCGCAGGTAGGGTCGCTTATGTGGTTACATGCAGGTTTGCGTGTGGTCTCGTAAACATTTGCATGATTGTTTATGTAACTACATTTGTAACAAAAAATGCGACTAAATTATTTAAAATAGAAGCTCATAATCACATAGTTGAAACATATAGTATAAGAACAAATATTACAATCCTCAATTTGAAGCTCGAAAAACAATTATTAAAGCAACTCCGAATACATAAAAAGTCAATGGTCCAAACAAAGATACCTAAATTTATAATGATTTGAGTACACAACTCAACAAAAATGCTAAGCTAGCATGTTTTGCAAACTGCATTGTTATAAGTTCATCTAATAACTAAATAATTGAAGTACTACTAATTACAATTCATTTGAGAATAGCTCCGCACAAAATCGTTTCCTCCACTCTATTATCACCTTACTTTTGTCTTCCCACTTTCATTTTCTATTTGTTCCATTTGATGTATGCTGATTTATCCACTCAATGTACTCGTCAATAGGCCTATCAAGATTGATCCTTTCATTTTGGTCACGATCTTCTTCTTCGAATTCAAAGAAATCATGCTCGCTCACAAAAGAATTGTTGGGTGCATCACATTCAAACTGAATGCCACCAACAATATCATTATGATTCTCATGTAGAAATGTGTTCCTTGATTAATTAGTCAAAATCTGATTAGGAGAAACCACTGAAGTTCTACTTGCCATAATAATTTCCAAACGTAAGGGCAATGACAATGGATCTTTCTTATTCATCATCACCAACAGTTGCATGTCATATAACTCATTTACCGGACAAGGAGGCACGATTCCATTTGATTTATAGCCAAACCAATATAACATTTTAATGTCATGATTTTCTTTGTTAACTTTGGTAACATCAAATATTTTATCTAATAATTGTTCATAATTTGTGTCTATATCTACCCACATAATTTTTGACTTGGTTTTCTCTCCATCATATTTTCATTGACCGGAATCATGTAGCCATTTTTCATTCCAAAGACATAGAATAGGAATCTTATCTGAAATTTGAAATATATATTTAATATTAAAAAAAGTTAAAAATTGTATATATTTTATTTACGTGCAGCCTCATTTGTTTATATGCTTGACAAATCATATGCACGCGACTAACTACTCACGCGATTAATCAAGTGACCATTCATGCGGCATGTGACCATTCACGCGACTAATCATGCGACTAACCAAGCGACCATGCGTGCGACTACTTATGCAACCATGCATGACTACTCAAGCAACTATGCATACTACTACACATGCGACCATAAACGCGACTAACCAAGCGACCATGCACGCGTGCAACTATTCACGCGACTGATCAAGCAACAACGCACGCAACTACTCATACGACCATACACGCGACTAATTAAGTGACCATGCATGCATGCGACTACTCACGTGACTAATCAAGTAACCATGCACACGACCATTCATGTGACTATGCACGCGACCAGCCACGCAACTAACTACGCGACCAACCACACAACCATTCGTGTGATTTACAAGTGACTACTTACTGAAGGTGCGTGCAACCTTATGCGCAACATGTCATGCAACTCTTCGCAAATTGTGATTCTATACCTCAAAGTTTAGATTTTTACCATTCACAATATGTGTGTTAATCAATATTCTAAACACTTCAGGTGATGTAAAAATTCTTATTCATCTAATCAAACACCAAAATAACATCATTCCAACATAATTCACACGTTTATTTTCACAAAACCTTAAATTTAGTTTATGAAAAACAAATTGTAAGATTTACTAACCTAGATTCATATTGGGTTGCATTGTACCGTTGTCGCTTTCCTCGTAGGGTTCCCTTCAAAATCTTTAATTTTTTTAAGAAGAATGATAGAGTGAGAAGAGAGAAAGAGGCAAAATGAACAATAGTGTGAGAAGGGAGAATGGACTTTATGTGAGTGAAGGGGTATTTGGGTCCAAAAAATTAAAAAGTGGCATTTTTAAAAAAAATATTATTGTGGGTGACATTTTTAAAAAGATGTATTGAAAATGGCAATGTTAGAAATTTCCCTTCTAAATAACATAAATTCTTTTTTTTTTTTGAAAGTGGCATAATGACATAAATGTTCCGAGTGTGTAGGATGTCTATCAAGTTCAGCTTTAATATCCTTCAGACTAATCAAGTTTTGAGTTAACTGGACCTGTTTTAACAGACTACTAAAAGGTAAATTTAATCCTAACCTTAAATTTAATTGGCTTTGAGCTAAACAAACTAGCTTCGTGGGCTATACGATAAAAATTATTTAAAAAATTATAAATTTAAATTTGTTATAAATAATACAATAAATTTAAAATTAACTCATACATTATTTAAAATTTGATAGAATGAAAAATATATGTAAAATATTATTAAAATATATTTAATAGAACTTGTGATAATTAAATTAAATTTAATATTTACTTAAGTATTATTTTATTTATTAGAGAAAATTATGGGTTAAAATGAAAGAAATGATAAAAAAGAAATATTAAAGGGAGATTGGAGTTTGTCACACTATGGATTGGGATATTGCTTATTCACAATTTTGTATGTGTCTCCAAGTGTAGGGAATCAATTGTAGCTCAGCGTGTGACCAAGTAAAAATATCGAACCCAAGGGATTAGCGTAAATAAGATACACACTAACTAATTCGCACCACTAATAATTAAGACAAAGTAACATTTTCTGATTTTTGAAATTATTAAACTAATTATGCAGAAAAATAAATATTGAATAAAATAAATAAAAATTACAAATAATCACAAGTGTTTCAAGAGAGAAGACAAGATAGCTCTAGAAAATCCAGTTTAAATTGGTCAAAATAAATCACTAGACAATCGGTTAGAATTCCTGCAGTTATTATGAAGGCATCACGTAATTATGTTAAATCCCTCTCTTAATGTAAACTTAACACGTAAACCTGGTTTAAACCCTTGGATGAAGAAGAATAATTCCCACTCCCTTTCTAGGTACTTCATGCTAAATTCCTGATACGCTAGAGCACTAGACTTCCCTTTATAGGTACTTAAAAATTAATCCTCAACTCCTACCTAACAATCTAAGAAACTAAATCCTCTAAAATGGTAATTAATAGATATATTAAGTATCCAATATTAATTATTCTAATGAATAAAGGTTATATAGTTAGATCATCTTTACCCATAACAGATAGACAAATATAACTACTTTATGGCAAAAGCAACAAGCATAAATATGCATAAGACAATGACATATCATGAATGTTGGCAGACCATATAAGACAAAATATAAGTCTCAAATTCAAAACATTAATAAGGGAATAAGTATACTGTAGAAATTCAATCTAGTCTAGGTCATCAATTGAAAACAATTTAACTTTCAAACCTAAAACTATCCAAAAAAGTACTAGCACATGGTGTTACAAGCAACAATCATATCTATGGAATGAAACTTACCCATGAGTCTATAAATCAACAATAAGAAATTAAAGAAGGAAGAAAAATCCGTGTATGGAATAATTCTCCGTCTTCTCTTTCCGTCTTGATTATCCTCCTCCATTCTTCTTCTCAAGTAGCAAATACCGTGATTGAGGGTAATAGGTGAAAGGCGGGTGTAGAGTAGAGATGGATGGCGAAAGATGATGGGTGAAGATCGTGTTGCCCAAAGGGTGTGGTATAGAGTTATTTGGTTTCTTCACACTTTATGTGGTGATGAAAATATAGTATATCTAGGTGTGAGAATGGAATAAAAGATATGGAGCAAAAGGACATGGAATCTTGAAAAATTAGGAAAAATATAATTATGGATGAATATTAAATTAGGAAATAACTTGGCCACCAAGAAAATAGGAAATAGAGGGTAATTTTCGTGAATTTTCGGAATTCTCTCCGGCAGCTACGCGGCCTCACGGTTTTGAGCATAACTTCTTCATTCGAGCTCCGATTGAAGTGATTTTTGCGCTCACACGACCCTCTCTTCCGTAGCTTTCTAACCATGTATCATAAGACCAGTTTGGACTTCTACAAAAATACAGAAAAATTATAGAATGTAGTCCTCTGCTTCCTTGACATCTTGCACAAATTCACGCTCCATTCCAACGTTGCACTTTTAATCCGTTTTTCACCTAAAAATACGAAATAACACCTCAAATGTACGAACATCTTAAATATATGAAAATAAATCATTTAGTGCTAAAATATGAACATTAATCCCACAAAACGGTGCTAAATTGAACCTTAAAACATGCAGATTTTCACACTAAATATATATAGTGAGATGGGGTGGTTGATGTATAAGTAATGGGTACTGTTAAGATAATAATAATAATATATATATAATAATAATAATAATAATAATAATAATAACAATAATAATAATAACCCGTAGGGCTACCCAGTTAGATCGCAGGCCAGCTTTATTAACTCGAGGATTAATTAATTCGGGCCAAAAAGACTCAGATTTAAACGAGCTAGAAAATTGAAACTCTAACCCTGTTTCTATCAGAGTAAATCTGGCTAGCCTTACGAGCCACGGGCTTTTAAATAACTCTAAAATCTTGGTTGTCCATTTTATTTTCCCACAATTTGAGAAAATGTCTATAAATGTTTGAAAATACTTAAAAATTATTGACTTGATTTTAATCGATATTAATAAAAGGTATTGAGTCCAGTATATCGAGTCTATACTTATTAAACATTCGAAAAATATATTATCAAGTCAACTTTATTTTTTACTTGACTCAATACTTACTTGATATTCTAATAAAAATGTTGTCCTGATACTTACTTAATACTTAAAAAAAAGTTGGCTCAATACTTTTTATAATTTCATTCTCTAAAAAATGTTGTCTCGATATTTTATATGATTTGATAGTATAAAAAAATGTTGTCTTGATAATTTTTGTAATTCGATACTCATTATTGTTGGAAATTATTAATTTCCATTATAATCTAATTGTGGGCAATATATTATTATACAGTTATATTAGCTATTCAATTATTTTATGGACTTAATTAAAGTGATCCAATTAAGATTAAAAGTCTATGGGCTATAATAATAATTAATATGGGCCAAAGGAGTAGATACCCAATACTACATGATTAGGTGATTATGGGTAGTCTAGTCAAGTAGTATATAAAGACTCTCAGGTTATGGTCCCCAATATACTAAGCCGCACATGGTCTTCCCTTCTCCCCATCAGGAGGGATTACTACGGTCCCCATAAGGAATAAGGAGGCTTAGTTGAGGAAGACCATATAACCATTGATCCTGAGTTCGTGTTCCGCATAGAGACTTAATGGATCAGGTACGCTTCCGCTTTACGGTTTAAATCTTGTTAATCATAATAGGGTTAAAGTTTCATGGATTTATTTCCAACAAGTGGTATCAGAGCCACCCTATATATGATTATCTGAGATTTGATGAACATTGTTTGAATATTCTACCATTAATTCCATAGTGTCCTCATTATTTAGGAGAAAACTAAATAATCTTCTGAATTATCTTTCTCCCAACTCTAGTGGTTTCCTTAGTGACATTAATTCTTGAGGTTGTTGAATTTGTTATTCCTTAAATATTATTGACATTGTCATATCGTTATTCTGAATATGCACCAATTCTTTAAAGCATAAGTGGGGATCGAATCGACTCCCCTTAAGGACAATGTCTCTAATATTATTCTTCACCTAAAATCAACATCCTCACATAATACCGTATTACCCGTCTCAAATATGATCTGATCAATTGGATCATAAACTTTCCTATTTGGTTAGAGGAATAAAATAAAATTAAATTGGGGAGACAGTTAAATGTCGTTTAATTAAATTAAATATTTTAATATTTATTTAATTAGTCTAGTAAACCTTCAATCTAGTCAATCAAAGCACCATGTTGCCACAGCAATATCGTGTGTGGAGAAAAACTTTATTGAAATTACATAGATTGGTGTGGTATTATTTATGTGTTCTGTGTTCGGCCCACAGGTAGGCACAGTTTGACAGAATAATAACACACATGTGATAATAAGTATGTGATAATTATTTGGATTATTCATGTGAACATGAGTCGGTCCACAGATAGACTCTTATTTGACAGAACTTATTGTCAATACTTGATTGTTACACCAAGATTACCTCTGCAGTTAATTTTTGTCCACAGATGAGATTAATGTTGCACAAGGTGTCTTGTGATGGGTCCCTAATTAATAATGTTGTGCAAGTGTATCTTTATGCGGGTATTGATCGGCCCATAGGTAGATTAATATTTTACAGAAATACACAAGCATCTGTGGTGGTAAATATGTGACGATTATTTGTTTAACATGTGAGTAATAAGTCGGCCCACAGGAAGACTATTGCTTGACAGTTTTATTGTCAGTATTTGACTACTACAAAGAGGTGCCACATGCAAGTTAGTATTGTTGTCATTGGACTTGATACTAATGTTGTGCTTGATTCCTTGAGATGATTCTAAACTATTTAAAATTTGAAAGATTATAAAGTTTAGTGCAAGCATGATAATCATTTTGGATTAATTCTCTGTACAATTAAGAAGTCTGTTAATTAAGTTTAACTTATGTCAACAACAAAATTATACATGATGAGAACTTCAACAATAAGGATGAACTAATAAGTTTCTAACAAACTCTGTCTCAATAAAGTATAAGGGCAACAAAGAAAAACCCGTTTGGAAAGATGTTAAAAAGAAACTAAAGTATAACCTTTCGTTTTCTCCTAAAGGCTTGTGGAATTGTTTATAATACACCACATTAAGATTACTTAGTATGAATGGTGCTGTGGTGTAGTTAAAAGACAAAAATAGTACTCCATAATATATGGTTACTAATTGGAGAAATACTAAAGATTGCAGCTTATGGTCTCAATAAAGTTCCAACCAAAGTAGTTGTGAGAACTCTTTGAGTTTCACATATGGTGATATCCAACTAAGACTAGATCATTGGGATCTACTAAAGAAAATTGGATTCAAATAGATACAAGCTACTTTATTGGTATTAAATAAAGATAATAAGTTTATGATCCAATTGATCAGATCATATTTGAGACGGGTAATACGGTATTATGTGAGGATGTTGATTTTAGGGGAAGAATAATATTAGAGACATTGTCCTTAAGGGGAGTCGATTCGATCCCCACTTATGCTTTAAAGAATTGGTGCATATTCAGAATAACGATATGACAATGTCAATAATATTTAAGGAATAACAAATTCAACAACCTCAAGAATTAATGTCACTAAGGAAACCACTAGAGTTGGGAGAAAGATAATTCAGAAGATTATTTAGTTTTCTCCTAAATAATGAGGACACTATGGAATTAATGGTAGAATATTCAAACAATGTTCATCAAACCATGAAAGGTCCAATTACTCCAAAGTGTGTTATGCTATAAGTTATGAGTACAAATCAATACAAGATGATTAGATTTGCATCTTGATATAGGATTATACTCAAAAGGGAAGGAAGTCATTATTATAAGATAATCGTGACATTAGTAGCACATTTTGATCTTGAATCATATTAGCTGGATGTAAAGATAAAGTTCCTTGATCGCAACACTGATGATACGATCTAAATGGTTTAAGAACTAATAGGAAATCCATCTATGCATTCAAGTAAATTTTTTTCGTAAAGGAATCACAAGTATCATCATGAAGTAAGTGTCTTATTTGGTTTTGAGACAAATGTAGATGATTATGTGATTCAGTGGGAGAATATTTAAGTTAAACTAAGGGAGACAAGTGCAGTCTCAATCAGGTGCCCTAAAGTTAAACTAAAAATTTAAGAAATGTAGAAACATTTCATATTCATTAGTTGTTGGAAGTTGTTGTATGATGAGGTCTCTACAAGACCTAATTTGGCTTATGTTGTTGGTATATTAAGTAGACATTTAAGTAACTCGAGTATGGATCTTTATAAAGTATGTATAGAGAACTAAGAATAATATGCTTGTACATCAGAGATCAGATTTGTTAGAGATCATGAGGAATTCTGATTCTGAGTTTGTTGGATGTCAATACAGTATAAGATCCACTTCAGGCTATATTTTCTATTGGTCGGAGAGCTATACAAGTAAAAGTATTAAGCAAACACTTTAGCTCATTAACCATGACAACAGAATTAGTAGCCACTAAGGGCATTCAAACATGAAATAAAGGTTGCGAAGATTTGTCACATAAAGTTCATTATGACAATTAGTTCGCAGTAAAGTATTTATGACAAGAATACTTATAAGTCAAACAAATTGACATAGAATTCTTGGTTGTTAAAGAAAGTGTTTTGTGTAGATAAAATTTTAGAAGAGCATATTATGATAGACTCTAAATATGGATTCACTAATTATGTATTCAACGCCCTATAATTTTTATGAGCTAGCTACTCATATGGGTGTTATATGGTTTTAGAATACATTAGTTCAGTGAGAGTCTATATTTATTGCTCTTTAAAGTTTCAAGACACTTTGAATTGGATAATTCAGTTTTCTGCAGAATAAAGTTCATGACTTTGAATTCATTGTGAATTCACTTAAGTAATTTCATTTTGTAATATTTTACATTATGGATTGATCTCACTAAAGTTTAAAGTTGGACCAGTTGGAAATAGACATGATGTTGATCACATTTGACATGTAATTTCCATGCTACTCACCATATTTGATCTATGTCATTGAGTATATTGATATTGGTAATTGTCGGGGTTTAATCACGATTTATAATGTGGTGAATGCCGCGGTAGTTCCATATTAGTATATGAGATGGACCAGATTGTTAAGTATAGCCTGAAGAGGAATAGCATAAAGTTGCGCAACTAAGGACTCTTGATATAATTGCTAACGGAAAATATATAGCTCAAGTGGGAGATTGTTAGAAATTATTAATTTCCATTATAATCTAATTGTGGGCAATATATTATTATACAATTATATTAGCTATTCAATTATTTTATGGATTTAATTAAAGTAATCCAATTAAGATTAAAAGTCTATGGGCTATAATAATAATTAATATGGGCCAAAGGAGTAGATACCCAATACTACATGATTAGGTGATTATGGGTGGTCTAGTCAAGTAGTAAATAAAGACTCTCAGGTTATGATCCCCAATATACTAAGCCGCACATGGTCTTCCCTTCTCCCCATCAGGAGGGATTACTACGGTCCTCATAAGGAATAAGGAGGCTTAGTTGAGGAAGACCATATAACCATTGATCCTGAGTTCGTGTTCCGCCTAGAGACTCAATGGATCAGGTACGCTTCCGCTTTACGGTTTAAATCTCGTTAATCATAATAGGGTTAAAGTTTCATGGATTTATTTCCAACAATTATTACCTACATGTTAAAATCGAACAAATGATTTTTTTTCGGCAGTTCAGATATTTTTTAAACGGTCTTTTGAGCACAATTTTTCCCTAGTTGTGAATTCCTAATGAAAAATAAGAAAATGCATGTCGCAATGTCCTAGCATTTAATTTTGGATGTGATTGATGGATAAATTTCATTGAGTTTGTTAAAAGCATGACAAATTTAGATATGTACGTATCCTCTTAAACCCCAAGTATAAATGCAGTTCAATTACTGCAAAGGATTCCTTCTCAATAAATCTATAAGGTAATTAGACGTAAATGTCTAACTCGGGTCAGGTGATTAGGCCGAAAACTATTCAGGAGGAGTCTGCTCACCACCTTTAAACAATTATATAATAGTTTCTCTAATTTTAAACATTGCGACAAAACGCATCAAATGTGTGATATTTCTTTTCTAAAGATGGAGATTAAAAGTGGGTTTTTATTTTTAAAAATTAAGTATGTTTTACAACAATGCTTAATTAATGGTGAAGTTTTTTTTTTGTAATTTCTTATATATAAAATTAATTTGTAATAGGAGTTAAATTCATAAATTTTTTTCAATTAACCCTTTAAATAATAATAAAAAATTAATTAAATTAAAATGTTAGTGGTTTATAAAACTCGGATCTATTTTTATTAGTGGTTACATTTTATATTTTTAAAATTTCTGCTTCAGTGTGGTTCTACTCATTGATGTTGTTAATGGCGAAGTAATATGATCATAAAGGTTGATTAATTGTCGAGTAGTGACCCCATATATATGTATATTTTATTTATATATGTGGGAGAATATATACTTATTTATTTATTTAAGAGTACTTAGAAAAAGTTGGGTAGAAAGAGAAGGAAAATTAATTGGATGATGAGATGGCTTGAATCACGCCAATCATTCATCCTTTTTCTTCCCACTTTTTCAACTCTCAATTCTCAACACCTGCATTTCTATATCAAAACTTCAAGATCATTTATTCCATTCTATATTTTATCTATTATCTTATATATTAGATTCTCGTCACGTATCGTAATTAAGGTTCAAATTTTTGTCACATGCCCCAAGGGTTTATTAGTCATTAACTAGGGTATAGTACTTTAATAGGAAATAAGTTATGAAATAGAGAGTGAAATACCAAAATAGAATAGGGGATTTGGGTTGAAAACTTCACGGCTATGCCTTGTTTTCGGTCATGGGTTTTGACAATTTCGATTTTAAAAATCAAATAAATAGTGATAACATAGAGTATTATTTTAGAATTTTTAAATAGGATATATTTTTATTTTATTTTATGTTAAATCATATGTAAAAGGTGAGCAGTAATATGTAAAATTAATAATTATCATACCAATAGTGCTATATGCAAACGTAGTTGTAATTTATAAAATGTTGTTTTTAAAAACCCAAACGTAATAAGATTAGATTTTCAAAACCAAGTTTTGAATGTAAACAAAATATGAGTTTCTCCTCTTTTAAACTTTCAATATTCATCTCATAAAAGTTCATTTTTCTAAGATGATAAAAACAAGTTAAAAAACAACGAACCTTAATACAATTTATTTTATAAAATATTAAAGTACCCTTAAAATTATGACTTTCTTAATTTATGTGTAAAAAAAGTCAAACAAAATTGATATGAATGGAGTATTATTATTGTGGATTGAGTGGGTAACCTCATCGTGCATATGACACCATAAACTGGAACTTCATGGAAGAGATGTTACATGTTATGGGCTTTGAGGAAAAATGGGTACTATGGATGAGAGAATGTTTTTCATCTGCACATGTAGAAGTTTTGGTTAATTGAAGCCCTTCGGAGGACTTTTATTTGGAGAGAGATTTGAGACAAGGGGATCCGCTGTCCCCTTTTCTCTTTATTATTGCTGCTGAATTCAGTAGCTTGTGCATGAATAAAATAGTGGAGAAGGGGATCTTTCAACCCCTGACAGTCGGTGGAGGTAAATGGAAGGTGTCTCATTTGCAATTTGCAAACGAAACTTTATTCTTAAGGGTATCTAATAGAATAAAGATGCTGAAATGGAATTGGAGAAGAATTTTATTGGAATGATAAGCAAGAAGAAGGTACAACCGGGAAGTCTCGCCAAAGCAACATGTATAATTATTCCACGCCCCTTCCTCTCTATTCTACTCCTTTATTTATATAACTATATTCTAGAGATTATTATTATTATTATTATTATTATTATTATTATTATTATTATTATTATTATTATTATTGTCAATCTTGCTCCACCCACCTAATCTGCCCTTCCTGCTACTACAAATCTACTCCTTCATTCTCAATAGACACATGATTAGCACGATTGCGACGTGTGTAAACTTGGAAAGGACGACTCCCTTTAATTGACTCCCCCCTGATTAATCCTATCAATGGCATCATTGAAAAATTCCATTTTTCTTACAAGAATGTTGATCCTACTCAAACTGGTTGCGGATCTAAAAGTTAATATTAATAAATGTTTGCTTTGAAAGGTCATGGGAGATATGGCAGACTTGTTTGGATGCAAAGTGGACCACTTACCTTTTAAATATCTTGGTGTGATGATGAGGAGCTCGCACCGTAAGGCTCGAGACTTGAACTATGTTATTCGAGAGTAGAGAAGAGATTGTTGAACTGAGGCAAATTAAAACTATCATATGGTGGCAGATTGACACTCATAAATTCTATTTTGAATGTTGTGCCATCTAATGTTCTCATGGTATTTAGGGCACCTGTGTCATCAGAAAGATTGTTGATCTTCAGAGGCAATTCTTGTGGAATGGGACAAATAGGAGTAAGCAAATAGTGTGTGTGAATTGGAAAGTGATCAGTCGGCAAAAAGAAGCATGGAGTCTAGGCGTCAAAGATCTGGAGCTGCAGAATAAGGCCCTTCTATGCAAGTGGATTTGGAAGATGATTAAAGATCAAAAGGGATGGTGGACTAATTTGATCACTAAAAGGCTAGGAATTGATGCCTCGTTTAGGGACTTTGAGAGGTTCTTGGCAAACTGTGACAAACTTAAAGGGTGGTGGAGGGATATAGCAAGAGGCAATGGAAGATGTGGGAGGTAAGCAATGGAATATGTGGGAGGTAATTGGTTCAAGGAGTCTCTATCTCGTCAGGTGGAAGATCGATGGCTCGAACACATCAATTTGGAACGAACCTTGGTTGGATAAGAATTGCTTCTGAGATCTGTTTCCAAGGTTGTATGACATATGTGAGTCGAAGAAGGCATGTATTGCATCCATGGGAAAGATGGACGGTTCGGAGTGGAAATGGGAATTGCACTGGAGACGAAGTTTGAGGAGTTGGGAAAAGCAATCTTACAGGGATGTGTTGGCGATGCTGGGGAGATTTAACCTCAATCCAAGAGAGAGAGGCAGTTGGCATTGGGGAAATCATGAGCAGGGAGAGTATAGTGTTTGTAAAGCATATCGAATGTTTATGGATAAGAAAATGGGGAATTGTGAAGTTGTTCTGGAACTCTTCTCTTGTATTTGGGATAAATACATTCCTCCAAAAGTACAGTTTTTGGTATGGCGAGTGGTCAGGAATAGGGTTCCAACTAAAATGGATCTTCTAAAGAGAAACAATCTGCACATATTTGTTGATACATGGTGTCCGATATGTTTGGAGGAGCCGAAATCTGTCCGCCACTGCTTTATTGTATGTAGAGGTGCAAGTGAAGTATGAAATAAGGTAATGAATTGGGTGGGTGTAAATGGACCGTTGAGTGCTAAACTCGGATAAAATTTAATGGAATTCGAAAACTTGTTGAATGGTACGTTGGCTTAATCTATGATGATAAGCATATGGGACAGTACGATTTGGACAATATGAAGACATGGAAACAATCTTGTATTTTAGGACAAAGAATGAAAGGTGGACGAGATGGTAAACGAAGTGAAAAACTATACATGGAGTTGGATATCATAGAATCAAATGTGGGTTGAAAGGGATGGATTATAGAATCTGGAGCTCAAGTTTTCTCGAATGCATATGAGTTGATGTTGATTAACTTCTAAATTTGTTGATTTTGTTCTGTCATGTTGTTGTGTTCATCGGGTATCTCTTGTACCCTTTTATTATTCTTAATGAAATTTTCTTTTATAAAAAAATAAAAATAAAAATGGAGAGTATATTTGTAGGAATTAATTTAATTAATTAATTAAATTAATTAATTTAATTGGTTAGTAAGGGTTGATTGTTAAATTAATCACCAATTAAATGAGTATAGTGGGTGAGTGTAATTTGACTCATCTACTGGAGACGTTATGTGAGGCGTAATGGAAATTAATACGAAATTATTGTCCCGTGTAGGAGGAAAATCCTCAAAAATCAGATTACGAATCTTTTCATAAATGATCATTGGAGTAGGTTCGTTGAATCTGGTCGCTATAACCCTCCATAATTGCTGATTATAGGAAATCATGCAATCAAATCAAATCGTCACAATTGCTAATTAGAGAAAATCACGCAATCAGTAATTAATACATCACAATCACCATTATGGCTGAGTGGAATGGTGCACCTATAAATAGGGTCATTCACCATTCATTCAAACACACCACAATCAACAAGCATTTGCATCACAAAGCATTTGCATTTTAGTTAACGATCCAGTTCTCTATCTTCTTTCGTTTATCGGAGTTTCAGCGATTGCGGTGCTACCTCGCCGGAAAGGAAAAGCCATTTTCCTTTGGGAAAGATCCACCAAGATCGGAGCACTACCGGAACGTGTTTCTTCTTGCGGGAAGAGGTTCTACCTTGACTCGGTTTCTGCACGCTGTTCTCTTGAAGATTCTGTAAAAAGATATAAGAAGATCCTCTGCTTCTTCTCCTTTAATTTCATTTGTAATCTTGTTAGTAATATATTTTGTACATTCTCTCTTCTACATTTTTATCCATAATATTGTAAAGTGATTGGTTGGTGCATATATAAACCAACTATCGCAAGAAGAAACAACTACCCTCTGCACCTATCAATCACCATGACAACTGATATGGATATTGATGGAGCATCGATCCCAAAAGTGGGTGAAACCTCTAACGTCGATAGGGACTCTGTTGGAACTGATTCCCAAAGAGTAACTATAAATCCTGTTGGGTTTGAATCCCAAAGGATGTATCCTCCAATGGGGATGTCGAGACCATTCGTGGCTCCGACTCCAGCGTAGAAGCCCGAAAAGTTCACGAGTGTTGACTTCAAGAGGTGGCAGCAAAAGATGTTGTTCTACCTCACCACGCTGAATCTGGTGACTTCTTAAAGGAGTCTGCACCAGTGATGGATGAGAATGAGCCTGATATGCAAAAGCATATAGCTCTTGATTAATGGACCTCCGCTGATTACTTGTGCAAGAACTATATCCTCAATGGACTTAGTGATGCACTGTACAACGTGTATCTAAACACGAAGACATCCAAAGAGTTGTGGGAATCTTTGGAGAAGAAGTACAAGGCGGAAGATGTCGGTAAGAAGAAGTACGTGATAGCCAAGTACTTGGAGTTCATGATGGTGGACTCTAAATCTGTGGTTGAACAAGTGCAACAGTTCCAACTGATTGTGCACAAAATCCTCTCTGAGGGGATATTGCTTCCAAAAGCATTCGTTGTCAGCTCTGTGATTGAGAAGCTACCTCCATTATGGAAGGACTTCAAATGCTATCTCAAACACAAGCGAAAGGAGATGTCTCTAGATGACTTAATTGTCAAACTGAGAATCGAAGAGGACAAAAGGAAGATGGATGGGAAGTTTGGCCAATCCTCAATGGAGGCAAAGGCAAACTTAACTGAACATCATGTGGGACCCTTCAAAAAGAGAAAGATGTCCGATGACAAGGGCAAGAAGCCAGTGCAAAAGCCCAAGTTCAGTGGGGATTGCTACAATTGTGGCAAGCCCAACCACAAGGACAAAGATTGTCGTCAGCCCAAGAAAAACAAAGGCAAGAACAACAATGCCAACGTGGTTGAACGGGCTCTAACCGATGATGACTTGGCTGCTGTGGTCTTTGAAGCCAATTTGTTGGCAAATCCAAATGAGTGGTTCGTGGACACTAGCGCCACCTGCCACGTCTGCTTGGAGAAAAGTGCCTTCTCCACTTATGTGCCCGTTGAAGGGAGGAAGCTGCACATGGGGAATCAAGCCTCTTCTGATGTAGCCGGTGTTGGGAGCGTGACTCTGAAGCTCACCTCCGGGAAAGAACTGAAGCTGAAAGATGTGCTGCATGTCCCAGACATCCGCAAGAACCTGATCTCAGGCTCCCGGCTAGTTAGTCATCAGTTCAAGCTTGTATTTGAGTCTGATAAACTAGTGCTTAGCAAGTTTGGTCAATTCTTGGGTCGTGGTTGTAAGCCGTGAAGGCAAGAAAGTTATGAATAAAAATACTTCTACTTCTACTTATATCATGGAGTGCTCCTCAATATAGCATTTAAGATTGGGACATGTAAATCTTAAATTGATTAAAAGATTAAATAATCTTAATTTGCTTAAAGTAGCAAATGTTGAGACTTCAAGTAAATGTGAAGTGTGTGTAGAAGCAAAAATGACAAAACAAACATTTCCAACAACGGAAAGGAGCACTAAACCTCTAGAGTTAATCCACACATACGTGTGATTTAAAGTTTGTCCAAACTAGAGGGGGGAAAAGTATTTCATTACTTTTATTGATGACTATACAAGGTTTTGCTATGTATATCTCTTGAGGAGTAAAGATGAAGCTTTAGAAGCATTCAGACTCTACAAGAATGAAGTTGAAAATCAACTTAATACTCGGATTAAAACAATTCAAAGTGATAGAGGTGGCGAATACGTTGCACTGTTTGAACAAATATGTGTCGAATCTGGTATCATACATCAAACAATGACTCCATATTCACCTCAATCAAATGGCATTGCTGAAAGCAAGAATAGAACTCTAAAGGAAATGATGAACGCAATGTTATTTAGTTCAGGGTTGCCTTAGAACTTGTGGGGGGAAGCTATCCTATTAGCTAACCATATTCTGAATATGATCCCACACAAATCTAAGGATCAAACTCCTTATGAAATGTGGAAGGGACGCAAACCGTCATACAAATACCTCAAAGTGTGGGGGTGTTTGGCTAAGGTTGAAGTGTTACTTTCTAAACAAATTAGAATTGGACCTAAAACGGTTGATTGCATATTTGTTGGGTATGCACTTAACAGTTGTGCCTACAGATTTCTGATTCACAAATCAGAGATACCTAGCATGACTAAAGGCACTATGATAGAGTCAAGGAATGCAATATTCTTTTAAAACATATTTCCTAGTAAAGAAATGAACAAGTGAGTTCTAGCAAAAGATCACTTGAAGATAGTATTACGGTTCAGTCTACCCAAGAAAGTGTAGAACCAAGACGTAGTAAAAGAGCTAGAGTAGAAAAAGACTTTGGCCAAGATTTCTTCACCTATGTGGTTGAAGATGAGCCCAAATCTGTAATTGAAGCTCTATCTTGTCTAGATGCACCATTCTAGAAAGAAGCTATAAAAAGTGAAATTGACTCCATCATGCAAAACCACACGTGGGAATTGGTAGATCTACCAAAAGGTTATAAGACCTTAGGATGCAAGTGGATCCTAAAAAGAAAGTATAAAGCTGATGGGTCAATAGATAAGTATAAAGCCAGGTTGGTGGCTAAAGACTTCAGACAAAAGGAAGGATATGATTTCTTTGATACCTACTCACCTGTGACACGAATTACGTCTATTCGTGTACTTATATCAATTGCTGCATTGCACAATCTAGAGTTCCATCAAATGGATGTGAAGATAGCCTTCTTAAATGGTGAGTTGGAAGAAGAAATATACATGGACCAACCAGAAGGCTTTATAGCACCTGGAAATGAGAAAAGGGTGTGCAAACTCGTGCGCTCGTTGTATGGACTTAAACAAGCTTCAAAACAATGGCATGTGAAGTTTGATAATACAATGATGTCAAATGGTTTTCGAATCAACGAGTGTGATAAGTGTGTGTATGTGAAAACTACACTAAATGGATTTGTCACTGTCTGCCTCTATATAGATGATATGCTTATAATGGGAAGCAGTCATGACATAATCGTTGACACTAAAAGGATGTTGAGTCAAAATTTTGACATGAAGGATATGGGTATAGCGGATGTGATACTTGAAATTAAAATTCAAAAGACATCTGATGGAATTGCATTGTCACAATCTCATTACATTGAGAAAGTGTTGAAGAAGTTCAATGCATTCGACGATCCACCAGCTAAGAGACCCATGGATCCAAATGTGCACCTTAGCAAAAACAAAGGTGAACCAGTAGCTCAATCTGAGTATGCAAGGTTTATAGGAAGTATAATGTACATAACAAATTGTACACGTCCTGACATAGCGTGTTCAGTTAACAAACTGAGTAGATACACGAGTAACCCAAACAATGAGCACTGGAAAGCATTGAGAAGAGTGTTGAGTATTTGAAATACACTCTAGATGTGGGGCTACACTATTCTAAGTATCCAGTAGTACTTGAAGGGTACAGTGAAGCAAACTGGATATCTGACACAAAAGACTCGTTCTCCACAAGTGGATAAGTATTCACTATTGGAAGTGGAGCAGTGTCTTGGAGGTCTACAAAACAGACCTGTATAGCCCGTTCCACAATGGAATTTGAGTTCATAGCTTTAGACAAAGCTGGGAAAGAAGCTAAATGGCTTAGAAACTTCTTAGAGGACATTCCATGTTGGAACAAACCAGTCACTATGGTGATGGTACATTGTGACAGTCAAGCCACAATTGAAAGAGCGCTTAGTGATATGTACAATGGAAAGTCTAGACATATCTGTAGGCGACATAACACGGTGAGACAATTGATCTCGAGTGGTGTAATGTCAATTGACTACGTGAGATCAAAAGACCATATAGCGGATCTGCTCACGAAAGCAATTAATCGAGATTAAATGAATAAATTGCTAGAAGGAATGAGATTAAAATCCACAAAGAAAAGAGCTAAAACAGTGGAAACCCAACCTTGATGATTGGAGATCCCAAGAACTTAGTTCAATGGGAAAACGAAACTGTGGAGGTCCAAGTGAAACTTGGTACCTACCATTCCTTAGTAGAGCAATATTACCAAGTATGGAAACCCGTATTGTGGTGAGGTTAAGTCTGTGACTTTTAATGATTCCTAAAAGGCCTAGTAGAGGTTGGTTGAGTATAGCGGGGTACTCAAAATAGGAGATCACCTATGTAAGTGTAAAGTGAGTGGTCGCTTCAAGTGAAATACTTATGAATCCAAAGGGGGTCCATAGTCGAAACGGACCAAAATGTGAGAACAAAGATGATGAGAGGCATTGATGCATTCACATTGTTGTCTAAGTATATGCTAAGGAGGAGTAGTTCAAAGACCTTGTGTCTACTAATCCACCGGTATACTCGATAGTGTTGGATTATGGAAGCTACAAAGTCCCAAGCTACATGTCCGGATACATTAGTGTCTCACGAGGACTAGATTGTGTGTCTGCATTTCATGTGGATTAACCAAATTCCAATTATGTGGGGGATTGTAGGAATTAATTTAATTAATTAAAGTAATTGAATTTAATTGGTTAGTAAGGGTTGGTTGTTATCACCAATTAAATGAGTATAGTGGGTGAGTGTAATTTGACTCATCTGCTGGAGAAGTTATGTGAGGCGTAATGAGAATTAATACGAAATTATTGTCCCATGTAGGAGGAAAATCCTCAAAAATCGGATTACGAATCTTTTCATAAATGATGATTGGAGTAGGTTCGTTGAATCTGGTCGCTAGAACCTCAATAATTGCTTATTAGAGGAAATCACGCAATCAAATCAAATCAAATCGTCATAATTAGTGATTAGAAGAAATCACGCAATCAGCAATTAATACGTCAGAATCACCATTATAGCTGAGTGAAATGGTGCACCTATAAATATGGTCATTCACCATTCATTCAAACACACCACAATCAACAAGCATTTGCATAACAAAGCATTTGCATCTTAGTTAACGATCCAGTTCTCCATCTTCTTTCGTTCGTCAGAGTTCCTTTGTGTTTTTTCTTGCGGGAGAGGTTCTACCTTGACTCGACTTTTACACGTTGTTCTCTTGAAGATTCCGTAAAAAGGTGTAAGAAGATCCTCTGCTTCTTCTCCTTTAATTTCATTTGTAATCTTGTTAGTACTCTATTTAGTACATTCTCCCTTCTACATTTCTATCCATAATATGGGAAGAGGTTCTACCTTGACTCGGCTTCTACACGCTGTTATCTTGAAGATTCTGTAAAAAGGTGTAAGAAGATCATTTGCTTCTTCTCCTTTAATTTCATTTGTAATCTTGTTAGTACTATATTTAGTACATTCTCCCTTCTACATTTCTATCCATAATATTGTAAAATGATTGATTGGTGCACATATAAACCAACAATATTTATAATAATGTAGTTGTCTTTCTACCAACATAAGGTCCTTTGGAAATGAACGCAATGAGGCAGTAGGATCTATGTGAGCCAAAATAAACAATATTATTGTGATGAAGATCGTGTTGTAATTTTTGAATTTTGTACTAATTCATAAACCTCAAATAAACATATTCTTAACCCATAGTATAGAATTACTTCTCAACTTATATATTTTAAAATTAAATAAGAAAAAGTAAAAATTCTTTGGATTTTGACTCGGTTGCACGTGCAAATGGGTCTCTCTACCATAACGCAGTCTCTCAAAAACAATTTTAAAATATTTGAGTTGCATCTTTTTCTTGGACATTATAAACACTAATTCTCACACAAATAAGTGTATGTCTCCCTCTCTCTATGTATACTATATTATTATTATTATTATTATATATATATATACTTGGTTCAAAGTGTATAAGAGTTTCTAACCACAGGCTGTCAATTTTCACTAACGTAATGCGTGTGAGGTTTTGGCCGAGATCGATATTACCTACTAAAATAAACTAGCTAAAATATGACTATTATTATTATACCCAAATGTGTCAATTTTATCACTAAAGTCTAAATGTGTCAATTTTATATTTTTTTTAATTTCTTTTTCAACTTTTGATTGAAAGGTTATTTTTTATTTGTAATAAAAGGAACCCACAACATGTAACATTAATATTCCAAAATAAAATTTACAAAATTACAACTTATGTCGTCTCTTACATAAAAAATAAATAAAGGTAGATTTATAAAAAGACAAAGTCATTATTTATCTAACTATGCTTCATTAATAGAAAAAAAATAACGAAATAGAAAAAAGTGCAAGAAAAAATTAGCTAAAAGAAAAGCTACGGGCGGAAAAAAAATGCCAGTTACAAGGCCAAATAGGCAGCCAACAATAAAGTAATACACAAAATAAGTATTCGCTACCCCTATAATAATAATGAGCAAAACCTGTGTGAAACTATTTCATGATAGAAATAATTAAACGTTTTCTTATTTAGTTATTATTTTTCATTTAAAATACTATCACTTTTATTTATATTAAAAAATTTATCAAAAAAATCATTACACCATTACCATTTTTTATCGATCGAGTATCATCTTTTATTATAATGCTATCACATCTTTTCTGTTTCACAAAATTTATTACTATATAAGACGATCCCTCAACAAATATTTGTCCATGAGTTAAGTTAAAAGCAAATGATGCCCTCTGAAGTGGATGCTCATCTGTTTTTAAAAACAAAAGCAAGTGTATGTAATCTACTATAGTAAAATTGTGATCAAGTTAGATTATCGAATCATGGGATTAGAAATCTAAATAGTATACTCAAGAAATATATATGCATCACGTTTATTAAGATAACCAAATTGGATTTGAGTATATATATATATATATATATATATATATATATATATATATATATATATATATATATATCTTAGAATTAAAATCTATAAATTATAAAATAAATAAACAAAATAGAAAGCAAACGATCAAGTATTTCACTACAAGAAATTTAACTAATACCTACATATAAAATGCTCACACATGAAATGTGTGACTACATAGTGACACATAATATTTTTATGTGTGGGTAATGTAACAAATTTAAAGTACTTAATTGCGTGTCACTAAAAATCAATAATAACATTTTAATTATACTTATTATTTTTTATATTAAGAATTCTCACACATGAGTATAAATATTATTATTGTGGGAAGAATTTCATAAGAAGACCTAATTTTTAGTTTAGGTCTCAAATTAAGACCTGATTTTATAAGTGTTTCAAATTAAGGATTAAATTTATATATTTTTCTCAAATTAAGGCCTGATTTTTATGTTTTTCAATTTGTTCTCATTTTAAGACTTACAATGGAATTTATTTTCTCATTTTAAATCATACAACAAAGTTTAAAAATTTTATTATACACCTTCAAATTAAATTATAAAATTAAAATATGTCATTTTTATTAATATTTTATATTTTTCTATAATATATATTGAATTTGTAAAAAAAATAAAATTAAGACAAGTCTTAATTTGAGAAAAAAATTAAAATTAAATCTTCAAATGAGACAATTCTAAAATGAAATCCAAAAGTGAAACATAAAGTAAAATTTGGATCTTTATATGAAAATTTTCCTATTATTGTGTGACTAATAATATATTATTTAGCTACACATAAAATTTATGTGTGGCTAAAAAAAATCATATGTGATGATATGATAGTTTATTTGACAAAAATAATTAATTAATAGAAAATACAAATTAAAAATTATATTACTAATAAAGTATTATTAAAATATAATAATATTTAGATGAATTAGCTTATTTTGGAAACATAAATTTCTTGTAGTGTTTCAAGAGAAAACACCAGATAATTTCAGGATAATTCAGTTTCTATCAGTCATTTAATTCAATGGACCAGTAGTAAATCAAATTAAACAGATAATATATAACAAATGAAAATAAAAAGTGAGAGATTGAAATTTGAACTGAGTACATATAAGTTAAGAAAACATCATTATATATAACCTCTCTAGATTAATAATATATTAATTATATAATATTTTTTTAAATTAATAAAATTTTTCAATCACAACAATATTAATTTATAGATATTTTACATTATGTTATTTATCATACCATTTTATTTGGTCGAGATGATCTTTTTTCACCACCAAACTTTTGAAAAGAGATACTAATTCTTAATTATGTGTATCGGGTGTAAAATCACTCATTCGAAAAAATATTACTTCCTCTTTTTTTAAAAAAATTTATTTTTTTCAAAGATATGTAAATACACAAAAATTGACTTTTAGTATATTTAGCCTTTCTTAAAATAATAATAATTAAAGAAAAAAGATAAAATATGTTAAGTGTATAAAATAAAGGTTGGGTTTAATTTTTTATAAAGGTTGGGTTTAATTTTGGTAAATAAAGTATATGAAAGAAGGTAATTGTTTCGATTTTTTTTACTATTGTAAAATGAAAATGGTGATGAAAAATGTGGTACGATAATGTTTATTTTTAGAGTGTATAGGATTTGAGTACTATTAGTCTATTGCTCATTTTAAAAGACTTTATGACTTATCATGTATAACTAAGAGTTCATTCATAAAGTATTAATTTTTAGAATATTTAAGTGTTATTCTTTTCATTTCATAAAAATTATAATTTATCATAGATACTCTCTGTTCTCAAAAGAGCAAGAGTATTTTAAATACAACATAGAAAAATAACATTTTCTCTCTTATATATAATAATAATATAAAAGGAGCCCAATAATTTATATTGTAAAGAGCATATAAAATATTACTCCTCCGTACCATAAAAGTTGACATACTTTCCTTTTTGGTTTGTCCCACTAAAGTTGACACATTTCCTTTTTAATACATGAGATCCACATAAAAATAATTAATCTACTCTCATGGGCGCTACATATCACCTCTAATACAACTACTCACTACATATTAAATATTATTTCTCTCACTTTACATTAAATTATTATATTCCTTAATCTTCATGCTCAAAAAAAATTATACCAACTTTAATGGGATGGGGGGAGTAATATTTTATAAAAGTCTTAATTATTTTTCACTCTTAAATACATACAATAGTGGTGATTAATGCAATTTATATTTTTTTATTTTCTCACAATTCAGTACTAATTAAAATTGATTGAATTATTGAGTGAATCAAGTATCCTATTTTTACAAAGAAAATTTATTATTTAAAGTGATGAATTATTACTTTTTTTTATGAAAAATATTACTCATCTCAATAAAATATAAAAAATTACAACATATCAGAATTTGAAAAATAATATTTTTCATTCAAAAGAGTAATAATTTATATATTTAAAAAGTAATTTTCTAAGAACTAAAGAACAATCAATAAATGAATGGGCAAGAATTTAAAGAGAAATATTTTTCATTTAAAAGAATAATAATTCTCTCTATTTTAAGATTAATTTTCAAGTACTGAAACATATTCATTCATAAATCAGTATACATGTGTGAATTCAATTCACGCAAGTATTTGCCATTTAAAATTAATTATAAGCTTGCATCTAAAAAGTATTACATAATCAAAAGAAAGAAAGAAAAAATAAAGTTGGGGTTCTCTAAAACTTTTTGAATAATATTCAAAGGCCCATAATTGAACTACTATAGATTCATTAGCAAGCACAAGAAATTAAGCAGTTGATCATGTGAATGTACAATGATGAATATAACTAAAGTAAGAAATATCAATATCATAAAATAATTATGAAGACAAGATGGGTTATATCCGTGGGCTTAATGTTTGCCAATAAGCTTAAAAGACGAAAAGCAAGGTAATCAGAGTTTTAATCACTCTCAATGGGACATTAATCTTGATTTGCTAGTTCCTAGTTGCTAGTCCAATGGCAACACCAAATTCCTCCTTCTATTTTCGTGGAGAGACAAGTTTTTAATGATTTTTCCCACCAAAAATCCCCATTATCCTTATCCTAAATCCCTAGTTATTATTTTAAGGGTACTCTATTGTGAGACAGATTTTTGTAAGACGGGTTATGACTTATGATGCCGGTCGACCCATTACTAAAGTATATTTATTATACTATAGATTAAGCATACTTCATATTTGTAATTAAAGTATGTCAATAATAATGTATATTATAACAATCTAAAATTACACTTTAATTCTTCTTCCATCATATTTTAGAAAATATAGTTTAATAATTATTAAGCATATTTTATCTATATATTAAGCATACTTTAATATGTCTTACAAACTATATCATATAAGCAATGTCTTATAAGAAATTTTATCTTATTCTAATATTAATTAGATATTTTGTAGAGGAGGTAAATTAAAATATTTATATATATAGTAGACAACTTATGATTTGTGGAGGGGTAAATAGTATGATTTGTTAGGAAATTTATAATATTCAACATAATCTAATTGTGAGCAATATATTATTATGCAATTGTATTAACTATTCAGTTATTCTATGAACTTAATTAAGTGATCCAATTAAGTTAAAAGTCCATGGGCTATAATATTTTGATATGAGTCAATTGAGTAGATACTCAATACTACGTGATTAAATGATTATGAGTGGTCTAGTCAAGTAGTATATAAAGGCTCCCGGTTATGATCCCCAACATACTAAGCTGCACATGACCTTCTCTTCTCCCCATCGCGGGGGATTACTACGGTCCTCATAAGGAATAAGGAGACTTAGTTGAGGAAGATCGTAAAACCACTGATCCCGAGTTCGTGTTCCGCCTAGAGAACTTATTAGATCAGGTATGCTTCATCATTATAATTTTGATCTCGTTAATCATAATAGGGCTTAAGGTTTTAAGATTTATTTCCTATATGATTATTTCAGATGGAGTGTGCATGATAGCGAGCTCATTGATTGGTGAATTAATTAGTACAAGAGGTAAATTGTAGTGTGTCTCATTGATGGTGGTTGGATTGATAGAGAAGATAAACCATAAAATATGTATAAAATGACTTTTTGTGGTAAATGGTTTACTGATCATTGAGTGAGGTAAATCACGACACAGGATGTTTTATAATACTTTTGTGTGACATCTTATGTGTGTCATCATCATATATGATAGGGATGATAAATATAATCCTTAGTCCCTAAAGTTTATACCTTGATTTAAGGTTTTTTTTTCTCTTATACATGTCACTCATTTAATGAAATAACATAAATAATAAAATACAAAAATATTACAGGATATCCGAACTCCTGAATTACTAGTGGTTTGTGGCAGAAGGGATGGATGGGGAAGAGGTTAATCACATGGGTGGAAGAAGTAAATCATATGAGGTATGTGTTAGAGGGCAAAACTGTTTGATTCCGTCGTAGAGGGTTCGGTCATTGGTGGAAGATACTGAGTATATAATTTAGATTTTAGAATGATACAATGTTTAACTTATACTTGTTTATCATTTATTTTTATTCTTCCACCTACATTATGTAATTTTGTGAATAGTAATAGCTATGAGTAGTTTTTTTTTTTTAAATCACATTATAAAATAAGGCACTCTCTTGTGAGACGGGTTATTTGTGAGATTGGCGTGAGACGGGCTGACCCATCACTAAAGTGTGCTTATTGCATAAATAAAATATATTTATTTGTAGTTAAAGTATGTCAATAATAAATTATGTTATACACACTAAAATCATACTTTAATATATAATTCAGTATACTTTAGAAAAGATATTTTAACAACTTCTATTAAACATATTTTATCTAAATAATAGACATATTATAACACGTCTCACAAATCGTCTCATGTAAATAATGTCTTACAAGAAACTTTATTTTATAAAATTATTATTATACGTACATCATATATTTTAAAAATAATGCATAATAAATACTGATAATTTATATATTTTTTTCCAATTCATTTTTATTTTCACATTTTTCATTTTAATTCGTTCCATAATATAACTTATACAACTCAAAAATAAAATATCATTTAAATCTTGTAATTTCAGGAAAAAAGAAAAAAATCTAAATTTCAAAATCTTCATCTCAGCTAATTAAATACTCCATAATAGACTTTTCAAAAAAATTTTAACTCAAAATACTACTATCCCCAAAGTCAATAATTTTTTTTTTATTTCGTACTTATAGTATCAATGCAATCTAACATGGGACAAGCCAATTACTTTCAGTTGGCAAAACACTTCCATGTAACCGATTAGGTAGAATTGTTGCATGCATCCTTATTTAATTTTTAGCCTTATAATTTATGGTATATTTTACTGTTGTGTTCATATATTATTTTGAAAATTATAATTCAATTTTCAAATTCAAAATAAATATAGAATTATAACTTGCATCTTTCTAAGTTTTAGCATCCTATCAATTTTCAAAATTCAAAATAAATATAGAATTATAACTTGCATCTTTCTAAGTTTTAGCATCCTCTCTGTCATACTTTCACTCATTCGTATATGCGATATAATTGATGAAATTAAGATTAGGCAATACCTCTATCCTTAATCGCATATTTAACCTTATTAATTACTTTAAGGCAAAAATGTTGCATCGTGTACCTATACGCCAAAATTCAATTTTATACTTTCTACTATTGAATGATATACATTTTAAATTAAAACTTATAACTATTTTTTTTAAAAGAAAATTTCTTTACTCAAATATTAATACTCTTCATATGTCAGCCGACAATTTTAATAGAAAAATAATACTCTTATTTTTTTTATATGTAAATGTTAATAGTTAATAGTTAGTTCATCAAACACCAAATACTCCAAAATTTCTCCAAATCATCTTATAACTCCCTTAATTAGTTCCCTAAGGAAATCGAAGCATAACTTTTAAAACAAAATGTTATACTTTTACAACTTGTGCATACGGGTATACAGGGGCGGATCCAGGAAAAATTTTTTGGGGGTACGACATGTAATTATAAAAATATAGAATATTATTTAATATTTAAAATTATATAATAAATTAAATAAAATACAAGAATTATGATTATTATTATTAAGATATTATTAATACGAATTTATAGCATGTGTTAAATAATATAAATATAAAGAAGAAAAGAAAAAAATTTATAGGATGTATTAAAAAATAAGTGTAAATATAAAGAAAAAAACTCAAGAATTTACTTAATATAAAGAAAAAAATACAAAAAAAAGTGTAGTATGGGTTTGAACCCATGACCACATACTCAAATTTAGTGGTCTAACCACTAAGCTACTGATGCATTCAGCTAAAAAATACTATATCTATAGGTATTATACTTTGATTTGGAGGTACAGCTGTACCCCCATGCTATACTATATCTGCCCCTGCGGGTATAAGAGGCCAACTCTGGTGAGATCGATATACATTTTTTAAAAAGTAATTATCACTTTATATAAAAATACTATCACTTCTTATCCGTCTCAAGAAACTCTTTTCGTAATACGAGCTCACACATGTGTTTGTCATTAGTATTAACGTATCATTTTTTTAATTAAATAAAGTAATTAAAAATATGCACTCTTGTCCTACAAAAAGTTTCACGTTTGTTGTTTAAAAAAATTACTATATAAATCAACTTTATCGACTTTTTGAGATATTGCAGTAATTTTTTTAAATAAAAAAGCATAAAGCATTTTACGTAGGTTAGGTGGGAGTGACAATTTTAAAATTAAAATATCTTTTAAAGTTATTAGATAAATGTATAATATTCATTTTGATGGTATGAAATGTGTTGTAGAGCAAACAAATTAAAGAAAAACCAGAAACAAAAATAAAATATCCTGCACACTAAGGTGCACGAACATTATTCCCACGTACATATGTAATTTATATACATTTATTAATATAATATTTTTTTTTTTTGTTAACAATTTATTTTAATAAAAATTTTATTATTTTTTATTAAAAATTAATAGTACAATTGGAAATATTAAAAAAATACTATTTATTAAAGAACATATAAAATATCAATGAATTAAAATTAATACATTTTATTATAAAAATTTAAAAAGTGGGTGCATAACGTTAAATGTGTGTTTCCTTAGTACATGGATATGAAGTCAATAAAAAATACTTAGGGTTCATAAGATGGGGAAGTATATATATTAAACCGAATAACCGTGGTTAATGACCCAATGTTGCCATCAAGTCCTAGAGGCTATAAACGTAAATTCAGTGCATGACAAATTGGAGAACAGGTCCCACAATAGCAGCAAAGGCAAATAAGAACCCAACGACGGCTGTGCCCTCTTTGGTAATTTCAACAAGTTTGACAATAATTAGGATATTGAAAATATAAATGGATATTCGCATAATAGGGAGCATTATCCCTTGCGTGGTAGTGTATATTCCTGCGTCGATTCTTTCCTCCCATACAGCGTGCGAGCCCCACATCCGTCCTACGTGGCTCCCGATGCATGATGTGGAATTTGGCAGTGGTGAGACAATGACGTGGAAAATTAGCGCGGCTGAGGTTTAGATTCATTTAACTGTTCTTTGCTGCCTCGTTTATGCTTGTCCGAATCAAACTGTACTATATTAATTTTTTTTGTGTTAGTGGTAGTATGGATTTTGCAATTAATATTTTTTAACCACTTGGTCGGCATCACATTAACAAAATGATGCCCTTCACATGATAGACGTGGAATATTCGATTATATATATATATATATATATATATATATATATATATATATATATATATATATATATATGGGGTTGGGATTAATTCTATATCCAACAAAATTTATGTCAAAATAACAAAATTTTGAGTGAGATCTTCCATAAAATAAGTATTGTGAAATGGATTAAAATGATAATAATTCAGTAATGTTTTATGGAAAATGATAATTATCATTTTTAAACTATTGGTATTATAAATCTTTATTTATAAAAATGATAATTAATTAAGAAATATAATAATATTGTTACATAAGTGTTGTTTTTTGAAATTATTTTAATTGGATATCAAATTTCACATTTTATATATGACTAAAACTTGTGGGAGACCGTGTACCCAAATATCTTTTAGTATTAAATGATGTATGTATCATTTAATATAAAGATGTATACCTTTTATTTTCTAAAAAAATTACACTTTAAACTAAATGTTGTACCCTTTTTAATTAAAGTGTATATCCTTTAAAGTAAAATATTGTAACCTTACACACCTTGTGCACTTGGGGACACAAGAGCTCTAACTCTTTCTATACTAGTAAGTAGAATATCTCACGGTGAGATTAATTCTTGTTCCGCTGAAATTATTTTGTAGTCTCTTAATTAGTTATCACATTTTTATTGAGGTGTGACTATTTTGTGTTCTCTTAGCTAGTTATCATTTTTTTTTTTTTGAAAAATTTAGTATCATTTTAAGCATAAGACTCGTAAACTGTCAAACTAGATTCAATCATATGGCAGAATATTTTTTTTAATAAATACTATTTACATAAAAATCTAGAAATAAATCTAATAAAGAATATTATGAGAATATTCTTCTTGAATTAAAATATAAAATAGTTGAAGATGCATTCCCCTCAAATTCTGCCCAAAATTCATCAAATTGAGGCAAACACTGCTCTAATGGTGGCCGCAACAAAGGTACGCATATTTGTTCAATGAAAATTAAATTTTTATATACTCTATGTTTTTTCCTACACATTTTCTTATAAAGTATTGTATAATTGTTCAAGAATCTTTCTCATTAAACAAGAAATCAGTTTTAGATAATTTGTTCTGTAATGGGTAAAAGACTTCTTTAATTTATATAATTAGCGTATAAATACATGTTTTATGGAAAGTAGTACTCACCCTTGATATTTTTACTCTTTTGAGTCATTGTTAAGTATTTTTCATATTTAATTAATAATAAAAATACATTATACAATATTTTACCTATTTTTTATACTTTGTTTATTGACTATATTCAATAATGTCCATTGGTTTTTTTCATGTATGTTTAGAAATTATAATTTTATACGAAGTTGATAGTTGAATTAGTGATGACATTAGATCATGACAATAGGACCTTTTACTAATACAGAAAAAATTGATATATTTAATAAAGATAACCAAAAATGTCAAAAATTGTACTTTATCAGCTAAATATTATCTTTATCCCTGGGGAATGTTACATAGATGACTAAATGAAACACATATGATCAATAATTATCACTTTGAAACGTTTGAAACGTTCCCTCATAATTATATTATACTTTCAACTTATAATTGAGTATAATAATATGATTATATCATTTTAAAACATTTTCATATTCACTATTTAATAGTATAATGTTTACCCGTAAAAATATTTTATCTAGTCTATAATATAATATACATACTTTAACATGTCTCACAAATCGTTTCATATAAGTAATGTCTCACAAGAAATCTTGTTATTTTTTAATAAATTTGACTCGATTTTAATTAAATAAGCTATGTTTACTTTGAATTAAAAAGATTTAATAAACTAATTTAATGATATATTTTTTTTATGCACGATTAGAAAAGAAAAAAGAACTTAAAGGTGTAATTAATACTATCCAATGATATGCTTTGGAAACTCTAGTGTGAGATAATAAAGTCTGGAAGTGATATAATATTAATTGAATTTATTATGAATTAGTGGAGAAAAAAGTACAGCCGTCTCATGCGTAAATCTTTTTATTTAAAAATTATAAATTTATTTAGAAATTATAAAAAAAAATTATATCTTAAGATATTTAAATTTTAAAAATGAACATTAAATTCTAAAATTAATATATGACATATTGACACACTACGTTCACAGACTATGTGAACCAACTATGTAAACCTATTTTAAAATGTTATCCATACTTTTAAAATAACAGAGATAACTTGAATGAAAAGAAGAATTCATCCTCCCTAGTCCCTATACTCCATGAATAGATTAACAATTCCTTCGTTATATATTTTTATTAAAAAAAAACACTTAATTTAATAATTTTGCAATATATTTTAATTCCAATATTATCATCATATCATAATACAAATGATTTTGTCTTTTATATTCTCGGGTGCACAAGATACATAAAAGTATAACTTTTTATTTTAAGGATATACTCCCTCCGTCCGTCCGAAAGAGAGTCTTTTACTTTTATGCACGTAGATTGAGGAGTATTATTATTTAATGTGTAGTTGGTAGATGTATTAGTGGGAATGTGAAGCCCATATTTTAGTTGTATTAGTGGGTGTGTGTGGGTCTCATGTGTGTTGTTGTATATAGACCATGCATGAAAACATATGTGTGGCATAAATCAACAAAAATACACATGGAAGGTGATGATTGGTTTAGCAGCAAGTTTGGTTAAGAAGTTAGGATCAACATGCTGCATAAGGAGGACTGTTGGATCAATTGTTAGGTTGAGTTGATGGATTGATGACATGGCAAGATTCTTAAGTAGTTAATTGATCAGTTGCAATTGAATGAAGCCAACAGATCACGTGGAAAGCTTGCTGATGGATATTCTGAGTGCATGTGTGATATAAAAGGCAGAAACACATCAGAATGATCATCCATCATTCATATCAGTTAGATTCAGCAAGTTATGGTTCTTAGAAGTTTAATTCATCATCTTCATCAAGAAGTTGTAACATGTACTCAATCATATTAGTGATTTCTCTCCTTAAAAAGTGGACGTAGATCTTTAAGATCGAACCACTATACATCCTTATTTTCTTTCTTCATTTTTGATTCATTTTGTGTTGATTCAATACGTGAGGAAAGAGAGGAAGATAGAGTGTGCGAGTGTGATCAAAGAAGAGCTCAAACTCGTTTGCATTCATAAGAATTGGCGCCGTCTGTGGGAAGTCAAGAAGAAGAAGAGATTCAGTGGAGGAGAAGATCAAATGGTTATTACTAAGTTTGATATTGAAAAGTTTTCAGAGAAGGCAGACTTCAGTCTGTGGAGGATGAAGATGGAGGCCACTTAGTTCAATAAGGAATATCAGATGCAATCAAACCACTCCCTGAAAATCAAGTTGCAGCAGTTGATGATGTTGCCATGGTAGCAGATCAAGAACGACAATCAAAGGCTAGAAGTGCACTTATCTTATGTCTTGGAGACAAAGCCCTGAGGGAAATTTCAAAAGAAGCTACAGCCAGAGGAGTATGGAAGAAATTGGAGGAGCTGTACATGGTTAAAAGTTTAGCCAACCGTTGGTACATGAAACAGAAACTATACTCTTTCAAGGTATCAGAAATAAGTCAATCATTGGTCAATTAGATGAGTTTAATAAGATCATTGATGATCTGAAAAATATTGATGTGGCTCTGTCAACTAAAGATAAAGCTATCATCCTCATGCCAGCCCTTCCAAAGTCCTTTGAAGGATTAAGAGATACACTCTTGTTTGCTAATGTTGAATCAATCTCTCTTGAGCAAGGTGTTTAGGGTTTTAGGGTTTAGGGTTTAGGGTTTTAGGGTTTAGGGTTTAGGGAGGCAAAGGTGCTTCACAAGAATCCAGATCAATAAGCTATTGCAGAAGGTTTAGTAGCAAAGAAACAGAATCAGTGGAGCAAGAATAATAAGAGTAGCAATGATGATAAGAGGAAGCCAGAAAAGAATCAGAGTGCTCCATCAAATGAAGAAGAAAACAAGAATTGTTATCACTGCAATAAGCCTGGACATTTTAAGAAACAATGTTTCAAATGGAAAGCAATGGTGGCAAAGAAGATAGTTGAAAAGGGAGGAAATAAGAGACCTCATGCAAATCAGGTAACAACTAATCAAGTTGGTTCAGATTCTGATTTCATTGAAGCCATGTTAGTTTGTTCTAGTTCAGTATCAAAAGAATGGGTTATGGATTTAGGATGCACATTTTATATGACTTCTAGAAAAGATTGGTTTACTGAATTAAGATCACAAAATGATGGATCAGTCATACTAGGTGATGATCACACATGTAAGATTGAAGGAATAGATTATGTCAAACTTAAAATGTTTGATGGGAAAATCAGGTTTCTAACAAATGTCAGATATGTACCAAGTTTGAGAAGAAATCTAATATCTCTTGGAATGTTAGTTTCTCAAGGTTATGAGTGTCGTTTAAAGGGAGAAACACTTACTATCATAAAAGAAAAGTCAGTAGTTGTTAAAGGGTTTAAGAGGTCTGGTCTGTACTTCTTAGATGGTTCTGTAGTGACTGGATAGATTAATACAACTAAGGATGGTAGTAGTGTTAAAATTTGGCATGGAAGGCTTAGTCATATAAGTGAAAGAGGCTTGCAAGAACTTGCAAGACACAAGCTGCTTGAGATCAATTCAACTTGCAAGTTAGATCAGTGTGAAGCTTGCATATTAGGCAAGTCAAAGAGGTTGAAATTTGGTGTAGCTGAGCATAATACCAAAGTTTTGTTGGAATATATCCATTCTGATCTTTGGGGACCTTCCAAGACCCCAACAATAGGAGGGAAGATATTTCATATCATTCATTGATGACTATTCAAGAAAGGTATGGATAAGAATTTTAAAGACAAAGGATGAAGCATTATCAGCTTTTAAAGTTTGGTTGACAGAAACGGAACTTCGGACTGGAAACAAGGTTAAGTGTTTAAGGACAGATAATGGGCTTGAGTTTGTATTACATGAATTCAACAAGTTTTGTCAAGAGAAGGGTATTAAGAGGCACAAAACTGTACCAAAGACTCCACAGCAGAATGGGGTGGCTGAAAGAATGAATCAAACACTTCTTGCAAGAGTTAGGTGCATGATGAGTAGTGGAGGCTTCTCAAAAGGTTTTTGGGGTGAGTTAGTATCAACTGCAGCTTATTTGATCAACTTATCTCCATGCACAGCACTTAAGTTTAAACCACCTGAACAAGTATGGATTGGAAGGATACCAGATTATAGTCATTTAAGGGTGATAGGTTGCCAGGTGTATTCACATCAGAAGCAAGACAAGCTGGATCCAAGAGATGTTAGGTGTGTCCTTGTAGGCTACCCTAAAGAAGTAAAAGGTTACAAGCTATGGTGTTATGAAACTAACAAGTTCATTGTTAGCAGGGATGTAAAACTTAATGAAGACAAGATGTCTTTAGTTGAGAGAGGTGCTGATAAGATCATTACTACAGATAAGTGTGAGTTTGAAGTGGAGCATGATGGTAAAACAGGAGTACAGCATAATCAGGATCAGAGAAATAATGATGTACATGGAAGATGCTACAGAGGAGAGAGCTGAATCATCTGGTTCCAGTGAAAGAAGGACTCTAAGCAGCTATCAACTAGTTAGAGATAGGCTGAGAAGGCAAATCCGAACACCTATCAGATACATAGAGGCTGACAATGTGTCATAGGCCCTCTATGTAGCATCAAATATTGATATCTATGAGCCAAGAACATATTCAGAGGCAATATCAGGAAAGAGAGTATGAAGTGGCTAGATTCTATGGAAGAAGAGCTCAAACAGATAAGGAAAAGGCAGAAATGAGCAACATACCATATGCAAGTGCTGTTGGTAGTTTGATGTATGCAATGGTATGTTGCAGGCCAGATTTGGCTTATGTTATGAGCATAATCAGTAGGTTTATGAGCAACCTGGTCTTGTACATTGGGATGCAGTAAAGTGGGCACTTAGATACATCAAAGGAACTATATCAGTTGGATTGAAATTTCAAAAACAAGGTACTTGGGACAGAGCTGTTGTTGGCTATGTGGTGATGATTATGCAGCTAATCTTGATACAAGGAAGTCAATAACAGGCTATGTGTTCAATTTGTTTGGTACAACAATAAGTTGAAAGGCTACACATCAAAATATAGTAGTACTCTCAACCACTGAAGCTAAGTTTGTTGCTCTCACAGAAGCAATCAAAGAGGGTGTTTGGTTGATTGGAATTTTGGGAGAGTTTGGTGTTCAGCAAGATGCTATTGAAGTATATTGTGACAACCAAAGTGCTGTACATCTCTCAAAACATCAAGGGTATCATGAGAGGACTAAACAAATTGATGTGAGACTTTACTTCATAAGAGACATGATAGAAGAGAAGTTAGTGGCTGTCGAGAAGATTAAGACATCAGACAATCCAGCTAATGCATTTACTAAGGCTCTACCAGTTCAGAAATATGAATTGTGTAAGAATCTTATTGGTTTTCACTAAAGGGAGGAAAGAAGGTGTGTTGCAGCCTATAATTGCAGTAAGGTGGAGAAAGTTTATGACCTATGATGATACATGGTCTAAGGTGGAGATTTGTTGTATATAGATCATGCATGCATACGTATATGTGGCATAAATCAACAAAAACACACATGAAAGGTGATGATTGGTTCAGCAGCAAGTTTGGTTAAGAAGTTATGATCAACAGGCTGCATAAGGAGGACCGTAAGATCAATTTTTAAGTTGAGTTAATGGATTGATGACATGGCAAGATTCTTAAGTAGTTAATTGATCAGTTGCAACTGAATGAAGTCAACAGATCACGTGGAAAGCTTGCTGATGGATATTCTGAGTGCATGTGTGATATAAAAGGCAGAAACACATCAGAATGATCATCCATCATTCATATCAGTTAGATTCAGCAAGTTAGGGTTCTTAGAAGTTTAATTCATCATCTTCATCAAGAAGTTGTAACATGTACTCAATCATATTAGTGATTTCTCTCCTTAAGAAGTGGACGTAGATCTTTAAGATCGATCCACTATACATCCTTGTTTTCTTTCTTCATTTTTGATTCATTTTGTGTTGATTCAATACGTGAGGAAAGAGAGGAAGATAGAGTGTGCGAGTGTGGTTAAAGAAGAGCTCAAACTCGTTTGCATTCATAAGATGTGTAAAAATGAAATGACCCTCTTTGGAGCGGATGACCAAAATGAAAAAAAGACTCTCTTTTGAGCGGACGGAGGGAGTACTAACTAATAAAGGTATAATTTTTTCATTGAAAAAATCGACTAAAATATTAATGGTATAAATATTTAATCAAAAAATTAAGTTTTTTTTCCTCATAAAATTAAAGATATAAATTCTTATACTATTGAAGTTATAACATTTAATATTAAAGAGTACAATTTTCAAAAAGTATAGAATGGGTACACGTTAGCTCTCATGTACATGAGTTAATCTCCAATCTACGCAAGGTGTTTAAGAGTAAAATATTTTGTTCAAATTGATATACTCCATGCTTTAATGAATATGAGTATTATTTATTCAATAAAAAAGTGGTTAATTGAAATATGAATAATATTAAAATTTGAAAAAAAATAATTTTTTTCCTAAATAATTAAGGATATAAATTTTTATTTAAAGTGTATCACACCCAATACTTAAGTATATAACACTCAATACTAAAGCACCTATGCCCGAATTCACGAAAGATTTTGTCTTTATTTATTATAAAAATATTAAACCATCCCTACTTAAAATTCGATCAAAAATCAATTTCTTTTAACAAACTGCGAATTTAGGATAGCAGGGGCCTTTCTTTCATAAGGAGTATAATATTTTATGAAGTTTTATTTTTTAATTAAAAATCATCACTCCCAATTTTAAGTTGGAAATTTACTTTTAAACTAATAATAATCAATATCAATACAGAATTTTTTTTTTTAGTTTGGTGGATTGGATGAAGATTGATGCTTGACATTTATCTATTTTTTATATTATTCTTATATTAATTAATTATAATAATTAGGACAAGTTTTGGTTAAACATGTGCACACCCAGTTCTCGTGACGTGAAGAATATAAAAGTAATAAAATTTGAGTTGGGGGGGCAAAGACGACTTTTAAGATTTTATTACTATTTGTCGGTTGGTGGAAAAGAAAAGTTAAGTAGGGGTATTTCCGGACGTCCATATTTTAATTCCTCTTTAAATTAACGAAACCTTCATTGCAGTTTAAGCTGCTACTTGACTCTTTAAGAGTGAGAGAACGTGTGCCATTTTGAAGAGAGAGAAAGCGAAATTCTCAGCGGCAATTCATCCGATTCTTCACAAAAGTTCTACATCAGCCAATCCGATGTAAAGCATTTTCAGTTATGAAATCATGATTATATCCGTCTTCTACAGTTATGAAATCATGATTATATCCGTCTTCTTTGGATGAATTTGCGAGTATTCTATGGTTTGCAGAACTCGTTTGTTATTCAAAACGTTTCGAATTTTTATTTTCCTTAATGCTCTTTTATGCTCAACTGTTATTGATGTGATATCATCGAGTACGAAGATTTCGATGATGCCATGATATGATTGTCGTGGAGTTTTTGTCTCTCTGCCTGTTGTTTGTTTCCGATTTTGCTACTTTTTTTCTCGATGTGAAATTCTTCGGCTGTGGTGTTTATGATGTGCTTTTCTAGATTTTAAGCTTGTTTCTATGTTTAGACTCAAGTTTCTGAAATTTGATTGCGATGTCCGCTGAGAAAATTTTATACCAGTGATTTTTCTGTAAAATTTTTTTAACTTTAATTCAATATATGTAGCCTGTAGGATTTATGAATTGTTTTGAGCTCAAATTTTGGAGTCATTCATCAATCCAAAATCCACGTTCTTAGCTGATTTCTTGTTGATAAGCTGAGATTTATGATATAAATTTTCATAATATAAGCGTTGAATTCCAAATTCTGGATTTGATTATATTGGTTAATCTTTGGTTAATTACTATGGAACGATAATAGAGTTTAAAATTCATAAGTATTTCTCTTATCTCGACGGTATTTGATGATTGTATTCTTGACTCAATTTACAGAAGAAGGAAGAACTTATGCCTTCTTTTTTTGGTCTCAGGTTTAATTATTTATTGGACTCTAACAGAGAGCAGCATTAATGGGTACAATTGAAGAACCTACACCAGTAGTAAGGTATAGCAAACTCCCAGGAATACGCCTCATCGAATATGTAAAGCGGTCGTCGATCTCCTACAAGACTCATCAAGCCATTGTCCTAGTAGTTACATTCTTTGCATACTTAACATACCATGCTACTCGGAAAACAACCAGTGTTGTTAAGAGTGCTCTTGATCCACAATCCCCTGATGTAGATTTGAAGTCCCCCTTCTCATGGGCTAGGGGTTATACTAACAAGCTTGCAGCACGGAGTAGTAATCCAAGGGTAACTGGAGATGGTTGGGCGCCGTTTAATGGTTCCGATGGAACGGCATTACTTGGTGAGCTTGATGTGGCTTTTCTATTTGTTTATGCGATCGGAATGTTCTTTTCTGGACATGTGGGAGATAGGATGGATCTTAGGGTATTTCTAACTATAGGAATGGTGGGAACTGGTTTGTTTACTGCCCTTTTTGGAGTTGGATATTGGGCAAACATCCACTTCTTTTACTACTTTTTGATTGTTCAAATGCTTGCCGGATTGTTCCAATCCACCGGATGGCCCTCGGTGGTTGCGGTGGTCGGTAATTGGTTTGGGAAGAAGAGAAGGGGGCTTATAATGGGTATCTGGAATGCTCATACATCTCTTGGTAACATTACTGGTTCCGTGGTTGCTTCTATGTTGTTGAAGTATGGATGGGGGTGGTCCATGGTTGTCCCTGGTTTGGGCATTACTTTTGTCGGCATTGTGCTCTTCTTACTCCTACCGGTTAGCCCTGAATCCGTAGGCGCGAGCATAGATGATGATGATCTATTGCTCTCTCCAAAGAAAGAGGGGGAGGAATCAACAGAACCTTTGTTGCAATCAAACTCAGATGAAATGGATGCTGTGGGGTTCTTGGAAGCATGGAAGATCCCTGGAGTTGCCTCTTTCTCACTTTGCCTTTTCTTTGCTAAATTGGTGGCCTACACATTCCTCTACTGGCTTCCTTTCTACATTAGCCACACTGGTAAATGATAACATTAATCATTAATTTGATAGGTTAGATGTATATTTCGTGTCATTTTAGCTCATTGTGTTTCATTCTTGATAATGCAGCTATAGAAGGCAGATACGTATCGAACGAGGAGTCCGGTAACTTGTCCACATGGTTTGATGTCGGTGGTGTGGTCGGAGGAATCCTCGCCGGCCACATTTCAGACCGGTTGGACGCAAGAGCCATAACGGCTGCAAGTTTCATGTACTGCGCCATTCCAGCTCTCTTCTTCTACAAAAGCTACGGTCATGTATCCATGACCGTAAACATCGTGCTCATGATGATCACTGGGATGTTCGTAAACGGACCGTACGCCCTTATAACTACTGCGGTTTCAGCTGACCTGGGAACACACAGCTCATTGAAGGGAAACTCTCGGGCTTTAGCCACCGTAACGGCCATCATAGACGGGACAGGCTCCATCGGAGCAGCTGTCGGGCCGTTGTTGACTGGATACATATCAGCTAAGAGCTGGAGTGCTGTGTTCACAATGCTGATGGGTGCAGCACTAATAGCTGGTCTGCTTTTGACACGACTCGTAGTGGCTGAGGTTGCTGCCAAGATTCAAGGATCGAGGACGCAGCAAGAACTTCCTAGATCAAGACCATCGGCAATGGAAGTATGATCATTGGATGTTGTGTGTTGCTGTAAAACATAGTGTTCATAAGAAAATGTTTTTTTTTTGTACAATTCTTGGTGATTTTCAAATCGGGAAGAAGTGGGATTTCTCTCTCAAGAAAAGACAAAGGTCAGAGGAAAGATCTGATCTGTAATCAGTGTCTGATGGAAGGATCAAGAATGATGTAGTGTATCATATGTATATGTATATATGTAAATCCGTCCAATTTGGTGTCTTTTTTCAGCTCTGAAATTGGACGGGATGAATTGGCCCAAGTGTGCATTGTTAGATCGACATCACTTTATCCAATTTGATTTTTCTAGTGATGGAGAGATTCTTTCCAATGGGATCACCGATGTTTCATCTCATATTACATGAATTAAATTCTTACAACGTATCGTAATCAATTGTCAAATTTCCACCCCATGCCCCAAAGGTTTAATGGTCATTAACTAGGATATAGTATTTTAATAAGAAATAAATTATGAAATAGAGAATGGAATACCAAAGTGGAATAGGGGATTTGTGTTGAGTTTCTTTTATTTTTTAGTATCATTTTCTTATTTCTTTGCGTGACGCATGAGATTTTCCAAGTAGAACTAACTAATAATCGAGGTTTAAAATTTCTGGAAATATTCACAATATTTTCACAATATATCCGTATTTGGAGACCGATATTGATATTGGGGAAAAAGATACTATATCTTTTCTGATATCGAGGATATATCGGAAAATATCGGTAACAATATCGATATCAGTTTGCCACAGTTCAAATTTTTTCAGATGTCGATATATATCGAAGATATATTGAAAATATCGAAAAATTATCCATATTTTTTTTAAAAAAATTAATGATTTTTTATTTTACTGTTACCAACTAAATACAAAAATTTTCATTAATTTGGTCAATTCTAAAAAAATACTTCATTCGTCCCATAGAAGTTGACAGACTTTTCTTTTTTGTTTGTCCCACTAAAGTTGACACATCTCCTTTTTAATACATGAGACTCACACCAAAATAATTAATTTATTCTCATGGAGCCCACATATCACCTCTAATACAACTACCCACTACACATTAAATATTATTTCTCTCACCTCACTTCACTTCACTTTATATTAAATTATTATACTCCTTAATCTTCGTACCCAAAAAAATGTGCTAACTTCTCCGGAACGTATGGAGTATATAGCAACACTTGCATGAAATTATTAAGAATGTTTTATTTTATTTAATTAATTATCACTTATTATCACTCTTTCATTAAAATTATTATTATTAAGTAAATGAGGAGTTTCCTTTCATGTACACAGTGTAATAGTATACACTGATTAAAAATATAATTATTTTTGTATATTCAATCTGATTGGGATGGAGAGAGTATTTTATTGGTACATAACAATACTACTGGCATATTCAGAACTATGTTCAGAATTTCTCTAATTCGATGAGTTGATACCAATATTGTTTAGATCAAGATGACATCACATGTTTTACCTTTTGAGCATCATACATTATCATTTTGGTATTAATCCTAGACCACGTTTTTGGAACCGGAGATTGTCAAACAGGTCCATTGTATATTATCTGTATTTGTAAGACTTTAGATTATTTAAATATGTTGTAATTGATTTGCTTATTATATGTTATGAGTTTTATTGAAATTTAGGCTTTAAACTATTTAAATATATTGTAATTGGTTTGTTTATCATATGTTATGAGTTTTATTGAAATTTTAAATTTTATTTATATATTAAAATTAGTTAAAATATATTGCAAAGTTAAATAATTAATTTTTTTTTTCAAGTTTTCGTGATTTTTTTAATTTTTACCGATATTGATATCGATATTCGATATATCCATTCATATATCCATAAATTGAAGTACTGATATTTTTACCGATATCAATATTTTAAACCTTCCTAATAATTGAAGAACTGGTACTAAGCCCGCATAACATACGGGATTATCGAATTTTTTATGGGATTGATTATTCGTACCCCAAATTTGCTATCGTACCTAAAAGATAATTAAATTAAAATATTTATATAAATAAAACATAAATATCCTTATAATTAAGATAAATAATTAAATTAAAATATTCATATAAATAAAACATAAATATCCATTTCATATTGTGTTCGGTCGGAGTACCTGAACAATATATTGTGTGTTCGGTTGGAGCAATGGATCGTCATTGTTTCCAAATTTGCATAAATCAACCTCAAGCACCCATATGATGACAAACATGATTATAACACATATCTGAAATTCTAAGAAATTATAATTTAAAGGGTTAAAAATAGGTATTTTAACAAATCCAAATTAGAAAAAACGAAACTGACAAAATAATTACCAAGGTGGATAATTTGTCATTGCAAGTGGATTATGATTCTTTTGAGGAGCTATTTGGACTATCAATTGATTTACAACCAATGTCTTTACAAATTCTTCTTCTGTTATTTGTCTAGCAACATACACTGTCAAAGCCTTTGGAACACATTATGTTTCATGATATGAACTTTGAACATTTTAGATTCAGATAGTCTTGCTTAAAACATCTTTTGTACTTCTCTTTGTAAATTTCTTTTATCTTTTATAATATCATCCATTTGCCTATAATATAAAATCTCTGCAAGTTATGCTCCTTGACATGTGCAAAAATACTATCCACACGATGCTTCTTGATACGAGTTGAAACTATCTAAATTCTCTGCAAGTTATGCTCCTCGACACAAGTTAAAACTGTCCATATTACACTCCTTGATATGAGCTAAAACTATCTAAAATTCTTTAAGTCAATGCTCCTCGACACGAGCTAAAACTGTCCACATTACATTCCTTGATATGAGCTAAAACTATCTAAAATTCTTCAAGCCAATGCTCTTCAACACGAGTTTAAACTGACTAACCCAAATCAAATCTCCTTGAGAAGAGACGAAACTCTCCACATGTTTTGCTCCTTAATACTAGGTTAAACTGTCTAACCTAAATCAACTCTCTTTGAGAAGACACGAAACTTTCCACATGTTACGCTCCTTGATACAAGTTTAAATTGTCTAACCCAAATCAAACTTCCTTGAGAAGAGACAAAAATTCTTTTCATGTGATGCTCCTTGATACGAGTTCAAACTATCTAACTCAAATGAAATCTCCTTGAGATTAGACGAAACTCTCTACATGATATGCTCATTGATACAATTTTAAATTATCAATCTCAATTCAAGTTCAAGACTCCTTGAAAAGAGTATAAATTGTCTACAAATCAAGTTCAAGACTCTTTGAGAACTGTCTACAAGTCAAGTTCAAAAACTCATTGACACGAGTATAAATTGTCAGCAAATTCAATTCCAACACTCCATGACGCATGAGCCTAAACTGCATGTTACTCCTGGTCCGCATGAGTATAAATTGTGTATGACAACCACCAAAGGTAATTATACGTGGTTAAACTGTTAATTCACCCACACTCAGGTATTTTAAGTGGTTAAAATATTAAATACCCTATTTTGTCCAAAGTGATTAAAAAGTAGTTACTCATGACCCGCATGAGTATAAATTATGTACGACATCCCTTATTCAAACCAAATTATGTTCCTTTAAACTACGTTATGACTTGATCTTTTTTAAAGAGGTAAGTAGACAGTTTAGTACTTCACTAAGTTCAATCATAACTCAATTTACTTCCACCATGTTTGCGAGGTGAGTAAGAAGTTAAAGTGTATATAAATACAGCAAGTAAAGATAAAAATGCCAAGAATTCAAGTGAAATTACATATTGAAAAAGCAAGAAGAAATGGAATGAGGGAAATTACCCAAAAATAAAAGCCCGAGATGTGAGCAAGCAATTAAATTTATTCATATGTGAAAGTATGAATTAAATTTAATGCAAGTGATGAGAGTTGAAGCCCAAATAATTGGATCAATTCATTTTTCAAGGAAGAAATTTGCCCAATGTGATTGAATAGCCCAAAGTAAAGATTGGTAAGTAAGGCCCATTTAATTAATTTTATGTGCCCAAATACATGTTGGTCCAAGTCCAATTGGTGGTGATCCAATTCAAGAAATCAGATTGTTTAATTCAATCAACCCAAAAGGAAAGTGAAAACTGATTTTAATCAATCAATTCCAAGTCCATGGGCATGAATTTCAACTTCTTCTCTCACTTCCAAGACTGGGAGCTAAACGTTACCATATGTATATGATTTCTTTTCCTAAGACTATCCTCATGAACAACCGGTTGAGAGAGGTTGTTCTAATAAAATAAAATAGTGTAATTAAAAAATATTAAAAAAAAACACAAAATAGGCTCAACGGTTTGAGGAGCAATCATACCATAACTCATAGCTCAATCCATGTATTTGTCTAATACAATGACGAGTGGTACAATATTATTAATTATAGCTTATTTTTATGTATATAATTTAAATATTTAATAAATAATATGTATTTTATTTTATTTTATTTAATAAAAATAATTAAAAATTTTATATATTTTTTATCTATAAATAGAGTATAATATTAACACATTTTAGATTAAAAAAACTCTCTTTTTCTCAATTTCAAATTATATCTTCTTCTTTCTATTATAATTACAGAATTAAATATTTTTTAAAACATAAGGTTATTTTAATTTTAAATAAAATTATTAAAAAAAATTAAAATAATAATATATAATTTAATATAAAATTGGATGAGTAATAGTTATTCGTTTAAAAAAATCGTAATGTGCGATGAATTCACAAAATATATATATTTTTTAAATTATTTGACTATTAATTTCTCTTTATATATTAGTATATACGTTGGTCAAAGTTATAAATATTATTTTTTTATTAATTAATATGCGTATATTTATATTTTATTTTATATTATATATTTTTTATTTATGTAAATTAAAAAATTTATATTAATTTAATAAAAATTGACATCTTTCACATGTAATGTACGAAGCATAATACTATAATATATTATTTTAAAGAATAAAATTTAATATAGGGAGGATTACTACTAGGTACAAAAAAATCCCTTAATTACTATGAGATACAAACATACAAAAATATTACTACTAACTACAAAAATATATAGTGATATTCCAATATTACCCCTACAATGTGCTGCACATAAATGTTGTGTGCAGCAAAAGTTCGTGTGCAGCAAAAGTGTGTGCAGTAAAAAAAAGTGTGTGCAGCAAAAAAGTGGGGTGTTCCGGCGACCGACCGTCGGAGCTCCGGCGGCGGCAGCCTGGCAGAATTCCGGCGGCCGGCTAGCGGTCCGGTGGTGGGTGAGGATTTAGGTTTGTTGTTTAAAAGTGTATGGGTTTAGGGTTATATTTGGTATTTTACTTTAATATTTTGTATGTTAGAGTAATTATTTTAGAGTGAGGCTCTTGTGTGTCCAGACACACGGATCTAATTATATGCGTCTGGATCGACCCATAAGAAAACGGATCATATATAAATTTTAAAAAAAAATCAAAACACATTATTCACCTTCTATTGTGTGATTTCAGCGCTGGAGAGGGGGGGATAATTTGGAATTCTTCATCGCACAATTTCAACGCTGGAGAAGCGATAATTTGGGAATTCTTCATCACGCAATCTGTAGTGTGGAAGACATAGTGCAGAGGTGAGTGAAATTTTTTGTAGCTTACGCACATTCTTCATCACGCAATTTCAGTGCTAGAGGGGCGATAATTTGGGGATTTTTCATCAAGCAATCTATAGTATGGAAAATGGAGTGCGGAGGTGAGAGGAAATTTTTGTAGCTTACGTACTTATATGTTCGAGTTCAATTGATCTTTCGTTACATTCGAATTTTCCTTTGTTTTCTTGTCCTCCAAGTCGTTCTTTAGTTTGCTTGATTCCTTTGGTTTTGTTTATTTTAGAATTGAAAATTCCATTGAATTTGAAGCTTTTCTGCTATTCATATTTACAGGTTTTCAGTAGACTCAATTAGTTGCATTGCTTTCTGGGTGATTGGGATTCTTGTAAATTGAGAGGATGTGAAAATGCATTATTTTCCTTTGTTTTAATTAATTACTTTATTACTTGTTCTTTTGGGGGGAGCAATTATCCATAGATTCATGTTGGTCCTATTGAATCATGTGACTGTTATTGTTTCTTGATGATGCATTATCTAAAATCATCTTTTAATTCCATCACCAATGGCCAGATTTAAATAATGTATTCATTACTCATCAGTAATGTACTATTTACTCATATGTAATATACCATTTTTATGACAATAATGTACCCTTTACTCATCCACAAAAAATCCTTTACAACTTCATATAATTTACACGATCAGTATATACTTTGCATGACAAATGATGTACCCTTTACTCATCAATAATATATCATTTATTTATCAATTATATACCCTTTGCAAATCCATACAGTTCACATGAAAGCAATATACCCTTTGCATGACAAAAATATACCCTTCAACAGTAGTTGATATACCCTTTATTGCATGACAAAAATGTACCCTTCAATAGTAGCTGATATATAAGTTGTGTTCTGATGTTTGATCAGTGGTGCTTTTTATGTATATATACATTTTTTTTTCAATTTTCTTGATGGGGAAATTTAATGATAAGTGTGGCTTAAAGACTTCATGTTTGCAATTAAGTTCAATTAAAGACTTCATGTTTACTAATAGATGTATTCATATAGATCAACTATTGTATACTTTTAAGAGTAAACAGATAGTAGGTTGCTTTGGCTATGGGTTTGATCATGCTTTAAACCATGCTTTTGGTTGTCTTTACTGACATGTAATGAGCAGAGTTGGGGTGCTTCACATTGCAAAAATTGTTTTTATTATTTGGGAATTGAGATTGTATAGAGGTGTTTGAGAAAGTAACTTATTTTTGTCATGTTGGTCAGATGCAAAGTTTCATGAAAATTGAAGTTATTTCCCCTTCTTTATTAATAATAAAGATGAGGTAGAATGAGAGTCCTCAACTATAAGATCTGTTTTAGCTTTAGGTTTGATTGCAAACATGATTTTTAGGATGCATAAAAAGAATTTCATTAAAAAACTAATTTATTTGGTTCAGACGGACATTACTTTAGGTTATTTTATTATACCCTTTAATAGTATCCGCTATACCCTTTAGTATTAATGACTGTACCTACGCTGTACATTTTAATTTTTCATATAATAAATTTGATGTTAATTATATTTTTTTATTGTATCTACTATTGTGCACTTAGATTAATAAGATAATTTTTCATATGCAGATATTATTTGTGATTTGTTATGCCAGCTTGAAGACAATATTGACATATGCCATGAAGAAACTTTTGAGGAAATGATAATATATGAAGAATGTAGTATATCAATGGGAGTTGAACCTAATGTGATTGATTTATCATGCGTGTCTAATGTAATGCCCTTTATTAAATTTATGGAAAATAAACAATGAAATATTCTTCATTTACACTTTGCTAACTTATATTCAATACATTTATATGACAACAATATATCCTCCATTAAGTTCTAATCGTTTAAAGTGTTGTTTTGATATTGTTATTGAATGTTAACCTTTTAGTATTGAGTGTCATAACCTTTAGTATAAAATCATATACTCTTTGCATCATGTCATAATACCTTAACAATATAAATTTGAAATACTGTCAACGACAGGTGATCTAAATTTCATACATTTACATGACAATAATATACCTTTTATCATCAACTTTATACTCATTACTCATCAACAATATACCCTTTAAAACTACATACACTTTACATATCAACAATATACTCTTTGCGCACCTTTTCATAAAAATACATAAATATGAAACACTGTCAATAACAGGTATTCTATCATTTAAAGTGTTTATTTGATTCTGTCATTGAATGTTATACCCTTTAGTATTGAGTGTTATACCCTTTAATATAAAATTATATACCCTTTACAACATGCCATAATACATTAACAATATAAATTTGAAATACTGTCAACAACAGATAATCTAAATTTTACACTATTTACATTACAATAATATATCTTTTACTCATCAACTATATACTCATTACTCATAAATAATATACCATTTACAACTCCATACACTTTACATGTCAACAATATACCCTTTACATGTCAACAATATACCATTCACACCATGTCATAGAAATTTAACAATATATACTTGAAACACTGTCAACAGCAGGTGCTTTAAACTCTATACTCTTTACATAATAATAATATACTATTTACTCATCTACACTATACCCTTTGCAACTTCATACACTTTACATGAATACAATATACCATTTACACCTGCAGTAACATACTATAATTTGTAGATACATGGCAGCATTATCACACACGATTTCCTACATCTGCACCTTCTCCACCCCATCCTCCCCCCTCCCCCAAATAGCACCATGACTCCGCATCCCCTGCATCGGCGCCAGCGGCTCTCTCTCTCATCCGCTGAATCGTGTCATTGAGCGATGCCACCGCCGCCTCTTTCTCCTCTGCCAATCTCTGCCACCTCTGGTTGTCCACCTCCATGATTCTCAGATGATTATTGAGCTCCACGTTTCTGTTCACTGCTCTCGTCATGCTCTCTTCCCTCTCGCTCATCAGGCACTCGATTCGCCACTCTATCTCTTCATCAGTACCGCCGCCGCCTCCCTTCTCTCCTCCTGCAATGCCATTCTCAGTCTCTCGTTCTGTCAAAATTCGATTCGATTCAGTTCGTCATAAATTGATTTGAGTAGAGTAGTATTTGACAAGGGGAAATGAAATAAAAATTACGTGGGCGTGGATGAGGAGATCGATCTTAGTTGATTGATTCTCAGAGAATCTGTGGGAGAAAGAGATGGCATTTTCCATCAACAGATCTTAAGTGCTAGAAGCAGATGGCTCACAACGCAGAGAGAGAGAAAGAGAGAGAATCAATTGTGAAAAATAATAAAAATGAATGAGGGTTTTATTTTTTTCCTTATGTACTCCGGGTCGGGTAATTAATATGGGTAGGGTAAGGTTTGGATGCACGGGTTTATATCCGTGCGCACGAGGACACATAAGCTTTTGCCTTAAGGCAAAAACTCCTGTGCATCCCGGCGCACGAACCACATTCCTTGCGCCTTTAGAAATTTATGTTAAATTGTATACACTTTAGTATACAGATGTGTACCCTTTATTTTCTAAAGAAAATTATTGTGTGTATCTGGACGCATGGACAACACTCCGTGCGCCTTTAGAATTTTGTGTTAAATTGTATACCCTTTAGTATAAAAATGTGTACCCTTTATTTTCTAAAGAAAAAAAAAATATTAATGAAAAGTGTATACCCTTTAAAACAAAATGGTGTACCTTTTATTAATTAAAGTGTATACCATTTAGACCAAAACAATGTACCCTTACCCATAGTACTAATTTCTAATGGCGCACGGACGCACGGAATGTGTTCCCGTGCGCCTGGGCGCACACAAGCCTCACTCATAATTTAAATCAGAACTTTTTTTTAATATATTATAATTTTAATTTAATTGATCAAGTAATCATTTCAATAAAAAATATTATCTATTATTACTATTATTATCAATTGTATAGTTACACTTTATCTTAATTAAGTATCACTTTTATTAAAATATTATCACTTTTTATTCATGATCGGTGTCATTTTCACCTAAATTTTAATGTTTTAATATATGTTTTTGTGTGTTTTTATTCATTTTGCATATCATTTGGTGTGTTATATAAAGATATGAATATTTATGCTTTGAAATGATAAATGTGTGATTTTCATGATTAAGTGCCTTAAATTGTGCTATATTTGTGAATATTTAGAGAATGGGTAATTTGGTGTAATTTGTATGATTTTTAGGTAAAAATAGATTCTAGATACGATAAGGAAGATGTGGGAAAAAACGGAGCTCAATTCGGAGTTGAAATGAGGAAGAACGAGTCAAAGCAAAATGCTGAAAAACAAAAATCCAACTTGTATAATTTTTTTGTATTTGTATGGAGCTCAAAACTTGACTTATGATATATGGTTGGAAATCTATGAAAGAGAGGATCGCGTGAGCGCAAGAATCAATTAAATTAGGGTTCGAATGATAAAGTTATGCGCGAAACGGTGAGACTGCATTGCACGCGATGCACCTACACGCCCAGTGTGCACCTACACGGGTCGTTGTTTTATGATATCCACTTATTCTAGAAGCTTCCATGGGGGTATAAATACATATTTTGACCACAAATTCCGGGAGGAATCATTTTGGATCAGTTTCCACACACACTAGACACCTAAATCACACACATTCATCTCCATCTCTTCCACCCTTCACTTCATCCATCCAATCCTTTTGATCTCCTCAAATCCATCCATAAATCTATCCATCCACAAATCTAAGAAGAGGAATTCGTCATTGGTTGAATATTTTGGCATGATCAAGAAGGAGGAAGTTCACCATCAAAGGTGAGTCAACTTACCTTTATTTTGTTATTTTCTTCATTATTTGGCTCAATTGGAGCATGTCATGGATTGTATTGATTTAATCATGATATGTAGTGGCTAGTCCTCATGTGAGGCTAGCAATATGATTGGTTAGGGATTATGTAGATTTTGCACACCACATATTTGATGAAATGATTGTTATGAATATTTTCTATCATGAATGCTTATTCTCATTTTATGTATGATTTGTGTGATTAAATTCTCTATTCATAGTGTTAGGATGACGATTCCAATATTATGCTTAGTGGTTTAATTGAATCATTGATTGCATGAGATGACTTAGTTAGTATGAGGAGAAGTAAGTCATACCCTTCAAGTGCTTAGAACCTCATGATAGGAAATTAGTAATGAACTAGTGAGAGGAACCTAATTTATGATCATAGTACCTTCATGGGAATTGAGAGTAAGAGACAATTCTAGGAGATTTAAACTTGTAAAAGAGTTGAGAATCTAATCACCTTGGCCATATGTATTAGGGGTACATACGAGATTGCCCTTAATATCATAACATTAAAACTATCAATGTATGTGTGTGTGAGTCTATATATACCTTATCCATGAGTGTTGCTTGCCTTACATACTTTTTAGATTGTTCACCTTCATTCATTTTCCATCACATTTGTATATGTTCTATCGTTAATTGCTTTCTTAGTTGTTAGTTTGTAGTATAATCAAACCCCTCCTTCTTTGATTAGTCCTACTAGAGTGAAACACTTCTCTAACACGGCTACCCACTTTCGCCCTTGGGTTCGATATTATATAAACTTTGCACTTGGTCGCTTACGTGCTACACACGATAGAGTACACTTGCTCTAAATCAATTAAAACCAAAATTGAAACCAAGTTTAATTCATCATACAAGTTGTTCATAAAATAATTTAATTAAATGATTATCATTTTTTTATTATCAAGTATTACTTTTTTATAGAAATGTTGTCACTTTTAATATTTCGATGAATTGTTCGTGAAATTATTTGATTAGAGGGATATCAATTTTTATTATTCCAATATATTATTTGTTTTTTTATTGGGCAAAGTTAGTTGTTAGTATAATTAGTAGTTAATTCACCAAGCACCCATACTCCATCCTTCTCCAAGTCTCCTTATAACTCTCATTCCAATATATTATTCGTGAAATAATTTAATTTGATGGACATCACTTTTCTAGTTTTCTTTGATTAATAATCGCTTTTTATTAAAAATATCATCACGTTTTATATAATTTATAAATTCTTCGTGAAATACACTTTCATATTTAGTTATCGTTTTTTACTTAAATTATCATCACTTTTATTTTAAAATGATATAACTTTTTATTTATGTTATTTGTTTATGAAATAGTCACTTTTCTTGATTAATAATCGTTTTTTATTAAAAATATTATCACGTTTTATATAATTTATAAATTGTTCGTGAAATACACATAAATATTTAGTTATCACTTTTTACTTAAATTATTATCATTTTTATTTTAAAATGTTATTACTTTTTATTTATATTATTTGTTTATGAAATAGTTCACTATATCGTTATCACTTTTCAACAGGTATCACAAATTTTATAAATTTATATTATTTAAATTAAAAATAATAATTAATTTTCCTTTCATAATTAATCTTTTGTTTTTCATTTTGATATCAATCAAACAAATACATTTAAATTTATTTTGACTCAATTAATTTTATTCTATAACTACTTTTTTATTTTTTTTAATTTCATGACAACTAAATAAGACCCTTTAAAATTATTTAACTGGATTAATGGATATATAATGATATCATTAAAGTTAAATAGCAAATCAAGCTAGAATTAAAATATTATGGTAAGATGTTACCATATATTACAAGATATGATATTCTTAATTTTATTATATATTGATATATTTCAAAAAAATATTTTATTTATTAAAATTATAATGATATATTTTATTTTGTTCTATAGAATTGTTTAATTTTTTATTTTAGGATTTATTTTATTTGTTCCATGGTATTCCTAAAAAGAAAATATCATTCTAATACAAAAACATAAAAGTATATTTGAATTTTTTTTTTTAAATCATCCATTTTCTTTTTATGATCATATGTTTTTATATTTTATTTATTATCTAAAAAATTAAATTACTTTAAATAATTCAGTGAATTTAGTTGAAAAGTAGTTTTTTCTTAAAGAAAATGAAATAGTAAGTGTAAACTATTATTATTATTTGGAATAAAGTATTGAAAATTTATATCAATTTTTATTATAATATCACCATTTTTAATAATATTTAATAAATTATGATACTCATAGTTAACGCATGATTACATTATTGTTATTTGGGATAGAGTATTTAAAATTTATATCAATTTTTATTATAATATCACCATTTCCAGTAATATTTTATAAATGTATGATACTCATTGTGCAATTTCTTTTATCAAATATTTTTCAGTCTAGAAATGTAACAAGAAATTCTTTTATCAATTTTTTTTTTGGGTTTTTTTTTTCTTTCAAATAGTGAATTTTGTTATGTTTCATTCCGAATCCCGAGACCTAGAATTGAGAGGCGGTGGAAGTAAACGATGGAGAGGCGGTGGAAGTATATGTTGGAGAGGCGGTGGAAAAAGGTATTCAGCGGCGAAGAAAGCTAGGTGAAAAAAGTATTCCAATTGAAGTATTCCACTTAAAGTAAACCCGAGAAGCGGCGAAGAAAGCTAGGTGAAAAAAGTTATTCCACCTGAAGTAAGCTCAAGAAGCGGTGAAGAAAGCTAATTAAGACAATTTCTATGGAGGTTGCTTCTACTTCAGCCTCGGCGGTGGAGATTGTTTCTAGTTCGGCCCCAGCTGCAGCTGTGGAGGTAGAGGTAGAGGCGGTGGAGGTTGCTTCTACTTCAGCTCCGGCGGTGGAGATTGCTTCTACTTCGGCTCCAGCTGCAGCTGTGGAGGTAGAGGTAGAGGTAGAGGTAGAGGTAGAGGTAGAGGTAGAGGTAGAGGCAGAGGCAGAGGCGGTGGAGGTTGCTTCTACTCCATCTCCGGCAGTGGAGGTTGCTTCTACTTCAGCCCCACCACCGCAATGGATTAATTTGCCCGATGATATCACGATTAATATTCTTCAGAGACTTGACGCTTTAGAAATTCTGCAAAGTGTTCAGAGGGTGTGTACTACTTGGTGGAGAGTTTCCAAAAACCCTGCAATATGGCGAGTCCTCCGCCTCAACGTCTTAAAAAACAGTTATGGGTACTGCCTTGCGGCCGTGGATCGGAGCCAAGGTCAACTGGTTGATCTTACTCTTAAAATGCGTGTTTATGATTTTTTCATGAACTACGTTGCTGATCGGTATAATTTCTCCCTTTGACATTCATAAATCTATGCACAATTTTTGTCCAATTTATGTCATTTTCTGTCATTTTGTGACGTTTATAAACTGAACTTTGGGATAGGATGAGTTAATTATGATGATGAAAGAATAAGTAGATTAAAAAATTGTATCAGTGTTAGATTAATCTATTTTAAAGATCCGATGATAGTTTGATTTTTTAAGACAACAAGCAGGCGTATGGTTCATTAAAATTAGTGGGTGGATTAATAAAGTTTATAGTTGTGAAATTACTTGAACATTAGGTTTAATGGAATATTCTAACTCTCCAGACCCTTACTTTTTACCTTACTGTTTTCTAATTAGCTTAGATGAAATTTAAACTCACATAAATAGTAATGGTATATATAAACTCTCTAATTTTTAATATAAATATTATTAATTTAATGAGAACGAAACACCCTCTAAGTGTTTATATTCATTTCGAGGAACGATTTTTTTTTCTTTGAATAATCATATCTTTCACTTATATTAGAGAGGAAATCTAATCAGGAGTTAACATTAAACATGGTATCGGCTTTGATTATGATAAAAATATGTATTATTTGATTTTCTTCCATTAAGTTATCTTGTTATCACCATTTTTATATTGCTTGCACTTTTTACGAAAGAACTCAGTTTTCCCTTTGCAATATCTATCTATTAATTAGAATTTTGGAATCATTTAGACTAATAACTATTAAGGATTTTTTATTTTCATTTTAAGAACTTTTAAATATGCCTGTCTTTAGAATTTATTAATGTTGAATAAATCTTGTTTTTGGTAAAGAATTATGTAAAATGCATGCTTAAAAGTTGAGGCTATGAAGTACCCGAAAGGCACAAACACTTGTGTAAATTGGATTCACGGTGTAAATCCTGTGGTCCCCCTTCCAATATGGTCCCCTCTTTCAATCCTATACACCCTATGTATTGATAGAGTGTTTAAATTAAGAGGAGCACGGGATTTACAAGGATTTATGATATAAATTCAATTTACAAGAGACTTAACTCCAAGAAAGGAGGCTATTTCTGTTAAATTCTCTTAGACAGTCTTGCTTGTTTATTTCATATGGTGATTAATATACCAGTGTTTCAACAGATCAAGCCAACTGAAGCGTCTTACAATTCATGATTGTCGTATTCTGAATGGGAAATGTTTGGTTAAGGCGGTCAAAAAATTTCCACATTTGGAAGAGTTGCACCTCAGTAAAGCCCCATTTGTTCTCCCTGCTGATATTAAAGCTATTGGCAATTCATGCCCTATGTTGAAGTCATTCACATTTAATGCAAATGGGTATATGCGTCCAAACTCGGGATCTGATCTTCTTGATGATAGATATCCATTTCATGAAGATTCGTATTGGTGTCTATGGCATCAATCCGCAGCAACGTATCTTGGTGGGTACAGGTATCCAGACTTAGAATATGATCATTTTGTTACATGTAACAAGCGAGCTTTCGCAATTGCGAAAAGCATGCCCAATCTATGCCATCTTCGCCTGATGGGAGATTCGATGCATGACATGGGACTTAATGCCATTATCAATGGTTGCCCCCGTCTTGAATCACTCGATATCCGGCAATGCTTTAATGTTTACCTTTTAGGGCCTCTGCGCAAGAGATGCTCAAAGATGATCAAACATGTTAAATTCCCTTCTCATCCTGTCGATCATCTTGAGTAGCTCCTTGAGTTTTTGCCGCTTAAGGGAAATGCCAACTCTATTGCTCATCGCTAGAATTTCCCCTTTTTACATTCCATTTTCTGCAATGCGTTTCATCTGTTTTCCCCCCAAATTTTCTGTTGTTGACTTGTTAATAAATCATATTTGAGATTCTGCCATATGTTTGAAGCTATGTTTATCCAATTCTCACGCAAGTATGCTGTTAAATCTGTTCTAAAGATACTTTCAGTAAGTTTTTTTTTTTTTTTTTTTACTTCATGAGTTTGAGATTTAATCACTAGTGTTGAATATTATACACCCTCCGTCCCGAAGTTGATATATATTTTTTGGGTACATAGATTAAGTAGTATAATATTTTAATGTAAAGTGAAGTAAAGTGGACTGAGAGAAATAATATTTAATGTGTAGTGGGTAGTTGTATTAGAGGTGATATGTGGGGTACATGAGAATAAATTAATTTTTTTTGTGTGGGTCTCATGTATTAAAAAGAAAATGTATCAACTTTAGTGGGACAAACCAAAAAGGAAAGTGTGTCAACTTCTATGGGACGGAGGGAGTATGTATTAAGCTCGCAACTTTAAATAATTAATGTTTTGTATGAAATTAATATTTAGTCATGTTTTAAATAGTTAAAATTTTATATTTATATGGAATTTTTTTGGGACGTGACAAAGAAATTTACAATATCTTGTATAATGAATAAAATATATATACTTTATTAGCAAATTTTTATGAAAGTTTTTTTATGAAAAATTGAATATAAAAAAATTATACAATTATTAAAATATATATACAATATTAAATAAAAAGTTATACTCATATGAGTGCGCATGATATCAATTTAATTACTTTATTTTTTAAATTATTAATTATTTTATTTGATCTATGTGACAGTTAATATTAATTAGATCAACCGAGACTTCAAATGCACCCTACTTTGACTCTTAATTTTAATTTTAAAAAAATATACTTCCTCCATTGCTGATAAATATTCATTTTATTATTTTGATTGTTTATTTTAAAAGTTTTTATAGTAAAATAGCGCCATATATATTAACAGCTCACACTTAATACAATATTCACTTTATAATAATATTTTTTTAATTTAGGTAGAAAAAGTAAATGAGTATGGAGGTAGTATTTAGTAATCGAAGGCGTTTACCTTAATAGCCGCGTACCAGTAAAAAATACTCATTTTGTTCCATTTTAAATGGTACATTTTCATTTTGGATTATTCTTGTATTTTTCTAAAAATTAAAAACTAAAAAATCAAACAAAATCGCTCCTACACCATATATACTTTATTTATAAAAAAAATTATATCTATCTAACTCATCTAATATATTTTATCATTTATTTATTACTCCCTCCGTCTCAAATTCAAGTTTGGATACGAAGTTTAAGAAAAGCCACTTTTTGACTTACGAGTAGTATGATATTTTTGGGTAATAAATAAATGATAAAGTATGTTACGTGTGTTAAAAAGGTGATGACAAATTTGAAATTAAAGTATGTTAGAGGGATATTAATTTATTGCTTTTTCCTTTTATGAAAATATGAAGTTGAATTTGGGATGGACCAAAACGAAAAGCGTGAAGTTAAAGTTGGGACGAAAGAGTATAAAAAAATAATAAAATATACTACTAATTGAAAAGAAAATAAAGGAGTAATAACCTAGAACAAGAAAGAGTTTATTTGCTCCTTATATTTATCTATTCTATTTTCTTTTTTAAAAATCAAAGCCAGAATATGGCGTAAACATTCGTGGGAGGGAATATTAGAATGGTTTCATTCAATGATTTGGATGCCCACGTTAGTCAATTCAATGGTGCACGTGTCCGTGCATGCTCATAGACTCTAATATACGTGGCGTCATACTCAATAGCCGCGCACTTTGTAATAATAAAAATACTATTAGAATTGGTTTCATTCAATGCTTTCTATGCCACGTTAGTCAATTCAATGGTGCACGTGTCCATGCATGCTCATAGAGACTAATACACGTGGCGTGACACAATTTAAGTACTTCATCCCTCCCATCATAATAACTATGCTTTTTTTTTTACGAGAATTAATTAATATAGTATTTTAATATGTATTGAGATAGGAGAAATGATATTTTAATATAAAATGAGTATGTGCATGTATTATTGTGATGTGTGGATAGAGAAGTAATTAATTTGTGTGTGTCTCATATGCCAAAAAAGGAAATGTAACCATTAGAATGGAACTTTTTGAGAATATGTAACCATTAGAATGGACAAAGGGAGAATTTTTAAGAAATTCTTTAAAATTTGAAGAGTATTTTCATAAAATAGAGAGTATTTTTTCCATTTTAGATTTTGTTTGAATTGAGTCATTTCAAATCCAATGAATTTGAAAATGTGTGAATTTTAAGTTGTATAGATTTTTCTATCAATTCATTTGAAGTGCATTTTTAAATCCATAATTCAATAATTATTTTTTAGTTTTCAAAACTGAAATTTATTTATAATTAGTAAAAATAATAAAAATTTATTTTATTAAATTTTAAATTTTTATTTAAAATAAAAATTGGTTGTGAGGGGAGGTACGAGCATGGGGAGGGGGAGGAGGGGTTAAATTTTTTTAAAAGAATTTAAAAAATTAAAAAAAATCAATTAATTTTTTTAATTTTATATATTTTATGGAGTATATTAATATATCTATTACACAAAATGACACGGTTTGAGTAATGATTTAAAAATCCATTCAAAACAACTTAAAAAACATCTAAATCAAATATATGATTTGAAATTCATTCATTTAAAATTTTGAATTTATAAATCCGTATATTTAATGATGGATCCAAACATAAATGAAGGACCATAGAATTTATTAATCTCTCATCAAATTTTCTCATCCAAACACAATCTTAAATAATTATATTTCTTTTACTCCAATACAGTACTCTTTATATTTCATTTCTAATGTTTAATTATGATATATTCTCTCACTAATACTCTATCTCTCTTAAGTAAAAATACAAAGAAAAATAAATAATATTTAATGCAATAAATTATGAAGAATACTAATAATTATGAAGAATACTAATATTATGAAGAATACCAAATTATGAAAAATAGGTTAATGCAATAAATTATGAAGAATACTAATAATTATGAAGAATACTAATATTATGAAGAATACCAAATTATGAAAAATAGAGTATGTTTGAGCCAATTTTTATTGACATTCTCTTCAAAACTAGCGCTTGACTGTGCAACGCGCACTGTAATAGGTTATTACAATGTTATTGATTTTTTCTTAATAATTAAAATTCTACTTGAGTTTAATTATATTATGCGTATATAACTATTAATTTATTTTTTAATATTACTATACGTTATTGGAACTTTTAATATTTAAAAATTAAAAGTTGTGATATGGTGATATAAATACTTCATTCGTACTATGAATGATGTTATATTAAATGTTTGCATGAATATTAATCCATTAAAATATAATCCCTTAAAATTTGAGCAGAAAACATATGTGGAACAATAATTCCTATTATATATATGTATTTATAAATTTATTTCTTCTTTTATTTAACAACCAATAACAATCATTAATATGGGTGCTCACGGTGCGGTTTTGCATTGTTATAAGCGTTCGATTTTTTAATTATATATAAATATGGCAGTTTATTAAACAAATTAACTATGTGGTTTCAAGCGGTTTCACTGGGTTATTTTGTGGTTTGGTGGTTTTAAATTAGTGTAAGTGTTTGTGTTTGTTAACATACATAAAATTTACATGGACTAAACTAACTCATATATCTTTTAATTAAAAGAGTTTAAATAAAATATAGAATATACAATGAAAGTTATTGAAGATTTAATATGTTGTATACCGTATGAGATTAAATATTAAACTAATACAATGTATGTTTATACTATATAAAAATTAAAAACTTAGATTAAATAAATTATAACAAAATTAATATATATGGAGTATAGTATGGACTAAATTAAGGATCAGTGATTATTAGTTAGGGTATTTATAATTAACTATGGATCAGTGATTATTAGTTAGTGTATAGATAATTAACTATAAATGAAGTTACGCGGTGTGGTGCGTTTTCAATAAAAAAACGTAATTGCTCCGACTATACGGTGCGGTTTTGCAAATAAAAATTAACCACAGTTTATTATGAAAAATCATCAACGACGGTGCAGTGTGGTTCGGTTCGATCGATTTAGGCGGTTTTGAAAAAGTTATGATCACCCCTAACCATTATATCATTAGACAGAAGTGATCAAATTGGTTGATTTTTATTTTATTTTTATTATTTAAAACTCAATTTAAATTTTAATAGCAATATTTATTTTTAATTTATTTGAAAAAAGTGATAGCTTTTATTATAAAAATAATCATTTATAAAAGTGGTAATATTTTCAATAAAGATAATAATAATTTAGATGAAAAATAATATTTTATTAAGGAAATGAGATATTATGCATTTTAGAAATATTTCATTAACAATTTGTTGATAAGATAAAAATATCTATTTGAACGTATAAATTCCACATTAATCTTAATATATGATTTTTTGTTGTTAACTTTCATAACTTATGCAGTTTCATTTTTCTAAATTATTTATTAATAAATTTAAATACTAATCAATCAATCAATTCTCATTTCAATAAATTAGAAGTTTTTGATAAATTTTTTTAATTATTTATTAAAAAAATTAAATACTAATCAATCAGTCCATACTAATTTCATGTAATTAGAAGCTTTTGATAAGGTAATTAATTATAATTTCTTTTAATTTTAATTTTTTAATTTTTTAACCTTACAATTAACTATAAGGTTTACAAATGAAGGATGGGAATGAGACAAGCTAATTGTTACACGTAAATGATTTTTAATGGCATTAGTTTTTCTAATGGTAAATTTTATATATAATTGTAATTTCATCCTTATATTATATTATATAGTTTAATATAGGTTAAATTTGTCACATATTTTCATTTATAGTTTTAATAGATGTGGAACATATACTAAAATTAATACACTAAAGAATCGTACAATACTACATAATGTACAATCTATTCAAAGTAACATTGAAGCATAAAGGTCAAAAAAATTACAAATAAAATTTAAATACTACATATTAAAATAATATATTTTTTAATCTCAATAAAAGAAATTTGGAGTAGTACACACTTCATGATCAGTGGTTGAAATTAACTGATTTAAATGGTCCCTTTTTTCTCCTTTCATCATCAGTACCAACAGACAACAGCAGAGAATACTCCAATCTCACTTGTAGCTGTTTTGAGATCTCCAATAGCTTGCTGGTAGTATCATAAACCAATGCACTCTTCACTTCTCAATCAACCCCACATCACAACATCAGAACATGATATGTATTTGACAACACCTGAAATTACGAATACAAATTTGTTTTTGAATTATTAAAATCCCAAAAGAATTTATGTAAAAACATCAAAAGGACAACCACACGTAAGCTTCGACTGAGAGGAAAAAACGGAGAGAAAAGAAAATGCAGTCCACATTTTCTGCCTGGGGATGGCTCAAGCATTCGACAATGTAGAAGATAAATAGTTCGAAATTTGACATTATTCAAACCCACTACTAACTAATACGAGAAATGAAATGAATATATTATGGAAGAACTCCAAAAAGCTTCCACAGTAGAGATGAAAAAAAAAGGTGGAAGAAGATCGAAGATCGAAAACCGAAAACTAGCGTAAAAATAAGAATAAGTAAGAGCAAATCAAACGTTGTATCAGACAATAGAAAACGTAAGAAGACAAACACAAATTTGAGATCTACAAAAAGAAAAGAATGAGAAAATGAAACGACAAATTAAAACTCAATTAATATAGGAGAAGAGAGAGTTGCCCAATTAAAACTTAGTGATGGAAATAAATGAATGAGAAAATGAAACAGCAAATTAAAACTCAATTAATACAGGAGGAGAAAAGGTTGCCCAATTAAAACTTAGGGATGGAAGATAACGGATTGACATATGGTAATAGTCCCTTGTTAAGGGCATAAAACATTGAGCGAGAAAATAAAAGTGTCACATTTGTTACTATTATATACTAGTATTACACCCGTGCGTTGCACGGGTATATTATTATATAATAAAAATTATTAAAAAATTATTATTTACTCAAATAAATAAGATGATAAATAAATCTTTCAAAATAAAAAAATTAAAATTTTGAGTGATATATATTAAGAACTTATATTTATTTTATAGTAAAATATATTTAGTATAGTATACGTGACATTTTTAGGTCTTTAAATAATTTAGGGATAAAAAAAAAGAGCCGAGAAATGTTTTTAGAATTAATAATTACGAAAAAATATATTTGATTAAAAATAAATTTGTTAAAATGGTTGATGGTACAACAACATAAATACAACCTGTAATAAATAAAATGGTTGGTTATTAGTTTATAAATTTTAAGTTTTTATATTTGATCGAAGCTAACTGTTTAAAATATCAAAATCTATATCTAACAAATAAAACTATCGATTATAATTAGTCACATAAAATTTCTAAAATAATTCTAAACTTATTAGAAATTAAATTGAAAAATATTATTATTATGATTAAATTATGGTGAATTTAAATCTATTGTCAATAAAATTTATTTTAGAATTTATATTATAAAATTTAAACATTTTAAGTTTCACATTTATAAATTTTAAAAATTTTACAAATTAAATTTACTCTTCATTGCAACCCCAATTAAATATATTCATTCATAGTTTTATAAAAGTAACATTTGCATGAGTAATACCATCTTATATGTTTATAATTTATTGAACATTTATCCAATTCATTAAAATATACTCCATTAATCATCTTAATTATTCTATTTGTTTTTTTTATGGTTAAAACTCACCCTACATAAATTTTAAAATAATATTGATTATAAAATTTATAAATCTAATCAATAAAATTTATAAATCTTACCATTTCTAAACTCAATTTTATCATTCTAACTTAATCAGAAAACAAACAAAGTAGTGTTTAAAATATTTAAAAATTATCTTCACAATTTTAAGTAATAAGATGTACATGAAAAATAATTCCTAGAGACTCTTCATACTTTTAAAGCAAATAGATTTTTTTTTAATAAGTAATTATAAAGTTGTGATTTAGAAAGTGGTTATAATTTTAAATTTAAAGTGATTTTCTTTTAATGTGAATACAATAATAAGACAAACAAATATTGAAATTTTGAATTTATTTATGAGATGAACGGAGCAATTTTTATTAATTATATTTTTGCAAAAATTAATATAAAAATGAGATATACTTTCATGTAAATAAGTGTTGTACTTCGTTTTGAAATGTATTACTCTTTAAAACGTTGAGTTGCTTGAATATTACATTTCTTGGAAGAGTTATTAATTTATAATTTGTAAAAATTAAAATTTATTACCTTTTGTTTAATTATTTATAATAATGATTTTTTATTAATTTATTTAAAAATAGTTTCCTCTATTTTATATAAAAAGATCTATCAAAATTTAATAATATAACAAATTTAAAATATCAATATGTTTTATATGGAGTAAATATTCATATTATAAAGATAATTTTTTTAATTTTGATTTTTTTTAAATATGTATGTAACTTTTTTAGAACTATTTTAGTTATTTTATTGATAAAAAATTATGTGATTTTTTTTTCTTCTAATTTCGAAGAACTATTTTAACAATATATTATCAAATATTATTTAATTGTAAACAATTAAGCTCTCAATATTTATACCAATTTAAACATATAATCAAAACATAATATATTATCAAATATTATTTAATTGTAAACAAATTAAGCTCTCAATATTTACACCAATTTAAACATATTATCAAAAATATTTGATGTGTCCCCGACCAAAACTATTAATTAAGGCAAAAACTCTTGTGCACCCGGGCGCACGAACCAAATTATGTGCGTCTTTAGAATTTTGTGTTAAATTGTATACCCTTTAGTATATAGATGTGTACCCTTTATTTTCTAAAGAAAATTATTGTGTGTATTTGGGCGCATGAACAACACTCCGTGCGCCTTCAGAATTTTGTGTTAAATTGTATACCATTTAGTATAAAAATGTGTACCCTTTATTTTCTAAAGAAAAAAAAATATTAATAAAAAATGTATACCCTTTAGAACAAAATGGTGTACCTTTTATTAATTAAAGTATATATCATTTAGACTAAAGCAATGTACCCTTACCCATAATACTAAATTTCTAAAGGCGCACGAAATGTGTTCCCGTGCGCCCGGATGCACACGAGCCTCACTCATTAATTAATCACTCTTTTCTTCTCCAACTCATGTCTCGCTTCCATTTTATAAATAACTATAATTTTAATGATTTTTTTTCATTCTATTTTTTTTAAATTACGTAATTTTTATTTATACAAAAATGATAGATTTCAATTTTTTCTTCTTCAATGAATATTACACAAATTTTGTATTATTTTCAAACCTATTTTCACCTTCATTAAATAAGCGATATATACTCTCTATATTATATAAATTTTTTCTCTATATATTTCAATAATATTTTTTTTAAGTTTTCTATATATACTTAATATATATATATATATATATATATATATATATATATATATATATATATATATATATATATATATATATATATATTTCTAATGACTTCTAAATATATATCCCTCTTGGTTACACCAAGCATCTTCCTTTTCCTTTACTAATTCTATATGAGAATTTCAAATAACTATTTTTCTAATTCTATATGAGAATTTCAAATAACTATAAATTGATGAAGAGCTTCATTCCCTTTTCTAATGCTATAGGAGAATTTCAAATAACTATAAATTAATGAAGAGGGGTTGATGATGAAGAAACTTCTAGTCATACAATAAGAGAACTCCCAATGATCAATTGACGAAGCGACCACCAAATCTACGAAATAAATCGACGATTTCGGGAGATCATTAAGTAGTATTGGCTCCTCCACCATTGGCGCCGACCCCATATAAATCGACGACTTCGAGAGATCATCGCCTCGATGTGGGCCACCATATTCACAAACCAACCTTGAGACTCAATAATATTTTGCCCATGACCACTTATATATAGTCAAGTATCAATCTTCTTATAGAAGTCTTGCACATGTATTCTTGTGGAAGTCTTGCACATATTAGTCAAATATCAATCTTCTTGTAGAAGTCTTGCAAATGTCTTCTCTTGGAAGTCTTGCACCTATATTAAAAAAAATTAAATTATTTTGGTGGTTTACTAAATAGTTTCTTGGCCTTGTATTCTAATATAATAAAATATATTAATAATATTATATATATATATATATATATAAAAGTATATAAATCTTATTATTCTAAATAGTTTATTACATGTTTGACATTATACTTTAATGAGAATCATTTCAAATTTTATTAATCTATACATTTTTATATGTGAAAAAAAATTTATTTAATCATACCAAAATAAATTAAAACATTGACATGGATATATATAAGATGAAAATAAGAATATTAAAAATAGTATATTGTATATTATCATTCAATTTTATAATAATAAGTAGAAATTATTCTAAAAATAAAATTAATTTTAAAACCGTAATACTATATGCATTGGGAGACAATCACATTAATAATACGAAATGAAATTTTAATTAACGATCTTAAAAAATACTCCTACTATTCCATCGAAAGGTCTCAATTTTTCTTAAGTTAATAAATGGAAAAATTAATTATTTTCAAAGATATAAATATTCTAAAAACCTTATTTAATACATAACTTTATATATATATTATTTTTTGCTAAAAAATTTTATAATCAATTATTCTACTGACGTAAAGATGATTTTAGAAATTTAAAATAGTAGTAACTAATTTATATTAAATACAACAAACTAATTATTTTATACATAATTAATTACAAAGAACCTTTAATTATTTAATACTAAAAAATATATTATTTTAACTTGAATAATATATTTACTCTTTTATATATATTTATTTAATATGTAAATTTGATTAAAATGATATAAAATATATAAAATTATAATAATTATTTATTATATTAGTAATATGGATGTCAAATTAAAGATCTAGAAAAGACAATTTATTTGATAAAATTTTCATATAAAATAAATATAATATAAAAAAGTTATATTCATTTTAAAATTTGGATAAAATTCTAAATAATAAAGGAAAATCAAAATATTTTGATTGGTTTTTGAGGGGTGGTTAATATTATCTACTCTCCCTTTTGGTGAGTGTATTACACACCTCCATTGATAACATGACATGTGTCTTTTTGTTAATTTTAATTCATTTTGGCGGGAACTTTCCATTTTTAACACTATTGTGTTATTATATATATATATATATATATATATATATATATATATATATATATATATATATATATATATATATATATAGAGATATAATTTTTTTTTATTTTACATTAGCTATTGAAGACGCTATTAGTACATCTATAAGTTATTCAATCAACACAACTATCTTCTCATAATTCAATGATCTAATTAATTAATCAATATTAAGGTTTTTTTTATGTAATTAACCAAAGTTTGCCTTTTGAATTCCTGGCACGAACAACTTCGAACCCTGGAGTCAATATAAGCATGGAAGAAGGAGAATTATGAAATGGAATCAAAAAATAAAAATTTCGATGGCGATTGTAATACCCAGTTATATAATAATTATATATTCATAAGAAACAATAATAAATAAATATATATATATATATATTATTTTTATTCAATAAGAGCACATGTTTAATTTAATTGGATAAGGCAGTGAGTTGGATGAGTACTGTAATGAACTTGATCCCCAAGTTTACCTTCTTATTTGTACTAACAAACAAAATAGAGAGAGACGGAAGGCTTAATTGGTTCATTACACAACAGGTTCTTCTTCTTCCTAATCTTTTTACAAATGATTTTTTAGTAAAAATAATTAAAATTTCTCTCTTGTCATCACACACTCACGTATACACACACACGTATATATATATATATATATATATATAAACTTCATATTTCTTTTTTCATTCTGTTGCTATTTGAGATTCGTTTTTCGATTTATTCTTATCATGTTATATACGGAAATGATCGTCATGATGCGTAAATTCATATAACTCTTTTGTGAAATGGATTTCGTATGAGTTAGATAAACTCCGTCGAAGTCTTTAACCCTTTAATGACATATTTTGTTTCGGTATGACATAACTTTGATATTATATATCATTTTGAAGCTCTCCTAACGAGGATCACAAACATATAATTAGTTTCGAGTTAGGATGAGAAATGAAGAAGATGGAAAAAAAACCCACTTCGTATTAAAATTTTATCCCCTTTGAACTTCGTTATTTTCATAAAAAAATGGTATGCATGTGATCCTCACCTTGCGAGAACTCCATATGTGTTTTTGGATTTTCAAAACGGAGTTGTATAACTCAAGTTGAGTCATTTTGTAATAAGGTTAAAGTTTAGGGTAAGTTTAAATGAGAATTTAGTATAATGAAGGGACTTGATTGCAATTTATGAAAATATTTATAAAAAAATGTCAGAATTTAAAACTTCTACGTGGACGGCAGTAGCAGGTGTTATGTTTCATGTTTTTTTTTGTTGTTTATTTATTTTATATATTTATTTATTTACTTTATTTAATATCATAATTATATATTTAACTTAATATTTTTATATTAAATATTATTATAATTTTATATATACTTTAGCATTTCATTTATAATTATAATTTTGACTTATATAGTTTTTATATTAAATATTAATTATAATATTACCATCTATATTATTTTAGGTATAAAATCTTTATTTAATATTCATTTTTAATAAAATTAATGTCATTTGTATCCATATTTTTAATTTATGATTTATTATTATTTTAAATTTTTAAAAGAAAATGTATTTCTATTTATTATTTTTAGTATAAACATTTTATTTTAACTCATTGTATTTAATTATTAGCTATTTATATTTTTTTAAGTTAATAATTAGTTTATTTTAATTATACTATATTAGAATTTAGCTTAAGTATTAGAAATTATTATTAGAAGTAGAACTCAATTTAGTATACCTTGCAGGCACACCTGAGACCGAAGGGCAAGCTTAGTCACTTTTTACATGCTTCCAATAAGTTTAAGGTGTGGGTAACTTTCACTCTTTAAAGGGTGCTACATTTTATGTCATGATTGCTATGTTAAAATGTGATATGTATTACTTATATGTCATGTTATGTGTCATGTGTGATTTTAGTTCGATGACAAATATTTTCTTATTAACACTTGTACGGGGTGACGACTCAGTGCACATATATCAACTAACACAAGTTACTAGCTACGTCGGTTCAGTACTAAAATGTATTTCAAAGTAGCTAACATCGTACTGGAGTGACGGTCCGGTGCACATATACCAACTAACAAAAGTTATCATATGACGGTTCGGTCTAAAATATTTTTATTGAGTTATCGAACGATAATGTGCAAATTATTTTATTAAATTGGCATATTTTACATTTTATGGTATAGTTGGCATGCATATTTATTTTTAACTGTGCAATCATTTAAGTTAACCCACCTAGGTGAAGTTTAGACACTCACCCCTTATTGATTTTCAGAACAAGGTTTTGAAGATAAAGAGACTCTTGCAGATGTCCCAAGCCCTTAGAAGACTTTATATTATGATTCTGTTAGAACTATATTTCAAATATATCATCTGAACGTACTTGTTTTGGATATTTCACTCTACTCGAGTGAGTAGACATTATTATGTAAAAGAATCTCTATGCAACTTATGCTTTATTATGTTAACGCTTTGGGGAATTTTTATTATTTCCGCTGTGCGTTCTCGACCCCTTTATTATTATATTGGAAAATGTATATATAGTAGCTTCCCAACCCCATAGTGTAACTCGGGGCGTTACAGGGTGGTATCAGAGCTGTGTGTCTAAGACTTGCTCAAGTACCTAACTTAGAATTTTATATCGTATCCTAAGATGAACTATTTTATGATTACGTCGTTATTACACTTTATGAATTTTATGTGTGTTTAATTTATATACTAGTATATAATAATATTTTGACCAGATCATGAGTCGAGCAAGACCACGAAACCTACCTACAAATGAGAATCTTGAGAACGTTATGGTGACCCCGGAGATGACTTAGTGACAATCCTTCAAGGATTGGCTCAACAATTCCACGCAAACTCTGCACGATCACCACCAGCAGCAGAAACTATTCCTAGAAACAAGCCAGCCTTGGTAATTGAACAATTCCGACGTTTCAATCCACCAACATTCAACAGAACGGAGGATCCCACAGAAGCTGAGAAATGGTTGAGGTCGTTGGATAAAATTTTCACCTATCTAGATTGAACTGATGCACATAAGATTGCGTGCATTATTTTCCAGTTCGTGGGTGAAGCTGTTTTCTGGTGGGGCTTATGGACGTTGATGCGCGTTTTCTTTGCACGCAAAATTAATCTCCAAGTATTAAGGATATCAGTTGCAGCTTAAGCAAGCGATAATGCGTGTTTTCTTTGCACGCAAAATTAATTCTCAAGTATTAAGGATATCAATTGTAGCTTAAGCAAGCGACCAAGAGAATATCGAACCCAATGGATGGCGTATTATCAATTTAATTATTATCTAAATTAATTAAGACGATTATGGCAATATAGTTTGAGGATTTAAATATTAAAATAATAAATAATTAATTAAAATAAAAAATAAAATAAAATATCATTAGAAGAATACGAAAGTTGATCAAGTAGGAGAATAGGTAGTTTTAGGGTAATCCAGTTTCACACATTAATATCCCTTTCGTGTGTTGATGTCCGACTCTTCCTTGTGGAATATGGACGCATCACTAAATCATGAATATATACTCTATAGACACAAGTAAACATGCGTGTAACACGTGTGAATAATCTTGGACCAAGAGATATAATTCTACCCCCTTTCTAGGTACTATCAGTATCAATTATTTCCATGGTCAATTGGTACTCTAACACGATATGATCTCCCTTTATAGGTACTATAAAATTATCCTCTTTATCCTACTTAATAACCCGAATTCAATTCAATTAATAAGTATTCATATATGATAGTTATAATGAAGCTTCGGAGTCCCCTCACTTAGAATCATAACATGGAATCCTGCTCAGCAGTGAACGCACTCAATCTACAACCAAAATATATATTCAGACTCTATATACCAATTGAAGATGCACAAAACGACCGTGAATATGGATTAAGAAAGTACAATCATATATAAAATAAATCCACAAGTAGTGTTGTACGGAGTTTACAAATAAAAGTTCAATTAATTCGTAAAACCTTCACAACCCTAGTTCTACCAAAAAGGTTATAACTCATAATGTTGCGAAGAACAATCATGAGTGTTGGATATATCTTACCCATAGTCTGGAAATACAAGATAAATTAGGAAACGAATAAACCATAGGTTTGGGAGTCGTTGCGTCCTTCTCCGTCTTGAATCCTCCTCTTGGTTCTCCTCTTAATTCCATAGACGAATCTTCAAAGTGATGGATGGATGGAGGAAAGAATGTGGATGATGGTTGGGGGGTGAACCTCCCCTTATGAGGTGTAGGATGGTTGTGTTCTCTCTCCAATCCAATCTATTCTCTATTCTAATCTCTTGTTATGATCTACATCCCCTTTTATACTTGTAAGCTCTCCTTATGGACCTAAGATGGGCTTTTTCTTGAAAAACACGTAGAAACACGCACTTGGGGTGTAAAACTCGGATTTGGTAAGTGTCCGTACATCAGTTCGACCAAACAGGTTGGTCAAACTCTCCCAGGTCGAACTCTAGGACGAACTCGCCTGTAACTCGGCCTCAGAACTCGGATTCGACCAGAGTCCTGGTCGAACCGAATACTTCCTGGTCAAACCAGTACTGCTTCTGTTTATGCTTCGAGTTCGACCACGGTTCGACCAAGTGGTTTGGTCGAACTCGCCTGTCGTGGTCGAATAGCACTTGCGCTGTCTCACTGTTTCGCGTATAACTTCCACATCCGGACTCCGATTTGAGAGATTCTTGCGCTCATGCGATCCTCTCTTTGTTGGATTTCTATCCATATAAAGAAATCATAAAAACTCCAAAAATTAAAGGTGTAACAAGCCATGAAAAGTGACATAACCATTCTCGTTTGGAATCCGATTGTGGTGTTCTTTACGCCAAAACGATCCTCCTTTCAGTGGCTTTCCAACCATGTATCACAACACCAGTTTTAATCTCCACACAAACACAGAAATATTGCACAAGTTGGACGTGTGTTTTTCAGCATTCTTGTACAAGGTGCACATTTTCTCCAACTTTGCACTTTTGATCTTTTTTCCACCTAAAACACAATAAAACACCTTAAGTGGACTTTTTTCTCACATATATTGAATATAAGACCCTTGTGCTAATATATGACAACAATATCAATCAAAAAGGTGTTCTTGGACACTAAAACACGTCAATTTCCACTCTCATCAATCCCCCAAACTTACCTATTGCTCGTCCCGAGGCAACAAAATAAAAATAAAGAGCGAGAGAGTATAAAAATTAGTGGGGAAACAAGGACTATGACCAATACCCCATTCAAAATACAATTGTCCTTAACTTAAGTCATGCAACTTTCATTACATGTAATAATCAATTCATAGCATACAAGATAAGACAATCACCACCTATTCAAATGCTCCATTTACATGTCCTCACGGGAAGTATATATCACTCGCACTCAAGTGTAAAAGATATACACTTATTGTATATGGTGTTTACGCTCATATTCAATTCAAGTGCATGCATAACCATAAGCTTGCCAAACGTCTCAAACTCTCCACCACTTAAAAGTATGATTCAACAATGGGATCAAAAAGGACTTTTAATAGGATGTAATGTTGGCTCTTTGGTTAAGGTATGAAATATATGGATAAAGTGACTCAATTAGTAGAGAATTAAAATCGGAGATCTTTTGTAATGCAGATTTTTACACTTCAAAGCTATCCAGCTTCATGCTCTTCTAATTTTCTTTTCTCTCATTTCCTTCAAGCTCAACATACTTTTTCTTTCTTTTCTCGAGGTACCAGTTTCGGGCACTACCTCTAATATCTCGGGGTACCAGTTTCGGGCACTACCCCTAAGCAACTTATTTTTAAGCTCATAATCACTAGTACAGCTCCAAATATTTTATCTCTTCCAAACTCCATCAAAATCAACTTCACACACTTTGACAATATTTAATTCTCCACTAAGTATAAGAATTTAAGGCTCAAATAGGATATCAAAGTGGCTATCTTCGTAGGTTGCCAAAGAAATTAGGCTTTTAGGCTCAAAAGGGCTAACTACAAATATATAATTATTTGGTAGGAAATTATTTAGCAAAGTGACTCATAAATTCAAGGATGGTCTAAAATCATCTCTCACCATCTAACACAAATGTATTTTCAAGTAAGACAAGAGGCAAGTTCTAGAATACACACACAAGAATGATACTCACCAGAAAAAAATATCATGTGATTATGTAACATGATCAACGAGGCTCAAAATCTCACATGGGTTTTTAACAAGTAACAGAGCACTTTTCATGGAAAGTAATATGCCACAAGTACACATAGAACTTCATATCACAATATAACTCAAATACACTTCCTTCATCAATTTCAAGAGCATATAAATTTCAAGCACAATTTCAAGAGCATATAAATTTCAAGCACAGTACTCTTTATATTTCATTTCTAATGTTTAATTATGATATATTCTCTCACTAATACTCTATCTCTCTTAAGTAAAAATACAAAGAAAAATAAATAATATTTAATGCAATAAATTATGAAGAATACTAATAATTATGAAGAATACTAATATTATGAAGAATACCAAATTATGAAAAATAGGTTAATGCAATAAATTATGAAGAATACTAATAATTATGAAGAATACTAATATTATGAAGAATACCAAATTATGAAAAATAGAGTATGTTTGAGCCAATTTTTATTGACATTCTCTTCAAAACTAGCGCTTGACCTGTGCAACGCGCACTGTAATAGGTTATTACAATGTTATTGATTTTTTCTTAATAATTAAAATTCTACTTGAGTTTAATTATATTATGCATATATAACTATTAATTTATTTTTTTAATGTTACTATACGTTATTGGAACTTTTAATATTTAAAAATTAGAAGTTGTGATATGTGATATAAATACTTCATTCGTACTAAGATGGGCTTTTTCTTTAAAAACACATAGAAACATGCACTTGGGGTGTAAAACTCGGATTTGGTAAGTGTTCGTACATCAGTTCGACCAAACAGGTTGGTCAAACTCTCCCAGGTCGAACTCTAGGACGAACTCGCCTGTAACTCGGCCTCAGAACTCGGATTCGACCAGAGTACTGGTCGAACCGAATACTTCCTGGTCGAACCGATACTGCTTCTGTTTATGCTTCGAGTTCAACCACGGTTCGACCAAGTGGTTTGGTCGAACTCGCCTGTCGTGGTCGAATAGCACTTGCGCTGTCTCACTGTTTCGCGTATAACTTCCACATCCGGACTCCGATTTGAGAGATTCTTGCGCTCATGCGATCCTCTCTTTGTTGGCTTTCTATCCATATAAAGAAATCATAAAAACTCCAAAAATTAAAGGTGTAACAAGCCACGAAAAGTGACATAACCATTCTCGTTTGGAATCCGATTGTGGTGTTCTTTACGCCAAAACGATCCTCCTTTCAGTGACTTTCCAACCATGTATCACAACACCAGTTTTAATCTCCACACAAACACAGAAATATTGCACAAGTTGGACGTGTGTTTTTCAGCATTCTTGTACAAGGTGTACCTTTTCTCCATCTTTGCACTTTTGATCTTTTTTCCACCTAAAACACAATAAAACACCTTAAGTGGACTTTTTTCTCACATATATTGAATATAAGGTCCCTTGTGCTAATATATGACAACAATATCAATCAAAAAGGTGTTCTTGGACACTAAAACACGTCAATTTCCACTCTCATCAATCCCCCAAACTTACCTATTGCTCGTCTCGAGGCAACAAAATAAAAATAAAGAGCGAGAGGGTATAAAAATTAGTGGGGAAACAAGGACTATGACCAATACCCCATTCAAAATACAATTGTCCTTAACTTAAGTCATGCAACTTTCATTACATGTAATAATCAATTCATAGCAGACAAGATAAGACAATCACCACCTATTCAAATGCTCCATTTACATGTCCTCACGGGAAGTATATATCACTCGCACTCAAGTGTAAAAGATATACACTTATGGTATATGGTGTTTACGCTCATATTCAATTCAAGTGCATGCGTAACCATAAGCTTGCCAAACGTCTCATACTCTCCACCACTTAAAAGTATGATTCAACAATGGGATCAAAAAGGACTTTTAATAGGATGTAATGTTGGCTCTTTGGTTAAGGTATGAAATATATGGATAAAGTGACTCAATTAGTAGAGAATTAAAATCGGAGATCTTTTGTAATGCAGATTTTTACACTTCAAAGCTATCCAGCTTCATGCTCTTCTAATTTTCTTTTCTCTCATTTCCTTCAAGCTCAACATACTTTTTCTTTCTTTTCTCGAGGTACCAGTTTCGGGCACTACCTCTAACATCTCGGGGTACCAGTTTCGGGCACTACCCCTAAGCAACTTATTTTTAAGCTCATAATCACTTGTACAGCTCCAAATATTTTATCTCTTCCAAACTCCATCAAAATCAACTTCACACACTTTGACAACATTTAATTCTCCACTAAGTATAAGAATTTAAGGCTCAAATAGGATATCAAAGTGGCTATCTTCGTAGGTTGCCAAAGAAATTAGGCTTTTAGGCTCAAAAGGGCTAACTACAGATATATAATTATTTGGTAGGAAATTATTTAGCAAAGTGACTCATAAATTCAAGGATGGTCTAAAATCATCTCTCACCATCTAACACAAATGTATTTTCAAGTAAGACAAGAGGCAAGTTCTAGAATACACACACAAGAATGATACTCACCAGAAAAAAATATCATGTGATTATGTAACATGATCAACGAGGCTCAAAATCTCACATGGGTTTTTAACAAGTAACAGAGCACTTTTCATGGAAAGTAATATGCCACAAGTACACATAGAACTTCATATCACAATATAACTCAAATACACTTCCTTCATCAATTTCAAGAGCATATAAATTTCAAGCACAATTTCAAGAGCATATAAATTTCAAGCACAGTACTCTTTATATTTCATTTCTAATGTTTAATTAGGATATATTCTCTCACTAATACTCTATCTCTCTTAAGTAAAAATACAAAGAAAAATAAATAATATTTAATGCAATAAATTATGAAGAATACTAATAATTATGAAGAATACTAATATTATGAAGAATACCAAATTATGAAAAATAGGTTAATGCAATAAATTATGAAGAATACTAATAATTATGAAGAATACTAATATTATGAAGAATACCAAATTATGAAAAATAGAGTATGTTTGAGCCAATTTTTATTGACATTCTCTTCAAAACTAGCGCTTGACCTGTGGAACGCGCACTGTAATAGGTTATTACAATGTTATTGATTTTTTCTTAATAATTAAAATTCTACTTGAGTTTAATTATATTATGCATATATAACTATTAATTTATTTTTTTAATGTTACTATACGTTATTGGAACTTTTAATATTTAAAAATTAGAAGTTGTGATATGGTGATATAAATACTTCATTCGTACTAAGATGGGCTTTTTCTTTAAAAACACATAGAAACACGCACTTGGGGTGTAAAACTCGGATTTGGTAAGTGTTCGTACATCAGTTCGACCAAACAGGTTGGTCAAACTCTCCCAGGTCGAACTCTAATACGAACTCGCCTATAACTCGGCCTCAGAACTCGGATTCGACCAGAGTCCTGGTCGAACCGAATACTTCCTGGTCGAACCGATACTGCTTCTGTTTATGCTTCGAGTTCGACCACGGTTCGACCAAGTGGTTTGGTCGAACTCGCCTGTCGTGGTCGAATAGCACTTGCGTTGTCTCACTGTTTCGCGTATAACTTCCACATCCGGACTTCGATTTGAGTGATTCTTGCGCTCATGCGATCCTCTCTTTGTTGGCTTTCTATCCATATAAAGAAATCATAAAAACTCCAAAAATTAAAGGTGTAACAAGCCATGAAAAGTGACATAACCATTCTCGTTTGGAATCCGATTGTGGTGTTCTTTACGCCAAAACGATCCTCCTTTCAGTGGCTTTCCAACCATGTATCACAACACCAGTTTTAATCTCCACACAAACACAGAAATATTGCACAAGTTGGACGTGTGTTTTTCAGCATTCTTGTACAAGGTGCACCTTTTCTCCAACTTTGCACTTTTGATCTTTTTTCCACCTAAAACACAATAAAACACCTTAAGTGGACTTTTTTCTCACATATATTGAATATAAGACCCTTGTGCTAATATATGACAACAATATCAATCAGAAAGGTGTTCTTGGACACTAAAACACGTCAATTTCCACTCTCATCAATCCCCCAAACTTACCTATTGCTCGTCCCGAGGCAACAAAATAAAAATAAAGAGCGAGAGAGTATAAAAATTAGTGGGGAAACAAGGACTATGACCAATACCCCATTCAAAATACAATTGTCCTTAACTTAAGTCATGCAACTTTCATTACATGTAATAATCAATTCATAGCATACAAGATAAGACAATCACCACCTATTCAAATGCTCCATTTACATGTCCTCACGGGAATTATATATCACTCGCACTCAAGTGTAAAAGATATACACTTATGGTATGTGGTGTTTACGCTCATATTCAATTCAAGTGCATGCGTAACCATAAGCTTGCCAAACGTCTCAAACTCTCCACCACTTAAAAGTATGATTCAACAATGGGATCAAAAAGGACTTTTAATAGGATGTAATGTTGGCTCTTTGGTTAAGGTATGAAATATATGGATAAAGTGACTCAATTAGTAGAGAATTAAAATCGGAGATCTTTTGTAATGCAGATTTTTACACTTCAAAGCTATCCAGCTTCATGCTCTTCTAATTTTCTTTTCTCTCCTTTCCTTCAAGCTCAACATACTTTTTTTTTCTTTTCTCGAGGTACCAGTTTCGGGCACTACCTCTAACATCTCGGGGTACCAGTTTCGGGCACTACCCCTAAGCAACTTATTTTTAAGCTCATAATCACTTGTACAGCTCCAAATATTTTATCTCTTCCAAACTCCATCAAAATCAACTTCAGACACTTTGACAACATTTAATTCTCCACTAAGTATAAGAATTTAAGGCTCAAATAGGATATCAAAGTGGCTATCTTCGTAGGTTGCCAAAGAAATTAGGCTTTTAGGCTCAAAAGGGCTAACTACAGATATATAATTATTTGGTAGGAAATTATTTAGCAAAGTGACTCATAAATTCAAGGATGGTCTAAAATCATCTCTCACCATCTAACACAAATGTATTTTCAAGTAAGACAAGAGGCAAGTTCTAGAATACACACACAAGAATGATACTCACCAGAAAAAAATATCATGTGATTATGTAACATGATCAACGAGGCTCAAAATCTCACATGGGTTTTTAACAAGTAACAGAGCACTTTTCATGGAAAGTAATATGCCACAAGTACACATAGAACTTCATATCACAATATAACTCAAATACACTTCCTTCATCAATTTCAAGAGCATATAAATTTCAAGCACAATTTCAAGAGCATATAAATTTCAAGCACAGTACTCTTTATATTTCATTTCTAATGTTTAATTATGATATATTCTCTCACTAATACTCTATCTCTCTTAAGTAAAAATACAAAGAAAAATAAATAATATTTAATGCAATAAATTATGAAGAATACTAATAATTATGAAGAATACTAATATCATGAAGAATACCAAATTATGAAAAATAGGTTAATGCAATAAATTATGAAGAATACTAATAATTATGAAGAATACTAATATTATGAAGAATACCAAATTATGAAAAATAGAGTATGTTTGAGCCAATTTTTATTGACATTCTCTTCAAAACTAGCGCTTGACCTGTGTAACGCGCACTGTAATAGGTTATTACAATGTTATTGATTTTTTCTTAATAATTAAAATTCTACTTGAGTTTAATTATATTATGCATATATAACTATTAATTTATTTTTTTAATGTTACTATACGTTATTGGAACTTTTAATATTTAAAAATTAGAAGTTGTGATATGGTGATATAAATACTTCATTCGTACTAAGATGGGCTTTTTCTTTAAAAACACATAGAAACACGCACTTGGGGTGTAAAACTCGGATTTGGTAAGTGTTCGTACATCAGTTCGACCAAACAGGTTGGTCAAACTCTCCCAGGTCGAACTCTAATACGAACTCGCCTGTAACTCGGCCTCAGAACTCGGATTCGACCAGAGTCCTGGTCGACCCGAATACTTCCTGGTCGAACCGATACTGCTTCTGTTTATGCTTCGAGTTCGACCACGGTTCGACCTAGTGGTTTGGTCGAACTCGCCTGTCGTGGTCGAATAGCACTTGCGTTGTCTCACTGTTTCGCGTATAACTTCCACATCCGGACTTCGATTTGAGAGATTCTTGCGCTCATGCGATCCTCTCTTTGTTGGCTTTCTATCCATATAAAGAAATCATAAAAACTCCAAAAATTAAAGGTGTAACAAGCCATGAAAAGTGACATAACCATTCTCGTTTGGAATCCGATTGTGGTGTTCTTTACGCCAAAACGATCCTCCTTTCAGTGGCTTTCAAACCATGTATCACAACACCAGTTTTAATCTCCACACAAACACAGAAATATTGCACAAGTTGGACGTGTGTTTTTCAGCATTCTTGTACAAGGTGCACCTTTTCTCCAACTTTGCACTTTTGATCTTTTTTCCACCTAAAACACAATAAAACACCTTAAGTGGACTTTTTTCTCACATATATTGAATATAAGACCCTTGTGCTAATATATGACAACAATATCAATCAAAAAGGTGTTCTTGGACACTAAAACACGTCAATTTCCACTCTCATCAATCCCCCAAACTTACCTATTGCTCGTCCCGAGGCAACAAAATAAAAATAAAGAGCGAGAGAGTATAAAAATTAGTGGGGAAACAAGGACTATGACCAATACCCCATTCAAAATACAATTGTCCTTAACTTAAGTCATGCAACTTTCATTACATGTAATAATCAATTCATAGCATACAAGATAAGACAATCACCACCTATTCAAATGCTCCATTTACATGTCCTCAGGGGAAGTATATATCACTCGCACTCAAGTGTAAAAGATATACACTTATGGTATATGGTGTTTACGCTCATATTCAATTCAAGTGCATGCGTAACCATAAGCTTGCCAAACGTCTCAAACTCTCCACCACTTAAAAGTATGATTCAACAATGGGATCAAAAAGGACTTTTAATAGGATGTAATGTTGGCTCTTTGGTTAAGGTATGAAATATATGGATAAAGTGACTCAATTAGTAGAGAATTAAAATCGGAGATCTTTTGTAATGCAGATTTTTACACTTCAAAGCTATCCAGCTTCATGCTCTTCTAATTTTCTTTTCTCTCATTTCCTTCAAGCTCAATATACTTTTTCTTTCTTTTCTCGAGGTACCAGTTTCGGGCACTACCTCTAACATCTCGGGGTACCAGTTTCGGGCACTACCCCTAAGCAACTTATTTTTAAGCTCATAATCACTTGTACAGCTCCAAATATTTTATCTCTTCCAAACTCCATCAAAATCAACTTCACACACTTTGACAACATTTAATTCTCCACTAAGTATAAGAATTTAAGGCTCAAATAGGATATCAAAGTGGCTATCTTCGTAGGTTGCCAAAGAAATTAGGCTTTTAGGCTCAAAAGGGCTAACTACAGATATATAATTATTTGGTAGGAAATTATTTAGCAAAGTGACTCATAAATTCAAGGATGGTCTAAAATCATCTCTCACCATCTAACACAAATGTATTTTCAAGTAAGACAAGAGGCAAGTTCTAGAATACACACACAAGAATGATACTCACCAGAAAAAAATATCATGTGATTATGTAACATGATCAACGAGGCTCAAAATCTCACATGGGTTTTTAACAAGTAACAGAGCACTTTTCATGGAAAGTAATATGCCACAAGTACACATAGAACTTCATATCACAATATAACTCAAATACACTTCCTTCATCAATTTCAAGAGCATATAAATTTCAAGCACAATTTCAAGAGCATATAAATTTCAAGCACAGTACTCTTTATATTTCATTTCTAATGTTTAATTATGATATATTCTCTCACTAATACTCTATCTCTCTTAAGTAAAAATACAAAGAAAAATAAATAATATTTAATGCAATAAATTATGAAGAATACTAATAATTATGAAGAATACTAATATTATGAAGAATACCAAATTATGAAAAATAGGTTAATGCAATAAATTATGAAGAATACTAATAATTATGAAGAATACTAATATTATGAAGAATACCAAATTATGAAAAATAGAGTATGTTTGAGCCAATTTTTATTGACATTCTCTTCAAAACTAGCGCTTGACCTGTGTAACGCGCACTGTAATAGGTTATTACAATGTTATTGATTTTTTCTTAATAATTAAAATTCTACTTGAGTTTAATTATATTATGCATATATAACTATTAATTTATTTTTTTAATGTTACTATACGTTATTGGAACTTTTAATATTTAAAAATTAGAAGTTGTGATATGGTGATATAAATACTTCAGTCGTACTAAGATGGGCTTTTTCTTTAAAAACACATAGAAACACGCACTTGGGGTGTAAAACTCGGATTTGGTAAGTGTTCGTACATCAGTTCGACCAAACAGGTTGGTCAAACTCTCCCAGGTCGAACTCTAGGACGAACTCGCCTGTAACTCGGCCTCAGAACTCGGATTCGACCAGAGTCCTGGTCGAACCGAATACTTCCTGGTCGAACCGATACTGCTTCTGTTTATGCTTCGAGTTCGACCACGGTTCGACCAAGTGGTTTGGTCGAACTCGCCTGTCGTGGTCGAATAGCACTTGCGCTGTCTCACTGTTTCGCGTATAACTTCCACATCCGGACTTCGATTTGAGAGATTCTTGCGCTCATGCGATCCTCTCTTTGTTGGCTTTCTATCCATATAAAGAAATAATAAAAACTCCAAAAATTAAAGGTGTAACAAGCCATGAAATGTGACATAACCATTCTCGTTTGGAATCCGATTGTGGTGTTCTTTACGCCAAAACGATCCTCCTTTCAGTGGCTTTCCAACCATGTATCACAACACCAGTTTTAATCTCCACACAAACACAGAAATATTGCACAAGTTGGACGTGTGTTTTTCAGCATTCTTGTACAAGGTGCACCTTTTCTCCAACTTTGCACTTTTGATCTTTTTTCCACCTAAAACACAATAAAACATCTTAAGTGGACTTTTTTCTCACATATATTGAATATAAGACCCTTGTGCTAATATATGACAACAATATCAATCAAAAAGGTGTTCTTGGACACTAAAACACGTCAATTTCCACTCTCATCAATCCCCCAAACTTACCTATTGCTCGTCCCGAGGCAACAAAATAAAAATAAAGAGCGAGAGAGTATAAAAATTAGTGGGGAAACAAGGACTATGACCAATACCCCATTCAAAATACAATTGTCCTTAACTTAAGTCATGCAACTTTCATTACATGTAATAATCAATTCATAGCATACAAGATAAGACAATCACCACCTATTCAAATGCTCCATTTACATGTCCTCACGGGAAGTATATATCACTCGCACTCAAGTGTAAAAGATATACACTTATGGTATATGGTGTTTACGCTCATATTCAATTCAAGTGCATGTGTAACCATAAGTTTGCCAAACGTCTCAAACTCTCCACCACTTAAAAGTATGATTCAACAATGGGATCAAAAAGGACTTTTAATAGGATGTAATGTTGGCTCTTTGGTTAAGGTATGAAATATATGGATAAAGTGACTCAATTAGTAGAGAATTAAAATCGGAGATCTTTTGTAATGCAGATTTTTACACTTCAAAGCTATCTAGCTTCATGCTCTTCTAATTTTCTTTTCTCTCCTTTCCTTCAAGCTCAACATACTTTTTCTTTCTTTTCTCGAGGTACCAGTTTCGGGTACTACCTCTAACATCTTGGGTACCAGTTTCGGGCACTACCCCTAAGCAACTTATTTTTAAGCTCATAATCACTTGTACAGCTCCAAATATTTTATCTCTTCCAAACTCCATCAAAATCAACTTCACACACTTTGACAACATTTAATTCTCCACTAAGTATAAGAATTTAAGGCTCAAATAGGATATCAAAGTGGCTATCTTCATAGGTTGCCAAAGAAATAAGGCTTTTAGGCTCAAAAGGGCTAACTACAGATATATAATTATTTGGTAGGAAATTATTTAGCAAAGTGACTCATAAATTCAAGGATGGTCTAAAATCATCTCTCACCATCTAACACACATGTATTTTCAAGTAAGACAAGAGGCAAGTTATAGAATACACGCACAAGAATGATACTCACCAGAAAAAAATATCATGTGATTATGTAACATTATCAACGAGGCTCAAAATCTCACATGGGTTTTTAACAAGTAACAGAGCACTTTTCATGGTAAGTAATATCCCACAAGTACACATAGAACTTCATATCACAATATAACTCAAATACACTTCCTTCATCAATTTCAAGAACATATAAATTTCAAGCACAATTTAAACATATAAGCTCACATGGATCACCAAAACATAAACTCAATCCTTCTACTCCATGAATTAAAAGCACATATAAAAATTAGAGTAAGGAAACGAGGGCACCTGATTTTTCTTCAACTTATACACGAGCTCCTCAGCGTAAAACTCGTCTTGCCACTCTTTTACTTTTTTCTATCATCAAAGCTCAAACACACTCATTATCACTGGATTCATAAATAATAATATAGGAGAACTATAAGAAAGACTTAATTGACTATCTAATAGACTCCACACACTAGAAACACCACTAAACACTAGGCAAATTACAAAAAAATTGACACATCAAAATCGATTAAAGTTTCAACATACCGCAAAAAAAATCAATTCTCCTAGCAAACATTACAAAGAAAAGATTATACTCTTGGTGCTGCAATGAGGTAATAACATCACACCCCCCAAAACTTAGTAAAAACGCAAGTTGAAACTAAGTTTGCAAAAAGATGTAATTGTCGATTAGTAAGCACCTTAAATATAAAAATTTCTTGCTCACACGAAATAAATAAAGCAATAAAATGGAAGGAAAAGCCCCCAATAGGCGCTCAGGATTAACGTCGGAGAGACGACGGTATACCGCTTTGTAATACTGGATTAGAGGACGGTCTTGTCGCATCCTCACCTTCAAGTACTTTCTTTCCCTCTTCTTGTCTACACTCAACACCTCACCTTTCTTGGTCACAAAAATATGATCCTTGGAATTACCTTCATCCCATGGCTGTCTATACTCCTCCTTTTTAATCTTCCACTCAAATTCAGAATCTTCTAACTTGTTAAAATCAAGATTAAACAAATTAGAAATCACATCTATGCTCTTGCACGATTGAGTCTCCATTGGCATCTTCATTGCTTGATTAAGAGAGAAAACCACATCTTCTTTGTCCATCTGCAGTCTAAGCTTTTCGGCTTTCAACCTCTTTGCTCTTTCCCACTTCTTCTCAACTATAAGCTCGTTATTCTGTCCTTGGGATGGCACGGGAGTAGCATTAACATCATGTGGAGCATTCAATGAGAAAAACAGCGCCGAACAGAAGAGTTCGACCTGGGTAGGTAGTCGAACTTGGTGAATAGTGGTCGAACGGAATACCTAAAAATTCGTTCTCCCCCTTACAGGCCGGTTCGACCAGGGTTCGACCAAGTGTGCTGGTCGAATCCAAGTGATTGTCGTCGAATCAGGCTTCAGATGAAACAGAGTGCTCTGGACAGTGGCATTCGACCTCAGTTCGACTAGAGGCTTTGGTCGAACCGGAGTGATCATGGTCGAATTGAGCATCAGACAAAATAGAGCGTCCTGAACAGTGGCATTCGACCTGAGTTCGACAAGAGCTTCTGGTTAAATCTACCTATTTTTGGTCGAACTGACCCTCTACTTCTTTCAGATGTCGCCAGGTGCCTGATTCGACCTCCCCTGCCTAATTCGATCACCTGTACTGGTCGAATCGGGATCAAACCGAGCTTCTTTTGCTTCAGATTTTGATTCGGCTTCATCGGTCCTTCGTACTGCGTCCAGGACCTCAATGTGATGATATTATCCTTCAATTTTTGTGTCAATTGATTCACATTCACGGCCATATGCCCCATAATCGAAGTAAGGTCCTTCAACTGCTTAGATAAATCTGTATGATCAACATTCATGGTATCCTCAAGATGATCAATCCTTGCATCATTCTCAGCAATGTATCGATTGAAGGTATCTTTAACACTCTTCACTTCGTGTTGCTGCATACTAGACCTCCTTAGTGTCAACTCTGTAATCTGCCTCTGCTGGGACTCTAGTAGCTTGTTGATGTTAGCTAAACTAGAGACGATCTCATCATCCCTATTCGGCTTCACTTGATGTTCAACCTGCGCCACCTTGCCAAGTATGTATAATCCTATATCTTTCTCCGTAGGCGAGTCACGTGAATTCATAGAGATGTCTTCGAATAACTTTTCTGCTTCAAGTTTTGTCTTAGATAACAGCGCTCCTCCTGATGATGCATCAATAAAAATACGCGACTCACAATCCAATTCATAGTAGAAGATGCTTATGTACTCAGCCTTAGTCATCACATGCTGTGGGCACCTCCTGAGTATATCTTTAAACCTATCCCGCACCTCATAAAATTTCTCACCCTGTTCATAACAAATTGAGTGATGTCTTGCCTCATTCTAAGATCCTTGAGGGTGACATGTATCTCTCCAAGAACTTTTGCTGCAGTTGGTCCCATGTAGTGCAATCTGCTGCAACAATAGTCTCATACCAAGCATCTGCCTTATCAATCAAAGAGAACTTGAATAGGGCGATCCGCCTTGCATTATCATTAGCTCCAGCGCCCTTCTGAGTGTTTGCATAACCAAGGAATCTTCGGAGATGCTGATATGGATCTTCAAAGCAACATCCCGAAAAGGGATTCTTTTCCACCATGTTAATAAGAGCGGGATGTATCTCAAAATTATCATATTCCCCCCCTTGCTCCTATCAACCACATGTTACCAATTCCATAATTCGTGGAATTTCACGTATGGTAACATTATTCAGATTCTGCCTTGCTCCGGTCATATTTAGCACAATGTGTTATTCCTTTCTTTCTTTCCTCTCCTATTCCTAGCGCACAAGTGCCTTAAAAAAATTCAAGGTTAGATAGAAATAAATAATCACAAATAAAAGTCTTAATCAACTAGAAATAATAAAATCAATAATAACAGCCATCCCCGGCAACGGTGCCAAGAACTTGATGCGCGTTTTCTTTGCACAAAAAATTAATCCCCAAGTATTAAGGATATCAATTGCAGCTTAAGCAAGCGACCAAGTGAATATCGAACCCAAAGGACGGTGTATTATCAATTTCATTATTATCTAAATTAATTAAGAGGATTATGACAATATAGTTTGAGGATTTAATTATTAAAATAATAAAGAATTAATTAAAATAACAAATAAAATAAAATATCACTAGAAGAATACGAAAGTGGATCAAGTAGGAGAATAGGTAGCTCTAGGATAATCAAGTTTCACTCATTAATCTCCCTTTCGTGTGTTGATGTCCGACTCTGCCATGTGGAATATGGACGCATCACTAAACCATGCATATCTACTCTATAGACACAAGTAAACATGAGTGTAACACGTGTGAATAACCTCAGAGCAAGAGATATAATTCCACCCCCTTTCTAGGTACTATCAGTATCAATTATTTTCCTGGCCAATTGGTACTCTAACCTGATATGATCTCCCTTTATAGGTACTACAAAATTATCCTCTTTATCCTGCTTAATAACCCGAATTCAATTCAATTAATATGTATTCATATATGATAGTTCTAATGAAGCTTCGGAGTCCCCTCACTTAGAATTATAACATGGAATCCTGCTCAGCAGTGAACGCACTCAATCTACAACCAAGATATATATTCAGACTCTATATACCAATTGAAGATGCACAAAACGACCATGAATATAGATTAAGAAAGCACAATCATATATAAAATAAATCCACAAGTAGTGTTGTACGGAGTTTACACACGAAAGTTCAATTAATTCGTAAAACCTTCACAACCCTAGTTCTACCAAAAAGGCTCTAGCCCATGATGTTGCGAAGAACAATCATGGGTGTTGGATAAATCTTACCCGTAGTCTGGAAAATACAAGATAAATTAGGAAATGAATAAACCCTAGATTTGGGAGTCGTCGCGTCCTTCTCCGTCTTGAATCCTCCTCTTGGTTCTCCTCTTGATTCCACAGATGAATCTTCAAAGTGATGGATGGATGGAGGAAAGGATGTGGATGATGGTTGGGGGGTGAACCCCTCCTTGTGGGGTATAGGATGGTTGTGTTCTCTCTCCAATCCAATCTATTCTCTATTCTAATTTCTTGTTATGATCTACATCCCTTTTTATACTTGTAAGCTCTCCTTATGGACCTAGGATGGGCTTTTCCTTGAAAAACACGTAGAAAAACACACTTGTGGTGTAAAAATCGGATTTGGTAAGTGTCCGTACATCAGTTCGACCAAACAGGTTGGTCGAACTCTCCCAGACAGGTCGAACTCGCCTGTAACTCGGCCTCAGATCCCAGATTTGACCAGAGTCCTAGTCGAACTGCATACTTCCTGGTCGAACTGGTACTGCTTCTGTTTATGCTTCGAGTTCGACCACGGTTCGACCAAGTGGTTTGGTCGAACTCGCCTGTCGTGGTCGAACAACACTTGCGTCATCTCACTGTTTCGCATATAACTTTCACATCTGGACTCTGATTTGAGTGAATCTTATGCTCACGCGATCTTCTCTTTGTTGGCTTTCTATCCATATAAAGAACTTATAAAATCTCCAAGATTTGAAGGTGTAACAAGCAATGGAAAGTGACACAGCCGTTCTGTTCGGCACATCTGGCGTAACGTCATCATCTTGGTCATAACTTTCTCGTTTGGAATCCGACTGAGGTGTTCTTTACACCAAAATGATCCTCCTTTCAGTGGCTTTCAAACCATGTATCACAATACAAGTTTTGATCTCCACACAAATACAGAAATATTGCAGAAGTTAGACGTGCGTTTTTCAGCGTTCTTGCACAAGTTGCACCTTTTCTCCAACTTTGCACTTTTGATCCTTTTTCCATCTAAAACGCAATAAAACGCCTCAAGTGCACCTTTTTCTTATATATATTGAATATAAGACCCTTGTGCTAATATATGACAACAATATCAATCAAAAAGGTGTTCAATTGAACACTAAAACACGCTAATTTCCACTCTCATCAAGCGACCAAGTGAATATCGAACCCAAAGGACGACATATTATTAATTTAATTATTTACTAAATTAATTAAGACAAAAGCAATAATGTTTGAAGATTGAATGATTAACTAATAAACAATTAATCAAAATAACAAATTAAATAAAATATCACTCGAAGAATACGAAAGTAGATCAAGTAGGAGAATAGGTAGCTCTAGGGTAATCCAGATTTACTAATTAACTCCCCTTCCGTGTATTGATGTCTGACTCTGCCTTGTGGAATATAGACGCATCACTAAACCATGCATATCTACTCTATAGACACAAGTAAACATGCGTGTAACACGTGTGAATAACCTCGGAGCAAGAGATATAATTCCACCCCCATTTCTAGGTACTATTAGTATCAATTATTTACCTGGTCAATTGGTACTCTAACCCGATATGATCTCCCTTTATAAGTACTATGAAGTTATCCTCTTTATCCTACTTAATAACCCGAATTCAATTCAATTAATAAGTATTCATATATGATAGTTATAATGAAGCTTCGGAGTCCCCTCACTTAGAATCATAACATGGAATCCTGCTCAGCAGTGAACGCACTCAATCTACAACCAAGATATATATTCAGACTCTATATACCATTTGAAGATGCACAAAACGACCGTGAATATAGATTAAGAAAGTACAATCATATATAAAATAAATCCACAAGTAGTGTTGTACGGAGTTTACAAATAAAAGTTCAATTAATTCGTAAAACCTTCACAACCCTAGTTCTACCAAAAAGGTTAGAAGAATACGAAAGTTGATCAAGTAGGAGAATAGGTAGTTTTAGGGTAATACAGTTTCACACATTAATATCCCTTTCGTGTGTTGATGTCCGACTCTGCCTTGTGGAATATGGACGCATCACTAAATCATGAATATATACTCTATAGACACAAGTAAACATGCGTGTAACACGTGTGAATAATCTCGGAGCAAGAGATATAATTCTACCCCCCTTTCTAGGTACTATCAGTATCAATTATTTCCATGGTCAATTGGTACTCTAACACGATATGATCTCCCTTTATAGGTACTATAAAATTATCCTCTTTATCCTACTTAATAACCCGAATTCAATTCAATTAATAAGTATTCATATATGATAGTTCTAATGAAGCTTCGGAGTCCCTCACTTAGAATCATAACATGAAATTCTGCTCAGCAGTGAACGCACTCAATCAATAACTAAGATATGTATTCAGACTCTATATAACAGTTAATGATGCACAAAACGACCGTGAGTATGGATTAAGAAAGCACAACCATATATAAAATAAATCCACAAGTAGTGTTGTATGAAGTTTACACACGAAAGTTCAATTAATTGGTAAAAACCTTCACAACCCTAGTTCTACCAAAAAGGCTCTAGCCCATGATTTTGTAGGAAACACACATGGGGATTGGATAGATCTTACCCGTAGTCTGAAAAATATAAGATAAATTAGGAAGCAAACAAAACCCTAGATGTGGCGTCGTCGCGTCCTTCTCCATCTTGAATTCTCCTCTTGAGTCTCCTCTTGATTCCACAGACGAATCTTCAAAGTGATGGATGGATGGAGGAAATGATGTGGATGATGGTTGGGGGTGATCCCTCCTTGTGGGGTGTAGTATATTGTTGTGGCCTCTCTCCAATTCAATCTATTGTATTATCCCTTCTTGGTGTGATCTACACCCCTTTTATACTTGTAAGCTCTCCTTATGGACCTAGGATGAGCTTTTTCTTGAAAAACACACAGAAACACGCATTTGGGATGTAAAAATCAGATCCGGACGCGTCCCAGGCATGGAGTTCGACCTAGGGTTCGACCTAGGGCTTGGTTGAACCCTGGTCGAATCTAAATCAGCGATAATTCGCACTTCAGGCTTCTGATTCGACCAAAATGGCTTTAGTTGGACCAAGGGGTCTGGTCAAACTGGACTGTCGTGGTCGAATCATACTTGCGCTGTCTCACTGTTTCGCGTATAACTTCCACATCCGTGCTCCAATTTGAGTGATTCTTGAGCTCACACGATTCTCTTTTCCTTGGATTTCTATCCATATAAAGATCTCGTAAAAACTCCAAGATTTGTATCTGTAAAAAGACATGGAATGTAGCACAGCCGTTCTATTCATTACAGCTCGCGCGACGTCACCATTTTGATCATAACTCTCTCGTTTGGAATCCGATTGAGGTGTTCTTTACGCCAAAACGATCCTATTTTCAGTGGATTTTCAACCATGTATCACAACATCAGTTTTGATCTCCACAAAAATAAAAAATATCGCACAAGTTGGACGTGCGTTTTTCAGTATTCATTGCATAAGTTGCACATTTTCTCCAACTTCGTACTTTTGATTATTTTTCCACCTAAAACACAATAAAATACCTCAAGTGCACCTTTTTCTCACATATATTGAATATAAGACCCTTGTGCTAATATATGACAACAATATCAATCATAAAGGTGTTATATTGGACGCTAAAACATGCTTATTTTCACTCTCAACAGACGTACCAAGACACATAAACAAAAGGCCAGAATGACATGGGAAGACTTCTAGGATGTGATCATTCAAAACTACATGCCTCAGTCATTCCGAGATGAAAAAGAAAGTGAATTCCTGCACTTAAAACAAAGAATAATGAGTGTTCTCGAATATGAAAGAGAATTCAATCGACTCTCCAGATTTTCCACACACCTTGTCAACTCGGAGGAGAAGAAAGCTAGACATTTGAAAAGGAATTGCAATCTGAGATCAGTATTATCTTGGCTGGACAAGGAACGATGATTTTTGCAGAAGCATTTTCCAGAGCTCAAGAAATTAAGTCTCGACAGAAGAACAATAGTAACTAGAATAAAAAGACGGTGGAGATACCTGAAAAGTGCAAGTGGGGAGGACCTGTGATCGGAAAGGGAAACCTTAAGGTTCAGAACAAGAAAATAAAAATCGGAGGAGGATCAGGGCCACCGCCACTCGAAACAAATTCTTCCTGCCCAAAATGTGGAAAGAATCACCTGGGAGCATGCTTATATGGAACTAGAATATCCTATCGATGTCGTGAACTGGGACACAGCATACTAGAATGCCCAAAGTTTAAAGCAACAGGAGGATCGAGTGCTAGACCGGCACGTGCATATGCTATGACACAACAAGAAACTGAGGAAGAACCAGAAACAATGGCAGGTATGCTATCAGTATTTGGCACTCCTGCTCTTATACTTTTTTATACGGGAGCCACTCATTCATTCATATCTGCTAAGATGTATAAGAAAGTAAAAAATAATTGTGAGGAGTTAGACAAATCAACTCTTGAGGTTAGTATACCTTCGGGTAACTCAATGCAAACCATGAAGTTGTGCAAGAATATGAAGATAGGGGTGAATGACAGAGTTCTACTTGCAGACCTTCACGTAATTGAGATGAAAGATTTTGATGTAATTTTAGGGATGGATTGGCTTAGAGCTAATATGATGTAATTAAATGTCGTGAAAAAGAAGTACAGTTCCAACTCCTAGGAGATGAGAAGTTTAATTTTCACGGAGCGAAAGCAAGAGTAGTACCGCTAGTTATAACTGCAATAAAAGTAATCAAAATGATGAGGAAAGATGGATGCCAAGCATTTTAGTGAATATCGTGGAAAGTGAAGGCTAAAAGATGAGCATAGAGGATGTTCCTATTGTGCTAGAATACGGAGATGTGTTTCCAGAAGACTTACCAGGCTTGCCACCTGAAAGGCAAGTAGAATTCACAATCGATCTAGTACTGGGAGTAGCACCAGACTCAAAAGAACCTTATCGAATGGCACCAAAGGAATTGCAAGAATTGAAGATCCAGTTACAAGAACTTTTGGATTTGGGTTTCATACACCCTAGTGTTTCACCATGGGGAGCACCTGTTTTGTTCGTAAAGAAGAAAGATGGTTCATTTAGGATGTGTATTGATTATCGAGAACTGAATAAACTTACCATCAAGAATAAGTATCCCTTGCCATGGATTGAGGATCTATTTGATCAACTGGGCAGTGCTTGTGTGTTTTCCAAGATAGATATGAGGTCAGGATATCATCAAGTGCAAATCAAGCAAAGTGACATTTTGAAGACTGCTTTTAGAACACGTTATGGGCATTATGAGTTCGTGGTGATGCCTTTTGGACTTAGCAATGCACCAGGACTTAGCAAGGACTGGGATGTGTTCTGATGCAACCTGATAAAGTAGTTGCCTATGCGTCTAGACAACTCAAGATCCATGAATAGAACTATCCAACTCATGATTTAGAATTGGCAGCGGTGGTACATGCCTGGAAGATTTGGAGACATTATCTGTATGGAGCAAAATACTAAATTTAAACAGATCACAAGAGCTTAAAATATTTTTTCGAACAGAAGGAATTAAACATGAGGCAAAGGAGATAGTTGGAATTAGTCAAGGATTACGATTGTACAATACTGTACTAGGGAAGGATAATGTGGTAGCAGATGCTCTAAGTAGAAAAGAAAAAGGGGAATTAGCCTGCTCTATAACAAACCAAGAATTATTGGCGGCTGAGTTCTCTCGGATGAGTTTGGAAGTCGTGATACCTCCAAGTAGCATTGAAGCGGTATTAACTGCGTTACTGATTAAACCCTCCCTAAGAGATAGACTCAAAGAACTTCAACATGGAGATGAATTTTTTAGGAAAATTAAGGAATGCGTGAAGATCGGGGAAGGAAAGGGATTTGCTCTCACAGATGATGGGACACTCATCTTTGGAAAAAGATTATGTGTTCCTAAAAATGAGAATCTTATTAGAGAAATTTTGTCAGAAGCTCAATGTACTCCATACACGGTACATCCAGGAGGAACTAAGATATACCAAGACTTGAAGAATGCACTTTGGTGGAGAAATATAAAGAGGGATATAGGTTTGTTTATCCAAAAGTGTATGACTTGTCAGCAAGTCAAAGCAGAACACAACGACCCTCAGGACTCTTAAAGCAATTAGAGATTCCTAAGTGGAAATGGGAGCATATCACAATGGATTTCGTACTGGTTTACCAAGATCAGTGCGAGGAAATCAAGCTATATGGGTAATAGTGGATCGTTTGACCAAGTCCGTATATTTTCTTCCAGTCGAAATGACTCATGGAATGAATAAGCATGTACAAATCTATCTAGAAGAAGTTGTCAGACTACATGGTGTACCAATTTCTATAGTTTCGTATCGAGATCCAAGATTTACTTTAAAATTCTGGCACAGCTTACAAAATGCGATGGGTGTAACGCCCCGAGTGACGCTATGGGGTTGGGGCGCTACTAGATATAAATTCCCAAATATAATAATAGAGGGGTCGAGAATGCACAGCGGAATAATATAAAAAGATCCCCAAAGCGAAAGTATAATAAAGTAAAAGTTGCATAAAGATTATTACATATTAGCATCTACTCACCCGAGTAGAGTGAAATATCCAAAATAAGTACGTTCAGATGATATATCTGAAATAAAGTTCTAACAAAATACTAAAATATAAATCATAATATAAAGTCTTCTAAAGGCTTGGGTCAACTGCGAAGGCCTCTCCATCTTCTAAATCTTGTTCTGAAAATCAACAAGGGTGAGCGTCTAAAATACACTCAGTGGGTTAACTTAAATGATTGCACAGTTAAAAATAAATATGCATGCCAAATATACCATAAGATGTAACATATGTCATTTAATAAAATAATTTGCGCATTGTTGTTCGATAACTCAATGAAAATATTTTAGACCGAATCGTCATCCGATAACTTGTGTTAGTTGGTAAATGTGTACCAGGTCGTCACCCCAATACAATGATAGCATACTTTGAAATATATTTTAGTACTGAACCGACGTAGCCAGTAACTTGTGTTAGTTGGTATATGTGCACCGAGTCGTCACCCCGTACAAGTGTTAGAAGAAAATATTTATCATCGAACTAAAAGCACACATGACACATAACATGTCATATCAGTAACACATATCACATCTTAACATAGCAATCATGACATAAAATATAACACTCGGTAAAGAGTGAAAGTTACCCCACTTTAATCTTATCGAAAACGTGTAAAGTGGACTAGGCTTACTCGTGAGTCTCAGGTATGCCTGCAAAGGCATACTAAACTGAGTTCTACTTCTAATAATAATACCTATTATTAAAATTAATTTCTAAAAATAGTTTACACAAACTAATTATTGTTATATAATAATTATTAATTTAATAAAATATTAAAAAAATAAAAATATATCATTTAAAATAATAATTTAATAATTATAGTTTTCTACTTTAATAATAAGTTGTAACATTAAAATATAAATTCAAATGACATTCATGTTTATAAAAAAAATGGATATAAAATAAAGATTCTACATCTAAATTAATAATAGTGACAAAATTATATGAATATTTAATATAAAAAGTTAAATTAAATAAGTAAATATAATATATTAAATAAATAATAAAATAAAATGAAATAAAACAAATAATAAGTAAAAAAAATAATAATAATGATAATAATAGTAAATTATAATTAATATTGAAAAGGAATTAAATTAATAGAATAAAATAAGATAAATAATAATAAATAAAATACTAAATAACATAAAAAGTTAAATTAAATAAATAAATATAAAAAAAATAATAAAATAGAATTAAATGAATAAAACTAATAATAAGTAAAAATAATATTAATAATAATATTAAAAATAGTAAATAAATAATTAATTAATTAATTAAATAATGTAAATAAAAAAATCCAACATGATCTGCTACTTACGCAGCTCATCAAATTTAATATATATATATATATATATATATATATATATATATATATATATTACAAAATGACCCAACTTAAGTTATACAACTCCATTTGAAAATCCGAAAGTACGTATGGAGTCCTCGCAAGGTGAGAATCACATGCATACCAATATTTCATGAAAATAACGAAGTTTAAAGGGGACAAAATTTTTGATACGAAGTGGGTATCCTCATATCTTCTTCATTTCACATCCAAACTCAAAACTAATTATATGTTTGTGATCCTCGTGAGGAGAGCTTCAAAATGGCCTATAATATCAAAGCTATGTCGCAACGAAATAAAACATGCCATTAGAGGGTCGAAAGCTTCGTCTTAAGTTTTCTTACTCATACGAAATCCATTTCAAAAAAGAGTTATATGTATGAAATCTACACATTGAGACGATCATTTTCGTATATAACATGTTAAAGTTTACTATTATTATGAGAGAGTTTCAATTAGAGCAGAGTATATGTATATATGTATGGGTGTGTTTTCAAAACGTAAGAATATATATATATATATATATATATATATATATATATATATATATATATATATATATATATATATATGAAGGAAGAAAATTTCTAACCTCAAATTGACTTCCCCTTGGTAAAAAAATGATTTACAGTGATGAAAGAGAAGGATGCATATATATATATAGAAGGGAAGTGATATGTAATAATAATAATAATTATTATTAGATCAAAAATTTTTCAAAGTTATCCAACTCCTACGTCATCAACTCATCTAATCATTACTACTGTTGATGATCATATCTATTCTATCCTTTTTTTTATGAGTATTACAATGGGCACAAAGCTTAAGTTTAGCACAACATTTCATCCTTAAACCGATGGCTAGTCTAAAAGGACTATTCAAACCTTGGAAGACATGTTGAGGGCATGCGTCCTAGATTTTGGAAGAAATTGGGAAAGATACATACCACTGATAGAATTTGCTTACAACAACAGTTTCTAGCTACTATAGGCATGGCTCCTTATGAAGCACTCTATGGAAGGAAGTGTAGATCTCCTCTCTATTGGGATGAAGTTGGTGAGAAGAAAGTTCTAGGACAAGAGATAGTAGAAAAGATAGTGGAGGCGATTAAAAAGATCAGAAGAAGAAGTTTAACAGCGCAAAATCGACAGAAGTCCTACGCTGATAAGAGACGCAAAGATTTGTAGTATCAGGAAGGAGATAAAGTTTTTCTTAAAGTTTTACCAATGAAAGGAATTTCTTGCTTTGGAAGGAAAGGAAAACTGAAGCCAAGATACATTGGGCCTTACGAGATTTTGGAGTGAATCGGCGAATTGACATACAAATTAGCTTTACCTCCTGAACTAGCTGGAATACATGATGTATTTCATGTGTCCATGCTACGGAAATATGTGTTTGATCCAAGCCACGTTCTTAACCACTAGGTTATAGCAATCGACGACAACATAGCGTACGAGGAATTTCCTATAGCCATCCTTGACAGAAAAGTTCATAAGCTAAGGAATCGTGAAGTTATTTTAGTCAAAATTCAATAGAGCCGACATAATAAAAAAGAAGCGATGTGGGAACGAGAAGATGATATACGAAATAAATATCCGAATCTACTCATACCTAGTAAGTAAAATTTTGAGGACGAAATTTTTATATTAGTAGGGGTGGATGTAATACCCAGTTATATAATAATTATATATTTATGAGAAACAATAATATATATATATATTATTTTTATTCAATAAGAGCACATGTTTAATTTAATTGGATAAGGCAGTGAGTTGGATGAGTACTGTAGTAAACTTGATCCCCAAGTTTACCTTCTTATTTGTACTAAAAAACAAAATAGAGAGAGACAAGAGGCTTAACTTGTGCATTACACTACAGGTTCTTCTTTTTCCTCATCTTTTTACAAATGATTTTTTTAGTAAAATAAATAATTAGAATTTTTCTCTTATCATCACACGCTCACGTACACACACACACACATATATATATAAACTTCATCTTTTTTTTTTTCATTCTGTTGCTATTTGAGTTATTAGTTTTTCGATTTATTCTTATCATGTTATATACGAAAATGATCGTCTCGATGTGTAAATTTCATATATATAAATCTTTTGTGAAATAGATTTCGTATGAGTTAGATAAACTCCGTCGACGCCTTTAACCCTTTAATGACATATTTTATTTCAGTGTGACATAACTTTGATATTATAGAATATTTTGAAGCTCTCCTCACGAGGATCACAAAAATATAATTAGTTTTGAGTTTGACAGAGAAATGAAGAAGATGGGAAGAAACCCATTTCGTATTAAAATTTTGTCCCCTTTGAACTTCGTTATTTTCATGAAAAATTAATATGCATGTGATCTTCACCTTGCGAGGACTCCATATGTTCTTTCGGATTTTCAAACGGAGTTGTATAACTCAAGTTGAGTCATTTTGTAATAAGGTTAAAGTTTAGGGTAAGTTTAAATGAGAATTTAATATAATGAAGGGATTTGATTGCAATTTATGAAAATATTTATAAAAAAAAGTCAGAATTTAAAACTCCTACGTGTACGGCAGTAGCAGGTGTTATGTTTCATGTTTTTTTTGTTATTTATTTATTTTATATATTTATTTATTTACTTTATTTAATATCATAATTATATATTTAACTTAATATTTTTATATTAAATATTATTATAATTTTATATATACTTTAACATTTCATTTATAATTATAATTTTGACTTATATAGTTTTTATATTAAATATTAATTATAATTTTACCATCTATATTATTTTAGGTATAAAATCTTTATTTAATATTCATTTTTAATAAAATTAATGTCATTTGTATCCATATTTTTAAAGTTACGATTTATTATTATTTTAAATTTTTAAAAGAAATATGTATTTCTATTTATTATTTTAAGTATAAACATTTTATTTTAACTAATTGTATTTAATGATTAGCTATTTATATTTTTTTAAGTTAATAATTAATTTATTTTAATTATACAATATTAGAATTTAGCTTAAGTATTAGGAATTATTATTAGAAGTAGAACTTAATTTAGTATATCTTGCAGGCACACCTGAGACTGAAGGGCAAGCCTAGTCACTTTACACGCTTTCAATAAATTTAAGGTGGGGTAACTTTCACTCTTTATCGAGTGCTACATTTTATGTCATGATTGCCATGTTAAAATTTGATATGTATTACTTATATGTCATGTTATGTGTCATGTGTGCTTTTAGTTCGATGACAAATATTTTCTTACTAACACTTGTGCGGGGTGACGACTCAGTGCACATATACCAACTAACACAAGTTACTGGCTACGTCGGTTCAGTACTAAAATATATTTCAAAGTATGCTAACATCGTACTGGGGTGATAGCCCGATGCACATATACCAACTAACACAAGTTATCGGATGACGGTTCGGTCTAAAATATTTTCATTGAGTTATCGAACGACAATGTGCAAATTATTTTATTAAATTGGCATATGTTATATTTTATGGTATATTTGGCATGCATATTTTTTTTAACTGTGCAATCATTTAAGTTAACCTACTGAGTGTATTTTAGACGCTCACCCCTTATTGATTTTCAGAACAAGGTTTAGAAGATGAAGAGGCTCTTGCAGATGTCCCAAGCCCTTAGAAGACTTTATATTATGATTCTGTTAGAACTTTTTTCAGATATATCATCTGAACGTACTTGTTTTGATATTTCACTCTACTCGGGTGAGTAGACGTTATTATGTAAAAGAATCTCTATGCAACTTATGCTTTATTATTTTAACGCTTTGGGGAATTTTTATTATTTCCGCTGTACATTCTCGACCCCTTTATTATTATATTAGGAAATGCATATCTAGTAGCGTCTCAACCCCATAGCGTAACCCGGGGCGTTATAGCGATTCCTTCAACCTCACTCGGATGCTAATGTGAAAAATATCCCCATATCCTATATCAAAGGGGAAAAAATATTTTTCACGTTAGTATTTGGACAAGTCAAACTTGACTGGTAGTTTGCATTATAATTATAAATTAAAGTGTTGTACTAATTTATAAAATAAAATTCCAAAAATTTAGATTAATTTATAACTAAAGCAAAAGTCATGATATTTTTAATAATTAACTTAAATTTTATAAGAAAAATAATAGTATCTTTAATGAAAATTAATTATAGAAATATAAAATAGTTTTATCGTGAAAAGATCTCATTTAATTTTATTATTTGAAAAAAAATACTATTATTCGTACTATCAATTTTACTGAACTATATAAAATTAAAACACCCTTATCTATTAAGATATAAATATCCTTAATCATTAATAAAATAGTTCCCTGGTTATTTACTGTACGATTTTTGAGTCATCTTGTGAAAAATCTAGAAGCCATGAATAAACAGATTAATCGCAAACCAATGAACCAAATTGCGCACTGCAAATCAAGAATGGTTCAATTTGTAGTTAGAAAAGTTTCAAATTTAATTCAACTAAGAGTGAATGAATTCATTCGTGAGGGAACTAAGCAAATATTAAGTAGATCAAGGAGCACCACATATGGTGAAGGAAGAGATCTACAATATTCCATCTGCATAAACATACTCTCTTGATTTTTTTTTTAATCCAATGTATTTTACGAAAAGATTTAAGTGAGTGTATTTTCATTTTACTTTCTTCATTCATTAATTACTATTAAGTAATTCTCAATCAATTTTTACTTTCTTCATTCATTAATTACTACTCCCTCTGTCCACTATCAATCTATCCATTTTACCATTTTTGGTCGTCCATCCTTAATCTATCAATTTCCCTTTTTAGACTATGGGACCCTCATCCTTCACTAATACAAATAAAATATGGGACTCACATTCTCCACTAATACAACTACCTACTACAAATAGAATAATAAAACTCTTTAATCCACGTTCTAAAAGTAAATGGATACATTGAGGATGGATGGAGGGAGTATTAAGTAATTCTCAATCAAGAATACTCTCTTTATTGTAGAATAGGGAATCTTTATAGGTATCTTACTGCGATTACAATTTAGAACGGGGTGGTGATGATGACTGGTTGAATTCGCCTTATTTTTTTATGAAGCATATGATATATATATATATATATATTATCGTTGAGTCAGCAATGGGTTGTTTTTGTTCTTCTTCCTTCTCACTGTTCGGTTCATGTGAACGTAGTTAAGAAGGTAATACAATCTTTAGTTGGATATATTTAGTAAATTATATACAAATCTTTAATTTTAAAGGATATATATAATGATTAGAGTATGTTTAATAGAATTAAAGCCGATGACTTGATTTGTTACGAAATACATATATTGTCATGTGATGGATCATCAATAGATTCTCTTTCATACATGACCTTTCGTGAATATATATTGTCATATGATTGATCATCAATAGATTCTCTTTCATACATTTTGTGTTACCTTTCACCGATTCAGTTCATGTGAGCGCGTAAATTCGTCTATATTTATATATATATATATATATATATATATATATATATATATATATATATATATATATATATATATATATATATATATATATATATATATATATATATTATTTAATAAAATATATATAAATTTTTAATTTTAATGGAATATATTTAATAATTAGAGCATGTTTAATAGAATTCGATTACAAATATCCATCTCTCTTATAAAAATATTAGAGTTGGTTTCATTTGATACCCACGTTAATCAATTCGATAGTGCACGTCTCTATGCATGCTCATCGAGTCCAATATACGTGACGTTATACTACTTATGACAACAATAAGTAATTCAATTGTCTAATTAATTAATCAATATTAAGGTATGATTTAGGTAATTAACCAAGTTTGCATTTCGAATTCTGGCACGATTAACTTTGAACACTAGTGTCAATATAAGCAATGGAAGAAGGAAAATTCAGAAATCAAAAATAAAAAATAAAAAATCCAACGGCGCTTCCTTCATCCTTACACTTCGCCCGTGGAATGAATTTCCGGAAGATATCATCACTAAGGATCGCAGCCAGGGGTAGCTGGTCGAGCTACGGATTAATTATTTGGGCGACGAACTACATCTTTGATCGATATATATTCATTCTCCATACACAAGCTCTTCTGATTATGTGCTCATTTTTTGTTGTATTTTCCCTTAAATTTCAGTTTTTTTTGTTAATTTGATGATTGTATGATCAATAAGTCTGCACTCTGTTGATCATTACGCGATTCCTCACCTGAATATTTTCAATCCGCGGTAATGAATTTTGAGATGAAATTTATAATATGATGGACGGATTATTCATATAAATATTGGTTGTGAAATTGCAGTGCATTTTTTCTCATTCTGTGAGATGAACTTCTAAGTCTGAACCATTATTAATGCTGATGCCTTTCAGAATTTTGAATCTGTTTGGACTAGTTTTTGTTGGATGGAATTGAATAGGCTGATATTTACAAATTAGTATCCACATTATTTATGAATTTTTATGTCATTTAGGAGTATCTATATTTAATTAGGAGTCAAATGTATAGGATTTGTTGATAATGTACAACCTCTTCCCTTGGGCGTTAGAAGCCCCCTTGCTGATCCTGTATAACATCTGTGATGAAATGTTTCTTTTTGGGAAGTAAAAATGTTTTTGCTGATTCTTGATTTTGGTTCACTATTTCTCCAGCTAATTACTTATGTTAATTAATGTAGATGAGAGTAAAACAATGGTTCGTTGCATTCCATGTGTTTTATGTTGTCTGCTCTCGAATAACGGAGGAAGATTTTGCTGAAGCCGTTTGAATACTTCCACACTTGGAAGAGCTACACCTTACCATGATGCCATCATTCTCTCCTAATGACATTGGAAACATAGGCCTTCGCTGCCTCATGTTGACGTTTAACCAAAATGAGTGTGTGCATATTACTCTACAACCTAAGTGTCGTTATTATGATTATATTGAGTTCTCGTACGTAGAGGTCAACGATTCTGATTCTGATGATTTGTATGCTTTAATGATTTCAGAAAACATGCGCAAACTGCACCATGTTAATGCTTTATGGTTGAATAATGCGGGACTTGAAGAAATTCTTGATGGTTGTCTCTACCTCGAATCATTTAATATCCACCAATGCTTTTTAAGATTAAAATAACAAGGCCTATTGGCAAAAGATGTTGTCAACAGATCAAACATCTGAATATTGAGTGGCTTCTTGATGAGTTTCCTGTTGTAAAATTTTAATTTCCATTTTTATCTAATTGTGGGCAATATATTATTATGCAATTATATTAGCTATTCAATTATTTTATGAACTTAACTAAGTGATCTAATTAAGGTTAAAAGTTCATGGGCTATAATAATAATAATGATAAGGGTCAATTGAGTAGATACCTAATATTATATAACTGTGTGATTATGGGTGGCACAGTTATGTAGTATATAAAGACAACCAGGTTATGGTCCCCAATACACTAAGACGCACATGGTCTTTCCTTCTCCCCATCAGGAAGGATTACTACGGTCCCATAAGAAATAAGGAGACTTAGTTGAGGAAGGTCATAATAGGGTTAAGCAAATATCGATTAAAACTGAAAAATCAAACCGAGCCGAGCCGAATAAGACATTTCGGTTCGATTACCATACAGTATTTTTTATTTCAGTTTTTATGTTTAAAAAATTCGGTAAAGCAGTTCAGTGTCGATTATAGGATTCAAAATCCCATTTTAACCGAAAATCAAACTGAATTAAGGGACATAAATAAATCTTATATTCCTATTCTATTTCTATGTGTGATTGTATCACACCCCGATCCCACCCATACCATATTCAATGTATATATAAAGAAGAAACCCTAATCCATAGTCCAGACCCCCAACAATTTCTCACATTTTTCTTCTTACTGCGCCGCGGCTGCTCTGCTCACACTGACACACTGAACGAAATTAGAGTGCGGTGTAGCTGCTCCTGGAGAAACCCTAGTCGGCTAATCCACAGCCACAAGGTAACAACTTCTCCACCTAAATCTATCGTGAGTTCGTGACTCTTCAATGGTAACTCAAATCTCGATTTATGGAGTTTTTATTTTCGTTACATAATCATTTTTGTTTTGAGTTATTCTCTGCTTTAATCAACAGGTATTTCACAAATAGTTTTTTTTTCAATTTTTGGTTCATAAAACCCAAGTAAAAACTGTTAGTTTTGTGCTAAGACATCAATCGACTTTTCAAGCAAATAATTATTCTTTGTTTAATAATTAAAATTTCTTAAATAGTGTTTTGATGGTCTTTAAAGATATTTACGTCTGTTTTTTTAAAGTTTGTTTTACTTTGATTTCATGATTTGTTCATTTTAGTTGGAGAAGTTGGTTGCTTTGTTGTTTTGATGATACTGTGGTTGTACTTATTGCAATATTACTATTAACTTATTTTAGATGTCAGGTACTCCACAAGAAGATGGTGTTGAAATTGAAAGTAGTAATCCTGATCCTCCGCAAGCCCAAACTTCAAACGTTCGTCCATCAATCAAGAAGAGGAAGGCAATGAAAGGTAGATCCATAGTTTGGGATCATTTCGAGAAGATCAAGGACAAAGTTGGTAAAACAAATTCAGCTAGGTGTAATTATTGTGAAAGTGTTCTTTGTTGTGATACTAAAAGAAATGGCACATCATCACTTCTTTCACATATGAGAACATGCCCGAGTAACCCACAAAGTCAACTAGCCCGTCAAACTTTGTTAAACTTGCAGCCATGTGAGGAGGGTACTAATGTTGGTATGTGTAAAATTACTCCTTGGAAGTTTAATCAAGAAGAAATTATGGAAGCAGTTGCATATATGGTCATAGTTGATGAATTACCATTTAAGTTTGTGGAGAGTGCTGGATTTAAAAAACTCATGAACAAAGCATGCCCTAGGTTTCGTATTCCTTCTAGATGGACAGTGTCAAGAGACTTTTTTCAATTGTATGTTGATGAGAGGTCCAAATTGAAGTCCTTTTTGAAAAATAATTGTCAAAGAGTCAGTATTACCACTGATACTTGGACTTCTTTACAAAGAATTAATTACATGTGCATTACGGGTCATAAAATTGATAATGAGTGGAATTTGCATAAGAAGATGTTGAGTTTTGTTCCTATTTCTAGTCATAAAGGTGATTATCTTGGTAAAGCTTTAGAAAATTGTCTTGTGGAATGGGGGCTGAAAAATGTTTTCACTATAACCGTAGATAATGCAAGCTCAAATGACACGGCTGTTGCATTCTTGAAAAAGAAAATGTTGAAATGGTCAAGTAGCATTGCAAGTTGTAAGTATCTTCATATGCGATGTATTGCACATGTACTTAATTTAGTGGTTTCCGAGGGTTTAAAAGATGTCAATGTGTCTGTGAAACGTGTAAGGGATGCTGTGAGGTTCATTAGACATTCTCCTGCCAGATTGAGAAAATTTAAAGAATGTGTGGATTGGGAAGATATAGAAAATAAGAGTTCTTTGTGTTTAGATGTTCCTACAAGGTGGAATTCAACCTATTTGATGCTTAGCACTGCAGAAAATTTTGAAAAAGCCTTTGAAAAATATCAAGAACAAGATACTAGTTATAACGTTGATTTGGGGAGTGATGGAGTTCCAACTGCAGCTGATTGGTCAAGTGTTAGAAAAATTGCAGATTTTCTGAAACATTTTTACGAGGTGACTTTGCGCATTTCAGGTTCTTTTTATGTCACATCGAGCACATTTTTCAGTGAGATAAGTGATTTATATCGTATTTTGAATGAGTGAAAAGTGAGTGAGGATTATGAGATCAAGCATTTGGGGGAGAGCATGAAAACAAAATTTGATAAATATTAGGGGGATCCAGAGAAGATGAATAAGATCATCTTTTGGGGTGCTGTCTTTGATCCACATGATAAATTTGAGTACATGGAGTACTCCATTGGTGAGATGTATGGGGCAGAAAAGGGTAGCAAAATCTTCCAATGTGTGAAGAATGAACTGGAAGAGGTGTTCAACGAATACAAGGTCAGGTATGCACCATCGCCACCTGAGAGTGAAGCAAGTGGAACTAATTCTGGTATTATTAAATCTACTGATAGTGAACTCTTTGTTAAAAAGCTAGCTTCGTTTCTGAAAAATAAATTTAAGAAGATAAAAATTGATAGTGGTATAGATGGAAGTAAGAAAAGTGAACTGGAAGTTTACTTGAGTGATTTTATCGTAGATGATATGGAGAACTTTGATGTTTTGAAGTGGTGGAAGGTGAATGCCGATAGATTTCCAATTCTTTCTAGGATGGCACGTGATATTCTAGTTGTTCCAGTTTCAACAGTGGCCTCAGAGTCAACTTTTAGTACCGGTGGTAGGGTGCTTGATGCGTTTAGGAGTTCTTTAACTCCTAAAATTATAGAAGCTTTGATATGTGCTAGAGATTGGCTTCGAAATTCAGGTTTTCCAACATGTGTTGAAAAAGAATTGGATGAGATTGAGACTTTAGAGAAAGGTGACTAAATTTAGTTCTATTTATATCATAACTTTGTTTACTTGATATGTTCAGCCTTTTAATCAACACTTTAACTCAACACTACTTTATATTTCAGATTTGCAAAGTATGGTTGTTGGAGCAACTACCGGAACATCCTCAAGTGTCAACACTTAGAAACAAGTTGCATCTGCTGGCTGCTGCTATTGAGATTGCATTCTGCTATGCTGCTCCAGCCTACTTATGAATTTTAATTCACTATGGATTTTATTTAAGACTTATGATGGGACTTGTTATTTGTTTGCTACTTATTATTGTTGCAATATTTATGTTTAAGACTTGGTACTATTGCAGTAACTTTGTTGATGAATTTAAGACTCTGGAAATGTAGTGTTTATATTATTAGTTGGTGAAATGATTGCCTTTTAATGCTTTCATATGGTGTGATAGTGAAATTCTTATGATTTGCTGAAAAGATGTGTGAAGACAGGTTGGTAGCCAAGTAATAGGGCATGTTAAATAGGTTGCAAAGATTTGAGGATTGAATATTTTGTTAAACAGGTTCAGGTTGCAAAGTTTGCACTTTGCAAAGTTAGTGAAATGATTGTCTTTCTAGGTTGCAAAGTAGGTAGCCAGGTTGCAAAGTTGATATTGATGATATGATTGTATTTCCAGGTTAAAGCCTGAAGGTCTGAACTTTGAAATAGCAAAATAGGAATGAAAAAAATATTTAAAATATTTCGGTATTTCGGTTAAATATCGATACCGAACCGATAATTTCGGTTCGATAACTATTCGGTTTTATTATGTTCGGGCTGTTTCGGTTAATTTATATAGAAAATTGGTTATTTCGGTTTTCCATGATTCGGTTTGGTTCAGTAACCAAATAACTGATTGCTCACCCCTAGGTCATAATACCTATCGATCGTTTCTGCCCGACTCATGATTAAGGTACGCTTTCGCTTTATGGTTGGATCTCGTTTTTCATAATAAGGTTTAAGGCAGTTATTTCCTACAAGTGGTATCAGAGCCACTCATTTATGATTCTCTAAGATATGAAAGAATTATATTTTAATTTTAATATTTGTATTTGAATATTTATGCGAATCACGATTTTGAGTGTAGAAATTTAATTTCTTGATGATCAAGATTTTAGTTCGGTTATATACTTATGGGATATTATATCAGAATTTTAGATTTTGTAATTGTTATTTCGATTTGATGTTGTACTCGACAATTGTGTGTTTTGGCCATACGTTTACACGTAATATTAAGTCTTGCGGTTCATGGCTTTTAATAATATATTTTAAACAAATACAACACATGATGGGTAGTGCATATTTAATATTTGAATTAAAAGTGAAGTCACGGTAATTGTGATTATGTCATTGCTGATAGTTTTGTTTTGTTTTTTATAATTTTGATACTTTGGCATGCTGCACTCATCAAGAGGTTACCATTTCTTTTAAAATTCGTGAGTATTATGTGTTAAATATATGACATATTTATTTAGATTGGATGGATTAGTATTTCGGATTGATTGTTGCGAATTAATATCAATCTATGTCGTGTGAGGCTTGCGTGCGCCGGGCGCACGGGAACACATTCTATGCGCCTTTAGAAATTTAGTATTATGGGTAAGGGTACATTGCTTTGGTCTAAAGGGTATACACTTTAATTAATAAAATGTACACCATTTTGTTCTAAAGGATATACACTTTTCATTAATATATTTTTTTCTTGAGAAAATAAAGGGTACACATTGTATATTAAAAGGTATACCATTTAACACAAAATTCTAAAGGCGCACGGAGTGTTGTTCATTCGCCCAGATACACACAATAATTTTCTTTAGAAAATAAAGGGTACACATCTGTATACTAAAGGATATAGAATTTAACACAAAATTCTAAAGGCGCACGGGATGTGTTCCGTGTACCCGGGTGCACAGGAGTTTTTGCCATCTATGTCAATTGCTGTTGACTGTCCACATTATGGTTATTTTGTATTATATAGGGATATTATTGTCTAATTTAGTTTTTTTGAATTAGGATATAAAATTCTTAATTAAGTTATGGAATCTGTCAGTATTTTTTAAATCAAGGTGAATCATCTCATATTTCCATTAAATTGTGGAAGTTAATTAAATTAAAATTGGGGAGACATTTTTAATGTCGTTCAATTATACTTAAATATTTATTTTAAAATATTTATTTAATTGGTCTAGTAATTTATCAATCTGGTCAATCAAAGCATTATGTTGTCATAGCAGCCTCTGTGTGTGGAGTGCGAGTTTATTGAAATTAAATGGATGGGTGTGGAATTATTTATGTGTTATGTGTTTGGCCCATAGGTAGACACAGTTTGACAAAATAATAACACACATGTGATAATAAGTATGTGATAATTATTTTACATTGTTCATGTGAATATCAGTCAGTCCAAAGATAGACTTTTGTTTGAAAGAACTTATTATCAATACTTGAATATTACACCAAGATTGCCTCTGCAGTTAATTTTTGTCCATAGACGAGGTTAATGTTGCACAAGGTGTCTTGTGATGAGTCCCCAATTAATAATGTTGTGCGAGTGTATCTTCATGCGGATATTGATCGGCAGAAATATAGATTAATATTTGGCCAGAAATACATAAGCACCTGCGGTAGTGAATACGTGACAGTTATTTAGTTTGACATGTGAGTAATGAGTCGGCCCAAAGGAAGACTATTGCTTGACAATTTTTATTGTCATTATTTGACTACTACGTAGAGGGTGTCACTTACAAGTTAGTATTGTTGTCATTAGACTTGATACTAATATTGTGCTCGATTCCTCGAGATGATTCTAAATATTTAAATTTTTGAAAGATTATAAAGTTTAGTGCAAGCATGATAATTATTTTGGATTAATTCTGTGTATAATCAAGAAGTCTGCTAATTAAGTTTAACCTATATCAACAACAAAATCATACATGATGAGAACTTCAACAATAAAGATGAGACTAGTAGGCTTCAAGAAAATTTTATCTCAATAAAATATAAGGGCAACAAAGGAAAACTCATTTGGAAAGCTGTTAAAGACAAAACTAAAGTATAACTTTTTGTTTTCTCCTGAAGGCCTGTGGAATTATCTTATAATACACTACATTAAGATTATTCGGTGTGTATGGTATAGTTAAAAGACAAAATAGAACTCCATAGGATATGATTACTAATAGGAGAAATACTTAAGATTGCAGCTTATGATCTCAATAAAGTTTTAACTAAAGTAGTTGTGAGAACTCTTTGAGTTTTACATGGTGATGTCCAACTAAGACTAGATTATTGGGATCTACTAAAGAAAATTGGACACAAATAGTTATCAGCTTCTTTATTGATTATGAAAAAGATAAAATTTTATGATCCAATTAATCGGAACATATTTGAGACGGGTAATACGGTATTCTTTGAGGATGTTGATTTGGTGGGAAAGAATAATATTAGAGACATTGTCTTTGAAGAGGAGTCTATTAGACCCCCACTTATGCCTTTTAAGAATATGAAAATTCAGAATATTGATAGGACAATGTCAATAATATTTAAGGAATAACAAATTCAACAACCTCAAGAATTAATGTCAATAAAAAAACCACTAGAGTTTGGAAAAATACAATTCGGATGATCTTGCAGCTTTTCTCCTAAATAATGAGGACACTACGGAATTAATGATAGAACATTCCAACAATGTTCATCAGGCCATGCAAGGTCCAAATACTCGAAAGTGGATTAATGCTATAAGGTATGAGTATAAATCAATGCAAGATGATGAGGTTTGCATCTTGATAAAGGATTAATACTCAAAATGGAAGAAAGACATTGTTTTAAGATAATCGTGACATTAGTAGCACATTTTGATCTTGAATCAAATTAGATGGATATAAAGTAAGGGTTCTTTGATGGTAACATTAAAATGATCTCAATGCTTTTAAGAACTTGAGGAAATCCATCTATGCATTCAAATAAGTTTTTTCATAAAGGAATCACACGTATCATCATAAGGTAATTGTCTCATTTGGTTTTGAGACAAATATAAATGCCTGAATGATTGTGTAATTCAGTGGAAAAATGTTTAAATTAAACTGAGGAAGACAGTGCAGTCTCAATCAAGTGCCCTAAAGTTAAACTAAAGATTTAAAGAATGTAGAAATATTCTATATGTTTTGATTGTTGAAAGTTGTTGTATATGGGGTCTATACAAGACCTAATTTAGCTTATGTTGTTGGTATATTAAGCAGATAATTAAGTAACTCTAGTATGAATCTTTATAAGATATTTACTGAGAACTAAGAATAACATGTTTGCACATAAGAGATCAAATTAGTAGGAAATCATAAAGTAGTCTGATTTTGAGTTTGTTGGATGCCAATACAGTATAAGATCCACTTCACACTATATCTTCTGTTGGTTTGGAGAGCTATACAAGTAAAAGTATTAAGCAAACACTTTAGCTCATTAACCATGACAATAGAATCAGTAGCACACTAAGGGGCATTCAAACATAAAATAAAGGTTGTGAAGTTTTGTCACATAAAGTTTATTGTGACAGTTAGTTTGCAGTAAAGTATCAATGACAAGAGTACTTATAAGTCAAACAAATTGACATAGAATTCATGATTATTAAAGAAAGTGTTCTTATGGATAAATTTTAATAGAGCATATTATGATAGACTCCAAATACGGATCCGCCAATTATGTATTCGACACCCTGTAATTTTATGTGCTAGCTACTCATATGGGTGTTATATGATTTTAGAATACATTGGTTCAGTGGGAGTCTATATTTATTGCTCTTTAAAGTTTTTAAGACACTTTACTTTGGATAATTTAGTTTTCTGCAGAATTAAGTTGATGGTTTTGAATTCATTGTGAATTTCCTAAAGTTAATTTTTTATTTTTGTAATATTTTACATTATGATTGATCTCACTAAAGATTTAAGTTGGACCAGTTGGAAATAGACATGATGTTAATCATATTGCATGTAATTTCCATGCTACTCACCATATTTGATCTATGTCATTGAGTATATTGATATGGTGATTGTCGGGGTTTAACCACGATTTGTAATATGGTGACTGCCACGGTAGTTTCATATTAGTATATGAGATGGACCAAATTGTTAAGTATAGCCTGAAAAGGAATAGCATAAAGTTGCGCAAATAAGAACTCTTGATATAATTGCTTTCTAAACAATATATAGCCCAAGTGAGAGATTGTTGGGAATTTTTAATTTCCATTATTATCTAATTGTGGGCAATATATTATTATGCAATTATATTAGCTATTCAATTATTTTATGGACTTAACTAAGTGATCCAATTAAGGTTAAAAGTTCATGGGCTATAATAATAATAATGATACGGGTCAATTAAGTAGATACCTAATATTATATAATTGTGTGATTATTGGTGACCCAGTTATGTAGTATATAAAGGCAAACAGGTTATGGTCCCCAATACACTAAGCCGCACATGGTCTTCCCTTTTCCCCATCAGGAGGGATTACTAGGTCCCATAAGGAATAAGGAGACTTAGTTGAGGAAGACCATAATACCTATCGATCGTTTCTATGGATAGCAATGGGACGGGTATTTTCGGGTACCCGATCTACCCAAACCCTAATAGGTAGGGTACAGATAGTTATAAATGGGTTTGGGACGGGTACGGGTAGTTGTGAAAAATACCATTAGGGTTTGAGACGGGTACGGGTAATGCCTCAAATACCCGCGAATACCCCGATTATATATATATTTTTTATAAAATTTAATACATATTATATAATTTATATATGATAAGATATTTTATATATTTAATTAATAGTTATAAGTTTTGTTTAATCATATTTATTAAATATTTATTTAAAATAATACAATTTATATTATATTTATTTTATATTTAATTAATAATAATGTAATTTTTGTTATTATACTTATTTAGACAATAAAAAATATAAATATATTAAATAAATTAATATTAAATGGGTATGGGTACGCGAGGGTATTGATAAATGGTAATGGGATGGATACGTGTACCAAACGGGACGGATACGGATACTGGTAGTTATTTTTTTAATCGGATACGGATACAGGTACCCCAAAATAAGCGGGTACTCTACCCGTTGCCATCCCTAATCATTTCTTCCTGACTCATGATTAAGGTACGTTTCCCCTTTATGGTTGGATCTCGTTTATTATAATAGGGTTTAAGGCAGTTATTTCCTACATTTTCACCCAAACTAATATAATATGTTTGATTGGGAGGATGAGTATGGATCTTTTGAAGATGATACTAAAGAGGAAGATATTGATGATCAGGAAGACGATATCGAGGAGGAAGATGAACTAGATGAAGGTGATGGTGGTGATGGTGAAAGCGATCGTTAACCATGGGTGTGTTTAAGCTTTGAACTGGTTTTATCACATAAAATTGATGTATTCCCGTAACACAAACACTTTGGTAAATCGGGTTCACGGTGTAAATCTTGTGGTCTCATTTCTAATCCTATATACGAAGCATGTATTGTTTAAATTTAGGGGGACCATAACGTTTACAAGAGCTTATGATATAAACTCGATTTACAAGAGGCTAACTCTATTCTTAATACACTCTCTTAGTAATTTTTTTTCTTTTCTTTGGGTTATTAAAAGTTAGTAGCATATTTCATGTGTATCTCATAGTTAGTTTTGTTGTATGCTTATTGCAGTTTATTCAACTCATTTTAAGCTTGTTAAATTAGATTTGTGGATTATGGATCAGAAATATTATTAATATTGATGTATGAGTGAATTTTAAATTTATTGTTAAATTAGTAATATCCCAATTTTTTTATTTTGGAATTTGTGTAATTATTATAAAATTAATAGAATATATTACTATAATTTTCATTAGGAAAAGTTTGTTCGTAAAAATATAAATAAAATATTTATCTTTTGTACAAAAATTTAAAAACGTAATAAGTCATTTAATTGCGTTGATTATCTTCTGCGCGAGTATTATGTAGAAATAACCCTTGTAGTAAAGTAGGGATTTGATTTATGTCGGACTATATTGATCAAAAGATTTGTTTGGGATTAAAAAAGATAGATTAAAAAAGATACTATTAATTAGAAGCAGTAGGAGTCATCGTGGCAATGATAAGTTCCTAAACTTCATTGTAGATTGGTTTAATTTTACCCTCTACCAGTTTACGTACACAATTTCTAATTCCATTCTATGTGCCCTGCTTTGTGCTTATTTTCTCAAAATTGTCAGTGTTCTGATTTATTACTAGCAATGATTTTCTGTTTTATGATTAAAAATTATAAATATTCTTAAAAGCATATAGCTATTTTCTGTAAAAAAAAAAGCAACAAATTAGATGCTGAGAAACTGAGAAGGTGCTTGGTTGGGGTATCGAGTGGGGGTGGGGTTGATAGGAGTGAAGAAATATTTAATTCTCATTGTTGATGCTGACTTGATTTAATGAGAATCAAAATTTCTTAATTATTCTCATTGATTCAAAAATAATGCCCCACTCTTCAATCACTTTCCCATTGTGATTAATCTTGTTAATAATGCTTATTGTCATTTCAACTGAAGAGTTCGAACCATGCGGCCCAAAAATTATGTGATTGATAACTAGTAAGGCCATGTTCTTGTCATAATTTCAGCAAAATTCTTGGCTCACAGCTTCCTCTTTCATATTGGATGATGATTGATGTAAATTCTAATTGGCAAGTACAATCTTGCAGTTGTTTGAATTGAATTTCATAATCAACTTTTCCTTTGCATATTCTTGCTTGTGATTTTCTTTGGTGTGAGTATGTGTGCGTGCAATACTATAATTCAGGACTGTTGAATGATTTTGGTAAGTAGTACAACGTATATATGTAGAGTCTGACGTAAAGCATGGGTGTATGGAATGCTCGATCATTCAGCTGGAATAGCGGTTACAGCAGCAAAAGGCAGTTGAATGAGCTGGAGGATGCAGCTCTGATGTGAAGTCTTGTGTGATACACGGTGGAGATCATTTTGAGTGGTTATTAACTAGTTACTCCCTATTGTCCAACATGTTATAAGTTGTTAAAGCTGATTCAGTTATCAAGAAAGAGTTTGGCAACTAGTTAAGCCTACAAACATCCTATCTGATCATCATAAAAGGCTAAGCTTCACTCTGATTTCATATCAATTTTATTTCATGTGTTGTCAGCTTTAGAGTGTTGTAGTTTCCATTGTAAAACTTCTCCAATAAAGCTTTAGTTCTTCCTGTGGGTGTAGGTTCGATCAAGAACCGAACCACGTAAAATTTATTGTACATTCTACTTGTTTTACACATTCAATTACACACACATAATATCATACAAAGAGTGAGGAGTGATTGAAGATCTTGATCATTGTTCTGAGAGTTAAAATTTGATAAGTGGTACCGTCTGTGGGAAAAAGATAGATCAAGATGGTGAATGCCAAGTTTGACATCGAGAAGTTCACAGAGAATTACGATTTTAGGCTTTGGAAAATGAAGATGAAAGCAATACTTACACAACAGGGCTTGACTGACACAATAAAAGAAAAACCTCATGTTGTTGCTAGTGTGGTAGTCGATCAAGCAGTTCTTGCAGCTGAAGCAAAAGCACAAGAGAGCTCATAGTGCCATGATCATGTGCCTTGGAGATAAGGCATTAAGATAGTTTGCAAGGGAGAAAACAGCAAAGGGGGTATGGGATAAATTACATGCCTTGTATATGGTAAAATCTCTAGCAAATAGGTTGTTCTTGAAACAAAAACTAAACTCTTTCAAGATTCAAGAGGATAAATCGATTCTCACTCAGGTTGATGAGTTTAACAAAATGCTAGATGATTTAGAAAATGTAGAAGTGAAATTAGAGGTAGTAGACAAAGCTCTAATTTTGTTATCAGTCTTACTTAAGTCTATTTGAGAGTTTTAGAGATACATTGGTGTTTGGAAATAAGGAATCTATCATTCTTGAGAATGTTGAAGTTGCCATCAAGATGAAAGAAATGCAGAAGAACTCAGAAAATCAAGATACTGCAACAGAAGGCTTGATGGTGAAGAAGCAAAATCAAGAGAAGAAGAATCATAATAAAGGGGCTCCTAGTGCAAACAAATCAAACAAGAAAAGTAACCTAGAAAATGATGGGGTGGTGAGGAAGTGCTTCAACTGCCATGAACCATGGCGCTTCAAGAAAAATTGGCTCAAATGGAAGGCCTATAAAGCAAGAAATTCTGATAACTCAAAGGGTGATCAGAAAAACCAAGTAAATCAAGTGGTTGATACTCAAGATTCATCAGGTTATATTTACACAGAGGCACTATCAATAACCTCTTCAGAATGTTCATCTGAATGGGTTCTTGACTCTGGTTGTACTTACCACATGACCCAAATGATGAAGTGGTTTGTAAAGTTAAGAATGGTGGGTGGTGGATCAGTTCTGTTGGGTAACAATCAATCATGCAAGGTGGTAAGTGTAGGATCAATACATCTCAGGATGCATGATGGAGTTATCAAATGTGAGGTATGTTCCCCAATTAAAAAGGAATCTCATATTATTAGGTATGTTGTATTCCCCTGGTTACAAATTTCAGTCAAAACATGGAGAGCTTTCTGTTACAAAGGCTGATGTTACTGTCATGAAAGGGATCCATAGGAATGATTTATATTTCTTAAATGTGATAACAGTTTTAGCTCAAGGAAATGTTACAATGAAGGCAGAAGAAGTTGTATTATGGCATAATAGACTGGCTCAAGTCGGTGTAAAGGGCTGCAAGTGTTAGTCAAGAAAGGTTTGATTAAGTGTTCTAATAGTGGAAAGCTTGAAAAATGTGAACAGTGTACTTGTGGTAAAGCAAGGAGCCTCAATTTTGGTTCATCAGATCACACTACTAAAGCTGTCTTGGACTATGTCCATTCCGATCTGTGGGCCCCTGCTAGGACAGCGACTAAAGGAGAGGGTAGATATTTCATCACATTTATTGATGATTTCTCTAGGAAGGTTTAGCTTTATATTTTAAAATCCAAAGATCAAACATTTGAAAAGTTTAAGGAATTGATTGCTGAAGTGGAGAACATCAGTAGCAAGAGACTAAAGCATCTTAGGATAGATAATGGTTTGGAGTATTTATCTGATGAGTTTACTAAGTTTTGTAAGGGAAGAGGTATAGTAAGACATAGGACTATACCTGGAACCCCCTCAACAAAATGGAGTGGCTAAGAGAATGAATCAAACATTGCTAGAGAGGCTAAGATGTATTTTAATCAGAGGAGGATCAATAGCAGCTTACGTAATATATAGGTGTCCTTCCACAACCTTGGGGTTCCATACACCAAAAGAGAAGTGGACTGGAAGAGCTGCAGATTACAACAACTTGAGAGTAATAGGATGTTTGGCCTTTGCTTATATCAAACAGGATAAATTGGAGCCCAGAGCATTAAGGTGTATCCCAAAGGTATAAAAGGTTATAAGCTTTGATGTTTAGACACTCAGAAGTTTATATTTAGTATAGATGTGTCTTTTTATGAAAATAAGAGGCCATTTATAGAGAAAGCTACTGATCAGGTACAAATGGAAGATAGAGTTATGCTTGGGGTAGAGTCTGCAATTAAAGAAACTGAAACTAAAGTTGGGGAGGATCAGCAAGAGTTAGTGGAGCAGGGAAAACAGAACAAGAACTGAGCAATTATAAGTTGGCTAGACACAGACAAAATGTTCCTAGAAGGTATGCAGATGTTGATCTAGTATCATTTGCATTATTTACAGCTCAAGAAGTTGATGTCTATGAGCCTAGAACATATGAGGACTAAAGATGCTATTAGTTATAAAGAAAGTAGTAAGTGGCTTATTGCTATGGAAGAAGAATTACTCTCCTTACACAAGAATGACACATGGATAATAATTGACAAGCCAAGTAAGTAAAAGTTGGTAAGCTACAAGTGGATCTTCAAAAAGAAGGTGACTGTTAATAAAGGAAGTTCAGTGAGATTCAAAGCCAGATTAGTTGCTAGAGGGTTTTCTCAGAAGGAAGGCATTGACTATATAGAGATATTTTCTCCAGTTGTGAAGCATTAATCCATAAGACTACTACTTGCTCTAGTTGCTCAATTTAGATTAGAATTGCATCAGATGGTTGTAACTACAACATTTCTACATGGTAAGTTGCAAGAGAAAATTTATATGCAGATTCCATAAGGTGTTGTGATCAACAATGCAGAGAATAAGGTCTATTTACTATAGAAATCTCTCTATGGATTAAAACAGAGACTAAGGTAAAATGGTATTTGAGATTTTGAAGAGTACATCTTAAGTGTTTGCTTTATCATAAGTAGCTATGACAACTGTGTATATCTTAAAGTGAATGCAAACTGTCATATTTACTTGTTGTTGTATGTAGATGACATGTTCATAACAAGTAACACCTTAGATTGTATAATGGAGGTGAAAGAGGTGTTGAAGGTTGAGTTTGACATAAAGGACCTCGGTGAAGTTAAAGTGATACTTGGCATGCAGACCTTCAGAAATAAAACATAGGGGATAGTGGTTCTTAATCAAGAATCATATCTAAAGAAGGTTCTGAAGAGATATAATATGGATTTGAGTAAGAGTGTAACTACACCTAGCGAACAGAGAGTAAAATATACTCAAGATCAGCAACCTAAAACAGAAGAAGAAAGGGAGCTGATGATGAACATTCCATATGCAAACTCAGTTGGTAGTTTGATGTACTCTATGGTCTGTTGTAGACCTAATTTAACATATTCAATGAGTGTTGTTAGCAGATACATGAGAAATCCAGATAAAGCTCATTGGAAGTTGTTAAGTGGATGATGAGGTATGTGAAAAGAACTGTAAAGACTGGTTTAAAATTTCACAGAAAGGAGTGTGAAGATGCAGTGTTAGAGGGGTTTGTGGATGCTGATTTTGCTGTAAGTATTGACACAAGGAAGTGTCTTACATGTTATGTCTTCACCTTATGTGGATGTGCTATATCAGTTGGAAGGCTACTCACCAATCTGTGGTAGCATTGTCAACACTGAATCAAAATTCATAACCCTTACAGAAGCAATTAAAGAGAGCATCTGGTTAAGAGAGATTATGATAGAGTTTGATATAAATCAAAGTGTGGTGAAGGTTCATTGTGATAACTTGAGTGCTGTACATTTTGAATTATTGCTCCAGGATCAAATAAGCTCTTAAATTATTTTTTTTTTACAAATAAACTCCTTTTTTTTATACAAAAGAACAATTATGTCCCTAAATATTTTGAAGCATTTTTATGAATATTTCCAAAGGATTCTATTGTTAAATTTTTCAAAATTTATATTGAAATGAACTTCTTCTTACAAACTTTTTCTCTATTAAATTTTAAATTTATCAACCATTAATATATATATATATATATATATATTTTTTTTTTTTTTTAATGAAAATTTCATTGTAAAACAATATTTTTAATACAGTAATTTTTTTTTTGTAACCTACTAATTTTTTGACACATTCAATGGATATTGAATTTAAAAATCAAAACCATAAATGAAAAATTCATAAGAAGATGTATATTTTGACTTCAAGTTTGTAACATTTTAATGATTGGATTGGTTGGAATTCAACTTAAAGTAAGATTAAATTAGTTGTAAGAAAATTTCAAAAAAATTATGGCACAAATAATACTCCATACACTTATTAATATCAAATCTAAAATATGAAACGGTAGATGACAAACTTGTGATGATTTCTTTAATTCAATTTAAAATTTGAAAATTTTTAATTGTCGGAATGTTTGCAAATTAACTTATTATAAAAAAAATTAGACATTAACGTTAATAATTTTTTTTACAGAAGGGCATGAATGCTCATATTTAAAATTTAAAGGGCATAATTGTCCCATTGCATAAAGATAAAAGCTTTATATATATATATATATATATATATATATATATATATATATATATATATATATATATATATATATATATATATATATATATATATATATATATATATATTAAGAGCTTATTTTATCCCTAATCAATAGAACGAGGGCATAATAGACCATTTACCCAGTCTAAAACATGCTTATAATAATTTTAAGAGTTGGTATTAGGTGCATCCGGTGCAAGGGTGCACCCATATATGTATAATTTTTTATTTTATTTTATATACGTTTTTTTAATAATTGTATAATTTTTTCACACTAAGATTTTCATTAAAAAAAACTAGCATTCATATGTGTGTAACTTTTTATTCAATAGTGTATACATATTTTTTAATAATTGCATATCTTTTTACACTCAATTTTTCATTAAAAAAACTAACAATTAAATTGTATACATTTTTGTTCATAATTATATATTTTTTTATTTAAATTCGTATACGTTTTTGAAATTGGGCATACTCGGGTGCACAGTATAATTAGCTTAATTTTAATAAAAAAATTTCGATCAATTCTTAGCTGACCTGGGTTCACACATGACCCAAGGTCATCACTTTATTTTAATATTTTATTTTTTTATTTCACTAATTGCTATCCATGTGTGTTGTACATTTTTTTCATTAATAAAAAATATGTACCTTATTTTTTTATTTTAAAATAATTTTTCTAGATAGCTTTAGTGTTACAAAATTTATATATTATTCAATAAAATTTTATATAATTAAAATATTATATACTATTTTAAATAGATTCATTTAATTTAAAATATATAATTATTAAGATAAATATTTTTAAGTTTCAAGTTTTTTTTTTCATTTTAATTTTTAATTTTTATTTTATAAAATTTTAATGTCAGAATATTCAATATCTAATTTAAAAAAAAATTGTCCTTAGACTAACTTTATTCAATACTTAACATTAAATTTTTATGTAATAATTATTAAGTCGTAATTCTAAGTAATTATTAATAAAAATAATTATAAAAAGTATTAATAATTACTATTAAATAATTTAATTAATTATATTATATTATAATAGTATGCTTAAATAAAATTTTTGATTTATATTATATTTTATTAATAATTATTCAAAATCAAATAGCAATATATAACAATAATAAATATTTTCTTTATTATGTATATATATATATAATATAATATAATAAGTTAATGTGGTTTTTTTAAACTTTATAAAAATATTATAATATTCTTAAGTAATAAATAGTTTAAAAAATATATTGAGTGTTAATAAGAATTAATATTTTTTTGTAAAAGTTATTTGTGTGAGGGCAAAGACTTGTGTGAGACCGTCTCACGTAAGGGCTTACGTGAGATGGTCAGAAAGTGACAACTTTTATATTAAAAAGTGATACTAAATTAATAAAAAGTGAAAATGTTATTTCACGAACAATTTATAGTATAAATAAAAAGTGATAACATTTTATAGTAAAAGTGATAGCGTTTATAGCGAAAGTGATAACTATTTAAAAACATGTAAAATAGTCTCACGTGAGACGGTCTCACGCAAGACCTACCCTTGTGTGAGATACTTTTACAACAAAAAATGGAGTGTGAAATTTTTATTGGAATGTTCAAATAAAAAAGAAATATAACGTTGAATAAATATTTTTTTAAATTTTATATAATTTAAAAGAAAATAGATTAAATAGATAATTATAAATTCAAGTGGGTTAAAATTTGAATAGAAATAGTATATAAATTCTATGGCTAACTTATATCATTTATTTGGGAATTTGAAGATACGATATTTTAAAATAGTTAAATAAATGAAATTGACACGTAAATTTTTATTTTTTATTTTTTCTTTGTGTGGAGAAATGTGTATACAATGTATAAATTAAAAAATAAAATAAAATTCCTTTAATGTATTAATAAAAATATTATATATAATAATCATTTATACAATTATGACATTAATATGATGACAAATACTCATGTTAGTAGTGTATAATCGATTGTACCGTGCGAATGAGTTTATTATTTAGTACGATGAAGAGTTACTATTAGATACGATTTCTTTTCTGTACAAACAATTATATTATCATTTTGTATAAACTTTTTTTAGAAGAGTAGACATGCACCCCTATTTTGGATGCATTGGTTATACTTCTGTCTAAGGAGGATACAGAACTAAACGGATGATGATTATCAAACGATTTCAATTTCTGTTTTGGAACAATCGGTTCCTTTTTGAACTTCCAATTTCCATCATTTTATTTTATGTTAGTTTTTTTCTTTTTTTATTCTCAAAATTAATCTGTAAAAACTGCCGGTTCGAACTGCCAGTTCTTGTGTCATGTTGTGCTCTTAATTTAAACCATAGATAGCGAATTAAAAAAAATGCTGATTTTAGTTAACACATCAATTTCAATTTTTTCATAATGCGAATCATAATCGAACTGTAATATTATCAATTTAAATTACATCTTGGTTGGTTTTAGTTTTGACAGTTTCAATTCTTTTTATTTGGAGAATATTTGAGTAACTACTTAAGGAGAGACATTCAATATTTAATAGGGAGAACATTTAAAATACCCAAAATTCAAAGTTTTAAATCAATACCAACACTTTTTCTCTCTCATATGAATAGTAACTTTTCTGGACTTTAATACCCATGTGTCAGTAACCTTGTCGACTACCATTATGGTGGCCTACATGGCTGCTAGCCTGGCATCTTTGTCGGTTTAAACTAATTTTAACTTAATTTTGACATTTTCCTTTTCCTCAAAATAGACATAGTCCATTATGACCATATCAGGCCCAGCATGCTTCCGTACATTAATCAAACAACATTAATCTCGTAATTAATCCTACTTAAAACAGTAACAGTACCTTTTTCAACCGTCAATCCACCGGGTATCCAGGAGAGATTTTACAGCTACTCCTCATAGCCAACCACGCGCCCTGCAGTGTGATGGTTCAGTCTCGTTCCTTCAGCGGACCTCAGCACAACCCTGGTTCGTTTCCTATACCGGGTGTACAGGATGTTGCTACTGTTTCTCGTCGAAAAATATAGAGATTAAGGTTGCAGAATATAATGGAAGATTACATACTAAGGACCGTAGCTTAAGATTATTTATTTATAGAATGAAAAATATTATTACACACTCATACTACTTAAATAAGAGGAGAAGACTCCACTAGCTATCTATGGTAGCTGAAATGAAAACACTCATACAAGAAAAGAAAAGAAAATACAATGTTTATTGAATGATAGAAAAAAAAGGGAATGGTTAATGTCTTCTGCTTCCTCATACTCTCTATTTATAGAGGCTTTCAGATGTGAAATCTGGATTTTAAAGTCTCTTTACTTTTGCTAACGTCACTGCTTACTTCATTATGCTGGCATTACTGCTTACGTCGTCCCCATTGGATTCCAACTTTTGGATGGCTGGTCCCTTTCTTCTTCATTGGATTCCCTTTCTAGTCAATCCTTCTTTTGGCTTTTGCAGGAATCACATGGCTCCTTACCCCTTCGGAAAAGTCATTTAGCTCTTGCTTTTTTGAAGATTCATTTGTCTTCCTTGGTGCCTGAAGATTCTCCTGGCTCTTGGGTGTTCTGAAGAGGTTTTACCCTCTTCTTTCCACGTGTCTCTTTTGTTTGGTGTGGTTCAGCAATTCTGATCATCCCCATACCCAACCTTATTCCTTTTCCAAACTCGGGTTCTGTTTGGGTGGAACAGCTGGTGCATATTTTATTTGTCCATTGCCCAAAATAGGTCATGTTGTAATATCTCCGATGAGTTTGTTTACTCATTGGAATCCTATTGTTTACTCATTGGAATCCTATTTTTCCAACGAAAGTCTTGTTTTTCCTGGAAGGCCATCTCAGCAAACTATGTCTTCTTCCCTGTTAAAGTATTCAACAGAAAAGACTCATTCAAAGACTTGTGCTCGAACTTGAATGGGAAATTCACCTCAACCATTGCTTGAATGCAGGCGTACAAACCCCTCGCTCTGCGCGTAGAGATCTGTTCTTCAAAAAATGTAGAAACCTGGACGGGTTCCTTCCTAGAAGACTCCTTGATCCTATTTGATGTTGAGACATCGGGTCTTCTTAGCTTGATGAAATGGAAGGCCTCATGGTTGCCTTTCCCAACTGGCTCTGGAGCCGCACTGGTGAAGTAAAACTCCAATACATCGCCTCTGGATAGAGTTGCGTTATTTTCCCATGCCTTAAAAAGTGTCTTTCCTAGCCATTCTGGCAATTTTGAAAGCTTTGGAAAGCCTGGTGCAATAGTATATATTGAAGCTAGCGCCCCAAAATCATACCATTGCTTTACATTAGTTGAATTTGAGCCTTCTTGCATCCAAACTCGTGGATATTCCCCAGATATATCCACCCGGCATTTCTCCAGTCGGATTCCTTGTCTGGTGTTTAATTTCTCCGAGCTGGCCTGGTATTCCTACCAATAAGAGAAATCAGCTAAGTTAATACCAACCTTAGAAGTGTCTATCATTGGCCTAAGATTGATCTCTCCCTCTTTGACCCAGAGGTGCTGGGTTGATTCGTAGACTCTAGATGTGACTCCAGAGCCTCGATTTTTCCTTGGTCCGATTTCTCTTTTGGAGGTTCCAATCTAGAACTCGTGCTAAGGGTACTTGAATCTCTTGCTCCGAGTTTAGAGCCCCATTTTCAACTACTCTCCTTTTTTCGATTGCTAATATTATCAAAAGCCCGGAGGATTGGCTCTCGTAATTACTCGAATAGACTCGCATTGTTGCGAATGCAATCTCGTATGCGATTAGACACTTTGGTCTAATCACTTTCTTATATTCTTCCAGCACGCTTTGCATTGAGTGCCAGATTCTCAAATTCCCTTTAGAGCAACTCAAGGTTGTCCATCAGGTGTCTTGAAACAGTCAGGATGGAGTCTATTTCATCTCCCTCCATCTCTCGTCAGGAAATCTGTCAAAACATTATAAACAGATTTAATATTGTCAATATTAAAATCATAATATTGACATTCTGTTTGCCATCTTAATAGTCTAGCCTTTTCCGATTTAGATTCAATTTTATTTTTCAAAAAGGCTTTGATGCTTGTGTTATCAATTTTAAGGATAATTTTTTTTGCAAGAAGAAATAGAGGCCATTTTTTGAACGCCTTTCGAACCGCAAAGAACTCCTTTTCATTGATGTGCCACCTCTTAGCTTCATTCTCCGCAAAGAGTCCGCTACAGTATCTGCGCGTCACTTCTCCTTCAGGTGTGGACTTAGTTAGAACTGCTGCCTACCAATGGCCACTGGCATCTATGTAGAGTACCAGTTCATCCTCGTCATTTAGTATAGCTAACTTGGGGAGCTTCTTGCAAATCTCCTTTAGTTGTTTAACCATTGCTCGGTGTGATTCCTTCCATTTGAATTCAGCATCTTTCTTCAATAGAGGACTAAATACCTTCGGATATTGTGCTAGATTGTTGATGAACATTCCAGCAAAGTTGACAACTCCTAGAAAACTCTGGAGTTGCTTTTTGTCTTTAAGATCTTCATGAAATCCTTGAACCTTTTCTATAATGTGTGGTTTAGGATAATTCTGGATTCATCGATCTCGACTCCAAGAAATTCGATCTGCCTTGTTGCGATTACTACTTTCTTTTCAGAAAGCATCAATCCTTCCTTGTGACATACCTGTGAAAAGACTTTCAGGTGCGCAAAATGTTCCTTCATGTTTTTTGAGGCTATGAAGATATCATCCACATAGACAAACATGAATGAGAAATAATCCTTGAAAAGATTATCTATATTTATTTGGTATATCTGGGGAGCGTTTGCCAAACTCATAGGCATGACATTCCAGATATAATGATCTTGTGGCATGGAGAAGGCTGTGAACTTCTTGCTCCCTTCTTCCATCATAATCTAGTAGAACCCAGATTTGCAATCGAACTTTGAGAATACTTTGGCATTCTTGATACAGTTGACCAAGTTTTCCTGCTTAGTATGTAGTATCCATCGAACTCCAAGATGTTGTTGATCCCTTTGTAGTTGATCACAAGTCTCGGCTTTCCTCGCTTGACTTCTCCATGATTTCGAATCAGAAATCCTGGACTGCTGTATGGAGATACTCCTGGTGATATCAACTTAAGGTCCATATGTTCCATAAGTATTAGCTGCATATCTTCTAGATCCTCTTGGTTCATCAGGATAGGCTTGTATCTCACGAACTCATGTTCCTTTCCTTCTTTTACTTTGAGTAAAGCTTTGAGCTCGTTTTTATCCCACCAGGCTAGAGGATCCTCATTGAAGTTCCTCTGTATCTTCTTTTTGACGTCCTCCAATGATGTTTGTTCTTCGATTGTGACGTCTCTCTATAGGCTTTCTCCCAGACTTTCTTTGAGAAGGAGATTTTATTTTCCTTTAGGTTTTCCATCTTCTATCCTCATCTGGTCTCAGTTCTCATTTGAAGGACTGCTTCGCCGTATTTCCTTAGATCATTCATCTTTGGATGGCTAAGTTTTCCTTCATCATCACCATGCTTGCTGCGAAATTTGATTGACATTTTTCTTTGGAATGCATTACTCAGTCTTGGTGCGATGATCTTATGTTCACAAAGGGTTGTGAAAATAAGTCTTCGTGTTTTATTTTCTTGGGTAAAACTCTTGAATGTCTGTAGGAAATTATTTCCTAACAAAATATCTGCTCCGGTGTCGTGAAAATATATCGGTAGAGTTTTTACCTTGTACCATGGGGTACGATCCGCTCCTTCGATCATGATTTCCGCTTGCTTGATTCCTCTTTTAAGGATTAGCACCCTTTGCGAGAAATCCTTTCCTAGTACCGTTGGTAAATCTTCGCCTGAGCCTTTAGGAAAGAATCCTTCATTTGCTGTGCAGATACTATCTCCTGAATCAATATATGTCGTAAAATACTCTGCACGATGCTCCTTATATATCATCCCTACGGTGATATATATTGAAAATGGACTAGTGGTCATGGGTAGATCAGAGCCTATAATCCCGAGCTTCTGCTATTGAACCTTATATCTTTTCCCTTTGATCGTGAATTCCATTCCATCTTGTAATCATTCCCAAGGTTTGTGATCCTTGAGAAACTCCAATCCCAGCACCAGTTGTTCTGGGAATCTTCCTGCAACTCCTTCAATTATTAGCTCAAGACACCTAATTTGAGTTGTCCTTAGTATCTCCCATTTTTTGGTTGTTGGATATAATACAAGGCATCACAAGGAATACAGTTTTTCTTTTTAGTAATGTCGAATATCACATAGACTCCTCTCTATCCTTCTGGGCATTTTAGTTTACCTGTGGTTGTGAACTTCTCTAGTTCCTGGATTACCTCCACGATCGGCTTATTTCCCCATCTTTCACTAATCATCCTGTCTTCTTGGAAAGAAATCATTCTTTGCTCGAATATGAGGCTTTTTGCCTATTCCAGATTGGCTTATCCTTGATCCGTAAATCCATATCGTAGACTGGCGGTAGCTCCATATCTCTGGCCTAGATGCGTATGCAACTTTCTCGAACACTTCTGGTATCTCAATATACTCTTTCATTTGGAATAAATCCAAATGATGAGTGTTGAACAGGGCATATGAGATACTGCATGTGATAGAGTAAGGCCTATTCCCTTCCCTCATCAAGTCTTTATTTTTGAAATCTTGATTAAAGGTGAGTGCCCTATTGAAATCTCGGGCTGCTAGATTGTAAGCGATTCTTGGATAAATGTAGGATGCTACCTTTCCTGCGTACAGATTTCCCGAGAGTCCTCCTAGGCATGCTTCTCTCGTATTCTTGATCCTCTTATCAAAGACAGCAATATCAATTCCTTCTTTGAATGTTTCTTTGATGAGAATTCGAATGGCTCCGATATGGATCCAAGACATAGTCTTAGATACCTTTTCCGGGAGTTTACTGAGTTCCCTCTTGATCTCCTCATAGGTAACCAGTTGCATTTCCATTATATTTCCCGTAAGCTCTATAGGGATTGCAATTTCCCCTTCGGTTACCTTATATATGATGTTGCGCTTTCTTTTTTTGAAGCTGAGAATTTTCTCCAACCTCCCTACTGTGAATCCATCGTATAGGTTGAGCCTTAGATCCTCCTTCTTGATTCTATAAGGGCTTTATGAGAAATCGATGTCTGAGAAAAGAATCCAGACATATCTTCTTGCATCTCTTGCCTGAAGTTTTCTTCTTCACTCCGACTCATCTTCGGAGGATTCGTTCTGGCTGAAGAATTCTTCTTCATAGATGCTCTCGTATGAGGGTATATCTTCGAATTGATATACATGTACCAGGTCTTGGAAGTAAACAACTTCCTCCATTATTGGAGTTATTTCGAACTGTCGTATTCCCTTCTTCTGATTCTCCGGGCAATCGGTAAGATATGCTCTCTAGCTCCGCATGTATAGCAGTTACAATCCTTAAATCTTTCATTAGCTCGTGTAGCTGCTCTTCAAAACATCTTTCTCGTGGAAGTTCTTCATGTACTCCTCTAGTTTGATCCTGAGGATGAAGCTTGACTTCTTGAACTCTATCTAGATGGTCCGGACCTTTGCCCCGATTTATAGCTTCGGGCCTTTTGCTTAGACCAAAAGGATCTTGGTCTTCTGGACCTCCATCCTACGCTTCTCTGTGTGTAAGGATGATTTTTCTTCATCATTTTCTGCTTCCTTGGACTTTTCCAATGATATTTGGAAGATCATTGTTTTCGCAACATAAGGGTACTGCCTTGTTGATTCCCCTTAGTCTCTTGTAGTTCTTATGTAATGATGCTTGATGGCACCACTCTACAATCTTGGCTTTGAGGAAAGACATCCTCCTTGCTATTGAATCCAGCTCGCATGGTTCATACTCTTTGATCAACATTTCTCTCCATGGGCTTGGAATCTTCGCAAAGAATAGGTGGAATACCTCCTCCTCCTTGATCTTTGATTTCCATTTATACTCTGTGAAGAGCTTGACGTACTCATCCATATGACAGATGTCAAGTAGTTCCAAACTGTATAAGGCATTCCTATATTTCTTCTTTTTTTCTTCTTCCATTCCTTTGAAGTATCCTACTCTGATGAATTGGATCTTGAAGATCTTGGTCATGCGATCAACAATATTGTCTAGGTCTTCGCCTTCCATGGCCTCTTTCTTGACTTCGTCTGAGAGTACCTCCCAGACGCACTTTACTGATCTTTCCAGGCTCATAGTTAGGAATCTTATGAACCCTTCTTTGTCCATCTCCAATGTGCCACCTGCAATCTTCATGGCATTTGTCCATTCATCGATCAAGACCTCTCTATTCTTGAAGTCTAGAGTGTCGAGATTTAAGATCAACCCCTATGGATTTATCGGTTCAAGGTGAGACCGACCATATGGGATGTTGTGTATATTAGATCCTCAAACTTGGTTGCTCCTGTTGACAATCCCATCGCCTTCATTTTGAAATTTTCTTGGTTTTGGGATGTCTCTTCTTGTGTTGCTTCATGAACTCCATGTGATCTAGAAATTCCCTCATTTTGCCTCAGATCATGTCGGGTCTGAGGAGCTTGAGATTATTGTTGATAGTTCGAAGTCTCTCCAACATTCATTTTCAGATCTACGATAGTTTGTCCTTGGAATGACTCATATAGATCTTGAAGATCTTCAAGATTAGCTCTTTCCATCAAGGGATGTGGATTCTCCTTGAAGGATAGCGATCATTTTCTCACTCTCCGTCTTTGGCCTTATGACCTCTGTTATCTTTCCCTTTTGGTGTGAAAGGGGTTCTATTCCGAAGGTTGGTGGCAACTTTCCTCCTGGCTTTCTCCCCGTCACCTTGGTTTCTAGGGACATCATCTGATCTTTCACTTTCTTGATGAGATCAAGTTGTTTATTTTGCAACGTCTCTATTTTATCCATTTGAAAGCTGATCTCAGCAACCGTTTTGGACATGTTTTGGTAATATTCTCCAAAGAATTTCACCGTCTTCTGTAATTCTCTAAGATCTTGATTCATATTAGAGTTATCTGCCTCAATTTCCTTCCACTCCGTCATTCAGTCCAATGTGAAAAGTGGTAAGGCTTGCAGATCTCTCTTGGACCCTGGTTTGGTCGTCTCCTCCATTGTTCTTGTTTGGGGACACGTCCATGGATCTCGGTGAAACTTTGAAGTTCCATTATATTCCTTGCTACTTCTTTGGAATATCTTATCTCCATCTGGCGGCCTTCCTCCAGATGTTCTTCCTTGGTGTGGTTAACACGGGCGTCCGCCAGTTTCCACCTTCGATCGAGATTATCCCAATATCGATCAGCGTCCTGGTATTCTTTTTCTGCATATTGTCTATACAACACATTATAGTATTGTTGTATAGAGCTACTTGCTTCGTCATATGCAAAGGGCCAGAAGTCCCTGTTGCTTCAGCTTTGAACAGAGCTAATAGTCCTGTTACTCTCCGATGTCGAACTTTCGTTTGGATCCATATCTCTTAAAACTCTCCTCTCGTTAAGTGATATAAGCTTATAATAATTTTTTTCATTCATAAATAAATAAACCTGGCTCTGATACCATTTTGAAGCGTGAGGAATATGAGGAAAATTAAGTTGAAATAAGGTTGTATACCAACATGATCACCTATATGATTACCGATATAATCACCTATATTGCTACCGACAAGTACTGATAAGCGAAAATTTTGACCAGTTGACTCGTTTGACCGGTTAACCAGTCTGACTTTTCAAAAAAAAAAATTAGGGCAAAATTATCTGAAAAGTGGCACATGGATAGAATTAATAACTTTTTTCAATGATTGGTAAAATTAAAATTTTACATTGAATCTTGGGTATTTTTAGATATTGGCACTATTTAATACTCACGGCACGATACAATGTAAAATTATTTTTATCTTAGCAATACCACTCTAATATGACAAGTAACAATTTCAAAATTAAATTTTATAAATTTTCTTGTAGCAAATTAGTGTTATTCTACTAACGTGTCATCTTCCAAATTCTTTTAAGAAAACAACTGATATTTTTTTAAAAAAAATGATTAATTTAATTATTTTAAAATATTATATCTTTCCATATCTCAAATTAAGAAATAATTTTTTAATGTATTTAATATTATTTATTTGATTTTATAATATTTTAAAATAAATACATTATTTATAAAATATTTATTTTGATAATATTATTAATTCATTTTATTATTATATTTTTATTTCAAAAATAATATTATTAGCATTATTTCTTATATATATGTTGTTAATATAAAATACATTTATAATCATCTTTCCTTTTATTAATTAAAATATTATTACATGATTTAAAAAATAATAATTTAATTAAAATATGAGTGAGGCTTGCGTGCACCCAGGCGCACGGGAACATATTCCATGCGCCTTTAGAAATTTAGTATTATGGGTAAGGGTACATTGCTTTGGTCTAAAAGGTATATACTTTAATTGATAAAAGGTACACCATTTTGTTCCAAAGGGTATACACTTTTCATTAATATTTTTTTTCTTTAGAAAATAAAGGGTACACATTTTTATACTAAAGGGTATACAATTTAACACAAAATTCTAAAGGCGCACGGAGTGTTGTTCATGCGCCCAGATACACACAATAATTTTTTTTAGAAAATAAAGGGTACACATCTGTATACTAAAGGGTATACAATTTAACACAAAATTCTAAAGGCGCACGGAATGTGGTCCGTGCGCCCGGGTGCACAGGAGTTTTTACCTTAAAACATTCTTATTTTTTTAACGTTTTAATTAAAAATTTTATTTTAATTAATAAATTTGTTAAAATTTTAATTTGGTAACATTTTTTAAATTTTACATTTTATTGAATTATTAAACGACAGTATTTTAATAATTAATTGATATTTTTCTTTCTAATAGGTTAATAAGATTTAATTATTAAAATTAATTAAAAACACTGCAATTTGTATTAAATTATTTATTTAATATTTAATATTTATTATATAGTTAATATGGATGTTAAATTAAAGATTTTAAAAAGATGAATAATTTGATGTATTATTCGTTAATATTAAATTTATAATAAGAGAATTACAATTATTTAAATTTTTTTGATAAATATATGAATATGATTAAATAAAAAGTAAAATACATGATTGGAAGAAGAGGAGAGATTTTTTTTTTAAAAAAATATTGATTTAATTTAATTATTTTAAAATATTACACCTTTCCATATCTCAAATTAAGAAATAATTTTTTAATGTATTTAATATTATTTATTTGATTTTATATTATTTTAAAATAAATATATTATTTATAAAATATTTATTTTGATAATATTATTAATTCATTCTATTATTATATTTTTATTTCATAAATAATATTATTAGCATTATTTCTTATATATGTTGTTAATATAAAATACATTTATAATCATCTTTGCTTTTATTAATTAAAATATTATTACATGATTTAAAAAATAATAATTTAATTAAAACATTCTTATTTTTTAACGTTTTAATTAAAAAATTTATTTTAATTAATAAATTAGTTAAAATTTTAATCTGGTAACATTTTTTAAAATTTACATATTATTGAATTATTAAACGACAGTATTTTAATAATTAATTGATATTTTTCTTTCTTTAATAAGATTTAATTATTAAAATTAATTAAAAACACTGCAATTTGAATTAAATTATTTATTTAATATTTAATATTTATTATATAGTTAATATGGATGTTAAATTAAAGATTTTAAAAAGATGAATAATTTGATGTATTATTCTTTAATATTAAATTTATGGGTCACTTACTATTAGATACATAAAATTATGTATAATTGCTATAAACTACATCAATCAAAGCACTAATACTCATAACTACACAATTATGATTATGATACCATAAATATCCCTATGTGTTTGCACAATTTGTTTTGCACAATTTATTTTGCACATTTCATTTGCACATTTTAAGTTTCGGCAGAGGTCCTACAGCCGGCGGCGGAGATCAGCGGCGGTCCGGCGATTTTTTTTGCACAATTTGTTTTTGCACATTTTAAGTTTCGGAGGAGGTTCGGTGGCGGTCCGGCGAATTTATTTTGCACAATTTGTTTTTGCACATTTTAAGTTTCGGCGGAGATCCGGGAACCGGTCGCCGAACAATTTTAATTTACACATTTTGTTTTGCACTTTTTTTTTTTTGCACATTTTGCTTTGTAATTTTTTTTCACATTTTCTTTTTTTTGGCAATTTTTTTTTTTTTGCACATTTTCATTTTTATATTTTTTTCACATTTTCTTTTACACATATTTTTTACTCGTATTTTTCTTTTAAACAGAAATCTCAAAATAAATATTGTAAAACAGTCGGTACAAAATCACAATTAGGGAAAAAAAAGCACACGTTCAAGCCAATAAGAAATATGGAGAATGTATAGTGCATTATTTAAAAGACAAATTCAGCGCTACCAAAAACATTCAAAGTCTTATGTATTTTTTTTAAATAAATAATTCTTTAAAATTAGAATTAATTTTATAGAAAGAATATTTCTAGATACCTTTCAGCCTACGTTGTTGATTAGTTAAGACATGGACATTTGGATGGAAACTTCAATAAGATTACATACAACTAAATGAAGTTGTAGACACAAAAATAACTTTTATCACCATCTCAAAGCTCTAATAACCAGACTGACCAAGTCGACCAATATGTTTCAAGGCAATATTAGTATACACCGTCGGTGCCACCGTAGCAGTAGCCCTAATCTTGTTAAGTTCCAAATTATTGTTTATAGGGAGAGAAGACACCCTCGTGAAATCTCTGCAATTTGTCGAATAACAAATCATCTCCTTGAGAGTAATCATACAGAGAAATCGGCCTGGCCAATAGCAGGAAACGCGAGTGTCGCGTTCGGATCTAAGATATCATTGGCCGATAGCAAATCGTGAGTACCGCGTTTGAATTTGAAAGCCGTGCTGTTAGTGAAAGCGAAAGGCTCCTAATCCTGCGGCGACGGAGACTGCCCTAGGCAGTGGAGAAACAGTGGAACGACCTCCTCGTGAATGACGGCTGGTGTGCTCGACGGTGGCGGGCTGTCGCTAGATCTGCAACCAGTTAATCCTGCCGGTGGAAGAGAAAGCCCACATACAATGGAAATCCGTTGAAGATTCAGCAATAAGCGGCACCTGTGAAGGGTATTTTAGGAAGACTAACATGAATTTGTGTATTTGGGAGTTATTTTTATTTTTCAATGTATTGGGATGTAATTGCCCTCAAAGTGTGTATCTTCCAGTAATAAACCCTAAATTAATAATAAGTGAATTATAATTATTTAAATTTTTTTGATGAAAAGTAAATATATGAATATGATTAAATAAAAAGTAAAATACATTATTGGAAGAAGATGAGAAAGAAACTGGATATTTATTGCTTTTTCAAATGTAATGTTTCTCAAATGGTGTACTCATCGCCATGTGGATTGGTGGATGAGGTAAATCGTAAGTGACTTATATAAAAGGCTCACTATTTAATTCGCAAGTGGTCGCAAGTGACTTATATAAAAGGCTCACTATTTAACTCGCAAGTGACTTATATAAAGAGCTCACTATTTAACTTGTGCTTGCAAGGGTAAATCAATGCCAAAAGCAGGGTTCGAACCCCCAACATGCAACGACCAAGCTCAGTTGGAAAACATTTCCACCATCCCCTCTACCACTTGAGCTATGTCCTGGGGGCAAATGTAACATTTCTCTTTCATATAATCTGTTGTTTAAGTACCCCTTAACACCTCTTATGATCTAATGGTTGAGTTGATTTAATTTAAGGGCTCAGAATGTCCCGGGTTATACGTGAGCCGGGTCACCTAAGTATCCCTAAAAAATTTCATTGGATTAAGAAGCGTGTTTTAGTTGTTGGACGACTCTTTCTACACTATCAGATACTCCCTATCTTCCAGAGTTGAACCACTGTCGCAGTAGAAGAGTCATCACTCATCATCAATGGCGTTGGTGCCAAAACCCCTCTTCCTCTCACTATTCCAAAACCCTAACCAATTACTCATTTTGCCCAAATTAGCTTTCCACAGATCATCACCACCCACTCTCATCTTTTGTAAATCTACGGAAACCGATTCCACAGTGACCGTACCCGAACTCGGCGGCGCCGGGCCCTCGGCCCCAACCAGAGGCGACATATTTCTACAACGCCAGCAATCTGCCGCATTCCTTGCAGAATTACGTGAACAGAAGAAGAAAAAGAAGCAGAAGGATAAAGACAAAGCAGTGAAAGCTTCTTACTCTACTGTTGTCAGCTGTTATGGCTGTGGCGCTCCATTGCAGACAACTGAGACCGATGCTCCGGGTTACGTGGAACTTGAGACATACAATCTGGTAAGTAATATATCTGCCGGTTCATTGCTGATTTGATTGCTGAAGTGTATGTATGTTTGGGTGGCGCAGAAGAAGAAACATCGACAGCTAAAAACGGTGTTATGTGGGAGGTGTAAGCTTTTGTCTCATGGACATATGATTACTGCTGTTGGTGGAAATGGAGGCTATTCTGGGGGAAAGCAATTCGTTACGGCAGAGGAGCTACGTGAAAAGCTCTCTCATTTGCGTCTAGAGAAAGCTCTTATTGTGAAATTGGTAAGCATACTGAATATGCATTGTACGTTACGATTATGAAGTGTGGAACAATCCTGAAAGTTCATGCTTTTTGACTAGATGCTGTTTGTTGTGATCTCTTGTGCATATATGTGTTGTGTTGTTTAGGGCTATACCACTTACTGTTTTTAGTTTGGTAATTGTATATAGGTTGATATAGTGGACTTCAATGGCAGCTTTTTGGCTCGTGTGCGTGATCTTGCTGGTTCAAATCCAATAATATTGGTCATAACAAAGGTAACACCAGTTGGCAATATAAGCAGCCTCGGATGATTCCCGTTCATGCTATTCTCTGCTTCTATTGATTTGTTTTGAATATATAATTGAATGGCATTGCTTTGTGTCTGATTATTTTAGGTTGATCTTCTTCCTAGAGGAACTGATTTTAATTGTGTTGGTGATTGGGTTGTGGAGGCAACAATGAAAAAGAAATTAAAGTGAGAATTTAATATTTTCCTCTTCGTCTTTACATTGAGTAGAAGTTTCTATGTAGATATACACGCATGCTGTAAACTTATGTAAAAAAATTCTTTATCTTGTTTTCCCTTTGAATTTAAATTTCTAACATTCCAGCATAATGTCTGTCTGTGAATAATGACTCCAATAAAAGCTTAATGAGCCGCTCTTTTGTGAAAACCGACCCAACCTTTGAATAATGCAATTTTCTTTAAGGGCATATACGCATGCACACTTTCTGAAATACTATATAACTTAATTTTGAAGTAGACTTGGTTTAGATAAATTTTTATGAATGTCAGTGGTGCTTTTTCCTTTTCATGTTTACGTTTCTTTTTCTTTTAGATCAGAATCTCTCATATGAGATATTAATTAAATGCTCGTTTGCAGCGTAATTAGCGTACATTTAACAAGTTCGAAGTCTCTGGTGGGTATTGCTGGAGTTATCTCAGAAATTCAGAAAGAGAAGAAGGTGTGTTCTCTCAAATTTTACGTCCACTGAGATCTCATTTATGGCTTTACCTAGCTCAAAACATTATGCTTCAAAATGCTGAGAAGAAATAGAGACAGCTAACAAACATGCACTTTTGTTTAATACATGTTGATGGAATGTTCGACCTCCGGTCTGCCAAAATGTTGGATTCTGGTACTCTTGATGTGTCCTGCTGAAAAATGAAAAACTTCTGCGTTTTTAATTATAAATCTCTCTTCTTTGTACTGAAGTAATGGCAATTTTTTCCAATTGTACCACGAATAATTTGATTAGTTTTTGTAATTTAATTTTTTTTCTTCTCCGTCTCTGACATCTTGCGAACGTTGGTGGCGTCTACATATAGTTACCCAGCAAATTAGATTTTGTTTAGTAGTAAACACTTATACCTGGAAGTAGCTCGTTGGGTACAGATTATGCATCTTTCAGATTTGCTTAATTAAGTTTTAGGGTTAGCGTCTTTATGGCTAAGTGTGTCCAATATAAGAGCTGATGTATTGTAGCTTATGGGGCAAAAAATTCTGGATTTTTTTTCTGTGTATCAGGTTATGAATTCATATTGATCTATATGCCACACAACTTACATTTTTTGATAGAATTGTTACCTTTTCTACTTGGGGCTTTCCAGTTTACTTCATTATATGTCCAGGATAAGTCCTTTTATTTTTTATTGGCTCATGTCTTGATTGTTTTTATTTATTTGTTCGACTGTATATTTCTTTCTAAATAATCATATTCCATTTTATGCTATCTAAAACAAATGTTCGATTAACTCTGGGTTTCCCAATGTAGGGAAGGGATGTCTATATCTTGGTAAGTCCTGTTATATTTTTCTGCTGCTTTGTGGTCCTTCTGAACCCATGCTCTTCTTGCATTTGCAAAAGCTTATTTAGTGCTTGATTGATCTAACAGGGCTCAGCTAATGTGGGAAAGTCTGCTTTTATTAATGCTCTGCTGAGTAAGCTTATGCCATTAAGATTTTAGTTCATGTTTTATTTTACTGAGTTTATGTTGGGTTATATGGCAACTGCAACTGATTCTCCCCTTCATGTTACATTTATTATTGAACTTCTTGAGTATCTCCTCAATTTGTTATGATGAGATTGCTTGTAGCATTAATAAAATGAGAATCCCAATATTTCTCAATTTCCAAAGCAGAGACATCCTTGTAGGTTGATTTAATCAAATGAGTATCTCCCCTTCATGTTTGTTTTGGGTTTAAGTTGATTTAATAAACCAGTGAATAGTATTATTCTAAGTGATAAAAGAGAGAGAGAGAGAGAGAGAGGGAGAGAGAGAGAGAGAGAGAGAGAGAAAGGAAGAAAAAATATTAATTGAAGAGAGATAATGTATGGTAGGGGGTGGGTAAGTGTTAATAAGGTTAGTAGGTGTATATAGTGGAGATTTAAGGAGATTTAATAAATCTAAACCTGGGGGATTAAACCCAAATCAAACATTGTGTAATGTGGCGGGTACTTTTTTAATAATTGCATGACCAATATGGACTTGCGTTTTTTTACTTTTGCAGTTCATATGCCAATTCAATGCCTAGCATGATTAAATATCTTGAGTCCCCCTCCCTCCAACTCACTCTCTCATAAAATTGATTTTAATTCCTTATAAATTATTTGCCTCGAATTTTGTATCATTTGAGTTCAAATTTAAATGGCTCTCATCCTCCAAACTGTTTGACTTTATTCGCAAAATTCTACTAGTTAGTCTTATCTTCATGTCATTCATAGTGTTAATCTTGATGTCTCTGTATGTCACCAGAACTCATGTCCTATAAGGATCCAGTTGCTGCTATGGCGAGAAAATACAAACCAATTCAATCTGCTGTTCCAGGAACTACTTTGGGTCCGATCGAGATTGAAGCATTTCTTGGTGGAGGAGTAAGTAATGAACCAAAATCGACAATGAGTGCTTATCTTGACTGCAACATGTTAAGAGAATATATTAGAGAAAAATATTATTCGTTTTCTGCAATATTTTATATGGTGCTAACTTCTAACCCTTTATTGCCTTTTTATAAAGTTTCTTACAAGCCCATAAAACTAGCAGACTGATAGAACTGCCAAGCAGCTATCTTTATTGAGCAAAACTGGTAATATTCGGTAATTATCAAATCAAAACACAAGATACTCCTTGGCTTCTATTACATTTTTAAAGGCCGAAATAGTGCCAATGCATATGTAGTTTCTTAATAATGTACTAGTATGATGCAATTAGTCTATTTTGACAGCACAAGTTGCAGGATTTTACACTGATAGATCAACGTTAGTTATCTGCATGTTTATGTCAATATTTCTCTAAACTAAAGGGATACAGTCTTATTGTAGAAATTACATGACACACCTGGAGTTCATCTTCACCATAGGTTGGCTGCTGTGGTCCATTCAGAGGATCTACCTGCTCTTGCACCCCGAAGTCGACTTCGGGGTCAATCATTCCCAGTATGTTTTATATCAATTGTCTCTCTAAAATGTTTAAGTTTCATGTGAACTTAGTTTTTCTTCTTCTTATGGTGTAAAACAGAATATGTCTATGATGGTAGATAACCCGTTTATGAGCCAAATCACATCAAATGGCTTGATTGGTTTCACTATATTTTGGGGAGGTCTTGTTCGAATTGACATTGTGAAGGTAACAAAAGAATTGTTAATATCAAGCTTATGCAAATAAGTCCATGTTATTAGTGGTTTATCCTCTTGCGTTGACTTTTAATATCCTAGGTTCTCCCTGAAACCCGTTTGACGTTCTATGGACCCAAGGCACTGCAACTTCATGTTGTACCTACTGAGAAGGCTGTCGAGTTTTATCAGGTTAGATTGCAACCAAATTATATTGTGATATTTTCTACATTCTTCATTTCTTATTTTCTTCAACATCACTGGCACTGTTTATTGTCTTGTTGAATTGAGATATTTTAAAAGGAGCTTAAATAACAATTCATGGTTTTGTTTCAACCGAACTGAAGCTTTATCGTTTGCAGAAAGGAGTTGGTGTCCTCTTAACTCCTCCAACTGGAAAAGAGAAGGCAATCAGCTGGATGGGACTTGAAGCAAAGCACGATTTACAATTAAAATATAATGACGCCAAGAGGTAGGTTGAAACGTGCTAAAGGATTAACTACGTTGTTCAGAGGTTGGTCTGACTGGTTTACTCCAAATATTCTTTTCGGAACCAACAAATCAAGTTTTCTAAATACTTCAAATTGTAGTCAGACCAAGTAGAATTAAGAATATATGAACTTAAATTATAGAAATTCGTTTTGGATTGGTAGGTTTGACTAAAAAATGAAAAAAAAAATTAAATTTAGACAACCATAAAAAATTAACTAACAGTAACTAAGAACATACTATTAATCTTGTCAATTTGCAGTATAATGGTAAAGTAGTACAGGTATCTCGAATTAAGCTTGTACCGAATAAAATAACTACATAAAAAATCATCCAGAATATTCAAATTTCAATGTATATCTTAAAGTTGCAAGCAGTGTGGTACAATTTACAGATTGTTAGTGCTGATTAATCCAAAACCTAAACCTTGTTTACGAAAATCTAACTCTATAACATCCTTAAATTGGTCTAAATGGTGGTGAATTGTTTGGTTTCAATTAGATTGATTCAATTTTTTGTTAGTTTTTGTACGTCCTAGATGTAACCATGATGTCGACTTACTGTTTGTTCAGCATTTTCTTTTTCCTAATTCAGTTGTGTTTCCAATCATCTCAGGCCTGCTTGTGATGTGGCTATATCAGGTCTGGGCTGGATAGCCGTTGAACCATTTAGCCAATTTTGTAAATCATCCGAGTCAAGTGAAGTAGAAGCCGGTGGTGAGATAGGTTTAGTTGTCCATGTTCCCAAGCCTGTGGAGATTTTTATCCGACCTCCTTTACCAATTGGTAGTGGCGGAAGCGAATGGTATGAGTACAGGGAATTGACAGAAATGGAAGTGGAAGTAAGACCAAAGTGGTACTTTTGAGTAGGTTGAGATGTGCCAATAAAGTAAGGCGAGCAAGACAGTCGAAGGGCACCGAGAGTGCACCGTTTATGGTGAGACGAGCGTTGTGAGGCAAGGGACGCGGTTATAAGTTTCGTGTGTAGAAGTACAGGGGATTTTTCCGGCATATGAATCAAATATGTTTAGGTGGAACACCTCTAATCTCTATTAATTTTATACGAAGAGCAATCGGTTAATTTTACTCAATTAAGAATGTCAGCTAAGTACAAGTTGATTGATGATTGAATCGGTACAAAATTCATACTACATAACTCGGTAACTACTAATAGAATTGCACGGTGTATTATGATATTTTTGGTGTGACAATATTTCTTTATAAAATCCAACTCCTTATTTTATATATATATATATATATATATATATATATATATATATATATATATTACTCATCCAGTAAAATAATACAAAAGATGTCACATTAAAGTATCGCGGGAGATTCAGGCCATAATGGAATTACAAATTGAATTTTCTTGCCTACCTTGTCTAATGATGTAGATCTTGGTTGCTGGTTGATTATATGTGTGTGATTTATATTGATCCCCAATGCAATATAATATCTTGGATCAATAGTCAAGTAGAATTTAACACATAAAATAAAACATGATGAATAATATTAATAAAAGGTTTAATTATGAAAAATTCACTTATATTCATTTGCAATTCAATCTCAACCTCTAAAATTAAATAAAAACAAAAAACCATTTATATAGTCTTTGGTGAAATGGTCCTATTGGACAAATGTTGATTTGGTGTTAACTACCGCTAGCCTTTGTCAAATCATCTTTTGAATTAATAGTACAAAAAGCCACAATCCAGTTTAAATTGCATTATAATCTTTGAGATTTTGATAAAATGGAACATTAAATTATATTTTTGGTAATTTTAAAAAAATATTATAATAAAGTTCTAATATAATATGAGTTGGCTCAAACTATAAAACATTCAAGAGTATAACATTTTGTTCTAAAATATACTTATACACTTTAATTCATAATGATATTATTTTTTAATTAAAAAGTCAGTTAAAATATGAATGATATTAATATTTAAATAAAAATTTATTTCCATATATAAGTTGTTATATTAAAAGATACAATATTTAATGATAAAGTATACAACTTTCTGAGGTCGTTCATATCTGGACACACAGTGCGCTAGATACACAATTTTTATTCATATAATATTGATTTAAGGGTTAATTGCAAACAAAAAAAATACAAACACGAACTTTACTCCTATTGCATATTAATCAACCTTTGAGAAATTAAAAAAAATCACCTTTAAATATTGTTACAAAACATACCTAATTTGTGCCTAAGTGAGTTTTTTTGTTTGAAAAATTGGGTGAATATTGCAACAATACTTAAAGTGATTTCTTTTCAATTTTTAAAAAATGGGGATTGATTTGTCATACGAGTAAAATTCATTTTTCTTTTCAATTAATTTAAAAAGTATTTCAACAAAGTAATACTATATTTGAAAAAAATGTCATGAAATTTTATTAAATGAATAAAATTAATTATTTCTAACATTTAAGTATTAAAAATTTATTAAATCTCTAAATATTTAAATTCATTTAATTTTTACAAGAAATTAAAAAAATAAAAAATTTACTCAAGTACTACATTTTTTTACAAAGTTTTGTGGTATTTGTTTATTGAAAAAGTGTTTTGTGAGACGATGTTTACGTGAGACATGTTAAAATATATTTCCTTCGTCTACGTATTCTTATATGCGGAGATTAAGAAAAATTATTACTTTTTATGTATAAAAATGTGTGTTCAGCACGAAAAGTCGCACTTCTTATATGCTGTTTCCATATGATTATTACATGATTTAGTATTATTTATGTTATTTATATATTTTTTATGAGTTCAGATTTTGCGGAACGTAGGTTTATTTGGAATGAAAATGATAGTGTAAAATGTAAGAGGAATTCAAAATGGGAAGAGAAGAGTTAGTTGACGTATACTCGCGATTTAGAGCTTCTCCAACAAAGCCGAATATCAGCCTGCAACCGCAATTTCCATCCAATTTTCCTCTCCAGCAGAGCCGCATATTCCCCTGCAAAATAGAGAAAATCACTGTAGCGCTGGAAAAATCCAGACGCTACAGTGTTTTCCTGCATCTTTTTTTTTTTTTTACTTATTTTCAATTATTACATTTAAATAACATTATATATTCTAATGGTTAATGACATTTTTCAAGTATTAGTTAATATCCACTTTTATTTTTCTTTAATTTTTTTCTTATTTATAATAATTAATTTAAATAAATGAAAAAATATTATGATTGTTATTTTCAATAGTATATATATATATATATATATATATATATATATATATATATATATATATATATATATATATATATATATATATATATATATATATATATATATATATATATATAATGTATTTAAGTGAAAAAAATTCTACATTTTAAAATAAGTTTAAAAAAATATTTACTTAAATAATAAAATATATGAAAATTAAAATTACATTACATATTAAAATGCTAAACACAAACTTACATTACATTAATATATTATAAAACATACCCTTAATTGAACTTAATTGATAAAACAATATTACTAGCACAAGAAAAAATAAAGTACATAAATATAATAAATAAACACACAAATACTAATAATCAGAGAGACCATCCCCGGACGCTCTTCCATATCTCGAATAAATATAACAACGAAAAATGAATTAAATGTAATAATGAAAAATGAATTAAATATAAAAAACTAATAAAAATAGTATTAATAAAATGGATGTGCTGCAAAATGGAGTCAACTGCTAGGTTGTCTGCATTTTTCGGGTGGATGTGCTGCAAAATGGGGCTAACTGGAGATGACCTTAACGGAGGAAGAGCCGATCTTTTGGACCCAACCGGCAACCTTCATTTAAATTTTGAATCGTGGGCGTAAAACATATTTCCCGCCTCTCTCTCTCACATAGTATTGAAACTTTTCACTTTTCCAGAAACACATTCCGTTGCCGTGAATCAAAACCTCTTCTCTACTGATTTCTAATTCCAGAAAATGCATATTAAGGAAATCTGTTTGGAAGGCTTCAAATCCTATGCAACAAGAACTGTTGTCCCTGGTTTCGATCCCTACTTCAACGCCATTACCGGTTTAAATGGTTCAGGCAAATCCAACATCCTCGATTCTATATGTTTCGTGTTGGGTATCACCAATTTGCAGCAGGTTAGGGCTTCCAATTTGCAGGAGCTGGTCTACAAGCAAGGCCAAGCTGGGATTACTAAGGCGACTGTATCTGTTGTTTTCGATAACTCCGATCGCTCTCGAAGCCCTCTTGGCTATGAAGATTCTCCTGAAATCACCGTAACTCGCCAGGTGCTAATTTTCGAAATGAAATGGCAATTTCAATGTTTAATTTAGTTAGTAATTTTATTTCGATTATGTCTCTAGGAGCTTTTTGAAACCTTTTGAATGGTGTGCATAATTTTTTGAAAATTTATTTCTGAAGATTTTGGCATTTTAGTTATGGTGATTTTCTGGGTGTAATTAAATATTACTTCTGAAATATTTATAGCTTGTTGGTTGGTTAGTAACGAATTTCTTCTATTTCCCACAAACATGAACAAGTAAAGGGTTACCATATGGTTTTCTGGGTGCTAAGAGACGTGGTTGAGCACGATGTAAAATTACTAAATTTGTGTGGAAAAGAAAGTTGATTTGGTTAATTTAATGGCCCTCTAGTTTCGGACTGCCAAAGTAAAAAAAAAAAGCCATCCTTTGGCAGGCTGGCACAATTATGGACTGCTCTTTGAAAATGATTTTCTAGGCTTATCACATAAAATAGATCTTATTTTGTTGCAACTTATGGCTACATGCTGTTAAAACCAAATTGCACGCTGCAGATTGTTGTTGGTGGAAGAAACAAGTATTTGATCAATGGACATCTTGCTCAGCCTAGTCGAGTTCAGAATCTTTTCCATTCAGTTCAGCTGAACGTGAATAATCCTCATTTTCTAATTATGCAAGGGCGAATTACAAAAGTCTTAAATATGAAACCACCTGAAATCTTGTCTATGCTCGAAGAAGCTGCGGGGACAAGGATGTATGAAACAAAGAAAGAAGCTGCTCTTAAAACACTTGAGAAGAAGCAGAGCAAGGTTGATGAGATCGACAAGCTTCTTGACCAGGAAATTCTCCCAGCTCTAGAGAAGTTGCGAAAAGAGAGGATGCAGTACATGCAATGGACTAATGGAAATGCAGAGTTGGATAGGCTTAAGAGATTTTGTATTGCTTATGAATATGTTCAAGCAGAAAGGATTAGAGATAACACGGTGCAATCTGTGCAAGAAATAAAAGATAAAATCCTGCAGATTGATGTTAATGTTGAAAAGATGCGTGAGGAAACGCAGGACATGGAGAAGCAAATATCACAACTGACTTCTAAAAAAAAGGAAAGTCTGGGTAGAGAGCTGAAATTGTTATCAGATAAAGTTGATGCACTTTCACGGGATCTGGTGAAGGAATCTTCTGTGCTCCAAAATCAAGAAGACAACCTTAAAACTGAAAAAGAGAATGCAACCAAGGTATAAAGACTTACTTGCAAAAACTATGTTCCTTGTATATACTCGCAATTTATTAAAATTTTACTTTACTAGATAGCAGACATGATGAACTGAACCTGGTTTGATCTTTTATGTATGTAGATTGAGAAGAGTCTTGAAGAATCAAAGCTAGCAGCAGAAGAGATGGCCACTGCTGTAAAAAATGCTGAGGATGGGGCTGCACATCTAAAGAAAAGTTTTCAGGAGCTTTCAAAAAGTTTAGATGAGCATGAGAAGGATTACCAAGTAACCCTTGAAAAAATGTTTTGGATTAGTATCTAATCCAAACCAGCTTTGCATTTCCATTTGAGGTATTTATTTCTCTATTATATTGAAGTGCATTATTGCAGGGTGTAGTGGCGGGCAAAAGCAGTGGAAATGAAGAGAAGTGTCTTGAAGATCAACTTGGAGATGCGAAAATAGCTGTTGGGAAGGCAGAGACAGAATTGAAACAGTTGCAAACAAAAAAAAGTCATTGTGAGAAAGAACTGAAGGAGAAAAAAACTCAACTACTGTCTGTGTGTGAAAAAGCTGAAAAAGTAGAGAATGAGCTTAACGTCAAGAGAAAAGATGTTGAAATGGTTAAAAAGGCTTTGGAATCTCTTTCTTATGATGAGAACCTAATGGAATCACTCCAAAAGGTACATTTCCCTAATGGCATCACAACGTTATCCATTGAAAAGTATTTGTATCTTGTCTAATTTGATTAATAAATGCTGTCAGGATCGTGAAGGTACATTTCCCTAATGGCATCACAACGTTATCCATTGAAAAGTATTTGTATCTTGTCTAAATTTGATTAATAAATGCTGTCAGGATCGTGCGAATGAGTTAGAGATGGTGCAGAAATTTAAAGAGGAAGCACGTATAATTTCTTCACAATTGGCTAATGTTGAATTTAATTACAATGACCCTGAGAGGAATTTTGATAAGTCAAGGGTAAAAGGTGTTGTTGCGAAACTAATTAAAGTGAAGGATAACTCTGCAATGGTTGCCCTTGAGGTTTGGTTGATGTATTTTAACAAAATATAGTTCTTAACATAGACCTTTTTTGTCTCTCTGTCACTTCAATGCCTTCTATACTTTTGTTTGAGATCTTCTGCAGGTAGCTGCTGGTGGAAAGTTGTTTAATGTTGTTGTAGACAGAGAAAACACTGGAAAACTACTTCTTCAAAAGGGCGGTTTACGAAGAAGAGTGACTATTATTCCCCTAAACAAGATTCAAAGCCACCCTGTCCCACACAGAATTCAAACAGCTGCCGTTAAATTGGTTGGCCTGAAAACAATATCTCTTAGGTGTTATATCTATCACTTTCCTTCCCAATAACATATGTTGATTAAATATCCAGGTTGGAAAAGAGAATGCTCAAGTGGCACTTTCTCTCGTTGGTTATGACAAAGAACTGCAAGTATGCTCCCACCAAAATTATTTATTCTTCTTTTAAACTTCTTTTTTTTTGGTATGCACTTTTGCTATTAGCAAGAGAACACTACCTTGTTGAGTATTATCTGCAATGGTCTAAACTTTGTGGGTCTGCATATCATTCACCCTTGGGATTAGCTTAGGATGAAATACATTTTCATGTCTTAAATCTGCTTTGTTCTATGCAAAATGAAGTGAAATACTATACCCTTCTTAGGCCTGTTATTGCTGTGCAGAGTGCTATGGAATATGTGTTTGGATCAACCTTCGTTTGCAAAACAACTGATGCTGCAAGAGAGGTATGTTAATTTTGGAAAGATGCAACACTTTTAAGGACATGTAACTTAACCTTTTCTTTTACTGCCTGGATTTCCCTGCTAAAACTAAGAGCTCTTTTTTTTTTGACATCTATGATTTTGGCATGTTGCTTCTCAAAATTAATTGGATCTGTGTTCTATGCGCCATCCTTCAAACTATTGCCTGTTTCAAAAAAAGATCATCCTTTAAACTGTTGCATGTTCTTAGAACAAATCCTTAAAACTGAGGGTAAAATGCACATTTTTCTGATTGATCAAGTATTAACATGTTTCAAATTCTTCTTATCCATGAAGTTATGGGTTGGGAAGGTGACTAGTGGATGACTTGATACCAAAAACGGTTATTGTTGTATATATATGGTTTTTCTGCACACACAGTTTGAAGAATTATATAATTTTGAATGTTGCTTATTGAAACTGCTACCTTGTACATGGTTTGGCTACAATGATATCATTAAAGTTAACTTCTTAATGTGAACTTTATTTCCTGAGATAACTAATTCAGCCTATTGAGACCTGTTAGTTAGCATTATTTCCAGCCCGATTAACATTTCATAATGCTAGATAGACTCAATTTGCAGAAATTGGAAGAATTAAGCATCTACTGCCAAGGATCAAGTTTTGGGGCCTATTACCTGACAGAAGTCCTGTAAAACCATAATTTGGTAGCCTGAAAAGTTAGCTATTAATATGTGACCATAAAAAAAAAAACCTAAGTGTGCCCGAAATAATCTTTTTAGATTGATACGAGGGCCATGACAATTGACAATGGGGAGGAAGAATCCGAAGAAATATGCATGGTTTTGTTTAACTATGTAGTTTCAACTTTCGATCTGAATTGAAGGAGAATTTACTTGGGTTTTCAAATTTCAAGTTGGCCCTCAAGAGTCGAGTGGATGAAGAGTTCCGGCCGAAACAAGAAGAAGATCGGCCTTTTAAGTTGCATTCTGTTTTCTCTATTTGTCTATAATAATTATGGGTTGTGCATATTTAAACTTTTTTGGACACTGAAACCTTAATTTCTATTTCTTTATTTCCTTTTATTTTCTAATGTATCATTTGATTACTTGATGGTTGATAGGTTGCCTTCAACAGAGAAACTGGAACACCAAGTGTAACATTAGAAGGTGATATTTTCCAACCCAGTGGACTTTTGACTGGTGGTAGTCGCAAGTAAGTGAAATGCCTCTTGCAGTTGGAATTCTGTGGAATAATCCGGATAGTGAGATTTTTTATATTTTTATGTTATGAACTCATTTTGAAACTTGTCGTAATTTCAGAGGTGGAGGTGACCTGTTGAGGCAGCTTCATGCTCTGTCAGAGGCTCAATCTAAACTTTCCTTTCATCAGAAACAACTAGCAGAAATTGATGCAAAGGTTATTTTCGACGTCCACCTTTTCTTTTGTATCTTTTTTTAGTTTAAAGTATTTAAATTTTCATATATCTATTGATAAAACTGTTTCTATTATCTGCAATAGTTGCTAGCATATTGTTATAGGTGGGTGGGTTTACGGAGGACCGTGTCAATATATTTGCTACATATGTCACTCAGAGCCAGAGGCTAAACATTTTACCGAGAAAACCCTGTTGTAACATGGAGATTTGCTGTATTGATTTATTCTGAAATATTGTGCCTATAGTTCATTATCTCAAATCTTGAATCATTTTTCATTTCCTGGATGCTTTCAACTAAAGGTTACCAAATGAAGATTTGCTTTGGCCATTTTCAAAGTGACCCTTCATAAAGTAATCCTGCTCATTAGTTTTATACTGTCATAGTTGATCAAGAACGGTCCCAGACATCTTTAAGTAGCAGACAATGGGTGTTACTCCAGAGAGACAATAGAGTCATTCAGCTCTTACATAATTATCTACATGTATCCAAATCTACTCATGGGGCTTGGGATGGGATGGCTGTTATTTTGATTTTTGAAACTGAAATCTTATATTATATGTGCATTCTTTAGCGATACTTGAAAAATATTTTAATATTTTGTGTTTTGACACCAGATTAACGAGCTTCTTCCTGTCCAAAGAAAGTTCAACGACCTTAAAACTCAGTTTGAACTTAAATCGCACGACCTCTCACTCTCAGAGAACAGGGCCAAGCAAAATGAGTACCATAAGGTTCATATAAATGCCAAGCATTTTAAAGAGCACAATTCAATCCTCCTTGTCTTTTCATTCATAAGCACAATGTTCTTCACTCAGATGCCTGATTTCAGTGTCTGATGCTATTTGATAATTCTGTTATGTACTATAGCTCACGGAGTTGGTAAAGAAATTTGAAGAGGATCTACATGAAGTGAACTCATCCATCAAAGAAAAGAAAGCCTTGCATGAAGAATGTGTGGCTGCAGTGCTTTCTCTTGAAAAGTTAATCCATGATCATGCTGGGAATAGGGAAAGTAGGCTTACAGACTTGGAGAAAAAGATTAAAGCTATTAAAAGCAAAATTCAGGCAGCTTCTAAGAACCTCAAGGTATATTTCCGTATTTGCGCATTATTTATGAAGGCCGCTGTATATTTGAGACACTTAATGGCATGAATTTCATATATATGACATTTGATAACACTGGAATCTGTATATGCTGGAAGTGTCTTGACATGCTTGATCAAAATATTTCACCATTGAATTAAAGATGGCAACAAGAATAGATTTTTTTTCTCATCTTCTTCTAGCCATTATTTGTTTAAGTTTCAGAGCACATTTATTAAAATGTTAATCTTTATTGCTGTTTATCATATCCACACCAAAATAATGGAAAAAGCAGGCCAAATTTATAGGACTTTGTGGTTTATGTATAGAGAATTCTAATTTAGTGATGGTGACTAATGTAACATTCTGAGAAAATTGTATTATCCTTTTTACTCAACATGATTGTACTGTTTACTTTTTGTCTTGGTAACGTAGTATAACAATTCCAATTCAAGGGTGAGAAACTAACTAATTACACACTAGTTGACAGTATATGTTCATAGCTGAATTATTTCTTACTTCATTGCTGTTACGATCACACATTAAATTTTTCTGTACAGTCCTTGCTTATTTAGATGCCTCAACTTATTTCGGGGCTTCCAGTAATTTCTTTGAGTGATGCATTGAAAATTTGCAAGTACTTTACAAGAAGCTATCTCGTTGATTTATTAATTCCAACTAAATCACTGTTGATGCTTGTTACATTGCTGGGAATCTGTAGGGGCATGAGACTGAGAGAGAGAGGCTTGTGATGGAAACAGAAGCAGTTCAAAAAGAAAAGGCGTTTCTTGAGAGCCAACTAGCAGCTTTAAAGAATCAAATTAATAGTCTTACTTCGGAATTGGATTCTCAGAAAACCAAGGTACATTAACCAAGCAGACATTTGATGCTCTTGATCATATAATTCTTCTTGGGAAAATAACATGATTTTTGTGTTTCCTCAGGTTGCTTCTTTGAAAAAGGAACATGCTGAGGTCCAATCTGAGCTCAACATTGCCCTCAAGAAGATAAAGGAATGTGATTCACAGATCAATGGTATTGTCAAGGAGCAGGAATGCATACAACATAAAGTTAGTGAGGCGAACTTAGAGAGAAAAAGAATGGAGAATGAGGTAATTTGATGATTTGGTTCTTGTATCAGCTTCTCTAGATGACTTACTCTCTCTTTATGTTTAGGTCAAACGCATGGAGATGGATCAGAAAGATTGCTCTCTGAAGGTTGATAAATTAATTGAGAAGCATGCTTGGATTGCATCTGAGAAGCAACTTTTTGGACAAGCTGGATCAGATTACGACTTTGAGTCCTGTGATCATGTTAAGGCGAGGGAAGACTTTGAGAAACTGCAGGCACAGCAATCTGGGTGAGAATTGAACAATATATCGTTGCAATGTGCAAATTAAATAGAAACCCTCTCTTTTAACATTGTTATCGTAGCCTTGAGAAAAGGGTGAACAAGAAAGTCATGGCCATGTTTGAGAAAGCTGAAGATGAGTACAACGATTTGATATCTAAAAAGAACATTATCGAGGTTAGCACTGTACCAATGGAATGTTACTGGCTTAGTGTCCCGGTATACATGTTATTTACGCAGATTACTTCATGTAGAATGACAAGTCGAAAATCAAAATGGTAATCGAAGAGCTTGATGAGAAAAAGAAGGAGACGCTTAAAGTTACTTGGGTTAAAGTCAACAAGTTAGTATACATTCTGTCCATTTTACCTTGTCAGCGATTTGCATGTATCCATGAAAGGAGAATCAGTACCCTCCTTAGATGTATACTTAGATATTGTTCTCTTAACTTTTCCAACCATACTTTCTAGTTGTATACTTACTAGGCGCTCTCTTTGTTCAGAGATTTCGGATCCATATTTTCTACTCTCCTGCCTGGCACAATGGCCAAACTGGATCCTCCTGAAGGAGGTAGTTTCCTTGATGGTTTGGAAGTTCGGGTTGCTTTTGGAAGTGTTTGGAAACAGTCCTTGTCTGAACTCAGTGGAGGACAACGATCACTGCTTGCACTTTCTTTAATTTTGGCTCTGCTTCTTTTCAAACCAGCTCCTTTATATATCCTGGATGAGGTTTGTGAAGTATACTCATTTGCTTAAATGATTCAAAACTTGTACCAGAAAGATCATTAGTTCACCTCATCTCGTATTCTACTGTTTCATCAAAATTTTCGACCCTTCAATAATGATGTCCTGATAATTATAAAGAGTCATTCTGCAAAGCTAATCTTTCTGAAATGTGGCTCAGGTTGATGCAGCTCTTGATCTAAGCCACACACAGAACATTGGAAGAATGATCAAATCTCACTTTCCACACTCTCAAGTTAGTTTTCCTGCGTCCCTTCCCCCTTCTGATCCTTCTTTGATTTCTCTACAGCAGCCAAAACTTCCACACCATTATAGAGTGGTCATTCACATCTGTTTTCTGTTGTCACCTTTGCAGTTTATTGTGGTTTCCCTGAAGGAAGGAATGTTCAACAATGCTAATGTTCTTTTCCGGACAAAATTTGTGGATGGTGTCTCCACTGTTCAGAGAACCGTCACTAAACAATAAATCCAATGATTATCTGATTATCAGGTCAGCACTACATTGTTTCTTGTTCGCATTCTAAAAATGGATAAAACTTTGGATTTTTCTAGATACATATTGTTTCATTTGGTTGATAGTATTTACTCTCTCCTCCCTTAATTGCATTTATTGTTTGCACGGAGATTAAGAAATGTAGTATTTTAATGTGTAGTTGATTGACAGATATAATATTTTAATGTATAGTAGATAGGTGTATTAGTGTTATCTGTAGGCCCAAGAGAGATATATTAATTGTTTTGTGTGAGATTTTGGTAGAAATTTCTAATTAGTAAAATATAACTCTTGTAGCGGTAAGAGAGGAGTATACAATTTATATTGGCTTATTGAGTAGTCCCAGAGTCTATTTTCTCTATTTGCAACAATCTTTAGCACATAATTATTGTAGCGGTAAGAGAGGAGTATACAATTTATATTGGCTTATTGAGTAGACCCAGAGTCTATTTTCTCTATTTGCAACAATCTTTAGCACATAATTATGTTACAAATATATGTTGATTAATGGTTCATCCCCTATATGCATAGACTGCAGAATACTCCCTAGTTTTTAGTGATCCAGATCCAAAAAGACAGATATCCAATTTTGAATCTTTGATCTTATTTCTTGCAGCTTGATAATCATGATTTTCTGCTTGAAGAAAAGATGCTGTACTGGAGAATTGGGGGATCAATTTTGTATACACGCTCTTGCTGACATGTAATCCATGTACAACTAACTAATGACAAAATTATGTCTTGAAAAATATTCAAAATGGGATTTGCACAATTTGGATCCAGATTCTTTTTATTAATCAAAGCCTACTTAGTTAAAAGTAATGGTTGGTAGTAGTGGTGAGAGAACAATGGGTTTATAAGCCTTGATGTGGGCCAATAAAATCTTAATTGCCTGGTTTTACGGTCCAATAAAGCTATAAAGGATTTGGTTTAGTAACTTTAGGCCTGATTTGATTTGGAGAATCTCAAGATGTAGGGTTTTTATGAAACAGTCACTCTACAACAGAGTGTAGATTTTAAAATTGTTACAAATTATACCTACTCCAACCATCGATGGATATTAATGATTTACGGAGTGTTGTTAAATACACACCTATTTTTATTAAATACACACCATTTATTAGATACACACCTTTTTAATATTTTATTTCTAAATTTTATTAAATACACCCCCCAAAAATTTCAAAACTACCCTTTTAAAATTTAACTTATACACCCCCCCCCCCCCCCCCCCATATTAACTCTAAATTAAATTGTAAACTTCCTTCATGTACGTAAAAAGAAGTAAAAGAACACAATCTATACCATACTGAGCACATTCAACATGTACATACATTGATTCTATTGTCCAGACATTTGGGTCTAGAAATTATTTATCAAACAATTAATGTCTTTCAAACATAAACATAGATTCAATCCTTTCTTTCATCTCCAAAGAATATTTACATCTAAGAGGCCGCCGCAGTAGACGCCAAAGTACTACCATTGGAAGAACACTCTCTCCTTGTCGGCACTCTTGTCGTGGTCTGTATAGGTACGAGGTAAATTATCATTAAGACAGTCAAGTTGGTTGTCCCCAAATGCTTGCAAGGAGGGATTGTAACTCCCTTGACCAATAGAAATCAGGTAAGGGGACGATAGGGATGATTTGGGATTGTGGACGTTGTTCATCGGAATCCATGGCCATCCAAATGCAGTTGATATCAATGTTAAAAGCCCCTACAAAACATATACATGATGTGTAAATTGGGAGTAATACATCTCATTAATTATTCAATCAAAATAAAACCATACAACATTAAATTAATCAAGATCATGAGGTAGCCAATAAAATGTCAGGGAATGCAGTCAAAGTTTTGGATAACATGTTTACAAGTGACAAAGTAATTTGGGGGTTTGCCAATAATATATATCTGATGTTTGAATCAATATTAAAGAAAGTGGATAGTAATATTGGTTCCATGATACGAGGCTTGTTTATATATCTGAGATTTGTTAGTACAGCAGGGAGAGATTGGTGCCGATCCGGAAATGGCAGGTGGGTTGCGGAGGTGTATTCTTCATGAATTAATCTTACATATACAAGGGGTGTGTATTTAACAAAGGAAGGATAATATAGATTTTTTAAAATATAAATTTAAATTAGATAATAATAGGGGTTTGTATTTAATAAAATGGAGTGTGCATTTAGTGGAACCTATAATTTAATTAATAGGTGCTTGGTTGGGGGTCTTGGGTGGGGCTTGCAATGACAGTTAGGGATGAGCAAATTTTTTTGAAAACCACTTAAACCGACCGCATTGCACCGAATAGCACCGCGATGAGCATTTTTTATATACAAACCATGGTTAATTATTTTTCATAAAACCGCACCACATGGGCAATGCAATTTTATTTTTGTAGTAAAACCGCACTGCATTGACCGCCATTATAAAATATACTCCCTCCATCCCGCGTTAACGTTGACGTTTGCTTTTTACATGGAGATTAAGAGATGTAATATTTTAATGTGTAGTGAGGTGAGAGAAATAATATTTTATGTAAAATGGGTAGGTGTATTAGTGTTGTGCGTGGGTCATGCATGGAATAATTAATTATTTTGTGTGGGCCCAACATGAAAAAAAGAGAAATGTAAACCTTAACTTGAGACAACCCAAAATGGAAAACGTAAACCTTAACGTGGGATGAAGGGAGTATTTATTTAATATTAATATTTTATAAAATATATATAATATAATTTTAAAAGTTAATTATTAATATTTCTGCACTAATCAAAAGTTGGGGTAATTTTATATGAAATCTTTCTTGTATGCTATTTTAAGTATTCTTAGCTAGGTAAATTATTTCACAAATAGTTAGTATTTGAATCAAATTATGAGTAATTTGCTATTTAAACATTTAATATTAATGTTTTCAAATATTACTATTAAACCTTTGAGGTTATTAAAATTTTTAATTACCGAATATTGTAGTTTATATATAGATGTTGGATATCTTTTTATTGAAACTGCTAAAACCGACTGCAAAACCGCAAGATAATTTTTAATAGAAAACCCGCAGTTTAAAATTATACATTTAACCACACCGCATCTAGCAAGACAATTTAAATTTAGTCGAAAAAATTGTCAAACCGCACCGTGATCTCTCCTAATGACAGTATATTAATTCTCATTGTTATACTTGTTTGATTTAAATGAAATAAAAAATTCATTCATTCTTATTGATTTAACAACTACTCCATACTCTTCAAAGAAAAGGACGCCCAAAATGGAAAAAAAAAAGACCATTTTTAAAAGGAACGAAGGGAGTATATATGTAAATACTCCATCTTTGTCCATCAATAAAAGATTTTACATTTTTCTCGTTCGTTTATCACACAATTCCTTTCACCTTAAAAAATGAAATATAATTTTATCTAATAATTTCAAAATTTACATTAATTTTATCACACAATTCCTTTCACCTTAAAAAATAAAATAAAATTTTATCTAATAGTTTTAAAATTTACATTAATTTTAAGGGTTAGTAATTAGTAGGTACAAAACGTATTTAAGAATTAATAAATGATACATTTGCTTCAGAAAATTACTGATAAATACAAAATTATATTTTATTTTACCCGTAATACCCATCAATACATTAGTGTGCATTATTAAGAGAGAAACCAAATTATGTATTCATTCATACTAATGTGGAGTACATTAGTTTTCATTGTTAAGAGATAAACAAAAATACGCGATTAACTATTAATTCATATTAATGTACATTAGTATGCATTGTTAAGAGAGAAATAAAAATACGCGATTAAATAAAAGAAAGAGTTGTTATAATCATCCTTAAATCTTTCACCCAAATGACAGAGCATCTTGAACTAACTTTGACTAATATTCCACTGTGACTAACATTTAAATCAAGCAAAATTATAAATGTAAAAAATCAAGCATCATGTAATCAAGCATTATGTAAAGATCCCACTGTTACTAACAATGAATAACAATTTGAAAAATTTTCAATGAGCCGGGAGATTCAAAGTAAACATATAATCAAGAACATAAAAGATTCAGTGAACATACTACTTCTTCCGTCCCATGGATTTTTAACCTCTTTCCATTTTGAGCCGTCACATGTATTTTACATATTCCATTAATAGTAAAAATAAACTATATATCTTACCTACTTTTTACACTTTATTTATCATTTCCAACAACTTTATAAACTTTTTCTCTAAAATTAGCAATTTATCACTATTTTTCTTACATTATATATTAAAATAACAACACTTTTTAATTTTCGCGCCTGTACAAGCTGGTAAAAATACCCAGAACGAAGTGAATATTAATCATTGAAAACCACCCACGAAACATACTATTAATCAAACAGTTCAAAATTAAGTGCATTACTAAGTGTTTCAACAAAAACAAAATTAAAAATTTTAAAGCAAAATAAAAACAGGCATTTCAAAAAAAAACTTTATGCCCTCCTTACAGCGATCAGTCCGGAGATCCATCCATCACCCACTCCGCATGGCCCAGGCTCGGTCATGCACCTACATGGACAATTGGATCGAAAATAATCCGAAGACGTTCATATTCGAGCTCATCTCCCTTGACGAAGTGCCTCGCAAAAGTGTTTTCCTCATAACCAAACATAATATGAGTGGATCAGAACGGTCGAGTAATTCCAGTATTTATGATTACATCTTCGTTACGTGGTTTATAAACTTATAAAAATCACTTATACAATTCCATAGCACCATGTCCGCCATGAGCAACTTGTCTAGATGGGTTACCAGACCTGTCTGCCTCATCCTCTCTAGAACAAATCGGAATGTCTCGTATATCTTTCTCAGGAAATCTCTCCGATCGTAACACTCATTTCACTTCAAGTTTTTCATCATTGCCCGATTCACCACGTCCTTTACAGCCCCGAGTGCATGACTGTTGGGGCCATCCTCATCGCACTCACCGATGCCTTTCTGATGGGTGAGAATGTTGATGAAGCAGACGTCCATCTTCGCATTCAAATTTTCATCGTACAGGAAGATCATCAGAGGGGGGAGGGATTTCCATTGCTAAACAAATGGTGCAGGAAGGGAGAGAAAGAGATATGAGTTAGAGATTAACCACTCAAAGAAGAGATATAGTGTAGGATGTATAGGCAATCATAATGAGTAGATACTTAAAGTGACTCTTCAACTATACAACGAACTTAAGTTTGACGTGTACTAACACATTTTTTCCTGTGAATTAATTATTTCTCTTAATAAAAAATTGAATTAAGATTTCATATTGAATTCCCTTGATAAAAGGTTGTTGTCTTTGAGCCGATAAGGGTATTGTCTTTAATATAGGATTTTATTATTTTTGGACCAAGCGTTAAGGGTTTTAAAGGAGTCTTCCGGGCCGATTTAAATGCAAGGCAGGTAACAATAAAAAAAAGGATAATAGATCATAAACGATTTATTTTGCTTTTAACACCACTATCATCTACCAGTTTTCATCACCAAAAGAATGTTAACTAGTTGAAAATGTTGTACCATATGCACCATCACTAAAATACATCATAAATGAAGAAATGATAGAGCTAATGTAAAATTCAAGCATCCTGAACTAGCTGTGACTAACATCCCACTGTGACTAACATATAAATCAAGCAGAATTATAAATATAAAAAATCAAGCATCATGCAATCAAGCATAATGTAAAGATCCCACTGTGACTAACAATGAATAACAATTGAAAAATTTTCAATGAGTAGGGAGATTCAAGTAAACATATAATTTAAAACATTAAGGATTCAGTAAACATACTACTCCCTCCGTCCCATGTATTATTACCCACTTTTCATTTTGAGCCGTCCCACGTAGTTTTACTCATTCCATTCATGGTAAAAATACATTATATATCTTACCTACTTTTTACATTTTATTCATCAATTCCAACAACTTTATTTACTCTTTTACACTTTATTCATCATTCCCAACAACTTTATTAACTTTTTTTCTCTCAAAATTTCAAATTTATCCCTATTTTTTCTTACATTATATATTAAAATAACAACACTTTTAAATTTTTATGCCCGTACAAACGGGTAAAAATACCCGGGACAAAAGGAGTATTAACCATTGAAAAGCACCCGCGAAACATACTATTAATCAAACAATTCAAAATTAAGTGCATTACTAAGTGTTTCAATAAAATAAAAATAAAAATTTTAATGCAAACATAAACAACAATGTAGACATTTTCGAAAAAAACTTTATGCCCTCCTTACAACGATCATCCTGGAGATCTATCCATCACCCACCCCACGCAGCCCAGGCCGTTCATGTGCGCCTACAGGGACAGTTTGGTCGAAAATAATCTTAAGGCGTTCGAATTCGGGCTCGTCTCCGTTGACATAGTGCCTCACATAAGTGTTCTCCTAATAATAAAATAGAATATAAGTGGGTCAGAACTGTCGAGTAATTCCTGTATTATGATTACATCTTCATTACGTTGTTTATAAACTTATAAAAATCATCTGTACAATTCCATAGCACCATGTCCGCCATAAGCAACCTTTCTAGCTGAGTTACTAGACCTGCCTGCCTAATCCCCTCTAGGACAAATCAGAATGTCTTGTATCTCTTCCTCAGGAAATCCCTCTGGTCGTAACACTCATTTCACTTCAAGTTTTTCATTATTGCCCGATTCACCACGTTCTTTGCCGCCCCGAGTGCATGGACGTTGGGGCCATTCTCATCGCACTCACTGACGCCTTTCTGATGGATGAACATGTTGATGAAGCTGGCGTCCATCTCCGCATTCTACTTTTCACCGTATAGAGAGACCACCGGAGATGAGGGGAATTTTTACAATTACGAAACAAATGGTACTGAGAGTGAGAGAAAGAGATCTGAGTTTGAGATTTACCACTAAAAAAAGAGATATGGTGCAAGACGTATAGGCAATCACAGTGGGTAGATACTTAAAATAACTCTTCAACTATCCGGCGAACTTAAGTTTGACGTAAACTAACACGTTTTTTTTCCTGTGAGTTAATTATGCTCTCAATAAAGATTTGAATTAAGATTTCATTTATAGTTCCAGAGATAAAAAGTTGTTGTCTTTGGGCCGATAAAGGTGTTGTATTTAATGTATGATATTTTTTTCGGACCTAGCGATAAGAGTCTAGGGTTGGGATTATTTTAAAGGAGTCTTCTAGTCCGGAGTCAATGTAAGGTATAACAATTAAAATAAAAAGGATAATAGACCATAAACGATTTATTTTGCTGTTAACACCACTATCATCTACCAGTTTTCATAATCACAAGAATGTTAACTAGTTGAGAATGTTGTACCATATGTACCATCACTAAAATACATCAGAAATGAAGAAATGATAGAGCTAATGTAAAAATCAAGCATCCTGAACTAAATGTGACTAACATCCCACTATGACTAATATATAAATCAAGCAAAATTATAAATGCAAAAAAACAAGCATCATGTAATCAAGCATAATGTAAAGATCCCACTGTGACTAACGGTGAATAACAATTTGAAAAATTTTCAATGAGCTGGGAGATTCAAAGTAAACATAAATTTAAGAACATTAAGGATTCAATAAACATATTGCTCTCTCCGTCCCATGAATTTTTACCAGCTTTCCATTTTGAGTCGTCCCACGTATTTTACCCATTCCAATAGTGGTAAAAATACGCTATATATCTTACCTACTTTTTACACTTTGTTCATTAATCCCAACAACTTTATTTACTTTTTTACACTTTATTCATCATTCTAAACAACTTTATTAACTTTTTCAATAAAAAAACCTAATTTATCCCAAATTTTTCTTACATTATATATTAAAATAATAACACTTCTTAATTTTCGTGCCCGTATATGCTGACAAAAATAGCTGGGACGGCGGGAGTATTAACCATTGAAACCACCCGCGAAAACATACTACTAACCAAGCAATTCAAAATTAAGTGCATTACCCAGAGTTTCAACAAAGGCAAAATAAAAAATTTAAAGCAAACAGAAGCAACTATATAGACATTTCTGGAAAAAAAATTATAAGTCCTCCTTACAATGATCAGGCCGGAGATCCATACATCACCCACCCACATGGCCCAAGCTCATTCATGTGTGCCTACAGGGACAATTGGATCGAAAGTAATCCGAAGGCGTTCTAATTCAGGCTCATCTCCGTTGATGTAGTGCCTCGCAAAGGTGTTTTCTTAATAACAAAACAGAACATGAGCGGATCATAATAGTCGAGTAATTCTAATATTTATGAGTACATCTTCATTACGTGGTTTATAAACTTATAAAAATAACATGTACAATTCCATAGCACCTTGTTTGCTATGAGCAACCTGTCTAGATTGGTTACCAGAGAGGGAGAGAAAGAGATCCGAGTTTGAGATTTTACCACTCAAAGAAGAGATATGGTGCAGGATGTCTATGCAATCATAGTGAGTAGATACTTAAAGTGACTCTTCAACTATCCGGCGAACTTAAGTTTGAAGTGTACTAACATGTTTTTTCTTGTGAGTTAACTATGCCTCTTAATAAATATTTGAATTAAGATTGTATTTTGAGTTCCCGAGATAAAAGATTGCTGTCTTTGGGCCAATAAGGGCATTCTCTTTAATATATGATTTTTTTTGGACCTAGTGATAAGGGTCTAGGGTTGGCTTAATTTAAAGAAGTCTTCCGGGCCAAATTCAATGTAAGGCAGGTAACATTTTAAAAAAAAGGATAATAGACCATAAACGATTTATTTTGTTGTTAACACCACTATTATCTACCAATTTTTATCATCACAAGAACGTTAACTAGTTGAGAATGGTGTACCATATCAGCATCACTAAAATACATCATAAATGAAGAAATGATAGAGCTAATGTAAAAATCAAGCATCCTGAACTAATTGTGACTAACATCCCACTGTGACTAACATATAAATCAAGCACAATTATAAATGTAAAATATCAAGCATCATGTAATCAAACATAATGTAAAGATCCAACTGTGACTAACAATGAATAACAATTTGAAAAATTTTTAATAATCCGGAAGATTCAAAGTAAACATATAATTAAGAACATAAATGATTCAGTAAACATAATACTCCTTCCGTCCCATGTATTTTTAACCGCTTTTTATTTTGAGCCGTCACATGTATTTTTACATATTCCATTAATGGTAAATTAAACTATATATCTTACCTATTTTTTAAACTTTATTCATCAATCCCATCAAATTTATTTACTTTTTTACACTTTATTCATCTTTCCCAACAACTTTATTAACTTTTTCTCTAAAAATTACCAATTTATCCCTATTTTTTCTTACATTATATATTAAAATAATAAGTCTTCTTAATTTTTGTGCCCCTACAAGAGGGTAAAATTACACTGGACGGATGGAGTATTAACCATTGAAAATCACCCGCGAAACATACTATTAACTAAACAGTTCAAAATTAGTGCATTACTCAGTGTTTCAACAAAACCAAAATTTTAAAGCAAATAAAAACAACTATACAGACATTTCTGAAAAAAAAAACCCTGTATGCCCTCCTTACAACGATCAGGCAGGAGATCCATCCATCACCCACCCCGCACGGCCCAGGCTCCGTCATGCGCCTACATGGACAGTTGCGTCGAAAATAATTCTAAGACTTTCGTATTCGGGCTCATCTCCCTTGACGTAGTTCCTCGCGAAAGTGCTTTCCTTATAACCAAACAAAACATGAGTGGCTCAGAACGGTCGAGTAATTCTAGTATTTATAAGTACATCTTCATTACGTGATTTATAAACTTATAAAAATCACCTGTACAATTCCATAGCACCATGTCCGCCATGAGCAACCTGTTTAGATGGGTTACTAGACCTGCCTGCCTCATCCTCTCTAGTTAGGATAAATCGGAATACCTCGTATCTCTTCCTAAGGAAATCCCTCCGATCGTAACACTTATTCAACTTCAAATTTTTCATTATTGCCCAATTCACCACGTCGTTCGCCACCCCAAGTGCATGGCCGTTGGGGCCATCCTCATCGCACTCATAGACGCCTTTTTGTTGGATGAGCATGTTGATAAAGTAAACGTCCATCTCGTCATTCAACTTTTCATAGTACAGGAAGACCACCAAAGGGGGGAGGGATTTTTTTCTTTGCGAAACAAATGGTAGAGGGAAGGAGAGAAAGAGATCTGAGTTTGAGATTCACTACTCAAAGAAGAGATATGGTGTAGCATGTATGGGCAATCACAGTGAGTAGATACTTAGAGTGACTCTTCAACTATCCGACGAACTTAAGTTTGACGTGCACTAACATGTATTTCCCTGTGAGTTAATTAAGCCTCTTAATAAAGATTTGAATTAAGATTTCATTTTGAGTTCCCGAGATAAAAGGTTGTTGTTTTTGGGTCGATAAGGGTGTTGTCATTAATGTATGATTTTATTGTTTTTGGACCTAGCGTTAAGGGTTCAGGGTTGGACTGATTTTAAAGGAGTTTTTTGGGCCAGTTTCAATGTAAGGCAGGTACCAATTAAAAAAAGGATAATAGACCATAAATAATTTATTTTGATGTTAACACTGTTGAATTGTATACTAAAAGTCTAACTTTAGTATAAAAAATATTTTAATAATATTTTAAATGAGAATCATTGATCAAATGATTGCGTCTTAATTTGAGGTTGAGTGGATTTATTCCGGCATGATAATGAGGTTGAGTGGTACTACTCTCGGATGAGATATTAATTAATAGAGTTGTCAGTAACTTAATTAATTATTGGACACTGTATATCTTAAACTCGGGGAGACTAACGGGCTTATAATAAGAAGGAGCCCATAACGTAATTATGTGATTAGAGTGGCAGTGTAGTAATAATATTTTAGTGGAATATATTATTATTGTACTTAAGTATAAGTTTTGGGCTAAACTTGGATATTTAAGCCCAATGGAGACCCGATTTTAATTTCTCCTCCTGGTCCCTGCTGTAGCCTATATATAAATCATCTCAACTGTTCTAAATCCAAGAATACACACCTAACCATGAGTAGAGTAGAGAGAATAGCAGATTGAGAGGATCTTGAAGATTGTCGCCCACACGACGTCAAAATTGGACTTAGGAATACAATAGAAGATCAAGAGGTTGTTTTCAGCAATCTAATCGTCAACTTCCACGATTCTTATGAATTCGTGTGGAACTCAAAACTAGTATTGTGATAAACTGTTGGAGAGCCATGAAAGAGAGGATCATTTTGGTGTAAAAATCACTCAAATCAGAGATTGGATGAGGAAGTTATGCACAAAATGGTGAGGTTGCGCATATTGCCGGCGAGAATTTTCTCTTCTTCAACATACTATGGTGAAAGGTAATATGATTTTATGTTCTTGCTTCCGCTGATATAGAATCGTATGTAATCCTAACGGTTCACGTTGACCAAACAATCAAATACCAACAAACACCACTATCATCTACTGGTTTTCATCATCACAAGAATGTTAACTAGTTGAGAATGTTGTACCATATGCACCATCACTAAAATACATCATAAATGAAGAAATGATAGAGCTAATGTAAAAATCAAGCATCCTGAACTAATTGTGACTAACATCCCACTGTGACTAACATATAAAACATGCAAAATTATAAATGTAAAAATTCAAGCATCATGTAATCAAGCATAATATAAAGATCCCACTTTGACTAACAATGAATAACAATTTGAAAAATTTTCTATGAGCTGGGAGATTCAAAGTAAACATATAATTAAGAGCGTAAAGAATTCAGTAAACATACTACTCCATCCGTCCCATGTATTTTTACCCACTTTTTATTTTAAGCCGTCCCACGTAATTTTTCTCATTCCATTAATGGTAAAAATACACTATATATCTTGCATACTTCTAACACTTTCAACAACTTTATTTACTTTTTTACACTTTATTCATCATTCCCAACAACTTTATTAATTTTTCTCTCAAAATTACAAATTTATCCCTATTTTTCTTACATTATATATTAAAATAACAACACTTTTAAATTTTCACGCCCGTACAAACAGGTAAAAATACACGGGACGGAGGGAGTATTAACCATTGAAAAGCACCTGCAAAATATACTATTAATCAAACAGTTCAAAATTAAGTGCATTACTAAATATTTCAACAAAATCAAAAATAAAATTTTAATGCAAACAGAAACAAGAATATAGACATTTCCGAAAAAAAACTTTATGCCCTCCTTATAGCATCAGCCCGGAGATCTATCCATCACCCACCCTGCACAGCCAGGCCGTTGATGTGCGCCTGCAGGGACAGTTTGGTCGAAAATAATCCGAAGGTGCTCAAATTCGGGCTAGTCTGCATTGACGTAGTGCTTCGCAAAGGTGTTCTCCTAATAACAAAATAGAATATGAGTGGGTCAAAACTGTCGATTAATTCCAGTATTTATGATTACATCTTCATTAAGTGGGTTATAAACTTATAAAAATCACTTGTACAATTCTATAGCACCATGTCCCCCGTGAGCAACCTTTCTAGCTGGGTTACTAGACCTTCCTGCTTAATCCCCTCTAGAACAAATCAGAATGTCTTGTATCTCTTTCTCAGGAGGTGGGGAGGGATTTTTACAATTGAGAAACAAATGGTGCAGAGAGGGAGAGAAAGAGATCTAAGTTTGAGATTTACCACTCAAAGAAGAGATATAGTGCAGGACGTATAGGCAATCACAGTAAGTAGATACTTTAAATGACTCTTCAACTATTCGGCGAACTTAAGTTTGACGTGTGCTAACACGTTTTTTCCTGTGAGTTAATTATGCCTCTTAGTAAGGGCTTGAATTAAGATTTCATTTATAGTTTCCTAGATAAAAGGTTGTTGTCTTTGGGGCAATAAAGGTGTTGTCTTTAATGTATGGTTTTTTTTAATTTTTAGACCTAGCGATAAGGTTCTAGGGTTGGGCTTATTTTAAAGGAGTCTTTCGGGCCGGATTCAGTGTAAGGCAGGTAACAATAAAAAAAGGATAATAGATCATAAACGATTTATTTTTTTGTTAACACTACTATCATCAACCGATTTTCATCATCACAAAAATGTTAACTAGTTGAGAATGTTGTATCATATGTGCCATCACTAAAATACATCATAAATGAAGAAATAATAGAGCTAATGTAAAAATCAACCATCCTGAACTAACTGTGACTAACATCCCACTGTGACTAACATATAAATCAAGCAAAAATATAAATGTAAAAAATCAAGCATCATGTCATCAAGCATAATGTAAAGATCCCACTATGACTAATAGTGAATAACAATTTTAAAAATTTTCAATGAGCCGGAGGATTTAAATTAAACATATAATTAAGAACATTAAGGATTCGGTAAACATACTACTCCCTCCGTCTTATCTACTTTTACCCGCTTACAATTTTGAGTCGTACTACGTATTTTTACTCATTCCATTAATTGTAGAAATGCACTATATCTCATACCTACTTTTTACACTTTATTTAATTTTTCCAACAATTTTATTTACTTTTTTTACACTTTATTCATCATTCCCAATAACTTTATTAACTTTTTCTCTCAAAATTACCAATTTATCCCTATTTTTTTCTTACATTATATATTAAAATAACGATACTTCTTAATTTTCGTGCTCTTACAAGCTAGATAAAATACCCGGGACGAGTGAGTATTAATCATTGAAAACCACCCGCGTAACATACTTTTAATCAAACAGTTCAAAATTAAGTGCATTACTAAGTGTTTCAACAAAAACAAAATTAAAATTTTAATGCAAATAGAAACAAAAATATAGACATTTCCAAAAAAAAAACTTTATGCCCTCCTTACAGCGATCAGCTCGGAGATCCATCCATCACCCACCCCACACGGCCCAAGCTCAGTCATGTGCGCCTACATGGACAGTTGGGTCAAAAATAATGCGAAGGCGTTCATATTTGGACTCGTCTCCGTTGACGTAGTGCCTCGCAAAAGTGTTTTCTTAATAACAAAATAGAACATGAGTGGGTCATAACGATCTTGTAATTCCAATATTTATAAGTGCATCTTCATTACGTGGTTTATAAACTTATAAAAATCACTTGTACAATTTCATAGCAACATGTCCGCCATGAGCAACCTGTCTAGACTCTAGATGGGTTACCTAACCTGCCTGCTTCATCCTCTCTTGGACAAATCAGAATATCCATATTTCTTCCTCAGGAAATACCTCCAGTCGTAACACTCATTCCATTTTAAGTTTTTTATCATTGCCCGATTCACCACTTTCTTCACCGTCCCGAGTGCATGGCCGTTGGGGCCATCCTCATCGCACTCACTGACGCCTTTATGATGGATGAGCCTGTTGATGAAGCAAGCGTCCATCTCCGCATTCTACTTTTTATCTTACAGGGAGATCACCGAAGGGGAGAAATTTTTTTCCGTTGCGAAACAAAGTGTTGCAGAGAGGGAGAGAAAGAGATATGAGTTTGAGATTTACCACTAAAGAAGACATATGATGCAGGATGTATAGTTAATCACAGTGAGTAGATACTTAAAGTGACTATTCAACAATCTTGCGAACTTAAGTTTGACATGTACTAACACATTTTTTCTTGTGAGTTAATTATGCCTCTTAATAAAGATTTGAATTAAGATTGCATTTTGAGTTCCCGAGATAAAAGTTGTAGTCTTTGGGTCAATAAGTATGTTTTCTTTAATGTATGATTTTTTTATTTTTGGACCTAGCGATAAGAGTTTAGGGTTGGGCTTATTTAAAGAAGTCTTCCGGGCCGGATTCAATGTAAGGTAGCTAATAATTAAAAAAAGGATAATAGACCATAAACGATTTATTTTGCTGTTAACACCACTATCATCTACCAGTTTTCATCATCAAAAGAATGTTAACTAGTTGAGAATTTTATACCATATGCACCATCACTAAAATACATCATAAATGAAGAAATGATAGAGCTAATGTAAGAATCAAGCATCCTGAACTAACTGTGACTAACATCCCATTATGACTAGCATATGAATCAAGCAAAATTATAAATGTAAGAAATCAAGCATCATGTAATCAAGCATAATGTAAAGATCCCACTTTGACTAACAATATAGAACAATTTGAAAAATTTTCAATGAGCCGGGTGAGACAAAGTAAACATACTATTAACCAAACTGTTCAAAATTAAGTGCATTACCTAGTGTTTCAACAAAAACAAAATTAAAATTTTATAGCAAACCAAAAAAACTACATAGAAGATTTCCAAAAAAAATAAAAAAATTCATGCCCTCTTTACAGTGATCAAGCGGGAGATCCATCCATCACCCCACCCCGCACAGCCAGGCTCGGTCATGTGCACCTACAAGGACAGTTGGGTTTAAAATAATCCGTACGCGTTCATATTCAGGGCCGTCTCCGTTGACGTAGTGACCCATAAAGATGATTTCCTAATAATAAAAACAGAACATGAGTGGGTCAGAACAGTCGAGTAATTCCAGTATTTATGAGCACATCTTCATTACGTGGTTTATAAACTTAAAAAATCACCTGTACAATTCCATAGCACTATGTGCGCCATGATCAACCTGTCTAGCTGCGTTACTAGACCTGTCTGCCTCATCCTCTCTAGGTCAAATTAGAATGTATTGTATCTCTTCCTCAGAAAATCCCTTCGATCGTAACACTCATTGCACTTCAAGTTTTTCATCATTGCCTGATTCACCACGTCCTTCGTCGCCCCGAGTTCATGATCGTTTGGGCCATCCTCATTGCACTCACCCACTCTTTTTTGATGGATGAGCGTGTTGATGAAGCAGACGTCCATCTCCGCATTCCACTTTTCATCTTACAGGGAGACCACCAGGGGAGGGGGGAATTTTTTCCATTGCGAAACAAATGGTGCAGAGAGAGAGAGAGAGAGAGAGATAAATAGATCATAGTTTGAGATTTACCACTCAAAGAAAAGATATGGTGTATGATGTATAGGCAATTATAGTGAGTAGATACTTAAAGTGACTCTTCAACTATCCGGCGAACTTAAGTTTGACGTGTACTAACACGTTTTTTCTTTTCAATTAATTATACCTCTTAATAAAGATTTTAATTAAGATTGCATTTTGAGTTCTCGAGATAAAAGGTTATTGTCTTTGGGCTGCAAGGGTGTGAAATATTTGTCCGGATACAATGTGGGCGATAAGGGTGTTGTCTTTAATGTATGAATTTTTTATTTTTTGGACTTAACGATAAGGGTCTAGGGTTTCTCTTATCTTATAAAGGACCCTTAGCGCGGGGTCGAGAGTAAAAAATGAAAATGCAGTGGGAGTTGAGCTAGATCTTATAAAGGACCCAGTGATTGTCAGTGATGAATGTTATGCTGTAAACAACGTCACAATCACTCCATTTATGGAGGGTTCCCCAATCTGGTGCTTTTCCACTGATAAAATTCTTTAAACCCCAGAACTTTCCTCCCAATCCCATTCTAGTTTATCCTTCATGGCATCGTTGAATTTGCTGACTAGAGTTTAAATCTTATTCTGCAACGTAAGAACATATAGCTCGTAAAGCCCACACGTTTATTTTTACAGGATTATATACGCAGATACACAAAGGAAAGCATACCCAGAAGGGGACACCAACCGCAAACCACCTTTAAAGGAATAGCGTAGACTATTTTTTGGCTTTATAAACAGCAAGGGCCATCAGTGTGGTGACCATCTATCGAGAGGAAAGATCAAATCAATTGAAAATGATTCCAGCATATATCAACAGGGACTAACACATATATGAGGCAGTCAGTTAAAACATCCAAATTAGAAATACCAAACTCAATTACTTGTCAACTAGAATCCCAGAGAAGTAAACCAACTCAGTATGACCAAAAAGTGAACCACAAATATAATAGCGGGTGTATGACAAAAAAAAAAGAAAAAGAAAAATAACCAACTTCATCACTGAACCATCCATCAGGCTTATAAATTTTCTCAAGAAAAGAATGATCAACAAATTCCCCAACACAGTTGAGAACACTTTATTTATGCTTGCTCACGTCTGCCTACCATTGCTGAAAGACATGGACAAGCTCATTAAGGTACTCATTCCCTGGAAATTCCGTTATATCAAGTCGAGGGGCCTTGTTATTGCGAAGTGTCCTCGCAGGAATATGATATTTGTAGGGAGTGACTGTTTGAGGACCAGGTTTTCTCTTCCGCTTCTTATTTTTGCCTCTTCCATGTGCAACAGCCTGAATAGATACATGAATGGTTGTTAGTTGATCAAATATTTTTCAAACCAAAAGGCAAGTATATTGAGATTGTTAATGTTAATGATATTGCGAAGGAAACCTTAAATACTGGTTATGGCAAGGTCTGTACGTGAGCTGGGTCCACTTCTCTAGTTGAAGCATTGCAGGTTGGGTCATCGGGATTTTCTTCTGTTTTGAGATTATTGCACTGGCAGAAAATTGGAGCATGCCTTTACTACCTTGAAGGGGGGATGTAGCGACCTCATCCTCATACCCAGCTATGTATCCAGACCGAGGGTAGCTGGGACTTGCCTCTGGCACTCCAGCAACCAGTGAATTGCCTTGAAAAGAACTTGCTATTATATCATCCAAACAATCAGCTGTATTCCTGGAAGGGGGCAAAGGTCCACTTAGAGTCTTATCTCACACTTCAGTTGTCGGGGCACGAGATGTTCTGTGACACATTGGTTTGACATCTCCTGTAACATCTGCTTATGGAATGACACGTGTCGGGGTGGATAAATCCAATCCCTTGACACAAGGGTTGACTGGTTGACATAGGGTATAGTTTTCCTTTCTCTCGTCGGAGGTGGTGGGGCCCCAGGTGGATGCCCATTTGGTGCTGACTCTCGGACTTCTGGAGAATTTGCTACCCTGTCAGTGCATGGTGGTGGTCCATTAGGAGGAGGCTATCTTTCCACTAGCCGCCAGAGCTCTCTTAGTTTAAGAAGATTATCATGATGGATTCTCTCCGACATCGACATTCTCTCATTTAACGGGTCCAACGTGCAATTTATCTTGGTGAGAGTTGAAGGTGTATCAGATTCATGAGACTCAGTATGACCAGGTCTCCATTTGACCATCACTTTCCTGTTCATTCCTGTCTCCTCCAGCCACAACAATCGTTGAAAGTTCATGCTCCCATCTAATATCATCCTTGTAAAAGGGAGTTGCTTCTTCTACTACACTTGGCACCGAACGAGTGTTGACAACAACATGTAATGAATCAAAACAGTCCATCGGTGGGAAGCAGATCGCAATTACAGTATATAACCAAATAAATCAATCATGACTCTATAAAATGTATACAGATAAAGGAAACTTACGTGAGCAGCACTTTGATCGGAACATCGAACTTCCTTGAACGCATATTTCTACAATTCAGCAAAGCTTGTGCTGGCACCTGGGTTCCATAACGTTGTCTGACTAGTGGAATTGCATCGTAAGCCCATGCTATTAGAGCAAAACATAGCCGATTGGCATAAAACTCAGCTCGACATTTGTTACTCTGCATATCTCCAATTATGGACCCACAACCCTTGTTCTTCAACAAGTAGCGTATTGTTTACACTAAATATGAATAGGCCACCCGACCCCATAGATAAGAGTTGAAAGCTAAAACATCATCAACGAGATGGATATATTCCAAATCTAATTGTCCACACTTCGATCAATGGGGCAACAACATTGCTCCTAACCCATTAGTAAAGCCAACTTCAATGCGTCTTCGTCAACTGATGTCCGAGCAAAGACGCGCCTTATGTCTGCAACTGGTATTTTTTGTGCACCTTTAAATATCCTCTGGTGGAAATCATCGGATCCATGCTGCCTTGGAAGCTGCCCAAATCAAAGTCCAATTACGAGTGCAAACTTTCGTGGCCCAAATACAGCTACACCGTTGTTTACATAGAATGAAATCGAATCAGAAGATTCTTCGATGTCTTGACAGAAAAGCAAGTGAAGGTATATCTGACCCTCGAATTGATGTTCGTTCAACCCAAGTTGACGGCCGAAGCAGCTATTCCTAAAGCGTTCACAATTTTCTACACTAAGCTTCTTTCTAATATCACTAGAAATACTAAGGTCCTCCCGCTTGCCCATGCTAGCTGGGAATTGAAGCGAGGGGGGAACTTTCGCCATACTAGATAGGCACTTCCTGAATACATTACAAGATATCATTACTTTACAGTGGTAGATTCTGTTAAATGGCATGCAGTAATTTGCAGTCTTGACCACATGAAGAATTGGAAGCATTACTTTGAAAGTTGCATGGAGTAATTAATTTCTATTGATTGTCACTTTGTTATCTATGCATCTAGAATCATCTTCCTACTTGTATAAAAGATCATCTGATGTATCAGCAAATTAATTCAAAAGTGAAGTGAGTAAAATTTCTCCTAAAATCAAAATGAGTGTGCTGTAGCAACTCTTAAAATTTCTTAAATAAAATCCTTTCTTCACCCATCAAAGCTTCCGCACCCAACAAATTTGGTATCTAGAGCCACTCTAAATTCGTACCACACAACCCAATCTACCTCATGGATTCTACGTTGTTCACTTATTCACCAAGTCAAGTACCAATATTTGAAGGAGAGCACTATGGTTACTGGAATAGCCAATGAAAACTTTTTTCATTTTTCTTTGGATATTTGGGACATGATTGAAGACGAAGAAAAGACAGCAGCAAATCTTTGCAAGTAAATTCTAGAAAGGATGATAAGGAGTTCATAAAAAAGGATGCAATGGCGCTGCGATATATTCAACAAGGAGTTGGAAAATCCATTTTCCCTCGAATATTTGGTGTACAGTCGGCCAAAGATGCTTGTAAATTTTGAAGCGGGAATTCTAAGGAACTGAGAAAACGATCTCATTGAAGCTGCAATCTTTGTGGAGAGATTTTGATAATCTAAAGATGGAAGATCGAGAATCGATTTGTGATTTTTCTTCACAGGTCTCGGAGATAGTGAATCAAATCAAAAGTCGTGGAGATACAATTACTGATAAACGAGTCATAGAAAAGGTTCTACGTTTTCTTCTTCCCAAGTTCGATCATGCCGCTGCTGCCATCGAGGAATCAAAAGATTTATCAAAGATGACGGTGTTCGAGTTGATAGGATCTCTTCTCGCCCATGAGAAAAGGATCAATCGTTCAGTTTATTCAACTAATCAGGCTTTTCAGTCAAGGCATGTATCAAAACTATGTTGGAGCAACCAAGGAGAACATAAAGGAGGATCATTTAACAAGAGAGGGAAACCTGGAAAATAGCAGCAAAATGAAAAGACTTAAAATTGGAGAGGCAAGTCACAAAGTTCTGGAAATAACTCTTGTTTCATTTGCAAATAATCAAACCATGAATCTAAAGATTGTTTCTTTAGATGCAAAAGATGAAAAATTCCAAACCACTCTCAGAAAGATTGTTGGTTTCAAGAAAAAGAAAAATCTGAAGTAAAAGAGGATGCTAAGTTTTTGAATGAATCAAAAGAGGAAGTTTTATTCTTTTCTAATGATAACGATCAGTGCCAAAATCTTTGGTACTTGGATAGTGGTTGCAGCAACCATATGACAGGAAATCGAGATATATTTGTGGAGCTTGATTCAAAATTACATCTTAAATTATTCTCGGAGACTGCTCGACGAGAAGTTTAGAAGGGAAAGGCACCATTGCTGTCCAAACTAAGGAAGGTAATTGAAAACTCATTACTGATGTTCTTTATGTGCCTAATCTCTCACATAACCTTCTTAGTGTTAGACAACTTACACAAAGGGATTTTTCTGTTCATTTTGATGATGGAAAATGCAATATATTCGACAAGAAAAAGAATGCCATCATAGCAAGTGTTGAAATGAAAAATAAGATTTTTCCTCTCATGTTGTCATTGAACGAGAACTGTGCGTTCAAAGCTGAAAATTCAGATTCATCGCAATTATGGCATTTGCGATATTGACATCTTAATGGAAGGAGTCTTCTATTACACAAGGAGAAGAACATGGTGAATGGACTTCCTCACATCAACAAGGTTGATCATGTATGTGAAGGCTGTATTTTTGCAAAAATGCAAAAGCTTCCTTTACCTAAAACATCTTGGCGAGCGAAAGCACCATTGGAGCTCATCCATTCTGATATTTGTGGGCCGATGCAGACTCCCACACCTGGAAATAAGAGATACTTTATATTCTTTGTGGATGATTACACAAGAATGATGTGGGTGTTCTTCCTCAACCAAAAATCTGAAGCTTTTTCAAATATCTTGCAATTCAAGGCTCTTGTTGAAAGGGAAAGTAGATTTCTCATTAAAACGTTGAGGACAGATCGTGGGGGAGAATTTCTCTATAATCCTTTTCTTGAGTATTGCAAGAATAATGGAATCAAAAGGCAGCTAACTGTGAGTAGAACGCCACAGCAAAACGGTGTCTCCGAAAGAAAAAATCGGACGATCGTGGAGATGGCAAGAAGTACGTTGAAGGGAAAGGGAGTTCCAAATCTTTATTGGGCTGAGGCTGTACACAGGGCTGTGTACATTTTCAATCATTCTCCTACAAAAGCTGTTCGAAATAAAACACCCTATGAAGCTTGGTACAAGCAGAAGCCAAAAGTTGATCATTTGAGAGTTTTCGGCAGTGTCGCATATGCTCATATTGCTTCTGAAAATTGTGGAAAATTTAATGAGAAAGGGTAAAAGGTTCTCTTTATCGGCTATAGTGATGAGTCCAAAGGGTTTCGATTGTTGAACCCTGCCACAAGCAAAATCGTCGTTTCGCGGGATGTTATCATTGATGAATCTGCTGCTTGGAATTGGAAAGGTGATAAAACTAATTCAACAATTTATCATGATCCATTACTTGAAGTTGAGAATGTTGAGCAAGTTCCTACTTCAAGTATCGAAGAAGACCATGAAAGTCCTTCTCTAAAGACACGATCGCTAAGGGAGATTTATGAATCAAGTGAGGTTGTCTTATTTGCAAGTGAACCTCAAACTTTGAAGAAGCATCGAAGGATGAGCAAAGGATAAAAGCAATGAATGATGAGATCTCTACCATTGAGAAGAACAATACATGGGAGCTCGTTGATTTACCGGTTGGAAAGAAAACAATTGGAGTAAAGTGGGTCTTTTAAATCAAGTACGATGAAAATGGTTTGATCAAAAAATACAAGGCTCAACTTGTGGCCAAAAGCTATTCACAGCAACCTGTAATTGATTTTACGAAAACCTTCGCTCCAGTTGCTAGAATTGAGACCATTCGATTGGTTCTTGCCTTCGCAGCTCACTTGAAGTTGCAAGTTTTTCAACATGATGTAAAATCAGCGTTTCTTAATGGAAAAATTGAAGATGAAGTCTATGTTGAGCAGCCTGAGGTTTCAAATTGAAAGGGAAAGAGAACAAAGTTTGCAGGTTGAAGAAGGCGTTATACGGCTTGAAGCAAGCCCCGCGAGCTTGGAATAGCACGATCAATGGCTATTTCATTGAAAGTGGATTCAAGCGAAGCTGAAGTGAGCCATCTTTGCACGTGAAAAACATTGATGGAGAGCTTCTTGTGGTATGTCTCTACGTAGATGATCTTATCTACCTCGGGACAAATTCAAGCATGGTGGCAGATTTCTAGAAGAAGATGATGGAAAGGTTCGAAATGACGGACTTAGGACTCATGCAATATTTTCTTGGGATTCAAGTGAAACAATTACCTGGGAGAATTTTTCTCAAGAAAAATATACTGATGATCTTCTCAAGAAATTCAATATGAGTAACTGCAAGCCAATCTCTACTCCGATGTTTTTGAATGAGAAGCTGCAAGTTCATGATAATGATGAGAAGGCTGATGAAACTCTCTATCAAAAATTGATTGGCTCTCTTATTTATCTCAACACAAGGCCGGACATAACTTATTGTGTGAGTTTGTTGTCCAGGTTCATGAGTGAACCAAGTAAAACCCACTTTGCAGCTGCTAAAAGAGTTTTACGATACTTGAAGGGCACAAAGAAGCAAGGAATTGAATTCAAAGGGGAAGAAAATTGTGACCTTGTTGACTACACCGATAGTGATTGGGCTGGATCAGTTGACGATCGAAAGAGCACTTCTGGCTACATCTTCTGCCTTGGTAAAAATGTGATCTCATGGAGTTCAAGAAAGCAAAAATCTGTTGAATTATCATCTGCCGAAGCAGAATATATTGCAGCAATAGATGCATCTTGTGAGGCAGTTTAGCTACGGAGAATTCTTGAAGAGTTGAATTTCAAGCAAGGTGAAGGAACTACTATTCATTGTGACAAGATGTCTACAATTGCAATGACTAAAAATCCAGTCTTTCATGCAAGGTCTAAACACATTGAGCTTCGTCACCATTTCATCCGAGAGTTGGTTAATCAAGGAGAAGTTTGCTTGGAGTTTATAAACACCAAAGATCAACCAGCGGATATTATGACAAAGGCTGTCACAATTGAGAAGTTTGAGAAATTTAAGAAGCAGCTCAAGATTACAAATTATGAGGGGGTGTTAAATGGCATGCAGTAATTTGCAATCTTGACCACATGAAGAACTTGAAGCATCACTTTGAAAGTTGCATAGGTAATTAATTTCTATTGATTGTCTCTTTGTTATCTATGCATATAGAATTATCTTCCTACTTGTATAAAAGATCATCTGATGTATCAGCAAATTAATTCAAGAGTGAAGTGAGTAAAATTTCTCCTAAAATCTAAATGAGTGTTCTGTAGCAACTCTTAAAATCTCTTAAATAAAATCCTTTCTTCACCCATCAAAGCTTCCGCACCCAACAGGGGGATAACAAAATTATTTAGGAAATTATTCATACTATGATGAATATCAAATCTATTTGTCATACTGAAAGGGAGTATTATTGCAACTCTCTACACAACGGTCGAATATTAGTTTATAACGGTGATGAATTCATTGAATGACAATGACATGCAACAAAAGCCCAGATTAAAAAAATACTCCCGGCACGTATTTTTACCTACTTTCCATTTTGGACTATCCCACGTATTTTTACTCATTCCATTAATGGTAAAAATACATAATATTTTATTATCTACTTTTTACAATCCCAACAGCTTTAATTACTTTTTTACACTTTATTCATCATTCCCAACAACTTTATTTACTTTTTCTTTTTAAATTACTATTATATCCCCACTTTTTCTTACATTATAGTACATTAAAAAATAATACTACCTCCGTCCGCTCGAAAGAGTGTATTTTTTCCATTTTGGTCGTCCATTTAAAAGAAGATCATTTATTTTTTTATACACATGGGACCCACCTATTGGGAATGTAAATTTATTGTATTGTATTGTATCCCACATCGAGTATGGTTTGGTTTTAACATTCTTTGTAACCTGTATATACATACTGTAACCAACACTTAATAGATATCTTCTTCTTGCAATTATTTCAATATTCTATATGGTAACCAGAGCCATCTTGGCTAACGCCCAAAATTTTCGATCTCATTCCTTTTTTTTCTCCGAGATTCAAGACAATCTCTCCACAAATTGATCTTCTGAGATTCATACACAACAATCTCATCTCCATTTATTTTCATGGTAGATCTAGTCACCACTACTGCTTCCGCTGGCATGGCTCAAACACCTCTTGTTGCGTTTAATGTTCATGCTCAGACACCCCTCAAATTAACGTCCATGAACTACACGGCGTGGTCGTTCCAGTTTCACACTTTTCTAACAGGTTATGATCTTTTCGGCTACGTTCATGGATCAAAACCCTGTCCTCCACATACTACTACTTTTGGAGATATCTCACAATCAAACCCGGATCATGCAACTTGGATCCGTCAAGATCAGTTGATCCTCAGTGCCATTATCACTGCGCTGACGCCTACTCTAATCTCATTCATTGCTGCTACTAAAAACTTTTGTGAAGCTTGAAAAATACTTTCCAACACTTATGGAAAGCCTTCTCGTGGTCGGATTCTATCACTAAAGAATCGATTGCACAATCCCATCGAAGGCTCGCGTTCTGTTACTAAATTCATGCTTGACATCAAGGGGACTGTTGACGAACTTGGACTCCTTGGTGTTGCTGTTGACTCAGAAGATCTCACACTCAAAGTACTTAATGGCTTGGCTGATTCATTCAAGGAGCTCTCCAGTGCAATCCAGGCTCGTGAGTGTGCAATCTAGTTCGATGAGCTACATGAAAAGCTTCTCACTACTGAAGCACAACTTAATTCCCATTCATCAATTACCACCCCTACTCCTGCAACAGCCTTTCAAGCCTCAAATTCACCCAACTACCCATCTTTGAATTTTCCCAACTACCCATCTTCAAGACAACCTTCTCACTCTCATAGATGTACTGCATATGCACCACAATAGTATCATCGAAACTCTTCCAAGCCTACATCTCATCCACATCAGCAGCGACCTCCTTCTCAAACGGGATCTCGACCGTACATGGGAAAGTGTCAATTATGTGGTGAAATTGGACATTCTGCTAGACGTTGCTCCACATACTCACATGCACCTGTTGCTCAAAATTTCCATGCTCCTACCTACACTAATCCTTCTGCTCATACAGCCATTTCGGTTCCTCCTTCAACATATTGGATATTGGATTCAAGCGCTTCTCACCATATTACTACTGACTTGGCAAATTTATCTCTACGTGCTCCATATAATGGCAGTGATGATGTCTTGATTGGTGACGGTAAATGACTTCGTATCATGAATATTTGCTCATTTCGGTTTGCAAATACTTCTCTTGATTTTTCTGGGGCTTTATATGTTCCTTTAATCTCTCGAAACCTTATTTCAGTCTCTCAGTTGTGCAAGAAAAATGATATTGTCATTATATTTTCATCTTCTAATTTTCAGGTGATGGATAGTCACTCGGGAAACATTCTTCTAAGCGACCCTCGCATTAATGGACTATACATATGGCCAACCACCACATATGTTTCCTCTGCCACATTATTCATCTCAGTTAAACAACCTTTATCTATATGGCATGCTCGGTTAGGCCATCCATCCACCAAAATCTTACACTCTGTCATGTCCAAAAACAACTTTTCATTCAATAAATCTGCTGAATTTGCTTGCAATTCTTGTAAGTGTGTTAAAAGTCAAAAATTACCTTTCTCTGAATCCACTATGTCATCTTCATTTGCATTAGAATTAATTTACTCAGATGTTTGGACTTCTCATATCCTATCTACGGATGGTTATAAATACTCCATTCGTCCCGTACCAAGAGTGCATTTTATTTTTTTGCATGTAGATTAAGGAGTATTATTATTTAATGTGTAGTGGGTAGTTGTATTAGTGGGAGTATGGACCCCAAGTTTTAATTGTATTAGTGGGTGAGTGTGGGACCCATATGTTTAAAAAAGGAAAGAGAACCCTTTGGGTGAGACGATAAAAATGAAAAAAAGAGACCCTTGGTGCGGGACGGAGGGAGTATTATGTTATTTTTGTTGACCATTATACGAAATATGTTTGGTTTTACCCTCTTAAAACAAAATCCGATGTGCTTGCCACCTTTACTGGATATAAAGCCTTAGTTGAAATTTTTTTCAAAACTAAGATTGTCACCTTATACACCGACAACCGGGGGGGATTTTGTGCTTTTCGCTCGTTTCTAACCTCTCATGGAATTACTCATCTCGCTACACCACCTCATACTCCTGAACACAATGGTAGTTCTGAACGCAAACACCGTCACATTGTTGACACAGGTCTTGCCTTTCTACATGCATCCATGCCTCTTACATATTAGCCATATGCTATGTCTGCCGCCATTTGCATTATTAATAGGCTGCCAAAAGTTGATCTCTCTATGATGTCCTCATATGAAAAGTTATTTCAAAGATCTCCCAATCATGCCAAACTCCGTGTTTTTGGATGTCGTTGCTATCCTTGGCTATGTGCCCTTTTTCCAATCACAAACTTGATAATCGATCTCGTCCATGTGTATTTGTTGGATATTCACTTACACAAAGTGCATATATCTGTTTGGATCCTATAACCAATAAAGTCTACTCTTCACGCCATGTTGAATTTGATGAATATATATTCCCTTTTGCAAATAATCTCACTACCTCCATAAATTCTCCTATGGAGTCTCCACCTATATTTCCCATCCCACAACCACCTGCAACTGTAAATATCCCTCATCTGATAACAGACATGACTCCTGATGTTCCTCGACGGGATCCGTCACCACCACCGCCTCCACAGAATGATCATATGGCTCCACATCCAATGACAACTCGTTCACGAAACAACATTGTTAAACCAAACCCAAGGTATGCTCTTACATCAATTACTTCTTCTGACACTGAACCTACGTCTATATCTCAGGCTTTGACAGATTCACGTTGGAGAGAAGTTATGTCAGTTGAGTTTTCTGCTTTACTGGAAAATGGAACTTGGGACTTGGTTCCACCGGACTCTTCACAAAATATGGTGGGATGTAAATGGGTATTTCGTATCAAAAGAAAAGCTGATGGCTCCATTGAGAGATACAAAGCTCGACTTGTGGCAAAGGGTTTTCACCAAAGACCTGGAATTGACTACTTCGAAACATACAGCCCCGTTGTAAAATCTACAACTGTCTGTCTGGTCTTAAGCATTGCCGTTTCTAAAGATTGGTCCATTCGCCAATTTGATGTCAACAATGTCTTCCTTCATGGAACACTGTCTAATGAAGTATTCATGGCTCAACCACCTAGTTCCTTGGACAAGAATTATTCGTCATATGTATGCAAACTTCACAAATCCATCTATGGACTAAAATAGGCCCCGCGCACATGGTATAATGCTCTACGCAATTTTTTACTCTCAATTGGGTTCACTACTACAAAGTCTGACGAATCACTCTTCGTATATGGTAAATCCGGAGTTCAAGCATTCTTTTTGGTATATGTGGATGATCTCATCTTAACTGGAAGTGATGATAATTTTCTTAAACAAGTCGTACACGACTTATCGTCCTAGTTCTCTGTCAAAGATCTTGGTTCACTCTCATACTTTCTTGAAATTGAAATACTTTGTACTTCATCTTCATGCCTTCTATCTCAAAGGAAATATGTAGTTGATCTACTAGGTCGTTGCAATATGTTAAATGATAAGACTATTCAAACTCCACTTGCTACAAGCATCAAACTTTCTCTCCATGATGGCAGCCCACCTGCGGATGCTACTAAATATCGTCAAGTCTTGGGCAGCCTCCAATATCTCTTGTTCACTAGACCTGACATTGCATTTGCTGTTAATAAGTTATCTCAATTTATGCATGTTCCGACTGAAATACATTGGGCTGCATCAAACGTCTACTCCGTTACCTCAATGGCACTCGCACACTTGCTTTAAATTTGCGCCGACAATCATCTATGTCATTACACTGCTTCACTGATGCTGATTGGGGTGGTAATAGTGATGATCTAACTTCTACAGGGGTTTATATAATTTTTCTTGGTTCAAATCCCATATCTTGGAGCTATCGTAAACAAAGATCTGTTGCTCGTTCATCTACAGAAGCCGAGTATCGATCAATTGCAGCAACTGCAGCAGATGTGCAATGGACGCGTTCTTTACTGTCTGAGCTACACATCTCCCTACCTACTGTTCCAGTTATCTACAGTGATAATATTGGGGCAACTTATGTGTGTTCCAACCCAGTATTCCACTCTCGAATTAAACACATAGCCATTGACTACCATTTTGTTAGAGATTTGGTTAAAACTAATCAAATCCGAGTGACTCACGTCTTGTCGGAAAATCAACTTGTTGATGCTCTCACTAAGCCACTCCCACGTTCCCAACTATTCTCACTCGTTAATAGAGCTTTTATATCGAACGAGCAGCTCGAAAACTCTGCTCGAGTCGGCTCGAAAAGCTCGAACTCAGCTCGACTCATTTTCTATTTGAGCTCGAGTTCGAGCTCGTTTATATACTCGTTTAGTTAATGAGCCGAGCTCGACTCGACTCGTTAAAGCTCGAAAATAATAATTAATAATATTAATTATTATTATTATTTAATTATAATAATATATAATAAAATAAATATTTTAAATATGATAAAAAATAAAAAATATATTAATTAATATTGGCTCAACTCGACTCGACTCGGCTCGAAAATCAACTTTTTTGCTTAACGAGCCGAGCTCGAGCTCAAGTATTTTTCGAGCCGAGCCGAGCTTGTCCATAAACTCGTTTCCTTAACAAGCCAAGCTCAAGTATGGGGTACTCGAGCTCGCTCGGCTCGTTTAACACCTCTACTCGTTAACAAGATAGGTGTAATTTCTCCTACACCATCTTGAGGGGGCGTATTGAGATGTAAATTTATTGTATTTTATTATATCCCACATCGAGTATGGTTTGGTTTTAACATTCTTTGTAACACGTATATACATACCGTAACCAATACTTAATAGATATCTTCTTCTTGCAATTATTTCAATATTCCATATACACTCACTAATACAATTAAAATATGGGGTTCACACTCCCACTAATACAACTACCCACTATACATTAAATAATAATATTCCTTAATCAACGTGCATAAAAGTAAAAGACCCTCTTTCGAGCGGACGGAGGGAGTACGTCTTAATCTCCATGCCCGTACAAATGAGTGAAAATACCTGGGACGGAGGGATTATTCAAACATAATCATCACCCACGAGATGAAGACCTCAACAATTAAATGTACTAATTTAAACAATTCAATTGAGCAATTAAGTGGAAATCACCCTAGACATAACATTAAAAAACAAGAGCAGGGTACTGTCCCATAACAGTGATATCAAAAGGGGAAATTTAGCAAGCGAAGCCACATTTGCGTTTCTAAAATTAAATTAACAAAAACATTTGGCAATCAAAATGGTGGTTTAACCTGACGGCACGACAAGAAGAACGTTCGAAGGACTAATAAGAAAGTCCGCGTAGACAGGGGTGTGGGCCTTGTAGGAGAAGAACGCTACGGATTTACGGGTTCTCTAGACGTAAGGTTGCCGGAGTTCGAAACCAACGGAATCAGGTGGGTTCGTCGCCAATCGATCGCCACAGCTATGAAAATTTCGAAAATTCCACCGCGAAAGGTTTGAATTTTTTATTTGGGGTTGCGAGGTAGGGGGGTGGTGCTGGGGTGAGGTGGTGGGGGAGGGGGGACTAGGTTGGGGGGTGGCTCCGTGGCTGTGGGTAGACATGCACATTTTAACCGGAACTGGCGGTTCCAACCGGAACAGGATCCGGCCTAAACGGAACTGAAATCGGATATGTTCCGGTTCCGAACCGGCTATTTTTCCAATTTTTTCTTTTTTTTTTAAGTTTCAAGGCTAAAATTTAAAAAAAAAAAAGAGAGAAAAAGGAACCGAAATTGGCCTATCTTCGGTTCTGTTCCGGTTCCATATTTTGCCAAATCGGAACCGACGATTTCGAACCGCCGTGCATGTCTAGCTGTGGGGTGAAAGTGGGTGAGGGACAAAAGAGTTCAATAAGTATAAAATGGTTTATAAAAGGCGTATGTGGTTGGTATTGTTAATTTAGTAAAACAAATGGATAATATTTTTAATTCTCCCAAACTATTAAGATATAAACTGCAAATAAACTGAAAAGAAAAATGCATAAATCAATGAACGAATGACATAGATGAAATGCACGTTCATTAGAGTTTAATTTAAATATCTAAAATAAAATATAATTGTTTTATAATCTCATAGTTGAGGAGAGTATACATAAAACTTACCCGAGTATACACAAGACAATTTAAAGAAAGAAAAAAATTAGAAATTTTAATATAATGTACAGCGATGTAATATTAAGGAAAAGATTTGGGTGAGATCCTCTCACAAATCCTTTTATGTGAGATGGTCTATATGCCTGTTAAACGAGTCGAGCGAGGTCGAGTACTATTCGAGTTCGGCTCGATTTGATAATGAGCGAGTTCGAGCTTGACTCGAAAATTAGAAATTTGAGAAATTAATTATAGAATTAAATTAATTAGGTCTTTTATATTATATATATATATATATATATATATATATATATATATATATATATATATATATATTAATATACTATTCTTTTTCTTTTAAATTATATTTGTTAATTAAAATTTTTATTAATTAAAATTTTTTTATTCATTTAACTTATTTTTTAATTTAAAATTATTAATTTTTACAATGCGATACTCAATTGATGAAAAATGATAACTTTATTGTAAACTATATTTCTATAATATATATAAAAAGTGATAACATTTAAAAAAAAGTGATAACAACTTTTATAAAAAATGAAACTAATTAAAAAAGTGTATTTCACTTGAATAATAAAAAATGATAATATTTTTAATAAAAAATAATTTCTAATCAAAGAAAAGTGATATCCATCTAATTAAATTATTTTACAAACAATTCATTGGAATAAAAAGTGATAACATGTTTAATAAAAAGTTACACATAATAAAGAAATAGTGATGACCATTTAATTTAATTATTTTATGAATAATAAAAAGTGATAATATTTTAATATAAAGTGATATCTAATTATAATAAAGTGATAATAAACCTAATTAATACTCCTGAATGTGGGGAAGTTTAAAAGGAAATTTTTTTAATTAGAAATAGTGAATTGTGGCGCTGGATGAAAGTTGCCAAAATTAAAATCGTTACTAAAAAGGGTATTAATTAGTGAAAACCAAACAAGTCCCTTCTCTTTTTTTTTTCTATTTTTTATTTAATATAAAATATATTTATTTGGATTAATGAACAATTCGTCTCATCGGTCTCACATAATATCTACTCTAACATTAAATAGATATTTTTATAATAATTTCGGTTATAAAATCATTGCCCGTCATCCCTATTCCGCAATGTTTTATTTCATGATGTTTCATGACATATTTTTCTATAAAAGTATTATATTCTAATAATTAATAATTTAACTCTTGCACATTTAATAATAAATTAGAGAATGATTGGATTGTGAAGTGATGTGACACGTGACATATATTTAATAAATAAATAATAAATAAAATATGAAAATGAAATAATGTGATTCCATTTGTAAAATCAGGGGTGAGGATTGAAATGAAATAATGTGATTCCATTTGTAAAATAATGGGTGAGGATTAATATTTATTTATAGGATATAATTTTCCACAATAATAATAATGAATGTGTAACAATAAAATCATCATGAACATTCAAAATTGATTATTAACTTAGTATATTGAATATTTTGATTTGACATACGTTATAAGATGATGTTCTCATATCCTCATGAAATCACCCCTTGATCTGCATATTAAGAATTTGTTAAACTAACATAACTACTCATAATTACTATGTGCATTAATTACAAATTTCTCTCTCATAAATTATTTGAGTGTATATAGTCTGCACATACTATATTTTATTTGTTGACTTAAATCTTATTTAATAACGTAATAAAATCTATGGAGGATATATATTAATGATTAACCCTCTAAGAACTCAAAGGCTAATCAATGTTATTAATTGAATTCAAGATTATTTGATGATGTTTAAGAGGAAGACAGGTACTTGTTAACCAATTTGTTGGACTCATAAAGCAATTAATGTGTCACACATTTACTATTATTTAGGGTTGACAAACTTAATTTTGTTTAATTTGGATTTTAATATGAGTGGTTGTGGGTGGTTACTTGTTAGTAGTGCCGCCCATAGACCATCTTTGGATCTGGTCCTTAATTGACTTATCAATAATCTTTAAATATTTACTTACTCACTATTCGTATCCTTTCATATGCACACCACATTTATTTATTTATTTATTCATTTAACAGAAAATTAGTTATTACTTTGAGATAATTTTACGTTTTCGTAATTTATTATCACTTTCGTTATAAGATATTGTTACTTTCTTATAAAATGTTACTATCACTTATCGTGAGACGGATAAAAAGTGATAACTTCTATAATGACAAGTGATATTCAATTAATGAAAAATGATAATTCTATTTTATAAACAATTTATAATATGAATGAATAATTATAACATTTTATAGCAAAAACAATAACATTTTATAGTAAAAGTGATAATTATTTTAAAAAGTATAAAATATCAGGTGTCACCCAAATCTATCCTAAAAAATTTATCTATACCTTTAATATAAATTTAACCATATAATGTATATTTATCTTTATTTTAACTCAATTGATGTATGTGGAACCAAGTCCACATAATCCTTCTCAATACTTCATTCGTCCATCGTTAAGGTTTACGTTTTCCATTTTGATTTGTCTTAAATTAAGATTTATATTTTTTTTGTCAAATTGTACCCACATGAAATAATTAATTATTTCATGTATGTCTCACACACAATACTAATATAATTACTCACTTCACATTAAATATTATTTCTCTCACCTCACTACACATTAAAATATTATATCTCTTAATTTATGTGCAAAAAACTCATTAAATATTATTTTTGTCACTTTACTACACATTAAAATATTATAGCATCTCATAATTTACGTAAAAAAAATAAATGTAAATGTTAACGCATGACTGAAGGAGTATATTTTATAATCTTATGTTAAAAAATATAAATTAACTTATCATTATATTTATCATGATTTTACTTAAAATTTTCAATTTGAATATTATAAACAAAATTTATTTAATAATTGTCACACATAATGTTAGGGATACATTTCTGATGTAATATAATCTCCATGAGTGCAACCGTTCAATAAAGAGAGAGAAATTTAAGGGTGGTTTTGACTTTTTTATGAGATTAATATTGAATTGACTTTGCATATAATCCTTTTTATTTTAGTATAGAATGATATGGCTATGATCACGTTGTTTCCTCCAATTATAATTTTTATATATCTTTATTTGCAAGTCAAAAGAGTAAGCAAATGCCACGTGGTGACCAAAATAGGGAAGTCAATTTCTTGGTCGTACCTCACAGCAAAAGCAAACACCCATGTCAATTGTCATACCGTTGAGTGGAAGTATTCAAAGAAACAAATAAAGAGTGATACCAGTGTTTTTATAACCTAACAGAAGATCAAATCGGAGGGTTTAACGGTTTACGATCGGACCGGTTCAATCGGCGATTCAACCGGAAAAATAAAAATTACATAATTTAATAATATTTAATTATTTTATATTAATATACTTAATTTACCTACAAAATAACATTATAAATTTTTTAATAAATACATGAAAAGAAGAATTTGTACCTTGAAAAGGTTTTATAAAGTGTGTTAATCACTTAATCTAATAAAATAATGAATTAGAGAGAAAGAATACATTGGGGTGGGGAGGGATAAAAAGTAAAAAACATATTAAGTCAGATGTGAAATAAATATTGTAAAGAGAAAATTGAGAGAGATAGGATAGAAGTTGTAAAAGTTGATTTGAAATTTCTCTCGAGCCCACAGCTTGGTCTTGGAAATCGGAAGGAGCAGCATTTAAAAAATATATATAAAATTGCCGGTTTTCGGTTCGTCCGGTTTGTCCGGTTCTCCCGGTTCAAACCGGTTATTCCCGATTCAACTCTAATTCTGGGTTTTATGTGTGTTTCGGACCGGTACCGGTACCCGTTCCCGGTCCAACCGGTTGAACCGGCCGATTTTGAAATCATTGAGTGATACCCTCCTCTCTATAAAATCCTTCTCATTTTTTTATTTGTTTATCCTACAAAATCCTTTACATTTTAAAAAATTAAAAAACATCACTATATACAACAATATTAAAAGTTATTTTAATTTCAAATTTACTACTCGTTTTTAAACACATATATTTATTTTTATTACCTAAAAATACTATAATATCCTCTAAAGTCAATAAAGTTGGTCAAAAGAATAACTTATCTTAAACAATCTGAAACAGTAAACGCGAAGCATTTTGTGGGACATAAAGAGTAATATTTTAACCAGATGGGCTAGCTCACTTGGTCACTGGGCTTCTCACTAAAGTGAGTGACCCAGATTTGATTCCATTGGGAACGAATAGGAGGTGAGTTATAAGGAGACTTAGAGAAAGAGGAATAATTGGCAAACTAACTACTAAGTATACTAACAACTAACATTGTCCGATAAAAAAAAAGTAATATTTTTATAAAAAGTAATACTCGTATTTATAAAAAGTGAAAATAATGTAATAAATTATTTTATAAATAATTCATAGTATAAATATAAATTAATAATATTTTTAATGAAAGATGATACTCCCTCAATCCCAAGAATATTTGCATACCCTAAAAATAACTTTATAATATTGCAATATTAAAAAAAAATGTCACCTTTTAACACACAATCTAAACAAAATCAACTATATCATCCACTTTATTTTATTCGATTATCCAAAATATTCATTCTCTTTCTTACATCATTACAATCAAAAATTGCTTTTTTTAAACTTTTTGCCACCAAATATATGCATGTATTTTTGGGACAGATGGAGTAATATTTTTTATAATAAGTGAGAATTTTTAAAGAAATAATTTTCAAAAAAATATTCACATGAGACGATCTTATGCAAGTGTTCCCCTTAATAAAAGTTGGAAACAAAAAAAAAACATGACAAACATTTGTGTGACACATCTCACGGATGACTTTGGTGAATATTTGAATAAAAAGTGAATCTAAGTTAATGAGAAGTAGTAGTGGTGCACTTAATTCTTTCACGAACAATTCATACTATAAATATAAAGTTATACTCCCTTCGTCCGGTTCTAAGGTATCCATTTGCTTTTTGCATGTGTCCTATTTTATGGTATCCATTTGTTTTTTGCACGTGAATTAAGGAATATTATTATATGTAAAGTGGGTAGTTGTATTAGAGAGAAGTGGTGAGTCATATTGTGTATTTTTTTTACTAAATATGGGAAATAGATACATTTGAAGCGGACGCCAAAAATAGTAAAATGGATACCTTAGAAGCGGAAAGAGTGAGTATAGTTTTTAATGAGAAGTGATAATATTTTTAATAAAAAAATGTACTCCCTCCGTCCCAGGCTAAAAGGGTCATTTTACCATTTTGGTCGTCTCACCCAAAGAGTCTCATTTCCTTTTTTGGACACATGGGATCCACCCACACCCACTAATACATTTAAAACATGGGCCCCCCATACCTACTAATACAACTACACACTATACATTAAATAATAATACTTCTTAATACACGTGCCCAAAAGCAAATGAGACTCTTAGCCTGGGACGGAGGGAGTAATTATTTAAGAAAACTAAAAATGTGGACTAAAAAAATAAAGATTTATGTGAGATCGTAACAAAAGCGATAATTAATAACAAAAGCGTAAATTATCTTATTACCACAAGAAAAAAGAAATACTCCCTCCGTCCCTTCTAAAGGGGTTTTTTTTTTCTCATTTTGGGCGTCTCACTCAAATAGTCCACTTTCCTTTTTTAAACACATTGGACCCACACACACTCACTAATACAATTAAAATATGGGGCAATACACTCACTAATACAACTACTCACTACACATTAAATAATAATACTCTTTAATTCATATTAAAAAAACAAAAATCACTCTTTTTCGTTGGAGGGAATAATAAATTGTGGGCATCGCAATTTCGTTGATGTTATTTTCTATTTAAAAGAAAAATAGCACCACATATATATTATACTCCCTCCATCCCATAGTTAAGTTCACCGACACTGTAGATACGGAATTTAAGAAAACTTGCTTTTCGACCAACTTTATTGATTTTTTAGGGGTATTGTGGTATTTTAAGGTAATAAATAAATTATAAAGTATGTTATGTGTGTTATGTAGGAGTGATATTTTTGAAATTAAGATAACTTTTGAGGTTGTTGGTTAATGTGAAGTTTTCTTTTTTGGGTGGTGAACATAAATTTGGGACGGACGAAAACGAAAAGTGTGAATATAAGTGTGAGACGGAGGGAGTATATACTAAATCTGTAGAGGTATTTATTTATTTTTCACGAGTATAATATGTGATATTTCAATATGTAAATTATACTACCTAAAGTTATTCTTTTTTTTCGTGTAAATTAATTAATAAAATATTTTTATGTGTATGTTACGATGTGGGCCACATCAGGTTACTCATATGGGTGGAGAGCTGTATTTAAGTTGGAGGAGGTCAATCCTCCCCCTCTTTACCATGGTTTTAAGGAGGAGTTAGGGCTTCTGGCTTGAATATGTAACATTGGTATCAGAGCTGGAGTTAGATCGCTCCGAGAAAATGGCTACCGGCTACCCCTGGGAGTAGCACCGCTGGTGCTTGATAATCGCTCCGAGAAAATGACTACCTCTGGAAGAGTCCATTAAGGGCTACCCTTGGGAGTGGAGTCCATTAAGGACTACCCTTGGGAGTGGAGCCGTCCATAGGTATCCGGCTTTCTGGGGAGGGGTAGGTTGAGCTGTATTTGAGTTGGAGGTCAATCCTCCCCTCTTGACCATGGTTTTGAGGAGAAGTTATGGCTTCTGGCTTGGATGCGTAACAGTGAAATGTGTTAAAAATAATATTTTAATGTATAATAAGTAGTTCATCTTTTAGTGTTGTATGTAAAATTTATGTACAGATATTAATTATTTTATATAGGTCTTATCTAAAAAAAAGAAATATATTTTTATAATGAGATATACCAAAATAACAAAACTTTATATATAAGGGAGGGAGAGAGTATATTTTATATCTTTTGAGATCTAAATTGATTTATATAAGATTATTTTACGAAAAGGGTTTTATAATACAAATATAAAGAATAATAACATTTTAATGAAAAAGATATAATGCCAATAAATTATTTGAACAATTAATAAAATAAATAATTGTTACATCTTTAACGAAATCATGTAATACTAACATATTAATAAAAAATAATATCTAATTAAAAAAAATAATAATTCCAATCCCATATAAATGTTGCTCAAACTTATCTTTCCTGCGGTTTGGATCTTTCGTGTCAGGCAAAATATTTGTATATTCGGATGCAGCGCTAATTTGTGTGTTTATATTTTAATTCATATATATTCATTAATAAATACATTAGTATATTAACGAATTAAAATTTATAAGAATACAGTTTATTAGCGAAATTCTTATACAAATGCAGTGTATTTTAATAGAGGAGTGAGACTTGCGTGCGCCGGGGTGCACCGTTCGCCTTTAGAATTTAGTATTATTGGTAAGAGTATACTCCCTCTGTCGCTTATAAGGTAATCATTTGCTTTTTGCACTTGGACAGTTCTAAGGTCTTTATTTACTTTTTGCACGTGGATTAAGGAGTATTATTATTATAAATAAAGTGGGTAATTGTATTAGAGAGAAATGGTGAGTCATATTGTGTACTTTTTTTTATTAAATAAAGGAAATTAATACCTTTGAAGCGGACGCCATGAATAGTGAAACGGATACCTTTGAAGCGGACGGAGGAAGTATTATTATATACTTTAATTGATAAGAGTATACCATTTTGTCCTAAAGGGTATACACTTTTCATTATTATTTTTTATTTTTTTAAGAAAATAAAAGGTATACAATTTAATACAAAATTCTAAAGGAGCGTGCGCCTGGATGCACACAAGTTTTTGCTTTTAATAAAAAGAAATTAATAGTACAATTATATAATATTCCCTCTGTCCGGTTATAAGGTGTCCATTTCCTTTTTGCACGTGGACAGTTCTAAGGTCTTTATTTGTTTTTTCACGTGGATTAAGGAATATTATTATTATTATTATAGGTAAAGTGGGTAGTTGTATTAGAGGGAAGTGGTGAGCCATTTTGTCTACTTTTTTTACTAAATAGAGGAAATTGATACATTTGAATCGGACGCCAGAAATAGTGAAATGTATACATTAGAAGTGGATGGAGGGCGTATATAAATATATATTTATTAAAAAAGTAATATAATTTACTTAAAAAGTAAAAATTGAATGTATAAAGTTAGGGTACGTTGTTTGTGAGACCGTGTCACAAATACTCCTGTGTGAGAATGATAATCCATGAATTAAAAAAAAAAATAATTCAATTAAATGAGAATTAAATAAAAGTAAAGGTTCTGGTTATTTAAATAATTATAATTAAGAAGAAAACTAAACTAATTAATACTTCCAGGTTTGGACAAAGTGGCCGCCATTTTCTGTAAACGTTAATAATTGTTTACCTTTTTATTTTTTTCGTAATTTGTTTAGTAAATAATTTTATTAATTATTAAAATTTATTTTTTTAATTTTTTTTAAAAAAATCACAATCAAGCATTTTTTATTATAAATATTATCACTTTTATTCATTCAACAAATTAATTATAAAATAATTTATTTAATTAATTGTTACTTTTATTAAGGAAAAATTGCTCAAAGGTAAACACTTTATACTAATAATTATTGTAAGATACATTGATTTACAAAAATTACTCTCACATACAAAATATTAAAAGTAAAATATCAAATATAACTCTAAACTCATATACTTTTAATCCACAAACCCTAAACCCTCACCCACCCACTGCCGCCGTCAGACCTCCGCCAGACCTCCACCGGACTGTTGCCGGATATACATTTTTTTTATACACACACTTTTTTTACTATACACATTTTTTACTGCACACACTTTTGCTACACATGAATTTTCATGCTGCACACAAATATTTATGTGCAGCACATTGCAAGGGTAACATTGGAATATCACTATATATTTTTGTAGTCAGTAGTAATATTTTTGTATGTTTGTATCTCATAGTAATAAAAGAATTTTTAATGTACCTAGTACCAAGTACCCCTTTTATTAATCAGATATCTTTTTTTATAATTATTATCACATTTTATTCATCTCACGAATATTTTATAAATTAATGTCATTAGATGATTATCACTTTTCATTGATCAAATATCACTATCTATTAAAAATGTTATCACTTTTTATCAAGATAAATATCAATTTTGGTCCTCTAGGATATGTCAAATCCAACTTCAGTCCTCAGGTTTGATAATTTCTCAAAAGTGGTCCTCCGGTGTCCAAAATTAGTCATTTTAGTCCACTTTTTTGTCCACTTTTAGTCCTTTTTTTCGGCAACTTTAAGGACCAAAAGTAGACAAAAATGACCAAAAGTGAACCAAAATGACTAGTTTCGGACAGCGGAGAACCACTTTTGTGAAATTAACAAACCTGAGATCTGAAGTTGGATTTAGTCTATCCTAGAGGACCAAAATTGATATTTTCCCCTTTATATCAACCCTACTAATTATTTATGAAATAGTTCAATTGGCCAATTATTCCTTTTTATTAGTATCACTTTTATTAAAAATATTATCACATTATATCAATTTTATAAATTATTCGTGAAATTTACTTTCTTAATTATTTATCACTTTTTATTAAAGATATTATCACATTTTTTAAAAAATGTTATCACTTTTCTTTTATAATATAAATTGTTCATGAAATAGTTGACATGACCGTCATTACTTTTCATCGATAAGTGATCATTTTTCCTTATAAAGGTTATCACTTCTTACCACGGAAGTCATTCGTAAGACGGACTCACATAAATGAAAAGTTAATACTTTTATTTGATTAGTATTTTTTTATATTGAAAAAAATTATTACTACTTTTTAAAAATATTATCACATTAAAAAAATAAATTCGATGAATAATAAATTTAATTTATTAAATTTTAAATAATGAAAATATAAATTTAATAAGAAAAATGTAGAAAAATATACGTACATGTAATACCTAATAAATTTCCCTTTTATAATTAATTTTTAAATTTTCTAATTTTTAACTAAATTTATAATGATGTACCAATTAATCAACAATTTATTATACGTTTACATCACTTATAAAAGTTTAAGATGATAAAATATAGATTAGTATATAATACAGCATAAAATGTGATGAATCACAGAAATCGAAATGGTTGGTCCAAAGTTCCAAACTCATGATTTCCACATTTTTCGAACTCGATCTTCACATCTTTTACCATATTAATTGTTTCATACTTGTAGGTAATTGAGAAGCCCAATTTTCTAGTATATTCTTTCTAGTAAAAGTAAATTAGTACACTCCAAACTCCTAAGTTTATCAGATTGTACACTTTCAGGAATTTTAAAAATAAATTTTTTTAATACATTATCATTTACTTCTTGCATTTCAGAAAACAATTTATGCATATTATATGTTGTTTGAGAAAATTATTTTTAATCAAATTTATTGACTTTAGAAGGTAATGTAGTATTTTTAGATAATAAAAAAGATATAAATTAATAGTACGTGTGTTGGGTGAGAAAGATAAATTTGAAATTTAAGTAATTTTTGAAATAATGGTTAAATGAGTTGTATTATTTATTTCTTTCTTTCTTTTATTTTTTTTTGTCAAGTATGTTATGTGATGAACAAATGTAAAAAATGTGAAGGATTCTCCAAAACAAAGGAAGTATAAATTAAAACTTTGTTAATTCTTCTGTATTATTTTGGTGTAACATCTCTTTCTGCCACATTATTAGGTGGATGAAGGCGAAAACAATACTTTAAAAAGCATGGTATAAAAGTATACAAGAAATTATTGGATTTCCATCATGAATCTTAGTACTCCCTCCCCTCCGTCTCGCCCAAATAGTACAATTTTACTATATTGGACGTTTCGTTCAAATTGCATCATTTTCCTCTTTTTAGTAAAAAGGGTCCACGAATGGCTCACTACTACCCATCGCATCTCTCTAATACACCTAACCATTTTACATAAAATAATAATACTTCTTAATCTACGTGCAAAGAATAAATGTACCTCTTTGGTCTAGACGGAGGGAGTATATGTTAGAGAATGATTAGGGTACTATGGGTTGGATCTATATATTAATTATATAATTAATACTTCCTCTATCCCCTTAAAGTTTTTTTTCATTTTGGGCGTACCACTTAAAGAGTCTAATTTCCTTTTTTTATATACATGGGGTCCATACACATCGACTAATACAATTAAAATATGAGACTCACACTTCCACTAATACAACTACCACTACACATTAAATAATAATACTTCTTAATCCACGTGCAAAAAACAAAAGACCCTCTTACTATGGGACGGAGTGAGTAATATAGGAGATGAAACGAAAATAACAAATAAAATTATGAGTCCAACTGCTATGCACCTGGTGCACCTAAACGATTTTAACTTTTAATTCGATATCTACCATCAAATAAAATAACATAATTAAAATTTTAAAATATAATTACCACTAACCCGTAATTTTAACCTATTAACACCAGGTGCACCACAAAATCACCCTAAAATTATTTTTTTGCCAAACTTGGTTAACAGTCTATTCATATTTTAATGTTCTTTCCTATATATGCCATATGAGTGACATTTGGAAAAGGTAAATAAAATATTAAGATAGTATTTGAATCCTTTTTATGTCTTATAAATGCTATTCGACATATGATTACAATATACAAAATAAAAGAAAATTTAATCAATGTCCTTAAAATATTTTATGTATCGCTCTAACCCAGACAATTTAAATACTAAATATTACCGAAATTTTGATTGAATTGTTTTGTATTTGAGTCTTACTTTCCCTAAAAAAAATATCACTTCACAATAATTATTATTATTGTAATAATTGGGAATGAATTCAATGATCGCATTAATTAAATTTAACATTTTTATTACAAAAATACTGGTAAGCCAATAAAAAAAGAATTAAATCATTCTAAGCATATATTTATTTGTGAAGAATAATTGACTTAAGTTGTAGTATGAAAGAAGTAAGTATATAATAAGAAATTAGTCAAAATAAAGCCGTCCTAAAACAGTTGATTATACCGACTTTCCGCATGCCGCCGTGCCATTCAGTACTATTCCTTTAGCCGCTTACAAACTCAATAACTAATTTATTTATTTATTTTTCCTTCATTATCAACTCTTTGACATTTTTTCCATAAAATATTTAATAATTAAACTCTTCCAAAATATTCTTGTATGTCAACAAAAACTTAATTTAAAAGTCAAACTCCTTGTTTTATTTATTTTATATTTTAAGTACAGTGTGGGATCACCTCTCCAAGTAATGCGAAAATTGTGAAAATACCTCAAACTATAATGGTTGATTTTGAAAAATGCTGCACAAATATATAAATAATTTTCTTTTTTAAAATTTACTTTTTTACTTTTTTTTATCACTTTTCATTATATTTAAAACATAATCTCATTTCACATACAGTTGTGAGCATCATCGTAAATAAAGGATGTGATACTTGTTGTGAGCATTATCGTAAATAAAGTATGTGATACTTGTATATATAGCCGCGTAAAAAATTGTGTATGAAGTCGCAAACATAATTGTAAGAGACGTTGCTTGAAAAATGTGTGTATGAGGTGCACTCATATTTACAGGCATAGTTGTATGAGGTGTCGTATAAAAATTGTACATGTGATTGTAAATGTAATTGTAAGAGGTGTCATATATAAAGTTAATTATAATGTCCTAAATTTATAAAAATTGCATTTTTCAAAATATTATAGTGGTTGACAATTTTATCAAAATGAATATTAAAAGTGACATATTTATTGATACCCTTATTTTATTTGTTTTACTTTTTTGTGGATGATATAGTTTAAAATTGTTATTCCTTCCATTCCATCAAGGTGACGTTTCTTTTTACATGTAAATTTGGAGATATAATATTTAAGTAGATAAGGAGAGAAGGTGACGTTTCTTTTTACATATAAATTTGGAGATATAATATTTAAGTAGATAAGGAGAGAAATAATATTTTAATATATAATGGGTATGTGTATTAATGTAGTGTATGAGTCTTATTAAGATATATTAACTGCTTTGTTTGTTTTCCATTTACTAAAAATGAAAATACACCTTTTGAGTTGAAATTAACGAAAATAGTAAAATGTACCACCCGTGATCGGACTAAGGGAGTATAAATTAGCGTCAAGTCATGTGCCCTAATAGTTAACTTTTTTAATAATAATAATAATAATAATATAAAAAAAAGGTGTACCTCTAAAGCATATTGGTTTTAGTGGGACAAATAAAAATGGTAAAAGTATATATACTAGCTATATGGGGATTGAGGGAGTAATTATTGATTAAAAAGATTAAATTACCCCCCAAAATTTTAAAAAAATAGTAAAAAAAAATCAATTTTACATAAACTCCGTTTCTATGAGATCAGTACGTCTTCTTCGAATGTGAGTATTTCTATTGTCTCTGAATGGAGTGTATTAAATGGCTTGAGTTGAATACTGTTTTATTCTCGAATCCCTCTTTAAACTTACCTCATTTTAATAGGCTTATTAAAGGAAGGAAAGGTGAGATATTTTTTGTATGTTTTTGGGATGTGTGGTGCAGTTGATATGAAAAATTAGATACGATCTCCAAGATTTATTTTATAAATATTAGTGGGGTAATTTATGATTTTAGGCGTTAATATTATTCTAGAAATTCTTCATGCTTCTCGTGATGCTTTTTGATTCCTGTAATAGGCTTTCTTATTTTCATGTAATAATGGGTAATTCTCTTACCCTTATTATTAATAAAATTCTTTTTGTCGATAAAAATTCTTTTTGTCCAAAAAAAAAAAAAAGAGACAAATTAGGTAGTATTTATATTATATATTAAAAATTTTGGATACTATAACTAACGCTTTTTTATCCTTTTAAATCTATATTCCCCCTAGGCTGGACTTTAAACTTTGTTGAAATTTGAGGGTGGAAAATATTTTTATGGGAATCAACAAATACGTACAAAACTATGGGGCTTGTGTCTACTTATAACATAGTAAACTTATTTGGTATGTTTATTATATAAATAAAGTATGTTTAATAGTTATTGGCAAAAGCTCCTGCATGTGACCACAACTCTCCCCCTCTATATTCTATTTAAACTTATGTATTGCTAGGAGTTTAAATTGTAAAGGGGCACGAAAATTGCAAATGTGCACGGAATATGCTCCTTGCGCCCGGGTGCACAAGAGTCTCACTCATAGTTATTAAAGTATGTTTTCTAATTTATCATTAACATACTTTAACTACAAATAAACATATTTTTTCTATATAATAAGTATACTTTACTGATGGGTCGATCCGTTTACAACCTTCTCACAAAAAACCCGTCTCATAAGAGATTTTCTCAACAATATTATTAATCATCTATGAGAACATTATTAAGGATAGATTTGAGAGTTGGTCCCCTATGTCTTTGAACACACCGTGCCCTCATGACAATAGAAGAATAAAAAACTAAATATTCTTGTATTCCTATGGGGTACAATCTCTCCGGGGCATACAAGTTTTTGCCTAGATTTGAATATGAACTTATATATTTTAACCATTTTTTGTGCGTATTTTGTATTAGTTTTTAATAAAAAATAAATATAAAATTATATATTAAATAAGAAATACATATGGAGTACATTATTAAATAAAAATTATTATACATATAAATACACGAGTGAACTCGAATACACATATATCAACTCTTTCCACGCACTAAGGGCATGATTGGTAAGTGATAATTAATTAGGAATGGAATCATCATTCCTAATTTTATTATTAATGTCATGATTGGTAACATATTTATAATTGGAATCACAAAACAAGGAATGATGATTCATCACACCGTATTCTCCATTCATACCTATGAATGAATCAATTTTTTTATTTTTATTTATGTAGCATAATCATATTATAAGAACTTATAAAAATATTCTTTTAATTTATATATGTCCCTAATTATAAAAATTATAAATAAATTAATATTTTTATGTTGAACATGTCATATTAATTAAAACATTTGCTATTAAATTATTTATTAAAAAATAAAATATTAAATTATTTAAAATTAAAAAAAAATACATTTTTATATACCCAGTAAAAAGATATTATGTTAAATTTTATTCTTTAAAATTTTAATAAAATTTTATATAATTAATTTAATATTTTTTTAAAAATATAAATTAATAAATAATATATAAAAAGTAGTGTTATTGATTAAATTAGATAAATAAATAAATAAATATATATATTTAATATTGAATATATACTTATTTATATATATATAATTTAAAATTTTTTAATGTAAAATTTTTATTTATATTTTAATAATATTAAGGTTTTATTTTATTTTTAATTTAATACTTTTTAAATTTATATAATTATTTAAACATATAAAACATTCATTGAAATTTTGATTTTTTTTAAATATATAAAAAAAATTATTGAGATTTTAATTAATTAAATATTTTATTTATAAATTTTAAATTTAATACTATAATAATATATTATTAATGAGATTGAATTAAAAATACATTTTCTATTACTTGAGTCATTTCTAAACAATATCAATCATGATAATTATCATTTTTAACTATTTATTTCTCATCTCTATTCCATTCATAAGTTCATTTCATTCCATCATAATTTCATTCAATCATACCAATCTTAATATTTTGCGTGCACTTATTACAAGGTGAACTTAATTTGTGTGTCATGTACATTATTTCATTTTTATGATTTAATTTTAAACTTTAAGTATAATTGTACCTCATCATAGTTAACCCTTGTAGTTAATAATTTATTTTACTTCTTGATTTATGAGACCCGGTGGTTTATGCACCACTATAAATCTCTACGATTTCATATTATCATTAAAGTTTAATCCAAAGTCTAAGAGTATAATTATATTAATTTCACCCTTACGTGTCGTCTTTATCAATGTGAATCGGGTTCACATGTGAACTCTATTTTCAATTATTACTCTTTATTAATACATGAAAAATTACTCTTTAAAGATATAAATTATTATTATTTTAAGTAAAAAAATTATTTTTCAGAGAGATGAGCTATTACTATTTTTAAATAAAAATTATTACTTTTCAAAGTGTAATTTTATAAAAATAGAATTCATGTGTGAACCCAATTCACATCAAACTCATTCGTAGTTTTTGTATTCACTTTTAATTATTATACTTTTGTAGCTTATAGTATATTTTACTTTAAATTTAGGGGTATAATATATTTATTTATTTATATAGGTATAATTGTCTTTTCTGTTGACTGTCCATAATTAATTAAATGATAAAAACTTGGATGAGATCGTTTTCAAAAGTCATTCCGTGAGACGAATAATAAGTGATAATTTTTAATTAAAATGAAAAGTGATACACATTCGATGAAAAGAGATAACGGTACTTCAAACTATTTCATGAACAATTCATAATACAGATGAAAAGTGATAATATTTTAAAAGGAAAATGATAATATCTTTAAGAAAAAATGATAACTAATTAAAAAGAGTTGATCTCGTGTCCTAGGGCAGACAATTTAATACTAAACGTGTATACAATTTTAGATTTAATACTAAAAGGATATACAATTTAATATTAAAAGGTATAGGTATTTATGGGCGCACGGTGTATCCCGAGCACACAAGTTTTTGTCAATTAAAAAAGTGTAAAATGATTAATTTATTAATATATCACCGTAAAACACAATATTGTACATACTCGTAAAATGAAGGTTTTACTCGCGCAATTAAATTGCTTCGTTGATATATCACCGTAAAAGACAATGTAAATACTCGTCCAGAGTTAATTGTGATCTTACCAAAGTCAAATTTACTTTGTAATTTGGAGAAATCTGCACGAGAAAAAACCTAAGAAAAATAGTAGTACAATTTAAACCGTATTAATATTAAAAGTGATTGAGTATCCATGAGTAATCACAACAGATTTTATTGTTATGAGTGTAAAGATTTGTGGAGATAATTAAGACATAAAAGATCGATATTTAGTGATTTGATACATAATATTTTTACTGAGACAGATAATATTTGGAGATCAGTTTAGAGAATGGGAAGATGCTGGGTGGCAAACATATGAAATTTGCATATAAACTAAAATAATAATATAAAATGTGTATATATTTTCACAATATCCTCTGACTTTGATAAAAGATCACAGAATCTTGTTTGTCAAATGGGCCGGTTTTACTTGCTTCCATTCAATGTCTTAGCAATTACAGGTGGTTTTAAGGTTGACTTTTGTGCCCCTATATATATATATAAACCCCCCCTCCCCCCTCACTCATCTCACACACAAATCTATTCAAGACAACAAGAGAGATATTGGGAGCTACCTCACGTATACATACGTATCCATACGTATATACGTACGTAGATGTTGGAGAAAATGAGAAGTTGCATTAATATTGGTAATCAAGATCATTGTGTTAGATTGAACAATGGCATGTCCATTCCTGTCATTGGTTTGGGCACTTACTCTTACGAGAATGACCGGAAGACGACGGAGCGTGCTGTCCGAATGGCGCTCGAGGTACGTGTGTTTGGATTTATCGAGCATTATATATACAGGTAGGACGGTTGTGTTGACATGCAATGTGGTGTGATCTGTAGATGGGGTACCGGCATTTCGACACTGCGCAGGTGTACGGTTCCGAGGGCTCTTTAGGCAATGCGTTGGCGGAGGCAATCGGAGACGGAGTCGTTGCAAGAGATGAGCTTTTTGTTACCTCTAAGCTGTGGGGAAGCGATCACCATGACCCTGTTTCTGCCCTCAACCAAACTCTTAGGTAACAAATTAAACCATGATGATGATCTCATTTCATTTGCGTGCATGCATGTGTTTTTATGGAGTTTAAAACATAAACCACCGTCTCATATCTCTTTACTTTATTCGAGAAGGTTTTCGTCCCAAACCTTTTGGTTATGTTCTAATTTCGTTCCAAAATAATATTTTTTTACCAATTTCGTTTCATAATTTTGTAAAAGTATCGATTCATTCTCGTCTCATAGAATTAAAAATATTTGACATTTTTTAGTAAAATTGACCATTTTGATGAGAATTTAAAAGCTAAAAGTTATGGGATTATTTCGTAGAAATTAAGTTGAGTTTTATGAGACTATTTTGAATAAAGTAATTTTGTATTAGATGATTTTGATTTTAAATTCCGTTTTATGTATATTCACTTCTGATTCCGTAGTTTCAAATTGAGCCCCAAACATAGTATTTTTTGTCCTTACTACTTAGATTTCATAGGACAAAAAATGCAATCTTTTTAGAAATTATGGGACTTTTTCAGTAATTAATACATAACTCTAGCTAATTTGAATGTTGACTATTCATAAATAGGAAGCTTGGAATGGAGTATGTGGACATGTATCTGGTGCACTGGCCAGTGAGGCTGAAGCCATGGGCATGCACTCCCATGCCCAACCACGACGAATTCGAGCCGTTGGAGCTCGAGTCGACGTGGTTGGGGATGGAGAGATGCTTGGAGATGGGGCTATGCAGGGGCATCGGAGTAAGCAACTTCTCTTGCAAGAAGCTCCAAAGCTTGCTGGAAATTACATCGGTGCCCCCCGCGGTGAACCAGGTGGAGATGCACCCAATGTGGAGGCAGGAGAAGCTGAGAGACTTCTGCAGCCACCACAACATCCACGTCAGCGCATACTCGCCCCTGGGGGGCCCGGGGAACCAGTGGGGCTCGACGGCGGTGGTGGAGAATCCGGTGATCACCGCCATCGCCGCCAGCCAGAAGGCCACGCCAGCGCAGGTGTCGCTGGCGTGGGGGATGTCCAAGGGCAGTAGCGTCATTGTGAAGAGCTTTAACAGGCAGAGATTGAGGGAGAACATCTCGGCCGTCCATATGGATCTTCAATCTCATCATCTGGATGCCATCGACGGCAAGATTAAGCAGATGAAGATTCTGAGAGGGGAATGCTATGTCAACCAAACTACAAGCCCCTACAAGACCATTCACCATCTATGGGATGATGAAATTTGATAATATATATATATATATATATATATATATATATATATATATATATATATATATATATATATTTTTTTTTTTTTTATTATCTTTTGTTTTTTCCTTCTTTTCTTAAATTAATGTTCATCATCCATCTACTTATAATTTTCATCACTCCGTCTCTACATTTATAGGTCGGCTACAAGAGAAATTAAATCTCAATGTGTATGTATTATTGAATGAATATTAATTGTTGATTAGTAGATGTATATATGAATGCATTGAAATGCGAATTGAATTAAATAGTGTTAGTGTTGGGAACTATAGTGTGGATAAGATCTTTATAAATTTTTTTTATTTTAAAGAAAAAGCATTGCACATGATAAATAGCTGGTATGAATCAAGCACTATTGATTAGAGGAGATTAAGGGGTTTTTCACAAGCTTTAGAGTGACATTAATTTTAGCAAAGAAAGCAAGTTTGTAGGCAATTACATTATAAGAGCGATTGCCCCAACCCAAATTAAATGCAATAGAGAGGAGAGAAGAGCTTGAATGTAACATAAGATAGCTGAAGCAACTGATGGACATTCAACATCTTTACTGCAAAGAATGACATTGTGAGCATCTCTAACAATATAGCAATAAGAAATATTATGTGATAGTGATATTGCAAGGGAAGGCAAAAAATTCAGTAACAAGAGTCACCTATACAATTAGATTATCACGAGATTGCCCCATCAATTGTAACGGCCTCACAATCGCCCATCAAAATTGCTAAACTCCAGCATTTTTTAGTGTAAGTAATAATTCATTATTTTCAAAAATGGAAATTTTGAGATTGAAAAACTTTTGGTAGAACTTAAAATTTCGACTTTGGAGCTGGATTTATGAAAGATATTCAGCAAGCTTATTAAGCTGTCACGAAGAATGGAATCGTTCTACGAAATTTATTTTGTAGCTTAGAATTTCATATAAATGAGTCTAGAGAATTACCTTCTATTATATTTGCATTTCTCTTTTCCATGTATCAAGGGTAACTCTTATACCCTTTATTTTTAATTAATACTTCATCCATCTCACAAAATGGTTTATATTTTCCTAGTAGATGAGACTCACACAAAATATTTAAATATCTTTATGGGGCCTACAACACTATACTAATCAACTATCCATTACACATTAAAATATTATATTTTTCACTTCAATACACATTAAAAATATTATATTCCTTAACTTTCGTGCAAAAAACAAACATAAACATTTTAACAAGACAAAGAGAGTATTTTTTTTTGCCGATAAATTTATTTTTTATTTAATCTCATGTTGAAGATCCCAGGTTTTATTTCTAGCCATTGTTGGCAACCTGATATCTAATGTGCGTGCATGCAGGAGAGATGGTGGTGTTGAGTGTGTGATTAGGGTGGTGGGGAATATAAAAATAAAAGTAGAGAGTAATATAATAATTTTACTAAAAATAAATTAAATATTCGATTGCCTAAGTAAAATATCTGATGGTAATAGCGCCATCCTTCAAGAAAATGTAAAACGGACGTGAAATAGTCTCACACTAATAAAAAAATTATAACTAGTAAAAAAATTATAAAAATGATAATAATCTAATTAAATTATTTTGTTAATAATTTGTAATATAGATGAAAGTGAAAACGTCCATAATAAAACATTATAACTAAGTCAAAATAAAATAAAAAAATAAAACGATCTTATATGTGACAGTTTCACAATACTTGCCAGTCAAAATATCTTTCGGTTTAAGTTACTACTTATTTAGGAACTAAAAAGTAAGATATTGTAAAACTGAAAAGGTAATTAGATTCAACTATCAAATGAAAAATTGTATCGGGCTTACGAGGTGCGGAAAGGACATGAAATCCCAAGTAGCATGTGAGGTAATTGAACCAACAATAATATGATTTGTACCTGTCGATTTGATTTATAAAGCACAAAAGAATCAAACCAACAAAAATTTGATGTTGTTCCATTATAGTATTACTCCCAAGTATATATCAACGAACTTACATCAATCCAGACGAGTAGAAATAATTAAACAAAGCCCCTAATCGAAGATGAGAAGGTGGAGCTGTACCTTCGGAATGGATTATGAAATATAAACCTTTTTACAGTACGATTCAGATGTTCTTCTCAAATAATCATCCGCGAGGAGCTGCCATTTGTTGCTTCTTTATCCTTTCATCATTTTTCACCATGCTGAACCACAGATACAAAATCAAAGATTTAAGCAAACCAAAATATTAGTTACTTCAATTGTTTTTATTATTTGAAATGGAAAATGTTCAACTTATATATACATATTTACCTGATGTCATGAGGGGTTATAAATATCCACTGCGAACCTTGATCCAATGCAAAATCCACTATGGCATCCAGGCTAATTTTTCTGCTAACAGCATCCTGCAGTAATTTAATGAATTTTTTCATCAAGCCATAGCATGACAATACAAACTTACTCATTAGAGGGATGCCTACTAGGAGGATATGGGATGAGTGCCTCTTTTGTGGAGAGGCAGGCACTGAATTGGAGGCAAACAATCCTCGGAAATGCCTCCTACGCACCTAGCTTAGCTGCCTCGGAAATGTTAACGCATTTTGTCTATAGAAAACTTTTTTTTATTATTAACTGCATTCTCTTACACATGTTTCTTTTTTCCTTCTTAATATTTGGTTAAGTTAAGCTCCCTAGCTTATATGCCGAACAATTTGGTCAAAATTGCCTGATTCAAGTAGGAAGCCCAAATTGTTAGACATATAAGGTAGGATGCCCAAACATAACCCAAAACAAGGTGGGGGTTGACCACACTTATATGTAGAGGTGAACCCCAGTTCAGAACTGCTGCTTCCTTTTTTCTTTTTTCAATCTACATTTCTTGTGTATGAATTAATTTTGACAAAGAACATAATATTTCTAGTGTTCTTTTTAGTGTTCTTTTTAATTTATAATGTGATCTCAATTGATTGAAATTTAAAATTTTAACAATGCTTTGAAATTGAAATTAGAAATAGAAATATTAAAAAAGATACAACTTTTTTATTACAACATCAAAAAATTCTTATTAACAAAAATTCAAAATTTTCAATGCAAGCATGAAATAAAACAACATTTACAGTCCAAATTTTTAAACTTATGTTTTATATTCTACTTAAAACTTACTATTGCGAAAAAAGAAAAAGAAAAAAAAAAGGAATGCTTGTTCTGGTTCACCAAATATTGGAACCCGTAACCACACCATAATATTAATGATTTCAGTATTTTATGCAACTCTACTTATATGTAATACACTACCATGTGGAACAGATTTGGGAACACTCAGGGCTTGTGCTTAAAATGATTCAAAGAGTAGATCTGCACTTAGTCTTAATCTAAAGATTGGCAGTTCGCAAATCATGTTGAGCCCAATATTCAACTAGTTTTGCATCAAATATGAAGAAAAATGAATCTACCAAGGACAAAGATATATCATGATGAAAACATGTATTTAAGATATAGTATGTTGGAGGGTACACACCATGAATACATCGAACTCATCCATAGCACGGAATGGGGATTCTGTCATTTCATGAAGAGCAAGGGCGAAACACAATGTTGAGAATGATCGCTCACCACCTGTTCAAACATCAATAAATTAATTTGCAGTTCTTACACTTCAAAATCCAAGTTTGGTTCAGTAAACATCTTGTTGGTCAATATTGGAGATAAAGTCAGCTATCAAACTCAAGGCATATATTCCAGCAAATATCTTGTGCAAGGCATATATTCCAGCAAGTATCTTGTGCAATTTTACCATTACAAAAATGGATCTGGTCAGTATGTCCACTCATGTACAAGACACTAGAACTATGACAGCGATATAGTTAAGTTATTGAACTGATCATATTGCTTACCTGGCACTATAATTAAAAATCTTACACGGAAAAGAGGAGAAAAAGATATCAGTAATATTCTTGGTTTACTAAATTTATGCCTGTAAATTACCTAAAAAATAAAGCATTCCATCCTCTTTAAGGAGATGTTTGTTTTGAATTTAGGGTTGAAAAATCTAATTGATTTTGAAATCCTAATGAACATTTATTGTCTTTATTTTAAGATTGTATTAGGATTCAATTTAGAAGTATCCTAAAAAATGGGTTAACTTCTTTTTTCCCCTTCAGGTCAACGAAGGCATAAAATATTTTGATTTTTTTTTTATAAAATCAAATGGATTTACCTGGACCAATACATGAATTACTTCTAGTCTTTCAGCATTCGGGACTTATATTTGAAAGTCTGGCAGAAGAATTCCTTCCAAATTTTTTCAATTTATTTGGCCTTTTCATTGGGATTAATTTTTTTTTTTTTAATGGTTCTCTTTTGCAAATCCTTATTCTGTATTCTATTAAATCCTGTTTTATAGCTGCTTTGCAGTTCCTTATTTATGTAACACTTGTTTTTTTAGATGATAATATACTCTTCTGGAAGAACCTACTTTAAGAAACGTAAATTTCACTTGGTCTAACATGAGAACAAATCCTACTTGTCGCCACAGATTTCTAATTTCTTCAGGTTGGATGGAGATTTTCCAACAGTCACATGAAGCTCTACCAAAAGTGACTTCAGATCATATGCCGATCTCTATGGACACTAACTCTATTTAATGGGGCCCAACCCCTTTCAGGTTCAAAAAACGAATGGATACAACACAAGGATTTCAAGAAGAATTTCAACAATTGGTGGATCAATGACAGAAGGGAAAGGTGGCTGGGATATACTCTAATTGCCAAATTGAAACCAGTTTAGCAGAAGTTAAAAAAAAAAAAAAAGAGTAAAGAGAATTTTGGGATTTGGAGATGAAGAGGGCAGATTTAGAAAGGAGAATTCGGCAGATTGATTTCTTATAAGGTCAGAAGCATGCACAGAATCGGATATTGAAGAAAGGAAAAAGCATTTAAGTGCAATTGAGAATCTGAACATCAGCAGAGAAGGGAGCCCTGAGACAGAAAGTGAAACTGAAAAATAAATGGGATTACAAGGACATACAGATATAAAAAAAAAAATTCACACCTCCTTGAATCATTGAAGTGCTATGAGCATTGAGAAAGATGATGGGACTATTTTAACAGTTATCGGATCAATAGAGATTGAGGTGGTAGAATTTTTTCTCCATTTAGAGGTGAGAGACACAGATACCCTGAGGAGCGCCTGAGGCCCGTGCCTCTTGTACAACCCGCACTAATATGATTCTACAACATATAAACAAAAGTATATCCTACTTGAAACATAAAATTACCTTACTAAATGAAGGTAAAAATTACATAACATCACACAAAGATACATAAATAACATGATAATACATAGAACATCCGTAATAAATTTTCAACTTCAAAGTTAAAATCTTCAGCACAAATAAATAAAAAATCAATAAAAAAAAGTCAAGCTTAAGAAAGTTATCAAGTTTGAAATAACAAGTCAAGAAAACAAGGTGGGTGCATGGGCTTGGTTTCTCTTTGTGTTTTATGGCAGGAAAGAACATATGGATTCAGTTCTACTTGCAAATGAGGAGGTTGACGCTTACAGAATTTGAATGACACTGATTTTCATCAATTTTCTGATGAAATGCTTATTTTCTTATCAACAATGAGGCTGACCATTTCAGATGGCTAGTCACAATTTTTTTAAACAATCAGCATGGATTTAAGTTCAAAATCAATGTGGACAAAAATGTGATTCTTGGCATCAATATAGGAAGCACAGAAGTCTCTTATTTGGCTCTTATTTGGCTTCCTTGGCCGGATGTATGATAGGAGAATGGCTCTTAACATAGATGGATATGTTATTGGGTGGCAACCCACAAACAGTGTCTTTCTGGAACCCTGTGATATCCAAAATATCAAAGAGATAAGACTTAAGAGGGATGGAGAAAAGGTTTTTTTATCCGAGGGGTAGGCTCAAATTTATTCAATCAATCATTGAAGCTCTTCCAGCTTATTTTCTCTCCCTATTCCTTATGCCACACGGAGTTCCAATTTTATGTAAAGGAAAATGAGAGATTTTCTTTGGGAGGGTGTTGATGGGGACAAAAGTACACCTCTTGTATCGTGGAAGTCCATTACGCTCCCTAAAGAATTTTTTGGTTTGAGTATTAGGAATATTCAGCTGAGGAATAACTAATAAGGCCTTTGTTGGGCAAATGGTGGTGGTGTTTCCAAATTAAGACCACCTCATTATGGCACCAAGTTATCAAAAAGTAGACATGGTCTTCGTGAGAACAATTTGGACATAGGCCTTGCTATGAATACAACTTTCAAAGCCCATAAAAGTTCATATCTAGAGTCCATCCCAATTTTTTTCGTTTGGTTGAGAATCAGATTCATAAGGGTAACATGGTTCGCTTTTGGGTGGGACACTGATCCCTTGCTGTTTCGTTCACTTCGCACTACATAGACTTTCATAACTTCACCACAGATCTATCTCTTCCTTTCTTTGCTCCAATGCTACAGCCTCAGATTTAAATTCTTGGTATCTGCACTCTTTCAGAAACCTTAGATATGAGGAGATGGTAGTTTTGAGTCAAATTATTTCTAGAATGGATAATGCGTTTCTCAATACGGAAGGTGATAATTGAAGAATATAGTTAGCTGACCCTTCAAAAGTCTTTTTTGGTCAAATCTTTTATAACATCTTTGAATCCTGCTAACAACTCGGTTACTTTCCCCTGGTTTAAACTAATTTGGAAGATTTTGATTCCTAGGAAAGTTAAACTTTTTATGAAGTTGGTAATTTTGGGAAAGGTCACATACCTGTGATTTGCTACAGAGGGTATATTTCAAGTTTTGGTGTGTCCTGTGCATGTGCCACTCGGAGGGATGCAATCATTTATCCATTCAAGGTTCTTTCTCTGTCAATTACAGTGCACAGCAATTGGAGAGCTGGGGAACTATTGGGCTTCTCCTTTAGAGAATTCAAACCTTTTACAGATTGACCTCAGAAGCCCTCTCAGCAAAAAGATGTAAAATTTTGTGGAGATCTATAGTCCGGGCTGTTCTATGGTCCATTTGGCTTGAAAGAAATAGAAGAATTTTCAATAATAGTTTTGAATCTATTGAAGAAGTTTGGGGAAGAATTAAGTATAGAGCCAGCCTCTAAGTATCTAATCATAAAATATTCAAGAACTTCTCCATTAGAAATGGATTGGAGTATAGTTGTAAAATCTGTCTTGAATGTACTATTTTGGGACTTCTCGTTCCTGTTTGAAATTATTAATAAAAATTTATGTTTCCTTCCCAAAAAAAAAAGCTAGCACATATTTTAAGTTTTATTAGATATAAGAGAGAGCATCAAACTTCTCCGAATTCCTTCAAAATCAATTCTGAACAACAAATTTGAAGGCAAGCAACAACACCTCCTCAATATATTATAAACTTTAAGGTAGAAATAACATAATGCAACTCTGTCCTAACGAATTAGGCATTCACATAAATAAAACACTACCTCATTATCAAAGTAAACAGATAAAAGAATCTAACCTGAAAGCCCTCTGGTGTCACGAACAGAGCTGCTTGATGCATCTTGCGGCATTTTTACCTATTACAAAGGAATCAATTAAATTATGGAAAAGTATCTGGCGCATAGTCTGTTGTGCTAGCTTATATTAATGGAATATGCTAGCAAAAGTAAGCAGTCTAGTTGTAAATTGCATTCAGTAACCTTACCTCTACTGAGAGAGTCTTTTCCTCATAACTAACTTTGATTTGACCGCTGATCCCTTTCCTTTTCAAATGGCCATTAAATCTAATGGATAGGATTATGAATCATCAATGACTAAACAATATCAACTCTCCAGTTAAATAGAGGAAAAGGAAATTTAAATAAGACAGCAATCCAAGGAAAACAAGCCCTACTGCCACGTAAGCTGACGCTTCAAAAGAGTAGCATTCCTCTGGAATTTGTTCCATCTCAAATATAAAGCTTTATCACATGCCTGAAAAAACCCAGATGATTAAAAAACTGAAGTTATTTTGGGAAGAAAAGCAATGAGCTAAAGAATACAAATTTTGACTATCAGGATATAAAGTTATCAAAAAAGTAACACCATATTAACACTCAAAATAGTAAAAGAAATCAAAAGAACAGTCAAGCAACAAAGACATGGGAATAACTATTATCCTTTTCCTGCTCTTTCTAAACTACGTGTAAAATTGAGAAATATATTGACAACTTGCAGCAGCTATGCTTCTATTTCCATAGCATGATCTGTAATGTAATGAGCAAATTGAAACTGAAGAATTCTCTACCAAAACAGGTAACAAGATACGATGGAGATTCTGGAGAGTAAAATAATTGTTCCAGTATAATAATGTAGAAAGAGCATGAAAAAAAATAAGGATGTTTTAACTCACTTCCAACTTCTCTTGAAAGGCTTTGTAAGTTTGCTGTTTCTTTGAGATCTTGCGTTCTTTTTTCTCATACAACATTCTGAGATCATCAATAGATTCTGGGAATCTACAAAAAAAAACTCCATAATCAGATAATAAATGGATAAAGGGACCTCATATCTTGGGCGATAGCATGTAAAAATGTGCTACCTTCGGCTCTCACGATCTCGCTTTTCTTTCAATCTAGCAAGATCAGCACTGACTTGCTCAGGATTGCTTTCCTTTAAGCATCCTAACGCCTCAATCTCACTCTCAGAACATATTTTTGACGCCTTCTCACGGTTCTCCTGCAATTTCATAATAAATCAACACTGGGTTCTAGACGAATTGCTTTTATTTCCAAGCACAGTTTTTTAAAGATTTCAAAGTGTCCCTATGTTCATTTCTGTTCCACGACACGAGAAGCTTTATAATATTTTTCATGGCTTGAAGAAACTGAACCATAGTTATTAAAGACGCGCGCCTTGACCAAGGCTATAGTCAATGCGCCTTGAAATCATGGTGTCAAGGCACTAATCCTAAGGCGCGCGCTTTCTGGGCCTTGCTTGCTGCACCTTGGGTGTTCCTTTAGCATTGTGCTATTTTCCAGCTTTTTGAGTAATTTTTTTATCTTTTTATTATTAGAGAAATAGCAACTTGACATCCTTATTATTCACCAAAATTTAGAAATCAGGGTTTACACTAGTTATAGATTTCTAGGGTTTGACTGACACACCCCACTCCTCCACAAACCACTGCCCTTTGTTGTTGCCACTGCTCTCCAACCTCCATCTGGCCGACAACCACCAGCGTTCACCTTCCGACCTCTGGCGGCCTCCCTCTGTCCAACTGCTGACCACCGCCGGCCACCCTCTAACCATCAATCAGGACTTTTGTGTTGATGAGAGGATGATTGTAAGACTAGTTTGGTTGTTATTCTAAAATATTGGTGAGCATATTGTTTTATTGCAATTGGATTGTTATTTTATTTCAATTATGATTGATTGTTTTATATTATGTGTTTAATTTTAGTGTATGTGAAATCTGTGTCAATTTCTTTATTAATTGTTTTCAAACTTCATTTTATTAGGTAATTATGTTCTATATATGTTACTCCTACGAAAATGGTTCACCCTTTCCTTATTTGTTTTTCCCACAAAATAGTTCACCCTCCAAAAAAGGAAATATCAATCTAATCCCAAAACCTCAAAAGTACACATTAATTTCAAAAATGTCATCCCTTTATACTTTATTTATTACCTAAAAATACCAAATTACCCTCAAAAGTTAATAAAGTTAGTCAAAAAATAACTTTTTCTTAAACAACGTGGAACAGTAAAAGGTAACTAATCTTCAGGGATGGAAGGAGTATGTTTTATAGTAGGATATGTTTTTTATACGTATTTCATTCTTTAAACAAGGCGCAACCATCTTGTCAAAGGCGCCATAAATGCATCAACAAAATAAAAAAAAATCCAACTTATCAGTAGTGTTATCCTTCCCAAGGACTCAGAAATGCACCTTACACTTCTGCTCCAACTTCTGGTACTCACTCTCCTCCTCCCTTTTGGCAAGGACTTGAGCATGCATCAGTTCATCATAATGTTTCTTGAACTAGAGAACATGATGTAGATAAATTCAATAACTTATATTAAAAGAAGTGAAATAAAAAAGAGAACAGATAGGAAGGTAAAGAAACAGACCCTTTCGGCATCTGTTAGGTCTGTCTCTATCTTTATCAACTCTTTCTCTGCTTCTGCTAATGCATCAATTTCTGAATTCGCTGACTCTGCATTATAAATATCAAACATGAGGGGAAACAGAAATCAGAACAACACGACATAAAATTTAAATAGAAGTAGCATACCACACAGGTTATCAAGTGACATCTTAAGATTTTCAGCATTAGTAGTTGCTTCATTTACTCTCTTCTGATGCTTTGCCAGCAAAGCTTCCTTTTGTTGAATTTCATCATGCAGTTTCTGCACATAATTTCCAAGAGATTGTGAAGAGAAAAGTTAATGATATACTTAGCAGACCATATCACCTATATAAATTACAACAGCTCTAGAATGTAAGACAGTAAAGAAAGGAGGCAAGAGTCCAAGAAACACACAGATATATCACGATGAAGCTCGTCTACAGTAGATGCAGGTGCTGCATTGGCTTCCAAGGAAAGTAATTTTTTCACATCTTCAAGCTCAAGTTCTTTCAAACTAAATTGCCGCTCCTCATTCATCCGCCTTCTCTGGTAGAATTTTAAGCACACAAGTATCAGCATAGCCCCAAGGAACACTCTGGTGAACCCAAAACGTGACAGATTGAATTCCCCATATTTCACATAGCGTAGTAATACATGCGCACAAACCATTACTCCAATATTTAGGGGCCTCTTGGTACAATTCCACAATCGGAATGACAATGGGTATCTTGAGGAAGTCAATCAGAATGGGCTTGAAGATGATTGAAATTGAAGAGCAATTATTGAATCAATGGGAATGATAGAGGAATTATGATTCCCATCACACAAACCAAGCACCAACAATGGAAATCAATATGCCATCATTCCCACTACCCCCAACCAACCACCTCCTTAATATAATAGAAGCTAATGCGAGATCAATAATACCCCAGAGCACTCCATAAATAATGAGCAATGGAAAAGCAAATCATTAAAAGACCCGCCTCCAGATCACTCCAAAATCTACAATTGCACTGCTATTAATTTTACTTATGAATAGATAAGCCAGACATTATTACTGTAAGCAGCAATCTTTCAATGTACACAAACACAGCCTTTTTTCATTACTGATCAGCATCATATGCTAGAGGATCAATTTACTTGGCGAAGAAAAACATTGAAAAAATGTAAAATACAATTGAAATCAGCTTTAGCACTTGCAAAAGACTCCTAATGACAGCTTTCTTAGCAAGATATGAAGTCAGCCATAATAAGAGTATATTTAATAACTTAATTAGTTTTGAGTATATGATAGAAATTTGAGGGTGTGGATGGATACCTTGGCCCTGCTTAAAGTGTGTTGAAGATCCCTCAACTCTTCCTCCTTAACCCGTTTTACTCCACGACTTTGTTGAACTTTCTCTTTCAATTCTAATGCATTTCTTTCCAGTGTATTGATCTCATCATCAAATGAACCACAAAGACGACCAGATTTCCACCTTTTATTTTGGGGAAGAATTGTCTGGACAGAACCACGGGAAAACCTGCAAAGGAGACTCATTTCTTGGATGGGAAAATCAAAGAACTAACATATATAATATCATACAGCTACAACATTCTGTCATTAAAGTTCGATGAAATTGATGTTTAGTCAATAGACTCAATACAAACACTCAGAACATGATGAAAATATGAAAGAAGTCGTGATAACACAACAATCTGTAGCACTCAAAAGATCAGCAGAGAAAGATAGATACCAAAAATGATTACACTTCACGTATGTCTTTACATGCAACACGTGAATAAGACTCCACAATTGTCGGTCTTCCATTCAATGTGTTGATATAACTTCATTATTTCAATAAAATTATCATGATAGGATCATTTCTAGAAAAGATACAAATAATATTTAAATACACACACACATACATACAAGCGAGTAAATTTACATCAAAAATTAAATTTATGATGAACAAAATTTATAATCTATGATGAATTAAGCAAATAGTGTAAATGTAGCAAAGATGCAATGCTTAATGTATTTTGTATTTAAAAGGTCATGTTATATACCAAGCATATTGAGGGGTTAAACAGCATTTGTATCTGTCTTATTCTACATGAAATGACATACATAGATACCAAACAACAGCTCGATTTTTTTATTATACGCAGACAAATTTCTTTTCAAACATATGGTCAAACAAAGTGACACATCACCCTACTGAGATTTTCCATAAAGAAAAAAAAGAATATGACATGTAATAAAACACACACAGAACTATAAAATGAGGCTCTAGTTGTCTTACATCTTATACCCATCAGACGTGTAAACCTCTTTCAGATTTGGTATGCTCTGGTCAAAGGCAACTTTTTTACCGATATCATAATCTCGGACAAGTACTTGCCTCTCAGCACTGGCCTAGAAAACATAAACAAGGAGAATCTTAAATAAAGAAATTGTGATAAAGAGTGAATAGAAAAGAAAATAATGTTCTCCAGCACTAGCAGTATCAAACCAACAGAAGACATTTCTCCACCACTATATTATAAGGTAACTTTCTATAGCTATAATGTGTATGAGTAGAAAAAAAGGAAAAAAGATATAGACTAATTTAGTCTCACACCTGTGAAATTACACTTTTACAGAAATAAGAATGTAGTTTTGTTTACCCACAAAGTTACAATTTAGATTGACATTCTCATAATTAAGATTGTTGTGAAATTTGTCAATTAAGTGGAATAAATTAATTAAAATAGTGAAAAATAAAATAGGAGAACCTACACTATATTTAAGGGAAGCGTTGATAAACATTTTTTGGACATTTTAGTCCTATTTCTTAATTATTATACACAACTATGTGGGATCAGCAATGGAAGTTGATGACCAACATAATTAAACATATTACTATATCAAATACTACATTAATTTTTCTAATTTATTTGATATAATTAATGTGTACCATAAAGATGTATTAAAATTTATAATAAACATTTGAAAATGAAATTTATAACACAAATTACGAGTAATTAGAGATATGATAATTCATTCTTAATATTTAAATATTCTGAAATTCGATTTTCTATTTTTTATAAATTTAACTATGTACTAATATAATTCATTGTTTATACTATTCAATTTTATGTTTCCCATATTTCATGGAGTAAAAATTAATAAATTTTTTTTCTATATAATTAACTTTTGAGTCATTATTGCATATAGTTTCTCGTCACAATACATTTTCCTCATTTTATATCTTTGCCTTATTGTTTCTGTACACTGTAGTAACCAATGTTGGGGTGGTCCCAACTACTCATTTTATTAGAATACTATATATATATATACACACACACAGACACTACCTCGCCTCAAGTAAAGTAATGCATAATCTTTTCAATTAGGAAAGAGATTAAAGATTCAAATTATTCCTCACCCTAGTCGTGTATTTACATAAATAGTATATATATATATATACACACACACAGACACTACCTCGCCTCAAGTAAAGTAATGCATAATCTTTTCAATTAGGAAAGAGATTAAAGATTCAAATTATTCCTCACCCTAGTCGTGTATTTACATAAATAATATATATATATATAATATATATATAATTCAAGAAAAAATTATACATCATAATGAGAACTTTCAGGAAACTAACTTTTTGATGAAAAAACATATGGCTGAATTATTTTCTTCTTCAAAAGAATATGGACTCAAATGCTCTTTCTTGCTTAAATTTCATATATATTTATTAATTTTATTTAGATAGATATAAAATATATATATATATATATATATATATACCCATTTTTTAGCGAACTTGAATTCAACAAAATTATTCAACAAAATTATAACAAATTATATCATGTCTTTCAAAGGAGAAAAATATACAGTTCAAAATACATCAAAATATAAATAACAGGGTAAGGCCCCTTTCACAACTGCTTATTATAGCTATACAGAAATAAAGGCCATTTTGAGGATGTATATATATATAAATTTTAAGTTATTGGCAAGAGTTTTTTTTTTTTTAAAAATAATATAAATATATTCATTTATTTATTTGCATATAACTTAAATATCTTAAACGTCCACTAATTCTTAGTAAATAGTGCATTATAAGCCCATATCCCGGATCAAGTATCAACATGTCAAAAAGGTGGACAGGGAGAATATATACATACATAAATACATATATATATATATATAGACACACACAAACACATATAATACGAAAAAATCAAAGTTTTACACAAAATTATACAAAAACCAAATATTTAAAAAACCAACAATGTTTAAAGTATTGTGATGTTCCAGATAAATGAAATCAACTTATATATACCAAATAAAAATATGCAAACAAGAAGCAATGCACATTCAGAAAAATCAAGTATTTACTAAAAGAAGAAGATATACTATTAAATAGTACCTCATCCACCCCAAAGATAGGTACTCTTTTTTTTTCACGTGGATTAAGAAAAATTATTAATGTATGTGCATAGGGTAGTTATGCTAACTACTTCTACATATTTACCCTTATTTAAATGTAAAGGGATGATATAAGTTGTAATAATTTGTAAAACTTTTTCGAGTATTAATTTTATGTGTAGTCCCTCCTTTTTCGAAAAAGTAAATCAATACATTTGGAGTGGACACTCAAAATGGCAAAATGGATATATTTGGGATGGACAAAAGGTGCACATAAGTATGATTATATGTTTTGGACAAGCAAAGACAAAAGGGCAGCCAACTCACCCAGAGGGGGTAGACATTAGAAATGAACATAAGAGATCTAAAAAAAAAGCTTACCACATCAACCAGAACATTGAGTACTGTAGTATTGTCGGAATGAAGAACAGAGAATGCAGTGGGATGATTTGTGTGAGGAAGCATGTGCCTTGGAATTTCAATTCTACAAATAAACAAAGCCCAACAATTATACAGTGCTCTAAGCAAACATAATCAGGAATTGATTCCACTATGTGGACTCGTAACAACCTTGGTGTAGAAAAGTTATATATGATAATATTTAAGCGGTAATAGTTTGCTTCCTTTGCACAAGATCTTAAGATATGAGAATCTCGATGATTTGTGACAATAAAAGAATTGAGCACATTGCCAACAGCATTTTCAATAGCTGTTGCCCACAAGTCACCTTGTTCTAATTTCTGCAATAACAATACAACAAAAAATAAGAAGCTAGCCAACAAGTAGGCTTGAAGTAACAGTAACACTGTCCAGAAAAAAAGATTGGTCTATCAAGCATTAAAAGAAAGGGCGCTAAAGATCTTTCTACAAAATTGTATCATCTACATCTCCAATCAGGAATAAACAAACAAATAATTAAAGATGACACCAGAAGGAATGATGATTTTAAAAAAAAAAAAAAAAAACAGCACGCCAATTTATATTTTAAAACTTCGATTCTCTAATTTAGAAAACTATGAGCTTGAGATATAATCTAATTGATCATATTTCTTACTTCGATGAATATTGCACAAGAACAGAAAATCATTAATAAAAGGGATATCTGTGATATACGTCGAATCAAGATCCTGGAATCAGATGCATTTCACACTATCATTTTCTTTTAGGCAACTAAAGGAACTAGTCAACAAGAACGCTACAGGTGACGGTAACACTTCCTAGGAAAAGAACTTGCCCAAACATGCCAAAAAAAAAAAACTTAAGATCCCTGCATACACGACAAGTTGTTCCATGTACATAAAACAACTAAATATGACAACAAAAGGAACATAATTAAAATTAAAAATAACATAAAAATGCATATCACCAATCACATACTTTGTGACTATGTTTCTCTGAACTGGAAACTTATGAACTCGAAAATATGAGTTAAATAATCAAATTTATTATTCAATTGAAATCTTGAATAAAAATAGATAATCGTAAATGAAAAGGAACGTCCGACATATACGGAGAAACAAGATCCTGGGTATTAGATGTATTTCAAGTGGCCATTTTTTGTTACACCCCTGAAATAGAGTTGTACCTTGTAATATAAGTAGAAATTTTATGGCTCCATGAGATCAAGCATCATCCAGTAATAAGATTCCAATCAATCTTCAACACGTCTAAAAATGCTATCTTACAAGGGGATGACAGCCTACAGCATACTTAATTAATCTTTTTACTTGATGATGCTACAAAATAAAAAAATCAAAAAGGGTTTTTTCTTAGATATGTGAATTTAAATAGATCCATTTCTTAGAAGTTTAATGTTTAAAGATAACAAAACACAATGAAATATCAACATATTCTTCCAAGGTAGCCATATTTAAGATTACAAATGAGATATTGCAGATAGATTTACTGGCAATTTCTCAACGTCTCTTAACTTAGATATTTTGCTATCCCCTAATTCTAAAATATAATGCATATCATGCCGGTTTGCCACAATTGCTGACACTTTCTCAAAGGAGAATGCAGAGAAGACTAGAATGGATAGAACTCAGCAGCTGAAACCTTAAGTAAAGACATTTATGGACAAGCATATGACTGCAGTCATACAGCATGAAACATGCTAATGAACTCCAATATCTTACCACATGAGCACCTATAGGACCAATAGGCGGAATACTAAATTTGTGTTGATTGCGCTCAATCGCCTGCAAGAGATGAATTACTCGATTTCCTCCAAATGCAGTAACCTTCAAACATACAGAAGCAAAGGCTCCAAAAGGAGAAAATAATCAGAATGTGTATGGTTATACAAATACAAATAAGAGCAGAATGTATTGACGTGTATATAGTCAAAACTCATTTTCCAGCACCCCAGCAAATGTTCCCTCTACACAACCCGGAAATAAATACACCCATTTTATGTGCATCAACATCGGCACAAAAGGTTGCAAAATACATTTTAACAGACGCATTAATCAAACAATCAAATTGGTGGAGACGAAGAGAATAAATAAGAGGTGAAAAGAAGATGACGAGTATCCAACCAGACCTTATTTCTTTGGTGCATGTGGAGTTCCCCGAGACGATGAGTAATATTCTTATGGTTTCTATCGAAATCTTCCATCTGAAAAGCGTTATAACTTGATCAAAATTATTCATAAATCCAAGAGAATTAGGTCCCATATAGAAAAAATTTTAACAGGACCAGGCGACTATGACATAACAGTAAAAACAAAAATCAAGTAACTCAATATGTTCTATTACACCATAGGGATGGTGAAATATGACCATATGACAGTATGCCTTTAGCAATATCAATTCAGATTTCACAAATCAAATTATGCTACCTACAGAAGTCAGGTGCGTCAATTTTCAAAGCATAGTGTACAAGATGCACAAAGAGTTGAAGAGCCTTGAAAACATAATCACCATACAGAGCTGAATAAATTCCCATACCTGATTGGCAATTTTTTCTATTTCATTGCCTACCATAGCTATCTTTTTTGTCAATCCATCCTCTTCTTCCTTCAATCTTAATTTTTCAAATAATTCAAATCAAAAGTCTATAAATCCCAATGGAAATTAAGCATTAAAACTATAACAAAGAAAATTATCGAAGTTAGAAATGTTACCTTTGAATGTTAACTCTAGCAGCAATAACCTCAACTTGAAGTCCCCTTTGCCTTTCCTCCATCTCATTATCTTCAGCCTATTGAAAGTGGCATATTTTAGCTAATTGGGATCTAACTAGTCAAAATCATATTTGGATCTTTGATTTAAGAAATATTTTCAGGTAATATTATAATGGATGAAATTCGAGATATCATTCTAAAGATGGGTCTAACTTAATGATTAAATATTAATTACAAGATCAAATTATGAAAAAAAATAATAAATTTCATAATATAGATTTGAAACTAATAATCCAAAATACAATGAACAAAAAATCTAGCTTAACTCTTTCATGCATCCGGCGAATAAAGAAAATAGAGTTGATGCACCATACAAAGTTAAACATTCCAGCCTTTTGCACCTTAAAATCAGTATTTTTCCAGAGAGATTTCACGCAAAAAGGGGAACTGATCCCCCATTTCATGATTCAGTTTCCTAATACATTTCCACTTTGGGAATTTTAACCCAAATGTTTCATCATATAATTAAATTTTCAAATCAATTCCTATTCCACATGCAGCCACTAATACCATCTCTCACTAGACGCAAGTCCCTGTTCTTCTATCTGAATTAAACGAGGAATCTCTTCTTTGTCCAACTGCTGTATCTTATTCATTAAATAAGCTGTGTTCAGTCTTATATTCACTTCAGTAATCTTTATTAGTTAGTCCTCTTTTAATTTCTGAAACTGTTCTTCAATCTAATATCAAACTTGGGTCGCATATATCTCATTTCTTTTATTCTGCTTACTGATAGCATTAATTTATGCAACAAAAGTTTCCCAGTGAGTAAGAGTAGACAATTTTCTGATTTGAGTTATTATTTTGACCAACTACTAGGCTACAAGCAGATTTCGGATTATGTCTCACATCAAGTGCTCGGAGTTAACTACTACAAGTTCAAGGAGGAGATTTCTTTAATTGTAGTTTGTCAACAATTAAATTATTGCTTCTATTTAAAGTTTGCTTACTCACATATGAATGAGCCAAAATCCTTAGATCCACAAGTTTCGGGTTTATAAAAAAGCATTTAATCAGTAAAGGGCAGTGATTAGCTCTTGCTAAATGCTTTCATGTTTAAGTGGAATTGTTTTGGATTATAATGTTTAGAGCTTCATAAAAGCATGTTAATATGAGTTATTGATATGTCTACTTAGCTAATTCTTAACAAATGATTATCACAGCTGAGCCATGGTTCGCCACATCCTACACTTTAAAACTTTATCTGGTTGAAGATAGACATCTCGACAGCGTATTGGTGACAGATATGTTGCATAAAACTCTTTTTTTTTAAATAAATGAATTTTTTTAAACTCGATTGTCTCACTTTTATGAGTTGATTTGTTTGACTTTGATTGTTAATATGATGAGATTACTTAAATGTTAACATTTGCATTAATTGGAATTTCATTAAGTTACTATTATATTTAAAAATGTAAACTACTTATGCCATTTCTGAGAAGTTAAGACATGATTAAGCCATTTCCTTTCCTAGTCTAAACTGCTTTGTATGGTAGTTCATTAGGATGCTTATTTATTTATTTGAAGGATATTTTATACCGTCGCCAGGTTTATGAATAGATTTTGATGTATGATCCAAGATTAGTGATTTTATGATTTGCCTTTCTAAAATTTGTTCTATTTAAAATGCTTGCAAACTTCTGTTTAGCTTTACTGAGATGATTAATTTGCTTGAGCATTGCCCATGCCCCTTTCAAATAACTTATTATAGTGGAAAATATTACAAACCCTTAAGCATGAAATTGAGGTGGGCCAGTATCATAAGTTATCAAGTAAAGAGAAGATGAAATTTCATATTACCTGTGTATTTTTTATATACTGCTCATGTGAATCCTGAATCTGTTGCTCAAGTGATTTGACCTGTTGAAGAAGTGTCTCATACTGCCTACTTGTGCGAACTTTTTCGGCTTCTAGCTCATACCTCTCCTTCACAGCCTAGAGCGAAATCTTAAACATAAGGATCTTATTTGTACAACTGACACCATCACACACTTCTGTTTAATTTGATTAAAATGCTGAAGTTAAAAGAAAACAAGTTTGTGCAGTTTCATATAAGATTCACAATAAACTAGATATATGAGAAAATACTTTTTGCAAGTTAAACAACATAAGGTGAAGATATTATTGAGAGATTTTGTAGGAGTACAGTACAAGTTTATTTTTTCCACAAGCAGAAGAAAAGAAAATGGAAAAACTAGAGAGAGAAAGGGGAGATATGAGTAAAGGCTACACTGTTTAAGAATTTGATCATTAGTTGAACATACCATTAGTACTTAAGGTAAATAATCAGAACACCGAAGGAAAGTACTTCTAGAAAGCAAAATATCAAATAGTTATACCATAGAAAGCCTATTATTCAATCCCTCCTTCATTCTTCTCACTTCAGATGTCTTATCCATCATATTTGAAATATGATTTCTCTTCTTTTCCAATTGCTCCTTCAATTCTTCCATCTTAAACTGCAATCAAGCAAACAAGAAAATTTCAGCTTCTCAAGCCTTTCAATCATATCCAAAGAACCACATAGATTTGTCTACAAATGTTAGTGATTTAATATACATTTTTCCAGAATAGCAACTACACCATTGCAAATAATAATTTCCAAAAGCAATTTGGGTACATATGGAGCTAGAAATCTGAATGCAATAACAACCCCTATGCCTTGTCAATGGAAATGAAAAAAATCAAAATATACTCCAGCAAACAAGGTGTTTAATTTTCCCTTCATTGCTCTAGGTGCCACCATTCCATCAGCCTTCTCTAATGATGATCGAGAGAGGAGATTTGCCAACATAAATCCCATCACTTACATAGCATGGTTTAAAAGCCAAGGTGATGCCTGCCTTACCTCTCTCAAACAATTCTTATAACTCATTAGTAGTAAATCAAACATGAGCTGATAACCATATACAATGTTCTGCAGTATGCCTTTAAATTATTTTGGCAGCACAAATTAGACAAATAAAAGTGAAGAAACATTCATGAAAAGTCGCATTAGCTTACAAGAGCCTGATCAATCCGTGATTGACAGAGGGGAAACCTGTCTTTGTACTTTTCAATCGACTTGCGCTTCTCTTCAAGTTCCCTTTCATCAGCATATACCAATAACCATGCAAGTTTCTTACTCAATAACTTCACCTGCTGTGCTATCTCCTCCACAAATTCTATGTTTTTTATCTTTTCTCGCAATTCATCAAGTTCCTTCAATGTTGGCCTCAAAGAGTCTTCCAGTTGATTAACCAGCGGAGTTGCTTCATTTAGTTGTTTTTCAATACTTCTCAGAAGATCATCCACTTGTTGAAGAAGAGTAGCCTTGAAAAAGAACTGTAAAGATGGTGTTACTTGCAGGTTATAACTTATAATAGAAATTGTTGCTTGCATTTAATCATCCAAACATGTGACATTGTCTATGAAATAGTATACTGATGATACAAAAAATTCCAAAACAGTTGTATAAAGCAGGAGGCAAATAAATAGCACTTGCCAAATATACAGAAGATATTCGAAGTTTAAGACTACCATTGTTGGTGTTTTCACTCCTTATTTTCATTTTGGTAACAAAAAAAACTGCGGCGAGTTTCTTTTGTAGGAATAGTAACAAACTAACAGTCATGAGGGTGACAGGTTATGGAAAAGGTTGTAATGATTACAAATTATCACGTGTCTTTTTATAAAGATGGTGAATGGGTATCTATGTAGCTCAGACTCAAGTCCAGGTGTACCAGCATGGATGCATTTCTACATGTCAGAATTATCCTTTTCTAATTTAAGGATAAATCAACACAGCTAAAAAGGATTCAAAATTAGGATAAGGAGAAGGAGAAGGAATACGGGATAAGTCTAATAAAAACATTGTAAATAAAAAATGTTTCATGTATATTAATTTAATTTAAAGATAAACCAAATTATGACATTAACGAAAATAAAACGAAATTTCATGCCAATATATAGCCATAGGACCCCCCACCAAATGACACATGAACTTGAAGGCTTAATTCGAAAATTCTAACCCCCAGTCTTTTGCCAATAGGCAACCATTTTTTCTCCACACTCCCATCTTCCCTGCAGCCCAACCCTACCCTAAAATCTCTTCTCCACTTCTCCAGCAGAGGATCCTGATATTCATTCATATTTCGTTGTCCAAACATATACAGGTATAAAATGAATTCTTTTTGTCTATATCTACACTCTTTCAGTAGCGCCATCTATTAATTTTACCCTAAGTAAAACTAGATGGATCTCAATATATTTCTTGAAACATTTCCAGAATAAGAATTTGATGAAACTCAATGATTATATTTCAGCACTTGCAGGAAAGAGGACAGTAAAACTGATAACATAAGGTGAAAAGGAAATTACCTTGAACTTATCTTTTGCATTTCCTGAATGCAAAAATTCTCTGCTCTTGTCCTGGCTCATTATGACACATGGATTCTCAACATCAATCTACATAGCAAATGCACAATCCCGAAGTTGCCTCAGCAATCAAAGGTTTATTATTCAGCAAGAAAGAAGTATGGAGCACTAGTTTTTTGCTACAGTATTTAATATAAAATGAAACAGAAAGAACTAAATGTCAACCACGAGAGAGAAGGCCAAAACATACTGCTAAGTTGGACTGCTGTTGCCCCTTTGTATTTTACCAGATTACGCTTAATATTCAACCTTAATAAAATTATCTGTAAGAGGTATTACAGAGACTCGATATGGTACAATGAGTGTATTATTATCCACAGGGAAAAAAAATCAAGAAATTAAACACATTTTGCTTTAAACTGGTACTGCTTTTCTCCCGCTTCACATAAAAACAAACATTTCTGCATATATTGCACTACTGCACCAATTCCAGAACCCAGAAACCATAAAACACAAAAAACAGCAAACTTCAGTGTTAGGACTTAGGACAAAATGTGCCAAAGTAATACAATCCTACCAAACAATAAAGGAAATATGAAATTAAAGTAAAACTACAAGATAAACTAACCAGTGACACATTATTTTGTAACCATAAATGAGAAATACTCACTGCTAATAAATTACTCCAGCTGTGTCATTTCAATATACACTTTTAAGTTACAAAAAAAAAAAAAAAAAAAAAAAGATAACATAAAATAAAATTTCAAAAACGCATGACGGTGATAGCATCCTTCTTCTAACAGGAGGTCATATCAAGAACTTGATTTAGGAGCAAATAAAAAGATTGCCCCATTTATAACTATTAAAGTTATTATTCTTGAAAAATAGACTAAGACATAGAAGATGCCTGTGGAACTCACATTAAAGTGTTCAACAATCTCACGGAGATCCTCTCTCTTGGTCCCAATCCTCCTACCTGGAGAGGAAACAATTAGAAGAACGTAAAAATACAGAACACATTACATCTCCATAACTATATATGATAAATTATAAAGATAGATATAGGAAGGATCCAATTAAATATCCAAGATGGCAGGATTTCAAAATAATATCTCATTATACTACCTAATAGCATGACAACCCTAAGATCTCCAGGAGTATTGACTTGGAAGGTGATGGAATGAGTTAGTTTTACGACCAAGTAATAAAACCTAAATACATCATGAAGTACAAATAAGATTGTCTAACTTACTTACAAGGCAGATTATAAAACTTACATCAACCCCCGGAATGTACATGGTGGTGATTTTATGATCAAATGTATGTACACGTACAACAACAAAAAATCTCATTTAAACACCAACCCAGGGGGGGGGGGGGGGGGGGTTTTTAAAAACTCAGCACGTGGCCGCATGTAAGATTAAAGTTTAATATACTTGCATGGTTGCATGAACAAATGCCAGTTAGCTGTAGTATTAACTCTCCTATTTCTAAGACATCAGCTGTCTTACGATACACAATACTAGGTCATGAAAAATTTTTTACTTATTTCCTTCATTTTTCAAAAAATTCCCCTCGGTTTTAAGATGATATGCCAACATTAGGCTGCACAAAAAGAACAAATGGAGAATTAAGTGATTTTAGAGAAAACAAGAATATGCTCTTCAGATAGCCTCAACAGCAGCCCTTACCCACATTCTAGTAGTCTTGTTAAAATTAATGCAAACTAAGCATCTAGTGAGTAGTGGGTATGTTTTGGTAATAATAATAATAAATAAATCTCCATTATTCCATTTTTCCATATATATATATATATATATATATATATATATATATATAAAATACACTTCCCTCCAGACATATCACATCACTCCTAATCTTTAAACAATTTTTCATAAGATTCATTTTTCTCTACTATTCGTCCCACAAAAAATCTTCATCATTATTCAGTTAAAAAGAAAATTTCTCTTTAACCAATCAGAGGAGGGGTCCAGCATCCTCACTAATCAATTGAGAAGATTCCATATTCGACCTCCTTTTAGTCCCTAGGCACCTTAAAATGAAAGATGGTTATACACACATTGTTCTTCCACAAATAAATCTACTATTTTCAAAATTTAAAGAATAACCAACCAGCTAAGACATGAAAATTCCAAACGAAACTCTAGGCATTAAAAACTCACTTTGCTAATCAAATCATTTGAACAAAAATGCCAGACAAAATCCTATGCATACATTGAAGGGGTAATTTTAATACAGAGAAAAAGCTAAGTAGTTTCTAATACTGTTTTCTAAAATGAATAGATGATCATTAACGACAATGGACCAACTAAAGAGAAATACTGAACATATAAATGCTAAGCAGTTTATCTCAATTTAGAGTCTAATCTCACAACAGAAAATAAATTATGTGACAATCAATAGCAGAATTTAACTCTCCTCTACACTAATATAATAGTTATAATTTAATTTCCTATAGTAACAAAAGAAAATCCTGCCACAGTGAAACCTGCACATTGCAAATGTTTAATTAATGATTATAAGCTACTCCGCTTATAATAATTTAAAACACAATTAGAAACTAATTTAAAAAATAAGGTTTCTAATAAAAATTTTAGACAGCTTAATGGTAGCTTTTTACAAGTTATTTAACTAAGTGTTCCATTGTTCTCTTAGGGGAGTTCCTTTTTGGATTTAAAGATCTGGTTTTAAAATTTTGAAATACCAACACCGTTCTACCTTTAGATTCCAAAATCCACATTTCAAAAACCACATCAACATATACATATAAATCCTATTTGTATCAAAACCACACACTCTCTATATATTCTCTACCCTCAATTGATACACTTTCATCTTAACCCTCCACTCTCATCTCCTATCTCACATCAAATAATATAATAACACTCTTGCAAGTCTTCACCACCCTTTTTACACTCATAACCACCCTATTGATGTTGGCATAAAAATAAATCTAACCCTACTAATAACCCAAAACAAACACACACCAACACTCTTCACCAGTATTTCAGAATCCACTAGATTTTGAATATCAGTTTTTAAAATTCACTTAAAACCCTAAATGAACATCCCCATAGAGATTTCCTATCAATTAAGCATTTTCAAGGATATACTTATAACTCAAAAACAATTTTCAAAAGAAAGTATTCACAGAACTGCAAATACATAAATCACAAGTTGCCACTCACTTAATCTTTCTAAGACAGAAACTACAGTCCAATCTAGAGTGATAGTTAGTATTTTTGATAATAGATAATCAAAAGTAATGAGACAAGGACAACTGGAAGTAAATATAACCTTGACTATTTTTCAATGAGATGGAACTTGTAGTTTCTGAAATTCTACGATCCACAATAATGACATCTCCATACAACTCTGGACAAAAGGCATCATCACCTTGATTTTTCATCTCAACTTGAACAAGTGCATAGCTGTGACAAGAAGTTGGTGGTGTTAATGTAGTTCCCAAAAATAAGTCAAGTAAAAGCTAATTACCAAGTGCATCTAGAGAAATTATTTTAAAGATTACAAGTTAGAAAATAGAGCACTTTAAAAAACTATATGAATGAGAAGGAGCTATATTTTGAGAAGTTGCCCAGTGAGTTACTTACACCACATACATCGATGCACATCATAGAAGCATCATTATTCAATTTTACTTATAAAAGGATAAGACTCAAATAAATTTGTAGAAAGACACTACCACATTGATTTGAAAAGAGAAACTTTCATATCAAACGCATGTCTGCATCTCCCACATAACAAGACTATGCTGATAGATGAGGAAACATAGGAAGAAACAGATAGCAGCAGAATATACACATAAACTGACAATAGTGTCACAATACTACATTCACAAACAAAGAACTTCAAATTGGATAACAGTAATAATACTTCACATTAAAACCTCAGTAGGCTAATATGAAATAAATTTCTGGTAAAGCCATAGTTGTTAGAGGAGAGAGGAACAGAAAGGTACAATTGCTCTTCTAGCACCTAAGGGTGAGTCTCTTGAACATGGGCATAAGATTTTTTCAAAAGAAAATGAATACAGTAGCCCAATTATTTATAAATTAAAATGTGTTTCAGTGAGAGGAAATGTGCAGAGTACGAAGCACACCTCAGGTGCATAAGAAAAGGCACTGATACGAAGCCACAAACCCCCAAACTGAACCTGGCACAGACAAAAAAATGCTACCCCTGGAACCTCATGTGCCCTGGCAAGCCTTTACAACTATGAGTGACCTTGAGCAACCAAGCACAAGAGAGAAAAACGGCACTGAACTTATACGTACGTAAGACACCATATTTACTTTGGAACCATCTTATCCCTTTATTCCAAGCCATTTTATGCAACATTAACATTTATTATTGTTTAAAAGCTCTCTGAGAAATTGAGAATATTTTATAAACCTAACGCCTCATGTAAAGATAATCAGTAGCTATTTAGAATAAGGTTCAAATTTCCAATTCAAGTATATAACAGATAGCCTCAACAAATAAGGCACCTAGACAAGTGACAATCAGAAATTAATTTATTTTCTCCAACTAAACCCAGTAAAAGTATCTATTAACAACATCGGCAATTAAAAAATCAAGCTAAATAGCCCCATGACATCAGCAACGCATGCAATACGTTTTCAATTAAACTTGATTCCCGAAGTTTAATATATTTCGTAAAGAGGCAATAATGAACCGTCCTGAAAGCTTAGCTCTAAGTTCTAGACACTAAGCCAAACCTGCAGCCCGTCTTTATAAAATCCTTCATTGTATTTGCTCTCTGAGTCCCACGAGCTCGGCTTCCAAACGCCACACAGAGTGCCGTCAATATAGCACTTTTCCCACCTAAAATTTGAGGTATATAAGAAAAGGGCGCATTAGGTCTGGGAGAGAATGCAAAATCAAAAACGAACAAGAGCATAACCGCATATTTGATTCAAAAAAAAAAAAAAAGACGAAGACTGTTATGAAACTGCAAATACGGCGGTGAAAAGCTTACTCCCGTTTTGACCGGTGATGAAATTGACATGGTCGCCGAACTCGATTTCCAGATTGCTATGGCACATGAAATTTTCCAGACGGATTTTGGAGATTATGCCAGCTTGCAAACGGTTGGGACGACCGGTGGGGTCGGCGAAAACCCTAGAATTCGTCATTGTGTTACGGACCGCAAAGGGAGTTTTAGGCTTTGATTCGCAGTGGAAAAAGAAGAAAGAAGTGAAGACAGGGAAAGGCAGAGTATATGGGGTGGTGCTTGCAGTAGTTGCTCCTAACACGCCTGAGTCATCGGGCGAGTCGCGATAATGCTGAGTAGCAAGCACCACTACTCGAGAGCCTCAACTATGGCGGGAAATTGAAGCCTAGTATTAACCATTAATAAATTCTAATTAGCACCCCAATTTCACTGTACATACCCAATAATAATATAAAATAAGTTATCTCTAACAAAAAAAGTAAGTTTAACCTTTTATATATATATATATATATATATATATATATATATATATATATATATATATATATATATATATATATATATAATCTATCTATATATATCTATTTATACATGTATAAAAGCAAACCTGAATTTCCACTTTTGTTTTCAATTTTTTTTCAATTTTATTTTATTTAGAAATAATTCAATTTTAATTTTAATCGTCCAATTTAATTATAATCTTAACCATTCATAAAATCTAATTATACTAATAATGGATTTCGTTATTTAAATTTTAATTTTTTATTTAATAATATAAATTTGATAAATATGAGAGATATTTTTGGCATAATTATAAATGATACGAAGCCAATTAAATGACATTAATACCCTTTTCATTAAAATGTAAATTTTAATTTTAATCTTAACCATTCATAAAATCTAATTATACTAATAATGGATTTTGTTATTTAAATTTTATTTTTTTATTTAACAATATAAATTTGATAAATATTAGAGATATTTTTGGCATAATTATAAATGGTATGAAGCCAATTAAATGACATTAATACCCTTTTCATTAAAATGTAAATAAAAAATTAAATGATTAAAGTAGATAATAAATGCAAGATAAAACACCCAATAAGCACCATTTTTAAAATACGTAAACTCAATTATTACGGCTCGATTGATATAATTGAATGAAATTATGATGGAATTGAAATGAGATGGGAAATGAATGATTAAAAATGATTTTTATCATGATTGGTACGGACCGTACGGTTCTGGAATTACTCAAAGGAATAGAAAATATATTCTTTAATTTGTTCCAATTTCATTAACAATATTTTTATAATCTAAATTAATTTATATAAAATCATTAAATTAATTAAAATTTTAATGAAAAATTTATTTTTTAATAATTTTATAAAAAATTACATTAATTTTTTAATATTATTAACATATAAATAAAACATCTATATATTAAAAACAATAATTAAAATCTCGATAAAGATTTTATATGTTTTAATAATTATATACCATTCATAAAATCTAATTATACTAATAATGGATTTTATTATTTAATTTTACTTATTTTGGAATATTTTAATTACATATTTTAACCATCAATTTATTTAATTATTCTTACCATCCTTTATTAAAAAAATATGTGACCATCAATTTATTTATAAAATTAAAAGTATACTATATAAAATTAAATATAAACTTCTATTTTTGTTTACAATTTTTTTTTTCAATTTTATTCTATTTAGAAATAATTCAATTTTAATCTTGACCGTTTAATTAATATTTTTTATTTCAATCATAAAATCTAATCTAATTATACTAATAATGGATTTTGATATTTAAATTTTACTTTTTTTATTTAATAATATTAATTTGGTAAATATGAGAGATATCTTCTTTTTCTTCTCTTTTACATATTCTACTTTCATATTATTTATTTTGGTTTATAGATACACCAATCAATCACTATTACAATAATCTGGTAGAAATGTAGAAGGGAGATTCTAAATTGAGAAATACAAAATCAAAGAGAGTAGAAGCAGAGGATCTTCTATCTCTACTTACAGATCTAGGGTCTTGATCTTGGATCTTGAACGCCTTGAGGGATGGACGAAGTCGAGTAGAGCAGAACTCTTCCCGCAAGAAGAAATACGCCCAGGTAGAGCTCCGGTCTTGGTGGATCTTCCCCAAAGGTGAAACGACTTCTCGTTTCCGGTGAAGCAGCACCGCTATCGCAGGAACTCCGGCGAACTAAGGAGAATGCAAGACATTGATGAGTTCGCACTGTTGTCTAAGTATACGCTAAGGAGGAGTAGTTCAAAGACATCATGTCTACTAAGCCACCGATATACTCGATAGTGTTGGACTACGGAAGGTTCAAAGTCCAAAACTACCTATCCGGATACATTAATGTTTCACGAGAATTGGATTGGTGTCTGCATGATATAGGAGCCAAATTCCACTCATGTGGGGGATTGTTGAGGAATTTAATTGGTTAGTAAGGATTAACTAATAAATTTAGTCACCAATGAAATAATAATTAAGGTGAGTGAAATCAGTCTCACATGTGGAGAGATATTTTGAAATCAGTCTCACATTTGGAGATATTTTGAGATCTTCTCCAATAGATATGACATGTGATACATTGTATCTGGTCAACAGTTCTGTGTGTGAACACAGATCTGTGTGTATGAATGCAGATCTGGTTGTGTGAACACAAATCTATGCAAATCCTATCATATGTGGAGTGGTCTCTGTCACCTATAAATAGAGTCATTTGCATTTATTCTAATCACACCAAAAACAAAGCATCTGCATTCAAAAAGCATTTGCATCTAGTAGCAATCTAGTTCTCCATTCTCCTTAGTTCGTCAGAGTTCCTGTGATAGCTGTGCTGCTTCGCCGGAAACGAGAAGTCGTTTCACCTTTGGGGAAGATCTGCCAAGACCGGAGCACTATCGGGGCATGTTTCTTCTTGCGGAAAGAGTTCTGCTCGACTCGACTTCGTCCATCCCTCAAGACGTTCAAGATCTAAGATCAAGACCCTAGATCTGTAAGTAGAGATAGAATATCCTCTGCTTCTACTCTCTTTGTTTTTGTATTTCTCAATTAGAATCTCCCTTTTACATTTCTACCCGATTATTGTAATAGTGATTGATTGGTGTATCTACAAACCACAATCATCATGGTTGGGTTTCCACTATTTTGGCTCATTACTTTGTGGATTTTAGCCCCATTCCTTCTAGCAATTTATTCATTTGATCTCGATTAACTGCTTTTGTAAGCGGATCCGCTATGTTATCTTTTGACTTCACGTAGTCAATTGACATTACATCACTCGAGATCAATTGTCTCACCGTGTTGTGTCGCCTACGGATATGTCTTGACTTTCCGTTGTACATATCATTAAGAGCTCTTCCAATTGTGGCTTGACTGTCACAATGTACCATCACCTTAGGGACTGGTTTGTTCCAACATGGAATGTCCTCAAGGAAATTACGAAGTCATTCTACTTCTTTCCCGGTTTTATTTAGAGCTATAAACTCAGATTCCATTGTGGAATGGGTTATACAGGTCTGTTTTGTAGACCTCATGACAATGCTCCGCCTCCGATAATGAATACGTATCCACTCGTGAAGAACGAGTCTTTTGTGTCAGATATCCAGTTGGCATCACTGTACCCTTCAAGTACTGCTGGATACTTAGAGTAGTGTAGCCCCACATTAAGAGTGTATTTCAGGTATCTCAACACTCTTCTTAAAGCTTTCCAATGCTCATTGCTTGGATTACTCGTGTATCTACTCAGTTTGTTAACTGAACATGCTATGTCAGGACGTGTACTATTGGTTATGTACGTTATACTCCATATAACCCTTGCATAGTCAGATTGAGCCATTGGTTCACTTTATTCTTACTAAGGTGTACACTTGGATCCATGGGTGTCTTAGCTAGTGAATCATCGAATGCATTGAATTTCTTCAATACTTTCTCAATGTAATGAGATTGTGACAATGCAATTCCATCAGATGTTCTTTGAATTTTGATTCCAAGTATCACATCCGCTATACCCATGTCCTTCATGTCAAAGTTTCGATTCAACATCCATTTAGTGTCAACAATTATGTCATTACTGCATCCCATGATAAGCATATCATGTACATAGAGGCAGACAATAACAAATCCCTTGGGTGTATTTTTCAAATATATGCATTTGTCACACTCGTTGATTTGGAAACCATTTGACATCATTGTGTTGTCAAATTTCACATGCCATTGTTTTGGAGCTTGTTTAAGTCCAAACAATGATCGCACGAGTTTGCACACCTTTTTCTCATTACCAGGTGCTATAAAGCCTTCTGGTTGATCCATGTATATTTCTTCCTCTAACTCTCCATTTAGAAAGGTCGTTTTTACATCCATTTGATGTATTTCTAGATTGTGTAATGCAGCAATTGCTATAAACACACGAATAGACGTGATTCGTGTTACTGGTGAGTAGGTATCGAAGAAATCATACCCTTCCTTTTGTCTGAAGCCTTTCGCCACCAATAGGGCTTTATATTTGTCTACTGACCCATCAACTTTGTATTTTATTTTAAGGATCCATTTGCTTCCTAAGGTCTTACAATCCTTTGGTAAATATACCAATTCCCATGTATGATTTTGCATAATGGAATCAATCTCGCTATCTATAGCCTCTTACCATATTGGTGCATCTGGACAAGATAGAGCTTCAGATATGGATTTGGGCTCATCTTCAACAGCGTAGGTGAAGAAGTCTTGACCAAAGTCCTTTTCTACTCTAGCTCTCTTACTACGTCTTGGTTCTACACTTTCTTGTGTAGATTGAACCGCAGAAGTATCTACAAGTGGTATCTTATAAGATGTCACTTGTTTATTTCCTTTGCTAGGAAATATGTCTTCAAAGAATATTGCATTCATTGATTCTATCATAGTGCCTTCAGTCATGTCAGGTACTTCCGATTTATGAATCAGAAATCTGTTAGCATTGTTGTTAAGTGCGTACCCTACAAATATACAATCAACCATTTTAGGTCCGATCTTACTTGTTTAAGTAGAGGCACTTCAACCTTAGCCAAACACCCCCACACTTTGAGGTATTTGTATGACGGTTTACGCCCCTTCCACATTTCATAAGGAGTTTGATCATTAGATTTGTATGGAATCTTGTTTAGAATGTTGTTAGCTGACAGGATAGCTTCCCCCACATGTTCTGAGGCAACCCTGAACTGATTAACATTGCGTTCATCATTTCCTTCAGAGTTCCATTCTTGTGCTCAGCAACCCCATTTGATTGAGGTGAATAAGGAGCAGTTGTTTGATGTATGATGCCAGATTCAGCACATATTTGTTCAAACGGTGCTACGTATTCGCCACCTCTATCACTCCGAACTGCTTTAATTCGATAGTTAAGTTGATTTTCAACTTCATTCTTATAGCGTCTGAATGCTTCTAAAGCTTCATATTTGCTTCTCAAGAGATACACATAACAGAATCTTGTGCAGTCGTCAATAAAAGTAATGAAATACTTTTTCCCCCTCTAGTTTGCACAAGTTTTAAATCACACGTATCAGTGTGGATCAACTCTAAAGGTTTAGTGTTCCTTTCCATTGTTGGAAATGGTTGCTTTTGTCATTTTTGTTTCTACACACACTTCACATTTATTTGAAGTCTCAACATTTGCTACTTTAAGCAAATCAAGATTATTTAATCTTTTGATTGATTTAAGATTTACATTTCCCAATCTTAAATGCCATATAGAGGAGCACTCAACGATACAAGCAGAAGTAGAAGCAGTTTTATTGATAACTTTCTTGCCTTCACGGCTTACAACCATTGCATTGAGCTTAAAGAGATCATTATCTAGATAGCCACGGCACAAGAATTGGCCAAATTTTCTAAGCATTAGTTTATCAGACTCAAATACAAGCTTAAACCGATGACTCACTAGCAGGGGCCTGAAATCACCTATGTAAGTGTGAAGTGAGTGGCCGCTTCAAAGTTAAACACTTATGAATCCAAAGGGGATCCATGGCCGAAACGGATCAAAACGTGAGAACAAGGAGAATACGAGACATTGATGCATTCGCACTGTTATCTAAGTATACGCTAAGGAGGAGTAGTTCATAGACATCATGTCTACTAAGCCACCGATATACTCGATAGTGTTGGACTATGGAAGGTTCAAAGTCCCAAGCTACATATCCGGATACATTAATGTTTCACGCGAAATGGATTGTGTGTCTGCATGATATATGAACCAAATTCCACTCATGTGGGGGATTGTTGGGGAATTTAATTATTTAGTAAGGATTAATTAATAAATTAGACACCAATTAAATAATAATTAAGGTGAGTGAAATCAGTCTCACATGTGGAGAGATATTTTAAAATCAGTCTCACATTTGGTGAGATATTTTGAGATTCTCTCCAACAGATATGACATGTGATACATTGTATCTAGTCAACATTTCCGTGTGTGAACACAGATCTGTGTGTGTGAATGCAGATCTGGGTGTATGAACACAGATCTGTGCAAATCCTACCATATGTGGAGTGGTCTCTGGCACCTATAAATAGGGTTATTTGCATTTATTATAATCACACCAAAACACAAAGCATCTGCATTCATAAAGCATTTGCATCTAGTAGCAATCTAGTTCTCCATTCTCTTTAGTTCATAGGAGTTCCTGCGATAGCGATGCTGCTTTGCCGGAAATGAGAAGTCGTTTTACCTTTGGGGAAGATCCGCTAAAACCGGAGCACTACCGGGGCGTGTTTCTTCTTGCGGGAAGAGTTCTACTCGACTCGACTTCGTCCATCCCTCATGACATTCAAGATCCAAGATCAAGACCCTAGATCTGTAAGTAGAGATAGAAGATCCTATGTTTCTACTCTCTTTGTTTTTTTATTTCTCAATTTAAAATCTCTCTTCTACATTTCTACCCGATTATTGTAATAGTGATTGATTGGTGTATTTATAAACCAAACAATCTCAAGAAGAAACAACTAGCCTCTGCACCCATCAATCACCATGACAACTGATATGGATATTGACAGAACATCGATCCCAAAAATGGGTAAAACCTCCAATGTCAATAGAGGCTCTGTTTGAACTGATTCCCAAATAGTAACTGTGAATCTTGTTGGGTCTGAATCCCAAATGATGTATCCTCAAATGGGGATGTCGAGACCATTCATGGTTTCGGCTCCAGCGGAGAAGCCCGAGAAGTTTGGGGGTGCAAACTTCAAGAGATAGCAGCAAAAGATGTTGTTCTACCTCACCACACTGAATATGGTGAACTTCTTAAAGGAGTTTGCACCAGTGGTGGATGAGAATGAGACTGATACACAAAAGCGTATAACTCTTGATCAGTGGACCTCCGCTGATTACTTGTGCAAGAACTATATCCTCAGTGGACTTTGTGATGCACTGTACAACGTGTATCTAAACACGAAGACATCCAAAGAACTGTGGAATTCTTTGGAGAAGAAGTACAAGGCGGAAGATACTAGTACGAAGAAGTACACGATAGCCAAGTACTTGGAGTTCATGATGGTGGACTCTAAATATGTGGTTGAACAAGTGTAGCAGTTCCAACTGATAGTGCACGAAATCTTCTCCGAATGGATGATGCTTCCAGAAGCATTCGTTGTCAGCTCTGTGATTGAGAAACTGTCTCAAATGTGGAAGGACTTCAAATGCTATCTTAAACATAAGCGAAAGGAGATGTCTCTAGAAGACTTAATTGTCAAATTGAGAATCGAAGAGGACAACAGGAAGATGGAAGGGAAGTTTGACTAATCCTCAATTGAGGCAAAGGAAAACTTAACTGAAAATCGTCCAGAACCCTCTAAAAAGAGGAAAATGTCTGACGACAATGGCAAGAAGCCTGTGCAAAAGCCCAAGTTCAGTGGGGATTGCTACAACTGTGGCAAGCCCAACCACAAGGCAAAAGACTGTCGCCTACCAAAGAAGAACAAAGGCAAGAACCAAAATGCTAATGTGGTTGAATGGGACCTAACTGATGGCGACATGACTGGTGTGGTTTTTGAAGCCAACTTGGTGGCAAATCCAAAAGAGTAGTTCGTGGACACTGGCGCCACCTGCCACGTCTGCTCGGAGGAAAATACTTTCTCCACTTATATGCCCATTGAAGGAAGGAAGCTGCACATGGGAAAACATGCCTCATCTGAAGTAGCCGGTGTTGGGAGCGTAACTCTGAAGCTCACCTCCGGAAAAGAATTGAAGCTGAAGGATGTGCTAAATGTCCCAGACATTCGCAAGAACATGATCTCAGGCTTCCTGCTAGTTAGTCATCTGTTCAAGCTTGTATTTGAGTCTGATAAACTAGTGCTTAGCAAATTTGGCCAATTCTTGGGCCGTGACTATCTAGATAATGGGCTCTTTAAGCTCAATGCAATGGTTGTAAGCCGTGAAGACAAGAAAATTATCAATAAAACTGCTTCTACTTCTGCTTATATCGTTAAGTGCTCCTCTATATGTCATTTAAGATTGGGACATGTAAATCTTAAATCAATCAAAAGATTAAATAATCTTGATTTGCTTAAAGTAGCAAATGTTGAGACTTCAAATAAATATGAAGTGTGTGTAGAAGCAAAAATGACAAAGCAACCATTTCCAACAATGGAAAGGAGCACTAAACCTCTAGAGTTGATCCACACTGATACGTGTGATTTAAAACTTGTGCAAACTAGAGGGGGGAAAAAGTATTTCATTACTTTTATTGATGACTGCACAAGATTCTGTTATGTGTATCTCTTGAGAAGTAAAGATGAAGCTTTAGAAGTATTCAAACACTACAAGAATGAAGTTGAAAATCAACTTAACTCTTGAATTAAAGCTGTTCAGAGTGATAGAGGTGGCGAATACGTAGCACTGTTTGAACAAATATGTGCCGAATTTGGCATCATACATCAAACAACTGCTCTTTATTCACCTCAATCAAATGGGGTTGCTGAGCGCAAGAATAGAACTCTGAAGAAAATTATGAACGCAATGTTAATCAGTTCAGGGTTGCCTCAGAACATGTGGGGAGAAGCTATCCTGTCAGCTAACCACATTCTGAACAAGATTCCACACAAATCTAAGGATCAAACTCAGCCAATTAAATGACATTAATACCCTTTTCCTTAAAATGTAAATAAAAAATTAAATGCTAAAAGTAGATAATAAATACAAGATAAAAGACCCACTAAGCACCATTTCAAAATATGTAAACTCAATTATTACGGCTCGATTGATATGATTGAATGAAATTATGATGGAATGGAATGAACTCATGAATGGAATAGAGATGAGAAAGGAATGATTAAAAATAATTTTTATCATGATTAGTACGGTTCTGGAATTACTCAAGGAATAGAAAATATATTCTTTAATTTGTTTCAATTTCATTAACAGTATTTTTATAATACTAAATTAATTTATATAAAATCATTAAATTAATTAAAATCTTAATGAAAATTTTATTTTTTTAATAAATATATAAAAAATTAAATTAATTTTTTAATATTATTAAAATATAAATAAAACATCTATATATTAAAAATTATAATTAAAATATCGATAAAGATTTTATATGTTTTAATAATTATATAATTAAAAGAAATTAAACTAGCTAATTTTTTCCTATGCATTCAGAATTTTTAAATTTTTTATTTTGGACAAATAAATTTTATGATTCAAGTCCTCCTCTCTAATGATTTATTACTGAATCTTATTAGGCCATTATTTTACTCAATGATTTGTGTTTGGAGAATATAATTATGGTGGAAATTTTCATTTTTCGAAGATCGTATTCGTACATTGTTGTATCTTTGAACTAAATATTGATAAGTTTTTTTTTTCAACGTTCTTTAAGGATGTGTATTATAGATCAAGATGGATGTTGCCTTCGTCTCACCCTAATGATTAGGTTTGCTTCTTGCACGAGGACTAAGGAACATAATTCTTAAATGTATATTGGGTAGTTGAATTAGTATGATAAGTGGGTTCCATGGAGATATTTAATTGTTTTATATGGGTACTATATACCAAAAAATGAAAATGAAACTATTAGGATGCGACACCTAAAATGAAAAAATAAAACCAATACGACAGACGAAGAGGAGACTCCTTAATTAAATTGAATAAAGAAAATGATACCCTGACAGAAGGACATGAGTAAAAGAAAGAATATTAATGTTACTACACAATTAATCATATAATATAATAATATCCGTATAAAACACAAATGGGATACTTATAAGCATAAACAAAAATAATGCTAAAACAAAATTCAAACCACATAAAATACGGACAAAATAAGTACAAATATATCCCTCAAGATAAAAATATAAAACTAAAAATATATAATTAACAATAATCTTATAATAAAATACTTTACGGGCAACGAATGGATGAGAATTACTAGTAATAAATTAAAAGATTAACTTGTACTCTTTAATTAATCACATTTTTTATGAATAAAATATATAACTAATTTAATTAATAAAAATTAAGACTCATTAAATAAAGAAAATTAAAAATACTACAATGCATAAATTATACGTTATAAATATTAAAAATATAATTCATTAAAATTGTTTTAGCAAGGCGTTGCGCAATTCAATTACTATATGAATTTATTATTATTTCAATTATTATGAATTATTTAAACTACACTGTGTTACGATGCAGAATTATTAATTTCAAAATTAAAACAATTATATAAAGCTGCTTTAATTTTAAATCACAATGAATTGTTATGAATTGTTGTATAATTTTTTAATATTTATATTATGTACATTTATATATTAATATTTTAAATATTTAATGTATCTTGATTTTTATTAACTAAGATAGTTATACTTTTTTAAAAAAATAATTTGTGATTAAATTCTAAAATTTTCAAATCATATTTTTTTTTTTAAAAAAATTATGATTAAATTGAGAAAATATAAAAAGATTTTGTATTTAATTGATTAAAAAAATTCATGATTTAAATTAAGAAATGACAGAAAAATCATGCATTTTTTTTATAAAAAATAAGTTTTATGATTAAATTGAAAATTGAGAAAAAAATCATGTATTTTAATGCCATTAAACCTAAATTAATGCCATATAAGAAGCGAAAAAGGGTACGTGTTGTATGAAGTGAAATTGGGGATTAGAGCTCCAAAAAGAGATATTTAGTAAGAAAGTTAAAATTGTATTTTATGGGGTGTATAAAGTGGAAAATTAAATTTGAAAGAATTAATTTGGGGTGTATTTAGCTATCGGGGTGTGTATAGTGGAACCAGAGGTGTTAATAGCCGGGGCATTCTGATAAAAATATGTATATGAAGAGACTTGTATATAAGTATGTGGAGTGAATGGAGTGATGGTTAATGGGGTTATTTATCCCTTATAACTTGTTGAACCCTAGTTAATTATCTATTACTTTGACAGTACTCAGGCTTTTATTGGCCCGGTCTCAAATACGATTAACTATCGATTACTTTGATAGTGTTTGGGCTTTTGTTGGCCCAGTCTCAATTACGGCTGAACCAGGGTTATCTCAATTCCCAAATATCTGGGATAACTCTCAACCCTCGATTTAATGCGCAAAATTATGATTTTACCCCTCAATTACAAAATAAAAAAACAATAAAATCACTTTCTTCTCAAATTGAAGTTGCGGTGGAAAAGAGGAAACTAGGGTTCTTCATTTTGGCTTTCACCATTTGTGAAGGTATATCTTTCGAATCAATTCCTTCTTCTGAATTCAAATTTCACAGATCTCGCCTTCCTCAATTGTTTCTCATAAATTTCTTATACCCTTATTAGATTAGTGTTGCCAGCCCCAGTAGATTGGTGTCGCGAGCCCTAGTCTCTCCATCCTTCATCCTTGATGCGTCGCAGCTTCGCATACTGTAAGTTGATTTGTTGCTTATATCCTCCCATCCTCAATTTCTTGTATTTTCTTTCTCGACCCCTTTAAACTTAATGCCCCTAGAGATGACAGCGGGTAGGGTACCCACATTTTTTGGAGATACTCAAACACGTATCTGATTAAAATATTACTACTCGTATCCATTCCATTACCATTTAAAATACTACTTGCAATACCCGTATCCGATTGTTTCTACCCGTGGGTACCCAAACCCGTCAAACCTGTTTTTTTAACTAAAATATTAAATTTCAAGTCTCAAACATATAAATAAGTGTGTACAACATTAAACATTCTTGGTCTCAACGTTAAAAATAATTAAAATATGACAGAAAATCACCACACAAGTTTTAAGATCTTTAATTCAAATTTCAAATAACATAACATACAAATAAAATAAAATGATAGGTATCTGCGAAATGAATATCATTTTTTTCTCATGCTAGATGAGTTAAGTCTCTTCATCTCCATGTGCATTTCAACCTGTCAAATTATTAAAATAACTATTACAATTAAATAAAGTTTAAGAATACTTTCAAAATTTAAGATAAAATAATATGTTGTTTTCTGAATAAGCTTACTCTCTCATAAGGAAGATCAATCAACATCGTCTTCATTTGTGCATATGTTGCTTGATTCAATTGTCGAGCAAGTGTCTACAAAAAAGAAATAAACTAAAAACTAAAGTAAAGTATAATTTATAATATTAAATGACTCTAATCAACTAAAATTATTACCTTCAATTGTGGCCTTCACTAACCAATTTTGGGAACACATTAATGCTTCTAATGTATTAAGATTAAGTCTACTACGATGAAGGCTGACAACTCTTCCTCCTGTACTAAATGCAGATTCAGATGCAATAATTGATACTGGTATTGCTAGAAAATCTCGAGCAATCAACTGTAATGTAGGATATTTTATTTCATTCTTTTTCCACCAATTAAGAATATCAAAGTCTTGACTCCAAGGCAATATCGGCTCATCAAGATAATAATTCAACTTACTTTTCACCAATGCACCAGTTGATGAAGAACTAAGAAATGCAACTAAATCTTGCATATTTCTCTCTTGGGAAAGATGAGGAATTTTAGATTTTGAGGCTGGTTTTGTTTTAGAATTGCAAGCTTAGACTGATACTCATTAACCAAGTCATAACAAGTTTGTTTAACTCTATCAACTTCTTTCTGAACATCTTCGTTTCAAAATATGAGAGAAAAATAAAACTCCACCACCTTCAACTTATATCTAGGATCCAACACAACAACAAGAGCAAGAACAATATGCACAACACTCCAATATTTGTCAAACTTTTCAAATATTTTCACGGTCATATCTTTTATATAGATTCATCCTCAACAAACAACCATTCTTCCATGAGAGATCTTAACTGACACATTTTTATAAAGAAGAAATTGGTAGTTGGATAATATCTTCCAAAAAATAACTCAGTAGTAGAAAAACTTATAATTTTTCACAAATTTCCTCAGCTAATAACCAATCTTTATTAGAAGGCACATCATCATAACTCTTCTCCCTAATTTTCGAACCAGGAAAGACAATTTTGTATGGAATTGTTGTTCATAGCATTAATTAAAAAGGTTGAGTTCCAACATGTTTTACAATCTAAACACAGCTTTTTACCACATGAAATCTTTAATTGCATTGTCATTTCATCAAATTTTTATACTCTTTGAGGCGTAGATGAACAAAATGTCACACTAGCTCTAATTTTTTAAAAAGCTTTCTCAATCACAATCATCCCATCTTATACAACAAGATTTAAAATATGTGCAGCACATCTCATATGCAAAATCTTCCCCACACATAAGTGATCACCATATAACTTTTCAGCAATAATAGAAATCATATCATCATTAAAAGAATAATTATCAATAGTAATGGTAGAACTCTTGGTCTCAATATTCCACTTTGTCAAACCATCAATTAAGTTCTTTGCAAGCTCTTCCTTTGTGTGAGGAGATGGCACATAAACAAGCCTACATGTTTCACATGATATAACATAACATATTAGAAGTAGAAAAAAATTAAATGTAACAATAAAAATATAAATAAGTGAGTATTATAATAAATGTGAAATAATGAATTTTTAATTTACCGTAGGATTCGACTTTGTAGCACCAAAAAATCTTCAATGAAGTGAGCTGTTATTGACATATAGATTTCTTTTGATTTTATGTCCACATATCAGTGGTAATGGCTATTCAGCTACGAAGATTCCCTAACTCTTGATACATCTTCTCAAATTCTTTATTATAAATAGTAAAAATATCCTTTTTGATAGTATTTCAAGAAACCATCTTGAAAAGAGGCTGGTAACTAGAACTAAATTTCTTAAATCCAATATGCTCAACAATTGAAAGAGGATACTCATGCAAGATTATAGCACACACCAACTTCTTTCTTGATTTTTCTTGATCAAATGTGAAATTTCCAAATTACACTTTGTCATCAAAATTTTTCTATATCATAAGCTGCTATTATTTTTCCAAACAGTTGACAATGTCTTGATGTTGTCCCATTCTTACTAGGAGCTCTAAGTTATACTTTACAAGTATTACAAATGACATATTCAGTTCCTACTCTTTTGAAGTGTGACCAAACATTAGACGTCAACTTCATTTTTTAGAATAAGATTGTCGCATTCTCACTCTGAGTATTTTTTATAGTACTTCAGATTCTTGAGCATCTAATGAATGTTGAGCTTGTACACTTTGTGTAATTGGTTGATCACGAGGACTATCACATGGTGGAGTACCTTTGCAACTATCAACACAATCATTTGCATTTGGAGTTGACATTTAGAAATCTAAACAATGCCACATATTTAAAAATTAAAAAATAATCTTAAAAACTTAAACAAATTTGCATGGCATTAGAAACAAAGAAATAAAAATTAAAATTATCTAATATCTTGTAAGAAACAAAGAAACAAAGATTTTAAACTTATCTAATGTCATCATACAATTCATACTTAAGAGATAAAATTCCACAAACTAGTTGATTTATGGATTAGTATTCCAAATGGGACAACATAATAATCATATTTTCATTATTGCGATTCATATACTAATTTTGCATCTAAAATCAATCTTCTTCCTTAAATTTTCATATTAATTTGAAGAGGATATAATATTACATGATACTACTTAATTTCCTATTAAACTTATGTTAAAAGAATAGCTTTTTTGACTGGTCAAATAATTAATTTTCTTACCATCAATTGTTAATCGATAGCACATTGCCACATCAACACCATTAATGGCTAGATAAAAAAATTAAGAAGGAAGTCATAAGTTGAATGTGAGATTAGATTCTCTGCCCAAAAACTGTACACATTAGTGAGACTGAAAATCTAAACTATGATCAATGGCCCTGATATTCTGATTAATTTTTAAATCAGCTGAGAAAGTGAATAGAAAGTTTAAAGTATCCAAAAAGGGCAAAAAGCACACAATGAAAGGCCTCACACGATTATTCATTATAATAAAAGCGCTTCTACATTGGCCCATTGGGAAACAAATAATTGCACTTGGTTTTCAACTTTCTACACATAAAAACACATTTCACAACACACGCCTTTCCATTTTCAAACTCTCAAACCACTCAGTTTTGTTGTCTAACAAAAATTATATAATCACATAATTGTCAAAATAACCTAGTGTTCCATAAAGAGTAATGGGAATCATAATTTCATAGAAAAACAAAAGTGCAAATTTTGCCAAGCAAGACACTAAAATTTAGAGAAGAGTGCAGTAAAATAGAAGTAAACACTAAATTATTATCCAAAAAAATAAACACAAGTACACAAAAATATAGAGAGAAGAGTGTAGTTACCTTTGCAAGGTGAATAACTTATAGCGAATGAGAAAGGAAATTACCAGAGGAAAGCCCTAGTGCTTCAAACTCCTTTATCCAAACAAAAAAGTAAAAGTAGTGAGAAAGAGATAGAAGACTGCAAAAATGGGAGAGGGTGAGTGAGAAAGATAGAGAAGACCAGCAATAAGCTAGATAGAAGGCAACAAAAAAATGAACATACATGGATCAGAAAGAATTGCCCGAGAATCAACGACGATGCGGAAGACAGCGTTGGAGAAGGGGAAATCGCGGACCTCCAGGCAGCTCGTGGTTGATTGGTAGGGTTGTTCTTAGCAGCTGCAGCCGCTGCATGAATATAATTTGGGAGAGAGAATGACAAGTGAATGTTATTTAAGGTTACATTGAGTTGAGTTTGTGAATTGTAATTGTGACTAATGATTTGTAAATTTATTTAAATATTGAAACATGTAACAAGAATTACTTGTGTCTAAATGGTGAAGAAATATTTTTTAATACAAGGTTAAGTGTTCGAATCCACTATAAAACACATACATACAAATATTAAATGGGACGGGTATATGCGGTTACCCGTTACCCTTGTCCGATTATTTATCTGGGTTCGGGTAGCGGGTATCCGAGAGGGGTGAATTCGAATCCTAATGGGAATTTTTATTTTTTTCCAAACCTGTCCCAAACCCATATATAGGTACCCGAACCCATCCCATTAGGGATTGGACGGGTCGAGAACCTGGAAAACCCGCGAAACTGCCATCCTTAGTTTCAATATCAGAATTTTGTGTCAGCTCCCAAACTCCCCTGATACAAACATCAATGATTTAGGTGGTTTAGGGCTATTCAATCCCTAAAGGTAGACACTGTTTGCTACAACATTGAAAGTTTGTTTGACAAAGTAAAGCTTTCTTTTGAAAACTTATCCCCTACTACTTTAAACAATGTTTTCTAAGTCTACAAGGTTGTCTAATTGAAATAATGAAAGTGAATGGTGGTAACAACTACAAACTACCTCACATGGGAAAAGCAAAGATGACTAGGGAAAATGTTTTGCTAAGTTGTTTAGAAGTAGATGAAGGAATTGTGAGGCAGTGCATCAGTGCTCTACTTAAAGGTTTGGAGGTCTATGAACCAATTTATGACATTTCAGATCTGATGCATGAATTAGGGTTTGGTAATTAGCATAAGAATGTTGTTGTGTTTTTGTTTTTGTGCATTTGTTTACAGTATAAACAAGGCACTTAAGGATAACCATTTTTGCTAGTATGATTTGTTTAAATTGTAAACAAGGAATATTTTGTGCAATCAAGTTTTAAGTATGCATAGTGCCTCAGAGGAATTTCATCATTGGCCTTAGGTCTCCTAACTAGGACATAAATCCTAGTGGTGACTCTATAGAGTAATTGTCTCTAAAATAGGTCGTTAATTTATTGGTGACGCATTACTTATTAATTGTCCTCATAGATATAGCTAATCATCGAGCATTATTTTTAATACCAGCATTATCAAGACCTATTTCCTTCTGAAAATTTTCATTATTGGGCACATACCAATCTCAGTATATATATATATATATATATATATATATATATATCACATAATGGGGCTCAATCATCAAGAATCTACATGGAAAATACCTCATAGGGCATCAATAATCAACAACCATTATGCGCAAAGCCTCACAGGGCATCATAACTTAAAAACCAGCAAGCATAAAGCATCACAGGGCATCATAACTCAACAATCAGCAAGAACAAAGCCGCACAGGGCATCCTTATTCAACATATATCAAGCACAAGGCCTCAATGATCAACAACAAGCAAGTATAAAGTCTCACATTGCATCATAACTCAAAAACCAACAAGCATAAAGCCTCACAGGGCATCATAACTCAACAACCAACAAGAACAAAGCCGCACAGGGCTCCTTATTCAACATATATTAAACACAAAGCCTCACAGGGCATCATTGATCAACAAATAGGAAGCACAAAGCCTCACATGACATAAAATATCCAAGTCGACAGAAAGGTAGGGTTAGAGATTTATACATGTACCTGAAAAGATTATGCAAATAAAATTATGGAGAATAGCTTGCAATTCAGGGTATTAAATCTTGTGGCCATACCAAGGTGGAGGCAAGAGAGGAGCGGAAGCATCCCCCTCATAAATCTACGGCCACACAAATCTCTGGTGACTGGGAGTCGAGAAAGATCAACTCGCAAGCCTCCGGCGACTGAGTGTCGGGAACGATCAGATCTACTAGATCTGAATCCCATGAAGAGGATTCTTGGACAATAGACTCTAGCCTACCTAAAGAGGATTCTAGGACCATCGAAACGAGGTTGGAATCTCCTCCGAACCATTCAATCTTCTCAGTCTAAATGGATTCCTCGCTCTCCAATGTCCCCAACGAGGTATTAGGTAAATCGTCGTGTAAAGGAGTGCCAATCCTCATCTCCGATTCACTCACCATGGATAAGGATTCGAGAGTTAACATAGAAATTGATTCAATTTTTAAGCGTGATAACCTCTCAAATCTCATATATTTGAGAAAGATGAGGGTATGGAAAGGGGGCTAGGGTTCCGGCAAGGTTGGTCGGGGGACAGAGGGTATGAGACTAGGGTTTCACTACAAGTTGAAGACGATAAGGGGTAGACGAGAGAGTATTAGAGAGATTGTGAATAACAAACCCTAATTTGGTGGCCAAGGTAATAAGATGAGAAATGTACAGGTCGGGTAAATGAGAGGGGGGCAGAATTCAAAAGGTTGGGTTGGGTTGATTTAAGGTTCGTTTAATTAAATTTGGGATTAAGGTTAAATTAATTTAATTGTATTAATTTATTTTGTTAGTGTAATTAAGTGCAATTACATTTTTTAAATATTTAAAGTATTGAAATGTTATTTTGGTAATAATTTTTTACTATTTTTAGAAATGTGTCAATTGTTGTGGGACAACCTAATAAGAAAAATATATTGATATCTTTGGGATGGAAGGAGTATTTTTTAATACTCGTGCAAATTGGGTTCTCTTTATACCTTAGTTTTATCAAAACTATTCTTTAAGATATAATATAATATTTTTAGAGAAATAAATTGTTATTCTCTTGAATGAGAAAATAATATCTTCAAATTTTGATATTACGTGATTTTTTATATTTATGTTGAGGTATGTAATATTTTTCATTAATAAGACTAATTATTTATCTTTTTAAAGAGTAAAGTTTTATGTCCTAAAAAGTAATTTTATATAATAAGGGAGCATGATGAATTCACACTCTTGTTTAGAGAAAGTCTTTTGTGAGATCGACTCGTTAAACTCCCAAGAAGAGTTTCACGAAAGAGTTTCGTGAAACAAATAAGAAGTCATAACACTTAAAAAAAAGTGATACTCAAATTGATTAAAAGTTATATTGATACAGTAAATTATTTCATATACAATTGTAATATAATTTTAAAAAAATGATAATATTTTTAACACAAAGTGATAATTATCTTTTGATAAAAAAAATTATAATTATAGAGAAAATTAATAACAGTGAAATGGTGCATGAAGCATATTTTTATTTATCATTTTAAGGCAACAAACACACATTCTTAATTATTAAGTCGAACTATATTAATTAATACAATTTAATTATCATATAAATTACACCGCTTACAAAATTAAAATTTTATTACTTATTATATTTAAAATATCAGATATAATTTTTTATTCATCATATTCATTAATTAATTATAAAATAATTTAATTAAATAAGTATCAATTTTCCAGAAAATATTTTTTTGGTGTAATAATACAAGAAGTGCCAATAGATAAAGTTACCCAAAATGAAGGAAGAAAAATTAATACAACAAACATCTAACTTAATTATCAATAATAATCATTTGACACTTTTTTGACAACACTAGCCTTAAATGCATTTGATCAAATCTACCGGTGGGTGGTTCTCATCCTTCCCACCCTACCCATCCTAAGTGAATCTACTTCTAAAAGTCAGCCCATTCTCTCTCCTCCATCGATTTTTTCAAATGGGAGAGGAAATACAATCCCATTAATACTTATGAACTGAACCCACAAAACTAGCTATTATCGTCCACTTATCTCCAAGTCGAGGGTATTAATTTTCCCTCATCTGAGGCACAACAAATTTTCTCCAACCTTGCCGGAAGGTAGAATTAAGTGTGTTCCAAATTGCAAATCGCTCCCCCAATCAGAAGGAAGAGGCAATTGCACATTGCATCTCTTGTTTTCGTTAATTCTCAGGGTCTATCTTCCTCTTGCAACGGATGTATCACAATTATTTTCGACGATGAACCCACTGCACTGAATATGAACTACATATGAGAAATATTCGTCCTAGGCCTCTGTCGCTGCTCACAGTAATGCGTAGTCCATCTCAACGTCACTGCCAAACCTATTCACGGTGAGTACACAATAGCATAGCTAGCTTAAAAATTCTATTGTTCTTTTACTTCAGCCATAAAAAATTGATGTCTTACCGAGGGTTATGCATTTGCGATTTGTATAATGTTGTTCTTGAATTTTCAAAGAATTGGTTGTTTTCAATTCTGGGAGTAAATTACATTGATTGCAAGAACTAAATTGCCCATATGATTCTTGCCTATTGCATTAGTTATACCTCAATATGTATAGCAGTTCTCTCTCTTCTTCTGTACATTCTGTGATGGATTTTAATCCTGGATAATTTATTATGTGCGTGCCACAGAAGTATCATAATGATCTTTGAGGTGGATTTGGATTTTATTTGAGCAAAATTTGCAACTACTATTTGAGGGGCTACCTAGTGGAATAGTTTTTCAGATCTATGTTTTGCATTCCGTTTGCGTATATGTTTAAGTATGGATGTGTTTAATTGAAATAGTACTGTCATAATGTTTCATATGAAGAAAAGTAATACAGTAGATTAAGTTTACTCCATTTATGAAGAATTACTCATTCTATATGCTTTATATACATACTTAAAGTAACAAAGATTATTTAGAAATCATTGTAATCTATGTGGTTCGTGTTACATGTGTATTATAACTTGAGAATCTGTCATTAAGTTATTTATATCCCATGTGCTTGTTTGAATGTAAAATTCTTCTCATCTTACCTTGTTCAAGTGCATGTTTAAGTAAGTGCTGCATTAGGCTACATGGCTTTGGAATACATCACAACTGGTCGTTTCACAGAGAAAAGCGATGTCTACGCTTATGGAGTAATCATATTACAGTTACTCTCTGGACAAAGAAAGCTCTCCGCCTCCATAAGAACGGCTGCTGAATCTGGAAACTTACAAGAGCTTATCGATTCAAGACTTGATGGGAAGTTTTCTAAAAGCGAGGCTGCTCGATTAACGAAGATGGCGTTGGATTGTACCGATGAGATTTCGAACAACAGACGAAGCATGTAATCAGTGTTGGAGTAGTGAATGACACAAGTAGTGGCTGATGAAGATGACCATCAACACAATAACTGCACTAATTCTGTTATCTTAACATGGGAGCAAATAACTGGCATTGTAAAGCACTATTATTATTATTTTTTATATCACTACCAGTAGATCAATTTTAGAAGCTATTTATAAGTTGGGAGAATACTTGTCTATATACAATCATAGTGTTCATGTTTTCAATCTTAGTTTATGATATTTTAAACATTTGCCAAGTGCATTTTTATGTCCTAATTAATTATACAAGTAACTGCAAAGTAAAAATTTGAGAACTTCAATATAATATGCATTATGTAGTTGAAAACTATAATCTGCAATCATGTCAGAGGGAAAATATGACAACAATAGTCAGTGGAATTCTAACAAAGTAATAAGTCATTGACAATACCATTAATATATGATTAGGATGCTAAGTTTGACTACCTGTTTTATTTCCATTTCTTAAACTCTTAAATGAACCATATATGTAAGTTACTAGTTACTAGTTACAAATTTAATTATTTTCTGAACTTACTAGTATAGTAGGAGTCCCTCATATTTCAAAATTTTAAGTTGTGTGGTGAATGTAACATCGCGATTTATGCTTCCAGAATTCATGTATTGGTGAATGTAAGATGAAGTAAATTTAGGAGATGTTACCTACGCGGTCACCTACATGATCAACAACCTACATGATCACCTACATGGTAAACTACATGTTCACCTATGTTACAACAATCACATTTACCTACAAGGGTAATATTATGGATACCTACATAAACACAAATCTCAGACCTGACACAGACAGACCATTTACCAGCATGGGATAACCACCAGAAAGCTTACTAGTGTTTAAGTAACCACCAAAAAGCTTAATAGTGTTTAAGTATAACACAGTGCCATATCTGAATTTTTTGGTACATTCAGAATCCCATTAATACAATATAAGTTTCCAATAAAACAGTAATCAACATCACACTAATTATGGTAAGTCATGCAACAATTGTCTAAGCGTCGTCAGTTTATGGTCAGCTGTAGCCATCCGCACACCCCACTCATCGCCTCCAACATATTCAACCCCATTCCATTCCCCGTTAGCGTGCACAAGAATAATTTGAGCAGGCGTCATCCCACTACAAACACAAACAATATATAATTTAGGGTACCATTATAACCTGACATTAACACATATTTTCTAATTAGACGTCAAATTTTATTTTCATTCATTTCGTATGGGTCACCATAATAGCCATGCAAATTTTGTATTCTATGTTAAAGAATTATAATTTCTTCTCATACTGTATGTATATCACGAGTTCTACAATTAATATGTTAAAAAATTAATGTAGAAAACAGCACTCCAATGCTTTCTTTTTTTGCATCTGGTTATCTTTTTTTCTTTAATTATATCTGATCTTTAATTGAGAACCTTTACTTCATTAATGAAAAAACCCATCATTTATGCTTTATGCTATATAGCTTGCACAATTCCTAATATGTTTTGAATTGTAAGCTAGAAATATAAAGATGAAGTGGTATCTTGTAGGTGAAGCAATACCGCTAGAGTACAATCTTGCTGGCTTAAATTATATAAGCTTTAATAAAGGTTGTTACATTGGCCAAGAACTCATTGCTTGAACACATCACCGTGAAGTAATTCGGAATAAATTGTTTCGTTTGAGATTTTTGGATAGTAGTGGTGAAGGTAAACCATTTGAAAAATTAATTTGTCATTCACATTCATTCTCTTCGGTTCACCATAAAGTTTTATGTTTATTTGATTCAGAGATGGAGTAAAAAGTATCTCCTGGTTCTGAAGTGATTAACAGGGCATCTCAAAAGAAAGTTGGCACAGTCACTACTACACTTGGATCTCGTGGTCTGGGACTTGTATGGTTAGAGGAGGTTTTCCAAGATACGGCCTCCTTGATCGTGAAAGACCAGGAATATGTCAATATAGAGACTATTACACCAAAATGGTGGCCATTTGAATGGTTTATAAAACACCACAGCGTCTTTGCTCACAAAGACGAACACGACTGATGTCTTCAGTAATTTCGAGGCCTTTTACAAGGGAGAGTTCCATGTTGTCGTCGACGATGTATGAGGATAATAGTTCGTAAATGGCGAAATCCCTTCGTAAATGCTGGAATTGTAGTTGGGAATGAAGAGATTCAGTTTCTGAAGTTTTGATTTTTGAAATTGAAAAAAAGAAGAAGGGAAATATGTGCGAAGGGAAGAAGGAGAAAGGAAAATAAAGTGGGGTTCCAGGGAGAGAGAAAGAGGAAGCCTACGTGTGTGGGGCGGGGAGAATGTCGGGGGAGGTGGGTGGGTATATCTGCAGGTGGGGTAGGAGAAATTAAATTAAGGGTATTAGAAAGATCCATTTAGATATATTTGATAACCTTTTTATAAAAGTGTCGGTATTAATTTTTTACTCTAAAATTTGTATAAAAAAAAGTTCTCCAATATAAGAATGTATTTTAAGTAATAGGGTTAAGAAAAATGTTATTCCACGAATCCACCTATCTAAAGCCTTGAAATAATATAAATGTTTGCATAGTATAAATAATTTGAAATTTTTGTGACGCTGGAATGAAACAAACATTAATTAACCCAAAACTGGGCTATCATTTGGGCCTCATGATTATTAAATTTCTAGGCCATCTTTTCATTCATTAACTTAAATCTCTTATTATTTTTTTTGTAGCCCACTGTCTTGGTAGCCCAACAACAACGGCTATTTCAACTTCAGATTAGCAGAGGACAGAAATGGGAGTGCTAAGCTCGAGCTCAGATAGCAGCTCAGGCGGCTACTAGATGAAGCGCACAAGGCTGAAAAGAGAAGAATTCAAGCGCACCAAACACGATTCTACTTTCTCCCAATGGAAGGTACTCTACAATCTCTCTCGTCTTTTCAACTTTACAGATTTAGCTCATTTCTGTTTTGCGTTTAAGATACACAATTTTCAGTTTTCGATCTGAGTATATTTATGCTGAATGAATCGATGGACGGATGGATAATGTTGCTCTGTTAGTTAACTTCTTAAGCTATGGTGTAATTGATTATTGAGACGAGAAATGAAAATGAAAAAATGCTTTGTATGTGATAGACAATGTGAGAAGGAGGTTAGTAAGAGTTTACAATCGATCAATTTCATCTTTGGCAATAGCATGATTTATCTGTATTATGTAAGTAGGTTCTGATTGGAGCGTTTGATTGGGAAGATTATTCAAGTGGTAAAGAAGGAGCAGAAAAGTATAGGACACAGAACCTCCCAAACTGGACTTGCTGTCCTGGTGTTTACGAGCTTGCCATAGCTCCATCACACCCACAATCGGCTAGAAAACTCGACTCGAGCTTTGTTGTTCCTGTTTATCTTGGACAGGCCGACAATCTTAGGACTAGACTACAGCAGTATGGTCGTGATGGAGCTCATTTGGAGAATGGATGTTGCGGAAAGGGACCTGGATTATTCACGGATACATTTTCTAGAGGTCTGCCAATTCTATACAGATGTGCTCCTGTAAGTGCTATTTGATTTTCCATTTCTTGAATGCTTCGTCATTGTAAACTTATTTGAGTTTGAGTGAATGGTGATGTGAATTAAAGCTGAGTTAGTTTAAAAAACTGAATCACAAGAAAACAAAAATAAGTTTATATCACATAAAAGTTCATGAATTAATTTTTTTTAAGGTTCATTGTATTTCTTGAGTATATTTCATGCTTAATAACGCATTGATACTGATTTCTTGTTGAGATTGGTTGAAATTTTCTTAGAAAAGACCATTTGTAATGATCACTCTCTATCCTCTGCTTTCATAGGATTTCTCTTAAACTTGGTTTAAGGGAATAGTGATCATCCTCAGCTCTTCTTTGTCTTCTTAATCAGTGATTGATTGCCTAGATTTGCAAATGACATTTCAAATTATTATGCTACACAGTGCATGTGTTTAATAGCAGTGGAAGTGGAGGCAGTCTGTTGTGTGGATTCCAAAACAATCTATAGAAATCCATATTGATTAATGGAGTGGAGTCTACTTTTTTGTGGGGAAGTCTTTCTATAATTCACTCACTTCCTTGATGCAATTTTTGACAGATGAAAAGTAAGAAGGATGCAGAGATGATCGAAAGACAGTTGCTTGATGTGTTTGATTACGCATGGAACAAAGGCTGTAATGGCGCACGGCGCTTAGATGATATCTACAAAGTACTTGACCGCCGAGCTAAAGCATCTCAGTTTTCTCTTGTAATAAAGAAGATTGTCCCTTTCAACCACAGTAAGGTGGGCATTAAAATCACCACTGGGTCCAATTCCAGCTCAATATACTCCAGAATACTTGGAATTAGGAGGTTGCAGCCAAGACAAGAGCAATATAGCTCTGATGATTACTGTGGTAATGATGTTTGTGGAGTTTCAATTGGGCTTGGATCCATTTGCACCGCACCACCCGTTGCAGGAAGACGACGATGCGGTATGCACAAAGGACTCAGAGTCAATGGCTGCGTTTCGAAGTTGAATATAGAGGGAAAGCTACCAACAAATGCAAGCACGGATGCACACTGCAGAGAGTTGGGTCGTCGTGGCGACGACGAAAACTACACTAGGACGTGTGGATTTATCTTGGACGGCAATGTTCCTTGCCAAAGGAAGCCTCTTGAAGGTAACAAAAGGTGTTTGGAACATAAAGGAAGGAGGATTCGTAAATCCAATCAAAGCTTGCAAAGGGACGTAGGAAACAAATCTTAAGATTCTGCATTTTTCAAACCCTATTATGATAAATAGACATCTTAAATTGTTAAGACTTAAGCGGAAGTAGAAGCAATCTTATTTAATTATTTTAGGCGGAATAAAAACTCAATTGTTCAATTTTTTTTTTCTTATAACTCTTATCATTTGTTCAATGGTATTGTGATATTATTCTATATTAAAATAATTATTCTAATAATTATATTATTCTATAGTTATTTATATTATGATATGTTTGTCTGTATATTTACACTTTCTTTCTCTAAGCCTCCTTATAACTCTTCTCATTTGTTCAATGGTATTGTCATATTATTCTGTATTAAAATAAATATATTAATTAATAATTATATTATTCTATAGTTATTTATATTGTGATATGTTTGTCTGTATATTTGAACTAGCACAACTCCCGCATATTACAAGGATTTTAAAGTTATGATTTTAAAAAATATATAAATATACACTCTATAAATATTTATAAATGTTAAATAATTAATAAAAAATATTCAATATATTATTAAATGAAATTTTAGTTAATTAATACACCTAATAATTAATGGAGTAAAAAGTTTTTTTTTTCACGGAGAATAAGAGATAAAATATTTTAATGTATAGTGAGGTGAGAAAAATATTATTTAATGTAAAGTGGATAGTTGTATTAGTGTTGTTTGTGGGTCATGCATGAAATAATTAATTATTTTGTGTGGGCCCAAATTGACAAAAAAGAAAATGTAAACCTTAACATAAGACAACCAAAAACGGAAAACATAAACCTTAATGTGGGACGAAGGAAGTATATTTTTTTTCTTCGTTTTTTTTATATTCTTCATATTCTATAAATCCTGTTTTATAACATTTTTTTTATCTTTATTGATTTTATTTTTATATGATCTTATTCATTAAAAAAAATTATCAATGTTTTGAGTGATAAATTTGGACAATTCATAATTAATTTCAGAATGATTTTTTTTTAAATTTTATAAGGCAAAAGCTCCTGCGCCATCGGGGACACGGAGGGATACTCCGTGTCCCCATGTGAATACAACCATCCCCCTATATTCTATTTAAACCTATGCATTGCTAGAGTTTAAATTGTAAAGGGACATGAAAATTACAAAGGCGTACGGAATGTGCTCCATGCGCCCGGGTGCACAGGAGGCTCACTCATTTTATAAACTCTATTTTTATTCTTTAATTTATTTTATCTTTTATATTTTTAGTAGATCTTATTTTTATATTCAATCATTTTCCTTTGAGGTATAATTTTTTTCCCGTTTATCTTATAATTTATGATTTTTCCTTCGTTTTTATTGTTTTCTTTATATTTTATAAAATCTATTTTTATAATTTTTTAAACCTTATTGTTCTTATTTTTATTTGATCTTAATTGTAACTTCAATCATTAAAAAAAATCGTCAGTTTTTGGAGTGATGAATTTGGATAATCTATAATTAATTTTATAAATTTTAGATTTGAGATTCAAAACACATGTCAAATATATTTTTTATTTAATCTTTTAAATTAATGTATCAAATTTATTTTCGAAAATTTATATTTTATTTTAATTTCTCATTCAATTATATTTTCATTAGAATCGTCTATATAAATATTCTTTTAATTTATTCTTTAGAATTAATGTATGAAATTTATTTTCGAAATTTTGTGATTTATTTTAATTTTTCTTTCAATTTTATTTTTATTAGGACCATCTCCATAAATATTATTTTAATATTTATAATTTATTATATTAAATAATATTTTATATTTTATTTATCCATATATTATTCAATTAAAAATAAAATATAAATGATATATTATATCTTTCTTAAAAAACAGTAATTGAATTTTACAGAGATATTATATTTATTTTTTAAAAATAAATAGATATAAATTAAAATTAAATAATTTTAATATAATTAATAATAGAAAGTTAATATATACTCTATTTATCTTAAATACCAAATTAAATTTAATGTTATAAAAAATAAGCGTATAAACAATGAGATTTAATTGATAAATAAAAAATCACATTATGTTAAAAAAAAGAACATTTTTATATTATACATAAATAATTAGTAGTTTTTATAAAATACATAAATTCAAACAAATATATATATATATATATATATATATATATATATATATATATATATATATATATATATATATATATATATATATATATATGTGTGTGTGTGTGTGTGGTTAAAAAAAATTAAATACTCCATAAAAGTATATGATTGTAATATACTTAATTATTTTCGTGCAACGCACGAATGGGTAATATCTAGTTTAAAATAAAAAGTGAATATGACAATTAAAAAAAAGCCAAATACTAATGTGCACCAATTTTTTTAAGGTGCACCAAATAATCAAATCCTATTGGCCCATCATATATAAAAAAATTTTGACCCATATTTCATTCTCTTCTCTTTCCTGCTCCTTTCTTCTAAATTTCTTTCTCCCCTTATTTTCCACTCCTAAAATTTCCCTCTCCCCTAATTTTCCTCTCTCTCTCTCTCTCTTAATTTTTTCTCAAATATTTTTTATATTTTAGGAATTAATATAATATATTTATTCATTGATATTAATTGATTTCTAGACTGACGATATTAATGTATATGATTCTATTTATAATTGTATTACTTTTTTTAAAGTAATGTATAAAACTAAAAATATTAGAAAATAAAAAAATATAATACACTTATTAAGAAAAACTTGTACAGTATTGAATTACAAAATAATACAATATCTCATAATCGCAAATTTGAAGCATCCGATGATATAGATCTGAAACATAGTAAACAAATTCATCAGGACTTCTTCAACGTCGAATTTCATAGCAAATGATTACTTATATTTTTAATTAATGGAATATATTTTTGCCACTACTATACACATGCAATTATTATATAAATTATTTTTCCTTGTTAATGTGTTCTTTTAATTACTTATAATTTTAATTAATGGAATATATTTTTGCCACTACTATACACATGCAATTATTATATAGATTTTTTTCCTTATAATGTATATATTAATAGATAGGATAAAAATCTGTTCTATTTATTAACTTAATTTAATTTTTTTTGTTATTTTTTAATTCTTTTATTTTTCATTAAGAAATATTCATTATATATATATATATAATGATAAATCTATATATATATATATATATATAAATTATGATAATTTGTTCCATAAAATAAAATTTTATTTCCTTTAATTCCACTCTCTCAAACTGCCGCCGGTCGCTGGAAACTACCGCCGCCGCCACTGCCAGAATTCTGCCGCCGCAGGGAATCCGTACCGCCGCGGCCGGTCGCCGAAAAATTTCGTACCGCAGCAGGAGCTCCGCCGGCCGGTCGTCGAACCGCCGTCGGAGCTTCGCCGGACCACCGCGAACCAACACATTTTTTTTGCTGCACACACTTTTATTACTGCACACACTTTGCTGCACATGAACTCTTGTTGCACACAACATTTATGTGCAACACATTTGTAGGGGTAATATTGGAATATCACTATATATTTTTGTAGTTAGTAGTAATATTTTTGTATGTTTGTATCTCATAGTAATTAAGAGTTTTTTTTGTACCTAGTAGTAATTCTCCCTTTACTTTTTTATTTGTTTAAATATTTTTTTATCATACTTTTCAACGGAATTACCAATGTTTTATATCAATCAGTATTAAATAAGCTCATTTTATTACATTTGAATAACTTACCAATTTTTACTGACCAACAATATTGAGGAACTCTAATAATTTTTAAATATAATCACACCCAAAAAGAATCTTTTGCAGATTACAAGATTTTTTGGGTTTGAGCATTATTTATTTATTTTTGTGGATTTGAATTTTAATATTAAAATTATTTTAGATTTTTGGTTTTTAACTTTAATGGAGCATTATTTATTTATATTTCTGTTGAGCTTGTCCCAATAAATTGGCCCAAAACAGTAAATAAATAGGAGTCCAAACTCCAAAAAGATTTATTTTTTATAATAGCTATGGATTTTAATTATTATTAATAAGCCCATTATGAAAACTCTTGGTTGGATGTGTACAATATCTCCTTCCCTCATATCACTTACTTTCTACTTAGTTCTCCTCTATGTAGATTGCTCCGTATAATTTAAATTCTTCAAATTTGTAAAAACTGGAAAATTATCAAATTTGCGAAATTTAAAAAAACACAAAAATCATCTAAACTTTCAATTGATTAATAATTAATGGGAGTTCATTAGTGTTAATTAATGGGAGTTCATTAGTGTTATCGAATTTTTTTTTATTATTATTATTCTTTGAACTCTGATCACTATCAAAGATAAATTAATACTCCCTTCGTCCCTTGTTAAGAGAGTCTTTTGCTTTTTGGCAAGTGGATTAAGGAGTATTATTATTTAATGTGTAGTGGGTAGTTGTATTAGTGGGAGGGTGAGTCCCATATTTTAATTGTATTAGTGGGTGTGTGTGAGTCTCATGTGTGTAAAAAAGGAAAGTGAACTTTTTGGATGGACGACCAAAATAGAAAAAAGTTTATACTACAAACATGGAAAGAAAAGAAAGAGTTACAACTACCGCTAGACCTCACCTCTGATTTGAAACAAAATGGAACCGCCTCATATTGAGTTTGACTTGATCCTCCTGAGCCACAATATAACGATAACGACATCCTAAATGGCTCAGACTACCCAACGAGGATGGGCACCGTACTTGCATATACATGATTAAAAGGGAACTATATGATTTACACCATGAATACAATTTAGATAAATATTAGTGCATATTAATATCCATATAAGAATGCAAAAAATATAGATAAATGGTTGTGCAAATTAATATCCATATAAGAATGCAAAAAATATATATAAGCTATAAGAGATCATCGTAACTAAATGAAATGGATAAAAAATAATGACCTTTATAGTAAAAGTAAATAAAAAGTCATGATACAGTGTTGTGACCTACTTCCTTCATCCCACGTTAATATTGACGTTTGCGTTTTGTATGGAGATTAAGAATATTAATATTTTAATATCGCATAGAGATTGAAATATAATATTTTAATGTACAGTGAGGTGAGAGAAATAATATTTAATATAAAGTGGATAGTTGTATAATAAAATATGTGTTTGGTTTGTTTGATAGGTGTGATTTTTTTTTAAAAAAATAAAGTGTATGAATAAAAGTGATTTTGTTTGACTTTTGCCTTTTTTTTTTTTAGAAAAGTACAGTAAGAATCCAAAATGGAAAGTGTATCAAGTAAAATAAAAATCTACAATATTTACAATATTGTTAGGTCCCATAAAATTTTTTATTTATCACAATATATTGTGATATTTTTGTCACTTATTTATTTTAATTTCATACATTGAATATTATTCTTAAATTCTGCTTTTTTTGTGATATTTTTGTCACTTATTTATTTTAATTTCATACATTGACTATTATTCTTAAATTCTGCTTTTTTTTAAACCCTATCGTGATGATAAATAGACATCTTAAATTGTAAAGACTTAAGAGGAAGCAGAAGCAATCTTATTTAATACATGAAATATTTGCTTCTTCTCAGGTAAAATGCGATGATATATGAGGTGTTATCTACTCTAAAAGAGCTAAATGGATTAGATTGTAGTTCAATTTCTTCTTTTATAGAGGCATGTCTACCATGTATGTCTCGAATAAATTTGAGTATATGATTTATTTGTATATTTTCAAGCGAAACAAAGAGAGGACTAGATCCAAGGTTTGAAGATGAGATATTTAGTACATGAACTTATATACGTGAGTGTATATATACACACACATTACACAAGCAGGTAATATTTATTTGGGATTCAATTCTTTGCTCCTGTATCTAAGTAACCTAATGTTTTAAGAATGGAAATGAATGCCAAATACACATAATCTAGTTTATCTACCCAACAAAGTTTCAGTTTTTGAACATTTTTATATGGTCTGCAGTTGCTAGAAGCTCATGCATGAATTAGATTGCACAAAGATTCAGGTAAACATCTTTTTCTATAAGCTCTCGACTAACTTGCCTATTTTTATTTCTTTTTTTATTTTTATTGTGGTGTAAGAAAGATACCAAAAGTGCATGATTGAAATCTAACTCGTTTGTCTATTATATATGGATTTCTTGTTGGAATTATATAGTACTACTATGCTTGGGTAGTTTATTGCTCTTGTTCCTAGGTGCTTGCAGTTTTCTTGTGCGTACTCTACTATAAGTTGCTAGAAGCTCATGCATGAATCTGATTGCACAAAGATTTAGGTAAGCATCTTTTTCTATAAGCTCTCGACTGACTTGCCTATTTTTATCTCTTTTTTTATTTATTTGTGGTATAAGAAAGATACCAAAAGTGCATGGTTGAAATCTAACTCATTTGTGTATTATTTATGGATTTCTTGTTGGAATGATATAGTTTGTTCTGCTGTGCTTGGGTAGTTTATAGCTCTTACGCCTAGGTGCTTGCAATTTTCTTGTGCATACTCTAAATGAAGTTGTGTAGATTATTGGATATTATGCTGGTTTTGTAAGATTATTCTATTCAACTATTGATTTCTTTTTGTGCTTTAGACTTTTGTATTAGGATATTCAATTCTTATGTTGGAATCTTGAAGCTGTGTTTTGCTGGATTTAAAACCTAGATGCTTATTAGTGGCCTAGCTGGAAGATTGGATGCATTGCAGCCTATTTCATACTCCTACTTTTACAATGTCCACCACTCCATTATATTTGGTAGGCAAGGGAAGTAATGATGCTGGAATTATATACTACAGATAGCTAAATTTTTATATACAGGCTGCTGTTGGTTGATCTATTGTTCGATCTATTACAGTTTGCTAGGTTTTTATACTGCTCATACAATTAATTTTGGCTGCTTGTACCTAGACTAGACATAACCATAGTTCTCAATAAGGGAATCACTTTTGTGATACTTTGTTCTTTTAAAATTTGAATGTATTGTATTTTGTACCGTTAAACTTTGAAATATATTTATTATTTTCATAAAGTAGAGAGTAAAAGTAACTAATAATGTCACATATTTATTCGTTTATTAATTCAATATTGAAAAATAAATTAATTCGTCAATCAATATATTTACTTTATGACAACTCATGCGTTGCTAAAATATTAAAATAATAAGCATAATTTTTTAATAAAAATATTAATTTATAATGTGATAAAATATTTCGTCATCATAAGGTTAATCAATGATATGACAAATATAATTTGTCAACATATATTATTAACAATGACAAAATTTTTCGTTATCATACTTAAAAGTTTTAATGACAATTTTTTATGTTGTCATTAATAATATATATTCATAACTAAAATAAGTTGTCATAATTTTCACACATTTTAATGACAATAAATATTTTGTCTTAATATTTTACTCTATAGTGACAAATTTTGTCGTCATTATATTAGACTTTAATTTCGTCATTATTGTTTAAACTTTTCATGACAAAATATTTCAAAGATGACAAAACAATTGGTTTAAATGTGACAATAAAAGTGTCATAAATAATTGATGAGAGATAATATAAAGAAAATCGTCATAATAATCTAACTTTTTAGCGACAATAAATATTACTGTCATGTTAAATTCTACTTTTAGTGACGAAATAACACATTTCATGACGAAAATGGGATGAAAATTGTGACGACTTAATCGTTACAATAGACTACAACATATGATGACAGAAGTATTTTTGTCATCAAAATATAACATTTGGTGACGAATTCGAATATCGTCGAATAATACATAATACGACGCACATACTGTGACGATTTATGTGACACTCAAATTTCATTATTAAATTTTTTATGGCGAAAAATTTAATTTTCATGACGAATTTTGTCGTCGCCATTTATCAAATTTCTTGTATTGTCAACAGTTACATGGGTACTGTGAAGGTCTCTAATGCTACAGATGACAGATGGAAGATGAGACTATTCCAGTTTTCATTGACTGACAAAGCAAGGGAATGGTATGATAATTTGGAAGGAGATAGTGCAGCAGCAACTCTTCATTGATCGTTATATGCTACCTTCAAAAGTGCTTCGTTTGAAGTAAAGAGATAATTTGGAAGGGAATTGGACTGAATTGCAGCAGTTCTTCATTGATCGTTATGTTCTACCTTCAAAAGTGCTTCGTTTGAAGTAAAAGATCAATCAATATAAGCAGTAGAGAGATGAGCCGTTTGGTGAGGCGTGGGAGAGATTCAGAGACGCTTTGAGAAAATGCCCACAACATGGTTTTAAGAAGTCTTAGCTCATCAGTGTCTTCTACAATGACCTTGACAATGAGTTAAGGGTGTTATTAGACGCATCTGCTGGAGGAATAATTTTTGGCAAGACATCAAGAGTTGTAGAAAAGCTGTTTGATGATATTTCTATGATCTCTAGGGATTGGCCCTTAGAAAGAGTTCATGGAAGCTATATACTTGGAAGAGTTGTACAGGTGGAGGAAAAAATTGCTGAAGCTGATAAGATTGATAGGGTCACCACTCAGTTGGAAAAGATGAACAAGCACTTGAGTAATCTGTTCTCGAGGAACAATTGAAGGGGTAGCCAATTTAGGGAACATCAATAATGATGTGGTCATGAACCTTCAAGAGGTGTAGGATGCAAACTGGGTCATGGGTCGAAGCTCTCAAGGGAATTCTAACTCTATGAACTACCAAGGGGGGAATTGGCAAGACCAGTGGAGACATGAGAACTTCTCTTATTCTAATCTGAATAATTCTGTTCCATACCCTTCCAACTTTGATCATGGAGCCAAAACTGAAGAAGAGAGAGCTAGTATTGATGATGTGTTGACTAATTACATGAAAAAGACTTATGGTGATATTAGCAAGATAAATAATTGTATTGTACTCGTGGATTCAAATATATCAAAACATAATGAGGAAGTAAATACACAACTGCAGAATCTTATGCTTATTGTGGGCCAACTTGCAACCACAGTCAATCAGCAGCAGCAACAAATTCAGAAGGGTAAATTTTCATCACAAATGGAAATTAACCCAAAACAATAGTGCAATTTTGTTACTTTAAAGTCTGAAAAACTGTATGAAGGTCTAGAACTGACGCAAAATGAAATAGAAATAGAACAACACTGCTCAGCACCAGCTCGAGCCGAGCTGGACCTGAGAGGTGCCCAGATCGAGCCGAGCAGCAGTCAGGAAGGTCAGGACGTGGCTTGGGAGGCTGCTGGTACCTAACTCAAGCCGAGTTTCACTCTGCTCGGTACTTCACTCGAGCTGAACTGCCCTTAGAGTTGTCTCAAACGTCCCAGTTTCGTACAACATCAATTTGATCAGGCTATTGCTGAAAGAGAGTTAAGAAACTGAGATAAATTAAAGTGAAGTTCGAGAGAGACAGTTTGGGACTTTCTAAAACAAAGATATCAATTCCTTTCCCTCAGAGATTCTTGACAAAAAGCCTTGATGAGAAGTTTAGAAAGTTCGCTGATGTCTTGAAGAAGATTGAAGTTAGCATCTCTTTATCTGATGCCTTGGATCAGATGCCAGACTATGCAAGGTTCATCAAGGAAATCATAGCTAGAAAGAGAAGTCTAACAGTGTGGAGATAGTAAACCTGACAGAAAACTACAGCTCGATAATTCAGAAAAGGTTGCCAGAATAGAAAAAGGATCCAGGTAGCTTCATCATTCCATGTGAGATTGGAAAAGGACCACTGAGAAAGGCCTTATGTGATCTAGGAGCTAACATCAATTTGATGCCATATTCCGCATTCAAGAAGCTAAGTTTGGGGGCGTTAAAGCATACACCATTAGCACTACATCTAGCTGATTAATTATTAACTCACCCCAAGGGGGTGATTGAGGATGTGTTGGTAAAGGTTTCAAAGTTCACATTCCCTGTGGATTTTGTTGTGCTTGACATAGATGATGGTAAGAAGAATATCCCTTTGATTTTAAGGAGACCGTTCCTTGCAACTGCAGGAGCTAACATTGATGTGAAGAAAGGGGAGATGAAGCTGAGAGTCAATGATGAGGAAATTGTTTTCTCACTTGATGAAACTATGAAGAAGCCTGCTGACAAGAAAGAGTGTGGAAGCATAGAAAGAGTAGAGGAGATCGTTGGAGAGAGTTCACCATTAATCCTGTCTAAGGATTCACTTGAAAATAAAATAAGAGAATTTCTTACTTTTCATACTACTGTTACTAATTATACATTGTCCGAAACATTGTCTGTTGGTTTTCGCAGGTGCCTACCTAAATTTGATAATTGCAGGTAATTCAAAGGAAGGAAGGTATGGGTGGAGAAATCAAAGTGGAAGCAAAAGTACTTTCCTTTCAAGAAGGAAGATTATCAACACTGCAAGAAAGAAATATTGAAGGATCACATCCTTATGAGCAAGAAAGGTGAAGTAGTAAGTGTTGAAAAAAAAAGGAAAATGAAGTACTTGAAAGTGAGAATAAGAAAAAGCCACCCTTGGATCCAGAAGTCTGAAAATTCTGCATTTCGCCGTGACTCTTCGACGTTAAATATGAGCGTATGTTAGGGGCTTGCCCTTTCATTTTATTGAATTCGTATTTCTTTCGTGTGAGTGAGGAGTTATTATATTTAAGGTGCTCATGTCTAGGCAATTACATCTCTTTACAAACATAGTTTTAAATTACGTTCTTACTAAGTTTGGGGAGATGTGATGTACTTATCTCGTCTTATGAGCACTAAGGGTATAATTTTTCCTTTTCTCTTGTTGTTCGTTTGTCAAGAGGTTGAATTTTTGCGGCATATCAATATTTTAATTAGTGTTGGTGATATTTTTTGCAACTTATCTAATATTTTGTGTGTTGTTTTGTGTGTTTCCTAGTGCCTGTCGTCGATATTTTTTGATTATTTGATTTTCTAGTTTTTCCTATTTTATTATTGATGAATTCTGATCTCTGATGAAGTGTGTTTGAGTTTCATGATTGAAAAAGGTAAAAGAGTGGTAAGGCGAGTTTTACACTGAGGTTTCGACTTGACCGAGTTGAATAACTCGAGAAGCTCGTGAATGTTTTGAAGGATAAATATCAAGTGCACTTGTTTCCTTATTCTAATTTTATGTGAGCATTTTAATTATTAGGAGTGAAAGGGTTGAATTCCGATATTTTTTTCCATGTGAGCTTATTATTTAAAATTCTGTCAAAAATTCATATGCTTTTGAAATTGATGAAGGAAGTGCACTTGAGTTATATTGTGATATGAAGTTATATGTGTACTTATGAGATTTGAGTCTTATTCATGTACATAAACACATGATGTTTCTTTTCTGGTGAGTATCGTTCTGGTGCACGTATTCTAGAACTTGCCTATTGTTTTACTTGAGACTACATGTTGTGTGAGATGATGGGAAGTGATTTAAACCATCCTTGTATTGGCGTTTGGATCTATTGGTTAGCGTGAACTGTTAGGGTTCCATGCAATTCTACAGCAGCGGAAGCATAAGCGTATAATCGAATTACCTTTTACCAGGGTTGATGTAGAGGAAGGATTCTCGCAGGCAGCCTGCGCTGTCCCACGATTTTCGCCATAACTTCCTCATCCGATCTCCGATTGGAGTGATCTATACATCAAAATGATCCTCTCTTCCGTGGCTTTCCATCAATATGTCACACATTCAGTTTGGACTTCTACACCATTTTATAAAATTCGTAGAAGTTGACGGCCTGAAACAGCAAACGACCTTCCGGTCTTCGTTGTATTCCTAAGCCACGTCTCGACATTGTGTGGGCAACGATCTACGAGACGAACTCAATCTGTAGTCAATCGTTCTCTCACAGTTTCTGTTGTGTGTGTTAAGATATCCGAACTGCTGAGATTGACTATTATATAGGCTACAATAGGGATAAGGAGGAGAAATTAGGGTTTTGGCCTCCCATTGAGCTTAAGCATCCAAGTTTAGCCCAAAACTTATACTTAAGTCCAATAATAATAAATCATTCCACTAAAGAAATATTATTGCACTGCCATTCTAATCCCAAATTATATTTATGGGCTCCTTCTTATTATGAGCCCGTTAGTCTCCCCGTGTTTAAGATTCAATGCCCATTAATTAATTAAGTTACTGATAACTCCATTAATTAATATATTTACCGAGAGTAGTACCACTCAACCTTATTATCATGCCGGAATAAATCTACCTGTAGGGTTTATATGATAATCATTATGAGCTCCTCAAGGGGACATCATCAACCAATTCCATTAGGACACAGATTCCTTCTACAATCAACAACACACCATAGAGACAGCACCATCTCCTAACCCATCGAGCATATTGATTTAATAATTAAATCTCACCTATTGATGAATTAAAGAAATAAATACTGGCTTACGTGTCGAGGTTATTGTATAGGAATTAAGAGCACGAACTTCCATAATAACAGAGATCAAGTTCTATTATATAGTCAGTATAAACCGAACGATCTCAATAGTGGTCCTATTCAATACACACAAAGCGCACTAGTGCAATTTTATAGTCAAGACCAACTAATGCCAAATCACACTACAACCATACCGATAGATAGTTCCCTTCTATCTCGATTGTGAATATCTGTTTATACTTTATAAGGAGCCGATAATATGATCTTCCGTGTGATGCCGCACACCACATTATCTATATCATAAAGTAAATGGACTTTTGCAATAACTTAATTGCAAACGTTTGATCACATGATTCTCATTTCAAATATTATCTAAACATTGTTCATACAAAAAGCTAGACTTTTAGTATACAATCCAACAATCTCCCACTTATACTAAAAGACTATGCTGCCATATCTGCTGCCATACATCTGATTCCCTCTCCCACTACTTGACCATTTAAAGCTCTCGTCTTAAGGTCCTTGTAAAAGGATTTACTAGTTTATCACCCGATGCAATCTAGGTGACAACAACCTTCCCCTCATCATACGATTTCTCATATCAGGTAGTACTTGCTATCAATGTGTTTAATTTCCCTATGGACTCGTGATCTCTTCAAGTTTGCAACTGCACCATTATTATCACAATAAATTGTGATAACCTTGGACAAACTCAGAATCACATCTAAGTCCATTACGAAGTTTCTAGAACCATACAGATACTTGGCTGCCACAAGGCTCCAATATTATCCTTTTTCCATGGTGGAGTCCGAAATATATTTCTATATAGTCACTCCTCCATATCATGGCTCAACTTCCAAACTAAATACATAGCCTTGAGGTGAATTTATTGATGTCCCTATGAGGTGGCTCAGCTTATATATAATTTTCAGTCCTCTTCAGGCACTTCAGATATGTCTTACCATAATTCTATGTTCTTGTTCCGGGTTACCTTGATACCCACTGTCTATGCCATTGGCAAAACAGACATCCAATCTCGTGCATAGCACTCCATAGATTAGGCTTTATTATTGCCGAAGCATGAGGAAACCGCCTTTATCTATTTTTATCTTCTTTTGTGTCTTAAGACACAAATCCTTAGATAAAATCGCATGCTAAAACGAGTGAGGATTGTATCAATTCATGAAGCTCAAGATAAGCACAACATCCTATCTTGTGATCATTGTTACTATGATCGAAAGGATATACTTTGCTTCACTTAAGTCCTTCATTTCATACTGCTGTATTAACCATACTCATACTCTCGACAATACTCTTTCATTGTCTCCAATGAGTAAGATATCATCTACGTACTTACAAAAAATACCATCATGTTTCCGTCATTCTTTTCAATACACAAGAACCATCCTAGCATTGATTAAATCCATACGACTGGATTTCCTTATCAAAATGGATGTTCTATGATCTTAAAGCTTGCTTTGGTCTATCGATGGATACTTTTAAGCTTTCACTCAAAATGCTTTTAGCCCTTTGCAATGAATCACTCTGGTTGCTACACATAGATGTTCTTCTCAAGACTTCCAATCAGGAAAGCTGTCTTGACATCTATTTGCTTTACCTCATAATTAATATGAGCACCAATAAATAAAAGAATCCAGATTGACATAATGTGATCGATCATCTTTTAATTTCGTAGAGCCATACATCCAATGGCTTTTACACCATTTAGTGGTTCTACTAGCTTCCAGATTTGATTCAGAATCTATAGATTTTATTTCAAAATTCATTGCAACTTACTAAAATTCCGCATTTTGATCATGTAGTGCTTTGTCGTGTCCATGGGTTCGATTTCATGTTTACTAGGGATCAAGTCTCACGAATCTCCCAAAACATAAGTTTATTCGGTTGTCAAATAACCCTCCTACTACGACAAGGCACTACATGCAATTGTGTATCAGACGTGACACATGATGCAGTTTACTTGTGATATATCCTCTTGTACTATTGGTATTACATTTGTGTTTTCCTTCTCACACTTTTAAGAACATTTTATACATGGTTTTTGTGATTTATTACATAGTCCCTTTCCAAAAATCTAGTGTTCTGACCTTTTGGACTTTTAAATAAACCTCTCTTCATTTATCTAGGATATCACACAAACAGACAAATATTCGACATGCTGTTTCTAGGGCTTACCCATAAAAGGAATTTAGTAATTCCAAATAATTCATCATCTATCTAACTATTTCCATAAGAGTCTTATTCCTTATTTTCAATACACCATACAGCTGGGGTTTGCCCGGTGTAATTAACTTGGGATTCAATCCCAACCTCTGATTATCAGCTCCTAAACTATCGTAAGAGGTACCCGCCACCACGATTTAAATCGTAATAACTTGATATATTTTCCATGACGCTTCACTGGATCAGTCATGTACTTCTTGAATTAATCATAGTACTCAAACTTGCGGTGCATCAAACAAATATATCTTGTTCCTAGAATAATCTTCGAATATTCATAAACACCTCTCGATAGGATAATCTTAGGATCGCTTAAATCAGAATGAATCATTTCCAACATATCTTTTCATGACTCTATACCCCTTTGCCTTGAAAAGGCAATTAATCACATTCACTTCCAAGTAAAACTCGCTTTCGAATTGTACTTAAGTAAAATGATCTAGTCTTAGATGCCAAAAGTATGTTTAGTTCATCTCCAAAGGTTCCTTTTTCTAACTAAGATTATAATATGCATTATTAATTACTATTTATTGCATCCGTAGGATAAACATGATTTAAGAGTGTACAAATTATCATTATCTTCCCATAATAGATTATTATCCGTTAACGCATAGAAACCAAAATTAAATTTTTTCTATGAAAACGTACGTGAAGACAATTTCTCAAAATCAAACGTTTATTCCTATCAAAAGATAAATAAAAAAACTCCCACTGCAACAACCACTACTCTTGTAGTTTTACCCATGTACTTAGTAATCTAATCATTCCTTAGTTGCATGCTAGTGATTTCGGTATTTACACACAACGTGTTAGTAAACGCCATCACTAATCACGCTTCAACAACTAGTGAATAAGATACTATCCTTGTTTACTTCTTGATGAAATTGGTTTTTCTTTGCCACTCGCTTTGTCAGAAGTTTCCCACCACATACAACTTATTGTAATTCAGGTGAAACTTGCTCAAAACGTTTAGGCAAACTATGAAAAATAAATTGAGCTAGGTTTCCCGTTCAATTTCTATTCCAATCATTTCCAATTCATTCATCAAGTTAACCATGACCTCTTGCCTTTCTAATAATTCAAGTATCCGAATGGTCGCATGAGATCATCCTCTCACCTCTTCACTAGAGATTTTAATAGGCACTAGAGGGCATCCTTAGAGAGAACACATTTTATTTTTCCTAAGTAGTAAGAATTAAAATCAAGATTATTTCTAATCATTTATTTAGGACAAGTAAATATTATTTCTTTCAGTTAACAATAAGTGAAATAAACTATTTGAAAATTCAGAGAATCAAGTAAATAAAGACGACGATCAAACGCTTCGAATTTAAATTTTATATTGATTCCCTTAATAAATAATATAAAATAAATTCACCGACATCTCAAGCACAGTGAACATGCATGCCACGTTAGTGTGGACGTATATAAACCCTAACATTCGCAAGAAAATGTTTTACCCATTAATTCCATACGTCATAATTAACCTTATAACTCAATGATTAATAGTCAGTTGTCCTTTAGCCGTGCAATTTAATAGCAGTGACTCTGTTGGGGAGGATACATATTAATTGCACCTAAGTGCATACCATTATTTGATATTAAGTACGTTACCCAAGTTTGTGTGTCTCACAGTTGGAGAAGTCCACAAGCCCTCAAATAATTTACTACAATCATTAATTATTAATTTGTACCAGTGATCCGCAAATAAAACTTATCCATTGGGGAAGAAGACACTATAGCCGACTCATAAGCTTACTTGCATCACATTACAAATAATAATTTTTTCATGAAATTTATTCATTGATCCGCAAATAAAACTTATCCGTTGGGAAGGAAGACACTATAACCGACTCATAAGCTTATTTGCATCACTTAATAAATCAATAATGGAGGCCGCAGGATCAATGACCAATCCCTCTCCCACTTAGTTATTTAACAAGAGGGTTTTTGCATGCATACAATATAACACATATAATTATGCAATTTAACATACCACTATTTAAAGCAGAAAATAAAATAACACATGCAATCCAAATATATAATAATAATTGAAAAATAAAACAATTATATAGCAATTATATATTCGGAAAAAAATAAACAAATAAATAGAGATTGACTTTTTCAACCCTACATGCAATAAAAGCAAATAACTTGTGCAACAAGTAGAAGTGTTGTGCCCCAAGAAATCTCATCCTGCGACCCACAGCAACCCGGAAAACCCCGCCTGTACCGGCGAATTTCCAGCCGTGAAACAACCTGCTGAAAAATCGCTGGAAGACATGGCCATCCATCGTGCCTCACCATTGCGAAACAAGTTTCGACAACTCACTGATCAAGCTATTGTTTAACACGTCTTCGCACATCATATACCTCACGCACATCCACACTCACCATTCACAACTTCTGCTGTCGATGGTAATTGAACAGCCAGCGGGATTGTGGCCATCGCTCATCAGCGCCAATCAACGATCAAAGCCCGCGAGCCCCATCGTGAATCAGACTTAGGAATTTCTCTCACAAGGCACGCGTGAAGAACATGGAAGGTAATGACGATGATCCACATACACATCCGATAATAACACGCAGGGATTTCATAGAAATGTCCATCGATTACTCAATAAATCAACACCCTAATATTTCATGTGATTCCATTCGAAATAAAAATACATAATTCACACAAACCCTAGCCCAACGTGTCACGTTTAGCCATAGAACCTATGCTCTGATACCAATTGCTGGCATTTGGATCTTTTGGTTAACGTGAACCGTTAGGGTTCCATGCAATTCTACAGCAGCGGAAGCATAAGTGTAGAATCAAATTACCTTTCATTAGGGTTGATGAAGGATTCTCGCCTGCAGCCTGCGCAGTCCTACGGTTTTAGTCATAACTTCCTCATCCGATCTCCGATTGGAGTAATCTACATGCCAAAATGATCCTCTTTTCCGTGGCCACCAGTATATCACACGTTCAGTTTGGACTTCTACACAATTTAATAAAATTCGTGAAAGTTGTCGGGTGGCGTTTCGATCTTTTGGTTAACGTGAACTGTTAGAGTTCCATGCAATTCTACAGCAGCGGAAGCATAAGTGTAGAATTAAATTACCTTTCACCAGTGTTGATGTAGAGGAAGGATTCTAGTCGGCAGCCTGTGCAATCCTATGATTTTTGCCATAAGTTCGTATCTCCGATTGGAGTGATTTATGCGCCAAAACGATCATCTTTTCTGTGGCTTTCCACCAGTATATCACACGTTCAGTTTGGATTTCTACACGATTTTATAAAATTCGTGGAAGTTGACCGCCTGAAACAGCAAATGACCTTCCGGTCTTCTGTTGTATTCCTAAGCCACGTCTCGACGTTGTGTGGGCAACGATCTACGAGACGAACTCAATCTACAGTTAATCTTTCTCTCACAGTTTCTGTCGTGTGTGTTAAGATATTCGGACTACTGAGATTGGCTATTATATAGGCTACAACAGGGACCAGGGTTTGGGCCTTCCATTGGGCTTAAGCATCCTAGTTTAGCCCAAAACTTATTCTTAAGTCCAATAATAATAAATCATTCCACTAAAGAAATATTATTGCACTGCCACCCTAATCCCAAATTATGTTTATGGGCTCCTTCTTATTATGAGCCTGTTAGTCTCCCCGTGTTTAAGATTCAATGCCCATTGATGAATTAAAGAAACAAATACTGGCTTACGTGTCGATGTTATTGTATAGGGATTAAGAGTACGAACTTCCATAATAACTAAGATCAAGTTCTATTATATAGTCAGTATAAACCGAACGATCTCAACAGTGGTCCTATTCAATACACACAAAGCGTATTGATTTAATAATTAAATCTCACCCATTGATGAATTAAAGAAACAAATACTGGCTTACGTGTCGATGTTATTGTATATGGATTAAGAGTACGAACTTCCATAATAACTAAGATCAAGTTCTATTATATAGTCAGTATAAACCGAACGATCTCAACAGTGGTCCTATTCAATACACACAAAGCGCACTAGTGCAATTTTATAGTCAAGACCGACTAATGCCAAATCACACTACAACCATACCGATAGATAGTCCCCTTCTATCTCGATTGTGAATATCTGTTTATACTTTATAAAGAGTCGATAATATGATCTTCCGTGTGATGCCGCACACCACATTATCTATAGTATAATGTAAATGGACTTTTGCAATAACTTAATTGCAAACGTTTGATCACATGATTCTCATTTCAAATATTATCTAAACATTGTTCATACAAAAAGCTAGACTTTTAGTATACAATCCAACACCTTGATTATTATGAGTCACTTAGCCAAATAATTCACTACGTAATGATGTTCATCCGTAGTTAGCCCTGTTGAGCTTAAAAATCTCATTGTTTGGCAGTGATGAGCATTTTCTCAACACACAATATTAATCCCCAAGTGTTAAGAATGCTATTGTAGCCTTGATAAGCGACCAAGTGATTATCGAACCCATAAGATGCATTATTATTAATTTAATCATAATCTAATCTTATTAAGACTAATATGGCAATACTGTTGTGATGATTAAGTAATAAATAAATACTCCATCTGTCCCGTTTAAATATTTACGTTTGCTTTTTGCACGTTGATAAAGGAGTATAATATTTTAATAGATAGTGGGTGGAAAGATATACTCCCTCCGTCCCATTTCAATGTTTACATTTCTATTTTTCGCGTCTCATTTCAATGTCTATATTTTTCTTTTTGGAATATGGGACCCACCTAAACAATTAATATATCATCCAACACTAATACACCTACCCACTTTGCATTGAATATTATATTTTTCTACCCACTATCTGTTAAAATATTATACTTCTTAATCAACGTGCAAAAAACAAACGTAAACATTAAAACGGGACGGAGAGAGTAATATTTAATGTAAAGTGGGTAGGTGTATTAGTGTTGGATGATTTATTAATCGTTTTAGGTAGGTCCCATATTCCAAAAAAGAAAACGTAAAAATTGAAATGAGACGCGCAAAATAGAAACGTAAATATTGAAACGGGACGGAGGGAGTAGGTAATTAAAATAGCAATTAAAATAAATAACAGTAGAGAATAAACGAGAGTTGCTCAAGTGAGAAGATAGGTAGCTCTTCGGGCCATCCATGTTTACTAATTAATCTCTCTTCCGTATGTCAATGTCCGACTATGCCTTATGGAATATGGACGCATCACTAAACTCTGCAAATCTACTCTATAGACACAAGCAGACAAGCGTGTAACACGTGTGAATCAGTTTGGAGCAAGAGATATATTTACACCCCCTTTCTAGGTACTATATAATTATCTTCTTTATCCTACTTATTAACCCGATATGATCTCCCTTTATAGGTACTATATAATTATCCTCTTTATCCTACTTACTAACCTAAATTCAATTCAATTAATAAGTATATATATAAGATAATTCTAATGAAGCTTCGAAGTCCCCTCACTTAGAATCATAACATGGAATCCTGCTTAGCAGTGAACGCACTCAATCAATAACCAAGATATGTATTCAGACTCTACATAACAATTAATGATGTACAAAATAACTCTGAGTATAAATTAATAAAGCATAATCTTATATAAAATAAACCACAAGTAGTGTGGTACGGAGTATACACACGGAAGTTTAACTAACTAGATAAAAACCTTTATAACCCTAGAACTCCCAAAGTGGTTCTAGCCCATAACGTTTCGAAGAACATTCATGGTGATTGGATAGATCTTACCCATAGTCTTGAAAATTACAAGATAGATTAAGTTGTGAAGTAAACTCTAGATGTGGGCGCCGTCGCTTCTCGCTTCGTCTTGAATCTTCATTTGGTTCTCACTTGATTCGCTGTACGAATCTCTCTCTACTGCTCATACGGATGGAATTAGGGTTTGGATGTGGTTTATGATGGATGTGGAATCTAACTCCCTTTTTGGTGTGATCCTTTTTATACTTGTTACTTCTCCTCATGGACATGTACTGGGCTTTTTCGTTGAAAACACGCACATGCATGCACTGGAGGTGAAAATCCTAACTTTTCAGAGCTGATACGTCGTCATTCGACTAGAATTAGCATGGTTGAACGAGACCTCTTGGTCGAACGCTGGTCGAACAATATGTCTGTAAACTGGACTTTGTTTTTGCTTCTCATTCGACTTAACTCACTTCGTTCGGCTTGACTTCTTTTGGTCGAATAGGCTTCACTGGTCGAATGACCTCTCTGTAAGTGAAACGCCTTCCGTTCGACTTGGCTCCTTTGTTCGACCAATCCCATGCTGGTTGAACATCCTTTTCAGGTCGAGCAACGCTACAAAAATTGCCTTGAAAATTGTGTTTTCAAATTCCGAGCACTTAAGACCTATTTTCCTGTACAAATATGCTCAAATAGCCTTAGTAGCATCTGATTCGTGGCTTTTCCATAAAAAACCCGATTCGTCTCAATAATAGACCAAATCGTACTCAATTTCCACATAAATCGGAGCTTACAATACATGAATTATCACTCTCATCAAACCCCCAAACTTACATGTTGCTCGTCCCTAGGCAACGAAAATCAAAACAAAACAAGAGAGTGTAGTCATGAGGTCCTTATAACAAGCACAACTTATTCTACGAGTGCAAAATCAACCACAATACTTCTACGAGTGCAAAATCATCTAGCTCACTATGTAAGTGTTTACTCTCGCGCTCTCAAGTGTAAAAGATATACACTTTTCAAAGGGTTAGTATATATGCTCAAAATCAATTCATATATTCGCGTAACCATAAGCTTGACAAAGGTCTCAAAAATCAATTCATAATTGTTTCAACATTAGGATCACAACGGACTTGTTCTTTGGGTTGTAATGTTGGCTCTTTGGTAAGGTAGGAGAATATAGATAAAGTGACTAATTTCACTAGTAGAGAACTACTTATGATATTTGTTTTTCATCAAATAGCATTAATACTTATCCTCCTTCATCATTCTCGCTCATCTTTCAATACTTCGTCTCCGGCTTCACTTGGAATCAACATCTTTCTTTTTACAAGTACAAGGGTACCAATTTCGGGCACTACCCTTTTAAGCAATTGGGGTACCAGTTTCAGGCACTACCCCTCAACAAAATTTAACCACAATTTTATTCTCATCACTATGCACCCTTCCCTTTCTTTTTCTTCACACGAACTAACAATTTATTCACTTCAACTCTTTACTAGTAAATAGTTAAGCTCAAGTATAGGTAAATAAGGCTTTTTATCATAGGCTTGCCAAAGAAAAAGCTTTTAAAGACTCAATGGGGCTTCTAATGATATAAAATTCAAGGTAGGATAAAATTTGGCTAAGTGGCTCAATTATCAATCATGGCCTAAGATCATGTCCTAGTATCTATCAATCATAAACTTCAAACAAGACGCTAAGCCAAGTTCTAGAATATGAACATACGAATGATACTCACAAGAATAAAATCATGCAGCATGATTAAGAGGCTCAAATTCTCACATGGGTAATAGATTCCTAAGCACTCTTCAAAGCATGCAATCAACATCAATATTTACATAAACTACAAGCAATAATAGTACATGCCATCATTAATGAAATCAACATGCATAAAAAACAAGTGCTCATGCATAATCAAGAAATGACATCATACTCTCCAAATCAATCCGATCGCATCCAAATCAAATATAACCATGAATCCATCATCATCAATCAATATCAATACAGACCACCATGCATGAATCTCAATCAAACACTCAACACCACTCACAATCACTCAACCTGTAAAGTGAAAAAAAGAATGAAGATGAGAGGAAATAGAAAAAGATAAAAACCTGGCGCCACTACTCCTCTGGAGCATCATCATCATCATCACTTATCTCCATGCGCCAATAATCAAAATACCTATGAAGATTATATAGTTTCCTATCCACCTATACCAATCTCTGATCTAGACCATCATAACGAAGGTTGAGTGCAACATAATTTGAATTCGCCAATGCCAGCTGTCGATTCATTTTCTACTGGTTCGCATTCAAGGTGGCGAAATGCTCGTTCATCAATCTGAACTGCTCCCGATAGAAGTGATCCTGGGCCTGCCAGAAATCCTGCTACTGATGTGGTGGTGGCTCAAAATACTCATGCTGTGGCTGCTGCTGTTGCGGTGGCTGTATCGGAGGCAAATCCATCTCTGGATACACAAAAGCTGGCTGCTGTGGCTGATCCTCATCGATGAAATCAGCTGGATCACCAACCAAAATCATATCCTCATTAATGAGGACTTCCTGCAAGTGCATCTCAGCCAAAAGTCTCAAATTTCCCTCTTCCAAACAAGTCTTGGAAATCGCCCTATGCTACGAGGTATCCATCAATAGGTTGATGTTGATCTAAATTGAAGTAAGATCAACAATCGAAGGTGAAAATCGAAAAGAAAGTAGATTCTTGCCACGGATGAACATCCAAGCATCATCCATCCTCTGAATCAACCCCATCCTAACACAGGATGACAGAATCAAATCAGGATCCCCTCGGATCGGCCTGTGCTTGCTCAAATCAGCTCGGTAATGCTCTGCTATCGGAGTAATCAACCTTCTAATATTGACTCGCTGGAAATCAATAGTAGAGAACTTGTACAGCTGCTGGAAAAAATAAGCCGCAATGTTGAAGCAGACTTCATTCATTATGCACCAGAGCACATACAACTCTCTCTTAGGAATACAACTGCACTCGGATCGAGCAAACAGTGTGTTGATCAGGATCTGGTCCATATAAGCTATCACGAGGTTGCGGATGAAGGCAACCTTAGCAATATTCGAATTATAATAACCTTGCCTCCCCGGATAGACCTCTAGAACTCATCATCATGGAAATCAGCATGCTCCACTTCAGACACATTCTCACAACCAATCATCTTATTGAATTCACTAGCATACATCAGCTGCAATTGTCCACCAATCTGCATCCACAATCCATAAGGAAGATAATGACCTCCACGATCGACTATCATCGTGCATAATACTTCAGCTGTGATGTGGAAATATGTCTCCCTGTTCATTTCCATGAACCTGGTGATCCCTACTCGATTGAACATCCAATGAATATCGTTGATAATGTTCATCTCCACCATAGCTTGATCATCTTGATAACGAGTCATCCTTATCTTGCTTGCAATAGCTGCCCTTAACTCCTTCTTCTCCTCCCAATCCTCGATCTTAATACCAAAATCGGAAGGTCTCCTCTTATCAAGTTTTAACTTCTTTGCACTAGAACCTTTCCTAGGAGACTTAGTCTCCTTCCTCATCGAAGATGAAGCAATCTCTTTACCTACAAAAACTATACTTCAATACACAACAAAAGAGTTAAAGCAAGCTTACCAATCTTAGGACTAATCAAAGCATGAATTCTACTCAAGACTTCAAATTCATATGCTATAATCATAACTTAGTTCTCCACGTTTCAAGTGTTCATCCAATAATCATAACAAGTATAAGCTCAACACTTTCAATCATGGGACCATGTCAACCAATAGTCTTAAAATTATCACACACATGAAACATGCTTCTAAATTTCAACATCAACTTCAACAAAAACCATAAGCATGCTCATCTTCCACTTTCAATTGCATAATATACACACTTTAAATCAATGAGCCCATATAGATAATCTAAAATTAACCTCATGCCTGCAAGATATACATCATTAATTTTACAAAAATCTCAACAATCCAACGTAAATCGAATCCTGCTAATTCAAGTGAAATTTCAACAAAAAAATTAAAATTTAAACATTTCAAATCCAACTATGTTTATCCAACTTACTCAACCTTAACTAAGTATAATCACTTTAATTCCAGAGGAAAGAGGTAGTAAAACATACCTTTGTTGGTCATGGTGTGCATGTGATGTACAGTGACAATACCCTAAAATTTTGAATGAAATAGCCCCAATTCGGACTTGAATCCTCCAAATCATGGATGTGAAAGTGTGTGAAGAGGAATATTTAAGTGTGGGAAGAGTTTGGAAGGAAGAACTTATAATTCGTGATGGTCATTCGAGAGAGGGTGACAGAAATTGGTCGAACAGAATGAAGAAAATTGACCTTAATTCTCGATTTCAATCCTCATCCGACTCGAACGATATGGTTGAACAAGGGTTTCTGGTCGAACAACACGAGTCTACCTTTAAAATATGACCTCGTTCGACCTCTATTTGACCAAATTGGCTTGGTCGAACAACTTCGTGAGGTCGAACAACACCTCTGTAAACTGAAAATCACCCCCTGTTCTCTCCTGTTTTGCTCGACTGCCGTTCGACCATAAAATTTTTGTCGAGCAAGGCTCGCTGGTCGAATGGCACCTCTGTAAGTTGGTTTCGCGTTTAGGCTTCCTGTTCGACCACCATTCGACCAGAATGGTCGAACAGCAGAGTGTGGTCGAACGAGCCTCCGAACTTTTAATATTTCAAACTCCTCTCTTCTTTCCCTGCAAAACTTAAACTCTAGGACATCCTCAAGCATCATAATAGCAAAATAAATGCAAGAGAACCACTCTTAGACTATATAAAATCATGTATAATACTCCGTTCATACTAAAATAAATAAAATACCACCGAACACTAGGCAAATTGCAAAAAAAATCGACATATCAAAATCGGTTAAAGTTTCAATATACCACAAAAAATCAACTCCCCTAGCAGACATTACAAAGAAAAGATTATACTCTTAGTGCTTCAATGAGGTAAGAACATCACACCCCCAAACTTAGTAGAAACTATAGTCGAAACTAAGTTTACAAAGAGATGTAATTGCCGATTAGTAAGCACCTTAAGTATAAAGATTTCTTACTCACACTAAATAAATAAAGCAATAAAACGGGAGGAAAAGCGCTCAACAGACGCCCATGTTTAACGTCGGAGAGTCATGACGGTACCAGTTCAATGTAAGGTATCTTCAAAGATAACACAAGCATCATCCGGTGACCTAAAGTGTTTCAATCGATGCCCATTCGCCGCTACGATGTCTCCATTTTTGTCCATTATTCAAAACTCCCCCCTCCACAGGCTCTATGGATAATGAACGGTCCCGTCCACTTCGATTTCAATTTTCTTGTGAAAAGCTTCAAACGAGAGTTAAAAAGTAATACCTCATCTCCTTGCTTGAACTCTTTATAGGTGATCTTTGAATCATGCCATTTCTTCATTCTCTCTTTATAGATCACCGAGTTCTTGTAAGCTTGATTTCTGAACTCATCTAGTTGATTGATATGAGTTATCCTCAACTCCTTTTGATCCTTAAGACACAAGTTCAAGCTTCTCAACGCCCAAAAAGCTCTATGCTGAACCTTTACGGGTAAGTGGCACGACTTCCCATAGATAATTTGATACGGTGACATATCAAGCACAGTTTTGTACGCAGTTCGGAATGTTAGATTGTATACTAAAAGTCTAGCTTTAGTATGGACAATGTTTTAACAATTTATTTGAAATGAGAATTATATGATCAAATGATTGCGTCTTATAATGCAATAGTCCACTTACTTTATAATGTAGATAATATGTTGTGCGACAACACGCGGAAGATCATAGTATCGATTTCCTTATAAAGTATAAACAGATGCTCACAACCGAGATAGATGGGGACTCTCTATCGGGATGGTTATAGTGTGATTTGGTATTGTTTGTTTTGACTATAGAATCACATTAGTGCACTTCGTGTGTATTGAGCAAGACTGTTTGAGATCGTTCAATTTATACTGACTATATAGGAGAACTTGATCTCTGTTATTATGGATGTTCATGCTCTTAATCCCTATACAATAACCTCGACACGTAAGGCAGTACGTATTTCTTTGATTCATCAATGGATGAAATTTACAAGTAAATAAATCAATAAACTCGGTGAGTTGGGAAATAGTGCTGTCTCTATGGTGTACTGTTGATTGTTGAAGGAATCCGTGTCCGTTATAGGTTGATGATGTCCCCTTGAGGAGCTCATAAGGATTATCATATATACCCTGCATGTGGATTTATTCCGGCATGATAATGAGATTAAGTGGTACTACTCTCTGATGAGATATTAATTAATGGAGTTGTCAATAACTTAATTAATTAATAGGCATTATATATCTTTAACACGGGGAGACTAAAGGGCTCATAATAAGAAGGAGCCCATAACATAATTATGGGATTAGAACGGTAGTGCAATAATAATATTATTTTAGTGGTATATATTATTATTATCAACTTAAGTATAAGCTTTGGGCTAAACTTGAGTACTTAAGCCCAATGGAGGTCCAACTCTAATTTCTCCTTCTGGTCCTTGCTGTAGCCCATATATAAGTCATCTCAGCTGTCTAGAAACCCAAATTGAAAAGTAATTCATGCCTAACACTGTGAGGAGGGTGATGGAACAGTAGATTGAGGAGATCTCGAAGATCGTCGCCCACACGACGTCAGATTGGACTTGGGAATAAAGCAGAAGATCGGAAGGTTGTTTGCTGCTGTTATTTATCAACTTCCATGATTTTTATAAAATCGTATAGAAATCCAAATTGGACGTATGGTACACTATTGGAAAGCCACTGAAGAGAGGATAATTTTGGCGTATAGATCACTTAAATATGAGATCGGATGAGAGAGTTATGTCCAAAACGGTGAGGCTGCGCAGGATTCCAACTAGAATTCATGTTCTTCTTCAACATACTCTGGTGAAAGGTAATACGATTCTATGTTTCTTGCTTCTGCTAATTTAGAAATGCATGGAACCCTAACGATTCACGTTAACTAAATGATCGAACGTCAACAATTGGTATCAGAGCTTCAATTTTATGGTGAAGCGTGACACATTAGGCTAGGGTTTATGTGAATTTGTGATTTAATGTCAATTAAATCGCATGAGTATGTTAGGATTTTTGTATAATTATTTTATCATGGGAACGCTATATCAGTTTGTCGATTGGCTTTGATACTACACGCTGGTGAAAGTTAGGGTTTGGTAATTTTTTTCCATGAAACCCTAAATGCGATGTGTGTGTGACCTAATTGTATACTCAACGTCGAACGTGTGTGGCTTGAGATGGTGTTGAGCGCTGGTGAAAGTGCGACATCGCGGATCATCAATGCGTGATGATGTACTCCGGACGATGGGTGTAAGATGTTCGTCGGCAGACAAGGTGGTGTGGCATGCAAACAGAAGCTAGGGTTTGCCTAAACCCTCATGGCTGGAGCCTGCAGTGCGTGACTGCAAGACATCGTGGTTTACGACAGATGGCATAGTGGTGCGGTGGGATTCGCTGACGACATGGTGGGTAGACGACTGCACAGTGAAATGCGCGGCTGTCGGAAGTCCACCTCGGCTTTCGCGCTGGTGCCATGGTTGCGTGCATCTATCGGGAGCAGAGACGTGATGCAGTGGCATGGTGGTGCACGCTGGATAGCGTGAGCGGTGACGTGATAAATGATGACGGGATTTCACAGCTGCACGGCGGAGAGAGGCGATCCCTGGCCGATAGACATGACGGCAGGCGCTCATGAAAGATGGCAGCAGACCAAATTCTAAGCGAGTATGCCAGTATTTTCAGAAACAACTGCCGTGTTTCGAACGAGTCCGTGGAGGATTCTGATCGAGGCAGCAAGAAATTCCGGGCGAGTCCAACCACAAATCCGACCGGGTCTGGTGTAATTCTGAACGGGTCTTCGCGAGTTTCGGTCGATTGCAGCGGTATTTTTGATTAGGTCTCTCTAAATTTCTGAGCGAGTCTTCACAATTCGATCGGGACTGCATGATTTCCCACTGGGTCTATCATCTCGGCTGGTGAATGCTTCAACTAGGTGATGGCAATGGTTGCTTCGGTGCTGGCATGACGAGATGGTATGTTGAACCAGCAGTGGGGAAGCATGGCTGGTGGTGGCTGTCGGGGTTGTTGCTGGTGGCGGGCTACATCGGCGAAGGCAGACCTGGTGGTTCTAATGGCTGAACGGAGATGTTGCTGGGCGGTACAGATGATGTTGCTGGGTGGCACGAAGGAGTGTCCAGGTTATGCACGATGGAGCCCGTTGCCATGCGAGTAATGCCATTACTGTTCCTTGGCGTGCGATGGAGACTGTTGCCGTGCGGCTTATGCACGATGTCGGGTGGTCTTGCACGGAAGGTGCCGGGCGTGAAGGCGTACCGAGAATTTGAAGGAAAATATGTGAAGACCGGCTTTTAATTTTTAAATTAGATCCCTGCGACCTCACCAGAGAGGTCGATGCTCAATTTTATGATTGGAGGCGAACAATCGAATCCGCTGATATATAACTGTTATAATTGATTTAATTATCTGATTATTGTTATATATGTATGCATGTTCTCTGTGATTTACTGTATTATTTGCCATAATAGGAGCATGCTAGGTTGCATATTTTATTTTTGAATATTATATGCATGTAAAAACCCTCAGTGTTAAATAACTAAGTGGGAGAGGGGATTAGTAATTAATTCCCGCAGTCTCCATTATTGGTTTGTAAGTGATGTGAGTAAACTTGCGTGTTGGCATAGACCTTCCTCCACATCGGATGAGTTTATTCACGGATCACTGGTACAGACTTCATTAAATAATTATTGTTTGTAATGTGATGCACATGAACTTGCATGTTGGCATAGACCTTCCTCCCTATCGGATGAGTTTATTTGCGGTTCACTGGTACAAACTTATAATTGATGATTGTAGAAAGTTACCCGAGCGTCTGTGTACTTCTCCATTTGTAAGGTACATAAGTTTGTGCAATGGACTTGAGATCAAATAATGGTGTACACTTAAATGCAAATAATAAATATCATCCCCATCGGAGTCACTGCTATTATTTGCATGGCTAAAGAGGAACTGATTATTAATTATTTTGTCATGAGGTTAGGTTGACAAATGAAATTAATGGGTAAAACCTTCTCTTGTAAATATTCGGGTCTATAGACGTCCACACTATCGTGGCATGCAGACTCTCGGTGTCCTTGAGATGTCGATGAATTTTATTTTATATTGTTTTGAGGGAATCAATATAATTGGATAAATTCAAAGGATTTGATCGGTGTATTTATGTGATTCTCTGTATTTTCAAATGGTTTATCTAACTTATTGTTAACTAAGAGAAAATATATTTACTGGTCCAAAATTAGATGATTAGAAAAGAATCTTGATTTTAATTCTTACTGCTTAGAAAATAAAAATGTGTTCTCACTAAGGATGTCATATGATACCTATTAAAGTCTCTAGTGGCGAGGTGAAAGGTTCATAGAAATTCGATGGTCTCATACGACTCTTTGGATACTTGGGTAAGGTTGAAAAACAAGAGATCATGATTGACTTGATGAAAGAATTGAAAATCCTTGGAGTAAAAATTGAAGGGGAAACCCAAGTCAATTTATGCTTCATTATTCACCTAGATGTTTTGAGCAAGTTCTGCCTAAAATACAAGAGAGGTTGTATTAAGTGAGAAACTTCCGACAAAACAAGTGGCAAACGAAATCAATTTTCATCAAGATGTGAACAAAGGTAGTATCTCATTCACTAGTCGCTGAAGTATGATTAGTGATGACATCTACTGACACGTTGTGTGTAGATACCGGAATCACTAAAAGCCTGTAACTAAGTGATGGTGAGATTGTTGAGTACATGGGTAAGCTACGAAAGTAGTGGGAGTTGTTTATTTATCTTACATTATGAATAAATGTTTAATTTTGAGAAATTGCCTTTACGTACGTTTTCATAGAAAGAATTTCATTTCTTTTTCTATGCATTTATGGATGGATACTCCATTTCATTTAAATGATATGGTCATAGTAATGAAGGATGGAGCTATGGTTTGTTATGGTACGTTGGTGACAATTTGTATACTTATAAATCTTCTTTATCCCACGGATGCAACAAATAGTAATTAATAATGCGTCTTCTAATCTTAATAAAAGAAAGATTCTTTTGGAAATAGTTAGATAGATGATGAGTTATTTGGAATTATTAAATTCATTTTATGGATATGACCTAAAAACAGAAATTCGTATGAATGTTTGTCTATTTGTGGGATATCCTAGAAAAATGAAGGGTGATGATTTATTCAATCCAAAAGATCGAAGGGTGATTGTTAAAACAAACACTAGTTTTTTGGAAAAGGACTATGTAATAAATCACAAACCTATGTATAAATTGTTCTAAAGGAAGTGAGAGGGAAAATACAAAGTATTAGTACCAATTGTATAAGAGGATATACCACAAGAAAACTGCATCGCGTGTCACATTTGATACACAATTGCGTTTAGTGCTCTGTTGTAGTGGGAGGGTTGTTCAACAACTGGATAGATTAATGTTTTGGGAAAGTCGTGAGACTTGGTCCCTAGTAAACATGAAATTGATTCACGAATACGATGAAGCACTACAAGATAAAAATGCGATATCTTAGCAAGTTGCAATGATTTTTGGAATAGGATCTATGGATTCTAAATCAAATCTGGGAGCTTGTAGAACCACCAAATGGTGTAAAAGCCATTGGAAGTGGTCATACTAAATAAAAGAGGATCAAACGGTAAGGTAAAAACCTTGGAAGCAAAGCTTGTTGCGAAAAGGTATACTCAGAAAGAAAGTCTTCGATTATGAGAAAACCTGTTCACCGGTAGCTATTCCTATGTCGATCTGGACTCTTTTATCTGTTGCTACTCATATGAAATATAAGGAATAATAAATAGCTGTCAAGACAACTTTCCTGATTGGAAGTCTTGAGGAAAACATCTATGTGAAGCAACCAGAATGATTCATTGCAAAGGGCTAAGAGCATTTTGTGTGTAAGCTGAAAAGTGTTCATCGATGGACTAAAGCAAGCTTCAAGAACATGAAACATCTATTTTGATGAGGTAATCCAGTCATATGGATTTAATCAATGCGCGGATGTGTCTTGTGTATTGAAAAGAGTGAAGAAAATGTAGTGGTATTTCTTGTACTATACGTAGATGATATATTACTCATTGGAGACAATGAAAGAGTATTGTCAGGCGTATGAGTATGGTTGATAAAGTAGTATGAAATGAAGGACTTAAGAAAAACAAAATATATCCTTTTGATCACGGTAATATCCATTCATTTGAATTATTTCAAAATTCGTCAAACGAGTAAAAATGATAATGTTTTTAATAAAAAAAAAGTAATAAGAAAAATTCATGTTTATCTAATTAAATTATTTTTTGAACATTTTATATAACGAATAAAAAGTGATAACATTTTTAATAAAATGTGATACATGACTAATCATAATAAAAAAACAGTTCAATTAAACTATTTCATCAATAATTCACATGACTAATAAAAAGTGATAATATTTTTAATAAAAAGTGGTACCTATATATAATCAAGTATAGGTGATATCCATCCATTTGAAAAGTTATAACATTTTTAATAAAAAAGTTATATACGTAACTAATCATAAAAAAAAAAGTCAATTAAACAATTTCATCAACAATTCACGTGGCTAATAAAAAGTAATAAAACTATTAATAAAAGTGATACCTAATCAAGTATATGTGATATACGTCCATTTAAATTATTTCAAGATTTGTAAGAAGAATAAAAAGTGATAAAATTTACTATGAAAAGTGAAACCTGTTCAATAAACTTTCAAAGAAATTATTTTTAACAATTTATATGAAGAATAAAAAGTGATAATATTTTTAATAAAATATTATATTCAATAAAGATAAACTGATATCTATATTCTGAATCAATTAATGTATAAATAAGCTATAGAAAGAACAAATAATTACAATATTTTAATAAAAGTGATATCTTATTAAAGGAAAATAATACTCCGTTTAATTTAACTCATTTATTAAAATAATATTAAATTATATTTAATATTTAATATTTATATTTCCATTTTAATTAAATAAAATTAAAATTAAATAATTAATTATGCTGATTCAATAAAAAGTAAAGAAAAAAAAACAAAGAAAGAAAGAAAGTGGACGGGATGATAGCGGTTTAATGGGATCATTATATTATTGGGTAGGATTAGGATCGTATCACAAAATGAGATTCGTAGACGGTATTACCGAAAACCTACCCAAATTTAAAGGGTTAATTTAACCTTTTTACTATTGACAAAGTCTCTTTGAAATGTTGTTTATGTAGATGGTTTGTGAAATGTATTAAAGTATAAATATTATATAAATAAAGTATATTTATTGATAAGTAAAGTATGTTATTTTAAAATATGATAAATAATCATTAAAGTATGATTTTAGAATTTTATAATATAATTTATTATTAAAAAAACATAATAATTAGAGTAATAATGATTGATTCGTCTCATATATAACCGTCTCATAAAATAACATTACTCTTTTCCATTAATAAATTATAACAAAATTGATTTGCATCGTCATATTGATGTACATAAGTGTTTTGCCCGTGAAAATCATCAAGCATTAAATGTCCAGTCACTTGCTTTCACTAGTTGAATATGATGTACCCTCAAACTTTTCTCTTCAGCCTGCACCAAATTAATCTAAACATTATTAAGTAATATAATAGCTTTAAAATATTCTATGTCTCTCTATTGCTCTTTTAATTAATTAATTAATTAAAATTTTTTGAAAAATAAATACATAAGATAAATTGGAATTGCTAGGTTAGGAGATGTCAAGATTTAAGAATATCATCTAGACATAAGGACTAAAATTGGAAGTAAATTTTCATTTAAAATAATAATAATATTTTATTCGTTTTAAAAAGTAATTTTCCGTATGCTGAATAGGTTTACATTTTACAAGACACAAGCTCAATCCTAGATTAAAAAAAGAGTATATATTGGGTGCACCGGGTGCACCCATATGTGTATACATTTTTATTCTATTTTATATACATATTATTATATTTTGTATACGTGTTTTGTAATAATTGTATTTTTTTACATTAATTTTTCATTAAAAAAATTAACATCATATGTGTATAACATTTTATTGAATATTATATACTCCCTCCGTCCCATAATACTTTTCACACTTTCCTCATTTGTTTGTCCCACAAAACATTTCACACCCCAAAAAAGGAAACATCACTTTATCCAATAACCTCAAAAGTTACTATAATTTCAAATTTGTCACTCCTTTTTCACACATATCATTACTTTCTACTTTTTTATTACTAAAAATACTACAATACCCTTCAAAGTCAATAAGTTGGTCAAAAAGTGCAATTTTTCTTAAATAACGTGGAACAGTAAACGTGAAAAGATTTCCGGGACGGAGGGAGTACAAATTTTCATTAAAAAAATTAATAATTAAATTGTATACATTTTTACTCTTAATTGTATATATTTTTGGTTATATTTGTATCCGAGGCATACTATAAATTGCCTAAAAAAAAAGAAAAAAAAAACTCAATAGGCAAATTATTCGTTGCATTTACGGATATCAATGGTGGCCGCCTGGCCGGTTGCATATATATATATATATCCGAATGTGTTCCTTTTTAGTTTTTACACTGACCAGGCCCAGGGTCGCCCCGTGCGAGGTGGGTAGTACCGGTCCGTCCCGTTTCATCCCTTATTATTTATTTATTTTATTTATTCTTATAAACGTGTGATATACTCCTCCGTCCCAACTTAAGAGTCTCATTTGCTTTTGAGCACGTGAATTAAGGAGTATTATTATTTAATGTGTAGTGGGTAGTTCTATTAGCGGGTGTGGGGGCCCCATGTTTTAATTGTATTAGTGGGTGTGAGTGTGTTCCATGTGTCCAAAAAAGGAAATGAGACTCTTTGGGTGAGACGACCAAAATGGTAAAATGACCCTCTTAACCTGGGACGGAGGGAGTACTTTTTTAAAAAATAAGATTATGTATTGTTCTACACTAATTAATCAATTATATATATATATATATATTAATAAGATAAATTAATATGCTACACATAATAAGATAACATATGTAATGAGCGAGAACTGCCCCAAATTCTTTAGGTCTGCTCGAACAGGTCTAACCAAATATCTTTTACATGTGTACTCGTATTAGGATGTACTTACATTTGGATTTCACTTTTTAATAAATTTTATTACTCTTACTCAAATTCTAGGGTAATTCTTTGGTGAAACAAGTACATGTTTATAGGTTTAATTTTTCTTTTTTTAGAAAGTTATTTTTTTTAGATATAAAGATGGTTATTATTTAATTTTTTAATCTAAAAGCTCCTATTAATTAGGTGTATGGTACCAGGTACACTTTAGTTTAATTCCAAATACTATTGTTTTATAAAAATTTTCACATTTTTATTGAAATGATTATTTTTTTTTATTGAAATGAGTAATCTTATTATTTAGAAGATTAATAGTTTGTTATTTTTAAGAGTATTAGTTTCATCATTCCTAATAATTTATTATTGGGCAAAGGGTCACATATGCCCCCGAACTATATCACCCGGATCAAGTAAGCCCTTAAACTATTTTTTTGAATAAATAAACCCTTTATCTTTATAAAATTAAACAAACATGCCCTTAAATCATAATAATTTTGAAGCATTTTACGAGCTAATTTCCAAACGATCCGACCGTTAAAAAATTTCAATCTTTATATTAAAATAAACCTCTTCCTACGAATTTCATATCTACACTTTTGGATTTTAAATTTATTATTAATTGATATGTTTTTATTTTACAATAAGTTCATTGAGTAAACACATTAAAAAAATCTTTTATAACTTCCAACTTTTAATAAAAAAATAATTAGTCTATTAATATTGAATTTAAAATCTGAAACTATAAATGAAAAGTCATGAGAAGAGGTTTTCTACAATATCAAGTTTGTAATATTTTAAAGATTGGATTGATTAGAAATTCACAAAAAATAAGCTAACATTATATGTCTTTTGGAAAAAGTGCTACGAAATTGTGGCACAAAAAATATGTCTCAATTAATATTGGATTTAAAGTCCAAAATGGTAGATGGAAAGTTCGTAAGTAGTTCTTCATCCAATATAAAGTTTGAAAATTTTTAACGGTCGGATTGTTCGTAGATCAACTTATAAGAAAATTATATATTAATGTTTATATTTTTAACATAAGGGCTTTGATGATCCATTTTTAATAGATAGGGGCATGAGTGTTCAATTTTAAAATATAAAGGGCATTTTTGTTTATAAAATAATTTTATAAAGATAAAGAGTTTATTTATTTAAAATAATAGTTTAGGGGCTTATTTGATCCGGGTAATATAGTTCGGGGGCATATGTGATCCTTTGCCATTTATTATTTGAACATTAAAATTAAAATATAACATATATGAGATCACACAACATAAGCTCATATGCATAACCCGAAAAAAAAAATCACCACAAATATTTGAACGATTTATTCATCTTAGTATTATTATTATTATTATTATTATTAATTTTTTTATTTAAAAAAGTAAGTTGTTAGTATAATTAGTAGTTAGTTCACCAATCATCCATACACCCTTATTATTATTATTATTATTATTATTATTATTATTATTATTATTATTATTATTGTTTTACTCTCTTTTAACGTGGGATTTTAGTATCAAACAACATTTTATTAATTGTTCTAACACTTCCAAATGTACAAAATCCCACAATTATTTGAAGAAATAAAATAAATATCAGTGATAGTGAAGATGAATAAAGACATGATGATTATTACCTCTAGAGATTGAAGGAGAGCAACTCTTTTTTGAAGTTGTGGGAAGAATTGTTTGTGGTGCTTCAGCATTACACATATCTCCGTTAAAAGAAAACACGTGTTCTCAATCTAGCTTTTCAAAAATTAAACATCAATTTTATTTCATTAATTTTTAATATAATTTTTTTAAAAATATTAAAGTCATTTAATTAATTAATTATTATTTCATTACCTGCGAATGCATGTCCAGAATCATTTGTTTAAGGTTGTCCATCACTTCCTCAGCCCTTGATATGGCGTCATACACCAACATTATGTCTGCCTAATTTATTAACTTTATTTAGTTAAATAATGTACCACGAATCTTCTATCAATTAATTCAATTGTAACATAAGTTACCAAAGACTAATGGCAAGACGACACCCCTGATCTTCTATGCTATTTTTATATATCATTTTTAATGTCACATATTATATGATTGATATGTAAGAGTGGATAAAAATTCAACCATTGCTCCTTATGATTTAAGATTTCATTTTTAAGGTATAGTTTCCCCTTTCTCCTACATGTCATTCATTCAACTATTTAACATAACAGATAATATATCAAAATAGCACAAAATATCCAAACCAACAGCTGCGTGTTGTGCATATATAAATTAAAAAATAAAAAGGATCCTTATAAGGGCCTACACAATGGCACCTCCGACACCATCTCAAACGATCTTTATGTTTATGATATTTTTTTATTATTGTATTTGATGATCTATTGAAAATATGATTGTCATTTCATTTCATAAGAAGATGGGTTTGTGAGGAAACTCTATTTTACAAATATAAAGTTATAGATATGTGTATCAAAAATAAAAAATGATGCTAGAATTGATAGTCTAAAAGCATGTGTTAAATTGAAAAAAAAAAATAATAAAAATTCAACTCTCCTATTTCCACGTCAACTAAATTAGTTTAGTATTTTGCATGAATCGAATTGCAAATTAAACTTGAAATTATATATATATATATATATATATATATATATATATATATATATATATATATAGAATTGCCAAAATTTCATAAAAATAAAAAAATAAAAACACAAAATATTTTTTTTTGACAGACATTCACAAAATATTTTGGTAGCTAGATGAAACCTAAAAAAATTAATTATTAAACTCATTACACGTGGTCCACACATAATATTAATAAACGTACCTATTACGTATTAAAATAAATATTATATCTTTCAATCTACTATCTATCATATATTAAAAGTAAAGTCTTCGTAAAAATTATAAGTATATATATGAAAATATAGTGTCAGGAGTATATAAGAATAATAGTAATAAGTAACATGAATTATGTATATTATACCTGTGAGTTTTGGACAAGAGGTAGGCAAAGTGAGACCGCAGATAGTTTTCTGACAACCCTGCCAACAGCTTCCAAATTCTTAGCTTCAATTCTCCCCCATTCTTGGAGCAGCCTCATTTCAGACTTTAATACCTCGTACATCTTCATCTCCTGTTTTTGCCTTTGAATTTGGCACATCTCCTCCATCCTTAACTTTCTCATTACTGATAATTTCACCCACCTATTCCACACCTTCTCCTGCAATAAACATTTCATTCTTTTACCCATCGGTATTCGTTGATTTTGAAAATTATGAATATTATGAGCGACTTGGATTCAAGTTGTTCGCCAAACGCTACTGTTTGACTTGCCTTTTACACATTAACGAGAAGTATAAGGGCAGTACGTAGTAGGCTACATTTGAATCAAGTCATCGAGAAAAAAATTATGTACAAATGACTAGTGAGGGAGTATATTTGAACCCGGTTATGCACCTTGGTTTGGTAAAATTATTGTTTAATGTGTAACAAATTAATTTATGATAAAGATGAAATATATATATATATATATATATATATATATATATATATATATATATATATATATATATATATATATATATATATATATATATATTATATCAAAATTTTAAGAGTAATATTTTCCAATTTATTATTTAAAGGATAATATTTCATGTATTAAGAAATATTGTAATCAGTAAATAAGGATTCAAAAATTTGATGAATACCATTTTTTTTATTCAAAAGTGTAATTGGAGTAATTCATTTTTATAAGAGTAATTTAATGTGAATCCACTCACAAAGTGTTTGATATATCAAATCGATCCTATTACACAACTGTATAGTCCATGCAACGGATACAATAACTTTAAATCAAAATCCTTGTGTGAGACGTAATAGTATTTCAATTGAAAAAAATACTCATATTAATAAAATGTAATAATGATGCCGTTAATTAATGAACAAATATATATAAAAGTGATAATATATTTTATAAAAAATAATTACAATTAGGGGCGGGTATTCGCACCCCCGAAATAGCTAAATACACCCCAAAAAAATTTAAATCTTAAATTATTAATTAATATGACAAAAACATATTTAAATCTTAAATTATTAATTAGGCAATTTAAAGTGTGCACTCGGGTGCACCTAAAGATAGGGTGCACTCATATACAAATATAAACAAAACATATACAATTAAGAGTAAAAATGTATACAATTTAATTGTTAATTTTTTTAATGAAAATTTGTATATAATATTCAATAAAAAGTTATACACATATGAATGTTAGTTTTTTTAATGAAAACTTAATGTGAAAAAAGTATACAATTATTACAAAACACGTATACAAAATAGAATAATATATATACAAAATAGAATAAAAATATATACACATATGGGTGCACCTTTGCACCCGGGTGCACCCAATATACACTCTATTAATTAATATGACAAAAATAGTACCCTTAATCAAAATATTAAATTATTAACATATCCCATTGAAACAACCTCCTGCTTTCTCTCCCTGCACAACCCGGGTGAAACCCTAAAATAAATCTAATTTTGTCATTGAAATTCTGAATGTTTTCTTATCTCACATCTAATCGGGTATGATTCATATTTAACCCACGTATTGAAGGTTTAGTTTTTCATATCCAATGCAATATCATACCAGAAGCTGCATACAAACTTTGCCTTTTATTTTTTTCTTCTTTTTGATTAGGATTTTTTTTGTGTATTTATCTATCATTAAATGTATTTGGTATCTGTATATTGTTATTGAGTCGGCTTCTGTCTTTAAAGTTTTAAGTTTTTTATTACTCATAAACTGATCTCCTTAGGATCAGATCAATTGTCTTAATCTACACCACAACCAATGCATTTTACCATCCGGGCTCTACGCGCAGAGAGAGAGGATCTGATTGTTTGAATGAATAGGTTAATATTTTGAGTAAGGGTATTTTTGTCATATTAATTAATAAATTTTATATTTAAATATTTTAGGGGTGTATTTATCAATCTCGGTGTGCGAATAGCTGACTCCTTACAACTATTTAAGAAAACGTTCAACTAATCTAACTAAAATATTTTCGTAACTTTAGAATAGAACAAACAACTTTTCATTGTAAAATTACTTTATATTTTTTTTAATTAATTATCAATTGATTATCTAATTTTCTTAAAAAACTTATCGTTTTTCATTTATAATTTTATACTATTAATTGTTTAGAAAATTGTTCATTAATATAATTATCATTTTTTTTATCAATCAATGTATCATTTTTTTAATGAAAATGTTATTTATAACTCATGTTCACCATTATTAGTAAAATTATACAATTGTATCAATGTATCACGCTTTGAATTAATAACATAGAAAGCAATATGTGATAAATTTAGGTATGAATAGATGCTTTTATATAATTCAAGTCCTTAATCGATAGAAAAAATAATTTAAACTTCGAATGGATAGTTTACCTTTAGACAAAAATATTTCTTAATTTTACTAATTTAAACTTTGAATGGATAGTTTACCTTTAGACAAAAATATTTCTTAATTTTACTAGTTACGATCATGTAATAAAGAGATTAATTAAGTATACTATATACCTGAGCCACTCTCTTGACGGCAGCCATTGACGCTTCAGCTCGAGCATTTGCGAATCTCCACTGCAACAACCTGTTGTACATCACGCGGTACTGGTGGTACTCTTCCTCCACTAAAGGCGAAACTTTCTTCTGCCTCAAGTATTTCAGAACCCCACCCATACCGCCTTTCCCTTCCTTCTTTTTCAACTTCTCATCAACCACCGCTGGCGATTTCGGCACCGCCGCCGCCGGAGAGCAAAAAGGCAATTCTCTTCCTGGCGACAGCGCCCACGCCGACGGTGAAGTCGAACCCGACCGCGACTTCCTCCGCACCTCCTCCCTCTTGCTCATACTTCGCGGCAGAAACTTAACCAGACCACCGTCGCCGGCGCCGGCGCCACCGTCAGTCCCCTCCGGCGGCTTCTTTCTTGTCTTCCTTACTGATGATATATTTTTTTCGCTGGAGTATTTGGAAGACGCCAACAGTGTACCTCCGCTCTTGCTCCGCAGCAATACGGGGGAGTCTCCGCCGTGTTTCGTGGCGGAGATTTGATTCCGGCGACACTGTGACATGTTTGGAATTGTATTGCTGATGTAATTTTCAATATTTCATAAGCATTATTTAAATTTGTATGCGTGTAATTTATGGAGAGGGATAGAGAGAGACGTACCTACCATGGCGATTGGTATTAGGAAGAAAGTTGAGAGCACGTTATGCCTTGGGGTGGTGGGTGGACATGAGTTGAAGGACTCCACGAATAGGTTAGCATGCATACACTACCTTATTTATCAAGTCCAAAACTTGTGTATACCCTCGATGTCTCCATATTCCCCAATTTCTAGAAGTTGTACCTCTTTTTTTTTTTTTTAATACTTTCACCCATTCTATTTTGTTCTGTTTTTAAAATATTTTTACATTCTAAAAATAAAACAATACTCACCACATCCCGTTGACATTTACATTTTTCATTTTATATTGTCACAGGCTAAAATTTATGTGCGTTTCTTTTTTTTCAAGCTGGACCCACACAAAATAATTAATTATTTCATGTAAGGTCGATACACAACACTAGTACAACTACTCATTTTACATTAAATATTATTTCTCTCACTTCACTACACATTAAAGTATTATATCTCTTAATCTACGTGCAAAAAATAAATGTCAACGTTAATGTGGACGGAGGGAGTACACAATATCAATAACCATACAATAGTACTCCCTCCGTCTTGGCACAAGAGGGGTGTTTTTTTTACACGTAAATTAAGAGATATAATATTTATTGGGTAGTTGAGGAGAGAGAAATAATATTTTAATGTATAGTGAGTAGGTGTATTAGTGTGGTATGTGAGGCCAATGGAGATATATTAATTGTTTTATGTGTTCTTATTTACTAAAAAGAGAAATGCACCTTTTGTGTTGGGACGAACGAAAATTGCAAAATGCACTCCTTGTTGTATGATGGAGGGAGTACAATATTATTATAAAATGTCAGTTTCTTTTACACATGATCTAATTAAAGTCAACTATATATATCATACACTTTAAACTTTTCAATTACCCAAAATATTTATTCTCTTTCTTACATATACAACAAAATTTTACTTTTCTTAAACTTCATGCCACCAAATATATACATGTATTCCTGGGAAGGAGGAGTGAGAAATATAATATTTTAATGTATAGTGAATAGTTGTATTAGTGTAGTGTTGTGAGGCAGAGGGAGTACTAACCACTAAAATATTATATTCCCTTCGTCACTTTACTTATTAGTTTGTTTTAAAGAAGTTGACACATTTTCTTTTTAGTACTTGGGACCCACACCAAAATAATTAATTTATTCTCATGGGATCCACATACACCTCTAATACAATTACCCACCAAATATTAAATATTATTTCTCTCACTTTACTATACATTAAATTATTATACTCTTAATCTCCTTGTCTAAAAAAAATGTGTTAACTTCTTCGGGACAGAGGGAGTATCTCTTAATTTATGTAAAAAAAAAGCAAATGTAATCCTTAAAATATTATACTTCTCTTAATTTAATTACAAAAAATAAACGTAATTTAATGCTTATTGCGGGACGGTAGGAGTAATCATGTTTTAATAATATCAATCAAAGACAAATACAACTGCTTATAATTTGATCAGTTAACTCTAAAATAACAACAAGGAATTTTTTAATACTCTAATAATTACTCCCTCCGTCCCATAAAAATTGACACACTTTTCTTTTCGGTTTATCCCATAGAAGTTGACTTATTTTCTTTTCAATGCATGTGACCCACTCAAAAACAATTAATTTATACTCATGGGGCCCACATATACCTCTAATACAACTACCCACCACGCATTAAGTATTATTTCTCTCACTTCACTATACATTAAATTATCATACTGCTTAATCTTCGCGCAAAAAAAAAAGACGACTTCTCCGAGATGAAGGGAGTATAATAAAATATCAAATTCGAAAAGAATAATTAAGCATACCTTCATGGTTGCTTAGGAGGAAATTTGATTACAATAATTAATCCAGCACACGAAAATCTAAAAAAAAAACACAAAGAAGATATGATAATGTTTGGTTTATAGATTATCAAACAATACAATTACAGTAGTCGAAGGAACTGAAATTACAACAGTGAATTGACTGAAAGAACTCAGTATAGTCTTGAATAAAGAATTTTAGAAAAATTAGCTTTCTGATCAGTTTCAACTCTAACACAGACAGTGTTGTGCAGATTTTCAGAACAAACACGAAAAATCGTTAGAAAAAAATTAAGCCGAGTCAAGTCCAGCACTTTACCCGCAACACAATCACATTCCGATAGTGCTTACGGTTCCGACGTGTTGTTCCCAAAGGTAAAACGGCTCCGTCTCTTGTAAGAGTTGCACCCCACGTACGAGAGCTCCACGAACTAAGAAATGATAGAACAAGGTTGCTCACTATATGAGACTCACGATGACACTCTAAGATATGCAACTAGTATGCAATGTATGCTTTCACATTTTCAAGATATTTTCCATGTGCTTTCATGTGTATCAAGTGTTCTTGATGTGTTTCAAGTGTTCTTGATGAGTTCCAAGTGATGAATGATCTTATTTATAGGCATAATTCCACTCATATTTCAAGTTCCTACAGCAGTTACTACTACATTCAGTAAGGCTAATAAATACTGACCATTACCAGTTCTTACATGCTTTTACAGATTGACTCTGCCATGTTTATACTCAACAATTACACATCCAAATTTGAATTTGTAACTGAAGGTTGAACATTTCCAATTGTTATGAACTATGTAGGCCTCACTTTCAGTTGAAAATAATATGGAATGAGCCCACTCAAATTATCCTCCTTCATTTGAGTTCTTACATGATTGAACATTGGTTCAAAAGTCAAAATTTGACTTTAATTCTCCATAATGCCTATAGTAATGACTCTCAAGTAGTGCTTGAAAATTTTAATTCTCACACTAAAATTCCATAATTATATTGATTTATGTCGGCTTCATAAATGTCCATACATTGATTTATGTTGGCTAACATAAATGTCCATTATGTGGGATTCAAACCATTTGAACATGAGTAACTCCCACATAATCATCATTCAACCATTTAACTTGTGCATTATTTCTCATTCACCATGAATTGGTTTTGAGATTATTTGCACACTACAACCATATATCGAAAATATCCCTTAAGTATATTGGTTGTTAAATAATCAATTAAATTGAATATTAATCTCTAAACCAATATCTCCAATAATTCCCCACATGAATGGAAATTAATTCATATAATCATGCAAACTCACAACTTAGTTTTTTGAAACAGTATTGCATCCGGATAGGTAGCTTAGGATTTTGAACCATCCATAGTTTAACACTATTGAGTATACCAGTGACTTAATGGACACAATGAATTGAACTGCTCCACCTTAGTATATACCGAGTCAATAATGTAAACACAATAATGTCTCATCACCTCTTGTTCTCATATTTTGGTCCGTTTCAGCCATGTAACCCATTTTGGATTCATAAGTGTTTAAACATGAAGCGGCCATACTTCACACTTACATAGGTGATCTCATATCTTCGAGTATCTCATCATACTCAGCCTTCACTTGGCTTTTAGGAATCATTAAAAGTCATAGACTTAACCTCACCACAATATAGGGGTTTCAACACTTGGATTTATTGCTTTCTAAGGAATGGTGGAATACCAAGTGTACAAAGAACTTTTACAGTTTAGTTTTTTCATTGAACCAAGATCTTGGGATTTCCAATTAACAAGGTTGGGTTGCCATTGTTCAAGTTTTATTTGTAGATTTTTATATCCATTCCTTCAAGCAATATAATTAATCATGATATTATTACGTGTGTGAGTGGATCAACTTTTTCTTCAAGATTAACTTTTATCGTGTATTAAACACAATTATTTTACATGTTTAATCTACACCCCATACTTGGAGTGACCTCTCTACTCTTGGGTCGGTACCCCCACATTTAGGGTGTTTTAAGCGATCTTTCTAATTTTGTTCCCGCCTCTCGGGCTTGAGTACAAACATTACTTCTTTTATTGTAATAACTCACACAACATTTATGAAATAAACACTTAAATGAAAGATTTTATTCATTAGCCTCTATGGCTTATAAGGGTTATTTGCTCAAATAGCACAAGCTTTACTATGCTGATAAATTAGACTCAGTCAGAACTCGAGTTTCAACAACATTTTCATTTTGTTGTTCATTGCCTTTATTGACATTTAGTTTGGGTAAGTGATAATCTTTCGCCTTATGATTAGGCTTGCTACAATTGTAGCAATTTCCTTTAAGCATGATTTTCTGAGTAGGTTGCTTGCCTTTGTCTTCAAGCCTTTGCCTTTTAGTTGCATCGCCTCTATGATGCTCGGTTAAGTTTGCTCTACTCAAGGATTGTTATTATAATAATAATTCTTCATCCTTTGATTGTCTTCTTCAATCCTCAATTTCACAATCAAGTTTTCTAATGTCAATTTCTTTCAATTGTGTTTGAGATAGTTTTTAAAGTCTCTCCATGTAGGAGGAAACTTCTCAATCACCGTAGCGACCACAAATGCATCTGGAAGAACCATCCCCTTAGCTAGGATATCATGTAGAATAAACTGAAATTCTTGAATTTGTTCAACTACAGATTTCCCATCAACCATTTTAAAATCTAAGAACTTGGCCACCACAAATTTTTTGGTACCAACACTTTCTGTTATATACTTCCTCTCTAAGGAATCCCACATTTCCTTAGATGTTTTAACACCACAGTACACAACATAAAAGTGCATCACTTAGACCACCTATATGCAGTTACGGCACAAGAAGTCTTCATGACTCCATTGATCAAAAGTAACACATCTTTCAGTGTTATCATCGCCTTCGACGACCATAGGCGCTTTTTCTTTTAAGAAATTAGCCATGTGCAAAATTGTGAGATAAAATAACATCTTTTGTTGCCATCTCTTGAAGTCCACATTCGTGAACTTCTCAAGCTTTTTCCTGGGAGCAGGAGCAATAAATGCTCTAGGCATTCCGGGTGGAGGATAAACGCTTGAGTTTTCATTCCCTTTAAGAGGGTTTGAAGATTCACTCGCATTCGAATTCGATGTTCAATCTGTTGGATTGTATACTAAAAGTCTAGCTTTGGTATGAACAATGTTATAACAATTTATTTGAAATGAGAATCATATGATCAAATGATTGCATCTTTTAATTTATTTATATGTACGATGCAATAGTCCACTTACTTTATACTATAGATAATATGTTGTGCGACAACACGCTGAAGATCATATTATCGATTTTCTTATAAAGTATAAACAGATGCTCACAACCGAGATAGACAGAGACTATCTATCGGGATAGTTGTAGTGTGGTTTGGTATTAACTTGTCTTGGCTATAGAATCACATTAGTGCACTTTGTGTGTATTGAGCAGGACCGCGTGAGATCATTCGACTTATACTGACTTATAGAAGATCTTGATCTCAGTTATTATGGATGTTCGTGCTATTAATCCCTATACAATAACCTCGACACGTAAGCCAGTATATATCTTTTTGATTCATCAATGGGTGAGATTTAAATATTAAATCAATAAACTCGGTGAGTTGGAAAACAGTGTTGTCTTTATGGTATGTTGTTGATTGTAGAAGAAATCCGTGTTCGTTATAGGTTGATGATGTCTCCTTGAGGAGCTCATAAGGATTATCATGTAAACCCTGCTGGTTGATTTATTCCGACATGATAATGAGGTTGAGTTGTACTACTCTCGGATGAGATATTAATTAATGGAGTTGTCAGTAACTTAAATATTTAATGGGCATTGTATATCTTAAACATGGGGAGACTCACGGGCTCATAATAAAAAGGAGCCCATAACGTAATTATGGGAATAGAATGGTAGTGCAATAATAATATTTTAGTAGTATATATTATTATAATTGGACTTAAGTATAAGCTTTAGGCTAAGCTTGGATACTTAAGCCCAATGGAGACCCAACTCTAATTACTCCTCCTGTTCCCTGCAGTAGCCCTTATATAAGTCATCTCAGTTGTTTTAACCCTAGAGAGACACGCCTAACACATGAAGAGGGTAGACGGAACAGTAGGTTGAGAAGATCTCGAAGATCGTCGCCCACACGATGTCGAGATTGGACTTGAGAATACAGCAGAAGACTGGAAAGTTATTTGCTGCTGCTGTCTGTCAACTTGCATGATTTTTATAAAATTGTAAAGAAGTTAGAATTCAACGTGTGATATACTGACGAAAAGCTACTGAAGAGAGGATCATTTTAGCGTGTAGATCAATTAAATCTAAGATCACACGAGAGAGTTATGCCCAAAACGGTAAGGCTGCGCAGGCTGCCGGCAGAATCCATCTTCTCCAACATACCCTGGTGAAAAGAATACGTTTCTATATTTTTTTATTTCTGCTGAATTAGAAACGTATGGAACCCTAACAGTTCACATTGACCAAATGATCGAACATCAACAATTGGTATCAGAGCTTTGGTTTTGTGGTAAAGCGTGAAATGTTAGGCTAAGGTTTATGTGGGCCATACATGATTAGGGTTTAGAATTAAGTTTCTTGTTGAATAATCTAATTATACACAACAGCACACGAGCACTGGACAATGACCCAATGGGACTGTCGGATGGCAGCGATGAGGGCCGACATACGGTGGTGGCAGAACGACGCCTGGTGGTTGATGAACCGATACGACATGGCTGGAAAATTACAGCAGGACATGGACAGTGGCAGCATGATGGATGCAAAGGCTGCATCACATCTCGAAAGCATTGGCAACAGTCGCACAACTGGCTGATGCCGTGAGGCACAGACGTGCCTGTGAGGAGCGCCAACAGAATGCACTTATGCTTGTAAGTGACAGCGCATGACGGCTCGACGAGGGATGGAAGATGGCTGGGCGAGTCAGAAGGCGCTTCGAGTGTGTCTGGCGGCGTTCAGATCGAATCCTACAGTAGGCTGGGTCGAATCCTGTGAATTTTCCAGGCGAGTCTCCAGAAAGTTTTGGTCCAGTCTAAAACATTCAGGTCAGGTCGTGGTGAAGGCTGGGTCGGGTCTGCTTATTATTCCGATTGAGTCTGTGGTTTGCATGTATCATAATAGGCTACGTGAGCAGCAAACATGCTGGCGGGGTGACAGAGTGACGATATTGACCAGCGGGGCGTCGAACGCCATTAGGTGACATGGCTGATGTTTTAGACGCACTGTTGGCACAACCTTGTGGCACGATCCATGGCGGCTGATGGATGTATGAAGTTGACGGATGCACTGTGGTGCTTGGACGATGACAACTTGGCAGGGAAGCCATTGAGAAGTTGCAGGCTAGCGGCGATGGCACAACAAGTGTTGGGTGCAGGCACGAGTGTCGAATGGCTGTCGTTCACCGACTGATAGCACTGACGTGCATGCAGCACAGTCGTGCGGACGTGAACCACGATCGCTGTACATGACCAGCGGCTGATGGGCAGGCGCTGCCGCTAGCTGGTGCACATGGGATGCAGGTTGGGCATGCGGCGAACATGGCACGGGTCATACGTGTTACTGGGCTTGGAGCCGAGCATGGCATGCACGTTTGTGTGCTGTAGCACTCGGAGAAGCCAAGTCGTGCAGAAAGCGTACACGGTGACGTGTCAGGTGGCGTGCAGATCATCGTGTGATGCATTCAGTGTGGCGTACGGTGAATAGGCAGATAAGCGTGATGCCACATGGTGGATCAGGGTACCGGGCTGGTGGAGCAAGTTACGGGCAATGAATCTGGAGGAAAATTTGTGAAGACCGACTTCCAATTTTCAGATCGCAGCTGCTCAATTTTATAGTTGGTGGCGAACAATCGAATTTGCTGATATATAACTGTTAATAATTGATTTAATTATTTGATTATTGTTATATATGCTATGCATGTTCTCCGTGATTTACTGCCTTATTTGATGCAATAGGAGCATGCTAGGTTGTGTATTTTATTCTGAATATTATATGCATGTAAAAACCATCGGTGTTAAATTACTAAGTGGGATAGGGGATTGGTAATTAATTCCCGTAGCCTCCATTATTAGTTTGTAAATGATATGAATAAACTTGCGCATCGGTTATAGTGTCTTTCTCCCTAACGGATGAGTTTATTCACGAACCACTGGTACAGACTTCGTTAAATAATTATTGTTTGTAATGTGATGCATATGAACTTGCGCATTGGCTATAGTGCCTTCCTCCCTAACGGATGAGTTTATATGCGATTCACTGGTACAAACTTATAATTGATGATTATAGGAAGTTATCAGAGTGCGTGTGTACTTTTCCAACAGTAAGGCACATAAGCTTGGGCAGTGGACTTGGGATCAAATAATGGTGTACACTTAGATGCAAATAATAAGTATCATCCCCAACGGAGTCACTGCTATTATTTGCATGGCTAAAGAGGAACCGACTATTAATTATTTTGTCATGAAGTTAGGTTTACAAATGAAATTAATGGATAAAACCTTCTCTTGTTAATGTTCGGGTTTGTAAACGTCCATATTAATGTGGCTTGCAGACTCACAGTGCTTGAAATGTCGGTGAATTTTATTTTTATATTATTTTGAGGGAATCAATATAAATGGATAAATTCGAAGATTTGATCTATGTATTTATTTATGATTCTCTGATTTTTCAAATGATTTTATTTTACTTATTGTTAACTAAAAGAAATTATATTTACTGGTCCAAAATTAGATGATTAGAAAAGAATCTTGATTTTAGTTCTTACTGCTTAGAAAATAAAAATGCACTCTCACTAAGGATGTTCTGTGATGCCTATCAAAGTCTTTAGTGGAGAGGTAAGAGGTTCATAGAAATATGATGGTCTCATGCAACTCTTCGAATACTTGAGTAAGTTAGAAAGACAAGAGATCATGGATAGCTTGATGAATGAATTAGAAATGCTTAGAGTAGAAATTGAAGGGAAAACCTAGATCAATTTATTCTTCATAATTTTCCTGGATGTTTTGAGCGAATTCTACCTAAAATACGAGAGGTTGTATACGGTGGGGAACTTTTGACAAAACATGTGGCGAAGGAAATCTAATTTCATCAAGATGTGAACAAGGTTAGTATCTCATTCACTAGTTGTTGAAGCATGATTAGTGATGACATCTACTGACACGTTGTGTGTAGATAATGGAATCACTAAAAGCGTGCAACTAAGTGATGATGAGATTATTAAGTACACGGGTAATACTACGAAAGTAGTGACTGTTGCAGTGGGAGTTGTTTATTTATCTTCTTATAGGAATAAACGTTTGATTATGTGAAATTGTCTTACGTACGTTTTCATAGAAAGAATTTTATTTCGGTTTCTATGCACTTACAGAAGTATACTCCATTTCATTTAATGACATGGTCATTATAATGAAGGATAGAGTTATAGTCTGTTATGGTACGTTGGTGATGATTTGAACACTCTTAAATCATGTTTATCCCAAGGATGCAACAAATTGAAATTAATAATGCGTCTTCTAATCATAATAAGGGAAAGACTCTTGTGAAAATGGTTAGATAGATGATGAGTTATTTGGAATTATAATATTCATTTTATGGGTATGCCCTAGAAACAGTAATTCGTATGAATGTTTATCTGTTTGTGGGATATCTTAGAAAAATGAAGGTTGATTTATTTAGTCCAAAGATCGAAGGGTGATTGTTAACATAAACACAAGATTTTTTGGAAAAGGACATGTAATAAATCACATACTCATGTATAAGTTGTTCTAAAGGAAGTGAGAGGGAAGACACAAAGTATAGTACCAATTGTACAAGATGAAATACCCAAGTAAACTGCATCGTGGGTCATATCTGATACACAATTGTTGTAGTGCCTTGTCGTAGAGGGAGCACTACAAGAAACTGCCAGATTACCGACGAAAAATTCTGTCGAAAAAATCTGAAAAATTCATCGATAATCGATTTACCGACGGAAAAAGAGTCGTCGCCATATGCTGCGTCGGTAACTTCTTAGCGATGAAAATTAAAATCCGTGGGTAATTAGCGATGGATTTTGAGCGTCGGTAAAAATAAATTCCGTCGATAATAAATCAATCCCAATTCGTCGGAAGTCATACATTAGTGCCGATTTTACTGACGGAAATTTCCGTCGGTAATTAGCGACAAAATATTCTGTCGCAAATAAAAAAATATAAAGCATAATAGATTACCGACGAATTTTGTTCGTCATTAAATTAGCGACAGAAAATCCGTCGGTAATTTAGAATTTTGTATGAATTTTTTATTTTACCGACGAATTTATCAGTCGGTAATTTATATTTATTTTTTTATATTATATTTGAAAATTTAATATTAATAACTACTAAAAAATTACATATTTTGATTATTAATTATATCTAAAAGGGTCGTACAACATTCATACAATAAAAAAAATAATATTATATTTTCATAAAATGATAATACAACAATAACTGGATTTTACAATTATATTTCACCAACATCAGAACATAACCTTATATCTAAGGTCTCAATATGTTGGTTGATCCAAATACTAAGTTTACAACATTGCAGACAAGGTGAAGATTGTGATTCTAGTGTCAATTTAGTAGCAAGAGTGCTTAAATCTTCTTCACAACAACCATTTCCAGTCGATGTTGACTTGAGCATTTCTCCATAAATCAAACATTCAGCAGCAATATGAATAAGTTTTGCCTTTATCCCTCATCCTAAACACAATTAAAAAAATCAAACATAGACGAAACAAAAGGGCATATAAGGAGTAACTTTTGAGATTAAAGATGCAAGTTTCCTAGCTCATTCCATCGACAATAATAAGAAAATCCTTTCAACATGGTAAAAGAACGTATCTTGCAATTAATATAACTATTATCATTCCTTATACTTTGTGTATAAGATGAACACTATCAAACCATCACAAAGTTCACATACTACCAAACGTTTTAGAAATTTGCACAATTGTTTATGAGCATTCAATAGATGTTGTGACACTTAATTAAGCTAATCATAGGTGCAAGTCACAAAAAAAAATAATGAGAATGAGAACCTCCTAGTTAATTCACTGGATTAATTTTCAAAAGAATTCAAACATCAAACCTAAGCTTGCAAACTAAGGAAAGTAAATTCCACAATTCAATTTCTCATAGTTTTGAGGAAACCTAGAAAAAAATTAAACGTCTCCTTCAACAATATCAAGCACTATGCATTAGAGAGTATTTATATATTTAGAGAGTATTTATATATTTCCAAAACTCATGGTGCGTCATATTGATTGGTAAGAACCTTAGTGATGAGAAGAACCTTAGATGGCATTCTTACGGGTCCCTTGACCCTTAGCCTTTTGTCCTTTGCTCCACGTACCAAATCAGCACAAACTATATATCCCAAAAATAAAAACAAGCCAGCGATCTCTCATTATTCAACAATGAATCAATGCTCAACAACTTGCCTCCATTTGATAATTTAACCCACTAGTGACTAGACAATTCAAAGAATATCCGATCCTTAAAATATATGGCAAAGTGAACATGTGAAAAGCATTCGTTATCTCATAATTCCCAACCAATACAAAGCAACGTAACAATACAATTTAGCAGGTGATAATACTACCCCATTTTGCAAGTGTACGTAAAAGATAAACTAAATTAGATATATGGAGAATGCAGAAAAGGCCAATCAATAATTCCCAAATGATGTTTCTCTTGCAAACCTAAATCTCTCTGGATCTGCATCCCAATGCCATGCCCACTTTATTAATTAATTATCAAATCGATTTCATGTAGTATATTTTGTCATTTTTAAACATATAACAAAACGACTTTACATATGAAACATTAAAATAATCACTATATATATAATAATTAAGTGAATTTGGTAATTAGCAAAAGAGTGAATGGATACGCATACATACCGTGTGAGAATTGGTATTCAATTGATCTTGTTTCTTTTTTCCATATTTTCCATTTTCTCATCTATAACCAAACAACCATAACCAATCTACCACTCATATTTATATTTCTGATAATCATGTAATTAAATATCTAATCAATTGCTATCTTTGAGAAAACTAAGTTGTAACACACACACACATATATGATCATTTGCAATTAATATAATTTCATAAGGAAATGATAAAATATTAGTCCATTTAAATGCATGATACCTTAGCTGTTCCCAAAGCCAAGGTTGTGATATAGTAGAGTACATGAGTAAATGCCAAAACAAATATGAATATGTGCAGCTGGTGATTCCCATATACTGAAATAAACGCAACCTTCACCTACACCAATTTAATTCATTTATTAATTCTCTTACTTTTTTGGTTTTCAAAATCATATAGAAATATATATACTAGTTAGCTAGGTCTTGCCTTGGCTAGGCATTTGTCAGTTCCGGCAGCAGCTAAGATACGGCGGTGGCCGTCGTTCATGAAGAGTTTCCTGCAATTGTCCTCTCCAAACTTCTCCGCCGGATACTTAGCCTTTTCTGCATTCTTGGTGCATGGCTGCCACCTTTTCAGATATGCATATAAACTAAATTAAAATGTGGAGAAGAAATTAGTCAAATTTTCCTCATTGTAAAAATTGATTAAGACTGATCATACATCATAATTTACAAAAATAATAGATCAGTACTTCCAAACCTTTTTCGAGATTCTTCACATTCTTGGAGGACAGAGTGATATGAAAATCTTATGAATTTACTTTTGCAGCTCTTCCAATCCCGTCTTCGTCGGTTTCATTGCTGCATACGCCATTTTTCTCTCTGCATCACAAACATAGACGCATAATAACAAAAACGTGAGATATTCATAAACAAAATAATCAAGTAGAGATACCAATTCAAGAGTTGTAAGCAATATGAAATTAAATAAAGTGCATGTGAGTAACTATAGACAAGCACACAGCAGAATGTGTAGTGCCGACAACAAACAGCTTCGCACAATTCCTTTGCAATAAGGTGTAGCAATTACAATATAAGATGGCATTGTAACATAGTTTTTCAGCTTATATTATTTCACAGCATTTGAGAAAGATCTTACTGCAATGGAGCCTAATCTCTATAACAATTTAACCGAGGTTCCTGACAATGCAATCTTCAAAATAGATTTCAATCAAGATTCTAACTAATTGATTGAGATTGAAACAATTAATAAGAAACCAAGTTTTGAGTGTGCTCAACTGAAATGCATTATCCGGCAGCTGTAACCGAACTTAGCAAGGCCTCCAGCATCAAGCCCAAGAGGCAGGAGGAGAGAAACGGTGGGAGCAGGAAGATAGATAGCATAAAATCTGCAATTATAGCCATTAGTCAAGTAGAGCTGTACAAATAAAGGAAAACTTTGACATATCACTGGAATGGGTCCAAAAGTTCTCATGAATTATGAATAAGGTAAAAAGATGCAGTGGTTACCTCACTATGACTATAAACACTAGTTTCTCTTCCAGGAATAAGATCTAGAACTTGAAATTCTCACTATGGTATAGATAAAGAAGCATTCTCCTGTGAGAATACATAAGAAATAAATAAAAAAAATATTTAAACAGTGAATACAAAAAAAAGAAGAAGCTGAAGCACAAGTACATGAATACAAATAAATAAAAATTATAAGTTAAGAATTTGAACAGTGTAAAGGAAACTTAATTTTGAAGATGACAATGTGATAGAAAATAAAGAAATAGATGACAATGTGTAGTTTGCCAAATTGGTAAGGCTTTCCAGTCTGCCAAACAAAAAAAAGAGTGCAGTTTGGAAAACAAAATCATTAGAAATTTAGAATGATGCGCCTTGAGAAAGAATAATAAAGAAAGATACCTTCGACTGGATATCTCTGAGCACCAAGTCCATTTCTATATCCAGTCCCTTACGTAATAACTTCCTCTTTTTCAAGTGCGACAGCGAGTAAACCATGAAATGAGATTCAAGGAATGGACGAGGGTTGAAATCCACATCGTAAACCTAATTCACAAAACGATTTCAATTAAATTCTGTAAGCAATTCAAAAGTGGTGACCCTAATTCACAAAATGATTTCATTAGAGGCCTATTCAAATAACCAAATAAAATGTGGTATGAGGCGTACCCTGCTGTTGTTCCGCACTTATTGAAGGAATTTCTTCAGAACATTGCCGTCAAACTTGCTTATTTCCAAATCCATCTTCCACGTAGTAGTCGCTATCACCATCAAATTCTTCGTCTTCCAATCTAATGAAAGAGAGGAGAGAAGATAGACCTTTACACAGAAAGAAGGAAACACAATTCACTGGCATAATTACTTCGCCGGAAGCTTTGCCCTGATTTTGGAAAGCAAGTAATTAAAATGAAGAAAGCTTCACCCGATAATATATTTTTTAAAAAATTAAAAATTTAGTATCTATACCTACCATACAAAAAGTATAGTACTCCGTAAGCAAAATTTTTGTGCCTATTAGTATCATTAATTTTTGTACCTTCACGTTGGCTGTAGAAGGGCGCCGAACAGCGAGTGATCTTGGCCGGTGGAGAGTAGCGGCGGCGAAGGTCGATCGTTCTTGCACGGTGGGGAACAGAAGTGGCGAAATTTTTTAAACCCCTTTTCCAATTAGCAATGGGGGATTTTTGGAGTGATTGGAATATAACCCTAGTTATTGGGCTTCTTTTACTTACTCTTGTAAATAGTTTCCGATAAAAATTAACCGTTAGTAAAGAGCAAAGGCTTACATTTACCGACGATTTTAAATTCATCGCTAATTTCAATGCTAAAAATTATTTTATTTTTATGTTTTGCCGCGGAGCACAATCATAAATTTGAGGTGTTAAACCTCATAAAATTTTTCTAAATTTATCGGTAGGTTAAAGATTAAAATTATTTAATTTTTTAATAAAATTTTATATTTTTTCCGACGGAATATATCCGTCGGTAAATTAAATACTAAAATTATTTTATTTTTATATAAAAATTTTATTTTATATCCGTCGATAAATTTAATAACTTAAATTATTTTATTTAACGACGAAAACTTGTCGTCGGTAATCCTCCAAGATGTAATCCCTCGATAATCCGTCGCAAGAACTGTCGAAAATTTCTATTGAAGGTTTTTTAAAAATAAATCGTATGAAATCAATAATTCATCGGTAATCCGTCATTAATCCGTCGGTAATTACCGACAGTTTTGTTTCGTCGATAATCAAGCTGTTTCTTGTAGTGGAGGGTTGTTTAACAACCTGATAGATATATGTTTTGGGAGAGTTGTGAGACTTGGTCCCTAGTAAACATGAAATTGACCCACGGATACGACGAAGCACTACAAGATTGAAATGTGGAATCTTAGCAAGTTGCAATGAATGTTGAAATAAAATCTACGGATTCTAAATCAAATATGGGAGCTTGTGGGACCACTAAATGGTGTGTCAATAATATTACTTGTAAGTACTTCAGCCTAGAACTATTCCATATTTTATGTTTCCTAATGACCAAACGTGTACCTTTACATAAACATATGTATAAATAATACTATATTATAAAGCCTAATTGCATTCTCAACATAATATATATATATAATTATATTTAATTTAATATTTTTATAGACATTTATATTAAATAAAAATAAGACATTTTAGCCTGCCCGTGTTTGAAAAACTTTTATTCTCATATTGTCCTTAATAATTTCTCAATTTACCTTTCAACCCTAATTAATTATCACATTCACTCCACATTTATATTCCTTAGGAGTCCAGTCCACAAAGAAAGAGAGAGGAAGATTCAAAAATTAAATCTTGGATTTCTCATATTCCTCATGAGTCAATATGTAAATGGATCATTCATATTCCTCAATGTAAGGTTCAAACTTCAAACGTAGTCATGATCTCTAACGTCTTAATAATAAATCGAGTGAAGATGGACATAAAAACTGAACCTACGGTACATTCCAAATTCATTTATTAATACCCGTGGGTCAAAATTAACAATTAAAAAGTGTCATAAAATTTGGTCAATTAAATGAAGACGATATTTTATCATAAAATAGATTAATTAAAATAAATTAAGAGGATATTTCAGATTAAATATTAAATTAAAGGGTATGTCATACGTAAGATCATCTCACGTGAGACCGTTTTACACTTTTTAAATAATTATCACTTTCCCTATAAAATGTCATCACTTTCGCTATGAAATGTTGGCTAAAACTTGTGTGCTCTGTGGGCACCGTGCGTCAAGATAACATTTAGTATTAAGTGGTATACCCTTTAGTATAATGATGTGTACCCTTTATTTTCTGTAAAAAATAAAAAAATAAATGAAAGTGTATACCCTTTAGAACAAAATATTATACCATTATTAATTAAAGTGTATACCCTTTAGAACAAAATGTTGTACCCTTACACACCTTGTGCACCTGGGGTCACAAGAGACTAACTCTAAAATGTTATCACTTTTCATTTATACAATAAATTGTTCATGAAATAGTATTATCACTTCTCATTAATTCAGTATCACTTTTCGATATAAAAGTTCTTACGTGAGACAGTCTCACACAAGTCTTTGCCTAAATTTAAAAAAAAAAAAAAATATATATATATATATATATATATATATATATATATATATATATATATATATATATATATATATATATATATATATATATAAATTAAAATAAATTCAATAAAAATGTGATCTTTAAAATTTAAATAATTACGTTATATTAACTGATCGTCTATTTTGTTCACTCACAAGAATGATTACCCTCAAGCGTAAGGGATCAATTGACCAAGTTAAGTTATCAAACCCAAGTGATTAGAGCTAAACATATTACGACGTAAATATAATTTGCAACACAAATAATTAAGACAAAATAACATTTTTTTTATTTTAGAAACTATTAAAATTAGTTATGCATAAATATAAATACTAAATAAAATAAATAAAATAAAAGCCACAATCAATCACAAGTTTTTTAAGAGAGAAGACAAGATATCTCTAGGAATTCCAGTTTAAATTGGTCAAATTAAATCACTATACAATCAGCTAGAATTCCAATAAATTTTATGAAAGCAATCACATAATTATGTTAAATCTCTTTTTTAAAGTAAACTTAACACATAAATCTGTTTTAAAGCCTCAAATGTTGAAGAATAAATTCTACTCCCTTTCTAGGTACTTCATGCAAAATTCAATTAAAGACTATAACACTAGATTTCCCTTTATAAATATTTAAGAAAAAAACTTCAATTCCCACCTAATTGTTGGATTGTATACTAAAAGTCTAGCTTTTGTATGAATAATGTTATAACAATTTATTTGAAATGAGAATCATATGATCAAATGAATGCGTCTTATAATTTAAATATATGTACGATGCAATAGTCCACTTATTTTATATCATAGATAATATGTTGTACGACAACACGCGGAAGATCATATTATCGATTTTCTTATAAAGTATAAACAGATGCTCACAACTGAGATAAACGAGGACTCTCTATCGGGATGGTTGTAGTGTGATTTGGTATTAATTTGTCTTGACTATAAAATCTCATTAGTGCATTTTGTGTGTATTGAGCAGGACCGCTTGAGATCGTTCGATTTATACTGACTATATAAGAGAACTTGATATCTGTTATTATGGATATTCGTGCTCTTAATTCATATACAATAACCTCGACACGTAAGACAGTATGTTTTTTTTTATACATCAATGGGTGAGATTTACATGTAATTAAATCAATAAACTCGGTGAGTTGGGAAATAGTGTTGTCTCTATGGTGTACTGTTGATTGTAGAAGAAATCTGTGTCTGTTATAGGTTGATGATGTCCCATTGAGGAGCTCATAAGGATTATCATGTAAACCCCACAGGTAGATTTATTCCAGAATAATAACGAGGCTGAGTGGTACTACTCTCGGATGAGATATTAATTAATGGAGTTGTCAGTAACTTAATAAATTAATGGGCATTGTATATCTTAAACATTGGGAGATTAACGAGCTTATAATAAGAAGGAGCCCATAACGTAATTATGGAATTAGAACGGTAGTGCAGTAATAATATTTTAGTGGTATATATTACTATTATTGGACTTAAATATAAGTTTTGGGCTAAACTTGGATACTTAAGCTCAATAGAGGCCCAACTCTAATTTCTCCTTCTGGTTCCTGTTGTAGCTCATATATAAGTCATTTTAGCTGTCCGAAACCCCGAACTGAATCACGCCAAACACTGTGAGGAGGGTGAGGGAACAACAGATTGAGAAGATCTTGAGGATCATCGCCCACACGACGTCAAGATTGGACTTGGGAATACAACAGAAGATCAAGAGGTTATTTTCTACTGCTGTTCGTCAACTTCCACGATTTTTCTAAAATCGTGTGAAAATTCAAACTATATGTGTGATATACCGTAGGAAAACCACTGAAGAGAGAATAGTTTTAGCGCATAGATCACTCAAATCGGAGATATGATGAGAGAGTTATGCCCAAAACGGTGAGGCTGCGCAGGCTGCCGGCGAGAATTTATTCTCTTCTTCAATATACCCTGGTAAAAAATAATATGTTTCTATATTTCTATGTTTCTTACTTTCGCTGATTTAGAAATGCATGGAACCCTAACGGTTCACGTTAATAAACGATCGAACGCCAACACTAATAATCTAAGAAACCAAATCTTATAGAATGGCAATTAATATATATATGTATATATATGTATGTTAAGTGTCCAATATTAATTATTCTAATGAATAAAGGTTATATGGTTAGATCATCTTTACCCATAATAGATAGACAAATATATTCTCTCTATGACACAAGCAACAATCATACATATGCATAAGATAATGACATATAATGAATGAGGACATATCATATAAGACAAAAATATAAGTCTCATTCAAATCATTAATAAAGGAATAAACATACAGCATAAATCCATAACTTAGTCTAGATCATCAATTCAACAAAGGGGGGCAGCTATTCGCACCCCGGAATTGCTAGATATACCCCAAAAAGAATTTAAATTTAAATATTTTAATTCATATTACTTAAATACCCTTACAGAAATGTATATTCCTAAATATATTACTAAACATACCCCACCCCTTAAATATATTGCTAAATATACCCCACTACTGCCGCCCACGAGATCCCACTCTTGCTCCCCTATTGAATCCCCCTCCGCCACCTCCAAATCATCCCACAAGATACTCAAAGCACAAGGCATTCCCTTCGTCAAACAAGTTTTGAAGTTATTAAAACTCAAGGCCGATTACAAGTCTTTTGATTCGAAGAGGAATCTATATGATTCCTTCGATGTGTTCTTCGCTACCAAGAGGGTAGTCCATTTGCTCTCTGAGGTTTTGGGTAGGGTTTTCTAAAAGAAGAGAAATATTCCAGTGGCTATGGATTTGAGTGCGGATGGTAGTAATTGGAAGGAGTAGACTGAAAGGGCCTGCAAATCGAGCTTGTTGTTTTTGGGAAGTGGGAGTTGCAGTATGATGAGAGTGGGGAGGTGGGGTGAGAAGAGACAGTTGCAGGAATATCAAACTGTATTTGTGAAATTTTTTTATGAAGAGTAGCTGAGGATTACACACCCAAACTATCATCATTTAGAACCGCTATCGTAAAATTCATCTAACAATAACTATAGAATTTCTTTGACATTCGGACGTTTAATGTTTACGTGAAACATAGAGAGAAAAGAAATTTGAATTTTTGTTTAGTGTCTGACAATTTAGTTTTTGTGTAGTTGTTCGACAATTTCATGATAACTGACGAAAATCGTCATGGGTACAATTCACATTTACGATTAAAAGGGTGCGGTAGTGGTAGGGTATGTTTAGTAATGTATTTGGAATATATATTTATATAAGGGTATTTAAGTCATGTGAATTAAAATATTTAAATTTAAATTCTTTCTGGGTATGTATAGTAATTTCGGGGTGCGAATAGCCACCCCATTCAACAAATTCAAACCTTCAATATTCTAAAACTATCCAAAAATGTACTAGCACATGGTGTTACAAGCAACACCCATGGTTAAATATGAAAACTTACCCATGAGTCTATAAATCAAAATTTTGAAATTAAAGAAGGAATAAAAACCCTTGTATAGAATAATTTTCCGTATTTTATTTCCGTCTTGATGATCCGCCACAATTTTTCCTCTCAAGTAGCAAATACCATAATTGAGTGTGAGGGTGATAGGTGTAAGATTGTGTAGCCTAAAGGGCGTGGTGGAGAGTTAGGGTTGCTTCTGGAACTCCCCAATGACTCTTTTTATAGTTGAGGGCTCATAAGACTTGGATTCCACCTCAAAAGTAGGTTTTTTCACATAAAAAATATGAAGGGGCCGAAAAAATACAATCTAGACACGCTGGGACATGGCACTAGTCGTGCCAGTCATGGCACGGGTTATACCAGCCATGGCAAGGGTCGTGCCGCATGTCCGCACGGGTCGTGCCTCCCGCCGGCAGATTGTACTACCTCACGGTTTTGACCATAACTTCTTCATCCGAACTCTGATTGAGGTGATTTTTATGCTCACACGATCCTCTCTTTCTTGGATTTATATGTATTTAAATAAATTACAAAAACTCTAATATTTAAGAGGTACAAGTCATGCAAATGTATCATGAGCCGTTCTGAGTCGGCACAGCTTACGCGACTTCATCGTTTTGATCATAACTTTTTCATTTGAATTTTGATTGAGGTGTTTTTGAGCTAAAATAATCTTCTCTTCTATAGCTTTTGAACCATATATCACATGACCAGTTTGAACTTTCACAAAATACATAAAAATTATGCAAAGAGGACATCGTTTTTCAGCATTCTTTCGCGATTTCACTATTCATTTCAACTTTGCACTTTTAATCATTTTTCCATCTAAAAATATGAAATAACACCTCAAATGCACTAATGTCTTAAATATATTGCTAGGAAAAGTTGAAAAAATATGTTGCGCTTGAAGGAGAAAGATGGGAGAGTTTGAAGAAAATGTTATGCTTGATTGAAGTGATGAGGAAGAATGAAAGATTGTGAGAGACTGTAGCTTGATTGATCCGAGTTTTGAGTCACTTATCCATATATTTCCCACCTATTCCAAATAGCCTACATTACAATCTAATAAAAGACCTTTTTGATCCATGATTTACTAGCTACAAGTAAAAGGAGAGTTGAGACAATAGGCAAGCTTATGGTTACGCATGTACTTGGATTGAATATGAGCGTAAACACCTTAACCCATAAGTGTACATCTTCTACACTTGAGTGCGAGTGATATATACTTCCAGTGAGAACATGTCAATTGAGCATTTGAATTGGTGGTGATTGTCTTAACTTGTATGCTACAAATTGATTATTACATGTAATGAGAGTTGCATGACCTAAGTTGATGACAATTGTATTTTGAAGAGGGGTATTTGTCATAGTCCTTGTTTCCCCGATAATTTTCTTACTCTCTCTCTCTCTCTCTTTATTTTTATTTTGTTGCCTCATGACGAGCAACGGATAAGTTTGGGGAATTGATGAGAGTGAAAATAAGCGTGTTTTATTGTCTAATTTAGCACCTTCTTGATTGGAATTATTGTCATATATTAGCACAATGGTCTTACATTCATTATATGTGAGAATAAGGTACACTTGAGGTATTTTGTTGTATTTTAGGTGGAAAAATGATCAAAAGTGCAAGGTTGGAGAAAATGTGCAATTTGTGCAAGGATGCTGAAAAATGCATGTCCAATTTTCGTAATTTTTTTGTATTGTTGTGGAGATCAAAACTGTTAATGTAATATATGGTTGGAAAGCCACTGAAGAGAGGGTCGTTTTGGTATGAAGAACACCCTAATCGGATTCCAAACGAGAGAGTTATGATCAAAGTGGTGACGTCGCGCAAGTTGTTCCTACTCAGAACGACTGTCCAATTTACATGACTTGTTACATATTCAAATGTTAGAGTTTCTGTATGTTCTTTATATGGATAGAAATTCAAGGAATAGAGGATCACGTGAGCGTAAGAATCACTCAAATCGAAGCTCGAATGTGGAAGTTATACGCGAAACGGTGAGGCTGTGCAAGTCAATTCGACTAGGGGAGGTAAATTCGACCTGATGTGATGGTCGAATTGAGGTTGAATCGTATGGCAAAAGAGTCAATTCGACCATGACACCTTAATTCGACCAGCATAGCAGGTCGAATTGAGCACATGAAGCTTCTAGTAGGTCAATTCGACCTCCAATTCGAACTGGAGGGGAGAATTCGACCTGGCTCCTTAGTCGAATTGACGTGCCAAAACTTACCATATCCGTATTTTTACACCCTCAATGCATATGATCACTCAAAAAGCTCATTCCAAGGCTTATAAGGAGAGCTTACAAGTATAAAAGTGGGTGTAGATCACACCATTAGGGAGGAACATAATACAAGAGAGGAGAAGAGAGGCCACACCATACTACACTCCACAAGGGGGGATCACCCCCCAACCATCATCTCTTCTTCCATTCATCCATCACTTTGAAGATTTGTCTGTGGAATCAAGAGGAGAACCAAGAGGAGAATTCAAGATGGAGAAACACGCGATGACGCCATATCTAGAGTTTTGTTTGCTTCCTAATTTATCTTGTATTTTCCAGACTACGGGTAAGATCTATCCAACACCCATGATTGTTCTTCGCAACATCATGGGCTAGAACCTTTTTGGTAGATCTATGGTTGTGAAGGTTTTTACGAATTAATTGAACTTTCGTGTGTAAACTCGGTATAACACTACTTGTGGATTTATTTTATATATGATTGTGCTTTTTTAATTCATACTCACGGTCGTTTTGTGCATCATTAACTGTTATGTAGAGTTTGAATACATATCTTGGTTATTGATTGAGTGCGTTCACTGCTGAGCATAATTCTATGTTATGATTCTAAGTGAGGGGACTCCGAAGTTTCATTAGAACTATCATGTATAAATACTGGTTAATTGAATTGAGAATTCGGGTTAATAAGTAGGATAAAGAAGATAATTTCATAGTACCTATAAAGAGAAATCATATTGGGTTAGAGTACCAATCATAGGGGGAAATAATTGATACTGATAGTACCTAGAAAGGGGGGTGAAATTATATCTCTTGCTCCGAGGTTATTCACACGTGTTACACGCATGTTTACTTGTGTCTATAGAGTAAATATGCATGGTTTAGTGATGCGTCCATATTCCACAAGGCAGAGTCGGACATCAACACACGGAAGGAAAATTAATGAGTGAAACTGGATTATCCTAGAGCTACCTATTCTCCTACTTGATCCACTTTCGTATTCTTCAAGTGACTTATTTTATTTGTTATTTTAATTAATTGTTTAGTAGTTTAATAATTCTAAACCTCAAACTATATTGCCATAATCATCTTAATTAATTTAGTAAATATTTAAATTAATAATATGCCGTCCTTTGGGTTTGATATTTACTTGGTCGCTTATTTAAGCTGCAATTGATATCCTTAATACTTGAAGATTAATTTTGCGTGCAAAGAAAATGCGCATCATTGACTGTATTGACAACGTGTGTGTTGAGTCGGATCTTCAGATGAAGCTTGTCCGAGCTCGGATGTATAGTCTTGTAATGTTGATCCGGGGGCGTTGAGCCTTTGTTCGGATTAAACGTTGACTGGAGAGCTTTATGTGGAGAAAGTCGTTGACTGTAAGAAACGTCGAATCTAAGGGGCTTAGCACCTTGATCTCAGGCCGAGTGTTGTTTCTGACCACGCTGGATCGGAGGGGTGTAGAACCTTGATCTCTGATCAGAGGCTGTTGACTTGAAGAACGCCGGATCGGAGGGGCTTGACACCTTGATCTCTGATCGGAGGCGGTTCTTGACTTGAAGATGCTTGAAGATCTCAATGGAGCACTGCTCGTATTCTTGATCTCTTTAGAAGCGTCTACGTCTTCAGATATTTTAGTGTGTCTGGAATGAATGGAGGAGGACTCCTTATATAGGTGAAGGGTGAGGACGCCCAATAAATAACTCGCAGTCTGATTGGTCCAAGGCTGATTTGACCTAATTCTGCGGGCTTGGGCCTTTCACTTGCTTAGGCTTTAAGTCAGACATATTTGACTGGATCTGACCTAATTATCAATTATTTACTCATTTATTTTAGGAATATATTTATTTAAATCCCTTAGGTGATGTTTGTTTTGGGGTTTTGGGGAGTTTGAAAACCATGAATAATAATGTTGTGTTTATTTTGAGTTTTTGATAGGGTATATTTTAACTTTATGTCAAATCAATATGTAAGAATATATTAATTTATGTAAGAAAGTAGATAAGAGAGGAGAGATAAAAAAGAGAAAGTGTATTAATTGAGGAAAATATATATATATATATATGGGTGATTTTTAAAATTTGAGTGAAAAATTTGAATTCCAATTTCGGGTTTCAAATCAGGAAACAAACATCCCCTTAATAAATAAATAATTAATTAATAATTATTGCATTAATTTGTCATATATATTTTTTTAATAGGTAATAAAATTCAAGTGCTTAAAGTACCCAAATACTGCCACATGCGGTGAAATTTGACTTTATCTACCATGAAATCTTTACTTACTGGAGAAGAAATTAAGATTTACTTGAATTTATGTATAATTTTACACGAATTAACAAATGTAATGTTCATACTTTTCACTATTCAAGTCAAAATTAACATAGCATAAACCCTGGCTTAGGTGTTGTGCTTCAATCAGTTCTTCCACAATCCACACTCAAGTTCCTCCTCGCTGGTAAGCTACTCTTTTTAGGTCTCTGTTTACTTGTGTTGGGCTTCCTAATATTAAGAGACGCTTTGTGATTTCTTCGCGCTCACAACGGCCAAACCCTAATTTTTGCCTCTCCACCCCTTTTTCTGGTTTGTTGGCCGCCCTATTCTTCAGCACCTGCGAGTATCTTCTACCGTGTTTGCCATATTACTTGATTTTGCAGTGTCCATCTTATTTGCTGAATTAATTGATTTCACGTTTTGAAATAATTCTTTAATTCCAGTTTTGAGTTAGGAAATTTTCTATGTTTTGGTATTTCAAAACAATCACAATATAGATCCCTTAAGAGAAAAAGACTACTTAAGTAACGGCTGATCATAACTAACTCTAAACACTTCGGAATTCTGCTAATACGTCTCAGCTCACTTTCCTAAATTTTATGTTCAATACTGGTACAATTAGATGAAGATGGGTGAGATGAAAAAGGCAATTTGCACCTTTTTTGTTATACGACCTTGTGCTAAGTATGGTTTTTTTATTTATCCATGGGCGACGTTGGCATCCATTGCTGCATTAACAAAACACCAGTATGTACCATATAGATAGTATGAATACAGCCAAGGAAACTAATATACAAATGCAGGCCTATGCTGAATTAACTATAAAGAACTCCCTTACTGCAGGAAACCTTATCTGGCAACTCCCCGTCAGCTTCAAGTTCCTGCACTATCGATAATCTTACATTCATTAGAAAATATTCCCATTTAAAACAGTATTTTAGCGGAATTCCACTGTATCACAATACTACAGAAGCAAAGATATAAATTTTGTTAACTGGATAAGTCATTTTTTCATTATGATGTGCTAAGTTATTTTGCAAGAGTTGATTGGTGAAGTCATAAAATTAGCAATTTTTAAGAAGCAAATTTAAGTGGGTGTGCTCAATTTCAAATTTATAAATTGATTATAACACGTAAGTGAATGCGAGTGCTCTAAAAATTCATAATAATTGCAAAAATATGAGATCGTTATGTAACTAACATTTTGACCAAGAAATAAATGATATTGCATTAGTACAAAAAAGTGTGGGAATTTTTTTTCCAGCTGGGTATGTATTTTAAATTTTAATGTTACTTTTCTAAAACTTGATTGCTCTTAGAACACATGAAAATGTAAATTACATGTTAAAAACTTCAAGCACACACTATCAGTACTTGCGCAATGCATGTGGTGGTTTCTTAACTATGGCTAAACATGACAAAATATATCATAAGAGATGAGAATGTGGTCAGTAAGTCATATTCTTTAAAATAATTGAGTAGATTTTGCTATTCATGACTGTGCAGTTGGGACGGGGGAAGGAGGGTGATTAGATCTTTTGATGCATGATCTGCCTAGCAGCCTAGGCAGTAACATAGACAAAGGCACTCGATCAGTATAAGTTCTTGTATCTCGGGTTTAGTGATAATATGATGGAAGAAAGTCATAATTTGAACATTTTCATTTAAAAGTATATGATGTCGATATTTATAGAGGATTATAGATTTTGCGGATTAGGGCTGCGATGAAGTGAAGTACTCGTATTGACAACCTTGATAAATAATGAGAGATAGAGCGGCGATGAAGCAAAGTAGTCATACTAACAACCTTGATAAATAGTGAGAGATAGATGGGAGTTAAGGATGTGATGTCAGGGAGATTTGTACTAAATTAAGCTGCTTTGCTTTTCCCATTTTCCCATTATCTTTACATGCATATATGTTTATTATTTATGTTGTGATTAGAGTCATAAATTTTTATTTTATATTTCCTTTTTTAATATCTGCTTGTTTGATGCGGCACTCTTCAAATGATACCTGCACGTGTAATTGTGTAGCTAATGTTCGATTTTTTTTGGAAATATTGCTCTTCATTCCGAACGTGCAATGTTTCTACTTATTGTCACTGTTATGTGGGCGGTTTAAATTCTGGAATTATGTTCAGTGCCTAACCTTATGTGTTAACTACTAGCACGTATGTTTAGATCAGCTCTAAACATGAGACATTTGATATATTGTATGCTTCATTTAGCTACAAATTTAGTCCGAATTCGCAAAAATTAACTAATATGTCAGTGTATTCCCTGGTATTAGTTACTAGTGTGTGCTTAATTTTTATTTACTTTTCCCATAAGTTAATATCTTCTCACTTTGAAATTTGATTACAATCTATGATTATTGGAGGTAACTTTCGTGCTTCTTTTTTTCCTAATACTGCAGTGAATGCTGTTTGTCATACAAAAGGCACGATAATAGGCTCATCTGTTGGCGGCTGTAAAAGGTATGTTTCTTTTGTTATAATTTACTTGGCATTTTTGGACTCTGTGTTTTATAAATTCTCTTTTGTGTATTGTACTGCCCTTCACTTTTATAATATTTATAAAAGTAGAAATATTTGCACATCCTGCCTTATTTGGCCTAAGTAGTTCATATGTCAGTAATAATGCCAAGAAAAGGGACCTCATTGCCTACACTACGTAAATCAGGAAGTATTTACAGAAGAATATAAATAAAGAGAATTTGCCCGTAACTTGTCCAGTTTCTATCCGGTTATTGTTTTCCCTCATTATACACTCGTGTTCCATTTTGAATGTCTCCTACATGGCTAGCAACAATGATGTCTCGTAATTTCCTTCTCTCCACCATCTTCCGTCCTCTTAAGCTTCCCTTTTTTGTTTGGATACAACCTTCAATCTTCTCATCTAGCCGTCAAATCTCTTCACTGTTGTAAGTTACTCTTTCTGGATCTCACCCCAGGCTTTTATTCTCCATATTTCAAAATAAATTTAAGACGAAAACTACTTCCTTTTCCTTTTCTTTGATTTGGCTACTGCATATGAACCCTAATATCATACTTTTGTCCTTTCAACTCTACATATGATGCCTTTTGGTTTCCCACTGCTTGCCCCTGTTATTGAGCGTTTTTTAAATTCTTAGTTTAATTGGCAAATTAATTGATTTACGTTCTTACTCATGAGTGGTGTTAAGGGTTTGCCAAAGTTCTGAGAACTTAAGATTACTTATGTGCTGCTAGATTTTCCCTTTTTTGGTTATATTTGTTTGCCTACACCCACTTTGGTTTTCTTTTTTTTTTGGTTTTTATTTGCTGTTTTTGTTTTCTTCAACTCTGAATCTGATTTCCCTTTATTCTTGTATATGCTTCAATTGCCTCTATGCTTCTTATTTAATTGTTGCAAGATTAACCCAAGTGGTACAACTTACCACAGTGTCACAATATAAGGGCGTGGCATAGTGCTCTGCTGTTTGGAGTGAGTTTTGCATTTTCGAATTTTCGTGTAAGCACTATAGAAATAATCATTTTTTAGGATAATATGTAATCATTTATGCATATTACAACATAGTGCACTCATTAAATTATTTGATTAAAAATCTATTTCCTTGGATGAAGTTTGATGAATCAGAATTTGAAAGCTATGGACTTTGAATTCTACAGGCTCTGTTACTGTGGAAGTCGCAATATGTGACATCATTATCAGTTATGTTTCCTTACTTACTAGCATGTTTGCAAACATTCTGGTTGAAGGCTTATTCTGAACCAAAATTAAAGAAAAAAGGGAGCTTCGTCACTTATTTATTGTGCTTCTGCTTTGTTGTGCCAATTGAATTTCCTTTGATAAATATGATCTCCACCTCCTTAGTGGGATTAGTTTTGAAGATATGTTAAAATGCAGGGCTTAGCAGCATAATAAATTGGGAAGAAAAGAAGACGAAGACGATAAAATTCACCTACATTACTCTGCTACCATGGATTCACAAGGCCAAACCACTTCACTTCAACGACTCCAAAACGTTGAAAAGGTAATTCTCCTGTACTGTTATTAGTATTGATGCACAACCTTTTCCTTGAAATTGAGTTGATCGAACTGAACAAATGGAAATGGGGGGAAGGGGCAGTTTACGTGGGGATTGTCCCCCACCTCCCACTTGGTTCCATCTATATGCCATTATACTCGATCAGATTTATTGGTATTTTTTTGTTTGGTCTAATTGTCCATCTTTTGGTGTTGCCCACAAGTTATTTGTAAAAATGCTTAAAATTGCATCAAAGTTGTAGAAGCTGAAATCAGTAAGAAAAAATCCAACTGGAAATTTTAAGTATGAAATTTGTGTTTTCTGTATTCACAGAGAATAGTGAGGGTACTGGAGCTAGCTGGTGGAGTGATGGAGGAAATGGCCAACCCTAGTGGCCCCAGAAAAGAGCTTGTCAACAGCCACTGCAGTGAGTTCATGCAGTTAGTCAAGGTCTAACTATTTTATTCTCCCAATTTAAGGGATTGTATTCCAATGTTTTTTGTCTGTAAACATTCCTTTATTTGTTTAAACAGGACATCCAGATGACACTCCGAGAGGAAATTAAGAGTGCGTGTGAGTATCGACCATTTGAAAAGTGCGACTATGTTCCAAGAATATCGAATGAAATTTGTTGCAAGAAATTGGAATATGTCATTGCACAACTAGATGAGGTGAAGCAAACAATTGAGGAATATGGTGAAAGCTTGAGCTCATTCCCCATGGAATTGTGATTTGTGATGATAGCCACTGGGGCTCTGACAGTGGTGGTTGTATTGTATAGAGTTGGTTAGAAGACTATATAATTTCTATAATCCAATTTATTTGAAGCTCTGTGAACTCATGTAGCTAGTGAATGCAATACTTTCAAGTGTAGTAAGAACTCTTTTTGAGCAATTTATTAGTTTTATCTTGTTTAAAGTTCCCTCCCCACTCATTTCTTGTTCCATTTAGGTAAAAAGCTCTGTTTCAATTTTCCTTCACCTACATTTATGCTGAAATCCTCATGTTAGTTTACTCTGGAATTCTTGTAGCTATATTAGATTATAAAGCACTCTTGGTACTACATTTTATTAATGAAGGGTGTTATTCTCTGCAGGTTAGCATGTAATGCAGCCACATTTTCCTTATAATTGAATATGGTATTCCGATATTCAAAACCCATGTCCATGTGTACTCTGATTGCTTATGTTAGAATGCCAATGCCATCTGAATCAAGCCTTGTGTTGAATGGCTGCTAAATTGTCTTTACATGTCTTGCTTTTGTGGTGAATCAATGTTAATAATATACACTCTCCCTCTCCATTTATATCATATAGTATTAATGCTTTTTATTGTTTACTAGTGTTATTAACAGTTTGCAAATATATTCAATATATCATCTTTAGAAGAGTTTTATTACATGGAAGATCTGCATTATAAGTGTAATAGCTAGAGATATGTATACAAGTTTAACAGTGAACCATCTCTATAAGCCACTTGAGGCACATCCTGCGATTTACCTCCTCCACCAATCCCCAGGGCAGGGGCGGTGGGGTACACCATGTATACAAGTAGTCTGAAGTTGTCTTGTGTAAACTCATGTACAGTACATTTGGTTTAACTCATTTAATTTTAATTGAATCAATGTTAATAATCTTAGATGATGTAATAAATAAGGGAGTATTTGATTTACACTGAGTTAATAATATTTTATGAACCTTAAAAATTTATTAAAAATAAAAAAAAGTTTACACACTAATTGCACTTAAACGGTTTAATTTCCTTCTTAGCCTGCTAGATAAAATTAAGGGGTTTGATGTATTACAACTTAAGTAGTGGGGAGCTACCATATCCGGTTAAACTAATAAAGAATGTTCTTAACCTTAAATAAAGAACGTTCTTAACCCATTAGTTAAAATCAATGGCCCCTGTATTATAACTTGAGGAGGAGGTGAGCTACGATATTCCATCAAACTAATAAGGAATTAAGACATTCTTGTGTTTATTTCTTGTTCATGACATTGTTAACTTGATTAACCCACTTAATAACTTTAGTTAACCAAACACTCCATAAGAGTAAAAAATAAGTAATAAACTATAAAAAGTAAACTAGTACGGTCACATTTTCATTCATATAAAATGATCAATTCAAATTGATAATATAACTCTAAAAAAAAAAGATAAATTCTAAGATTAAAAAGCAGACCTTAAATTATGGACCAAATATACGATAAACCCTGATATACCTTTTGTGTGTCTTTAGACATGAGAACAGTCTTCGAATAATGATTTTCAGTGTCGGGAATTCATCATTTGTTGGTGTGAGTTGACAAATATGGTCGAATCCTATGAAGGTAAGCCATGTGTAGGCTCATCCACTCATTACACTAAAATCTCATTTCTCAATTCTTACCTTAATTATCACTTGAAATTCTAATTCTAATTTCTTTGTTATAATTAACCTAGGTACCTAATTATCTTAAACTAATTTTAGATAGTTTGGGGTTTTATTGATCGATCGAATGTAATAATTTTTCACATACTATCAAGAACAATTTTTGAAAAAATAAGGTGTGAGGTGAACGGAGTTTACAAGGAATTCCCTCTTCTTAAAATCATTTATTTTGATTTTCTTTTAATAAGGTACCCATGTTTAATATTGTGCCAATAGGCATTTTTACCACTTTCAATAAACATATATCTTTGCCATCAATCAATTAAAGAGTGTTCATTTTTACCAAAAATTAATTTATGGACGAAAATGCCCCTCCTTTAAAAATTAAAAATTGATCAACACCTTACCCACCTAGACCGACAGCCACCGACATTTAGACTGACGCATGTTGGTGGGGGACTGATAGCTACTGACACCACCCAAACCAACTGACGGAGGTCGGCTTGTCGTTGGGGGACCGACAGCCACCGACACATGTCGGTCAGCTCGTCAATAAGGGACCGATGGACGTTGGTCGGATTGTCGGTGGGGAACCGACATACACCGACACCCAAACCGACGGATGTTGATGGGGAATTAACTGGAACCGACACCCACCGACACCTGGACCGACGGATGTCGGTGGATAATCGATTGGAACTGACACCCGACAGATGTCGGTCGGGTTGTCGATGAAGAACCAACATTTGAGCATTGTCCGTGAGGAACCGATATGTCAACTCTATTTGGTTAGATGGTTTTTATGTTCATATACATTAAATTGGTTAAAATTGAATACAAGTTATTTGAGTGATGACAAAGATATAATAGTTAATGAAAGTGGGTAATTATGGTTTTTTTCCATATAATATTATAATTGATGTGAGAAAATTAGTAAGAAAAAGAAAGAATATATAAAAGTAGTGTGAATTGAGAATTAATAGTGTGTGAGTGTAATTTTCAAAATCGTAATTTTAAAAACCCAAATTATTAGAATAGGTGTAGAATTTGAAATACCTAAAACCAAATTTGAAAACTAAACGAACAAGCACTTCAAATTGAGACACTCTTTTGTGAGACGGGTCGACCCATCACTAAAGTATGCTTCCTGTATACATAAAGTATGCTTATTTGTAGTTAAAGTATGTCAATAATAAATTATATTATAACACATCAAAGTAATACTTTAATGCATAATTCAGCATACTTTAAAAAATATATTTTAACAATCATTAAATATAATTTATCTAAATAGTAAACATACTTTAATATGTCTTACAAATCATTTCACGCAAGTAATATATCACAAGAGACTTTGTCCTTCAAATTTGTATGGAGCAACCGTGTCATATGAAGTTGTTTTTATATTTTTTAAAATATTATTTTATATGAAAGATATTATCTCTTTTTATTAAAAATACTAGTATTTTTTATTTAATTATAGTGCGAATTATTTATAAAATAATACAATGCATTACCATATTTTTTTATTAAAATATTATCCATTCTTAATCATTTAGATACAAAAATCATGAGATAGTCTAACATTTTGACCCTACATACCATATATCCAATAATTTAAAATAAGAGATACACCATTAAATAAGCTAGAGCTAATATTAATTGCTAAAAATAGAGAGAACACTTGGAAAATTCATTAAAAAACATGAAATAACTTTCTATACCAATCCCCACAATCTCAATTAAAAAAGATCAAAACCAAAACAAAAAAGAATATGAAAAAAAAAAAATCACTCTGATGTAAGTGAAGTATATTAACGTTGTAGGCTAGGATTGGATCAAACGGGTGGTTTTACAGGCAGTGGTAAATTTTGTAGAGTATCCTTGCGGTTGGGCTTTGCCTCGTGCAGCATGGAAACCACATCTCTCATGGAGGGCCGATCCCCTGGATTTCTGGTGGTGCACAGCAGTGCTATCCTCAGGACCATCACCATCTCCTCTCTCACCGATGCACACGATGCACCCGCCTTCTTGTCCAACACTTCCGTCAACCCTTGATTCGTCTTCATTTTCGACTTCACCCAGTCCACAATGCTGTTGCCCTCCCCGAATTCCGACTCCACCGATCGTCGCCCCGTTAGGACCTCCATCAGCACCACTCCGAAGCTGTATATGTCGCTCTTCTCGTCTACTTGTAATGTGTACGCGTATTCTGCATGTCAAAATGAGATCACATTTTTGTTAATTGTAGGAATACCACATCGGATCTTTTGCGTTAATTTCGTACATCTTATATTATATTCTGTACCACACTTTATATGAGTAATTGTGAGAGGAAAAAATTCAATCATTACTTTTAGGCTCTAACCTTTTCTTTTTAGGCCGCTCTCCTACATGTCAACGTTATAACACATGATAATGTACAAAATGATGTAAAGTAAACAATGTATCGATATGATACATAATAATAGAAATAAGAGTGAGATTATGGAATGGAATAGGGAAATGTTGGTGGGCCTAAAGCAATTTAAAAAAAAAAAAGAAAAGAAAATTAAAGAATAGTTCACGCGCACTATGCACTCCAATAGTAGTAAGTCACGGCGACAAAGAGGAAAGAAATTTAAAGATAGGAATGTAATAAACTCTGCTCCACCATGTTGCTTCTTTACTCAATTACACATAATTACTCAAATATCAACTTCACTGTTGTGGGGTGGGGTACCACTCTACCTCAAATATGAGTATGACCTACATTTGAAATTGAGTGTATACTTAAAATAACAACATACATATGTAAGTGTTTCTCAACATAAAAAATAAAGTCAAAAACATATCTTATAAAGAATTAAGTCATGTGAGACGAAAACATTTTTAATAAGAATGTGACACTAGACTAAGAATCAAGAAAATCTAAAACGTGCCGTAACGGACTTCTTAAGAAGCACATTAAAATCTCTAGAAACAATAAAAATGAAAAGAAAATGAACAAGTATATAGGAGAAAAAATGTATATAAAAATTGAGTATACGATCCATACCGGGAGCGATGTAGCCGTAGGATCCGGCAATGACGGACATGGAGACGGACTGATCCTCGTGAATTAACTTAGCCACGCCGAAGTCAGCTACACGCGCCTCCATCTCGGCGTCCAGCAGTATGTTACTCGGTTTAAGGTCACGGTGAACGATGACAGGGTCACAGTCATGGTGAAGATAGCATATCCCCTGAGCCACCCCAAGGGCAATCTTGTACCTCGTCACCCAATCCCCCACCCTTTCCCCCTTATCCTTCCCATGCAGCAAGTCGTCCAAGCTCCCATTGGGCATGTATTCGTACAGCAACATCGTACACGCCTCGTTGCTACAGCACCCCAGCAGCCTCACTATGTTCCGATGCCTAACGTTACCCAACACCTCCACTTCCGCCACCAAACCCCGCCGTCTGATCAGCGTGTCCTTGTTCTTCCCCCACAGCTTCTTCACCGCTATGATCTCGCCACCTGGCATCTCCGCCTTGTACACCGTCCCAGCCGATCCCATCCCGATTATTTTGTCGCTAGTGTTCACGCACTCCAGCACGTCCTCCGCCGTGAAGTTCAGCCGCTGGAACGCCGTCAGCTTCCACGGCCCCACCTCGCCGCCTCTCTCCAAGTCGGAGAGTCTCCGCCCGTACGTCGCCTGGAAACACCTGGTCCCCACTATCAAAATGAACAGCCCCACCCCGAACGCCGCCGCCATTATCCACACCACCGCCCCGGCGGTTCTCTTCGGCTGCTGCTCCCGGACCTGTACGGCTGTTCCGGAGGGTGTTCCGGCGGTCCGGCAGGGTTTATTGAGAATCTCGCCGCAGAGGCCATCGTTTCCGGCGAAGGAAGACGGGTGGAGACTGGAAAAGACTAACCCGGAGGACGATACTGGTCCGGTTAGCTGGTTGTTGGAGACATTGAAATTCTCGAGAGTGGTGCAGTTGTTGAAATTCGAAGGAATAGCTCCGGTTAATAAATTATTGGATAAATCAACTTGTGTAATAGAAGGGAGAGTCGAAATCTCCCATGGGATGATCCCTGTAAGAGAATTCCTGCTCAAGTTCAACAGAATCAGCTTCTCGCAGTGGCCAATATCCCACGGAATGCTGCCGTTGAGATTGTTTCCATCGAGCTCGATTCTGTAAAAATTCCCACATCCTATAAAATCTGGAATCTTGCCATGAAGATCACAAGAAGTGGCACGAAATTCCTGCAGACTTGGAGCGTTCCATATGTTGTCCGGAAGGCGAGACGACAATGGATTTTCGGACACATCCAGCAACTGCAGTCTAACTGCATTTCCAAGATCTTCTGGCAATGGACCAGTCAGCCTGTTCTTGCTCAGCTCGAAGAATGTGAGGTTAGGTAAAGAGCCAAATCCCAGAGGTATCGAACCGTTCAAAAGGTTGCTTCGAATCCTAACACGATACAACGTTGTACATTTTGCTAACGAAGAAGGAATCTCACCACTGAACTGATTCGAGAACAGTATTAGTTTGACAAGCTTGTTGTTCAGACAGAGATTTGGAGGGATGGGACCAGTGAGAAAATTAGAAGAAACATCGAGCCATTGTAGCATGGAATTGGAGCCTAATTTCTGTGGCAGGATTCCAGAAAGAGAATTGTTCCACACAGACAATATTTCCAAATTGGGTAGCTGCCCAATCCCCTGTGGGATCTCACCAGTCAACTTGTTGTTCATCAACGACAATCCAATCAGCTCCTTCAATTCCGAGAAACCAGCCGGAATCTCGCCGGAGAGATTATTATCCGATAAATCTAGAACCTTTAACGATCTCATTTTCACCCACGTCGTCGGAATCGATCCCGTGAAGTTGTTCTTGAACAGCAGCAGTTTCTCCATCTTATTCAATCTGCCCAACTCCGCCGGAAGTCCGCCGGAAAGATTTGCCGACGAGACATCCAGGTACACCAACTCCGACAATCTCGAAAACTCCACCGGCAATCCGTCCACGAATGCATTGTAACCCAATTCGATATGCTGTAACTGATGTAAGAAACCTAACTCTGACGGAATTCGGCCCGTCAGTGAATTTCCCTGCAAGTATAGAGACTCCAGCTTCGAGAATCTTCCATAACTGGACGGTATTTCTCCATCGAAGTAGCTTCCACCGAGGTTGATATACTCGAGATTCCTAAGAAAAACGAGTTCTTCAGGCAACGGGCCGGTGAAGCTGTTGCTGTAGGCGTTGAAGTGTGTAAGAGACTTGAGTTTGGAAATCCCAGGAGAAAAACTGGAGTTGAAGAGGTTGTGATTAATGTCGAGTTTCTGAAGGTTGGGCAGTTCAAATATGGCGGCTGGAAGCGGGCCGTCAAAGGAATTCCAGCTCAAATTCAAGCTGTGCAAATGGAACAAGTATCTAATATCATCAGAAATCCGGCCCGAAAGATTCCGGCCCGACAAATCCAGCGCCGTCACTTGATTACTCCGGCGATCGCATTTGACCCCGGGCCATGAACACCAACCTGGCTGGGACCCGGGCCCGGAAAAAGCGGTTGTCGGATCCCAATCGTGGAAGGAGTTTTGAGGGTCGGTGAGGGAGGACTTTATGGACAGAAGTGAGAGGAGTTGGAGAGGCGGAGAGGAGGCGGCGGCAACCACCTCCACAGCGGCAGCAGCAGCGGCGGCAGAGACGATGAATGTTAAAGAAAAGAGGAGGTGGAGGAAGAAGGGTGAAAGGGTCATGGCTTAGTGGTGGTGGTGGAAGAGTGAGAAATGGGTGGAAGAAAGAGAAGTAAATTTAAGGTGGGGAAGGGGGGAATAGCTTTTTTGGAGTGCATGGTGCAGGCGGTGTTCCATGATGATTAGCTTCTCTCAGTGGGCTGGGGTTTTGGCATGAGAGGGAGAGAGAGGAGAGAGAGGGGGGGGGGGGGGGGTGGAAAGAAGTATACTTGTATGTTCTAATACTAACAGTATTTGTTATGGAAAACAAACTTAAAAGAGTAGCAATGGAAGGTGCAGTTGGATTTGGATTGGGTTTCTCTCTCCTATCTCTCTCTCTATAGGATCATGTCATGTGTGTATATATAAGCTTTGATATGCTGTGTATAATACTTTTGGTTATGTTGGATTTCATTTTTAGGCTTTATCTTTAAATTTGCGTCTCCTCTCCCCCACTTTTCATCATTCCTTGTATTCCTTTATCTTTGGCCCATCACCACCAATTCCATGAATAACACCAAATGTTTGTTATTTAAAAAAAATTAATTACTTATAAAATAAAGAAAGAAAAAAGAAGAATAATGTTTGTTGCAGGATCCAAGAAAGTTATTACAATTTCCCACCATTCCGATTTTTTCTCTTCTATTAATATGGTTCCCCACCTAATATTTTGGATGAGATTTCCTTACATAGGATATTCTAAGTTATTTTCATGCATCGGAAATAAATTCAACCATTTATTTTTAGAGTTTAAGAATTATGATATAATTTCTCTATCCTACATGTCATCTATCTAACAATGTGACAAAAGAAATGAGGTACCAAATAGCTTAGAGAATCCGAGCCAAGATTTTCTATTTCATAATTCTTATTTATTGGTGTTCCGTAAGTATTTATTGATGTTCAACATATGCGTTAATTTAAAATATTATTATAACACTTGTCATTTATTTAAAATGTGGAGTAAAGATAAAACGCAAAGTTAAAATAGGATCTTATGCCCTATATTTTTTTAATTATTTTTTTAATAAGATATAACATGTTCATATCTACAAACACACATATAGGCAAGTTTAGCAAAATTATTGCACATTCAAATCTATCTATCCATATTCAAAACATATACATTTATTAATAAAAATATAAACAATACTACTCTCTCCGTCTCACAATTAGGTATATACTTTTATATATTGGTTCATCCCAATACAAAATACTCTCTCCGTCCATTGTCAATGTATTCATTTGCTTTTTGCACGTGGATTAAGAAGTATTATTATTTTATATGGAGTGAGTAGTTGTATTAGTGGATGGTGTGTCCCATATTTTATTTGTACTAGTACGTAGAGGGTGTAGGTCCTATAGTCTAAAAAAGCAAATGGATAGATTAAAGATAGACGACCCAAAATAGTAAAATGGATAGATTAAGGATGGACGGAGTAAGTATACATTTTCCTTTTTAGTTGATGGGACCCACACAAAATAATTTTATATCCATATGGACTCACTCACTACACTAATACAACTACCAGCTACACATTAAAATATTATTTCTCTTACTTTACTACACATTAAAATATTATATTCCTTAATCTTTATGCGAAAAGCAAACATATATCTTGTTTCAGAATGGAGGAAGTAATATTTAGGAATTTATACTATAAGTTACTACTCCCTCCGTCCTGTACTTATCTGCACCGATACTGTAGATACGAAGTTTAAGAAAAATTGTATTTTGATCAACTTTATTAACTTTTGAGGGGTATTGCGGTATTTTTAGGTAATAAATAAATTATAAAGTAAGTTATGCGTGTTAGGTGGGAGTGATATTTTTGAAATTATAATAACTTTTGAGGCTATTGGTTAATGTGAAGTTTTATTTTTTTGGTGGTGAAGATAAGTGTGAGACGTACGAAAACGAAAAGTGTGAAGATAAGTATAGGACATAGGGAGTACTTTTTAGCGAACTTTTTATTAGTTTTTTATGAAAAGTTAAATATAAAAATATAATACATTTTTTAAAAAAACGCATACTATACATTATTGGATAAAATCAGTATAAATTTAAGTGCACGGGATATTATCAACACTTGCAAGTTTAATATCGTTTCCCAGAATTTATTAAAATAAAAGGTGATGATAATTTATTAATAAGACAGAATTATAATCGTGAAAGGTGATACTCCATCTGTTTAATAAAGGGTTTATTACTAATAGATACATGTTTTAATGACCTAATTATTAGGAGATACAAAATCAAATTCAATTACTAAGATATACATTCTTGTATTTTATTTTTCCAAGTTTACCCTTATTAGTTTCCATGTTTAATTAATTATTAATTTTCTATAAAATACATAAATTTTTCAATCAATAGATACATGTTTTAATGTACACCAATATTAAAAAAAAAACCAAAAAATACATTTTGATCAACACTCAAAAATTTCAACAGAAACACCCAAATCTTCAGCTTTAACCAATAATTAAGCCCCATGAACCATTACATACACCGGAATGCTTCCTTGCTCGGAAGAAATATTAAACGACTCGATTAGTAAGAATATAAAAGTACACTACTGTTCAAAATAAATTGACGTTCACCCCCACAAATTAAACCCCGACGCCGCATATCAAATACATGAATACACAAATGTTTGATTAAAAGTACTCCAATGTTCAAAAAATTCGAATTGAAAATTTCCACCAAGAACTAATTTCTTTAATTGAAACATCCAAATCATTAGTTTTAACAAAAATTAAAACTCGCGACCCTTTTTAGACAAACCAATGTTCAATTGTTCACTTTTTCAGAAAGAGAAGAGAAACCATTGCATAAAGAAGTTCAGGAATTCGACTTTTACCTTTATCTCCCACAACGAGTATTCACGAACGACGACGGCGATCGATCTCAACCTTTATCCAACGAATAAAGTAGTCAAAGAATGTGTATTTAACTCTAGTGTACACCTTTTGAAGGGGGTATAGTTCTTTCAGAAAGAAGAAAGTGAAAATAATTGTTGAGAAATTTCAGGAGAGATATACAGGTATATTTAAACATTCCTTTTAATATTTTAGTGAATATCAGTGTTAACCATGGGTAATATGGGAAATGCGGAATTAAATTGTGTATGAGCGAGTTATTATATAAAGGCAATGTAGTACGAAGTAAATGTAAAGATAATTTTGTACCTAACAGTTACTGACCCTTTAATAAAATTATTATATTAACAATTCGAAGTATAAATGAAAAATACTTAATATCTACTCAAGATAAAAATAAAATTATCTCACAAAATATTTGGTCATATATTCCCTAAGTTCCATTTCACAATTTATATTTTTAATGGGCGAAAATTTGTGTCTAAGGCACTTTGTACCCAAATACTCTTTAGTATTAATTTACAAATCCTTTAATATAAGGACATACATTCTTTATTTATTAAAAAATATAATAAAAATGTATACATTTTAAAACAAATATTATACCCTAATTAATTATAGTGTATACCCTTTAGAACAAAATATTGTATCCTTACACATTTTGTACACTTGGGACACAAGAGACCAACCATTTATAATTTATATATTATGTATTACATTTTTCACATTCTAAAAATAATAAAAGTTTCAAAATAAGTAACATTTTAATACTCCTTCGATTTCATTTTAATCTTTACATATTTCATATTTTTATTTTTGGGCGTCCCATTTTAATCTTTACGTTTCCCTTTTTAGTATAATGACGCACCTGAAACAATTAATATATTATTATGTGATCACATCCAACACTAATACATCTACCCACTTTACATTAAATATTATATCTTTCAACTCACTTTTCACCTGAAACAATTAATATATTATTATGTGACCACATCCAATACTAATATATCTACCCACTTTAAATTAAATATTATATCTTTCAACTCACTTTTCGTTAAAATACTATATTCATTAATCAACGTAAAAAAACAAACGAAAACATTAAAATAGTTTTAAAAAATTATTACTTTCTTCTAACACACATAATTTTTTTTCTTTTTAAAACTCTTTATCTATCATTAGCTTAAAATGTGGGACGATGGAAGTAATAAATTTGAATAATTTATATACTTCCTAAAAAAAAACTTGAGACATTTTTTTGAAAAAATAAAACTTCATAAATTCCATAATGAAAAATTAAGCAATCTCGAGACATTTTTTTTGAAAAAATAAAACTTCATAAATTCCATAATGAAAAATTAAGCAATCTCTGAAAAATATTAAGGCACATTATTCTGCACCCATGTGCATCATGCGTTTACTTTTAGAAGCTTATACATTTTTAAATAAAAATGTATACACTAATTAATAAAAATGTATATATTTTGTTAGTAAAATTTTTATTAGTTTTTTTAATGAAAAATTTAATGTAAAATAATTATACAATTATTAAAAAATATATACTAATATTATTGAATAAAAATATATATTGATGCACGTGTACACCAAATACACTGTATATCAACCCTAATATTTTTATGGAACTATGGAACATTTTTACTCTTCTAGTATATCACATCGCAGTTTTATATAAAGATTAATATTACTATTCGACATGATCACAAACAATTATTTTCTGTATAAAGATTAATATATCTCCATCTCATTTAAATTTTGAGTGAGGCTGCGTGCGTCCGGGCTCACGAGAACAAATTTCGTGCGCCTTTAGAAATTTAGTATTGTGGGTAAGGGTACATTGCTTTGGTCTAAAGGATATACACTTTAATTAATAAAAGGTACACCATTTTGTTCTAGAGGTATACACTTTTCATTAATATTTTTTTTCTTTAGAAAAGAAAAGGTATACTTTTTATACTAAAGGATATACAATTTAACTCAAAATTCTAAAGGCGCACGGAGTGTTGTCCATGCTCCCAGATACACACAATAATTTTCTTTAGAAAATAAAGGGTACACATTTGTATATTAAAGTGTATACAATTTAACACAAAATTCTAAAGGCACACGGAATGTGGTCCGTGCGCCCGGGTGCACAGGAGTTTTTGCCTTAAATTTTTTTATTTATTTTTTTATTTCACGAAAAATTAAGGAATATAGTATTTTTAGATATAGTGAGTTTGAATATATAAGACCTTAATGTATAATGATTTCATAAAAAAAATAAAATGTAAACATTGAAATGAGATGTCTAAATTAAAAATGAAAAAATTAAATGAGACAGAGCCTAAAAACCAAAAACAATTATGGTTAAAAGAAAAATACCTTGACATTTTGAGGAAGACAAAGACTTGTATAAGACCGTCTCACGAAATGACTTCGGTAGACAGAAAAAAAGTAATAATCTTTATAATAAAAAGTACTCATATTCAATCAATGATAAGTGATAATAGTATTTTTCATGAACAATTTACAGTATACTAACGAAAAGCAATAACATTTTAAAAGAGAAGAGAAGTGATAACATCTTTAATGAAAAATAATATTACGAAAGCATAAAATTGTCTCACCGTGAGATGGTCTCACACAAGAATTTCCTTTGAAGAATAACATTCAAAATATCTAAAAATAATACTCCCTCTGTTCCAAGAATACTTGCACATTTTCTATTTTAATCCGTCCCATGAATACTTGCACACCCTAAAGATATAAACAATATACAATATCAAAAACCTTACAATACTACAATATTACAAAAATATCACCTTCTTTTTACACACAATTTTATCAAAGTCAACTATATCATATACTTTATTTTGCCCCTTTTCTTTCTTATATCATTACAACAAAAAATAAATTTTCTTAAAATTTGTGCCATCAAATACATGCATGTATTTTGGGACGGTATTTTTTTATTATTTTTTTAAAGAAAAACCACCCCCATCTTACGCTACTCTCATTCATGCTCTGTGTATATAAAAGTAAGGTAGGTTGCAATGAAATTGGGATCAGGACCACCACCACCAGTACCTACTACCTTCCAACACATTGGTGTTTGCGTTATCATTTGATGATTTGCGAACATATTTAATTCAATTCAATTGATGACAAACCCATTACAATAGGTTACTTTGAGAGACGCGTCAAACGTGATATTAAAATGTGATGTGATTATTGTAAAAGTAAAGTATATTATTCGATGATTAAATTATAATTTATTAAAAACAAAGTCTCTTGTCTTGTAAGACGTTATTTATATAAGACGATTTGTTAGACGTATTAAAATATTTCTATTATTTAGATAAAGTATGTATTAAAGTATATCTATTATATAGATAAAATATGTTTAATGAATGTTGAATTATGTATTAAAATATGATTTGAGTGTATTATAATTTGATTTATTGTTGACATACTTTAACTACAAATACGCATATTTTATCTATACAATAAACATACTTTAGTGATGGGTTGACCCGTTTCACACTCGTTTCACAAATAACCCGTCTCACAAGAGAGTCTGTCTTTATTAAAATATGAGATGATGTATTAAAATACTCACTCCATCCAGTTCTAAGGTATCCATTTGTTTTTTGCACGTGTCCGGTTCTATGGTATCCATTTGTTTTTTGCACGTGTCCGGTTCTATGGTATCCATTTGCTTTTTGGGATTAAGGAGTATTATTTTATGTAAAGTGGGTAGTTGTATTAGAGGGACCATGTTGTAGATACCTTTGAAACGGACGCCAGGAATAGTGAAATAGATACCTTAGAAGCAGACATAGAGAGTATAATATTAGGGTGTTATATTATTATTTATATATTAAAGTATAATTATTGGGTAGTGAATTATATATTATAAAATTATATTTTAATGTATCATTTATCATACTTTAGTAAATCATTCTTTAATTATCGATGATGTAATTCACTACTTTTTTTACCAACTGATTGAATTCTATTGGTGATCATCAACGGATTTGCTGACAAAAATTACATTTGTTTTAACAATGGAATACCAACATATTTATAATATTTTTACTAACGAATAATATTATTTATTATTTACCAACAAATTACTTACGAAATTATTATATAAATTACCAACGGAATTATTAGCAACACATCCCCAGTGTATTTATTTACCAACATAATTGGTTTTTTATTGGTAAAATATTGTCAACTACAATTTTATCAACAGGAAATTACGAATGGATTTGTTGTTAATACATTTGTTGAACCAACTAAAAATAAAATTAAGAGTTAATAAAACTTTACCGATATAATAATTATATACTTTAATAATGAATCACCCACAACACCTCCCATGACAAGAAATTGACCTTGAATTGATGTATGATGATGAATTTTATTAACGAGTTTGAAATTCCATAGTTAAAAGTAAAGTATATCATTTCACTTCTTTTTAATTAATTTTCAAGGGATTCAGTTGAATTTGAAGTCGATAAATGTGTTTGAATGTAACTATAAGTGAGTGAAATTCTATATCTGTGATTTCAAATATATTAATCTTAAATTATTAATTTAAAATTTTGTTTTTTAAAAATGATTTTTGATGTTTTTTTAATATATAGTCAAATTGTATCATTAAAAAATTCTTTATTTGTGTTAAATATTTTTAAATCTATTAAATAATGAAAAATAAAAGATGAATAAAATATCCAAAAAAATTTGAAATATCATTGAAAATTTTTTATTTTCCTAAAAAATGAAATAAAATAAAATAAAATAAATCAAAAGTTCCAGAAAAATATTTACAAAATTTTGAAGCACCATAACTCTTTGATTAGAGACGAAAGTTAGATACGGTAAATTAACCGTCTCCATTTGAACAATGCATTACAGTATGATTCTAAGTATATTGAACAATGCATTAAAGAATAATTTTAAGTGTTATAATTTAATTTCCCTATAGGAAAAATTACTTATAGTTACACACTTTATACCCTAAATTATAAGGAGATACAATGAATTTAAAAAATTACTCTCACATACAAAATATTAAAGTAAAATACCAAATACAACTTTAATTCATTATAATTTCATACACTTTTAAACTACAAACCCTAAACCCCTTATCCATCCACTGCCACCGCCGGACCTCCGCCGAATCGCCACACTTTTTTTGCTGCACACACTTTTTTTACTACACATAACTTTTGTTGCATACGAACTTTTGTTGTATACAAATATTTATGTGCATCACATTATAAGGGTAATATTGGAATATCACTATATATTTATATAGTTAGTAGTAATATTTTTGTATGTTTGTATCTCATAGTAATAAAAGAGTTTTGAATATACTTAGTAATAACTATCCTTTATTATAAATATATTTTAATTATTAATGAACATAATACATATATTTTAATAATGAGTTAATCTTACCCGCGGTCTCACAAATGTTTATCTCACGATAGAATTTCATGAACATATATGGTATGTTTATTTATACCTTTAACCTCTACACAAGACAAGACTTCAAATAAATACTGAATTTTTCTTTTTCTAAAGTCAGTTTCCTTTCGATTAATACTTTTTTTCTTCATTTCATAAACCTAACGGTCACTTATCATATCCAACAATAGTATTTTGAGTGAGGCTCGAGACATTTTAAATTTTAGTAATAATTAATTAATCTATACGTCCGTAATTATCTTTACCAATATTATAAATACTTAGTTTTATAAAAAACATTATTTTTTTTACTAACTTTATAGATTCTTTAGGGGTATTATTATATTTTGAGTAGGTTTTGTGTGAGATTGTCTCACGTGATATCATTTTACACTTTCAAAATAATTATTATTTTTGCTATAAAATATTGTCACTTTCGCTATAAAATGTTATTACTTTTTATTTATAATATAAATTATTAATGAAATGACATTATTACTTTTCATAATTTAGTATCAATTTTCATTATATAAAAGTTATCACTTTTTATCCGTCTTACGTAAACCTTTTGTGAGACGATCTCACACAAATTTTTTTCTTTATATTTTTAGGTAATAAATAGTACTCCTTCTATCCCGGACAAATGATTGTTTTTACTTTTTGCACGTGAATTAAATAATATTATTATTTAATGTGTAGTAGATAGTTGTATTAGTGGTAGTGTAGGCCCCATATTTTAATTGTTTTAGTGAGTGTGTGTGGGTCTCATATGTGTAAAAAAGAAAAGAGTACTCTTTGTGTGGGATGCCCAAAATGGCAAAAAGAGACTCTTTGAGTGGGATGGAGGGAGTAAAGTATAAAGTACAAAATATTTTATGTATATTAGGCGACAATGATATTTTTAAATTATGATGATTTTTGAGATAAATAATGATGTGATATATATATATATATATATATATATATTTTGGTGGTTTGGATAGGTATAATACAGAAAAAAATAAAATAAAAAAATAATGTGAATTTAAAAGTGGTGAATTTAGCAGGGGAAATGTGCAACTAATAATTTAATCTGAAATATGTGGACTCCATGTTTATTATAATTAAGGAGAGACACATGTAGCTTAAAGTAGAAGTAAAGAAATACTCCACATTATATATGTTGATGACAACTTATCAATTTACTTAAATTAATGGTAGTTATAGAGGATAAAGTATGCTAATACGTAGTTAAAATATATTTTTTAAAGTATGATTAATAATAAATTAAAGTATGTTTTTAAAGTGTGATTTATTATAGAAATATTTTAACTATTAATAAATATATAATTTACCTATATAACAGTATATTTTAATAATGAGTTGACCCGTCTTACGATCCGTCTCACATATACTCGTCCCACAAAGAGTACCTCCTTCAAAGATAGCTCTAAAGACATTTTTTAAAAAAATAGTTAATTTAATTTATATGGTAGTTAAATGAGAAACTCATGTTTGAGACTGTATTACCGTGGAATCATTTTAAGTTTTTTTAATTAATTATTATTTTTTATTAAAAATATTACTCCTTCTGTCCTATTTTCATCTTTATATTTACTGTACACACGCAAATTAAGAAGTTACTTTTTGAGTAACTTTTAGGAGTAGTTTGATATTTTTGGGTAATAAATAAATGATAAAGTATGTTAGGATTGTTAAAAAGGTGATGACAGTCTTGAAATTAAAGTATATTAGGGATATTAGTTATATACATTTTCCTTTTATGGAAGTGTGAAGTTAAAATTGGGAAGAACCAAAACGAAAAGTGTGAAGTTAAAGTTGGGATGAAGGAAGTATTATTTATCTTTTAAAATTAATAATTTTTTATTATAAAAGACATCACCCATGTTGGGATGAATAAATGCTCTAGAGAATGCTGTCCTGATATATAAAGTAAACAATATCATAAATTAGATAGCTAGATTGTATTTCAATTCTTAATTATATTTTCCGAGTCTTATGACTACGGATATTAGTAGTGAACATGTAGCACTTAGTACTGTGTACTCTGTAAACGTTGACACTGAAATAAAATTTATCTATTTCAGAAAATATTTTAGGAAATACTCTCTCCGTCCCGCGTTAAGGTTTACATTTTTCATTTTGGGTTGTCCCACGTTAATATTTACATTTTTTTGTTAAGTTGGGCCCGCACAAAATAATTAATTATTATATTTAGGGCCCACACACAACACTAATACAACTACTCACTTTACATTAAATTTTATTTCTCTTATCTCACTACACATTAAAATATTATATTTTTTAATTTTCGTACATAAAGCAAATGTTAATGTTAACTGAGATGGAGGGAGTATTATATTCAGGTATATGGGAGTAAAACAATTTCATAACTCAAAAGGAAAAAAAAAAGGGTTTATTTATTGAATAGTCGTTAATAATCAGACAAAAGTAGTAAAAGTCGTTAGATTAAATAAGTAGGATTTCCTTTGATGGACAATTATTGAATAGTGATGACCAATTGAAGATGACAGTTCCGCAGTTCAAGAATCAATCTTCTTACACACAGTATCCCTCATTTATTACTCTTACTCTCTTTCATCTTAAACAACAAGTACTAAAGATATCGATCAATGTAATAATATTTCAATAAAATTAATAGGGCTAGTTAATTTGGATTCACACATAATTTGGAGCATCTTCATCCATTAAATTAAATTAATATCAGTTATTAGACCATAGAGTTTTGAATATTTGAACAGCATGTTAAAAAAATATCACAATGAAACATTAAATAATTTATTTCTCTCTCTTCTCTAGCCAATTATTTATTTTGACATCCATATCAACTATATAATAATCCCTTCGTTCGGTTCTAAGGTATCCATTTGTTTTTTGCACGTGAATTAAGAAGTATTATTATTATATGTAAAGTGGGTAGTTGTATTAAAGGGAAGTGCTAAACCATATTGTGTATTTTTTTACTAAATAGGGGAAATGAATATCTTTGTAACAGACGCCAAAAATAGTAAAATGGATACATTAGAAGCGGACGGAGAGAGTATATATTTAATTTGGAGGCTCTGCAGGGTTATTTTCTTCTTATCTTTCCTTATCTGCTCTCCTTGCGTGTGCATTTGTCTCATATTATCTTTCTCTTTCATTATCTCATATTATCTTTCTCTTTCAGTGTAGTGCATACTCATTAATCTCATTCTCTTTCATTGTTGCATTGCATACTTGATGAGAGGAAAAATAAGCGTATTTGAGTATCCAATTTAACACATTTTTTATGAGAATTATTATCATATATTAACACAAGTGTCTCATATTCAATATATTTGATAAAAAGGTGCACTTGAGGTGTTTTATTGTGTTTTAGGTGAAAAAATGATCAAAAGTGCAAAGTTGGAGAAAAGGTGCAACTTGTGCAAAAATGCTGAAAAATGCACGTCCAACTTGTGTAATTTTTATGTGTTTGTGTGGAGCTCAAAATTGGAAGTGTGATATATAGTTGGAAACCACAGAAGAGAGGATCGTTTGGCATAAGGAACACTTCAATCGGAATCCAAACGAGAAAGTTATGATCAAAATGGTGTCGTCGCGCAAGCTGTTTCTACTCAACACGACTGTTCCACTTTACATGGCTTGTTACATCTTCAGATGTTGGACTTTTGGTGAGATCTATATATGGATAGAAAGCGAAAGAAAAGAGGATCGCGTGAATATAAGAATCACTTAAATTGAAACTTGGATATGGAAGTTATGCGCAAAACGATGAGACTGCGCATGTAGCTCGACCAGCTGTTCGACCAAGGCCTCCCGTTCGACCAAAACTACTCTGGTCGTTTGGGGACATGCAGATCTGATTTCGACGGGGATTTTACCCCCTGTTCGTAAATTTTTGTGTTTTCCAAAAAAAGCTCATCCAAGGCCCATAAAGAGATCTTACAAATATTAAAGGGGATGTATATCATATCATTATTCATTAGATTGGATTAGAGAGGCACATCCATCCTACACCACCCCACAAGGGAGGATCACCCCAACCATCATCCACATCCTTTCCTCCATCCATCCATCACTTTGAAGATTCATCTGTGGAATCAAGAGGAGAACCAAGAGGAGGATTCAAGACGGGGAATGACGCGACGCGCCCACATCGAGGATTTTCTTCGTTTCTTAATTTATCTTGTATTTTCTGGACATATGGGTAAGATCTATCCAACACCCATGATTATTCTTCGAAACATCATGGGCTAAAACCGTTTTGGTAGATCTAGGTTTTGAAAGTTTTATGAATTAATTAAACTCTCTTGTGTGTCCTCCGTACAACACTACTTGTGGATTTATTTTTTATTTGATTGTGCTTTTTTAATCCATATTCACGGTCGTTTTGTGCATCCTCAATTGGTATATAGAGTCTGCATATATATCTTGGTTGTAGATTGAGTGCGTTCACCGCTGAACAAGATTTCATGTTATGATTCTAAGATAGGGGACTCCAAAGCTTCATTAGAACTATCATATATGAATGTTTATTAATTGAATTGAATTCGGGTTAGTAAGCAGGATAAAGAGGGTAATTTTATAGTACCTATAAAGAGAGATCACATCGGGTTAGGTTCTAGACGTGGGAAATAATTGATACTGATAGTACATAGAAAGGGGGGGTAAAATTACGTCTCTTGCTCCGAGGTTATTCAAACGTGTTACACGCATATTTACTTGTGTCTATAGAGTAGATTTGCATGGTTTAGTGATGCGTCCATAGTCCATAAGGCAGAGTCGGCCTGTACTTGAGAGGGAAGTTAAGTAGTAAAACTAGATTACTCTAGAGCTACCTATTCTCCTACTTGATCCACTTTCGTATTCTTCTAGTGCTATTTTATTTTATTTGTTATTTAATTTTAGTATTTTAGTTGATAATTAATTCCACAATTCTTATTGACTTACGTCTTAATTAATTTAGATAATAATTAAATTGATAATACGCCGTCCTTTGAGTTCGATATTTAACTTGGTCGCTTGCTTAAGTTGCAACTGATATCCTTAATACTTGGGGATTAATTTTGCGTGTAAAGAAAATGCGCATTAATACTCATTCTCATTCTCTTTCATTGTACTGCAATACTTATTTTCTTCCTGCAGTGTCATTCTCTTATTTCTTAATTTTTATCCTCATTTATTTCTTTCACAAGATGACGATCTTTAATTTTTTGTCGGTGACATTCTATAACTATATATATTATTAAATAGTACTTTTTAATTTTAAAATTTTAATATTATGAAGTTATATTGTATATAAATTTTTAATAATTAAAAGATTTTGAAAGAAAACTAATCCTCCTAATATAACTAACCATGCGAACCATATCTTTTTTTTTTATTGTACAAGATATGACTATCTTTTTTATTACACAAGATATGAGTCTTTTGTATTGTATTTCATATTTATGTTTTAATATTGCTTTTATTAATAAATTTAATTTTAATTTGGAAGTTCTTTTCCACGTTTTATTTAAAAAAATATATACTTTGAAAATATTATAAGTGTTTAAAAAAATTAATAAAATGCTTTAAATTTTCAATAAAGATTTTATATGATAAAATTAAGGGTAATTCCAGAGTGCAACGAGTGCATCGTTGCACCTAAAGTTTATAGGAATAAGGGTTAGTGGGTTGTTATTTTTGGTTATTTGTTTTATTTTTTATTATTTTATTTTAATTAATAATTGAAATTAAATTAAAATTTAATCTAACGGTTATGATCGTTTAGGTGCACCAGTGCACCAGGTGCATAACAATTTAACTCTAAAATTAAATGGAGGTTTTAAATATGAAGGAAAAATATCACGTGCACAACCCACTTTTAATTCATATACATCTATCTATCTATCTATAAATATATAAAATTAAACTTAAATTTTATTTTTATCTTCAATTTTTCTCCATTTGCTATCACAATAGATTTTCTTTAGAAAAAAAAATTAATAATAAAATCTTATATTAATACTTTATCTAAGATTGAGAAAAATATTTACATTCATAAAAGTTAAATATATATCTTAAGTATATTATAACAGAAACTTTTCTTGTTGACGTGTCGTCTCAAGAGCGCTCCAATGCGACGTGTAATTTTTTCAATTTTTGGATTTTTAATCCTTATTTAATATTTTCTTTTATAAATAATGTGTTTCTTATTTTTAATAATAATTAAATTTTTAATATTTTATTTATTTATTTGAGTATGATTAATTAATTACTAAATCTTCTAATGCAATAAATTACTTAATATTAAATTAAATCATATATATAAAGGAAAAAAGAATATTCCATATATTATTCTCTTTCACCCAACCTATAGACAAGACTTTTTGGTTATTCATTTTTAAATATACACATTCAATTCTCCAAAAGGAATATGAGATTTTTTCAAATTCCTCTAGAGAATTGATTTATGAAAGTATAAAAATTTATTTAGATAGAGCGAATCAAGTAGAGATTCGATCTAAATCTAAAAAATCAGTTTAAGTATTCTTCAAGAGGAAGAGAACTGATTCAAGTATTTCTGAATCGTTTTACCTCTTAAGAATCGATTCTTCAAAATTACGAGAATCGATTCAAGTATTCTTGAATAGATTTACATCTTAAAAATCAAATTTTCAAGAGTAAGAGAATCAATTCAAGTATTATTGAATCGATTTATATCTTCAAGAAAAAAAATCGATTCAAGTATCATTAATTGCAATTAATTAATAAATCATTCGATATATATAAATAAATTAATTAGTATCAAGTCAAATTATGTATAAAAAAGAATAAATTAAAATTTTTATTTATAATTGATAGTATTTATTTTAGACAAACAATAAAATTAAAAATTTATTACTAAGAGTTACATACTTTGATCATAATTGCAGTTAAATACTATGAAAAAAATGAAATACTAACAACTATATAAATATACAGCGAAGAGACAAAATTGTCTCTTTGTAGTTCCATTTTTTTTTGAGAGACAATGGGGAGTAATAAAAAATTTTCAATTGAATTATGTTATGAGATAACATTTAAAAAAAAAACAAGTCAAGATTCTTTCATATAATTAGGATATATGTACATATATATTAAATTTTTACATGATTTAGTTATACTTTACATTATCAAAAATAAAATGTTATAATTTGTTGCAAATTCTTTACCATGATGAAATAAATTGTGTAGCTATAAGGAAAAAAAATCTCCTTAATTAATGTTATTACATTATATAACACGGATTATTAAATTATAAAAAATAAGAATAATAATTAAATGATCTCGCGTTATACACGGTTTCATACTAATAAATATATATATATATATATATATATATATATATATATATATATATATATGGAAAAAAAATTATTCATTTTACATGATACTGTAACATGTACATAAGTTTCTTTTATATAAGTTAAGTATTTTTCAGAGTAAAATATTATTATTCTTTCAAATAAAAATTTATTTTTTTAGTCAAATTTTGTTATTATTATTATTTTTTATTTTTTACATTTCATTTGAGATGATAAATGTGAGTATTATTTAAATAAAAACTTTGTGAGACTGTTTTATGAAATGACTTTTGAGATGAATGAGAAATTATAATTTTTATAATGAAAAGTGGTGAACTATTATTAAAAAATTTTAGAAAAATTTACTTATAGATACACACTTTGTACTCATAATTACTATGAGATACATTGATTTAAAAAAATTACTTCCACATACAAAATATTAAAGTAAAGTACCAAATATAACTTTAAACTCATACATTTTTAAACCACAAATCCTAAACACTCATCCACCGTTAGACCACCACCGCCGTCGTCGGATCGCCGGTCGACCGCTGGAAAGTCGTCGGACCACAGATGCCGCCGCTAGAGCCCTGCCGAAAAGTCGCGGACCGCAGCTGCAGCCACCGGAACTCTGCCGGACCACCATACTTTTTTGCTGCACACTTTTTTTACTGCACACACTTTTGTTGCACACAAATATTTATGTGCATCACATTATAGGGGTAATATTGAAATATCACTATATATTTATGTAATTAGTAGTAATATTTTTGTATGTTTGTATCTCATAGTAATTAAAGATATTTTAGTGTACCTAGTAGTAATCCTCCCAAAAATTTATAATATTAAAATTGATAATAATTATAAAAAAATGTGATGATATTTTTAATAAAAAAGAGTTGGTCTCTTATGTACCCGAATGCATAGGTATATAAGGGTATAAAATTTTGTTTTAAAAGTATACACTTTATTAAATAAGGGTGTAATTTTTTCTTAAAAAAAATTGGCTGAAATATGAATAGTATAAATATTTGATTAAAAAGATTAATTTTTTTCCTCAAAAAATAACAAGAATAATTTCTTATACTAAGGGTATAACATTTAATAGTAAAAGATACAACTTTCAGAAAATATGAGATTTGGGGACTCGGCGTCCTGATGATACATAAAATTTAGCCACTCACAAGCTTGATCTTTTTATTTAGACAAGTAATAGTTAATTTCTCTGCACAGTAATTTTTCATATATTAATAAATAAAATATATCTATACTATGAAATGGAATCATAAGAGATAACGGATAAGCACATTTTCTTTTAAAAAATAAATTAATTTATGGATTTTTTTTATTACTTTTAGAAGTTCATGTTAAATGTTAAAAAAAACAAGTACAGAAATTTCAATATAATATTTTAATTAAATATTAATTAAAAATATAATAATAAATTGATGATAGATTAATAATGAAATTTAAAATATAATATATTAATATATTGGAGATATATGTACTTTGGTGCACACAATGAAAATTAAGAGGAGTGAAAATATGAGACAAGAGGAAAAGTGCATAGAATTAATGAAAGGTGTGCATGGAAGGATGAAAAGTGAAAGGTTGGAATAAGCAAAATGAATGAGGTGCATAGGAGGAAAGGGGAAAAGTTAAAAGCAAAATAAATATAAAAAGGTGCACCGTAGAGAAGGAATGTGATATTAAAACAATAATATATTAAATTACATTAATTGGTGGGTCTCATTTTACCTGCAATTTGCTGATACTTGGATCATGTGTGAGCATGAGTCAGCTAAAAATTGCCCTAAAATTAATATTACTATATTAATTCGCATAATTGATACTTGATCATTGTTCGATCGATCTATTTTATAATTAAAATCAGTAGTATAAATAACGAGTTTATGTTAGGAATTGATTTCTTGTCTTCACAATGTCTATAAGAATATAACATTTTGCGTTGAAGAGCATATAATTTAATTAATAAAAATATAATTTTTTTTATTGAAAGAGCATACTGAAATATGAATGATATAAATTTTTGATAACCAAAAAAAAAAATTCCAAAAAATAAAGTGAACACATTCTTATACTAAAGAGTACATCATTTAATACTAAAATATATAACATTCGAAATAATAAAGTTTGAGGATACGGTGTCCTTGGGACACGCAAGTTTTAGCCTTATACTAATACCAACCATCGTAATAGTAATAATAATAATAATAATAATAATAATAATAATTTCTTGTGAGACTAACTAACGGAGCATTATTAATATATTATTATTATTATATAATTAAAATATACTTTTTCCTTCCATCTTAAAGGTTTCCATTTTATTATTTTAGATGTCCACTTTAAAGGTACACATTTCTCCTTTTAAGTAAAAGGAACTCATATATGGTTCATCATTTACTACTAATACAACTAACTACTTTATATAAAATAATAATACTCTTTAATTCACGTTAAAAAAATTATCTTTTTTACGTGAACGTGGGTAGTATATGATTTACTAGATAATGTTGAATGATATATAAAAAATGTGATTTTAGGATTTTATATTATGATCTTGTCTTCACAATGTCTATAAGACTCATCACACACTCACACTAGTATTATTATTTAATGTGTAATGAATAATTGTATGAGTAGGAGTGACCCCATATTTTAATTGTATTAGTATGAGTGTGTGAATCTCATATGCGTTAAAAAGGAATGTTGACTCCGTGGGTGTGACGCCCAAAATGGAAAAAAAATCCACTTTGAAGGGAGCGAAGGGAATACTTTAATGGAGTATCATTTATCTTACTTTAGTAACATTACCTACTTCCTCCGTCCCACCGAAAGATCCCCATTTTACTATATCGGGAGTCCCACTTAGAGGTCACTATTTTCCTGTTTCAGTAAAAAGGCTCCACAGATGGGCCCATCATTCATTACTAATACAATTATCCACTACACATAAAATATAATACTCCTTAATCCACGTGCAAAAAATAAATGTAGATTTATGACCGGGAGGGAGAGAGTATATAATAATGAGTGAGGCTTGCGTGCGCCCGGACGCACCCAGTGCGCCTTTAAAATTTAGTATTATGGATAAGAATACATTATTTTGTTCTAAAGAGTATATAATTTAATTATTAAGGATATACCATTTTGTTCTAAAGTATATACACTTTTCATTAATATTTTTTATTTTTCTTCAGAAAATAAAGGGTATACAATTTAACACAAAATTCTAATACGCCTAGGCGCACACAAGTTTTTGCCTATAATTATTATATTTTAATAATCGAACGACTCGTCTCACAACTCGTCTCATTATACCATCTTATTAGGGGGTGCCCTAATAAATATATATGTTAATTTTGTGAAAATGTATTAAAATACTCAATTTCAAATAGATTACATTTTTTCTACCCACTTACAATTAACAACATTTTTTTTATCCACTTTGTACTGTTCATTCCAAGAATACCTTCTTTATTATTGGTGATCCAAATTTATTTATATACTCAAATTATATTTTATTTATTGAAATATATATATATATATATATATATATATATATATATATATATATATATATATATATATATATATATATATATATAAAATCTATTCTACTCAATTTTTTTGTCCATACAGCTTAATTTTTATGTATTCATCCAAATAATTTTACTCTATTCGATCTATATTTTTTAAGTTTTTAATGATTTCTGTTTGACTAATTTTTTTGTCTATATGGTTTATATTTTGTTCATTCGATCCAAAATTTTTACTCTTTCATCTTATATTTTTTGGATTTTTAAAATCTGTCGACGAGAATACAATACATATCTATTTGATTTATATTTTGTCTATTCAACCTACATTTTTGTTTATTTGAGTTTACGATTTTTCTTTATTCGCCGTATATTTTTTTTCTTCTTGCTCAATCTTGATTCATCCTATTTTATGAATGTTTTGACTTTTTTTTTTCTTATTCATCTTATTTATCAAAAGATTTTTTTTAACATAATAAAAAATCTATTGAATCATGAGTATTTTGGTAGCAAACCATAAAAGTGGATAAAAAATGTATTCTATTTGAGTGGGGAAAAATGTGTTATATTTATAACTGGGTACTATTGATTTTGTTGAGGTCAATTATATCACTTTATACATGAAAATTAATGCTTATATATTGATTTTTATAATGTTTCAAAAAATATTTTTCTTTCAATTTATCTTGAAAATGTGTTCTTATCATACGAATTATAAATAAATATTGATAAAAAATTGTATGAGATTATTTCAGAATATTGTGAAATGAATAAGAGATAATAATATTATAAAGTATTATTTAATCAACGAAAAATAATAATTTTTAAATTAAACTATTTCAAAAATATGAGGTAAGTGAAAATTGATATAATTTTCTTTGTAAAGTAATAATTAATAAAAATAATAATAAAATGGGCTCAAATAAGACTTGCTTAGTGTAATAATATTAATCCATCTCATGTGGAATATGAGATTTTATTTTTTAATACTCCCTCCGTCCCAGGCTAAGAGGGTCATTTTTTCATTTTGGTCGTCCCACCCAAAGAGTTTCCTTTCTTTTTTACACACATGAAACTCACACACCCCTCTAATACAATTAAAATATGTGGTCAACACTCCCACTAATACAATTACCCACTACACATTAAATAATAATACTCCTTAATCTACGTACAAAAAAGTAAATGACCCTCTTACGCCGGGACGAATGGAGTATATGGAAAGAGTTCTATCATTTATGTGTTGTGTTATGCTTAAAAATTGAGTAATTCATGTTTTGTTTTATTTCATATATAATTTAATACTCCCTCCATCCCATAAAAGATTGCACTATCAATTTAGGCATGAAAATTAAGAAAATGATAACTTTTAGAGGTATAATAATATTTTTTTGTAATAAATAAATGATAAAGTATGTTAGGTAGAGATTATTTTTTTATAAATAAAGTGTATGAGAAGGGTGATTATTTTTTACTTTTTGCTTTTTTTTTTTTGGAAATTTGCAAACTTTTTTGGAACAATCTAAAATAGAAAGTGTGCCATATAAAATGGTACGGAGGGAGTACTTTTTATTAGAATTTTATTGTAATTGATGTAATATTTTTGCATTATGATTCATGTACAATTTTATAATGGCTTCAATGTCTAAACTAACTAAAGCCATGTAGTTTAGGTTTTATATTTCCTCAATTTCAAATTTAAATTTCTTATATTTTAGGGCTTAATTTTAAATACCCAATCAATAGGTTTAAATTATGTGTAAATACTTAGGTAAGTGTTATGAAACTGAAATTGGGTATTATAGATGTTAATTAATATTAAAAGAAATCGGAGAAACAAAAGAAGATTGACACTTCCCGAGTTTAACAATTCGACCCTGTTCGACCGATGGAAAATCTCCTATGCAATGAAAAATTGACATGTGTCATTGTATATGTTCGACCAATGATGGCTGAATAAAACACAACGTTGACCCTCACCAGCTGAATATTAGCTTTGGTTACTTGATTTTTTAGCAACTGCTCCAAATTTATAAAACAACGTTAAAATGAATTAAAAGCATAAAAATCACATACATTTTGCATTTTGATATTTTAATAAGAATGTGAGAGTGGATGCATTAGGAAAAAAAACATAGCCAAGCTCGAAAAGTTAAGATTTAAATATACTCCTATTATTTTCTCCACCAAGCATGCAAACCAAAGTCAACATTTGATCATCATTAAAACAAGACAAATTCTCTTGTGAGACGGTTTGTGAGATTTGTTAAAGTATGTCAATTTTTAAGATAAAATAAGTTTAATGGTTGTTAAAGTATGTTTTCTAAAGTATGCTGCATTATGCATTAAAGTATGATTTCAGTGTGTTATAATATAATTTATTATTGACATACTTTAATTACAAATAAGCATATTTTATCTCTATAATAAGCATACTTTAATAATGGATTAACTCGTCTCACACCCGTCTCACAAGAGAGTTTCTCTTAAAACAAAACTTTTAAGTCTTTATCTTAATTAATTAATTGATAAATATCCAAACAACCAATTGATCAGAAATAATTATAAATGAAGAGATATATAAAAAATAAAAAGAATCAATTATTTGAAACAAAAGACAACAAGGCGTGTCTTTCGTAAGTATAGATCTTGTAAGAAAACAATTACATATATATACATACACGTCTATGGATGCAGACCACAAGTAAAAGTGCTACATGATCGGTTTCTTACGCCTTTAATCGTGTTTCATAATTCTTGCCGCCTCCACAACTTTTCCTATGTTTCGACACTTCTTTTTCTTTTTGTCTTTTTACGTCATATAACAATCCAATAATATAAAAATGCCATTATCAAAAGGGGTTGGTTATTATTATTATTATTATTATTATTATTATTATTATTATTATTATTATTATTATTATTATTATTATTATTATTATTATTATTTTAAATCGAGTTTATTGTATAAATGATGAAATTGCTAAACATACCTATAAAATTAAAATTAATCTTAATTAGCATATAATTTAAGGTGATGTTTGTTTCTGATTTTTAAAACCGGAAATGGACTTCAAAATCCACACAAAACCACCTCTATATACACTTATAAACTCTATAACCCTTAACCTATATTCTCTCTCTTTATTTAATATTCATTCTCTCTTTATCTCACCTCTCTCCTCTCTTTTTTTTAATATAAATTAATATCTTCTTATACGTTGATTTGATATAAAATTAAAAACATACCATATCAAAAACTCAAAACAAACATATATCACTATTCATTAGATTTTCAAATCCCAAAATCTCAATTCTATTCCTTAACCAAATATAAAAGTCAAACTATGGTGCACTTAGTTAATAGGAACCATTACATCAAAAATTTGATTATTAACCACTTTAATTAAATAAAATAATTACAAATTTAAAAAATAAAAATAACTACTTCTAAAAAAACTACCCTATAAATAATAATAAATAATAGAACTACCCTATAAATAATAATAAATAATAGATGCACGGTGTATTCGATGCAATGTAGAATAACCGATTATTTAAATATCCTTATAAAATGGAGTATATATTCGTAAATATATCCTAAATAATTATATATTCCTAAATTATACTCCTATCATTACTAAACATATACCTAAACATGATTAAAAAACAAGGAAAAATAAAGATCCCCATGCTGATCTAAAATATATGCCCACAATCCCAAAGACAATGTAGTATTGAGTTTTCTACCATGTCATATAGTCCGTCAAAAACATAGGATAAACATTGGGAAAATTAAAATAATACACTAAATTCAACATACAAAGTTTTTACCAACACTTCAATATGTTTGTTATCATTTCTACACATTTGCACATATTTTGACACTATTACCCATCTCCCCCATCCATCCACCCACCCAAGTTTAATTAAATCACCCCACCCCACCAAACCCTCTCTCATAACTACCTGTGTCTCAACCAACCCCCAATAGCCCCCAACGCAAGTGACAACCTACTGAGACCTTGAATGAAACAAAAATTTTAAAATTTTTGTTTCTTCTCTGCCCACCGTTTGGATTCCCTCTATCACTAACTCATCAGTCACGCACAATCCCCCACCCCCTTTCGTCGCTGAACCGCCGAATACAGCAGCACAATTCCGTCGACTCTTCCAGTACGAAGAAAATTGTGAGTTTTTCGACTCCTTCACACAATTCCAGCAACACAACCCACTGTTTCTTGCTCGTTACCTGTTTGTCTAATTGCTTCACAGACTTGGTTGTACTTAAAATTTTTTGAAGATATTGGTGAGTTCTTCAAACTCAGAGCCTCTGTTTCTTCAAATATTTAAAGATAATCTTAGTTGTGGAAGTGCAAATGGAGGTTTTGAAAAATAAGACTGTGATTTTGTAATTCCTGTATGTTGGGTGACACTCAATTTTTAGTGCAACTTTCCTTTGTGGGATGCTATGTGTGATTTAATTGCATTGTAAATTTTTTTTCTAAGGTTTTTTTCCGCTAACTCTTCTGCTGTGAATCGATTTTGCATCCCAAAATAAAAGGACTAAAACTTACTTGGGAGATTTGCCAATGGTCAATCTTTGCCAAGAATGGTTGATTCTTGAATTATAGCTTTACGTTGGTGTAAAGGCATTGTCCTAGCTCATTCTTTTATTAATTTATTGTTACTTCATACTGCAAATCTGTTTGTTTTGTCTCTTATTTTTTGTTGTTTTTTTTTCAAATTTATTCATACTTGGTTTTGCTGATTTCATCTCTCCATACCGTGTTGTTAGATTGTTGTTCTTGTTTCTGTTGATGTTCTTGCTTTCAAAATACTATTGAATTGATTGTGGGTGAATGAGTATTGTTAATTTGTTGTTTAGGGATCCATGTTTTATCGAACATCAATGATTATTATATGTCATGCTATGAGTTCAAATCATGTGTTTATTCTCAACTAATACATTCCAGGATAAAATAAATGACAAGCTCCAATCCATCCAGTATATCAAATCGATCTAAAATTAGAATTTTACGGGATATCAAGGAAAAACTAGCTCTAATAACTTAGATAGGTTTCATTCGAGCTGTTTCAGAGATTTATTAGGATTAACTGAGTTTCAGTTCCAGGGTCAGTTGTACCTCCATCTACTATCCACATTTAATTTCGAATCATCTAAAGAGTCATTCGTATTCAAAACCAATAAAGTTGAAGCTAAGTTTGAGCCCCGTGAATTTGCTTTGGTGACTGGGTTGCAGTTTGGTTAACTACCGACAATTTCAGACAAGGGTGACTTTCTTGTCCGGGTATTTGGGGATAAGAAGAATCACCGGTCTAAATTCGGAAGAAGTTTCTCGAGAGTAGCGATGATGATGATTCTCTTAGACTTGCCATGTTGATCGTCCTTGTCTTCTTACTTATCCCTCAAGGTTCCAAACTCGATGTTGTGAACCTTAAATACATACGCCTTGTCGATGATCTACATCTATTTAACGCCTATCCATGGGGTCGTGTTGTGTTCTTCAACCTGTTGACTAAGTTCAGAAAGTTAAAGATATTCAGAAAGCGATCAAGAGATGGTGAATAACCAAGACAATATTATGATGCCAACAAATTCAGCTATGCACTGTTGGCATGGTCATATGAAGCAATCCTCACTCTTAGAAGGCATATGGTCGTTCGAGGGGGGAAGCATATCCTCGTTTGATGAAATGGTCACCGAATTGCACTCCTAATTTTTCAGAATTAAGGAAGATGGTGTTCAAGGAGCTGTGTGGGTCTGATAAAAGTGCCAAAACATAAGTTATTTACTGTTATTTAGTGAGGCATATGGCTTTATCAATTGAGTATGTGCATAACATGATGTTTTCTTCACTAGGTGGAAGTGAATCTCGCGCTTGAGCCATCTATAAAGGAGCTTTAGTCTGAATCGTATCTTAGTGTTTTTAGTTGGGAGAACAAGCTCACTCATGCACAACTATCTTGTAGTGTACGTAGGCTCCAGGAGTCATCAAGATGCATTCGAGAAGATTTCCCTCCAGCCGCACCATCTACACCGACGACTCGTTACGGAGCATTAGAAAAGAAAATTGATGTGCTTAGTAGCAGTATGGAGACTGTGAAAAGTAATCAAAGGCAGCTTATGCAAATGATTGAAGCTCTTGCTCGACGTTTTGATGATCGATTCCCAATATGTTCTCCTTCTTTATCTAGATCAAGAAGAATGCATGAAGCTGATGAACCACAGGTGAAAGATTTTACTAATGAAGTTGAAGAACAGACTGAAGAGCAAGAACAACATTTGGATAAGGAAGAGAATAATGAGCAAGAATATGGTGTGGGAGAAGAAGACAATGAAGAGAAAAATACCAAAGAAGAAGGTAATGATAAACAACCAGCCCAAGAAGAGATTGAAGAGCTAAAAAATGAGAAGCAACATGAAGTTGAGGAAAAAGAGAATCATATGTGTAGAGAAGATAATGAAGGTGAATACGAAAATGAAGAGCAATCTGGTCAAGGATTTAACAAAGATAAATTGGATGTAGAAGAAATTGAAGAACAACTGTTTAAAAATGCAAGGGAATTATGGAAGAAGTTGAGCATTCCATGCAAGAAGATTTCAGAGTTTCCGAACAAAATCAACATGAAGTTCAAAATGAGAATTTCCAGTGTGATGAGAAGATCAATAATGAACTGGTATGTGTTCTATTAGTGAAATATAGTTCCTAGTTTTCATTATTTCTTCATAATTAATTTCTCTGTTTATCAACCAGGAACTGACTGTTGTTCACGATAATCTATCGAAGCATAGCCAAATGCCTGGACGTCATAAGAAGTCTCCATGGAAGAATCCTAATCACCTAAAAAACAAATAGAAGAATAAAGCAAAGGCTAGGTCAAAGGTTGAGGTGGAGTGCCCCGAGGATTCGGTTGGTGAGATATACCCACATGATTTTATTAAGGACTTCGAAACTTGGTTTGATCACGTACAAAGAACAAGCAGCACATTTTATTTATCTATCGAGCTCATCGGTGATCCTTATAGGGCAAAGTTTTTGAGGTCCATTTACATGCCGGATCAATGGTTAACTAACCCGGTTAGATATTTTTTTACAACATATTGTCATTGTTGAAGCATGAGTTATTGTTTTTTGGGTTGATATTAAATGCATTTAATTTGAATGGCAGAATATGGATGCTCTCATCCATCTTATTGTTCATAAATCTGCCAAATGGCCAAAGCAGTTTGTGCATAATTGGATGGTGGTAGATATTGATTTCTGGGTAATCTTCAACATACCTTATACTTAATTTTTCATGCCCTATTATGCTGGAAAATTGACATGCATGTGTTTTTGTTAAATGTAGAACATAGTTATGGGTTTGCGGAATGAGTTCTTGGCAGCAGAGAAGAATAAAGTGCCATGGGATTTGGACCAAAATTATCGTGGCCTGAAGAGGTTCATATGTGGCGAATTACCCGAGTGGGGCCATCGAGGGAGTGGAAGAACATTGAAATCAATCCATGGATTCGGCTTTATTGGTGGAAATAACTGGGTCTTATATGATATTTATTTTTCGGACCATCACATCATCATTTACGACACCCGGTCTAAGACCATGAAGCGCAAATTTGTGGATGACTTTGAGGACTTCTCCAATATGATACAAAATATTTTACGACAGTACAAGGTTGTCGATGAAGCTAGTTCACAGAAACCTTGGGTAGTAGAGAAGTTTCTACACCTTCCGCAGCAGATGAATGGAGGCGATTGTGGCCATTGATCGTGATGTTGTTCGATAAAATTATTAGGATTTGATTTGTAAAAGAAGTCGATCCATCAACTTGCGCAAAACGTCGTGTTTGATTTTGTGCGGAGCTTTACAATAAAGACTTTATCATGCCTTGAGTGGTGAGGTGATTGTGCTAGTTTGTGTCTTTAAATATTTAGTTTTGAAACTGACTTTCCTATGACTAGTTTTGAAGTAGACTAATGGCTAGTTATATTGGGCTCCAAGTTGAAGCTTTGAATTGTGTATATTGGGAATGTGCTTCAAGGCCGAAATTTATGTTAAAACATTATTGTTTAAATTATCTATCTTGATTGTTAGATTAATTTGTAATTGTCTAGGTGGATTGGTCTTGTCACAGGATGGTGTTATTAATTCATGATATATTTTGTATGAGGACGAGTGAAGACATACACTTACCCACACTATCCCCACATGCTTTCCCACACTATCACCTACAATGAAACTTCCTCGACACACTATCACGGATAACCTACACTGAAACTTCCTCGACACACCACACAACCACACTGAAACACACCACTCACCCATACTTTCACCCACACTATCACCCACACTGAAACTTTCTCGACACATCATTCACCCACACTATCACGGATCACCCACACTGAAACTTCCTCGACACACCACTCACTCACACTGAAACACATGCTCACCCACAATATTACCCACACTGAAACTTCCTCGAGACACCACTCACCCACACTGAAACACATGCTCACCCACACTATCACCCACACTTAAACTTCCACGACACATCACTCACCCACACTGAAACTCATGCTCACCCACACTATCACCTACACAGAAACTTCCTCGACATACACCATTCACCCGCACTGAAACACACCACTCACCCACACTTTCACCCACACTATTACCCATACTGAAACTTCCTTGACACAATACTCACCCACACAAAAACTCACCGCTCACCCACACTATCACCCATACTGAAACTTCCTCGACACACCACTCACCCACACTGAAACACACCACTCATCCACACTATTACCCATATTGAGACTTCCTCGACACAACACTCACCCACACTAAAACTCACCACTCACCCATATTATTACCCATACTGAAACTTCCTTGATACACCACTCACCCACACTATCACCTATACTGAAACTTCCTTGACACACCACTCCACCCACTTATTATAATGGAGCATATATTACCAGAATCATATGTTAAAAAACAAGAGTTATTCGAGAGTCATAATCCTACTGCATTTTAACTAGTTTACACTTACAATACAAGAAATTAAAGAGAGCCATAAATAGACACTTGAAAATCCATTCGCTCTTATACATATTTTCGGATATCTCCCTGGTCACTAGGAAAAGTCAAATGTATTCCTGCCACATGCACATTCTGGGTGGTAGAAGTTATATGCAGGCTTCTGCCTGAAGTATTGGTTTGAGTCTTGAAATGATTTGTTTCTCTTGAAATGACCAAACATGAGATCCAAGAAATTCTATATGCTATCACCTTCGTTTTTCAACCTTTCAGCAGTGGGATTCTTCTGCAAATTTGCAAGATTAACGATGTTAATATAACATGTTGTTTATTCTGAAGATGTAAACATAGATGCACTGAATAATTTTGGCCAACATCGCCTCGTTAGCGTTGAGCTTTTAGGAGACGCTACACACTTGCATACCCGGCAGTCCCTGGAGCTCATCGAAAAGGGTGAAGCGGGACTTGAACTCCTTGATCTTATGCAGCACGTTCGACTAGGTGAAAAGCTTTCCTTCTTTGTTGATCAGTATCTCGGTGATGTCATTGAGCAGCATGTCGTCCATCTCCTCTGATGTCCATGTCTCTTCCTGAAACAAGTCGTACATGATGTCCGCTAAAGCTCGTTCATTCTGAGTAGTCAGTGAATATAGCCAAAACATGTGATCCACTTGATGGTTATCACCCATCTCCATCTGATAAACACTCGAATGAATTTTCTTGTTAGTGAATGCGGTGTTGTTGCCATGAATGCTACCTCTCCATTCATGGGATGTTAGGTGGATCAATTACTTTGATATGAAAGGTTATAGGGCATTGAAGCAATAAATCATGTAAGGACGATTTGTCCATGTGTATTCAAACTGCAAAAAGGCTAGCAATTAGGTGATATGTCTATCTTGGTAATCTTGCAATGATATTAGGTAATGTAGGAGTACCAATGTGGCACACGTATTTAATAGCCTTTATTGACATTGTTTTGAATCATAAATTTCATTCATTTATCAATGCAATTTTTTTTATGATTGTGGCTTTCATTAATACGAGACACCAATTTATTTTCATAGTTGTTGCTCACATTAAAGGTAGAACTAATTTTGTTTTATGTTTTTTTCCTCTCTTCAAATGGTTGACTAATGTCTCTTATTGTAATTGTGTACAACCTTTTATACTAAGAGTTATAATCTCCTACTAGTGTCCTTTGATATCATTTTAGAAGAATTGTAGTTTATTATTTTAGGGTGAGTGTGCTTCATATGCCGAAGTAAATGGTGGTACCACCCATACTGAAACTTGATCACCCACACCATTCACTCATACTCACTCCCACATAATCACATGTCACCATATTTGAAACTCCCTCATTAATAAAATGGGATATCATCAGTAAATGACCAATATAGTTCTTAATAAAACAAGAACCATAGGTTACAACACAATAAATGAAAGAAAGCCACAACCCTACTATATTTTCATGGATTAATACAAAAAATAATATATAGTCCAATTACTACAATGACGGAGTGAAAAAGGAATGGTTAAAACACAAATTTGAAAATCCATTGCTCTTATGCACATAGCCGGAAATTTCTCTAATCGTTTGGGCCCCAAAAGTCGTACGTATTGCTGCCACAAGCACAATCTGGATGGTAGAAGTCAAGCACAGGCTTCTGGTTATAGTGAGGCTTGGTGTAGGGAGCGGTTCCTTTCTCTTGAACCGGCCAAAAGTGAAATCCAAGCAACTTCAGATACTATCACCTTCATTTTTCAACCTTTCAGCTGCGGGATTCTTCTGCAAAATAGCAATATTAAAAATATTGGTACCACCGGTTTTTGACTCTGAAGATGTAAACAAAGATGCACCTCAATAATTTTGGCCCACGTCTCCTCCTCAGCGTGGAGTTTTTGGGTGAAGCTACACACTAGCACACCCGGCAGTCCCTGGAGCTCATCGAAAAGGGTGAAGCAGGACTTCAAATCCTTGATCTTACGTTGCACATTCGTCTGGGTGAAAAGCTTCCCTTCTTTGTTGATCAGCATCTTGGTGATGTCATAGAGCAGCCCGTCGTAATTTATCTCCTCTGATGTCCATCTACCTTCCTGAAACACGTCGCACATGATGTTAGCTAAATCTCTTTCATTCTGAGTAGTCCATAAATAGAGCCAAAACATGTGATCCACTTGATGGTTATTGTTGAGAGTGGAAATTAGCGTGTTTGAGTGTCCAATTTAACACCTTTTTTATGAGAATTATTGTTATATAATAAAAAAAGTATCTTATATTAAATATATGTTAGAAAAAGGTGCACTTGAGGTTTTTTATTGTGTTTTAGGTGGAAAAAGGATCAAAAGATCAAAGTTGGAGAAAAGGTGCAACTTGTGCAATGAATGCTGAAAAATGCACGTTCAACTTGTGCAATTTTTCTGCGTTTTTATGGAGATCAAAACTAGTGTTAATATATATTTCTGGAAAGCCACTGAAGAGAGGGTTGTTTTTGCATAAAGAACACCTCAATTGAATTACAAACAAGGAAGTTATGAGCAAAATGGTGACGTCGCACGAGCTGTGCCGGATATTCTATTTTCCATGGCTTGTTACACCTTCAAATCTTAGAGTTTTTGTGAGTTATTTATATGGATAGAAAGCTAAGGAAGAAAGGATCGTGTGAGCACAAGAATCACTCAAATCGGAGCTTGGATATAGAAGTTATACGCAAAACAGTGAGACGGCGCAAGTGTGATTCGACCACGACAGTCCAGTTCGACCAAACCCCTTGGTCGAACTAAAGCCATTTTGCTCAAATCAGAAGCCTGAAGTGTGAATTATCGCTGATTTCGATTCGACCAAAGTTCGACCTAGGGCAACTAAGTCCTAGGTCGAACTCAATGCCTGGGACGCGTCTGGATCCGACTTTTACACCCTAAGTGCATTTTTCTGCGTGTTTTTCGAGAAAAAAGCCGATACTAGGTCCATAGGAGAGCTTACAAGTATAAAAGATGATGTAGATCACACCAAGAAGACATAATAAAGATAATAGATTGGATACAATACAACACAACCATCCTACACCCCACAAGGAGGGGTTCACCCCCCAACCATCATCCACATCCTTTCCTCCATCCATCCATCACTTTGAAGATTCGTATGTGGAATCAAGAGGAGAACCAAGAGGAGGATTCAAGACAGAGAAAGACGCGACGACTCCCACATCTAAGGTTTATTTCGTTCCTAATTTATCTTGTAATTTCCAAATATCCGGGTAAGATCTATCCAACATCCATGATTGTTCTTCATAATATCATGGGCTATAGCCTTTTTGGTAGAACTAGGGTTGTGAAAGTTTTTACGAATTAATTGAACTTTCGTGTGTAAGCTCCATACAACACTACTTGTAAATTTATTTTATATATGATTATGCTTTCTTAATCCATATTCATGGTCGTTTTGTGCATCTTCAATTGGTATATAGAGTCTGAATATATATCTTGGTTTTAGACTAAGTGCATTCACCACTAAACAAGATTCCATGTTATGATTCTAAGTGAGGGAACTCCGAAGCTTCATTAGAAATATCATATATGAATACTTATTAATTGAATTGAATTCGGGTTATTATGTAGGATAAAGAGGATAATTTTATAGTACCTATAAAGGGAGATCATATCGGGTTAGAGTACCAATTGGCCAGGAAAATAATTGATACCGATAGTACCTAGAAAGGGGTGGAATTATATCTTTTGCTCCGAGATTATTCACACGTGTTACACACATGTTTACTTGTGTCTATAGAGTAGATATGCATGATTTAGTGATGCATCCATAGTGCACAAGGCAGAGTCGGACATCAACACACGGAAGAGAAATTAATGCATGAAACTAGATTATACTAGAGCTACCTATTCTCCTACTTGATCCACTCTCGTATTCTTCGAGTGATATTTTATTTTATTTGTTATTTTAATTAATTTTTTATTAGTTTAATAATTAAATCCTAAAACTTTATTGCCTTCGTCTTAATTAATTTAGTTAGTAATTAAATTGATAATACGCCGTCCTTTGAGTTCGATAATTCACTTGGTCGCTTGCTTAAGCTGCAATTGATATCCTTAATACTTGAGGATTAATTTCGCGTGCAAAGAAAACGCGCATCAGTTATCACCCATATCCATCTAATAAACCCAAAAATAAATTTTGTTGTTAGTGAAGGTGGTGGTGCAGAACTCAATTCATGGTGAGCAATATAAAGCCATCTTATGTGGTTTCCCATGAATGATACCTTTCTATTCATGGAATGTTAGGTGAATCAATTCTTTTGATATGAAGGATTATCGGGCATTGAATGCATAAGATCATGCAAGGACGATTTTCTGGCATGAAGTATTCAATTCAATGATATTTCAAACTTCTACTTTTTGCAGTGATATTAGATAGTGTAGGAGTTCTACAGGAACATACTTCCTCAATAGCTAGTATGTGTTATGTAGTTGAATCACAAATTTCATTCCCTTATCAATGCAAACTTGTTTTTCACCATTCATAACTTGACATGTCATCATTGTTATAACCGCTTTATTTAATGTAGATATATTTGATTGTTAAAGAGTAAACGAAATATGGGTGACCAAATGTATTTAAGTTTGGATATGGATGAAACGATAGTTAAGCTTTTATGAGAAAATAATATGAACCTATTTTTTTGTGAAATAAGTGACATGGCAACGAAGTAATATAATAACAGTCGTCGTTATTTTCATCAATGACAAGATAAGCCCGACTCCATATGAACACGTCGGTTAACTTTTCTACTTCAAATCTTGGACATAATATTCAGTTGCGTCAATTTAGTTCAAATATGATACATCTATATATAATACTCTTTCATTTGCAAATTGTTTGTAATTCATTCTTATTCAGTTGCATATTGAAAAAATCAAAACTATGTAGAATATACCATTCCCTCATGAAATGTTGTATGACCAAATTTAGAATGCTGAAATGGATGCATGCTTCCTTAATGCCTTAATCCATTAGAAGAACATGGGCGAATGGGATAATAGTGGACTTAATGGCTAGGCATTAGGAGTCGCAAAAGATGTTGTGAATATATCGATGCTCAAGCGACTTACGTGGGCCCATGCTTACGATAGAAAGGACTTCATGCGCAAACGTTACAAAACGTTCACTCTTGTGTTGTAAAGGATGCGAGAATAAGGGATTAGCAACAGGGCTGAGATGAATCTACATGCAGACAGAAGGATTTGGAAATCTATAATAGATGCATGGCTAGCAAACTCAATACATTGATTAATGATTCAATAATAAGATTAAAAGTGTGTTCTATAACACGGATTTTCATACAGGAAGACTCCTTTGCAATGACATATGTGCGTGATGATGATTCAGAGTGTACTCCATTGCGTTTTCTTTTTGGAGATAGAGCCGTGTCAGCAGGAGGTCGTGTGAAGGCACTCAGATGTGGGATTATGATGGGGGGTTAGTTGTTGCGTTAACCGCGACAACTAATCTATATCGATTATATTTCCCATAGATATGTTATATTTCGAGTTTACATTGAATATTTTCAATTGAAGTGATTTTTTAAGGCAACAGATAATGTTTATCGAGTCATGCTTAGTATAATTATATTATAATCAATTTACCTGCCCCTTATTGTTCTGAATTTATTTTCTTTGAAGTTGTGAAGCTGATATGTGTATCATAAAAGAGAAATAGTTAAATACTCATATCCATTACAATGTCATTAATCATGGAATGTCATGCTGAGAAAAAAATTGATTACTTCTACAAAAACTACTTGTACTCGACATGTTATATAATAGTAAGATCAATCTACAATCAACAAAGTGCTAAGATAATCCTAACCGATCTTCTATAACTTTAAGAGTAGCTTCTTGTTCTTCAACAAGACCCCGTATTTTCTCTTGTTGATTCCTTGCAACTCTAACTAGGGAGAGTATATCACGTTTCTTCAGATCTTTTTCATCATGTGAGATATGTTCATCATTATTTCTTAAGTTGATCAACTCCAATCGTTGACTCTGAGGTTCAATGTAGTCGCGCGACATGATTTCACCATCATGCATGTTAGTAAGGAGTTTCCAAATGACGTTTGGAAATGGAAATCTCTTTCTCATATCGATTTTTTCCGCAAGTTCCATAATATGATCATAAACAAAGATAACAAAATCAACATGTTTTCCAAGCATTGCGGCATGAGCGAACCTCCCTTGTTCTGGACTTAATCTTGAAGACTCCTCGCTTGGTATCCAATTGTAGCAAGTACTTTCAGCCAATATCTGGGCCTTTCTGCTTAAGCTGGATTTTAGCAATCCATCATAGGGCCACTTTGATCCTTTAACACTGGTTAAATACTCTACCACTATGTCCAAATGGACAGGGTAATCATTTGTACCAAACGACGTTAGTCCTAGGGCGGAATTGATACGAGACAAAGAGAAATCGAAAATATTATTCCTACAGTAAACCTTCTCATATCTTCCCTACTCAATATCAGTCCTAAAATTTGAAAGATTGGCGTAGAATTCATATACCACATTTTTACAATATGAGCGCGAATTACTGAGAGTATTTGTTAAATGGGAACGCTCGATTAGATTCCATACATCTTTATTCTCACCCAAATCTGCTAAATATATGTCCCTCTCTGACACAAAGGACATCTTCTTGATTATAGAATATCGATATTTCGCTTGCCTATTGTAGAATCAGTAGGAGAATGCTCTTTCGACATCAATTATCTCATATTCCGCGTTCGGCAACGGTAATCTTGAAAGCACACTCAATGAATCAGACATATTGGTGATTTATCTGCGCTTAGGGTTTCAGTTTGGGGATTTTAATGAAGTCTGAATTTGATAGAACACCCAGGCCATTCAAGCAATGAGAGATATACTCAGTAAATTCTTTGATTCAAAATGGGCCCTGCTATATTTTTATTATGGGCCTTAATTGCAGTCACACTTGATATTTTCTTTCAAAAGTGTCAATTGGTGAATAATGGGCCTGAAGCGTATAGGGTATGGGTGTGTGGTGTGTCCAGTAAGTTTAAATGTGAGTGACAGTGTAGGTGGGCATGTAGGAGAGGTTGTGGGTGGGTGGTGAGTCCAATAAGTTTAAATGTGAGTGATAGTGTAGGTGAGCATGTGGGAGAGGCTGTGGGTGGGTGGTATGTTGAGCAAATTTAAATGTGGGTGACATTGTAGGTGAAAATGTAGGAGAGGATGCGCATGGTGTGCCAAGGAAGTTTAAATATGGGTGACAATGTAGGTGAACATATGGGAGAGGGTATGAGTGAAAGTGTGGTGACTGGTGTTTCGAGGATGTTTCAATGTGGCTGAGATATTAAGCGACAGTATGGGGTATAGTGTAGGTCAATATTGTGTCGATGAAGTTTCTATGTGGGTGACATTATAGGTGAACGTGTGAGGGAGTGTGGGTGTTTGTAGGTCTCATTTCCTTCTTACTAAACCAACCATAAATCAGACGAGCCTGCAGTTTCACATCAACTACACAACAGCAAACAACCCAAACTAGCAAGTCATAATTATAAAGGAAAATGTAGAGCATCAAATATCCAAATATAAATTTAGTTCAATCAATGTAGTTAGATAAACACGATAACACTCAAAATAGTTTAAATAGCAGGATAAGAAAAGAAAGTTTCAATCGTGGAACACATTAATATTGTCATTGACTGTTAGTCGATCTGGACATAACGGCTTTGTGTGTCCCGATTTCTTGCCAACAAAGTATTTTCTTGTACTTCGATTAACTGGAGGGCCATCAACAGGAGGCGATAAATCAAAATTATGCCCTGTGTAAGTTGCCCTGTTATGTTTAGAACCACCACAAAGTGAGCATTGGGTTGCACGACGACCCATTGCCACCTCAAACGCACTCTGCGCTCTTTTACATTTAGGCCGACCGGCCTATTTTGAAGCAAATGGTGGCTTGCATACCACATCCTTGACAAATGTCGGAACATCCCAATCCTTGGGGTCGGGCACTGGATGGATAGGTCCGCCCCACATTGATCTCACATTTTCATTATTGAAATAATCCCCGACATATCGACAATATCATAATTATTTTTCCTGGTTCAGTTAAGTAAGAATGAAAGCAATTAAAGGCCTTATCACACCATATATGTACCAAGTAAAAGCTTAAATCTGACATTTTTTCACCTTATTGTAGCCACAACATGAATGCAAGGAATTAGTTCTGACTGAAAGTAACCGCAGTCGCAATTTCTCTGATCCAAATCTGTCATGTATGACAAATTTCCAACAACATCCCTAAATCAATCCCCAAACACCGGCTGAACAACAAGTTTGTTAGCATTATGAGCTATACCTCCAAGTAATTTTGTGACCTGTGTGAAAACATCATCGCCATGTTTTTCTGCCTCACCACTTCGAGATGTAAACTAATCTTGAATTAATTCCCGGATTGACTCCCAAAAAAATATATTAAGGAAACCTCAGTTGCCAGCAGATGACATTGTTCCATGACTCTGCGGCATTCGAAGTCATAAACTCATACCTACGTACAGAGCAATGAAATTGGGACCAACGATCTTTGCTTGCAGTTGTTAGAATTTTATATATGTGATTTCATTGTTCGAACCAATTAAGTGCACTGAAAAGCCTACATATATTTATACAATTAGAATGTAACAAGTAGCTGGAAAGGGTTTATCAAAACAAGAATCTAGAACTAGGAGTAAAAGAATCCAAAACAACTAAGAAAGTCATATTATGTAGTTAAAGATAAATCATGGTAAAAGGTATGAGTAAACCTATGGTATTCAGCTTCCTTATAAGCATTAGCCGCTCTTTTAAAAATATTTACAACTATGGCACCAAAGGGAACAAATTTCTTGCTCAAGTGACGGTGGCATAGCCCGTGAGCAACTCCAGGAAATACTTGATCCATTGCCGAAAGGATTGCTGGATGCTGGTCAGACACAATTAGTAGTTCTGATGGGTTTCCTATCACTCTTCGTATCCGTGATAAGAAAAGGGACCATAGCGCAACATTTTCTTGATCGCCAACTCTAGTTGCCAAGGGGAAGATCTGATTGTTTGGGTCTTGAGTCACCGCAACAAAAACAACCCCCTTGTAGTGCCCCTTAAGATGAGCCCCATCTACAACTAACATCGGTCATCCGAAGTGCTTCCATTCACACACGACCCAAGAGCAGTAAATGCAAACTTGAACTTTCTATCGGGGTGTGTGATCAACTCCGTAGTGCTCTCGGGTTTGCACTTTTGTAAAATGTGCATGTAAGACGAAAGCAAACTAAAGCATTCTTTCGATGAGCCATAGACATAAAGGTTCGCTTGCTGGTATGCCCAGTAAGCATGGCAGTACTTTATATCAACCCCAAAACACTGTTTCATGTCGTACTTAATATCCTTGGGTGTCATGGATGTGGATGGATCCATTTGTTTGTCAAAATACATCTTGGTAATAACTCTAGAATAGCATGACGTTGGTTTGTAACGATCACCACTAAGCAAGCATGAATGTCGAGTAAAATGTGTATAGCTCCAAATCCCGTGCTTCTCCTTTGCTGAAAAGAAGAAGTTACACAACTTTATGCACTTGCATTTCGGCTCTCAGCTACTAGGGTTAAAACGTAAAACCCGAAACCCAACATCCCGTAGTAAGTTATACATACTTACATCTTCCATCATTTCCTCCCTGCTTATGTATATCTTCTTCGTCGACAATTTAGTGGAAGTGAGATCATAGGATCAGGAGTTGTATTTATTGGTTCCAGAAAAGGAGTCTTGCAGGGTATTCTCCAAACAGAAGGGCGGGATACGCTGTCTGCATCATTAAACTCTGTGTCTATGTTATCATTATCAATATCAACGGTTGTGTGATAATCTGTACACCCGATTTCTTGATCAAATTCATCCTCAGAAATATGACATCCTTCTAGACTTGCATCATCATCGGAACAGGATCCTGAATCAATGTTATTAAACTGTAATTCTTTTGAATATGATGATTTATCCTACGTACAATTGAATTCACCAATACTTCCTGTAGGATTGTCGGACCCCTTTTCGTTAAATCAATCGACCAAACCATCATCTCGTTCCTTAAAAGATCTTGAACCACATGCGTCTGTGCGGTTAAGGGATGGTGTCAATTTTCTTTGATCCACATATATCTCGGGGGCTCCCTCACTATTGAATATGAAATTTACATCATCATCATTCAGAATTGAGAGTTGCATTATCTTATCATTCACCGTACATACTTGAAAAATGTCATACATAACACTGTTGCAATCTGATTTCAGGAATTTGTGGAGGAGTTATGTTAAAAATTCTACGGTGTGATCGTCTGCATGCATACGCACAGCCCCTACATTCCCACCGATATATATTTGGCACCATTCCATACTCCATTGGTATGCACAACAACAATCTCATTCACCATATTTAATTGCAACTGCCAAGGGGAAAATAAATAAAATCTTTTGTTAAGTACAATCGTCTTATCTCCTACTTAATTCAACAAATAGTACGCAACTAAAATATCCACTGCAACACAGTGTAGGGGGATACCAAAAACAAAAAAAAAATCAACGATTATTGTCAAATGTGAATGAGTTCAAACCATGTATCAAGAGTTCACTATCAGCCGTCCACTTAAACAACTAATTTAATCCAAATGATCGACAGAAGTGAAGCTAAAATTAACTTGGAACCTCTTAAATATCAATTATCATCTATACACAACTTAAACAGAATCTCCATGTTATCCAAAGAGTCAAGGATAATACATTCTGCATTAGAGGCGGGGAGTAATTACAAAAACCAAAAAATCGGGTGTACATCATACTAAATATCAATAAAATCTCATTTATTAGCACAATAGAGTGAGACGAGTGATATTAGTTCAACAAAAAAGCAGATTCAGTCAAATCAACCTAGTAGAATTCATCGCATCTTTATTGCCATGCTTTCAATGATGTCCAATAAATAATTTTTTTAGAGAATATCTATATACAATTCGATTTCTCTACTACGAATATTAGATTGTTTGAAGGTTGAAACTTAGAAAATATTACTGATTGCTATTACGCAATCTCTTTAGTGCCAATAGACAAATAAAAATGAAGAATTGGGGATCTTACTGGAAATTGGAGAAGCCGATGCCAATGATACTAGGTACGGTTGTGGATTCCTCAATACACATTGAGTCAAGAACGAGCTGAATACCTTGCTGCCGTGAACGAACTGAGGGCTCTACACCTTGATTGTCGTAGATAACGACCTAATGGAAGGTCGTTGACTATCACGGAGTTGAGAGGCGTTGACTACCGTCGTTGAATGAGATGTCGGCAACACCCAGCTGAAAACGAGAACGAGCGGGACCTTGGGTCGGGTGTGGTGAAATTTTCCTTACCTCTATGAGAGAACAATCAGGTGAAAGCTTGGGGTAGTGGTGAAAGAGGGTGGCAACAGCGAGACCCTTTCGTCGACGAGAACAAGCGGGATGGTGGGTGACAGTGTGGTGAAATTTCGCTTAGCTGTAATGTGACAAAAGATACAACAAAAGGGTCAGCTGGGAGGGGGTGTGGTCACGGGGGAGTGGGGGTGTGGAATATCAGGTGGGGTGAGTCAGTTTTCATATATATATTTTTTTATTTTGGAGTGATGAGTAAAAGGGTCTTTTTATTAGTGTTTTGGTTAAAATAAAAAGAATATGAGTATAATTCAAGGATTGGTATTGATATTTAATAGTTGTGAATTGAATATATTTGCTTATTGATACATAAACATTTAAACTTCTATTTAAAGATTAGATGAATAAATCACTTATCCTCTAAAACTCCATCAACAATCTGTTAATCCTTTTTCTGGTTCTTTAGATCCACGCTTGTATCGGCTACCACGGAAGCTACATTCGCCAAATTATGTGGAACATCTGACCCCCTCTTATTAATTTACCTGTTATAAATTAAGCAAATAAATAAATAAGCTGCACTATATACTCTACTCTATTACGTAGGCATAAATCATTTCAATTTTTTTTTCTTTTTTCGAAAAAAATTTAAAATAGTTAAGTCATTTATTTTCATCCAAATCTTTTAATTTTGCTCCAATTTCGTCCTAAAACAATAATTGTTTACCAATTTCTTCTGATAATTTTGTAAAAGCATCAATTTAGTCTCATCCCATATTAAGAAATTGAAAATTTCTAAGTAAAAATGACCATTTTGGAAAGAATTTAAAAAGTTATGAGACAATTTTAAAGAAATTAAGTTTTTTTTGGACTATTTTAAAAAAATTAAATTAGTATGGTACGATTTTAATTTTAAACTCATTAAATATATGGCAGAACTCAATATGGTATCGTCTTTGGAATGTTGGACATACATTCTGAATCACCAAGGGGATTGTGATTTCCAATAATTTCTTTATGTTTAGAATTAAATATATGGCAGAAGACTCAATATGGTATCGTAATTTCTTTATGTTTAGAATTAAATATATGGCAGAAGACTCAATATGGTATCGTCTTTGGAATGTTGGACATACATTCTGAATCACCAAGGGGATTGTGATTTCCAATAATTTCATTATGTTTAGAAGTAGGTTTAATAATGGTGGGATATGTTTACGAATATATAATATGTAAGTTTAATTATTTTGGATATGTTTAATAAGAGTTGATATTTTCTGTGCTCCAAGGTGTATATTTGCATTCATATGTGTATAAATTTTTATTTAATATCGTATAAATGTTTCTTATTAATTGTATAATTTTTTTACATTCAAATTTTCATTAAAAAAACTAATATAAAATTCGCTAACAAAGTGCGTAGATTTTTATTCGTTAGCGTATATATTTTTTATTCATAAGTATATAAGTTTTTAAAAGTGAGTTGCACGGTATACCCGAGCGTACGAGATAATTTTCCATTTAACAGTATATTTTATAAGAATATTTAAGTTATGAAAAACACTTGTGTAAATAGGTGTAAACCCTATTTTCACTTATTAAATACTGATCTTTAATACATGAAAAATTACTTTTTAAAGATATAAACTATTATTTTTTTAAATGAAAAAATTAATTTTCAAATTATCGTAAATTCTAATTTATTCATTACTCTTAGTACATAAAAAAATTAAAATAATATTAATTTTAATTTTTGAGGTGTATTCAACATTGAAAATACGAGAATCCGGTGCCATTATTAAAATCTTAATTAACTATTGCTACACAACAAAATCTTCTTGATTTTTACAATTAAAAAGTTAATTTTCTTAACAAATATAAATATATCTACATTAATATTGAAAATCTTCTTGATTTTTACAATTAAAAAGTTATAAATTTTCTTGACGAATATAAATATCTACATTAATATTAATAAAAAAAATAATACACTTAATAATATATGAACAAATACATTGTAAAATAAACTATTCTCACATGCACTCGATTATATTGTGCACCCACAATAAAAAAAACTTGTGCACTAATAAATAAAAATATATTATCAATGAAAAAAAATTATACACTTTATTAGCGAATTATTTATTTATTTTTTAATAAAATGTGAAAAAGTTGTACTATATTAAGAAACACAAAATCATAAACCATTGTATAAAAACTAATACACATATGATGCAAGTGTGGACTCGGGTACATAGAATATCAGCTTAATTAAATGGCAAAAGCTCCTGCGCCCCGGGGATATGGAGGAATACTCTGTGTCTCCATGTGAACACACCCTCTCCTTATATTCTATTTAAACCTATGTAGTGCTAGGGGTTTAAATTATAAAGGGGTACGAAATTTGTAAAGGCGTACGGAATGTGCTCTTTGCGACTGGATGCATAGGAGCCTCATTCAAATTAAATACTCCATATTACACTAAAAAAAACTAGTACCCTTTTAGTCCTGCGTCAAAATTTACATTTTTCATTTTGGTATATTTCAAATTAAGGTTTACATTTTTCAAGTGAAACCACACAAAATAATTAATTATTCTACATATACTAATACAACTATCTAACACACATTAAATATTATATCTCTCGACACAATACTCATTCAAATTTTATATCTCTTAATTTACATAAAAAAAAATCAAACGAAAACCTTAATACGAGACGAATGAAGTATTTTTTACTAACAGAATATTCGTATATATTTCGTTGGTAAAAACCTTAATTACATTGTTAAATTGGATTACAAATGGATTAACAATAAAAACCTTAATTTTATTGATAAATATTTTTGTTACTCTAAAGATGCCCTTGGTACAATATTGACGATCCTACAAAGATCACATTTCAGTGATTTTCTTTTCTTTTAGTGATCTCATCTTTTACAGAATCAATCCCCCTTGACTGTACAAGAATATGTGGAGTGGAACATGTCTGAAAGCACATGAGAACGTTCTTTTGTTGATATTATTACCAGTATTCGATATTGGGTCATTCATAGCATTACTATACCTTCCCTATTCATTGCGAGTTGGTTATTCGTCAGTACCGATTTAGCTTACAATGTGTTTGGAAGCCCTCGGCCAAATGAGTATTTTATAGAGAGCCGACAAGGGATTCCATTAATAACTGGCTGTTTTGATTCTTTGGAACACCTCGATGAATTTAATAGATCGTTTTAGGAGGATAATCTGTTGCTAATAATTTAGTTGTCATTACATTATAATTCCATTGGTATTCCATTAGTAAAATAATATAATTCGTTGGTGTTAAATTGTTGAAAAATAATTGTAATTATTCTTGACAATTGTTAATAATTACTTACGGATTAAATTCCATTAATAAATTCTATTATAAAAAAAAGCTATTTGTAGTCTTTGAATATCCTTTTGCACCTTATGCATCTTGACCAACACATCATACGTATTATATAACCCACTCTATAAATGGTTTATATATATATATATATATATATATATATATATATATATATATATATATATATATATATATATATATATATATATATATATATATATACCACTCTAAAAAAATTGTACTCCCTCCATTCCACAATACCCTTCATACTTTCTACATTTGGACGTCCCACAATACTCTTCACACTCAATTTTTGGCAAAAAAAATTGACAAATATATCCTCAACTTAATCATCAATTACACCCTTGCCATCTCATTAACACCAATAATATAAAAAAAAGAAGGGATTTGGGCCTTTTTAACCACACAATTAACATCCCTAATCTTTTAGTTGGGCCTAACCACACTTGGACCACACCATTTTCCTTTCCCTTTCAATCTGCTTTATTTTCAATTCCTCTCATTTCGCCTTTCATCCTCTTCGTTACGACGAAACCCTAGCCCTTCATCTTACGCCGCTTACTCTTTCGATCCATGCTTTCACGGCGTGAAGAGGGACCCTAGCCCCTTCCTTTGCTCCTCTGTGCACACGATCTACCATTTTTTTGTGAAACCACTTCGATTTATAAACCTCGATGTCCGATTCGCTTCATCTTCAACCATTTGATGTTTGTGAGGTTGAAATCCTATATCTATGGTCGGGATCTGAGTATGGATGGAGTGAGGTGGTGGTTGGGATTGACTCCATGCTGTCGGTCATCGATAGATTTGAAACCGTAACGGATCTCGTCTGAACCACTAGCGAAATGGTGGTTTCTGACTCCTTACAGTCGGATTTAGTCGTCGATTTTCCCTATTTCGAGGGAAAGTTTGCGATCTGGTGATTCTCCAATCTTTATTTCCCAATTCCGAGGATGTTGCGTATGTGGTTGAGGACTCCGACATTGAGGACGAGTCGCCGAAAAGTTTGCCCTGTCAGTCTCTGTTTCAGAGATTCCCTCACAGCCACTGCGATTTCGACCACCAAACAGTGGTCCTGGAGTCCAACTTCGGGGCTGCAAATATCGGGAAAAACTTTCCCCAAAATGATGAATCTGTTAGATATCAACAGTCCATCTACGAGATGGTCTGTATGTTTCTTCCAGCTTATCGATACATCCTTATCTTCTCTCATTTTTTAAATTCTGCAGCTTGGGATGCCCTGTGAGGCTTGGTACGTGTTTATATGCTCTATTTGGCCCTATGAGGCACTTGATTGATGTTGAATGCACTTGATTTAGCCCTGTGAGGCACTGAATTGATGAAGCATGAGTTTATTTGGCCCAGTGAGGCATCTATATGGCCCTGTGAGGCATTGAATTGTTTATATGTGTGAAGAAGGTGATTAATTGGCCCTGTGAGGCACTGAATTGTTTAAACTTGAGCCTTTGAGGCATTTTCTGGTTGATGATTGGAATATTTGGACAGTATTAGGCCCTGTGAGACACTGAATTGTTTAAACTTGAATGCAACATGTGTTTAATTGTCCCTGTGAGGCATCTATGTGGCCATGTGATGCATTTTGGTGGCTGTTGATGGTTGGTTTGCTCTTTATTTGGCCCTGTGAGGCATTTGGTGACTAATAATACTTATCCCTGAATACTCTATTGATGATGTCAGAGTAAATTTGGGATTAAATATAGGTTTTAAATTAGCCCAATGACGAATCTATTCCGAGGGCTAAGATTTCAATGCTATGGTAATCATGCAATATGAACCAGCCATAGTGATAAGTACCGAGTCACCAATAGGTATATACAAACCTATTTAGGCGACCATGACCCAATGATGATGTTATTCAGAGGGTTAAGTACCTCTCTTGATAGAAAAAGTTTAGATAAACTTGTTCTTTTCCCTGAAATTAGTGTTCAGTGTCACCATTAGGTTTCATACCTATTTTGGAGACGCTTGATATTTTTTTAATATCGTAGCAGTCACCAATAGGTATAAGAAACCTTTTAGGAGACCATGCTCGGTAATGAAATTCTTTCTGAGAGCATTGTGAACAAAAAGGTCGTACATGATGTTTGTTTACAACTTAAACAACACATAAACAACAAAAGGACAGTGTATAGTCCTATTGTTTTTGCTGTAAACAACAAAAAGGACATACCATTACTAAGGTTGATTGTTTACAGCTTAAACAACACATCAACATCTAAAGTACATTGTTCAGTCCTGTGTTTATACTGTAAACAACAAAAAAGGGTCAGTTTCAGAGCATAAACAACAAAAAGATCATCCATAGGTAAATGAAGATTTCTCTAGCTTCATTGTTTGTCATATTCACATGAATTCACTTCATTGTTTGTCTTTTCAGTAATCTATGAACAGGTAAATGAAGATTTCTCTAGCTTCTTCAATTGAGAAGAAATCTGTAATTTTTCTTTTTCATGTAATGCTTTAATTTCTATAATTTAATGGAAGTGTAACAAATTTCTTTAATTTTTGTAATTTATGTAATTTTATTATAATGATGTATCAAATCTGTAATTTTTGTGAGATTTTATTTTAATTTCTGATGATTTTTTGAAGTTACAATTTTAAAAAAAATAATTTCTGGAATTAATTTTTTTTATTTTCTGGTATTTTATTTATTTTTTTAGTAATTAGAGTTTGGATTACTTTAATGATAAAGTTAATCCAAACCCTAAACCCTAATGTTTGGACAGTTTTACCCTCCAAAAATGAGTTAAAAAGTCAAAAAGTAACTTTTCTTAAACAATGTGGAACAATAAACGTGAAGAGTTCTTCGGGATGGAGGGAGTAATATTTAAGGCTAACTATACTATGCACTCGGTGCACCTTATCTTAGGGTGTACTCACTTTAAAAAATATATACAAATATAAACAAAAACATATACGATTATGAACAAAAATGTATACAATTTAATTGTTAGTTTTTTTAATGAAAAATTGAGTGTAAAAATATACAATTATTAAAAAACATGTATACACTATTAAATAAAAAATTATACACATATGGATAATAGTTTTTTTTAATGAAAACCTTAGTGTGAAAAAAGTATACAATTATTAAGAAACACGTATACAAAATAGAATAACAAGTATACAAAATAGAATAAAAAATTATTGAGTAAATATCAAAATCGGTCTTGTAAGTATGACATTTTCCAACTTTAATCTTTTTTTGTTGCATTTCTTACTTTTGGTCATCCGGGGTCCGTTTTTGGTACTTTTGGTCCAAATTTAGTCCTTTTTCGTCGGCAATTTAAAAAATTCACCGAAAAATTATGCGTGAGTTGCACGCGCTCAAAATTGATCCTGTAAGTATGGACTGTTCCAACTTCAGTCCTTTTTTATTGCAATTTTCACTTTTGGTTCTTCATTGTCCAATTTAGTCTTTTTTGTCCAAATTTATTTATTTTACACCGAAAATTTAAAAAACTCTCCAGAAATCATGCGTAAGTTACACGCGCCAAGAAAGAAGATATTAATAATAATTAAAAAAAGAGCAGGGGTAACCATGTGTAATGAGCAACGAAGAAAAAAAGAAATAAAAAAATTATAGGGTGAGGGTAGCGCGGGCCCGCGTGAGAGACATGCGCTCTGCTGTTCCACTGTGATTCCCACCCTCTCTTTTTTCCATTCTCTTCAATTTTATAAAACTTGGATGGTGAGCAGAAAACTCATTAAAAAAATATTTACATCTTCCAATGCAAAAAACCTATTATTTATATTTTTGCTTTTGCCAATGATTTATATTTTCCATTTATTTAACTAAATATATTTAAAAATAAATTAGAAAGAAGTAAGGGCTCCGTTTTGCTTACGACTCAAAACACTAGCCAATTAACGCGGTGAAAGCCCATGATTAATTAACCATTTTATTTTTTTTAATTTTATTATAAATTTATTATCATATTAATTGCTTTTAATAAAAAATATTATAATGACAATAATTATTATTATTTATATTAATCGTTTATTAGATAATTTAATTGTTATATTATCAATTTATCTTAATCAAACATTATTTTATATTAAAAATGTTATCACTTTTTATTCTTAATAAGATATTACTTTACATTAAAAATGTTATCATTTTTTATTCAATCTACGAATGGTTCATAAAATAATTTAATTAAATAGCTATCACTTTTTCCTTTATCATGTCTCACTTTTTTTATTAAAAATGTTATCACTTTTTATTATTTTAGTGAATTATTCGTGAAATAATTCAATTAGATGAATATATATATATATATATATATATATATATATATATATATTTATTTATTTATTATTTGGGATAATTTATTACTCCATTATCATATTTTATTCATTCAATACAATAATAGCGCGTGCAACTTACGCATGATTTCTGGAGAATTTTTTAAAATTTTGGCGAAAAATAATTAAATTTGGACAAAAAGGAATAAAATGGACAATGGAGGACCAAAAGTGAAAATTGCAATAAAAAAGGACTGAAGTTGGAACAGTTCATACTTACAGGACCAATTTTGAGCGCGTGCAACTCACACATAATTTTTGGGCGAGTTTTTAAATTTACGGCGAAAAATGACTGAATTTGGACCAAAAGGACAAAAAACGGATCCCGGAGGACCAAAAGTGAGAAATGCAATAAAACAGTACCGATGTTGGAAAATATCATACTTACAGGACCGATTTCAATATTTACTCAAAATTATACACATATAGGTGCACCCTTGAACCCGATTGCACCTAATATCAACTCAATATTTTTAATAGTCCCTTCATCTACTTATAATAATTTTTTTTATTTTGAGCGTATGTTACAAAGGTCTCATTTTTTTTAGATACATAAAACCTACATACATTTATTAATATACAATTAAATACATATCTACTAATATAACTATTCATCACATATTAAATATAATATTTTTTAATTGACGTTAAAAATAAATAAGACTTATTAAAACGGACGAAGGGAATACTTCTTTTGTTCTTAATTTAAAAAGTTGTATATGGTGTATAATATTTCAAAATTTTTAGGGAAATTAATATTTTGGCATGAGATCCTCACTTATATTAAAAAAGTGAAATAGAATACCGTATTAATTAATGAACTAAAGAAATAGCGAAATAAATACTTTAATATTGAACAGAGGAAATTTATTTTATTAATCAATTCAAAAATCAAATTAATATTTTATTAGAAATTGATATAAACAAATCATTTGAATATATCTGAATATTAGTATTTGACATTTAAAAATAATTATTCAATTATAATTCGTAATTGTAAATTCATTTTTTTAAAAGAATATTTTTATTTTCAAAGCTTCTTTAATTACCTTTTTTTTATTTATCATGATATTACGTTTAAAATAAATTCTATGATTACAAATCATCCACCGTACAAATATAATTATTCACTAACCACATGTCTGCAATCAAATTATTAAAAAAAAATAATTAAATACTTCTTTTGTTATCACCGTTGAGTGTTGTAGATTGTAGTTTAACAAAAAAAAATTAATTAATTTTTTTCACGATTCTGGACGATTTTGGACTCGGTGTTGTAACACTTTGAACAACACTGCATTTAATCGATTAAAATACAGCAAGTATGAACTGAAAGAAAAACGTTGAAGACAAGTATTTATAGTGGTTCGATCGTGAAGATCTACATCCACTTGTAGATAGTAGTTTAAGAAAAATAATAATTAATTAATTTTTGTCACGATTCTGGACAATTTTGGACTCGATGTTGGAACACTTCGAACAACAATATATTTAACAGATTAAACACAAGAAGTATGAACTGAAAGAAAAACGTTGAAGACAAATATTTATAGTGGTTCAATCATGAAGATCTACATCCACTTGTAGATCGGAGATTATTTTATTGAATGATGAGTTTAAAAGAGAGAGAATCACACAATATTGAAGGAAATATTCATTTCACCCTCGATCAGAAAACTCAGACTAATATCCTGTCAACCTCTCAACCTCTCTTGTTGAGAGTTGATTTTGGCCTCTTATATAAGCTCCAAAATAACCTTCCCATATACCAGTGGAAATCTTGGAATCCCAACTTCAATCTTGAGCTGATAATCGTTCAAAACAACCTCATTTGAACCGTAAAAAACCACCCTGAACACGCCCACTTGACTTGATTCTAAAAATCCCTTGTTTAACTGATTTATAACTGCTTGTTGCTTTCAGAATGTTTTCCACACGCTCTTAACCATTCTGAACATCCAAACCGCTCCCAACAAACTCAACTAAACAGTCCACGTCACTCATGACCCATTAGATGAAGATTTTCACCTAATCTTTACAATTCTCCTCCTTAAAACTTCATTCAAACCAAACACGCTCCTCCTAGCCCCAATGCTGCTCAGATTTGAGCAGCAGTTCCTCCTTGAACTAACAAACACTAATCAACCTCTTGCACAGCTCAAACTTTGCTGTGGGAAGAGGCATAGTACAAAAATCAGCAAGATTATACTTGTACTAACTTTACAATCTTTATTATACCTTAATCTGCCATGTCTCTTATGAAGCATAACTTTACATCTATGTGTTTAGTCCTTTCATGATATCTCTGATACTTTGACAAGTGTATACCACTTTGGCTATGTCAGAAAATGTTAATAACATTCTGTCTAACATCAAACTCCTTCCTAGTGTCCAAATTAGATGCATAATCCGCACCTACAAAACCTATGAGTGTTTCCTTTAAACTAGCAGCCCTCTTGAACTTCAAACCTGTTGCTAATGTTCCTTTGATGTACCTTATTGCCCACTTGACAATTTCCCAAAGTATTCTACCTAGATTCCCCATGAACCTACTAACTACACTTAAAGAACAAGCTATTCCCGGTCTAAAACACACCATGGTATACACCAAACTCCTTACTGCATTTTCATAAGGAACCTTATCCATTTATAATTTTTCCTGTTCTGTTGAAGATCATTCCTCACTAACATGTGCAAGACTTCCATGCCAAAGAAGTATGCTGCCAATTTTGACAGCATCCGGTGCTGTTCCAAATGTTGTAGCATTTGCAGTAACACCGCCCAGAAAATACAGGTCATCCTTCCTGATCCCTTTCATCAGCACCTTTCCACCTCTTGACACAACCAACTGACCATTTTCAGACTGAAACTTACACCCTGAAGAATCAAGCATACCCAATGAGATGAGGTTTCTCCTAAGCTCTGGAGCATATCTAACATTGGTTTAGATTCCTAACGCACTCCATCATACATCGTGATTTGAATGGTTCCTATGCCTCTTATCCTGCAGGCCTAGGCATTCCCCAAGAGAACTGACCCTTTATTAACATACTTCAAATCAGTAAACCAATTCCTCATTGGCGTCATATGATAATTGCAACCCGAATTTAACATCCAATCAGCACCACTATCCAAGAATGTTATTGATAATGCCTCTACATCGTACCCAGTTGCTCCCTCTTGATTCTCCATGGTCTGATTTACTTGACTTCTGCTACTTTCTCCATTTTCAGGAGCCTTCCCTTTAAGAGCTTTCCACTTAAAGCAATTCTTCTTAAAGTGCCCAGGTTCTTGACAATGATATCACTTCTTTACCTTTGAATTCTCTCCAAATTCACCATCCTTTTTTTCATGTTTTTTGTCCTTAGAACTTGCCCCCTATCTTGCTGTTCTTACTTTGATCTGGTTTCTTGACCATGAATCCCGCAGCACCAGCAACAACATTTAAACCAGCACCCTTCTGCAACTCCTTGGATTTTAATGCCACTTGAAGATCATCAAGCCTTAACCTATCCTTATTTTCATACAAAATTGTATCTCTGAAATTCTTAAAGGATTTAGGCAGAGTCGATAACAACATCAACGCTTTATCTTCCTCTTCAATCTTAACACCTATATTATCAAGATCGTCCAAGATTTTGTAGAATCTACCTGAGTTGTAAGAGGCTTTTCATCAGTCATCTAGAAGGCAAAAAACTTCTGCTTCATGTACAATTTACCTGAGTTGCACTTATTGGCAAGGCTTTTCACCATGTACAAGCTCTCAAACTTATTCCATATACCTATTGCAGTGTGTTCCTTTGCAACTTCCCTCAATGCTTTGTCTCCCAAGCAAAGAATGATGACTGAGTGTGCTTTCTGAAGAATCTGATCATCTACAGGTCCTCTAACATCTGAAGCACCAGCTGCCGATGGATTTGTGATGATTCGGGTTTTTACCGGAGGAGGTAGCTTCAATGCGTTTGCCAATACTTGATGCACAAGTATTGCTTGCATCTCCAATCTCCACAGACTAAAATCTGTCTTCTCATTCAGCTTCTCGATGTCAAACCTCTATGAATTCATTTTTAAATGCTGAATTTTCCACAGACGGCGCCAATTGTCACGATTCTGGAAGGGGTTTTGAACTTGAGTTGTAACACTTCGAACAACACTGCATTTAACAGATTAAATACAGCAAGCACGAACTATAAGAAAAACATTGAAGACGAGTATTTATAGTGGTTCGATCGAAAAGATCTACATCCACTTGAGGATCGGAGGTTATTTTATTGAATGATGGGTTAACAAGAGAGAAAATCACTCAGTATTGAAGGAAATATTCATTTCACACTCAATCTGAAAACTCTGACTAACATCTTGTCAACCTCTCCTATTGTGAGCTGGTTTTCGCCTCTTATATAAGCTCCAAGATGACCTTCTCATATACCAATGGAAAGCCTGGAATCCAGCTTCAATCTTGAGTTGATAACCGTTCAAACACAATCCTATTTGAACCGCAAAAAATCACCTTGAACAGGCCCACTTGACTTGATTCCAAATCCCCTGTTTAACTGATTTATAACTGCTTGTTGCTTCCAGAACGTTTTCCACACGCTCTTAACCAATCTGAACGTCCAAACTGCTCCCAACAAACTCAACTAAACAATCCACGTCACTCATGACCCATTGGATGAACATTTTACACCCAATCTTTACAATTTTATTAACTTTTAAAGATATTTTGGTATTTTAATTTAGTAATAAATAAAATATAAAGTATGTTATAAGTATGCGTTAGGCAAAGAGTAATATTTTTCAAATTAAGATGACTTTTAAGTTTATTGATTGATGTAATGTTTCTTTTTTTGGGTGGGCAAAAACACTTGTAGGAACTGGGTTCACACATAAACCATGTTTTCAATTATTACTCTTTAATACATGAAAAATTAATCTTTAAAGACATAAATAATTATTACTCTTTTAAATGAAAAAATTGCTCCTCAAATTATTGTAAGTAGTAATATATCAATTACTCTTTTGTATATGAAAAATTACTCTTTAGAGTGATAAAATATTATTTTTCTAAATTTAAAATATTACTCTTCAAAGAATAATATTGTATATACTAAAGAGTAATTTAGCCAAAATAGGATTTACGTGTGAACCCGATTTACACTAGACTCACTCTTTTGGGTGATGTTGATAAGTCATCCACAACTACCAGTCGAGGACCAGGAAACCACCCAACCCTATACATCTGTAACTGTGACAAAAGTATTATTGAAACTTGCTTGAACATGAATAACTCCCTTTGGTATTCTACGTGCACTTTTACGTGAACCAATTGTGTATTTCTACATGAACCAACTCTCGGTATAGCTTTTGTCATATTGTATCATCTCATAAATATGAGTCAGAAATATATGGAATATATCCATTTGATGTCAAAACAGATTTTTATTTGTATATTGAGCCCTTTAGTGAGTCTAATTATCCTTGTCTTTGTTTATGTCTCGAGTTGGAGCAAATTACTCTAATGAGTCCCCATCTGTGAATTAGTTGATATTTTTCACAAATTTTACGAACGGAAGCGTGGGAATAGACTAAAGAAGAGTGAAAAGATAAGTTTGGAATGGAACGAGTAATTCTCATATTACATACAAAGAAGGCAAAGACTTATATGAGACATCACGAAAGGGCTTTCGTGAGACAGTTAAGAAGTAATAACACTTTTAAAAATTAATAAAAAATGATACTCAATTCATTAAATGTGATAATGGTGTAGTAAATTATTTAATAAACAAATTGTAGTATAAGTAAATAATGAAAATATTTTTAAAAGAAAAGTAATAACATTTTTAATAAAAAAGTGATAATTAATTATAAAAGTGTAAAATGGTCTCACCGTGAGACGATCCCATACAAGACTGTCTCTAAAAATAATTAAAATATTATTTTATGTTTTTATTAACTTATTTATTTTTACAATATATTTTTAAGATAATACTCCCTCCGTCCCAAGGTAACAGGGTCATTTTTTCATTTTAGTCGTCCCACCCAAAGAGTCCTCTTTTCTTTTTTACACACATGGGACCCACACACCTCCTCTAATACAATTAATTAATGTTGGGACTCACACTCCTACTAATACAACTACACACTACACATTAAATAATAATACTCCTTAATCTATGTACCAAAAAACAAATGACCCTCTTAAGGAGGGACGGAGGGAGTATAATAAATTAGATAAAATATATTATGTATTTATATGTGCAAAATTAAATAACAGGAGTATAGTGTGTGTGTATATACTCCCTCCGTCTCGCGTTAATGTTTATTTTTGTTTTTTGCACGTAGATTAAAAGATATAATATTTTAATGTGTAGTGAAGTGATAGAATTAATATTTAATATAAAATGAGTAGTTGTATTTGTTGGATTGTTTTGTATGTGGGCCTTACATGGAATAATTAATTGTTTTGTGTGGGTCCAACTTGGCAAAAAAAGAAATGTAAACCTTAACTTGGATAAACCAAAATAAAAAGTGAAACCTTAACATGGGACGGAGGAAGTTTATACTCCTTCCGTCCCTTATTAACGTTAATGTTTGCTTTTTGTACGTAGATTAAAATATATAATATTTAATGTAAAATGAGTAGTTGTGTTAATGTTGCATGTGAGCTCACATCGAATAATTAATTATTTTGTGTAGGATCAACTTGACAAAAGAAGAAATGTAATCCTTAACTGAAGACAAGTCAAAATAAAAAACGTAAACCTTAACATAGCACGAAGTGAGTGTATATAAACTGAATTTACGGTGTAAATCATATGGTCCCCTTTAATTTAAACTCTAGCAGTACATAACATATAATAACATTGGAAGGGGGAACCACAAGATTTACATCGTGAACCCAATTTATACAAGTGTTTGCTAAAATATACAGTATATTAAAAATTATGAATATTCACGTTATACATTTTGTTTTAAATTTTTTAAGATTTAAATTTAAGCGTGAGATTAAATTGACTTAAAATCTAATGATTAAATCTTACCGGTGTGAATTAAAATGATAAAATGTAAACTTTATTTGGGACGGAGTGAGTATTTCTTTTTACGGAAGTGTGAATTTAAGTTAGGGATGGATTAAAATAGAAAATATGAAGCTAGGCAAAATATTTCATGAGTATTTGCGCACAAATTCAATTTTATATCCTTTAGTATAAAATGTTACTCCTTTCGTCCGCTGCAAAGGTAACAATTTCACTATTCATGTCGTCCGTTTTAAAGGTATTAATTTCCTCTATTTAGTAAAGAAAATACACAATATGACCCACCACTTCCCTCTAATACAACTACTCACTTTACCTATATTAATAATACTCCTTAATCTACTTGCAAAAAGCATATAAAGAGTTCTCTTTCTTTTTTTTACACGTATGAGACTCATACACACCAACTAATACAATTAAAATATGGGGCCTACATTCTCACTAATACAACTACCCACAATACATTAAATAATAATACTCCTTAATCCACGTGTAAAAAGCAAAAACAACACTTTGCCCTGGACGGAGGGAGTATATTCTTAATTTTTTAGTAAAGAAATATTTTTTAAGTTAAATATTAATGCTCTTCATATTTCCATCAATATTTTCAATAAAAAAAATAATACATTATTAATTAAAATACATATTATTTAAAATAAAATGTTGTATCATTGAATTCATTGCGCACATTCAGGTGCACAAAACTCAAATTATGAAGTTAAAGTTGGGATGAAAGAATACTATATTATTATACATACATTTAATATAAAATTAATACTCAAACCCCAAACAAACCTAAATTACCATTATTTATGATTTTCATAATTACCTACGTAAACCTCAAATAAATATATAGCCTTAAGGGTTTAATGTAAAATTTTACATTTTAATATTTTTTAACCTATAAATAAGATTAATGTACGTACAATCGATTGCAAGTTAGTGTTATCTAATAATTAATAATTACAAGTTAGTATTATTTAATAATTAATACTCTTTTGATCTCATTACACATTTTATATTTCTTTATGTCTATATCCTATCACACTTTGCACGCTTAAAAAAAATTCCAAACAAATAACCTCTGATCAATATATTTTATTTAAAAAAAAAAAAGCAACCATCATTTTACATCCACAATTCAACTTATAGTTTATTTTAGCAATAAAAATAATTACATTACTCTAAGGAAATACTTATTATGAATTTTATAAACAATTTTTGATTTTCAAAACCCATATTTAATTTAAAAGATTAATCTACATGTAACTATAAAATTAATTTCAATAAACCCACTTCTCTTATATACTCTTTACTCTACTAATATTAATATTCAATCTCTTTCTCCATCTTTTCATCTCTTTCAACATCAATTAATAATTTCTTACCTATTTATCATCAGTTTCATATATATTAATTTGGTTAAAAGTAAACTTACTTTATTAAAGGATTAATGATATTGTCGAATTGTGAAAAATTAATAGATCAATTTTAAAATATGTAAAATTAATGAATTAATTTCAAAATTAGAGAAATTAATGAATAAAAAATATATTTACCCTTATTAATAATTTTTGAAAACACACATAAATTTTAAACACAAAATGTGTTGAAAAGGTGAAATTTGTAGGAACAGAGAGATAGTAGCTAAAGAAGGAATAGTGAGTGGTGTGCTCTTCATTTAGGAAGTGGGCCATTAAGGGAAATAGTGGGGCCCATTAATTCTTTTGTCCCCCTTCATACCCACAACAAAACCAAGTCCATGTCCTTTTCTCATGTTCCCTAACACGTGTCCATCCATGCTTGGCTAGCGTGATGATCACTGGCCCCATTCGTGGGACCCACACGAATCGCCGTGCCTGAAAAAGCTGCACTTTTGCTTACCTATCCTTATCATTCATTTACTCTAATTTCCTAAATTGTGTGTATTAAAATTGGATTAACCAACAATGTAAACGTTTATGTTTGTTTTTTAAGGTTTATATTTGTTTTTAAAGGTAAATTAAGAAATTAATATTTAGTATGGTGAAAAAAATAATATTTAATGTAAAATGAATAATTATATTAATATTGTGTGTAAGTCATATATAGAATAATTAATTGTTATTTGCGAATTCAACTTAATAAAAAAATTATATACTTTAACTTGAAACAAAATTAAAATAAAAAATATAAACTTTAATGTGGAACAAAAAGAGTATATTTTATGATTTAAAAAGTGTGGGTTTTATGAGTGGATAAAAGGGGAGTTATTACTCTATCAATGCCAAATTACCTCACTTTTAGAGAAAGATTAACATCTTATATTTTACACATTTTTAATTTAAAAGCAAAATAGTTCTCCCTCCATTTCGAAGGTTTACATTTTTCATTTTGGGTTGTTTCAAGTTAAAGTTTACATTCTCACACAAAACAATTAATTATTTCATGTAGGGCCCACATACAACACTAATACAACTACACACTTTACATTAAATATTATTTATCTCACCTTACTATATATTAAAATATCATATCTCTTAATTTTCGTACAAAAACAAATGACAACGTTAACGCGGGATGGAATGAGTATTCAATATTTTAATATTATTTTCTTACTCCCTCAATCTCACAATTATTGTTACATTTACTATTTGCACAGAGATTAAGAAATACTCCCTCCATCCCACGTTAATATTGATATTAATTTGCTTTTTGCATGGAGATTAAGAGATATAATATATTAATGTGTACTGAGGTGAAAAATAATATTTAATATAAAGTGGGTAATTGTATTAATATTATATGTGTGCCCTACATGAAATAATTAATTATTTTGTGTGGGCCCAACTTGAAAAAAAGGAAACGTAAACTTTAATGTGGGACAAAAAGAGTATTACTCTCTCTGTCCCATAGTTAAGTTCACCGACGCTGTAGATACGGAGTTTAAGAAAAGTTGCTTTTTGACCAACTTTATTGATTTTTAGGGGTATTTTGATATTTTTAGGTAATAAATAAATTATAAAGTATGTTATGTGTGTAGTTTGGAGTGGAATTTTTGAAATTAAGATAACTTTTGAGATTTTTGGTTAATGTGAAGTTTCCTTTTTTGGGTGGTGAACATAAGTGTGAGACGGACGAAAACGGGAAGTGTGAACTTAAGTGTGGGACGGAGGGAGTATATTTTAATGTATAATATGTTGATAAATATAATATTAGAGCATCTCCAAGAAACTCTTCAAAATTTGAAGAGCATTTTCACAATATAAAGAGTAGTTTTTTAATTTTAAAGAGTCACAATTTTTTTTTGCTCCAACTAATTCTTTAAAATTTATTTTTCAATGTTCATTTATTACATTATTTTCTCTTCTACGGATTGTTTAAACTACTTCTATTGAGTAAAAACAGTAATAATTAAATAGCATTTAATGAAATAATAAAGTATGAAGAGTGGTTTGTGTTGTTCAAATTTGAAGAGTGAACATAACTCTTTAAATTAAAAAGTAAAAAAAAAGAGTGGATTGAAACTTGTTTTTCTTGTGTTAATCTGGGGAGACTAACGGGCTTATAATAAGAAGGAGACCATAACGTAATTGTGAGATTAGAACGGTAGTACATTAATAATAATTGTTGCGTTCGATCGTTTGGTTAACGTGAACTGTTAGAATTCCATACGTGTCTAATTCAGCGGAAGTAAGAAATCAAATAAACATATTACCTTTCACCAGGGTATGTTGAAAAAAAATAGATTCTTGCCGACAGCCTACGCAGCCTCACGGTTTTGGCCATAACTTTCTCATCCGATTTCCGAATTAAGTGATCTAGGCACCAAAACGATCCTCTCTTCCGTGGCTTTCTGTTAGTATATTACACGTCCAGTTCTGAGTTTCACACGATTTTAGAAAAATTATGGAAGTTAAATCATCAACCTATAAGTGACACGAATTCCTTCTACAATCAACAACATACCATAGAGACAACACTACTTCCCAACTCACCGAGTTTGTTGATTTAATTACATGTAAATCTCACCCATTTATGAATCAAAGAAGTACATACTGCCTTACGTGTCGAGTTTATTGTATAGGGATTAAGAGCACGAACATCCATAGTTTTAGGTGTACTATTATAATTTTTTAATCCAATAATAATAATTTATATGGTATGTATCTGAGTAATTGAGGTTAATAATGTGTATTTCTTGGTAAGTAATATATATATATATATAAAGGGGTAAAAAATAATATTCAAATTAATTACAATTGATTTGGTGCAATGAATTATTTTATGAAGAATTTGTAATATAAAATAAAAAATTATAATATTTTAAATGAAAAGTGATACACCATTAATAAAAAATAATTATTGAGCCGATATTAGGGTACACCCATATGTGTATAACTTTTTATTCTATTTTGTATACATGTTATTCTATTTTATATACGTGTTTCTTGATAATTGTATACTTTTTTCACACTAAATTTTTCATTTAAAAAACTAACATCCATATGTGTATAGCTTTTTATTCAATAGTGTATACATGTTTTTTTAATAATTATATATTTTTTTACACTCAAATATTCATTAAAAAAACTAACAATTAAATTGTATACATTTTTGTTCAAAATTGTATATGTTTTTATTTACATTTGTATACGTTTTTTAAAATGGGTGCACCCTATCTTAGGGTGCACCCGAGTACACAGTATAATTAGCCATAATTATTATTTAGAAAAACCTTAAACGGTCTTACCGTTAGACAATCTCATACTGCCCTATTTAAAAATATCACATGTAAAAATGTCTTTTTTTTTTGAGTTTTTGAATTTGATTTATTAATTTTTCAAAATTCGACAATTTTGTATATTTATCGGCGGATGTAAATCACCTAACAGATAATTTTCACGTGATAAGAAAATAAATATTTTAGTCCAACAAAATAGTTTTAAATGTATCATAATACGCTTAATTTTGCGAGCTAGCCCATACAATCCACTAGCCTGCCCAACGAATAGGGTTGTTAAACGAGTAGAGAGAGCTTGAATATTGCAACGAGCCGAGTTTTTCGAGCCTTTTCGAGCCCTCATTATATTAATTATTATTAAATATAATAATAAATTAATATAATATAATTAAATAATATTTATTTTTAGTAATAATAATATTAATTAATTATTATTATATTACACTCGAACTTTATCGAGTCGAGCTGAAATCGGCTCGTTAACGAACATAAGGCGAGCTCAAACTCGAGCTCGAGTAAGCACTAGTCGAGCCGAGCTTTCGAGCTACTCATTTCGTTTAACAACATTACCAACTAATGATTTGCTTTGCAATTGATCTGTTTTAAAATTAACTCATAATATTATGACTAGTATATAATCTGCCCTCAAATACCTTTAATTTCTTACTATTAACCCACAACATAAAAATCTGAATATATATATATATATATATATATATATAATTCTAACTACATGAAATAGAAATGGATAATCCATAATATATATAAAAATATAAATATGAGTTTGATATACTAACAACTTGTTATGTCATTCCAAAATTAAATCCATTTTTCGCCTTGCAAATAACTCGCCTAATAAATTTCCCACCTCAAATAATCTAATCTAGCAAATGGTAGGTTGTGGTGGTTAATATTGGTCAGCTTAACTCATTTTTACATCTCGAATTGGGCCAATTATCGATTTGAGTGACATTTTATTTCCACCAGCAATAGTTTCATTTTGGCGTTTTGAACGTGCACCTTAAAGTATCTAATTTTCCTTTTTAGGCAAGTGAAATTCTCGCACTTCACTAATATAACTAAAATATAAAACTCATACACTCCCATTAATAAAATTTTACTCACTACACATTAAATAATAATATTCTTCAATCCACATGTAAAAAGTAAATGACACCGTTGCAGGTGGAAGGAGGGAGTATAAATGAAAGATAATAATAATTTTTAATTTAAAATGATATACTAATATTTTTATGAGCTTGTCTCATATAAATCAAGATTTATGGTTAATCCTCCTTATTTATATATTGAAAACACAAATATCATATCTTTAAATATTTTAAATTTTAATAAATAAATATTAAATCTTAAACTCTAAAGATATAATAGAATATAAACCATTTATGTGTAATGTAAATTCCGTACACGCAAAAAATACTTTACCTATTTATGTTTTGATAACCAATTCTAAGAAAAAGTGTATGTTAGTGAAATATTTTATATAGGCATTACTCCTTTTATTATTAGAATAAGAAGAGAGTTTATTTACAATTGTGTCATTTCTCTTCTCTATATTAAGAGTGAGAACATTAGGGTTTTTGTACACTTACAGACACAACGCTAATAATGAAAATCTCTCTTTCTCCCTACTTTTTCTGTATTCTTTACTTCTTCCTTATGATTCTTATGTTCTTGTTTATTTTTATAAAATTGTTTACAACACATTATCAGCACTATAGTTCTCCAAAGAGTTAATGTTGCCGCAATAATTAATGGACCAAAACTTTAACGTTGCCCCAGGAAATAATTGTGTATTTCCTATGATGTAATCTTCTATCAACGATGATTGTAGAGAATATTATGAAAAATATTATACATATATTTTTTTTATGATCTATATGAAAATGAATGAATGCAACCGGTTGTTTAGTTTTCTTGTGTATTATAAGTCGATGCCAGTAACATTTTAAATGGTTTAATTTCCTAATGTTGTTTCATTTCTTGTATACAATATGGAGATCTTCACTCTGAATTCTTTTAAGATGGAAATGATTGTCTTGTTATGTTAAAAAATATAAAAATCCATGATCTGTCAATTTCTTATACTAATTTTCTGATATCCAAATGGACGTAGATTAAAAAAGTAACGCAGTTTTTTTTAATATTTAATTATTACAAAATGAACCCTGTAGCGTTTATTTTTATAAAAAAAATCTTATTAACTATCGCACTCTGTTATGCTTATTATTCATTTTCCTAAACAGCCATTAACCATCGCACTCTGTTATGCTTATTACTTATTATTCATTTTCTTAAACAGCTATATTATGGAAAATTATACGTAAGGCAAGATACTTTGATGATTGATACTTTGATGATTGTGATTTATATTTGTTTTCTTTTCTCGTTAATTATATATATATGTGAGAGAAATATTGAATATTGGATATGAAAATTGAATGTGTTTACATGACTGTACAAATTCTAGAAATTGGATGTTTAACGGAAAGAAATTTCGCATATAAATGAATGAAGAAAAGATTTTCATAGAGATTTCAACAGGGCACATAATATATAATCAGAGATTTTGTTAACTCATTAATTTATAGAAATGGTTATTTGTGTAATCCTGATTCTGGCCAAAATATGATTTCTGTTATTTATAGAATTTTCTACAAATATTTTTTTCTATTATCCACATCATTATCTTTTATGGATGGATCCTTTGTGATAGTGTATATGTTTATATATGATCACATGTACATTTATATTATTATTTTCTTGTAGGAGACTTTATATAAATTGAATACATGATAGTTATATTTTCTTAAAAATATTTTGACATCATAAAGAGAAAATTTGACAAGCTCACTATTGAAGGCAATGTGGCTTCTAATGTTAAATATTTCTTTCCACTCGTTTAAGTGAACTATTATTCTGTCCAGAAGACAGAATTACAAATATTTATTCGTTATGATATAAACAAAAAATTAAAAGTATTTTATTAAAAAAAGATTCATTTACTTTATGAAAATCCCTAAAGGAACGTCTTGATTAACGTATGATAATTTTTCATCAAACACAATATGACAGACTGCGTTTAAGATTTTATGATTTTAAATCAATTTCAAACTATAACCCCAATTTTACATTTTATTATACCAAAATCATATTAAAGATCAGATCTTATTTTTTGTATTATTGGAAACAGAAAAATATATTTATTATTAATGAAGCACCATAAAAATCAGTGCCTGAAGCACGTATTACGCTCCAGAAGGTAAGTAAAAGCAGTGGTCGAGAAAGTTCAAGTTGATTTTATCGAGGTGGTTGAGGAAATTTAAATTTGTCTATGAAAGGTGTTGAGATTAAACACATCACAATATTAGCCCACAATTATAGAATGAATATTTAACAATATTCAAGTACAAAATACAAGTTCTATTCAATATTTAGCAATTCTCCGGGCTAGTTTAATTACTATATAAAAACAAAAAAACTCTAGATATTTGCTAAACTACGTGTTTCACATTAATTGAGTATTTTTAGAGGTTAAATTTATAAAAGTAGTGCTTGAAGCACATGACGATGCAAAAAAATAAAAATAAAAATAATACACATGTAATGAAGTGGTTGAAGGTAATCCAAGTTGGACTCCACAAGATGATAAAGGTCGAAATTTTAAATAAACACTCCAACAGAAGCAAATTTGTCATAGATGTTGATGAGATGGTCATTGGTCTTATATATATCGCACACCAAATCACTTGGTTGTGGAATTCCAAAATATGAAAATAAAAAACGTATTTGTGGAATAAAAATGGTGCAAATAAAAAATTAATTTGCCTAAAGCAAATAAAATATCGACCAAGTCAATGATGACAATTTGGAGCTTAAGCTCAAAAATTATTGTGACCATGTATAATTTCAATTTTTGAGATTTTTTTAAAAAAGACTTGACAATTTAGCTATATTACATTGCATATTTTTTTTTAAGAATATATTATATATTTGGAAAAATATTTATTCAAATATGATTTTTTATGACATTATATTCTTGTTATTGTTCTTATTTTGTTCATATATATATATATATATATATATATATATATATATATATATATATATATATATATATATATATATATATATATATATATATATATATATATATGTTGTTAGATTATACTATTTGTAAATGATTTTGTCTAGATCATACATATATCTTATAAGTTAATAGTTGGATATATATATTGTTGTGATATTACTATTTGAAATCCAATATTTTTGAAAATATGACATGAGTGATTGGGTTATTTTGGGCAAACAGATGAGCCAGATAATTTAAATTCTTTTAGTCATGAGATGTGAAATGACACTTATGACGTTTGTGTGGAAAATTTATGGTATGATATTTACATACTCAAGTTGGAATTATTTCTCCTAATATGTTTAAGAGATTCAAGTGAAAAAAATTGGTCAATTTTTTTCGTGACATGACCAAAATATTTTAGTGATGTATCCACTGAATAAATACATTTTTATTCAAAGTGCACTGATACAAATGAAATTTCATATGAAGAGCTCAAATATTGAATATTTGATTTAGTCAATCAGAATTGATATCAACTAATAATATTAAAAAAAAGTGGAACATCCAATGTCTTATGTTCATATGTAGTGAATAATTTATTCCAACAATTAATATTTGGGGAACTAGGAATAATTAAACACAAATTCTGGCTCCTGCATATCATAATAACAACCCATTTATAGCTAGTGCTGCTCAATTATGGCCAGAAGCCTCTAACATTTTCCATTTGCAAAATTTGAACTGTGCAATTAATATTTTATATCACCACTATAGCGTACTTTAATGGGCATTCTAATTATAATTATCCATAATTTTTGTAAAGCCCAAAATAGGAAATCAATATATATGTTAGTACACCAACTGTACATTTAATGAAGATCATTTCACGACATTAGGGGGAGATTTAAGCCAAATATTTATGTGAATGCCGAGAAATTTTATTATTTTGCACTAAATTGACTGAACTAGAAGTTCAAAAGATTATTAATTTGTAATAGCAATAAATTGTCAAACTATCATGATGAAGTGACAAAGTCTCTTATATTTGTAAACAATGCACCATTGGAAGTGGAGTTCCCCAGGGACATAATATTTTAAACAATTATTATTTCAATGCTAGAAGCGTGAAATACTTTATGATTTGAAAATTAAATATCCGCGAAAATTAATTTTAAGAATAAATAGTCACTTCCGAAATTATCTGAAGAGTTTGTTTTGATAATGAAAACTCTTTTCTATAGATTTGTCCAGAAGACAAATACCCAGTAAATTCGCACGTGCATCAAAATAACCAAAATACTGGGTATGCGAAACGGCTAGATCCAAACGTATTGGGAAATGAGGATCTAGTTATATAAATATATAAATCATTATAAAAGTTGGGAGAAAAATATAAATTGAAGCAGAAAGTTGTTGACAACACATTGCCTCTTTGATTGCTTTTAGTGTCTTAAATAATAATCTGGATCCTGAACTTATATTTGATATCAAAGTGACAGAAGCACAAATGTTTGGTAAGACAGAATAAAACATTGAGGTCGAGCTTAACTCATCAAATATTTATTTGAATGTTATCTGAAATAATATAAATATTTGTCCTAGAAGGACATATGAATGATAGACTAGTGTAGTTAAAGCTAAAAGGGTTCTTGCAGAGACCCAGTATATAAATGATACATACTCTCCCATTATACATTATGTTTCGCTACTTAATTTATATGACAGTTTCAATATATTTAGATATGTAGTAATTACACTACATTATATGATATACATAAAAAATCTCGAAGGATTAAAACTTCTTAATTTGGATGATAATAGAATATAACTAGCATATAGCTACAATATTGGTCATTACAAGACATTGAAACATTTAATATGGATATGCTACATTTTAATTTGCTATTTCTTCCTGAAGAAGAATGAAAATTGTGTGTATATGAATGGTTTAAGTTTGGAATGTATAAGAAATTCATATAAGTTAACTCATGCCAAGATGACGGATTTTTCGAAATGAAAGAACTTGGATAAACTAAAGAGATGTCTCAACCTGCAGTTGAGAATATTTTAAATTTGAAATACCAGTTAATTAATTTGATGATTGTTTTAGATCAATTTCGATATATCTATTCAAGTTGTATGCCAATGGTCGTTTTTATTTCTTGAAGTGGAAAACTAATGCTTATATACTTTAAGTATATAATGAGGATATTTTGATCTAAAAATCCCTTCAATTCAGTGCTTTTAAAGCACATGTCTTCTCATAATTGTATCAGACCTGATATGCACTTATGATGAACTTGCTAGCAAGATATTATAACTCTCTGATAAAGAGAAATTACATAAAATTAGACATATCCTCAAGTATCTCGTAGATACAAAAATATATTGATTTGTTTATAAGAAACCAACGTGACATTAGCATATTGATTTGAATGTTAATTAAATGATTCACATAATGTTGAAGTTTCAAATTGGTGTTAGCATAAGATTGTTGATATAATAATTGATAGCCCATGGGGCATTATGAAATATGCATTTCCCCAATCTTTTAGAGGACAATAAATTCAGTGTTGCGTAGATGAGCAATTAATATATTATGAGAGATATGAAAATTTTATTTTATATGCTACAGAAGAGCAATAAGATATTATACACAGTATTTACTTATGTAAAGATCTAAATTATTTATTGTTGTTTTATTTACTCCCAAATTATATTTTAGTATGTGCTTGTAGCATTGTATTATGTAGACCCAGAAGATTGTCGTCTTCAGAGGGAGTAACGATTCCAAGTAAATTTCAAATTTTCGATCTTGAAGATCAACATTTATACTCCAATGTATCCCTGTTTTCATGGGGAGCGGTATTTCTAAACAATCCAGAAGATTAAGTCCTGAAGACTAATAATTGTACTCTTTTTGCCTTTACTAAGTTTTTCTCACTGGGTTTTCTTAGTCTAAGGTTTTTAACGAGGCAACTAATACAACACATCAAAATCATAAGACCTACACTCTTTTCCTTAACTAAGTTTTTTCCCTAAGAGGTTTTCTTAGTAGAAGGTTTCTAATGAGACAGGCAAGTTAAATGTCTTGGGGGAGAAACAACTTCTAAATAATCCTTAAGATTGGGTCCTGAAGACCAAGCTGTACTCTCTTTCTTTAACTAAGTTTTTTTCCACGAGATTTCCTTAGTTGAAAGTTTATAATGAGGCAGCTATTGTGAATAAGACATGTACTCTTTTCCTTGACTGATTTTTCCCACGAGGTATTCTAGCGAGGTTTTTAACGAGAAGGGGGAGTGTTGTGAAATATTTTATATAGACATTACTCCTTTTATTATTAGAATAAGAAGAGAGTTTATTTACAATTGTCTCCTTTATCTTCTCCATATTAAGAGTGAGAACATTAGGGTTTTTGTACACTTACAAGCACAACTTTGATAATGAAAATCTCTCTGTCTGCCTACTTCTTCTGTATTCTTTTCTTTTTCTTTGTGATTATTATATTCTTGTTTATTCTTATAAAATAGTTTACAACATGATAATATTTTTAATAATAATACAATATAATCACGCGTTTTTTAAAATTGTGATAATATTTTTAATAATAATATGATATAATTTCATGCATTAAAAAACCGTTGGTAAAAACCTTAATTCAATTGTTAAATTGGTTTATCAACGGATTAGCAACGGAATCTGTTGGTAAAGTGGTGGTTGATAAATTTTTAGCAACGAAAAATCAATTTCGTTGGTAATCCTTTGCTAAAAATTACGTTGGTAATTTATATAAAAGATTCACTAAGTAATTCGTTGGTAATTATCAACAGATTGAATTTCGTTGGTAAAATAGAAAACAAATCCATTGACCTTCCATTGCTAATAGAAAAATGTCATTTTGGATGCTAATCCATTAGTAATTACCAACGGATTGAATTCGTTGGTAAATTCTGTTGCTAATTTTTTTAGTGATGCTTGCTCGGCGAACATATATTCTACAAAAAAGTTGCTCGACAATGACAGACTTTTGTGATGGAAAATTTGCCGTCATAATTGTGACAGAATTTATGACGGTATTTTGAAAATATTGACAACTAATAATTGACTGTTTAAAATTTGATCATTCCCGATATTTGTGACGGCATTTGTGACAGACTTTTTTCAGTCACAAAATAATTTATTTTTATTTTTTTAATTAGTGATGGAAAAATGTGGTCACAATGTAAAGAGTCTCATTTGTGACGGACAAAGTCCGTCACAAAGTTTGTGACGTACTTTGTAATGGACAAAGTCCGTGACAATTTACGGTTTAAAAAAATCATTAAAATTATACTTTTTCGTTACACAAGTACATTATACTATTTAATTTAATTATATAAAACAAAAGGTTAAACTTATATTTTTTTAAAGAAATTATTATTCTTTTAATATGTATTGTAAATTTATTTAAACTTAAATAATTGAATATGTTGTATATAATAATATTAATTTTAAAATCAAAATAATTATAAGAACAGAGTTACTTCTTCTTTTCTTTTTTTTTTAAAATAAATTATTATATTTTTATATTTATTGTGAATTTATTTAAACTTAAATAATTGAATATATTGTGTCGTATATAGTAATATTAATTTTAAAATCAAAATAATAATGAGAACATAGTTACTTTAATTTTAAACGGCAATGAGTTGTATGAATTGTTATAATTTAAATATTTATGTATCTTGATTTTTATTAAATAATATAGTCATATATTTTGTATTAGATGAATTTGTAATTAAATAATAAAACTTTTAAGATTATATATATACGAGTACAGATTCCCGCATAATACGCGGATGAATTATTATAACCAATCAAAAAATATAATTAAAGGTAGTATTTAATTTATAGATATACATAATTTAAAAATATACATGAATAATAATAATAAATAAAATTAGAAAGATTATATATGTAATATTAAAACAAAAAATAAAAATATATAAAATTTAGCCACGTTGCAATGTCTTATACTTTTAAAATTTTATTTAGAGCAGCGTATTCGTAATTAATATATATAAGATATATATAAAAAGGAAAGTTTATGATTAAATTTTTTAATAAAAAAATCGATTATTTAATTGGTAAAAATAAAGTTTGTGATTGAATTTAGAAAAAAATATAAAGATTATGTATTTTTCTAACAAGAGAATTAAATTGAGAAATTAGGAGAATGTTATTTATTTTAATGCAAATTAACCTATTTTTCATCTATAAAAAATAAATAATACATTTAGATATTAGTTATAGATTGAGAATTTAAAATTTATAAGGATTTTTTATTTTATTTATGAAAATTTTAATATTTGTCTTAAATAAATAATAAAATTAATTAATGTTTTAATATTTATTTGTTATATTAATATATATATATATATATATATATATATATATATATATATATATATATATATATATATATATATATATATTACATTAATCAATATTACCACCATATTTATTTTGAAAGTTGGTTGATGTTATTTTAATACAAATTAATTGAATATATGAAATATTTATTAAAGACTAACACAAAACACATCTAGTCAAATTGGCTCAACACTTGCGCACAAACACTCACACGAGTAACAATGTTCAATTCTTGTCTAATCAATTTTTTTTTTAGAATTTAAGTTTGTGACGGAAAATTTCATCACAAAGTCCGTCACAAATGAAATCCGTCACAAATATTGGTTAAAATAAATCGTCACAAATTCGTCACTAATGTTTTTCGTTACAAAATCCGTCTGACGGGACCGTCACAAACACTTTGTGACGCATGTTCGAGTGACGAGCACTTTCCCGTCACAAAGCCCGTCAGTCCATCACAAAGTCCGTCATTGTTGGACAATTTTTTTTTATAGTGAATTAAGCTAGAGTACAAAATGTATGTGATAAATTTGACAACTGTAAAAAAAAATAATGTTGATTAGTCCAATATTTTTCAAAGGCTAATTATATCTAATATAGAATTCAACAAGATTTAAGACATAATTGAAAAGTGGAATTCTTACATGCAATGATTATGTCCTGAACTTTTTATTTTTTTAAGAGAATTTATTTCCTAAAAATGTATTATAGGACCAAATTTTTTTGATCATAATAGGAACGTCCTAGATATTTTTATTTCTTTTATTAGGCATGAGATGAATGGGGAGTGGCCACTGAATAAATTTAATAAAAAATTATAATATTTTAATAAAAATTAATAATCTTAAAGTGAACTCTTTTATAAATAATTTATAATATAAATAAAAATGAGTAACTATCTTTAAGGAAATGTATCGAATAATTAAAATAAAAAGAAAATTTAACTCACTTATAAATAAAAATAAGTAACTATATTTAAGAAATGTAACGAATAATTAAAATAAAAAGTAAATTTATCTCACTGAAAAACGTTATACTTAATCTTAATATTTTTATTTACTATATTTTATAGAGTGCTTGGTCCTTATTAATTCATACATTTCATGAAGTTCATAAAAAAAAAAACCATCATTATTTTGCTCCAAGTGAAACATGTTCAGTTTTGGATGTATAACGAAGGGAAAATTCTATTTTAGGTTTCATACTATCAGTTTTATATATTCTTTTAAATTTATTTCAAAAAAATTACAATTTTGATCCCTGTTTACTTTTTAGATGAAACCCATTTTATCCTAAAAAATATTAAACAGAAGAGTAAGAATATTAAACTATTTTGATCCAAAAATTAACAATATAAACCAAAACTACAATTTTGGGACTAAGAAAAATGTTAGGAACCAAAATTAAAATGAGATTGTTCGATTTATAATAAAGTGCATATTTGTTATATGAGTAGTGTCAATAAATTATTTTTAACACCACTCAGCCCATAATAATTTTCATATTAAGGAATGACTTAGTTTGACCCAAAGTTGCAACAATCATCCCTCAAGTAAAGGATCATTGAACCGACGTCTCTTTTGATCCATCAATTAATCAATCAAAACACTCCGGTTACAATCTTAGCCGAGTTAGAATATACAAATAGGATTGGAAGGGGGACACATGATTAATATCGTAAATCTGATTTATACGAATATTTGCACTTAAATCCACATTATCTTGCCCAATTCTACTCTACTCAATGAATCTACTATTTCACTCTTACACATTGCTCTCTTGCATTGCATAGTTTTAGGCTGTATTCTCTTGCCAACCATCATCCTACTTGGCATTGACTATTTCATGTGTTCAACAATCATATGCTTTTAAAATTTCCATCTAGCATTTTTGAAATACAAAATGAAATACTCTCTCGTCCATTTAAAAGAGTTACACTTCCTTTATAAATTACAAATAAAAGTGTTTCCTTGTAGAGTGGTGAGGGGCTAGCCCCCAAGCCTCCTAATAACCCCTTAGTATATGTGGAATTGTATTTTTAATTTTTACTGACTATTCTTTTTATTAATGAATTTAAGTCCACAAGTCTTAATATTTACCAAAAACTCTATTAAAAATCTCATTTTTAATCACTGGATAAATATTTTCTATATATACTTTTCCTAGTTTTAGACATTAAATTGTAAATTTTTCTAAATTTTTTTTATAGTATTTACTACTTATTTCATACTCACTCTGTCTCACAAATTGTGATCAATTCAAATTAAAATTAGGAACAAGAGGTAAAGTACAACAAAAAGTTACCTATTAAATACTCTCTTCGTCCGCTAATAAAATATTCATTTGTTCTTTTGTGCGTCCACTCTAAAGATATTCATTTTCACTTCTTGGAAAAAAACGCCTCAAACATGGTTCAACACTTACCACTTAAACAATTACCAACTTTATTTAAAATAATAATACTCTTTTAAATACACAAAAAAAGATACCTTGATAATGGATGAAGGGAGTATTAAAATATTATATTTTTTAATCTGCGTACAAGAAATAAATATATTCCTTATTGCGTAAGGAAAAGAGTAATATTTAATGCTCAATCATGAATTATAATCCACATTTGTTTTCTAAAATAAATGCATACATGCATACTACGGGCTGAAGAAAGTATTATTTAATATTTAAAATATGAATTTTGATCAATATATTTTTATATCTGACACCCTTAAATATTTTTCTAGCTCCGCCACCACATATTACAAAAGAAGTGTAACTCTTTTTATGAAGTGGAAGGAGTATGTTTAGAAAATTCATGCTCAGCTACTGCCATAACTCCTTGATCTCCAAACTCTTACCTACTCCACAACTTTACAAAGAATAACACATGTTCGCACTATTTCTATCATAACTCAAATTGTACGTATTTATTCTCCTAGTACCTAGTCACTATGAATTTATCATCTTACTGATTTATAAAGTTTATATATAGAGATATTCTCTTGTGATATGAATATGTTATTAAAGTATTTTTATTATACTAGTTTTTTGATACGTGCTATACACGTTGCATGTATGTACTCCCTCCGTCCGCTTGAAAGGGAGTCTTTTACTTTTTTGCATGCGGATTAAGTAGTATTATTATTTAATTTATATAATGGGTAGTTGTATTAGTGAGAATATGAATTCAATATTTTAATTGTATTAGTGGGTGTGTGTCTCATATGTGTAAAAAGGAAATGACCCTTTTTAAGGCGGACGACAAAAATGAAAAAAAAACTCTTTTCGAACGGACGGAGGGAGTATTGTTTTATAATGTGATATGTTATTTTTAAGTATGTTTTCTTGAAAATTTTTTTTAAGAAATGTATTTTTTTCAACTTATTATTGATTTATTTAAAAATATTCGGAAAAAATATACTCCCTCCGTCCTAGACCACTCTTTCCGTTTACTGTACTACGTTATTTAAAAAAAGTTGTTCTTTTTTTATCAAATTTGTTGACTTTAGAGGGCATTGTATTAATTTTTAGGTAATAAAGAAAGATAAAGTAATGGTTTGTGTTTGAAAAATGAGTAGCAAATTTGAAATTAAAGTTACTTTTGAAGTTGTTGGATAAATAGATGTTTTCTTTTATGAAGTGTGAATGATGATGTTGGACGAACGAATAAGGAAAGTATGAAGGGTGGTGTGGGGACGAAGCAAATTGAATTTTCTATTCTGCATTTGGTATTTCATTAGTGTTTTACAATAAAAAAATTATACGCTATAATTGACCATTAAACCCTTGGGGCATGTAATAAATTTTGGGCATTGATTATAACGTTAGACAATAACCTAATAAATGGAATATGAGATGAAATATGGAATTCGAATAGGTGATCCCATTTGGAGACGGAAGGAGTATATACAAATGGACGGTATTTACTAACGGATTACAAATAAATTTAAATTACTCATTCTATCCAACCCAAATAGCATCATTTTAGCGTCTAATCTAAATTGCAACATTTTCCTCTTTTAATAAAAAGGACTCACCAATGGCCCACCACCACCTGTCACATCTCTCTAATATACCTACCCACTTTATATAAAATAATAATACTCCTTAACATACGTGCAAAAAACAAATACATCTCTTTGTTCGAGACGAAGGTAGTATATTTTAGGAACGGAAAAACAACTCTGTAATATTTACCAATAGAATAATATTGGTTGTTAAATATAATTAAATTTAAAATTTTGTGGTTAAATATTATCAATATTAATTTACCAACCTAAACATTTTGTATTAATTAATTCATTAGTAAATAAGTTAGAACCTATATTATATGGAGTATATATGTAGATAGAGTGTTTTTACCTTACTTTTTTTTTCCTTATTTTATTTAATTAATAATAATACTTTGACAAATATCTCTTACTCATGTCTTCTTCATGTGATAACTAAATCGAGTACTTAGATTTAAACTACTCTCTCCATTCGATTCTAAGGTATCCATTTATTTTTTTGTACTTGGATTAAGGAGTATTATTATTATATGTAAAGTGGGTAGTTGTATTAGAGGGAAGTGGTGGACCATATTGTGTATTTTTTTACTAAATAGGGAAAATAGATACCTTTGAAGCGGACGCCAAAAATAGTAAAATTGATACCTTATAAGCAGACGGAGGCAGTATATTTGAAGTTTGGGTTAATTGCGTTAAAAACCACGAACTTTCAACGGATTGCAAATTAATCATGACTTTTATAAAATTACAAAAAAAACAATGACCTTTCATATTGTGCAATCCGCACCCATCAGGCAGCTGAAACCTGCCCGACCATTGACATGACGTTGACCTTGCCACGTCAGCTTTTAGTTGATTGCAAGAAAAACCCCAACCTTTACTTAAATTGCAATTTAATCACAACCTTTGAGATTTTGGCAATAAAGACCATCAAATTTTTTATTTTTAAATTGCATCATCTAATAAAAAATTTATATTTTATTTTAAAATTTAAATTCATCACTAAAGATTATATTAAATATTTATTTTTATTTTGTATTTTCATACTAAATGTTATATTAAATATTTATTTTTTGTACAAAGTCTTTTAAATTTTTATTTATTAATTTTACTACTCCATCTGTCCCACAGTTATCTTCACTAGTACGGTACATATTTAGCTTTAAAAAAAATATTTTTTGACAATTTTTTTTTTTACTTTTTAAGAGCATTGTAGTATTTTAAGATAATAAATAAAGTATGAAATATGTTATGTGTGTTAGGTGGGAGTGTTATTTTTAGATTAATATATATATATAACCTTTTGAGGTTAAAGATTGATTTGATGTGATGAAGGTAAGTATGAGATGGATGAAAACGAAAAATATGATGATAAGTACATGAAATTATTTTGGTTTGTATAAATTAAATCTTAACGAATATTTTTTCTCAGTATAAAACTTGAGTTTATAAATTAATTTTAAATGATTTTTTTTATAAATAATAAAATTCCTTTAACATCTCATAGGTATATTTGTCATTCTCCTATATATAATGTGAAATTACGAAAAGATATTGAGACATGTTCACGAATATTTTTATTTATAAATTATAATAATTTTATAATATATAAAATATTTTAAAAATTAAAAGAATTTAAATATTTAGAGATTGTATAATTTTTTTATTACTTAATAGATATGATTAATTTAATTCACATAATTTAAGTAATAAACATTTTATTCATATAATAATTTTATTATTTTATTTAATAATATTTTAGAGTTTAAATTTAAAAATAAAATATGAATTTTTATTAGATGGTGTAATTTAAAAATAAAAATAAAAATTTATGGTCTTTTTGCCAAAATTTCAAAGGTTGTGATTAAATTGTAATTTAAGTAAATGTTGGGGTTTTTCGTACAATCAACGCCACGTCAGCGGTCGGGCAGGCTTCAGCTGCCCGATGGGTGCGAATTGCACAAACATGAAAGATCATGATTTTTTTACAATTTTATAAAAGTCGGGATTAATTTGCAATCCTTGAAAGTTCGTAGTTTTTAACGCAATTAACCCTTGAAGTTTTATTTTGTGTAGGGTTAAAAATACTATAAAACATAAGTTTTTCTTTTCTTTTCTTTTTAATTATCTTTAAAATAAATACTTTTTTATATTCAATTAATTTTTTGATAATACAGTGAAAATTTTCTTGATTTTTGTCTATTATATTTTCCTTTAATAGAATATTCACAAATAAAACAATGAAGAAAATTTGTCATGAAATACTTGATAAAATATAACATGTTAGAATATTAAATCCAAAAGAATTGGAAAATAGAATAAAGCATGCAATTGGAGAGAAAGCCATATTAATGCTATAAATCTTGTGGGATTTATACACACATGATTAATGATTATAATTGTAAACATCAATTCATTTTGTTTTTACGGCATACTAAGATTGCTGACCAAACTCAGCTTCGACTTCAATTTAAATACGCATTTAACAAACGCAACTAATCTTCCCAAGATTCTCATTTTCAATCACCAAAATCTCAATATCAAGAGTATAACGCAACTAATCTTCCTAAGATTCTTATTTTCAATCACCAAAATCTCAATATCAAGAGTACAACAAGCAAATTACATTGCTTAACTATGCATGTAAAAATGTTGAAAATGGCTTGAAGCTTATTAATAGAAAAGGTATCCCTTATAGAGGATATGTGGAATTCAGAAATATAACTTCCTGAAAATTCCTTCATATCTTCTTCTCTAATTGACCACAATGGTCCACTCATGACCCAAAATTGTAGATCTTGGGAGGGATCTTCATGATTTTATGTTGAAAATGCTTTCGTGGAATCTCTTTCTCCTGGATTATCATCCCCATGTAAAATAATTGTAGGTTCAAAAACCAAGTTGGCTAGACCACTTGGTCACTGGGCTTCTCGCTAAGGTGAGTGACCCGGGTTCGATTTTCCTTGGGAATGAATAGGTGAGGATTAATGAGGAGGCTTGGATATAGAAGGATGTATGAGTACTTCGTGAATTAACTACTAACTATAATAACAACTAACTTTTTCCGATTACCTAATCCAATTCACAACAAATTAGAGCTCCCAAAAATTATACACTCGTCTAGAAAGTGGAGATACCTATTACCTCACAACAAATTAAAGCTCCCAAAAATTATACACTCGTCTAGAAAGTGGAGATACCTATTACCTCCGCATTTCTACAACTCGAAGTAATACTTTGAACCATACTCTAATTGTTACCTACAACATCTAAGAAATAAGAAAATATAAATAGATAATACTTATTCAAATGTCAAATAATGGCTCTGCAACTCTTAATACAAATTCAATACCAACCTATGAAAATGCATCCAAATTAATCAATAAAAAATAAAAAATAACAAATTCAAAGAATAGGATAATAAAGACAATAACTCAAAATCATTCAAATGGACAATGGCTCTGCAACGCAATACAAACTCAACATTGGAAAGAGAACTTTTATAATCACTCAAATTAGGAACATTGAACATTTAATATAATTAAAATTCGTAATAGTATAAGATCAAAAGTTGCATATTTAAGTTAGAAATTTAATACTTCAAAAATCAAAAGCCAAGATCAAATGTATGCATTTATAATTATATAAAATTAAAGAAGTTGAATAGTCAAGATAAATAATGTTTCTCAAGTACTAGCAATTTATTATTATTATTATTATTATTATTATTATTATTATTATAAATAAAGGGTAAAAATGTAGTAAAGAAATATGGGTGAGGATAAAAATAGGAAAAAAATGTTAACACTTGCTAAGCCACTTTTAATATATTATGATAAGTAAAATAAGGTTTTTAGTAGTAAATCATATTATATCACTCTAAAATATATTTTAATATACAATTTATTATACTTTAGAAAAATATATTTTAAGTACCAATAAACATATTTTATTTATAAAATAATCATACATTAACATGTTTCACAATCTATCTTACATGTAACCTTTGTCATTAATATATATATATATATATATATATATATATATATATATATATATATATATATATATATATATATATATATATATATATATATATATATATATATATATTCTTTTTAGTTGAAGCAGAATGCGGGATATGAAACCTCTCCATTTCATACCCAGTCAATTTACGTAAATTTCTTTTAATCGTCATTTTTACCAATCACTATTTGACATGCCACCTACTATTATTTAATTAAAATATAAATAATGTTTTAATTTCTGATTTTTTTTTTCTCACATGTGCTTGTGGTGATGTGAAAAATTAATATTCACATATATTAATTGAATGGTTCAAATTAAAAGAAATTGATGAAATTTACACTAATTAAGAAATTTTTAAAATTGAAAGTGGTTGTTGGAAAAGTATGGTTGTTATTAATTAGCATAAGTGACGTAAAAGTGAGGGGGTAATTAATTAAGTGGACGACAACATCATACGGGTTTGAAAACTACTCAGGTAAGCATGTTATGTTTATGACCTTCCTTCCACCCATAATAAGTCAACATGCTTAATTTTTATATTTAACTATAAATAAATAAATATTGCACAAATATGAGAAATTATACATATTTTTTTTAGGAAAATATAAATAAATAAATATTGACTATAATCTACTTTGAGTTGATTTTATTAACTTAATTTTTGTTAACTTAATTTATCTGATCATTTTCTGCAAAAATAAAAAATTAAAGTTCCTTTCACTCAAGGGAGACATTAATTACGTTCAAATAACTATTGCCGTTCATGATTTAAACATTATGAGTTGATATTAAGTGCAGATGGATATATCTATATGTGTATAATTTTTTATTTTATTTTGTATACATGTTATTTTATTTTGTATACGTGTTTCTTAATAATTGTATACATTTTTCACACTAATTGTATATATGTTTTTTAATAATTGTATATTTTTTTACACTCAATTTTTCATTAAAAAAACTAACAATTAATTTATATACATTTTTGTTCATAATTGTATATGTTTTTGTTTATATTTGTATGCATTTTTTAAAGTGGATGCATCATATCTTAGGGTACACCCGGGTGCACAGTATAATTAGCCAAACATTATTCCTCCTCTAACACTACAAAAAAGTTTCTCGACAATGATGGATTTTTGTGATGGAAAATTTGTTGTCACAATTGTGACGGACTTTATGACGGCATTTTGAAATTAATGACTTCTAATAGTTGACCGTTTAAAATTTCGTCATTCCCAATATTTGTGACGGAAAAATTTATGACACTTTTTTCCGTCACAAAAATATTTTATTTTTATTTTTTTAATTAGTAACGGAAAATATGGTCAAAATGTAAAGGGTCTCATTTGTGACGGATTTTGTCCGTCACAAAGACCGTCACAAACTTTGTGACGAAAATTATTATTCTTTTAAACTTACATGTTTTTTTTTTAAAGAAATTATTATTCTTTTAATATGGATTGTGAATTTATTTAAACTTAATTGAATATATTGTATTGTTGTATATAATAATATTAATTTTAAAATCAAAATAATTATAAGAAGAGTTACTTTTTTTTTATAAAAAAATTATTATTTTTTAATATTTATTGTGAATTTATTTACCTTGAATAATTGAATATTCTGTGGTATATAGTAATATTAATTTTAAAATCAAAATAATAGTGAGAACATAGTTACTTTAATTTTAAACGGCAATGAGTTGTATGAATTGCCTAATTTAAATATTTATGTGTCTTGATTTTTATTAAATAATATAGTCATATATTTTGTAATAGATGAATTTGTAATTAAATAATAAAACTTTTAAGATTATATATATACGAGTACAGATTCTCGCGTAATACGCGAATGAATTATTATAATCAATAAAAAAAATATAATTAAAGGTGGTATTCAATTTATAATATACATAATTTAAAAATATACATGAATAATAATAATAATAATAAATAAATAAATAAAAATAGTATTCTAACTAATAAAAATATGATTAAAGGTGGTATTTAATTTGAAGATAAATATGAATAGCCTAAAGAATTAGTATGCCTGATTTATGTATATGAATTAATATTTGCTCTATTTATATAGTTTTTTATAAGATATATATATATATATATATATATATATATATATATATATATATATATATATATATATATATATATATATATATATATATATATGCTTTTATTGATTGATTTAATTATCTATTTGTAACCAAGAAAGAATAAAATAAATAAATTATTAGTTGGATATATTTTTATTGTTGACTTAATTATCTATTTCCAAAAAAAAAATATGATTAAAGGTGTTATTTAATTTGAAGATGTACATGAATAATAATATTAATAAGTTGGATATATTTTATTGATCATTTGTTCCTTAACCAATCAAAAAAATATGATTAAAGGTGATTTAATTTATAGGTATACATGATTTAAAGATATATACATGAATAATAATAATAATAATAAATAAAAGTAGAAAGATTATATATGTTTAAAACAAAAAATAAAAAATATACAAAATTTAACCACGTTGCGACACCTCATACTTTTAAAAAATTTATTTATAGCAGCGTATTCGTAATTAGTATATATAAGATATATATAAAAAGGAAAGTTGATGAATAAATTAAAAAAAAAAGATCGTGCATTTAATTGATAAAAATATAGTTTGTGATTGAATTAAGAGAAATACAAAGATTATGTATTTTCTAACAAGAGAAAAAAATTGAGAAATTAGGAGAATGTTATTTATTTTAATGCAAATTAACATATTTTTCATCTATAAATAAATAATATATTTAGATATTATTTATAGATTGAGAATTTAAATTTTATAAGGATTTTTTAATTTAATTATGAAAAATTTAATATTTGTCTTAAATAAATAATAAAATAAATTAATTAATATTTTAATAATTATTTGTCATATTAATATATATTACATTAATCAATATTACCATCATATTTATTTTGAAAGTTGGTTGATGTTATTTTAATACAAATTAATTGAATACATACAATATTTATTAAAGACTAACACAAAACACATGGCTCAACACTTGCGCACAAGCACTCTTGCTTAGTGCCCACCCAGGTTCAAACCCGGTTGGGGACGAATCTACACAATTGAATTTTAAAGAAGGTGTAAGGGGTAAAAATATAATAAAATATAAATGAGTTATCGATAGCCTGTCCGGCTGGAGCTGTCAAGTACTCACATGAGCAACAATGTTCGATTCTTGCCTAATCAATTTTTTTTAGAATTTAAGTTTGTGACGAAATTTTCCGTCACAAATAAAATTCGTCACAAAAATCCGTCACAAATATTGATTAAAAGAACCGTCACAAATTTTATCACAAAATCCGTCACTAATTGTGACGGGACCGTCACAAACACTTTGTGACGCATGCTCGGGTGACGGGCGCTTTCCCGTCACAAAGTCCGTCACTGTCGGCCAGTTTTTTTGTTGTGTAATTAAAAAAAATTATTAGTTTGTCCGTATAAATGTTCACATTACACCCACTAAATAAATACTACTCGAAAAAGACCCGTGTAAGATCGTTTCACATAAGAATTTGTATGAGACGAATAAAAAAAGTGTTAACTTCTATAATGAAAAATGCTACTCAATTAATGAAAAGTGATAATGCTATTTTATGAATTATTCATAATATAAATTAAAAATAATAATATTTTATAGCAAAAGTGATAAATATATTAAAATATATAAAATGGTCTCATGTGACTCCATACATCTTATTTAAAAAAACAGAATATCTCATTGAACCAGTTATATGGAAACTTAGTTATTCTCACCTTTTAATATATATATATATATATATATATATATATATATATATATATATATATATATATATATATATATATTTAATATACTAAAGGAGAGTTTAATTTTGATGAGGTGTCGTCCCCAGAATTAATCTAAATTATTATAACTTTTAATTAAAATTTAATGTAAATAAATACATATATTATTTTAAGACTTAATATGATATTATCAAATCACTATTAATTAAAAAATAATATAGAAAAATATAAATATTTACTATAAGATTTAGAAAATTTATCTCCTCTCCACATATAAATAAGATCATTTATTCATTCGTTCTACATACATAATTTGTTCATCACGATGAACAAAAGTTTTCTTCAAAGTTTAAAGAAAGACATTCATTTATTATTATTATTTTTTAATTATTATCATGTAATCTTATAATCTTTTAGTTTTTTTTTACCTAATTAACTTAGTTTTTCATAGTTATTTTTATAATTTTTTTATTTATTATTTTATGATTTCACTCTTGATTATATTTTACTTATTGCTTCTTTATATTTTTTTATATTCACCTTTGATTATTTTTTTTTTGTTTTAGTTATGTTTCTTTTAATTGGTAGTATGTAATACTTTTGATTATGTTTTGTTTTATTTAATTATTTTTTTTGGTTTTAATTCTGTTTTTTTCTATTATTATTAGTATGTAATTTTGATTAATGTTTTTTACGCTATTAATTTCATTTTTCATGCTTATGTAAATTTATTTAATTAATTTTGTTATAATTTCTTTTTATTTCTTATTTCTTCGAATTTATTTATAATAAGTTTATTTTTTATTTTTAAAAAATATATAGCATTAAATTTATTATAATTTTTCTTTTATATTTATCTAAAGTTTTTATTAATTATCTTTCGTTCTTTTTTTAAATTTTATTTGTTTGATTTATTTTTGTTTATTAAAATTTAATGAAATAAATTTATGAATGTGGATGGGATATATATATATATATATATATATATATATATATATATATATATATATATATATATATATTCTCTTTTGATTAACTTTTATTATTATTATTATTATTTCTATTATGTTGTGTTGTTTTAAATTTTTTATTAGTATGTAATTTTTTAATTTTTTATTTTTTTAAGTTAATAATTTTTTTTCTTTGGATAGTTTTTTTTATTAATTTTTTTTTATGATTTCTCTTTAGATCATTTTTTATATTTGTTTTTTTCTTTTTTGGTTTTACTTCGATTCTTATTATTAGTAGTAATTTTTAATCTTTGATTTTTTAACATTATTAATTTTTTTCATAATTAAATTTACAAAAATTTAAATTCTAATGATGTGTTGTCACCTGAATTAATTTTAATTTAATATTTAGTGATAAATACATAAATTTTCTCAATATTCGAATATTTATATGATTATATCAAATAAAATCAAATTAAATTTTATTTATAAACATAAAAATAAAATAAAATAATTATCTTTCTCCACCAATATAATAAAACTCTTTATTAATTAGTTCGCATAAATTATTTTAACTATCTTAACATTTAAAGAAAATTTTTCATTTCTTTTGTTATTTTTTATTTTATTGATTATTTCGTTGTTACTTCTATATTTTTAAAATTCTCTTTTAATTATTTTTTTTGAAACTTTTTTATTGATTTTTTTTTTGGATTTTTTCATGTGAATTTTTATGCAAATAATATACTTTGCACTTATAAATAAAACTCTTTATTCATTCATTATACATACATAAAGAACAAAAGTTTCTTCATGTTCTATTAAAGTTCTGAAAAAAAATATTCATTATTAGTTTTATTTTAAAGTTTCTATATTTTATGGATATTCTTTTATATTTTTTCAAACTTTCTTTTCAAGGTTAATATTATAAAATTTTAAACTAATTTTGTTTAAAAAAATTAATTTCATAGACTTGATTTATATTAAAAAATTTTATCTTTTAGTATTAATTAATTTAATTATAAATTTTTTTTCTTCAATGATTAAATTAACATATTTTAATTTTTTTTGTTAATTTAATTCTGCAACAATATAACAAATTTTGAAAAATAAATTTAATATTTTTTAATTTTTCTAGTAAATTAATTTAACAACGTAATTACGCTTTTACCAAAAAAAATAAATTCACATTTGATATTATATAACTTGAATTTTAATTTTTAATTTAAATTATATTAGGCTATAATTGAATAGATAATTATATTAAACTTGAATTATATTTTTAATATTGTAACTTTAATAATACACGGGATTCATACAAGTATATATATATATATATATATATATATATATATATATATATATATATATATATATATATATATATATATATATATATATATATATATATATATATATATATATATATATATATATAAAAGGGCAATCTTGTGTGAGATAATTTTATAATTAATTATTACTTATAATTAGTATGGATCCCGTGTATTATACGGGTTTTAAAATTACAATTTAAAAAAATATAATTCAAGTTGAATATAATTATTTATCGAAAAATTTTAAAAATATAATTTAAGTTTAATATAACTATCTATTCAATTATAATTTAATATAATTTTAATTAAAAAGTAAAATTTAATTTATATACACTTAAATGTAAATTTGCTTTCATTGGTAAAAACTTAATTTCGTTGTTGCATTGATTTACTAAAAATTTTTTAAAAAATATTAAATTGATTTTTCAAATTTTGTTATGTTGTTGCAAAATTTAATTAATAAAAAAAATTTAAAATATGTTAATTTAATCATTGAAGAAAAATATTTATAATAAAGTAAATTAATAAAAGATAAAAAAATAAATTCAATATAAATCTATTAGATGAAATAAAAAATAATTTAACAAAATTAGTTTTAAAAAAATAATATTAAACTTGATAAAAATTAATAACATAAAGAAATAAAAAAATGAAAATATGATAAAAAAATTAAAAGAAAAAAAATTAAAATAATTTTTAAAAAATAAATAATTAAAAGAAAGTTTGAAAAATATAAAAGAATTCCATAAAATTAATTAATAAAAATTTAAAAAAATATAATAATTATAATAATAATAATAACCTTTCTTCTGTTTTTTAATAGAACTTGAAGAAAATTATAATATCCACTATATATATATTACATATATGGCACATGATTTTTATAATAATAATAATAATAATAATAATAATAATAATAATAATAATAAGTATATATTCCTGATACTTTTGCAAGTAGCAGGAGGTTTAGATATGTTTTAATTAGGATATAATTTATTGTATGAGATATTTTTACCATGTATACATATATATGTATGTAAAACACACGTATGCCAAGCTGTGGAGGTTGGAGAAAGATAGCTAGTAATTTCTTCTTCACATTCTTTAGGCAGTAACTAATTCTTTTAATAGATATATATGCACACACAGAACTATATATATACATATGTAAACACGTGAGTATACATATATACAACCCAAGTTTGGAGGATTTTGTTAATTTTGAAAATTTTATATTCATAGCTGATCTTTTACATGTTATATAAAAAATGATCGACTCGATGCGTAGATTCCATATATATAACTTTTTTTGTGAAATAGATGTGATATGAGTTAGATAAGTTCGGTCGAAGTATTTACCCTTTTATGACATATTTTGTTTCGGTGTGACATATCTTTGATATTATAAGCCATTTTGAAGCTCTGCTCACGAGGATCACAAACATATAATTAGTTTTGAGTTTGGATGTGAAATGAAGATGGGAAGAGACCCACTTCGTATTAAAATTTTGTCCTCTTTAAACTTCTTTATTTTAATGAAAATTTGATATGCATGTGATCCTCACCTTGCGAGGACTCCATCCGTACTTTCGGATTTTCAAACGGAGTTGTATAACTCAAGTTGGATCATTTTTTAATAAAATTAAAGTTTAGGGTAAGTTTAAATGAGAATTTAATATAAAGCAGAGACTTGATTGTAATTTATAAATATATATATATATATATATATATATATATATATATATATATATATATATATATATATATATATATATATATATATATATATATATATATATATATATATTTTGTTAATAAATAAATGAACAGAAATTTTGAAATTTCTACAACTCGAGTTTACGAGTCCTCTGCCATTATTACGCATTCATATTATATTATTTATTTATTTATTTTGATTTATTTAATTTAATTGATTAATTCTTTTTAAAGAGAGACTACAATACAACCTGTCCTACCAAATATTTGGTAGAACCGGATCTGTATTCAGTCTCGCGAATCCTCTCCCGATCCCCATCCAGTTTTACTGTCTTTTTTCTTCTTTCCTTTCTTCCTTCTTTGACTTAGACTTCCGAATCGGCAGCGGCAAAATTTCATGGAACTGAATCCTGTCTTCTATCTCTTTTGTCAATTTGTGATATCTTCTTCTTCTTCGGTGTCCCCTTTAGACGGCCACCTCGTCTTCGAGATATGTAAACACGCATTTTTGTACCCAAGCTTCTACATCGCCGTCAGCGCGGCGTCGATTTTGGCAGGAAAAATATTGTCGTAATGAAGGCCCGACTCAAATCCATAATACCTGAGCCCTCGAAAAACACGAAGTCCAGCGGTAGGAAAATTTCTAAAAATTCAAAAAATTCTATCCTTGTCCCAAGTTCTAAAGTATCCCACATTGGAAACTCTATCAAGATCCCACTCATCCTACAACTATCAATACCCCTCCTTTGGAAGCCTCACACCATTCCTCCATCTATTAAATTCAATTAAATTGAATCTTTTCAAGATTCAATAGTTGAGAGGACTTTTAAGTAAGACCTCCATAGTTGAGATCCCTCCCCTTTTGGGGTGAGTGATCCGTAGTTTTAAATGTTTTTTCTAGATTAGTTTTAAATGTTTTTCTAAATTAGGAATTTATTATTTTCCAAGAAGGTGGGGACACCAAGGAAAGAATGATTCTCATGATGTAAAAACTTCATTAAGGTAAAATCTAATCCTACTTATTATTTTTCTATTTTCTATATTTTGGTGGTTGATTGAAGACATGATTTTTTTATTAAATTATGAAAATGTCTTGATTGAATTTTCGGCTTTGATTATGTTTTATTTATGAAATTCGCATGCCTTGTAATAATATGAGATTTATGCATTTGGTATTAGTGTATAGTGATTAGGTTGTGTACTTTTATCGGCATGTCTTGTTGTTACTTTATCCTTAGTTGCTTTGCATGTATAAGGGGAGCCCAGGGAGTCCTTATGTTTAGAGCAACGTAAATGAACACTAGGGAGATCACTTAGGCCCGAGAATTAAACTAGTGAAGGGAAACTCATCCATACGAACATAGTACCTTGAAAGGAATTGTAAGTAGGATCGATCTTAGGAACTTTTTAGGGGTTGTTAAAACAATCTACATCCTATTCACTATAGCCATTGGGGATAGGTGGAAATCGTGATCGCCCTTACCATGATTTGTTTAAAAACGGAAAACAATTAAAGATGTTGGATGATTGATTATATGAGTGCATCATGGAAACTACCATATCATTGAAAATCCAAAAATATTGTAACTAGATTTATTTTTCCAAGCATTTTATTTTCTTTTGCTTTTAAACCCCCTTTTCGGTCATCCCTAATTAATCACGATGTTATACCTAAAGACCATGAATCCTAAATTTCCTTGGGTTCGATATTTTATTGCTTGGTCTTCCCGACTATTAATGACCAATCAAATGGCGTCGTTGCCGGGGAATTTAGTTGTATTTGTGACTCTGGATTTGTTGAGTGGTTAGGATAGGGATATTTTATTTTCTTTGATTTGTTTTTCATTTTATGGTTGTGTTTGTAGGGACTAAAGCGCGGAGCCATGGTATTGGCCTTGAAGAGAAAATAAGTGGTGCAAATTGAAGTAACGAACAACTTCTCAACTAAAATTCGACTTTGTTTAATTTATGTTTGGGGGTATGTCGTCTTCGTTACTTGACTTTTCTACGGTTTGAATTATAAAATTACATCCATGATCTCCTACTTGAGCATATTGCACCGGCGCACGTATAAGTCCTTACTTTTTTCTTCGGCATATATTTTCTCTTTTTTTGTTGTTTTTATTTTTTCGTGCTTTTCTTGCTTTATTTTTTTTCAATAAGGAGAAAATATTTCTTAGCTCTCTTGTGCTTCATTGTGAGGAATTTTGAGGCTATGATGTTTGGTTGGAACTTGTGACTTGATGGATTTTTGTTTGTGTACTTATTGAGCTATAATTTATGCTTGTTTTGTGTTGTCTTTCACTACTATAAGCCCGTGAGCTTTTGAGCCTTAAAATCATGAAATCAAATGGTTTTTTCTTTCTTATGTGTGCATCGTTCTTTTATATGCTTTTTAGAACTTGCCATTGTATCTTCTTGAAACTACACATGTGTGTAGATTGTTGAAAATGATTTAAGTCTATCTTTATTTTGACAAGTCACTTAGCCAAATTAATCATACCAAATGAAACCATATCGTAGTTTGCTCCTTTAAGCTTATTATCCTTATTTCTTTGGCAACCTACAAATTTAGCCATTTTTATCCATATTTTATATCCTATTCACTTTTGTCGATTAGTAGAGGATTAATGGGAGATGAAGTGGTTGAATTGAACTTACAAGAGAGTTTAGAAAGAGAGAAATGGAGAAAGTGCAAGAAAAGAGGGAGAAAAGATGAAGTAAGAAAAAAATGGAGGTTGAGAAAAAAAATTGAGTAAAGCTTGTATAAAAGAAACATAAAGGAGCTCTACTGAAAAAATGGAAAAGAGTCCTTGTGGAAAAGAGAGAAAGAACTCAATCGTGCAAAGAGAAGAAAAAGGATTTCTAGTGTGTTGGGTGGATTATTACATTTTTCATGAGGTGAAAATGAGAATAAAAGAGAGGATGAGAGTTGAAGTGATCAATCAACTTAAATTCTCCACTAGTCTTGAGCTTAAATTTCCTAAATATTTTTCTACCTAATACCAAAGAGCCTACATTACAATCTCATATAAAGACCTTTTTTGATTCAATAATTAATACACATACAAGTGGTAGAGAGCGTAGACTTTTGGCAAGCTTTTGGCAATGACATGCATGAGATTTTATTTATGAGAGTAAACACTTCTCCCTTACACCTCTTGAGTGTAAGAGTGAAAAAAAAATCTAAAGAGGAGTAGTGAAGGTCTCACTTGCTTACATATTTCCTAAGCTTAACTTGTATGCATTTAAATTGATGTCTTATCTCTTGTTTTGATTGAATTGAAATGGCTTTAAAATGACTCAATTCTCATTGATATCTTAATTCAACTCTAGGTGAATTCCCCTCCTCGTTCTTTCTTTTCTTTCGTTGCATGGGAACAAGCAACACTTTAAGTTTGAGGGGTTCGATCTGCGTGAAATTCTCCTAAAATTTTGGGCTTAATTGCATGAATTTATGTGGAGTTATTTGACTTTAATTCAATAATGAAGCATGACTTAAATGAAAATACTATTAATTGATTGATTACTTGGAAAAAGGTATTTTCGTTAATTTTTGCAGAAATAGGGTGATTTTGATAAAAATGAATTCTACAAGTGAAGAGGAAGATGTGGGAGAAAACGGAGCTCAATTTGGAGTTACAACGAGGGAAAACGGGCCAAAGAAAAATTGCTAAAAATTCCAAAAATTCTATCCTTGTCCTAAGTGCTAAGTATCTCAAATTGGAAACTCTCTCAAGATCTCACTCACCCTACAACTATAAATACCCCTCCTTTGGAAGCCTCACACCATTCCTCCATCCATTAAATTCAATTAAATTGAATCTTTTCAAGATTCAATAGTTGAGAGGGCTTTTAAGTAAGACCTCCATAGTTAAGATCCCTCCCCCTTTCGGGGTGAGAGATCCGTAGTTTTAAATATTTTTCTAGATTAGTTTTAAATGTTTTTCTAAATTAGGAATTTATTATTTTCCAAGAAGGTGGGGACACCAAGGAAAGGATGATCCTCATGATGTAAAAAATTCATTAAGGTGAAATCTAATATTACTTATTATCTTTCTATTTTCTATGTTTAGGTGGTTGATTGAAGGCATGATTATTGATTAAATTATGAAAATGTCTTGATTGAACTTTCGACTTTGATTAGGTTTCATTTTTGGAATTCGCATGCCTTATAATAATATGGGATTTATGCCTTTTGTATTAGTGTATAGTGATTAGGTTGTGTATTGTGTATCGGCATGTCTTGTCGTTGTTTTACCCTTAGTTGCTTTGTATGATTATCATATGTGAGTTTCTTCTATTTATTACATGAGGGTTTAATATAAGGGGAGCCTAGCCAAGGAGTCATTATGTTTAGAACAACGTAAATGAACACTAGGGAGATCACTTAGGTCCGTGGATTAAAATAGTGAAGGGAACCCCATTCATACGAACATAGTACCTTGAAGGGAATTGTAAGTATGATCGATCTTAGGAACTTTTTAGGGATTCTGAAAACAATCTACGTCCCATTTACCATGGCCATTGGGGATAGGTGGAAATTGTGATCGCCCTTATCATTATTTTCTTAAAAATGGAAAACAATTAAAGTTGTTGGATGATTGATTATATGAGTGCATCATGAAAACTAACATGTCATTGAAAATAAAAAAATATTGTAACTAGATTTATTTTTCCATGCATTTTATTTTCTTTTGCTTTTAAACCTCCTTTTCGGTCGTCATAACTAATCACGATACTATACCTAAAGGCCATGAATCCTAAATTCTCTTGGGTTCGATATTTTGTTGCTTGGTCACCCCGACTATTAACGACCAATTAGGAAGCTCATTTCTAATTTTGTAATTAGTTCATTCATATAATTTTGTAGAACAATGTTTTTTGTGATACTTGAAACCATGTTTAGTTAATCTCCTTTGTAAGATTAACAATTATGATTGGCGTTGGTTGATTTAGATTTTTGTGCAATTTAATTCTAATGTTCAATGGACTTTGTGTAATTTCTATCATGGATATTGAATTGTTTAATTTCCATACTTGATTTGTGTGGTCGATTATCCATTTCATGTGATTAGAATATGATCAATTATGTGTTTCGAATGTTTATTAAATCATTTCATCATATAAGTTATGTGTATTAGTATTAGGTGAGTTAGTGATGACCACATGGTTTACATGATAAGACATTAGTGTGATTTACTTGTGAAGGTAATTGATCTAGTGATGGGGACCACCAGTAGGAGCACAATACCTTAATGGAAATTATGAGTATTTGAGACATTAAGAGCCATTCAGGGACTCATTAGTAATTAATTCACATCCTATTCATCTTATGAAAGAGTTTAGGTGGAAGTAATGAATGTCGTTATTTAATTGCCTATGACATGTTAGAATTGGTTGCATGAACTTTAAATTTTCCATGTCATGATTATACTATTTCATTCTTGCATAATTTGGAATTCATTTCATCCATCGATTCATCATATCCTTTATCTTTTACATTTTTTTTTCTTGTATTTCTTTGCTTGTTTTTCGTTCTTGTACCTCTTAATATTGTGTTAGTCCTTATAAAATCATAACAAATATGAGCTCACTTAAAAACTTAATGGCTTGATTTTTCGTGGACTCGATATTTAAATTGGTTGCCCATGGCTACTACGATAAGAGTAAACTTGCTCCTTGATTCGCGTTAGAGAAAATAATGATCAAGGACTTCAAGATTTATGGATTTGTATGATTTATTGAATTAATTTTTAATATTTTTCATCTCAATTTCTACTTTTCTTAAATACTATTATGAGTTGTGTGATTGATTTTACCCTTTCATGTGATTGGAATGACCATTTAGATGATAAGGTGGTTAATTGAATCATCTTATTTTAGGGTTTATACATCTTAGTGTGAGGAGAGTTTAGCCAAAACATTCTCATACTTAAAACACTTGAGGTAGAACACTAGGTAGATTAATTTAGCCAAATAGTCAACCTAGTGAGGGGAACTAAACCAATATGATCATAAGGAAACTTAGAATTAAGATAGGACCTTTTAAGGGAATTCTTAGTTCCAGAAGCACCTATTGAAAATTGAGAGTATTGCATATAATCCAAGGAGCTGTTTACAGTTTATCATGAGTTCATATCATTTTCACCTTTGTCATAGGGATTGTGTGTGTTTAGTAATTGCCTCAATGTCTTGATTACTTAGAAAAATAATTGCATATCATAAGTCTAGAATTACCCTTAACCATAATGTTGTTAGCCTTAATATATTCCTTAGATTGATTTGCATCCATATTCCCCTACGTATTTTGATTATTGAACTTTTTATTTATTTATTTATTTATTAACTATTTTGAACATTGAACTTGTTTATTTGTTTAATTCTTGTTACTTTGAGTAGGTAATTTTACTAGAGTTACTTGTTACCTTCCATACCAATTTTCCATCACTCTTATAAAGAATGACTAAGTATGATTTCGGCCATACTTAGAGTTAACATCTCCCGTAAATTCGATATTTAACTTGGTAATCTAAAATTACTACGATAGAGTACACTTACTCTAATCGTGTAAAGAAAAAATATATTTTGACTATCAATAAGCATATTTAATCTATATAACAATCATACTTTAACATTTACTATCTCATTAGACTTTGTCTTACAAAAACACCTAAATTATTAATTTTTAATGTTTATTTTTACAATAATATGTAAATGTTGGTTTAATATTATAATTAGTGATTTTGGAACTACATTTAAAATAAATTAAAATATTAAATATAAATATATTTTAAGATTTATTTAACATATCTTATATAGCTAATAGTACTATTTACAAGTATTTATCAAATTTAAACAAATAAAATAAGGCAATTGTGTGAGATCGTCTCATGTAAGTACTTTGTGAAACTATATCACACTAAACTTGTACATTATATTATTATGAAAATATCAAACTAATTCAAAAGTATGTTAAAGTTTTTTTTCTCTTAAATTTTGTAATTTACTGCAAATATGTATGAATTTCATGAGGAAGTAATAATCATCTTAATAAATAAATAAATAAAAATTAATAATTTAATTAGTATTTAAAAAATAACTCTAATAAAAATATAAAGTCATTGAATAATAATGAGAATTTAAGAGTTTAGTTAGGATTTTAAAATTTAATTAACTCGGAAAAAAATGTTTATAAGACTGTCTTATAGAATGTGTTTTTGTGAGACGGAATTGATAATATTTTAAGAAAAATTTATATATAATAGATGAATAATAATAATCGTTAAAATGAATTATTTCATTATCAACAATTTGTATATTGTAGTATAAAAGAAGAGAGCAACTAGTTTAGAACTAATTCTACCTTATTTAAGATAGAACTTGTTGTCCCCCTAACTAATTAACTTGTGGTCACCTTTCAATTAACCCTGAACTTTATTGGTAAAATATATTCTAAATTATAAGAGGAAAATTTCAATTATATCATTAGAATTAATCCTAAATTCGATAATGTTTATTTTGAGTGTAAATAAGAATAAGAAAGTTATTTTTAGAATAAGATGGATTTAATTATAAATCCAACAAAATAGTACTAATTTATGTTTGATTTTAGGATTTAAATAGTATGAATTTTAATTTTATATGAAATTAGATGGGTGATGAGTGTTAGAGTAGAATCAATAATTACACGATTTCATGATTATAAATTAAGAGTATTCTTTTTTTCTTTTTTCTTTTTTTTTTTAAAAAGGAAAATACTAACGAGCAAATAATCATTAATTAAAAAAAATCAAAATCTTAATTAGATTGAATTAGAATTAGGCGTTGATTTTGGGCACTTGATTTCTGCATTTTTATGGGAATGCAAAAGATATTTTTGTTACCAATAAACTTAAAATCTCATGATGTGGTCTTAGAAGATGCTTCAACTCTTTCAATTATTTAGAGTTCCCTAACTTTGTGATGCCCAACTTTTTCATGTTAATTGAGAATTAATTTGTCAAACAAATTAAGTCTATATTGGTTATAATGATGATTATGTATAAAAATTAATTATGGGGAGTTTCACTTTCTAAAAGCATATAATTACCATCAATGAATTGACTAGGTCACGAATGTTGGATGACAGACCATATAAAGGAATCCCAAACTAACCCATGGCTTTTATCATTTTTATTTATTTATAATTAGTTAATTACCATTAGTGGTAGTATTTAATTAGGAAAATTTTCATATGAAGACCCAATTTTGAGTTTAGATCTCAAAACAAGACCCGATTTTATAAGTGTTTTAAATTAAGATTTAAATTTAGTTTATTTTCTCAAATTAAGATCTGAATTTTTATATTTGTTATTTTTTCACATTTTAAGACTTACCATGAAATTTATATTTCCATTTCAAGTCATACAAAATAATTTAAAAATATTATTATACACCTTCAAATTAAATCATAAAATTAAATATATTTTATTTTAATTAATATTTTATATTATTTTATAATATATATTGAATTTGGAAAAAAATAAAATTACGATAGGCCTTAATTTGAGAAAAAAGGTAAAATTGGGCCTTGAAATGAGACATTTCTAAAATGAAGCCTAAAATTGAGACCTAACTTAAAAATTGGATCCTTACATGAAAATTTTCCTATTTAATTATAATTACCAGTGAAAAGTATCGACGTTTAAACTAATGACATGATTTTACTGTCTATAATAACAATAATAATAATTCAGTGCACAGTTGCATGTGTATCATAAGTGTATTAAGTTAAACAATAACCACTATATAAATTATTCTACACAACTAGTAACTTACCCCTGCGTTGCACGGGGATTGGTGTTGATATATTATATTTATTATTTAATAATAAATTTTAAAATTCAACTTATAATACAGAGTTGGTATATTGTACAAAATTGTATATTATACAAGACCCAAATTCGTAAATGGGTCGACTATATTAGTTTGAAACCAGAGCTGACGTCATTATTCCAGATTTCTCTCCTCTTCTCTGATTCTTCATCTTGACTGCATAAGAATAACATTTTCTGCCATCGACGATTTGCAATCCCGCCACCGACGATTTGCACCACGCCGCCTCCGATTCACTCTCCTCCGCCGCAGGTTCCAACGCTGAGAGCAACGACGGACATCAATCCAACTTTATCGAAGCAGAGAACCAGAAGCTCCGCCGACGATTTCCTCTCCTCTGCCGCGGAAACCGGATCTGATGTGCTGTGGTTCGAAGAGACCTCTGTTCCGAGTCAGATTGCCGGAAGATAATCAAACAATAAGTATCAATGTTCAATTTAATAAAATTATGTGCTCAATTCATACATTACCATGTAAAATTAAGGTCTAAATTCGATAATTTTTCATTGTATTTGCAAAATGAGGATAAAACTAATAAACTTTATCTTTAGTCAAATGTCATGATAAAATTTCTTTCTAGTTTCTTGCGAGTGTTGAAAGAAAGTATACAGGATTACTTTCTTGTTTATAATGAAGCCATGAAACTTCAATTGGCTCTGGAACCACTGTGATTAAAGAGAATAATAATTATTTCAGAAAGAATATATATACTTAAAAACGATATACAGTTTGAAGAAAATCATTATACATTACTGCCTCCTATTAAGTACAACATTCATAATTATACTAACGCATTTTATATATTTTTAATGTGTGTTGGTAAAGGATATCTGAATCCATGAATCATTCTGAGACAATCACAATAAATGTATATGATACATCTACACAAGAATCAACAAGTATAATCACTCATATATGTGATTTCCTGTATTATTGAATTATTTCATTTGATAATGCACTTTCATTTATAAGGTCCTATTCAACCTACCATATCCCTGTGAACATGATGTATATGATTTTTCATTTCTTTTTAAGGGGGATAGTAATTAAGTGGTCAATGAAGAAAATACAACAATATTCACAAATGAAGGTACACTGAATATTGAGTAATCTTTCATATATTCTGGATAATGTAATTGTTAATGACATGAAAGATTTGCCTGTATTATTTATACAAACTGTATAACAACTTTCACATAATTGTACTGCTTATTATACTATAATGTATTGTCATCATCAATATTTAATTTATATGTAGATCATACTCCTGGACTGTGTACATGTGATAATTTGGAAATAAATGAAATTGAAGATATTAGTGGTTCATTGATTGGAGTTCAGAGGAAAACTTTGGATGAAATATACAAGTTATATTGTTATCATACTAGAAAGATAGGATTTAGTGTGCGTAAAGACAATACAACAAGATCTATTAAGGGTGTGACTGGAAAAATGTATGTTTGTTCCAGTTTTGGGAAAAAAGATCTCGTAGTGAAGAAATGAGCAGAATAAGGCAAACTAATATAACAAGAACAAATTGTAAGGCATTTTTGAAGGCACACTTAAATAAGTTAGGAAATTTTGAGATTGTAGTGCATGAGATGTCACACGATCATACACTAACTAGATAAGAGTGGAATCATTTACATCGTTCAAAAAGACACATCACAGTAGAAAAGGAAAAAAATATAATAAATATGGTATCTTCGAGTATTGGGGCTACAGATTCATATAGTTTTATGGTGCATAACGCTGGAGGGGAAGAATACTTAGGGCATACCATGAAAGATCATAAGAATTTTGTGAATACATGGAAAGCAAACAGAATTGAAGGGGGTGATGCAAAAACGGTAATAGAATTACTTGCAAAACAGGAAGAAGAGGAGGAAAACTTTTATTATAAGGTAATGATTTATGATGATGGAAGATTGTCTTATTTGTATTGGAGAGATACAATAATGAAGGAAGATTTTGATACATATGGAAATGTAGTTGTCTTTGATACTACATATAGAACTAACAGATACAATTTGATTTGTGCTCCATTTGTTGGTTTAAATAACCACAAAAAAAAATGTGATGTTTGCTTGTGCATTCCTCAATGATGAAAGAAAGTGAGATATTTGAGTGGTTATTTAATAAGTTCAAAAGATCAATGGGAGAAAATGCCCAATCTCCATTTTTACAGACCAAGATCAAGCCATAACAAGGGCAATACAAAAGGTAATACTCATACTTTTACAGTTTCTTTCTTATGTTCAATCATTCTTATTGTCCTAGATGATACAAGGTACACTATATATTTTATCCTGTATATGAAAGGGTACATCTTTATAGGAAAACATATACAACAAGATGAGAAATAAAATACAGAAAGGGCAGAAAATTTTTTTCCCAGCAAAATTAACTCTGAATTGTATATATTCTTTGTGCAGGTTTTCCCAACTACTAGACACATGTTAGGCATATGGCACATTCAACAAAATGCCAGTAAATTTAGGGAGCTGAAAGACAACATTGAATTTAAAGAGTTGTTTAAGAAATACTTAACTGGATGCATAAATGATCAGGAGTTGAAGAGAGCTGGACAAAAATTGTGATAACCTACAGACTTGAAAATAATGATTGGTTTCAGAGGTTATACAGTTTAAAAGATAGAGGTAGTACTGCATTGAGTAAAAAAAATTTCTCTGCTGGCGTGAAATCTTCACAAAGGAGTAAGAGTACAAATCATGCAATTAATTTTCATGCCAAGAAAAGCACAAGCTTAACTGAATTTTACTGTAAGTTTTTCAATAAAATTACATACATATGTTCTATTAAACTGAGAAATACACTATATTTACCTCATTACTATTTAAGCTGATTTCATTACAGATTTATATAGAGTAAGTACATAAAAATATTCTATCACATTCACAGAATACATTGTTGACTTCTACTGTGAGCATGTTTTGATTTGTTATACTTAAATTTAAATTCATTACCATTTTTTATTTTTTAGGGATTTTTAAAGAAACAGTACAAGGATGGAGGAGAAATGAAAAGTTACTTGAATTCAAGTGTGCACACTGTGTTCCAGAATCAAATCTTCTAATGTGTGGTATATTGAAACATGCATCTGAGGTATACACAATTTAGAGATTTTGAGAAAGATTGCATTATGGCATGTTTAACTGAAATTGATTATGTAGATATAACTCGTATTTATAGTGTGCCCTTTTTTTGATAATGATGGTAGAACCTACACAGTTATTTTTTATGGTTATATGAAACTAATAGAATGCAGTTGTAAGAACTTTGAGGAACGTGGATAATTGTGCTATCATGCTTTAAGAGTATTGCACATAAATTCTATAGAGCATATCCCAGATTGTTACATAAAACAAAGGTGGACAAAATTGGCAAAATCTGAGATTTGGGACAAGTTCAAAGAGAGCAAAAACGAGAAAGGGGATACTATACCTTGGAGGCACGAAGCAGCTAGAAGGTATTACAACTTCTTATTAAAGTGTGAAGACAACAAAGAAGCAAGAAAAAATGTTGACCAAGGTTATGAGAGAGATTCTTCAAGTGTTGATCAATTGCTAAACTTATCAAATACTTCAACACGGGTAGAGCAATTAGATTCAGTGAATGCTGTATTGGATCCAAAAGCTACAAACACTAAACGTAGAAAAAAAGAATAAAGGGCCATTTTGAGAGACCTAAGAAAAAAATAGACGGAAGTCAGATTTGGTAAAAGAATTTGGAACAAAAACTCCAAGTGTTCATTTGTTTTAATCATGTATTTCCCTTTTTTTTAATATGGGAAAGTTGTGCAAAACTTTAAATGTCTTCATTTGAACAACATGATACTAATTTTCGGGATATTTTTTTCTTCCAGTTTTAATTATACAATATGGAATATGCACTTTATAAAAGTTGCAGGTGAACAAATTGATCATTACCAGGAAATAAAGGAGAATAAATATTTCAGGTGATACAATACAATATTACATAATTCAATATTGTATTGTGTATATATATGCATTAAAATATGATGAATCATTCATGTTTTTTTACAGAGAAACACAATGCTCATAGATTATATTAGGTGTTTATAGATATTATTGGGTGCATAGGTGACAATAAAAAGGTAAATCTATTACTTTTGTGAAAAAAATGATTCATTTGTAAAACTTATATAATATGTTGTATAATATAGTACATTTATTTATTATATGCTATATATGCGCGTTTTCTTTGCACGCAAAATTAATCCCCAAGTATTAAGGATATCAATTGCAACTTAAGCAAGCGACCAAGTGAATATTGAACCCAAAGGACGGCGTATTTATTGGCGTTTGGATATTTTGGTTAACGTGAACTATTAGGATTCCATGTAATTCTACAACAGTGGAAGCATACGTGTAGAATCGAATTACCTTTCACCAGGGTTGATGTAGAGGTTGAATTATGCGCGGCCTCACGGTTTCGGCCATAACTTCCTCATCTGATCTCCGATTGGAGTGATCTATGCGCCAAAACGATCCTCTCTTCCGTAGCTTTCCAATGGTATATTATACGTACAGTTATGATTTTCACACGATTTTATAAAATTAGTAGAAGTTGACGGCCAGAAATAGGAAATGACCTTCCGGTCTTCTATTGTACTCCTAAGACACGTGTTGACGTTGGTGTGGGCAACGATCTACAAGACGAACTTAGTCTACAACCCTAATTTGCCTTCACATGTGTTATGTGTGTGATTCAGATTTTGAATTGATGAGATTGACTATTATATAGGCTACAATAGGTACTAGGAGGAGAAATTAGGGTTTGGCCTCCCATTGGGCTTAAGCATCCAAGTTTAGCCCAAAACTTATACTTAAGTCCAATAATAATAAATCATTCCACTAAAGAAATATTATTGCACTGCCACCCTAATCCCAAATTACGTTTATGGGCTCCTTCTTACTATGAGCCCGTTAATATCCCCGTGTTTAAGATTCAATACCCATTAATTAATTAAGTTACTGACAACTCCATTAATTAATATAATTACCGAGGTAGTACCACTCAACCTTATTATCATGCCGGAATAAATCCACATGTAGGGTTTACATGATAATCATTATGAGCTCCTCAAGGGGACATCATCAACCAATTCCGTTAGGATACGGATTCCTTCTACAATCAACAACACACCATAGAGACATCACCATCTCCCAACTTACCGTGCATATTGATTTATCTTTTAAATCTCACCCATTGCTGAATCAAAGAAATAAATATTGGCTTACGTGTCGAGGTTATTGTATAGGGATTAAGAGTACGAAGATCCATAATAACAGAGATCTAGTTCTATTATATAGTCAGTACAAACCGAACGATCTTACCGCGGTCCTGCTCAATACACTCAAAGTGCACTAGAGTAATTTTATAGTCAAGACAGACTAATGCCAAATCACACTACAACCATATCGATAGATAGTCCCCGTCTATCTTAGTTGTGAACATCTGTTTATACTTTATAAGGAGCCGATAATATGATCTTCTGTGTGATGCCGCACACCACATTATCTACAGTATAAAGTAAATGGAATTTTGCAACATTATTATTGCAAATGTTTGATCACATGATTCTCATTTCAAATAAATTAAATTGTTAAAACATTGTTCATACAAAAAGCTGGGCTTTTAGTATACAATCCAACAATCTCCCACTTATACTAAACGATTATACTGTCATATCTGCTGCCATACATCTGATTACCACTCCCACTACTTGACCATTAAAAGCTTTCACCTTAAGGTCCTTGTAAAAGGATAACTAGGTTATCATCCGATGCAGTCTAGGCGACAACAACCTTCACCTCATTGTACGATTTCTCGTATCAGGTAGTATTAGTTATCAATGTGTTTAATTTTTTTATGGACTCGTGATTCCTTCAAGTTTGCAACTGCACCATTATTATCAAAATAAATTGTGATATCCTTGGGCAAATTCAAAATCACATCTAAGTCCATTACGAAGTTTCTAGAACCATACAAATACTTTGGCCGCCATAAGGCTCCAATATTATCCTTTTTTCATGGTGGAGTTCGAAATATATTTCTATATGACGCTCCTCCATACTATGGATCGACTTCTATTAAACACACAACCTTGAGGTGGATTTACTACCGTCACTATGATTTGAAAAACCCGAATCTAAGTAAACGCTAAGAAGTAATGAATTATTCTGGTAAGCTTACATATAATTTCCAGTCCTCTTCAGGCACTTCAAATATATCTTACCATAATTCAATATTCTTATTCCGGGTTACCTTGATACCCACTGACTATGTCATTGGCAATATAAATATCCAATCTAGTACATAACATTCCATAGATTAAACTTCCTTATTGCCGAAGTATAGGGAACCGCCCTTATCTATTTTATCTTCTATTGTGTCTTAAGACACAAATCCTTAGATAAAGTCACATGCTAAAATGAGTATGGATTGTATCATTTTATGAAGCTTGAGACAATCACAACATTCTTTCTTGTGATCTTTATTTCCATGGTCGCAAGGATATATTTTGCTCCTATTAAGTCCTTCATTTCATACTGCTTTATTAACCATATCTATACGCCCGACAATACACTTTCGTTGTCTCCAATGAGCAAGATACCATCTACGTATATACAAGAAATAACACCACGTTTCCCTCACTCTTTTCAATACACAAGATCCATCGAAGCATTGATTAAATCCACATGACCGGATTTCCTTATCAAAATTGATGTTCCATGATCTTGAAGCTTGCTTTAGTCTATTGATGGACACTTTTAAGCTTACACTTAAAATGCTCTTAGCTCTATGCAATGAATCACTCTGGTTGCTTCACATAGATGTTTTCCTCAAGACTTCCAATCAGGAAAGCTGTCTTGACATCTATTTGCCTTACCTCATATTTAATATGAGCAGTAATAAATAAAAGAATCTGAATCGACATAATGTGATCGATCGTTTTTTAATTTTGTAGGCCCACTTATCCAATGGCTTTTACACCATTTGATGGTTCTACAAGCTCCCAGAGATGATTTTGAATCCATAAATTTTATTTCAAAATTCATTGCAACTTACTAAGATTTTGCATTTCGATCTTGTAGTGCTTCGTCGTATTCATGGGCTGATTTCATGTTTATTAGGGACCAAGTCTCATGACTCTCCCAAAATATAAATCTATTCGGTTGTAAAACAACCCCCCACTACGATAAGGCACTACATGAAATAGTGTATCAGATGTGACACGCGATGCAGTTTACTTGTGGTATATCCTCTTGTAGTCTTTGGTATTAAAATTAGTGTGTCCCTTCTCACACCTTTAGAACAACTTATACATGGATTTGTAATTTATTACATAGTCCATTTCTAAAAATTTAGTGTTCGTGTTAACAATCACTTTTTCATCTTTTGGACTATTTAATAAACCACCATTTATTTTTCTAGGATATCCCACAAACAGACATACTGTTTCCAGGGCATACCCATAAAATAAATTTAATAACTCATCATCTATCTAATCATTTCCATAAGAGTCTTATTCCTTCTATCCACCACACCATTCAGCTGGGGTTTGCCCGGTGTAGACAACTTGAGATTCAATCTCATCCTCTGATTAACAGCTCCTAAACTATCCTAAGAGGTGCTCGCCACTATGATCAGATCGCAGTGAATCGATATATTTTCCACGATGCCCCACCGCATTAGCCATGCACTTCTTGAATTAATCATAGTACTTAGACTTGCAGTGCATCAAATAAATATATCTTATTTCTAGAATAATCGTCAAACAAAATGATGAATATTTATAACCACCTCTCGACAGGATAATCTTAGGATCACTTAAATCAGAGTGAACCATTTGCATCATATCTTTTCATGGCTCTATACCTCTTTGCCTTGAAAAGACAATTAATCATTTTTACTTCCAAGTAAGACTATTTAGTTCGATAGTTTCCACTTCCAATAAAAGTAACAGTCCATCGGCTATCAACTTTAGAATCGTACTTTAGTAAAATGATCTAGTCTTAGATGCCAAAAATATGTTTAGTTTATCTCCGAAGGTTCCTTTCTCTTATAAGGATTAGAAGACGCATTATTAATTAATATTCGTTGCACCATGGGATAAACATTAGTTAAGAAATTATAAATTGTCCACCAACGTACCATAACAGATTATATCTCAATCCTTCATTATAATGATTATGTCATTTAAATGAAATAGAGTATCCATCCGTAAATACATAGAACCGAAATGAAATTCTTTCTATGAAAACGTACATAAAGACAATTTCTCAAAATCAAACTTTTATTCCTATCATCAGATAGATAAACAACTCCCACTGCAACAGCCACTACTTTCATAGCGTACCCATGTACTCAATAATCTCATCATTAGTTAGTTGCAGGCTAGTGATTTTGGTATTTACACACAACGTGTCAGTAAACGCCATCACTAATCATGCTTCAACAACTAGTGAATGAGATACTATCCTTCTTCACATCTTGATGAAAATTAGTTTTCTTTTGCCACATGTTTTGTCAGAAGTTTCCCACCGTATACGAACTCTTGTAACTCAAGTGAATCTTGCTCAAAACGTTAAGGCAAAGAATGAAAATAAATTGAGCTAGGTTTCCCCTTCAATTTCTATTCCAAGTATTTCCAATTCATTCATCAAGTTAACCATGGCATCTTGCCTTTCTAACATACTCAATTATCCAAAGAGTCTCACGAGAGACCATCATATTTCTATGAACCTCTCACCTCTTCACTTAAGACTTAAATATGTATCAGAAGACAACCTTAGTGAGAACACATTTTAATTTTTCTAATCAGTAAGAATTAAAATCAAGTTTCTTTTCTAATAATTTATTATGGATCAGTAAATATATTTTCCTTTAGTTAACAATAGGCAAAATAAATTATTCGAAAATTCAGAGAATCAAATAAATAAATACGACGATCAAACTCTTCGAATTTAAATTTTATATTGATTCCCTCAATAAACAATATAAAATAAATTCACCGATATCCCAAGCACCGTGAATTTGCATGCCACGTTAGTGTGGACGTATACAAACCCGAACATTCGCAAGAGAAGGTTTTACCCATTAATTCCATACGTCATAATTAACCTTATGACTCAATAATTAATAGTCGGTTGTCCTTTAGCCATGCAATTTAATAGCAGTGACTCCATTGGGGAGGATACATATTAATTGCACCTAAGTGTATACAATTATTTGATACTAAGTACGTTACTCAAGCTTGTGTGTCTTACAGTTGGAGAGTCCACACGCGCTCAAATAATTTCCTATAACCATCAATTATTAATTTGTACCAGTGATACGCATATAAAACTCATCCGTTTGGGAAGAAGACATTATAACCGACTCATAAGATTACTTGTATCACATTACAAATAATAATTATTTAATAAAATTAATTCCAGTTATCCACAAATAAAACTCATCCGTTGGGGAGGAAGACACTATAACCGACTCATAAGCTTAATTGCATCACTTAATAAATCAATAATGGACGCCACAGGATAATGACCAATCCCCGCTCCCATTTAGCTATTTAATAAGAGAATTTTTGCATGCATACAATATAACAGATATAATTATGCAAATAAATATGCTATTATTACGGCAAATAAGACAATAAATCAAATAGCACATGCATATATAATAATAATTGACAAATAAAACAATTATAGCAATTATATATAAGGAAATAAAATAAAATTGCCAAATGATAAAGGGCTTGACTTGGTCAAAATTAGGCAATTCACAAGTTGTCCGTGAGCAAATAGGGTTTCATAACATTATAGGATTTCATGTATAACACGCAATAATATAAACCCTTTCACCATTACATGTAATTCTATTCCAAATAAAAACACATAATTCACATAAACTCTAGCCTAACGTGTCACATTTAGTCTTAGAACCTACGATCTGATCCCAATTGTTGGCGTTTGGATCTTTTGTTAATGTGAACTGTTTGGGTTCCATGCAATTCTACATTAGCGAAAGCATAAGTGTAGAATCGAATTACCTTTCATCAGGGTTTATGTAGAGATTGAATTCTCGTCGTCAGCCTGCGCGGCCTCACGGTTTCGGCCATAACTTCCTCGTCTGATCTCCGATTGGAATGATCTATACGCCAAAATGATCTTCTCTTCCGTAGCTTTCCAAATGGCTATCACATGTACAGTTCTAAGTTTCACATGATTTTATAAAATTCATGGAAGTTGACATCCAGAAACAGCAAACGACCTTCCGGTCTTCTGTTGTATTCCTAAGCCACGTCTTGACGTTGGTGTGGGCAACGATCTACAAGACAAACTCAGTCTACAACCCTAATCTGCCTCAGTCTACAACCCTAATCTGCCTTTCAGGTGTGTTATGAGTATGATTCAGATTCCGTATTGATGAGATTGACTATTATATAGTCCACAACAGGGACCAGGAGGAGAAATTAGGGTTTGGGCCTCCCATTGAGCTTAAGCATCCAAGTTTAGCCCAAAACTTATACTTAAATCCAATAATAATAAATCATTCAACTAAAGAAATATTATTGCACTGCCACCCTAATCCCAAATTACATTATGAGCACATTCTTATTATGAGCCCGTTAATCTCCCCATGTTTAAGATTCAATGCCCATTAATTAATTAAGTTACTGACAACTCTATTAATTAATATAATTACCGAGAGTAGTACCACTCAACCTTATTATCATGCCGGAATAAATCCACCTGCAGGGTTTACATGATAATCATTATGAGCTCCTCAAGAGGACATCATCAACCAATTCCGTTAGGACACGGCTTCCTTCTAAAATCAACAACACACCATAGAGATATCACCATCTCCCAACTCACCGAGCATATTGATTTATCTTTTAAATCTTACCCATTGATGAATCAAAGAAATAAATACTGGCTTACGTGTCGAGGTTATTGTATAGGGAATAAGAGTACGAACATCTATAATAACAGAGATAGTTCTATTATATAGTCAGTATAAATCGAACGATCTCACCGCGATCCTGCTCAATACATTCAAAGTGCACTAGTGTAATTTTATAGTCAAGACAGACTAATGCCAAATCACACTACAACCATATTGATAGATAGTCCCCGTTTATCTCGGTTGTGAACATCTGTTTATACTTTATAAGGAGCCGATAATATGATCTTCTGTGTGACACCGCACACCATATTATCTACAGTATTAAGTAAATGGACTTTTGCAACATCATTATTGCAAACGTTTGATCACATGATTCTCATTTCAAATAAATTAAATTGTTAAAATATTGTTCATACAAAAAACTAGACTTTTAGTATACAATTCAACAGTATTATCAATTTAATTATTTACTAAATTAATTAAGACGAATGGGAATAAAAGTTTGAGGTTTCAATTATTAACTACTAAACAATTAATTAAAATAACAAATAAAATGCAGTCACTTAAAAGAATACGAAAGTGGATCAAGTAGGAGAATATGTAGCTCTAGGATAAATCCAGCTTGATTATGTTTTTCCGGAGCTTGCTCATCCTGAGTTTGACTTGCAAATGTTGTCAAATTGGATTGTGTTGGTCGAGCAACTCCCCCGTTTCCTACGTTTTTGCTCGCCGGCATCATCGGACCTTCATACTTTTTCCCGGACCTCAATGTGATGGCATTATTCTCCAATGTTTGAGTTAATTGATTTACATTCGCGGCCATCTGCCCCATAATCAAGGCAAGGTCTTTCAACTACTTAGATAAATCTGCATGATCATCTTTCATGGAAGCCTCAATGCGGTCAACTCTTGCATCATTCTCAGCCATGTATCGAATGAAGGTATCTTCAACACACTTCACTTCATACTACTTCATACTAGGCCCCCTTAGTGTCAACTTTGTAATCTGCCTTTGCTGGGATTCTAGTAGCTTGTTGATGTTAGCTAAACTAGAGACGATCTCATCATCCTTATTCGACTTCACCACTTTATGCTCAACATGTGCCACCCCAAGTACATATGATCCTCTTACTCTTTTCGTAGGCCAGTCACGTGAATTCATATAGATGTTTTCAAATAACTTTCTGCTTCAAGTGCTGTATTTGATAACAGTGTTCCACCTGATGATGCATCAATAAAAATACGTGACTCACAATCCAATCCATAGTAGAATATACTTATGTATTGAGCCTTAGACATCCCATGTTGTGGGCACCGCCTGAGTATGTCTTTGAACCTGTCCCACGCCTCATGAAATTTCTCACCCTAATTCATAACAAATTGGGTGATCTCTTGCCTCATTCTTAAGATCGTTGAGGGTGGCATATATCTCTCCAAGAACTTCTACTGCAGTTGGTCTCATGTAATGCAATTTGTGGCATCAAGAGTCTTATACCAAGCTTCTGCCCTATCAATCAAAGAGAACTTGAATAGGGCGATTCGCCTAGTATTATCATTAGCTCCAGCACCCTTTTGAGTGTTTGCATAACTAAGAAATCTTCGGAGATGCTGGTATGGATCTCCAAAACAACCTCCAGAAAAGAGATTCTTCTCTACCATGTTAATAAGGGCAGGATTTTACTCAAAATTATAATCTTCCCCCTTGCTCCTATCAACCCCATGTTACCAATTCCATAATTCGTGAAAATTTCACGTATGACAACATTATCCGGATTCTGCTTTGCTCCGGTCATATTTAGTAATGTGTGTTACTTCTTCCTTTCCTTCCTCTCCTTTTCCTAGTGCACAAATACCTCAGAAAAATTCAAGGTTAGTTAGAAATAAATAATCACAAATAAAATTCTTAATCAAACTAGAAATAATAAACTAATAATAACAGGCATCCCCGGCAACGGCACCAAGAACTTGATGCGCGTTCTCTTTGCACGCAAAATTAATCCCCAAGTATTAAAGATATCAATTGTAGCTTAGCAAGCGACCAAGTGAATATCGAACCCAAAGGACGACATATTATCAATTTAATTATTTACTAAATTAATTAAGACGAATTGGAATAAAAGTTTGAGGTTTCAATTATTAACTACTAAACAATTAATTAAAATAACAAATAAAATAAAGACACTTAGAAGAATATGAAAGTGGATAAAGTAGGAGAATAGATAGATCTAGGAAAATCCAGCTTCACTCATTAATCTCTCTTTCGTGTGTTGATGTCCGACTCTGCCTTGTGGAATATGGACGCATCACTAAACCATGCATATCTACTCTATAGACACAAGTAAACATTCGTGTAACAAGTGTGAATAACCTTGGAGCAAGAGATATAACTTCACCCCCTTTCTAAGTACTATTAGTATCAATTATTTCTCTGGCCAATTGGTATTCTAACCTGATATGATCTCCCTCTATAGGTACAATGAAATATCCTCTTTATCCTACTTAATAACCTGAATTCAATTCAATTAATAAGTATTCATATATGATAGTTCTAATGAAGCTTCGGAGTCCCCTCACTTAGAATCATAACATGGAATCCTGTTCAGCGGTGAACGCACTCAATCTACAACCAAGATATATATTCAGACTCTATATACCAATTGAAGATGCACAAAACGACAGTGAATATGGATTAAAAAAGCACAATCATATATATAATAAATCCACAAGTAGTATTGTACGGAGTTTACATACAAAAGTTCAATTAATTCGTAAAAACCTTCACAACCCTAGTTCTACCAAAAAGGCTTTAGCCCAGATGTTGCGAAGAACAATCATGGGGGTTGGATAGATCTTACCCATATGTCTGGAAAATATAAGATAAATTAGGAAACAAATAAACCCTAGATCTGGGCGTCGTCGCGTCCTTCTCCGTCTTGAATCCTCCTCTTAGTTCTCCTCATGATTCCACAGACATCTTCACAGTGATGGATGGATGGAGGAAAGGATGTGGATGATGGTTGGGGGATGATCCCCCCTTGTGGGGTGTGTAGGATGGATGTGGCTCTCCAATCCAATATGACTTCTATGATAAATAATAATGTGATCTACATTCTCTTTTATACTTGTAAGCTCTCCTTATAGGCCTTGAATGGGCTTTTACTTGAGACATAAGCCAAATTTCGTAAAAAAACCCGAAACTACCAAAAATAACATCAGCGCAATTCTGGTCGACCAAGCCTTCAGAAGTCGAACAAGGCCTCCAAGTCGAGCAATGGTCGAGCAAGCTCTCTGTAAGTTTTTGCACATTTTGCTCGACTTGACCTTTTCTGCTCCACCAACATAATTTTAGTCGAGCAAGCTTCCATTGGTTGAGCAAGCTTGCGCAGTCTCACCATTTCGCACATAACTTCCACATCTGACCTCCGATTTGAGTAATTCTTGCACTCACGTGATTCTCTCTTTCTTGGCTTTCTATCCATATAAAGAACTCTCCGAAAATCCAACATTTGGATATATAACAAGTCACGTAAAGTGGCACAACCGTTCTGTTCGGCACAGCTTGCGCGATGTCACCACTTTGATCATAACTTTCTCATTTGGAATCCGATTGAAGTGTTCTTTACGCCAAAACGACCCTCTCTTCTTTAGCTTTCCATCCATTTATTACACTTTTAGTGTAGAGCTCCACGAAAATATAGAATAATTACACAAGTTGGACGTGCGTTTCAGAGCATCCTTGCACAAATTGCACCTTTTCTCCATTTTGGCACTTTTGATCTCTTTTTCCACCTAAAACAAAATAAAACACCTCAAGTGCAACTTTTTCTCACATATATCAAATATAAGATACTTTTGCTAATATAAGACAACAATTCTCATCAAACAGGTGTTAAATTGGACACTAAAACACTCTTATTTTCTCTCTCATCACTATACACTAAAAAATATGGTGAAACATTCATGTTCTTCTATAGAAAACACAATGCTCATGGATTATATTAGGTATTTACGGATATAATTAGGTGCATATGTGACAATAACAAGGTAAAGGAGTTACTTACACAATAAATATATTTATTTAATAAAACATATACTATTCACTATAAAATATAGTACATTTATATATTATATATCATACATGAAAAATTTAAATAATAAATACACATTTTTGTTATAAAATGATAATAATATAATAATAGCTATTACTACAATTGCTCATTGAATATAATACAATTTTGTTTACACAAAGTACAACGTATTATAATAAATAATTACACATTTCATATTATTTAAAAATAAAGTCTAACTATAAAGAATAATTTCTTTGAGAAATTTATGAAAAAGGTAAAATAAAAACACTGATTTTCATCCTATTTACACAGTATAAACTGTTTAAATAAATCGTATACAATAAATACATATTGCTTATACACTAATATGTATATATTTATACATTTTAACGAATTAACTTGTTGAAGTTTTTCACTTCTATCGTAATCTAGCAATTTTCTGTATCATTACGTAAATGTAGTATTTCTTTTTTAATTAACATTATTGTCATTTATAAGATTTCTACCGGTTAAAAGATGGATTTAATAAAAATAATAAAATATGACTTACATTTTGGTTTTTCGTTTTTGTTATCACAACATAAACTTTTTAAGTTATTTTTCTTTTTTTTTAATAATAAATTATTAATGTAAAACTACATGTGATCGTTACTTTTTATACACATATATTATATCATAATTGCAATCATAATAATATATTAAAAATTAATAGCATTGTGAAACATTTTTTCTAACTCTATCTTCACTCATTTCTCTTTATAACATCTTTAACATTTCCCCAATAATGACATATGAAAATATTTAATATTTACATTATATTAATATATACTTGACATCTAATATTACTAATATTAAATTTATATTAACAATGACTCTTCATATTCTTAATAAACTACTTTAATATATAATGTTGTACATTTATATTCTATCTAACTAATTTTGTATTGATCATGTCTTTCCACTCCTTCATTAAAATTTATTAAATTAACTTTAATACATCCTTTTAATCTTTTCACAATTTATTTATTTTATATAATTTTAAAACTCAATTAAATAACTTAAAATTAAATAATTAAGATTAAAAAATATTTGTTAATCATATTATTCTTTAATTTTATTAAAAAAAATAAATCTTTATATTTATAAAATACAAAATAAAGAATTATATAGGGAGGATTACTACTAGGTAAAAAAAAAACCCCTTAATTACTATGAGATACAAACATACAAAAATATTACTACTAACTACAAAAATATATAGTGATATTACAATATTACCCCTACAATGTGCTACACATAAATGTTGTATGCAACAAAAGTGTGTGCAGTAAAAAAAAAGTGTGTGCAGTAAAAAGTGGGGTGGTCCGGCGAAGCTCTGACTGCAGTCCGGCGACCGGCCGTCGGAGCTCCAGCGGCGGCAGAATTCCGGCGGTCCGGCGATGGGTGAGGGTTTAGGGTTTGTGGTTTAAAAGTGTATGAATTTAGGGTTATATTTAGTATTTTACTTTAATATTTTGTATGTGAGAGTAATTATTTTAAATTAATGTATCTAGTAGTAATTAGGGGTACAAAGTGTGTGCCTATTAGTAATTATTCCAATTATATATTTTTTAAACATCTCAAAAATCTATAAAATTCTTTTAATTCTTGTAGGTGTAAAGTGTGAAGTAATTTTCATAATCAATAGCATTCGAAAAAATATAAAATAATTTCCATAATTAATGCAAAGTTAATCATTTGTGTGTTAAAAAAGAATAAAAGAGAAACCTTAAATTAAGTCACTTTTTAAACAACTTATCTTGAATATATTTTATTTTGATTAAATCAATTAAAAATAATCATTAATTTATATCAAAATAATCTATAATGATATCACATGAATAATATATACTCACTCCGTTTCATACATATCTTCACAATTTTCGTTTTCATCCGTCCCACACTTATCTTCACCACCCAAAAAAGGAAATTTCACATTAACCAACAACCTCAAAAGTTATCATAATTTCAAAAATATCACTCCCACCTAACACACATAGCATACTTTATAATTTATTTATTACCTAAAAATACCACAATACCCCTAAAAAGTCAATAAAATTGATCAAAAAGTAACTTTTTTTAAACTCCGTATCTACAGTGTCGGTGCAGATAAGTTCGAGACGGAGATGAAATACTTCACATAATATCAAGGAAAATAAAATAAAAAACTACTCTAAATTCTCATTTTAAAATTTCATAACTATTAACATAAAATTATCTCCAAAAGTAATATATTTTAGACGAATTTGAAAAAAATATCTTTCCAAAATTTTATATCCTATTTTTTTTTAAATGAATTAGACAATTCGCCTATATGAAACTTTTAATAAAGTATGACATGATCATAGTTGTATAATTAGTAGAGTTAATATACTATACACAATTGTTAGTGTACATCGGATGAAAAATTAAAAAAAGGGGTCAACATATAATTCGTATTACCGCTCCTTCTCCATCACTCTTCCCCTCCCACTCTTTCATCTCCTTCCTCTCCCTTGTCTTCTCTCTACCTGTTACCTGCATCATCGTCGGACCTCCGTTCCTCTGATCTCAACTTTCGTGCCAACTACGTCTCCTCCACCTCCGTCCCTCCGATCTCAACCTCAACCTCCGTCTCCTCCACGCCACCTCTACTCCTCCGCGCCGCCTCCACGCCACCTCCAACCCCTTAGATCTCAACCTCCGCGCCACCTGCACTCTTTAAGTCACATGTTATTCAAAGTATTCTCCCTATTTCAAATCTCTTTTCTAGATATGTGTGATTTCTAGGGTTTGTGTATTTCTTCCATTTAATTTTCTTTCCTTCTTAATTACAAAAAATTTTGATATTCGCTAATTTCTCTCCTCATTCTCTTTATTTTTGTTTGTGATTTCAATTTTGTGATTTCTCCTCTCTCTTCTCTTCGAGATCAGTTATAGATGTTGGATGGTCTAAATTGAAGTATTAGAATTATGAGCAAAATTGGAGATTAGTTCTGCAGTTGATTAGGGTGAAAGAACCTGCAGTTGATTGGGGTGGAAGAATCACTGGAATAATCAAAGCAGGCTGCTATTTGGATGGTTCCTAATTGTTATACTGTATTAGATTTAGTTCAATAATGTATAAATTTTTCTTAATAAGTGTATTAGCTGGAATTTAATGTATGAGAAATTTTAATTGAAATTTATTCGAGAGTTTAATATCTTTTAAATGCAAATTTATCTTTGAAATTGATAATGATTATCAAGATGAAGACTTAAATGAATTTAGGGCAACGAAAATAGAAGAATTGTAAATTATAATCGTCAACTGTATAACAATATAAGTTTTAGTAATTCAGTGTATAAATTTTTATGCTTGCATTATATTTTTTTTCTTTAGTACTTGGAGTGTATGCTGTTTATTTTACTTAAATTGAAAACATACTTATTAATAAAATCTTATCCACTTTCTAATTGAAATGTATACACTGATCTTGTTCAAAACATACATTTATTAATAAAATCTTATACACATTCTAATTGAAACATACATTAATTAATAAAATCTTATACACTTTCTAATCGAAACATACATTTATTAATAAAATCTTATACACCTTCTAATTGAAATTAATACACTGATCATGTCGAAACATACATTTATTAATAAAATCTTATACACTTTCTAATTGAAATTAATACACTGATCATGTTCAACAAGGATACGCATGCAAAGTCATTTGTCTTTTCATAGACTGTTTCACAACATTCTTAAATCTAACATAACATAAATTACTTAACAATACTGGGACTGAACAATGAGGAGAAGAAAATACAAGTTATACACCTATTAAACACCAATTGTAAAACTATATGCATAAGAAAAAGGAAAAAATGAAAATTAAGAAAATAATACATTTATTAAGAAAAATGTATACGCTTCTTTAATATGGAAGATACACTAAGAAAATTAAAATCATTATAATTTTTCGACGAGTCTACCAGATCTACTTGAATTATTTTTTTAATCTTCATCAAATCTAAATGTTTTCTCCACCTGATCTACCTAGTTACAGATCAAATTGGTTGTCCGCTGCCCGGATCTGTTGGCGCAACTGCAATGGAGAGACGAAGGCGGAGAGAATGAGTGAAGGAGGGAGAAGCGGCGTCGCGGAGGAAGCAACTGCAACGGAGAGGTGGAGGCGAAGAGATTGAGAAAATGAATGAGAAGCGTTGCGGAGGAAGCAACTACAACGAGAGGCGAAGGTAGAGAGAAGGGAGAAAAACAGCGGAAATCAACTTTAACAGAGAGGTGGAGGCGGAAAGAATGAGAGAATGAGGGAGAAGAGCGGTGGAGGAAGAAAGAGGGATGAAGATGGAAAAGGTTAGAGAGAGAAAGTGTAGGAATTTAATGATCAATTTGGCTCAATTCTATATAAGTATCTTCGGTCATGGGTTGGGTTTGACCCAATTGTACCTTAATACTTTGGTACATTAGACTTTACCTAATTAGTATAGTAAAGTGAAGGATTTTTATTAAAAAAAATATTGTATACATGTAAAAAGATTTAAGAAAAGATATGAATAATACTTATTTAAAAAAAAAAAACTCACTAAAAGAGAAAAGCCAAATATTCACAATAGTACAAAATTAAGAAAGTAATGAAAAAAAAACATACAACAATTTATTTATTTAATAATTTATCAGTTAATAATATATCAGATGAATATGACAAAGAGTTGTGTAAGAATATATCACGTAAGAGGTTACGTGAGACGGAAAAAAAAAGGTGATGATTTATATAATAAAAAGTGATACTTAGATCAATTAATGAAAAGTGCTAATGCTACAAAGTATGATGTTAGAATATAACAAAAAAAAGAATCGTAAAATAAACTATAAAATATGACGTGCATGCAACGTGCAACGCACGTTTATAAAAACTAGTAATAAAAAAAGGGTTAATAAGGTAAATGAATTAATCAAAAAATCAAGAATCAAACCCTTGACCCTTCTCTACGTGTAGGCAACGGGTCTGAATCTTCTGTGTCACTTTGGTGTGACATCTCTTGTGTCACTCCATTGGATGAGTGACACGTAAGAGAGATAAGAGAAACTATACCCTAAGTCAACTAGTCAACCCTTGGGGCAAGGGATTAGATTTATCTACAGCGCCACGTGTCATTTATTGTTAACAACATTTTTATCGTGATTTTCATAAATGTATGAATTCGTAGAAGTAAATGATTCAAACCTTGTAAAATAACATGATATCGAAATATAAGAGTCAGGAACCACAACATTTGGCAACAAGTAAATTTTTTGGCTTCAATTTTATTAGAATTATATAAATATGGAAACTTTTCACAGTTGATGGATTAGATGAATATAAAAGAGTGAATCAATGAAAACATCATGTTTAAAATGAAAAAAAGGTATAGTATAACCTTTAAGAAAAACATAAAATTCATTATAAATATAATATATATATATATAAATAATATAAAAAATGGGTTAATAAGGCAAATGAATTAATCAAGAATCAAACCCTTTGACCTTTCTCTACATGTAGGCAACACCACAACCACTAAGTTATCAGTACATATTAGTAACTACTTCCTAAGTGTGTGTGTGTATATATATATATATATAAATTACTCCCTCCTTCCATCATTTATATATCCATTTTCTTTTTGCACGTAGATTAAGGAGTATTATTATTTTATGTGTAGTAGGTAGTTGTATTTGTTGAGGGTGTGGTCCCATATTTTATTTGTATTAATGGAGGGTGTGTGTCCCATAGTCCAAAAAGAAAAATGGATAGATTAAGGATGGACAACCCAAAGTGGTTAAATGGATAGGTTGATAGTGGACGGAGGGAGTATTTTCTAATTTAGGGGTACAACTATACCCCCATGAACCTATATTGGATCTGCCTCTACAGGTGAGTACGTATGGTCATGTATGCATTCTCTTTATAGTCAAAGGAGTTGGTGCTTAGTCATTAGCATGGTGTTCTTTTTGGCTACCACATGTTATGGGTACGTGTGAATAAGTAAAAGTGATCATGGTTGCATGTAGTGACAACACATTAATTGAGGATAACACATGGTTGCATGCTTTTGCCAATGTATAGAGTAATACTTCCTCCGTCCCATTTCAATATTTATGTTTCTATTTTGCGCGTCCTATTTTAATGTTTAATTTTTTCCTTTTTGGAATATGACATCCACCTAAAACAATTAATATATCATCCAACATTAATACACCTACCTACTTTACATTAAATATTATATTTTTCACCCATTATCTATTAAAATATTATACTTCTTAATCAACATGCAAAAAATGAACGTAAACATTGAAATGAGATGGAGGGAGTATTTATTTTTAAATTTTTTGTGTAAAGTAGTTGTTGCTAGCTATAAAATAAGAAGCAAATTCTTTTACGTCATTACCCTTCAAAATTCTCATAAATAGACAAAAATATTGACAATATACATACATAAATTCTAGTGCTGAGGTTAATCAATATAATGTTTATAAATCCATAATGTGTTGTATGTACATGGGAGATTACTATTGTAGCAGTCAAGCCTACATGATCAATTATTTTAATTTATTGTTTACAACATTTTAATAGTGGTTTTCATAAATGTATGAATTTTCAAAAGTAAATGTGTCAAACCTTGTAAATTAAATAACATGATATCAAAATATAAGAGTCAAGCACCACAACATTTATGAACAAGTAAATTTTTTTGCCTCAATTTTATTAGAATGATATAAATATGAAAATTTTCATAGTTGTTGAATTAGATGAATAAAAGAATAAATCAATGAAAACATCAGGTTTAAAATGAAAAAAAAGGAAAAAAAAGGTGTAGTGTAATCTTTAATAAAAACACAAACTTCATTATAGAAACAATATATATAAATAATAATAAAAAAATAGGTTAATAAGACAAATGAAATAATCAAGAATCAAACCCTTGAACCATCTCTACGTGTAGGCAACACCAAAATCACTAAGATATCAGTACATATTACTAACTACTTCATATATATATTATCTCCTAATTTGCCATGAACCTATATTGGATCTGCCTCTGCAGACGTATAGTCATGTATGCATTACCTCTTTATAATCAAAGGAGTTGTTGCTTAGTCATTAGCATGGTATTCTCTTTGACTGCCACATGTTTTGGGTATGTGTGAAAAATTAAAAGTGATCATGGTTGCATGAAGTGACAACACATTAAATGGGGATAAGACATGGTTACATGCTTTTGCCCAAGTACGGAGTAATATTTATTTTTAATTTTTTTGTGTAAAGTAGTTGTTGCTAACTATACAACAAGAAGTAAATTCTTTTACGTAATTAGCTTTCAAAATTATTATAAAAAGAAAAAAATATTGACAACATACATGCATAAATTCTAGTGCTGAGGTTCTTCAATATAATGTTTATAACTTCATAATGCGTTTTATGTGCACGGGAGATTACTATTGTACAATCAATCCTACATGATCAATTATTTAGTTTATTTTTTACAACATTTTAATAATGGTTTTCATAAATATATGAATTTTCAAAAGTTAATGTGTCAAACATTGAAAAATAACATGATATCGAAATATAAGAGTCGGGAACCATAACATTTGGCAACAAGTAAATTTTTTGGCTTAGATTTTGTTAGAATGTTATAAATACGAAAACTTATTTTGTTAGAATGATATAAATACGAAAATTTTTCACAGTTGCTGGAATAGATGAATATAAAAGAATGAATCAATGAAAACATCAAGTTTAAAATGAAAAAAAAATGTAGTATAACCTTTAAGAGAAATATAAACATTATCATAAAAATAATATATAAAAATTATAATAAAAAAATGGATTAATAAGGCAAATGAAATAAATAAGAATCAAACCCCTTACACTTTTCTACGTGTAGGCAACACCACAATCACTAAGCTATCAGTACACATTAGTGACAATTTCTTATATATATATATATATATATATATATATATATATATATATATATATATATATATATATATATATACAGCTGTACCCTCATAACCTATCTGGATCCGGCTCTGCAGATGAGTACGTATGGTCATGTATGCATTACCTCTTTATAGTCAAAGGAATTGGTGTTTATTGATTAGTATGGTGTTCTTTTTGCATGCAACATGTTATGTGTACGTGTGAATAATTAAAAGTTATCATGTTTGCATAAAGTGACAACACATTAAGTGGGGATAAGATATGGTTGCATGCATTTCCCAACGTATAGAATAATATTTTTTTTATTTTTTATTTTTGGGTAAAGTAGTTGTTTCTAACTGTACATAAAAAGCAAATTCTTTTACGTCATTAGCATTCGAAATTCTCATAAAAAGAAAAAAATATTGACAACATACATACATAAATTTTAGTTCTAGGTTAATCAATATAATATTTATCAGGGGCGGATGTATGTTGGGGCAGCCACGGGCTGCCTCCCAAAAGCCTATTATATCATGTGTAAATAATTCATAAATAATTTGTGTTTTTAAGTTTAGCCCAACCCAAAAATATTTTAAGCCCACCCAAATGAAGCTAAAAAATAAATGTATCTTCTTAAATTATATATATTCTCTGAGTAAATTACAATAAATATTAAAATTTAGCTCATCATTCATCCTTTTCGAGAATGTAATTCCTGTGTAAATATATATATATATAAATTTTTATTATTATTATTATTTTTTATTTTCTCTTTAATAAACTTAGTCCATCTCATCGTGGTTTTATGGATCCGCACTGATGTTTATAATTCATAATGTGATGTATGTGCACGGGAAATTACTATTGTAGCATTCAAGTCTACATGATCAATTATTTTAAATTATTGTTTACAACATTTTAATTGTGATTTTCATAAATGTATGAATTTGCAGAAGTAAATGATTCAAACCTTGTAAAATAACATGATATCAAAATATAAGAGTGAAGAACCACAACATTCGGCAACAAGTAAATTTTTTAGCTTCGATTTTAGTAGAATTATATAAATATGGAAACTTTTCACAGTTGATGAATTAGATAATATAAAAGAGTGAATCAATGAAAACAACATGTTTAAAATGAAAAAAAAAAGTGTAGTATAATCTTTAAGAAAAACATAAACGTCATTATAAATATAATGTATATAAATAATAAAAAAAATAGGTTAATAAGACAAATGAACTAATCAAGAATCAAACCCTTAACCCTTCTCTATGTGAAGTCAACACCACAACCACTAAGTTATCAGTACATATTAGTGACTATTTCCTGAGTATATATGTATATATGTGTGTGTGTGTGTATACATATATATATATATACACATATATATGCATATATATATATTACTCCCTCTGTTTATCCTCAATGTATCCATTTGCTTTTAAACGTAAATTAAGGAGTATTATTATTTTATGTGTTGTAGGTAGTTGTATTAGAGGAGGGTGTGGTCTCATATTTTATTTGTATTAATGAAGTGTGTCGGTCTCATAGTCCAAAAAGGGGAATGAATAGATTAAGAATGAACACCAATTAAATGGATTAATCGACAATGGATGGAGGGAGTATTTTCTAATTTGGGTTACAACTGTACCCCCATGAATCTATACTGGGTCTACCTCTACAGGTGAGTATGTATGGTCATGTATGCATTATCTCTTTATAGTCAAAGGAGTTGGTGCTTTATCATTAGAATGGTGTTCTTTTTTGCTACCACATGTTATGGGTACGTGTGAATAAGTAAAAGTGATCATGGTTGCATGAAATGACAACACATTAATTGGGGATAACACATGATTGCATGTTTTTTCCAATGTATAGAGTAATATTTATTCTTAATTTTTTTTTATGTAAAGTAGTTGTTGCTAGCTATACAACAAGAAGAAAATTCTTTTATGTCATTACCTTTCATAATTCCCATAAAAAGACAAAAATATTGACAACATAAATTCTAGTGCTGAGATTCTTCAATATAATGTTTATAACTCCATAATGTGTGGTATGTGCACGTGAGATTACTATTATTGCAGTTAAGCCTACATGATCAATTATATTAATTTATTGTTTACAATATTTTAATAATAGTTTTCATAAATGTATGCATTTCCAAAAGTAAATGTGTCAAACCTTGTAAATTACATAACATGATATCGAAATATAAGAATCAAGAACCACAACATTTATCAACAAGTAGATTTTTTTGCTTAAATTTTGTTAGAATGATATAAATACAAAAACTTTTCACAGTTGCTGGATTGGATGAATATAAGAGTGAATCAATGAAAACATCAGGTTTAAAATGAAAAAAAAGAAGAAAAAAGGTGTAGTATAACCTTTAAGAGAATCATAAACTTCATTATAGAAACAATATATATAAATAATAATAAAAAATGGGTTAATAAGACAAATGAAATAATCAAGAATCAAACCCTTGACCCATCTCTACGTGTAGGCAACACCAAAACTACTAATAATTATCAGTACATATTATTGACTACTTCATTTATATATATATATATATATATATATATATATATATATATATATATATATATATATATCGTCTAATTTGGGGATACAATTGAACCCCCATGAACCTATACTGGATCTGCCTCTGGAGGTGAGTACGTATGGTCATGTACGCATTACTTCTTTATAATCAATGGGGTTGTTGCTTAGTCATTAGCATGATATTCTTTTTAGCTGCCACATGTTTTGGGTATGTGTGAATAAGTAAAAGTGATCATGGTTGCATGAAGTAACAAAACATTAAGTGGGGAAAAGACATGGTTGCATGCTTTTGTCCAAGTATAGAGTAATATTTATTTTTAATTTTTTTTTTGTGTAAAGTAGTTGTTGCTAGCTATGCAACAAGAAGCAAATTGTTTTACGTCATTAGCTTTCAAAATTCTCATAAAAAGAAAAAAATATTGACAACATACATACATAAATTCTAGTTCTGGGGTTCATCAATATAATGTTTATAACTTCATAATGTGTTTTATGTGCACGGGAGATTACTATTGTAACAGTCAATCCTACATGATCAATTTTTTTGTTTATTTTTTACAATATTTTAATAGTGGTTTTCATAAATGTATGATTTTTCATAACTAAATGTGTCAAACATTGAAAAATAACATGATATCGAAATATAAGAGTTAGGAACCACAACATTTGGCAACAAGTAAATTTTTTTGCTTCGATTTTGTTAGAATATTATAAATACGGAAACTAATTTCGTTAGAATGATATAAATACGGAAATTTTTCACAGTTGCTGGATTAGATGAATATAAAGTGTGAATCAATGAAAACATCATGTTTAAAATGAAAAAAAAAAGTGTAGTATATCCTTTAAGAGAAACTTAAACATCATTATAAAAACAATATATAAAAATTATAATAAAAAATGAGTTAATAAGACAAATGAAATAAACAAGAATTCACTGTGTGTTATTTTCTAATTTGGCTCTGGATCCGCCTCTGCAAATGAGTACGAATGGTCATGTATGCATTACCTCTTTATAGTCAAAGGAATTGGTGTTTAGTCATTAATTTGATGTTCTTTTTGGCTGCCACATGTTATGAGTACGTGTGAATAAGTAAAAGTGATCATGGTTGCATGCTTTTGCCAACGTATAGAGTAATATTTTTTTATATTTTTTTTGTAAAGTAGTTGTTGCTAGCAATACAACAAGAAGCAAATTCTTTTACGTCATTAGCTTTCCAAATTCTTATAAAAAGACAAAAATATTGACAACATACATATATAAATTCTAGTGTTGAGGTTCATCAATATAATGTTTATATCTCCATAATGTGATGTATGTGCACGGAAGATTACTATTGTCGCAATCAAGCCTACATGATCAATTATTTTAATTTATTGTTTACAATATTTTAATAGTGGTTTTCATTAATGTATAAATTTCCAGAAGTAAATGTGTCAATCCTTATAAAATAACATGATATCGAAATATAAGAGTCAGGAACCACAACATTTGGCAACAAGTAATTTTTTTTGCTTCGATTTTGTTAGAATGATATAAATACGGAAAATTTTCACAGTTTTGGATTAGATAAATATAAAAGAGTGAAAGATGAATATAAAAGAGTGAATCAATGAAGTATAGTATAACATTTAAGAGAAACATAAACTTCATATAAAAACAATATATATAAAATATTAAAAAAATGGTTTAATAAGGCAAATGAAATAACCAAGAATCAAACCCTTGACCCTTCTCTACGTGTAGGCAACACCACAACCACTAAGCTACCAGTACATATTATTAACTAGTTCCTATATATATATATGTGTGTGTGTGTGTGTGTCGCCTCTGCAGGTGAGTACGTATGGTCATATATGCATAAAGGAATTGGTGCTTATTCATTAGCATGGTGTTCTTTTTGGCTGCAACATGTTATTGGTATGTGTGAGTATATAAAAGTTATCATGTTTGCATGAAGTGACATTAAGTGGGGATAAGACATGGTTGCATGCTTTTGCCAATGCATAGAATAATAATTTCTTTTTGTAAAGTAATTGTTTTTAGTTATACAACAAGAAGCAAATTCTTTTACGTCATTAGCTTTCAAAATTCTCATAAAAAGAAAAAAATATTGACAACATATATACATAAATTTTAGTGTTGAGGTTCATCAATTTAATGTTTATAACTCCATAATATGATGTATGTGCACGGGAAATTACTATTGTAGCATTCAAGTCTACATGCTCAATTATTTTAATTTATTGTTTACAACATTTTAATCGTGGTTTTCATAAATGTGTGAATTTCCAGAAGTAAATGATTCAAACCTTGTAAAATAACATGATATCGAAATATAAGAGTCAGGAACCACAATATTTGGCAACAATTAAATTTTTGGCTTCGATTTTATTAGAATTATATAAATATGAAAACTTTTCAGAGTTGATAGATTAGATGAATATAAAAGAGTGAATCAATGAAAACATCATGTTTAAAATGAAAAAACAGGTGTAGTATAACCTTTTAGAGAAACATAAACTTTATTATAATTATAATATATATGTATAAATAATAAAAAAAAAGGTTAATAACATGGTGTTCATTTTAGTTGCCACATGTTATGGGTACGTGTGAATAAGTAAAAGTGATCATGGCTGCATGAAGTGACAACACATTAAGTAGGGATAATGGTTGCATGCTTTTGCCAACGTATAGAGTAATATTTATTTTTAATTTTTATTTATGTAAAGTAGTTGTTGCTAGCTATACAACAATAAGCAAATTCTATTATGTCATTAGCTTTCAAAATTCTCATAAAAAGACAAAAATATTGATAACATACATACATAAATTTTAGTGCTGAGGTTCATCAATATAATGCTTATAACTCCATAATGTGTTGTATGTGCACGGGAGATTACTATTGTAGCAGTCAAGCCTACATGATCTATTATTTTAATTTATTGTTTACGATATTTTACTAGTGATTTTCATAAATGTATGAATTTCCTAAAGTAAATGTGTCAAATCTTGTAAAATAACATGATATCGAAATATAAGATTCAGGAACCACAATATTTGGCAACAAGTGAATTTTTCGGCTTCGATTTTTTTAGAATGATATATATTCGGAAACTTTTCACAGTTGCTGGATTAGATGAATATAAAAGAGTGAATCGATGAAAACATTTGGTCTAAAATGAAAAAAAAAGTTGTTGTATAACCTTTAAGAGAAACATATACTTCATTATAAAAACAATATATATAAATTATAATAAAAAAATGGGTTAATGAGGCAAATGAAATAATCAAGAATTAACCCCTTGACCCTTCTCTACTTTTGCCAACGTATAGAGTAATATTTATTTTTTATTTTTTTGTTTAAAGTAGTTGTTGCTAGCTATACAACAAGAAGCAAATTCTTTTACGTCATTAGCTTTCAAAATTCTCATAAAAACACAAAAATATTGACAATATACATACATAAATTCTAGTGTCGAGGTTTATCAATATAATATTGATAACTCCATAATGTGTCGTATATGCATGAGAGATTACTATTGTAGCAGTCAAGCCTACATGATCAATTATTTTAATTTATTGTTTATAACATTTTAATTGTATTTTTCATAAATGTATGAATTTACTGAAGTAAATATGTCAAACATTGTAAAATAACATGTTATCGAAATATAAGAGTTAGGAACCACAACATTTGGCAACAGTAAATTTTTTGGCTTCGATTATGTAAGAATAATATAAATACGAAAATTTTTCACAGTTGTTGAATTAGATGAATATAAAGTAAATTAAGGCTTAAATAATATCTCACCAATTTTTCACACAACTTAACATGAGTATAAATTAATTGAATAACATAACTCTTCTCATTATTAATGTGATGAAATGTATAGAATCATTACTAATCTTTAATCTTACTATTCACAATAGATTAAATCCACATTTGAAGCATCTGAAAATATTGAATTTAAAAAAGCTAATAAATATGTTAGCAAAAGTGCAAGTGATTCAAATGAGCCATTGATGAGAAATGCTTTTAAAGGAAGAATATTTTGTATACTTCGCGCTAAAAGCACTAAAAGATGGAAATTACAGAACTCAACTACTCTCTTCCTCTACCAGCAGCTAGGGACCAACTATCAGAGTAAGCAGACTCCTGTGGGCAATCGGCGATTTAAGGGACCAAATAGGCGTACTTGCCCTTTTATATTAGAATATATATATTCATATACTCCCCTTCTTATATTCTAAGTTTTTTTTATTTTTGTCCTTGTATGTTCCACAATTTATATACTCCCTCCGTCCGCTTTTAAGATGACATTTTTACTATTTTTGGCGTCCGGTTCAAAGATATCAATTTTTCCTATTTAGTAAAAAAGTACACAATATTGCCCACTACTTCCCTTTAATACAACTACCCAATTTACATATCCTATCCTAATATATTAAAAGAGGCAAGACATTTGTAAAACATTTCTTCCCATTATGTCCCTTCTCATTTTTTATTATTACATATTCAACCTTAATTAATAATTACATACCTTGTATATATTTATTACTTATCATTAATTTCTCTCTTATTCATATTCTCAAAACGCCTATATAATTCTTCAAATCCAAAACGCCTCATTATCAAATAACGCAGAAGAAGAATCACCCAACAACGGAGAGTTTGATGACGCCTCATTTCCTTGCTGCACATGGCCGGAGAAATCCCCAATTCAGCGATGGAGGAGAAACCTCAGCGCCCACTCCTCAGAACGCAATGAATCTCTTATCCTCGTAATGCAGTGAATCTCTTTGATTCTGTAGATGCTTTTCTCTTCGACAGCGATGATCAATTCTAAATTTCAAGCAACATTTAAGAAAAGGATGATCACAGAGGCGGTGGAGGAGGAAGAGGAGGATTCCTCTTTGGATTTGTCTAAATGCTTTGTGAATTTTCCTATGAAGTGGACTTCGAATAATTTCTGAAAATTCTTCAACAATCAGGTTACTGTTATTGGCTCATCTTATTTTGTGCTTTACAAATAGTTCCCTTTTTTGTATAAAAATGGCAATGTAGTTCATATGGTGGAAACTGCGAGGTATTAGAACTGCTTTGTTGGACACTCACTAGATGCAATGTACTACATTATTGCGCTATTAATCGGAAATTGTTTTTGTAATTTGTGGACATATTAGTATGCAACTAATATTATTGAGTTGCCTGACAATGCCTGAAATAAATCTCATTACCATATGAAAATTCTAAGATATGGAGTTTTATTCAAAGCAGCAAAGAAAAACAATGGCATGAAAGTAGGTTTTGTTACTTTTGGAACTACATAACAAGTCAAAATTGTTGAGGAGGTAATCTGTAAATTTAATTTGGAAACATTTTTAATGAAGTTTAAATTAGCTTATGATATTTGAATGTGACAAGAGTTTGGCAATAACAGAATTTTCAATGTCTCTGATGTCTTTCCACTAGTATTTCAGAAAAATAATGAACTTGGATCACCTCTCAATACTACATAAAACAATGAAGTTGATAATTATAGCAGTTTACTGTGCACTTGATGTAATGACTCCTCTTGCTCACATGTTTGGCACGAATCCTCAACATTTAGTTAGTATATAATGCTTTCTTATGCCCTTTGTGTGTTAGATAAAGCATAATTGCTTTTCTTATTATATTTGAATACTCATGTTTTGGGATCTTCTTTCAGCAACTTCTATATGTTTTACAGTCTACTCACCGGACATTTGAATGTTTGTGACTTCTATCATAAGGATAGAAATTGGACACATGTGTAAGTCATTCCCTTTTTGTCTTCAGACCATTGTTCCCTTGGAGACCCTCTATATATAATCTTATGTTTAGTACTTTGTCACTAACTTAGGTTCTCTGTTGTATCTGTTGATACATTGTAAGGTTGAGGATGTGATTAGTTCGCTCATGAAAGAGTACATATCTTTAGCTAAAAAACATGATGAAGAGAATGAAAGATCAGAAAGTCAGCAGTCAACCCCATATTCTACTAAAGAAAACATAAGTTCTGCAGACCATGTGCTTGGAATGGAGGATACCTCAATTGTTGACCATGAGAATGAATCAGATTCAAGTAAATCAAATGATGAAATACAATTGGAGAAGAGCTGTGACTTGGTGTTATCTTGACTATTTCATACTTGCATTTCAAATTTTGATATTAAATATACATCTAGAAATCATCATCATAGTAATGCATTATGTCAAGTGTCAATTTTCTTGGCTTTTATGGGCTATTGCACGATTCTTCAGGTCAATGCTTCTTAATTTCCTGTTCCTCATTATTCAGATACACCATCAGCCATGTTACATACCTTCATTTTTTATTCACTCAGTCAAATGATTTTGCAGACCCCTGATGAGATTATTGAGAAGTCGCTCAAGAGATATGATGGCTTAAAAGTATGTGAGGATTTTGTTAGTTCAGTGCAGGCATGGTTGAGAACATTAAAGGTACAAAAGATTTCTTCACTGCTTCACGGTCTATTTTACATTTGTTCTAAAGTATTGAGATACACTATTAGCATTGATACATGCTGATCAATTTATGCACCTGTTCAGTGGACAAATTTATTAGGAGTGGTCTTTGGTGAAACAAACCAAAGTGAGTTAGCTGCTTTCGCCTCATATGCTCTTGCCTTTCCAACAATTTTTTGGCACTCTTATCATCGCACATATCATTCATGTTTAGTGTACATTTTATTTTTCCTAAACTGCATAAATGTTGTTTCATTATGGATTCAATGTATGTCTAATCTCAAGTAGTTCTCCAGTCCTATTTTTGGGAGGAAGGCTATAACATTTGTCAAATCTCAGGTCATTTTTTAAATAAACTTAAAAAAAATTATTCTTTGTAAGTAAATCATTGTGTATAGCAATTTACATAAAATTTTGTAGTGTTTAATAATTCGCCTTCTGCTTTGGATCTCTTAAGAATAACTGAGGGGTTCTTAGATAATGCGCATGATAACTCTAATCTCAATTATTTTTGGATTGTTTTATATAATTTATCATGATTATCTATCTACTTTTATTGCTTTTATAATACATACACACACACACACATATATATATATTGTTGATTTTTAATATTTGAGTCACTTTATCTTTAGTGTCAAGTTGTACACCCAAATAAATCTTGATGAAGTGTCTGCTGTCTTGGCTTCCTGATAAAATATTCTGGTGTTCCTATATTTCAAGTAAATTCACTTAATTTTCTTCACGGATGCAATTTCCATCTCTGATCTTTATAGTTTCTACTCTCTTTTTTTCTACATTATTGAGCATTTATAATCCATTTGAACATGTAGTCATAAGTGGGATTCCTAATTATTGTGTTGTTGATCTGGCTTTAAATGATTTGGGGTGCGTACAAAATGCTTGCTTCACTGCTATATTGTTTCAACATATGGACGCTAGCACCTGGGTCTGTGATTGTCCAAAACTTTTCAACTTATCCTTTTGAGTACTTGCCTTGGAGGATTAGGAAAGGACTGTATTGTCTCAGTCAAATGTTTTCTTTGATTTATACGGATAATCAGCAACTGATACATGCATCAATGTCTTTATGTGTATATAATACTCCTTCCGTCCACTGTCAATCTATCTATTTTACCATTTTGAGTCGTTCATCCTTAATCTATCCATTTTCCTTTTTGGACTTTGGGACCCACACCCTCAACTAATACAAATAAAATATGGGACCCACACTCTCCACTAATACAACTACCTACTACACATAAAATAATAATACTCCTTAATCCACGTGCAAAAAGCAAATGGATACATTGAGGATTGACGGAGGGAGTAGTATATAGAAATAAAATCCCATTGTTTTGCGTACCTGGTAAATTGTATGTACCTAGCTTTTTGTCAGTAATTCAGTTTATGGCCAAATAATTACATTAAATGAAAGCATACTCAATATCCTTTAGACCTCTATTTGATACCTATTTTTTAATTTTAGTTGTAATGTTTTGTAGGTATAAAACTAGGTATTAGACTGGACTCTGGCGATCTTGCCTACTGGTCATGTGAGGCTCGAAATTTTTTTCAAGCTATTGAGAATAATTGGGAATACCAGATTTTGGAAAGACAAACATTCAGCCACTAATGACGAAATTTTAGATGCTTTGAACAAACTTGAATAACTTTTTTCCTTTCTCTATCACTATCACACCCTATTATATTAGTGATACACGTCGTGAGACTACTGTGTCTTCTCTAATGTAATGTCTCTAATGTAATAACTTAGATATGTATCTAATATTCCCAAAATTTAAGGTTAATCAAAATCAAGTGAATAAAATTTCAAGAAGAAAAAAAATAGACCAGTTCTCACTATATAGTAATGCGCGCATGCGACGTCGTCTAAAACATCTGACTAATAATAATACTTCTTGATTCACGTGCAAAAAATAAACAGACGGAGAGAGTATTTTTTAGATTTACAAATTAAAATTCTCATAAGATATCTACCACTACATAAACGAGCGAGTTGGGCGATGTTGGCACCGTATATTGCCGGTTACCGATTTTTCAGCCCGCAAGCCTCCCACCTGGTTTACTTGTGCAGGTATACACGTCAGCCCTGCCCTCTCGCCGTTCTCTCTTGCTTTCTTGTTTTTGACACTCCCTTACCTCTGATCCCGTTTTGCTTGCAATTTCAGCCGTTTATGGCAGCCACCCACTTCTTCATCACCGCTTCACTCCCACTCCCACGACGTCGTGTGTCTCTACGTTTCTCCACAGTTTGATGCACCCCTTAGCCGACGACCTTCACCTTCGGGTAGCCAAAGGTACTCTTCTTGAAGCAAACCATGTGTATTCTTTAAGCAAACCACACTTCCGCTTTATCTGGGCCATTTGTTTTCCACATCACAAAAACAACTGGGTTTGTTTTGGTTGCTGGTGAACTACTCTTTTGTTCGAAATTATTGCCCATTAAGTGTTCGATGAATTGTCTATGACAAACTCACACATGATAGTTGTGAAATATGTCTTATTTTCATATATGTCTACCCTTCTCTCTTGTTCTTATCTTTTTTTGTTAATTTTATGTAAACTGCACGATGGTCAGCTGAACACCACAGCTATCATTACAAAGCTAAAAGGCTTGAAACTTGTTTAATGAAACAAGCTCTATTTCTTTGCAGAATTCGTCTGCTCAGGAGCAGCTTCAACATTTTCTTTTTAAGGTATTATTCTTGAATTTTCTCATGGTATTGTCTTAATATATTCATATTACTTATGATTTTGAGATGCTTATTTATATTTCTAGTTACTAAGTTGTCCACCTGTGTTTCCCGCTGGTTTCTCCTTTCAAATATTACTGCAGCATGTTGTTTGAAGTAATACAAGTTGTCAGAGGATTCCACAATGACCTTACTTGAATATTGACATTAATTCTATGTTTCAAAAGAAACTCTTCATCTTTTTGGAATTGATTCTGCTCCCTCCTTCCCAATTCCCATAATTGTTTTAACATTCTCAATTTTCGTTGCTCCCATAAAAGTTACACATTCTTAAAATGGTAAAAAGGTAAAAACAACTAGCCTCATTCATACACTTTATTTATAAAAATACACATCTACATAATACACCTAACATAGTTTACAATTTATTTAGTACCAAAAATACCCCCCAAATCAACTACTTTCTTAATCAACGTACAAAAAAAATTGAAAACAGTTATGGGACTGTGGGAATATTTATTTTATATTACCCTTGCTCATTTTGGCGAAACTGAGTGACTATAGTTACAAGCATATAAACGTAAGCATATGAATGAGTTCTCTACTTTATCCCTCAAATTTGGCAATCATACTTTACCCTCTTGTGCTCTCTATGAGGTTATCTTATGTCCCCTCTACTTTTGCATTTTGCTTTAATTGTTTGGAGAATGTTACTAATTTCATTCGAATGGTTCCATGTGTTTTTCTCAATTTATTTTTTTTATTTTTTTTAAGGGAAAAAAAATGTCTTAAGATAGTACAATAGATAATTGCTAGATAAAATAAAAAGACTTTTATACATGACTCACACAACTCAACTTAATGAACTTGCAATAAATATAGTATATAAAAAATCTTAATACTCTGGTGTGCAAATTAATGACCGAGTGTAGCTCCTTTTAACTTAGGTTGTGTTTGGATTCAGTCATTTAAAATCCAATGGATTTGAAAATGAATGGATTTTAAATTCCTTGGATTTTAAATCAATTTATTTGAATTCCACTGTTTGGATAAATTATGGGTCTTTGAAAGAATTTCAAATTCATAATTAAAAAATTATTTTTAAAATAGAATTTTATCTATAATAAATAAAAATAATAAAATTTTAAATATTAAAATCTAAAATTATATTAAAAATAATTTTTTTGGGAGGAAACTCTACCACCCAACCTACTCCCCTACCCACCCCCTTCCACCCCCCACCCCCAAAAAAAATTTATAAAATTTTAGATTTTTAATATTTAAATAATAAAAATATTACCACTCAGCCCTACCCTCTACCCAACACCACCCCCCACCCCCACCCCCACCCCCACCCCACCCCACCCCACCCCAACCCAACCCAACCCAAATTTTTTTTATATAAAACTTTAGATTTTAATATTTAAATAATAAAAATATTACCGCTCAATCCTATCACCCTATCCATCCACCCACCCCACCCCCACTCACCAAAAAATTTTTTAAAAAAAACTAGATCTTAATATTTAAAAAATACTAAAATCTAAAATTTTATTTAAATTTTTTTTTGTGTGGTAATAATTTTATTATTTAAATATTAAAATCTAAACTTTTATAAAAAAATTTTTTTTGGGGGGTGGGGGTTTGGGGTGGGTAGGGGATAGGCTGGATGTTAGAGTTTAAAAAAAAAAAAAATATATATATATATATATATATATATTTTCAATTAATTTATTAATTTTTATACTATTTTTATATATTAATATAATCAATTATACAATGAGACGGTTTGAGTAAGGATTTGAAATCTATTCAAAAACAACTAAAAAAATTCAAAATCAAATCCATGATTCGAAATCCATTGATTTAAAATCTTAAATTTATAAATCCGTTGATTTCAAGTGACATCCAAACATGATGGATGGATTTGAGGGAGAGATTTATAAATCCTTTCTCGAATTCATCCATCCAAAAATTGCCTTAGCTTATTTAAGATTTGTACTAAAGAGAATTAATAATCTGAGCTGTAGGTGTATTTGGAATCATTGTGCGGCCAACAATTGTATTTTTGTTATTAACAACAGACTTGGTAGAATTAATATCCTATGTCGTATTTTGCTTGTTAAGAAGCTGTCGATATTATTCTATATGAAAAAATGACACTCTTCGCCGCGTCAACACCAAATAACAATCCTATAATACGATTCCTACAATTCAATCTTTTCTGCTGTAATTCTTGAGAAATCATCGTAATTTTCATCATCTACGTTGTCTGAGATCGCCTCACATGATTTATGCTCAAGCTTGAATTCCTCCGTACTACATTTCAACCAAACCATTACTCAAGTTTCTCCATTTTCAGGTGGATTGTATACCTCCTCGCGTTGTGCCACACTAATTCGTGTAAAATGTGTGGGTTTTGGATGTGAATCTTAGGTCTAGAAGAAGTATAAAGAAGCGGGTTATGGCGCCGCCACCGATTCTTGCTCTAGCGCTGCCCTCGGAGACGGGTCGGGTTTTAAGCATTCAGTCCACACTGTTCAGGTATATCTGCTCTCAATTATTTTCCAGGTTTTCTGTCTATTAGTTGGCTTAATTTGGTAATTAATCATGTAAATGGTTTTGTGATGCATATTAGTTGGTGACTGAATAAAGAATTATTAAGTTTGATGTGCCTTTCAATTGCAATCGGTGTATTAATTAGCAAAACCTAACTGCATGGATGATAATTGAATTAGTTGAGTCTTCACTAGATTGCAACACATGCTCTCATACCCCATCTAATTGATGGGAGCTTGTCTTTTTTCGTGAAGACAAACGGTGGGCATCTGTATGTTTATGTGAGATCTAATGTTATTGGATTTCAGTAATACCTCTTCTTTGAAGAAGGGCAAATGATGAGTTCATATTCTGGCCATTACTAAATTCTGTTTTACTATAGGTATACGTGGGCAACAAATCAGCTGTTTTTCCCCTCCAGTTACTTGGATATGATGTCGACCCAATTAATTCTGTACAGTTCTCAAACCACACAGGCAAGCTGCTTATATCACTTGATTCAGTCTGAAACCACGGTGCGAGGTCATCTGTACATGCTCAGGCCTGTTAGATAAGAGAATATTGGTCTTTTTTCTCTGTGTAATCGCACATTGTATGTGCAGGGTATCCCTCTTTTAAAGGGCAGGTCTTGAATGGTGAGCAGCTTTGGGATTTAATTGAGGGCCTTGAAGCTAATGTTTGTTGTACTATACACATCTACTCACAGGTATCCATAAGCAGCTAGTTTTATGCTGCTTTTCAATATCATCTTCTACAGTTATAAACAGATATATGATTTAATGCAGAAGATCATTTGATTTTCCACTGCAAGATAAATTTGTGGATCAACAAATTGTGATTTTAGTTTTACCAGAAAAAATAATGTCGTTATTGGCAATATATTTTCCTTTCATCCTTTTGTAGTTAGTTATTGTGCTTATTTATATATTTTTTATAACCTTAACTGTCTTGATATCTTTTCGACATCAATTTTAACGATCAACCCTACATTGTAGGTTATATCGGTTCAGTCTCCTTCTTGAATACGATTCTAAAGGTTGTTGATAAGCTTAGATCTATCAACCCTGGACTTAAATATGGTAAGTACACGTCACAGCCAATAAAACAATGGTCATGCATACCGTTGACTGCAAACTAATTTTCTGGTTCTTGATTATTTTTTAAATTCTTGGTATTTTCCGTATAAAGTACAAACGAGTGTACGTGTGTCGAGGCTCTTTTTGTTAAATCTGACTGGGATTTTCAAACTTGGTCCAGGATAGGTCGTCATCTGACTTTAAACCATTTATGCGAACAAAAATTTTGATGGGTATACTCCCTCTGTCCACAATATAGTTCACCTTACTATTCCACCTTGTTTAAAAAAAGTTACTCTTTGACTAACTTTATTTGGAGGTAATTTAGTATTTTTAGGTAATAATTAAAATATGAAATGTGTTATGTGAGTTAAAAAGGGATGAGAAGTTTGAAATTGAAGTGTACTTTGGATTGAGATGTTATTTCAGGGGTGAACGGTATTATCAGTTTGTGATCCAGTTTTAGGTGATGAAGGAAAACTCTATGTCCCCCTAGAGTTGGTATCTGTGTATCGAGAGAATGTATTTTTCCATTTGCATGAGAATTTTATTTTGTAAAATTGGAATTATTAATTTAATTCGCTTGCGTTGAATACAAGTTCAAGTGCTGATTAATTTTTTTAGGGGTATAAAATTTCAGGACTTGGAAAATAAAACGAAGTTAATAGTTAGATAACTATAATTCCATAATTGATCAAAACTTTGATTCATTAATAGTTTGATACAATCAATGTAAAGGTTCAGAGGAAACTCACTTTATTATTGCTTTCTCTTACATAAATTTTATTAATTTGCGTATGAGCGAGGAAGCTCAAAAGCATAAATGTGAATACATGTGTATGTATTACCAAATTTAACTTGATATCTTATGCTCCATTTTGAGAACTAAAATTCATGGGCAAGGTGGTGCACCTTCGACGGATTAAAATCATTATCTTGATTTTAGAGGGATTTTTCTACAGACTTTGGTTTTATTTTTATCCAGGAAAATTTCATACTTTTGTCTTTATGCAAGCTGTAGATACTTTTTTGTTGCATGATACTACATTTTGTTATACTTGTCAAAGTGTCTTATATTAAAAAATGATCACTTTGGTAACAGTAATTTATAAGATAGTAATATTCTTTTACGACATGTTTACTTGTGTTGACTGGTGAAGCTTTGACTAACCTCTACACATAAGTTTGTAAACGTGCTCGAGTCTTTCTAATCATAGTTTATTATCCAATTTTGTCCCTGAAAGTTAATCTCGGCAATTATGGAGCATATCATACTACCTTATTCATAATTGATGAGTGGAAGTCCAAGAAAAGAATGTTATGAAAGTTAATAGTTAATTAAGAAAAGTTAACTTTATAACCAAATTATAGTAATGTCTTATTACCGCTACTTCAGGTTGTCCCTGCTGCTTTTATGTTGACACCAAATCAATTTGAAGCTGAACTGTTGACAGATTTCAGGTATTATACAATCTACCTAGCACTGAAAATTCAAAAAGCTATTCTGACATATTTTTATTAGAATGTTGATATCTTATAACTCCCTACATATTGAAGTTGTTTGTAAAAAATGGAGGGACCGTCTCTCTTATACTTAAATTTTGAAGTTGGAGAATGACTAGAGTCAATTGAATAATAAAGGAAACATCTCCCGTTTCCATTTGATTTTTGTTTGATCGCCGAGCAATGGGAAATATTACCTTTTATTTACCTCCATTACGCCTTACAACTTAAATAGTCTCTTATGCACATTCCCATGGTGGACAACTTCAACTGTTAATCCCTTTCCCTTCCACTCCTGTCATGCTAATCATGCTCAGGGTGCATCTAAAAGAATATGTACTACAGTATGACATTTTCGTCTTCTTTCTTAATGATAAAGTTTTACCTTATTTATATTATTATATGTACCTCACTGATAACTTGAAAACAACTTAACTGCTGCATTTGGTTTATTTCATTTGTGTGTGTTTTTTCCCCTCTCCTCTATTTATCGTTTTCTTGCCTTTTTAGGATTGTTACCGAGCAGGATGGTAGGGAAGCTTGCAACATTCTCCATGCTGCTGGACCATCAAAGGTTTTATTTAATATTTAAATCTTAAATATTTCATTCGTTCAATTGGTTTCTTGGCTAATTTATCCAACTTTGAGAATTCCAAAGTGCTATTTGTGTTCTCTGAAGTGGATGCTAATAAATAGTATATTTATTAACTTACTCTTAATTAGAACGGTTCAAAGTTGTAGGCAATTACTGTATAATAGCAATTAAATTCTTGGATCACACCATGTGAATTCTTTTATTATGTCTAATATACGTGAGATTCCCATCTGATTTCAGGTTGTCATCACAAGCATAAATATAAATGGGAATCTTCTTCTAATTGGTAGCCATCAGAAAGAAAAGGTAATTGCTTTCAAAAAAAGAAAAGAAAGAAAAGGTAACTGGAAAAAAGGCTGCCACTATTTCCTATTTTAATGAATACACTGCGGAAGTAGTTATTTGTGCTCGCTGCTCAATGATTTTCTTCTATATTTTGAATTGACTTAGTTGTTAGCTGGTTGGCATTTTCATGAATGTTTATTGAAATGTCAACTTTGTCCCTTGACTATTTGTGTGACTGTACAGTGTTTGTTTATCACAATATTTGCATCCTTATTCAAACAACTTTGAATATAATAGGGGCAACCGCCTGTGCAGTTCCGCATATCTATTCCTAAAATTCCTGCGTATTTCACGGTATGCAATTTTTGTTTCAGAACATTGCCTTTTCTTGAGAAAGACATTTGTTTCTATATGAATAATCATGATAGTGAAATTTTATATAACAATCTTCTGCAGTATTGTGATATATAAAAGTTCTACCACATCTTCTGCGTGCAGGGAACTGGAGATCTTATGACCGCTCTTTTGCTTGAATGGAGCAATGTAATGATTTGGGAAAACCATATAACCGGTTCCGAGCCATCTTGCACATGTTTATGCATAATTTCTAATTCATTTTCTTGTCATGCAAAAATTTCCAGAAAACCTTGACAAAGCAGCGGAATTTTCTGTGTCAAGCGTGCAGGTATTTCTGTTTCTATAACATGGCATCAAAACAATCTTTAATATCTTTTCCAGTTACTGGGACATACTGATTGGAGGCCTAGTCCTTGATTTTTTTTTTAAAGCAAGAGGTAGAAACTAGAAAGCTAATGCAACTAACATGGCTACGTGAAAGCTAATTATTAGAGTGAAAAAAATGATCTTCATAGCTAATTGTTATGATATCGCACATTGTTTCATGAAAAAATGTGGAAAACATATAAGAGGGGCGTCAACCCTTTTTTACCATAATTATTTGCTCAAGTTTTGACCCTATGGCTTATATGCCTAAAACTAATACTATCAAATTTGAGAAGATAAGGAAATTCTTACCACGTATTATAAAGGTTACTTTGACTATTCATCATCTTACATGGCTATGTGTTAGATCCCCCTCTATGCGACAAGCTTCATTAATGCTACGTCTGCAGTGATGTTATTTGAAACTTTTATAAATTTTCATTGGTTAAAAAAGGATTTTTTTATCTCCCATTTGACATATTATCATTGAAAATAATATTCACATCTCTCTGAATCTCTAAAGATGTTGTTTCAACTTTGAACTGAATTTAATATGTGTAGTGCATCTGCTTCATGTTCTTAATTTTAAATATTATCTGTTGTGGAATGCAGTGACCTCTTATTGTATAACTTGCTTATCCACCCATCTGTCATCTGTGGATTGTGAAGATGCACATCCTCGAATATGAAGATAGTTTAGCTCATTAATCTTGGTAATTAAATGGTTTGATCATTTGTTATTTTTTAGCCTGCTGGATTATATATATATATATATATATATATATATATATATATATATATATATATATATATATATGTATATATATATATGTATATATATATATGTATATATATATATGTATATATATATATGCATACATAGCATCAAGCCATTCTGAAACTTCAATAGAATTACTCTATTTTCTACGAAAATCATTGAGTCGCTGCCCTGATAAATAATGGAAAACATTCCCTACTAGAAGTTCTGCATTTTTGTTGGTCCTTTTCTTTGTTTCAGGCACTTCTGGTTAGGACGATAGACGACTATACCAAGGCTGGACATGATTGTCAATCGAGCAGTTTAGAGATTTGCTTGGTTCAAAGTCAAGATGATATCGGAAACCCTGAGATCAAATTCAAAGCGGAGTTATATAAGTGAGAGACCTTACTCTGCAAACCGGCAGAATAGAATCTACCCAATACAAAGGCTATATACAATGTTGAGTCGCAGGACCTTGATTTGAGCAAGAAGATGAACATACCTTAAATTGGTTCTAACAAGAGTTATTCAACGATCCTATGTTGTATCTAAGATTTTCATCCTACTAGCTTTTCTACTAATATCGGTTTTAATCAACTGAATGTAGACAACGTATGGCATTTGTAGTTTATTTACATATTTATCTCAATATGGATTTTTTGTAAATGAACTCAAATAAAATGATACACACAATGTAATTCATTTTGTGTGGACTGATTTTACATAGAAATGCTAAACTTGGTAAAGCAATACTATTTGATTCAAGGCACCCTGCCGGGTGCACGGATTTAACTCTGTACGTCCAAATTTAATTTTGTACTATTTAGTATTGAATGTTATACTTTTAGTAATTTATACTTTTATTTTTTTAATATTTTTTTTTAAAAAATCAAACATTAATATTTTTTATATTTCAATTATTCTTTTCGATGAAAAAATAATACCCTCTTATTAATTAAAATGTATATATCATTAAAATAAAATGTTATACTCTTAAAAGCACATGGGTGTACAAGATATTATGTCACATATATATTTTCGATTGGGTAACTTATCCATTAAGATCAACTAAACCCCTCATCTTATATTTTGCTCGTTCAAACCATTACCCTTATTAGAATGGATCAATTTAACCCTTTTATCTTTCTATACAAATATCTATTAAGCCCTTTATTTTATATAATTGACACAACTAAACCTTTCATCTACTATTTTAGTTATTCAATCCTTTCCTTACTAATACGTAAATTAAATATACTCTCTATCCTTCAATTAAATTGAAAACGTTAGACACTTTACACTTATTTCTAATATCCAGCCTCATTGATTTTGAACTGTCTTCCCCCTTTCTTTATTTCTTGTGTTTTTTATCTTCTTCTTTTACTTTTTTTTTAATTATTATTATTATTATTATTATTATTATATTTTTAATAAATAAAATGTACTTCAAGTTGTTAAGTTATTTTTAATTTTTCTTGTTTTATTTTTTTATTTCCATTTATTTTACGTATATACTTATATTAAAAAAACTATAGATTATAAATATTAAATATAAAATAATACTCATACTTATAAAAGCTAAAATTGATAATATATTAGAAATAACAATACTAATAAAAAGTGATACATGATTAAAAAATATGATAATTGTCAATTAACTATTTCATGAATAATTTATAGGACGAATAAAAAGTAATAATATTTTTAATAAAAAATAATATCCGTTAAAAAAAGGTGATAACCATATATGCATTCAATTAAATTATTTTATTAACACTTAATAATATTTTTATTATAAATGATACCAGATTAAGAAAAAATAATAATCATTCAATTAAATTGTTGCATAAATAATTTGTAGAGAAAATAAAAAATATAATATTTTTAGTATGAAGTTATAGATTATAAAATTTAAAAATAATAATTAAAAAAAAAGTGTTGTAAGCCTGTAAGAAGGGTCAAAGCGATATTTATTTTTAATTTTTAGGAAATGAATGTGACATTTTTTTATCAATAAAAAAAAGGCAAAGACTTCAATGGACCGTCTTTTTTTTTTTAAATGGCACAATCGGATTCTAAATCATTAAATGGGTCTCCATTAGTTGAAATGGATTAACTTTCTTAAAACGCGGTTCCAGTATATATAACCAACTACACATTATTCTTCCGACTTCAGTAGTTGTTCCAACTCTAAATTTTTTTTTTTTCTATGGACTGCTTTTTGATTAAATTCGATGTGAATGAGACCTTTCTGTTTTTTAGTCTTGGTTTGTTTGATCTTCAAGCTAATTCGTTGATGGACCTCCAAGATTTGGTTAGTCTTTCAAGGCAGTTAGTTGCTTGTGTTTCTTTAGATTCTAAGGGGTAATATTATTTTTTTTAGTTGTGTGTGTATTATTTCAAAAGTATGTTTATTGTGAGTTTTAAGTGAATTTTGAAAATTTGTTGAATAAATTAATTTGCTGGATGTTGAAGGAGACGTCAGCTCCATTTCAGCAGCCTCAACAGGATTCGGGATTGTTAAGTTCCCTTGTGTGTCGTTTAACTTGAAAACCTCGACCCCTTTGGTATGAATTGTGAAATACGAAGAAATGGCTCGTTTGATTTTGGTGAATAAATTAGCACCTACAATATTTTTGAAAATCACAAGTCTTGTATAGAATTAAAAATTCGTATCTCCATATTTATACAAACAATTCAAAATATTATATTTTATTTTTTTTTAATAAATGAGGTTACTCTTTAGAATTATTTAGAATACTATTAATAAGTTTTTAGATTACTATTTCTAGTTAATTAGATAACTCTATAAAAATAATTAGGTTATTATTAAGTTACTCTTTATAATGAATTAGATTATTTTTTGTTTTGAAATTCCGATTTTCTAACAATGAAGTTTTTTTTTTATAATAACTTAATTATATTACTCTATAAAAATAATAAGGTTACTCTTTAAAATTTATTAGATTATTACTCTTTCATTTAAGACTCCAATTTTCTAACAATAAAATCTTTTTTATAATGAATTAATTTGAATACTCTATAAAAATAATTAGGTTACTCTTTAAAATTTATTAAGTTATTCTTTATAATAAATTAGATTACTCAAACTCCGATTTTCTAACAATAAAATATTTTTTATAATGACTTAATTGGATTAATCTATAAAAATAAATAGGGTTCTCTTTGAAATTTATTAGATTACTCTTTATATTAAATTGGAATACTCTTTTATTTAAGATTTCAATTTTCTAACAATAAAGTCTTTTTTATAATGAATTAATTGGACTAAATTATAAAGATTAAAATTGATGAAAATAACTATTCCCTCCGTCCCAACTTCAACTTCACACTTTCCGTTTTGGTCCGTCCCAAATTCAACTTCACACTTCCATAAAAGAAAAAAACAACAAACTAATATCCCTCTAACATACTTTAATTTCAAATTTGTCATCACCTTTTTAACACACATAACATACTTTATCATTTATTTATGATCCAAAAATATCATACTACCCTCAAAAGTAAGTCAAAAAGTGACTTTTTTTAAACTCCGTATCTACAATAAAGGTGAACTTGAATTTGGGACGGAGGAGGGAGTATAATATAATCCCAAATCAATCGTTGTTGCATCAAGATATCCATTCTACAAATTTCTCTCATCTGCACAAAGGACACCATTCAACACGCAAAGCTGAGGAACCAACCAAAAGTGAATGATCAAACATGCCTTTCAATGGGAAATAGCCCTTGGATTAAATCCTGAAATTGAAGATAGTCCTACATCCCACAAGCGCTGACAGTGAAAAATAGAATCTTGAATTGACGAGCTGCTTCGAGAGTGAAGCTCATGACGCCATCAGAGACGATGGAAGCGAATCGGATGAAGAGGTGAGTTTTTCCATGAGCTCTGTGAAGGAATTGAGGCAGTGAAGGGGCATGGATTTGACTAAATCTGGGAAATCCAGAATCCCTCGTGGATTGGCAGGAGGAAGCCCATCGGAAACAGTTTCGAATAGGAAATCTTCAAGTTGGTCCATGGATTGAAGCATCTTGCGGTGGTTGAATTCAGTGTGGACGAAAGTGATGTAGAAGCCTTTGGAATGGAGGAGCTTTGCTAGTTTGAACATGGGGTTGATGTGGCCTTGAGCTGGAAGGGGATTGCATACCTCGTGAGGTCTCTGGTTGGAATACATAGATGAACCAAACCAATCAACTGATTCCTTCTTTTGCTGAGTGAGAACTTATCCAGTGCAAAACACACTTCAACCCTGATAAACAGTATTTTTGGCGTTACTCAACTTTAACTTTGCAATATTTATTACTTTTTGACATATATACGAGGGAGATGACACAGAGGATCAGACTGTGGACAGCGGAGAAGAGGCGGAGGGCGGCAGAGGGGAACGGTGGGGAGGAGGGGCAGGTGGCGAAGAGAGAATGTGAGGGCGAGCGGTGAGGACGGGAAAGAGGTTGAGCGACGATAGCAATTGATGAAAGATCCGACGGCCACAAGGCGTAGTGCGGAGTGCGAACAGTGAATTGAGGGTGGTGGTCTGTCGACGGTGGTGGGCTGTCAATGGCGGACCGTGCAAAAGTGGTGGAGATAGCAGTGAATTGTCCTTGTGTTAACCCGCGAGATTCATCGGATATATGGGCGTGATTTTAGGATTCGGTTCCACCAAATTTTGGTAGGACCGTTCTACTGTAGTCCCTCTCAAATAAAAAAAGAAAAGGAGCTTGTTTGAAGAAAAAAATTCAATAATTGGCTTATTTGATCAAGAGAAGTAAGATGGAGGTTTTCATGACCTTTGTCCTTTATTTTTAAAAAGATATAAGGGATTAAATTAATCCAATATAATAAGAAGGGTTTAGATGATAAGAAGGGTTTAGATGTTTAAAAAATTAGATAAAGGGCTTAATTGATCTTGAGTGATAAGTTGGAGGGCTAAATTGACCATTTGCTCTTTTCGATTTATTCATCCCACTTAAATAGTTATATTTTCTTTTTTTTTATAAATTAGACCCACACAAAATAATTAATATATTTCTTTGGGTTTTCCATGACTAACGGGATGGAGGGATTAGTTCAAAACAAAACGACATCTTCAAATCATTTTTCTTCAGAAAAGTTTAAGCTAACTCAATTGGGCAGATGCTCCAAAATGTTGAATCAAGTAATTAAGTCCTTGTATAAAAAGAAAAGGACTTGGTGAAATGATTTAATTATGATGAATAGTATAGATTCATTTATCTATTTTTATACTTTTTTTATTACCTAAAAACACTATAATATCTTCTAAAGTTAATAAAGTTTGTCAAAATAAACGACTTTTCGTTAACAATATAGAACAATAAATGTAAAGCGTTTTATAAAATGGAGTAAAATTTTAATGATTAAAAAATGAAGTATTTAATTTTTCACAAAGTTTTATAAATGTTATTTATTAATTGTGATTATTACAAATAAATACTAAATATGTAAAGTCTAATTACTACCCAGATACATTGATAGAAATCATTATTGATGAATACATGGTGTTATTATTATTTTTATTTTTTCCAGCATTGCCATTATTCTCTAATTTTGACCAATGAGTGCTTTTATTAATAATGAAAGCAAAAGGTCGAATTACAGACATAAGCAAAAGACGTATATAAAGTTACAACCAGTACGAAACCCGCATAATATGCGTGATAATTGAATTTTTTATAGAATCGACAATTCGTACTTCCAAATTTATTAAACGTACTTAAAAAAATAATTAAATTAAAGTATTCAAAAGTAATAAGATATAAATATTCTAATAATTAAGATTTCATATTGTGTTTGGTTAGGGTATCCGAACAATATATTGTGTGTTTGGTCGGGGTACCGAATGATGTATTAGGCTAAAGCAACGGAACATTCCTTGACGGATGTTGATATCAAAATGTGAGAATGAAGAATTATTTCCAAATTTACATAAATCTCAAACACTCATATGATAACGGACATGATTATAATACACAACTGGAATTTTAGGAATTTACATAATTTAAAGGGTTGAACATAGATATAAAATATTTTTCCTAATTAATTTTATTATAACATGTCTTAAAATATAGCAATCTAAAATTTTATTTTTAATTATATTAAAATTAAAAAAAATATAATTGAGTTTTAAATTGTTAAAGTATAATAATTAAATATTATACTCCCTCCGTCCCGCGTTAATGTTTATATATTTTATTTTGGATTGTCCCAAGTTAAGGTTTACATTTCATTTTTAATCAAGTTGGACCCACATAAAACAATTAATTATTACATATAGGACCCACACACAATACTAATACAACTAACCACTTCACATTAAATATCATTTCTCTCACCTCACTACACACTAAAATATTATCTCTCTTAATCTACGTATAAAAGCAAAGGTAAACGTTTACGCAGGACGGAGGGAGAATTTTTTTACGGGAACAAAACATGTATTATCACATTTTATAAAAAAAATTATACTCTTTTTTTTCTGCATAAGGGATCAAATTCCGAATTTCAAACTCTTTAGAAGTTATGTAGATTATTTATACAATCATATCCAAATATATATTTTTAATTATTTTAAATTGGTTTAACTTTTAATTTCATGTTTTAGTATTTATAGGGGTTAGATAAACACGTAGTTTTTTAATAGTAATTTTATGGTTTATAAAAATACATAAAAATTAGAAAAATAATATTTAAAAAATAATAATTTTACTCTTCGAATGTGTTAACTTTGTTATCTTTTTAGGAAAAATACTATATGAGTATTATTTATTTAAATTATTTAAATAAATGTAAATTTAATAATAATTTGAGTTTATACTATTTTGTTTATTGATTATGAATAAATAAATTGGTTTAAAATAACTTTTTAGTTAAAAATAATAATTTTGATATTACAAAATTATGAAAAAGATATTTTTATAAGACATTCTCTCGTAAATTAAATAAATAATATACAGTAAGTCTTGCGTTAGACAGTTTCACGTGGGATTATTTTACACTTTTTAAATTAGTTATCACGTTTTTTCTATAAAATGTTATCACTTTCTTTATAAAATGTTATCACTTTTTTATTTATATTATAAATTGTTCATAAAATAGCATTATCACTTTTCGTTAATTGAGTATAACTTTACATTATAAAAGTTATCACTTTTTATCCATCTGATTGACATAATCCCTCACGTGAGACGATCTCACATAGTAAGTCTTTTCATAATATTAAGAACTATATAAATTAAAAAAAATAATTTTATTCATAAAAGTTTCATTTTCATAATATTAAAAATTTTAAATCAAAAAATTATATCACACGTTAAACGTTTGCAATGTCTATTAAAAATTTCATAGCATTGTATAAATTTATATATAATTTTCAATATTATATTGTCAACGCAAATCATATATTTTTATATATTAAGTTCTTATATTATCATATTTAAAATATTACATAAAAAGTATTTTTCATAAGTTGAGAAAAGTTATTTTTTTTATCAACTTTATTGATTTTTAGGGGTATCGTGGTATTTTAGGTAATAAATAAAGTATAAAGTATCTTATGTGTGTTAGGTGAGAGTGATGTTTTTGAAAAAAAAAACTTTTGAGGTTATTGGTTGATGTAATTTTTTTTTTGTGGTGAAGATAAGTATGGGACGGACGAAAACAAAGTGTGTGAAGATAAGTGTGGGACAAAGGGGAGTATAATTTTAAGAAAATATAATTAAACATAAAACTATTATTAGTGATGGCAACGGGTAGGGTACCCGCTTATTTTGGGATATTCGTACTCGTATCCGATTAAAAAATAAATACCCATCCCGTTTAAAAAATTTTATTATGATACTCGTACCCATCTCATACTCGTTTACCAATACACGCGGGTACTTGTAGCCATTTAATATTCATTTATTATATAATTATTTATATCTTTTTTATTATTTAAATAAAATAATAATAAAAATTACATTATTAATAATTAAAGATAAATTAAGTTATATTATTTAAATAAATATTTAACAAATAGTATGATTAAATAAAATTTATAAATTATAAATGGGTACCAGCAGGTATTGAAGTATTACTCGTACTCATTATACCCTAATGAAATTTTTTACAACTATTCGTACCCATTTCAAATCCCTTAATAATTATCAATACCTGCCCTATTAAAATTTGGATAGAACGGATATTTGAAAATACCCTCACTACTGTCTCTAATTATTATTGTTTAATAAATAAAATTAATAAATGTATATAACAATTATACATTATTGTATAATTAAGTATAAAATATTAAATATAATAAAAATAAATATAAAATAAATAATTAACCATAAAAAATTATGAAAACTAATTAATATAAAACTAAGATTTAATTTTTAATAAAATTCCTTATTTAAAAATTTGTAATTAATTAAATTTATTAAACTTAAAAATTCTAAGGATAAATAAATTAAATAAATTAAATATTTCTTACTCTTCTAAAAATATTTTATTTATTAATAAATTTATTAAAGAATCATTTAAAATAAATAAATTGTTATTAAATTTAAGAATCTATTCTCCAATCATATAATATTGATAATATGGATGTCAAATTAAAGATCATGAGATAACGATTAATTTGATATAATTTTTATATAAAATCGATTTAAAAATAAAAAGTTAAAAACACTTAAAGTTTTAGATAATTTTTTTTAAATAAGGTTAAAAAATAAAATATTTTGATTAGTTGTTTAAAATAAAGTAACTATAATGTATCTTATTCCATAAGCAAGTTTATTATAAAAAAAATTCAAAATTCTATAAAAATGACAACTCACCATTGAATTGCTCTCAAACCACCTAAGCAAATTCTTATCATCCTTCAGTATACTTTAGATAACACAAGTCTTATCGAAATCTATAGAACTCAGCAGTTAAACATTTGCTTGTTAAGGAAGTTTGGCGTAGGATTATGCCATGTAGCAGCACCTCCAATTCTCGATAGCAAGTCTGCAGCAGCATTTCCCTCACGATACATGAAAGTGGATTTGCTGAATTATATGCTTTGTTTTTCTCCACATGGATAGCAACCTCCACGGAATAGCTGGTGATGAATGTGAAAATGCATAGATCACATACATTGAATCCGATTCCAACCATAGACGATTACAACTTTGTCATAGGAGTATTCAATTTATAATAACATCGAAATTTGACTTTCAATAAAGATATGAAACATAAATTTTTAACCAAAGAAGGACAAGCAACAAATTTCTAGTGTAAACCTGCAATGATATTTGTTAAATGAAAGCAATCTCTCTTAACATTATAGCAAACACTTACACCAATGAGAATTTCAAATACTGATTACATTATTTTATATCAGAAATAATATCTATTATTTCCGTCACTTAATTGGTGTAGGTGTACAATTATTTCATTATCTTTTATTAAATAAGAGTGTACAATTTTTGGACCCTATTTTTATGCATAAATTTAGTGTTCAGACTAGTGAAATTGGCGATGTATACCACCGTTCATTAATATTTGAAATTAACATCATCCCCATCTATACGTAAAAAAAATATATGTCAATTTCGCTAAGAAACAATATTAGAATTTCACAGATGGGTGAAAACGTGTATTATTACCTAGGGTTTTGATTGGGGCTTTTTGAATTGCGGCCGTGCTCTCATCTAGTTAGAGGTATTTTACCATGAAAAATATTAGATGCTTGAGCTTGTTATTCTTCCGAATGGTATAGATGAGTGAGTGGTTATTTGATTTATTAGGTCAAGTAGTTACATTGAATTTTTATGAAATACATTACATGCAACATTAATATTTGAACAAAGTCTTTGGAGAATGCTTAATTATAATTGTTGAAACTGAAATACCAATTTATTGACTTTTACTATCTTTATATTTATACATGTGATCATAAATATATAAAAAATTAATTGAGGTATCTCCTACGCTACACCAAGGCACTTAATGTGGTTTGTTTAATGCTCCAAATAATACATAAGTAGGTCATGATGATAGAACAAATTTCTTGATTTGCCACCTTTTTATTAGGTACTACAAAGGAAATTAAGCAAGATTAGGTTGAGTTTGACACACGTTACTAATGTAAACACATTTTTGTTAATGTGGCCATCTGATTGAGTTGGATGTGTAATGCTGTACAATAATATCGGGCTTCAAAATATATATATTTGAACTCTTTTAATAATCAATCAAGCGAACTTGAACGAGCTTTTATCGAAACGAACTCTAGTAATTTGATAATTTTATACTTAACACCTATTTTTATGAATTGAGCTCGAACTTAAGCCTAACTTTTAATTTTATCAAAAATAAAACTTTGTTCAAACTTGTTAACTGAACAATCTCTAGTCGAGTATCAATTAACTTTGTTTGATTTTCACTTGCTCGATGCAAAACTTACATTATCACCATCAATTAACTTTGTTTGATTTTCACTTGCTCGATGCAAATCTTACGTTATCACCCGAAACCTACTCGATTGAACTATTTCATTCTCATCGCCAAAGGTAATTTATGGCTCATGTAAATTCGTTCATCTTTTTAAGTTCATGAAGAGTAGATAGTACGGAGAGAAGAAAAAAAAAATTTCGGCTAGTATAGTGGGCTTTCCAAGCAAAATCTAGAGATGGCAATATTTAGAGTTAAAGATGTAGATATGTATTTTATGCTTCAACAAATATGCTAAAATATGTAAATTAACTAGATGAACTTAATCAATCGAAAATATCTACATTGATTTTAAGGATCATTTGGACACTCGTTCTGAGTGTCGAAGAGTAGTAATGGGACTCGAGCTCCTTGAGGCTAGCAGCTGTTTCTTCTCCAATTCTAGACAGTATGCTATTTGTATTCTCCGATAATTTATTGAACTCCTCTGTTCTTTGGTCCACATGATCGTTCAAAGAAGCAAACCCCGAGAAAACAGCTGTCTGTTTCAGTTCCGACACAAGCTTGAGCAGTGAGTCTGAAGCTTGAACCTGATCTCACCTCAAATAGTCAAACGACATTCAAACAATCTTCCATTTTAACGAATATGCAGCAAGAATTCAAAACAACAAGTTTGCCATAACTATTTCTTACCATTCTTGCAGCACGCATCTCCATCATGAAAGATTCTTGGGAGTTCCGCACAGGTGGATCATTAACCTGAAAAGATATGATTCCATCATAAATATATAGATTCTGGGAGTTGCTATATGCTCAAACTTAAGATGTACTCAAGATTTTAGCAGAAGAAAATGCTTTCGAGGCCACGCTATTATAGAAAGGCCTTATCCAAGGTTTTTAAACTGGGGAAGAGTGAAGTATGAACATATATATCAATCCACTTCATTTTCTGCTTTAATATCTCAAAACAACATTTGAATTCATATGCACAAGTCCAAGAAACAAATGAAGAGCGGCTTTGTACATACACCAATTAAGCAACAATACCCTAAAGGCTAAAACAGTATGCCTCTGAGGCACATAATGCACTTGATTTCTGGTTGATGCTTCATGCTTTTTGAAACCTTTACATTCATAAGATAGAACTTTCTAGTATCAATAAGGCAAAGAAATATGCTCTTATCAAATTTCAAAATTCAATAATAATATAATAAGGTGAATTTCCAAATGAGATTGGGAGTTTGTACGACAAATATGCTTTCAACTTTTACACGAATAAAAAATGTCAATATTCTACCAGAAATTCTCCTTTACAATAACCCCATCGGCACCACTGCATACCACATTTCTTTACAAATATAACCCTTTTCTTACACATAAATATACATATTTGGTTTATTTACATTTACTGCCCTACCAGCATCCTATTGCCTACTACTGTTTATTGTGTGCATTCTTGTTTTGCGAATTAAGGAGTATTTGATAAAATACTGGGAGAAACTGTGCATGGGTCCACTAAACAAGAGTGCGTACTTCAATTTTCAGTAACGCAAAGACCAACATGCCAAGGGGGAAATGAAGCAGATAAACCTACAAGCACACTCTTAACTACAATCAATAATCATATTGTTTGTCCACATGCTTCTAGGATGTATCAGCCAACATCTAACTGCTTATGTGACATTCAATTATCTATAATCATCCTTTAGCTACACCTTTCCCAATTCAAACATGAACATAAAAGTGTCCCAGTACACACACTAACAGAAATAATAAAAGAGAATAAAAGGCAAAGAATGAATCTCTGGAAGGTCAAAGATGAAGTTCTTCTATCAATGTAACAATGTTGGAATTCCTTCTCATCATCAATAAGAAACCTTTCCTCGATTCGCTCTTAACAATAAGTAACCACCGACTCAGCTCTTCAGTATAGGAAGAGAATACAGTTGGGATTTTTAACATGTCTTGCTGTTCAAGTTATTCATCATCGATAACATTAATTTCAAATTCTGTTAAATCTTTCACCATATACTTCAAAGCTAGAACTTTCTACATTTAAAAAATTTAAAAAAAAAATTAAAAATTAACTATACACTAGCCATTAAGACTCAGCAAATGACATAAAAACAATAGTACATTTGTGAATTCAACCATGCCCAATGATCTCAAAAATGAAATGGAAAAATAGATATATAAATAATAAATTAAATTATAGTTGAAGGGCTTACCCGAGCCACATTGACAAGAAATCCAAAATTATCGACGAGATTTCCGATGTCCGTATCCACCCTCTGCAAAAGGGTTTTCTGTTTCTGAGCCGCAGCAAGAGCAGCAGCAGCAGCAGCAGTCGGTCCGCCGCCGCCGCCTACCGAGCCTACTCCTCCTTTGTTCATTCCAGTGACAACTATATATCAAGCAATCTTCTATACTTCATCCCATAAAGCAAAACCAATAGAGGAAATTAAGAATTCAAAGTTAGAACTTGTGGGTATAATATCTGAATCTATATAAAAAAAAGTAGAAAATAAAAGCACATAAACAGAACAATCATGAAAACCCTAGATGATTCATACCTCAGTCGATTACTGAAAGCCTAGACGAAAAATTTGGGCGAAAAAAAAAAAATTGGGCCATTTCTCAATTTATGCGTGTTAGTGTCATCCTTGCGCAGGGCCCATGCTAATCTTCTCTGTATCCCCGAAGGAACGAACATTATGTTAGTGATGAACAATATAAACCATTTTGCAATGTTGCGATATTTCAATGTGGGATTTTTCATATTTGGGCTCTTAGTTGGGGCTAATATAGGGCCTTCTCAGTTGGGCCACTATGGGCCTCTTCACTTTAACTTATCTAATCTTTTCTTATGATTTGATTCTAATTCCCTCATTAATACGATGGAATTATATTATACTAGGTAGTGGCAGCACCTCAGGAAGACCCATTATTTATGGGAGGCATTCACTCCATTAGACTCAAAAGCTCTTCTAAATACCAGGAGCAAAAGAAAAGTAGCAAGTGCACACAACAAAACGAGGAATGCGCATGGTGTAATCAGTGTACAGAATTCAGCATGTACTCACTGTTCACAAAAGGGAAAAAAGCACAGCGACGCTTTAGAATTTCAAGGATATTGCAGGTTTACAAAATACTGTACAAATAGAACTTAATTACTGGACGTAATGTGAATTAAGACAACAAAATTATGACGCAAGTGCACAAAATAGCACAGCTGAAGAAGAACATTTCTTTAAATGTAGAAATTAATAACCAGTAGTAATGTAAACACAATGTGGGTAGATTAAGTTGTAACCCTACTGAGAAACTGTGAAGAGTAACTCAAATTTAATCGCTGCAGGTAGCTAAACAAAGCAAGATTAAGTAACAGATTAAGGTGAGAGTTCTTGCAAAAGGAAAATTGCAGAAAGAGTTGATGTGTGCCAATCGAATACTTTGTACTTAAGATTCAGTGGATGATGATTAACTGCTGGACTGCTTTATATCCATTTAACAATAAAAACACTAGATCACCCAAAAAATAAAAAAAGCAGCAACACAACCTAAATCATATGTTCAATTTCTAACAACAAAGTAAATAGTCACAAACAACATAGCAAGCATATTTTCTTCGGCAACTATTCTTTGTTAATCTTTGATATTCATAGCAAGTATGTTTTCTTTTGCAAGTGGTAGCTAGTTTTTTTCTTTTCTTGGCATTATTATTAAATGAACTAATAAAATCAAATAGAAAACAAAGTCGGAATGATCTTACTTTTATGTAAATTTTATTTTAAAGAAACCGTACCGAAAATAGAAAAAGAACCGTGCAAGATTATTATGAAACATGGAGTTAAAATTATAGAAGGAGCTTAAAATAAGTGCAGGAAATGCTTATGACAGGAGGATTGTAAAATAGCAAAATTATTATGAAACGTGGAGGTAAAATTATAGAAGGAGCTTAAAATAAGTGCAGAAAATGATTATGACAGGAGGATAGTAAAAAGGATTTGGTAAAAACAAGGAAACTGAATCACAAGTAATTACAAATGAAGTATATACCTTTTTTATGTGAACAAGTTTTGATCTTATATTGCAATTAGTGATCACTGCAGTGGCTGGGGAAAACAAAAGGAAATTAAGGCATGCAAGAAAAAATAGTAAAAATAATATAACGGGCACGATGATTTTACAATGGTAAGGTAATAAATGAAAGCAGCTTTATAATATGCAATGAATCATCAAGACCTCAGCATAGACTGATGATTATAACCACATGTCAAGACTCAAGGAATAATTAGACAACAACAGAATATGCAGATTGATTGTTCACATGTTAAAACTCAAGAAATAATTAGACAATAACAAAAAATGCAGAGAAAGGTTTTCAATGCAACAAGAACACTTTAAAAAATGATATATAATCAACAATAACAATTTCAAGCAGCTCTATTAAATTACAACAACTTCTTACTTGATTTGATTGAGTGAACCATTCATAATTTTTTTAAAAACTCTGTTGAATTGAAACGAACTTGAATTAGTTTTTAATCTTAAAATAAAAATTAAAGTCATGGGAAAGATAACCCGCACAGGTTACCCAACAGCTTTAGAAACTCTAGCTATTTAAGACGAAAATTTCAACACACTTTCACTAAATAAATGATTGGCATCACTTGTTTTCACACACCCCAAAAAAATTGCAAATACCTCTATCAAATCAGTGTGCAATGTGGATGGCTGGGGGATCTCACACCTAAATCATCTATACATGTCTCAAATTGAGGTAAACATATGAAATAACAAACTAATTTATCAAAATGTTCCGTAGAATATAAATTACAAACTTTTTTCAAATTTAAGAAATGACAAAGATAATAGAATACAAAGAACAACAGCATTACTGCATTTCAAACACAATAATAGGACTTTCAGATTAAAAATTACCATTTATCAAACAGATAATAAACATTAATGAGCTGCTTCATGAGACGAAAACAGAAGAAAACTGAATATTGTCCAAACATTTACCAACTACAGTGTCATATTCTAGGAGTACGTTACAGCGTATTTATGATAACTTGTAGAAACCGGAGCGAGCTGAGGCTCATTTAAGTTTTTTATATACCTGCAATTTATTACAGTTAAGATGAGTTTAGTCTTGTATGCTACACTATGCATCAACAAATAAAATGCAGGATACATAAACCCTACTGAAGGTGTGGGTGTAGTAGAAAATATCAATAACTCATCAATGTAAAATATAAAAAAACACAGATGTCATGTAATTAACTCAATCCAGATTGAAACATTTAAAAGCTATAGAAAAAACCAATAATTTGTCAATGATCATATATTCAATAATGTCAAGGCAATACTCTAGATAGACATTAATTAAACGACTAATGCTTGAAATTCAAAACCTGACATACAACAACTGCAATTCCTTTTCATGAATTGGTAATAAAACAGAAACCCATCCATCTTATGGTTAGAAGAAGTATTACTTGTACACTTCAATTCAGAAGTGACACTCTCATTCGTTAAAAGCTAGAAAACAAAAAGCAAGTTGCTAAAACCCAACAAGGTTACAGCTACTCAACCAATCAATATGCTCAATATTTTTTTCATTCCATGGTTAATATTTTATTTACATGGAGCTCACTTTTGTGCAAGATAGGAAAAGTACTCCAACTTACAAGATAATAGTAACAATAATAAATAATTGAATGGATTCTAATTCATAAGAATAATAACAACTTCTACTACTTATAATACTGAAAAAAAAAAATCCTAAGCAAAAAAAGAAAGCGCAACCAATGCCTTCAAAATAGAGAACTTCCTCTTGGTTGAACTGATAGATCGAATTTACGAAATCTTACTAACAAGTCAACTAACTATAAAATGATATAAGTAGACTAATAAAGTATTAAGGGAGTAAAACTCCTTAGTTACTCAATGCGATCTTCAATTAGTAAACGTTAATTATATTTAAGCTAAAAAACTAATGCATGTGCATAATTGCGAAATGCATCTTCTTTGGCTGCTCAAAAGGTCAAGAACAACCTCCCAATCACATGAAAATGTGTACCACCCCTTATTATTTATGAACAAAATTGTTATTTGATCTGGTTTTATCCTCCACCACATTTCATTTTGGTAACATATTTTCCTACCTGATTTATTATCATTATTTAAATATCAAATTACGAAATAGTAAGAATGAAATTGCCCCTTACTCTCTTCCAAACATCTGATCAAGCACTGATTAATCAAACAAGATAAAAGAAAATCTAAAAATTGTAGGTCCATAAGATTTATAACACTTTCATGGTAAAGTTTCATTCTCTTTACGACGTGGTGGAAGTATTTTGAGTAATGTAGAACAATAACTCAGACTTGTTATCAGTACCTGCACTCCCAGATTATTATATGTTCAGCATTACGTAAGAAAATAAAATGTAGTAGAAGTAGTTAGAATAGATTTAAACAACTTAACCTTCGTATACTTGAAAAATATTACTAACCCTGAGTTTATAAACGACAAATCAAGTTCCTGAATAAGTCCAAGGCCTACGTCGACTTTAAACAACACTATGTAATTTGAAATCAGTGCAGGTGGAAGGTAAAATTACAATAAACTTATCACTTTTATTAGATGGAGTCAGGATTTCTATGTTCTGTCGGAACAATTAGGGTTTCATGGAGTATAGAATTGTTACTCACGCACAAATAAATTGGAAACATCAGAGCAGACCAGACGAAAAGCACTAGGTTGCATAAATATAGCAGAAAAATTGTTAGTATATGCCACTCCATTGAAGTGTTTTAGATGATGATCAAAAACAGGCCACAATCATTGGTGCTTCTAAAGGTTTGCATTTAAATGGCAAATTTTCAAATTCATAACCAGAAACTTCAGATGCTTTGGGATGTTTAATTTGCATTGATCTATGGACCTCAACTTATGGGAGTGTTTTGATCCTTAGCCACAACAGAAACAATTGTGAAAATATCAAGAAATTATCTCACACCTCTAACACGACCAATATAATGTCATCCAATCCTTTTCACTAGCCAATCCATCTAATTAAATTCTTTTCACTTGCCATAAATTCCATCTACCAGCTTTTGGAACACAGCCATACCATAAACTAGATTCCAAGCATATTTCTTGACTGGAAAAACTTAAACGTATGTTCACTTCTTAATTAAAAGGGAATCTAAATTATTAATTAATTAGAGTTAATTAATGTGTGGGCAGAGAGATGATTATCAGGCCACAGGGTGTTAGAATCAGCTGTGCTTAGGCTTTGTTCAAACCAACAGTAAAATTATGAAACAAACAACATACCATTTCGACCTAAAACTATGAAATTATCAATGTGTTAAAAAAAAAAGAGCCTAACGGACAGGATTCCAGTAGGATGATAGGATTAAGACCTGAAAAGTACCTTGCGATTCTACATCCAACAGCGATTCTACAGCTGATACTTTGACTTGATGGAGCCACCGCATACACCGTCGTTAATCGGCCGCAAGGAGTAACAGAAGATTCTAGACGAGAAGAAAGATGCAGACGACACTGAGAATTAGAGAGAGTGTGTGTGGGAGTGGGAGTGGGAGTGGGAGTGGGAGTGGGATTGAGAGAGAGCGGGCCGGATTATCAGCATGGGTATAGTTGGATTTGTATGAACGGGTCTAAATTCGTTCGCGGGGACACGGAAACTTACACCTTATATGATTTACTCTCTTCGTCCCCTTGATACGTATCTATTTTATCATTTTGGTTTATCCTATTACAAAGTATTTATTTTTTTTAGATTAATGTGACTACACATGCCCCACTACTCAATACTAATACAACTACCCACTACACTTTAAAATATTATTTTTCTCACCTCAAAATATATTAAATTATTATATTCTTTAATCTACGTGCAAAAAGCAAACATCTATGTTTCAAGTGAACGGAGGGGGTATCTTTTTAATAAAATAATTTTGAAATAATTACTAAAAGATATACTCCCTCCATCCCATGATAAAAGGGTAAAATGCTTTTGTGCACGTAGATTAAGGAGTGTTATTATTTAATGTGTAGTGGATATGTGAAATTTTTGAATTACCTTTCTATCATTCCACTTAATTAATTCATTAATTGTAGTGGGTATTTTTGTCTTTTGAAAATATAAAATATTGTTATGAAGTGTTAGCGGTGGGGGTCTCACATTTCTAAAATAGAAATGACCCCCTTTAGATGAAATGACGAAAATGATAAAATGACCCCCTTAGCTTGGGACGGAGGGAGTATTTTTTTTATAATGTTATAGACACAAATATAGAAAATAAATATTCATAACTACAATTTTTCATTACAATATCTCAATAGTATTCCTATTTGAAAAAAGGCAAATAGGAAATAAATACATATATCTCCATAGAAATCAACTCCCTCTCCTTTTCCTCGACTAAATCCAACCAATCTACCTTTATCCATGATCTAAGTGTTGATTTTCCACTTGTGTTATCTGACAAAGCAAGCAACCTTAAATTAGTGTAGAATTTTTTGAGCAGAATAGTGCATGGTAATTGGAAATTAATGAATTTTATATTACAAATAGAAACGAAAATATTCATAAACCATTTGCCTTTTTACAAATTGAATTAATTTTATATTTTTTATTTAGTTCAAACTTCACCTATTTAAAAATCAAAGAAACTTTTACATTTGAGTAATAAATATCTTTTGAAATAATTTTATGTCATAGCTTCAAGAAAAGAGTTAGTTTCTTGGGTCCCAAATGCACAAGATGTCTAAGGGTACAATATTTTATTATAAAGAGTATACACTTTAATTAATGACAAAAACTCACGTGCTCTGTGGACACACCACAAGAGTCTTACTCTTAATTAATAATGGTACACCATTTTATTCTAAAGATTATACAATTTCATTGATTTTTTTTTATTTTTTCAGAAAATAAAAGAGACACATTTTTATATTAAAGGATATACCGATTAATACTAAAGGGTATTTGAGCGCACGGTGCGTGCCCCGGGCACACAAGTTTTTGCCACAAGAAAATAGCACTCCATCATTTAAAAATCCGTATCAAACCGACCACCCCTAATTAGAGATGTGTTCTACCGAACCTTAACTTTAAGGGCAATTAGAGTTTATGGAATATTTACTTGTGGATTGAGTTGAGTTGTGTGTATAGAGAGATATCATCATAATTAGCAGGTGAAACAAACTAGCTTACATCATCAAGTCGATCACCAATGGAAATCATCCAATGCCAAGGGATGTCTTTCAATCTGTACGATTGCCTAATGGTTAGGAACTCGAGGGACAGGAGATAGCAGTAATACCCACTCTGTTCCTCTAAAGGCATAGAATTTCAATTTGAGCTTTGGCAACAATGCAATTGGCCTAAGGAATTCCCAGGAGTATCCGAATCCACTCAAACTCAGCTTTTCAAGACCTGATGGTAACATCGAAATCGAAGCAGGCGGAGGAACATCGAAATCGAAGCAGAAGCATCAGGTGCAAGTTCGATTCGAACTCCTAATCACGTGGTACATCAGGGAATGAGAATGATGGCTCAGAAGCATCAGGTGCCAACTCCTAATCTCTGTACATCATGGAGCCTTTCAAGAATGCTGTCGGTACAACTTCCTGGTCACACATCTATTAGTGCAAGGAGTTTCTCTAACACAGCATCACTATCTGGACCAACTTCTGGTAGGTTGCGTCCCTTTGATCTGAAGATACCCTAATTTTTTCGTGTACCAGATTTTCCACTTGATAATACACTATTGTGATTGCCATTCACACACAGATAAGCAGACAGACATAAGACAGTACCCAAACTCTCGATTTGATTCGATTTATTAAATTGGTTAATTTATATGTTAATTGAATGTTAACATCTCTTTCTCCCTCCGTCTCATATTGATGTATGGATTGTTAGCATCATAAACTATAATGTCAGCCACACGCCATATTCTGATGATAGTAGTGTTGGCAGTGTTTTCACTAAAATTACCAAGATTTCTCAGGTCCCTCCAGCTTCATTAACCAGCCAAATACAAAAGGAGATGAATTCAAGTACTTAGAAGATTTCAGCCACTCCAATATGTCATATGGCAATATAATAGAACAAAAATCAGGCATCATAGCCAGAGTCTCATGTAATCCACGCGAAACTAAACACATCATCGTCAAAACAATTTATAATAACTTGTTTCAAATGCATCCAAAAAGTTGCGAACACAAACCTGACTTTAAGTTGGTCATACAGATACCAAAGAGAAAAGGAACAGAAAAGGAACAAAAAAGCCTCAGTAAGATGATCAACGATAACGACGAAGCGATAGTGTCTGGTTCCTTTTCCAGGTGGCCCTTCTTGAGGGGCGTGCTTTGTGGTGAAGATGACCTTTTCCCCTGAGACCCCTGTACTTCTTTCCAGCAGATGTGAGCCCTCGAAGCTCCCTATGCTTGTGCACCGGATTGCAAAGCCAGTTGATCCTTGGGTCGTTGCGAATAGTAGTATGCGCTGGATCTACCAGGATCACTTCAAAATATTTGTAAGTTGAATCCTGCAATGAAAACATAGACTTAAAACTTTCACCTTGAATGTTTATGGATGTGCAGACAAAATGGTGACAGACGACTAGCTTCACATTATAAACTAATATAAAAAGGCCCGAGTGCTAAAACAACCATGTGAAATTCAAGGGTTCTGGAAATTTAACACGATTTCTGAACTCAAGTAAATATGAACACATACATATATCATGACTATGTAACTCATATCACTATGAAGAACCTGCTGGACACCAACTAAATGTCCAGCCTTAACTGGTACTGTTTTATAAAGCGCATAATCAATTTTCAAGGCAGGTGTAATAACACGCTGGCACAAGTTCAGAAAAGATTCAACGAGCAATTGTTATGAACCCACTAAATTTTCTGTAATATTCTATAACACACAGAGATAAATGGAAGAAATTAGGATATCAGGATGATGAGATTGTGAAAACTATTTTCTGTTTCACTTCATCAACTATTACCCCTAATAAAACATGGCCAAAAGAGCCAAACATAAAGTGAGATAGAAGAGTTTATAAGGGAATTGAAGAGTTCCAAAGCACAAACAAATGGCACAAAAGAAAATTGAAGAGTTCCAAATCACACACATTCTGCATAAAAAAAAGTTATTCATCTCACACAGCAGTAACTGAAAGTTAAAACTGAAAATGTGAAAAACCAAGCACCATAAATACAAACCTCGTTGATCCAGTAAGAGTTAAGAACCCTCAGTCCACCAAGCTTCCTCCCAGCACGTTCTTCAGCAACTGACCTCTTGCTGCGTTGGAATTTCAGCTGAGTAACACCCTGGTTTGTCGGTTTACCGTACACAATACCCTTGGGAACTGGCCTCTTCCTTCCACCACGTCTCACGCGAACACGATAGATCACATAACCCTGAAATCTAATATTCAGTTACCAAGCACAGAAAACTTGAAAAACTAAATAAATATAAATCAGGTGAACTAGTGAGAATTACTACCACGAGATCCAATTTGTACCTGGAAAACCTAAACTTAAATGAGAAGCAGAAAATTACATTACACGGCCAAATACATGTACATATACAAGTCATAGTGATTTCACCAATTGGTGAAATTTCCTGAAGAAGAATCAAGAAGGGAGTCTCACATTTATGGGAAAATGTTGTTTTAATTTTTTACATTCTTTTTCATTTGAAAATATTTGTGGGGCAAACTAAAATGAATAATTAAAAAGTATCACAAAGTGTTAATACTTACTATTCTAGATAGGATTCTTGCACCATATGTACTTGCATTTAGTTACTTTAACCGTTTGCAATCAAGAGATATATAAGAGTTCAAATTTATATTCTTGAAATAACTTTATAAAATACATTAAAAAATTACCGTGCTTCCATTTTGTAAAGAAAAATATAAATTCACAATTTATAATTAGAATTAGAAATATAGGTAGTATTGAGACAAGGCAAAGGTGGCAATAAAGTATCATATGCCACGTGTTATCCTGCATGAGATGAACCTCCACATCTGTCATCTTCTTCCAACTTTGAAGTTTCATCAATACTCACTCTTTCTTTGAACACACATCATACACCCCACCTTCTCTCTCTAAAACAATGGCAGATCGACAATATAGCAGACCCACCGGCGCCACCACCTCCTTTCTCCAAAAGCTCCGAGACCACTCACCAAATTCCACCCAACTAGCTACATAAGGAGTGTTATCTCATGGATAAGAACACCAGGTAATGCCTAAGTAGCACAATAACATCCCGGATAAACTCTTTAAACAAAAATTCGTAGATAACAACATCCACTGCTAAACACACAAACACAATTACAATCGCAGCTAACAATGTATGTATTGAATATTAAACAAAACCAAAATCGGAGTTGAAACTTGTATTCAAGTAATGGTGCCCCCAATTAAGGCCAAAACCGCTACTCAACAATGTTCTACGACAGTGAATGTAAAAAATGAGAGCAAAGGTACCTGCTTAGCCTTGTATCCAAGGCGACGAGCCTTGTCGGGTCGGGTCGGATGGGTAACACGTACAACAGCGGGAAGCTGACGGTACTCCCAGCAGCGGACCCTAAGCAGAAACCGCATCACATCCGACTGCTTCTTCTTCCATAACTCGGAAACGTAAGTGTACGCACCTGCAAATCAAAATCCACACATGTATGAGAATCATTCGAACACATTTTTTTATTAACTCATCCTCTGTGGAAGCAGGAGAAAGAAATTACCCATTGCTTAGCAACCGATTTCACAGAGAAGGTCGATGTCAGCCTAAATGAAGGGAGGCTAGGGTTTCTGCGTATTTAATGCAGAAATAATCAAGGCACTATGTTATCATGGGCTTGGCCCAAATTTGTCAAATAAATAAGGGCCCAGCGTATTTAATGCAGAAATAATCAAGGCTCTATGTTATCATGGGCTTGGCCCAAATTTGTCAAATAAATAAGGGCCCAATAGCAGTTAATTTGAATATCTATGCAATAATAGGACTCGCTCAAATGGCCCAATAAGGAAGAAGATGTGTGCTTTATTTTCTTGTTTAGAGTTTTTGGAAGCAATATTGATTATATGAGTAATGTTGTTTATAAAGTTTGAAGATGGTGGTTCGGATTATTTGTTGCATTCTGATACATCATATCTAGTCTGTACTATGACTATACCACACCTCAATTAACTTATTGTGAATCGCACACACATTCATATATATAGGTGGTGCATTTCTCTACTTGAATAAAAAAAAAAATTCAAGTCTTTTTATATTTGTGGGGACACTCAGGAAAGGATGATCCTCATGTAAAATTTCATTAGGTGAAATCTAATCATATTTATTATCTTAACTTGCTTTGGTGGGTGATTGATGCACAATTATGTTTATAGATTGAATTTCCGACTATGATTAGGTTTCGTTTATGGAATATGTATGCATGCTTTAATTTGGGATTAATGTCTTTGATATTAATGCAAACGTGATTAAGTTGTGTATTGTGTATCAATATGTCTTGTTGTTGCTTTCACCTTAGTTGCTTTACATGATTATCATATGTGAGTTTTTTCCATTTATTGCATGATGATTAATATGGTGGAGTTTGGTCAAAATCTTCCTATGTTTAGAACTACATAAATAAACACTAGCGAGATTACTTGTAATTGAGTTAATGAAGGGGCCTAAGCCAATGTGAGCATAATACCTAGAAAGGGAACATAGGAAAACGTCCCAACTTCAAAGAGAAAAATTTTCGTGATAATATCTCTAGTAGGTATATTAATATCCATAAGTACCTATGAGAATTGTGAGCATTGGAGACGATCTAATGACCATTTTTACTTGCATCATATTCATCTTGTGAAAGAGCTTATGTGTAGGTATGATTTAGTGATCGTCCTTACCATGATTAGTTTAAAAAATGAATCAATTAATGATGTTTAATGATTGTTTGAGTGCATCGAGAAACTACCATTGCATCAAAAAATATTGTAATTAGATTTATTTTCCTTGTCTTTTATTTTCTTTTATTTCTTATCTCTCCTTTTCGATAGTCCCTAACTAATCACAATACTATACCTAAAGGTCATAAATCCTAAATTCCCCCAGTTCGATAATTCAACTTGATTGCCCGTGCCTACACGACAAGAGTACGCGCTTGCTCTTTTATATTGAAAATTGCGATCAAGTAATTAAAAATCAAATTAAATACACACAATTTTAATTGTCTTAAATTCATAACCAAGCATAAGTAATCTAAATATCTATGTGTTTACATTAAAATAGAATGGTGGCGAATTTGAAAAGATTTTGTGAAAATTAAATTACTCAAGAGTGTTTGCCAAACCTTAGAAACAGTGAAGAACTTTAAAAGGTCTGAAGAGGTTTATTTTCGAAAGGTGATTATGAGCTCACATATTTCACCCCCACAAATTAGTATATGAATAAAAAAAAATAATAATAAAGAGTTTAAAGGCGTTTAGAGCTCCCGTTCTTTCAAGAGCTTTATGTTCATCAATCAATGGCAGTGTAGGTAGGAAATATTTAAGAAGCTTTTCTTCACTATATATATATATTTTTTTTTTTTTTCTACCATGTTTTAACATTTTTTTAAATATTCGTGTATCTACCCATTATTATGTCTAAAAGTCAGTAAATAAAGGTTATAAGACAAAGACTAGAATAGGACCGTTTTTTTTAAATTCATACACCCGGACCTTTTAATAAAAATGGGACAGATTTTTAATACATACTAATCCCCATTTAACCTTATCTCTCTTCTTTATCTTTCCATGTACAGCTATCACTTTTCGAGCTCTGCGCCGTCTTCTTTGCTTTCTCTCTCCTCAAAATAGGTAGTGGCTTATTGTCGCTGTCTAAGAAGCAGTCCAACGCTACCCTCCTCTCGCAGCTGGGTAACTGGGCTTCTAATCAGGCGACACCGTTTACAACATGCTGCAATGAGGACTTCCCGCAGCCGTCTGAGATAGTGTAACCTTGAATAGAAAAAAATTACTGTGTATCGAGATCTAATCTTCTATCAAGAAGGCGACAAACGAGTGGAATTAATCGATCACATCACAGATGTCAAAGACTCTTGCAACTAATTAATTTCTCCCCTAAAATTACCAACCTCTTGGTGATGAACCCGGAGCAGAGTCAACCGGATGTGGCGATGCTGCCCATAGATTTTAGTGATCTGGAGGCGGAGACAGGTCGTATATGCGGTGGGAATGGAGGTGGGATGGTGTGGCAGATTTCATTTCAGATGTTTGATTACAGAGTGATGGAGAGAAAGATGGAGAGTGTGAGTGTGTGAGAGACGTCGGAGTCCGGCAGCGAAAGGGCTTTGACGTGCGGTTGATTGTCGTCCAATTCACCTAAATTTATCGTATTTTTATGTTCATTTTATGTTTGTTTAGTATCTTTTTGATTCGTATTTTGAAGGATATTGATGGATTTGATGAAGTTCACTAATTTGAGTTTGCTTTAATATGAAATCGGTATTTTGGAAGGAGAATCGAGCAAACGTGAAGACGAAAGTGTGAATTCAAAGAAGTGCCAAAAACTTAGTCGAATTTCCAATAATTCGACCGAATTTCTCTTACAGAGTGGAGGCCAAGGAATTGCTTAAAAAATCGATCGAATTTTAATAAATTCGATCGAATTTTTGGTACAGTGTGAATCTGGAGGTTTTGATATAACATGAAAATTTTGATCGAAGAGTTAAAAACTCGATCGAATTTTTGGACACTTTGAAGGCAGAAAACGTGTTCTTTTTTGAAGAAGCGCAAATTGCATGAATACTCGACCGAAGAGAAGAAAACTCGGTCGAATTTTCATACAAAAATGCCAACTGTAAATTCGACTTTTGGGCATTCAAGAGGAGTATAAATACCCTAAATACTCACTTCTCTCATCAGATTGTGCAAGGAGGAGATTCCAAGAACACACAACACACACTCTTTTCTTCATTTTACACCTTCATCATCATCCATCCACCATCCTTTCATCCATCCTCTCCATTTTCTTCATATTTTCACCACTAATCTATTGAGGATTGAGGATTGAGAGTGGAAGCTTACAAAGTGAAGGAAGACATCCAACCTACCTCAAGAAGGGAAGATATCTTACTTTTCATTTGTAATCCTTTTTGGTTGTTTTGAAACAATTGATATATGTATGCATTTTGAGGATGTTTTCATAATGTTTATTGTTGGCTAAACCTCTAGTGAGGCTAGCCACAAGATGGATTAGGGCTTTTTGGATTTGTTGGATTTTAAATGATAGTTGATATGATATTTGGTTTCTTCTACATGATTTATAATTCACTTTATTTGTATTATGATTTGTGTGATTGAAATCTCTATTTATGATGTTAAGAAAGTCATTCCGATATTAACTAGGGTTTTGATTAAATCATATTATGGTATGGATAATGTATGTTAGTATGTGAAGTATGTGGTAGCATCTTTAAATACTTAGAACATTCATGTGAGGACACTTAGTTAATGGATCTAAGTAGGTTATTAATTGAGTGAGAAAAACCAATCTTATAATCATAGTACCCTTGAGGGAATTGAGAGTAAGGGACAAATCTTTTGTGCTTAAAACTTGTAATGAGTTGAGAATCTAATTACCTTGGCCATAGGGATTAGGGGAACCTTTGTGATTGCTTCTAGTCCATTTATCATTGATACCTGTCATTTAAATCTAACAAGTCCATATAATACCCTTAATCTTGAATGTGGTTAGCCTTACTCCTCTTTAGATTACTCACCTTTCACTTCATTTTCATCTTGGTTATTTGTCTCTTGCATCAATCATCTTTAGTTATTATTTATTTTATTTGCTACTTGCATAGATAATTGTCTTTTACTCCCTCCGTCCCATAGAAGTTGACACACTTTTCTTTTTGGTTTGTTCCACTAAAGTTGACACATTTCCTTTTTAATACATAGAACCCACACAAAAATAATTAATCTATTCCCATGGGCCCCACATTTCACCTCTAATACAACTACCCACTACACATTAAATATTATTTCTCTCACTTCACTTTACTCCACTTTACATTAAATTATTATACTCCTTAATCTCCGTGCCCAAAAAAAATTATATCAATTTCTCCGAGACGGAGGGAGTAATTCTCAACAACTCACAATCCGATCACTTCTATAAGGCATGATTGAAAACGAATAAGGATACACCTTGGATTTAACTCTCACTTTGATCGATATGTAAACTGGGTCAATAACTACACACGATAAGGTACGCTTACCTTGATCAATTATACCAAAATGGCTCTAAGTTCATGACGCTGTTCTTGGGGAGAGTTGAATCTTGAGAGTAACGAGTTAGCATTTAATTAGCCTTACTAGGAGTATTTTTATTTACTTTTTTTGTTTTATTTTATTTATTTGTGATCTAATTCGGTGATACTTGAAGGTTTATGCACACTCGATCAAAGGCTAAATCAATTGAACATTTGGATTTGGAATTAGAAGCTACACTTAGAAGAAGAAGATGAGAGTTGGTGAGTCCAACGGAGGAAGTAATGGAGAACGAATTGGATAATGCTAATGGCAATGGGGTTGATGGAGAAGGGAATGTGCAACATGGTGTGGAGAATGTTCATGGAGTACAAGTGAATCCGAAGTTCATACAACAAGGGAATTTCCACCAAGTGCACTTGCAAAATCAACAATTGAATGCCATTATCCAACGATTGCTAGCACAACAAGGGGCTATGGACCAACCACAAGTTCCTCCGGTGCCAATGTAAAATCAACCTCAAGCTCAAGGACATCATGGAGTAGACATGAATACTAGAGACCATTTCCAACCACAAGTGGGAAATTATGCTATGGGGCCGACATTGAATGTCAACAATTTCGAGATCAAAATGGGATTGATTAATATGGTGCAAGCGAATCAGTTTAGGGGTGGTGCAACGGAAGACCCAAATGCCCACTTATCTCAATTTGTGGAGGTAGCCAACACCATCAAGCTCAATGGAGTGAGCGATGATATTGTGAAGATGAGGCTTTTCTCTTTCTCTCTTCGTGACCGTGCACGAGCTTGGTATAACACAATCCCCCCGGGAGCGTGTAACACGTTGAATGATCTAGCTTAAAGGTTTTTGAATAAATACTTCCCACCATCTAAGATGCTACATTTGAAAAGCTTGATTATACAATTCAAGCAATTGCCAATGAAGACATTTAGTGAGACATGAGATCGATTCCGAGATATGTTGAGACAATGTCCTCGACATGGGTTTCCTCTTGATCAATAAATTGGATTTTTCTATGCGGGATTAGATGGGAATTTGAGGATTCTACTTGATGCATCCGCAGGGGGGTCTATCTTGGGGCAAATACCAGAACGAGCCATGAGTATATGTGAGGAAATTGCTTTGAACTCGGGACAGTGGCCTATGAATCGTGTAGCAGGAAGTTATGAGATGGAAAGGATAACTAAGATGGAGGAGATTTGCATGCAATAAGTAAAACAAGTGGAATCACCGAAAGAAGATGTGACAGAGAAGGCAATCACAGAGATACTTAAGAGGATGAATGACAATATGCAAGTATCTCCAAGTCCTTTGCCTATTGTGAATCAACCTACTCAAAGCTCAATGAGTAAATTGCCTCTTCAAATGCCTCAACAAGGAGCTTCGTCTAGCATGGGAGGTTAAGAGAATTGGGCCCAACCCGAGATATCACTTGAAGAAGTTGCCTTCATGCAAGGAAGAAATTTTCAAGGAAATTATGGAGGGAATTTCGGCACCAAGGAGAAGGATACCCACCCAGGCAAGGTGGATTTGGTCAAGGGAATTTCGGTGGCAATTTTTAACAACCTCGGAGGTTTGATAACTTGTCATATGGAAATCAAGGTAATGCCCTTACACTTCCACCGGGGATCAACCTGGGAGCTAAGGCTCAAAACAATGAATGAAAGCCTATGGTTGAGGATCAATTGAGCAAAATGTTTGAATTCATTAAGCAAGATAGGGAAGAGAGAAGGCAAAAGGATAAAGTGAATGATAGGAGGTTTAAAGCACTAGAGACACAAATGAGTCAAATGGCAAGTGAGAAGGGTGATGTTCATCAACAAGGGAAGTTTCCATCTACTACCATTACCAATCCTAAGGAGCAATGCAATGCTATCGTACTTAGAAGTGGAACAAAATATGATGAGCCTCCGATGCCCAATGAAGATGATGAGGTAGAATGTGAACAAGAGCCCATGCAAGTTGAGGTTGAAAAAGAGAAAGAGGCTCAAAATGCTAAGAATGATGAAGTGATCCCTACATTTGATGAAAGGGAAGTGAAATCTCCTAAGAAGTGGGAAAAGTGCAAAGAAGCTAAAAGAAAGGAGAAACATGAAGGCTTTGAGAGAGATGAATGGGAAATTCCAAAGTTACCCGTAGCTATTCCGTTTCCACAAAGATGTTTGAAGAAGGGTTAGGATGAGAAATTTACTATGTTTGTGGAAATGTTGAAAAAGATATACATCAACATCCCCTTCACGGATTCCCTTCTACAAATGGCCATCTATGCAAAATTTTTGAAAGATATCTTGGCAAAGAAGAGGAGCTTGGGTGATCATGAAATGGTAAATTTAACGAAGGAGTGTAGTGTCATACTACAAAAGAAGCTACCTCCTAATTGAAAGATCTGGGAAGGTTTACTATCCCGTGTGAGATGGGGAAACATGAGAGCTACAAGGCTCTATGTGATTTGGGGGCGAGCATTAACTTGATGCCTCTATCTATCTTCAAGAAATTGGGCATTGGAGAAGTGAAACCTACATCGGTCACCCTTCAATTGGTCGATAGATCTATTACATATCCTAAGGGGATTGTGGAGGATGTATTGGTAAAGGTTGGCAAATTTATGTTTCCCGTTGACTTTGTGGTGTTAGATATGGATGAAGACTCAAATGTTTCATTAATTCTTGGACGTCCATTTTTAGGCACAAGGAAGGAATTGATTGATGTGGAAAAGGGGGAGTTCACCCTAAGAGTTAATGAGGAAGAAGTGATTTTCTCATTAAATGAAGCTATGAGGTATCCAGGGGGAGCGACGATCTTTTCGAAGAACACCTACATTGCTTCCATTCCAATAATCCTTTGGAATTAATAATGAGCCATTCTTACTCTCTTGATTTTTCTAACTCTTTTTGTTGCTTTAATGATGATGAAATTATTGATAATTTGCATTGTTTAAATTCTTGTAGTGAACTTACGTTGGAGGAAGCAAGGAAGTTTTAGAAAAGAAGTTTGAAGATGAACCCAAAGAAGAGGAAAAAGTTGAGAAAAAGGAGGAGCCAATGCCTTAACCGGACCACTTAAAGTATGCATACTTGGGAGAGAATGACACTTATCTGGTAATAGTTTCTTCATCCTTGAATGATTTGGAATTGGAGAAATTGTTGAGGGTGTTAAGAGAACACAAATCTTCTATTGGTTGGTCCATTAAGGACTTGAAAGGTATAAACCCCTCTCTTTGCATGCATAAAATTCATTTACTTGAAGAGGATAAGTCTTGTGTGCAAAATCAATGTCGTCTTAATCCTATAATGCAAGAAGTTGTAAGAACGGAAGTGTTGAAATGGCTTGATGCAGGTATCATCTTTTCAATTGGTGATAGTACATACATGAACTCTTTGCATGTGGTAGCAAAGAAGAGTGGTATGACCATCATGAGGTCCGATACTAATGAGCAATTGCCACGAGGACTATCACCGGTTGGAGAGTTTCTGTTGATTATAAAAAACTCAATGACAATACCTGAAAAGACCATTTCTCACTCCCATTCATTTATCAAATGCTTGACAGATTGCGGGACATAAGTACTATTGTTTCCTCGATGGTTACTCTGGGTACAATCAAATTTTAATAGCCCCGGAGGACCAAGAGAAAATAACATTTACTTGTCCTTATGGCACCTTTGCATTTAGTATGATGCCATTTGGTTTATGCAATGCTCTGGCCACATTTCAAAGATATATGATGGTCATTTTTGGAGGATTAATTGAGAGCATCATGAAGGTTTTTATGGATGATTTCTCCATTTATGTCTCTTCATATGATTTGTGCTTAACTAACCTATCTATTGTGTTGCAGCGTTATGAGGAAACAAACTTTTTGCTTAATTGGGAAAAATGCCATTTTATGGTCACGAATGGAATTGTGCTAGGGCACCTCATTTCAGAACATGGTTTGAGGGTAGATAGAGCAAAGGTCATAGCCATATAACGTCTTTCTCCTCCTACTAGTGAGAAAGGAGTTAGATCGTTCTTAGACCATGCGGGCTTCTATCGTTGCTTTATAAAAGATTTTTCAAAAATTGTCAAACCTCTTTGTAAGCTTCTTGAAAAGGAAAGTACATTTAAATTTGATGAAGAGTGTCTTGTTTCGTTTCAGGTACTTAAGGAAGCTTTAATCTCATTCCCCATACTTGTAGCTCCGGATTGGAATGTGCACTTTGAGTTGTATTGTGATGCGAGTGATCAAGCTATCGGGGTTGCACTTGGGCAAACAAAAGAGAATAAGTTTAAAGATATCTATTATGTCTCAAAGACGTTGATTCGTGCCAAGTCAACTATACAACCACCAAAAAGGAGTTTTTGGCGGTGGTTTATGCCTTTGAGAAGTTTCGCCCTACCTAGTTGGCACACAAACAATAGTATTCACGGATCATGCGGCCATCAAGTATCTAATGAACAAAAAGGATGCTATGCCAAGATTGATTCGATAGGTATTACTTCTATAAGAGTTTGATGTGGAGATCAAAGACAAGAAAGGGGTTGAAAATGTGATAGCGGATCACTTATCAAGACTTGAAAGAGAAAAGGGGGATGAAGATTTAACTCCAATTGGTGATGTGTTCCCGGACGAGGAAATCCTTAAGGTGGAGGTTGAACAAGTATGTGCTCTCATGATAAACTCGTCTCCTTAGTATGCTGACTATGTTAACTATCTTGCATGCGGAATTAAGCCCACACTTCTTAATGAGTACAAAGTGAAGAGATTCTATGTTGAAGTAAAGAAGTATGTATGGGATAAGCCATTCTTATTCAAAATTTGTGCGGATGGAGTCATTAGAAGATGTGTCGCCAATGAAGAAATTGAGGGAATTTTAGAGCTTTGCCATTTATCTCCTTGTGGTGGGCACTTTAGCCATCACAAGACGGGAGCAAAAGTACTTCAATCGGGTATTGTTTGGCCCACCTTGTTTGGAGATGCCAAGAAATTTGTGGAAAGTTGCGATAGGTCCCAAAGAGTCGGATGAATAGGGAAAATGGATTAAATGCCCATGGGATTGAGAATTGAATTGGAGATTTTTGATGTGTGGGGCATTGACTTTATGGGCCCATTTCCTTCGTCTGAAGGGTAACTATACATTTTGTTGGCTGTGGACTATGTGTCCAAGTGGGTGGAAGCGATCCCCACCAAGACTAATAATGCATTTGTGGTGCAAAGATTTTTGAAAAAGAATATCTTTTCTCGTTTTGGAGTCCCACGAGCTTTAGTGAGTGATGGGGTTCACACTTCGTGAACAAATTGATGGAGAGACTCTTGAAGAAATATAGAGTTAAACACCAGATAGCTACTCCTTATCATCTCCAAGCAAATGGTTTGGCAGAGGTCTCAAACTGCCAAATCTAGTTAGTGTTGGAGAAAACAATTAATGGGGGAAGAAAGGATTGGGCGGAGAAGCTAGATGATGCCTTGTGGGCTTATAGGACGGCGTTCAAAACTATCCTTGGTGTTTCTCCGTACCAATTGGTGTATGTAAAAGCTTGTCACTTCCCCGTCGAGTTGGAGCATCGGGCTTTATGGGCAATCAAGAGGCTCAACATGGATGAGGGGGAGGCCGGACAAGAAAGGTTGCTAAAGATGGTAGAGTTGGAAGAATTTTGTGAAAGGGCCTATGAGAACTCCACCATTTATAAAGTGAAAGTGAAAAGGTGGCACGATGCCAAATTGAAAGAGAAAACATTTGCTCCTGGAGATAAAGTGCTATTGTTCAATTCTAGATTGAAGTTGTTTTCGGGGAAAGCTCAAGTCGAAATGGATGGGCCCATTTGAGTTGTTGGAGGTCATCGGAGAACACACATTGAGACTCAAAGGGCTAAATGAAGAGTTATTAGTAAATGGGGATCGGGTTAAACATTATCTATCTCCTTCTCAAAAGGAGATAGTACTTGTGATCCATGTGAACTTATATTTTTAGAATTGTGCCTGGAATTCATATGCTCTTGAAATTGATGAAGGAGGTGTACTTGAGTTATATTGTGGTATGAAGTTCTATGTGTACTTGAGGGATATTGCTTACCATGAAAAGTGCTCTGTTACTTGTAAAAAAATCATGTGAGATTTTGAGCCTCGTTGATCATGTTACATAATCACATGACATTTCTTTCTGGTGAGTATCATTCTTGTGCATGTATTCCAGAACTTGTCTCTTGTCTTACTTGAAACTACATGTGTGTTAGATGATGGGAGATGATTTTAGGTCATCCTTGAATTTATAAGTCACTTAGTCAAATAATTTCCTACCAAATGATGTTTATCCGTAGTTAGCCCCGTTGAGCCTAAAAGTCTTATTCTTTGGCAGCCTACAAGAAATAGCCACTTTGAGCATCTGAATTTTTGAGCCTTGATTTTCCTTCTAGAAGAGAATTAATAGCTTTTCAAAGTGTGCTGATAGAGTTTGATAACAATTTGGGGAGGAATAAAATTAGTGTTGAAAATAGTGATTGAGCTTGAAAATGCATCGAAGGAAAATCATGGAGCAGTACTTAAATCTAGTACTTCATGGAATAAAACACCCTAGGGTAGTGCTTAAATCTAGTACCCTATGGAGGATGCGAGAGGTAATGCCCAAAACTGGTACCTAAAGAAAAAAAGAAAAAAAAAAGAAGGAAAAAAATTGTTGTGCTTGAAAGAGAAAAGTCAAAAGAGTTGAGGAGGATGTTGTACTTAATTGAAGTGAAGAGGAAGAATGAAAGATCATGATAGGCGCGCTTGATTGATCCGAAATTTTGAGTCACTTATCCATATTTCTTACCTTAATCAAAAAGCCAACATTACATCCAAAACAAAAGTTCTTTTCGATCCTATTGTCGAATCATACTTTTAGTGGTGGAGAGTTTGAGACATCTGACAAGCTTATGGTTACACATGCACTTGAATTGAATCTGAGCGTAAACACCATAACTCATAAGTATACATCTTTTACACTTGAATGCGAGTGATATATACTTCCCATGAGAACATGTGAATGAAGCATTTGATTGGTGGTGATTGTCTTAACTCGTATGCTATGAATTGATTATTACGTGTAATAAGAGTTGCATGACCTAAGTTGAGGAAAATTGTATTTGAATGGGGTATTGGTCATAGTCCTTGTTTCACCGCTAATTTTCATACACCCTTTCTCTTTATTTTTATTTTTTTGCCTCGGGACGAGCAACGGATAAGTTTGGGGGATTGATGAAAGTAAAAATAAGCGTGTTTGATTGTCCAATTTAACACCTTATTGATGAGAATTGTTGTTATATATTAGCACAAGGGTCTTATATTCATTATATTTGAGAAAAAAAGGTGTACTTGAGGTGTTTTATTGTGTTTTAGGTGGAAAAATGATCAAAAGTGCAAAGTTGGAGAAAATGTGTAACTTATGCATGAATGCTGAAAAATGCACGTCCAATTTTCGTAATTTTTCTGTATTTCTATGGAGATCAAAACTGGTAGTGTGATACATGATTGGAAAGCCACAAAAGAGAGGGTCGTTTTGGCATAAAGAACACCCCAATCGGATTCCAAACGAGAAAGTTATGATCAAAGTGGTGACGTCGCGCAAGCTGTACCGAATAGAACGGCTGTTCCACTTTTCATGACTTTTTACATATACAAATGTTAAAGTTTCTATGAGTTCGTTATATGTACAGAAAGCCAAGGAAGAGAGGATCACGTGAGCACAAGAATTACTCAAATCGAAGGTCGGATGTGGAAGTTATGCGCGAAACGGTGAGACGGAGCAAGCTTGTTCGACCAGTGAGAGTCCGTTCGACCAGAATCATATTGGTCGAACGGAGGAAGAAAGTTGAACAAAATATGCAAAATCATACAGAGAGCTTGTTCGACTTCCGTTCGACTTGGAGGCCTTGTTTGACTTCTAAAGGCTTGGTCGAATGGAATGTCGCTGATGCTATTTTTGGTAGTTTCGGGTTTCTTTTACCAAATTTGGCGTATGTCTCAAGTAAAAGCCCATCCAAGGTCCGTGAGGAGCACTTTACAAGTATAAAAAGGGATGTAGAGCACATCATATTAGAAGAGAGATTAGTCATATTGGGTTGGAGAGAGGCCACAACAATACTACACCCCATAAAGGGGGATCACTCCCCAACCATGATCCACATCCTTTCCTCCATCCATCCATCACTTTGAAGATTCGTTTGAGGAATCAAGAGGAAAACCAAGAGCATGATTCAAGATGGAGTAGGACGCGGCGACTCCCGCATCTAGGGTTTATTTTGTTTCTTAATTTATCTTGTAATTTTCCAGACATCTGGGTAAAATCTATCCAACACCCATGATTGTTCTTTGTAACATCATGACCTAGAGCCTTTTTGGTAGAACTAGGGTTGTGAAGGTTTTTATGAATTAATTGAACTTTCGTGTGTAAACTCCGTACAACACTACTTGTGGATTTATTTTATATATGATTGTGCTTTCTTAATCAATATTCACGGTCGTTTTGTGCATCTTCAATTAGTATATAGAGTCTGAATATATATCTTGATGGTAGATTGAGTGCGTTCACCATTGAACATGATTCGGTGTTATGATTCTAAATGAGGGGACTGCGAAGCTTCATTAGAACTATCATATATGAATACTTATTAATTGAATACTGATAGTACCTAGAAAGGGGGTGGAATTATATCTCTTGCTCCGAGGTTATTCACACGTGTTACAAGCATGTTTACTTGTGTCTATAGAGTAGATATGCATAGTTTAGTGATGCTTCCATATTCCACAAGGCAGAGTCGGACATCAACACACAGAAGGAAAATTAATGAGTGAAACTGGATTTCCCTAGAGCTACATATTCTCTTACTTTATTCACTTTCATATTCTTCTAAGTGCCTTTATTTTATTTGTTATTTAATTTAAGTCTTTTAGTTATTAGATTAAATCCTCAAACTTAATTGCCTAGTCTTAATTAATTTAGTAAATAATTAAATTGATGCCGTCCTTTAGGTTCGATAATTCTCTTGATCGCTTGCTTAAGCTGCAACTGATATCCTTAATACTTGGGAATTAATTTTGCGTGCAAAGAAAACGCGTATAAGTTGGGAAAGTAACTCTTATATTAAATGGCTCACATTATTTTACAATACAAGAACTCACACAATACAACTCAACATATACTCAAGACTCTCTACAGATACTATCTTTTGGACATTCACATATTACTTAGATACTCTTAAACTTGGACACTCTTAACTTTATCACACACACCACTAATCTATTTATATCTATTTATAGTACTCATCTAATTATCTAAGCGGTGCCACTAATCCTTTTCTTATTACATTAATATGCTGGATAGTTATCCACGGTAACCATTACGCATGCTTTCCACATCACGAGCATGATGCCACCACACCATTTGATATGCACGTTTCTTCAACTTTCCAGAAGACTCTAGAAAGTTGGTGTTGCATTCTCAACATAACCGGTGGTACCCTAGTCGTCCTCAATAAAGGCAAAGACTTGTGTGAAACCGTCTAACGTAAGCCTTTACGTGAGACGGTCAGAAAGTGATAACTTTTATGAAAGAAAGTGATAATAAATTAATGAAAAGTGATAATATTCTTTTATCAACAATTTTTAGTATAAATAAAAAGTGATAATATTTTATATCAAAAGTGATAATAATTTATAGCGAAAGTGATAACTATTTTAAAAAGTGAAAAATGATCTCACTGTGAGACGATGCAAGATATACCCATAAATAAAATTATTAAAAAAAGTAACATTTTCTAAAGGGTGAGGCTTGTGTGTGCCCGGGTGCACACCATGCGCCTTTACAATTTGGTATTATGGATAAGGATACAATATTTTGTTTTAAAGGGTAACACTGCAATTGATAAGGGTACATCATTTTGTTCTAAAGGGTATATATTTTTCATTAATATTTTTTATTTTTCTTCAGAAAATAAAGAATACACATCTTTATATTAAAATGTATACAATTTAACGTAAAAGATGAACAATAGTAAGGGATGGAAGAGTAAATATTCGTGTGACACAATAAAGATGAACAATAGTAAGGGATGGAAGAGTAATATTCACTTTCAAAACTCAAAAAGAATAATTCTAATTTTCATTACAATTTATTTTGTTTTGTCGAAAGACTCAATCCAACTCCCATTGGTAAATGTACAAATAAACTTTGTTCTCATACATTAATTTATTCCCCTTCTTTTCTTTTTTCATATTATAATTATTGCAAAAAAAAGTTATTAATAATAAATATTGATATTGATAATTGAAAAATATTTTTTTTAATGTTTAAATTCTTTAATTATTATTAAGATATTGATAACATACCTAAACATTTATATTGATAATTGAAAATGAAATGTTATCATTTTATTATTTTATTTTTAACTAAGTTTTCTATTTTTAATTATTGAAATAATAAGGAAAAAAGTTACATTTGGTCCATAAAAATTCCTTCAGTTCAATTATAGTTCCGTAGGAATACACTGGTCCCATAAATAGCGATTTGGTCCCATAAAAATATTATAATCATAATTTTCGAAAATTTTCATCCCAAATTAACTTATATTATTATGAACTACCAGATTTATATTATTTTCTATCTTTCAAAATAGACATAGTCCATTTTGATCTGGAAGAGCTTGTGTGTGCCCGGCACACGGGAGCACATTTCGTGTGCGTTTAGAATTTTGTGCTAAATTGTATACCCTTTAGTATAAAGATATATACCCTTTATTTTACAAAGCAAAAACTTGTGTGCACCCGGACGCACTGAAGCATACTTCGTGTGGCTTTAGAATTTTATGTTAAATTATATATCCTTTAGTATAAAGATGTGTACCCTTTATTTTCTAAAGAAAAATAAAAAATATAATGAAAAGTGTATACCCTTTAGAACAAAATGATGTACCCTTATTAATTAAAGTGTATACACTTTAGAACAAAATAATGTACCCTTATCCATAATACTAAATTCTAAAGGCGCGTGGCGTGCGCCCGGCCTCACTCTTTTTGTTCTTGTTAATGGTTCAGAATATTTCGTCAACTATTAATAGATTTTGATAAAAATTCCTATAGGACTAAATTTGTCAGTTTTGGTACCTTTTTGGCATTGGACAATTCTTACGGGATTAAATATGAAATTATCCCAAATATTAAGTATATAGTCTAAATAGATTTTTTTTGGCAAAATTTAAGTATATAGTCTAAATAGATTTTTTTGGAATTTTGTTAAATCTTTAGTGTTCATAGTCTACATAGATTTTGTGAAATTTTGTGGAATCCTTAGTGTTCATAGTCTATATTGTCTACATAGATTTTGTGGAATTTTGTGGAATCGTTCGTGCCCATAGTATGTGCCCAAACATAGCGGAATGGAATGCCGTTTCACCTTTACATTATACCAATCCAGAAGAATATTAAGTGCAATAATTTTTCATGGCATGTTTCAAGAAATTAATCTTTCAATAGGTTGATGATGATCAGGCGCATAGCCTATATGGATCAGGTTGGCCAAGATACCTCATTGCCTAGTATCAGCCACACATTAAATTTATAGTTATAATTTTATAGTTACCATTTCATAAAATAATTAATATGTATAATTAAAATTTATCTATAATAGTTTTTTATATCAATAATTTTATTGAATATAAAATCATAGTTTCTAGAAAAAAATTCAAATAAGATCGAATTTTTAATGTATGTCTCAGATTTGTATTTTTAAGTATTTCCTTTTAATTTTATAGTTCAAAAAAAATTTTCTCAAATTAAGGATGGTTATAGTTATAATTATTTTCCGAATTCAATATAGAGTATATAGTAGTAGAACTATACAAAATGTCAATATAAAACAATATAAATTTAATAAAATCAGGGGAGGATTACTACTAGATACATTAAAAAATCCTTAATTACTATGAGATACAAATATACAAAAGTATTACTACTTATTATATAAATATATATAGTGATATTTTAATATTACCCTTACACATGTGCTGCACATAAATGTTTGTGTGCAGCAAAAGTTCGTATGCAGCAAAAGTGTGTGCAGTAAAAAAAGTGTGTGAGTAAAAAAAAGTGTGTGCAGCAAAAAAGTGGTGGTCCGTGGAGCTCCGGCGGCGGCGACCCAGAGACTTTCCGGCTGTGGCCCGGCGACCGGTCGGCGACGATAGTCCGGCGACTTTTCGATGGCCGGCCGGCCGCAGTCAGGTGGCGCGGCAGCAGTCCGGTGACTTTCCGGCGGCCAGCCGATGGCGGCGGTCCGACGGTGGATGAGGGTTTAGGGTTTGTGGTTTAAAAGTGTATGGATTTAGGATTATATTTGGTATTTTACTTTAATATTTTGTATGTGAGAGTAATTTTTTAAAATTAATGTATCTTATAGTAATTAGGGGTACTAAGTGTGTACCTATGATATATTTTTTTTGTTTTGTATGTGTTGAAATTAGAAAATAAATTTTATAATAAATAAATCTTTAAATGAGAAAAAAAATAAAAGATAAGAAAATTGGATCTAATTTAAGAAAAGAAATAAAATTTAAACATTACAATGAAATAATTATAAAATCTAGTTTTAAATTGAAACTTAAACTTAAATTAAGTCTTTGTTTGAATTTTTTACAAAAAGATTATAACTATATTTGCAAAGATATAAATGTAATTTTGAGACTTCCTCATCCTTCGAGAATTAGCAGTAAAATTTGTCTCTTTAGGTAGATTTTTTTTTCAGTTACTATTACGTACAATTTATGTATCAATATTACTTATAGATACAAAAATAAAAAATATTACTAATCAATACAAAAATAAATATATATAGAAAATTTTTTTGTCAGTTACTATTAGGTACAATTTATGTATCAATATTACTTATAGATACAAAAACAAAAAATATTACTAATCAATACAAAATAAATACATGAAATACCACTTTTATCCCTCTTTTAATTGTATTCAAAAATTAATTTAAAATGTATGATGTGTAATTTAAGTAATAAAAAGATAAAGACTTCCACTAATTTCTTCACAAAAATTGATAATAGATCACTCCAATTTCTTCAAAATCACTAAAAAATCGGAACTTGTTGATATTGCGTACATAATATCAATTCTTCATATTACGTATATGCACGAACCAATCGTGTATATTCACAATTTCTGAATGCATAGTTATTGAAATATTAAATATTTTGAATATTATACAAAAGATTAAATATTCTGTACTTTCTGATTTTGAATGTCAAAGCATTTCATGAATTAGTATATTACATTTTGAATACTTTGTTAGATTAAATATTCTGTACTCGTTGATTTTGAATGCCAAAGCATTTTATGAATTAGTATATTACATTTTGAATACTTTGTTGAGTAAGCATTTCTGAATATATCATTATTAAAAATTTATTATTTTGAATACTTATTAATTTTAAATACAAAATCATTTCAATGAATAATTTTAAAATATATTGAATACATTTTGGATACCTCGTGAAACATTGAGAAAGTATTTTTTTAATATATCGTTATTGAATATTAAATATTCTGAATACATAATGATAATGACAAAACATTTCAATAAATAAATCTGAATTATATTGATTACATTTTAAATATTTCATGAAACATTGAAAAATATATTTTTAAATACATCGTTAGGAACTGCTTCCTGCAAAAACATCCCAATGTATAAATGTGGCGAAATCCTAATAGTTTGCATCCATTGCGGCATCCATTGCGGCCTTACCGATGAGTATGAATACTCATAACTCTTTGTAATGCTCATCCCTTGCCAAATCCAAATAGAGATTTGAGAGTATTGATAGCGTTTTCATTGAAAAATGTTTCATCAAACTTGTTTAGAAGGGGGCACAAACTCGTCGCATTTCCTGATATTTTCTAGGTCCGAATCTATTCGAATTCTCAGTCAAAAAGAATATAAGATGAGAATTTTAAGAGAGGTTCCGAATTAGGGAAAGACTGAATATTGATATAAACAAACCTTGAAGTCCTCAAATCCTACTTCCATTTCCATAGCATTCTCAAGATTATTTCCAGAACAGATTTACTGTTTAATTGAATTGAGCAAATGCAGCATATGAAAAGCAAGAATTTTTAGAGATATAGTAGAGAGAGAGTGGGATTTTTTTAAAAGATAATTGACACGCTGGTATTACTAATAAAAGAAATATATATTTAAATTATATTTTATAATTATGTAAGAATATATTGGATTTCTCATCCTATTATATTGTATCTAGGAGTAATGTTTTCATTCTATTGTATTTAGAAGTAATATAAGTGTATAATATGTACTAAGTAGTAATAAATCCAAATTTTTTTATACCATAATCACTCTCATTTTTAGGGGGTATGAAAGAAAGAAAGAAAGAAGAGCGGAGGCTCTAAGAAAGAAAGTGAAGGCCAGTGCTTTTACAAATTCTTGTCATTGAAGATTTAGGTGCAGTTTTGAAGTGGAAACTTTTATGTTGTAGCGGAAAATCTCTTAATCTTGAATTCTCTATTACATGTATTATATTCCAATGTATTATATTCCATTTGTTATTCTATATTGGATCTAGTACATTTAAATTTATGTTTGTTTTATAGGATTTTAAGTACGTAGATTTTAACTTCACTTGTAAAAATAGGAGTAATATGTGTGAGATAGTAGAATGTGATGTAGATAAGAGATAATCTTTCTGTCCCGCCCAGATAGCATCATTGTACTATATTGGGTGTCCCGTCTAAATTGCATCATGTTTCTCTTCTAGTAAAAAGGGCTCACCAATAGCCCACCAATATTCATCACATCTCTCTAATACACATGCCCACTTTATATAAAATAATAATATTTTTTAATCTACGTGCAAAAAGCAAATGGTGCACTTTGATCGGAACGGAGGGAGTATGTGATGTTTATATAATTCGATTTTACTAAATTCAATTAGAATAAGGAATGGAATACTAAATCTAAACCAATAACAAAGTCCTGACATATATTAATTTAAGAAATAATAATAAAAGGGTATGTGTGATGTGTCATTCGGTTAAAAAATAAATACTAAATTGATGGTTCGAATCTCCTGTTACATTTGATGTTACATCTCCTCTTACAAATCGTTGGATGATTGACACGTAGCTAATCTATACCCTAACAATCAACTCTAAGGGGAATGGTTGAGATTTTCCCCCTCTACACACGTGTCACTCATCTAACACGTGTAACAGGAAATGTAACACCAAAATATAATAGGACATCCGACGCCCTAAACTGAAATATGTCATCTCTCTCTTCGTTTCCTAAATTGTATTTTCATGTGCTGCCAGACCAAAATTTGGTAGAACCGGATATTAATATTTTAAATGGGCTAAATGTGGATAAATACATGTTTCTCATTTCCTTCTACGAGATTTGATGCCCCCACCATTAATCGACATAATTCATCACCTTCCACCCACCACTGTTGGAGCGATGTACTACGCCGGAAAAGATTTTCGGCAGTCGGAGATTCGTAAACCATGTCGTCAGAGTATAGGTTGCTGTGCTTTGATCCCAATTCTTCGAATTCGGAGATGTGTGGATGGGGGCGTGCGCTTCAACCGGAGGTTTACGACTCTGTAAGTCGCAATTGGAAGCTACATATTTAATGTTGACTGATTCAATGCACAAGGAGGGGAGAATGAAAGAGAACATGAGGAGTTGAAACTGCATAGTGAAGAGGTTGAAAAAATAACAGGGTTATCATTTCAACATCAAAATCTTGACTTGTCAAGTGGAGTTAAGATTGGCTGCAAGAGTAGTAAGTATGTCGAGATTAACAACAGATCTCTTAGTTTGGTGCAATAACAAGCTTCACAACATAAGTTTTGTGAGGAGGAAGGTTTATATTAAGCCATCATTTTTACTTTTTCCCTGTTAGAATCTTGGTTTTCCAATTGTAAAAGTATTCCAATGTTTATATATGCATAATGGGCAGGTGGCCGGATACACTTTTAACAGATAGTTGGCTTTGCTTTTAGAAGACCTTTTTTTATTTTTTATTTTTAATTCATTGTATTTTCATCGTTCTGTCCATCTAAATGCATTTTACATTACAAAACACTAAATTTCAATTATACATAAAACTATTTTTCATTATAAAGAGCAATCTAGTTTATTATATTTTAATTATGTTATTTTAATTAAATACTAACCTAATTCATTATAAAAAATAATCCAATGAATAAAAAAAGTAACCTTATTGATCAAACATAACAGAATATAAACAAATCAATATAAAGGATAATCCAAAAACTTGTTTACAATAACTCAATTTATTATAAAGAGTAACTCAATTTATTTATAGAAAAGAGTAACCTAATTTATTATAAAGAGTAACCATATTTATAGAAAAGAGTAATCTTGTGAATTAACAAAAAAAAAAAATCAATACAACGCTAAACAAATTAATATAACAAGTAATTCAAAATATTGTTCGTAACTCAATTCATTATAAAGAGTAACCAAATTTATAGAAAAGAGTAACCTAATTTACCATAAAGAGTAACTCAATTTATATAAAAGAGCAACCTAATTTATTATAAAGAGTAACACATGGAAAGAGTAATCTTATGAATCAACAACAAAAAGTTCAACACAACACTAAACATATGAATATAACGAGTAATTCAAAATATTGTTCGTAGAAACCTAATTCATTATAAAAAATAACCTAATTAATATAAAAAAATAACCCAATTAATAGAACATAATAATAACTTGTGAATCAACAACAAAATTTTCAATACAAGAATAAATTAATACAATAGATTAGTCTAATTATTTCTATAGAGTGATCTATCAACTAACAAATTTAATACTACAATTTTATTATTCACCATAAATGATTTCATTAACAGTGATCTATTTAATTTAAGAGTAATCTAATTATTTTTTAGGGACTTACAGGGTGTATTCACATTGGAATATGATTTAAAAAAAAAAAGCAAATCTTTAATACATAGAGAAAGAAACTCGAGAGGGAAGAAGAAAACATATGACATATACAGTTTCACAATTCATGGAACATTCTCTTCCATCATGCCCATTTTATTCTTCATATTAGATACTTCTGAAGGATTCCAGAGCTTTAATGTTGTCTGCCATTTAGATAAACTGGTGATAGAACACAGCAATGAAGCTCACAGCAATGACAGCATGGTCCCACCTAGAAATTAATCCAATGCATTCATTCATCAACTTAATTTAGATAACATACATAAATTTATGTATTAAAATATTTAAAATTAGTTACCTGGTCATCCCAGGCATTATCCCTGTTGTACATGAAAGAGCATAGATTTGGTCCTTGTAAGTACTGAGCCCTCTCTATAAGCCTTGAGCACATCTTTCTATTTACCTCCTTCACCAATCCCGGGACGGTGAGACCCTAATGGTGTGTACACCATGAAAGAAGTTCAGTAATTGGGATCCCAGAGCTTTAATGGTGCCTTCATTTCTGACCTCAACACCACCATCAGCCAAGGCCTCGCCCAGCGCCGCCCCTAGATGGCACCTCCTGCTTCTTTTTAACTAATCGCTCTCGTCGCTCTCTCCCACGCCTTTTACTTCTCTCTTCCTCTTACTCACCCTCCTCAATCCCCACTCCCACCAACCATGGCCGCCACCTTATCCCTCCTCTCCCCCACCACCCTCCGCCGCCACACCCTCTCCTCCACCCGCATCCACGTTCGCCCCAACCCTCCCGCCTCTCAATCAAGGCCCTATAGGCCCCCGTCCTCACCCAGGACGACCTCAAGAAACTCGCTGCCGACAAGGCCGTCGAGTACGTCAAGAGCGGCATGGTACTCGACCTCGGCACCGCCTGGTATTTCTCTTCTTTTTCCGCATATGCAGTCGCACATTCTCAAATCCAGAGAATTTAGGGATTTTGGTGGTGTTTACAATCGGAATCGGGTTGATTTACCCAAGTACTTGACCCAATTTCTAATTAAAAGGCCCGATTCCATGAATTTAAAAAAAAAAAAAAAAAAGACACTTCCATTTGCCTAAATTTATTTTGATCATTGGTAATTATGTTCAAGCATGTAAAATGAAAAAAAAAAAAAAATCAGGATAAATGTAAAAGAAAGTATTTCTCAAAATACTTAGATACTTATTATGCTATTATGACTATGATATAACTTAAATTTGGGATCCTTAGAATTGGGGTAGAACCGCAGCCCTTCTCCACCTTTCCCTATCCAATGTTCAAATGTTTTATTGGTGTTTTATAATATAAAAAATTTATATATTACAAAGGATTATTAAACTCTTGGGTCATTTGGTGAATTCTGGACATTGATTATAATACATGGCGAGAATCTAATGAATGAAAAAGAAAATGAAATATAGAAATGGATAGGTGATAATAAATAAGTAAATAATTAAATATAAATAGAAAGTATAATTATGTAATCAATTATCTAAATGTAACTTTGAGGCTGATCATTCCTTTTTTTATTTTAGAAATAGCAGTAAAATTTAGTTGGGAGAAAAAATCTCATATGATATTTCAATCTTATGTTTAAATTATTTTCAAATATAATGTTTGTTTGTTTTATAATCGTTCTTTTTTCTTTTTTCTTAAAATGGGATGATAGCATATTACTTAAAAAGAAGATTTTCAAATGTGATGCAGCTAGAGTGGTGACTAGTAAACAAGTAGGAATAAGTAGGGTGGTAAACATGAACATCCTCAAAAGAATGTAAGAATTCCCAGTCCATCAAGTTACCTACATGTCTACAAGACGTTTACAACCGACTCTAAACTAAGGGTCAGATGTCCCTGCTCAAAATATCAGTAGATTACATGTTACTTGGGATTGTCGAGCAGGGGTGTAGGGGCGTCTGGGGTGGGCGATTCCACTTTTTGTACCTACATGTAACTTGGGAGGGAATCATTAGCAGGATTTACATCAGCTTCTAGGAGGGAATCAATATCAGGAGTAACAACAGCTTTCATGCTCACTTCTCCCAACTCACAGCACACTCCAGTTTCCTTGTTGATTGCCATCACTCTTTGAGGCATGTTAACCTGGATACCAGAAGAAACCTGCAACACCAATGAGGCGCTTTACGACTTGCATCACAGGGGGTAACAAAAAACAAAATGAATTTGAGTTGATTTATGACTCACATCATACAGAATGTCTCCTATCTTCAACTTAACAGCGCCACTTTTGTACACCAACATTTTTCCAATACGTCCCTCCGGCAAATCCTCCAAACTGCCGCATCCACTCGTTCCATTCTTGGAGCTTCCAGCTACTGCTTTCCCTTTCGTCCCTGCAGACTCAACACCACCACTTCCAGCTATTCCTTTCCCTTTCCGATTCTTCACTGAGTTAACATCCGTGATGCCGAAGGGTAGCTTAGACGGAAACTGGAAAAAGATCATCCGTGGTGTATCATCTTGTCCCTGGGGAGAAAGCAACCAAATTTCATCAATATCCACCATTATATTCCACAGATCAACTTCAGTACTAACCAGCAAACCAATTTCTGAAGCAACAGAAACAGAACTTTCTTCACATATTTCCAGAGGATTGTCCTCGAATTCTTCTTTATCAAGAACTCCTGCAAAATGGAAAAGAAACAGAACAGTAAGATAATGCCACATTAAATGAAGACTGATATTTCCATGCAACCGAATGTAAGTGCCACCTCCGGAAAATATTACTCTAAGCGTCACCCTTCTCGAAAAGAATTATAGTCCTTTAATGAATAAAAATACAAAAACCTTTCCACTTCATTATCAAAAACAAAAGGATGAATTTAAAAAGGGTTACTTGGATCTCCAGAATGTGGCTCTCTCAGAGGCAAGCTAACAGGATAGATAGTATTGTAATCCTGCAGAGATGACAGATAGGTTTGAGTAAACTGCAATGTGTTTTCTCTACATATGTACGAACGAAGCGAAGGACGAACATCATTACCCACGGCTCCCTATACTTCTTCTTTTTACTAACATCAGTCTTTTCAGCTGGAACTGTTTTCATGAGTAGACATGATCAGTTTAGTGCTAATGTGTGTGTAAATGTGCATGCGAGGAAGAAGGGGGTTACATTTCGTCTCCATTTTCGGTCCTCGAGTGATTCGATGCTCCTACACATTAGGAAATCAAGCAATGAACAATGCTCATACTATTATAAGCTAAAACAATTACACGAAACAATTCCAAAGCTTAAAAGCTAGCAAGAGTTTTGACAAGAAGCAAAGACTTCCATGTAACGGAGGCATAGCAAGTTTTCTGCCCCCTTTGGTCCATGGATCACGTTGAATCTATAGACGTAGAATTTCGTATAAATTTTTAAGAAATAATTGTAATTTTATCATCTTGATTCATGTAGTAATATTTTATTGTTATGGTTTATGTAATATGATAAGAGTGAGGGTCTTGTGCGGAGGGTTGTGTTCACATGAAGACACAGTGTGTTATCGGGGCGCGGGAGCATTTGCCATATGTTAATTCACCACATATTATTATACTATAAATAGAGTAATGGTTGCTATAAAAATAATTTGGGTATAATTATATTTCATTCATTAAACATATTATTTTTGAATTTATATACTAATATTTTATGGTTTCAATATTATTTTATCTCTACTTTTAATCTTTAATTAATCCTACTAAATTAGAAAACTCTTTCCAACTCTAATTCAAGATTTTTGGTTGATACTCCCCTGATTAATGTTAACTTATATGCATAACCGTCAACAGTAAGTCCCAATAAGGTAATAATCCAATAAATAATGCATAATTAATCATATTAATTAATGCTACAATATATGTCCATAATTAAATTAAGAAATCATAAACAGGGAAGAAAACGTAGAGGTGAACTTACATGCGATTGTTGAGTTTGGTTATGAACAGCTTCATTCTTCAGACTGCAAATTTATTTCAATTCAAACTTGAAAAGATGATGAAACATTAGAATGAAATGATAAATATATGAAAATTTGAAAATTACATAATCCTCGAAGCCGTCAGTTCCAGTTCGGGTTCGGGTTCGGGTTCGGGCTCGGGTTGAGGATCACGGCGAGAAGGTGGTTTCTTTGGAGGAAACTTCACCTGAGAATTACCATGTCCAAAAACTCAATAATTGAAGTTGAGTGTTGTTAAGGTATTAAGAAGGGGTTATTATTGAAGAATGACCTTTCTTGGTTTGGATGAACTCTGATCTGGTTCCATTGATGATTCCATAAATTAGTCCACAGATCTGCCATAACAAAAATAAACTCATGATCGAAAAACTGAAATTCTGCAACTAGATCAATGAAGGAAGAAGACGATGAAAGGGGAATTTTTTATTAAAAAAATAAATAATAAATAAATAGGAAAGGGGAAGAATCGAACCCTAGATTAGAAAGAAAAGGCTGGAGAGGTTCAACCACTGACCTACGAGGAGAAATTTTATCTTCAAATTGGATTTTAATTTGTTTATCAATTATTTTAAATATTTAATTTCTCTATCCCATAACTAATTCTTTCATGTCAAAAAAGATTGTCATTTTCCATTTTCGCAAGCAAAAGCAGTTCATTTTGAGTACTTATAATATATCACACCTCAATTTAGATTTCTTATTTATATTTGTTAGAACTTTGAATTTTAATTCAAATAAATAATTTCTAAATTGTATTACTCCACTGCAGTGGATACATTGTTTAAGTTAAAAAGTTTTTTTTAATCAATTTTATTGATTTTTAGGGTAACATATTATTTTTAGATTATAATAAAGGTAAAATATCTTTTACACTCGTATTCAAAATATACACATTTATTAATAAAAATATATACGTATGTAGTTTCTTAATTGGCAAAAGTTTCTGCACTCCCGGGGACACGGAGGGATACTCTGTGTTTCATGTGAACACAACTCTCCCTCTCTATATTCTATTTAAATCTATGTATTGCTATGGATTTAAATTGTAAAGAGTCACGAAAATTGTTTAGGCGCACGGAATGTGCTCCGTATGCCCGGGTGCACAGGAGCCTCACTCTTATTAGTTTAGCGTATATAGTTTCTTAGTTTAGCTAGTTTAGTGAATTTTATGTTAGTTTTTTAATGATCAATTAAGTATAGGAAAGTAATACATTTATTAAAAAACACATATACATTACAAAATAAAATTAAACTAATTTATCCATTAAAAAAATTAAACTAATTTAGTGTACTCAAGTATCTATTAAGTATATAAGAAAGTAATATATTTATTAAGAAACACATATACATTAAAAATAAAATTAAACTAATTTAGTGCACCCAAGTGAAAGTGGTGTATAATAAGTCAATAATAATAAATAAAGTTGAAAGTGTATATATATTATATAATAATATCTTTTAAAATAAAGTGTATTTCAAAGTTATTAAATTAAAGTGGTGGTTTTTTTTTTTTTTAAAAAGTTATTATGGGTGTTGGAACATTCATAGATGAAAATAGCGTATCATACATTGGAAATTAATGAATGGGGTACGCTAATCATCATGAAATAATATTAAAATTGTTTTTTTTAATAAAATAATATTTTGTTTTTTTATATGCGAAAGGTTTTTGTATTATAATATTACCTCCGTCTTATTTTAAGGTATCTATTTGCTTTTTGTATATGGATTAAGGAGTATTATTATTATATGCAAAGTGAGTAGTTGTATTAGAGGAGAGTGATGAGTTGTATTGTATACTTTTTTACTAAATAGGAGAAATAGATACCTCTGAAGCGGACGCCAGAAATAGTAAAATGAATATTTAGAAGCGGACGAATAGAGTAGTAAATAAATAAGGATAATTTAAAGAAATAGGCGGGACGAAACTAGTTTTATATGTGAAAAGCAAACCAAAACTCATGTTTTTTTTATTCTGATTTAGGAGGAAGAACAACCTACTTAGATAAAATCATTCTCCTCTCTCTCCCACACACAGAGCTTCAGAAAACAAAGTTAGTTTGTAGCAGATCCAATTGGCTTCCTCACAGCAAAAGGCCCACCATTGTATTGGGCCAAAAGCCCACAACCGTCTAAAACCACCGACAGCTGGTAGGGTGGACCATCAGAAGCGAGCCACTGATTAACGTAAAATAAGGTCTGGCTGCATCCCTTGTGGGGCCCAGTTGACGTCACCTCCACGTAATCGCAGAACCAACCGTGGTGGGACCCGGACCCGTCGGATGTGAAGTTAAGCCTGCAAATGGGCGACCCGATACATGGGCCTCGGCCCGTGAAGGAGTCCACGATGCCCTTTCGAAGTAGTCGTGTTTTGGGCCCATTAGGCCCAATTCCTTCAGATTGGGGATCCGAACAGATCTTTGGGTCGAATCGCTGAGTTTGAGGCTGATCTTGGAATCCGTACCCGTTTTCACCACTGACCCGGTCCCAACGAACAGTGTGTAAACGCATTCATCCTCGTAATTACAAAATAACAAATGATTAGGCTTATCCAAATCCATTATTTTAAGGGTTAAGATATGTGACCTGGCTAGTCAGAATTTCTTCCACCACGGTTTAATTACCATTATGTCATTTAATATAGTTAAATCATTTTTAATTTCTTTTTATTCCAAATTGAATAGCCGCTGAAAACATGACAATCTAACTTATCAATTAATATGCCATGACATTAATGGCCATAAAATATGTAAGTAATTATTATTAATTGGATATTTTATTTTTTTAAAAAAATAATGTACCCTTTATTTTTTGAAGAAAAATAAAAATACTAATAAAAAGTGTATACCCTTTAGAACAAAATGGTGTACCCTTACTAATTAAAGTGTATAATCTAATAATGTTATACCTTTATTTTTAAATTATTATTTTAACATATTATAATCTAATAAAAATCTTTATATTATCCTTGATAGCATTGGAGAATTTTGTTGTAAATAAATTTATTTCATTTTAAATTATAAGATAATATTAGTTAGTATAATTTACGATCATTTATATTATATTAGTTTAATTAAGTTTTATGAAGCAACTCAATTGGAGTTCTAACTTATAAAATATATATCAACGAAAGATAATTAAAAAAAAGTTATTTTAAGCTATCACCGATCAAACAGTAGAATTTAATTTAGTTTTGTTTAAAGGAAAATCTGGGAGATTGTATCCTAACCTCTTGAGAATGTAAAATGAATTAATAAGAAAGAGATACTAAATAATAAAATTCACCCCGTAAGTTTTTTGTTATGTGAAGAAAATTCTGAGGTCCACTCATAAGTAGAAATTTGGTAAAAAATAAAATTAATTAATTAAATATTTGATTAAAAAAAACCTTGTTTATAGAAGGATTGATATAAAATATGTTAAATATTTATCTATTCAAATAAAATAAATATAATCAAATATATATACTATATTAAAAATATTAGTATTATTTAATTATAAATATGGTGATATGTTATTTTAAATAATAAATTCACATTAAATAAATAATATATAATTTTAATTAAATCAAATTAAATTAACTATAAAATTTAACATGTACATTCTTTCATGTGACGAGAATATTGGAGTCGACACGATAAAGAAAAAAGGAAAAAACTTATTTTAATATATTTAAAATGACTAATGTACATATTTTATTACTAAAGTTTCTGTTAATATTTTTAATAATGTATACTCCACCTGAAAAAAAATCTACTTTTAAAATTATGAATAAAAACATATATTTCGTATACTAATAAATAAAAATGTATATACTTTGTTAGCAACTTTTCTTATAGTTTTTTAGTGAAAAATTGAATATAAAAATACTATACAATTATTAAGAAACATATAGTATACATTATTGAATAAAAATTTATTAACATATAAATACATGTGTGCACTCAAATGCACAGGATATCAATTCATTAAAGACAAGAGTTAGTCTCTTGTGTTCCCCAAGTGCACGACATGTATAAAAGGTATAACAATTTTTCTTAAAGGGTAGGGGTGGATGTATGTTGAGGCAGTCCGGGCTCAAGCCCAGGGCTGACCCCCAAAAGCTCATTATATCATATGTAAATAATTTAAAAATAATTTGTGTTTTTAAGTTTAGCCCACACCAAAAATATTTTAAGCACCCAAATGAAGTTAAAAAATAAATATAGGAGTATCTTCTTTCTTCTTTGTGTTTTTAAGTTTAGCCCAACACAAAAATATTTTAAGCCCACCGAAATGAAGCTAAAAAATAAATATATCTTCTTAAATTATATATATATATATATATATATATATATATATATATATATATTCTATGAGTACATTACAATAAATATTAAAATTTAGCTCATCATTCGTCCCTTTCGAGAAGGCAATTCGTGTGTGAATATATATATATATATATATATTATTTTTTAATTATTATTATTATTATTTTTTATTTTCTTCAATAAACTTAGCCCACCCCACTGCGGTTTTCTGGATCCGCCACTATTAAAGGGTATATACTTTAATTTAATTAATATGGTATAATTTTTTATTGAAACGACTTAAATATGAATAGCACAAATATTTAATAAAAAAATTAAGTTTCTTTCTTCAGATAAACAGGGTATAAGTTATTATACTAAAGAGTGTAAAATTTAATGCTAAAATGTGCAATTCTCAAAAAGCTTGAGATTTGTGGGAACATCCCTTTAGAAAAATTGAAATTTGTGGGCATGGTATTCTGGGGACACACGAGTTTTATCTTTAAAAATAATACTCTTTTGAAATCCAATATTTGACGTTTAAACTAAGTATAAATTTAGGTGATTTAAAAGTGGACCCAATATTTATATGTTAGATGGGGTAGTGTATAGTTTTTTACTAAAATAAATTAATGGCAAAGACTTTTGCGAGTTCGTATCACGTAAACTATCACGTGAGACGGATAAAAAGTGATAACTACTATAATAATAAACCTTTTAAATTGAACTTCCAAAATAAAAAAAAATATACTGTACCATTTTTGAGCGAATGGAGAGTGTATAAAATACTACTCCCTCCGTCACGGCGTAAGAGTCCCTATTGCTTTTTTGCATATAAATTAAGGAGTATTATTATTTAATGTGTAGTGGGTAGTTGTATTAGTGGGAGTGTGGGCCCCATATTTTAATTGTATTAGAGGGGGTGTGTGAGTCTCATGTGTGTAAAAAAGGAAAGGGGACCTTTTGAGTGAGACGACCAAAATAGAATAAATACCCTCTTTGAATGAGACGGAGATATTGACGCATTTTTTTTTGGCAATTAAGGAGTATAATAATTTAATGTAAAGTAAGGTGAGAGAAATAATATTTAATGGGTAGTGTGTAGTTGTATTATTAGTAAGTGTGATGTATGTGTGGACCCATGTAAATAAAAAATTATTTTTGTGTAGATCTCATGTTTTTAAAAATGAAATATGTCAATTTTTATGAGATAACTCAAAATGGAAAGTGTGTCAATATATTTGGGATGGAAGGAGTAATTTTGTCTACAATATATTTTAATTTTCATAAAATATGTCCCGTAAGCCAATCTCGTAATAAGTATTTTCAATAGATTAATAATTAAAAAAGAAAATATAAATCTCACACAAGAAAATACATTTGTCTTTGTGAGAGAGATGTCATTAATCTAGATCCATATGATGACGCAAAAAGATTGATTGACATTAACCCCAGAATTCGATGGAAGAACCAAAGAACAACATTGAAATCTATTATAGATATGATGTTAATTAAAGGATTACACACATTTACAGTGTAAATCTATATTTATCTATGTATATGTGCGTTTATTAGTATATTCTAAATGAATTGAGATGGAAAAAAGAAGGAACTTACAGAAGATGCAGCTGAGAGAGTGAGAAGAGATGGGAGTAGAAGATGTATGATTAAGCAGAAAATCAAGTGGCTCCTCATCATTATCTGTCAACTTGATGATTATAATACCTATTTTCTTGTTTGATGTTTGATTTTAATGTGCAAATGAATGCATATATATATAGTGAGACTTCCACCTCTATTTAACAGACTTGGTCATCACATTTTTAGGTTTTGCATAAAGGGTTTGGATCTATTGTTTTACAATAATGTATCTCATAATGTATTAATATTGTTATAGATTTGGTGAGAACGTTTCACGGTAAGATTATTTTATAATATTTTAATTAGTTAACACTTTTTGTTAGAGATAATATCACTTTGTTTTATAAATATTGTCATTTTTATTTATACTATAAATTATTTATAAAATATTTCATTTACACTCTATCCTTTCACTTTTCATCAATTGAGTATCATTTTTTATTAAATGTTTTCACTTCTTATCTACTTTACGGAAATCATTATGTAAGTCAGTCTCATTTTAACCTTTACTTTATTAATATTGTTGGATGAGTGATACTTGGAAAAAAGAAGAATATTCTAAACACTATGAAAGGCTTAACCTTTATGTTTGTTTGCGCTTTTAGGAACTGGTTTTGGGTTTCTATGATTTTTTTTATTGCATGAGTTTTTTTTTTTCCTAAAACGATTTCTTTCTAGAAGTCCCACATAAAATTTTTCACACTTTTCATTTTCGTTTGTTTCACATTAAATTGCATCATTTAAAAAATGAACCATCACCTTAATCATAACCTTAAAAGTATATTTTAATTACAATTTTACTATTCACACTTAAAACACATAACATACTTTATAATTTATTTATTACCTAAAAATATTACATTACTTCGTAAAAGTCAATAAAATTGATCAAAAAATTACTTTTCTTAAACTCTACAATAACGGTGCAAGTAAATGGGGGACAGAAGAAATATTATTTTATGAGTATATAAAAAGATAAGAGCTTATGAGAGAGATAGAAATAAAATGTACTCTCTCCGTCCCAAATTCAAGTTCACATTTATTGTAGATACGGAGTTTAAGAAAAGTCACTTTTTGACTTACTTTTGAGGGTAGTATGATATTTTTGGATAATAAATAAATGATAAAGTATGTTATGTGTGTTAAAAAGGTGATGTCAAATTTGAAATTAAAGTATGTTAGAGTGATATTAGTTTGTTGTTTTTTCATTTTATGGAAGTGTGAAGTTGAATTTGAGACGGATCAAAACGGAAAGTGTAAAGTTGAAGTTGAGACGGAGGGAGTATTAATTAAGGGAAATCATTCGGAATATGTATAGGAGTGAGTTTGCTATTAATAAATTTTATGAATAATGGTAAAGATAATTTTTAAAAAATTGGATTTCACAAACCCAGATGTCGTAGAAAGTTCATAGGATCTAAAAATTCAAAATATGGATTTTAAAATAAAATTTTACGTAGTCTAAAGAGTGTGTTTTTGTAGCTCAACACTCCGTACGTTGCACGGATAACAAATAAATTTATATGATTATATAAAAAAAATTGTATAAAATTCATGGTATAAGAATATAGTTTTTCAAAAATATAATAACGATATTATCATTTTAATTATAATACCACTTATTATATAAATAAAAATAAATGAATTAGTACCAACTTGTTTGATTTAAATGGTAAAAGTTTGTGTGTGCCCGAGCACATGGGAGCACATTCCGTATGCCTTTAGAATTTTGTGTTAAATTGTATACCCTTTAGTATAAAGATGTGTACCTTTTATTTTAAAAGACAAAAACTTATGTACGCCCGGACGCATGGAAGCACACTCCGTATGTCTTTAGAATTTTGTGTTAAATTGTATACATTTTAGTATAAATATTTGTACCCTTTATTTTCTGAAGAAAAATAAAAAATATAATGAAAAGTGTATACCTTTTAGAACAAAATGGTGTACTCTTATTAATTAAAATGTATACCCTTTAGAGTAAAATAATGTATCCTTATCCATAATACTAAATTCTAAAGGCACACGGCGTGCTCCCGGGCGCAAGCAGGCCTCACTCGATTTAAATTTGGCAAAGACTTGTTTGTGAGACTGTCTCATGCAAGGACTTACGTAAGACGGATGAAAAGTGATAACTTCTATAATAAAAGTGATACTCAATTAATGAAAAGTGATAACGCTATTTCATGAACTTCAAAAATATAATAACAATATTATCATTTTAATTATAATACCACTTATTATATAAATAAAAATAAATGAATTAGTACCAACTTGTTTGATTTAAATTTGGCAAAGACTTGTTTGTGAGACCGTCTCACGCAAGGACTTACGTAAGATGGATGAAAAGTGATAACTTCTATAATAAAAGTGATACTCAATTAATGAAAGTGATAACGCTATTTAATGAATAATTTATAATGATAATATTTTATAGATGAAGTGATAACTATTTTAAAAATGTTATTTCATGAACAGTTTATAGTATACATGAAAAGTGAGTAATATTTTATAAATAATAACGTTTTATAGTGAAAGTGATAACTATTTTAAAAAATGTAAAATGATCTCACAAGAGACGGTCTCACGCAAGACTCTCCTATAAATTTAGATTTTGTAAAAAAAAATTGAAAAAAATAATTAAATCTAAAAAAAAGTAAAAATATATAAATAAATTATATGAATAAAATTTAGAACATGGTATGGATAAAATATAATATACATAAATTACTATTATGATTTAATAGTTAATACTAAATTATAAAATGATGTTAGTTTTTTATTTTGAAAATAATTTTTTATTTTAAAAACTCTCTTAAAAATCACTCTTGTATTTAAACCTAACATCTATAATATACCTATCTTCCATACATCTCTATCTCCTCCGTATTATTTTCTCTTTTATCCTTTATATCTTATCTTTTATTTTACATATATACCTTATTATAAAATATAAAGTTAATTTCCTAAATTCTAACCCTTAATATGAAATCTTTATATATATAAAAGTAGATGAGCTTCATTTATTGCACCCCTATTTAATTTCCCGCCCTTTTTCCGACCTCTATTTTACCATTTTTGTTTTCCATCATAACCATTCATTTTAATGATTAAATCTTAACCCTCAATATAGATAATCATTAATCTTGGAAATTTTAGCCTAAATTTGAAATTTTTTACATCATTCACCACCTTTAGTTTAATTTTATTTATTTATTATATTCTTTATCACCACGTTGATAATTTTTACATCAATTTTCACCTATATTTTATAGTATTATCTTAAAATTTTATATTAAACAAGTTTGTTATGATATTGAGCCTTATTTGTGTTGAAAATATGATAAGATACGGCAAAAGCTTGTGTGTGCCTGGGCACAAGAGAGCACATTCCGTGTATCTTTAGAATTTTGTGCTAAATTGTATATCCTTTAGTATAAAGATGTGTACCCTTTATAGGCAAAAACTTGTGTGCGCCCGGGCGCACGGAAGCACACTCCGTGTGCCTTTAGAATTTTGTGTTAAATTGTATAACATTTAAGGTAAAGATGTGTACCCTTTATTTTTTGAAGAAAAATAAAAAATATAATGAAAAGTGTATACCCTCTAGAACAAAATGATCTACCCTTATTAATTAAAGTGTATACCCTTTAGAACAAAATAATGTACAATTATCCATAATACTAAATTTTAAAGACAGACGGAAAGCCTCACTCATAAGATATTAGCTTTAAAGTTTAAACGAATGGTGAGAAAAATGTTAATCGTCCGACTGTTCCAACCATACATATCATGTATTATTCAGGTACTCCAATCAAATACACAATGACCGTACACATCACTTATTGTTCGGGTATTCTAATCGAACATACAATGTATTCTCTCAAACCGAACGCAACATCAAATTTTAATTGTAAAGGTATTTATGTTTTATTAATTATGAATATTTAAAATTAATTACTTTTGGATACTTTAGCAAATTGAGAGCATAATTAGTAGGCGCAATTAAATTACGTATTTGTTCTGAGTTTAGTATATGTAATACGAAAATTAGAATTAAATGTTAGAATTAGAATATTATTATTATTATTATTATTATTATTATTATTATTATTATTATTATCTGGAAACTGCAATAGTTGTTATAAGTTAGTGCAATGGATGATTAGTTTCCTACTATGACATCCACACCCACAATTTTTATAATTTTAAATTAAATAACAATAACATTATAAAAATGAATTCCCGTGCAATGCACGAGTAAGTTTTTAGGGTTTTAGGGTTTAGGTTTTAAGGTTTAAGGTTTGTTTTAGGGTGGTTTTAGGTCTTAAGGTCTTAGGGTTTAGGGTTTTAAGATTTATGGTATAGGGTTTAGGGTTTTATATAATCCACTTATTTTTTGTCATTTTATTCTTTTGGAGAAAATGTATGAGGAGTTATTAAAATTCACATTATAGTGTTCTTAACTAATGAATATACTTTAACGGTCTTTTTAATGTGAATATTTTTTTATAGTCTGAATTTTTTTTCCTCGTATGTTCTCACTAAAGGTTATCATTTAATAGGTGATCATTTAATTTGAAAGCCTTTGGTGCATGCAATATTAGGATTTAGGGTTTTAGAGATTAGAATTTTATATGATACACTTATTTATCATCATTTTACTCTTTTGCAGGTTATGTATGATTAGTTATTAAAATTCTCATTATAGTATTATTGACTAATGAACGTAATTTAATGGTCTTTTTAGATTTTGATATTTTTTAAATAATCTGAATTTTTTTCCTTATATATTCTCACTAATGGAGATCATTATATGCATGCAATTAATCATAAAGCTTCAATGTTTAAAAAAAATTAAAATATAATTACGAATGATTATATATATATGTGTATTAAACATAAAATAATAAGATTCATGAACGATTACAAACAAATTGTTTAATTCATGAACGGTTACATTAAAAATAATAAGATTAAAAAATATAGTATTCATATAAATTCTAAATATTACGATTCAATAAAACGAAAAGTTTCTATTAACTATAATTCTAAATATTTATATTAAAAAAATATTATATTAAAGAATTTATGGTTTTAAATTAAATAACAATAAAATTGACGAAACTAATTCAAATTGTTTAATTCATGAACGGTTACATTTAAAATAATATGATTAAAAAATATAGTATTCATATAAATTCTAAATATTACGGTTCAAGAAAACGAAAAAGTTTCTATTTAACTATAATTCTAAATATTTATATTAAAAAATATTATATTAAAGAATTTATGGTTTTAAATTAAATAACAATAAAATTGACGAAACTAATTTGAATTATAGGGTGGTATACATTAAACCAGTAAAACTACAATCATACATTTATAATTAATCATAAACTATAGGGTAGGTCTTGTGTGAGACCGTCTCATGTAAGCCCTTACGTGATACGGATAAAAAGTGATAATAATATTAACAAAAAGTGATACTCATTCGATGAGAAGTGATAATGATAAAGTGAATTATTTTACGAACAATTTATAATATAAATAAAAAGTGATAATATTTTATAGCGAAATTGATAATATTTTATAGCAAATTTGGTAATAATGTTAATTACTTTTTATTCATCTCATATAAGGGCTTATGTGAGACGGTCTCACACAAGTCTTTGCCTTAACTATAGGAATTTATATAATTTAGAAACAATGTTATCATTTTTCATTTACTACAATCAAATTTTAGTTATGTAATTTTTTTTACTCTTAAATTAAATGTTATTTAAAATTTATTGTAGAATAAAAGTTATTTGTATTTTTTAAACAGTAATTTTAGTGTTTATGCACTTTTGTATTTGTACGTATAACTATTAAGTTATATATGATACTATATAAATTTGTTTTATTTTAGTGTTACTCTTAATTTGTATAACTCTTATTTTAGTATTATATTTTAGTGTTACTCTTAATTTGTAAAAAAATCTACTCTTAATTTAGTGTCATGGGCTTGTAATTTTAAATTAAAAGTGTTGTTTAATGTAATTTTAAACAGTGTTATTTGTATTTTCTAAAATTAAAAGTGTTTATTTTAAATTTTAATTGTATTTGCCTAAATATATATTATATATAAATTACTGTTTATACACTAAAATTCAAAATTTTACATAAAATTTAATAATACAATATATAGATCTTTAAATATATCTCTAAATGTATAAAAATAATATAAAAGGAGTAAAGACCACGTGAATTTTATATAAAGATTAATAATACAATATACATCTTTAAATATATCTCTAAATGTATAAAAATAATATAAATGGAATAAAGGCCACGTCACCACGTAGAAAATGACTCGAGCTTCTAATCTCGCCATATCTCCAATCTTTCTTTCTCATTTTATTTATTTATCATATTAATAATTAAATTATTTCTTATCATATCTTCAATCTTTTCTGATTTTATTTCTTCGTCATACATCCAGAACTTAAATTATTTCTTCAAATATATGGATGAATTATTTCTTCAACATAAATGGAGAAAAAAATTATTGATAATTTTTACTCACTCCGTCCCAAAGATATTGACACACTTTCCTTTTTGGGTTGTCCCACAACAATTGACATACTTCTTTTTTAAGGATATGAGACCCACACAAAAAAATTTATTTATTTACATGGACCCACACACATCACACTCACCACTAATATAACTACCCACTACACATTAAATATTATTTCTCTCACTTCACTTTACATTAAATTATTATACTCCTTAATCTCCGTGCCCAAAAAAAATGTGTCAATTGTTTTGGGACGGAGGGAGTAATTGATATTTATTGATAATTTTTAATTGATATTTTCTATTTTTGTTAAAATATGTGACAATTATTCATAAATTATTTCTTCAACATAAATGGAGAAAAAAATTTATTGATAATTTCTCATTGATATTTATTGATAATTTTTAATTAATATTTTCTATTTTTGTTAAAATATGTGACAATTATTTAATTTCATTTACTCGAAATAAGCCGCTGCTACCGCCAGGTACTTCTCTGTCACCGCACTCTCCACATCTGCAAGTGCCTCAATCACCACCTCCCAACTTCACGACTCCACTTTCCGCATGTGCCAGCCACAAAACATCCTTACACCTAGGGGTGGGCAAATTTTTTTTAAAACCGCCAAAATCGATCGAGCCGCACCGCATTGCACCGCACTTGATGATTTTTTACCTAAACCGCAATTAATTTTATCGAAGAAAACCACACCGTTAGAATGGTGCAATTTTGATTTTCATGTAATACTATACCGCACCACACTATATTATATAAATTATTTATATATATATATATATATATATATATATATATTATGTGTATATATTAGTGAAGAGGTAAAAAGATATACACAAATTTAAATATTTTGGATTGCAAAATAATTTTAATATAAGTTAGTTTTATGTTAAGAATATTACATTATTTCGGTTGTTTATTGAGTTTGATTGATAATTTTATATCCTTAAGATCTTATTATGTAATTCAATAAGTGTTACAATATTTTATTTTTAAGGATTAATTAAGAAACACTTTAAATTAAGTATTTAAAATATTTATTTTTTATATATCCGTATGTATTTTATTGTTAATTTGTTAGATTAAGTATGTTAATTTTAAAATCGTCAAACCGCCAAACTGTAAAAAAACCGTCTAAAACTGCATAATAATTTTTACTCAACAAATCGCAATTTAAAATTATTTGTCAAATCGAACCGCATATAACAATGCAATTTAAATTTTATCAAAATAACTGCAAAACCGCACCGTGAACACCCCTACTTATACCAAACCTTCCACAATACATGTCTTCCCCAAGGGGGATGTGAATTTTTTTTTCTGTTTTCAAGCCACTATTTTACTTTTATATTTATATATAGATATAGATTAATCAATATAATATAGATTTAGATTAATCAATATAAAGGGGAAAGTTAAAAAAAAAAGTAGACGCACTCAATTTCCTTCAATTAGATTTTATTTCCACCCTTGTTAAAGAATATATTGATCTTCTAAGTATTTATCTCTATGAATCTGATTACTTTGAATCCAATATAATCAATTGCTCAATTTTCTTTTTTATTTAAATTATACTTTCCCTCTGTTAAAGAATATCAATATCTTCTCAATATTTCTCTTTATGAATCGGATTTCTTTCCATTACTCTTATGCTATTCCGAGAGAGGTCTTCCATGGCCAGAAATGAATGGTTGCGTAATAAAAATCGTGCTGCCTTGCCAAGTTATGGTTAGATCCCTGCACCCGATCCATTTGCTTATAAATTTAAAAAAAATCGAAAAAAATTATCACAACTTCTCCAATCACAACGTTTTTCTGCAGGATCGACAACTTTGAGATCTAAAAACAAAAACCTCAATATTTTATCAGCAACACTACATATCTCTCTTTTCAAAAACATTGAGAGTCTTACCCTAAATTAGACAAAATCGGAGAGAGATAATATTACCTTTCTCTTCTCCTTAGTTAGGGCTACCTCACACAATTCCAGCTCTTCGCTTCAACAATCGAGCCATACGTATTCTTTATACTTTCAAGCTCAAAATTCAACATCTCTTGTCGCTCCAAAACCCCTATTGTCTGATCCCTTGCAACGTGTAGCAGATTCCTTACTTCTAAATACAGAAGCACGAACTGTCAATCTCAATTTTTATACTCCATATATTATATAAAGAAAACATATTATATCAAAAGTAGGTAGGATCAGAGACGTTCATAAACGAACCTTCAAAGAAAATGTTGTAAGTATTATATCTCTATCTCTCTTCTCCTGTTCTAAAGATCACATCTCTCTCCATCACCCGTTTCTTCAACTTCGAGTTAACTATTTTCTTATTACCTTTTTTTTAACTTGTGTGTGAATAAAAGTAGAACTCCTTATGAAACTTTCACCACAATTCTTATACATCTTTTTAGGTTCTGCCAAATAAATATATTATTATATTATTGATTAAAAATAATTGAAAATTCTTAATTATATATCTATATATTTTACTATTATTTAATATTTTCTTAAAAAATAAAAAAATGTTATTCAAAACCTAATAATAATTTAAGTTACAATTTTTTTTATATTTATAATACAGATCTCAAAATAAAGACTTTAAAAAGTGGATTAATTTGATACATAATTCATTAAATTTGATTTTGAAATCAAAAAGTTATAATCGATTAAAAATTCGGGTGGAATTTAATAACGGAAGTTATTGCTCGACTTGTTCTTTCCCTTTCACGTACACGGACAGACCATCCTCTCATATGCTATTTTATCCAGTGGTATATAAATAGATGATCTTTTGAAACTTAGGATTTTGAAAACTAAATTAATAAGAATAATCTATGTGACTTTCTATGATTGTTGTAGGTTTTAAAATTCAAACTTAAGTTTCAAAACTTATATTCAGTTTTAAAAATTACTCTTATATTCACTTTTAAACCCTATTAATCCCAATTCATCCACTTTTCTTGCATTAATACTCACTCTTTAATTAATATATATATATATATATATATATATATATATATATATATATATATATATATATATATATATATATATATATTGGGTATATGTGGTAGTATTTAAAACGGCTCATGGATTACTTTTAGTAAAGTCGAGTCAAGAGTTACACTTTTTCTCCTTAAGATGAAATTGCTCCGTACTTCAGGTGCTTACGGACTATGACAATCGTCTCCAAGATACAACGACTTTGAATTTCGAACTTGTAGCACAACGAGTCCAAAATTATCGGCAAACGAACTAATATTTAGAACTTTCGAATTTGGGCAGGATAATTCTAGAACTAATGGACTAGAATGTAATATACAAGATTGGAATGCAGGACTTGAATTATTTTCTGCAGAATGTGATGGAGTCTATTTATAATAAGTGAAGATGTGTGGTGCCCCTTGAAAAAGAGTTGCCTAGATTTAATCTAGTCCCTTGGATCATGACTTTTGATTAAAGCCTTGATCTAGTGGCTCACATTGCACTCCTGCATTTACATTTGAATTTTGAAATTTTCAATTCAAATTTTGGAGCCAATTTTACCCTCCAATGCATCTTTGGTGGGGCCCAGACCGAGTCCGTGGATCAGTCTCGACCCGACCCGAAGACCCGACTCGAACCGGCTGGCGCCCCTACCTGGTGGACTGACCCGGCAACCCGACCCAGTGGCATGACCCGTTGACCCGACCCGTCAGCGATCGGTCCACCTTACGTGCGCCCAAGTCTAACCTATCGGACCTTAGTTTCTGCAGAATGTGTTGGGGTCTATTTGTAGTAAGTGAAGAGGTGTGGTGTCCCTTGAAGAAGAGGTTCCTTGATTTAATCTAGGCCCTTGGATCATGTCTTTTAATTAAAGACTTGATCTAATGGCTCACATTGCATCCCTCAATTTGCATTTGAATTTTGAATTTTTTCAATTCAAATTTTGGAGTCAATTTTACCCTCCAATGCATCTTTGGTGGGGCCTGGCCCGAGCCCGTGGATCAGTCTCGACCCGGCCCAAAGACCAAACCCAAACCGGCTGGCGCCCCGATCCGGTGGTCTGACCCGTCGACCCGACCCTTCAGCGACCCGACCCGGTGGCATGACCCGTCGACCTGACACGTCAGCGACCGGTCCACCTTACGTGCGCCCAAGTCTAACCCATCGGACCCTAGTTCGAGTTCGAGTCCAAAATGAGTGCGACTATGTGCGGCTCTTGGCTAGGTTGGTTGCACCATGTCCACCTTACGTGCGCCCAAGTCTAACCCATCGGACCCTAGTTCGAGTTTGAGTCCAAAATGAGTGCGACTATGTGCGGCTCGTGGGTAGGTTGGTTGCACCATGTGGTCCACACATTTTATTTATTTAATTCAATAATATGTGTAGGTAGTAATAAAGGGTTCAATTCTTCCATATTTTTTCAATGTGGGACAACTTCCCACTTCAACCTTTACTCTTCACTTTTCTTATTTTTCCTTGTAATTAAATTACAAATTTCATGTATTAATTACTCATTCACCCGAAATTGGATTTGAGCAAACTTATACATTAAATTCATCTACTCGAAACTTAGTTTCCGAATATGTAATTTATTTTCATTTTAGACAAACGAAAAATTACAAGAACATTGGTCAAAGGTGGGCTTGACCCACTTCTATACTTAACCAATTCCAACAATCTCTCACATGAATGTAATTAATGCATGCAGACTCTATCGAAAGTTCCGACAAACTGCTATTGCATCAGGATAGGTAGCTTCCGGCTTTGAACCTTCCTCAGTTGAATGCCATCAGATTTACTTGCTGCTTAGTGAACATGATGTCTTGAACTAGTCAGCATTTTGGGTAAACCAAGACAACGACACCCACACAATAACAATTTTAATATTCTTCGTTCTCACGTTGTGTCCAATTCGGCCCTGGACCATCTTGGATTCATAAATGGTTTACTCATTTGAAGCGGCCAAACTTCACACTTATATAGGTAATCTCCTATATATAGTATCCTGCTATACTCCACCTTTAAGGTATAGGATTCATTAAAAGCTTTTAAGGCTTACCCTTTATCATACTTCTGCATGCTTGCACTTGATTTGTTTGAGAATGAGTTGAAATTATATTTCAAGTGCTATTTCGGAATATTTATAACTTAGTTGTCTTATTGAACCATGTTCTTGGGATCTCCAATCATCATGGTTAAGTTACCGCAATAAACGTTCTTTAGTGCATGGATTTTAAACCCATTTCCTCTACTGCACTTGTCATTAGATCTCTATTTATGCCTTTTGTCAGCGGATCCACTATGTTTTCCTTAGACTTTATATAATCATTGGAAATTATCCCACTAGAGATCAATTGTCTAACGGTATTATGTCTCCTTCTTATGTGTCGAGATTTATCATTGTACATGTTACTTTGTGCTCTCCCAATAGTTTTCATGCTATCGCAATGCATCATTATAGGAGGCCTGGTTTGCTCCAATAAGGAATATCCTCTAAGAAGTTTCTAAGCCATTCGGCTTCTTCACCAGCTTTGTCTAATGCAATGAACTCCGACTCCATTGTGGAACGAGCTATGCATGTTTGTTTAGAGGATTTCCATGATACTGCTCCACCACTTATGGATTTTGAGTCTTTTGAATCAGTTATCCAATTAGCATCCGTGAATCCTTCGACCACGACTGGATATCTTGTAAACAGTATCCCATAACTTAGAGTATGTTTCAAATATCTAAGTACTCTTGTCAATACTGTCCAATGTTCTTCATTTGGATTGCTTGTGAACCTACTAAGTTTATGAGCAGAGTATGCTATATCCGGACGTGTACAGTTGTTAAGTACATCAAGCTTCCGATAATTCTTGCATATTTCTGTTGTGATATGGGTTCACCTTTATTTTTGGCTAGATGTAAATTCACAACCATAGGAGTTTTAGCCCGGGGTAAGTCAAAGGCATCGAATTTCTTAAGTATATTCTCTACGTAGTGAGATTGTGTTAAGACAATTCCGTCAGGTGATCTAGAGATTCTTATCCCTAGTATGACATCAGCCTCACCCATATCCTTCATGTCAAAATTCCTTTTCAACATGTTCTTAGTATTCACAATCACTTTGTGATTACTTCCAATTATGAGCATGTTGTCTACGTATAGACATACAATTACATACTCATTAGGCGTGCTTTTTATGTAGACACATTTATCACATTCATTGATTTTGAATTCATTTGATAATATAGTTTGATCAAAATTTTGATGCCATTGTTTAGGTGCTTGTTTTAATCCGTATAAGAATTTTATTAACTTGCACACTTTCTTTTCTTGGCCAGGGGCAACAAACCCTTCAGGTTGTTCCATATATATCTCCTCTTCTAATTCACCATTTAATAAAGCTGTTTTGACATCCATTTGGTGTATCTCAAGGTTATGCAAAGCTGCAATTGCGATGAGAACTCTAATGGATGAAATTCTTGTCACAGGTGAATATGTATCGAAGAAATCATATCCTTCCGTTTGTTTGAACCCTTTAGCTACCAAGCGAGCCTTGTATTTGTCAATTGAACCATCAGCCTTGTATTTCTTCTTTAGGATCCATTTGTATTCTAAAGGTTTGTTGCCCAGTGGGAGATCGATCACCTCCCAAGTATGGTTTTGCATAATGGATTCAATTTCGCTGTTGATAGTCTCTTTCCAGAGAGGAGCATCTGGACTAGACAATGCTTCTTGTATTGTTCTCGGTTCATTTTCTAGCATATAGCTTATAAAATCAGGACTAAAGGACTTTTCCTTTTTTGTTCTTTTACTACGTATTGGTTCTTCCTCCCTTTGAGGTGAACCTTTTTCTATAGCGTCATGACTTCTTTTATGCAAGCTCACTTCTTGTTTTTCCTTTTTAGGAAATATGTTCTCAAAGAACACTGCATTTCTAGATTCAATAGTCATTCCCTCATTCATTTCGGGAACTTCTGACTTGTGAACCAAGAAACGATATGCACTACTATTGTATGCATAGCTAATAAAGATGCAATCAACTGTTTTGGGTCCTAGCTTTATTTGTTTTGGTTTAGGTACCTCAACTTTTGCTAGGCACCCCCACACTTTGATGTAACCATATGATAGTTTCCTTCCTTTCCATAATTCATATGGAGTTTTATCTCTTTTCTTGTGTGGTAGTTTATTAAGAATGTGGTTTGCCGAAAGCACAGCTTCCCCTCACATGTTCTAGGGTAGGCCTGAGCTAATCAACATAGCATTCATAATCTCTTTGAGAGTTCTATTCTTGTGTTCGGCAACGCCATTAGATTGTGGTGAGTATGGTGTTGTGGTTTGATGAATAATGCCGTTTTGCAGATAAAATTCTTCAAATAGAGCACATATTCTCTACCTCTATCACTTCGAATCATTTTGATTCTTTTGCTAAGTTGATTTTTGACTTCATTCTTAAAGTTTATGAATGCATCTATTGCTTCATCTTTTCCTCTTAAAAGATATACATAACAATACCTTGTGCAATCATCGATAAATGTAATGAAGTAATTTTTACCCCCTCTTGTTGGTGCGAACTTTAAATCACATATATCAGTATGGATTAGTTCTAGAGGTGTAGTACTTTCCACTGCGTGAAATGGTGCTTTTGTCATTTTTGCTTCAACACAAATTTCACATTTCTTTTGTGGATCTAGTTCCATTATTGGCAACAGATTTAAGTTGACTAACTTTCTTGGCGAATTTAAACTTGCATGTCCTAATCTATCATGTCATATATTAGAACTCTCGGCCAAGTAAGAAATAACTTTTCCTTTATTTTTAGTATTTAGTTTGAAAAGCCCTTTTCAAGGTAACCTTTTCCTACAAACATACCACTTTTGGATAATACATATTTGTCAGACTCATACACTTGTCTAAATCCGGCTTTACTAAGCAATGATCCAGACACTAAGTTCTTGCGGATGTCAGGGACATGCAACACATCCACAAGTTGGAGCTCTTTTCTCGATGTCATCTTCAACACAATTCTGCCTAGTCCAACGACTTCTGATGTTGAAGAATTTCCCATAAATAATTTTCTACCATTTGTCAAGATGTAGGTAGAGAACATTTCCTTGTCCGAGCAGATGTGTCTTGTAGCTCCACTATCCACAAACCATTCTTGTAGATTATCCACAAGGTTTGCTTCAAAGACCACAACGGCTAGGTTTAGTTCGGATAAGTTGGCGGATACTGACTTCTCTTTTGCTATGTTAGCTCGGCTGTTGTTTTCCTTCTTTGGTTGACGACAGTTTTTGGCCATATGTCCGGGCTTGTCACAGTTGTAGCAGTTGCCTTTAATCTTCTTTGCAGGTTTTTGCTTTTTGTCATTTCGCTTTCTCTTTTTGTTTGCCCCGAATTCAGCCAAGTTAACTCTTGCCTCTTTGCTATACTTGATTTCAGACTTTCGATTGTCTTCTTCGAACCTTAGTCTCACGATCAAGTCCTCAAGCCCCATTTCTTTTCTTTTATGCTTGAGATAGTTCTTAAAATCTTTCCACAGAGGCGGTAGCTTTTCAATTAAAGCAGCTACTTGAAAAGATTCACTCAATTCCATACCCTCGGCATGGATTCCATGTAGGAATAATTGTAGTCTAACTTGATCCAATACAGTCTTGGAGTCCACCATTTTGTACTCGAGGATACGTCTGACTATGAATTTCTTCATTCCGGCGTCATCCGCTTTGTACTTCTTTTCAAGTGACTCCCATAGTTCTTTTGAAGTTTTAAAATTTGTATAAACATTATAAAGTGAGTCATCTAACATGTTTAGAATGGAGTTACGGCACATGAAGTCACTATGTTTCCAGATTTGAACGGCAACTTTCTTTTGATCATCAACTACATCTTCTTCAGCCGTTGGAGCAACTTTCATCAGAAAACGGGCGAGGTTGAGTGTTGTTAAGTAGAATAATGTTGTTAAGTAGAATAATATTTTCTATTGCCAACGCTTAAATTCCATTCCATCGAACTTAGGTGGTCTTTCAGCGTGAAAAGGTGCTTTAGTAACAGTAGCAGATACATGTGCAGTAGTAATAATCGCAGATATATAAGTAGCCATCTTTAAATACTAAAATTTCATCTTAAGATTGTTGGGTATATGGGGAAGTATTTAAAACGGCTTATGGATTACTTTTGGTAATGTCGAGTGAAGAGTTACACTCTTTCACCTTAAGATGAAATTACTCCGTACTTCAGGTGCTTACGGACTATAGCAATCGCCTCCAAGATACAACGACTTTGAATTTCGGACTTGTAGCACAACGAGTCCAAAATTATCGATGAACGAACTAATATTTAGAACTTTCGAACTTGGGTAGGATAATTCTAGAACTAATGGACTAGAATGTAATATGCAAGATTGGAATGCAGGACTTGAATTATTTTCTGCAGAATGTGTTGGGGTCTATTTATAATAAGTGAAGAGGTGTGGTGCCCCTTGAAGAAGAGTTTCCTTGATTTAATCTAAGCACTTGGATCATGTCTTTTGATTAAAGCCTTGATCTAATGGCTCACATTGTACCCCTCCATTTGCATTTGAATTTTGAATTTTTCAATTCAAATTTTGGAGCCAATTTTAACCTCCAATGCATCTTTGGTGGGGCTCGCCCCGAGCCCGTGGATCATGTTGGATTGTATACTAAAAGTCCAGCTTTAGTATGAACAATGTTATAACAATTTATTTGAAATTCGAATCATATGATCAAATGATTGCGTCTTATAATTTATTTATATGCACGATGCAATAGTCCACTTACTTTATACTGTAGATAATATGTTGTGCGACAACACGCAGAAGATCGTATTATCGATTTCTTTATAAAGTATAAATAGATGCTCACAACCGAGATAGACGGGGATTCTCTATCAGGATGGTTGTAGTGTAGTTTAGTATTAGCTTGTCTTGGCTATAGAATCACATTAGTGCACTTTGTGTGTATTGAGTGGGACCGCTTGAGATCGTTCGACTTATACTGACTTATAAGAGAACTGATCTCAGTTATTATGGATGTTCGTGCTCTTAATCCCTATACAATAACTTCGACACGTAGGGCAGTGTGTATTTCTTTGATTCATCAATGGATGAGATTTACATGTAATTAAATCAACAAACTCGGTGAGTTGGGAAGTACTGATGTCTCTATGGTGTGCTGTTGATTGTAGAAGGAATCCGTGTCCGTCATAGGTTGATGATGTCCCCTTGAGGAGCTCATAAGGATTATCATGTAAACCCTGCAGGTGGATTTATTTCGGCATGATAATGAGGTTGAGTGGTACTACTCTTGGATGAGATATTAATTAATGGAGTTGTCAGTAACTTAATTAATTAATGGACATTGTATATCTTAAACATGTGGAGACTAACGGGATCATAATAAGAAGGAGCCCATAACGTAATCATGAGATTAGAACGGTAGTGCAGTAATAATATTTTAGTGGTATATATTATTATTATTGGACTTAAGTATAAGCTTTGGGCTAAGCTTGGATACTTAAGCCCAATGGAGGCCCAACTCTAATTTCTCCTTCTGGTCCCTGCTGTAGCCCATATATAAGTCATCTCAGCTGTCCGAAAACCCTAATCTATGAGATTAATTACGCCTAACACTGTGAGGAGGGTGAGGGAACAACATAAATAGAAGATCTCGAAGATCGTCGCCCACACGACGTCGAGATTGGACTTGGGAATACAACAGAATACTGGAAGGTTATTTGTTGCTGCTGTCCGCCACCTTCTATGATTTTTATAAAATCGTACAGACATCAGAACAGGACTTGTGATATACTGATGGAAAGCCACGGAAGAGAGGATCGTTTTGGAGCATAGATCACTTAAATCCGACATTGGATGAGAGAATTATATCTAAAACGGTGAGGCTGCGCAGGCTGTAGTGAGAATTCATCGTCTTCAACATACCCTGGTGAAAGGTAATACGTTTCTTTAGTCTTCTTGCTTCCGCTGAATTAGAAATGTATGGAACCCTAACGGGTCACGTTAACTAAATGATCGAATGCCAACAGTTGGTATTAAAGCTTCAGTTTCGTGGTGAAGCGTGAAACGTTAGGTTAGATTTTATGTCAAAAGGTGAAAGAGTTTAAGTATTCATATTATGCTGGTATACCCTATTTAGATACCACATACATGTGTCAAATGTGGACTAGGGTTTGGAAATTATTGTTTCTTGTTGAATACTCTATACGTTTGACGGGAATATTTGATAATCTGGATATTTTCAAAATTTTGATAATCTGAAAATTTTTGAAATTTTGATAATCTGGATAATTTTGAAAATTTGATAATCTGGATATTTTTGAAATTTTGATAAATTGGAAATTTTTAAAAATTTGATAATCTGGAAATTTCGAAAATTTGACAATCTGGATATTTTCAAAATTTTGATAATCTGAAAATTTTTGAAAATTTGATAATCTGGAAATTTTTGAAATTTTGATAATCTGGAAAATTTTGAAAATTTGATAATCTGGATATTTTCGAAAATTTGATAATCTGAAAATTTTAAAAATTTGATAATCTGGAAATTTCGAAAATTTGACAATTTGGATATTTTCGAAAATTTGATAATCTGAAATTTTTTTAAAATTTAATAATTTGGAAATTTTCAAAAATTTGATAATCTGGAAGTTTTCGAAAATTTTATAATCTGGAATTTTTTGAAAATTTGATAATCTGGTCGATATCGATGATTTCGATAATCTGGATGATATCAACAGTCGATATCGATGATTTTGATAATCTGGACAATATCGACGGTCGATATCGATATTTTTAAAATTTTGATAATCTGAAAGTTTTTTGAAAATTTGATAATCTGGTCGATATCGATGATTTCAAAAATCTGGACGATATCGATAGTTTTAAAATTCGATATTCTGGAGATTTTCGAAAGTTTGATAATCTGGAGATTTAAAAAAGTTTGATAATCTGGAGGTTTTTTCCGACACTTGTGCTTGGTGGCGAACAATTGAATTCGCTGATATATAACTGACATAATTGATTTTATTATCTGATTATTGTTATATATGTATGCATGTCCTCTGTGATTTACTGCCTTATTTGCTGTAAAAGGAGCATGCTAGGTTGCATATTTTATTTTGAATATTATATGCATATAAAAACCCTCAGTGTTAAATAACTAAGTAGGAGAGGTGATTGATAAATAATTCCCGCGGCCTCCATTATTGGTTTGTAAGTGATGTGAGTAAACTTGCGTACTGGCATAGACCTTCCTCCCCATCGGATGAGTTAATTCATGGATCACTGGTACAGACTTCATTAAATAATTATTGTTTGTAATGTGATGCACATGATCTTGTGTGTTGGCATAGACCTTCCTCCCCATCTGATGAGTTTATTTGTGGATTACCTACAAACTTATAATTGATGATTGTAGGAAGTTATCCGAGCGCGTGTGTACTTCTCCATCTGTAAGGCACATAAGCTTGGGCTGCGGACTTGGGGTCAAATAATATGATCAAATGATTGTGTCTTATAATTTATTTATATGCACGATGCAATAGTCCACTTACTTTATACTGTAGATAATATGTTGTGCGACAACACGCGGAAGATCATATTATCGATTTCCTTATAAAGTATAAATAGATGCTCACAATCGAGATAGACGGGGACTCTCTATCGGGATGGTTGTAGTGTGATTTGGTATTAACTTGTCTTGGCTATAGAATCACATTAGTGCACTTTGTGTGTATTGAGCGGGACCGCTTGAGATCGTTCGACTAATACTGACTTATAGGAGAACTTGATCTCAGTTATTATGGATGTTCGTGCTCTTAATCTCTATAGAATAATCTCGACACGTAGGGCAGTGTGTATTTCTTTGATTCATCAATGGGTGAGATTTACATGTAATTAAATCAACAAACTCGGTGAGTTGGGAAGTAGTGTTGTCTCTATGGTGTGTTGTTGATTGTAGAAGGAATTCGTGTCCGTCATAGGTTGATGATGTCCACTTGAGGAGCTCATAAGGATTATCATGTAAACCCTGCAGATGGATTTATTCCGGCATGATAATGAGGTTGAGTGGTACTACTCTTGGATGAGATATTAATTAATGGAGTTGTCAGTAACTTAATTAATTAATGGACATTGTATATCTTAAACATGTGGAGACTAACGGGCTCATAATAAGAAGGATCCCATAACGTAATTATAGGATTAGAATGGTAGTGCAGTAATAATATTTTAGTGATATATATTATTATTATTGGACTTAAGTATAAGCTTTGGGCTAAACTTGAATACTTAAGTCCAATGGAGGTCCAACTCAAATTTCTCCTCCTGATCCCTACTGTAGCCCATATAAAAGTCATCTCAGCTGTCCGGAAACCCTAATCTATGAGATTAATTACGCTTAACACTGTGAGGAGGGTGAGGGAACAACAAAATGAGAAAATCTCGAAGATCGTCGCTCACACGACGTCGAGATTGGACTTAGGAATACAACAGAAGACTGGAAGGTTGTTTGATGCTGTTGTCCGCCACCTTCTATGATTTTTATAAAATCGTACACACATCAAAATAGAACTTGTGATGTACTGACGGAAAGCCAACAGAATGAGAAGATCTTGAAGATCGTCGCCCACACGACGTCGAGATTGGACTTGGGAATACAACAGAAGACTGGAAGGTTGTTTGTTGCTGCTGTCTACCATTTTCTACGATTTTTATAAAATTGTACAGATATCAGAACAGGACTTGTGGTATATTGACGGAAAGCCACGGAAGAGAGGATCGTTTTGGTATATAGATCACTCAAATCGGACAATAGATGAGAGAGTTATGTCTAAAACGGTGAGTCTGCGCAGGCTGGTAGCGAGAATTCATCTTCTTCGTCAAGATTGGACTTGAGAATACAACAGAAGACTGGAAGGTTGTTTGCTGCTGCTGTCTGCCATCTTCTACGATTTTTATAAAATCGTACAGACATCAGAACAGGACGTGTGATATACTGACGGAAAGCTAGCAAAATGAGAAGATCTCGAAGATCGTCGCCCACACGATGTCGAGATTGGACTTGGGAATACAATAGAAGACTGGAAGGTTGTTTGTTGCTGCTATCCGCCACCTTCTACGATTTTTATAAAATCGTACAGGAAGACTGGAAGGTTGTTTGCTGCTGCTGTCCGCCACCATGATTTTTATAAAATTGTACAGAAGACTTGAAGGTTGTTTGTTGCTGTTGTCCGCCACCTTCTACGATTTTTATAAATCGTACAGATATCAGAACAGGACGTGTGATATACTGACGGGGTGAAGGTCTACGATTTTTATAAATCGACATACAGGACGTGTGATATACTGACGGGGAAAGTCACGGAAGACAACCTACCCTGGTGAAGGTAATACATTTCTTTGGTTTTCTTGCTTCCGCTAAATTAGAAACGTATGGAACTCTAATGGGTCACGTTAACCAAACGATCGAACGCCAACAGATCAGTCTCGACCTGGCCTGAAGACTCCCTAACTGACTAGCGCCCCAACCCGGTGGCCTGACCCGTCGACCCGACCCGTCAGCGACCGGTCCATCTTACGTGCGCCCAAGTCTAACCCATCGGACCCTAGTTCGAGTTCGAGTCCAAAATGAGTCCGACTCTGTGCGGCTCGTGGCTAGGTTGGTTGCACCATGTGGTCCACACATTTTATTTAATTCAATAATGTGTGTAGGTAGTAATAAAAGGTTCAATTCTTCTATCTTTTTCCAATGTGGGACAACTTCTCACTTCAACTTTTACTCTTCACTTTTCTTATTTTGCCTTGTAATTAAATTGCAAACTTCATGTATTAATTACTCATTCACCCGGAATTGGATTTGAGCAAACTTATACATTAAATTTATCTACTCGAAATATAATTTCTGAATATGCAATTTGTTTTCATTTTCGACAAACGAAAAATTACAAGAACATTGGTCAAAAGTGGGCTTAACCCACTTCTATACTTAACCAATTCCAACATAATCTTCTATCATCCGTTCTTTTAATTAATTAATACTTTCTTAGGTATATCATTATTAACGATCTTATTTAATTAATATTTTCTTACGTATATCATTATTCACGATCTTTTGTACATTAATTTAACATAAAATTAAAATACATCATACCAAAAATTCAAAAAAATATAAATTATCACTGTTCATATTTTTAAACCTCATAAACTTTATGAAAAAAACATCCTAATATTCTTATAAAGAGATGTGATTTTGTAAATAGTTTAAAATTTTAAAGCAAAGGTCTAAAAATAATGCCAATTTTGATCCTTGTTGAATTCAATTTTAATTTTTGTATCAATTTTAATAATGTACGTAACTTTTTACACATGTATGTAAATTTTACCTAGTTCTAATATTTTTTCAAAAAATAAATGATAAAAAAAATCAAAAAATTTACAGTGCTTTGCAAATTCTATAAGTTCAAATCCTTTTGAATTTTTTTTAAGAATTAAAAATTTAAAATTTATATGAATAAAATTAATACAAAATTATTAAAATCGAAAACAATTACAATATTAATTGATCATTTCCGATGTATTTGAAGGCACCCTGATGTTGAGAATCGATCTTACTATTGTACTTTTGTATGTTGTTACAATATACTCCTAATTACCATAAAATACTTCGATTTATTGTTCCATGTTATTTAAGAAAAGTTACATTTTTTTACCAATTTTGTTGACTTTAAAGGGTATTATAGTATTTTTAAATAATAAAAAAAGTATAAAGTAATGATGTGTGTGAAAAAAGAGTGGTAAATTAAAATTAAAATAACTTTTAAGGTTGTTGGTTAAAGTAATGTTACTTTTTTTTTTGGTGTGAAAAGTTTTGTGGGACAAACAATGGAAGAAAGTGTGAAGATTTTTGTGGGATGAAGGGAGTAAGTGGTACATAGAAGAAGATAAATAATCTATATTTTTATCATTTATGGTTATATTTTAAAATTATAATTATTTATTTTCTATGTAATGCTGATTATGCAACTATTCATAAAAATAAAGTAGGGTAAGTATCACAATAGGTAATGTAAATATGATCGATTCTAACTTTAGTCCTTTATTATTTGTAATTCTCAATTTTGATCATTTTTTGTTCACTGTTGATCCTTTTAGTCCAAATTTAGTCATTTTCTCAAATTTGATAATGTTTTTTTGTCCAAAATTAGTCATTTATGTTTAAAAAATGTCAAAAATTGGTCTTAAATGTATAAATTTTGGACCAAAAGTGGACTAAAAATGACCAAAATTGAGAATTGAAGAAAAAAATGACTAAAGTTGGAATCAGTCATACTTACAGGACTAATTTTAATATTTACCCAATAAAGTATACTCCCTTCGTCCTACGTTAACGTTTACATTTGTTTTTTGCACGTAGATTAAGAGATATAACATTGTAATGTGTAGTGATGTGAGAAAAATAATATTTAACGTGAAGTGTGTAGTTGTATTAGTATTACATGTGGACCATATAGGAAATAATTAATTGTTTTGTGTGGGTCAAATGTAAACCTTAATTTAAAATTGATCAAAATCAGAAACGTAAACGATAACGCGGACAAAGGAAGTATGAATCAAACGCCTCAAAGCATAATTTAAGTGTTACATAGTGTGTGAAAAAATTAGCAACTAAGTTGGTAGCTATCATTCTAAGTGGTAGAGGGTAGTGGAAAATATTTTAATAAAGCTAATTGTCGTAAGTGATAGAGGGATGATGAAAAAATCTTTCAATAAAACTAACTGCAGAAGGGAAGTTTAAAATCTACATTTAACATGAATTTAGATCCCTTCCTTTACCAATCTTCCGGAGAAGATGAGTTGAGACTCTCGTGGTACACACCGGATCTTCTGCGCCATTTTGATGAATCATCTTCTGTACCATACGTTATGTGATTGACATGTAAGATGGAGAAATAAATTCAACCACTGTCCCTAGGGTTTAAGGATTAGGGTATAGTTTTTCTATCCTACGTGTCGTCAATCTAATGGTGTAACACAGAAGATGGTGTACCAAATGGCACATAGAGTCGCTCGTGGTGGATACACCAAATACATACTCCATATATCAAACGCAACAACAAATTCATAACATATATTTCTCCTCCCAATTTATTCTTCATTTTTACTATAAATATTGAGGTGAGAAAAATTATTTTTTGCAAATTTTATTGACTTTTGAAGAGTAATGTAGTATTTTAAGTAATAAATAAATTATAAAGTATGTGAATTTTTATTTAAAATATACTTTTAGGGTTGTGGATTAATGTGATATTTTCTTTTTTGGATAGTGAAATTTAATGTGGACCAGACGAAAACGAAAAATATGAAATTTAATTTAGGACGGAGTAAGTATCATTAGCAGAATATCCAATGGGATCACATATTCCACTTTCATAAACCATCTATTATTCTATATTCTAAATATATGTCATATGTCGATCATTGTCTAAATTACTACCAAGTATTTAAGGGTTTAATGATCATTTGTAAAGGTATATATACTCTATCTAAATTACCACCAAGTATTTAAGGGTTTAATAATCATTTGTTAAGGTATATACTCCATCGTCTCATAATATAATGCACCATTATTATAGACACGAAATTTAAGAAATACTGTTTTTTTAATCCTTCCGTCCACTGTCAATCTATCAATTTTACCATTTTTGGTCGTCACTCGTAATCTATCAATTTTCACTTTTAGACACATGAGATCCACCATCCACTAATGCAATTAAAATGTGGGACTACACACCCCACTAATACAACTACTCACTACAAATTAAATAATAATACTCTTTAATCTACGCGCAAAAAATAAACAAATAGATTGGGGATGGACGGAGGGAATATTAATTTTATTGAATTTTTAGAGGTAATGTAGTATTTTTTATAAAGTATATTATTATATGTTTGTTAAGTGGGAGTGATGTCATGTTTTCCAATTTTGGAAAGTAAAATTAATTGTAGGATGGAAAAAAATGAAAAGTGAAAATTTTCATGGAATGGAGTATAATTATAAAAAGGGTTACACTTGCATTAGACAATTTCATAGTACTTTTTAAGTAGCTATCATTTTTTTTATAAAAATGTTTACGCTTTTCTTTTAAAATGTAGCCGTTTTTTATTTATATTAATTTTTTTATTAAATAGTTCACTGTATATTACTCTTTCCGTCCATTAAATTTTTCACCTTTTTTTTGTAATTAAAAATAAAAAATTAGCGAAACGGAAGGAGTATTACTTTTTATTAATTAAATATCATTTTTCATTAAAATATTTTCATTTTTTATCTGTCATAGATCATTTTATGAAACGATCTTGCAAATATATTTTGCTTAATAAAAATACAAAGCAAATACTCCTTCCATCCACTGATAAAATATCTATTTTCATATCGTCCACCTTAAAAAATTATGGGGATGTTTGTTCCGGGTTTTAAAATTCCGGAATTGGAATTGAAATTTTACATCCAAATTTTAAGAACCACCTCTATATACCTATATACATTCTTTTTCCTCAATTAATACACTTTCTCTCTTTATTTCTCATCTGTCATCTATTTTTTTACATAAATTAACACATTCTTACACATTGATTTGATATAAAAGTCAAAACCTACCATATCAAAAACTCAAAACAAACACAACATCACTATTCATGATTTTCAAACTATTCAAAATCCTAAAACAGACATCACCTAAAAGTATTTATTTTTCTTTTTTAGTAAAATGGACTCATATACTCCATCCGTCTACCCAATAGGTATACATTTGCTTTTTGCACGTGGATTAAGGAGCATATTATTTAATGTGTAGTGGGTAGTTGTATTAGTAAGGTGTGTGAGACCTATATATTAAATGTATTAATGATGTGTATGAGTCTCATGTGTTTAAAAAGAGAAATGTATACCTTTGGTGCGGACGCCCAAAATAGCAAAATGTATACATTTCCTGTAGATGGAGGGAATATAATTCACCATTCACACTGTTATAATTACTCCCTCCGTCCCCTTACTAAGAGGGTCTTTTGCTTTTGGCACGTGGATTAAGGAATATTATTATTTAATGTGTAGTGGGTAATTATATTAGTGAGAGTGTGGATCTTATATGTGTAAAAAAGGAAAAGGAACTCTTTGGGTGGAACGCCCAAAATGAAAAAAAAAATCCTCTTTAAGGAGATCCGGAGGGAGTACACTTTATATAAAATAGTATTTTTCCTTTATACAAAAAGTAAATAGTTACTTCACGAAAGGATAGAGGAAATATTTTTATAGAAAATTCGATCAAAATATATTTAATCATCTACCTCTCTAATTAAATATTGTTCAGCGTTATAAATGTTTGGAAAAGAACATTAACATAGAAATGTGTAGCCACAGTTAAATACACTATTATTAAATTAATTTGATCCAAAATTTCGTGCCGCTGTTTCAATTGTTTTGACTTGGAAAAATTGCAGCAGTTATTAAATCACGAGAAACGCCACGTACACGATACGTGGATGCCACCCGCATGTCCCTATGACACGTGTTTTGCCCTCGATCGGACATCTTTTAATTTAAGTTTTCTGTTAGTTCCACCATTTAATTCCTTTGAATTCAACTTACCAATACTCTCATTATATTATAAACAAAGAGCATTCTCTTGAGTCTTAACAGTTGCACATGTGATAATTTCAAATTTATTAGTAAGAATGACTCAATGCTAAAATGATTTAAAAACTTACAGATTTAATTTTATAGGGATTTCTTCATTAAAATGTATTATAAAGTTAACGGAATATTCTGAACTGTTAGCGGGACCAAAAGTACAACTTGCAAATTTGATCCTATAATTTTTTTATATTTGCAAAAATAGTCCAAAAAATAAATAATTTTAAAATTCTTATGGGTTCAAAAATGTCACTGTTAAGTAGTCCATCAAAGGTTTTAATAGAAAAGACCAAAAGTGAAAGAAGAGGAATAAAAATGCTAGGTATGAGACCAATTTTATTCAACGGGACTAAAATTAGAATGGAGAAATTCTCACATAATCAAAAGTGAAATTTACCCAATAATGGGAGTATTGGTAAGTTGAATTCTGATACATTCTACACCTGTTTTAAAAAGAAATTGAATAATTATAAGAGTATGATTCTGATACATTCTACACCCGTTTTAAAAGTGACTTTGTTTTTTTTTTTTTTTTTACTTTTTGAGCGTTCATTACAAAAGTCTAATTTCCTTTTTTTATATACATGGAATCCACACAAACCCACTAATATAATTAAAATATGAAATTCATACACTCATTTAAATAATAACTTACCACACATTAAATAATAATACTCTTTAATCCACATGCAAAAAACAAATGAGACTTTTTAAATCGAACGAAATGATTATAGTAACTTGATAAGATATTATATTTTAACTATCTATAAATATATTTTATCCTATCATAATCATATTTTAATAATGAATTGTTCCATTTCACATAGTCATCATTTCACGAGATTTTATCAAAATGAAATATTCATCATATTAGATTCACTTTGCACCCTAATGATTTAGTAGTCTAAGGCAAAGACTTAGCTGAGACCAACTCAAGGAATATACCCGTGAGACGAATTAGAAGTGATAATATTTTAATAAAAATTAATATTTCATTCAATTGATAAAAAGTGATAATATTTTAATAAAAAGTTATATTCAATTGATAAAAAGTGATAATTGTGCAGTGAAATATTTCATGAACAATTTAGAATCAAAATAAAAAGTGATAATATTTTAAAGAAAAGTTATAACATTCTTAATAAAAAGTGATAACTAATTACGAAAGTTTAAAATTGTCTCACCGTAGACAGTCTCACAAGACTGTCTCTTTTTCTAATACTCTATCCGTTCCGTATTAAGATTTACGTTTATTTTTTGCAAGTAGATTAATACGTACTACTTCCATCCCACTGAGACCCACGCGTTTTATTATTTTGGTTCGTCCCACTACTAAGTGTGCATTTCCTTTTTTTGGTAAAAATGACTCACACATATTAATTAATTATCTCTCCTTGGGCCCACACATCACACTAATACACTTACCCACCTTATATTAAAATATTATTTATTTTTACCTCACTACAATTTAAAATATTATATCTCTTGACTTACGTGCAAAAAACAAATGTACACATTATAATGTGACAGAGGGAGTATAATATTATTATAATGAATAGTGAGTTGAGAGATAATATTTAAATTACAGTAGATAATTGCATTAGTATTATGTGTGGGGTTCATGTAGAATAATTAATTATTTTGGGTGAATCCACTTGAAAAGAAAAATGTAAAATATAAACCTGGGAAAAAAAATATAAATATTAACGGCACTAATAAAGTATCCTTGGGATTTAATATTTACTTTAGAGTTTAAAATATTTAAAATTATAATCTTCTATTAAACTCGGAGAGTTCATCAAGATTCACCATATATCCTGATTTACAAGAGAGACTAACTCCCGATGAAATTGCATTGATAGACATGAAGTTAAAAAATATACTCCTTCCGTCCGTTTCTAAAATATCTATTTTATTATTTTTGGCGTCCACTTCAAAGGTATCAATTTCCTCTATTTAGTAAAAAAAAGTACAATTTCCTCTATTTAATAAAAAAGTACACAATATGACCCACCATTTCCTTCTAATACAATTACCCACTTTATATATAATAATAATACTCCTTAATCCAAGTGTAAAAAACAAATAGATACCTTAGAACCGGACGGAGGGAGTATTTAATTAATTTAATTGATTTTGAGAGACAATGTAGTCTGTAAATATAATGAATAAATTATAAAATATGTTATTTGTTTTATGTGAAATTGAGAGTGACATTATGACACTATTTTATGATTTCTTAATAACTTTTTTATTAAGTGAAATGATAATACTCATTAAATGAGACAGTAAATATGTAAGAGGGGTCAATCCATTGTTAACATATCATTGATACATAGATAAAATATGTTTACTGTAGTGTACTAGTTAAAGTATGTTTTTCTAAAGTACGAAAAATAATAAATTAAATTATAATTTTAAGGTGTTATAGAATGATTCACTATAAACACATTTTAAATAACAATAAGCATATTTTACTTACTATATAGTAACCATCCTTTAACAATGGATCAATCCGTCTTATATATACCCGCCTCACAAGAGAGTATCTCTTTTAGTTTTATGAAATAATATACATAACAATAAAAATATCAATTTGAAGATAATGTGCATGTTAAGAAACAGCAGTACTAGTACATTTGGACACCACATGATAAGATATTAGAAACAAGAGAAATTAATGTGATAATTAAAAGTATTGGGAATCATGCTATTAGTATAAAGTCATGCACATATTAATAATTTACATGGAATAGATGAGGGATTTTGATTTAGTAGAGTAACACCACCTGAATAAGAGCTTTATCAATTCATCATGAATGGTAGCATCCCATCTATCTGCTAAAAATAAAATTATATGAATTCGTAAGGACCCAACGATATCATTTCTTCCTCAACAAGTTCAAATTGATCAATATACGCAACAAGGAGTGCACCTCCAAGAGAAAGGAACGAAATATAACATACAGGGAGAGGATACCAGATGAGAAAAAACTGAACAAGATAGCGAGCAAGAGTATTCGCTACACAGTTAAATTTAACTTGATTGGTGTAAGTTGAAGCAACATTCATATGATCAGAATTACCTAATAATTTATCTCACTTGCTGCATCTCACATGATTAGAGTACTATCAGATAGCCCATGAAATCACATGTTGACACATTAAGCAATTAATCTTGAAAAGTAGTACTATAGCACATTTATTAAACAGCAACATCCAAAAGAGAAACAAGGAGATGATACATATTAGAATGTAAAAAGAAGAATGCATGTACTTTTACCTTGAAATTAGGAGCTAGAGCTACCTAGATCAAAGTCCATTGTGTAATCATATTCTATTGTAGGAATCACGGAAGCCATAAATTTCAAGAACAAGAAAAGGTACCTGAATATGGAAAAATCAAATTAAAACCATAGAATACAGAAATGAATGTGAAAGACAAAATGAAATTTGATAAAATTATACTAAACAATATTTCAATGGCATGGCAGAAACATAAAAAACGAGCATGGTAAAACAATGATTCTCAGTGTTGTTAAAAGGCAGCTTTTGTATTTATCGGCCTCAGGCAGAACTAGCCGCCAGCAGAATTTTTTCATGAGTATTTTCATTTTAGTTGGACAGTCAAAACACAGTAAGTGAATGAGAAATGAAAATTTTACAATGGTCAACAGTATAAGAAGAGTTAGCATTAGCCCAAGATTATTTTAATGTCTTCGAGAAAGAAGAAAGTCTCCGCGCAATCTTGAATCAGTCTATCATCAAAAATGTTGTGAAAATTAATTTTGAAAATAAAAATACATAATGTATAAGAAAGCATAAATGCAAAGCCAGTTGGCTGCCCAAGCGACCGACACTTTTCAAAAGTAACTTTTTAATCAACACTGAATTCATTTGGGGGAGTTAAAGAGGCTTGATGTGAAGAAGCAGGCAGCCTCAGTATTATGCTTTAATTCAAGGAACCTTCTCAGGCTTCTCAGCTCTCCAAAACAAGGAAGGTGGTAGTTAAATAAGCTTACATTTTTACAGTGATTGACTTGGATTTAAATTAGATTAGTAAACAACAAAAAACTATTTGGTAATGCTTTAACTAGAGGAGCTATCTTGGTCTCTCATAGCAAGGAGATAGGAGTAAAAGAATATACTTGTCAACTTCAGGCTCAACTCCTCGTGACATTAAAACATCGATGATTTTTTTCATTACAGCCCCGTGCCGGCATGGATGGACTGAAGCATGTTTCCCTGGCAAGTGTGGATGGTCTTCAATGGTCACCTAATCTCACAATGGGAAAAAACCATTGGCAAGTACAAAACCAGAAAAGCATCTTGATCAGACATCTAACTTGGAAAAGATCAAAGAAAAACAAGAACCAAGAACCACATGCTTAGACATCTTTCCTCCCATGTATGTTTTCACTAACCCCGTAGTAAGAACAACACCTAAGAGGTTTGAAGAAGCACTTAATCTGCTAATTTAAAAGATCATGTTCATTCTAATAAGGTACACCACAAGATGTTTTGAACAGAAGACAAATTCAGATGAATGACACTAATGCAATTAATTGGGCTCGAGAAGTGGGTGCAATGTGTCTTACAGAAGTGAAGAATTCAGATTTCAGCATGTTGATTAATCAGGAGCCTAGAGCATAATGAAGGTTGCAAAGTTTCCATATTCATTATTTTCAATAAGTTGGCATGAAGAGCATAAATGAGCATAAATGAGCAAGTAAGCTTCCCATTTTCCAATTTCAGAATGTAATACAAATATTGAGTCCCAATGGAAAACAAATTGACTGCCTCCTTCAAGAAAATGTAAACCTTTTCTTTCCTCATCTTATATATTGACTTCTCTTATGTTCTTTCTCTTGTAGGTCATACACTTAAATGATTTCATGGTCTTAATGCGTAGCAGTTGAAAATAGGATAACTAAAAATATCCTCAAAGAAATAATTCATATAGTGATAGTATAAGTAACGGTTTTTATTTGGATTCTAAAAAGAACTATTTTTTCAATTTATCACAATTCTTAAAGTTGTTCACCTTTGATTATCACTTACATTGTCTTTTCAATCTTTGATACAGGATCAGCCTTAACTGCTTATACATTTGATTCCTATGACTATAGCTAACAAACACATTCGCAAATTGATTGTGGGTCTGAATTCATTTATAGGAAATATATGGATTATCACGCTTACTTTTCCTTATGAAGTTATTACCAATTTAGTATCAGTGTCACGCGTCATAATAGGTAAGAAAGCCCATACCCTTATTACTGCTGACAAAAAATGACTTTATAAAATGCAAACAAAGGAGCTAACTATATGGTAGGCTTTAATAACTGATTTATTCAAATTACTGTTACAAAGATTTCCAAAATTGACAAGCAAAATAGAATGAATACATATCATATAATATACAAATTTGACATGTAATAAGAAAAAAAAAAAGATGAAACAGTGTCTCACAGTTTTACGCGCGTGGTCTTGACTAACATCTTCAAGAACAAGCTCTGGTTGCAAAAGCATCCTTGACTGTTATAGATGAGCTTACACGTATTAGATTAAATAAAAACGTGAACCTGAATCACAACATAAATGGCTTGTTTATTCAAATAATATGGAAAATCTGTTTAATAATATGGCATTGCAGCTCTAATGTGGAAGTTTATCTGCAAAGAAGAATGTTGACCTCATCATATCCGGTCAGCCAGACCCGAGGGGTTTGGTAATATTTGTCATACCTGTGAGAGACTTTCTATCAGACATTATGCAAGGGAAATTATCAGAGCATTTTTCAAGATAAGTCTGACTTACGTTATACTTAGGTCATATGTTCTAGTTCGAAGAATGTTGTCATCATCAGGCTCATGAGCCACAAGATATGTGGTCTGAAGTGTTGCCTGTATTAATAACCAAAATTAAAACTAACAGAGTACGTCGCTGGAGAGTTATTTATGACATAAAATGTAGCATGCAAATCAGAATATATTATCTTTCCTCGCCTTCTTTTTTCAGTTGAATAGTCTAGCTTCAAAAAATTTCAAGTATATGTAGTAAGACTTGTGCGTACTGGTCGCATCCTTCAACTTGTGTATTTTTAAAGAATATTAATTATTATTTTAATTGTTAATAATGAACTCGAAGCAAGACCCATTATGTAACTTACAGGATCATTTTCAACAAGGTTGTCTGCTTCTTCAAATTCAGCCATGTCTGGAATCTCCTCCTCTTCCTCTCCTCCAAAGTATGATGAGAAGGATTGGATAGTATTTTTCTTGGAGATTTCTAGTGCCTCCATGGAGGGTAAATTTTCATCCTCATCATTTTTGTTTTCTGAAGTCAAAAGAAGCATCAAGCAACTGTAGCAAAGAAACTCATAAATTTTACATTATTTTCACACTATAAAGCTAATTAGATACATGTTACCTTTAGGTTTTCCATGAGTTGCCAGCCAACCATCATTGTCCTCATTATCAAGTAAAATTTCACCTCCTGCCGCCTCATATTCCTCTTCAATTGAGGCAGCTCTGCGAAGGCACGGCACTGCATTTAAAGAAAACATCATTGAGAAAGAAACAGACAAGTAGATACGAGATGAAGAACAACAAATTATCTTTTATACCACAGAAAGAATTGGGATATTGTTAGGCATGACAAAATATTACTTGAATGCCAACGTGGAGAAAAGGTTATAAGAGAAGCTATGTCATTACACAAGGAGCAATGAGGAAACAAAGATAGTCTTGCATATTTGACATACAGTAGCATCCAGTTAATAACGAAGATAACTCAAGATTATAAGCACAATCATAATATCGTGAACAATATCAGAATTGCTGGATAGAAGGAAGGCAACCAACCATTTCTAGTAATCAAGAATTGCTTGTCTTGAGGCAAATATGACTTCCTCTTGCTGGGCTCACCAGATTCCCTTCACATGAGAATAAATACAAAAAAGCAGCAATCAATCATGAGAAACCAAATTGATCGCAGCACATAATTATTGAAAATAAGTACAACATTACTCAATATACATGGCACCCAACTCATCATTCTTCTGACCACATCCAAATATCTAGTTCACAATATCGACTGTGGCACTTAAGATTGATTCCCCGAGCCAAATCCAACAAATAAATATTCCAACAATCAAGGATATTTATAAAGGATCACAGAAATCAATTATATGAGGATTAGTAAGAACTCAGTTTCATCATTTGTCTTTCATATGAAACAATATAAAAAAATAAATTAAAAATTAAAGCACCAAATCACAGTATCAAGGGACTGAGTTCAAATTCGACATCAAATTCTAATAAAAAAAGAACCAAGGAAGCAAACTTCTGGATCAATCACGCAAAAGAAAGCATCACAATCTGGTACCGCATATAAATTTGAATGATAAACCGATAAGTATGTCCAACAGAGTTGAAATTAGGGCAAGGAAATTCAAAATTACCACGACCAGGTGGGGCATTTGGAGACCAGATTATCACCGGCGACGATGAACTCATTGATGCTGAGAACGCCCTTCTCTTTGAATGCGGAGACGGTGCGGGGACTCGTAATCCGCTCGACGGTCCCCTTAAACGCTTCGTGGATTTTCTGTGAAAGCACCATCACTACTTCGATTCACCGGAATTGCAGAATTCCGATTTTCCACCACCGGAATTTTGACTTCAGGCTTGATAATTTCCTCCTAATTTTGTTTATTAGCTGGACTAGTATTTATAGTAGTATGCTAATCGAATTTTTCTTTCTTTTTTTTAATAGAGTATTTTATTAATTCTTAAAAAAAATTACTTTTTTATTTTTTACTTTTAAAAAAGGGGCGACTATCTGCACCCTGAATTGTTAAATGAACCTCGAATACTAAATGTACCCACTGAAATTGAAGATTTCATGTTTAAATTAATTAATACACCTCATACAATGATCACTTTGCCCTTTTAATTAACTATACTCAAATTCAAAAAAACAAATCAATCACAATATTAAAAAGAAGAAGAAGAAACGACGCTGAAGTTTGAAAAAAAAAAAAGGAACAGCACTATGTCATGAGGTTTGAAAAAGAAAAAAGAACAATACTGTGTCTTCCTTACCGCGACTGATTAGGAGAGAAAGGAGAGGAAATTAAAAAAAAAAAGTCTAAGGGTGCGGATAGTAGAAGATAAGAATTGGATAAGTCATTAGAAATCCATGTGGCATAATTTGGGATTAATCCTTACATATTAATTATTATAATTAAGAATAAAATTTTCTTCCAGACATTACAGAAATCATTCTTTTAATTAATTTTAATTTCTTGAGTGTCCACCTGAAAAAAAAAAAAAAGGGTGTCAACAACAGTAACCGAACACAAGTAAATCTCAGTCATAGGAAGCGAACAATGAGAAACACCCAACTGTTCAATCACAAACGTCGAACAAATTTATAAGTTCGACTGCTGTCATCGAATACTATACTACAACGTGCTAAAATAATTCAGCATGTCCGCATTAATTGGCTATGTAGAATCTATTCAACTCAATTCTTTGCAGGAATCCACCGTATAACTCCTAATCCCTAATTGTTTGTTGCAGTCGAATATGATAATTTTTAGAATAAAAAATTATAAATTACGCGATGTATATAATCTACTATTCTACAAACTAAAATCCTAAACTCTAAACTTAATTTCAAAAATAAACATTGATGAGGTCACCCTCATCATGATTATGTTCCTTCTTTACGATTATTGCTTGTTCTGAATTATCATCATTCTCAATTTTTGCTTGTTCCATGATATTATGCTGATGCAGAAGGGTTTAGGGTTGATCGTAGCTTAGTGATTATAACACTGAGGTGCATTTAGATATCTAACTGGGGTGCATTTAGAAATTTAATTATAATTAATTTTATTATTTATAAAATGGTATTTACGTCTTATCATATTATCATATTTTAATACTATAAATTATTTGGGGTTCATTTAACAATTTTGGGGTGCAAATAGCCGCCCCCTTTAAAAAAATCATAATTAGGTATCACTTTTTATTACTGTTAATGTTATAACTCCTTATCTCTTTTTATTTATCACATATCACTTTTTATTAAAAATGTTATCACTTTTAACCATCCTATTAATTATACATGAAATAATTTAATTGGTCAGTTATCACTTTCCATTATAAATGTTATCACTTTTTATTTATCCTACTAATTATTCATGAAATAATTCAATTAATTAATTATCACTTTTCATTGATCTATAACAATTTTATAAAAAAATACTATCATGTTTTATCAATTCTATAAATTGTTTGTGAAATTCATATTCGTAATTATTTATGACTTTTTATTAAAGATGTTATTGTTTTTTTATTAAATATTATCACTTTTCATTTATAGTATAAATTATTTATGAAATAGTTCAGATCACCGTTATCACTTTTTCTTATAAAGGTTATTATTTCTTATCCTTCTTATAGAAGTCATTCATAAGATGGACTCATATAAGTCTACGTATGCTATTTATCTCTTATCTTGCAGAGCAACTTTAAGTAGGCTAATTTCTCTCCTTTTGCACATGCAACAACATTAGAAATAAGGTACGGCATGATATCTGTAGTACTTCCCAAATAACTCAACCTAAAAACATGAATAATACAAACAAAAAATGTATGTAGTCTGTCAGTTCGGCATTTTTCCCACCTATTTAGTTACTGAGGCTTATATTGTTCAGTGCTTTTGAATTTTTTACAGCAATCAAATTTTTGTTGCTGATAAGAGAAGACCTGGTTATAGAGTTACTTGAAATGTTTCATGCAGTATTTTTAATCTTGTGAGGTAGATTAAAGAAAATTTTTGCTCAAAAATATGTTGTGCTTTAAAAATATAAATGTTAGCCATGTTATGATTATTGTTGTATGTTTTTCTGAATATCTATTAGTTAAGTGTAATTGTTTAAATGTGGTTTCTTCGATCTTAACTTATATTCAGTTTGGTAGTTTGTTTCTTCTCCATATTGAGCTTACTTATTAGTTAGGTGTAATTGTCTAAATGTGGTTTCCTTCAATCTTAACCTCTATTAGAGTTTGATTGTTTGTTATTTCTTTATACTAAGTTTAATAAACTAGGGTAATTGCAATTTCAATAACTTATAGGATATTTTCATCGGTGTTTTTTGCATTTAGAATTTCATAGGAGATATCAAATTCTTGTATCTGCATTAGCAAATAAATCCCTTTTGAAATAGTTGCCACATGTAAATGAAAATATGTATTTCAGCGCATGTATATGTGGAAATCTGGTTCATTATTTGGTGATGAGTTTTGGACTCCATATAAGTGTTGTAACTTGTAAATTTATGGAGCCCTTGGCTGACTAATCGCTCGAACATGCACCCTTTTGTGCCCCGAGATTTTTCCATATTATAGTAAGTCAAAACACGAGTTCGCTTGCAATTTTAGGCCTTACAACTGCTCTTTGCTAGATGAGAGTGCTATGTTGTGGGAGATATTTCATATCTTGTTTCTTACTTGCCAGATAATCACAAAGTGGACATGCATTCTAGATGAACATTTAATCATATTTATGTTAAACAATTGAGATCAACTATTCCATTTACTATTTTATCTACTATTCCATTTGTCAATCACATGACGTGTCATAATCATTATCTAAATTACCATTAAATGTGCTAGGGGTTTAATGGTCATTTAGTAGGATACAGTATTTTTACTAAATTTAGGTTATCAAACATAGAGTAGAATACAATTTAGAATAGGAGATACAGACCGGTTATTAAGTCAAACCCTTAGATGCGGAATTAAGATTCGACTTTAAATGAATAGGTTAAAAAGAAAGTACAGTGACGAGTTATATATATATATATATATATTTTTTTTTCTTCTCTACCATGACGAATCAATTGATTTAATATAGGCATCGCTCTTTTCTTCCTTTGTCCTTTCCCTTATTTTTGCCCTATCACTATTGGTTACCCCAGATTCGAAGCACCCTTTTTCCATAATGAGCTCTTTAGTTTCACTGGCTGCTATCTTTCTAAACAGTGGTTTTCTCTGTTGGGTATCGGGCCGCCTCTCCGTCGTTCGGATGATGTTGGAAACATCACGGGCTCAGGTCTTTGGTTCCGTTTTAAGTGGTTAATCGGTGAAGGGAATGACTAGTGATTCACGAAGAATCAAATGAAGATGAGCAACTCTCACTTTCTCCCTCTTGCACACTGCAGAATGCTCTCTTCCCTCACACACTTCACATGAGAAGAAGACCCATTTAAATAAGAACAATAGCAGTAATGAATTACGACTCAACTTTTATTCCCAAGGTAAGTGGGCTGCTCAACGCAGCAGATTACAAGGAAAACAAGAGCAGCCGCGTGTATTGGAGAGGAAAAGGGAAGCTACCAACATCCAACATTTGACCTAGGGTAGAAAACAACATTTTGGGCCTCAAATATTACTTATCATGGGCCAAAAATATTATGGGCTTAAGAATAAAAGCCCAACATTCTCTTTGATACCTATACCCTCTCGTCCCAAGCTTCTTTGAAATTTGGAGTGAAGGCAGCATAAGTGCATTGGTCACATAGGCCCTCCGTTCTCTTTAAAGAGGGTTTTATTTCATTTTGGGTGTCCCGCCTAAAGAGTCCTCTTTTATTTTTTGCACACATGAGACCCCCACACACCCACTAATACAATTAAAATACGAGGCTCACACTCTTACTGACACAACTACTCACTACACATTAAATAATAATACGTCTTAATTTACGTGTAAAAAGTAAAAACCCTCTTCCGGTAGGACAGAGGGAGTATATCATAGTAACTGTTTAAACAATGTGGAAAGAGTTAGGTACCTCCAATTGGATGATTGCTTTCCTTCCCCCAAAACTATTTACCGTTCATGATTTGGCTATTTAAAGGAAATGAAAATAGGTAGGAGAATCTTTCAGATAATCTATTGACATCCTATTGGGTTTACTAGGTAGATTAACCTACGAACTTATCATATATGGTTGGTTGCCTGATCATTATGATGCCCCTTCTGACTTCTTCTTTGTTCAGGATCAAGTCTCCTCCTTTGATCAATAAGATTTTAATATAGTATTATTCATTCCAGATGCATGTGTTGTGATGTAATGAGATTTATATTTCATCTGTTGCTTTTTTAAATAATGAGAATAAAATTACCTACTCTTGCTACTTTGTTATAGCTTATCTCTAATTATTTTTTCTCTCAAATATCTACTGCTTTTTGTTCATATATATTTATTCTTAAATTACACATTATCATTAATTAGCTATATATCTTTTCGTTTTTCCAAATTGAGACTAGGAGTTTAAATTTTATTAAATTAACGTGGGTCTTTGTTTAGTTTAATGAGATTAAATTTTGAAAATGTAGAAGCATACGGATGTTAGTTAATATGTGCTTTAGATGCTGTTATGCAAAAGGTTGAGTCGCCTAGGTTAAAATGTCTAACTCTTGTTTGCCGGTTGAGCTATCATGATTAATCTCTTTCGTATGCTGTTGGACTGATGTTATTACATATACATAGGGCTACAAAGAAAATGACACTTCTTTTATTACATAGCAAAGGTTATTAATTCATAGCAGTTACTATGGTGAATCATGTAAGAAAACTCTAAACCGTCACCATACATAATAAAACCACACTGAAGTAACCAGAGTTGTTATTGCATCAAACAAACGGACAACATGGGATATATTTATTCAGTTCCAGACACATAGCTTCATAAGAATGACGATGGAGTCTATCAGTACAAAGATAGCACCTCCTGTCGATGAAAGACATCAAAGAAGGATCCGGAGGGCCCATGATCCGGCAGCAGGGCGAGCTTGATCACCACTTGAGCAGCTTCCTCCGAGCTTATATCACCCAGGTTGTAATTGATGTCTGTTCTTGCATAACCAGGACAAACCGAATTGATACGCATTCTAGGATGTTTCTCGGCTGCAATTCGAGTGTAGGCGTTCAATGCTGCTTTCGACACTTTATATGCTGCCGCGTGCCTAGGCCAGTTGTTAACTTCCAAAGAGCCCTCTTTGAAGTGGTTGAGAAATCGGTGCACAACCTCATCTATTCTCTCCTCTGTCAGCCCCTCTTCGTTGCTCAACACTCCTTTCGCCCACTCGTTCGACAAGAACTGAATATGACAGAGAAAGAAGAGCAGTCATGGCTCTTTCCTGACCATAATAAGCAGGGAGAGAAGATGAGTGGCATTACCATTAGACTTCCTGTTGTGGAGGAGACGTTAACAATTCTTGGCGAATCGGATTGTTGTAGGAGAGGAGTTAGAGCTTGGGTTAGTGTCTTGAGACCGTAGTAATTTGTCTGAATGCATTCCTCTGCCCCCTCCAAACTCTCAATAATCTTTCCTTTTGCTTTCACTACTTTCACTGCTTCTGCCTGCACCATCCATTACTAGTAAAATTGGCGTTTAATTTCCAATTGGATTATACTACTCCCTCCGTCTAGGAGATATTTGATACTGGATATTAAGGAGTATAATAATTTAATGTGTAGTGGATTCAAAATATAATATTTTATTGTGCAGTGAGTAGTTGTATTAGTAGTATGTCTCTAGTGTGTGTGGGTTCAATTTCTATGAGACAACTCAAAAATGTTATCTTTGGGACCGATTCAGGAACATTTTGGTGTTACATCTCCTATTGTGCACAGTTGGATGATTGACACGTGTGATAATTTTGGTGTTACATTTCCTATTGTGCACAGTTGGATGATTGAAACGTGTGATAATTTTGGTGTTACATCTCTTATTGCGCATAGTTGGATGATTGACACATGTGATATAATAAAATATATACCTGTTGAAAGAAAAGATTAAACCCTTAGGGGTAATGATTGAGATTTTCTTCCACGTACACGTGACAAGTGTCAGTTGCCACTCATCTAACGCGTGTAATGGGACGGAGGAGGGAGTACATAAACAAAGAAATGAACCTTTCCACCAGATGTAAACATAGCTAAGTCCGCCTCAAGGGCCTCTTGTAAAACCTGAGTATCTCCTTCCACCTCTACTCCAGTAATGGCCGCATTATTCACCTGCCAGCATATATCCAATCAACATTTGTTCCCATATATATATATATATATATATATATGATGTAGCAGTTAATTAAGGTAATTAACCAGAATGTCAAGGCGTTGGTATTTAGTTGTGATGAAGTCGACAGCAGCAGCGATGCTGAGGGGATCAGCAACATCCAGTGGATGGAACACCACGTTTTCGGAGTCGAGTTTCCGGCGAGCTTCGATGCCTCTCTCCTCGTTCCGACACGTCAGTATCACCACCACTCCTCTGCTGGCTAATTGCCGGCAGATCGCGAATCCGATCCCTTTGTTTCCGCCGGTGACCAGTGCGTACCTGACCGGACACTTGTTAATTCCAAATTTGAAACATATATATGGAGTAATGAATTTCCATTGAACTCAAATTTCTCACCTTTGCGTCTCCTCCATTGTTTGATTGGTACGGTGAAGAATGACGAGGCACGTTAAGTCTCACCAACGTTTTGTTTTGCTGTGTGCCAACGCCAGGTTCAGTATTTATATACTTCTGCCAACCACACAAATATCTCATGCCCATAACAAGCAATGGGTATTATGAATGGGTGACCGAGTTTACGTGTAGCCCATATTTTTTTAAAATGAGTCTTTAGTATATAATAAAAAAAAAATTTGAAAAATATAATTTTTAATAAAAGAATAATAATTCATGTCTCAAAATAGTAATTTGGTATCTGCTAAAGATTAATCGGATAAATTAGAATCTACAAAGAATTTAAAGAGTAATTTTTTAATTTAAAAGAGAACAATTTATGTGTCTAAAGACTAATTTTTTATGTTCTAAAAGTAACAGATCTAATTTACTTAATTGCATATATTTATGACTCGATTGTGTATATTTTTATGATTCGATTAAAACTTCTAAACCGAATCATATATCAAGTTATAAAATAATTTAGTCATTTCGTGCATTTAAAAGGGTATAAAAGTGTTCATAATCTAGAAGGTATAATGAAATTTTAGCCACAAAATTTAATTCTTTCATTATTTTGATTCGGTTTTCTTCTTTTAATATTTTTATTTTTGAAAGGGTAGTTGATTTGTCAAGTGTAGATAAAACATTCTTGCAGGCATTCGATTTTTCTGTGAATTATGTACTTATTATTCTTTCACATTCTTAAATTAATTTAAGAAAATAAAATTATTTTTGTCATATTGAATTCAATATTATACTTACATTAATAAAATTATTATGGCATGTAACTAAATTAATTGATTTAAATGATCTTATATACCAAACACTTATTCGGGTATATTACATTTTTAATTCAATTAATTTATTTGAGAGATCATTTTGGCATTATTATCAATCAATTGAGAAGTAAGAAGTATTCGGTCATTACATTTAGTATTATTCAATTGAATTATGTCCATACGTAGATTTCACTTTTATTATGTCAAATTGTAATTCACACAATTTGGTCAATTCAAATCAAGTTGATGTAACATTTTTACAAAAAGATTGACATAAGATAGGGTTATTTTAGTAAATTTATAAAATGGAAAGATTCAATTAATTTTCGTTGAATTATGTACTTATTATTCTTTCACATTCTTAAATTAATTTAAGAAAATAAAATTATTTTTGTCATATTGAATTCAATATTATACTTACATTAATAAAATTATTATGGCATGTAACTAAATTAATTGATTTAAATGATCTTATATACCAAACACTTATTCGGGTATATTACATTTTTAATTCAATTAATTTATTTGAGAGATCATTTTGGCATTATTATCAATCAATTGAGAAGTAAGAAGTATTCGGTCATTACATTTAGTATTATTCAATTGAATTATGTCCATACGTAGATTTCACTTTTATTATGTCAAATTGTAATTCACACAATTTGGTCAATTCAAATCAAGTTGATGTAACATTTTTACAAAAAGATTGACATAAGATAGGGTTATTTTAGTAAATTTATAAAATGGAAAGATTCAATTAATTTTCGTTGACATTTCTGTTTATTAGAAATCAATTTGGGCTACTAGTCATAATTCCTCACCAACGTGGTTGTTTTGATTTCTGTCTTTTATGTTCTATTATATTTTGATATTATGTATTTTAACGCGAATTGTTGGGTAAATAACATATAGAAAAAAAATATAAATCTTAATAGGAGGGTTTCTATTTCCTCTTTATCTATGCATATCATTAATCTAACACATCATGTAAAAGAAAATATTATAGAAATATTCATTCAAACTTCAATGCATCTTTCACTACAAAAAAAAAGTATTTTTAGCAACTGAATTTACGAACAGAATTCAATATGTTGGTAATTACCAAAGGATTAACAACAAAATGACATTTTTGTTTTATCAACGGAATGTCAATGGATTTATTCTCTATTTTAGCAACGGAATTTAATCCGTTGAAAATTACAACAACGGATTACCAGCGAAATTGATTTTTCGTACCATTATTTACCAAAGGATTCCGTTGGTAAGCCAATTTAACAATGAAATTAAGATTTTTACCAACGAAATATTCAGTTGGTAAAAAACAGTTTTTTTATTGTTTCACACATTATAATAATTAATTATTTAAAAGACAAAGACTTGTGCGAGACCGTTTAACGGATTCCATTCCGTGAGACGGATAATCCCCTACCCATAATATATAAATTAAAATTATAAAAAAAGGCGATGATGGCCAATTGGATATTACCTTTTTATCCCAAATGATCGGGTACTTCTAGGCGCTAGTCTTCTTTGGATCAGCTGCTCATCCGGATTATTTTACGCATTTTGTCTCAATTATCGATACCTCTTTTCTTTTTCTTGCTTTTAAGTTACTTTTCATTTTAGTTTTATTTTTAATTACATTGATGGCTTGATTTACATTTTATTAAGTTTTTTTATTACAATATAAAATAAATATTTAGCAAAAATTAAATTTATCAAAATATTAATATATCTTTCTAATGTAACAATTCAATAGGGTACTTTTCCATAATAAGATATTACTCCCTCCGTCTCATACTTATCTTCACACTCCCTTTGTAAATTTACAAAGGGAGTGTGAAGATAAGTCTGAGACAGAGGGAGTACTATTTATTAAAAAGTTTATTAAAATAATATTATTATCTTTTTATTTGTATTATAGATTATTCACACATGAAATAGTTTAGTGAATGGTTATCAATTTCCCTTTGTTGGATATAACTTTTATTAAAAATGTTTCTCACTTTTTAATCGTGTTATGTTCTTTAAATAATTCATTTAGAAGAATATAACTTATCCTGATCAAATAACACTTTTATTAAAAATATTATCACTTTTTTTTTATACTACGAATGTTGAAATAATTCAATTTAATAAGTATCACATTTACTTATCAGATATAACTTTTTATTAGAAATATTATCACTTTTATAAGTTTTATGAATTCTTTATAAAATGGAGTATTATTTTAATTAGATGTTTATCACTTTTCTATCACTTATTATTAAAAATGTTATCACTCTTTTTTCGTTATATGAATTTTAAAATAATTCAATTGGACGATATCACTTTTGTTTGATCTTACATCACAAGTAGTTTAATTGAATAATTATAATTTTTTCTTAATCAGATATTATCACTTTTTGTTAAAAATATTATTACTTTTTTATTCGCCATACAAATTGTTTATAAAATAATTTAAGGCATAGACTTTTGTAAAACCGTCTCACGGAATGCTTTCGTAAGATAAATAAAAAGTGATAATATTTTAATAAAAAAATGACACTTAATTATGAAAAGTGATAATGGTACTGTGAACTATTTCATAAACAATTTATATTATAAATAAAAAATAATACAATTTTAAAAGAAAAGTGATAATACTTTTATATAAAAGTGATAACTAATTACGAAAATATAAAATTATTTTACTGTGAGAATAGTGCTCCATAATTTAATTAGATAAATAACTCTTTTCTCGTAGATACATCTTTTATTAAAAGGATTATATTTTTTTTAACGATTAATATAATTTTGCATGCATATGGTGTAAATTAAATCAATGACAATTAAAATGGAATTTTCGCTAATTTATCCTGCGGTCGGATCAATGGCATTTACATAATTTCAATTAAAAATGCATATTGGCCAAGTAGACCTTCAGCGCAAAGCCGTAACTATGGAGTATTTGAATTTTTTTTTATAGCAAAAGTTAGTGGTATTATTAATATAACAGGGGTAATGAGATATACCCCAATACAAGAGTATTTGAATTATGGAGTATTTGAATTCTCTTAAATGGGTAAATTAAGATTCATCTCACAATATAAAATACGGTCTCACACAAAATTTACCTCATTTAAAATTACAATTTTAATACTAATATTTTACTAGACTATTTTACGCATTGTAGTTAATGGTCTAATTTATTTTTATTGTTTAATCTTTATCTTTTAAGTCTGCCCTTAGAGCTAAGGGCATAATTATAATTTCAGTTAATATTAATATAATATTAACCTTTATAGTTCATGGGTTATTGTATCTCTATAATTTAAGAGTTGATATTAGGTGCACCTGGATGCAAGGGTGCACTCATATATGTATAACTTTTTGTTTTATTATGTATATGTTTTTATTCTATTTTGTATATGAGTTTCTTAATAATTATATACATTTTTCACACTAAGTTTTTCTTTAAAAAATTAGCATTTATATGTGTATAATTTTTTATTCAATAGTGTATGCATATTTTTTTAATAATTGTATTTTTTATACTCCTTAATTCACGTGTAAAAAGCAAACGAATACCTATTAGCGGAAAGGAGGGAGTATTAAATTAAAAATAAAATAAATATTAATATTTTTAAAATATAATAAAATTTAAAATACAAAAAAAAAATTATATATATTAAAAATATTAAACTATGTATAAAAAATTATACTCCATCCGTCCCATAGTTAAGTTCACCGATACTGTAGATACGGAGTTTAAGAAAAGTTGCTTTTTGACCAACTTTATTGACTTTTTAGGGGTATTGTGGTATTTTTAGGTAATAAATAAATTATAAAGTGTGTTATGTGTGTTAGGTGGGAGTGATATTTTTGAAATTAAGATAACTTTTGAGGTTTTTGGTCAATGTGAAATTTCCTTTTTTGGGTGGTGAACATAAGTGTGGGACGGACGAAAACGGAAAGTGTGAACATAAGTATGTGAAGAGGGAGTATTTATATTTATATTACATGTATATATTCAATTTAATTAATAATATTATTTTTTATATATAATTTACTAATTTTTATTTTAAATAAATATTAAAATAATTATATACATTATTTAAAAATTTTAAGAATTTAATTTAATTATATATTTTTTTACCGATTTGAGTATATAAAAATATTTAATTTTTTATTTAGATTTTAAATAATTTATTATTTTATTTTTTATTAAATAATTTAATACAAATAATTTTAATAAATATTACACTTTAAGTAGAAAAATAATATATATATATATATATATATATATATGGAGTATGTGTGTGTCTGAGTGAGTGTGGGGTGGGGTGGGGTGGGTGGGGGGACGAGGGAATGAAATGAGCAATACAATAGAGGTGGGAGGAATGCTCATTCCCACGAATAAGGGAATACACATTTTTTTGGAATTGAGATTCCTATTACTAAAAACATATAAATCGCAGGAATGAGAATAAAATTAGAAATGATGATTCCATTCCCACACCATTCCTCTGTACCAATCATACCCTTAGGGTTTAGTGCTAACTAATTCTAAATATAATTGTTATCTTATCTTTTATTTAATGTAATATTACATCTTTAGAGAATGTTTGGTTCACATTAAATTAATAAGTAAAGAAGTTCACACACTAATTGCATTTAATCGAGCTTGATTTTTTTCTAAGTCCGTTAATAAGTAAGGGGTTGTTGGATCACAAGCTAAGGGGAATAAATATTAATATAATATTAAAATCTAAAATAAATTTTTTTAAGGGGGTTAGTGGGTGGGGACTAGGGGTAGGGTTGAGTGATAATATTTTTATTATTTAAATATTAAAATCTAATTTTTTTTTTTAAAATTTTTTAGGGTCGGTGTGTAGGTGGGTAGGGTTGAGTGATAATATTTTTATTATTTAAATATTAAAATTATTTTTTAAAAAAAATTTTGGGGTGGAGATGGGTAGGTGGATAGGGGGTAGAGTTGGGTGGTAATGTTACCTCAACAATGAAAATAAAAAAAAAGCCCGTGGTCCTCCGCACCAGTGGCCTGCGCTGCAAGTGATCCGTTCCACTTGAGCTCATCAAAAGGTGGGTTGTGTGATCCGTTCCACTTGAGCCCATCAAAAAGTGGGTTGTGGTGGGTTGTGGGATAAACCGTCCCACCAACCCATTCTGACATCTCTACTTCCGACTAATACCAGCCCATAAAGATCCACCTTATGAACAAGTATGTGCTAGTCTAATGCAATGTACTTGATGTTGGTTTTCCAGTTATTGTTTGGGGATGTGAATTAGAAGGCCACACACACATTATTATATATATAAAATAAAAAGGGTAGAAAATAGTGCATCCTACACCTTGTGCAAGCAAAAATAGTTGAATAAAATTGGTTGCAGGAAGCAAGATTTCCTGAGTTGAGTGGAGATCAAGGAACAAAGCTGAAAAGTAGTTTTGTAAACAATGATGATCGTAGCTTCTGTGAGTGGATGAGGAATTTGAAAGTATTGCCTCTTGAGCCAAGTTGAGACCTATACGCAGCGGCGGAAATAAAAATCTAATAATACTGTAGTTGAACAAAATTGAACATAGAACCTTTGGTGCCTTATAAACTATATTACCACTAGGCTACAGAAGTATAATTTAAAATTTATTATATACATACTACTAATTCTCAAAGGTTTTACCACTAGGCTACAGAAGTATAATTTAAAATTTATTATATATATACTACTAATTTTCAAAGTTCAGGGAGCCCAGTGCCCCCACCGTCCATGTATGTCCGCCACTGCCTATACGTCCTTGTATTTTGACGTTCCAGGTGGTCTGTAAGTTTTGAGATAGTATAATTTTCTTTTCTTTTTGATAAATACATCTTTCAAATTATCAACACAACTAAAATTAGACGCAAAATATTGTGGCGCACAAGATGATTTTCTTTTCTTTTCTTGAATTTAACTATAAGATTCCTTAATCCAAAATTGAGCAGTTAAGATCTTTGCTTAGGACAAGTGAAAACTACATTAACCTACACACCAGAGATATAAGCAAGAATAAGAAACGTACATTCAGAAGAAATAGTTGGTGATTAGACATTATGCTTTCTTCTGATCTTGCCCTTGCCATGATGCTTCCCTTTGGCAAGCTTAATCTTCCTTTTAATTAGCTTTTTCCCAATAGGCTTCAAGCTTTGATTGCCATCACCTTTCTCCACATCTGATATTCATTATTAATAAAATTGATAGTACAATGCTATTGAGTAAGCATGCAAAATGTAACATGTAACGAAGAGATTAATATCTACTGTTGTGTTTAAGATTTGAAATCCACAATAATTGTTGGAGACAGGCTCATTTCACTAACCTATATATGATTTATTCTGATGGATTTGAAATCCATTCTACAAACTAGTCATGTAAAATCCGTCCACGTCACCTAGATAATTATAAAAATTCAAATGCTATTTAGTACTCTTCTGAAACATTCAAATATCTAAACCAAAGGATTTGGAACGTATAGAAGCCTTCAAGAGATTTTCAGTCAACTGGTATTCTGAAACCCTCAATACAAACACAAGCTAAGAGTTTCCAAACACTTGTGCAGTTCACTACAACACAGGAAAGTTTGGATTTTTTCCCTACGCAAATCATTAATATTATGCCTTAACAAGAATATTTATAAATAAACAAAACATTATGAGATTTAAAAGTTCAATTTTGTTTGGAATACAAGATTACACAGCTGCATGCCAACAAAGGTGCATAATTCCATGATTTTTATTACATTTCCTTTGTAAATTACAAAAGAAGTATAACAAGAATCATGGGATGGAGGGAGTATATAAAAATTGCACATTAACAATTGTCATTATATTATAAACACTATAGTATAGCTCTTTGCACCCACTAATTGATAATTGCTAGGACGTATATATACACCACTGTTTCTTAAACAAAATATTATGCGCATTTTTTATGTAATTAATTTAATTCGTAATGAAATAATTTAACCAATATGCTTACAATTTATTCCGATATTAATTATATACCTTGTGGCTTCATTTACTTTTTATTTTCCGTCTTTAATGTTTATTAACTATATTAATAATTAAAAAATAATAATAATAATTATAGCCGATTCATTCGGTATACCATATATTATGTTCAGTAAGGTATGTATTAAGAAGTTAATTTTTCTTTTGTAATACTACTTTAAAGACAAGGACAATCAATAATGTTTTTATTACAAGTAGGTTTGGATAAGACCCGTCTCACGAATCCTCTTATATAACATGGATTATTCATTATCAATTAAGTAGTAGTATATTATAATTTAAATTTTAAAAAAAAATCACGCAAAAGAACGGGCACTTTTGGCGGTATGTTAATTGAAATTTGAAATCTATATTCGCCCACATACGAGCTAAATATTCAAATTTCAGACATACTCCCTCCGTCCCCCAAAATATTTCACACTTTTCTTTTTCATTCGTCTCACAAAGTATTTTATATTTTATTTTTACTAAAAATAGTAAAAAATACACTATAATAATACCTACTTTTTATACACATCCTAACATAATACTCATTTTTATACACATTCCAATAACTTTACATATCATTTTCATTAAATTAATTGAAATACTTCTTCTCTCTCTTACCTTATACATAAAATAATAATTTTTTCTTAAACTCCACGCACAATAATACGTGAAGTACTTCGAGGGACGGAGGAAGTACATTAATTATAATTTTAAATATTTTAATAATCTGAATTAAATATTATTATTATTAAATAGTTTAGCTGTTTTATTATTACTTTATCTTGATCGGGCATCACTTTATAGTAAAAATGTTATTACTTTTTATTCATCCTACAAATAGTTAATAAAATAATTTAATTAAACAGTTATCACTTTTTGTTCATCATCTATCACTTTTTATTAAAAATATTATATTTTTTATTATTCTAATGAATTATTCGTAAAATAACTCAATTATACGCGTATCACTTTTATATAATTAAGAATTACTTTTTCATTAAAAATACTATCACGTTTTATCCATCCCCTAACTTATTTATAAAGACAAATACTAGTGTGCACCAATTTTTAAGGTACACCAAATAATTCAAATTCAATTGACCCATCATATATAAATAATTTTGACCTATATTTCATTCCATTCCTTTTTCTCTTGCTCACTCTCCTAAATTTCTCTCTCTCCTTATTTATCTCTCTTAAATTTCTCTCTTCCTTTATTTTCTTCACTCTCTCCCTTTCCTAATTTTTCACGCTCTCTCCTAATATTCAAATATTTTTATAATTAATTTAAAAATTTTTATTAATTTCAAATTAATATTAATTGATTTTTTATTTTTAAAGTACTGTATAAAAATAAAAATTAAAAAAAATGTAGTATACTTGTTAAAAAAAAATTGTAATTACAAAAAAATACATTATCTAATAATGAAGATTTAAATCAATAGAGGGATCGCAGATCTGATGCGTAGTAAAAGAAGTTCACCTAAAGTATCTTTTCAAGGTTAATTTCATAGCAAATGTTTTTCTTTCTCTCATCTCCACCACTTTAACGCATATACATTTATTAATAATAAATAACACAATATTATAAAAAAAAGTAATATAGTTTAACATTGCATGAGTGTTTATTAGAGAGATTGGAAAAGAAATCTTCAAGTTCCTTCTCATCTCTGATTAGAATAAAAATTATAAAAAGTAGCTCCGGGCTGAACATGTTGAACAATGTGTGATACGGATTCTTACTGAATACTGTTACACGATGGAATTGCGAGGTCGAATCGAAGTTATCCAGATGGAATTGAGACAATTGAAATTCATCTTACACATCGCATACGCCAGACAAGAAATCGACGAAGCAATCCTCAACTAGATTGGCAAAACCAGCGAATTCGCCTACGACATCGAAGATCTTCTCCTCATGTTAATCTCTTCACTCAAATATTCTGAACTACTGATTTCGCATTTTGTTAATCCGACGAGCAGAAAATATATTCATTGTGACGCGACTAAAAGAGAGATCGGCCGGAAATCATTAGAGATGGAAGATTGAGAGAAATTGGGAGAGAAAGTAAGGGGACGCTGATTAGGAAAGGAGAGGAGATGAGAGAGAGAGAGAGAGAGAGAGGAGTGGATAAGCGTGAAAAGAAATGATATTAATTGGATTTTTTTTTTATATTTGACCCGTTTTCAAATACGAGTAATGCTTTTAGAGTGAGGTTCTTGTACATTCGGGCGCACAGAGCACATTTTGTACGCCTTTGCAATTTTCGTGCTCCTTTACAATTTAAAACTCTAGCCATACATATGTTTAAATATAATATAGATGAGAGAGATGTATTCACATGGGGACACAGAGTATTTCTCCGTGTCCCCGGGGGCACTGGAGCTTTTGCCATGTTTAAGATACACCTACTGCGCAGTAGATATACTCTTTATAAAATACACTTTGTCAATTAGTTATCACTTTTTATTAAAGATGTTATCACTATTTATTTAAAATGTTATCACTTTTCATTATATTATAAATTGTTCATAAATTAGTTCACAACATTATTATCACTTTTCATCAATTGAGTATCATTTTACATAAAAATTATCACATATTATTAAATTTTATAAATTTATAATATTTAAACTAAAAATAAATTAAATGAATAACAAAATTTAAATTATTATATTTTTAAATAATAAAAATATATAAATTAAATAATTTATTTTCATAATTAATTTTTTAATTTTTCATTTTGATAGCAACCAAATAGAGCCCATTAAAAATATTTAATCTAATTAATTTTCTTTCATTGAGTAAAATTTCAATATTTGAATTTGATTACAACCAAACATGACCCTTTTATTTTTCTAATTGGATTAATAGATGATCCGTCTCACATAAAAGGATCAGTGATACAGTCTCACCCAAATCTTTGTCTTTATTATATACTCTATATAATAAATGGAGAATGCTATTTTATGATAAATAATCTTGACCTAATGGCATGACTTATTCAGGGTTGAGAATTAAACACAACATGGATCACTGAATAATTTTAGTAGGACTTTATTCTTCAATTACGCTCATGCATGTATAGATTTTCAAAGAATACACTTTTCAAGGGTGAACACCTATTACACATGTAACTTTAGAATTACTAGTCAATCCACACACACATATTACTCCTTCCGTTCTGATGAGAGCGTAAATTCACGTGTTTTGGGCTTGGATTTGCGTAGAAATTAAGTACGATTACATCTATTATCAAGACGAATAGGGTTATTTATAGAAAATTTATGAATCAGAGGCTACTGAGGCTATTTGAGCGTATATAAGAAAACGGGTCTTAAGGGCTCGGAATTGGAAGACACGATTTTCGAAGGCATTTTTTGAAGGTTACTCGACCTAAGAAGGCTTGCTCAACCAGTATTGCTTTGGTCGAGCAAGATGGCAAAGTCGAGCAGAATGTGTAAAATTATACAGTAGCATTGCTCGACCAGAAGAGTTTGCTAAACCAGAATTATCTTGGTCGAGCAGATGAAGTTTGGTCGAGTAAAATGACCAATTCTTAAAGAAGGTTTGCTCGACCATTGCTCGACCAGGAGGCGTTGTTCGACCAGCTGAGGTTTGGTCGAGTAGAATGTCGCTGATGCTATTTTTGGTAGTTTCGAGTTTCTTTTATCAAATTTGACATGTGCCTCAAGTAAAAGCCCATCAAAGGTTCGTGAGGAGCCCTTTACAGGTATAAAAAGGGATGTAGAGCACATCAAGAAGAGAGTTAGATTCCACATTCATTCTACACCACATCCAAATCCCAACTCCAACCTACGAAGTTGTGGAGAGAGGTTCGTTTGTCGAACCAAGTGAGAACCAAGTGAAGATTCAAGACGAAGAGAGACGCGACGGCGCCCGCATCTAGGGTTAACTTCGTTTCTTAATTTATCTTGTAATTTTCAAGACCATGGGTAAGATCCTACTAACATCCATGATTGGTCCTAGATCAATCATGGGCTAGAACCGCTTCGGTAGTTCTAGGGTTATAAAGGTTTTATGAGTTGATTATCTTTCATGTGTAAACTCCGTACAACACTACTTGTGATTATTTTATATAAGACTATGCTTTTTAAATTCATACTCACAGTCGTTTTGTGTATCTTTAGCTGTTATTTAGAGTCTGAATACATATCTTGGTTATTGATTGAGTGTGTTCACTGCTGAGTAGGATTACATGTTATAATTCTAAGTGAAGGTATTCCAAAGTCTTATTAGAACTATCTTATATAAATACTTGTCAATTGAATATTATTCGGGTTAATAAGTAGGATAAAGAGTATAACTTCATAGTACTAAAAAGGGAGATCATATCGGGTTAGAGTACTAAGTGTACGGGAAATAATTGATACTGATAGTACCTAGAAAGGAGAGTGAATTATATCTCTTGCTCCAAGGATATTCACACGTGTCAAACACTTGTTTACTTGTATCTATAGAGTGAACTTGTATGGTTTAGTGATGCGTCCATAAGTCACAAGGTAGAGTCAGACATCAACACATGGAAGGGTAATTAATGAGTAGACTTGGATGACCTGAAGAACTACCTATTTTCTCATTTGATCACAGTCGTATTATCTTTATTACTTGTTTACTTTATTTGTTATTTTAATTGTTATTTTAATTATTTGTTGCTTAGTTACTTAATATCCACAACTATATTGCCTTGATAGTCTTAATAAGTTAAAACATAATTAAATTAATAATAATCCATTCCTTGAGTTTGATAATCACTTGGTTTCCTATCAAAACTACAATTGATATCCTTCATACTTGTGGATTAATTTTGTGTGCTGAGAAAACGCCCATCAAGTTCTTGGCGCCGTTGCCGGGGATGACATTAATTACTAGTTTATTATTTCTAATTAATTGAGATTATCTTATTCTTGTCTTGGTTTTCTAACGCTTGTTTTTCTTAGGTGTATGCACACTTGATCAAAGATAGGAGAGTTAGTACCTTTTTATCCTGAGATCGGTGCATCATCGAGAAAGAAGAAGAAGAAAAAGAGGAACAAGAGAGTAGAACCAACTGAAGCTCTTAATCTAGGAGTCGACGTTGAAGAGCTAAATTCGCAAGCAATTGAAGCTGCAACCGAATTCAACTTGGAGGTAGAACCAGTCAATATGGCGGTGAATCTCGATACACTTGCCATCCGTGAAGTCTTTAAAAATAACGAAGCAGATGATGTGGTGCTGTTAGGAGCGAGAGGGGCCAGAGCTGATTTTGACTTACACCTTACTCTTATCATCATGATTGAAAGGAGTTCCTTCTCTGGGGGAACCTTCGAAGATCCTCAGCAACATCTGAATAAGTTCCTTGGATATGCAAGTACACAAAAAGATGCAGAGCTCATGAGGATGCGAGGAAGATCATCCTGTTTAAGTTCTTGCTGAATGATAAAGTGAGAGATTGGTACTATAATCTTGATACTGCTGAATGTGATACCTGAGAGAAATTGAAAGTGAAATTCTTGGAGCGATACATGCCACCCTCAAAAGTGTTTAAGATGAAATAAGAAATCAATCAATTTGCTATATATGGTAATGAGATGTTTCATGAGGCATGAGACAAATTCAAGGACATACTTAGGAAGTGTCCGCAACACGGGCTATCTAAAGCGCAATACATCAGTATTTTCTATAGCGGATTGGACTGTGATTCTCGAGTTTTACTCGATGCTTCATCGAATGGAGCATTTCTTACAAAGTCATCCGTGGAGGCCGAAAAGCTCTTTGAGGATATTTCAATGAATTCAAGAGATAGGCCAACTGATAGAGTGAGAGGCACGTATGTTCTTGGAAAGGTAGCACAAGTTGAGCATACTATGGTTAAGTAAGGAAGAGATGATGAGATCGTCTCTAGTTTGACAAATATCAGCAAGCTATTGGAGTCTCAGCAAAAGCAGATTACAGACCTACCTCAGCGATTACGTATCATGCAGGATATTTGTAATGAATGAGCAAGCCAAGAGGAGATGGAAGAGGCGAACTATGCTATGGGTCAAAGTATTCAAGGAACGAGATTTCAAAATCAAGAAAATTGGAATTATCAAGGGAACTACAATAATCGTGGTCCCCAGGGAAATTATTAAAAACAAAAGAGGCTAGAGTTTTCATGGAGTAATCCCAACAATGCAGTACAACCTTCTATCGATGTTGATCCGGGTGCTAAGGTAGATAAAGGGAAACCGGGTTTCGAGAATACAGTGAACAAGTACATGGCAAGGAATGATGCAAGAGTTGATCGTCTTGAGGCCAAGTTAGGAAAGACGATTGATGCCAATCATGAAGATTTGTCTAAGCAAGTTAAAGACCTTACATTGTTGATAGGTGAGATGGCAGGAAATATAAACAAATTGACTCAAACTATTGAGAAAGGGAAGTTCTTATTGTCATGCTATCACATTGAGGTCGGGTAAACAATATGAAGGTTCGATGAAGCCGGCAAGTAAGAGCGAAGGAAGCAGAGGAGTTGCTCGACCAACCATAATCAGCTCGATCAGATCTGATGGTCGAACTGAGGTCGAACAATCTTCGAAAATTAGAATTCCGACACTCTATTTTCTATCTCGCTGCTCGACGAACAACAATCTGCTCGACCAAATCATCTTGGTCGAGCAAAAACTAGAGAATGAACTTCGCGATCAGACATTCCACTCAACCACGAGCACTCTGCTCGACCAGATCCTTATGGTCGAACAGAAGGTTGAGCAGTTTCATCCAATGCCCGATTCTATACCGAATGCTACACCTATTATCCAGAACACTCCAAATCCATCCCAAGTACATAATACTAAGCTTACAACGGAAGAGAAGTTGGAAATAACAAAAAGATTGAGAGCCGAGAATGATAAGGCGGGGAAGGTTGAACGTGATGAATGAGGTATTCCAAAAATAAAGATACCTCTTCCGTTTCCCTTTAGGATAGTCAAAAAGGGATTGGAAGATAAGTTCAAGAGATTTCAGGATATTATGAACAAATTAAGCTTGAACATTCCTTTCTCCGAAGCAATCATGGAGATGCCTACTATGGCCGATTTTTTAGAGATATCTTGCTGAAGAAGAGAAGCTTAAACGTGGTAGATACAGTGAATCTATCGGAGGATTGTAGCTCGATCATTCAGCAAAAACTGCCAAAGAAGTTGAAAGACCCGGGGAGCTTCACTATTCTATGTAAGATTGGAAAGGGGCCGGCACGGAAAGCTTTTTGTGATCTTGGAGCAAGCATCACCTTGATGCCCTTATCTATATTTAAGAACCTAAGTTTGGGAGAGCTCACTCCCACAACGGTGGCTTTGCAATTGGTGGATTGGTCTATGACCTTTCCGAAGGGTGTGATAGAGGATGTACTTGTCAAAGTGGACAAACTCATATTTCTTGTAGATTTTATAGTGGTTGTGATGGAAGATGACAAGGATAACATCTCTCTTATCCTGGGGAGACCATTCCTTGCTACTGCTGGAGCGATAACTGATGTCCAAAAGGGTGAGCTTAGGTTAAGGATGAATAAAGAATAAATCTTGTTTAACCTTGACAAAGCAATGAAGATGCCCATGGAGACGCAGTGTCACAGCATTGACGTAGTGGAGGAGATTGTGAAAGAAGATATGTCTTTGATCTTGTCTAAGGATCCCTTGGAGACATGCTTGATGAAGTCTCTTACTTTTCCCACCACCGAGCTAGATGAGCTCTCCAATAAGGTATGCATTGATTTCCTTGAAAATTTACTTGCTTTGGGTGATGACAGGTATGAGTCGATGAGGTCCAAGTTTGAAGAGGTGAAGTGGACCAGAAAATATTTGCCTTTTGATAGAGAAAGCACGATCAAAAAAGAGAAAAAAAGGAGTTGAAACCGCTACCAGAACACTTGAAGTATGCCTATCTAGGTGGCAATGAAAAATACCCGGTAATTGTATCTTCTTCTCTTGATGATAATCAACTTGAAGAGTTGTTAGATGTGCTTAGGAAGTATAAGTCTGCGATTGGTTGGTCTCTTGATGATTTAAAAGGAATTAGTCCATCATATTGCATGCATAGAATATGATTGTTAGATGAAGCTAAGAGTAGCATTCAGAATCAGCAGAGGGTGAATCCCGCTATTCAATAAGTGATTAGGAAGCAAATCCTAACGTGGTTTGATGCTGGAATTATTAATCCTATTAGTGATAGTTCCACGTGAGTCCATTGCATGTTGTAGCTAAGAAGAGAGACATGACTATAGTGAAAGCCGATGATGGTGAGACATCAGCCACTAGGATTCATACGGGATGGCGTGTGTGTACGGATTACAGGAAACTAAATAAAAATACATGCAAAGACCATTTTCTCCTTCCTTTCATGGATATTTGCTTGATCGTCTTGCAAGGTATGAGTTTTATTATTTCTTGGATGGGTACTCGGGTTATAATCAAATCATGATTGCACATGAGGATCAAGAAAAGACTACTTTTACTTACCCTTATGGAACGCTTGCCTTTAGGAAGATGCCTTTTGTACTTTGTAATGCTCCTGCTACATTTCAGTGTTGCATGATGGCCATATTTGATGGATTGATAGAAAAGATCATGGAGGTGTTTATGGACGATTTTTCTATTTTTGGTTCCTCTTTTGATATTTGTTTATCTAATCTAGCTACTATTTTGAAGAGATGCCAAGATACTAATCTTGTCTTGAATTGGGAGAAGTGCCACTTCATGGTGAGAGATGAGATTGTTCTTGGCCATCATATTTCAGCCAAGGGATTGCAGGTGGATAGAGCAAAGGTGGTGGCGATTGAGAAGCTTCCACCACCTACTAATGAGAAAGGAGTGCGGTCCTTCCTTGGACACGCCGGTTTTTATAGAAGATTTATAAAAGACTTCTCGAAATACTCCAACCCTTATCTCATTTACTTGAAAAGGATGTTCCTTTTTATTTTTTATGAAGAATGTCTAACAGCTTTTCACGTTTTGAAAGAGGCGCTTATTACTGCACCTATCTTGATCACACCGGATTGGACTCAGCCATTTGTACTTATGTGTGATGCAAGTGACTTAACACTTGGAGTGATACTTGGGCAGATGAGGAAGAAGAAGTTTTGCGCCATTTACTATGTGAGTAAAACTTTTGATGCAGCACAAAAGAACTATACTGTTACAAAAAAAAGGAGTTTCTAGATGTGGTGTATGCATTCAATAAGCTTCGACAGTATTTGGTTGGCATGAAAATGATAGTTGATTCGATACTTGATGGCGAAGAAGGATGTGAAGCCAATGATTATTAGATGGATCCTTCTTCTGCAAGAGTTTGATATGGAGATTCGGGATAAGAAAGGAACGGAGAATGTTTTGGCGGATCACCTATCAAGGTTGGAAACAAGGGAGCATTGTGATGACTCTTATGATTATATAGAAGAGATGTTCCCTGATGAGAAGATCATGGCCATGTTTGTTGAAGGGGCTGAAAGAGTGTGTGTGGTTGCTGCTCAAGGAATGAATCCATGGTATGCAGATTATGTCAACTACATTGCCGTGGACGAAATTTTGAAAGATCTCAATAGGTATCAACTTGCCAAGTTTAAGAGAGATGTTGAGACTTTCATATGGTATGATCCGTTTGTCTACAAGATTTGTACGAATTCCATAGTCCGGAGGTGTGTGCCCGAGATGGAGAGTGTTCTTGAATTTTGCCATGCACATCCTAATGGGGGGCACTTCGGAGCTCAAAAGGCTACAGCAAAGGTCCTTCAATCGGCTCTTTATTAGTCTACTTTGTTTAAAGATTGTGAATCCTATATGGTGACATAAGTAGAAGATATGAGATGCCACTTCAGTCGAGCATTATTTTTGAGATCTTTGATGTATGTGGGATCGATTTTATAGGACCTTTCCCCCCATCTAATGGATTTCTCTACATCCTTTTAGCAGTGAATTATGTTTCTAAGTGGGTGGAGGCTATTCTGACTCGTGTGAATGATTTAAACACTGTTTTGTCTTTCTTAAAGAAATATATTTTTGACCGCTATGGAGTTCCTAGAGCACTAGTGAGTGATGGAGGGGGGTCACACTTCGTCAACAAGATTTTGGAGAAGGTGCTTAAGGATCACGATGTCAAGCATAGGGTCACTACACCCTATCACCCTCAAGCAAATGGGCAAGCGGAGGTCTCTAACGACAAGTGAAGCAAATTCTGGAGAAAGTAGTCAGAACTAATAGGAAGGATTGGGCTATGAAGCTCGATGATGTATTGTGGGGGTTCCGAACAGCTTATAAGACTGTGATTGACATGTCACCGTATCGAATAGTTCATGGGAAGTCGTGTCACTTACCCGTAGAGATTCAGCATAGAGCTTTTTGGGCATTGAGAAGTTTGAACTTATCTCTTAAGGATCAAAAGGAGTTGATCTTGACTCATATCAATCAATTGGATGAGTTTAGAAATCGAGTTTTCAAGAATTCGGAGATCTATAAGAAAAGAATAAAGAAATGACATGATTCGAAGATCTCCTACAATGAGTTCAAGCAAGGTGATGAGGTATTACTTTTTATCTCTCGTTTGAAGCTTTTCACAGGAAAATTGAAATCGAAGTGGACGAGACGATTCAGTATCCATAGAACCTGTGGAGGGGGAGTTTTGAACTTATAGACAAAGATGGAGACATCATAGCGACGAATGGGCATCGATTGAAGCATTACAAGTCGCCGGATGATGTTTTTTGTGTCGTCTTTGAGGATACCTTGTACTAGATTGGTACCGTCGTGACTCTCCGAAGTTTAACAAGAGCACCTGTTGGGGCTTTTATTCTCGTTTTAATGTTTTATTTTCATTGGTGTGAATAAGAAATTTTTATGTTTGACGTGCTTACTTATTGGAAATTACATCTCTTTGCAAACTTAGTCTCCACTATAGTTTCTACTAAGTTTGGGGGGTGTGATGTGCTTACCTCATTGAAGCACCGAGAGTATAGGGGGTGTGATGTACTTACCTCATTGAAACACTGAGAGTATAACATTTTCTTTGTAACGTTTGTTAGGGGAGTTGATTTTTTGTGAAATATTGAAACTTTAACCGGTTTTAACGTGTCGATTTTTTTTTGTAACTTGCCTAATATTTTGTGGTGTTTTTTTAGTGTCGTTTTGCGGAGTTACACATGATTTCATACGGTCTAAAGTGATTATCTAGCTTAATTGTTGCTATCTTGATACTTGATGTTGTCCTAAAGTTTAATTGTTTCAGGGAAAGATTATAGGAGTACGAAATTTCAGAAGCTTAGGTTGTTGCTCGACCAAATCGCCATTATTCGACCATTTATATTGGTCGAGTAATGGTCGAGCGAAATGTACAAAACTTACAGAATGTTTGCTCGACTATACCATGTTGCTCGACCAATATCTCCTGGTCGAGTACTGATCGAGCGAAATGTGCAAATTTGTACAGTAAGGTTGTTTGACCATCATTCATTGCTCGACCTTATTCTGGAAGTCAAGCAGTGGTCGAGCAATGTAGGGCAAAACAGAAGGTCGTCATAGTAGGTTGTTTGACTTACAGCTGTTGCTCGACCAAGAGATATTGGTCGAGTAGTGGTCGAGCAAGGTCACATTTTAAGAACAAATCTGGACTGCTCGACTAAAAACTCTTCCTCGATCAAGTTGCTCAAGTCGAACGGAGGTAAAATTCAATTTAAAGGTCAATTTTCTTCTTTTTGCTCGACTATTTCCCATCACCCTTTCTCGAGCGCCGATTGAAACAGTAAGTTCCTCTCCCAAAAATCATCTCCACACTTTAATCTACCCATCCACACACTTCTCATCCCTAATTTAGAAGATTCAAATCCGATTTGAGATGTTTTTCTCAAATTTTTGGAGATTCACCTCCAAGCATCGCACGTGCACCATGTCCAACAAATGTATGATTTTCCTCACTTTTTACTCTTGAATCGAAGTGATTATGCCTAGTGAAGATTGGGTGAGAGGATTTTACATAGTTTGATTGCATTAGATAGTTGAATTTTTGGTGCGTTCTAGTCTAAACTTCACATGGATTGATAGAGTTCAGTTTACATTAGGTTGTTGAATTCTTGTGAAATTGGTGATGTATATAGCATGGGCTTGAGGTTATTTTCAATATACATTTATGGGCTTATTTTGAAGTGTTGATTTGTATGTGGAAGATGGGATGTTTAAGGTTTTTTCTTGGTGAAGCTTATGAAGTTTAAAAGCATGTTTGTTTGAAGTGTTTTAAGACTAGTGGTTTTAATTATTCTTGAGTGACAAGTGTTGAGTTTATAGTTGGTATGATGATTTGATGAGCATTTGAACTTGAGAGTGAAGTAAAGACATGCTAGTCTAGGATTGGTAAATTGCTATATCTCTTGTGTATTGAAGTATAATTTTTGTAGGAAAAGAGATTGCGTCTTCATCCAAGAGGAAGAGACCTAAGTCTCCTTCTTTGAATGAGATAGCTAAGAAAATAAAGATGGACAAGAGGAGGCCATCCGATTATGGTATCAAGCTTAGAGATTGGGAGGAGAAGAAGGAATTATGGACGGCAATAGCACAGAAGTTAACTAGGACAAGGTATCAAGCTGATCATGCTATGTTGGAGATGAATATCATCAACGATATTCGTTGGATGTTCAATCGAGTGGGTATTACTAAATTCATGGAGATGAAAAGAGACACATATTTTCATATCACTGCGGAGGTATTGTGTTTATTACGGATTGAGCGTGGAGATCACTATCTTCCTTATGGGATTCAGATCCAAATTGGTGGGCAGGAGCAGATGATGTATGCCCGTGAGTTTAATGAGCTGATCAGCTGTGAGAATGTAGCTGATGTTGAGCATGATGACTTCAACCCTGATATGTTCTGGAGGTCTATTACAGGGAGGCGAGGAAGATATAATTCCAATGTTGCTAAAGTTGCTTTCATCCTCAATCATGTGATAACATATATGGATTGAATTTTAGGTAATACTCTGTTTGCTCGATCTGAATGGAGCTGTATTCCAAGGGGTGAGCTGTACGTGCTTTGGTGTATGCTTAATGGAGTCTGTTTCAATGTTGCGGCGTATTTTTTTCCAGCAGTTGCACAAGTTTACTGCCCATGGATTTCAGCGAGTGAATATTGTGGGACTCATCACGTTGATAGTCGAGTATTACCGGGTTGATTTGAGCAAGCATCGACTGATTCGAGGGGACCTAAACTTGATCTTGACAGCATGTGTGGGGATCGGGCTGATTCAGCGGATGGACGACGCTTGGATGTTCATCCGTGGCTAGAACCCCATTTCATTCAGATTTCCCTGTTGTCTATTGTTGATCTTACTACAATTCAGATCTATAGTAACCTATTGATGGATACCTCAGAGCACAGGGTGATCTCGAATACTTGTTTGGAGGAAGGAGATTGGAGGCGTCTTGATGATATGCATGCGCAGGGAATCATCTTAGATGAGGATATGATTTTAGTAAGGGATCCAACTGATTTTGAAGAGGAAGAGCCGCAGCCACCACCGGCTTTTTTCTATCAGGAGATGGATATGCCTCCGATGTAGCCGCAGCCACAGGAGCATGAGTTTTTTGAGCCACCACCGCAGCAGGAGCAAGATTTTTGGCGAGCCCAAGATCAGTTTTATCGAGGGCAATTCTGATTGATGAATGAGCACTTCGCTACACTTAATGCAAATCAACAAGAGATGAATAGTTAGCTGGCATTGGCGAACGCGAACTATGTTGCACTCAAACTGAGACATGATGATATGGACAAAAGAATTGGAGAGGTACATGCTAGCAGCCGAGAGATTGATAGGAAGGTGTATCAGCTACATAGGGATTTTGACCTATGGCGCATGGATGGGAGTGATGATGATGATACTCCGGAGGAGTAGTTACACCATGTTTTTCTCTTTGTCTATTTTATCTCATCCCGCTTCTCTCTTTCACTTTACAGGTGGAGCATTGATGGTGGTGTGGTTGTGTGGTGATTCATGTGTGAGTGGTCTGTATTGATGATATTGATGATGGTTACATTGAGTTGATGTGGATTGTTTTAGTGATGATGATGATTCGTGCTATGCATGTGCACTTGTTTTGATGCATGTTGATTTGTTAATGATGAGCATGTTCTGTTTTTACTTGTAGTTCATGAATAGTTTGATGTTAATTGCATGCTTTGAAGAGTTCTTATGATTCTATAACCTATGTGAGGATTTGAGCCTATTGGTCATGCTATGAACATGATAGTTTATTCTTGAGAGTCATTTGTATACTCGTATTATAGAACTTGACTTGTAGTCTTGTTCGAAATTTATGATTGATAGATACTAGGACATGATTTTAGGCCGTTATTGATAATTGAGCCACTTAGCCAAAAATTTCCTACCTTAATATGTTTATCATTGGAAGCCCCGTTGAGCCGTTAAAAGCTTTTTCTTTGGCAAGCCCGTGAAAACAACCTTTATTCCCTTTACTTTAGTTTAAAATACCCTATTTACTAGTAGAAAGTTAAGGTGAATGATGTGTTAAGTGATGAAATCAAAGAGGAAAAGTAAACTTTGCTGAGTGAAGAGTCAAAAGACGTGGTTAAATCTTATTTAAGGATAGTGCCTGAAACTGGTACCCCGACTGTTTAGAAGGGTAGTGCCCGAAATTGGTACCCTTGTACTTTGAAGAAAGAAGATGTTGATTCCAAAGAAAGGAAGGAGCCGATGAATTGCAAAGATCATGAGAATAATGATGAAGCAAGGAAATTAAGTTGTTTGATGAAAGCTATTGGATGAAAAGCAAACTCCAAGGTAATTCTCTACTAGTGAATTAGTCATTCATACCTAATTACTCCTACCTTTACCAGAGAGCCAACATTACAACCCAAAAGGCAAGTCCTTTGTGATCCTAGTATTGAAACGATTGTAGATGGATTTTTGAGACCATTGTCAAGCTTATGGGTTACGTGAGTATATGAATTGAATTGGAGCATATATACTAGCCTTTAAAGTGTATATCTTTTGCACTTGAGAGAGAGAGAGTAAACACTTACCCGTGAGCTAGATGACTTAGCACTCGTAGAAGTATTGTGATTAATTGATGTTTTTGCATGAATGAAGGGTATGATGGAGTGCATGTTTTGAATTGATATAATTGCATGTGTTAGAATATGTTGTGCTTATTATAAGAATCTTGTGATTACACTTTCTTTCCTTTGTTTTGAATTCGTTGCCTCGGGACGAGCAATATGTAAGTTTGGGGGTTTGATGAGAGTGTAAATTCACGTGTTTTGGGCTTGGATTTGTGTAGACATTGAGTATGATTACGTCTATTATCAAGACGAATTGGGTTGTTTATAGAAAATCCATGAATCAGAGGCTATTGAGGCTATTTGAGTGTATTTGTATAGGAAAATGGCTCTTAAGGGCTCGTAATTGGAAGACATGATTTTCGAAGGTATTTTTCGAAGGTTACTCGACCTCAGAAGGCTTTCTCGACTAGTATTGCTTTGGTCGAGCAAGATGGAAAAGTCAAGCAGAATGTGAAAAATTATACAGTAGCATTGCTCGACCAGAAGTGTTTGCTCGACCAGAATTATCTTGGTCGAGCAGATGAAGTTTGGTCGAGTAAAATGATCAATTCTTACAGAATATTTGCTCGACCAGCTGAGGTTTGGTCGAGTAGAATGTCGCTGATGCTATTTTTGATAGTTTCGGGTTTCTTTTTCCAAATTTGATATGTGCCTCAAGTAAAAGCCCATCAAAGGTTCGTGAGGAGCCCTTTACAGGTATAAAAAGAGATGTAGAACACATAAAGAAGAGAGTTAGATTCAACATCCATCCTACACCACATCCAAACCCTAATTCCAACATATGGAGCTGTGAAAAGAGGTTTGTCTATCGAACCAAGTGAGAACCAAGTGAAGATTCAAGACGGAGAGAGACGCGACGACGCCCGCATCTAGGGTTAACTTCGTTTCTTAATTTATTTTGTAATTTTCAAGACCATGGGTAAGATCCTACCAACATCCATGATTGCTCCTAGATCAATCATGGGCTAAAACCGCTTCGGTAGTTCTAGGGTTATAAAGGTTTTATGAGTTGATTATCTTTCATGTGTAAACTCCTTACAATATTACTTGTGATTTATTTTATATAAGACTACACTTTTTAAATTCATACTCACAGTCATTTTGTGCATCTTTAACTGTTATGTAAAGTCTTAGTACATATCTTGATTATTGATTGAGTGCATTCACTGCTGAGCAGGATTACATGTTATAATTCTAAGTGAAGGGATTCCGAAGTCTTATTAGAATTATTCTATATAAACACTTGTTAATTGAATATTATTCGGGTTAATAATTAGGATAAAGAGTATAACTTCAGAGTATCTAAAAAGGGAGATCATATCGGGTTAGAGTACTAAGTGCACGAAAATAATTGATACTGATAGTACCCAAAAAGGGGGGTGAATTATATCTCTTGCTCCAAGGATATTTACACGTGTCAAACCTTGTTTACTTGTGTGTATAGAGTGAACTTTCATGGTTTAGTAATGCGTCCATAAGTCACAAGGCAGAGTTGGACATTAACACTTGGAAGGGTAATTAATGAGTAGAACTGGATGACCTGAAGAACTACCTATTTTCTCATTCGATCACAGTCGTATTATTTCTATTGCTTGTTTACTTTATTTGCTATTTTAAAAGTTATTTTAATTATTTGTTGCTTAGTTACTTAATATCCACAACTATATCGCCTGATAGTCTTAATAAGTTAAAACATAATTAAATTAATAATAATTCGTCCATTGGGTTCGATAATCACTTGGTTGCCTATCAAAACTACAATTGATATCCTTCATACTTGGGTATTAATTTTGTGTGTTGAGGAAATGCCCATCACGTTACATCTTAAATTTTACACTTTTCGTTCCGTCTTAAATTTTACAATTTTCGTTTTTATCCGTTTCACATTATAAATAATTTCACAACTCAAAAAAAAAATTATATCAATCCTCAACCTTAAAAATGCATCATAATTACAAATTCATCACTCCTACGTACCTAACACACATAATATACTTTACAGTAATATATTTATGGCAAAGACTTTTTTGAGACGTCTCACACAGTATTTCCCATGAGGCGAATAAGAAGTGATAATATTTTAATAAAAAAGTAATACTTAATTGGTGAAAAGCGATAACGATGCATGAATTATTTCATAAACACATTATAATATAAATAAAAAGTGACTATATTTTTAAAGAAAAGTTTAATAAAAAATGATAACTAATTTAAAAAAAGTAAAGTCTCACCATGAGAGTACAACTTTATTTATTTCCTAAAAAGACTATATAACCCTTCAAAAGTCAATAAAATTAGAGGGGGGAATAATTTTGGATCAGTTTCCACACACATTAAACACCAAAATCACACACAATCATCTCCATCTCTTTCATCCTTCACTTCATCCATCCAATCCACTTGATCTTCTCAAATCCATCCATAAATCCATCCATCCACCAATCTAAGAAGAGAAATTCATCAATGGTTGAAGATTTTTGCATGTTAGAAGGAAGGAATGCCATCTTCAAAAAAGGGAATCGGATCTACTTTTCAATTATTATTTTTCTTCACATTTTGGCTCAAATGGAGCAAGCCAATGAATGTATTGATTTGAACATGATGTATATTGGCTATTCATATAGTAGGGCTAATCATATGATTTATTGAGAAGAATGCTAGATATGTAGGATTTGAGATGCTGAATTGAGTTAATTTTGGACTTCCTTTTATGATTAATGAATCATTTTTCATTTCAACATTTGTGTGATTAAATGCTCTATTCATAGTGTTAAGATGACCATTTCAATATTATGATTAGTGGTTTAATTGAATCATATATTAAGATGTGCATGCATGTTAGTGTGAGGGGAGGTAAACCATACCCTTCTTATGCTTAGAACATTCATAGAGGGACACTTAAAAAATTGAGTGAAAAGAACCACATTTATGATCATAGTACCTTAAGGGAATTGAGAGTAAGAATAATCCTTTGAGATTAAGATTTGTCAAAGAGTCGAGAACCTAATTACCTTGACCATAGGGATTATGGGTAAACACGTAATTGCTTTTAGTCCATAATTAATGAAGTTCAATATTAAGAGTCATGCATATCTAGCTAGTTTCTTAATCATGAGTATGATTAGCATTGCTCTCTTCTTAGATACATTTTATCCACATTCCATTCATCTTATTACTTGTTTGATATTTGATACAATTAGTTGTTAATTGATTTCTTAGTTAATTGATTAGAACCATAAGTAGTATAAAAATCAAGCTCAAAACTTTATCATTCTTACAAAGCACAATCAATGATAAATCCGGATACAACTATGAGTTTACTTTCCCTTTGGACGGCATACTTATAAATTTTGTTACTTGGTCACACGTGTACAACAACGATAGAGTCTCTTACTCTAATTCATTTTGATACAAAAAATGAGGCTAAAAACACCTACGGATATGTCTAGACTTTCCGTTGTATATATCATTAAGAGCTCTTCCAATTGTTGCTAGACTGTCACAATGTACCATCACCATAGGGACCTATTTGTTCCAACATGGAATGTTCTCAAGGAAATTACGAAGCCATTCTGCTTCTTCCCCGACTTTATCTAGAGCTATAAACTCAGATTCCATTGTGGAACGGGTTATACAGGTCTGTTTTGTAGACCTCCACCACACTACTCCGCCTCCACTAGTGAATATGTATCCACTCGTGGAGAACGAGTCTTTTGTATCAGATATCCAATTTGCATCACTATACCCTTCGAGTACTGCTGGATACTTAGGATAGTGTAGCCCCACATCAAGAGTGTATTTGAAATATCTTAGCACTCTTCTCAATGCTTTCCAGTGCTTATTGTTTGGGTTACTCATATATCTACTCAGTTTGTTAACTGAACATGCTACATCAGGACGCGTACAATTGGTTATGTACATTATGCTCCCTATAACCCTTGCATACTCAAATTGAGCCACTAATTCACCTTTATTCTTACTAAGGTGTACACTTGGATCCATGTATATTTCTTCTTCCAACTCACTATTTAAGAAGGTTGTCTTCATATCCATTTGATGGATCACTAGATTGTGCAATGCAACAATCGTTATAAGTACACGAATAGACGTAATTCGTGTCACTGGTGAGTAGGTATCAAAGAAATCATACACTTCTTTTTATCTAAAGCCTTTAGTCACCAACCAGACTTTATATTTGTTTATTGACCCATCAGCTTTATATTTTATTTTAAGGATCCATTTGCATCTTAAGGTCTTGCAACCCTTTGGTAAATATACCAATTTCCATGTATGATTTTGCATAATGGAATCAATCTTGCTATCTATAGCTTCTTTCCATAATGGTGCATCTGGACGAGATAGAGTTTTAGATACGGATTTGAGCTCATCTTCAACCGCGTAGGTGAAGAAGTCTTGATCAAAGTCCTTTTCTACTCTAGCTCTCTTACTACGTCTTGGTTCTACACTCTCTTGCGTAGATTGAATTGCAGTAGTATCTACAAGTGGTCTCTTAGAAGATGTCACTTGTTTATGTCCTTTCCTAGGACATATGTCTTCAAAGAATATTGCTTTCCTTGATTCTATCATAGTGTCTTCATTCATGTCAAATACTTCCGATTTATGAATCAGAAATCTGTAAGCACTGCTGGTAAGTTCGTACCCTACAAATATACAATCAACTGTTTCAGGTCCGATTCTAACTTGTTTAGGTAGAGCCACTTCAACCTTAGCCAAACACCCCCACACTTTGAGGTATTTGTATGACGGTTTACGTCCCTTCTACATTTCATAAGGAGTTTGATCCTTAGATTTGTATAGAATCTTGTTCAAAATGTGGTTAGCTGAAAAGATAGCTTCCCCCCACAAGTTCTGAGGCAACCCTGAACTGATTAACATTGCGTTCATCATTTCCTTTAGAGTTCTATTTTTGCGCTCAACAATGCCATTTGACTAAGGTGAATAAGGAGCCGTTGCTCAATGTATGATACCGGATTTGGCACATATTTGTTCAAACGGTACTACGTATTCACCACCTCTATCACTCCGAATTGCTTTAATTCGAGAGTTGAGTTGATTTTCAACTTCATTCTTGTAGCGTTTGAATGCTTCTAAAGCTTCATCTTTGCTGCTCAAGAGATGCAGATAATAGAATCTTGTGCAGTCGTCAACAAAAGTAATAAAATAATTTTCTCCCTCTAGTTTACACAAGTTTTAAATCACACGTATCAACGTGGATCAACTCTAGAGGTTTAGTGCTTCTTTCTGCTGTTGGAAATAGTTGTTTTGTCACAACAACTCCAACTGTCATTCAGTGTTCGCAATTCTAGGAATCTTAAAATCCAATCTTCATTGTCCAAAATCTACCCGTTTAAGTCTTGAACGTGTTGTCAAAATTACAGCTTGATCCAACGGTTGATTTGTGAAAAACGTTTATTTTCCCCTCGACTGCGCAGAACAGAATCGCCCAAAACCTGACTTCTGTTTTTAGCTTATTCCTGTCAACATAGAGTTCCAAACACGACCTCCACCATTCAGAATATATTTCGATAGGTTCCGAATGGGCTGACTAAAATTCAGCACGTTCCGATGGTTGAAACTTTGGTTATTTCCTCGGCAATATTACTGCGCAGGATTCTAAAAAAATGTGAATTTTTTTCTTCTATCTTCCCTTAATGTTTGAGATAGCATTTGAAGTCCTTCCACATTGGAGGCAGCTTCTTAATCACAGAGCCGACAACGAATGCTGCTGGAAGCATCATCCCCTCAGAGTGAATTTCATGCACTATCAGTTGGAACTGCTGCACTTGTTAAACCACATATTTAGAGTCCACCATCATGAACTCCAAGTACTTGGCTATCGTGTACTTTTTTGTACCAGCATCTTCTGTCTTATACTTCTTCTCCAAAGAATCCCACAGTTCTTTAGATGTCTTCGTGCTTAGATACAAGTTGTACAATGTATCACTAAGTCCACTAAGGATATAGTTCTTGCACAAGTAATCAGCGGAGGTCCACTGATCCAGAGCTATATGCTTTTGCGTATCAGTCTCATTCTCATCCACCACTAGTGCAGACTCCTTTAAGAAATTTACCAGATTCACTGCAGTGAGGTAGAACATCATCTTTTGCTGCCATCCCTTGAAGTTTGCACCCCCAAACTTCTCGAGCTTCTCTGCTGGAGCCGAAACCATGAACGGTCTCGACATCCTCATTGGAGGATACATCATTTGGGAATCAGTTCCCATATGAATCTCAGCATTAACTCTCTTTGAGTTATTAACATTAAATGTTTTAATCCCGTCAATATCCATTGGATTAGTCATAGTGATTATAGGGTGTGGAGGCTAGATGTTTCTTCTTGCGATTGTTGGATTATAGGTACACTAATTAATCACTATTACAATGAATATGAAAATAGAAAGGAGAACTACTAACCTTTCTTACAAATCTGGATCTAGGATCTTGAATGTCTCGGGATGATGGCGAAGTCGAGTCGAGCAGAACTCTTCCCGCAAGAAGAAACACGTGTCGGTAGTGCTCCGATCTTGGCGGATCTTCCCCAAAGGTGAAACGACTTCTCGTTTCCAGCGAAGCAGCACCGCTATCTCAGGAACTTCGGCAAACTAAGAGAGAATGGAGGACTAGATCGTCTAAACTATGCACTATGAAAGTGTATGCATATGTTTTGTGTTTTTGGTGTCTTAGTATGTTTATCATGTGTTTTGAATGAATGCACAATGACCCTATTTATAGGTTCCAGAGACCAGTCTCATATGGTATGATTGTTATTTTAAGTAGTGGTCGTGATCACTACCATATTTGATCAATTACTATATTTGATCAAATTTACCATATTTGATCAATTTATTATATTTGATCAATTCCACATGTGAGACTAATTTCACTCACTTTAATTATTATTTAATTAGTGATTAATTAATTTATTAATTCTCAGTAACCAATTAAATTCCCCCACAAATATTTTTACACGAAACTTGGGTGTGGTCTCAAATGAAAATTTCATATGTTTATACATAAATATCCATGAATCTTGGAAATGTTATTTCTATAGAATGATAAGACACTACAAATTCAAATAATTGGACCAACTAAAGTATCTTTCCTCTTATTATTCCAAAATCAAAGGAAGAATCACGACTCATGCACCACTTTAACAAATCATGACATGATATATTTTTTAGGGACTTAAAGATACATACAAATATAAATTGTGATAATTTGATCAGATCATGAAGTGTGAGGGGCCACTTTAATATGAGTATATTATATAGTAATTTCAAATGAAAGTGTTGGTTATAATTTATAGTGTAGCATATATATATATATATATATATATATATATATATATATATATATATATATATATATATATATATATATATATATATATATATATATTATATAGTAGAAGTAAAATAAAATAAAGTTGAATATTTACAAAGTTAAAAAGAGAGTGAAAGAAGAAAGATTGTAGTAAAAATAAAATTACAAGAGTAATTGTTTATCTGGGTCGGAGGTTGTGCAGAAGCGGGTTGGCCATCTCAGAGGCTTTGGGCTTCCAATGATGTGGAATCCCTTTGGGCCTGGAATTGGGCCGGAGGCTTTGGGCTTGTATCTGCCCCAAGCTGGTCCACCGGAAGGAGCTCAGAACATAAGGTTGGGGATCAATGTCAGTATGAACAGAGATACGAGGCCCAGGCCCAAGATGATGAGGTCGCATCTTGATCTTGAACAAAGGGTGAGGAGCCACAGGCTTTCCACGTATATCATCATCATCATCTTCGTCGCGAGAGAAAGAGAAAAGTTTAAAGGTTCCTTCCCTTCCTTTTGAGAGAGAGCTATGGGAATGGTATGGTATGGTATACTCCATTCTCCCCTCACTAAGAAGGTCTTTTGTTTTTAACACGTGAATTAAGAAGTATTATTATTTAATGTATAGTGAGAGTGTTGTGGGTCTCATGTATGTAAAAAAAAGTAGGCTCTTTGGGTGGAATGCTCTGCATAGTTCATAGTCTAGACAATCTAGTCTTCCATTCTCTCTTAATTCGCCGGAGTTCCTGCGATAGTGGTGCTGCTTGGCTGGAAACGAGAAGTCGTTTCACTTTTTGAGAAAGATCCGCCAAGATCGGAGCACTATCGGGGCGTGTTTCTTCTTGCGGGAAGAGTTCTGCTCGACTCGACTTCGCCATCATCCCAAGACGTTCAAGATCCTAGATCTAGATTTGTAAGAAAGGTTAGTAGTTCTCCTTCCATTTACTTTTTGCACATGAATTAAGGAGTATTATTATTTTATATGTAGTATGTAGTTGTATTAGTTGATGGTGTGGGTCCCATATTTTATTTGTATGAGTGGAGGGTGTGGGTCCCATAATCAAAAAAAGAAAATTGATAGATTAAGGATGGACGACCCAAAATGGTAAAATGAATAGATTAACAGTGGACGGAGGGAGTAATACTGATCATATAGATATAGGAGTAGTAAGTGCAGCTGTTAATCATTAATTGCAACAATTAGTCAATTGACAATAATATTGTTGGATTATTGTACACCAATCAATCACTATTACAATGAATATGAAAATAGAAAGGAGAACTACTAACCTTTCTTACAAATCTAGATCTAGGATCTTGAACGTCTTGGGATGATGGCGAAGTCGAGTCGAGCTGAACTCTTCCCGCAAGAAGAAACACGCCCCGATAGTGCTCCGATCTTGGCGGATCTTTCTCAAAAAGTGAAACGACTTCTCGTTTCCAGCGAAGCAGCACCACTATCGCAGGAACTCCGGCGAATTAAGAGAGAATGGAAGACTAGATTGTCTAGACTATGAACTATGCAAGTGTATGCAGGTGCTTTGAGTTTTGGTGTCTTAGTATGTTTATCATGTGTTTTGAATGAATGAACAATGACCCTATTCATAGGTTCCAGAGACCACTCTCATATGGTAGGATTGTTATTTTAAGTAGTGATCGTGATCACTACCATATTTGATCAAATTTACCATATTTGATCAATTTACTATATTTGATCAATTCCATACGTGAGACTAATTTCACTCACTTTAATTATTATTTAATTGGTGAATAATTTATTTATTAATCCTTACTAACCAATTAAATTCCCCAACAATCCCACATATGAGTGGAATTCGGCGCTTATAAAATGCAGACACACAATCAAGTCCTCGTGAAATATTAATATATCCGGATAGGTAGCTTGAGACTTTGAACCTTTCATAGTCCAACACTATCGAGTATACCAGTGGCTTAGTAGACATGATATATTTTAACTACTCCTCCTTAGCGTATACTGAGACAATAGTGCGAACACATCAATGTCTCGCATTCTCCTTGTTCTAACGTTTTGGTCCGTTTCGGCCATGGACCCTCTTTGGATTCATAAATATTTTACTTTGAAGCGGCGACTCACTTCACACTTACATAGGTGATCTCCTATCTTGAGTACCCCGTTATACTCAACCAGTCATTACTTGGCCTTTTAGGAATCATTAAACGTCAAAAGACATAACCTCATCACAATACGGGTTCAATACTTGATATAATTGCTCTACTAAGGAATGGTAGGTACAAAATTTCACTTGAACCTCTACAGTTTCGCTGTCCCTTTACACCAAGTTCTTGGGATCTCCAGTCATCATGGTTGGATTTTCACTATTTTGGCTAATTACTTTGTGGATTTTAGCCCCATTCCTTCTAGTAATTTATTCATTTGATCTCGATTAATTGCTTTTGTAAGTGGATCCGCTATGTTGTCTTTTGACTTCACGTAGTCAATTGACATTACACCACTCGAGATCAATTGTGTCACCGTGTTGTGTAGCCTACTGATCGTCGTCATTTTCACCTAGATTTTAGTGTCTTTATTTGTGGATTTTCATATGATTGTATCCGTATTTGTGTAACTTTTGGTGGAGTTTTGTGTTAATTAGGATAGATGTGTACATGTTGATAAATATGTGGAAATGAGATTAAATGTATGTGAAACAGGTCAGAAATGGAGTAAAATGAAGTCGGGAGCTGAAACGGGCTGAAAAACACCCAACTCTAGTTGCAAAGTCTTACTCGACTTGCAACTCGAGTCGAGTTGAGGGTCGAGCGAAGTCAGAAGTTGTCTAGGAGCTCAACTCGAGTTGCAAAGTCCAACTCGACTTGCAACTCGAGTCGAGTTGGGTGCCGAGAAAATTCTAGTTTCTGACACGAGTTGGCTGGCTAGAGCTTGAGTTATCCAACTCGAGTCGAGCTGGGGTCAGGGCAAGTCGAGTAGCAAGTCGAGCTGGGGCATAACAACATTCAAAATCGTCCAGTAGCTCAACTCAAGTTGTGAGACTCAACTCGAGTTGCAAATCGAGTCGAGCAGGCTCCGAAAAACCGTCCAGTTTGCAGAAGAACACAACTCGACTTGACAGTCGACAACTCGAGTTGCAGCTCGAGTCGAGCTGGGTACGATTGCTAGAAAAAATCATAAAATTTCAGAAGCTTCTAAAAGATTCCCAAGGGGTTTAAATACTCAATTGGTGCGAAAATTAGAGGGGGGAATAATTTTGGATCAGTTTCCACACACATTAAACACCAAAATCACACACAATCATCTCCATCTCTTTCATCCTTCACTTCATCCATCCAATCCACTTGATCTTCTCAAATCCATCCATAAATCCATCCATCCACCAATCTAAGAAGAGAAATTCATCAATGGTTGAAGATTTTTGCATGTTAGAAGGAAGGAATGCCATCTTCAAAAAAGGGAATCGGATCTACTTTTCAATTATTATTTTTCTTCACATTTTGGCTCAAATGGAGCAAGCCAATGAATGTATTGATTTGAACATGATGTATATTGGCTATTCATATAGTAGGGCTAATCATATGATTTATTGAGAAGAATGCTAGATATGTAGGATTTGAGATGCTGAATTGAGTTAATTTTGGACTTCCTTTTATGATTAATGAATCATTTTTCATTTCAACATTTGTGTGATTAAATGCTCTATTCATAGTGTTAAGATGACCATTTCAATATTATGATTAGTGGTTTAATTGAATCATATATTAAGATGTGCATGCATGTTAGTGTGAGGGGAGGTAAACCATACCCTTCTTATGCTTAGAACATTCATAGAGGGACACTTAAAAAATTGAGTGAAAAGAACCACATTTATGATCATAGTACCTTAAGGGAATTGAGAGTAAGAATAATCCTTTGAGATTAAGATTTGTCAAAGAGTCGAGAACCTAATTACCTTGACCATAGGGATTATGGGTAAACACGTAATTGCTTTTAGTCCATAATTAATGAAGTTCAATATTAAGAGTCATGCATATCTAGCTAGTTTCTTAATCATGAGTATGATTAGCATTGCTCTCTTCTTAGATACATTTTATCCACATTCCATTCATCTTATTACTTGTTTGATATTTGATACAATTAGTTGTTAATTGATTTCTTAGTTAATTGATTAGAACCATAAGTAGTATAAAAATCAAGCTCAAAACTTTATCATTCTTACAAAGCACAATCAATGATAAATCCGGATACAACTATGAGTTTACTTTCCCTTTGGACGGCATACTTATAAATTTTGTTACTTGGTCACACGTGTACAACAACGATAGAGTCTCTTACTCTAATTCATTTTGATACAAAAAATGAGGCTAAAAACACCTACGGATATGTCTAGACTTTCCGTTGTATATATCATTAAGAGCTCTTCCAATTGTTGCTAGACTGTCACAATGTACCATCACCATAGGGACCTATTTGTTCCAACATGGAATGTTCTCAAGGAAATTACGAAGCCATTCTGCTTCTTCCCCGACTTTATCTAGAGCTATAAACTCAGATTCCATTGTGGAACGGGTTATACAGGTCTGTTTTGTAGACCTCCACCACACTACTCCGCCTCCACTAGTGAATACGTATCCACTCGTGGAGAACGAGTCTTTTGTATCAGATATCCAATTTGCATCACTATACCCTTCGAGTACTGCTGGATACTTAGGATAGTGTAGCCCCACATCAAGAGTGTATTTGAAATATCTTAGCACTCTTCTCAATGCTTTCCAGTGCTTATTGTTTGGGTTACTCATATATCTACTCAGTTTGTTAACTGAACATACTACATCAGGACGCGTACAATTGGTTATGTACATTATGCTCCCTATAACCCTTGCATACTCAAATTGAGCCACTAATTCACCTTTATTCTTACTAAGGTGTACACTTGGATCCATGTATATTTCTTCTTCCAACTCACTATTTAAGAAGGTTGTCTTCATATCCATTTGATGGATCACTAGATTGTGCAATGCAACAATCGTTATAAGTACACGAATAGACGTAATTCGTGTCACTGGTGAGTAGGTATCAAAGAAATCATACACTTCTTTTTATCTAAAGCCTTTAGTCACCAACCAGACTTTATATTTGTTTATTGACCCATCAGCTTTATATTTTATTTTAAGGATCCATTTGCATCTTAAGGTCTTGCAACCCTTTGGTAAATATACCAATTTCCATGTATGATTTTGCATAATGGAATCAATCTTGCTATCTATAGCTTCTTTCCATAATGGTGCATCTGGACGAGATAGAGTTTTAGATACGGATTTGAGCTCATCTTCAACCGCGTAGGTGAAGAAGTCTTGATCAAAGTCCTTTTCTACTCTAGCTCTCTTACTACGTCTTGGTTCTACACTCTCTTGCGTAGATTGAATTGCAGTAGTATCTACAAGTGGTCTCTTAGAAGATGTCACTTGTTTATGTCCTTTCCTAGGACATATGTCTTCAAAGAATATTGCTTTCCTTGATTCTATCATAGTGTCTTCATTCATGTCAAATACTTCCGATTTATGAATCAGAAATCTGTAAGCACTGCTGGTAAGTTCGTACCCTACAAATATACAATCAACTGTTTCAGGTCCGATTCTAACTTGTTTAGGTAGAGCCACTTCAACCTTAGCCAAACACCCCCACACTTTGAGGTATTTGTATGACGGTTTACGTCCCTTCTACATTTCATAAGGAGTTTGATCCTTAGATTTGTATAGAATCTTGTTCAAAATGTGGTTAGCTGAAAAGATAGCTTCCCCCCACAAGTTCTGAGGCAACCCTGAACTGATTAACATTGCGTTCATCATTTCCTTTAGAGTTCTATTTTTGCGCTCAACAATGCCATTTGACTAAGGTGAATAAGGAGCCGTTGCTCAATGTATGATACCGGATTTGGCACATATTTGTTCAAACGGTACTACGTATTCACCACCTCTATCACTCCGAATTGCTTTAATTCGAGAGTTGAGTTGATTTTCAACTTCATTCTTGTAGCGTTTGAATGCTTCTAAAGCTTCATCTTTGCTGCTCAAGAGATGCAGATAATAGAATCTTGTGCAGTCGTCAACAAAAGTAATAAAATAATTTTCTCCCTCTAGTTTACACAAGTTTTAAATCACACGTATCAACGTGGATCAACTCTAGAGGTTTAGTGCTTCTTTCTGCTGTTGGAAATAGTTGTTTTGTCACAACAACTCCAACTGTCATTCAGTGTTCGCAATTCTAGGAATCTTAGAATCCAATCTTCATTGTCCAAAATCTACCCGTTTAAGTCTTGAACGTGTTGTCAAAATTACAGCTTGATCCAACGGTTGATTTGTGAAAAACGTTTATTTTCCCCTCGACTGCGCAGAACAGAATCGCCCAAAACCTGACTTCTGTTTTTAGCTTATTCCTGTCAACATAGAGTTCCAAACACGACCTCCACCATTCAGAATATATTTCGATAGGTTCCGAATGGGCTGACTAAAATTCAGCACGTTCCGATGGTTGAAACTTTGGTTATTTCCTCGGCAATATTACTGCGCAGGATTCTAAAAAAATGTGAATTTTTTTCTTCTATCTTCCCTTAATGTTTGAGATAGCATTTGAAGTCCTTCCACATTGGAGGCAGCTTCTTAATCACAGAGCCGACAACGAATGCTGCTGGAAGCATCATCCCCTCAGAGTGAATTTCATGCACTATCAGTTGGAACTGCTGCACTTGTTAAACCACATATTTAGAGTCCACCATCATGAACTCCAAGTACTTGGCTATCGTGTACTTTTTTGTACCAGCATCTTCTGTCTTATACTTCTTCTCCAAAGAATCCCACAGTTCTTTAGATGTCTTCGTGCTTAGATACAAGTTGTACAATGTATCACTAAGTCCACTAAGGATATAGTTCTTGCACAAGTAATCAGCGGAGGTCCACTGATCCAGAGCTATATGCTTTTGCGTATCAGTCTCATTCTCATCCACCACTAGTGCAGACTCCTTTAAGAAATTTACCAGATTCACTGCAGTGAGGTAGAACATCATCTTTTGCTGCCATCCCTTGAAGTTTGCACCCCCAAACTTCTCGAGCTTCTCTGCTGGAGCCGAAACCATGAACGGTCTCGACATCCTCATTGGAGGATACATCCTTTGGGAATCAGTTCCCATATGAATCTCAGCATTAACTCTCTTTGAGTTATTAACATTAAATGTTTTAATCCCGTCAATATCCATTGGATTAGTCATAGTGATTATAGGGTGTGGAGGCTAGATGTTTCTTCTTGCGATTGTTGGATTATAGGTACACTAATTAATCACTATTACAATGAATATGAAAATAGAAAGGAGAACTACTAACCTTTCTTACAAATCTGGATCTAGGATCTTGAATGTCTCGGGATGATGGCGAAGTCGAGTCGAGCAGAACTCTTCCCGCAAGAAGAAACACGTGTCGGTAGTGCTCCGATCTTGGCGGATCTTCCCCAAAGGTGAAACGACTTCTCGTTTCCAGCGAAGCAGCACCGCTATCTCAGGAACTTCGGCAAACTAAGAGAGAATGGAGGACTAGATCGTCTAAACTATGCACTATGAAAGTGTATGCATATGTTTTGTGTTTTTGGTGTCTTAGTATGTTTATCATGTGTTTTGAATGAATGCACAATGACCCTATTTATAGGTTCCAGAGACCAGTCTCATATGGTATGATTGTTATTTTAAGTAGTGGTCGTGATCACTACCATATTTGATCAATTACTATATTTGATCAAATTTACCATATTTGATCAATTTATTATATTTGATCAATTCCACATGTGAGACTAATTTCACTCACTTTAATTATTATTTAATTAGTGATTAATTAATTTATTAATTCTCAGTAACCAATTAAATTCCCCCACAAATATTTTTACACGAAACTTGGGTGTGGTCTCAAATGAAAATTTCATATGTTTATACATAAATATCCATGAATCTTGGAAATGTTATTTCTATAGAATGATAAGACACTACAAATTCAAATAATTGGACCAACTAAAGTATCTTTCCTCTTATTATTCCAAAATCAAAGGAAGAATCACGACTCATGCACCACTTTAACAAATCATGACATGATATATTTTGTAGGGACTTAAAGATACATACAAATATAAATTGTGATAATTTGATCAGATCATGAAGTGTGAGGGGCCACTTTAATATGAGTATATTATATAGTAATTTCAAATGAAAGTGTTGGTTATAATTTATAGTGTAGCATATATATATATATATATATATATATATATATATATATATTATATAGTAGAAGTAAAATAAAATAAAGTTGAATATTTACAAAGTTAAAAAGAGAGTGAAAGAAGAAAGATTGTAGTAAAAATAAAATTACAAGAGTAATTGTTTATCTGGGTCGGAGGTTGTGCAGAAGCGGGTTGGCCATCTCAGAGGCTTTGGGCTTCCAATGATGTGGAATCCCTTTGGGCCTGGAATTGGGCCGGAGGCTTTGGGCTTGTATCTGCCCCAAGCTGGTCCACCGGAAGGAGCTCAGAACATAAGGTTGGGGATCAATGTCAGTATGAACAGAGATACGAGGCCCAGGCCCAAGATGATGAGGTCGCATCTTGATCTTGAACAAAGGGTGAGGAGCCACAGGCTTTCCACGTATATCATCATCATCATCTTCGTCGCGAGAGAAAGAGAAAAGTTTAAAGGTTCCTTCCCTTCCTTTTGAGAGAGAGCTATGGGAATGGTATGGTATGGTATACTCCATTCTCCCCTCACTAAGAAGGTCTTTTGTTTTTAACACGTGAATTAAGAAGTATTATTATTTAATGTATAGTGAGAGTGTTGTGGGTCTCATGTATGTAAAAAAAAGTAGGCTCTTTGGGTGGAATGCTCAAAATGGAAAAAAGATCCCCTTTGGAGGGGACGGAGGGAGTATGCTATATAGAGGCAGAGGAGGAAGACCAGCCCAGGAAAATTCTCTTTTACTAGAATTTGCTTTTAATATGTACTCCGTCCGCTCCATCCTAATTGTAGTTTTTGCTTTTTGCACATTGATTAATAAGTATTATTATTTATGTGTAGTGAGTAGTTGTAGTTGTATTAGTGGGAGTGTGGGCTCCATAATTTAATTGTATTAGTGTGTGTAGGTTCTATGTGTATAAAAAATAAAAAGAGACTCTTTGAATGAAACACTCAAAATGAAAAAATTAACTCTTTGAGTTGGATTGAGAGAGTATATTACAACATTTTTATCTTTATTTTCTCTTGCTCGCTCAATTTATCCATAGTACATTATCTAATCTAAACTTACTTCCACTCATCCAATTTTCCAACCAAATCGCGCCCTTTTATCTTTTATTTTAATACCTTCATCGACTTGGACCATTACATAAAAGGAGTTTGTATTTCTCCTCTAACTTTTCTAATTATTAATTTGAAATTTAATCATATCCAATATATATATATATATATATATATATATATATATATATATATATATATATATATATATTACTCCCTCCATCTCATAAAACACTTCACCTTTACTGTTTCACGTTGTTTAAGAAAAGTTATTTTTTTTACCAAATTTGTTGACTTTAGAGGGTATTGTAGTATTTTTAGATAATAAAAAAATATAAAGTAATGATATGTGTGTGAAAAGTAGTAACAAATTTGAAATTGATGTAATTTTTGAGGTGATTGGATAAAGTGATATTTCCTTTTTTGTGGTGAAGGGTTTTGTGGGACAAACAAATGAGGAAAGGATGAAGGGTATTGTGGGACGGAGGGAGTATTAAACATTAGGATAAAATGTCATATTGTTAGAGTGATTTGATTTCTTAAGTTTTTAGATGAGGTGGTCATTTAACATGTGAACGTGTATCCTGCCTCAATAATGACAGTAAGCAACAAAAAGCCCCTTCACCTTACCTTTACCATATGAATCAATAAGTCGAGTTTGCATGAGCTCGTTCCACCTGGCTAATATGCTATAGGTGCTGACCACCGAGTTCTGGATGGGGCAACGGTCGCCAAGTTCTGCAACGAGTGGAAGCTGTTGGTCGAAAGTTAGTTTAGACGGTATGAAAAACAAGGTGGAGTAATAATATCTTAACTATAATTTAAGTTTTGGAGGTTGTCTTGTGGGAATACATACACCCCCTTAATTTATTCTTGAATTGAAAATACAAACATAATAATTATGTTGCAATCGATAAATAACATCAATGATTAATTATGGGAATTTTTATAAAAAATTAATAATCAGATTATTAATGCATTGAACAACTTACGTTGCTTGACATAACATGAAATAAAAAATAGAAGAAATAATGTGATCATCTCACGGAATTACATATGTGTGTTACATAGTTACATTTTATAACAATTTACTGAAATGGATGGAAAGAGACTTAATGGGCGAGGAGATGGAAGAAGATGAAAGATAGATTCTTGAACGCCATTAACGTCTGAAATGTTAATCTATTTTAGTAATATATAGTGAATTAGGGATTTTAATTTTATACTCATGATAATGCTTCATTCAGTCTTTTAAATCTAAAGTGAGCAGGCTATAGTTGTTGGTTCAGAAATTCTCCGTTGCGGAGGTTAATTAAAAATCCCACATTTTCATTATGTTGTCGATATAAATTGCAATGCCCTTGTTGGGCTTAAAGAATCATTCCAGAACGAGACTTCCAATTCGGGTGTCACGTACACTTTCCTTCCAGTGTTGATAAAGTCTCTTTCGATGGCATTGGGAAAATATATATCTTTTGTTAAACAACCGTTGTTTTAAGGAATTTGAAATTTGGTTGTGTTTTTTCGTAAATCCACAAGTTGTGGTGATATTTGTTCAGATCACATGGGAGCTGTCTCGTCTGCAACATTTGGCTCTAGCTCGGAAGACGTATCTGGTGGAACCATTACACTGAGCAACATTGGTGCAATTGGTGGGAAGTTCGGATCGTCTCTTATCAATGTCCCTGAAGTCTCGATTATTGCCATGGATTTTGAAGATGGCAACTCTGTAAAAATATGCTTCACTTGTAAGGTGGGATCAATTCAAATTAAAATACAAATGACTTCGATTTGATTGATTGATGAATGAAAAGAAAGAAAGAAAGAAATATGCGGATTACCGGGTTGGGAAATGGCAGTAGATGTGTTAGATGAAGAGTAGGGTAAGAATGAACAATGCTCTTATGTCTAATTAATCCATGCTGCTATCTATCACTTTTTTGTAATGAATTAAGAGAGGGGGGGTTTTGGGATTTAGGGTTTAAAACAAAAGGTATTATTGATAAATAGCATCAATAAATTTTATGATGCAACTTGTTTTAGTTGACTACATTATCATTTGAGTAATGCTAATATTCGATTAGAAGAGTTGAAAGATATTAGTAAAGAACAACTTTTTTTTTTTTTTTATGGAAGTTGACAACAATATTAATTAGACAAAGAATTGTCTAAGACCATTTTATGTAATCTTTTACGTGAGACGTATAAAAAGTGATAAAACTTTTATAATACTCATTTAATGAAAAATGATGATACTATTCTATGAACAATTTACAATATAAATGAATAGTGATAATATTTTATAATAAAAATTATAACTAATTTTAAAAGTATAAAATGGTCTTATGTAAAACGCTCTTACGCAATAACTATCCTATTAATTAATACTCATATATCACATTCGATTTATGATGTACTTCTTCCGTCCCTCACTAAGAGAGTCTTTTACTTATTGACACTTAGTATTATTATTTAATGTGTAGTGAATAGTTGAATTAATGGGGTGTGAGTCCCGTATTTAATTGTATTAGTGGGTGTGTGTGTCTCATATGTATAAAAAAAATGAGACTTTTTTGGTAAGACTCCGAAAATGGAAAAAAAAATCCCTCTTTAAAAGAGACAGAGAGAATACTTCTTCCATATTAACACATTTCGCGATTGATTATCCATACACATTTTAGGTACGGAGCTTAAAGAATGTATCTTTTTTACTTCATCCGTCCGCTTTAAAGGTAACCGTTTGCTTTTTGCAAGTGGACAGTTCTAAGGTCTTTATTTGCTTTTTTCACGTGGATTAAGAAGTATTATTATTATAAATGGTGTACCCCACCATTAGGGGCCCCCACCGCCCCTGCCCTGGGGATTGGTGGTCGCAGGATGTGCCTCAAGTGGCTTATAGGGAGGGCTCACTGTTAAACTTGTGCTTGCAAGGGGCCAAATCCATGCCAAAGGCAGGATTCGAACCCCCACTCTGCAGCAACCAAGCTCAGCTGGAAGGCCTTTCCACCCTCCCCTCTACCACTTGAGCTATGCCCTGGGGGCAGAAGTATTATTATTATAGATAAAGTGGATAGTTGTATTAGAGGGAAGTGGTGAGTCAGATTGTGTACTTTTTTATTAAATAGAGGAAATTGATACATTTGAAGCGGACGTCAAAAATATTAAAATGGATACATTTGAAGCGAACGGATGGAATATTAATTTTATTCATGATTATTTTTATTGATGTTTCAAACCCCACATGATCATCGAACAAATAAAAGTAAAGATATGAGTCATAAACTAGAATGGTAAGAGATGTATATTACATCTTCTAAATGAAAAAAAAAAATTATTCTTTAAAATTATTTCACACTCTGAGTTATCGATTATTCTTTCATACATGAAAAATTACTCTTTAGAGGGATGAATTATTAATCTTCCAAAAAAAGAATAACAATTTAAAGAACAATTTTTTATAAACTAAAGAATAATTTTATAAAATGAAGTTCACATGTAAACTAGATTCATACCACATAACTCATTCACTAAATACGCCCAATTTACTAATATACACAACAAAATTTACCTATTAAGACTCTTTTATTAAGATACTTTTAGCATAAATATCCTATAACATAAGTAATGAGACACTTATATATAAAATGTATTATTTTATATGATGTTTGAGACCCTTATGCTAAAGTGTCCTAATTTTTTTTTCATTTTTCTTAATTTAAAATAAGCACTAACTTAATAAAAATATAACAATTCACAATTTACCAATTACTCATTTACTCGGTCAAAATGAAACATGAACCCTAATCTAAATCCACCATATCATCAAATGAACATGGATTGATTCAATTTCTGAACTTTGAATTCGAATCGGTTCACATATTTTGTTGAGGAGATTCTGATCAAGAAAACATTGTTGAGGAGATGAGGGAAGAGGTTAGAGCGAAACTACGTGGTGAGGTTGGTGCTGCGTGAGCAAGCAGTTGTACTCATCGTTGATCTTCTTCACTGACTAGGTGGCGTCGGCGACGATCTCTTCCTTTCCATTTCCAGAATTTTCCGCGTGATTTCAACATCTGAGATACCCTTTCTCCCTCGCTATTTCTCTCTGGATTTTTTCTTTTTCATATTTTCCCTCGATTGCTCGAGCTTGTTAATGAAAGTATTGGAGCATAAGAATATCGGAGGTCATGACTTACGGGTGACCTACTCCTCCAATTTTATCTTCACCTACATTTCGACATTCTCACTCTTGATTGAATTTTGAAGGCAGTCAATGCCCTAGATTTGCAATTTTGGATTTCAGCACCACCGACACTGCAGTATGCGTCGCCACATGTCAACGGTGGCTTAGCTCATTTTGCAAGTGTGAGAAATTCACCGGTGGCGTCATGTGACATTAATTTGTAATGCATGAGTGGGAGGAATGCCTAGCTTTCTAATGTAGATATATTGTATGATCAACCAATATGCTTTGGAGTGAACCTTTGATGAAGGGTACACCACCTACCCCAATAGATAGTCATAGCTGCACATCAGTTGGAGATAACCTGTTTGTATTTGGTGGTACAGATGGAAGAAGACCGCTTAACGATTTGCATAAGTTAGATACTCGTGAGTTGTTTATTCTGTTCATTACTATGTATTTTAATCTTTACTTTATTTATGGAAGGTATTTATGTTCCTTATTTAGCTCTAGAATGGTGTTTTATGTGTTGGAGCTTCATATTATTTTGGTATTACCACAAGAATGGAGATTTTAAGGATTCTGACAGTTCTTTAATGTGGGTTATTTTCATTATCTATGCTGCACAGAATTTTACATTCTGAAAAGCTTCATTCTATCTACAACTTGCGCTTTATTTTTCTGTGTAAAGATGGATCTTGGGATTGCAAGATAAGAATTACTGATTATATGAAAAAAATCATCTAACATTTGTTTGTGTGCATCTTCATCCACCTCTTTCTTTCAGTTGTGGACACATCTTTTTATTATCCCTTTGTTCTTTTCACTTGGAATTGTCATCTTTCCAGTGCGTGAAATGTTTTCTATTCTGCAAATAGCCTCAGCTGATTTAAGATATTGCAAGAAATGTGTGTTTAACTTTGGTGATTATCTGCATAATGTTTGCTCAATTGCATTGATGTCTCAGTTCATTATTTTATCAATTAACTCTATGTTGGCATATTTTTTCACTGATTATAGCCTCCAACACATGGATCTTACCAACTGTTAGAGGTGATGGGCCAGAACCAAGGGAGGGTCATAGTGAAGCCCTTATTGGTAAACGACTATTCATTTTTGGTGGATGTGGCAAATCTGAGAACAATATTTAAAAGAGAGTTTTTTTGGTTAAAGCTTTTCGCTATCATTGTTTTCTATTTACTAGATACTACCTGTGAATGAATTCAATAATGGAAGAATGGATCCTTTCTTAAATTACCTTAAATATTTAGTGATGATTATCATGAGTATATTTTCATTTGCTGCACGTATAATGCATTTCTAACATATTGTATCTAAGATCATGCGCATATCAGCTCGCGCTTTATATTTTGCCTCATATTTCCACCGTTACTTAATGAGATGAATAAATCTTTTTACTTCAACAAAAGGGCTACATATTGAGGCTCTCCTGCCTATTATTTGCAGAGACTTTTGTTTGGAAACGTGTATTTCCATCAAATACTCCTCCAAGTAAAAGAGTCAGTCATGCATGCTTATCTTGGAGGAACAAAATCAATGTCATAGGTCGTGAAGACTCGTCTAATTTCTATCTTTCAGATGTCCACATACTTGATGTTGGTATTCCAAAGTGTCTTTACTAAATACTTACATTATTTTCACACTAAATTCATTATGATGTTTGCTCTCTTGAATAATTTTGCATTGACATGATTTTTTCCTTGAGCCTGTAGATACTCTTGTTTGGTGCAAGTTGAGCACTACTGGTCAGCTATTACCACCTCGTGGTGGTCACACAACTATTGGTTTTGGGAAGAACTTGTTTGTCTTTGGGGGTTTCTCAGATGAGCAGAACTTGTATGATGATGTCTATATGCTTGATGTCGGTAAGTGAGTTTGTTATAATTGCTACTTCATTAGTGCAATCAATTAATCCATTTCTTTGATGAAAATTAAGAAAGCAAGAAAATGGCGAATTCTTAGATTCTGAGTTGTAACAAAATGACACTCTTTGGAAACTCACGAGTGATACTATTCTGTATAGAATATGGATTCAGTAACAGTAAATCTCACGAGTCTGAAATGTATGTATGAAAGTTTTACCTAAAACTTGCTAAGAACCACTTTGAAAGTACAATATAGTGAACTCTGTTTTTTTTTTTTCTTTTGCTCTGGAGATATTTTTCATGATACTGAGTGATGGTCAATTTTTTTCACATTATTTGAGCTAAATTTTGCTCATGACAGCTCAGTGACCATAATGAAGATTTCAGTGGCATTTTGACATGTATACTTTTTTTTTAATATCAAATTATCTGCTAATTATAAATGTTAAAGCAGTGGGGAACTTATATAATAATGTAATGATTTTATGCAGAAAGTGGTGCCTGGATTAAAGTTATAGCTATTGGTAAGGGCCCTTCTGGCAGATTCTCCATGGCTAGTGAAACTTTGGATCCTGAAATTGGAGGTGTTCTTGTTTTCATAGGCGGCTGCAATAAAAAACTCGAAGCACTTGATGACATGTATTACTTGCACACAGGTTTTGTTTCCCCATATATCTGTAAACTGCATTGTTTCTTTACTTGATGACATTTTTTTTAAGGTTATGGCTTCCTAGATGAAAGAGTCAAGGTATAAATAGCTAGAACGTGTTATTGGGGATTTAATTGAGTCGAGTTGGGTCGACTTGCAAGTAGCTCATGTCTAATATGCCAAAAGAAGGATTACATGAGTTTTAAATTTATTTTTGGTAATGGACTGACATAGTTGCTGCAAACATGTTGCTTAGAGAAACATATAACAACTCTGAGAAAGATCTCCAGAAGCGTGGTACAGGTTCTATCCTTTTTTAAACTAGGGCCCACAGCTTGCTGTCTTATAACAGCTTCTTTGTAGATTCATTGCTGTTGGATGCCAAATGTGAGCTACCTTCTACCTACATGCTTTCATTTCTATTTTCTATCTCTGCATTTTATACCAAGCTTGTGATGTTCTATTAAATCCATTGCACCAGGTTCTTCAAAAAGAACTAGAGCTGCTTTTGAGAATTTGCCTACTCTTTTATGCGATTTGTCATCTATCAATTTGTAATTTTCATCTCTATGTTATATCATATTTGTTTTTATAATATGGAATAAGTGCAGAAGAAAGAGCATTCATTTCTTTCCTCTAGTGAAACAAAACAGTTAATATCATGAGATGTGTCTAGTTTATGTTTGCTTGATTGAATCTTGCATATTGGATGCTTTTCGATTGATGAGTTAGCTCGACAAGACATTCTTCACGTTCGTACATTACTGTCTTCTTATATGATCCTGCCGTGTGTCTAGGTAATGAACACTGTGGAGGAGATACAAGAGAGGCATGATGCTGTAAGAGAAATCGAGAAAAACCTCCTTGACCTGCATCAGGTATTTCATGACATCAGACCACTTGCATCCGAGGGTTCCACTTGTCTCATACAACTTTTATACTTGTTGTTTCAGATTTACCTCGACATGGCTGTTCTAGTCGAAGCACAAGGAGACAGCATAGACAACATCGAAAGCCAGGTGTGTTTCTCAACTTCTTAACTATTGTATCAGGTGAAAACTGTGGTTGAGGAGTTATCAAAGTCATCCATGCTTATTTTTAGGTATGTATTATATATTGAATTTTTTCTTTTGTTAATCTCATATAGGGCTCGATAGTAACTAAGATTTTTTCTTTTGACATAGGTTTGGACATCACTTTCCTTGAGATGAATCTATTCACATTGTTTCTTTTGACATAGGTTTGGACATCACTTTCCTTGAGATGAATCTATTCACATTGGTTGGTAGAAAGGCTTATTTTTTGCATATGAGCAGCAAGCTCGATGATACTGTTGCTTTCAAGAACTTCAAAAAGTACTCCATTCATGAGATATCTAATATAGTATATGAGATTTAATGTAAGAAGATTATGTAAGTTGATGAAGATGCAATCATAATTCATAAGTATTATTTTCTTTATTTCCTTTCCCGTTTTTCTCTTTGAGTCTTTGTATGATATTTAATTAAAATTATATTTTAAATCATAATATCATTTAAAGAAAATCTTTTTAAAAAAATAAAATAAAATTGACTTGCAAATTAATAGGTACAGTTATGAAGTGTCCTATAAAATTATAGGATATTAGGACAATTTAAAGTGTTTTAATTATTATTATGTAATGAGATACTTTTAGGTGGCTCGATCAAAAAGGATATTTTAAAGTGTTTTAATTATCATGTAATGAGACACTTTTACCTATTGTGACTCAAGCAAAAAGGATATTTTAAAGTGTTTTAATTTTCATGTATTGAGACACTTTTACCTTTTGTGACTTGACGAAAAAGGACACTTAAGATAAGTGTCTAATTCATTTAAAACCTTGAAAATGTCTCATTATACCCCTTTATAAGACACGTACAAGTGTCCTATTAAGGGTTTTTTTGTTGCAGTGCCTGCATTCACTTCTATTTCTTAAATTACGATTCAAATCAGTTAATTTTAACTTTTAATAAAAATTATTATCCTTTATTATTATTATTATTAATATCAATGATAAATCTTGCGTGAGATCATTTTTTATTTTTAAAATAATTATCATTTTTGCTATAAAATGTCATCACTTTCATTATAAAATGTTATAACTTTTTATTTATACTATAAATTATTCATGAAATAACATTATTACTATTTATTAATTTATTATCACTTTCCTTTGTAAAAGTTATTACTTTCTGACCGTCTCATGTAAAGGCTTATATGAGACGGTCTTATACAAGTCTTTGCCAAATATCAATTATTCAATAATAATATTATTATTAATAAGGTAAAGACTTGTGTGAGACTGTCTCACATAAGCCCTTACGTGTGACAGTCAGAAAGTGATAACTTTTATGAAGGAAAGTGATAATAAATTAATGAAAAATGATAATGTTCTTTCATGAACAATTTATATTATAAATAAAAAGTGATAACATTTTATAACGAAAGTGATAATGATTTATAGCGAAAGTGATAATTATTTTAAAAAGTAAAAAATGGTCTCACGTGAGACGGTCTCACGCAAGACATACCCTATTAATAATTACTATTCTTTAGATAATTCGATTATTCTATTATTATCACTTTATTTTATTCATGTATCACTTTATACAAAAAATATTATCAATTTTTATTCATTATACGAATTAGTAATAAAATAATTTAACTAAATGACTATCACTTTTTTGTTTATCATGCATCACTTTTTTTAAAAAATACTATCACTTTTTATTATTCAGTCAATGGTATTTCGTGAAATAATTCAATTATACGGATATTACTTTTTTTATTATAACACTTTATATTAAAAAATATTATCACATTTTATCAATTCTATAAATTATTTTTAAAATACACTTTGTTAATTAGTTATCACTTTTTATTAAAGAAATTATCACGTTTCGTCTACAATGTTATCACTTTTCATTTATATTATAAATTATTAATAAAATAGTTCACAATACTGTTATCACTTTTCATCAATTGCGTGTCATATTTTTAAATTTATACTATTTAAATAAAAAATAAATTAAATGAATAACAAATTTAAATTAATAAAAATTTTCATAATTAAAATATAATTTAAAAAATAAAATTATATATATATATATATATATATATATATATATATATATATATATATATATATATATATATATATATATATATATATATATATATATATATATATATATATAAACGACGTAATTAATTTACTTTAGTAATTAAATTTTTAATTTTTTAATTTGACTATATCCAAACAGAGCCCTTAAAAATATAATAATTAATGGGTAATCCGTCTCACAAAAGAGGATCCGTGAGACGGTCTCACCCAAGTCTTTTCCATAATAATAATAATAATTAATAATAAATAATAAAAATAAAAATAATACTTTATAATAATAATAATAATAATAACAACAATAAGGGTAAATATGTCATTTTACTTATCATCCCATTTGTTAATACTCAATAACAAACATAAAATAACTAATACCTAATTATCAACAATTCCATTTTTCCATAATACCAAATAACAATACAATTAATCACAAGTCAAACAAATCTCATTATATACAATACTTTTTATCCCATACCCACCACAAGCAAACGACCCCTCATTATATTTTTTGGCTACTTGTTGTTGTAGTTGAAAAAATAATTAATCATTAATTAAAGTACGGGAAATTATTCAATTAGACATGGATCATGTAATTAGTTTATACTCCCTCCGTACCACAAAAGATTGCATCCTCAATTTCGGCATGGAGATTAAGAAAGCGATAACTTTTAGGGGTATAATAGTATTTTTTGGTAATAAATAAATGATAAAATATGTTAAGTAGAGATGATATTTTTGTAAATAAAGTGTATGAAGAATGATGATTGTTTTTTACTTTTTGATGTTTTTGGAAATGTACAAACTTTTGTGGGACAACTCAAAATAGAAAGTGTGCAATTTGAAATGAGACGGAGGAAGTACAATTTTCTGCGAGTATTTGACTACATTAATTAGTAGTACAATTTGTGCGTGACATCTTATTACGGTGAAATAATTTTACACTTTTTAATTAATTGTCATTTTTTATTTGAAGATGTTACTCCCCCATCTCGGAGAAATTAATATGTTTTTTTACACAAAAATTTAAGGGTATAATAATTTAATTATATAGTGGTAGTTGTATTAGAGATGTATGTAAGATCCATGAAAATAAATTAAATGCGTTTGTGTGGGTCCCATGTACTAATAAGAACATATGTCAACTTATATGAGACAAATCAAAAAGAAAAGTGTATCAATTTTTATTGGATAGAGGGAGTATCACTTTTCTTTAATAATGTTGCCACTTTTTATTTAAACTATAAATTGTTCATGAAATAGTTTTATACACATTATCCATTTGTATCGATTAAGTATCACATTTTATTAAAAATATTACTATCACTTTTTATCCATCTCAAGTAAGCATTTATGTGAGACAGTCTCACATAAGTCTTTGCCTATCGGTATTAATTATTGGTTATTCGAATAATGATATAATATTTTTCCAAGATTAATTAAATATACAAAGACTTGTATGAGACCGTTTTATGAAATGTCTTTCGTGAGATGGATAAGAAGTGACAGATGAGTGTGTCTCATATAAATCAGGTTTACATGTAAATCCTATTTTTTAAAATTACTCTTTAATATATAAAAAATTATTTTTTGAAAAGTAATAATTTTTGAGTGAGTCTCATGTAAATCGGGTTTACATGTAAATCTTATTTTATAAAATTATTTTTTAGTATATAAAAAATTACTTTTTGAATAGTAATAATTTTTATACAGAAGAGTAATAATTCATGTATTTAAAGAGTAATTTTTTTATGTACTAAAAAGTAATCGATAAATCAGGATTTACAAGAATTTGAAGAGTATTTTTTTAATTTAGAGGAGTAAAAATTTGTGTGTCTAAAGATTAATTTTTTATGTACAAAAGAGTAACATGGTTTACATATTAATGCATGTAATCTCGATTTACACAAGTGTTTGTCATATAAAGAAAAGTATAATTGATGAAAAATGATAATGATATTGTGAATTATTTCACGAATAATTTATAGTATAAATAAAAAATGATAACATTTAAAAAGAGAAGTAATAACACCTTTAATCAAAAAGTGATAATTAATTACAAATAAATAATATATATATATATATATATATATATATATATATATATATATATATATATATATATATATATATATATATATATATATATATATATATGTCTCATCGTGAGACGGTCTCACACAAAATTGTCCTTTCTAATTAAAACTTTATGGTTTTCTCATATTTATTTTTATATTAATTTTAAGACAAGATTTGTGTGAGACCGTCTCACATAAGAGCTTAAGTGAGATGGGCGAAAAGTGATAACTTCTATTAGGAAAAGTGATACTGAATTAATAAAAAGTGATAATATTATTTCATGAATTAAAAATAATATTTTATAACATGATAGCATTTTATAACGAAAATGATAATTATTTAAATAATTATAAAATGGTCTTACATGAGACGATCTCACGCAAAACCTACTCTAATTTTAACTTAATTGATATCAAATTAACCAAACTCTATTCATATCACATGGGTGTAGAAAACTATATCATACATTCAACACCAAATATCATCTAATATTAGGAACCAATTTCGGTAAATAATTGTGTGTTCTTAGTCCCATTTTTGGTAAAAATGATTTTAGAGTAAGAGACTCTATCGTGTGTAGCATGTAATGACCAAGTAACAAAATTTATAGTTTTATCGTCCCAAGGGAAAGCAAAATCATGGTGTATCCGGATTTATTTTCAACAATGCTTTGTAAGACTGATCAAGTTTGAGGTTTGGTTTTATACTATTGATTATGCTAATTATTTAATTAAAGAAATTAATTAACAACTAATATTATCACAATTATTCACGTAACAAAATGGAATGAGATGGATAAAATGTATTTAAGAAGAGAGCAAGGTTAATCATACTTATGATTAAGAAACTAGCTAGATATGCATGACTTTTAACATTGAACTTCATTAATCATGGACTAAAAACAATCACATTTTTACCTTAACTCCAATGGCATATGTGATTAGGTTCTCGACTCTTTAACAAGTCTAAATCTCCTAAGATTGTGCTTACTCTCAATTCCATTAAGGTACTATGATCATAAGTTTGGTTCCTTTTACTTAATTTCTTAAGTGTCCCCTTATGAATGTTCTAAACATAAGAAGGGTATGACTTACCTCCCCTCACACTAACATGCATGCTCATCTTAATACATGATTCAATTAACTCATCCTACAAAATCTCGAATTGGCTATCCTAACATGTTGTAAGTAAGAATTAATCACACAAGTAATGAAATGAAACATGAATCATTAATCATAAAAGGAAGTCCAAAATTAATTCAATTCAACATCTAAAATCCTACATATATAGCATTCTTCTCAACCAATCATATGATTAGCCCTACTATAGGACTAACCACTACACATCATGTTCAAATCAATACATCCCATGACTTGCTCCATTTGAGCCAAAATATGAAGAAAAATAACAATTGAAAAGTAGATCGGCTTCCCTTTTGTGAAGATGGCCTTCCTTCCTTTCAACATACTCAATTCTTCAATCTTTGATGATCTTCTCTTCTCAAATTGATGAAATAATGGAGTGATGGATGAATTTTGGGAGAGCATATGAATTGAATGGATGAAAAGTGTGGAAATGGATGATCTAGAATGTGTGTGTAAAAACATGTCCCGTGCGCTGCACACGCAATTCGGCGTGTTCTGCGTGTTTCCAGACACTGCTCGTGCGCTGCACACGGCCTCTTCCTGGGTGTGTAATATTTTCTGATGACTGAACACGGCCATCTCGGACAGGCCCGTGTTCCGCACACGGGGCGTGTCCGAGCATGCCCTGTCCTTCTTTCTCCGTTTTAGCGCCCGACTCCGTTTTGGATCTGTTTTATACACATTTAAGCTCATTTCCACATATTTATCAACATGTACACATTTTTCCCAATTACATATAACTCCACTAAAAAGTCACACAAATACGGATAAAAACATCCGAAAATCAATAAATAAAGATACTAAAATTTAGGTGAAAATGACGACGATCACTGTACTTACAGTTAATAAAATTTAGGTGAAAATAACGAAGAGCTTACACTTAATTAATTATAAAGAGTCAATTTTAATGAGGAATTAATAAGAAAAAGAATATATAATTCCTGTCACAATAATGGAATGCTTTTCCAATAAATAACACTACGTTAGTTTTCTGAAGTGAATTAACTCATGCATCTTAGTTAGTTAACTGGTTATTTTAAAATTTATGAAAAATTATTTTTTTATGAATTAACTATTACTCTTTGGAATATTAAAAAATACTCTTTAAATTTTAATATGTTGTGATTTATTATTATTATTAATTTTTTTTATAGAGAAGAATTTGAGGATTGACTTTTTTTTTTCTTCAGAAGATTAATAATTCATCCTGTAAAATATAATTTCTTATGTAATAAAAAAATAATTTTGCAAAAAATAATAAATGATGAACCAGTTCACATCACGCTCAATCTTCAAATAAATAGAAGATGTTTATGCTGGGTATTGGTAATTTTAATTAGCGTTATTAAAGATTGAGTGATAGTGATGCATAAATTAAAAAAAGATATAATAATTACGAAATCATCTTTGAAATTAGTCTTTCATCGCAATACGTTCACACCGATCACCTGTGTTATTAAAGAGATGCATACATGTTCAATTTTATCTCCAACATCCAAAGAAAACTGAATTACTCCATTTTCCAACAAAAAAGATTACATGAATAATATATGTTGCAATTTATAAATAACATCATAAATTAGTTACAACATACAACATATCATACTTATTGAACAACTAATTGGAAGGGTTTGACATAAGATGATTAAATAAATGTAGTAGAAGAAAGTGTTAGATGAGATGATCTCAAAATGAATTAATTGGGTGGTTCATAAGGAAGACAAACCCCATAAAAACCAGAATCAATCGTGATGCAAACAGGGCATTCTTCCGGGCAGCTGTCTTCTGGATGGCCGTAAGCACATAGTGATCCAGGATAACCACATAGCGTGTCTTGTAGCTGTCTCTTAATCACAGCCGTTTTCAGGTCTATTACCTTCAATAATGGTAACACTGAAAATCATACTTTAATGTGAGACTGACAGACTAAGGAAGGAAGAAATATAAAACTAGCCTGCATGTTTGTTTGATCGATAGTTCAATGAGTAAGAACAAGATCAGTAAGGTGGGATCAATTAAAGAAAATTAAAATTAAAATACATAATGAACGGTGCTGTGTATAAATTAATGAATTCGATTGATGAATAAAAAGACGAAAGAAAGAAATATTCTGATTACCGGGTCGGGAAACGATAGTAAATGTGTTTATGAAGAGTAGGGCAAGAATGAACAAAGCTCTAATGCTCTCCATGCTGATCACTATCTATCGATCACTTCTTTGGGATGGAAGTAATGAATTAAGGGAAGGGGGTATATATAGTGCAAATAATCAACCAAAACAATTATATATATATATATATATATATATATATATATATATATATATAACTAAAGATAGTATTACTGATAAATAGCATCAATATATATATTTTATGAAGCAACTTGTTGTAGTTGACTACATTGTCATTTGAGTAATGCTAATATTCAATTAGAAAATAGTTGATCGAGATTAGTACAGAACAAGTTGTATCAATATTTTATGGAAGATTGTCAACAATATTAAGGCAAAAATTTGTGTGCACACGCCGTGCGCCTTTAGAATTTTATATTAAATTGTATATCCTTTAGTATAAAGATGTGTACCTTTTATTTTCTGAAAATAAAATATTAATGAAAAGTGTATACCCTTTGTAGATAGCAAAATTTACCCCTCCTTAATAATGAATTGATGTGGCCATTTTTAAGGGTGATTAAGGAGATTATTCGTACTGATCTAACACAATAATTTAGTAGTGGGAGCAAGGATGCTCAAGATTTTCCTCCAGGCGATCTTGTGCCTTTTTTTTGGAGGTGAATAATGTTCTTGTTTATTCGTTAGGAGCGGGCTCCATATATTGGTGGCCTAACATCCTCCGTATATCCAAATATCTCATCAGGTCACATCGCATTAATTGTGAACACTGTAGGCATTAAATGATATAGCCTCATGTGTCTATTTTTGTGATTCGTTTTAGGATATCCCCTATATGTGAATCTTAGGGGATATCTGCAAGGTTCCTGAGTTTGGCGGTGTAAGTGGCCAAGTGGAATCGACAGAGGACTCGCCCAAGCCGAGTGCGTACGTGGACGCGCTCGGCTATTCCATTGCCAAAAGCTCTTAGCACAGGGCCCAATGATCATCTTTGAGTGGATAATCTCCTTGGGCCTTAGCATATGCGGCCCATACTCTCTTCTTGGAAGGCCCAGTCCAATGGCCCTATTACACCATTTAAAACAAAATGGTGTATCCTTACTAATTAAAGTGTATACCCTTTAGAATAAAATAATGTACCCTTACCCATAATACTAAATTCTAAAAGCGCACGGTGTGCATCCGAGCACACGCAAGCCTCACTCCAATATTAATTAATACTCTATATAATATTTCTATTAATGATGTACTTCTTCCCTATTAACACCCATTTCACGACTAATTATAAATACGCGTTAAGCTTAAAAAAATATATCTTTTAATCAATTTTACTGATAATTATCCTTATTCATGGTTCGAACCCACATATACTCAAACAAATTTGTGCAAATTCGAAATGGATTTTTTTTAGAATTATAAAAAATGTACCTTTTTTTAGAATTATAAAAAATGTACCAAGGCGTTATACTCTGCTAAAGTAATCAACTGACATTGGTGTCTTCAATTTATTTTTCTTCTTCATATTAAGGAATTGAAGTGAATGTAGGTTTCAATATTCAAGAAATCTATGTTATGTAATGTTTGTGATCCATTGATCCAGCTGGATTTTGATGATTTGACTAATTAGTTAATTCCCTTAGCTAGTGGTTGAGATACTGTATGGAGTTATTATTGGAAAATTCACGATCCTAAAGCACACATTCTAAGCGTACTTAAAGAAAAATCTCATACCTCTCACTGTAGAATTATGTTGCAGTGGAAGAATATGAAGAACCAGTTGATATTCACGTTAGTATCTTAGGATCAAATTTTCAACACGGGGTTAAAAGATTATGATTCACGAATTTGTATTCAAACTGGATGAGGAATATTGGAGAAAAATCAAGCGAGAGTTCATGCTCATAACTATTCTTCGTTATCTGTCATTTTCAAAGTGTTCTGTACAGTTTTCCTTTATCCCCAAGGAATACGGAAATCATGAGAAACCGAAGGAATTACATAATTCCCTCTGTCTATTGCGCCAAATTATTCATATGTGGAAAATATTAAATAAATGATATTAATTATTATTTACAGTTCTGGATCAGAATCATATACTATTATCATGAGCGTAATTGTGTGGGGAAGTGTATACATTTTCCTTTTTATCTATTCCAACAAAGTATGTCACTTTCTTTATATTAAAAGTGGTAAAAAAATGCAATATACTCAATTTTTATATCAAATGGGATCGCTTGGTCAATTTTTAAGTTTCATCTTCGGTTCTAAATATTAAATATTTGTAATGCGTTACAATCAATGCCAAATTATCATTATATGTGTAAAGATTTAATGGACATTGAGTAGAATCAATATTTTTGGAGCAACTTGTTATTGTTGTAGTTGACTACATTATTAATTAATCATTAGTGGAAATATATCATTCGATTTTATTAATAAGGTTGAGTGAGACGATAGATTATTGGAATTTAAAAAAATGTTAATCAATATTTATGAAACAAACAGGCCAGCTTGTTCAAGTTGACAATATATTACTAATTTTTTTAATATATATTTCTCTTTCCATCCCACAGCATTGTTACTGATTTTTTTAATATCTATTTCTCTTTTCACCCCACAACATTGTTATTGTAAATACGAAATTTAAGAAAAAATATTTTTTGTCTAATTTTGTTAATTTTTAAGGGTATTATATAATTTTTTTAGATAATTTATAAGAGCTGATATTAGGTACACTCGGGTGCAAGGTGCACCCATATGTGTATAATTTTTTATTCTATTTTGTATACATGTTTTTTAATAATTGTATATTTTTTCCACATTAAGTTTTTCATTAAAAAAACTAGCATCATATTTGTATAACTTTTTATTAATGATGTATCTACATGCTATTTAATAATTGTATATTTTTTTACACTCAATTTTTCATTAAAAAACTAACAAATAAATTGTATACGTTTTTAAAAGTGGGTGCATCGTATCTCAGGGTGAACCCGGATGCACATTGTCACGCCCCCAATTTTTCAATAAATAGAAAAGGAGATTTATTCGTAATTCTTTGATAATATTAACCTTCAATGCGGGCATGAAGCATAAAATAAAGTTAATAAAATATCCTAAACAGTGGAAATTATAGAAAAGTATATCATAAGAATTTATATAAAAAGATTTTGGCGCAGCACATTAATAAAAAGGGCTTTCAAGCAACGCATCAGTCCTGGTACGCCGTCGCAGCCTCAACCTGAAAAGGGTTTGAAGTTGAAGGGGTGAGCGTGTTAAATACACTCAATGAGTTAACTTAAATGATTGCACAGTTAAAAATAAATATGCATGCCAAATATACCATAAAATGTAACATATGCCATTTAATAAAATAATTTGCACATTGTCGTTCCATAACTCAATGAAAATATTTTAGATCGAATCGTCATCCGATAACTTGTGTTAGTTGATCTGTGCGCACCGAGCCGTCACCCCAGTACGATGTTAGCATACTTGAAATACATTTTAGTACTGAACCGACGTAGCCAGTAACTTGTGTTAGTCGGTATATGTGCACCGAGTCATCACCCCGTACAAGTGTTAGTAGAAAAATATTTGTCATCGAACTAAAAGCACACATGACACATAACTTGACATATCAGTAACACATATCACATCTTAACATAGCAATCATGACATAAAAATGTAGCACTCGGTAAAGAGTAAAAGTTACCCCACCTTGAACTTATTGGAAATTGTATAGTGGACAAGGCTTGCTCTTCGATATCAGAAATTCTTGAAAATGATTTACTAATTTTATTACAAATATAAAATAAAGATTTTTCATTTAAAATAATAATTATAATAACACTTAATATTAAAATATTAAACTTTAAATTAATATAAAATAAATAAAATAATAAAAAATAAGAACATGGGCATAGCTACTGCAGTCGACCATGTGGTGTTTAAATAGAAAGTTCTATTTATTTAATACTATTAATAATTTAAAAATTGCAATCAAGTCCCTGCATTATATTAAATTCTCGATTAAACTTATCTTAAATTTTAAACTTATTACAAAATGACCCAACTTGAGTTATACAACTTCGTTTGAAAATCCGAAAACACCGTTGGAATCCTCGTGAGATGAGGATCACATCAGTACCAATTTTGTATCAAAATACTGAAGTTTAGAAAAAATAAAATTATACCGTGAAGTGAGTTTCTTTATAAATTCTTCATTTTACGTCAAAACATAAAACTAATCATACATTTGTGATCCTCGTGAGGAGAGTTTCAAAATGAATTATAATATCAAAGCTAACTCACATCGAAACAAAATCTGTCATTAAAGGGATTGAAACTTTGACGGGTCTTTTCTAGCTCAAAATGATATCTATTTTATAAAAAAATTATATATTTGGAATCTACGCTTCGAGACGAACATTCTCGTATATAGCATAATAAGGTTTGACAACAAAATGAATGAAATCAAATAGGGCAGTGTGTGAGAAAGTATATATATATATATATATATATATATATATATATATATATATATAATGTGTGTGTTATGAAAAGAGGGGTAATTTATATTTATATTACTTGAAAACTTGGCAACTTGGTGCCTAAGTTGGTCACACAACCCACACCCACACGTTTCTCTTATCCTTATCAAAACACTTCTAACTAGCACACATCATTACTATTTTTTTTAAAAGTTATCCAATACCCACTTCATCAACCTTATATAATCATTATTACTATAATCTTATCTATACATCTTTATATAATTATATAAAAATGTGAATATTATTATTATTATTATTATTATATAATATCTATTAAAGATATAAATAATATAATTTTATTTTAAAGTTAAATTTACAAAAATTTAGATTATGAAATATTGGGGTGTTACAATCCATGCTCTTAAAAATAATTTCGTCCTCGAAATTTAGGAAAAACTTTTTATTTTTAAAGAATTGGAGTAAATAATAAAGAAAATACTTATGTATTTTGAAGCTGACGTCGTGTACCAAGTAGATGCGTAGCGAGTATCATTAGAAAATTATTTAAATATCAATCCTCCAAAATATAGATTCATAAATAATATATTTAAAAGTATAAGTCCACAAAAACGAAGATTCATAAATAATTAATTTTTTTAAAAGTACGAGCCCACAGAAACGTAGACCCGCTCTGATATCATCTGTCACGCCCAGTTTTTTAATAAATAAAAAGGAAGATTTATTCGCAATTCTTTGATAATATTAACCTTCAATGTGGGCGTGAACCATAAAATAAAGTTTATAAAATATCATAAACAGTGGAAATTATAGAAAAGTATATCATAAGAATTTATATAAAAGATTTTGGCGCAGCACGTTAATAAAAAAGACTTTCACGCAACACATTCGCCCTGGTACGCCATCGCAGCCTCAACCTAAAAAGGATTTGGAGTGATAGGGGTGAGCGTGTAAAATACACTCAGTGGGTTAACTTAAATGATTGCACAGTTAAAAATAAATATGCATGCCAAATATACCATAAAATGTAACATATGCCATTTAATAAAATAATTTGCACATTGTTGTTCGATAACTCAATAAAAATATTTTTGACGGAATCGTCATCCGATAACTTGGGTTAGTTGGTCTGTGCGCACCGGGCCGTCACCACAGTACGATGTTAGCATACTTGAAATACATTTTAGTACTGAACCGACGTAGCCACTAACTTGAGTTAGTTGGCATATGTGTACCGAGTCGTCATGCCCTACTAGTGTTAGTAGAAAAATATTTGTCATCGAACTAAAAGCACACATGACATATCAGTAACACATATCATAACTTAACATAACAATCATGACATAAAAATATAGCACTCGATAAAAAGTGAAAGTTACCCCACCTTGAACTTTATTGGAAATTGTAGAGTGGACAAGGCTTACTCTTCGATCTCATAAATTCTTGAAAATAATTTACTAATTTTATTACATATATAAAATAAAGATTTTTCACTAAAAATAATAATTATAATAACACTTAATATAAAAATATTAAATTTTAAATTAATATAAAATAAATAAAATAATAAAAAAATAAGAACATGGGCATAGCTACTGCAGTCGACCATATGGTGTTTAAATAAAAAGTTTTATTTATTTAATATCATTAATAATTTATAAATTACAATCAAGTCCCAGCATTATATTAAATTATCGATTAAACTAAACCTAAACTTTAAACTTATTAGAAAATGACCCAACTTGAGTTATACAACTCTATTTGAAAATTCGAAAACACCGTTGGAATTCTCGTGAGATGAGGATCACATCAGTACTAATTTTGTATCAAAATATTGAAGTTTAGAAAATATGAAATTATACCGTGAAATTGATTTCTTTGTAAATCCTTCGTTTTACGTCAAAACTCAAAACTAATCATACATTTGTGATCCTCGTTAGGAGAGCTTCAAAACGGATTATAATATCAAAGCTAACTCACACCTAAACAAAATCTACCATTAAAGGGATTGGAATTTTGACGGAGTTTTTCTAACTCAAAATGACATCTATTTTATAAAAGAATTATATATTTGGAATCTACGCTTCGAGACGAACATTTTCGTATATAGCATAATAAGGTTTGACAACAAAATAAATGAAATAAAAAAGACAGAGTGTGAGAAAGTATATATATATATATATATATATATATATATATATATATATATATATATATATATATATATATATATATATATATATATATATAATGTGTGTGTGATGTAAAGAGGGGTAATTTATATTTATATTACTTGAAAACATGGCAACTTGGTGCCCAAGTTGGTCACACAACCCACACCCACACGTTTCTCTCATCCTTATCAGAACACTTCTAACTAGCACACATCATTACTATTTTTTTAAAAGTTATCCAATACCCACATCATCAACCTTATCTAATCATTATTACTATTGATAATCTTATCTATACATCTTTATATAATTATATAAAAATGTGAATATTATTATTATTATTATTATATATTATCTATTAAAGATATAAATAATATAATTTTATTTTAAAGTTAAATTTACAAAAATTTAGATTATGAAATATTGGGGTGTTACAATCCATGCTCTTAAAAATAATTTCGTCCTCGAAATTTAGGAAAAACTTTTTATTTTTAAAGAATTGGAGTAAATAATAAAGAAAATACTTATGTATTTTGAAGCTGACGTCGTGTACCAAGTGGATGCGTAGCGAGTATCATTAGAAAATTATTTAAATATCAATCCTCCAAAATATAGATTCACAAATAATTAATTTTTTTAAAAGTACGAGCCCACTGAAACGTAGACTCGCTCTGATACCATCTGTCACGCCCAGTTTTTTAATAATTAAAAAGGAAGATTTATTCGCAATTCTTTGATAATATTAACTTTCAATGTGGGCGTGAACCATAAAATAAAGTTAATAAAATATCATAAACAGTGGAAATTATAGAAAAGTATATCATAAGAATTTATATAAAAATATTTGACGCAGCACATTAATAAAAAGGACTTTCACGCAACACATTTGCCCTGGTACGCCATCGCAGCCTCAACCTAAAAAGGATTTAGAGTGGAAGAGGTGAGCGTGTAAAATACACTCAGTGGGTTAACTTAAATAATTGCACAGTTAAAAATAAATATGCATGCCAAATATACTATAAAATGTAACATATGCCATTTAATAAAATAATATGCACATTGTTGTTCGATAACTCAATAAAAATATTTTTGACGGAATCGTCTTCCGATAACGTGGGTTAGTTGGTCTGTGCGCACCGGGCCGTCCACACAGTACGATGTTAGCATACTTGAAATACATTTTAGTACTGAACCGACATAGCCACTATCTTGAGTTAGTTGATATATGTGTACCGAGTCGTCATCCCCTACTAGTGTTAGTAGAAAAATATTTGTCATCGAACTAAAATCACACATGACATATAACATGACATATCAGTAACACATATCATAACTTAACATAACAATCATGACATAAAAATATAGCACTCGATAAAAAGTGAAAGTTATCTCACCTTGAACTTTATTGGAAATTGTAGAGTGGACAAGGCTTACTCTTCGATCTCGGAAATTCTTGAAAATAATTTACTAATTTTATTACATATATAAAATAAAGATTTTTTACTAAAAATAATAATTATAATAACACTTAATATAAAAATATTAAATTTTAAATTATTATAAAATAAATAAAATAATAAAAAAATAAGAACATGGGCATAACTACTGCAGTCGACCATGTGGTGTTTAAATAAAATGTTTTATTTATTTAATATCATTAATAATTTATAAATTACAATCAAGTCCCTGCATTATATTAAATTCTCGATTAAACTAAACCTAAACTTTAAACTTATTAGAAAATGACCCAACTTGAGTTATACAACTCTGATTGAAAATCTGCAAACACCGTTGGAATTCTCATGAGATGAGGATCACATAAGTACCAATTTTGTATCAAAATATTGAAGTTTAGAAAATATGAAATTATACCGTGAAATTGATTTCTTTGTAAATCATTCGTTTTACGTCAAAACGCAAAACTAATCATACATTTGTGATCCTCGTTAGGAGAATTTCAAAACGGATTATAATATCAAAGCTAACTCACACCTAAACAAAATCTACCATTAAAGGGATTGGAATTTTGACTGAGTTTTTCTAACTCAAAATGACATCTATTTTATAAAAGAATTATATATTTTGAATCTACGCTTCGAGACGAACATTTTCGTATATAGCATAATAAGGTTTGACAACAAAATAAATGAAATAAAAAAGACAGAGTGTGAGAAAGTATATATATATATATATATATATATATATATATATATATATATATATATATATAAATATGTATATATAATGTGTGTGTGATGAAAAGAGGGGTAATTTATATTTATATTACTTGAAAACATGGCAACATGGTGCCCAAGTTGGTCACACAACCCACACCCACACGTTTCTCTTATCCTTATCAAAACACTTCTAACTAGCACACATCATTACAATTTTTTTAAAAAGTTATCCAATACCCACATCATCAACCTTATCTAATCATTATTACTATTGATAATCTTATCTATACATCTTTATATAATTATATAAAAATGTGAATATTATTATTATTATTATATATTATCTATTAAAGATATAAATAATATAATTTTATTTAAAAGTAAAATTTACAAAAATTTAGATTATGAAATATTGGGGTGTTACAATCCATGCTCTTAAAAATAATTTTGTCCTCGAAATTTAGAAAAACTTTTTATTTTTAAAGAATTGGAGTAAATAATAAAGAAAATACTTATGTATTTTGAAGCTGACGTCGTGTACCAAGTAGATGCGTAGCGAGTATCATTAAAAAATTATTTAAATATCAATCCTCCAAAATATAGATTCATAAATAATTTATTTAAAAGTATGAGTCCACAAAAACGAAGATTCATGAATAATTAATTTTTTTAAAAGTACAAGCCCACAGAAACGTAGACCCGCTCTGATACCATCCGTCAAGCCCAGTTTTTTAATAAATAAAAAGGAAAATTTATTCGCAATTCTTTGATAATATTAACCTTCAATGTGGACGTGAACCATAAAATAAAGTTAATAAAATATCATAAACAGTGGAAATTATAGAAAAGTATATCATAAGAATTTATATAAAAAGATATTGGCGCAGCACATTAATAAGAAGGACTTTCACGCAACACATTTGCCCTGGTACGCCATCGCAGCCTCAACCTAAAAAGGATTTGGAGTGGAAGGGGTGAGCGTGTAAAATACACTTAGTGGGTTAACTTAAATGATTGCACAATTAAAAATAAATATGCATGCCAAATATACTATAAAATGTAACATATGCCATTTAATAAAATAATTTGCACATTGTTGTTCGATAACTCAATAAAAATATTTTTGACGGAATCGTCTTCCGATAACTTGGGTTAGTTAGTCTGTGCGCACCGGGCCGTCCACACAGTACAATGTTAGCATACTTGAAATACATTTTAGTACTGAACAGACGTAGCCACTATCTTGAGTTAGTTGGTATATGTGTACCGAGTCGTCATCCCCTACCAGTGTTAGTAGAAAAATATTTGTTATCGAACTAAAATCACACATGACACATAACATGACATATAAGTAACACATATCACAACTTAACATAGCAATCATGATATAAAAATATAACACTCGATAAAAAGTGAAAATTATCACACCTTGAACTTTATTGGACATTGTAGAGTGGACAAGGCTTACTCTTCGATCTCAGAAATTCTTGAAAATAATTTACTAATTTTATTACATATATAAAATAAAGATTTTTTACTAAAAATAATAATTATAATAACACTTAATATAAAAATATTAAATTTAAATTATTATAAAATAAATAAAATAATAAAAAAATAAGAACATGGGCATAGCTACTGCAGTCGACCATGTGGTGTTTAAATAAAAAGTTTTATTTATTTAATATCATTAATAATTTATAAATTATAATCAAGTCCCTGAATTATATTAAATTCTCGATTAAACTAAACCTAAATTTTAAACTTATTAGAAAATGACCCAACTTGAGTTATACAACTCTGTTTGAAAATCTGAAAACACCGTTGGAATTCTCATGAGATGAGGATCACATCAGTACCAATTTTGTATCAAAATATTGAAGTTTAGAAAATATGAAATTATACCGTGAAATTGATTTCTTTGTAAATCATTCGTTTTACGTCAAAACTCAAAACTAATCATACATTTGTGATCCTCGTTAGGAGAGCTTCAAAACGGATTATAATATCAAAGCTAACTCACACCTAAACAAAATATACCATTAAAGGGATTGGAATTTTGACTGAGTTTTACTAACTCAAAATGACATCTATTTTATAAAAGAATTATATATTTGGAATCTACGCTTCGAGACGAACATTTTCGTATATAGCATAATAAGGTTTGACAACAAAATAAATGAAATAATAAAGACAGAGTGTGAGAAAGTATATATATATATATATATATACATGTGTTTATATATATATATATATGTATATATAATGTGTGTGTGATGAAAAGAGGGGTAATTTATATTTATATTACTTGAAAACATGGCAACTTGGTGCCCAAGTTGGTCACACAACCCACACCCACACGTTTCTCTCATCCTTATCAAAACACTTCTAACTAGCACACATCATTACTATTTTTTAAAAAGTTATCCAATACCCACATCATCAACCTTATCTAATCATTATTACTATTGATAATCTTATCTATACATCTTTATATAATAATATGAAAATTTGAATATTATTATTATTATTATATATTATCTATTAAAGATATAAATAATATAATTTAATTTAAAAGTAAAATTTACGAAAATTTAGATTATGAAATATTGGGGTGTTACAATCCATGCTCTTAAAAATAACTTTGTCCTCGAAATTTAGAAAAACTTTTTATTTTTAAAGAATTGGAGTAAATAATAAAGAAAATACTTATGTATTTTGAAGCTGACGCCGTGTACCAAGTAAATGCGTAGCGAGTATCATTAAAAAATTATTTAAATATCAATCCTCCAAAATATAGATTCATAAATAATTTATTTAAAAGTATGAGTCCACAAAAACGAAGATTCATGAATAATTAATTTTTTTAAAAGTACAAGCCCACAGAAACGTAGACCCGCTCTGATACCATCCGTCACGCCCAGTTTTTTAATAAATAAAAAGGAAGATTTATTCGCAATTCTTTGATAATATTAACCTTCAATGTAGGCGTGAACCATAAAATAAAGTTAATAAAATATCATAAACAGTGGAAATTATAGAAAAGTATATCATAAGAATTTATATAAAAAAAATTTGGCGCAGCACATTAATAAAAAGGACTTTCACGCAACACATTTGCCCTGGTACGCCATCGCAGCCTCAACCTAAAAAGGATTTGGAGTGGAAGGGGTGAGCGTGTAAAATACACTCAGTGGGTTAACTTAACTGATTGCACAGTTAAAAATAAATATGCATGCCAAATATACTATAAAATGTAACATATGTCATTTAATAAAATAATTTGAACATTGTTGTTCTATAACTCAATAAAAATATTTTTGACGAAATCGTCTTCCGATAACTTGGGTTAGTTGGTCTGTGCGCACCGGGCTGTCCACACAGTATGATGTTAGCATACTTGAAATACATTTTAGTACTGAACAGACGTAGCCACTATCTTGAGTTAGTTGATATATGTGTACCGAGTCGTCATCCCCTACCAGTGTTAGTAGAAAAATATTTGTAATCGAACTAAAATCACACATGACACATAATATGACATATCAGTAACACATATCATAACTTAACATAACAATCATGACATAAAAATATAGCACTCGATAAAAAGTGAAAGTTATCCCACCTTGAACTTTATTGGAAATTGTAGAGTGAACAAGGCTTACTCTTCGATCTCAGAAATTCTTGAAAATAATTTACTAATTTTATTACATATATAAAATAAAGATTTTTTACTAAAAATAATAATTATAATAACACTTAATATAAAAATATTAAATTTTAAATTATTATAAAATAAATAAAATAATAAAAAAATAAGAACATGGGCATAGCTACTGCAGTAGACCATGTGGTGTTTAAATAAAAAGTTTTATTTATTTAATATTATTAATAATTTATAAATTACAATCAAGTCCCTGCATTATATTAAATTCTCGATTAAACTAAACCTAAACTTTAAACTTATTAGAAAATGACCCAACTTGAGTTATACAACTCTGTTTGAAAATCTGAAAACACCGTTGGAATTCTCATGAGATGAGGATCACATCAGTACCAATTTTGTTTCAAAATATTGAAGTTTAGATAATATGAAATTATACCGTGAAATTGATTTCTTTGTAAATCATTCGTTTTACGTCAAAACTCAAAACTAATCATACATTTGTGATCCTCGTTAGGAGAGCTTCAAAACGGATTATAATATCAAAGCTAACTCACACCTAAACAAAATCTACCATTTAAGGGATTGGAATTTTGACTGAGTTTTTCTAACTCAAAATGACATCTATTTTATAAAAGAATTATATATTTGGAATCTACGCTTCGAGACGAACATTTTCGTATATAGCATAATAAGGTTTGACAACAAAATAAATGAAATAAAAAAGACAGAGTGTGAGAAAGTATATATATATATATATATATATATATACATGTGTTATATATATATATATGTATATATAATGTGTGTGTGATGAAAAGAGGCGTAATTTATATTTATATTACTTGAAAACATGGCAACTTGGTGCCCAAGTTGGTCACACAACCCACACCCACACGTTTCTCTCATCCTTATCAAAACACTTCTAACTAGCACACATCATTACTATTTTTTAAAAAAGTTATCCAATACCCACATCATCAACCTTATCTAATCATTATTATTATTGATAATCTTATCTATACATCTTTATATAATTATATAAAAATGTGAATATTATTATTATTATTATTATTATTATTATATATTATCTATTAAAGATATAAATAATATAATTTTATTTAAAAGTAAAATTTACAAAAATTTAGATTATGAAATATTGGGGTGTTACAATCCATGCTCTTAAAAATAATTTTGTCCTCGAAATTTAGAAAAACTTTTTATTTTTAAAGAATTGGAGTAAATAATAAAGAAAATACTTATGTATTTTGAAGCTAATTTCGTGTACTAAGTAGATGAGTAGCGAGTATCATTAAAAAATTATTTAAATATCAATCCTCCAAAATATAGATTCATAAATAATTTATTTAAAAGTATGAGTCCACAAAAACGAAGATTCATGAATAATTAATTTTTTTAAAAGTACAAGCCCACAGAAACGTAGACCCGCTCTGATACCATCTGTCACGCCCAGTTTTTTAATAAATAAAAAGGAAGAATTATTCGCAATTCTTTGATAATATTAACCTTCAATGTGGGCGTGAACCATAAAATAAAGTTAATAAAATATCATAAACAGTGGAAATTATAGAAAAGTATATCATAAGAATTTATATAAAAAGATTTTGGCGCAGCACATTAATAAAAAGAAATTTCACGCAACACATTCGCCCTGGTACGCCATCGCAGCCTCAACCTAAAAAGGATTTGGAGTGGAAGGGGTGAGCGTGTAAAATACACTCAGTGGGTTAACTTAAATAATTGCACAGTTAAAAATAAATATGCATGCCAAATATACTATAAAATGTAACATATGCCATTTAATAAAATAATATGCACATTGTTGTTCGATAACTCAATAAAAATATTTTTGACGGAATCGTCTTCCGATAACGTGGGTTAGTTGGTCTGTGCGCACCGGGCCGTCCACACAGTACGATGTTAGCATACTTGAAATACATTTTAGTACTGAACCGACATAGCCACTATCTTGAGTTAGTTGATATATGTGTACCGAATCGTCATCCCCTACTAGTGTTAGTAGAAAAATATTTGTCATCGAACTAAAATCACACATGACATATAACATGACATATCAGTAACACATATCATAACTTAACATAACAATCATGACATAAAAATATAGCACTCGATAAAAGTGAAAGTTATCCCACCTTGAACTTTATTGGAAATTGTAGAGTGGACAAGGCTTACTCTTCGATCTCAGAAATTCTTGAAAATAATTTACTAATTTTATTACATATATAAAATAAAGATTTTTTACTAAAAATAATAATTATAATAACACTTAATATAAAAATATTAAATTTTAAATTATTATAAAATAAATAAAATAATAAAAAAATAAGAACATGGGCATAGCTACTGCAGTAGACCATGTGGTGTTTAAATAAAAAGTTTTATTTATTTAATATTATTAATAATTTATAAATTACAATCAAGTCCCTGCATTATATTAAATTCTCGATTAAACTAAACCTAAACTTTAAACTTATTAGAAAATGACCCAACTTGAGTTATACAACTCTGTTTGAAAATCTGAAAACACCATTGGAATTCTCATGAGATGAGGATCACATCAGTACCAATTTTGTATCAAAATATTGAAGTTTAGAAAATATGAAATTATACAGTGAAATTGATTTCTTTGTAAATCATTCGTTTTACGTCAAAACTCAAAACTAATCATACATTTGTGATCCTCGTTAGGAGAGCTTCAAAACGGATTATAATATCAAAGCTAACTCACACCTAAACAAAATCTTCCATAAAAGGAATTGGAATTTTGACTGAGTTTTACTAACTCAAAATGACATCTATTTTATAAAAGAATTATATATTTGGAATCTACGCTTCGAGACGAACATTTTCGTATATAGCATAATAAGGTTTGACAATAAAATAAATGAAATAGAAAAGACAGAGTGTGAGAAAGTATATATATATACATGTGTTTATATATATATATATATATATATATATATATATATATATATATATATATATATATATATATATATATATATATATATATATATATATATATATATATATATATATATATATATATATATATGTATATATAATGTGTGTGTGATGAAAAGAGGGGTAATTTATATTTATATTACTTGAAAACATGGCAACTTGGTGCCCAAGTTGGTCACACAACCCACACCCACACGTTTCTCTCATCCTTATCAAAACACTTCTAACTAGCACACATCATTACTATTTTTTAAAAAAGTTATCCAATACCCACATCATCAACCTTATCTAATCATTATTACTATTGATAATCTTATCTATATATCTTTATATAATTATATAAAAATGTGAATATTATTATTATTATTATTTATTATCTATTAAAGATATAAATAATATAATTTTATTTATAAGTAAAATTTACAAAAAAATTAGATTATGAAATATTGGGGTGTTACAATCCATGCTCTTAAAAATAATTTTGTCCTCGAAATTTAGAAAAACTTTTTATTTTTAAGGAATTGGAGTAAATAATAAAGAAAATACTTATGTATTTTGAAACTGACGTCGTGTACCAAGTAGATGCGTAACGAGTATCATTAAAAAATTATTTAAATATCAATCCTCCAAAATATAGATTCATAAATAATTTATTTAAAAGTATGAGTCCCCAAAAACGAAGATTCATGAATAATTAATTTTTTTAAAAGTACAAGCCTACAGAAACGTAGACCCGCTCTGATACCATCTGTCACGCCCAGTTTTTTAATAAATAAAAAGGAAGATTTATTCGCAATTCTTTGATAATATTAACCTTCAATGTGGGCGTGAACCATAAAATAAAGTTAATAAAATATCATAAACAGTGGAAATTATAGAAAAGTATATCATAAGAATTTATATAAAAAGATTTTGGCGCAGCACATTAATAAAAAGAAATTTCACGCAACACATTCGCCCTGGTACGCCATCGCAGCCTCAACCTAAAAAGGATTTGGAGTGGAAGGGGTGAGCGTGTAAAATACACTCAGTGGGTTAACTTAAATGATTGCACAGTTAAAAATAAATATGCATGCCAAATACATTTTAGAACTGAACCGACGTAGCCACTAACTTGAGTTAGTTGGTATATGTGTACCGAGTCGTCATCCCCTACAAGTGTTAGTAGAAAAATATTTGTCATCGAACTAAAAGCACACATGACACAAAACATGACATATCAGTAACAGATATCATAACTTAACATGACAATAATGACATAAAAATATAGCACTCGATAAAGAGTGAAGTTACCCCACCTTGAACTTTATTGGAAATTGTAGAGTGGACAAGGCTTGCTCTTCGATCTCAGAATTTCTTGAAAATAATTTACTAATTTAATGACATATATAAAATAAAAAAATTTCACTAAAACTAATAATTATAATAACACTTAATATAAAAATATTAAATTTTAAATTAATATAAAATAAATAAAATAATAAAAAAATAAGAACATGTGCATAGCTACTGCAGTCGACCATGTGGTGTTTAAATAAAATGTTTTATTTATTTAATATTATTCATAATTTATAAATTGCAATCAAGTCCCTGCATTATATTAAATTCTCTATTAAACTAAATCTAAACTTTAAACTTATTAGAAAATGACCCAACTTGAGTTATACAACTCTGTTTGAAAATCCGAAAATACCGTTGGAATCCTCGTGAGATGAGGATCACATCAGTACCAATTTTGTATCAAAATATTGAAGTTTAGAAAATATGAAATTATACCGTGAAATTAATTTCTTTGTAAATCCTTCGTTTTACGTCAAAACCTAAAACTAATCATACATTTGTGATCCTCGTTAGGAGAGCTTCAAAACGGATTATAATATCAAAGCTAACTCACACCTAAACAAAATCTACCATTAAAGGGATTGGAATTTTGATGGAGTTTTTCTAGCTCAAAATGACATCTATTTTATAAAAGAATTATATATTTGGAATCTACGCTTCGAGACGAACATTTTCGTATATAGCATAATAAGGTTTGACAACAAAATAAATGAAATAAAAAAGACAGAGTGTGAGAAAGTATATATATATATACATGTGTTTATATATATATATATATATGTATATATATAATGTGTGTGTGATGAAAAGAGGGGTAATTTATATTTATATTACTTGAAAACATGGCAACTTGGTGCCCAAGTTGGTCACACAACCCACACCCACACGTTTCTCTCATCCTTATCAAAACACTTCTAACTAGCACACATCATTACTATTTTTTTAAAAAGTTATCCAATACCCACATCATCAACCTTATCTAATCATTATTACTATTGATAATCTTATCTATACATCTTTATATAATTATATAAAAATGTGATTATTATTATTATATTATCTATTAAAGATATAAATAATATAATTTTAATTAAAAGTAAAATTTACAAAAATTTAGATTATACAATATTGGGGTGTTACAATCCATGCTCTTAAAAATAATTTCGTCCTCGAAATTTAGGAAAAACTTTTTATTTTTAAAGAATTAGAGTAAATAATAAAGAAAATACTTATGTATTTTGAAGCTGACGTCGTGTACCAAGTAGATGCGTAGCGAGTATCATTAGAAAATTATTTAAATACCAATCCTCCAAAATATAGATTCATAAATAATTTATTTAAAAGTATGAGTCCACAAAAAACGAAGATTCATAACTAATTAATTTTTTTAAAAGTACGAGCCCACAGAAACGTAGACCCGCTCTGATACCATCTGTCAGGCCCAGTTTTTTAATAAATAAAAAGGAAGATTTATTCGTAATTTTTTGATAATATTAACCTTCAATGTGAGCGTGAACCATAAAATAAAGTTAATAAAATATCATAAACAGTGGAAATTATAGAAAAGTATATCATAAGAATTTATATAAAAAGATTTTGGAGCAGCACATTAATAAAAAGGACTTTCACGCAACACATCCGCCCTGGTACGCCATCGCAGCCTCAACACAAGGCTTGCTCTTCGATCTCAGAAATTCTTGAAAATAATTTACTAATTTTATTACATATATAAAATAAAGATTTTTCACTAAAAATAATAATTACAATAACACTTAATATAAAATATTAAATTTTAAATTAATATAAAATAAATAAAATAATAAAAAAATAAGAACATGGGCATAGCTACTGCAGTCGACCATGTGGTGTTTAAATAAAAAGTTTTATTTATTTAATATTATTAATAATTTATAAATTGCAATCAAGTCCCTGCATTATTTTAAATTCTCGATTAAACTAAACCTAAACTTTAAACTTATTAGAAAATGACCCAACTTGAGTTATACAACTTCGTTTGAAAATTTAAAAACACCATTGGAATCCTTGTGCGATGAGGATCACATCAGTAACAATTTTGTATCAAAATATTGAAGTTTAGAAAATATGAAATTATACCGTGAAGTGGGTTTCTTTGTAATTTCTTCTTTTTACGTCATAACTCAAAACTAATCATATATTTGTGTTCCTCTGAGGAGAGCTTCAAAATGGATTATAATATCAAAGCTAACTCGCACCGAAACAAAATCTGCCATTAAAGGGATTGAAACTTTGATGGAGCTTTTCTAGCTCAAAATGACATCTATTTTATAAAAAAATTATATATTTGGAATCTGCGCTTCGAGACGAACATTTACGTATATAACATAATAAGGTTTGATAACAAAATGAATGAAATAAAAAGGTCAGTGTTTGAGAAAGTATATATATATATATATATATATATATATATATATATATATATATATATATATATATATATATATATATATAATGCGTGTGTGATGAAAAGAAGGGTAATTTATATTTATATTACTTGAAAACTTGGCAACTTGGTGCCCAAGTTGGTCACTCAACCCACACCCACACGTTTCTCTTATCCTTATCAAAATACTTCCAACTTGCACACATCATTACTATTTTTTTTAAAAGTTATCCAATACCCACATCATCAACATTATCTAATCATTATTACTATTGATAATCTTATCTATAAATCTTATTATATAATTATATAAAAATGTAATTATTATTATTATTATTATATATTATCTATTAAAGATATAAATAATATAATTTTATTTAAAAGTAAAATTTACAAAAATATAGATTATGAAATATTTGGGTGTTACAATCCATGCTCCTAAAAATAATTTCGTCCTCGAAATTTAGGAAAAACTTTTCATTTTTAAAGAATTGGAGTAAATAATAAAGAAAATACTTATGTATCTTGAAGCTGACGTCGTGTACCAAGTAGATGCGTAGCAAGTCTCATTAGAAAATTATTTAAATACAAATCTTCCAAAATATAGATTCATAAATAATTTATTTAAAAGTATGAGTCCACAAAAACGTAGATTCATAAATAATTGATTTTTTTAAAAGTACGAGCACACAGAAACGTAGACTCGTTCTGATATCATCTGTCACGCCCCAATTTTTCAATAAATAGAAAGAGAGATTTATTCACAATTCTTTGATTATATTAGCCTTCGGGCGTGAACCATAAAATAAAGTGAATAAAATATCATAAACAGTGGAAATTATAAAAAAGTATATCATAAGAATTTATATTAAAAGATTTTGGCGCAACAGATTAATAAAAAGGACTTTCACGCAACGCATCCGCCCTGGTACGCCGTCGTAACCTCAACCTGAAAAGGGTTTGGAGTGGAAGGGGTGAGCGTGTTAAATACACTCAGTGTGTTAACTTAAATGATTGTACAGTTAAAAATAAATATGCATGACAAATATACCATAAAATGTAACATATGTCATTTAATAAAATAATTTGCACATTGTCGTTCGATAACTCAATAAAAATATTGTAGACCAAATCGTCATCCGATAACTTGTGTTAGTTGGTCTGTGCACACCGGGCCGTCACCCCAGTACGATGTTAGCATACTTGAAATACATTTTAGTACTGAAACGATGTAGCCAGTAACTTGTGTTAGTTGGTATATGTGCACCGAGCCGTCACCCCGTACAAGTGTTAGTAGAAAAATATTTGTCATCGAACTAAAAGCACACATGACACATAACATGACATATCAGTATCATATATCACATATTAACAAAGCAATCATGACATAAAAATGTAGTACTCGGTAAAGAGTGAAAGTTACCCCACCTTGAACTTTATTGGAAATTGTAGAGTGGACAAGGCTTGCTCTTCGATCTCAAAAATTCTTGAAAATGATTTACTAATTTTATTACAAATATAAAATAAATATTTTTTACTTAAAATAATAATTATAATAACACTTAATATAAAAATATTAAATTTTAAATTAATATAAAATAAAAAAATAATAAAAAAATAAGAACATGGGTATAGCTACTGCAGTCGACCATGTGGTGTTTAAATAGAAAGTTCTACTTATTTAATGTTATTAATAATTTATAAATTGCAATCAAGTCCCTACATTATATTAAATTCTCGATTAAACTTACCTTAAACTTTAAACTTATTATAAAATAACCCAACTAAAGTTATACAACTCCGTTTGAAAATTAAAAAACATCATTGGAATCCTCGTGAGATGAGGATCACATCATTACTAATTTTTTTATCAAAATATTGAAGTTTAGAAAATATGAAATTATACCGTGAAGTGGATTTCTTTATAAATTCTTCGTTTTACGTCAAAACTCAAAACTAATTATACATTTGTGATCCTCGTGAGGAGAGCTTCAAAATGAATTATAATATCAAAGCTAACTCACACCGAAACAAAATCTGCCATTAAAGGGATTGAAACTTTGACGGAGCTTTTCTAGCTCAAAATGACATCTATTATATAAAAAAATTATATATTTGGAATCTACGCTTCGAGACGAACATTTTCGTATGTAGCATAATAAGGTTTAACAACAAAATGAATGAAATCAAAAAGGACAGTGTGTGAGAAAGTGTATATATATATATATATATATATATATATATATATATATATATATATATATATATATATATATATATATATATATATATATAATGTGTATGTGTGATGAAAAGAGGGGTAATTTATATTTATATTACTTGAAAACTTGGCAACTTGGTGCACAAGTTGGTCACACAACCCACACCCACACGTTTCTTTCATCCTTATCAAAACACTTTCAACTTGCACACATCATTACTATTTTTTTTTTAAAAGTTATCCAATACCCACATCATCAACCTTATCTAATCATTATTACTATTGATAATCTTATATATACATCTTATTATATAATTATTTAAAAATGTGATTATTATTATTATATATATTATCAATTAAAGATATAAATAATTTAATTTTATTTAAAAGTAAAATTTACAAAAATATAGATTATGAAATATTGGGGTGTTACACACAGTATAATTAGTCAATTTATAAAGTATGTTACGTGTGTTAGATGAGTCATGAGAGTGGTGAAGTTGTAGTAATTAAAATATACTTTTAAGATTGAGAATTTAGGTAATATTTCATTTTTTGGGTGGTGAAATTAATGTAGGGCGGATGCAAATGAAAAATGTGAAATTTAATTTGCGATAGAGGGAAACATAATAATACAATATATAATAAAATAAAGGGTTATTTGCAAAAATAACCCTAATCCTTACTTTTATTGCAAATAAATCCCAACTTTTGAAAACTTACAAAAAAAACCTCGACCTTTAAGTTTCGTGCAAAACGCACCCAACGGGCAGGAGAGGGTTTCCCGACATCTGACGTGGCATTGACCTTTGCCACGTCAGCTTTGAGTTTATTGCAAAAAAAACTCAACCTTTACTTTTATTGTAAATAAATCCCAACCTTTGAAACTTTGGCAAAAAAAATCATCAGATTTTTTTTATTTTTTTTAAATTGCACCTGTTATATTTTATTTTTAAAATTTAAATTCTAAAAAATTATTAAATAATATAATAAATTTATTTTAGTTTTTAAAATATTTTATGCATTATAAAATTTTTATAATTTATAAAATCAAAGTATTCTTGAACATGTCTTAATATTTTTTCATAATTTTATGTTATATTTAATAGGACAAAAATATATATATTTAGATGACAAAAAAATTATACAAAAAATAGTTTATAATTCATGTAGACATTATTTATATAGTTTTATACCGACAAAAAATAGTATTAGTTAAATTTTATTTTATACAAATCAAATTTTCATGTATTCCCTCCGTCCATTTCAATATTTACATATTTATATTTTTGGTGTCTCATTTCAATCTTTACGTTTCTCTTTTTTGGCATATGGCCCACCTAAAATAATTAATATATTACCATGAGACCAACATACAATAATAATACACTTACCTACTTGCATCATATATTATATCTTTAAACTTACTATCCATTAAGCATTAAAATTTAAATTTTAAAAATTAAAAGAATTTAAATATTTAGATGTTTTATAATTTTTCACAACTTAAATATCTGAGATAATAAATTTTGCTCACATGTAAAATATAAAATTTTATATATTTTTTTAACTTATTAGTTTGTTGTAATATTTTTTTTGAATTAAAAATCAATATCATATAAAAACTTTATTATAATACATAATAATTTTTTAGAATATAATTTTAATATAAAATATAAAATTTATATTAGATTGGTGCAAATTTTTATAAAAAAAATCTGATGGTTTTTTTTTTTGCCAAAATCTCAAAGGTTGATATTTATTTGCAACAGAAGTAAATATTGAGGTTTTTTTGCAATAAATTCAAAGCTGACGTGGCCAAGGTCAATGCCACGTCAGACGTCGAGCAATCGCTCTCCTGCCCATTGGGTGCGTTTTGCAAAAAACATAAAGGTCGAGGTTTTTTTTTTTTTGCAATTTTTCAAATGTTAGAATTTATTTGCAATAAAAGTAAAGGTTGAGATTTCTTTTGCAATTAACCCAAAATAAATGGGTAAAATATTCAAATACCACATTAAAATTTCATTCATTAAACACGGCAACCCAAATTGAAGAAAACCCATATACAAAACAAACGGGTGGGTCTTCCTTTCGACCCAAATAGATTTCACATGGATATATTGTCGGTTTTTGTAAAGAATAAAATAAGAAATCTCTTTTACTCCCTCGTCTCATCCAAAGGGTTGTTTTTGCTTTTTAGCACGTGGATTAAGGAGTATTATTATTTATTGTGTAGTGAGTAATTGTATTAGTGGAAGTATAGGTTTCATATTTTAATTGTATTAGAGGGGGTGTGTTGGTCTCATGTGTGTGAAAAAGAAAAAGGAATTTTTTGGGTGGGACGACCAAAATAACAAAAAAAAACCCTTTGAATGGGACAAATAGAGTATTTCTTTTGTCCCACATCGGATGAAGAGTAAAAGGGAAGGAATCATTGGTGCTATATAATGAGGCCCTTGGACTTTATGTCAAGGACACCAATTAAGTACACTTTAGTCTTTGTGTTTGATTCAATTTAAATTCATTTCTTGTATTCTCGGTTGTGAGAATGAGGAAAAATGTGTGAATTAGTCAAAGATTTGTAAGAGCGTAGGGATTGAGGTCAGGAAAGAAAAATTATGTGTGATTGTAAAATTTTTTTACATAGTGATATTTTCTCGATCCGTGATTTTTCTTCGGTTTTGAAATTTTCCACGTAATTTCTTGTATTGTGCTTTTTATACTCTTCTTTATTTATTCTTAAAAATGAATGGGGATCTTCTTATCCCATCGTATATAAATGAATCGGGTAAGATGGAGTTGTAATTAACACACTTTGCTAATTGATCGTCCAGGACGCAAGTGGAACATTCTTCTGGGCAGGGAAGTCCATTGTGCCAATTACACGTGGACACGTCTCCACACATCGACAGTCCCACTTTCAATAATTCTCTCTTAAGCAAACTACTCTTTAGATCTACCACTCTCGATCCATCGACTCCCACTGTCAAAAACACAACAATTGTGTTAAATTACGTGACACAGATTAAAAAAAAATTGATAATTAATTATAAAAACGTAAAATGATCGATATCTCTTTACGACAATCTTATTGCAGAAAGAGAGAAATAATAAATAACTCACCCAATCGGGCAATGATGAAAGATGCGATGTTGATGAAGAGGAAGGCTAAAATGAATAAAGCTATGGTGTTGTAGCTTCCCATGCTCACTTCTTTAGGATGAATTTCATCAAGGATCCACTGTATATATTATATAGTGTCAAAATTATAAATATATATAAGCCACGTACTTCATAAGTACAGCTGTCCCTCAACTTCTTAAAATAAGTATATTAAGAATTATAATATTTTAATGTGTAATGAACTGAATTAAATAATATTTTAATATGTAATGGATAGCTGTATTCAGTGATTTCAGAACAGGATTGGACCGGCCGATTCAACCGGTTGAACTGAGAATCGGTCCGGAAGCTCCCTAAAACCGTTTTGTGAGTTAAACCGGGAAGAACCAGTTCGAACCGGGAACCGCCGGTTATATAATTTTTTTTAAAATTTTTTTTACTAAAATTAAAAATGCTGAGTACGTTGATTAATGATAGTAATTTATTTTCACTTCCAAACTCTTCTTTTATTCCCTTACAACAGGTGAACGAGGGTCAGAGGTAAGGATGGATTCTAATTCATGATATTTGTTTTTGATCTTATTGCTGCTATATTACTATATATTACTAATATATTTTATTTTATACTTTTACATATTTTTCTTCATGTAATTTTAACAAATTTTGTATTTTGTAGTGTTATTTTATATGTACATTAGTATACTCCCTCCGTCCCGCCGATAAGTGTCCGTTTGCTTTTTGCATGTGAATTAAGGAGTGTAATATTTTAAAGTGTAATGAGGTGAGAGAAATAATTTTTTTAATGTGGAGTGAGTAATTGTATTTGTGTTGAGTGTGGGTCCCATGTGTAGTGAGTTGAGTATAATAGTATTATTGTGTGTTGTCACATCAACCAAAAAAGGAAATGTACACTTTGTATTAGAACGGACCAAAATGACAAAATTGACACTTATCGAGGGGATGGAGGGAGTATAATAAAATATTATTAAAATTGGTGAATTTCATTTTTTCGATTGAATCGCAAGTCCGATCGGTTGAACCTCGAACCGTTGGGGTCATCGGTTTGATCCCCGATCCGGTTATGAAAACATTGGTTGTATTAGTTTAGGGTAGTGTGTGGGTCCATCCCATATGGATATAATAATTATTTTGTGTGAGTCTCATCAACCAAAAAGAAAATGTATACTTTGTTGGGACAGACCAAAACGAAAAAGTGTATACGTTGTTGTGGGATGGAGGGAGTACATATTAAAAATTTTATACCTTTGTCCGTCTCACATTAAATTTTACGGCTCAATAAAGATAACATCATATCAATCTCACTCCTAAAAATACATTTTAATTATAAATTTATCATTATCTCACCTAACACGCATAACATACTTTATAATTTATTTATTACAACCTAAAAAAATTAATAAAGTTAGTTAAAAAACAATTTTTAAAAATCTATATCTAAATAACTACTGCAATTTAATTTGGAATGAGGGGGAATACTCTAATGAGTAAAATTCATTCTGGAGCCGTTGCTGATATTATTATATTTTATTTTATGGAGCAACTTCTGGTTATAGTTGACAAAATTAATTAAACAATAGGCAGTGGTAACATTAATTATTAATCAATTAGAAATTAATTAAAGGGTCGAGTGAGGTCAATGATACACAAACCGAATCTTCTGCGTCATTGTGTATCGGATATTCTGAGTCATTTTCGTGCATCATCTTCTTTGCTACACATTAAATAATTGACACGTAAGATGAAGATATAAATCCAACCATTGCCCTTAAGGTTTAAGGTTTAGTGTATAATTTATCTCTCTTACGTTTCGTCAATCTAACGTTGTGGCATAGGGGATGATGTACCAAATGTCACAGAGAATCCGAGCCAATTAATTATATATTGATTATTAATGATAGAATATAATATTCGATTAATTGATACTTTGCAAGATTATAAAATAAATTTACGCATATTAATTGATCACATTACAAAAGAAGTGTAATTATTTTTTAACGGAGAGAATATATATATTTTTTAAAAAATTATACTCCACTGTTAGTCATCATGCATCACTCTCATACCAATCTTAAATCTGTCACGTATATAAGTATATAACGTGTCTTATTACAAAAATTTACAAGTAATTGCCAAAAATAAAAAATTTAAATCGTGTATGTGGTGGTGTTACGCTCCTCCTTAAAAAATTTTGTATATATAATTTCGCCACGTTCGTTATTAGAAAAATTGTGTATGTGATGCTCCCACGTTAATCCTGCAATTAATATTTTATTTTAAGCAATTTATTATTTTTAATATAATTTTATTTAATTCCTCCAATTAATAATCATAATAATTCAATTAATATTTTATTTTAGGTAATTTAATATTCAAAGCAATTAATATTTTATAATCTTACAATTAATATTTTATTTTAGATATTATTTTCATGAAGATTTAATTTAATCTATTTTAAGTTATTTTTATGAAATTTTAATTTTAATACTAATAAAAATCTTTTTATATATTTAAAATAAGTTTTAAAATTTTTTATTACGTGTATGGAGTCATCATATACGTTTTTGAAAACTTTTGTGTATTTAGTCTCACCTATTATTAATAATTTTAATCTTTCGATTAATATTTTATAAAAATAATAATAATAATTTTATAGGTGACGTACTGACGTCATCCGTTCCTCTTTGAAAATTTTTTGTTTATGAAGCATCACCACGTTTATTCTTTCAAAAAAAAATATGTATATGGTGCTCTCATGTTAATCTTGCAATTGTTAAGGAAAATTGCTAGTATTTATTATTTTATTTTTTGATGTATATCTATTCCTTGTATATAGTGATCTGATCCTCCAATTATGGATCTTCTTGTAGTATCTTTGTACTATTTATATGGGCAATAATATTAATACATTCACATGGTGAAATCATCTTCCTCTCTTACTCTTTCATGTATCAGCCTGACACCAAAAACCCTATTTTTTTTCTTCACCCCATGGCAGCCTACTCTCCTGATTCTATCCCCATTGCCACCATGATTCACATGGTAACAATCAAGCTGTCTTCCAGTAACTATCTGTTGTGGAGACGCCAAGTTACCCCATGCTTCATTGCTTCGATCTAATGCGGTCCGTGGATGGCCTTGAGACAGCACCTGCACCTACTGTGACTGATGCATTGGGAACTTCTTCTCCCAATCCTGACCACTCAACGTGGACAACAACGGACCAAAAGCTTCTCGGCGTCATCTTCTCCACTCTCTCTGAAGAAGCGATGGCCGAGGTGGTTGATTTCACCACATCGCGAGATGCTTGGTTGGCCCTCGAATCAGCCTTCTCTCACTCTTCTATCTCCCGTACACATCAGTTGTGCGAAGAACTCCTTTCTCTTTGCCGTGGTTCTCTTCCTGTCAAAGAATATGTTAAACAATTTAAGACTCTCTGCGATCAGTTGTCTGCCATCGGAAAACCAGTCGATGACTCAGACAAGAGCCATTGGTTCTTGCGAGGTCTCGGTGCCTCGTTTGCTAATTTTACGGACACTAGGATGTCCATGAACCCGATTCCTACCTTTACGGATCTCTTCCACCAAGCTGCACAGTTTGAATAAATGACAAAGGCAATGGATCCCCCACCTCCCAGGTTGCTTTCACGGCTGCTTCAAGACGAGAATCCTCGTCCAATTCTCGTCAACATCAATATGGACGCCAGTATCAATCTGGTAGTCCTTCTTCTTGAGGCGGTCGCGGGCCGTCGTCTGGAGGTCGCTCAAGCTACCGCAGGCCACGATGTCAAATTTGCCGTGGTGAACACTATGCGGAAAATGTCCAAAGTATCTTGGCCTATCTAACTCTGCACATCTTGCTGAGGCTTTCACCTCTTCTTGCAACATCTCTGGACCTTCCCCTGATTGGTTTTTGCACTCCGGCGCATCGACACATATGACTGCCGACTCTTCAAGTCTTGAGAATGTTAGACCATACTCTGGAAATGGTAATGTTGTTGTTGGTAATGGGGACTTATTGCCAATCTCTCATACAGGTTCTGCCTCACTGAATACTGATTTGCATTTACATGATGTATTGGTGGTTCCTCACATAACTAAGAACCTGCTCTCTATTAGCAAGTTAACCCATGATTATCATGTTGATGTGTTATTCTCTGATAGTATCTTTGTTATTCAGAATTGAGCCACAAATAAAGACATAGCACAGGGCCACTGTGATCGCGGACTATACGTTTTGGACCGTGGTACGCCTGCTCTTCTTGTTGCTGTTCCTCTCAACGCTCGAGATCAAGTTTTGATCTTTGGCATCTTCGTTTAGGGCATGTCCCGTTTTCCATTATTTCGCTACTAAATAAATTGGGCCACTTATCGGTCACTTCTTTACTGCCATCTCCTCGTATTTGTTCTTCATGTCAGTTGGCTAAAAACAAGAAACTCAGTTTTACTACAAACAACAAACGTGCTGCCACTGTGTTCATTGTGACTTATGGGGACCTTCACCTATTACTTCTATTGATGGATTTCGTTATTATGGTATTTTTGTTGATGACTTCTCACGTTTTACTTGGGTATATCCTCTACGTGCCAAGTCAGATTTCTATGATGTCTTGATCAAATTTCACACTTTTGTGTACAAGCAATTTTCTGCTAATATAAAACAATTTCAGAGTGATGGGGGTTCTGAGTTCGTCAACTCTCGGGTTCGTGCTTTCTTTGATTCAAAGGTATCCATCATCGCATTTTATGTTCATATACTCCACAGCAGAATGGGCACGCTGAGCGCAAGCATCGGCATGTCACAGAAACAGGATTATCCATGTTATTTCACTCTCATGCTTCAGCACAATTTTGGTTTGATGCTTTTGCAACTGCAGCTTATGTTATAAATCGATTGCCCTCCTCAATCTTACAGGACAAGTCTCCATTTGAGATTCTCTATGGAAAAATACCGCATTATCTTAATTTCAAACCATTTGGATGTTGCGTATTTCCATATTTATGGGACTACTCATCACACAAGATTGCTCCTCGAAGTGCTCCATGCATTTTCTTGGGATACAGTCCAACACACTAGGGTTTTCAGTGCTACGATTCCGGTTCAACTCGCACTTATATTACAAGACATGCTCAATTTGGTGAGTTGTTGTTTCCTTTTGTTGCATCAGGTTCTCTCACACCGCATTATGCCCTGGATATCTCTTCTTTTTTTGATCATGATATTGCCCATGCTCCTGAACCATCTCATGTGGAGTCTCAAATGGAGCCTGTCACGTCCCCAAATCAGCCACCTTGTGTCTCATGCATTCATGATACCTTCTGCTCGGACTATACTCACTGACATGGATAATAGTTTGCCACAATCTCCTCCAACTCAGGCTACAAACGCTGTTCCTGCACCTCATCTAACGCATCCCATGATCACTAGGGCCAAAGCGGGAGTTTTCAAACCATGGTATATTGTTCATCTTGCAACTTCCCCACTATTTTCTGCGTTAACTACTTCAGCTGAACCACGGGGTTTCAAGTCTGCTGCCAAACACCCTCGCTGGCTATAGCTATGCAAGAATAGATGGATGCTCTACACAAAAATGAAACATGGGATCTTGTTCCTCCTCCACCCAATACCAACACAGTCAGCTCAAAGTGGATATTTAGAACAAAGTATTGGTCTGATGGCTCCATTGAGCACTATAAAGTGCGTCTGGTTGCTCAGGGCTTCACACAAATACTAGGCTCTGATTTTAATCATACATTCAGCCAAGTGGTTAAAGCCACCACTGTTCAGACTGTTCTTGCTATATCAGTTCAGTTCCGTTGGCCTCTGCATCAGTTGGACATCAAGAATGCCTTTTTAAATGGAGTCTTATCTAAACCTGTCTATATGGACCAACCTCCTGGCTTTGTCGACCCACAGCATCCCAATCACGTGTGTCGTCTGAAGAAGGCATTATATGGTCTTCGCCAAGCACCTCTCGCTTGGTTTCAGCGCTTCAGCGCCTTTCTTACTAGCCTTGGTTTTCAATAGAGCCATTGTGACTCGTCATTATTCTCTCTTCATCAGGGTTCATTTGTCATATATCTACTCCTATACGTTGATGAGATCATTCTAACTGGAAATTGTCCTACACTGCTTCAGAAATTCATCTTGCGTGCCAGCACTGAATTTGCACTCAAGGATTTGGGGGCTCTTAACTACTTCTTGGGTCTTGAAATATCAAATCAACCTGATAGAAATTTTATTGGGCAAGCAAAGTATGCTTATGATATCTTGGATCATGCCAAGATGCTGGATTCAAAACCTGTTGCTATACCTTTGGCGACTGGTGAGTCATTATCTCGCACGGGCAATCCATTCTCTGATCCGGCTCTTTATCGCTCATTAGTAGGCGCACTACAGTACTTGACTATCACTAGGCCTGATCTCTCTTACGCAGTCAACCTCGTAAGTCAGTTTCTTTAGTCTCCAACCGAGGATCATTTTAATGCTGTAAAGCGCATTCTACGGTACGTGGTACATTTCATCTCAACCTTTCTTTTAATCCTCAGTCGACGCTATCCATCATTGGATATTCTGATGCTGATTGGGCTCGGTGTGTCGACACTCATCGTTCTACTTATAGCTACCCCATCTTCTTGGAGGAAATCTTGTATCATGGAGTGCAAAAAACAACCCACAGTTTCTCGATCCAGCTGTGAATCCGAGTATCGTGCACTTGCCAATGCTGCGTCAGAAGCTGTGTGGCTCTCTAATCTTCTTCGTGAGCTGAGAGTTCCTACATCTAAGCCAGTGCTACTTTGTGACAACAATAGTGCCGTCTTCTGGAGTCAGAATTCTGTTGCCCATAAACGAGCTAAGCACATAGATATCGACGGCCACTTTATTCGAGAATTAGTGTCTGTTGGCAGACTGCAAACTAAGTTTGTACCATCTCATTTACAACTAGGCGATATCTTCACTAAAAGTCTACCTCGTCCATTTTTCGAACTTCTAAGGTCCAAGCTTCGCGTTTGCTTCCATCCCACGCAGCCCTTGAAGGGGGTGTTAAGGAAAATTGCTAGTATTTATTATTTTATTATTTGATGTATATCTATTCCTTGAAAATTGATCTGATCCTCCAATTACGGATCTTCTTGTTGTTGTATCTTTGTACTATTTATATGGGCAATATTATTAATACATTCACACGGTGAAATCATCTTCCTCTCTCACTTTTTCAGTAATTAATATTTTATTTTAAGTAATTTAATATTTTATTAATGTTTTATTTAGTTTATTCAATTAATAACTTATAATTAATATTTAAAATTAATAATAATAATGAGTTTTATTTATTTTTTATATTTAAATATTTTAATTGGGTTATTCAATAAAAAGAGTAATCAAAATTTTTTACTACTTGTATGGAGCCATCATATACATTTTTGAAAACTTTTGTGTATTTAGTCTCACCTATAATCAATAATAGGTTTATTACTTATAGGTACAATTTATCTATTTATATTACTAGTGTTATGATTATTCTATCCCTCATGCTTATGAGGCCCAAAGCCCAATAACCTTTAGATACTTGAAGAAGGAGGCCCTACCTTCTTGGAGCCCAATTCGAAGAGAAGTACTGAATGGACAGCTAAGGCAGCCCAAACAGATCACTATCAGCCCATAAGCCCAATTAAGGAAAGGGCCGAGAGAGAACACATTAAAGGGACAGAAGCCCGAAGCACCATTGGCAAGGAACCTCGGCAACATCCTTTCCCCCATACCCGGGGCTCGGATGAACATCATAACATCTGAAGTCGACTTGTCCTAGGACCAGATGGACAACAGGGGCGGTGGAACGAAGCACATACACCATTATGAAGACTGACAAGTACAGCAGGCTAGAAGACAAGGATAATGGGAAGATGAGATACCTTGGACATCAATCATAACTAGAAGACAGCAAGCAACTAGTGCATACTCCTTCAACTACCAATGGAAAGCAAGCAAAGGACGAGAGTAGTTTGCGAAACCTAGCAAAAGCAACCCATGACACCCAGGCTCTTTTCTAGGCTGGTCGGCATACCAGACAACTTCATTAATGGCGGTTTATCTTCGTCCAGGTGGCACGATGGGATTGGACACTCATTAGGATTTTGTTGGTAGTATAAAATAGCTTCTCTCACATGAGAGAAGCAGGTCACTCATTCTCACTTTAGGCATTACACTTGTAATCGGAGGTTTTATGAGTATTGTTCTAAGAAAAAATAATACAAATCGGTTGAGTTCTTTGGTGGGAATTCAGTTTTATTGAGGGTGAGATAAAGAAAACAGCTGGCCCTATGTGTATGTATAAAACCTTGCCGCGGGAGAGTCTTTCTCCAATGAGAATAAATAGAGTTTTTGAGCAAGACATGAAAGAAAAATGCCCTTTGACACCAAGGTATAAGAGCTGATTGCTGGCGATGACTTGGTGAAGGGAATCTATGAGAGAAGGTTCTCGAACAGGGTAGAGACCGAATAGAGCACAGAGCCAACGAGTTCAGTCGAACAAGGTAACGAGTCTAAGGGTAGAATCAAGCTTGAAAGGAATGGACGGGCGTAGGCAACATAGTGAACGCTGCAACTAGATATGAGATCGATGTCTTAAAAGACAGATGTCGAGAGAAACTGTTAGACTTCTTTATTGCGTTGCGAAGAGAGAAGGTATAATTCCACTAGTTCATTTAACTCTTGAATATGAATTCAACCAATAGAGGAGTGGGAGACTAAAAAAGTAGTGGCAGGAAGCAGCACACCAGGAGGTGCAGGACGAACTCCCGCTTTTAAATATTCTAATCAATCGGCCTCATCTTTCTGGAAGCCGGAAGAGAACCTGCCTTAAGAAAGAAGAAAGCAAACTCTTCAAGATTTATATGGGCTTAGAGTTAGCTACACTCAATGATAAATTGAGTATCTTTCTCTTGACGTACACAAGGTGGTGATCTCTTGTTTATGGTTTTTCTTATGTTTGATTGTGATCATTCTTAGTTCCGTTATGCAATAATCCATCTCTATTAAATATAAATTAACGAGTCAAGAACACGCATCAACAACTAGCATGTCAATATCCAAATTAAAATATTATCCACTACAAATTGAACCCATCAAATACCCTTTTAACCATATTATAACTTTAATTGTATTAAAAAATTAATCATTAATCTCTCCATAAAATAAGAAATAAGTTGGGATTAGTCAATCCAATAAAAAAGAGTCGCATGTGATATTTATAATGTAATTCTTATATAAGAATGAAATTGTTTATTCAATGTATATCAAAATTGAATACACATATATTCATTCCTAGTCGGTCTGATTACCATGTGAAAAATATGTATTCATTTTGAATCTGAATGACAGTGTTAGTATTCATTCTAAATATGAGTACCATATGAGATATGCGTATTCAATTTATATTAGGGATTAAATATTGATTTCTTTATCTTCGGAGACATTTTACTTATCAATTATTAGTAATACAATGAATATTAATTCTGAATACCACTCTAAAAATCTGATTTCTTCACCCAATTATTTGAACACCATGTGCAAAAATTTCTGAATACATTGTTATTGAACATTAAATATTCTGAATATTTATTGATTTAAATACAAAGCATTGTAACGAATGATTGTAAAATATATTTAATACAAATTACAACTGAAATGATCAAAATTCTTTAAGCAACATAAAATTTTGAGTTTAGAGTTGAGTTGTGGCAGATCAGTTTGCTTTAACTACTTAAGAAGTATCATTGCACCCTCCAAGTACAGGCAACTGCCATAACTCAAACTCAATGACGATTTGGAACCTGAAATATTGAATAGATCATTCAATTTCATATATACTCTTTTAGCTTTATTTAATTGAATTTAAAAATATTAAACACATGTTCATATTCAATTAATGAAATTACATAACCTGTAAATAGTGAATGCACCCAAGCAGCAAGAAAGTTGAATCGAATTATTAGCTGCGTATAAAGATGTGCTAAAATTTAACTAAAAATCCACTCAAAATTGGTAATGATTTTAACAAAATTATTGTGTCGTTGAAATTTTAGATTTAAATGAAAATAAGTCGTTTTTCAATTAAAAAGAGAAGTAATAAATAGTAATAAATGAAAATTATAATGAAATTCAGTACATATGCGGATTAAAAATTAAAAAAATGTGTAGACGTATGACGATCATCGACATAAAATTCCGATGAAAAAAAATCAATAAACATATAAATGAATATTTAATAATTACCAGAAAATAACTTTCTTCGTGCTACATAATATTTGTTAATCAAAACTGGAATTCCCCATAATGAACCAACCCAAAATCTTCGCCAAATAAGGCCTTAGAGTCCATAGGCCCTCTTCCCAGCTTTGTTGCAATTTCATTGATGAACACCGTAATTATGAGTTAAGGCTAAAACAAAACAAAAGAATTAAAGGACCATGAATTTTGGAGAGTTTGAGGAGGGATTTGTGAGGGGATTTTCCCGTCAACCGGAGTTCTTTCCCGATAATTTGAAAAGTAGGGTTCTATAGGATAAGATTTAATTTTATTGTATGCATGGACATATTGGTTATCTCATTCTAATAATTTATATCTATTAGTAATATATTTATCCTAATATATCTATCAGTAATATTAGTATATATTTTATATTGGGCAGTAATAAATCCATCAATAATCTTAATTTTTTTATTAATATTTTATAAAAAAATAATAATAATTTTGTAGGTGACGCTCTCATGTTAATCTTGAAATTTTTTGTTTATGAAGCATCACCAAGTTTATTCTGCAAAAAAATTATGTATATGACGCTCTCATGTTAATCTTGCAATTAATATTTTATTTAAATAATTTAATATTTTATTAATGTTTTATTTAGTTTCTTCTATTAATAACTTATAATTAATATTTAAAATTAATAATAATAGTAATAATGAGTTTTATTTATTTTTACATTTAAATATTTTAATTGGGTTATTCAATAAAAAAAGTAATTATATTAATTTATAAAATTAAAAGATAAAAAAAGGAGTGATGCTCGATTAATAAATGATATACTACTAATAACAAGTATAATATTTTGTGATATAATTGTGATAGAAAAAATATTCATGCACATCACTTTATTTTTTATAGTTTTATATATTCAAACTTTTATTTGGAGTACAAAAAGTAATGTAGGCCCAAAATTTATAATTTAACTAATTTTTAGGTCTTAGATTGAAAATATTTGTATTATGATACATCGCTTCCTTTTATATTAATTTAATGTTCATCTTTTTAACACGAGGATAAAAGATACATTTTATACGTCCATAAAATAGGCCCCAAATCATTATATATATATAGATAAATTATCAATTTGGGGTATAAATTATTATTTCTATCTATTAAGGGTCTGAATTATACCAAACTAATCGATACTTTTTTAGATCGTTCGATAAAAGCTCGTTTGAGCTTAGTTTCATAAAGATGTCTAATAAATTTGAACAGACTTTTATGTTCGATAAAATTAAAAACTCGACTCGAGTCTCGAGCTCGATTCATTTAAATAAGTAAAGTATGTATACAATTATCAAAATGCTTCCAACTCAACTCGTGTTTGGCTTGATAAAAGCTTGTTCAGCTTTGCTCGATTGTAGAGGTGCTAAACGAGTCGAGTGAGCTCGAGCACGCTCGAGTACTTATCGAGCCGAGCTCGAGCTCGAGCTCGGCTCGTTAAGGTAACGAGCTTATATACGAGCTCGACTAGACTCGAAAAATACTCGAGCTGGCTCGTTAAGCAAAAAGGTCGAGTTTTCAAGTCGAGTCGAGCCCAATATTATATAATATATTTTATATTTTATTATATTTAAAATATTTATTTTATTATATATTATTATAATTAAATAATAATATTAATATTATTAATTATTATTTTTGAGCCTTAACGAGTCAAGCCGAGCTCATCTCGTTAACTAAATGAGTATATAAACTAGCTCGAATAGAAACTAGTTGAGCCGAGTTCGAGCTTTTTTAAGTCGAGCCGAGCCGAGTCGAGCCTTCGAGCTGCTCATTTCCTATAATGGCTCTACTCGATTGCTTATCAAATAAGCTTAAACATATACTCCCTTCGTCCATCTAATGTATATTCGTTTACTTTATTCGCGTGGATTAAGGAGTATACTATTTTAATGTGTAATGAGGTGAGATAAATAATATTTTAATGTGTAGTGAGTAGTTATATTAATGTTGAGTGTATGCCCCTTGTGTGTCACATCAACCCAAAAAAAGAAATGTATACTTTGTGTTGGGACGAATCAAAATGTCAAAATGAATACGTATCAAGGGGATGGAGGGAGTATTTTGAAACTCGATAATATCTCAAACAAATTTGAACAGTTTTTCGTACAATTCGACTCGACTCGACTCAACTGATCATTTACACTTCTATTGAATGGTTGTCTCACCCACCTGAGTGCATAAGGATGTACATTTTAGTTTACAGTTTATTTGTTTTAATTAATAAGAATATTACTTTTTCATTGAAATGATTGGTTGAAATACCAAGAAGTATTAATGTTTGAATAAAAAAAATTAATTTGAAATGAAGAGTATTAATTTTTATATTAACGCATATTATATTCAGCTAATAAGAATATTGCATTTTAATCAGATTGGATCTGGACATACTGACTTAAAAACTTTTTTCCCAATGAATTAACAACATCAAATTTGACTTGATTTAGATAGAAAAAAAATTCTAATTAAAACAGTAATATTAAATATATCATTAATATTGCATCATATAAAATAATTTCTCCATCTCTTCAAAGGTATCGCATTAATCGTATATAAGACAAGTTCTAAAGAACGAGGAAATTTCTTAAATCATTAACCTAGTTTTGAAAATTATTCACGTCTTTAAGTTATCATTATATCCATTATTAATTGTAATTAAATCCTTCAGTAATAATAACCTTAGGATAGGTTTTGTGTGAGACTGTCTCACGTGAGATCATTTTTCACTTTTTAAAATATTTATTACTTTCGCTATAAATTATTAGATTAATTATAGTGTACACCCGGGATGCACCCACTTTAAAAAGTGTATACAAATATAAAAAAAAACATATACAATTATAAACAAAAATGTATACAATTTAATTGTTAATTTTTTTAATGAAAAATTGAGTGTAAAAAATATACAATTATTAACAAACATGTATACACTATTAAATAAAAAGTTATACACATATGAATGCTAGTTTTTTTAATGAAAAACTTAGTGTAAAAAAAGTATACAATTATTAAGAAACACGTATACAAAATAGAATAACATGTATACAAAATAGAATAAAAAGTTATACACATATGGATGCACCCTTACACCCGTGCACCTAATATCAACTCAAATCATTATCATTTTCGCTATAAAATGTTATCACTTTTTATTTATATTATAAATTGTCATGAAATAACATTATCACTTTTCATTAATTTATTATCATTTTCTTATATAAAAATTATCACTTTCTGGCCGTCTCACGTAAGCCCTTACATGAGACGGTCTCATCCAAGACCTACCCAAAAAGAAATTGTGTATCTTTCGTGCATGTCTCCATCTATATGGAACTTTTCCTCCACGTGAGACCATTTTTTATTTTTTAAAATAACTATCTCTTTCCCTATAAATCATTATCACTTTCTCTACAAAATGTTATCACTTTTTATTTATATTATAAATTGTTCATGAAATAACATTATCACTTTTCATTATTTTATTATCACTTTTCAATATAAAAGTTATAATTTCTGAGCTTTAAAAGTTATCACTTTTTGAGCTTACGTAAGACGGTCTCACACAAGTTTTTCCCTTTCTTTTTTAGTGTAACTAATAAATAAACTAGCAAATAGTTTCAAATAAAATTCAAGATTAATTATTTCATCGATCTATGTAAGATTTGATTGTTGATCATTTCTCTTCCTAGTTACGATTTCCTCTTTTTTTCTCTTTCCCTGCCCTATTTGCAGACCCTTTTTTTTTCTGCGTACTCTTTTCTTTTTGGAGCCCTAGGGGTGGGAAAAAATACCGAAAACTCGGTATACCGAGATTATCGTATCGAAAATTATTAAAAAATATCGAAATTTAGGTATATTGAATTTTCGGTACGATATGGTTGCCGTATCGAAAATTTTGGTACGGTATCGATAATATGTTTAAAAATTTTCGGTATTTCGATATACTGAAAAATATTTTCGGTATTCCGGTATTCGATATTGGTATACCGTATCGTGAATATCGAAATTGTTTTATATTTATTTTAAAAGGTTTTAATTATATGTAATATATCTTTTAGTACATTTCTTATTATTAAAATTTATTTATATATCTAACTTTAAATGACGTATATATGTATTTTAAAATTTTATTTAAATATATTTTTATTTATTTAATAATAACATATAAAATTTATATTTATTATTAAGTATATGTGTTTATATGCAACACATTTATTCATATATATATTTTTATTAAATGTAAAAATAAACTGTAATACTTATATAAATAAAAATATGTTACAATTAATATTAGAATATTGGGCAAGAAATAATAAATAAATTTATATGCTTATTTTTTAATAAATTAGTAGTTGATATAAATATTATCTAAATAATTATCATGTCCATTGATTGTAATATAAAATGCGTTAGAATACTTTATTTTTTTATTTTTTATTTTTATATTTAAAATTAAAAAAAATCGGTATGACTCGGTATATAGATTTTTTTCGTTATATCGATATTTCAGTATGAAACGGTATGTTAAATTTTCGGTATAAATTTGTATTTATCAAAAAATGGGTATAGAATCAATATCGGTACGGTATCAGTATGAGAATAAATTTTATCAAAATTTCGGTATACCGAAAATTGGAATACCGAAAAATTTAGTATCGATATCGGTATGGAAAAATCCATACCGATATTTTTGGTACCGTATTGGTATTTTCGGTATACCGATTTTTTCCACCTCTAAAGACAGTATTAGGGATAGTTGACTAAGTAAATATAGAATACGTTTTGTATAATTTTGTAATTTATTCTTTCCTTATCTTCCTGATGTAATTGTAAATATATATAGTAGAAATCCATAATCACCTCATCATTGGTTGGTGATATTTTATTCATCATCTCATGGTATCATAGTTTACCAAGTAAATATAGAATACGTTTTTGTATAATTTTGTAATTTATTTTTTCCTTATTTTTCAGATGTAATTATAAATATATATATATATATATATATATATATATATATATATATATATATATATATATATATATATATATATATATATATATATATATATATATATATATATATATATATATTACTAATCACCTCATTATTGGTGATATTCCTTTTTTTTTTTTTTTCTATTTCTAGTCTATTCTTCGCTGCGGTTAATGAATGTATCAAACTCTTTTCTTCTTCAAACATGCCTTCTTCTTTCCCGTATTTAAATTTAAAACCGATCAAAACTGAAATTTTGAAGTTAAAGTTAACGCGGGATTAAGTTTTAGGTTCTAGATTATAGATTATTTTGTTAAATTGATGTGCACATTCTAGCTCCAGCACCAGAAGTGTATAAATATAGCATGCAGTTATAATAATTAAACTCAAATAATTGTCAGATAATTAATAAAGTGGAGTTTTGTAGGATGGATCCATGTTTGTTTATGATTGTTGGTCAATTTTGATGTAGTTAATAGGGCGGATAAAAATAAGTAGGAAAAACTTGTGTGAAACTGTTTCACGTAAGCGTGATAAAAAGTTTATAAAATGTTAATACTTTCGCTATAAATTATTATTACCACTTCCTCTATAAAATGTTATCACTTTTTATTTACACTAATAATTGTTCATGAAATAGAGTAATTCACTACACTATTATCATTTTTTTATATAAAAGTATATTATCACTTTTTATTCGTGTCACGTAAGGACTTACGTAAGACAGTCTCACACAAAACCTACCCAAATAAGTTAATTTAGTGGCGGTAGGTGAGATAAAGATAAAAATAAAAAATAAATAAAAATAAAAAAGAAATAAAATGTGATGAGCGCCGCCACTGCCAGTGCGAGTTACAAAATTAGGAAGAGCAGTGCAATGGCTATAAACCTGCTTCTTCAATTTTTAAAATTAATCTCACACCGATTATTAATTTTACATCTAATTTAAATTAATCCTACCAAGAACACAAATATCCATCATATTCATACCCACCAATACATAGGAAACTGAGGAAGTACTAATTATTACTCCATATATAATAGTGGAGTAATATTAATAGGAGTATATAATTGCATTTAGGGTATTTGCTTTGCAAGACTGCTTTTAAGGATGTCATTTGTTTTTGCACGTGAATTAAGGAATATTATTATTTAATGTGTAGTTGGTAGTTATATTAGTGGAGGTGTGAGTCCATTTTTTAATTGTATTAGTAGGTGTGTGTAAGTCTCACATATATAAAAAAAGGAAATGAGACCCTTGAAATCGAATGGAAGGAGTACAACTAATTTATTTTTTTCTCATTTGCCGTGATGTAGGGTAAATGTTACACCAAATTAGTGCATAAAATCCGAGAATATGAGTATTATTTCATTTGTCTCATAAATATTTCTTTATTTATTTCTCCTAAAATCTCAACCAAAAAAATAAAATATCTAATTAATCAAAACAATTTTAAAATACACTTTAATTTCAATATTTCATCTCTATCTAGCCTCTATCTATACACAAAAAATTTAATAAAATTAATTATTTCTTTTTTTTTTCTCAAATAACGTAACAAATGTAAATCCGTAGAATATTTGGAAATGTTATTTGGTAAGGTGAATATCTTTTACGTTGCCACTGTTTATCTCTGGTTTAATTTGCTAATGGGCGGCTATTTACACCCCAAAATTACTTAAATATATCCCAATTATTTATTATACCTTTATATATTTAATTAATATATGTATATATTACTAAACATACCTCAAACAAGACAATTCTACCCTTTCAATATAACAAAGAATTTACAACATCTCTGGTAAAGCAAATCTTTCTCATCGGTGATGCAAAAGTTCATGCCTATCAATTTTATTCAAAAAAGAGATGGTAAAACAAGAACCATGAAAAAACAGAGTTCTTAATTGATCTCTTCGCCGTCGAATAGAGATTTGCGCAGAAAGTTACACCAACCAAAACACTGGAAAAGATTAAATAAGTACAAGTATGCTGATATTCAATTGAATTTGTATGTATAAGTTATTAATTCATTCCAAAATTTAACCTCCAGGGACAGATGAATCTGCAATAGGAGAGGCTGGTCAGGCGGCTTTCAAATTCCCTTCTTTTCTAGACCAAAAATAAATGTTTGTTTCGTCTTCATGATTACGACAATCAGAGAACTGATATCGAAGGAATGGTAAAAAAAACTATTATGCCTCTGATTGCGGCTTCATCAAATTGATGGCTTCAAGGAATTATTTAGCAATGAGTATTTCACAACGTTCTGCCTCTGATTATTCGAAATCCATGATGATGCTTCACGATGATATTTCACGCTGGAAGAGTTTTCTTTGAAGATGATTGGTAAATTAAAAATTTGATGAATGAATAATTATATAATTTTATAAGGATATTAATGTCATAATAATTAAAGATATTTTAATTTATATTTTTATGGGGTACGTTTAGTGATTTTTGGGGTGCGAATAGTCGCCCCCTTTGCTAATAAATTAATACTACCACCCGCTTCCCATTTAACGTGCTTGTCTGTTGCTACTAGAGATGTGCACGGATATTGGATTTAACCGAAATCGTACTGAAACCGCATCGAATTAATTTCGAAGCAAAAAAAATCATTGACTTTTTGACATTTTTCGAATCGAACCGAACCGTTTTTCATTTTGTACGGTCTTGAATATTTTTCGTTTTCCCGTACCGAATATTGGATATAACCAAATCGTACCGTATCGAACCGAACTGTACCAAAAAATCGAATTTAAATTATGCATTAAATTATATATAATACATTTATCTTATTATTTATAGTTTATACTTTATATGTCATGAATAAATTAATTTTACTCCACTAATTATAATGTAATCATAATTAATAAATTAAAATTAATTATAATATAATTACAAATAATAATTTTAAAATATACATAATGCTCTAAATATTTATTTATTACTGTATATTAGAAAATATATATTTCATAAAATAAAATAAATTTCTAAAAAAATAGAAAATAAATAAAATAATATGTTCAAAGAAGTATTATTCAGAAAACATAATGAATAAAGTAAATGGTATCTCTAAAGTCTAAATTCAGTCGTAAATTTAATAAATAATTATTGTATTTTATATTTATTTAATGAAGATAAAATGCACAAATTTAATGATAATCCATATTTGTGCCTAAAATATATTCCATTCGTCCGCCTTTAAGGATGTCATTTATTTTATGCACGTGGATTAAGGAATATTATTATTTAATATATATTGGGTAGTTGTATTAGTAGAAGTGTGTGTCCCATTTTTAGTTGTATTAGGGGTGTGTGGGTCCCATATTATAAAAAAAAGAAATGAGACCCTTGGGGGTGGACGCCCAAAATGAAAAAATGATCCTTTGAAAGCGGATGGAGGGAGTATTAGATATACTTTCATTGAAATAAACCTTAAATTTAAAGTTAAAGGTTTAAACAAATTAAAATTGTTAATTTTCTCAATCTTAGTACTATGGTAACACCTCGTTTTATGTAAGACTAATTTGCATTTTTTAAATAATTATCAATTTTTATTAAATATATTATCAATTTTCATTAAAAGTTTATCATTCTTTATTTATAATATGAAATGTTTATGAAATAATGCAATGCACCACTCTTACTTTTTATCAAATCGAGTATAACTTTTTATTCAAATATATTATCTCTTCTTATATTCTCATGAAACTCTTAATGTGTATTGTGAAGCAGTATAACATAAGTTTTTTCTTACTTTTTAAAGTATTATTACCTTTTATTAAAAATATATATTTATAATAATAATTTTTTATGTATTGTAAATATATGTTAATTAATTTTTAATAATAAAAATTTACCGCACATTTATAATTATATTAAAACTTCAAATTTGTTTAATGATTATTTTGGTTGTCCGTTGATTTTTATTTGGATATATCAAATTTAGTTTTTTTATTTAATTGATATTTTTCTATGTATTTATATGTGCAAAACTTCATTTTTCATAAGAAATTCGATCTGATAGGCTCCGCACCATCAAAATCCGTTTTTCCGAAAATTTGTTCCGAGCCCAACCAAATTTCCGTACGGATTTTTTAAAAATCCGTACCGAATCCCGATCCGCACACCCCTAGTTGCTACCTCGACTTACTGTTTGTTTTGGAATGTTCTATTATATTTTGATGTTATATTTTCTGTTATACATGTTAAATAAGTGACTGATGCGTGTGTGTATGGAGAAAAAAATTTCAACATTTTCTCTTAGGGCTGATAGTAATATTTTATTATATTCTTAGGGCTGATAGTATACATTTATTATATTCTATGTGTCAATCATTCAACATGTTTCTAATGTAATACGAAAATATAATAAAAGTTTTTCGGACGCTTACACAAAAATAAACATATTTTTTTATTTTAAATTTCACTAACCATTCAATCCTACTATAAATTTATATACAAATTCTTCTTTCAAATTTGTACATCCCTCCCATATCGATGAAATTTAATTCTATGAATGTATATAATCAATAATCTTTTAAATGAATTAATATTCTAGATTAGAAATTGATGTTCCATGTGATTATATGAATTTATGAATCCTAATCAAATCCAAACGAAATATAATTTTTTATAGCAATATTTGTGTGACATCGTATTAAGTTTATCTTTTAATTAGTTATTAATATATTAACACTTATTATATATTAATACGAATTTATAAAATATATAGTTATAACATTATCAATTTTCTGTAATTGAGAGTATTACATTTTATTGAGAAACTATCACGGAATGAGACGTCTTAATACAAATGTTACCTAATAGCTATGCGCTAATTTATTTAGATTAAAGAATGGGTGGATATTAATCAAGTGAGTTATATATGCCAATTTGAGGAATATATAATTTTCTTCGCTTGCAATTAAGAATGGGTGGATATTAATCAAGTGAGTTATATGTGCCAATTTGAGGAATATATAATTTTCTTCGCTTGCAATTAAAAAAAAAAAAAATTACGTACGTTTAATCCCACTATATTGTACTTTATTAATTTATCAGTCAGACAGTTGTAATAATTTGCATAATTTAACTTTAAAAAGCATGCATGATTAAATATTTGTTCATGTATATTCCAAGCAATGTCTCAAGAAAGCATTATGGAGAGATGTAAAAGGAACAAAAGTAGATAGAATGTAGTTATGAAGAAGCAAAGAAAAGAAAAGAAAAGAAAAGGTGTGTGGAATGTCTGAATAGAGAGCAACAACAACACACACAAATACTTTTTGGTTGCTTGCCCTCAGATGCTTAGCAATGGAGTGAGTAATTTGATAAAGTAAAACAGGTGAGTGGTGTGAAACTAAAAAACAAAAATAGGAGTAATTTATTTAGATGTGTAAAGAAATAGAGAATAAAGGAGATAGTAGAAAGAATTGCAGTGTGATGTTGAAGTGATACGATGGCAAGATAGAGAGAGTTTAGTTTGAATACTCTACCACTACTAACTGCTGAATCTGATACCTTTCTTTCCATTTGCATGCCTCTCCTCTATATAATAATTACCTCACAACTCCTCTTTCCCTACCTATTTGTAAATGGCTACCCAACGTCCGCCCGCATGGTTTCGACTGCGCCCTGTAGCCGCACCCGCACCCACGCCCGCACCAGCACCCGCACCCGCACTCGCACCTCCTCCCCCCGTCCGACCCCTTCTTCGCCCTGCTATCCCCCTTAGACCTCCCCCACCTCCTGAATCCACTCCACCTCCACCCCCACCCCCACCGACTTCCAACTCCCCGCCACCATCTCCATCTCCATCTCCGCCTCTCAAGTCCCCAACTCCGCCTCCAAAGTCCCCAACTCCTCCTCAACCATCTTCACCTCCCAAGTCCTCCCAAACACCTCCTCAACCGCCTCCCAAGTCCTCCCCAACTCCTCCACAACCATCTTCGCCTCCCAAGTCCTCCCCAAGTCCTCCTCAACCATCTTCGTCTCCCAAGTCCTTCCCAACTCCTCAACCATCTCCACCTCCCAATTCCGCAACTCCTCATCAACTATCTCCGCCTCCCAAGTCCACAACTCCTCCTCAAGCATCACCTCCAAGGGCAGCAGCACCCAAGTCCCCAAGTCCACCACCAGCAGCTTCACCTCCCATGACAAAAGCAACCCTAACAACCTCCACAAATTATCAAGGCAGGGTGTCCCCCCTGGCACTACCTCCTCCACAAGTGGAGATGGAGCAAAAGAAGACTGCTGTGAGAAGGGGAAAGAGACAAAAGGAGAGTGAAGAGCAGGGGATGAAGTTGATAACCATTGCAGGTGATAACAAAGGAGCGGTAATGGAGATCATAGGCAAGAAGCAGCAGCAGCAGCAGCAGCAGCAGCAGCAGAGACAGAGTGCAGAAGAGGGGAACACATTCCTGAACAGCAACGTCCAGGGAATCAACAACTCCATCCTCTTCAACACTAGCTGCCGCCACAATGATCCTGGCATTCACCTCTCTCTCCGCTCCAACCACTAAACTTACCATCCTTTCATTCATTCCCACTACTATCCAACAATAACACCTTTGCCCTTTTGGATTATGACGCTATCCTCATACTATTGGATACATGTTTCATCATATATATGTGCTTGTGCTTCTCTTCTTCCATCTAATAAATTAAGCCATCTATTTTGACACATTATGAATGAACTGATGAAAAAAAATCCTAAAGTAGAAAATATGATAAAACAAGGACAAGCCTAAACACAGTTAAAATGGTAATACATCACCAGTGTGCAATCAACATTTGCCTTAATCAGAATAACAAATGGAACCAATATTACTTGAATTCTCCAATTTTCAGTAATAAAATCTACACATTTCAAGCCAACTTTCCATTTGGAATGTACTCCCACCATATCCAATCAACTTATCTATTTCCCCCACAAATTCAAACAATCCCTGTATTGACCTAATGATATATTGGCTAGCATCAAATTGGACCCCATTGTATCCTATACCAAACAAATCCTAGGCCAAAGTTTCGACACAACAAGAAAAAGATTCAAATTTGGTCTTACAGCCAGAAGAACTAGAAATAAAGAGTTTAACATACCATAATCTATACAGACAGATATTCTATCCAATTGAAATATTAAGGTGCAATAAATAAGGGGGAGAGAAGGAAGGCTCGATTAAAATTGCAAAAACAAAAGAGATTGAGAGAGAAACCCATTGCGGTGTGATCAGTGCAAAAGAAAATTGGGTTCATAGTGTAAATTTAAACACAAATACTTGTGTAAACTGTGTACAAACATTTGTGTAAACTGTGTGAACCTGTGTTCCCCCTCCCAATTTTATGGAGTATGCCCTATGTATTGCCACAAATATTAGTGTAAACCGGGTTTACATACATTTTTATTTAAACTTTTTTATTTTTTAATACTTGAAAAATTACCTTTTAGACACAAATTGTTACTCTTAAAATTTAAAAAATTACTCTTCAAATTAAATCATGATTTTTCAATTATTCTTTAGTTCATGAAAAATTACTTTTTGGAAACATGAATTTATTACACTTATGTATAAAAATTGTTACTCTTCAAAAAGTAATTTTTTATATACTAAAAGAGTAATTTTAGAAAATATGGTCTAAATGGTGTACCCCACCATTAGGTAGAAAATATGGTCTACATGAGACTCACTCATGTATTGTTAGGGTGTTTAAATTAAGAGGGATCACAGGTTTATAAGGGTTTATGATGTAAATACGGTTTATAAATGACTAACTCTTTACTAAATATTCCCTCCGTCCCGCCCAAAAGAGGTCATTTGTCTTTTGTGCGTAGATTAAAGAGTATTATTATTTTATGTATGTATAGTGGGTGATTGTATTAGTAGTGAGTGGTGGGCCAGATGTGTGGTCTTTTTACTAAAATTGAGAAATGAGGATATTTTGATGGAACGCCGAATATAGTAAAATAGGGACCTTCCGATGGGACGGAGATAGTGCATTCCAATGTATTTTAATAAAATATATATACATATTAATAATTATATTCCAAATTGACAAATTTGACATTTTAATATAAATCTCATTTTTAATTAGGCCCTGTAGAATGGATGGCAAGTAAAAAGATGTATTTTAATACTCCTTCCATCATACGAAAAGGTATACATTTTGCTATTTTGGGCATTCGCACCGAAGGTATATATTTTTCTTTTTAAACATATGAGACCCACACACATCACTAATACATTTAATATATGAGACCCACACACTCACTAATACAACTACCTACTACGCATTAAATAATAATACTCTTTAATCCACATGCAAAAAGCAAATGTATACCTATTGGGTGGACAAATGAAGTAAAATTTATACATATTAGTAATAATTATATTTCAATGAAAACAAATTTAACATTCTAATTATAAATCTCATTTTTAATTATGCTGCGTAGAATGAATGGCAAAGAAAAATGATGCCTCATCTCAAGCTCAACACACGCTTCACTGTGAATTTCCACATTTCTTCTTCTTTGAATCTATCTATAAAACCATCTAAGGCGAATACTTTATTACCACCTATTCACGTGTCCGACCACTTGATTTGTCGTTGTGTTCCGTTAGGAAATTTTGGATTTTCATATAATTTGATTGTAGGCAATATATTAATATGCATTTATTTTAGTTATTTAACTATTTTATAAACTTAATAAGTAATCCAATTAAGGTAAAAAGTTCATTGACTATAATAACAATAATATGAGTCAATTGTCAATTGAGTAGATACCTAAAACTATATGACCAGATGATTATGAATGATCTAGTTGGATAGTACATAAAGGTTTCACAAGTTTTGATCCCCAATATACTACACTGCACGTAATGACTTTTCTCCTCATCGTAAGAGATTACGATGATCTTAAGAGGAATAAGAAAACTTAATTGAGGAAGGTCATAATAGAATTTAAAGCTTAGAATTTATGAATTTATAGTTTTTATTGAATAAATGATACAAAATTAGATTTAAGATAGCCAAATCCATGTGCCGTTGCCTATTTTTTGAGTTTGATCAAATATAGATTTAGATTTGTAGATTGGGTGTAAGGAACGAGGGAGTGTCTCTTGTGAGGTGTGTTTATGTGAGATGGATAGTGAGATGAATTAACTCGTTGTTAAATATAGTTATTATATAGGTAAAGTATAATTTTTAGTAGTTAAAGTATGTTTATAGCGAATCATATTATAATACTTTAAAAATATCCTTTAATTATTATTCATCATACTTTAATAAAATATATTCCTTCTGTCTGCCCAATAAGTATACATTTGCTTTTTGCACGTAGATTAAGAAGTATTATTATTTAATGTGTAGTAATAGTTGTATTAGTGAGGTGTGTGAGATTCATATATTAAATGTATTAGTGATTTGTGTTTGTATGAGTCTCATATGTTTAAGAAGGGAAATGTATACCTTTACTGCGGACGCCCAAAATAAAAAAATTCATACCTTTCCGACGGATGGAGGGAGTATTTTAACTACAAATTATTATACTTTACATATGTAGCAAACATACTTTAACAATAGGTCGACTCGTCTCAAAACACGTCTCACTTAATAATCGTCTCACAGGAGACTTTGTCCTAATCTAATCTAATACTCCCTCTGTCCCCATGATAAGTGTCTATTTGTCATTTTGGTTCGTCCCAATGCAAAGTATTCATTTTCTTTTTGGGTTGATGTGACACACACAATAATATTATTATAGTCAACCCACTACACATGGGGCCCACACTCAACACTAATACAATTACACACTCTACATTAAAATATTATTTCTTTCACCTAATTATTATACTTTAAAATATTATTATACTTAATTCACGTGCAAAAATAAAACGAACTCAAGGAGGGAGTAGTATCTAATAGCGAGTTTTACTTATCAAATGTCAATTTTATATGCGTTTTCCATACGTGGCATTCTATTTTAGGTATATACTTATTTCTTTTGCCCAGTTTTATTTTAACTACTATAAGGGTCCATTTCAATTAAATTTAGAATATAATTTAAAGCAATTAATATAATTTTAATTATTAAAAATTATCTAATTAATTATTCTAAATCAGAATTAAATTCAATAAAATTAAAGAAAAGTTATATGAGTATTTTATTTTATTAATTATTAATAATAAAGTCTAATAATTAAAACTGAATATTATTATTATTAAATATTTAATTATATGTAAATATATTTAAGTAATTTTTTAAACATTTAATTCTAAATTTAATTACATTTAAATATAGTATTAGTTAAATTCTAAAATTTTTAAAGAAAATCTAGTTATTTAAATATATTTAATTAAAAAATTTTCTAATTTTAAATTTCGAGGAATAGATATATGCATTTTTTTAATTAATCAATGATATAAAATGAAATAACTAAGTATATATTTAATGAGAGACTCTCTTGTGAGATGAGTTATTTATGAGACGGATGTGAGACGAGTCAATTCATCACTAAAGTATACTTATTGCGTAGATAAAATATGCTTATTTGCAGTTAAAGTATGTCAATAATAAATCGTATTATAACACGCTAAAATCATACTTTAATACTTAATCCAGCCTATTTTAGAAAACATACTTTAACGACCATTAAACATACTTTATCTAAATAATAGATATACTTTAACATGTCTCACAAACCGTCTCATGAAATTAACGTCTCACAAGAGAATTTGTCATATTTAATATTTGATTAAATATTATATGACCTAAGAGTTCATTTCCTATCATCAATAAAATCATATGAGAAATCCGAAAAAATAAAAAAATATCAAAAATAAAAAAATATCGAAAATAAAAAATTCAAAAAAAAAAAAAACCACACCAAACTAGTGGATATAAAAAGAAATTAATACCTTAATATAATGTTTATTATTATTAGAGTTTAAAACATTTAAAGGTAAAAAAAGTTAAAGTAAACCATCATAAAAATTTTAGTAAGAAATAGAAAAAGAATCGGGCCAACCCGCGAACCTACCATAAGTGACCCGTTCCACGAGTGGTCCGTCCCACCAATGATCCGCTCCATTTGAACCCGCTAAAGAACGTGGTGGGTCGTGGGCTAAACTGCCTACCGACCCGTAATGGTAATTAAATATGGATTGGACTTCATTTACTAACATTTATGTAGGGATATTGTAGGAAAACACATTTAAAATTAACATTTAGGGATAAATATCAATTTAGTCCCGTATTTTTAGCCATGGTCCTTTTTGATCCCTTATCTTTTGAAATTTTCCAATTACGTCCCATAACTTAATTTGGGGCCGATATCGTCTCATATCTTGTGGATATGCTCTGATTTAGTCCCAAATCTTGAGAAATGTTCGCAAACGGTCCCAATTTTTAGAAGCTTCAAAAATTTTTGCTAAGAAGTCACCTCACCTTTTGCTATTTCCAGATTTTTGAAAATAAAATTATTTTAAACCTCTATATTTTCAATTTTACTCCAAATTTTATTATGTTTTCAATTTTCAAAATAGATTTAGTCCATTACGACCATATCATGCCCAACATGCTTATGTTCACTAATTAAACAACATTAATCTTGTAATTAACCAACTTAAAATAGTGACAGTACCTTTTTTGGCCGTTAATCCACTGGATATCCGGAAGGTTTTACAACTGTTCCTCACAGCCAAACCACGCACCCCGCAGCGTGATGGTTCAATCTTGTTCCTTCAGCAGACCTCAGTACAACCCTGCTTCGTTTCTTACATCGGGTGTACATGATGCTGCTATTGTTTCTCGTCGAAAAGTATGGAGATTAAAGTTGCAGAAAATCGAAGGTTATATACGGGCAGTAGCCCAAGATTATTTATTTATGGAATGGAAATATTTATTACACACTCATACTACTTAAACAAGAGGAGAAGACTCCACTAGCTACTGATGCGCGTTTTCTTTGCACGCAAAATTAATCCCAAAGTATGAAGAATATTAGTTGCAGCTTAAGCAAACGACCAAGTTAAATATCGAACCCAAAGGACAGCGTATTATCAATTTAATTATTTACTAATTAATTAAGACGAATGGCAATAAAAGTTAGGATTTTAATTATCAACTACTAAATAATTACTTAAAATAACAAATAAAATAAATAAAAAACTAGGAAAGTACGAAAGTGAATCAAGTAGGAGAATAGGTAGCTCTTCGGGCAATTTAGTTTCACTCATTAATTTTCCTTTCGTGTATCAATGTCCGACTCTGCCTTGTAGAATATGGAAGCATAACTAAGCCATGCATATTTACTCTATAGACACAACCAAACATGCATATAACACGTGTGAATAACCTTGGAGCAAGAGATATAACTTCACCCCCCTTTCTAGGTATTATCAGTATCAATTATTTTCCTGGCCAATTGGTACTCTAACCCGATATGATCTCCCTTTATAAGTACTATAAAATTACCCTCTTTATCCTATTTATCAACCCGAATCCAATTCAATTAATAAGTATTCATATAAGATAGTTCTAATGAAGTTTCGGAGTCCCCTCACATAAAATCATAACATGGAATCCTACTCAGCAGTGAACGCACTCAATCAATAACCAAGATATGTATTCAGACTCTACATAACAGTTAATGATGCACAAAACAACTCTGAGTATGAATTAAAAACTCATAGTCTTATATAAAATAAATTCACAAGTAGTGTTGTACGGAGCATACAAATGAAAGTTCAATTAATTCATAAGAATCTTCAAAACCTCAGATCTACCAAAATAGTTCTAGCCCATGATGTTGCGAAGAACAATCATGGGGGTTGGATAGGTCTTACCCATATGTCCGAAAAATACAAGATAAATTAGGAAACGAATAAAATCCTAGAAGTGGGCATCTTCGCGTCCTTCTCCGTCTTGAATCCTCCTCTTGGTTCTCCTTCTTAATTCCTCAGAAGAATCTTTACAGTGATGGATGAATGGAGGAAAGGATGTAGATGATGGTTGGGGGGTGATCCCCCCTTGTGGGGTGTAGGATGATTGTGTTGCGGTCACATATACATAATGATGTGATCTGCATCTCCTTTTATACTTGTAAGCTCTCCTTACTGACCTTGGATGAGCTTTTTCTTGGAAAACATGAAAATACAAGCTACTGGGGGTATGGAATTACCAAAAATAGAATTTCATGTCCCCGCTCGACCAAACTGCTCCAGGTCGAGCGGGATTGACCTTAGTCGAGCAGCAGGTCGAGCGGCAGTACGCAATCTCACTGTTTTATGCATAATTTCCACATCCGAGCTCCAATTTGAATAATTCTTGTGCTCACGTGATCCTCTCTTCCTTTGCTTTTTATACCTATAAAAAACTCACAGAAACTTTAACACTTGAATGTATAAAAAGTATTGCAAAGTCGCACAGTCGTGCTAATTAGAAACAGCTTGCGCGACGTCACCATTTTGATCATAACTTTCTCGTTTGGAATCCGATTGAGGTGTTCCTTACTCCAGAACGATCCTTTTTTCTGTGTCTTTCCAACAATGTATCACACTTCTAGTTCTGAACTCCACACAAATACAAAAAAAGTACACAAGTTGGACGTGTGTTTTTCAGCATCATGGCAAAAATTGCACATTTTCTCTAACTTGGCACTTTTGATCCTTTTTCCACCTAAAACACAATAAAACACCTTAAACGCACCTTTTTCTCACATATATTGAATATAAGACAACTATGCTAATATATAACAACAATTCCCATAAAAATAGTGTTAAATTGGACACTAAAACACGCTTATTTTTCACTCTCATCAATTCCTCAAACTTATCAGTTGCTCGTCCCGAGGCAAAAAATAAAAATAAAGAGAAAGAGAGTAAGAAAATTAGTGGGAAAACAAGGACTATGTCAAATACCCTATTCACAATACAATTGTCCTTAACTTAGGTCATGCAACTCTCATTACATGTAATAATCAATTCATAGCATACAAGATAAGACAATCACCACTAATTCAAATGCTCCGTTGACCTATTCTCATGGGAATATATCACTCGCACTCAAGTGTAAAAGATGTACACTTATGGGTTAAAGTATTTATGCTCAGATTCAATTCAAGTGCATGCATAACCATAAGCTTGTCAAAAGTCTCAAACTCTCCACCACTAACAGTATGATTCGACAATGGGATCAAAAAGGATTTTTCTTTTGGATGTAATGTTGGCTCTTTGGTCAAGGTAGGAAATATATGGATAAATGACTCAAAACTTGGATCAATCGAGTGCGCATTTCATCATGATCTTTCATTCTTCTTACTCACTTCAATTAAGCACTTCATTCTCCTCAACTCTTTCACTTTTCTCTTTCAAGCACAACATATTTTTTCTTCCTTTTTTTTTTTTTTTTTTGAGGTACCAGTTTTGGGCACTACCTCTCACATCCTCCATAGGGTACTAGATTTAAGCACTACCCTAGGGTATTTGATTCAATGGAGTACTAGATTTAAGCATTACTCCATGCTTTTCCTTAGATGCATTTTCAAGCTCAATCACTGTTTTCAACACCAATTTCATTCCTTCCCAAGCTATTATCAAGCTCCATCAACACACTTTGAAAAGCCATTAATTTTTTTCTAGAAGGACAATCAAGGATAAAAAAAATCCAGATGCTCAAAATGGTTATTTCTCGTAGGCTACCAAAAAATGAGATTTTTAGGCACAATGGGGCTAACTACGGATAAACATCATTTGGTAGGGAATTATTTGGCTAAGTGACTTATAAATTCAAAGATAGCCTAAAATCATCTCCCATCATCTAACACACATGTAGTTTCAAGTAAGAAAAGAGACAAGTTCTAGAATACACACACAAGAACGATACTCACCAGAAAAGAAATATCATGTGATTATGTACATGATCAACGAGGCTCAAAATCTCACATGGGTTTTAACAAGTAATAAAGCACTTTTCATGGTAAGTAATATCCCACAAGTACACATAGAACTTCGTACGACAATATAACTCGAGTACACTTCCTTCATCAATTTCAAGAGTATATGAATTTCAGGCACAATTTAAAAATATAAGCTCATGTGGATCAGTAAAACCAAGATCTTAATTCTAACACTCTCATGAATTAAAAGCGCACATAAAATTAGAAACGTGTGCACGAGCTCCTCGAGTTGTTCAACTCGATCAGGTCAAAGCCTCAGTGTAGAACTCGTCTTGCCACTGTAATACCTTTTTCTATCATCAAAGCTCAAGCACACCTCATCATCACAGATTCATCAATAATAAAATAAGAGAACTATAAGAAAGACTCAATTAACTATCTAATTGACTCCACACACTAGACACACCAACACAACGCACTAAACATTAGGTAAGTTGCAAAAAATCGACATACCAACACTGGTTAAAATATTAATATGCCGCAAAAAATCAACCTGCTAACAAACAAACAACCAACGAAAGGAAAAAATTATAACCTTAGTGCTCATAAGATGAGGTAAGTACATCACATCCCCAAACTTAGTAAAAACGTAAGTCGAAACTAAGTTTGAAAAGAGAAGTAATTGCCGAAACATGAGCACTTCAAATATAATAACTCCTCACTCACATGAAAGAAATAATAAAGCAATAAAATGGAAGGGAAAAACCCCCAACAGGTGCTCATATTTAACGTCGAAGAGTCACGACGGAATACCGCTTTTTGAACTATAGGATTAGAGGAAGGCCTTCTCGCATCCTCACCTTCAAATACTTTCTTTCCTTCTTCTTATCTACACTCAGCACCTCACCTTTCTTGGTCACAAGTATATGATCCTTAGGATTTCCTTCCTCACATGGCTGTCTAGACTCCTCCTTGTCAATCTTTCACTCAAATTTTGAATCATCTGTCCTAATAAAATCAAGATTAAACAAGTTAGAAATCACATCTATGCTCTTGTATGATTTAGTCTCCATGGGCATCTTCACTCTTTCCCACTTCTTTTTAATTGTAAGCTCATTATTCAGTTCTTGTGATGATACTGGAGTGTTCTGAACAACAGGTGTTGCATTCTGAATAAAAATTAGAGCTGAATGACGCTGCTCGACCTCCGCTAGACCTGTTTGATCTGGTCGAGCGGGGTGAAAATGGTCGAGTGGGGTACCTGTAATCTGGTTCTAGATGTTCAGATCCACAGACGTCTGCTCGACCTCTGCTCGACTTAGATGGTTTGGTCGAGCGGATGCTTCTTGATCAAGTGGAGACCCTGTAATCTGATTTTTATTATTTTGCTCCATAGGTGGCCTCTCGACCATTGCTCGATCAAAGAATTTGGTCGAGCGCTGGTCGAGCACTGGTCGAGCGGGGACACTCCATCTCCATTTTCTCCCACTAGCATCATTGGACCTTCGTACTGCGTTTCTGACCTTAATGTGATGGCATTATTCTCCAGCGTTTGTGTCAATTGATTCACATTCGCGGCCATCTTACCCATTATAAAGGTAAGGTCCTTCAACTGCTTAGATAAATCTGCATGATTAGCATTCATACTCGCTTCGATGCGGTCAACCCTTGCATCATTCCTTGCCATGTATCGATTGAAGGTATCTTCAACACTTTTCACTTTGTGCTACTTCATACTAGGCCCCCTTTGTGTCAACTCTGTAATCTGCTTCTGCTAGGACTCTAGTAGCTTGTTGATGTTAGCTAGACTAGAAACGATCACATTATCCATATTCGGCTTCTTCACTTGATGTACAACCTGCGCTACCTAGCCAAGTACATATGATCCTCTATCTCTCTCTACAGTCCAGTCACGTGAATTCATAGAGATGTCTTCAAATAATTTTTCTGCTACTATTGCTGTCTTAGATAACAACACTCCACCTGATGATGCATCAATAAGAATACGCGACTCACAATTCAATCCATAGTAGAAGATACTTATGTATTGAGCCTTAGAAATTCCATGCTGTGGGCACCTCCTGAGCATGTCTTTAAACCTGTCCCACGCCTCATGAAAGTTCCCACCCTGATTCATAATAAATTTGGTGATCTCTGGCTTCATTCTTAAGATCCTTGAGGGTGGCATGTATCTCTCTAAGAACTTCTGCTGCAGTTGGTCCCATGTAGTGCAGTCTGCTACATCAAGAGTTTTATACCATTCTTCTGCCCAATCAATCAAAGAGAACTTGAATAGGGTGATCCGCCTAGCATTGTCATTAGTTCCAGCTCCTTTCTGAGTGTTTGCATAACCAAGAAATCTTTTGAGATGCTGATATGGATCTTCAAAGCAACCTCCAGAAACTTTTTTACCATGTTAATAAGAGCGGGATGTATCTCAAAATCATCATCTTTCCCCCTAGTTCCTATCAACCCCATATTGCCAATCCCATATTTCGTGAAAATTTCACGTATGATAATATTATCTGGATTCTGCCTTGCTCCGGTTATGTTTAGTTTTGTGTGTTACTTCATCCTTACTTTCCTCTCATTTTCCTAGTACACATGTACCTCAGCAAAATTCAAGGTTAGATAGAATTAAATAATCACAAATAAAGGTCTTAATATATCAAATTAGAAATAATAAACTAATAATAACAGCGTCCCCGGCAACGGCGCCAAAAACTTGATGCGTGTTTTCTTTGCACGCAAAATTAATCCCCAAGTATGAAGGATATCAGTAGCAGTTTAAGCAAGCGACCAAGTTAAATATCGAACCCAAAGGATATCGTATTATCAATTTAATTATTTACTAATTAATTAAGACGAATGACAATAAAAGTTGGGATTTTAATTATCAACTACTAAACAATTACTTTAAATAACAAATAAAATAAATAAGAAACTAGAAAAATATGAAAGTGAATCAAGTAGAAAAATAGGTAGCTCTTCAGGCAATTCATTTCTCTCAGGAATTTCCCTTTCGTGTATCAATATGGAAGCATCATTAAGCCATGCATATTTACTCTATAGACACAAGCAAACATGCGTATAACATGTGTGAATAACCTTGGAGCAAGAGGTATAACTTCACCCCCCTTTCTAGGTACTATCAGAATCAATTATTTCCCTGGCCAATTGGTACTCTAACTCGATATGATCTCCCTTTATAGGTACTATAAAATAACCCTCTTTATCCTACTTATCAACCCGAATCTAATTCAATTAATAAGTATTCATATAAGATAGTTCTAATGAAGCTTCGGAGTCCCCTCACTTAGAATCATAACATGGAATCCTACTCAGCAGTGAATGAACTCAATCAATAATCAAGATATGTATTCAGACTCTACATAACAGTTAATGATGCAGAATTTGAGTATGAATTAAAAATGCATAGTTTTATATAAAATAATCCACAAGTAGTGTTGTACGGAATATATACATGAATGTTCAATTAATTCATAAGAACCTTCAAAACCCTAGATCTACTAAATTAGTTCTAACCCATGATATTGCGAAGAACAATCAAGGGGGTTGGATAGATCTTACCCATATGTCCGGAAAATACAAGATAAATTAGGAAACTGATGGGTGTTGAAACCAACAAATAATAAACCTACTAGATAATACTGCGATAGTGATGAGTAGGGTTGTATCCACAAAAATTGGTAAAATAAGTTTATTCAATGAAATTAAATAAAACAAAGATGGGGGGTTTTGAGTTTTGATTTAAACTAAACTTGCAGAAGATAAAGAATGAAATAAAATGATAAATAAAATATCTAGCCAAGACAACTTTCGGAATGGTTCAACATACATAATCATAGATGCAAATATGACTCTTTCACGTTAACACCAAATTGGTTATAGTTATTGGTACGACCTAACAACCTAATCTTTCCATATTAGTAGACAATTAGGGTACGACCTCTAATTAATCCCAAGCCAAATAAACAATCCTAGGTATGACCGTAGGATTTAATTTACCGACTGCATTCAAACTAGAAAGACCCAATTCTAGCCAACAAACGCACATGTAGGTTCATTTAGACTAGGTTGCATATCCCTTATAACAATAATCGAAAGTGAGGTGCAATCAATTACATTACTTGCCACAAGTATTAGAAACAATTAAACAATTATGGATTTAACGTTCTAATTGGCACATATCATTTTCACAAATTATTTAGTTGATCAGGTTAAACAACTTGCCAAACAATATAATCGAGTACAGAGATTATACAAATGATGCAACATGAAAGAGAATTAAAATCAGTTAGATCTCACATGATAATGTTGAACCACGCCTCCAATTATTTGGCTAGACGAAAGATTTAGCAATCAATAAGAAAACTTAAATCAAAGCAGAAAAGTATCTCCATTGGAGTCTTGCAGCGTGAATAAAATACAGAAAATAAAGTAGAAGTCTAAGTGATATCTCCCCTCAATTCTGACCCAATATTTAACGTAAAATAAAAAGCAAAGATATGGAAAGAAGATTGTGTGATTGGAGTCTTCTACGAGATTGATCTCCTCCTCAATCCCTTCCTAAAATAATTAAAATCAGTGTAAGGAATAAGAGATTCCTAAATTATAGAAGAAAATCCGATTTGATATGTGAGACTTGAGATTTGGGCACTCAAATTAATAATTCCCGTCCAGGTCCTTAGGCGTGCCCACGCCTTATCAGCAATTTTTATTTTGTATATTTTTCTTCACTTTAGCAATTCTGCCAGCAATTAAGGTGTGGTCACCCCTTACGCACAGTCTGCTCCTCCCTTTTTAGCTCCACTTTATCATCTTCCAAAAATAGTCCAATTAGCCCATAGAATCAATTAAATCCTTTTTAAGCCTACAAAATATAAATCTTGATTAAAACAAGCATTTAAGGATTAATTGACATCTAAACGTGGGAAAATATGACATCAAAATATGACACTTTTGTGACTTATCAAATTCCCCCACACTTAGACATTGCTTGTCCTCAAGCATGCTGAAGTTCAAATCCACTGCCTTAAATTCATTTTCTAACTCTCATCTTTCTTGGCTCATCCAAAATATTTTCTCATGCAATGAAACATTTTAAACGGGAATTCTCATCCACCAATAACTAAGCAAGCCACATAAACAATTGAATCAAACTTAAATTACATTAGATCTAAACACCTCAGAAGGGATTCACTCATATGCTCAAAGTGTTTAGGCTCATAATGAATATAGTGGATCTCTCAAGTCAAAACATAGAAGACTTTTACCATAAGCTTGCAAATATATCACATCCTCTCCCCAATGAATGAACTAAGATGTAAGAACCAAAAAGACTCAAAGAAGGGTATGTAGTGTGAGGTATAGGTAAATTGTTTAAAGTGAATAAAAAGATATGAGGTTTTTGGGGTTAAAAGAGAGTCGAAGAGATCATTTCATTTTCATGTAATGCTCAACCAAGTAATTTCAAAGTTCCACAGGCAATGCCACATCATCTTTTTTTTCTTTTTTTTTTTCATTTTCTTATTTTTTTTTCTTTTTCAGAATTTTTCCATCTTTTTTGGGATTTTTCGAACTTTTTCAACTATTAAACGAACATTATTCATAGTGGCTTGCCTATTACAACAAATCATGTGGAGCTTTACTTGGACAACTTGTTTAATAGCAAAAAATGACTCTTTCATCAAAAGGTTCAAAGATGGTTTAAAAAAATGGTTGTTAAGGCTTGTAATGTGGTAAATTTGAAAAGAAAGGCTAAAGGCTCAAATTTGGCTCACTAGGGGTAAATGTATCATGGTGGGCTTAAGAAATGGATAGATATGACAAAAGAAGGTTCAACCTAATGTCCTTAATGATTTCACATTCAATTCATCAATGAGGATTAACGTAGACATGTATAACAATGCAAGTTCTAGAAAAATCAACCATGAATGATAACACACAAAGAAAGAATTAGAGATAGAAAAGATGATAGCTCTTAGGCTCAAAATCTCATAAAACAATAAGGTAATTATGTGAAGATCCAAGTATTTTTCATTTTATCAACTATCAATGATAACTTGCCAAGAATCAACGGATGAGAATTCTAAAACTTTTTTACACATGCATAAAAACCATCAATTTTGTAGGATGAGCTTCGAATGAATCAAGTTTTCAAGCGGAAAGAGACAACAAATTTCAAATCAAGCAATTTCAAGAACAAAGTAAAACAAAACTCTCAATAAACCATGAAAATATACACCAATAACACTACAAAACATCAACATAATCCTTCCCCCACACTTGAATTAAGCATTGTCCCTAATCCTTTAAAAGTAAAATAGGTGCACAGAAACAATTAACTAACAAAGAAAGTAAGGGTACTTCCCTTGAATGAACATCTACTAGCAGTAGGGGATTCCGATTCTATCGATTCAACGGAGAAGGTGTGGAAATCATTGATGCTTTGAATCTCTTCTGCAATTCCGTGGGTTGAGAGCCCAATTTCGATCGACCCATCTGAAATAAAAAGAAATGGTAACCTTCGGTGAATTTCAATGAGTAAGGTGGAATGGTTTAACAGGTGTCAAATGAGGGAAAGGGGGTTTATTAAAGCTAAAATAAAATAATAAAAAAAAGGAAAAAAAATTAAGAATAAGAAAACAGAGGAAGAATGGATAAAAGATACAGTGAGCGAAAATTTTCTTAGGCGTGGTCACGTCTAAGCAACAGAAATTTTTTCAAAATTTCAGAAAAGATACAGGAAGTTTTTCTGTTATTAGTCGTTTCCACGCTTTATTAAAAATTTTCACTTCTGCACCAAAACACACAAAGACGAAAATAAGCACTAAAATATCAAAAGAAATATAAACTAAACATCGGGTTGCCTCCCGCAAGCGCCTTTCTTTATCATCTTTGGCTAGACATTCCACTCCTTCAATCATGATAACTTGGACAATCTAACATAAGACTATCCACATTGCTCACCGAAAATCCTTCATAGAAAGGTTTCAAACGATGTCCATTCACTTTAAAGATCTTACCTGATTCGAGGCTTTTAATCTCTACTGCACCATGTGGAAACACATTAATAACAATAAAAGGACCTATCCATCTAGAACGCAACTTTCCAGGAAACATTCTAAGTTTTGAATGAAAAAGAATAACTTTCTGACCAACTTGAAATTCTTTCTTGGAAATCGTTCGATCATGGAAAGCTTTTGTCTTTTCTTTGTAATCCTTGAGCTCTCATATACATCATTCCTAATTTCTTCAAGCTCTTGCAACTGTAACTTCCTTATTTCACCCGCCTCTTCCATATTCATGTTGCAACGCTTGATGGCCCAATAAGCCTTATGCTCTAGTTCAACTGGAAGATGACATGGTTTTCCAAAGACCAAGCGATAAGGACACATATCAATCGGGGTCTTGAAAGTGGTTTGATAGGCTCAAAGTGAATCATCAAGCCTGGAACTTCAATCTTTTCTATTCGGATTGACTGTCTTTTCAAGAATTAACTTAATTTCTCGATTAGAAACCTCGGCCTGACCACTTGTTTGCGGATGGTATGCAGTAGAAATACGATGTGTGACATTGTACTTCTTCATTAAAGCCTCTACAACTCGATTGCAAAAATAAGTTCCACAATCACTTATCATAGTTCTTGGCGTGCCATACCTAGTAAAAATGTGAGACTTGACAAAATCTACAACAACTTTAGCAACATTAGTACGGATAGCCTTAGCTTCAGCCCATTTCGAAACGTAATCTACAGCCAGAAGAATGTAAACATTATTGTTGGAAGATGGAAAAGGACCCATGAAATCTATACCCCACACGTCAAATATCTCGCATACAAGAATTGAATGTAGTGGCATTTGATCTCTACGTCCTAAGTTTCCAACTTTCTGACATTTTTCACAACTCTTGCAAAACATGTATGAATCACGAAGCAAGTTAGGCCAAAATAATCCACATTCTAGAATCTTACGAGCAGTCTTCTTAGGGCCAAAATGACCACCACATTCATATGAATGGCAAAACTTAAGTATAGAATGGACCTTATTTTCAAAAACACATCTACGAATAATCTGATCAGAGCAATATTTCCATAGATAAGGTTCATCCCACACATAATATTTCGCATCTCTTTTCAACTTATCTTTTTAAGCTCTAGACAAATATTTTGGCAAAGTCTTAGTAACTAAAAAATTGGCAATATCAGCGTACCAAGGATTCATCTTTTGAATGGAAAAGAGAAACTCATCTGGAAACTCATCTTTCAAAGGTGAAGGCTCTTCCGAAGTGGTTAGACGACTAAGATGATCTGCAACCAAATTTTCAGAACCTTTCTTATCTCGAATTTCGAGATTAAATTCCTGAATTAAGAGAATCCAATGGATGAGTCGTGGCTTTGCCTCTTTCTTCGACATCAAGTACTTTAGAGCTGCATGGTCAGAATAAATAATCACTTTAGCACAAAGTAAATATGATCGGAATTTTTCTAAGGCAAAAACAATGGATAAAAGCTCTTTTTCAGTGGTGGAATAATTCATCTGAGCACTGTCAAAGGTTCTTGAAGCATAGTAGATGACATGATGAGTTCTTCCATTTTGCTGCCCAAGAACAGCACCCACTGCAAAATTACTTGAATCACACATAATCTCAAATGAAAGGTCCCAATTTGGTGATTGAATAATCGGTGTAGTGGTTAGCATGTTCTTTAACTTATCAAATGCTTCCTTGCAAGCGTCATCAAACTCGAACACTATATTTTTTGTAGAAGACTACATAAAGGACGAGTGATCTTCGAAAAATCCTTGATAAAGTGTCGATAAAAACCTGCATGGCCTAAGAAAGAACGAACATCCTTAACACTTTTTGGGTAAGGTAAGGATTTAATCACATCAATCTTGGCCTTATCAACTTCAATTCCACATGAAGATACAACATGACCCAAAATGATACATTGATCAACCATAAAATGGCATTTCTCATAGTTCTAAACAAGGTTCATTTCCATGCAGCGTTTCAGGATTTTTGAGAGGTTAGCTAAACATGAATTAAAAGAATCATCATAAACTGTAAAGTCATCCCTGAATACCTCAATGATGTTCTCTACATAATTTGAAAATATGCTAACCATACATCGCAGAAACGTCGCTGGTGCATTGCAAAGGCCAAACGGCATTCGATAGTAGGCAAAAGTGCCAAACGGACATGTGAATGTCGTTTTTTCTTGATCTTCAGGTGCAACAAGAATTTGATGAAAACCTGAATAGCCATCCAGACAACAATAGTGAGATCGATCATTCTTGTTGAAAACCTGAATAGCCATCCAGACAACAATAGTGAGATCGATCAGCTAAACGCTCAAGCATTTGATCAATAAATGGAAGTGGGAAATGATCTTTCTAGTTAATGCATTTAAAGCTCGATAATCTATGCAAACACGTCAACCATTTTGAACACCTGAAGGTACCAACTCACCATCGGTGTTCTCTACAACCGTTATACCTGTTTTCTTTGGAATTACCTGAGTCGGACTTACCCACTCGCTATCAGAGATTGGAAAAATCATACCATGAGCAAGAAGCTTTAAAATTTCTACTTTCACCACTTCCATCATAGGAGGATTCAATCAGCGTTGAGCTTGTCGAGAAGGCTTACTTCCTTCCTCCAAAAGAATCTTATGACTACAAATATGGGGGTTTATTCCTTTTATGTCAGCAATAGTCCATCCAATAGCTTCCTTGTACTCTCTTAAAACTCGAATGAGTTTTTCTTCTTCAACAGTGGAGAGTTTGTTTGAAATTATGACAGGAAGAGTTTCATTTTCTCCCAAAAACATGTATTTCAAATGACTTGGAAGAGTTTTCAACTCCAACTTTGGTGCCTGCACAATTAAAGGAAGTAATTTAGTGTAAGGTGGTGGTAATTCAATGTAAGAAACATTGCCAACTGTAAAGCATAATGTTTCTAACTCTTGAATTATATCTTTCAAAGCATGGTCTAACTCCAAAATTTCTGCAGAATTTTTAAGAGTAAGACTTTCATTCAATGCAACCTTTAACAGATCATCATCATCCAATTCAAAGATATTTTCAACAATAGGCTCAATAACATCCAAGGAAAAAATAGAAGATACATCAAAGGGGTGGTATTTCATGGCATCATAAATATTAAAATTTATAATCTCACCATCAAACTCCATTGTAAGTATACCTGTATGCACATCAATTTTTGTCCTAGATGTTTTTAAGAAAACCTTCCTAATAAAATCAATGAATGAGATGAATCACTATCTTCCATGTTTAGCACATAGAAATCTGCTGGAAAAATTAGACCATTTACTTGCACTAAAACATCCTCCAAAACACCTTCGGGATAAACGTTGGACCTATCGGCAAGTTGAATAATCACACCAGTTTTTTTCAAAGGACCAACATTCAAAGATGAATAAATGGAAAGTGGCATGACATTAATTGAAGCTCCTAGATCCATCATTGCTTTCTCAACCTTTGTGTTACCAATTTTGCAAACATACCTGGATCAGCACACTTAGGAGGTAATTTCTTTGAAGTATGGCTAAAACATTTTCTCCCATACTAACAAATTCATTACCCTTAAGCTTCCTTTTATTGGTGCAAATCTCCTTCAAAAATTTAGCGTAATGAGGTACTTGCTTAATTGCATCAAGTAAAGGGATATTTACCTCAACTTTGCGAAAAGTTTCAAGAATTTTCTTTTCTTCCTCCTCTTTCTTGGATTGACGAAACCTGGAAGGAAAGGGAGCATGAAGTGGCACCTCATTTGATGGATCATCTTTGTCTTTATTGTCATTCATAGCTTGATCGGTTTGAGAAACCTCGATTTCTTTCTCTTCTTCTTGATCACGTACCTTTGGCTCCTTCAACACCTTACCACTCCTCAAGGTAATTGACAACTGTTTGCGACGGTAATTTTCCTTGAGATTCCAATCTACTCACAGAAGATGCCAATTGGCCCACTTGATCTTCTATACTCTAGATGATTGTTTGTGTCTCTTGCCAAAATTTTTGAGTGTTAAATGCAAGTGCTTTAACAACATCTTCAAGTGATATACCTGAGCTCGAAGAGTGATTATTTTGTTGCTTTTGGACAAAATGTGGCTGAGGTTGAGCTTGAAGATTTTGGTGTTGAGGTCCTCCCCATCGAAAGTTTGGATGATCCCTCCAACCTTGATTATAAGTGTTGGAGTTGGGATCATACTTCTTTTGAGGCGGTCCTGGAAATTCTCCTACTGCATTAGCTTGCTCCACATCTTCTTGAAGCGTTGGACACATGTCGGTTGGATGTCCCACCGAGGCACAAATTCCACATGTCTTAACTTGTTGCATGTTTCTTGCAGCCATATTTTGAACAAGAGAAGACAAGTTAGTAATACGATCCTCAAGAGACGAAATTGTTACCTCATTCAATCCTTTGTTGGATGTATCACGTCTACTTCCAAATTGTTGAGAATTTGCTACCATAGTAGTGATCAAATCTCTTGCCTCACGAGGAGTTTTGTTCACTATTGCACCTCCACTTGCAGTGTCCATCATCCTTCTCTCTATAGGAAGTAATCCTTCATAGAAATATTGAATGAGCAGCTAGTCGGAAATTCCATATTGAGGGCAGCTTGAGCACAGTTGCTTGAATCTCTCCCAATACTCATGAAGTGACACCGAATCTATTTGTTTTATTCCATATATTGCCCTTCTCATTGTTGCAGCCTTTGAAGCAGGGAAATATTTTTCTAAGAACAACCTTGACATACCTGTCCATGAGGTAACCGAGCCCGGAGGTAAGTAGAAAAGTCAATCCTTTGCTCGACCCTCCAATGAAAACGGGAAAACATGCAATTTAACCTTCTCTTCAATCACTCCATGTGGCTTAAGGCTAGAGCAAACAACATGAAACTCCTTCAAGTGCTTGTGTGGATCCTCATTTTCAAGGCCATGGAACCTAGACAACAAATGAATCAGCCCGGCTTTCAACTCAAAATCTACATCCATATCAGGATATTGAAGCAAAGCAAAGGCTGTTGATCAAGATCCGGCGCTGTCAACTCCTTTAAAGTTCTTTCCCTTTGTGCCATCTCTACTACTTCTTCACAATCAGACTCACTAGGTATATCCTTTAAATCAAGAAGCGTGAGTAAGTCAAGAGATGAAGTAGATGCTTTATTTTTTAACTTGGCTTTTTTCCTTAGTCGACGAGCAGTCTTTTCAATTTCTGGATCAAAGTGAAGTTCACCTGTATGAAAAGGACGAGGCATAAAAAAACTAAATAATCAATTAAAAACAAACCTGTTTTGAAACCAATTTTTGGCAGCGGCGCCAAAAATTTGATGGGTGTCGAAACCAACAAATAATAAACCTACTAGATAATACTACGATAGTGATGAGTAGGGTCGTATCCACAAAAATTGGTAAAACAAGTTTATTCAACGAAATTAAATAAAACAAAGATGGGGGGTTTTAAGTTTTGATTTAAACTAAACTTGTAGAAGATAAAGAATGAAATAAAATGATGAATAAAATATATAGCCAAGACAACCTTTGGAATGGTTCAACATACATGGTCATAGATGCAAATATGACTCTTTCACGTTAATACCAAATTGGTTATAGTTATTGGTACGACCTAACAACCTAATCTTTCCATATTAGTAGACAATTAGGGTACGACCTCTAATTAATCCTTAGCCAAATAAACAACCCTAGGTACGACCGTAGGATTTAGTTTACAAACTGCATTCAAACTAGAAAGACCCAATTCTAGCCAACAAACGCACATGTAGGTTCATTTAGACTAGGTTGCATATCCCCTATAACAATAATTGAAAGTGAGGTGCAATTAATTACGTCACTTGCCACAAGTATTAGAAACAATTAAACAATTACGGATTTAACGTTCTAATTGGCACATATCATTTTCACAAATTATTTAATTGATCAGGTTAAAACCTTGCCAAACAATATAATCGAACACAGAGATTATACAAATGATGCAACATGAAAGAGAATTAAAACCAGTTAGATCTCACATGATAATGTTGAACCACGCCTCCGATTATCTGGCTAGACGAAGGATTTAGCAATCCATAAGAAAACTTAAATCAAAGAAGAAAAGTATCTCCATTGGAGTCTTGCAGCGTGAATAAAATACAAAAAATAAAGTAAAAGTCTAAGTGATATCTCCCTTCAATTCTGACCCAATATTTAACGTAAAATAAAAGGCAAAGATATGGAAAGAAGATTGTGTGATTGGAGTCTTCTACGAGATTGATCTCCTCCTCAATCCCTTCCTAAAATAATTAAAATCAGTGTAAGGAATAAGAGATTCCTAAATTATAGGAGGAAATCTGATTTGATATGTGAAACTTGAGATTTGGGAACTCAAATTAATAGTTCTCGTCCAGGTCCTTAGGTGTGCCCACGCCTTATCAGAAGTTTTCATTTTGTATATTTTTCTCCACTTCAGCAATTCTGCTAGCAATTAAGGCGTGGTCACGCCTTAGGCACAGTCTGCTCCTCCCTTTATAGCTCCACTTTATCATCTTCCAAAAATAGTCCAATTAGCCCATAGAATCAATTAAATCCTTTTTAAGCCTAAAAAATATAAATCTTGACTAAAACAAGCATTTAAGGATTAATTGACATCTAAACATGAGAAAATATGACATCAAAATATGACACTTTTTAACTTATCAGAAACGAATAAAACCCTAGATGTTGGTGTCTTCGCGTCCTTCTCCATCTTGAATCCTCCTCTTGGTTCTCCTTCTTGATTCCTTAGACGAATCTTCACAGTGATGGATGGATGGAAGAAAGGATGTAGATGATGGTTGGGGGTGATCACCCCTTATGGGGTGTAGGATGATTATGTTGTGTTCACATATACATAATGATGTGATCTGCATCCCCTTTTACACTTGTATGCTCTCCTTACTAATGAGTGTGTTAATTCACGAATCTTGAGCCTGGATTTGTGCTATTATGGAGTGTCTGAAGGATGAAATTGGTTGTAAACCGATATATATTGTATGAAGTCACGAATCAGGTGTTGTTGGAGCTATTTGAGTGGTTTTACGAAGGAAATCGGAGTGGAAGTGTTGAAAACTGAAGAAAGGAAGTCGAAGCCATCCGTGGGGCGAAGCAGGAGTGCAATTAGACCTGAAGGAGATCAATTCAACCAGTCCTTCAGGTCGAATTGGCAGCACACATGAGCAGAAGGTGGATTCGACCACGACAGGGGCGATTCGACCTGGGCATCAGGTCGAATCGAGGTCGAATCGGTTAGCGGAGATGCCGATTCGACCTCGTCACTTCTATTCGACCAGAGCTATTGGTCGAATTGAGCACCTGGGACTTACAGTAGGTCGATTCAACCTCCAATTCGACTTGGAGGGGTGAATTCGACCTGTTGTTGAGGTCGAATTGAGCTTTGGGAACTTACCATATCCGTATTTTTACACCCTCAATGCGTGTGATCATTCAAAAAGCCCATTCTAGGCCCGGGAGGCGCGATTACAAGTATAAAATAAGACTTATGCAGTAGTATAAGGGATTCGGGAAGAGAGAAACAACAAGAGAGCCATAAGAGAGGCCATAACCATACCGCACCCCACAATGGGGGATCACCCCCCAGCCATCATCCCTTCCTCCATCCATCCATCACTTTGAAGATTCGTTTGTGGAATCAAGGGGAGAACTAAAAGGAGAATTCAAGAGCGAGAAGGACGTGATGACGCCACATCTAGGGTTTATTCGTTTCCTAATTTATCTTGTATTTTCTGGAAATCCGGGTAAGATCTATCCAACACCCATGATTGTTCTTTGTAACATCATGGGCTAGAGCCTTTTTTGTAGAACTATGGTTGTGAAGGTTTTACGAATTAATTGAACTTTTGTGTGTAAACTCCGTACAACACTACTTGTGGATTTATTTTATATATGATTGTGCTTTTTTAATCCATATTCACGGTCATTTTGTGCATCATTAACTGTTATGTAGAGTTTGAATACATATATTGGTTATTGATTGAGTGCGTTCACCGCTGAACAGGATTTCATGTTATGATTCTAAGTGAGGGGACTCCGAAGCTTCATTAGAACTATCATATATGAATACTTATTAATTAAATTGAATTCGGGTTATTAAGTAGGATAAAGAGGATAACTTCATAGTACCTATAAAGGGAGATCATATCGGATTAGAGTATCAATCCTAGGGGGAAATAATTGATACTATCTCTTACTCCGAGGTTATTCACACGTGTTACACGCATGTTTACTTGTGTTTATAGAGTAGATATGCATGGTTTAGTGATGCGTCCATATTCCACAAGGCAGAGTCGAACATCAACACACGGAAGGGAAATTAATGAGTGAAACTGGATTATTCTAGAGCTACTTATTCTCCTACTTGATCCACTTTCGTATTCTTCAAGTGACTTTATTTTATTTATTATTTTAATTACTTGTTTATTAGTTTAATAATTCTAAACCTCAAACTATATTGTCATAATCATCTTAATTAATTTAGATAATAATTAAATTGATAATACACCGTCAATTGGGTTCGATATTCACTTGGTCACCTTTCGAAACTACAATTGATATCTTCATGGGGATTAATTGTGTGTTGAGGGTTCGATATTCACTTGGTCACCTTTCGAAACTACAATTGATATCCTTCATACTTGGGGATTAATTGTGTGTTGAGAAAACGCTCATCAGTAAGCTCTCCTTACTGACCTTGGATGGGCTTTTTCTTGAAAAATACGAAAATACATGCTACTGGGGGTACGGAATTACCAAAAATAGGATTCCGTGTCCCCGCTCGACCAAACTGCTCCAGGTCGAGTGGGATTGACCTTGGTCGAGCGGCAGTGAGCATTCTTATCGTTTCGCGGATAACTTCCACATCCGAGCTCCGATTTGAATGATTCTTACACTCACGCGATCCTCTCTTCCTTGGCTTTCTATAAATATAAAGCACTCACAGAAACTCCAACACTTGAATGTATAACAAGTCATGCAAAGTGGCACAGTAGTACTGAGTAGAAACAGCTTGCGCGACGTCACCATTTTGATCATAACTTTCTCGTTTGGAATCTGATTGAGGTGTTCCTTACGCCAAAACGATCATCTCTTCTATATTTTCTAAACATGTATCACACTTCTAGTTCAGAACTCCATACGAATACAAAAAAATTACACAAGTTGGACGTCCGTTTTTCAGCATCATTGCACAAATTGCACCTTTTCTCTAACTTTGCACTTTTTGATCCCTTTTTCCACCTAAAACACAATAAAACACCTCAAACGCACATTTTTCTCACATATATTGAATATAAGACATCTGTGCTAATATGTAACAACAATTCCCATCAAAAAGGTGTTAAATTGGACACTAAAACACGTTTATTTTCACTCTCATCAGCTACCTATTGTAGTTGAAACAGAAACACTCGTACAAGAAAGAAAATTAAGACAATGTTTATTGAGAGAGAAAATAGAGAGAATTGGTCGATGCCTTCTGCTTTCTCAGACATCTTATTTATAGAGGCTCTCGGACTTGAAATTCAGATTTCAAAGCCTCTTAACTCTCCATGACGTTACTGCTTACGTCATTTTTATTGGATTCCAACTTTAGCAGTTGGTTGGTCCCCTTCTCAGCATTGGATGCCCTTCTCTGGTCCATCCTACTTGTCCTTTTGCAGGGGTCACATGGCTCTTACCCCTATGGAAAAGTCATCCGACTCCTACTTTTTTGAAGAGACATTTTTCTTTTGGAGTATCTGAAGGGTCTTCGGTCTCTTGGTTGTTTTGAAGAGGTTTTACCCTCTTTTTTCCTTCTGTATCCTTTGCTTGAAGAGGTCCAGCATTCTTATTCCTTTCTATGCTCAATTGTACTCCTTTTCCAAACTCTGGTTCAGTCTGGATGAGGCAACTGGTGCATATCCTCTCCTTCCACCTTTCCCGGTGGATCATACTGCAAAATTTTTGATGAGTTTCTCTACTCATCGGCAGCTTGTTTTTCCCATAGCAGATTTCCATTTCTTTCGAAACAGTCTTCCGCATACTTTGTCTTTTTTCCTGTTAAGGTGTTTAACTGGAAAGATCTGTTTTCAGTGTGATCTTCGAATTTGAACAGAAACTTGACTTCAACCATTGTCTGGAAGCAGGCATACAAACCCATCGCTCTTCGCGTAGATATTTGATCCTCTGAGTAGGTTGAAGCCAGGACTGGTTCCTTCCCAGAAGGCTCTTTGATGCTATTTGCAACTTTAATATCTGGTCTTCGTAGGTTGATATAATGAAATGCCTCATGACGGCCTTTTCCGACTAGTTCTGGAGCTGCACTAATGAAATATAGCTCCAATGGTTCTCTTCTGGTCAAAGTATTGTTATTTGACCATACCTTTAACACTGCTTCCCCTACCCACTTTGGTAACTTTGAGATTTCTGGGAAGCTGGGCGCCATGGTGTATATTGAGGCTAATGCCCCAAAGTTCAATCATTGCTTGACGTCTTCTGGATTTGACCCAGGCCTCATCCAGACTCGGGGATATTCCCCAGACACATCTATCCGGCACTTTTCTGGACGGATTCCCTGTCGTGTGTTCAATTTTTCCCAAATGGCCTGGTATTCCTGCCAATGAGAAAAATCAGCTAAGTTAATACCAATCTTAGCAGTGCCCATCATAGGCCTAAGGTTGATCTCTCCCTCTTTAACCACAGAGGTGTTGGGTTGACTCGTCGACTTTATATATGACTCCAGAGCCTCGATTTTTTCTTGGACCAGTTCTTCCTTTGAAAGTTCAATCCATAACTCGTGCTAGGGGTACTTGAATTCCCTGCTCCGGGTTTAGGGCCCCGTTCCCGAATGCACTCCTTTTGTCTATTGCTCATGACTGCCCAGAGTAAAGGCACATGTATTGTCTCGAATAGACCCACAGGACTGCGGATACAATCTCGTATTAGATTAGACACTTTAGCCTCATCTTCTCATTGTAATTTTCCATCAACGTTAGCTTTCATTACCCCAGTCTCGAAGTCTTTTTGAAGCGCTTCAAGGAGCTCCATCAGGTACTTGGATCTCATTAGGATGAAGTCTACTTCACCTCCTTCCATCTCTCGTTAGGAAATCTGCCAAAATATTTTTAATAAATTTAATAATGACAATATTAAAATCATAATATTGACATTCAGCTTGCCATCTTAAAAGTCTATCCTTTTCTGGTTTTGATTAAATTTTATTTTTTAGAAAGGCTTTGACACTCGTGTTATCGATTTTAAGAATGAATTTCTTCGTAAGAAGAATTAGCGGCCATTTATTGAACGTTTTTCATACTGCGAAGAACTCCTTCTCATTAATGTGTCATCTCTTTGCCTCATTCTCCGCAAAGAGTCTGCTACAGTATCTACATGGCACTTCTCCTTCTGGAGTGGACTTGGTAAGAACTGCAGCCTACCAATGGTCACTTACATATGTATATAATACCAGATCGTCTTCGTCATTCGGAAGGTTAACTTTGGGAGCCTTTTGCAAACCTCCTTTAATTGTTTAACCATCTCTCGGTGTGATTCCTCCCATTTGAACTCAGAGGAAGCTCTGGAGTTGCTTTTTGTCCTTGAGATCTTCAGGAAATCCTTGAACCTTTTCTACAATGTGTGGTTGTAGAATAATTCTGGACTCATCAATCTCTACTCCAAGAAACTCGATTTGTCTCGTTGTAATTAATGTCTTCTTTTCAGAAAATACTAATCCCTCCTTGTGACATACCTCTGAAAATACATCCAGATGCGCTAAAAGCTCCTTCATGTTTTTGGAGGCTATGAGGATGTCATCCACATAAACAAACATGAATGAGAAATAATCTTTGAAAAGATTATCCATCTTCCTTTGGTATATCTGGGATGCGTTCGCCAAGCCCATAGGTATGACATTCCAGATATAATGACCTTGTGGTGTGGAGAAGGCTGTGAACTTCTTGCTTCTTTCTTCCATCATAATCTAGTAGAACCCAGATTTGCAATCGAACTTTGAGAATACCTTGGCATTCTTGATACAGTTGACCCTTGTGTTCCCTACTTGGTATGTAGTATCCATCGAAATCTAAGATGTTGTTGATCCCTTTATAGTTGATCATAAGCTTCGACTTCCCTCGCATGACTTCTCCATGATTTCGAATCCTGGACTGCTGTTTGGAGATAGTCCTGGTGATATCAACTTAAGGTCCAGATGTTCCTTAAGTATTTGCTGCATATCCTTTCGATCCTTTTGGTTCATCAGGATTGGCTTATATCTTACGAACTCATGCTCCTTTCCTTCTTTCACTTTGAGCGACGCTTTGAGCTCGTTTTTTTCCCACTAGGCTAGATGATCTTCATTGAAGTTTCTCTGTATCTTCTTCTTGACGTCCTCCAAAGATGTTTGTTCTTCGATTGTGACCTCTCTCTATAGGCTTTCTCCCAAGCTTGCTTTGAGAATGTGGATTGTTTTTTCTTTTAGTTTCTCCATCTTTCATCCTCCTCTAGTCTCGGTTCTCATTTGAAGGACCGCTTCGCCATATCTTCTACGATCGTTCATCTTTTGATGGCTAAGTTTTCCTTCATTATCACCACGCTTGCTGCGAAATCTGATTGACATTTTACTTTGAAATGCATTACGCAGTCTCGGTGCGATGATCTTATGTTCATAAAGGGTTGTGAAAATAAGCCTCCTTGTTGTGTTTTCTTGTATAAAATGCTTAAATGTCTATAGGAAATTATTTCCTAACAGGATATCCGCTCATATGTCATGAAAGTATATCGGTAGAGTTTTCAACTTGTACCATGGGGTACAATCCGCTCCTCCGATCATAATTTCTGCTTGTCTGATTCCTCTTTTAAGGATTAACATCCTCTGAGAGAAATCTCATCCTAGTACGGTTGGCAGGTCTTCGCCTGAGGCTTTTGGAAAAACTTCTTCCTTTGTTGTGCAGATATCGGCTTCTAAATCAATGTATGCCACAAAGTACTCTGCATGGTGCTCCTTATATATCATTCCGACAGTGATATATATCGAGAATGGACTTGTGGACATGGGTAGATCAGAGCTTATAAAGAGCCCTTTTAATGAATATATCTTTTCCCTTTAACCGTGAACTCCATTCCATCTTGTAGTCGTTCCTAAGGTTTGTGATCCTCAAGAAACTCCAATCCCAGTACTAGTTGTTCTGGGAATCTTCCTGCAACTCCCTCGATTATTAGCTCAAGATCACTAAGTTTGAGTTGTCCTTGATATCTCCCAGTTATGGATTGTTGGAGGTAATATAAGACATCATAAGGAATAGAGTTTTCCTTTTTGGTGATATCGAATATTACTTCAACTCCTCTCCATCCTTCTGGGCCCTTTAGTTCACCTTTCGTCGTGAACTTTTCTGGCTCCTAGATTACCTCCACGATTGGTTTCTTTCCCCATCTTTCACTGATCGTTCTATCTTCTTGGAAAGAAATCTTCCTTTGCTCGAATCTGAGGCTGTCTTGCCTACTCCAGACTGGCTTGTCCTTTATTCGCAAATCTATGTCGTGGATTGACGGTAACTCCATTATTTCTGGCCTGGTTGCGTATGCAACCCTTTCGAACACTTCTGGTATCTCAATATACTCCTTCATTCGGAATAAATCCAAATGATGAGTATTGGATAGACCATATGAGATACTGTAAGTGATAGAGTACGGTCGGTTTCCTTCTTAATCAAATCTCTATTCTTGAAATCTTGGTGAAGGGTGAGTGATCTACTGAAATCTTTATCTGCCAGATTATAGGCAATCCTTGCCTGCGTACAGGTTCCCTAAAATTCCTCCAAGGCATGCTTCTCTCGTATTCTTGATCCTCTTATCAAATATTGCAATATCGATTGGTGTATCGATACCTTCTTTGAAAATTGCTTTGATGAGGATTCAAATAGCTCCAATATGAATCCAAGACATGGGACCATGGCGACTTCTCTCTGGAGTTCACTAACTTCCTTCTTGATCTCATCGACAGGAACTAGCTGCATTTCCATCATATTCCCCGTGAGCTCCATAGGGGTGGCAATCTCTCATTCTGTCACCTTGTATATGATGCTTTCTCTTTTTAAAGCTGAGAAACCGCTCTAATCTTCCTACTGTGAATTCATTGTATAGATTGAGTCTTGGGTCCTCCTTCATGATTCTCATAAGGGCTTATGAGAAATGGATGTCTGGGAAATAAATTCCGACATATCTTCTTGCATCTCCTGCCTGAAGCTTTCTTCTTCACTCCGACTCATCTTCGGAAGATTCGTCTTGACTGAAGAATTCTTCTTCATAGATGCTCTCGTCTGAGGGTATATCTTCAAATTGATATACCTACACTAGATCTTGGAAGTAAACATCTTCCTCCATTTTTGGAGTTGTTTTGAACTATCGTACTCCCCTCTTCTGGTTCTCCGGGTAATCTGGTGAGATGTGCCCTCTAGCTCCACACATATAGCAGTTACAATCCTTGAATCTTTCATTAGCTCGTGTGGGTGCTCTTCGAAACGTCTTTCTTGTGGGAGTTCTTCATGTACTCCTCTGGTTTGATCTTGAGGATGAGGCTTGACTTCTTGAACTCCATCTTGATGGTCCAGACCTTTGCCCTTTGCCCTGATTTATAGCTTCGAGCTTTCTGTTTGGACCAAAAGGATCTTGGTCTTCTGGACCTCTATCATCCGCTCATTTGAGTGTAAGGATGATTTTTCTTCATCCTTCTCTGCTTCCTTGGACTTCTTCCAATGATGGTTGGAAGATCGTTACTTTCGCAGCATAAGGGTACTATCTTGTTGATTTCCCTTAATCTTTTGTAGTTTTTGTACAGTGATGCTTGATGACACCACTCCGCAATCTTGGCTTTGAGGAAAGACATTCTCCTTGCTATTGAATCCATCTCACATGGTTCATATTCTCTGATCAATATTTCTCTCCATGGACTTGGAATCTTGGCAAAGAACAGGTGGAATACTTCATCCTCCTTGATCTTTGATTTCCATCTATACTTTGTGAAGAGTTTGATGTACTCGTCTACGTGACAGATGTCAAGTAATTCCAGGCTGTATAGAGCATTCATATACTTCTTCTTCTTTTCTTCTTCCATTCATTCAAAATAACTTACTCCAGTGACGTGGATCTTAAAGATCTTAGCCATGCAATCAACAATATTGTCGAGGTCTTCACCTTCCATGGCCTCCTTCTAGACTTCGTCTGAGAGCTCCTCCCAGACGCACTTTACTGATCCTTCCAGGCTCATAGTTAGGAATCTTATGAACCCTTCTTTATCCACACTACACCAAAAACGCTGATAGACATCGGCTAAAAATCGATGTCTATTTCACCAGCCAACCGATGTTGAAGCCCGTGATGTTAAAAGTAGGCGGTGAAAGACATCGGTTTTTAGCCGATGTCTTTTCCTTTGTATAGACATTAGTTGAATCATTTGACATCGGTTATTCACCGATGTCTTTCAACGGAAAGACATCGATTGACACACTTTGACATCAACTATTCACCGATGTCTTTCAACGGAAACACATCGGTTGGCACTATTAGACATCGTTGATCAATCGATGTCTTTCCAAGAAAAGACATCGAATGGGACCAAAAGACATCAATTTTACACCAAAACACATCGTTTTTCAACCGATGTCTTTCCTAGCATAGACATCACTTTCACAACAATAGACATCGATTTTTAAATGATGTCTTTATATTTTTATTATTATTTTTATTTAGTTTTATACATAAATTTATATTATTTTTAAATTAATATTAAACACAATTATGCTATAAAACTCAAAACTAATGTATTTTTTACAAGAATTTCAAATACAGAGAAAATCATCATCTAAATCTAAAAGTACAAGAATAACAAATAGTACGTCCAAACTTAAATTTTACATAAATAAAACCTAAATTTATAAGTTATAACCTCATTGAGAAGAATAATACATTAAGTATTTTCTTGCCTTATATAACTACTTTATCTTCTTGTCTTGCATTATATAATATATCTTTATCTTCTTGTTGGCTCAATGCAATTACCTGAGATAAAATAAAAATTAACTAAATCAACCAAATATTAAACAAAAAGTGGAAAAGCAAATAAAGTACCAAAACTGATAAACTCCTAACTAAAGATAAAAATACCCATGTTCTAATATAGCATATTCTAGTGTATTTTGGTGATTATAGTTAATGTATAATACACTAATACACTAACATAAGTAGGGAATCAGTGTATTACCTATGTATACACTAAGTAGCTAATAATGACATGATGAACCCCACATATAACAATTACGCTACCTAGCATTCGACATGTCACATTACTGATTGGCAATCATATTGGGATCCAAAATAGAAACAAATTGACAAGAGAAAGAAAGAAAAAGTGAGGATATACAAATGAACTCACATTAATATATCTTGTTCAATAAACATGTCTCAATAAAAGTTTTTCATGTTATTTCAATAATTGAATTCACTATTTTTAACACAAAAATTATCTAACCGACTTCAAACACATAGGGATGTTGCAATAATGTCCTGCTAAATTTAGTGCAATTCTCAACCTTTTCTACTTTCAAACTACTTAAATTGACTATGAAACTACCGGAATATAACTCATGTAAGTTGTAACCTAGAAAACTATTCAAACAATAAATTATAGGTCCTTACAGGTTCTGGCTTTAGAAAATCTATTTCCTTTTAAGGTATTAGCCATCCCATTCAAATTTTGAATAATACAATTGCAATTGCAGTCAAATTTTCTTGAAACATTTAAACTAGGAGGAGCACAAGCATAATAATTATTATCAAATACAAAAACTGACCTTTGGAACATCGGAGTGTAGTAACTCTAAGTATCCAAAAAGTAGACATTGTACTGCCAAGCCACCATGTACCACATATGAGAACTTTTTTAGAGTCACTTCCTGAAAATTCATCATTGAAAAATTTAGAATCTGCCCAGAAATATTATAGTGTAGAAATATACATGTTGAAAGTTTTCCAAATGACAAAATCCTAAAATTCTAAACCTTGAAACCTAAAACCCGCATAACAACCTTTTTAGTCTGTTACAGAAAAGTTTCATTAATCAAAGTTTTATAATCTGCCCAAAAATATTTTAGTATAGGAATATACTTGCTGAAAGTTTTTCAAATGATGACAAAATCAAAGCATCCATAATATTAGTTCCACTAATAAGAGAGTTTGCCACTCTACAAAACTTAGATTTCCCAACTTGTGTGATTAAGGTGTAAAAATCTGCTCAAAGAAGATGTGTCTTGAATTGCCACATTAAAGACTTAAAATTTATCCAAGGAAAGACTTTAGGAGATGAGGGCAACCTTGCTGTAAGAACTTCAACTCCTGTATTCATCACCTATATCATCATGTAACAGTGGATTTCACAAATTACTATTTTTTAACCAAAGAGAATAATCATAGTAGCAAATTAATTCTATATGCCACATGTAATAATGAAAAGGTAATGGCAGAGGATGTTGATAGATCAGTTTGAGCAGAACTAAGATAACAGGAACTCTTACAAGAAGCATATGTTCAAACTGAGCACTACGTTTGCCATCCACAGAAACAGCAGTCCATCCATCAGGTCACATTCGATCACGCCAAATACCTAGCAGAAATAACTTAGATGTAAACAAGATTAAAATAGAGAAAACTTAAAAGAGGCTCAGACACTGGGTATTAATGAGGAAACTACCTGAATTAATCATGGGTTCATGGTGAATGTCTGGCCTGCTTTCATCACTCCAACAGCTTTATTTCCTGTTTAGGTTAAGGTCCCTATGGGTATGAAAAGTAAAAAAGATAATACAAAATCAGGATACTGTGATGAATGCATCCTAATCTCAAGGCTGCAACCTAAATCGATTATGCTAATCTGAAGAGATACATTGTAAATCATCCACTTCAGCAAACCAAGTTTTCTAATAGGATAATTGAATAAAGCAAACATGTCTCATCACTATATCTTTATATGGTAAAAATAAAAAGAAAAAAATGAGATGTTTAGGATACTAGCATAGTGTGGTATGTTTGGCTCAAAATGGAAGAGCTCACCAATGCCATGACCACAATAAGACTTCACCTAGTAGCATGACATGAAATAGCATCTAGGAATATGCCCAAAAAAAGCTTTACACAAAAATGAATATTTCAAAGAGGACTGGAGTTACATTCCGTTGCAGGATGATTAAGTAGTGCGGGCTGCACAGAACGAGAACTCACATCTCGTTAACATCAGAAAGGAAACTGCCTAGAAATTATAGATCGGCGGCGAATCCTGCACTCTAAAAGTCAGAGATGGCCAGAAGCACGTCGGAGAGTCGCGCTCCGGCGGAGAGTAAGCAGACGAGGCTGCTGACAAGGAGTTGAGCGGAGGCGAAATTGAACCTTTGCTGTAACCAATGCGCACAGGCCAGGGGACTCGTCGGAGATAGTCACCCGATGGAGCAAGGGAAGGTAACGGTCAGGTATGGACAAACCCACTGCCGGAGAGAGACGACCTGGTGGCAGGGGAATCAGAGCCCGCGACTCTGAAATTGACCGCTTGGATGAGGGAAATACAAGCCAAAATCGCACAGGTCAGATTTGGGTTGATATCACCGTCGCCATTCAGGGATGAACGCAGCAGCGGCTGGGATCGAGGCACACACGGCGATGAAGAAGCAGGCGCGAATTTGAATGTAGCGGCTGGGCGACATGGCATACTGCTTGCAATCAGTCAGCGGAAAAAATTGGGGATCTGAAAACCGTAGTCGGCGGGAGCAGGCGGCGACGAGCACAAACCGTCTTGGCTAGAATTCGCCCTTGTCGTTTTTCAGGCGACGAACTCGCCAGAGAGGGTAGCACCAGCAGTGGATGAATCCGAAGCAGACGGCCGCTGCGTCTGCTTATCGTATCACGTCTGATTTCTTTTCGAATTCGAATTTGGGTTCTCTGTTCCTATTTGAATTAGGGTTCTAAGGATTGGGATAAACCAAATTGGAGAGAGTGTTTGCACTTAGTCAAACACCTAAATCGATTTTTTATGTTTCCAGTTTATAGACATTTTTTATTTTATTTTTTTTAAATTAAGTTTTTGAATTTTTTTTGAAATAGAAATATTAATAGACATCTACAATATACATCGGTGCCTAGTAACCGATGTCTAACAGAGCATTAACATCAGGTAAAAAGATATCGGTTCTTAGAACCGATGTCTATCAGCGTCTTCTTTTAAGAGTTCTAAATACACATCGGTTGAAAGGCATCGGTTAGTGAAAACCAATGTCTTTAAGCGAAATTTCTTAGAAAACCGATATCTATCAGAGTACATTTTCGTTAATAGACATCGGTTTAGGTAAAGACATCGGTTTTTTATGAAAAGACATCGGTTTTTATGAAAAGACATCGTATTTTATAAATAACCGATGTCTATTTGGTAATGTCTATCAGCGTTTTTGGTGTAGTACCAGCTCTAGCGCACCTCCTGCAATCTTCATTGCATTTGTCCACTCGTCGATCAAGGTCTCTCTGTTCTTGAAATCTAGAGTATCGAGGTTTAGGATTAACCCGTATGGATTTATCGGTTCAAGGTGAGACCGACCATATGGGGTGTTGTGTTGACTAGATCCTCGAACTCAGCTTGCTCCTGTTGGCAATCCCATCGCTTTCATCTTGAAATTTCCTTGATTTTGGGATGTCTCTTCTAGTCATACTTCAGGGACTCCATGTGATTCAAAAGTTCATTCATTTTGGCTCAAATCCTGTCGCACATGAGGAGCCTGAAACTGCTGTTGAGAGTTTGAAGTTTCTCCAACGTTCATCTTTAGATCTACGATAGATAGTTCTTGGAAGTACTCATATAGATCTTGTAGATCCTCAAGATTCGCTCTTTCCATCCGGGGATGTGGATTCTCCTCAAAGGATAGCGATCATCTTCTCACTCTCCGTCTTTGGTCTTGTGACCTCCGTCGTCTTTCCCTTTTGGTGTAAAAGGGGTTCTATTCCGAAGGTTGGTGGCAACCTTCCTCCTGGTCTTCTCCCGGTCAATTTGGTTTTCAGGTGTTCTACTTGATTTATCAACTCCATAATGAGGTCAAGTTGTTTGTTCTGCAACGTCTCCACCTTATCCATCTTGAGGCTGATTTCAAATATCGTCTTGGACATGTTTTGCCAATATTCTCCAAAGAAATTCCACCGTCTTCTGTAATTCTCTAAGATCTTGGTTCATCTTAGAGTTATCTGCCTCGATTTCTTTCCACTCTGTCATTTGGACCACCATGAGAAGTGGTATGGCTTGCATATCTCCCTTGGACCTTGATTTGGTCGTCTCCTCCATTGTTCATGTCTGGGTACACATCTATGGATCTCGGTGAAACTGTGAAGTTCCATTATATTTCTTGACACCTCCTGGGAATATCTTATTTCCATCTGGCGGCCTTCCTCCAGATGTCTTCCTTGGTGTAATTGGCACGAGCCTCTGATCGTTTCCATCCTTGTCTAAGACTTTTCCAGAATCGGTTGTTGGCATCAACTTTCTTTTCTGCTTGTTATCTATACAAAATATTGTAGTATTGTTGTATAGAGTTGTTTGTTTCATCATATCCAACGGGCCAGAAGGCGCTGTTGCTCCAATTTTGAACAAGGCTTATAGTCCTGTCACACTCGGATGTCGAACATTCGTTCGAATCCATATGTCTTTGAAACTCTCCTCTCGTTAAGTGATATGAGTTTATAGTAATTTTTTCATTCATAAATAAAAAAACCTAGGGCTCTGATACCATTTTGAAGCGTGAAAATATGATGAAGATTGAAAGAAAATTGAAGTATAGAGGTTGTGTTGTGAAAGGTGCGTTGTTATAAGGTATGTTGTTAATGCTTGGCTTGAATATAGCAAATTCTGCCTTTTTCCAGTAAAAATGACCATTTCGGCTAAAATTTTAAGAGTTACGGGACTATTTTGGCAACTTAAACTTTTTTGGGACTAAAAGGGACCATGGGCGAAGTTGCGGGACGAAATCGGTTTTTATTCCTAACATTTATGTAGGGGTATTGTAGGAAAAAACATTTAAATGGACATAAAAGATGTGTTAAAGAATAGTGGGTAAAAGAAATGTTTTACTTTTGGAATTTGTCAACAATTGGCATTTTCACCGTATGCTATTAAAATATCTACCAATAATTAACTTTACAAGGAAAAAACTATGATATGCTATTGCCTAACTAACTTAACGGCCGCACCTTTTGAAGCAATTCCATTGAATGGTTCATACTTTAGTCAAAGAGCACAACATGTATCTCTGTCTATATATATAAAATACACATGTGGATTCTTCATATCTAAGCCATAATAAATAAAGAGAAGAGAAAAAAGAAGGTGTTCTAGCTAGGAGCCAGGGGTTTCCTTTGTCAAATTATGAAAAGCATTCCTTGACAAAGTTGAAACCCCACCAATATTTTATCAATTAATTCCTCTCTTCTTAATGCCTCAATAAACCTGCAAACAAATCAAAATCAATTTCTGGATCCGCCAACGATATGGGTTTCTTGGAGAAGATGTGCATTTTCTTCTCCATTTTGCCCTTGGCTCGTTCTTGTAATGATCAAGAACGTTCGTGTAATCATCAAGAATTGTTATTCCATCCGAGGTCTAACGAATGGGAATGCACAAGATGGAGGCTTGGTGTGGAGGCAAATGATATAAGAGCATGGAAGACGATTCAAAGGGAATGTGGTGGTTATGTGGAGGATTATATGAGAGGGGGAGGGTATGAAGATGATGTTCAAAGGGTGTGTGATGATGCTGGATTTTATGCAAGAAGTTTGAATTTGAGTGGAGATGGAAAGGATGCTTGGGTTTTTGATGTGGATGAGACTTTGCTTTCCAATCTTCCCTATTATTCTCAACATGGTTATGGGTAACATATCTTTCATGCTTAATTTACATTACTCTTGCCTCAATTAAACGTTTGAAATTAGTTTGCCCGGTGACCAATGCATGGCATTATGATATTCCATTGGGTTTCACACAAAACTTTAGAAGATATATAATATATACACATTCCGTCCAATCAATGGCTATATGTTGGTTTTATGTACATAAATTAAGAGATGTATATAATATTTTAATGAGTAATAGGTAATTTTTAGCTGTATTTTTACCTTTTTACAGGATTCTAACTTTAATATGAATTGATGACAAATTGTGTAGTATTTTGTAACAATCTAGCTTAGGGGTATTACTTTTTCTTTTTTTTTATTGATCCATTTACCAAAAAGAGAAGTATATGTCTTATATTAAAAAGAACCAAAATGACAAAACGTATACCAACCTTTATTGAGATGGAGGGGTATATATATAAATGAAGGCTAACCATTTACCTTCTATCATGATTTTTGGGTAAAGTTAGGTCCCTTATTTTATATGCTTATACATGGTACTCAATTTTTCTTATGCAATTAAACTAGGATTTGATCTTTGTTGTTTAATTGAATATATTGTATTAATGGTCTGGCAAAGTAGGGTTAGTTTGATCTTCTTGATTCTTTCCATTTCCAAAGACAGTTATGATGATGATATTAATGTTGTGATGCAGATTGGAGACATATGATAGTGTAAAATTTGATGGTTGGGTTGAGATGGGAATGGCTCCTGCAATAGAGTCCAGTTTGAGGTTTTATGAAGAGGTCTTAAAGCTGGGAATTAAGGTTATCTTGTTGACTGGTAGAAGTGAGAGACATCGAACTATCACTGTTGATAATTTGTCAAATGCTGGATTTCCAAATTGGGATAAGCTCTTACTCAGGTACATTTTTTCCATTTCATCTCGGGTCCTATTTTGGTATAATATCTTTCGTATAGAATAAATCGATGACATATAAGAGTGGAGATAACTATATTCTTGATAAAAAAGAGAAAAAGCTAAAACTTGTGTGTACACGCCCAAACACTCTTTAGTATTAAATTGTATATCCTTTGATATAAGGACGTGTACCCTTTATTTTCTAAAAAAAACCAAAAATTTTTTTTAATAAAAATGTACTCATACCATTTAGAACAAAATATTGTACTTTTATAAATTAAAGTGTATACACTTTAAAACAAAATATTGTATTTACACACTTTGTGCACCTGAGAACATAAGAGACCAACTCAAGAGAAAATATCAAAAATCATCATTTAATTATCACCCATTCTAATTTTTGTTCAATTTTTATTTTGATCATTTTATCAAATCTAATTCAATTTCTTTTGTCCAAATTTAATTATTTATGTCAAAAATTATTTAATTTTGGTCCAATATTTGGACAAAAATGGACCATAAATTTGATAAAATGACTAATTTTGACTAAAATGACTAAAATCGGACAAAAAAGTGACAAAATTATCGAACTGCAAATAAAAAATAACTAAAATTGGAATCAAGACATTTTGATATTTCCCTTAAAGAAACGTAAAAACCATAATTTTACTAGGTGTATTTATTTTAGAAATGTATATACATATTTGTTCCGGGTTTTAAAATCCTGGGTTTGGATTTCAAAAACCACACCCAATTTTTTAAAATCACATCTATATATATATATATATATATATATATATATATATATATATATATATATATATATATATATATATATTCTCTCTCATCAATTAATATATTTTCTCTCTTTATTTCTCCTTTCTTATCTATTTTTTTTACATATACCTTTTAAAAACCCATGGTTGACTTTCAAACTTTACAAACTCCTAAATAATTTTATAATCAATAGAGTAGAAGATGACACACCAGAATTACATATTAAATCTCGTCCCTGCGCCATTCACCTCTAATTCATCATGTCTTTATCTTAATACTTACCTACCCACGCACCTACACAGTATATAAGAGGTCTTATGTTGCATATGGATGCAGATCAAGTGAAGATCATGAAAAAACAGCAATTGAGTACAAATCAGAAAAGAGAAAAGAGTTGATTGAAGAGGGGTATCGAGTCGTGGGCAATTTAGGAGATCAATGGAGTGACCTATTAGGCCCTTATATGTCTACTCGTTCCTTCAAGCTTCCCAATCCCATGTACTACATACCTTAGATTTCTCTTTTTATTCTTTCTTATTTAATTCATTGCATTCAACCATTTGTATATATAGATTCTAGGGGAAAATGTCTTTCTTAGACAAAATCATGGGTTTTAAAGAAAATGATAATGTTTAGGGCTTTTGACTTTCACCAACTTCATGTACATAAATGCTTGTAACTAAATTGAATCGGAACGAAAATATATATATATACTCTCTCCGAACCGCAAAATATTGTTGTGTTTTACTAGATAGAGCTTTCCACAATTATTAGTATTATTATATTTTCTTTTTTGGTGCATGAAACTTACACAAAATAATTAATATATATTCACGGGCACAAACATAATATTAATACAATTACAAACTAATTTACATAAAATATTATATCTTACTCACTACGTATTAAAATAACGCTAAAACTTGTGTGTCATCGAGGACACTGTGTGACTGTGCCCTCAAATCCCATGTTTTCTTAAAGTTGTACCCTTTAGTATTATATATTATACCTTTTAGGATAAGAACTTATATCCTTGATTTTTTAATTAGAACAAAAAACTTAATTTTTTAATCAATTATTTATATTATTCATTTTTCAGTTGATTTTTTCAATGAAAAAATTAGTATACATTTACTAAGTAAAGTATATACCCATTAAAATAATATGTTATACCTATCTTGTACACCGGGAACCTAAGGTACCAAAATAAAGTATAATAGGGTTTAATATTATCTAAAATTGCGCACAATACATCTAAAAAAATCACAAGATGTGTTGGTCAGAATAAAATTTTATTAACTTTTTAATACTTGAATAAATATTGTCTCTTGTTGAATTCGAATATGGTCAAATTTCTAACTATGACCCAAGTTTTTGGGTATCTTTTTAAGTAATTATTGAATAAGTGTACTGTGAAAATATTTCACGGTAATTTTATTATTATTATTATTATTATTATTATTATTTTCAAGATTTTTTATTAAAATATTATTTTACGAATTGTTGATGAAATTGTTTAAGTTATTATTATTGTTATTTATCAATCAAAATCACTTTTAATTAAAAATATTAACACTAAGTTTACATATTACACAATTTCTTTTAAATTTTAAATGTAAAGAAATGGGACATTCCGGTGAGTTTCCGGCGATTTCAACATTTTCAGACAAAAATGTGATATTATTTGGTCCTATTTCTTAATTGGTGTACTAAATAAAAAAAATAATAATATTATCTTTTTTGGAACAAGAGTAAACATAAGTAAAAAGTTACAAGACTAAAATGATTTTTATCCCCTTATTATTAGTTTACTAATATTGCATAAATTCTATCCATCAATATAAACAAAATATATATACTAAGGCAGTAGTATTTTTCTGAAAATTTTATGAAAACAGAGTTCGAACTTAAAATAATGAAATAAGAATATTTAATTTTATATAATTAATTTTAAACTATAAATATTATAATTTTTTTTCTTTTTTAAATTGTTGGAGATAGATTTTTATGTTTGACTTTTTAATTATACATAAATTCTCATTTCAAAGAGCCTTTTAAGTGACTAGATTTTTAAGACGCGCGATGCACGTCATCGTGTGCACGTTTTATTTCGTTAATTTATTTTTGTTACTGTTTTTCTTCTTATTATTATGTTGTGAAAATTCATCAAATTTATTATTATGTATTCTGTTTTTTTTTTTTTATGTAGTTTTGTTGAATTGAATTGTTTTGTAATAATGTTTTCTGTAGTGAATTATTGAATAATTTATTATCTTATTTTGTGTCTAATTACATTAAAATCTCATTGTACAACATATTTATATTATCTTACAATGATCATCTGGCAGTATATTAATAAACAAGTTTGTAGTTTTTATATTTTGATTGTACGCATGTGAAAGCTTTTAGAATGAATTGATACTGAAACAAGTTTGAGTTTGCAGTGTCATTTATTTATTGATGACGATGAATACTATTTTGAACATTTATACTCCATCCATCCCGGATTTTTGTTCACCAGATACAGAGTTTAAGAAAAATTATTTTTTGACAATTTTATTGATTTTTTAGGGGTATTGTGGTATTTTTAGATAATAAATAAATGTTGATGTGAAGTTTCCCTTTTTGAATGGTAAACATAAGTATGAGACGGACGAAAACAGAAAGTGTGAACATAAGTGTGGGACAGAGGGAATATTATTTTTTATTCATCATATATGGTTTATAATTTTATAAATAAATAAATTATAATTTTTATTTTTAAAAAATACAGAGTCTAACTTAATGTACTTTGTTACAGATGCACAACAAAACCTATTACATAGATATTATTAATAGGGCGACACTATTACCACCCGAATATTTGCTAGGAGCACTCAATTTCTTTAAAAAGATATTGTGATCTATTCTTAAACTTACATCCTCTACCTGAATTACTATCTCCACCCAAATATATTGGATCTATCCACTGTGCAACCATGAAAATAGTACAGACATTTAGATTACAGAAAACAACATTATGAAGTGTCATTGCTAATATTATCCCGCCCTCCTATCCACGCAAACATAGCGGCACTATCGCGGCAATGGCGGTAGCTGCGCTGTTTTGATCAACTAATATGAAGACTTTCGGTGATCTTAGCTACTGCCAATTGGATTGGATAAATCTTGATCTGGTTTTAGTCATTTCTGTTTGGGTGGAGTTAGTACTTGATTAACGTAAATTGCCGTGTAAGTTTTAATAAAAGGGGTTAGAATAGGATTTTCACAACATTTTTTTGAGAGAACGGAAAATTATGTGATTACTAACTATATTAACAACTAATATTTATTGATGAATAAATAAATAAATACATTGGGATACTCGATTTTTCAAAGAATTGACATAGTATTAAATAGTATAGTTTACAAAGAAATTTTGAAACTAAAAATACAACTTATTTTTTATTCTTATATATGCTCATTTCATCATAAAATTAGTTAGTTTTGGTTTCGTTGAATTTATAATTTCTTGTTTTGTGAAAATATTTTAATTTAATTTCAAATTTGAATTAAGAAATAATTAAACTCTACAAATCTTGATAGATGCGAGATTTTTTTTTTTTTAAATTAATCTTTACCCAAGAGGTCAAGACTTCCCTTTTATTAGTATATTTTTATTTGGGCCTGAATTTTGTTTTTTCTGATACGGTGATACAAAGAGAGAGGGAAAGAGGTCCAAAATCCTAGACGAACCCTAGAACAGTTCAAATCACCCTTCGACTCTCTTTTACTCGATTTCGCTCGAGTTTCTGTTGAAGAATCGATTAAGGTTTTCAATTTTGTTATTTGAAACTTTAACTTGTGTTATTGTAATGAGAAACACATGGGTTTCAACTATAATTTTTAGTAATTGTTAAAAAATATAGTTGGATGAGGATTTCTCAAATTCAAAGTCCAGATATTATTCCCAAATCTTAAATATGAAACTATTGAACTCAATGCTAAAGACTTACTTTTGTATTTCTTCAGATGGTTGAGGGTATTTTTATGCTTTTCAAAGATGTCACTGCTGATCTTCTTAGTGGAACTGATAATTTGATAGGAAATCGTCTCTGTCATTTGTGGGGATACTGATTTTCTTGAAAGCTGGGAATTGAGAGGTGGCATATTAAGTAATTAGTTTAGTTTTGATTATCATGCTATTTGATTAATGCATTTTTAAGTCTTTGTTTCTCCAATTCCTCTTTTCCTTCTTATTCTTAGTGTTTGTTATCTTTCAAGCAAGATTTTATGATGGCTGGATAAATGTTATATAGGCTCATTTCTAAATGTTCCGAGCATCCAATAGTGATAATTGTGTGAATGATTTATGAATAGCAGACCAGGACAAATATTACGACAACTGCATGCTTGTTTTTAGTTATGATAACCCCAATATCTTGGTAAAAGTGGCATCTAAGAGTGTGGATTCATATGAATTGTAATGCTAAAAAATCTCATCTTTTTGTTTCTTCTCATCTTTTTGTTTCTTCATTATGAAAACACACAAACTCGTATATATTTTAATATCATGATTATGACTCTGATGTTCTTGAATATTACTTTTTGGAATATGCTAGGTGCAAGGAGAGGAAGTGGAAAACATGATATTTCTTGGTTTTACTCCATGAAATTTTTGGTGAGTATATTTGTCATTCAAATATACCTCATATTACAGAAGGATATTTTTATGGGACAGCACTTTTTATGCCCTATATCAGCCATGCAACATCTTTTTTGCCCTACCCTTTTTAAAACATCTAATTTGCCCTGTTTTTTTGTGTATATTTCTAATTTACCCCCTGACACATGTCATATTTTTTCCTTCTTTTTGAAATCTCGGAATAGTAGCTCAGCAATTAAAAGTACCGCTTTTAGAGGCGTTGAAATTGGGGAGAGAATCTTTGACCCTTTTTTTCTCAAATTTTTTGTTTTTTACTCTCTGTCTCTCTCTCTTTTCATCGGCCCTCATCCCACTCATACTCTCCCTCTCTCTCTCTCAAACTCTCGATTTTTCTGGCAGACACAGCGTTCCGTCCTGCCTCCGGCGTGTCGTTCAATCCATCGTCATCTCCACGTCGAAAATTAGCAGCAGCAAGTATGGATAACCAGGTATTCCGTCTTTAGGATTTTAAGGTTTTGCAGAATTACGATTTAATTAAAGAATAGTTAATTTGAAGTTGTTACTGTAGAGTCTGAATTTGGAGTTGTTCTTGTCCCCCGAGGAAGTAGAGTCTGAATTTGGAGTTGTTACTGTATGAGTTTGCCGTATCCGACGAATTTTAAGTTTACATGTTCGACGATAATTATTTGAGTATAATTGGAAATTTCAGTGTAATTTGTAGTGTAATTGAACTTGTCGGCATATTTTTCTAATCTTTTTGAGCATGCCTGCCGATGTTTCTAGCGTAGTTGAACATGTCCACCGATAATTGTATGTAAATTGACCTTGTCCGTCAATATTTGTAGTACAATTGAGCATGTCCCCCAATTTTTTGGCCCTGATTGAGCTTGTCTGCCGATTTTATGCGTTTTTTGAGCCTGTCCGCCGAATTTCTGAGCATTATTTAGCATAATTTTGCCATTATTTCTGCATAAAATAGTTTGTCCGCCGTTTTTGTGCCTTTATTGTGCTTGTCCGCCGATGTTTCTAGCGTAGTTGAACATCTCCGCCGATAATTGTATGTAAATTGACCTTGTCTGTCAATATTTGTAGTACAATTGAGCATGTCCGCCAATTTTTTGGCCCTGATTGAGCTTGTTCGCCGATTTTATGCGTTTTGAGCCTGTCCGTCGAATTTCTAAACATTATTTAGCATAATTTTGCCATTATGTCTGCATAAAATAGCTTGTCCGCCATTTTTGTGCCTTTACTGTGCTTGTCTGCCAAGGAATAAGTCCATAATTTGTGTCACTGGTGATACCCGAAGCAATAAATAGTTTGTCTGCCATGTTTCTTAGCATTATTTAGCTTATTTTGGCATTATTTCTGCATGAAATAGCTTGTCCGCCGATGTTATGCCTTAAATGAGCTTGTCCGCCGATGAATAAGTGTTTAATTTGCATCACCGCTTATTCCTCAAGCTTTAAATAGCCTGTCCGCCGAATTTTTTAGCATTATTTAGCATAATTTGCCATTATTTCATCATAAAAAAGCTTGTCCACCGATGTTGTGCCCTAATTTAGCCTGTCCGCTGATGAATAAGTGTTCAATTTGCATCACCACTGAATATTCAAGCCTTAAATAGTCTGTCCGCCGAAGTTCCTAGCATTATTCAGCTTAATTTGCCATTATTTCATCATAAAAAAGTTTGTCCGCCGATGTTGTGCCTTAATTTAGCATGTCCGCAGATGAATAAGTGTTCAATTTGCATCACCGCTGAATATTCAAGCCTTAAATAGCCTGTCCGCCAAAATTCCTAGCATTTTTTAGCTTAATCTGCCATTATTTCTTCATAAAAAAGCTTTCCGCATATGTTTTACCTTAATTGAGCCTGTCCGCTGATGAATAAGTGTTTAATTGAGGTTGTCCATGGAATTTCTTAGCATTATTTAGCTAAATGACGATGAATAAGTTTTAATTTGCATCACCGCTGATACTTCAAGCTTTAAATAGCATGGCAGTTGGTAAATTAAGGCGTAATTTTAGTGTAATTTGATACCTATTCCTAAAAATGTAGGAATATAATAATATTTTCAATTATTTTATATCAGAAATTTTTATGTATAAAATGTAGTCACGTCTTATATCTAATCGAGTTGGCATGTACTGTAGTGGAGCTGAAAACGACGTGGACTTCAATCTCGAAAAGTTGGGATTAAAGGTTATTGTAGGCCTTCCAAAGCTCTGAATTGCATACGCGAGGTGCTTACAAAGAGTGGTGATCAAACAGTGCGGAGGTTCAGAAGATCTTGCTTTGGGCATTTTTGGGATTTGGATTCAGATTATGGGTCTCCTAAAGCTTTATTTCAGCTGATGGCTCAGAAGGTTGTAATCCCTGGTTCAGATATGTACTCCCGGTACTTCAGGGTGTCTGATACAATTCTTAGCTTCACACCCATGGAGTTTATGCGTGTTATGGGACTAGGGTTTGAGGATCGTGGGGATATTGACCCGAATGATTCATTTCTGCCACCAGCAGACAGTTTGTTTACTACCTTTCGTTCTAAGAGGGTCCTGGTTGATGAACTTATGAGAATGAGAGCACGTACAACCTCTAACAAACTACAAATGGGTAGTGTCCTGGCCCAGAGGATGGCCTTGTTAAAGGTCTCAGCTGCGTTCGATAATGTGAACTCGTAACGAGTGACCGGACAGTGAAACCTTGACTATTTATTGTAACCCCACCCCTCCAGCAAAGCCATCAATCGAGCATTATTATGGTTGCGCAGCTTTTCTTCCCATCTGTGCAGCACGGTAATATGATAAATCAAATAAAAACTGCATACTAATACTAAAGAGTGACCATACCTCTTAAATTCACGGTTCGTGTATGCCTCCAAAGCCATATTGAAGTGAAACAAAACATCCTTTCCGAAACCTTTGAGCCGTTTCTTTAGATGATACGAACATAAACCATGGTGTGCCTCAGGGTACACAGTATGTATAGCGTTTGATATACTTTTATGCGCGTCTAAGACAATAACTAGCCCATGCGGAGCTCCGTACGATTCTTTCAACCTTTGAAGAAACCAGCACCATGACTCATTATTTTCAGTGTCACCTACACCAACGGCCAGGGGAAAAATATTGTGGTTGCCATCCTGAGTGACTGCAACGAACACGATCCCACGGTACTTTGCTCTTATGTGTGTACCATCAATGACAATCACGGGACGGCCGGCTCTGGCAAAACCCCGTATCGAAGCACCAAGTGCGTAGTAGACATACCTGCATCGAAGTATTTAGTACACCTATATACCTCATAATATAGAAAGGTTGTGTATTGACTTACTTGAAAGAGTTGTCATCTGCAGTTGCTAGTGCTGTATGCGTGCTTGGAATTTCCAACTTTAGGTGATGCAAGTACGAAGGTAGGGAATTGAAGGAAGAAGTATGATCTCCGTACGTGTGTCCCACAGCAATATGTTTTGATTTGAGGGCCAAATTATAGGAGATGTCGAAACCAAATTCTTTACGTATCTCATCTGCCATTCCAGCAGGATGCAATGCTGTGGTTTTATTGAACTGTCGAGCTGCATAGTATCTGCCAACAGTTTTTGAACCAACTTGCCTTGGCGCATTAGTGTCTGGGTTCAAACGACATACATGTGGAGGTCCGAACTTGATTACCCTTCATACTCCACCTAGCCCACTAGAATGCATCTCAAACATACAAACCCTGCTCCACTTGGTACTTGCAGAAGGACGTTGAGCCTGTAGGGGTTAGATTTCTTGACCCGTGTCTCAACTTGATTCCGCAAGTTGTACATACCCAACGCATACTGGCAATCACCTTTTTTATCGAAGGCACTTTTTTCATGAATCTCCACTGAAGTATCAATGTTGTTGTTGTCTTCAACTTCATTGTCCACATTACACTGTTCCAAGAACCCTGCAACGATGGATTAGTTATTCTTTAATTGGTATTAGAATACAATAAGGTGCAGTAAATTACCGGGTACTATATTCAACACATACCTGGAATGCTCCATAGACGGCTGCAAGACCTATCTGTGTCTTGACTAGGACGTACCGGTGTGGGCATATGCATGTGTGTGGTAACGGGTTCCAGGAAACTCATTCCTCCTTTGGCTCTGATGTAGGAACAGAACCTCTCGAATAGAGCAGTTTCATGATCCTCATCTTCAGCATTGAGTTGATCACCATCGCGTCCCTCATCTTGCGAAGCCTCAGCACCCTCAAAATCCTCACGTTGTGGACCCTCAAATGAATCATACCCATGGCCTTGCGATCCATCGGACCTATAGTCTTGAGAACCAGCAAAATCATCAAACTCATCACCATCTGAACCCTCAAACCCATCAGAGGAGCACATCTCATCTCCATTCTCCACCTCTTCTTCATCCTGCTTTTCGCTAGCGTACTCACTGTTCAAATCAATATTTGTCGTACGACTCGACACGCCCACACCTATACTCGTACTCGTTCCGGCCAAATCTACTGTACTATGAATATTGACAGATGGAATTTGTGAACGAAGCAAATTGGTCCAATAACTGCTCCCCATTGGCGCCGCACTAGTGCAACAATTATCAATTGATTGCTGTGGTATGGCCTTAACTGTGACAAACAGCATCGGTTCATCAACCTGCTGATACAACCCCCTAATATCCATATCATCCTTCACCTTATGTTCTGTTATACAACCACCGATATCCACAGGTGTGTGTATAATATATTTAAAATGATTCAAATCGGCACAAACTAAACTGTGCAAATGCCCAATAATAAAATCTAACGTCAGCTGATTTGAATTTAAAACTAAGCTCGTGTGTTGGCCACGTACATACTCTAAACCTTGCCACCAACCGCCCCACCATATAAAAAAATTTCTCATTTCCAATCTAAGACCTAAACCTTTCAACAAAAGGACAATTAATTGTTATATTGATACAGGATTCATTAAAGTATTTTTCTGATACGCCAATTTAGTAGGTACACACAAATTAAGCATTAAATTATCAAGCACACATGCAAGTTAAACATTAAGTCGTACGTACGCGGACAAGCTCAATTTAGGTCCATAAATCGATGAACAGGTCTATTATACTAAAAAAATAATGACTTACATGCTAAATTTTGCTCAAACTTGACGGACATGCTCAGGTAGCCAAATATAATCGGAGGACATGATATAATATGCTTAAAAATGGCCAAACATGCTCAATTATGCATTAGAAATGGCGGACATGTTCAAAAACCAGTAATATTTCTGCGGACATGCTCAATTAGTGTCAAATAATCAGTTCACATGCCCAATGACGGTGGGAAAATTGGCGGACATAATCTATTACGCCCAAATAATCAGCGGACATGCTCAATTAGGGTGAAATTATCGGCGGACATGCTCACTTAGGAAGGAAAAATCGGCGGATAAGACCATTTCTGGTGAAAAAATCGACGGACATGATCAATTAGGGTCAAAATATCGGCAGACATGATAAATTAGGGTGAAAAAATCGGCGGACATGCTTATATAGGGTCAAATAGTAGGCGGACAGAGTCATATATGGTACAGATTCGGCGGACATGCTCAAATATGGTGAAATTATCGGTGGACAGGCTCATTTATGGTCAAATCATCGGCGTACATGCTCAATTTTCGGCGGACAGGCTCAATTTTCGGCGGACAGGCTCTACTGGGCAACTACTTTTGGTGGACACGCTAAATTGGGCTACTAATTTAGGCGGACAAGCTGAATTACTGTCAAATAATAGGCGGACACACTCAATTATGCCACAAAAATCGGCGGACATGGACGATAAGTCTCAAATAATGGGCGGACAATCACAATTAACCATGCATATTAGCGGACAAGTCTACGATGGGTGTATGTAGTGGTATTCATGCATATTACATGCATACTTCACCATTTTCCTCGGCGGACAAGCATATTACATGCATAATTCACCATTTTCTTTGGCGGACATGGATATATATAACCATTTCACTCAGCGGACATGCATTTTTAAAACCCTAAAGCTCTAAAAACCCTAAAACATTAAAAATCCTGCGACCTTTAAATAAATTAACAGCAACATTGAAAGAAAGCAATAAAAAAATACAATGCAAACAACGTTCGTATCTTACCCTTGGCTCTAACTATGGATCCATCGACGACAAAAATATTGGATAAATAGGGGAGCCGATCACCTTTTTATGATCCAATAATTTGTGGATACAGAGGAATGAAGTTTGAATCCACTGTGCCCAATTTTTTTGTTTGTTAGTGGTGAAGCTATTTGGTTGGTGGGGATAGTTGAGAGTTTAATGTGACAAGAATTTACATAAATGAACTGATTGTGAACACAGTGCCTTAATTTTCACCCCATTTAATGAAGTGTGTTTTTGTGGAGTGGTAGGTAGTTAATTTTGCATGTGTTTAATCACCTAATTACTGCATGTGTTAATTAATAAAAAGTCTATTATAATCTAACAATTTAAGGAATTTAAAAATTAAATTTCGTGAATTTTAAATTGTAGGTGTGCGCTTAAAATTTGGTTTTTTCACTTCATTCAGCTTGTCCGCCGAATTAGGGGTTATATTTTAATAGATTTATTTATTTCTTCTTTAATTAATGTGTCACCCCTAAATAATCAACATATTCCCTGACACATCTATTTTGCATGCAACTGTAGTTGTTAACTCATTCCCAATACAAAAAGGTGGACCATCCTTGAGGGTATTCATGACATTGCATGTATTTTTAGGGCAATTTAGATGTATTAGAAAAGGTAGGGCAAAAAAGATGTTGACTTCCCCATATAGGGCAAATTATGGTATTTCTCTATTTTTATTACTGGTTCATGTTTCTTTAATGCTATATTACTTATGTTGTCCCTAAATCAATTATAATCCAAGATTCTAGGGCAGAAGGTTGTCATTAGCTTATCACTTCAGTCATTAAGGAAAAAAAAAACTGTTGAAACTAAAAATATTTCTCCTAATGAATTGTGATGTAGAAGATGCATAACAGACTGAAACAATAGTGTTTCGAAATTAATATAGAAATTTAAAAGATCAATGAACTAACCTCAAGGTCAATTAAGATCAACTTTAAAGTTTCTATTTTACGATTCCCTCTATGACATACCTCTATTGAACATACCTCTGTCTTTGTAACGAAGACACTCTGTAAAAAGTTTGTCCTCTGTATTTAAATCATCTTAAAAAATAAATATAAACTATCGGATAATCCATCCAAATACTTTTTATGAAGTGTTCTATCGGGTAAACATGCCTTTTAGGTCTTGAGGTAACATAAATAAATGAAGGAAACAAGAAAAAAGGAAAAATATACAGATGCACATTAAAGCACCAAAGCAAGTTTAGTTGTATTAGTAAATCAATACTCACAATTCTGTCACCAAACTTGAACTTGCTGATATTATTTTGGAAAGCACCTTGATCCTTTGCCTGCCTTACAGCCCCTGTCACAATTTCGAAAACAATTGGTATTATAAGCAACTTTTTATTCTTCTTTTGGAGGTCTGCTTGCTATGGTGTTGATTTACTTGCTGCATTTGATTATATGCTATCAGGGACAGGGTGCATATTATATCCTTACCTTTGGGTGCTTATTCAGTTGAGAGAGACGCATATCTATCAATTCGTCTCGCGGGATTACTGTAGCCTGTGGGCGCCTCATCTGGAAATGCTGGAAATGATGGGAGTCCAGGGTCATCTACAAATCTTGTTCCTTAATAATTTATGAAATGCATATGTATTGAATAGCTAGAGAGCTCAATAGGCCAGAGAAGGTAGGCAGTCATAATTATAGGATATGTTAATTGTGTGAATACAAAAGGTGGACAGTAATTAGTATGTAATGAATGTTGAAAGACAATGTATTAAATTTGAATAAATAAATACGTGTATTATAGCATTAATCCACCTAGCATTATATCATTTTTTGATGTAAAATGTATGCATTACAAGTCATGATTGTGTTAGAGTATGCAAATAAGAGAAATCATTAAGGACTGAAGTGAAAAAAAATGTTTTACATCTCCAAACCACTTCTAATATATTAGGATTAGGATAGATAGTATAGTAGAAAGATGCTCTAAGAATAAATATTAAATTTTAGGAGCAAAATAAATAATGAAATATAAGAGTAAAATTACAATTATACTTTTAAAATTAATAATAAATTTTAAGGATACATATTAAATTTTAGGGGCAGAATAAACATAAACCACGAGGGTGTAATATTAAATGAACTACAATGATTAAATTACAATTATATCTGATTAATTAGTGTAAAAATCTGCATATTTTTAGGGTTCGATTTAACACCGTCATGTAGAATTTATGTTCGTATTTTAGCAATAAATGATTAATTTTCATATATTCGCATATATTAGTGCATTTTAGGTGTTATTTTGTATTTTTAGGTGGAAAAAAGATCGAAAGTGCGAAGTTGGAATGAAGAGTGAAATCGTGAAAGAATACTGAAAAATGCATGTCCACTTTGCATATTTTTTCTATATTTTTTTGAAAGACCAAATTGATTATTTGATATATGTTTGGAGAGCCACTGAAGAGAATATCATTTTAGCTCAAAAAACACCTCAATCGAAATTTAAATGGGGAAGTTATTATCAAAACGGTGAAGTCGCACAAGTTGTGCCGACTGAGCATGACTCGTTCCAACTTTGCTTGACTCGTTTCACTCTCAAATATTGGAGATTATGTGATTTCTGCATATACATAGAAAGCCAAGAAATAGAGGATCGTGTGGGCATAAGAATCACCTAAATCGGAGTTTGGATGAAGAAGTTATGGTCAAAACCATGAGGTCGTGCAATATGCCGATGAGTGGCACGACTCGTGCAGACAAGCAGATCAACTTGAACGGAACAACCCATGACACTTTCCAGCGACCAAATTTTGGGCCCAACACGTGTTTTGATGTGAAAAATCCCTCTTTTGATGTGGAATCCAAGTTTTATGATCCCTCAACTATAAAAAGAGTCATTGGGGAGTTTTAGAAGTAACTCATAACTCTTCACATTCTTTCCCTACCATAATTCCGAAATTAAGATCCACCATCTCATCCGCCCATCTCGCCCTTGAAGAGTTTATCAGTGTTTGCTTACTTGAGAAGGAGAACAGAAAAGATTCAGAATTATGGAGGAAAGAATGAAGAATCACCCCATAATTAGGGTTTTTCTTTTTTTTTTCTTTTATCTTTCTGAATTATAGAACTATAGGTAAGTTTTCATACATAGATATGGGTGTTGCTTGTAACACCATAGACTAATACTTTTTTGTATAGTTTTAGGAGTTTTGAAGGTTTGAATTTGATTGAATTGATGATCTAGACTAGGTTATAGATTTCTACAGTATGCTTATTCCTTTATTAATGATTTGATTCAGACTTATATTTTTCTTCTTATGTGATTTCTCCTCATTCATATATATGTCATTGTCTTATGTATGTTTATCATTGTTGCTTGTGTCATGGAGGGATTATATATATTTGCCTATCTGTTACAAATAAAGGTGATCTAATTATATTATCTTTATTCATTAGAATAATTAATATTGGACATTTGATATATTTATTAATTATCGGTTTATAGGATTTGATTTCTTAGATTATTAAGTGAAAATTGAAGTTTATTTCTTAAATACCTATAAAGGGAAGTCTAGTGTTCTACACTTTAATGGAATTTAACATGAAATAGCTAGAAAGAGAGTATGAATTATTCTTCTGCATCTGAGGGTTTAAACCACATTTACGTGTTAATTAAGTCTACTTGAAGGAGGGATTTATCATATTTAAATGATTGCTTTCATAAAATGTGCAATAATACTAACTGATTGTCTAGTGATTTAATTTGACTAATTTAAATTGGAATTCTAAGAGTTATCTTGTCTTCTTTCTTGAAACACACTCATGTTATTTTTCACTTCATATTTTATTATTTTTAGTATTTATTTTTATGCTCTTTAGTTTAATTAATCACTTTTGAATCGAGATTTATCTTATATTAGAATTGTCATAAATAGGATTAAATAGTAAGTCTAAAACTATCTATTCGATATTTGACTTAGTCACACACTGAGCTATAATTAATTCTTTACACTTGAAGATATACTTTTAGTGCACAAAAATCAATAAACAATATCATTAGAATATATATATATATATATATATATATTATATGCTGAATTTTAAAGATAAATATTAAGTTATACGGAACAAAAATAGATCATAATTCCACGCGGTAAAATTGATCATGAACTACTATAATAACATATTTTACTGTGGAAAATACATGTGTGAGATTGTCACACGTACGGATGGAGTTTTGTGAGATAAATAAAAATAATAATATTTTAAATATATTTAATTAATGATAAGTGATAAGATTCAACAAGTTATTTCATGAACAATTTGTAATAATTATATTATTAATAAAAAGTGATAATATGTTTCTTAAAAGGTAATAATTAATTAAGAAATAGGAAACCGATCTATAATTTCTCACAAGTGTTGTTCTTATAATATATATTATTAAAGTTGTATTAATAATATTTCCTTACAAGTGATGTTCTTATAATATACTCCTCCGTCCCTCATTAAGAGGTCTTTTGCTTTTTGGTACATGGATTAAGAAGTATTATTATTTAATGTGTAGTGGGTAGTTGTATTAGTGAGAGTGTGAGCCCCATATTTTAATTGTATTAGAGGGGGTGTGGGTCTCATGTGTGTAAAAAAAGGAAAGGGGACCCTTTTGGTGGAACGACCAACATAAAAAAATACTCTTTTTAAATGGGACGGATGAAGTATAATTATTAAAGTTATATAAATAATATTTTCTCCCTCTCACTATAAAATTTATATTTTGTCATTTTGTTTTTGACTTAAATTAATTGAGATTAACATTGCTTCCTTTTTATAGGTGTGATTCATAACAAAATAAAAATTAAAAATTAACTCCAGAGCCTACACATAAGACTGATATGCTAGATACTCACTAAATATAAAAATATTATAATCATTAATTCATCACATATTAAAATATTATATTTTATAATTTACATTAAAAAAAAATAAAACTAAACATTAATACGATCGTAGAAGTATTTAATTAAAAAATAAAAAATAAAAAACAAGGTCAAAAGAAGAGCGAATAGTAATGTTGTGATACCGGTCGCTAGTCGCAACCAATATTTGGATGATAAATCAATTTTTCAACTACTTTATCAGACAAAGTACTTAATTTACTTTGGATGTCATTTTAGCATGGGATGTCTCGTATAGATTGATTTAGAATATAGTTTTCCACGAGTATTAATATTTTTCTTAATTGAAAATATTATCACTTTTATTTAAATAAAGTGTTATAAATTTTTATTTATATTATAAATTATTTAAAAATTAATTTATTGAACAATTATTACTTTTGTTCATTCATTCAAGTACCACTTTTAATTAAAATATTACTCACTCCATCCCACATATTTATGCTCGTTTATACAGACACATATATTAAAAATGTTGTTTTTATTATATACTACAAGGTAAGAAAAAGTAGGAGTAAATTATTAAATTTAAAGAGAAAAAATAAATTAAGTTGATGGGAACAATGAATCTTTTATATACTAAAAGAGAATTTAATTTTGATGAGGTGTCGCCACCTGAATTAATCTCAATTATTTTAATTTTTAATTAAAATTTAATGTAGATAAATACATATACTATTATTTTAAGATTTGAATATGATATTTATTAGATGTATTATTATATTAGCTGTATTATTTTTATTATCTTAGGATATTTTAGTCTATTTACTTTTCATTGTAATCCCTAATTATATATACTCTTTGTTGTATTTTATTTCATTAAGCAAGTCAATAAGAAATCTCTAGTTCCTTTTTTCTCTATGTTATCATGGTATCAGAGCCACCATTCATCGATTTCTCTTTGCTTGATTGAAGAAGTTATAATCCAATCCACAACCGAAGATGCGCAACGAGGAATAATCAGGTGAATGACCATGCAATTTTTCGAACGGGGACAAACTTGAATTATGAGATATTGGAATTCTGTTGACGATTTGTTTGAGCGTGCTCGACTTACTGACAATAAGACTGTTCCTACTCTACTTGAGACCAATGCTAGATACTCTCCGTCGGATGGCACTCCTTTGGCGGATTCTGGTCTCTATCGTACCATTGTAGGCAGCCTGATTTATCTTACTGTGACTCGCCCAGACATTGCGCATGCTGTTCATGTGGTTAGTCAGTTTGTCACTTCCCCCACTACAGTTCATTGGGCTGCCGTTCTTCGTATTTTCAGGTATCTTCGGGGCACCCAGTTTCATAGTCTCTTGTTTCCTTCTACATCTTCGTTAGAGCTGCGTGCTTATTCTGATGCGGATTGGGCTGGTGATCCTACGGACCGCAAGTCGACCACTGGATTTTGTATTTTCCTTGGTGATTCGCTTATTTCGTGGAAGAGCAAGAAACAAGATGTCATCTCTCGGTCTTCTACAGAAGCTGAGTATTGTGTCATGGCCTCTACTACCTGTGAAATTGTTTGGTTACGAAGGTTGCTTGCTGATATGAGTATTTCTCTTTCTCACCCTACTCCGCTACACTGTGATAATCATAGCGCTATTCAGATTGCACGTAATTCATTCTTTAATGAGCGAACCAAACATATCGAGATTGATTGTCATGTCACTCGCCACCACCTACAGATCGGTACCATCACATTGCCATTCGTTTCTTCTTCTCTGCAGATTGCTAATATGTTTACAAAAGCACACTCAACTTCGCGATTTCGTTTCCTGTCTGACAAACTCTCTATGCTTATCGCTGTAGCATCGTGAGTTTGAGGGGGGATATTAGCTGTATTATTATATTAGCTGTATTATTTTTATTATCTTAGGGTATTTTAGTCTATTTACTTTTCATTGTAATCCCTAATTATATATACTCTTTGTATTCTATTTCATTAAGCAAGTCAATAAGAAATCCCTAGTTCCTTTTTTCTCTATGTTATCAATATTATCAAATCAAAATTAATTAAAAATTATTATAGATAAATACACGTATATACTTTAAGATTTAGAAAATTTATCTCTTCTCCACATATAAATAAAACTTTTTATTAATTTTTCTACACACATAATTTATTCATCATGAAGAACAAAAACTTTCTTCAAAATTCTAAAGAAAGGTGTCCGTTTGTAATTTTTATTGATTAATTTTTGTTGTTCTTTTATATTTTTTAAATAATATTTTTATTTATTGGTTTTAGTTTTTTTTTTAAATTTTTAGTATGTAATTTCACAATTTTTTGATTTTTTTACGTAATTGACTTTTTTCAAGTTAATTTTACAAATTTTTTAATTAATTTTTTTATGATTTCACTTTTGATTATATTTTGTTACTGTTTCTTTTATATATTTTATATTCTCTTTTGATTATTTTTTGTTTTTAGTTATTTATTTTATATTCATCATGACGCTTTCTTCAAATTCTAAATACGTGTATCCGTTTTTAATTATTATTATTTTATTGATTAACTATTTTTTGTTCTTTTATGTTTTTTAAATAATTTATTCATTGGTTTTAGTTTTTTTTTTAATTGTTAGTATGTAATTTTGTAATCTTTTGATTTTTTTTACGTAATTAACTTTCTTTTGATTTTTTACGTAATTAACTTTTTTTCAAGGTTAATTTAAAAAAATTAATTATTTTTTATTTCACTTTTGATTATATTTTTCTTATCGTTTCTTTCATATTTTTTATATTTTCTTTTGATTATTATTTTGTATTTATTTATTTTATTCATCATGACGAACAAAAGCTTTCTTCAAATTTTAAAGAAATGTATACTTTTTTAATTATTATTATTGATTAATTTTTGTTGTTCTTTTATATTTTTAAATTATTTATTTATTTATTTATTTTAGTTTTTTTATTTGTTATTATGTAATTTTATAATCTTTTGTTTTTTACGTAATTAACTTTTTTTTCATGATTAATTTTACAAAAATTTTTAATTATTTTTTTATGATGTCACTTTTGATTATATTTTTGTTACTGTTTCTTTTATATTTTTTATATTCTCTTTTGGTTAATTTTTATTTTTATTGATTAATTTATTTTTGTTTTAGTTCTTTTTTTTAATTGTTAGTAGGTAATTTTTTAATCTTTTGATTTTTACGTAATTAACTTTTTTTATGGTTAATTTTACTATTCTTTTAATTAATTTTGTTATGTTTTCACTTTTGATTATATTTTTTATTTAATTATTTATTTTTTTCAATATAAACTTATATTAGATTAGTTTTGAATAAATAATTATATTAAAAATTATATTTTTTAAATTGTTGAATAAATAGTTATATTAGACTTAAATTATATTTTTAAAAATTGTAATATTATAATCCGTGTAATACATGAGATTCATAGTAATAAAGTATATAAAAGTAAATAAAATTGTTAGAATTGATTAATAAAATGTAAAAAATAAGTTAAATGTATAATTTTACTATTGGTGGAACATGAATAAGTACCTTATACCTCAAAATATAAAATATGTATAAATACGTGAAAATTTCTTATTCTTTTCATTAAAATTTTCTTGTAGGATGATCTTACATTTGTGTTAAAAGAAAAAAAAAAAGTGGGCTGGTTGGGCCAGTGGACTACAAAGTATGGGAAAGTTGACGTATTTAGCTCAGCTGTAAAAGGGCTTCTAAATGTTAAGCCTAATTACTTTGAATTTGGATTAAAAGGAACTTAAATTTTACTAGAGTAAGAGGTGGTGGTGTTACTACATTAAATTAAATTAAATATTGAAATGATTAATGTATTTGGAATAAAATGACAAAAAATTGAGTTGGGATAAAACAGTATTATATGGGAAGTGACAATATGAGCCTTTATGGTCTTATAAATTAGTGTCGGAGTTATGGGTTATAACATTTTGGCCTGTAATGCTACGTCAGGCCACCACCAACCTCATGTCCTTATCACGTTACATGCGCCCAATAATATATACTCATTTCCTCCCAAATTCATCTTTATATTTATTGTAGATACAAAATAAAAATTAAAAAAAGTCCATTTTTTACTTACTTTTAAGGATAGTATGATATTTTTTAATAATAAATAAGGAGTTGCACTCTTGTGAGACTGAGTTATTTATAAGACGGATATGAGACGGGTCAACCCATCACTAAAGCATGCTTATTATATAGATAAAGTATGATTGTTTGTAGTTAAAGTATGTTAATAATAAATCAAATTATGACACACTAAAATCACTTTAATGCATAATTCAACATACTTTAGAAAACATACTTTAACAACCATTAAACATATTTTATCTAAATAATAGACATACTTTAACACGTCTCACAAACCGTCTTAAGTAAGTAACGTCTCACAAGAGAATTTGTCATAAATAAATAAATGATAAAGTATGTTATGTGTGTTAGAAAATTATTGACAATTTAGAGGGATATTAGTTAGTTATTTTTTCCTTTTATGGAGGTGTGAAGTTGAATTTGGATCGAATCAAAATGGAAAGTATGAAGTTAAAGTTGGGACGGAGGGAGTATATACTATTCCCTACGTTTTGGTCCATACTTTTCATATACTGTACCATACTATTTAACAAAAGTCTTTTTGATCAATTTTATTGATTTTAGAGAGTATTATAAAATTTTTAGGTAATAAAGAAATACTCCCTCCGTCCCATAATAATTGTCTTACTTTCCGTTTTCGTCCGTCCCACAATAACTGTCACAACCCAAAAATGAAAATTTCACATTAATCAACAACTTCAAAAGTTATCTTCATTTCAAAAATATCACTCTCACCTAACACACATAACATATATTATAATTTATTTATTACTTAAAAATACCACAATACCCCTTAAAAGTCAATAAAGTTGGTCAAAAAGTAACTTTTTAAAACTTCGTGTCTACAGTAACTAAGACAACAATTATGGGACGAAGGGAGTATAAAGTAATGGTATGTGTGTAAAAAAGAATGACAATTTTGGAATTAAAGTAACTTTTGAGGTTGTTAGATAAAGTGATGTTTTCTTTTTTTGCAGTGTGAAGAGTGTTGTGAGATGAACGATTAAAGAAAGTGTGAATGGTAGTGTGGGATGGATGGAGTATGAGAAGAGTGAAAATTCATGTATTTTTTGATCCGATTTAATACCTTTTTGAGTGTATAATTGCTATTATTTGAACAAATATTAATACTTTGAATTATTATTAACTAAAAGGTGCTTGAGAGGTATTTTATTGTGTTTTGATAGGAAAAAGGATAAAAAATGCAAAGTTGGAATGAAGGGTGAACTTGTGCAACATGCAAGAAAATAGATGATCACTTTGCATAAATTTTTTGTATTTTTGTGGAAGTCCAAACTGGTTGTGTGATACATGGTTGGAAAGATACGGAAGAGAGAGTTGCATGAGCACAAAAATCGCTTAAATCGGAGTTCAGATGAAGAAGTTATGCATAAAACCGTGAGGTCGCACAGCTGCCTGCCTGCAAGAATTCAGGAAATATACGAAAATTACCCTCTTTTCCTTATTTTCTTGATGACCAAGTTATTTCCTAATTTCACATCCCTCCATATCTTCCATAATTATATTTTTCATGATTTTTCAAGATCTCACATCCTTCTACTCCTTATCTTATTCCATTCTCACACCTATATATACCCATTCTCATCACCACATAAAAGTGTGGAGAAATCGCCTAATCTACCACCACCACATCACCTAGGGTTTTAAACTCTAATCCACCATATCCGTCTTTCATCTTCTACCCATCATCCGCCATCCACCATCTGGAGAGGATTCAAGAGAGTATTCGTCTACTTGATCGGAGACGGAAATTCTGGGGAGGACGGAATTGAAGAAAGAGAACCGAACAAATAAGTTTTCTTTTCTTTACTTTATTCTTTCTAGTTTTTAGACTCATGGGTAAGTCTTTTTCCATAGACATGGTTGTTGCTTGTAACACCATGAGCTAAGTATCATTTTGGTAATATTAGGGCTTTAGACAATTTTGACTATGTGATTTGATTGCCTTAGAAATGGATTTCTTATACTGCGGATTATTATTTTCTTATTGAAGAAAATATTTTGAGACTTCATATTAATATGTTTTGAGTTTTGATTCCTTTAATTATTCATGACGGTATCACTGATTAATAGTTGATATGATTCTTTATTTCTGCATGATAGTTGTTGTTTCCTGTGGCAGTCTTAGAGGATTGACCTATAATTCCTAAGAGTGTTAGACAATCAATTTGGAATATTAATAACTTAGTAAAACATCATTATTAGGTAATTGGTAATGAGACAAAAGGGGGTTAATAATTTAGTACCTAGTCTAGTCATCTAACCTTTAATGGAATTTAGCATAGAGGGGGTGAGAGTTAATTCCTTATCGATCCTATGATTTGCAGCTTATTATAAGTGTTAGATTCTACCTGATCCAGGAGGTCTAACTAGGTTTAGTGATCCTCTTATAAATATCTGTAGGTAATTAATTTGAATTTAGAAAAATTTGTCACATGGTTAAGCTGGATTATCCTTAACATTATCAGTCTCTTATCTTGGAATACTTGATTGTTTTCTTGTCAGCGTATCTTATTTATTTTATTATTTAATAATTAATTTTTATAATTTGAGTTTGTCTTAAATAGAAATAGTCATATTAGATTTATTTGTCACTTTGGCATTATCCCGTGGATTTGATAATTTAACTTGGTCACATGCGCACTACAATTGATCACTTATACTTGAGAGTGAGATTCATATTTTTGAAAGAAAATAGCGATCAAGTTTTTGGCGCCGTTGCTGGGGATAGCGTTAGATACTTATAAGTCTTCAGTGATTTATTTTTGTTTAGGACGTTAATTTTGTGCTTAATGGGAGAAAACACATCCCTTTATTTTATATGTTTTTGTTGTGTGTTCTTGTGCTAGGTGAATTATACTCAAGGTGCGTGCACAATTAAGGTAATAACATCCGTTTAAACTTAGATCCAACTCACGTTTTCATCTAAGTTTGAGGGTGTGATGTTCTTCTCTTGTTCCATCCGCACCAAGGTATGTTCACTCTGCATCGTTTTGTGTCTGTGTGTTTGAAGGTCGATTTTTTTAGAATTTTTGAATTTTTTTTCGATCTTTCAAATATTTTTTGCGACTATCCAGGTATCTTGTGTGTTTTTGTTCATTTTTTTGTGTCCCTTGGTGCTCTGTCATTAATTTTTGTCTTTCTGATATTTTTATCTCTCCTGTGATGATGAGTTTTGTGTTTGAGCTTTATTGATTGAGAAGGGTATTTGAGTAGTAAAGCAAGTTCTATCTGAGGCCTACGCCTGACCGAGTTGAACAATTCAAGGAACTTGCAAGATGTGAAGGAGATTGAAATCAAGTGACTTCGTTCCTTATTCTAATTTTTTCTATGTGTTTTGAATTCTTATGAATAAGTGGACATGAGCTTTAAATTCTATAACCTGAATTTCATGGGGATCTTTGAGCTATTTTTTTTCTTCCTAAGATGTTGATTATGATTGATAAGAGGAACATGCTTTAATTCTTAAGTACTTGAAGTTCTTGACATGTTTGTTATGATGTATGCAGCCTTGAAGAGTGCTCGTTCATACTACGAAAAAGCCAAGTAAGATTTAAACCTTTAAATCATGATACATTGATTCATGATATTTTTATTCTTGAGCGTAATGTTCTTGTGCATGTATTCTAAATTTGACTTGAGTCTCTTTGAATATTCGAGAATAGTCTAGTGGATTATGGAAACGATATTAGGTCATATTTGATTTTTAGCCCCTTTTTTTATACACTTTACCTGAATTCATTAAATCCTTAGTCAACCATTTGAGCCTTGAAAAATTCATTCTTTGAATAACCAGTTGAGCTTAATCAGTATTTTTGTATTACTTGGGTCAATTGAGTAATTATTGAGGAGGTTAGAAGAAGAATGTGAATATGTTGGAGTTGAAAGGATGGTGAAAAAAGGAGAAAAAGAAAAAAGATATAAAAATCCTAATGAGTTGTAAAAGAGAAAAATATGGAAAAATGAGTTGAAAAGAAAAAAAAGGGAGAGAAAGAAAAAAATTATTTGTGGGGGAGTATACATACCCTTGATGCTGAAAGAAAAGAAGAAAAATAATTCTCTCATAATTGTGGTTGAAGAAATAATTAAATAATTTGGAGTTGAGGATGAGTTGTGTTTTAATGAAAGTGATGAGGAAGAATGAAAGTTCATGATGGACGTCCGCTTGATTGATCCGAGTTTGAGTCACTTATCCATAAATTTTCTACCTTGTCCAAAGAGTCTACGTTATAACCAAATAGAAAGACCTTTTTTATTCATGTTTTGCTAGCTACAAGTAAAAGGAGAGTTGAGATAATGGGAAAACTTATGGTTACGCATGCACTTGAATTGAATTTGAGAACTCTTATATATGACCCAAGTGGTGTACACTTTATACACCTTGAGCGTGAGAGTTACACTATATATCCTGTGAGCATAGGCGGATTGAGCACTTGAATTGGTGAAATAATTATCTTAATTTGCATGTTTTGAATGAACTGATGCTTTTGAAGTTGAAGTTATGTGAATCGAGTTAAGATTGATTACATCTTTAGAGGCTTAGTTGATGTTTGATCCTTCCCTTAGAACATGACTTTCCATCTCATTATTCTATCTTGGTTTGTCGTTTCGTTGTTTGAGGACGAACAACACCTTAAATTTGGGGGGTTTGATGAGAGGTGGAAATTCATGTATTTTTGGATCCGATTTAATACCTTTTTTAGTGTATTAATGTTATTATTTGCACAAATATTAATACTTTGAATTATTATTAACTAAAAGGTGCTTGAGAGGTATTTTGTTGTGTTTTGATAGGAAAATGGATAAAAAATGCAAAGTTGGAATGAAGGGTGAACTTGTGCAACATGTAAGAAAACAGATGATCACTTTGCATAATTTTTCTGTATTGCTGTGGATGTCCAAACGGGTTGTGTGATACATGGTTGGAACACATCTATAAATACTCATTCTCATTACCACATAAAAGTATGAAGAATCGCCTAATCTACCACCACCACATCGCCTAGGATTTTAAACCCTAATCTACCATATCTGTCTTTCATCTTCTACCCATCATTCGCCATCCACCATCTAGAGAGGATTCAAGAGAGTATTTGTCTACTTGATTGGAGACGGGAATTTTGGAGAGGACGGAGTTGAAAAAGGAGAACCAAACAAATAAGTTTTCGTTTCTTTACTTTATTCTTTCTAGTTTTTAGACTCATGGTAAGTCTTTTTCCATAGACATGATTGTTGCTTGTAACACCATGAGCTAAGTATCTTTCTGGTAATGTTAGGGCTTTAGACAATTTTGACTATGTGATTTGATTGCCTTAGACCTGGATTTCTTATATTGCAGATTATTTATTTTCTTATTGAAGAAGGTATTTTGAGACTTCATATTATTGTGTTTTGAGTTTTGATTCCTTTAATTATTCATGACAGTATCACAAATTAATAGTTGATAGGATTCTTTATTTCTGCATGATAGTTGTTGTTTCATGTGGCAGTATTAGGGGATTTGCCTATAATTCCTAAGACTGTTAGAGACAATTAATTTGGAATATTAATTACTTGGTAAAACATCATTATTAGGTAATTGGTAAGGAGACAAAAGGAGGTTAATAATTTAGTGCCTAAAAAGGGAAGTCTAGTGCTCTAGCATTTAATGAAATTTAGCATATAGGGAGCGAGAGTTAATTCCTTATCGATCTTAGGATTTTTAGCTCATTATAAGTGTTAGATTCTACCTGATTAAGGAGGTTTAACTAGGTTTAGTGATCTCTTATAAATATCTGTAGGTAATTAATTTTGGTTTAGAAAATTTTGTCACATGGTTAAGCTGAATTATCTTTAGCATTATCAGTCTCTTATCTTGGAATACTTGATTGTATTCTCACCAGCGTATCTTATTTATTTTATTATTTAATAATTAATTTTTATAATTTGAGTTTGTCTTAAATAGAAATAGTCATATTAGATTTATTTATCACTTTGGCACTATCCCGTGGGTTCGATAATTTAACTTGGTCACACGCGCACTACAATTGATCCCTTATACTTGAGGGTGAGATTCATATTTTTGAAAGAAAATAGCAATTAGAGTACTATAAAGTAATCATTTATTTTTATTTGAATTAAAGGAATTATTATTTCATGTATAGTGAGTAGTTGTATTAGATGTACGTGTAAGGTTGAAAAGGAGAAATTTATGCATGTTTAAAATAGTAAAATTGATGTATCTTATTAGTGATTGAGACAATATATCAAATTTTACGTAAATTTTTTGAAGCTAGACTGAAAAGTGTACTGGTAATATTAATTTATTAACCTAAATCAATACTCCCTCCATCATGCGTTAAGGTTTACGTTTTTCATTTTAGGTTGTCCCCAGTTAAGATTTACATTTTATTTTTTTGTCATGTTGGGTCCGCACAAACAATTAATTATTCAATATAGGCCCCACACACAACACTAATACAGCAACCCGTTTTACATTAAATATTATTTTTCTCACCTTACTATACATTAAAATATTATATCTTTTAATATCCGTGCAAAAAGTAAAGTCAACGTTAACTCGGGACGGAGGGAGTATATAAACACTAATTAGATTGTTGAACTCTACTATAAACTAGCTTTAAACATACTATAGAATTTAATATACTCATTTCTAGGTCATAAAGGGAAATATTTGTTTTACGTAAATTAAAAATTACTCCCTTCGTTCCTTTTAAAGAGGGTCTTTTTTTCCATTTAGGGCGCCCACCCAAAGAGTCTCCTTTCCTTTTTTACACACATGGGACTCACACACACCCACTAATATAATAAAAATATGGGACCACACCCTACTAATACAACTACCCACTACTGATCGTCGTCATTTTCACCTAGATGTTAGTGTCTTTATTTGTGAATGTTCGTATATTTTTATCTGTATTTGTTTAACTTTTTGTGGAGTTTTGTGTTAATTAGGAAAGATGTGTACAGGTTGATAGATGTGTAAAAATGAGCTTAGATGTATATGAAACATGTCAAAAACGAAGCAAAGTGGAGTGGGGAGCTAAAACAAGCCAAAACAAAGTGCTGAAAAAACACACATACTTTCTCACCACCATTTCACACACTCCATCCGATTCATCTCTTCCACCCTTCAATTCATCCATCCAATCAACTTGATATTCAAGGATCCATCCATCAATCCATCCTTCCACCACTTGAGAAGAGGAAAACATCAATGATTGAAGAAGTTAGCATTTTGAAGAGAATGAAGGTTTTCTTCACACAAGGGAAGTCAATCTACTTTTCAATTGTTGATTTTCTTCTTATTTTGGCTCAAATGGAGCAAGTCTTTAAATGTATTGATCTAAACACAATGTGTAGTGGCTAGTCCTATAGTAGGGCTAATCATATGATTGGTTGAGAAGAATGTTAGATATGTAGGATTTGAGATGTTGAATTGAGTTAATTTTGGACTTCCTTTTATGATTAATGAATCATGTTTCATTTCAATACTTGTATGATTAAATTCTCTATTCATAGTGTTAGGATGACCATTCCAATATTATGATTAGTGGTTTAATTGAATCATATATTAAGATGTGCATGGATGTTAGTGTGAGAGGAGGTAAGTCATACCCTTCTCGTGCTTTGAACATTCATAGGGGGACACTTGAGAAATTGAGTGAAAAGAACCAAACTTATGATCATAGTACCTTAAGGGAATTGAGAGTAAGAACAATCTTAGGAGATTTAGACTTGTCAAAGAGTCGAGAACCTAATTACCTTAGCCATAGGGATTAGGAGTTAAAACGTGATTGCTTTTAGTCCACAAATTAATGAAGTTCAATATCAAGCATTATGTATATCTAACTAGTTTCTTAACCATGAGTATGATTAGTCTTGCTCTCTTCTTGAGTGAATTCTATCTACATTCCATTTATCTCATCACTTGTTCTATCTTTGATACATATAGTTGTTAGTTGAATTTTTAGTTAATTGATTAGAATAATAAGTAGTCTAAATATCAAACCTTTAATCTTGTCACTCTTACAAAGCAAAATCAATGACAAATCCGGATATAACCATGAGTTTACTTTCCATTGGGACGACATACTTATAAATTTTGTTGCTTGTTCACACGTCTACAACAACGATAGAGTCTCTTACTCTAAAAATATTTTATTAGAAATGCGACTAAGAACATAGCGCCCTTGCTGGGAAAATGTTAAACTTTTGGTTGTAACGAGTTTGAATTTGATTAGTTTTGATAAGAGTATTTTCTTCTATTTATTTACTTGTTTACTTGTCTTGGTTACTTGGAGAACTAATTTGGAAAGTCTTGTAGGTACATGCGAACTCGTTCAAGGTCTCAATCTATTGAACCTTTGAACTTGGAATTGAAAGTTACTTTAAGAAGACAAAGAAGAGGAGTGTTAGAGCCTATGGAGGAAGTTATGGAAAACGTAAGGGATAATACAAATGTGGTTGATGAAGAAGGTAATATGAGAAATTTTCAAGAAGGAGATAATGTTCGAGGAGAAAATGTTAATCCGGAATTTGTACCACAAGCTTATGCACAACAAATGCACTTACAAAATCAACAATTGCAAGCAATTATTCAAAACTTGATGGCACAACAAGAAGCTAGAGATGGCCAACAAGCTCCTCTGGTAATACAAAATCAACCTCGGGGTCATGGACGTAATGGAGCAGGGATGAACATCCGAGATCATTTTCAACCTCAGTTTGGGAATTATGCGATGGGGCCGCCATTGAAAGTCAATAATTTTGAGATCAAGACGGGATTGATCAATACGGTGCAAGCAAATCAATTTGGAGGTGGAGTGATAGAAGATTCAAATGCTCACATATCCCAATTTACGGAGTTAGCTAATACCATAAAGATCAACAGAGTGAGTGACGATATTGTCAAGATGAAGCTCTTTTCCTTTTCATTAAGGGATAGAGCCAAGGCTTGGTTCCATACTATACCTCCAGGATCTTACAATATATGGAGAGAGTTGGCGCAAAGGTTCCTAAACAAGTATTTCTCACCATCAAAGATGTTGCATCTCAAAGGTCAAATATTACAATTTAAGCAAATGCCTCTTGAAACTTTTAGTGAGGCTTGGGACCAATTCAAAGAAATGTTAAAGAAGTGTCCACAACATGGATTTCCCGAAGATCAACAAATAGGATTTTTCTATGCAGGATTGAATGGGAGTAAACGAATGCTTGTTGATGTTTCATCAGGAGGTTCTATATTGGGGCAAACTCTGGAGAGAGCTATTTCTATATGTGAAGAGATTGCTTTGAATACGGGTCAATGGCCTATGGATAGAGTTGCGGGCATCTATGAAAGGGAGAGAATAACTAAGATGGAGGAAGTGTGCTTGCAACAAGTAAAAAAATTGGAGGTACCTAAGGAGGATGTAATCAATAAGGCAATCACGGAGATACTTAAGAGGGTGAATGCTAATTTGCAAGTCTCTCCGAACTCTACACCTATGGTGAATGAGCAATTGCCTCCGAATCCTCAACAAGGTGTGTCGTTATCTTTGATGAATCAACAAGTGTTTCCTAATCCTCAACAAGGCATATCTATGTCTAATATGGGTCAATCTTCTCAAAGTTGTCAAATGCCCACATCTATGCCTCAACAAGGTATGTCCTCTAATTTTGGAATTCAAGATACTTGGTGCCCACCGAAAATGTCACTAGAGGAAGTTGCCTTCATGTAAGGAAAGAACTTTCAAGGAAATTATGGTGGTAACTTTGGAAATCATGGAGGGGGATATCCACAAAAGCAAGGAGGATGGGGGCAAGGTAACTTTCAAGGAAATTTCAATCAACCTCGAAGGTATGAAAATTTATCGTATGGAAATTAAGGGAATGCCCTCACTCTTCCACCGAGCATCAATCCGGGGGAGAAATCTTCAAATGGTGAAGGGAAACTTACATTGGAGAATCAAATGGCCAAAATGTTTGACTTTATGAACAAGAGAAAGAGTGGAATGATAATAGATTCAAAGCTTTGGAAACACAAATGTGTCAAATGGCAACCGAGCAAGGAGAAATGCATCGTAAGGGTAAGTTTCCCTCCACTACCATCACTAATCTTAAGGAGCAATGCTTGTATATTACCGTGTGCAATATGGAAAGTAAGGTGGAGAAAGGGTTTGTGAAAGCAACAAACATTATTTCAAAGGTTGAAAAAGTAGTTTGTGATGAAGATGCACCAAACATGGAGAAGGAAATTATCATTGATAAAGAGTTGTCTTTTGATGATGAGAAGATAATTGGTGAATTTTTGTCTTTGTTGGATGATGAAAGTAATTGTGATAAAGAGGTGATGTTGAAACAAGATCATGACATTGTTGAAGTTGATGCTTCATCAAAGGTTGCAGACCCCGGTAAATTTATTCTTACTTGTAAAATTGGAAATGGGGGATATTTTAATATTATATGTGATCTTGGTTCAAGCATTATGATGCCTTTGGAAATTTTTGAAAAACTTGGCATTGGGAGGTTAAAGAAAACGGATGTGGAAATCGGAATAATAGATGGTTCAATGATAAAGCCCCATGGAATTGTGGAGGATATGCTTGTGAAAATAGAGGATTTTGTCTTTCCGGTGGATTTATGATAGTTGAGAAGCAAGCGGATCCTTTGATCCCATTGATTTTTGGAAGGCCGTTTTTGGCAACCGGAAGAGCAAAATTTGACATGGATAAGACGGAACTCACACTCCGTTCAAATGAAAAAGAATTGGTGCTCTCAAGCAAGAATTTAAAAGGGGGAGATCTTCATTTAAAGCCACCCATTAAACCTCCGGATGAGCGAGATCGAGTGGTAAGTGAAATTTTAAAAGATGAAGATTTAACTAACTTTTTACTTGAATTTGCAAGAAATTTTTCTTCAAGGGGGAACAAGTTCGGGGGTAATATACGTGTTGATTGAAAGATTGATAAAGGGCCTTCGGGATTTTAAAACACGAGGAAAAGAGGCAATGAATTGAGTTCAAGTATTAAAGAAGCAAGAAGTGTGGATAAGAAGGTTGTTAAGGAAATGTTTAAAGTTAAGATGAGGCCCGATGGGGTCTTGGATTTCTCCGATTGTTAAGAGCTTAAAGGCGTCAAGCTCGACGACGTTAAATCGAGCTCTTGATGGGAGGCAACCCATTTTAGTAAGTTTGCTTGTTTAATTGTTCTTCTTGTAGTTTGGTATGTAGGTGGATTGTGCTCATGACGAAAGATATGTATGAAGAAGACGAGGTGTGCTTGATAAGGAATGGAGATGTATGTCACACTACTTTGTTCAAACTTAAATTTAACACTTGTGTTAATTTAAGTTTGGGGGGAGTGTGTGGTGGCCATACTTACTTTAATATTGGAAATGCACATATGTCTTCACAAGGTAACTTAATGAAGATCATTGGAAACTACAAGGATAAGTCTCACCACTTTTTGCAAACTTAATTCTCAACTCTTGTTTCAATTTAAGTTTGGGGGGAGAGTCCGTGGTGTGACTCACCACTTGAGCGTGTTATTGATCATGATTAATGATTGATTGAGGGATTATTACTTTGTGTAAAATCGGGTCATTTTTAAATTTTTCTCATGAGTTTGGGTATAATTTTGTTTCGTTTGGTTGTGTTGAAGTGCATGATAGTCCTCATTTTTATTGCAATTGTTGAGCTAATGGTTTTTGATGAGTTGTTGAGCATAAATGAAGTAGAATGGAAGCATGAATTGAATCCGAAGATCAAATCCAGAAAACATTGTGGATGCAAGTCGGAAGCTCATGCCAACCATTTCTATTCTCAAATGTTTAAGGGAGTTTACTCTACATCTTATCACTTCTAATTGCTTGACATGAAATGAAATTGATTTGGATTGTATTGGATTAGCATGCTACTTCATGTGTTATGTTTGTGGGAGGTTTACTTTCGTAATCTAGAATTTTATTTTCTATTAAGGATTGGATTTTATTCAGCTTATTTGTGATCGATGATGAGGTGATATGCTTTGATGTCTAGTGATGGATGATTTTGATCATGTATGTTATGTGCTTTTATTATATTTTTAGTTTGGTGAGTCTTTTCTTATGTGTTGTGTTTGTTTTGGAATGTGAGCTATGATGCATTGTTTGTGATAAGTGATGGCAAGCATGTTAAGGATTTTTACTAGTTAAAATTGTGACATGGATTACATAATTTGTTCAATTTTGAGAAGTATGAAGGATAATTATGTTTCTTTTTTATCAAAGCAAAAACTTGTGAGAGTTGAGCCTCAATCGTGCCTCCATGGTTAATTCTTGATGAGAGGACCGGTTGTACTTAGACAAACTAGAATTTGCTCATGGACTATAGGAACGAAGTCCGAATGATTGAAATTTGTGATATGATCTTAGACCATCCTTGCTAAATGAAGTCATAGCCATAAAATTCTTTACCTTATACATCATCCCTAGTTAACAACTTTGAGCCTTAAAGCTTATTTCTTGTGATATAAGCACATTACAAGCCTTGAAAACCCACTTAAGCCCTAGGTGTGGGTGATTGAGGAGATGATGGTCTACAAGGTTTGATGGTGGAAATGTGCAAGAAGATGAAGGAAATGGTGAATCGAGAAAATGATGAAAGAGCTAGAGCTAAAAGCATATGCAACTTTAACATAAAGGAAAAAGGAGCAAAATCATAAAACATGCTCAAGGAAATTCACAAGACAGAGAAAGAAAGTATGCAAGTTAAAAGAAGCTCAATGAATCCATGGTATGTTGATATTTAGTATTTATGAATATTTGAAAAAGGAAGGAAGTGAGAAAGTGAAGATGATGGAGAGAAGAATCATCTCTTCGATTATCTACACATGTAAAGTCACTTTTATCTAAATTTTCCTACCCTACCAAAGAGCCTAAACATTACATCCAAAGATAAAGACCTTTGTGATCACATTTTGAAACTAGGGTGGCTTGTGATCATTGTCTATGAGCAAGCATATGGTGCGTCGGTTCCAACCGGTTGATAAGTGTTGTTTAAACCTTACCTCATAGAGTGTTGAGTGAATGTGATATCCTATGAGAGGTTTGGATCGAAAGGAACTTGATTACTCTTTTATCGTCTTGAGATTGAATTTGTTAATCTTTTATGTTATTAGTTTGATATTGTATAAATACTTAATTTGATTTTGTAGTCCTTATTACTTGTGATGTGTTGTGGTTTATGTTCGTTAGGTGTTTTTCTAGGTGAAAATTACTCCTCGTGTTTATCATTTTTCGTTGTTTGAGGACGAACAATATTTTAAGTTTGGCGGGTTGATAAATCGTCATTTTCACCTAGGTGTTAGTGTCTTTATTTGTGAATGTTCGTATGTTTTTATCTGTATTTGTTTAACTTTTGGAGGAGTTTTGTGTTAATTAGTAGAGATGTGTACAGGTTGATAAATGTGTGAAAATGAGCTTAAATGTATATGAAATAGGTCAAAAACGGAACAAAATGGAGTCGGGAGCTAAAACAAGCCAAAACAAAGTACTGAAAAAATACACGTCCAACTTGTATAATTTTTTGTATTCATGTGGAGCACAAAACTAGAGGTGTGATATATGGTTGGAAAGCCAAGGAAGAGAGGATCGCGTGAGCGTAAAGATCATTTGAATCGGAGATCGGATATAGAAGTTATGCACGAAACGATGAGACTACGCTGCTAAAAACAACCCAACTCGATTTGCAAGGTCCAACTCGACTTGCAACTTGAGTCGAGCTGTGAGTCGAGCAAGGTCAGCATGCATGCAGTGACTCAACTCGAGTTGCAAGGTCCAACTCTACTTGCAACTCGAGTTGAGTTGAGGCCTGCGAAAATTCCAGTTTCTGATCGAGCTAACACGAGTTGGCAGGCAATAGCTCGAGTTACCCAACTCGAGTCAAGTTGGGTCAGGGCAAATCGAGCTGTAGGTCGTGCGGAGCAGAGAAAGTGTCCAGAGAGCCAACTCGAGTTGTAAGCCCTAACTCGACTTGCAACTCGAGTCGAGCTAGGTCCGAAAAATCATCCAGTTTGCAGAGCCATGCAACTCGACTTGACAGGCAGTAGCTCAAGTTGGCTACTCGAGTCGAGCTAGGTAAAAGTCAGAAAATTTCAGAAGCTTCTAGAAGGTTCCCAAGGGGTATAAATGCACTATTGGTGCAAAAATTAGAGGGAGACATTTGACATTTATTTTGGAGATCAACTGATGACTGTGTAATTCAAGAATCTTGCTCATAGATTTGTGCTATTATGAAGTGTTTGAAGATTGTAATCGGTTGTAAACCGATATATATTGTGAAAATGCATGGATCAAGTGTTGTTGAAGCCATTTGAGTGGTTTTATGAAGGAAATCGGAATGGAAGTGTTGAAATCTGAAGAAAGGAAGTCGAAGCCATCCATTTGGGCAAAGCAGGAGTGTAATTCGACCAGAAGGAGGTCGATTCGACCAGCCCTTTTGGTCGAATTGGCAGCATAACACGAGCAGAAGGTGGATTCGACCACGACAGAGGGATTCGACCTGGGCATCAGGTCGAATCGAGGTCGAATTGATTGGCGGAGATGCTAATTCGACCTCGTCACTTCAATTCGACCAAGGCATTTGGTCGAATCAAGCACCTGGGACTTACAGTAGGTTAATTCGACCTGGAAGGGTGAATTCGATCTGTTGATGAAGTCGAATTAACGTGCAGAAACTTACCATATCCGTATTTTTACACCCTCAATGCGTGTGATCACTCAAAAAGCCCATTCCAAGGTCTATAAGGAGAGTTTACAAGTATAAAAGGAAGTGTAGATAACACCAATCAAGGGGAGAACAACACAATATAAGAGAGGAGAAGAGAGGCCACAATATACTACACCCCGCAAGGGGGGATCACCCTTAACCATCATCCCTTCCTCCATCCATCCATCACTTTGAAGATTCGTTTGTGGAATCAAGGGAAGAACTAAGAGGAAAATTCAAGAGCGAGAAGGACGCGATGACGCCACATCTAGGGTTTATTCATTTCCTAATTTATCTTGTATTTTCCGGACATCCGGGTAAGATCTATCCAACACCCATAATTTTTCTTCGCAACATCATGGGCTAGAGCCTTTTTGGTAGAACTAGGGTTGTGAAGGTTTTTACCAATTAATTGAACTTTAGTGTGTGAACTCCGTACAACACTACTTGTGGATTTATTTTATATATGATTGTGCCTTTTTAATCCATACTCACGGTCGTTCTGTGCATCATTAACTGTTATGTAGAGTCTGAATACATATCTTGGTTATTGATTGAGTGCGTTCACTGCTGAGCAGGATTTCATGTTATGATTCTAAGTGAGGGGACTCTGAAGCTTCATTAGAACTATCATATATGAATACTTATTAATTGAATTGAATTCAGTTTATTAAGTAAGCTAAAGAGTATAACTTCATAGTACCTATAAAGGGAGATCATATCGGGTTAGAGTACCAATCCTATGGGGAAATAATTGATACTGATAGTACCAAGAAAGGGGGTGAAATTATATCTCTTGCTCGAGGTTATTAACACGTGTTACACGCATGTTTACTTGTGTCTATTGAGTAGATATGCGTGGTTTAGTGATGCGTCCATACTCCACAAGGTAAAGTCGGACATCAACACACGGAAGAGAAATTAATGAGTGAAACTGGATTATCCTAGAGCTACCTATTCTCCTACTTTATCCACTTTTGTATTCTTCAAGTGACTTTATTTTATTTGTTATTCTAATTACTTGTTTAGTAGTTTAATAATTCTAAACCTCAAACTATAGTGTCATAATCGTCTTAATTAATTTAGATAATAATTAAATTGATAATACGAAACTGATAGAGTGAGAGGCACTTACGTCCTTGGAAAAGTGGCTAAGGTTGAACATGCTATGGTGAAAACAAGTATAGAAGATGAGATCGTCTCTAGCTTGTCGAATATCAACAAGCTACTTGAGTCCCAACAAAAGCAAATCAGTGATATACCGCAGCACGTACCAATCATGCAGCGGGAAGTTACTAATGATGGCACGATCCAAGAGGAGATGGAAGAAGCAAACTACGCTATGGGCTAAAGTATTCAAGGAATGAGGTTTCAAAATCAGGGCAATCGGAATTACCAAGGAAATTACAACAATCGTGGTCCCCCCGTTAATTATCAACAGCCTAGGAGGCCGGATTTTTTATGGAGTAATCCTAACAATGCAATTCAAGCTTCGATGGGTGTTGATCCGGGTGCGAAAGTGGAAGAAGGAAAGCCAGGTTTCGAGGATACAGTGAACAGGTACATGGTTAGGAATAATGCTAAAGTGGATCGTCTTGAGGCCAAATTAGAAAAGAAGATTGATGCAAACCATGAGGATTTGTCCAAGCAAGTGAAGGACCTTACATTGTTGATAGGGGAGATGGCAGGAAGTGTTAACAAGCTCACTCAAACTATTGAGAAATGGAAGTTCCCATCACAAAGTATTGAGAATCCAAAGTCCTGCAACGCCATCACATTGAGGTCTGGAATACAGTACGAGGGACCGATGAGGCCGGAATCGAATTGGACACATCGAGGGCTCAATTCGACCCCAATTCGACCAACACCACAGGTCGAATTCTACAGGGAAGGTTGAATTGGACGCCTAGACATGATTTGGAAGCAACAGAGCCTCGATTCGACCAAAACCAAATTAATTCGACTAGGGGCCAGGTCGAATTGTGGTCGAATCCACCCTTCTGGAGCACTCTGTTTCATCAGAAGTCCAATTCGACCAGAAGCCATTCAATTCGACCAGACCGCCAGGTCGAATTGAGGTCGAATCGGGGGCAGAAATCTTACAGTGAGCCATTTGGACCAGGGGAACTTCAATTCGACCAGAACTTCAGGTCGAATCCTAGTCGAATCGAGCGTACAGGGTGAGAATAGAGTTCCAGGTGCACAATTCGACCACTACGTGCCCAATTCGACTAAAGCACCTAGTCGAATTGAGGTCGAATCGTCCCATACAGCACCTGTTTCTTCACCGAATACTCCTCATGATGATAACATTACTCCATTGGTTCCAAATAAGCAAAATACTAAGATCATAGCAGAGAAGAAGTGGGAAAGAGCCAAGAGGTTGAGAGCCAAAAAGGATAAAGGGGAGAAGGTCGAGCGTGATGAATGGGGTATCCCCAAAACAAAGATACCTCTGTCGTTTCCTTATAAGCTGGTTAAGAATAGATTGGAAGAGAAGTTCAAGAAGTTTTCAGATATCATAAATAAGATAAGCTTGAGTATTCCTTTCTTTGAGGCAATATTGGAGTGTCTTACTATGCCCGATTCCTTAAGGATATACTGTTGAAAAAGAGAAGCTTGAATGGAGTTGAGACGGTGAATTTGTCTGAAAATTGTAGCTCAATTATCCAAAGGAATCTGCCACAGTCAGTATCTTGTGTGAGATTGAAAAAGGGCTGGCACGACGAGCCTGTGAGATCTTGGGGCAGTCATCAATTTGATGTCATTGTCTATCTTTCAAAGGCTTGGTTTGGGGGAGTTATCTCCTACAACAGTTGCTCTATAATTGGCGGACAGGTCGATGACTTTTTCGAAGGGTATCATTGAAGACGCTATTGTTAAAGTGGAAAAACTAGTCTTTCCTGTGGATTTTCTTGTACTTAAGATCTCTCTTATCTTGGGGAGACCTTTCTTGCTACTGCTGGGGCCATGATTGATGTTCAAAAGGGAGAGCTCAGGTTGCGGATGGATAAAGAAGATGTCATATTCAACCTTGACAAAGCAATGAAGATGCCTATGTAGTCACAATGTAATAGTATTGATGTAGTAGAGGAGATTGTGAAAGAAGATATGTCTTTGATCCTGTCTAAGGACCCTCTTGATACATGCTTGATGGAGTCTCTTACTTATCCCACTACGGAGCTTGATGATCTCTCTAATGAGATATGTATTGAATATGTTGAAAACTTACTTGCTTTGGGTGATGACAGGTATGAATTGGAGAAATCTAAGGTTGAAGAAGTAAAGTGGACTAGGAAGTACTTGCCGTTGGATAGAGAGAGCACTCCGATGGAAGAAAAGAAAGAGGAACTGAAACCGTTACCGGAACACTTGAAGTATGTCTTTCTTGGTGACAATGAAAAATATCCCGTAATAGTATCTTCTTCCCTTGATGATGATCAACTTGAGGAGTTGTTAGATGTTCTTAGGAAGTACAAGTCTGCGATTGGGTGGTCTCTTGATGATTTAAAAGGTATTAATCCTTCATATTGCATGCATAGAATAAGGTTGTCAGATGAGACCAAGAGTAGTATCCAAAATCAGTAGAGGGTGAATCCCACGATTCAAGAAGTGATTAGGAAGCAAATCCTAGCGTGGTTAGATGCCGGAATTATTTATCCAATTAGTGATAGTACCCATGTTAATCCATTGCATGTTGTAGCTAAGAAGGGGAGCATGACTATTAAGAAAACTGAAGATAGAGAGGCAATAGCTACTGGGATTCCAACAGGGTGGCGTGTGTACTGATTACAGAAAACTGAATGAAAATACATGCAAAGACCACTTTCCCCTTCCTTTCATGGATCAAATGCTTGATCGTCTCGCAGGGTATGAGTTTTATTATTTCTTGGATGGGTACTCAGGATATAATCAAATCATGATTGCTCCCGAAGATCAGGAAAAGACTAATTTTACTTGCCCATACGGGACTTTTTCTTTTAGAAAGATGCCATTTGGATTGTGTAATGCGTCTGCTACCTTTCAGCGCTGCATGATGGCAATTTTTGATGGGTTGATAGAAAAGATCATGGAGGTGTTTATAGATGATTTTTCTGCATTTGGTTCCTCCTTTGATATTTTTTTATCTAACCTTGCTACTGTGTTAAAGAGATGTCAAGAAACTAATCTTGTCTTGAATTTGGAGAAGTGTCACTTCATGATGAGAGATGGGATTATTCTTGGGCATCATGTTTCTGCCAAGGTATTGCAGGTGGATAGAGCTAAAGTGGTGGCAATTGAGAAGCTTCCACCACCGACCAATGAAAGAGGAGTGCGGTCCTTCCTTGGACACGCTGGATTTTATAGAAGATTTATCAAAGACTTCTCAAAATACGCCAAGCCCTTGTCTCATTTACTTGAAAAGGGTGTTCCTTTTGTTTTTGATGATGAATGTCTAACATCTTTTCAAGTTTTGAAAGAGGCGCTTACTATTTTACCTATCTTGATCATACCGGATTGGACTCAACCGTTTGTACTTATGTGTGATGCAAGTGATGTAGCATTTGGAGTGGTGCTCGGGCAGCTGAGGGAAAAGAAGTTCTGCGATATCTACTATGCGAGTAAGACTTTTGATGCAGCACAAGTAAGACTTTTGATGCAGCACAAAAGAACTACACTGTGACTGAAAAGGAATTTTTAGCCGTGGTGTATGCATTCAACAAGTTTCGACAGTATTTGGTTGGCATGAAACCTATAGTGTACACGGATCACTCTGCGATTCGGTACTTGATGGAGAAGAAGGAAACGAAGCCAAGAATCATAAGATGGATTCTTCTTCTTCAAGAGTTTGACATGAAGATCCGAGATAAAAAATGAACGGAGAACGTATTGGCAGATCACTTATCAAGATTGGAGACAAGGGAGCATTGTGATGATTCTTTTGATTATATTGAGGAGATGTTCCCCTGATGAAAAGATTATGACTCTGTTCATTGAAGGGGTTGAACGAGCATGTGTGGTTGCTGCACAAGGGATGGATCCATGGTATATGGATTATGTCAATTACATTGCCATGGGAGAAATTCCAAGAGAACTCAACCGATATCAACTTGCTAAATTCAAGAGGGATGTTGAGACATTTATATGGTATGATCCGTTTGTTTACAAAATATGCACGGATTCTATCATCCATAGGTGTGTACCCGAGAAGGAGATGGAGAGTGTTCTCGAGTTTTGCCATGCACAACCTAACGGGGGGCACTTCGGAGCTCAAAAGCCAGCAGCCAAGGTACTTTAATCTGCTCTCTATTGGCCTACTTTGTTTAGAGATTGTGAAACCTATGTGGCGACATGCTATAGATGTCAACAGATGGGGAATATAAGTAGGAGAGATGAGATGCCACTTCAGCCAAGCATTGTTGTGGAGGTCTTCGATGTGTGGGGGATCGATTTTATGGGACCTTTTTCCCCGTCTAATGGATTTCTCTACATCCTCTTAGCTGTGGATTATGTTTATAAGTGGGTGGAAGTCATTCCTACTCTTTTGAATGATTCGAGGACTATTATATCTTTCTTGAAGAAGCATATCTTTGCCCGTTATGGAGTTCCTAGAGTACTAGTGAGTGATGGAGATTCTCATTTCGTCAATAAACTTCTGGAGAATGTGCTTAAGGATTATAGTGTCAAGCATAGGGTTACTACACCCTATCTTCCTCAAGCAATGGGCAAGCGAAAGTCTCTAACCGTCAAGTGAAACAGATTTTGAAGAAAATGGTAGGAACCAATAGGAAGGATTGGGCTATGAAGCTCGATGATGTTTTGTGGGGGTTCCGTACTGCTTATAAGACGGTGTTGGATATGTCATCATACCAAATTATCTATGAAAAGCCGTGCCACTTACCCGTGGAGATCCAACACAAAGCTTTTTGGGCTTTAAGAAGCTTGAACTTGTCTCTTAAGGATGTGAGAGAGTTGAGGATGACTCACATTAATCAACTTGATGAGTTTAGAAATCGTGCTTACAAGAATTCAGTGATTTACAAGGAAAGGATGAAGAAGTGACATGATTCTAAGATCTCATACAAGGAGTTCAAGCAAGGTGATGAGGTATTACTTTTTAACTCTCATTTGAAGCTTTTCACAGGGAAATTGAAGTCAAAATGGACGGGTTCGTTCATGATTCATAGAGCCTGTGGAGGGGGGAGTTTTGAGCTTATGGACAAAGATTGAGACATTATCACGGCGAATGGGCATCGATTGAAGCATTATAAGTAGCCGGATGATGCTTGCATCGTCTTTGAAGATACCTTACAGTAAATTGGTACCGTTGTGGCTCTCCGACGTTAAACAAGAGCGCCTGTTGGGGGCTTTTCCTCCCGTTTTATTGTTTTATTTCATTCGTGTGAGTAAGAAATTTTTATATTTGCGGTGCTTACTTATTGGCAATTACATCTCTTTGCAAACTTAGTTTCAACTATAGTTTCTACTAAGTTTGGGGGGTGTGATGTACTTACCTTAATACGCACCGATAGTATAATCTTTTCTTTGTGATGTTTGTTAGGGGAGTTAATTTTTTGCGGCATATTAAAACTTTAATTTGTTTTTATGTGTCGATTTTTTTGCAATTTACCGAATATTTAGTGGTGTTTTGTTCCGAGTTTTTTGTGTCGTTTGCGGAGTTACTCATGAATGTTAAGTTTTAGGATTGATTCTTGATGAAGTTATGCTCTATTTTGGTACCTAATGTTCGTTTTTAAGCTTGAAGTGTGTAGGAGATGAAGAAAACTCAATTTTGGAGCACCAGGGAGCCAATTCGGCCAAGGAGTACGATTGAATCCAAGCATTCAGGTCTAATCGAGTGGCAAAATCGTCCAGTAGCCCAATTCAACCTGAGGCATGGCAATTCGACCAGAGGCCCAGGTCGAATCAAGGTCGAATCGGAGTGTGCAAACTTCCAGTGAGTCAATTCGACCACGACTATTTCAATTCGACCAGCAGCTCAGGTCGAATTGAAGACCTGAAACTTACAATATGTGGATTCAATCTGAGGCATGTCAATTCGACCAGGGGACTAAGTCAAATCGAGGTCGAATTGAATGAAAAAGTTGTCCAGAAGGTCAATTTGACCACGATGAAGTTAATTCGACCTCGTAGACAGGTCGAATCTAGGTAGAATTGGGCTAGGTAAGTGTGTTCTTAAACCCAATTTTCATACCCATTCGATCACTTTTCACACCACCTTCACTCGAATTCATTTCGAATCGAAGAACCTTGCCTCTAATCGTCAATCCTACTTATTTTCGCACCGATTAAACCACATTCCACCCTTAATCCCTTCGATTCGTCGCGTATTTGGGAAAAATTAGTTGTAATCTAGGGTTCTTAGCGCGAATTTGGAGAGTCATTCACTTGTTCGATTTTATCCATGGGTAGAACAAAAGGTATGTTTTCTCAACTCAATTACCCTAGGATTGATGTTCTATGTGATGATTTTGGTATGGGTAAGTTGATTAAACTTGTTTTATTGAGGATTCATGGTGATAGTTGAATGATTGTGAATAATTTCATATGAATACTTGTTTTTTCGGTTTGATTACTTAGTTGATGTTAGAACCTTGAGTTTTATGTGAATGGTTGGGTGATTAAGGAGTGTGATTGATAAGCATGTTGATTATGGACTAGAATTGTTGAATTTGAGTAGTTCCTTATGATTGTTCATGTCGAATTACTTGAATTAATGAAGCATGCTTGTTGTTGATTATTATGCTTGATTGGTGTTGGAATCATGGTGAATAAGCAAGAGGATTGAGTATTGGATGTGAATGGAACAAGTTTGGTTTGAGTGATTATGCATTGAAACTTGAATTCTTGAGTAGAGTTGGATGCTAGTCAATTACTTGGTTTGTTTTCCTTGTTGGTTGTTATTGAAGTATTATTTTCAGGAAAAGGAAAGGATAAGGATGTTGAAGTTCGATCTAAGAAGAGGCAGGATAGGCCTACTCGTGAGGATAATGTGACGAAGAAGTTGAGGCTTAAGGAGAGGTTGCCTGCAAACTTTAAGATCCGAATAAATGATTGGGATGAGATAAAGGAGAAGTGGGCTGAAGTTTCTGAGAAGATAGCGAGAACAAGGTACCAGGATGACGATGCTATGCTCACGATGAGGATTCGAGATGATATATTATGGATGTTTGATCAAGTGGGGATCCGGCATTTTATGGAGCTGAAGAAGCCGACATAGTTCCATGTGACGGCTGAGGCTATATGTTCTATTACGATTGAGAATGATCCTATAGGATTTCCTTATGAGTGTACCTTCCAGCTAGGGGGGGTTATGAGGACATGGTCGACGGAGGAGTTTAATGTGCTTTTTCAGACTCCTACAGAGATTGCTTGGATGGAGAATGGATTCTTCAATGCTAATAGGTTTTGTCGAGAGATTTCTAGGGAGGATAGAGATTTTAAGACTCAGGATGCTCGTGCTTCGATGATCAAGAATCCCGTACTCCGTTATATGGATAGGGTGTTGAGCAACACGCTATTTGCCCGCTCTGAGGGTAGTTGTGTGTCGAGAGGAGAACTTTACGCTTTATGGTGCATGTTGAACGGGGTGAAGTTCAATGTTCATATCTTATCTATCAACTGAATCGATTTAGGATCCATGGGTTTCAGAAGGTGAATATTGAAGGATTGCTCACGACCGTAGCTGAACATTATCAGATGGATTTCACCGACATCACACCTGTTCTTGGAGAGCCTGATTTGGTGATGTTTACTTGTGTAAAGGCAGGATTTGCTCACTTTCGAGATGAGGATTGGTTCTTTACGAGGGGTCCTGAGACCTTCACTTTCATGTTCCTCTTCGATGTGAGTGACCTGACTACTGTTCAGGAAGAGAGGAACAAGTTGATGAGCTCATTGGGACACACTGCCTTGTCTGTTACTGTTTGAACGAGAGGAGATTGGAGGATGGTGGCTCAGATGTTGCGACAGATTGTTGCGCAGGGAGAGTTTCTGCCACAGCATCCGCAGCAGCAGCCACCGCCGCAGCCGCAGCAGCATGGAGGCGAGGATAAGTATCAGGAGATGAATATCCCGAAGCAGCACGAGAGGGTTCCACGACCTATTCCGGTGGTGCCACGGCAGCAGCAGTGGGCTGGTCTGGATAAGTATACACGAGAGCAGTTTCGTCTGTTGAATGAGCATTTGGCCACGATCAGGGCGAATCAGTAGGAGACAAATAGACAGCTTGAGCTCACGAATGCCAACTATGCCACACTTAATGATCTGTACAATACAAGGGCATGAATGAGCGGGTTGGTCAGTTGGGTGATCGTGTTGACTATTTAGATAGACACATCAGTGATTTGCACCGGATTGTGGAGCGGAGGCTTGATGAGATGAGTGATGATGAGGATGATGATGCTCCAGAGGAGTAGAGCTGCAGGTTTTTTGTGTTCTCCAATTCATCTCATCTCCATTCTTCTTTTATCTTTACAGGATGGGTGTGTCTTGTGTGAGTGGCATGTATATATTGCTATATTTGATCATCTCGGGTGTGGATTGTGAGGAGTGACTATGATGCATGAGTTGGAATTTGTAGAGGGGCTTGTATGATTGATTTTGGTATATGGGTTCATGGATTTTGTGCATTCATATGTTCATGTGTTAATTTTCATTTATGAGAAGCATGTATAATTTGATAAGTAAGAAGAGTTCTTGTGAAATTGATCTTGATTATGTGCTATGAGGAGTACTTGGGATTCTATTTACCCATGTGAGGATTTGAGCCTTTTAATCATGCTTGATCATGATATGTTATTCTTGAGAGAATCATTCATATGAACGTATTCTAGAATTTGGCTTGGAGTCTTGTTTGAGACTTACAATTGGTGAATTGCTAGGATATGATCTTAGGTCATTCTTGATTACTTGAGTTACTTAGCCAAATTTTACCTTTCCAGTGATTATGTATATCTTTGGTAGTCCCGTTTGAGCCTTAAACAAGCTTTTTCTTTGGCAAGCCGAATAAAAGAGCCTTATTTAACCTTTACTTGAGCTTTGTTTGAAATACCCTATTCATTGGTAGAGAGTTGGGGTGAACAAGTGTTGCAAGAAGAAGAAGGAAGATAGAATGTGGTTGAGTAAAGTAAAAGAAGTGTATGGTTAAATCTTGTTTAGGGGTAGTGCCTAAAACTGGTACCCTGATTGCTGTTAAAAAGGGTAGTGCCTACAACTGGTACCCGAGTTATCAAAAGAAGAATGATTTGATGCAAGAAAGAGAAGGAAAGTTCGAAAATTACAAGTGCAAGAGAAGAAATTGGAGGAGGATATATAGCTGAATGAAGAAAGCAAGAACCTCCAAGGTAACTCTCTACTAGTATTTGAGTCACTTTATCTAAATTTTCCTACCCTTTTCCAAAGAGCCAACATTACAACCTAAAAAAACAAGTCCTTTGTGATCCTAGTCATTAGTTGATTGTGAGTTGATTTTTGAGACCCTTGCCAAGTTTATGGTTACGCGTGAGTATGGATTGAGTATGAGCGTATATATTAACCATTTAAGTGCAATGAGCACTTGAGAGAGAGAGTAAACACTTATCTTGTGAGCTAGATGACTTAGTATTCCGAATGGTAATATGATTGGGTGATGTTTTGCATGAATGATATGTATGACGCATGAAATACTTGTTTTTAATTGATAAAATTGCATGTGTAATATGTGTTGTACTTGGTTATCTCGTGAATTATACACGACTCCTTGTTTTGATTGTGTTGCCTCAAGACGAGCAACATGTAAGTTTGGGGGTTGATGAGTGTGTAAATTCACGAATCTTGTGTCTGGATTTGTGCTATTATGAAGTTTTTGAAGGTTGTAATCGGTTGTAATCAGGTCAAATCGAGGTCGTCACTTCAATTTGACTAGGGCTTCTGGTCGAATCAAGCACCTGGGACTTACAGTAGGTCAATTCGACCTCCAATTTGACCTAGAGGGGTGAATTCGACCTGCTGATGAAGTCGAATTGACGTGCGGAAACTTACCATATCCATAATTTTACACCCTCAATGCATGTGATCACTCAAAAAGCCCATTCCAAGGCCTATAAGGAGAGTTTACAAGTATAAAAGGGGGTGTAGTTCACACCAATCAAGGGAAGAACAACACAATACAAGAGAGGAGAAGAGAGGCCACAACATACTACACCCCGCAAAGGGGGGATCACTCACCAACAATCATCCCTTCCTCCATCCATCCATCACTTTGAAGATTCGTTTGTGGAATCAAGGGGAGAACTAAGAGGAGAATTCAAGAGCGAGAAGGACGCGATGATGCCACATCTAGGGTTTAATTCATTTTCTAATTTATCTTGTATTTTTCGGACATTCGGGTAAGATCTATCCAACACCCATGATTGTTCTTCGCAACATCATGTGCTAGAGCCTTTTTGGTAGAACTAAGGTTGTGAATGTTTTTACTAATTAATTGAACTTTAATGTGTAAACTCCGTACAACACTACTTGTGGATTTATTTTATATATGATTGTGCCTTTTTAATCCATACTCACGGTCGTTCTGTGCATCATTAACTGTTATGTAGAGTCTGAATACATATCTTGGTTATTGATTGAGTGCGTTCACTGCTGAGCATGATTCCATGTTATGATTCTAAGTGAGGGGACTCCGAAGCTTCATTAGAACTATCATATATGAATATTTATTAATTGAATTGAATTCGGGTTATTAAGTAGAATAAAGAGTATAACTTCATAGTACCTATGAAGGGAGATCATATTGGGTTAGAGTACCAATCCTAGGGGGAAATAATTGATACTGATAGTACCTAGAAAGGGGGGTGAAATATATCTCTTGCTCCGAGGTTATTCACACGTGTTACACGTATGCTTACTTGTGTCTATAGAGTAGATATGCATGGTTTAGTGATGCGTCCATATTCCACAAGGCAGAGTCGGACATCAACACACGGAAGGGAAATTAATGAGTGAAACTGGATTACCTGAAGAACTACCTACTATCTTACTTGATCTCAACTCACTTATCTCTTCTTCTTGTTATATTTACTTGTTATTTTAATTAATATTTGTTAATTAATCTCAAAATCACAACCATTATAATTCCTAATATAGTTTTAATATACTAGAATATAATTTAATTGATAATTATCCGTCTCTTTCGATATATAACTTGGTCGCTTATCTAAGCTACAATTGATATCCTTCATACTTGAGGATTAAATATGTGTTGAGAAAACGCTCATCATCAGCACACATACTTTCTCACCACCATTTCATACACTCCATCCGATTCATCTCTTCCACCCTTCAATTATCAACTTGATATTTAAGGATCCATCCATCAATCCATCCTTCTACCACTTGAGAAGAGGAAAACATCAATGATTGAAGATGTTAGCATTTTGAAGAGAATGAAGGTTTTCTTCACACAACGGTAGCCAATCTACTTTTCAATTGTTGATTTTCTTCTTATTTTGGCTCAAATGGAGCAAGTCTTTGAATGTATTGATCTAAATACAATGTGTAGTGGCTAGTCCTATAGTAGGGCTAATCATATGATTGGTTGAGAAGAATGTTAGATATGTAGGATTTGAGATGTTGAATTGAGTTAATTTTGGACTTCCTTTTATGATTAATGAATCATGTTTCATTTCAATACTTGTGTGATTAAATTATCTATTCATAGTGTTAGGATGATCATTCCAATTATTATGATTAGTGGTTTAATTGAATCATATATTAAGATGTGCATGCTAGTGTGAGGGGAGGTAAGTCATATCCTTCTCGTGCTTAGAACATTCATATGGGGACACTTGAGAAATTGAGTGAAAAGAACCAAACTTATGATCATAGTACCTTAAGGGAATTGAGAGTAAGAACAATCCTAGGAGATTTAGACTTGTCAAAGAGTCGAGAACCTAATTACCTTGGCCATAGGGATTAGGGGTAAAAACGTGATTGCTTTTAGTCCACAAATTAATGAAGTTCAATATCAAGCGTTATGCATATCTAGCTAGTTTCTTAACCATGAGTATGATTAGTCTTGCTCTCTTCTTAAGTGAATTTTATCTACATTCCATTTATCTTTTCACTTGTTCGATCTTTGATACATATAGTTGTTAGTTGAATTTTTAGTTAATTGATTAGAATAATAAGTAGTCCAAATATCAAACCATCAATCTTGTCACTCTTACAAAACATAAATCAATGACAAATCCGAATATAACCATAGTTTACTTTCCCTTGGGACGACATACTTATAAATTTTGTTGTTTGGTCACACGTGTACAACAACGATAGAGTCTCTTACTCTACTAGAAATGCGACTAAGAACAATTACACATTAAATAATAATACTTCTTAATTCACGTGCCAAAAAACAAAAGACTCTCTTAGTGAGGGACGGAGGGAGTATTATTATTGAATTTATTTTTTGAACTCCATAAGAAACTAGCTTGAAACATACTAAAGAATTTAATATACTCATTTCTTAGGTTATAAAGGGTACATAAATTAAGAATTATTATTATTTAATATAAAAAAATTAAGTATTTTAAAATAGATAGCCAAATTTTTATATACTAAAGAATTTAATATACTCATTCCTTATGTTATAAAGGGTACATAAATTAAGAATTATTATTATTTAATATAAAAAAATTAAGTATTTTAAAATAGATAGCCAAATTGATAAAAATAAGTAAATCGATTTGGGGATGGAGAAAGTATAATTTCAAGAGTTGTTCTAGCTAGGATGCTACTGATGCACAGTTCACCTTAAATTGTACTATAAGATGATTTTAGAATATAATACTCCTAATAACACTTTTTTAATTTAATCCAAATGCATGTATTAATTAGTTTTGAAACTTGATGGAGTAATTTAAATTTTAAGGATGCGTCAATATTTCATGTACACCCAATAACACTTTAAATAGAAATGGAGTGTAAGTTTAAGTAAAACAAAACCTACGTAAGAAACAAGAATTTATTCCCCAACCTTCTATTTATCCCCGGTTATTTCCATAAAATTTAAATTGCATTGCGGTTTAGTTTGATTATTAATTTTAAACCACGGTTTATTGAGTGAAAATTTTCATCGAACTTCAAACAATTTTTAGTTGGTTTAATAATGGTTTAAAACATAACATTCAATATTTACTGATATATATAAAGAAAATAAAAATGGGCGACACTATTGCCACCCAAAAGACTACTAAGAGCACCCGAATTCGTAAAAATATCACATTGAAAATACTATTATATCCTCACCTTTAAATTTACTATTTATATCCTTATAATTACTAATTCCACCCAACTAATTTACTAACTTTACCCCACACATATCTCAATAAATTAAAAAAAAAAACGCAGACAAACTGAAAAAGAAGGAAAAGAGAGAAGAACACAGGAAAAATAAGAGCATAATCGCTTTAATTATTAGGACAATTAGGGCATTGTTGTTGGATCATACAGGAGTTTTATTTAAAATGCCACAGGAAATTTTAATCAATAGATCCCAATTAATTATTTTTCACCATAGAATAGATTACGCATAATTATCTGTGAAGCATTTAAGAATTTGTTGGGTCAATAAAATTAATATTATGGTTGTGTTCTTGATCATCATATAATTAAGAAAATATATCACTTCCTTTTTAGACAGAAATTGACGAATGAGATCTACATAAAGATCAATTAAAAAAATCGTATGGTGTTCTTCTCTTTTCCTTCTTTTCTAGTCGTCTGCAGCTTCTTATTTTTTTCCTCTCAACTTTCTTATTTTGTGTATTTTGTGGTGTATTGCGTGTATTGATAATTGAGATATGTTTAGGGTTGGATTAGTAAATTTCTTGGGTGAGGTTAGTAATAAGTTTATGAATAATAAATTTAAGAATGGGGATATAATAGTATGTTCACTATAAATTTTTTAAAAACTTGGGTGCTCTTAGTAATCTTTTGGGTGGTAATAGCGCTGACCAATAAAAATGTACACATGCTTAATTGGAACGGTTCTTTATTGTTATAAGAGAAAAAAATATTATATGGTAAGAGTCATCAAACTAGACAAAAAGTAACTAGGGGTGGCAATTCCCGATACAACACGATAGCACGACACGAGCACGATACGATAATTGCGGGTTAGTGTTTGGCCTTATTGGGTTCGTGTCATTATCGTGTCAATCCAATAAGGACACGAAAATTTCGTGTTGTGTTCGTGTCGCGTTCTTATTAACCAGTTAAGCACGATTAATATTAACAGATGACCCATTAATCCGTTAATAACTCAATAACCTTTTAACAACTCAATATAAATATAAAATTAGAAAAATATATGATAAAAATATTTAATAATAATTTTAAAATATATTAATTTAAAATTTTATTTATTTTAATTAGTATTTTTTATTTTTTTTATTTTTTATTTTCTTATGGTGTTCTTATCGTGTCGTGTCGTGTCAACCCGTTATTTTTCGTGTTCGTGTCGTGTTGGAACGAATCCTTATCATGTCGTGTTCTGGTTTGCCCTTATCGTGTCGTGTCACTATCGTGTCGACACGAAACTCAACTCATTAACACGAATTGCCACCCCTATAAGCAACCAAATATAATCCTCTGGACATAAAATAACTTATATTAAAATTATTTTACAATATAATATATTTAACTTTATAGTTATTTAATTTTTTTTATCTTCAATAATAGAAATAAGTGCGATGCAATTTTAAATGAAAATCGAAATTATATCATTCAAGAAGTGCGATTTTCTCTAATTAAAATAATTGCGGTTTATATAAATATATTCTTGAATGCAATGTAATGCCGTGCGGTGTTCTTTTAAGAAAAGTATGTCCATTCTTTTATTTATATATATATATATATATATATATATATATATATATATATATATATATATATATATATATATATATCAAATGTGTACTATTTATGCAATTGGTTTCTGACCCAATCTCAAAAATTTTAATAATTTATCCAATTTCTATTACTATTTTATAGTCATATTATTAATATATTTTTGCAAAATGTGTGTTTAATAAACGTTTGATTAACCAAAGTTATTATTAGACTATTATTGTGGGCGTAGATTGGGTTGTGATCTTCTTATTAGATGAAAAAAGGGAATCTATAAAATGGTTTTGCACTCTATCTAATATTCTAGAATTGTAAAAGAGAAGACACTTTAGTGATTGTGTTTCAAAAATGTGAGTCAAATTACATTTGTAGTTAATTATCACCTTAAAAGACGGGTAAAAGAGAGTTCATAAAAGCATGTTTGATTCTTTACATAAAAAAGGAGCAAAAACTATAAAGATTTCTTCAAACTCCCTTTTTCATTACCACCTCTAAACTATTAGACAATCTTTATTTATTTATTAATTTCTTTAATTAGAAAATCAATTTTTAAAAATCACCTTCCATATATCTACGAACTTTAGTAATTCTTAAATCAATTAATTAATGGTCTTTTTTTTATCGATAAATGTTAGTTGTTAGTCCGGTTAGTAGTTAGTATATATCAAGCACCCTTACTTCTTCTTCTTCAAGGCTCCTTATATCACCTCTCCTAATTCGTTCTAAATGGGAATCGAACCTGAGTCTCTCAGTTAAGTGAAGAGTCCAGTGGACAGGTAGGCTTGGTCTTTTTTCTATCTCTCTTCTCTCAGAGTACTCCTTGTCCACCCATATGAATAACATTTGATGTATAGTGGGTAGTTGTATTAGTGAGATGTTTAAATTTTATATATATTTTAATTATATTAGTAATATATGTGGGTCTCATATATATATATATATATATATATATATATATATATATAAAGATGAATGAGTCTCTTTGGACAGAGGCCCAAAACGGCAAAATAAAACCCTTGGTGATACACGGAGAAAGTATTTTCCTAGACGTAAAATAAATATGGATTATTATCGTGATCTTCCAATCCTATATAAACTTAAAATAAGCATAACTTTCATGACAACATTTTTTTCAACTTGAGGCAAGAAGAGTTTTGGCAAAACCGGTCGCATAAATCTTTAAAGAAACAAATGAAATGAGGAACTTTATAATAATTAAATAAAGTTTCTACATCTAATTATTAAAATGACACTTAATTTATTTACATTAGAAAATTAAGACCATACAAGAAGTTTTAATTTTATCGATGAACAATTATGTAAAACCATTTCATGCATAGGAGTGCGTACGAATCCAGGATTTACAGTAAGAGCCAAAGGGAATTATAAATGCTCAAGGGGATTGTAAATGCTCATAGTCGAGCTCTAGACATCAAGCTTATTCATATAGAGACAAATCACTTAGCTACTCATATATTTTCATTCAGGGTTAATTACGCCAAAAGTCTCAATCTTTTCGTGAATTTTAAATTAGTTTACACTTTTCAATATTTACAAATAAATTATCGACCTTTAACATTTTTTCAAATCAAGTCATCGGGCAGCGGAAGGCCTGCCCGGTGGCTAACTTGTCCATTTTTTCCATGTCATCCCTCCAACTGTAAGAACAAAGAAAAAAAAATCAACGTCATTTTTACAAGCTGTACTGAAGAAAGAAGTCACGCCGCCATTACTCTTCACCGGAACTACTGCCAGCTGTTCAGAGCCCGCCGGATATGCCGACAAACAGGCTCCATCGTGCGCCGTCGACCACCATACTGTGCTCTCCCCAACCGTTTGTTAATTATGGATAGAAGCCCATCACCTTTCATCCGTTTTTGTAGCAATTGCAAAAATATCCGCACAATTGATTGTAAATGGATGATGGAGAGATTTGAGTATATGATAAGGCAATTGCAGAGTTCTAGAGAGAGGGGAGAGAGACAGTGGGTGGCCAGTGATGGAGAGGTTGTTGCTTTTTTCAATTCTCGCCCTTTTATGAAACTTCATCCAAAAATTGACATTTTCCCTCAACGTTTCAAGGTGACGGCAGTTGTCAATAGGGCGACATTCAATTGGTTGAATTGCGTGCCGACGTGGTTATGCTTCTGTTTCAATTCAGTGGAATTGTGGCTGGAGTGAATTCGACGGTCGGATGTTCTCTCCCGCAGTGGGCAGTGACAGTCAGCTCGGTTGCGATTAGGCTCGACGGAATTCTCCGACGAGAGGTATCCGGCGGTATGCGGCTAGCAAGAGCACATGGGCGGCGGTCGACGGCACGCGATGGTGGTTGTTCGTCAGCAGATCCGACGGCGGATTCTGGTGCGCTGACCGGCGCTGATAATAATTCCGGTGAAGAGAGTTAGTGATAGCGGCGCGACTTCTCTCTTCCCCAGCTTGCAAGAACAACGCTGTTTCTCTCTCTATTTTCTTTCTTTTTTTCTTTGTTTTTACAGCTGGAGGGGCAATGGATAAGTCAGCAACCGGGCAGGCCTCCAGCTGTACGATGGCTTAATTTGAAAAAAATGTTAAAGGTCGAGAACTTATTTGTAAATATTGAAAAATTTAGACTAATTTGAAATTTGCGAAAAGGTTGGGACTTTTGGCGTAATTAACCCTTTCATTTATGTACTTCATACTTTAAATATTTTAATATTGAGTTGATATTCGGTGCACCAAGCGTGTATCATATATGTATAACTTTTATTCAATATTGTATACATGTTTCTTAATAATTATATTTTTTTTTACATTCAATTTTTTATTAAAAAAATTAGCACTCATATGTCTATAACTTTTTATTCAATAGTATATACATGTTTCTTAATAATTGTATATTTTTTTACATTCAATTTTTTATTAAAAAAACTAACAAGTTTGATGTGAAAAATATTAGCCTTTGATATTTTCAGGGGCAGTGCCCCCTCTTTCCTTGGGAGTATGATATTGAAATAACATTAGAAGACGGTTTCAATGAGTGGATTATGAAACCAAAATTACTCATTGAAAGTTAACTGTAAGAGTAATTATACTGTGCACTGTGAACATTATAAGATAAGATGCACCCACTTAAAAAACGTATACAAATATAAACAAAAATATATACAATTATGAATAAAAATGTATAAAATTTAATTGTTTGTTTTTTTTAATGAAAAATTGAATATAAAAAAATATACAAATGTATACAGTATTGAATAAAATAGAAGAAATAATATTTATCATTCAGGGTCTAACGTTTATCATTTAGGGTAAACAGTAAAGCTTACTTTTAACTTAGGTATTAATAACAAGACGATAACATAAATGTGCTAAAGTATGTTCAGATAAGAAACTATATCAAAAGAAATAGGACCAAATTTTGAGTGCCACAATTCAAAAGATGTAGTAGGCTGATTGTTTGCAATCGATGCTGATTGGGTAACATCTAACGCATAAAGACAATATATTAGTCTTTCCCCGAGCTATTATTTCCCCAATAACTTGATGTTGAACATCAGAACTGTCATGAGTAAATATCACATCAACAGGGAGATCAGAAGTTAAATTGTTCAAGCAAGTTTTTTATGAGGCTCGGAACAACCAAGACATGTGATAGCTTTATGGTAGGATTCAAATAGAGAACCAATATGAGAAATATGTAATAGGACACCATTATTTACAAGCACTGAATCTGAACATGTATACGATAAAGAAAAGTGCAACTTTGTAGAAAGAGGTGTCATATGCGCCGATGCACCTGTATTTAAGTACCAAATGGATGTAGTAGGATCTGAGAGGGTACGGGCAGTAGATAAAGCTTGGATTATGTAGGCCGAAGAGGGGACGATATATCCAATGGTGTTAGATGAGAATGAAGAAGTCATGATATGAGGCAATGGCCAGAGTGAGAGAGTTGTTGAAGAAAAAAATAAAGTTTCTTGCTTAGATTGAAACCATATGAATGTAAAAATTTAAAATTGTATTTGAATCAAGTTTTTTACACAATACATTCTATTATATAATTCAACCTGCATTACATATGGAAAAAATATATTCCGTAAACTATAACATTAAAAAGAAAAAAAGAAACTTTTAAATTAAAGGCATAAAATCAAAAGTTTAAAACTTTAAATCCATAATTTATGAGTACAATCATTAATTTTAAAATAAATTTGTGGATGACACACAAATGATAATAATAAGAACGAGGACGATGGATGTGAACGTCTAAATAATGATTTTACATATAAGTATTAATTTCTAGTTCTATTATCGAGGATTTCTTTTGGTACATGAAATGAAAACAGTAATGCAACAGCTAGAATGGAAAGGACTCATATTCATTTATTTCCTGAAAACAACGGTTGATAACATATTAAGTTAAATATCTGTGACATTATTTATATTATAATTATACTCTCACTACGATTCCATAAATATTTGTACCCCTCTTTTAGCATGAATATTAAAAAAAATGTAATAACTTTTAGGGGTATTATAATATATTTTGATAATAAATAAATAATAAAGTATGTTATGTATGTAGGTAGTGATGATTTTTTGTAATTAAAGTGTATGAGGAATTGTAATTATGTTTGATTTTTGCATTTTTTGGGCAATTGGGAAGGTGCATTTTTTTTTTTGGACAATACAAAATGAAAAGTGTGCAAATTGAAAAAGGAGTAGATTTTAACTTTCCTTAAATATTTTTTAACTTTTATTAAAGATATTATTTATTTTTATTAAAAATGTTTTCACTTTTTATTTATATTTTTATGAATTGTTCTTAAAATAATTCATTGTATCACTATTACTCCCTCCGCCCTATTGATACGTGTGCATTTGCTATTTGCATGTAGATTATAAATTTTTAATGTACAGTGAGGTGAGAAAAATAATATTTTATTATAAATTAGGGGAGATGTATTAATATAATGTATGAGCCAATTGAGAGAAAATTAATTAATTTGAGTGGATCCCTCCTACCAAAAAAAAGTAAATACACATTTTATATTGGGATGAATTAAAATGGAAAAATGCATAAGTGGGGAGAGAGTACTTTTCATTAACCCAAGTATTATTTTTTTCATTAAAATATAATTACTTCTTATCTGTGTTATAAAAGTTATTTCCTGAGACGGTCTCATATAAATACGTGTATATATTATATTATATTATATTATATTATATTATATTAATATAAAAAAACAAATCAATGTGAAAAATAGTCAACTATAAGAAAATTTCATATATGCCCCCCACATATATAAAATAATTGTCATTCATTCATTTAAATAAACACAGCATATAATCGTTTCTTTTACCTTTTTCTTGCATTCATTTTCTAATCGTTTCTATCATTCTATGCACTTTTATTTTTGTTTGTTAATATTTGTGCGCTTTTAAAAGTAAAAAAGTAAAAGGTTTAAAGTCGATACCAAAAATAAAAAAATAAATAATAAATAAAAATAAAAGAGGAAGCAGCAGCAAATAGAGGAATGTGGTACCCAAAGGCCAAAATCAAATATGGAGACGTATATAGATTAAAAACAAGAAAATTTAAATTTAGAAAAAAAAATCACACTTCACTTAATTTCTCTTGTAACTTTATTACTCTCCATCCTTAAAATATTGGTGGGTATTTTTATTTTTTACACGTAGATTAAAAAATATTATTATTTAAGGATTGTTTGATATTTTAAAATATAGATGGGTATTTTGTTTTTTTACATGTGAATTAAAAAAATATTACTCTCTCCGTCCCAGGTATTTTTACCCATTTGTACGGGCACGGAGGTTAAGACGTGTTATTTTTTTAATATATAATGTAAGAAAAAGTAGGGATAAATTAGTAATTTAAAAAGTAAAAGTAAATAAAGTTGTTAGAAATTAGGAATAAAGATTAAAAATATAATTAAAGTTGTTGGGATGGTAAAAAGTAGGTAATAAAATATTATATACTTTTACCATTAATGGAATGTGTAAAAATACGTGGGACAACCCAAAATGAAAAGTGGATAAAAATACGTGAGACGGATGAAGTAATATTTAGGGATTGTTTGGTATTTTAAAAGGAATGAGAATTGTAATGAAGTAGTACATTAAGGAATGAAAATAGATAAGATATTTATAAGTGTATTGTTTTGTTGATAATAAAAATCACTATCACAAGATTTAATTTTGTTTGGTTTATATGGTATTGGAATCAATCTTATTATTAAAATAAAATAATATTTTTATAATTATTATTCAGATTTTAAGAAAATACAAATTGAAACTAATTTTTTAATATAAGACCGAACTGAAGACCAAGCACCGAAATTTAAGGAAAAAATGGAAACTGATTTTTCTAATTTAAAACCGAACCGAAAACCAAACATCAAAATTTAAGGAAATAAAAATTGACAAAATTTTTATTTAAAACCGAATAGAAATTGCTAGGTTCAGTTCGATTTTTTATGTTAACCGAATTTTGCAACCCCAAATTATGGAGTATTAGATTAAGGGCTATTTGATTTAATTAAATGAATGAAAATTGGAATAAGAATAGTGTTGAGGAATGATAATAGATTTATTTTTAAAAATTACTCTTTCTATCCTATTTAAAATTGCACCATTTTTTAAAGAAGACGGAGAGAGTATATTGTTTAGTTATGAATATCATTGCTGTTAATTTTGTTTGGATTGATATAAATTTTTTAGAAATGGAATCAAAATCATGTATTTTTTTTTGTTGAGTGACGCTATTGTGTTTCTGGGGGACCGTGCCCCTTTGCAATTTCCGTATTCTTTTGTAATTTAAATTTCTATCAATACAAAAATTTAAATAGAATATGGAAGGTTGTGTTCCCATGTGGGCAAGGTGTGTCCCGGGGGCGCAGGAACTTTTACATTTTTTGTTTTAAGTTTTATTGAATAAATTTTTATTTTATTAAAAAATAAATTCTACATTAGAAAAATATAGGTAATTTTAAGAGGGAAAAAAATGAAGGTGGCTAGTGGGATGGAAAGATGGTGATACGGATACCACCCAAAATTAGGGTGGGCATCGGATCGGGTTTCGGGTATTTCGGGTTTCCGGATCGGGTACCCGAATTTCGGATTGGAAATTTCATTATCCGAACCCGATTCGAAATTTATTGGATCCGAAAATTCAGTACCCGAAAATACCTTTTTTTAAGTATTGTTATAATAAATTAATTAGGTGTGATTTAAATAAAATTTTTTAATGTTTAATCTTTGAGACAATATTTTATTTGATCTCTTTTATCATTTTTTCTTCGTTTTTAAATAATTACTATAAAAGAATATAATAAATTCATATAACTTCAAATAATATTAATTTTTATACTAATGTTAGAATTTAGATAGTATATTTTAATTATGTTGTGAGATATTTAAATTTATAAGTATATTTTTATATGTTATTTTTATCTAAATAATTAAAATATTTATACATTAAAGTATATGATAACTTAAATCATATTAAAATTAATAATACGAGGAGAATTCAAATTTAAATTTGATAAGATAAGGATGTAATAATACAAAATTGTGTTTTTATTATGTAAAAATAATTGATAATTTAAAAAATTAATAAATTTAATTAAGTAATGTTTAAAGGATAATAAATATATTTTATGATTAAAAAATTAAGAATGCATCAAAATTTTAATATTTCATGAATCAAATTATTTTTTATAATTAATAAAAGTGTTAAAAAAAATTTCGGGTACCCGATCGGATAATTCAGGTACATTTTCAATACCCGAAACCCGAACCGAAGTTATAGCTTCGGGTTCGGGTAAATCCGAAACCCAAAATTATTAGAAAAAATTGGATTTTTTCGGGTAATTTTTTTCGGGTCGGATCTAGTACCCGAAACCCGAAAATAAATGCCCACCCCTACCCAAAATCTCTCGAAATGGTAATTTCCAACTTTGGAGATCAAATCACACTATTCATTGAAATGATACGTGCTCACCAAATATTAGATTTTATTCCACTACCATTATTAGATTTTATTCCACTACCATTTCCTTCGAGAACAAAGTAATTAACAAAAAAAAAATTACTTATGTGAGACGATACTATGTTAATAGGGTTGTGAGATGGATAAATATAAAAATATGATTATCTATTGAGTAGTTAAATTTTATTAAAGTATTATAAATGGAATTTAGAGTGTTATGATATGTTTTATTATCCAATAGTTATACTTTAATGAACATACTATAATATCATAAAAATATATATTATTTACATTATAAAAATATATATTATTTACATTATTGCATTATACTTTAATCACTTTATAATATACTTTATCTATATAATAATGAATAGCTCTTGTGTGTCCGGACACATGGATCAGTACCCGTGTGCCCAACCCGACTCATTTACTAAACGGGTCATATATAAGTCAAAAAAAATCCAAATTTCATTTCATCCCCTTCCTATACTTGTGCGACTTCACTTCCTTCTCTAGAGATTTCTCTTTGATTTCTTTCTAAACTTCATCATCTGCAATTCATTTTTTACTCGAATTTATACCTTCATCATCTACCTTCAATTACGCAATTTATCACTAATAAGTTGCAAATATCGCGATTCAATATAGAGATTTTATTTCAGAAATTGGCAAAAAATTACAGAAGAATCAAAGCCTGAGTGATTAGAGATTTAGATTTGAGACTCAACATTAATGAGTTGAGGTTCTGGAGTGAAATTTCCATCATCGTCAACAATTCAGATTCAATTTTAGTTTCGAGTGTTATTTCTTATTCTTGTTCCTTTTAATAGATTGAAGAATAGGGAATCGAATATACACACTCCATAAAGGTATTTCTTCTTCTTCTTCAAATAGGTAATTCACTCCATAAAGGTATTCTTCTTCTTCTTCAAATAGGTAATTCGAATTCAATTCACAGCTTTGTGTAATACGTGGGCAATTTTGTAAGTGCATATATTTAATAATTAATATTAACACTGATACAGTATTTGGATAATTCAAAAGTTGTATTGCTATGCCTTTAAACTTGAGAGTAAATTTCATGTGATACAAAACAATGATCAGCTTACATTATACTCTTTAACAACAATCGATATACTCTTTAGCAGTAATCATAGTACCCTTTAACAAGTAATGATTTATTTTTTTCTATTAGGTTCACAATGATATTACTTTAGGTTATTACATTATACCATTTAACAGTATCTGTCATACCCTTTAGCAGTGACAATTGTACCCTATAGCAGTAATGAATTTTTTCAGAATGATATTACTTTAAGTTGTTCCGTTATACCCTTTAACAGTGATGCTTATACCCTATAACAGCAACCACTGTACTCTTTAACAGTTATGAATTTACTTTCGTTTCATGTACTTTATCGTATATATCTTAAGTTGATTATCTTTTATATTATATTGTCAATTGAAATGATAATCTTACTGAGTTCCTACTTTCTACTAGTGCAGCTGTAACTCCACCAACGGGAACAATTTAACACACACAGACCTATTTGTATTCATATTGATATAGTAATTGGTATTGCACCTAATTTACACGCTTCTACAAGACTTTTTAGGGAGAGTTGAGATTTAACTTTTCTCTATAAGAATATATTCATTTTAGTTTCTAAATAACATTTATTGGCTATGATCTAATGGATATTATATATGTGCACCTAAAATAATGAATCGTTGCTGTATTATGGTCTCAATGTTGTGTAAAAGGGTATTATAATGATCCTTCATGCTTACATGGGTCTGGGTGTGTGATGGATTTATTCTTGGAAAGTGTGAGTGAAAATTCCCTTTTTGGTGTTTTATTATTATATGCGCATGAATGGTTTTATATAATGATATATGCAGGACGGAACATTGTCTTGGATGAGTACGGAACCCGAAGGGTTGTCAATGACGGGGTGACAATTGCAAAGGCCATCGAGCTGCCTGATGCTATAGAAAATGTTGGTGCTACTTTGATCAGGGAGGTTGGTATTATGTACTCATACCCTACGCGAAGCAGCTACTCGATTTCTGCCACAACTATAGTTACCATCGCGATTTGAAGTCGGAAAATCTGTTGTTGGATTAGGAAGGAAATTTGAAATTGATGGATTTCGGTTTGAGTATGTTTTTCGATTGCGTACATCTTCAAAGGCATTTTCGAGAGGATAAGCAGTGCGAGGAGATAGAGATTAGTAGCCTAACTAAACTTAGATTTGTTTTTGCTTATTACTATTGTACAGAGGTAGAACTATTAGTATTAGAAGCACAGAATTCCATCAGATTTGTTGTAATGAATATGGTGTTTTAGAGCTTCAATTGTTTGGGTTTTTTTTGTGCCAAGGAAATATCATATTTTTTTGTCTTTCATTTACACTATGTTAACTTGTATTTGAACTTAATTAATATGATTGTTCACTGCAAAAGAGTATATTATTATCATGTAAAGAGTACATTATTGTCATGCAAAGGATATATTATTATCATGTAAATTGTATGGATTTGAAAATGATATATATTTGATGAGTAAATGATACATTGTTGAAAAGTAGAGGGTACATTGTTGTCATACAAAAGGTACGGAGTTTACAGTGTTTCCAGTTTATTATAAAAGGTATTATAACATAGCGAAAATGGTATATTGTGTATGGGTAAATGGTACATTATTGATGAGTAAAGGGTACATTGTTTGTTGTGAAAAGGGCATACTGGTCATATAAATTGTATGGAGTTGCAAAAAGTTTATTGTGAATGAATAAAGGGTACATTGTTGTCATAAAAAAGGTATGAGATTTAGAATGTTCCAAGTTTTGTGTATTATGGCATGGTGCAAAGGGTATATTACGGATGAGTAAAGGGTACATTATTGATGAGTAATGGGTACATTATTTGTCATCTAAAGGGTATATTGTGGTCATGTAATATGTATGAAGTTGCAAAAAGTACATTGTTTGTAAGTAAATGGTACATTGTATATAAGTAAAAGATACATTATTTGTCATGCAAAGGGTATAATGATCATGTAAATTGTAATTTCTCAATGCAATTGAGATATACAAACTATTATAAAATTGAACAAACATAAGAATTTTTTATTTTATTAGGTATAAATCATATTAAATTGTAAAGCAGAAATGATTACAGCCAATTAAGATGATCTCTATACTTTAATAATTACTCAAATCTCAAATTGGAATAATAGCTCAATAGATTATCATTTAGGACTTGAGTACTTGTGATGAACTGCCTTAAGTTTATTTTCTATTGCTCTAAAGTGGAAGCCAACCAACATCTTTGCACACTCCATTAGCATGATCCTCATAATAGCCAAAGTAGAGCTTCAGAGTTTGGGTCCACAAAGGGATGCTTCTATGGAAGGTGCAACGAGCTGCGTAGATGGCCAAAGCACCAAGCTCTGAAGGTTGTTGTGTATGATGGTTGCGTAGTTCATCACTCCAAGTTCAACATAGAAGGATGTCATGTTCTCCATCTCCTTATTAGCCTAGACAGAAGCTGCTTTTATGTATCGCACGAAGAAAACATAAGGAGTAGGAACGGTAAGATACCACTCCGGCTTTCCAAGTATTGCTTCTTCCATTACAAGCATTTGCACTGCTTAATAAAGTAAACTTAAAATAATGTTAACAAATGTGCGCTAAATTGATTATCATAAGCATAATATCTACAAATATAATAAATGCATATGCTTCTCCTTTGTAAAACTGCATCCCTTGAACTCACGAAATAGTACAGTCTTAAGCCTTCTCCATTCTCATTCTTTATGCTTTCAATGAGCACTACATTATGTTGCCAAGAACAAATTGATATCAACACTTTCTCAACCCAAACACCAATTTGGAATTATATATCACTTTTTAGATGAATTTACATAAGGTTAACTCATGATTTAAACACCCTCAATAACAATGTAATACAATTTCACATTCATACTTTTAACACCATATATACTTCAAATAGCACGCAAACAAGATCTTTTGCATATTACTACTCACACCAACACACTTGTTCCAAATAAGAAACAATTAGAATATAATAAAACAGAATAAGATATATTTAGTAAAATCAATTTCCGTAAAGAGCATTGATGTTCAAAAAACCAGTTTCAAACAATTGGAGGACCTCTGGACAATGAACATAAGCAAACTACTAAGAACGCGTGATGTTTAAAAAATCAATTTCTAAACAATTATTCGATTAATTCAAAGTAAAAAACATAGAAAAGGTCATACAAATTTACATACCTTAGAGGTGCGAAAGAGTTTTCATGAAAACACAATGAAATTAGGGATGTATTTATTCACATATTCGAAATTGAACATCCATCGAAATTCTCTTTAGATAGCGATCTTCAAGAAGCACAACCACCGTATAGAGTCACCGTTCGGGTTTCAAAGATGAATAGATTGATATTGAGAATGCAATCGATTGATTAAAGGTGACTAAGAGTCAAGAGAAGAGGATGAAAGAGAGTAAGGAGAGAACCCTAGTTAGAGAGAGAAATTTTAAGGAAAAAATGAAGCAAAATTTAGGATTTTTATGTTATATTCACTGGGTCAACTTTTTATTTGTGTCAAGTTGGATTCGGGCACACGGATCTAAATTCGTTTGTCCGGGCACACAGGAGACTTTGTCTATAACAATCATACTTTAACAATTTATCAATCCGTTTCACATAAAATCATTTCATAAGAGATAGCCTATTTTAGATTACATACTTTTTATTTTGGGTTGTTCCACAAAAGTTTGCACCTTCCTTAAAAAATCAAAAAGTCAAGCACAATCACCTTTCCTCATACACTTTATTTACAAAAAAAATCACTCATTCCTAACACACATAACATACTTTATCATTTACTCCTTATTATCCAAAAATATCATAATACCCCCTAAAAGTTATCACTTTCTTAATATTCGTGTTGGTGGAGGAGTGCAAACATTTGTGGTACAAAGGGAGTATACACTAATTAACTAAAAATGTATACATTTATTAAAAGAAAAAAATATAAATTAATTAATAAAAACCTACACAATTTGGTAGCAAATTTTATACTAATTTTGATCAACAATTGAATATATACAAACTAATAAAAATTGAGTAGACAAAAATTAATTTCGTGAACTAGAGTGCACCATCAACCCCAACTCAAATACACTCTTGCGTTTATTCTTTTCTTTTATTTTACCACTAAGTAAATCCCAAAATAATCTTTCTTTTTTTATCTAGGTGGCGGAACAAAACCAATCACTGTACACAAGTCACGAAAAAATTTTGTAAGGTGTTTTATAGCTGACCAAATGTTTTTGTTCGATCGCAAAGCACAAGTATTAAAATATAGGATAATTCTTGGGTGATCGTGATAACCCATGACCCTCTCACATGAGCGGGTGTCATTGGTGGGCCCACTCCCTGATGTGAGAGGATCATGGGTGACCACGGGTCACCCAAGTGATCCTCTAAAATATATAAATGAATAATTTTATTTTTTTCTCAAAACATATACTCCGTCAGTACCTTTCAAAAGAATATTTTTTTTTTATTTTAGGCGTCTCACCCTCCCTTTATTTTTTACATACATGAGACTTATGCCCACTCACTAATACAATTATAATATAAGATTCACATTCCCACTAATACAACTACCAACCACACATTAAATAATAATACTTTCTTAATCCACGTGCAAATAACAAAAGCCCCTCTTTGGATGGGATGGAGGAAATTTTAATTCAAACGTGCAAAAAAAAGAAATAAACCCCTTTTAGATGGGACAGAGGGGGATGTACTTAATTAATAATTGAGTTGATATTAGGTGCACCCGGTGCAAGGGTGCATCCATATGTGTAAAATTTTTTATTCTATTTTGTATACGTGTTATTCTATTTTGTATACGTGTTTCTTAATAATTGTATTTTTTTTCACACTAAATTTTTCATTAGAAAACTAGCATTCATATTTGTATAATTTTTTATTCAATAGTGTATACATGTTTTATAATAATTGTATATTTTTTTACACTTAATTTTTCATTAAAAAAATTAATAATTAAATTGTATACATTTTTGTTCATAATTGTATATGTTTTTGTTTATATTTGTATACATTTTTTAAAGTGAGTATACCCTATCTTAGGGTGCACCTGGGTGCACAGTATAATTAGCCATAAAAATTATTCCCTTCGTCTCGTTGAAACGTGGGTGTTTGCTTTTTGCACGTAGTATTTTAATGTATTGTGATTTGTGAGGTAAGAAAAATAATAATAATAATTTATTGTAAAGTGGATATGTGTATTTAATGTATTGTGAGGTGATAAAAATAATAATAATAATTTATTGTAAAGTGGATATTTGTATTAGTATGATGTGTGAGCCCAAATAAAGAAATAATTAATTTGTGTGAGACTCTTACCAAAAAAGAAAATGCACACCTAGTACGTAACAAAATGAAAAAAACGCAGACGTTTCAGTAGAATGGGGGATTATTAATTATTGCAACCAAAATTAAATTATGCAAAATATAATCAAATTACACAAAAATATCCTTTGTCTTAAATAACGCACCCAAAATATATATTTATGGAGGGAGTATTAATTACTGCAACTAAAATTAAATTATGCAAAATATAATCAAATTACACAAAAATATCCTTTATCAACGCACCCAAAATATATATTTTCTTGAGCTCTTTTAACCAGAAAAGAAAAAAGAAAAGAAAAAAAATAGGTCAAAAAAGACCCAATATATATATTTTCTTGAGCTCTTTTAACCAAAAAAAAAAAAAAGGTCAAAAAAGTGTTTTTATTCAAAATAAGCAAATAGGTCCATTTCATTAATTCGTGAACAGCATAAACATAAGCAATATCAACGTACTAGATAAAACATCGCATGGATCCACCTGCCAATATTTCCCCCCCTCTCTCTCTCCCCCCCTCTGTCCTCTCTCTCTTACAAAGATTTGTCTGCAGCTCAATTTTAACTTCTAATGTCATATGATTTGCAGTTTCGATCCATCCTCCACAGTCTGCTTTCCAGTTTCCATAAACTCCAACAATAGTTGATTCCCACATTTCAGAGAAACCCCTTCTTTTTCGGTCACCATTTTCTTTCTCCCACATTTTGAATTCGCATTCCAGCACCCCCAAACAGATCCTTAACCCTTTTCATCTTTCTAACAGTGTAGCTTTGAATCCTTAACCCCACCAAAAGAAGACACCTCAAGAATCATCACTTCAATGAAAAAATGGAGCACAAGCATAAACTCTTGCTAATCATACTTCTACCCTCATTAACGGCCTTATTTTTCATTCTACTTGCACTTTGGTTGTGTTGTAGGAAAGGGAAATCAGAAAATGATTTTAGGGATACAGAAATTAATTTGGAGAGGAAAGAAGGAGATGGGGTGGTTAGCACAGAGGGGTTGGTGAAGTTTGAAGGGGGTGAAGGTCTTAGTGTTGTTGAAATTCTTGATGCCCCTGGTGAGGTTATTGGGAAATCTTGCTATGGAACATTGTATAGGGCCACCTTGGTTAATTCAAAATCACTTGCATTGCTTAGATTCTTGAGGCCTACTTGTACTTTGAGGATAAAAGAGGTGATTCCAATTGTGGAATTGTTGGGGTGTATTAGGCATCCAAATTTGGTTCCTTTGAATGCATTTTATGCAGGGCCAAGAGGGGAGAAGCTCATGGTTCATCCCTTTTATGGTCTTGGAAATCTGGCTCAGTTTATCAGAGGTAAAAAGCTCCTCTTTCAATTGGATTGAAATCGTTTTGTATGTTGGTTTTCTTGCTTTTGATTGTTATGAATATAATGCGTTTGTTTAAAGTAAAAAAAAAAAGTCAGATGCGATTGATATGTGCACGTTTTAAATGCCTGAGAGTTGTCGAATTCCCAATTTGGACACCAGCTTGTTAAGGGGACTGTTTTTGTTAATATTGATTTGTTTCCATTGGTTAGAGTTTTGTCTAGTGCATTGATCCTTGTTGTTATTATGGAAACTGTTGATATTGTGTTTGGTTTACTGTTTAGATTTCGCTTTTGATTTCTCTTCGTCGTGTTTAACCGGCGATCTTTGTTTCGTGGGTTGTACCTTGATTAGAATAGTTGATTAGTCACTTGTAGTTTATTGAATGTTGTCAATCTCTTAAACATTTGACTACTGCAATAGTTCTATATCTATATAAGAATGTGGAACTTATTGTACGGATAATTCAATCTATTATTCTATATTATTCTAAGCTTTGGACTAACATTTAAATGGGGTTGGAAGAGTTTGCTGGATCTTAATTGGCTGAAACTATGGTTGTCTGTTTGATCTGCATGCACGTATGAGTACCTCACACGTGTAGCTACGTGTTGAAATCCATCGCTGCTTATGAAGGGATCCGGATCATGTGATGTGTAGATACCGGCTGTGGGGACTCATAAATGTCAATTAGCTTAAAGTGTACTGAGTTAATGAACTTGTGTTAGTCAAGACTCGAGCTAGCTGACTGGTTGCCTAGTCGAGCTAAAAGATTATCTGTATGAAACGATGCATTAACAGTTGTTGATATGTTTCATACATGTGAAGATCTGTATTTATTATGTTGGTAGTTTCATTTGTATGCTTGTGTTATTATTTTCTGTTTCATTTGCCTTTCTCTAGTTTCGTTCTCTGATTTTCACGTGTCGAATGTATACATTAATGGCAAACTTAATTGACTACTAATGTGGCTAACACGCAGATGGTAATGCTGAGGCTCGGAAATGGAAAAAGCTATGTAGAATCTCCATTGGTATTGCTAGAGGAGTTCACCATCTTCATACAGCTTTGGAGAAACCAATTGCCCATGGTAACCTCAAGTCGAAGAACATACTATTGGACGCCCATTTCAACCCCTATGTCTCGGATTTTGGCCTCCATCTTCTGTTGAACACCACTGCAGGGCAGCAAATGCTTGAAGTTTCAGGATCCGAGGGTTACAATGCTCCCGAGCTGATTAAAATGAAAGATGCATGTGAAGATAGTGATATATACAGCTTAGGGGTCATTCTTCTAGAACTACTATCTGGGAAAGAACCAATTGACGAAAACCCTACACCGGATCAAGATTCTTATCTGCCAAGTGCGATGAGATCTGCTATTCTTGATGACAGGATCGTAGACTTGTATCATCCTGACATTCTTCTTGGTCTAACCAATGATCAGAGGGTAGTCACCGAAGACGGTATCCTCAGATATTTTCAGCTAGCCATGGCTTGCTGTTCACCATCCAGGGTTCTCCGTCCTGATATTAAGCAGATTCTTGACAAGCTTGAAGAAATTGCTAAGTAAAGATTGTATGTTTAAATTATATACCCTGAAAGCCGAACATGGGACTTATTATAGTTTTAACTTGTATGGTGATCGCGGAAACAACTGACTGATGTTTTGAAGAGAGAGTTCCATCCAGGCATGATCCCAACGACGATACCGATCCACTGCGTACGCATTATAAACGGGGCCGTTTTAAGCACATATGCATGCATCATCAGAAGGTGACTTGGATTGACTTAGTGTGTCAACTTGGCACAGCAAGAAATTGTGATAGCAGACAAGGTAAAGAGTTAGGCAAACCAACATGAAAATCATTGGCAGATCAATTCTTAAATCATATTTATTCTTATTATTCATAGATCCTATGAAGATGTGAACTTTATTGAACTTGTTTGATGGTAATCTGACATCATCAATTTACTACAGTTGTGCAAGTTTTTTAGGTAGTTTGCTAGATAGATTATTGCATTGATGAAGAGATTAGGTGTTATTTTTTGAAGTAACAAATTAGTTGTTACTTAGTGAAGCAAAGATTTCTGAAAAAGGAGAATGTTTGGAGTGGATGGTGAGTGGGTTGTGGGAGAAAGATTAGTTTGTGCTGTAGGTTGACCTTTGTAATGATATTCTGGTAGTTTTCCATATTTTTTTTAGATGTTGACAAGTTGACTTTTCTTTAGGTGTTTGGCTTTCACTTTCATCATATATGCACTTGCACCTTCTCTTTCAACTTTGAAGAAATGGTCTTATGAAGTGGTAATAAAAATACAATTTATGCACACTTAAGTACAACTCATAATTTGTTGGTGATTGATACTTTTTTTAAAAATAATACACTAATTAATATACACAAATTGCATGATGTCAAAGTGGCTCTTTATAGTGGTATTGTTTGTGGTTTCTACTTTCTTTTATCATGGCAACAAAATGTATGCTCCTTCCATCCCGAAAGATAGTACATATGGTGTTATAATAGTTTTTTTTTTCACTAATTTTTGAGTCTAAAAATATAGTCTAACAAATAAAGAGTAAAGTTTATTATGTGGGTTGGATTATAGTGATATTTTTTAAATTAATATATATTTCGGGATTATTAGATTGATTTATAAATGTACACACTGTAGTATATGTTGTAATAAAAAAAGTGTGCCCATTATAGCTTGTGTTATAATAAGTGTGCTATTATTTGGATAATTTAAATCATTACATTTTTTAATAATTAAAAATATAAAATTAATTATTTTATTATTTAATAACAATCAAACAAGAACTTAAAAAATTAATTGAATCAATAGATAATCTTTAAAATTTATTAGGCGGTCTTACCTAAATCTTTACCTTAAATAAAAAAATTGTTGATGATGATTTCAAGTTATACGGATTGGATAACTTAAAAATAGGATATTTAAAATATAGGGTTTGAGTAATTTATTTTAAGACCCAAAATTTCAAATACCCAATCTGAATTACCTGAAACTCAACTCGATGTCCATTTCTAAACGGTTTAAAATAGAAAGTATGCAAACTATTATGAGACAGAGATGATAACATTTGTATTATAATTATTGTTAACACCAGCAAATTATATTTATAAATAACAGTTTAAGGCATTATTTTATAAATGAATTTTATCAATTTAAGGCCTGAAAATGGATAAACTATCAATTTAGGACCTGAATTAATTTTTCTATCGATTAGGGACCTGAAATGTACAAAACTATCAATTTAGGACCTGAAAAATAGATAAACTATCAATTCAGGACTTGAATTAATTTTTCTATCGATTAGGGGCCTAAATTATACAAAACTATCAATTTAGGACCTGAATTAAGGCCTTGAATTGATTGATAAAATAAGAGACAATATGTGATAACTTTAAGTCCTAAATTGATAGTTTTATATAATTCAGACCCCTAATCAAAATTAATTCAGGTCCAAAATTGACAGTTTACCCATTTTTAGGTCTTAGAGTTTTTATTTTATTTAAATTATAAAGAATAATTAGTGATAATAATTAAAAAATTTAGTGTACAAAATTTTATTTTTTTAATATAAAATAATTAAAACTTTATTTTTAAGTTATAATTGTACCTTCGAACTCATCTGACTCGGCCACTGGTAAAACTGTTATTCAAGTCGAGCGAGCTCAAGTAGTGCATACTTGAGCCGGGTTCGAGATCAGCTCGTTTAGAAAATGAGCTTAAAAACGAGTTTGAGCTCGTCTCGAGTAGTTTTCGAGTCGAGTCGAGCTTAAGCTCTATTTGGCTCATTAAGTAAATTGAGTCGAGTTTATCGAGCCGTTTTTTAATAAATATATCTTATATTTATTATTTTATTTAATATTTAATATTTATTATTATATTATTATTAATTATAATAATTATTAAAATAATCGAGCTTTTTCGAGTCGAGCGAAGCTTGGCTCGTTAAGGAAACGAGCATAAGAAGAGTTCAAATTCAAACTCTAGTAATCACGAATCGAGCCGAGCCGAGCTGAGTCGAACTTTCGAATAGCTCGTTTCATTTAACAGCTCTAGCCACTAGGGTTTGGGATCACCTATTCCACATTTGTGTTCCATCTGGCGTTCCAACACACCAGATGGAAGACACATCATCACTTTACAAAATTTCACTTTACAAAAGTGAAATTTTGTAAAGTGATGATGATGTGAAATTTTGTAAAGTGATGATGTGTCTTCCATTTGGTGCGTTGGAACATAGATGGAATACAAATGTGAAACAGTGAATCTGTTCTCAGCCAGAAAGGCGTAAGAAAGAGGGCCCCTTGATAAATGAAATGTTAGGGATTAATGGATTAAAATAAGAATAAATTTGTTTTAAACTCTTAAAGAATAATTAAATATTTTAATTATGTTTAATACTGATATTAAGTTACTATAGACTAACATGTAATTAAGTGGCAGTTATTGGAGGGAAAGTAATAATGATATTGTGAACTATATCATGAATATTTTATAATATAAATAAAAAGTAATACAATAATATTTTAATAAAAATGATGATTAATTACGAAAGCGTAAAATAATCTGAAAAAATCTTGTGTGCACCCGAGCTCCGTGCGCCTTTAAAATTTTATGTGAAATTGTATTCCCTTTAATATAAAGATGTGTATCCTTTATTTTTTAAAGTAAAATAAAAAAAATTAATGAAAAATGTATACCATTTAGAACAGAAAAATAAAAAATATTAATGAAAAGTGTATACTCCTTACAACAAAATGGTGTACCCTTATCAATTAAAATGTATACCCTTTAGAACAAAATAATATTAAATTCTAAAGGCATAGTGTGTCCGGGACTCGTAAGACGAACTCAAATAATCTTATAATGATTTTTTTCCCTTTTACAAGCATAACCTAAAACTCTGTTAAAAAATGAATTTGATTTTTTTGAAAAATAAAATATTGTACGGTCTGAAAAAATATTTTTATGATTATAAACAATGGAATAAAATTTGAAATGCCTATTTTCAATTTATAACAATCTTTTCTTTAGCATACATTAAGTAAAAACATCAATCTGGACACTTTTCCTAAATTACCGTTAATTGGTTTTTTACTAATTTTGAATATTTCATAATAGTTTGATCTATAAAATAACTAGCACATGATATAAAATCAATTTTATGTGTAATTAAATTTCAAATTATTATATTTATACATCACATCATAATAAATTAACTAATTTTTATAGTAACATTTGTCATATAAAAAGATGAAATTTCTTCAGGAAAAGGAAAATACAGTTGAATCTTTTGTGAGAGTGGCAACTTTAATTTCTAAATAATTTTTTTTATTTGTGTACATAATTTTTCAAAATGATGATATTTTATGCAGATAAAATGGACAGACTTTGTAAGACTCAGTCATGTGAAATGAATAATGAGTGACTACTTTTATGATAAAAAGTGATACTCAATTAATAAAAAGTAATAATGATCTTAAATAAAAAAGAGTGAGGCTTGCGTGTGCCCGGGCGCACGGGAACACATTCTGTGCGCCTTTAGAAATTTAGTATTATGGGTAAGGGTACATTGCTTTGGTCTAAAGGGTATACACTTTAATTAATAAAAAGTACATCATTTTGTTCTAAAGGGTATACACTTTTCATTAATATTTTTTTTTTAGAAAATAAAGGGTACCATTTTTATACTAAAGGGTATACAATTTAACACAAAATTATAAAGACGCACGGAGTATTGTTCATGCTCCCAAATACACACAATAATTTTCTTTAGAAAATAAAGGGTATACATTTGTATACTAAAGGGTATACAATTTAACACAAAATTCTAAAGACGCACGGAATGTGCTCTGTGCGCCCGGATGCATAGGAGTTTTTGCCAATAAAAAATTATTATTATTATTGGGATTATTATGTATTTTTAAAGTTTTATTTTAGGAATAACTCATGAAAATGCGTTCGCATAAGAATTTTTTTTAAAAAAAAAAATTTATTAGTTTATTAATCTTACATAATTTTTTCAATTTTGGATGTTATTTAATAAATAAATAAATAAATGAAGATATTTTAGGATTCTTTTTGAGCTTGAGTAACCGGTGGATTTTTTTATGGGCTCATATTTCCCATTAGGACTAATTACAATGGGCTTTAAAACCATCTCATAGATTGGGCTAAAGCCCATCTTATATTACAATGATATGGGCATTTGTAATTGGGAATTACTGAAATAGAAATACACAACTTTTCAAAGGCCCGGCTATTAACACTTTCGGTTCCACTGTACACACAACGATAGTTAAATACACCCCAAATTAATTTTTTTAAATTTAATTTTCCACTTTATACACCTCATAAATATAATTCTACCATTCTTACTAAATATCTCTTTTGGAGCCTTAATCCTCAATCTTCACTTCATGCAACAATATGTACCATTTCTCACCACTTAAATATTTCAAGAGAATAATTATACTCCATATGTATTTTAATTTAGGATTAATTATATGACATTTTCTCAATTTTCAATTTAATTTCGAACTTATTTTTTTATCAAAAAAATACATGATCTTTCTATTATTTCTTAATTTAATCACAAATTTTTTTTAATCAATTAAATACACAATCTTTTTATATTTTCTCAATTTAATCATAAATATTTTTTAAAAAATATATGATTTAAAATTTTTAGAATTTAATCACAAATTATTTATTAAAAAGAATAAATATCTCAATTAATAAAAATCAAGATATATTAAATATTTAAAATATAATATATAAATTTACATAATATAAATATTAAAAAATTATATAACAATTCATAAAAATTCATTGTGGTTTAAAATTAAAGCAACCCTGTTATAATAATTGCTTTAATTTTGAACTTGATAATTCTGCATCACAAAATAATGTAGTTTAAATAAATTCATAATAATTAAAATAATAATAAATTTTGAAAAAATAAAAAAATTGAACACCATGTAAATTTAACTTTTAATTTGTTTCATATAATTGAATTGCGTAACGCCTTGCTAAAACAATTTTAATGAATTTTTTTTTTTATATTTATAACATATAATTTATGTACTATAGTATTTTAAATATTCTTTATTTAATGAGTTAATTTTTACTAATTAAAATAGTTATATATTTTATTCATAAAATTTTTTGATTAATTAAAGAATATAAGTTAATCCATTAATTTACTTGATTAATTACATTAATTGCTCTCGATCCCAGTTCAAGCATTAAATATTGGTTTGCAGGGTGAGAGCAGATCGACCCTTTCGGTGTCTTTTTGACTGCGAGTATCGAAGAAGGCTTGTACGAGACTATCTGACAGATGTAGAACAGATTTACTGCTGTTTTATGGAAGGAAGTAGGGCCAAATTGGCAAAGATCTTTGAGGATAAAGCCAGATGGTCCAGGTGTGCTACTCATGTTTCAGAATCTATTGGTTTTTGTTATCCTCATTAGCAATAGTGTTTTAAATATATATTTAAATCAAGTAACTTCTTCCTAGTTTTGGGCTAATAGTGTTCATTTCTTCTTTTATTGATCTGTATCTGCATTGGACAGCTCCGGAATATTTAGCTAACAACTATATTAATTTTATTTTAATTTGCTAAACCTTGATTGAGATTTCTTATCATCCACTTGAGAATACGTAAATAATGATGCTTTTTGTGTGTGTGTGTGTGTGTGTTGGGGGGTGGCGGGTGAGTACGGTAAACTCTACCAAAACAAATCATCATCCCAGTACACACAGTTACTATCTTGTGGTCTGAAGAAAGTGCTCTAGTTCCCCAATCATGTTTTGGTGAAGATAAAACTGAAACATTTGCATATTTTTTGGCTCCTAATATCTCGTTAGTAGTTTATATTCTAGCTTTCCACTAGTAGAGGATTTATCTGGTTATATAATTGTATTATATTTTTGCCTCTTGTGATTATTTTTCAGCTTCTGTGCTCTCTGGCTTGGAACGGACCAAAGATCCCGCCGCCGCATTTCTTGTGTGAACTCAGAGACAATTCTCACAGCTGTCGTGAAGCATTTTTTGGTAAGAAACAAAGTGTCATCCGCACTTGTCATGGATTCACTGTACGATGGTCTGAAGTCTCTCGAAGGCCAGAATAAGGTTAAGAAGAGCCCAGCTCCTATGGTTAGCATTGAGAATGATACTTTCATTGCTTTGCAATTGGTTGAGTGTGCTGTGATACAGCCTTTGCCACTGAAGGATGATAAGGTCAGGAGTTTTTGCGCATTTTTACCTTCCACCTAAGTTGCTACTTGCTCTCTTAAGTAAATCGCGTGAGTTGGCATTGCTGCTGTCCCCATTAGCCGGTTACATGATATGTTGTAAACTGGCTCCTCTGCGAGTGACAGTGATCAAAGTGGTTATATGCTATCTCACTAGAAAAATATTACTTGTTAGTTACTATTGTCAATTGTTGCAGTCATAAGATAAATTCATGATTTTTGAAGAAATAATAAAATTTTCATGTGTCGAGTAAATGATGTGCTTTCATTTTTCTCCTAACGATATTTGTAACTTGTCCGAATCTGAGGAGGCTGGTGGGGTCTTGCTGTTAGAGTATATCATCAAAAGACAGATGTAATTCAATTATGTGTTGTTACTTGAAAATGTTATATATTCTGTGAGGAAGTACATTTTGTTGAGGATTTATCTTTTAAAAGCTGTACTCCACTACTTTTCTGTTTCCTGCTGGCAGAGATCTGTTGTTGAGGCCAGTGATTATTTTGTAGAGGTGCTGCCTCTGTTTTTGATAGGGTATTAAATTTACCACTGTTTTTTGAATGTTAGAAGCATGCTACATTTTTTACAGGAGCGGCAGTGGTGCCTAAAACTTGTAAGCATTGTGTTTTAATTTTTCCTATAACCTATTTTCAGGATGGGAATGATGGCGAAGAGTTCAACAGAGATTCTCATGAACGTGATGAGAGACGACTTACTGAATTGGGTCGCCTGTGTATTGAGCTTTCTGTCTTCATGTTATATTAATGGCATATTCCAGATTGCATTTGTTTTCCTTGCCCGTTTTGTCTTATTACTGGTTAGCACATGCATTCACATACAAAACACAACCCCGACTCAACTATTAAAGGCTTTCAGATCATATTATCATTTTTAGTAACAACTGGCAAAGGGAAAAATAGCTAAAACAAAGCAGGTTTACTATGTTTCTTTTGTGGTTGGTTGATAGTCATTGTGGAGACTGTAACTATAACTTGCTCTCCGTCTGTATTACCATCGCAGGCCAAACGTAAAAGCAATGGGAAAGGATCTTAAAATTTTTGACAATCCCCATCATCACAACAAACATTTACTCGGGGTTGTGTATATGCTTCTTTGGTTAACGAGAACAGCTCCGGTAGAACCAGTAGTTATATCTATTGTATCTTAATCCCTCCCTCCGTCCCAAAGATATTGACACACTTTCCTTTTTGGTTTGTTCCACAGAAATTGACATATTTCATTTTTAAGAGTATGAGACTCACACAAAACAATTTATTTATTTACATGGGCCCACACACACATCACACTCACCACTAATACAACCACCCACTACACATTAAATATTATTTATCTCACTTCACTTTACATTAAATTATTATACTCCTTAATCTACGTGCCAAAAAAAATGTGTCAATTGTTATGGGATGGAGGGAGTATTTAAATACAACCTCGAATTTAATTTCTTTTATTATTATTTTTTTCTTTTTGTTTTGTTTTGTTTTTATATAATTAAAAGACAATTATTACCTAAAGCCTATATAAGAGTTTGTATGTTAGTTTTTCAAGGGCATATAGTTATTTTTGCTTTTTAAAATTTTTAATTATTTTGTTTAATCTAAGGGTGGTTGTTGATCTAACTATTCTTACTAATTAGGTGCATTGGGTGCATCTGTTTTGACTTTGAATTATAAGGTGAAATACAATTATGTTTTTAGAATTAATCATAATTGACTTTGAAATATAATGTGAAATTATAATTATGTTTTTAGAATTAATCATAAATATTTGACTTTGAATTCTAAGGTGAAAATACAATTATGCTCTTAGAATTAATCATAATTGACTTTAAAATATAATGTGAAATTACAATTATGTTTTTAAAATTAATAATAAATCTTGTGAAATTACATTTTTAGAATTAATCATAAATCTTAAACTCTAGGTAAGTGTGGGTAAAATATTTTGGGTTCCAGGTATCCAATACGAAATAAATTACCTAATTTTTTTGGTTTTGTACTCAGAAATTTTGAGTTGCGGATTATTCGAACTTGATTCTATAATTTCAATTTGGGTATCAGGTTTTAAAAATATACATGAATTATTCGATTAAGTATCATAAAAAATAATAAGAAATGGTGTAATATCATTTTATGATAAAAAAAAGTTATAAATGTTGTTACATTATATATTGTACTTAATTTATAACATAATATATCTTAAAAATAAATTAAATATTTTTAAATTAAGTTTATTTATTGTGCAATAATTGTTCACTGAAAATATATTCATATTATATAAGGCCTCCCCCAACGAGAGGTTTTTTCGCTTACGTGGATTTTTAAAAACCTAAGAGAGAGGTTTTTAAGCGTTGGGGAAGGGGTGAGGTTTTTACTTGGGTAGTATGGTTTGTTGTGAGAGTGGGAGAGATTGGCGTGCACTCCACTGCACAACAGGACAGCGCGCATGCGCAAGTGAGATAATATTTGGCCTGACACCCAACCCCATATTTCATTTTGTTTTTTAAAAAAAAACATCTGTTATCCTTTTTTAATTTTCCTTTTTTATTTTCTTCCTTTAATTTCTTTTTTCCCATTCTTAATTTATTTTCAGTTTTCTAAGGTTAATTTTTAGAAATTATAATATGTTAAAAATTCATTTTATTGTTTTGTGTAAATACTGCACAGCTGATTTTGCTTTCTTTCTTTTGATTTAAAAAAAAAACAAATTTGAAAACACACCAGTGTGTTTTAGTGAAAACTATCTTTTTAATGTTTAAGGTTAAGTTAAATTTCAACTAAAAAATAAAATGGAAAAAGAGTATTATTGTAAGGCTTTAAAAACATACCTGTGTGTTTTAGTGTAAATTTAATGATGTCCATCCCATCTACTTTTCGCTCATCTCATCTTTTTAAAACATGACATTAAAACACACCAGTGTATTTTAATGAAAATTTAATGGTGTCGCACTATGAGCAAAAAAAAATTCAAAAAAAGTAATTCAAAAAAATAATTTAATGGTGTCTCACTTTTTACTTTGTTGCTTTTGGAAGTTTTACTTTTATATTTAATGTGTCTTTTTTATTTGTGTTTTTATATTTTATGTAATTCAAAAAAATAAATAAAATTTTTTTCTTTTTTTATTTTATAAAATTTAAATAATTGGAATACATAATTATTTATAATTTATTTGTAAATTAGATATATATAGTTGATAATTTAAATGAGAATAAAATGAAATTGAGGTGTGTCCTACGAAAAAACCTACTTTTTGGTTTTATTATTGAGGAAGAGTTTATTTTGGAGGTATAGTTTTTTACTTTTGAGGTGGTGCTGATGTGGCGCCCAAAAAACAAACTTTTTTAATTTTTTTATTGGGGAAGGCCTAATGGATTAAGTATAAAAAATTGTAAATCCGCCAAATGCAAATGTCACTTCGAATGCAGATGTCACTTCTTCCTATGTTCATATTTCTCTTCACATTTCTTAGTATACTAATATTAGTTATTAATAAGTAAATATTTATTAATAAAATATTATATACTTGTTCATTAAAACTTATACACTTTAAGTATAAGTATGAGTTAAAATTAATAATTTCTCTAACACAATTCTCAGTATAAATATGATGAAACTTTTCATTAATTGCAGTTAAATGACCAAAATTACTCTTCGAACACCCTACCTATTTAATACTCCCTCCGTCCCACAACAAGGAGTGCATTTTACCATTTTCGTTCGTCCCAACACGAGAGGTGCATTTCCCTTTTTAGTAAAAGGGACCCACACAAACTAACTTTTTCTCTCTCTATAACCTCACACTTCACACTAATACACCTACCCACTATACATTAAAATATTATTTCTCTCACCTCAACTAACCCCAACAACCCATTAAATATTATATCTCTTAATCTACGGGCAAAAAAATTTCGTCACTCTTGTTGTGGGACAAAGGGATTAATAAAAACGTTATACAGTTATTAAAAAAAGTGTATACATTTTATATTTAAAAACTATACATTAATAAACATACAGATTCACCATTAACGAAATTCAAGATGAAACCCTAAATAGTAGCAGAAACAACGCCGCCTTCTGACACTCCTCGACTTCCTTCATGCTACCCTAGGAGAAGAAATCAAGATCACCACAGAACCCCATATCCCCAAACATCATTATAAATATTCTGGATCATGGGTAAAAATTGGCCCAGTTACAACTTTAAAAGTATTACATAGTAGTATTTACCTTTTAAATTTGATAAGATCACATTTTAATAATATCTTGACACAATATTAATTAATTTTATTAATTATAATAATAATATTATTATTAATTAATTTACTTTATGTTAAATTTATTAGAGTAGCAATATATAAGAATAACAAAATAAGTATAATATTATAGAATTAATTAGTATATCAGATACACACTTTAACATCCTCGTTTGCCATGCTTCTAGGTTACCTTGTACTAAAAGTACAAGTTGGAATCCGGTTATGTAAGAAGGGATAGCATGTTTATGTATACCATTTATCCGAGATGGACGCTCTCTTTCTTTTATCATCTTCGCTAGACACTTGTTATGAACTTATTACATTCTCAACCTAACACTTGTTATGAAGTTGTTGGATCTTTTACATATTTGATTCTTTTTACGCATTTGAATTGATTTTTTTTTTTTTTTTTATAATTCGTATTGTTATAGGTAATATGTGTTCTGAAATTAGATCTTATTTGTGAGCTATTAAGATGTTTCTTGTAGGTAATATTGTTGTAGGTAATGATGGGAGATCTATTGAGCATGGCTATCTGCAATGCAATGCCCTGTGTTGGATTTTATGTAATTTTATTCAGTTCCTTAAGGGCTTGTTATGCAACATGGGACCAACTAATTACCCCACAATCAATTCCTGGAGAAATATATACTATGGTAAACTCTTTAGAAACAAAGACTTTTTTAACAAAGAGGAAAAAAACTTTGGCAAATTCTATTCAACACAAACACCAAAACCAGATCTTTTACAACTTCAAAGATGAAAACCACACCTATCTAATTAGGCTTCTCTCTATCTGCATTGCTATTTGGCAACAGCTTCAGAACATCTTGCATGGAAGGTCTTTCTGATGGCCTACTTTTTGTGTACTGTAACACAACTTCAATAACCGATTCCAAATCTTCTCGCAAAACTCCATCGTGTTCATTACCAACTCGTCTCACCAGATCATCTTGTGTGATCTCTGATGCTGTACCATATGTGAACACCTCCAGAACAAGCTCACCAAAATTGTAAACGTAGCTCATTTCTTATGGACGTCCTGAATCCACCTGACTCAGAGAGAAAACATTTACAATATATGCACTTGACTACTTCAAGAAAATGATGAATATAAGCAATGATGTGTGTATGTGTATACCTGTCTCCTCTCTAATCTTAGCTGGTGATGGACTGATGCTTGATTGAATCATTGAACTTCAGCCAAATGGGGCTCCATATATTCATCAAAGAGCACGTTGATCGCCTTCACGTTCCCGTGTGGAATAGCACGAAAACAGTCTTGGTGGAGGAAGCAGAGAGCCTTAGCAACTCCAGTTACTACCCTACACTTGGTTTCCCAATCACTCCTCATTCGCACATTCTCTGCTAAGTTTCCATTAGTCATGCACTCATTCGGCAAATAAGCAATATTATTGTTATAGCAAAATCCAAGCAATCTAGTTAAATTGGGAATTATCATCAGACATAGCAGCACATCCTTCATTTCTTTTGGCTCCCATTCGATCGTCTTCGCTGAAACGGTTGGCAACACTACCTTCCCAATTGAATCTGGGAAAGAATGCTTCATCTGCAAAGCTCCAACGCAGTTAAAACTCCTCAGAACATCCTTTGCTGTTAACTGAGGAAGTCCAATGAAAGCAACCATTTTTTCAATGGCCTTCGTTACCTATCTTAAAGTAAAGAATCCCAAAAACTGCCCCCATGATGAACAATACTGTAATAACCCCCACAAACTATGAGCACCCATGCTAGTTTCTGTGCCTTTCTGCTTCCTAATTCGAATCCATTTGAAATTCCAGTTTCATGATGGCATGGTTTTAAAGGCGCTCCACATAACCTCAGATTACCCAAAAATGTACTCTGGTCCATCATCTTGAACGTGTCGTTCGAAGGTATTGAACCTGAGATGTCATTGTAGGACACATTGAGAAGATGCAAGCTCAAAGAGGCTCGGAATTTGGGGGGGGGGGGGGGGGGGGGGGGGGATAGAAGCCATTGTGTGACAGGTCTAATATGCTAACAGCAGGGAGATTAGCAAGCTCCACAGGTATTGAACCAGTAAAGTTATTGCAGAATTAACTATTTAATTACAGAAAAGGATATGAGAAAAGTAGCAAACTTAATCAAAATGAGATATATGCTGTAGAGAAAAACACCTGAATTTCTTTTTAAACTTGCTATGGCTCAGGATATTCCTCTTGTCCTAGCAAGTTAAACAAAAGTTAAAAGAGTCCGTGTAAAAACTGATCGAGTTTTAGTTTATAAACCTTATTGACTTCTATTTCATTATCACTGTCTGAAGATGAATCAGCTGCAATAGCATTCTCAAATTCACTATTAAATCCAGAAAGATATATCAGATTTCGAACGAACAATTGTCTCATTTGTGATTTCTGGATTGGCACCAATACGAATATAGCATGAAATTACAACTATAGAATAAACCAGGTCACTGAAGGAGGAAACTAATAAAACGTGAGCAAAATATTGATTGTCATTATATTGCTATTGCTTACAAAAGTCTTTATTAAGTTTTGATTTTATTTTTCACATCATTCAACAGTATATAAATTGGTTTTGAATACAATTGTGATTATATGGATTATATAGAAAGAGTAAGAATATTGTGTAGTATGACATTTACTTATTCACTTCAATGAGTCACAGTGCAGTCTACTTTTTGATGTATTTCAAATGTAAGTAACATCAGTAAACATATTGATATTTCTTATTGTAATACAATAATAAATAGCAACCTAAAAAATGTTTAAAACATGCAGATGCAGAATTCAGCTTGTGTAAGACCTAAAAATTATAACACACATGATACTTGAATTAGAAACGCTATAAAAGTAGAAGTATACTTGAATCCAAGGCAAAACAAAAAACAAAAAACTGATATCCTGGTGTATATTCAACAATGTCTATGCTTCTACTTGAACCCAGTTCAAAGTAGGCCAAAACAAAAAAATGATATCCTGGTTCAACAAAAGAATGCTATGCTTGGTCCGTGGGGCTTTGCCCTTCTCTGCCTTGTATGCTTGACAAACCTGCTCTAGGAAGTGCCCTCCCCTGACTTTCTTTTATATTCTTTCAAAGCCTTTTTCATTCCCTTTTGCTTCTGGGCCCTCATGGCTTTTTTTCATGAGCACTCTTCCCCTTTCTCTTTTTGGCAGCCAGATCCATCGGAGTCTGTTGAGTAGAATCCTTAATGTCCGTTGAAGCACCCTGTCTAATGAGGAAGCAAGCAGTATCTATCAACACCTTTTTCTAATAATAATCTAACGGCTTTAATCTGTCCCTCCATGGCTGCTACATGGAGGGGTGTAAATTCATACTTTTTTGGATTTGGGGTATCCAGAGGTACCCCAAGCTTGTGCAAATTCTCTAGTTCCTCAATACAGCCATACTGTGCTAATTCCCAAACAAGATTTTCTTGCCTTCCTCAAGAATTTCTTCTTCAGTGACCTCTTCTGCAGCTGAAGGTGCCTCTACGTCAAGTACTTCAACAGCCTCTTCTGCAGCTGCAGGGATTTCAAAAGGTGCCCCTACATCAAGAACTTGCTCAAGAGGGGCTTCACCAGCCTCTTCTGCAGCTGCAGGGATAGGTGCCTCTACGTCAAGAACTGGCTCAAAAGGGGCTTCACCAAAAACATCTTTCATCTCATCTCCAGATGTTTCTCTCTCTCTTCCACCGGAGAAGTTTTTGGGGAGGGCATCCTCCTCCCTTCAGCTCCATCTCCAAGCCTCTCTCTTGGAACAGTGATAGAATTATCAAACTCGCCCTTCGTAATCACCGCAGGAGCCTGCATCAAAAAAGGCCAACTATATAATGAAAAGCTGATCAATAAAGAGTGTCATCTTCTTCCCTGGACTGAACCACGTAATTCATCGTGTGGTTTTCATTCGTTTTACGCACATAACATCACACTGTGAAGGTATTGTGAGTATTGTTCGATTCTTGGAGGCTATATTCTGACAATATTAAGAAATAATAATTAAAAGAGAGACAATTTAAGAAAGACCTACCAAACAGGGGAAGAAAAACACAACATACGTTTGAAGTCCCGACTTCACTTGGAGCTTTCTTTTGAGCGTTCTTCTTCTTCTTTGATGATTCCTTCAGACACCAAAAACAAGAAAAAAGAATCAGATATTAATTAAGACTGTCGAATTCACCGAAAATGGAGAAAATAACCCTAGCCTAAAAATTTCAAAACTGTCGAATTCTTGCAGCCGACCAGCCTAAATTGTCATACAGTATATAACACTAAAACCAACACAGAAACATTCATTGATCCAGAAAAAAACTTTGTTGAAACCCGAGAACATTCCTAAGACTTGATACTTTGCAATTCAAATGGGATGTGCTTAGTTTTTATTTTCAACCATCCAATGTTCTAAACATTTAATCTCAAGTATAAAGTATTATATAAATTTATCTAACGCATAATATAAATTTATCTTAATCAATCGTGATTGTATAGGGATAATTTAATCGTGATTCTAAATTTATTTCTTCGAAATACCTGCGTTATTTCTTCTTCGAAATGTGAAAAATGATTGCGATGTTCTTCAAAACTGTGAATTCTTGCAGCTTTCGATCACCGAGAATGGAGTGTCGAATTCTTGCAGCCTTCGATCACCTGAGATATAACCGCTAGCCTAAAATTTTGATTCAAATCTTATAAAGGCGGTAAAAGAGATAAAAGTGCGATTGATCAAATTTACCCTCGAATTTTTGTCCCAGATCAAATAAGTTCTTAGTGTTTTTCTTATACAAATAAACTTTTTATCTTTATACGATAGATTAATCATACTCCTCCTTCATAATTATTTTAAAGGATTATAAAAAATTAGTTTCTAAATGATCCGATCATTAAAAATTTTTAAACTTTATATTAAAACAAACCTCTTACGAATTTTGCCTCTATATATTTTTAGATTTTAAATTTATTAATCATTTATATGTTTTTTTTCCACCAACTTCATTGGAAGAACATATTTTAATAAACACTTTTATGACCTACTTATTTTTTACACAAAAATGATTAATCTATTGATATTGAATTTAGAATCCGAAACCATATATGAAAAATTCATAAGAAGAGGTTTGTATTATATCTCATTTTAAATTCAAATTTCATCAATTTTCTTCAAAATAGACAGTTCATTATATGATCATATCAGGTCCAACATGATTCCGCACGAATCAAGCCGAGCTTGAGCTTTAATGAGCCGAGCTCTCGAGCTACTTGTTTCGTTTAATAGCACTATCGCCAAGTCACAATTGATTAGATTCTAGAAGTCGTCCACAAATTCCTTTATACGTTGGTTTGAACGCTGGAATTAAAGACGAAAATGCAGCTGTTAGGATTCGAACCTAGATCCTCCTTTGAGCCTGTCCTTCACTTCAGGACATGAACCGCCCGACCAAACCGATCCATTTTGCCTATAAACCGACCCGTTGAATAAAAATTCCATACATTTTTATCTCATGAGCCTAACTATCCCACATTGAATAATTGTCCCAAAATTTCTTACACCCTACTACTACAAATACCCTTTCATTTGAAAGCCTTACGTCATCATTAAAATCATTATCTCATAGAATCATTCTTAGATTTAATAGTTGAAGAGAGCTTTTAAGTAAGATAGTTTTAATGCTTTTCAAGAAGATGGAGACTCCAAGGAGAGGATGATCCTCATGGATGTAAAACTTCATTAAGAGAATTCTAAGTCTACTTAATATCTTAATTTGCTTTGGTAGTTGATTGATGACATGATTATAGGTTAATGTGTGAAAATGTCTTGATTGAAATTTCGACTTTGATTAGGTTTCATATATGGAATGTCTTTGGTATAAGTGCACTGTGATCAGGTTGTATATTGTGCATCACCATGTTTTGTCATTGTTTTCACCTTAGTTGCTTTGCATCATTACTAAATGTGCGTTTTTTTTCCATTTATTACTTGAGAATTAATATGTGAGGAGTTTGTGAAGATATTCCCATGTTTAGAACTACGGTAACGAACGTTTGTGGTTAGGGTTACTTGTAATTGAACTAGTGATGGGAATCAAGTCAATGTCTAACATAAAACCAAAAAAAATGGAATATAGGAAAACATCCATACCTCATGGAGAAAAGTTTTTGAATAATATCTCTAGTGGGTATATTAATATCTATAAGTATCTAGGAGAATTGTGAGCAGAATATCTAATGAGCCATTTAAGATTGAATCTTACCTTCTTAGTCATCAATTAGTCAAGTAACTGGATATTTAAATAGTACTTTCATTATTGGTCAATTACTCAATTTCATATGTCAATATATTTTGCTTCTTGAATCAAGTGCTTAAGTGACCAAGCTCATAGTCATAACTCAATTTCCATTCAATTGCCTTCATTACTGATTAATGGACTAAACAACCTGTGTCACAAACTTTACATTTAAATCTATTAGTTGAAAATGAGATTCTTTAGTGTAACAAGACAGTATATTATTATTGAAGCCAATTTATACTCATTTTAAAACATGAACATTGCACCTGTAAAATTTTGTGCATGGTTTCGATTTGTTTCCTATGCCAGATATAAAGGACTACATTTTGTTGCAGAAATTAATAGTCTTGCACAGTTAAATTCATTTAGCTGTTTATATCCATGTGTCCAAAGGAAAATCTAATGATGTATCATTACCATTAATGAGAGCTAAAGAATTAATTAAAGAAAATAATATAAGTTTATAAATTGATTGTTTAAGAATAAGAGGTTTATAGATACTCCCTCCGTCCCACTCAGAGGGTTCCTTTTTGCTATTTTGGGCGTCCCACCCAAAGAGTTCCCTTTTATTTTTTACACATATGAGACTCACACACAACCTCTAATACAATTAAAATAAGGTCTCACACCCCATTAATACAACTACCCACACCCCCACTAATACAATTATCCACTACACATTAAATAATAATACTCCTTAATTCACGTGCCAAAAAACAAAAACAACCTTTTGGACGGGACGAAGAGAGTAATTGTTTTTAAGACCATCTACGAATCTACTGGCCATACAGTGGTAATTAATTTTAGTTGGAAAAATTTTCTCAAAAAGAAAACTAAATTAGAAACCAGAATAATTAAGGAACAAATATCCAAAACATCAGTAAATTCCCATTTAAACTCATTACACCCTGCCAAGAAGGCACCATATCTTTTTTCACAAATAAACTCCATTATTCTAAACTTGAAACTTATTCAGGTGTGTTTTCCAATGATTGGAAAGCCAAAACTTATCAAAAGATACACCTCATTCAGCTTTGTATTCCGATGATCATAAAGATTCAAATATATTAATTATATATACGATGATAATGATTGATTCGATTAATAACAATGGGGGTGTATTAATGAATTAAGGTGGAATTTAGACTTTTTAAAAATGCATATACTAATTATATATTGATGGAGTGTGTATTTAATAAAAGTGGGGTGTGCATCTAAAGAGAGGGAATAGAGTGAAATTTTATGTACACAAAACTCCATATATACACTTACAAATTAAATATTCTTACAAAACTGAACTTGTTTCCACCTCAATCCTATTCTACTTGCATTTGAAGAAAAACAGATGATAAAATCTCAACACCAGATAGAATTTTATGCAGTCCTTCCAGACTTCCAATCCATGATTGCAGAAAAAAGGGCGAAATTGGGTATTAGATATTTGTGAGGCAACTGTAATCGGGTCATGGGAGACGAATCATTCCGCAGAAGCCATGCCTCGATTGCCTTGCGGTCGTACGTATAACCATCCGCAGCAACACAAGGATCACTCATTACCTCCTGCAATGCAATGCAAACTTTCTTTGGTTAATCACATATGAAAACACAACACAACTAAGCTTCCACTCTTTTCTACCCAAAACATGATCTACCCTCGTTCCCTGCACCAGCTAAACCAGCCCGTAACATAAAAAACTAGGTCTGGATTCACCTAAAGGAAGTAGGGTAGAAAACAGGCTTACATTGAGAATGGGGCATTTGAAGTGCTTAGGGAGTGGTAGTGCAGAAACCAATCCGGTTTTTCGAGCTTTTTCAGCAGAATCCTTCAACTTCTCCAGTGCAGGAAGAACCACATCTAGCAAATCAGGCCTATCCTTTTGCCTTAGCTCTGTACACTTCAATGCAATGAGAGCTAAATCTTTGGCTTCTTCAATTGGCCAATCAATGGCTTCTGGATCTAAAATCTCCATCAAATGATCATTTTCCATTGCAGTTTCTACCTTATGAGCTAAACCAATTGCTGGTTTTGCTGTCAACAATTGCAAAATGACAATCCCAAAGGCATACACATCACACTTTGGGGAGACTTCTCCTGTTCTTTGATATTCAGGATCAATGTAGCACAACGTGCCCACTGGTATTGTGTCCTTGTCAACAACTGTTGAGAGGCCAACGTCTCCAATTTTACTCACATAATTACGGTCGAGCAAGATGTTTGCTGGCTTTAGATCACGATGTATGATGCCTTGTGGCTTCGAGTTGTGTAGGAACGCAAGTGCTGACGCCACTTCCCATGCAATTCGTACGCGATCAAACCATTGAATAGGAGGAGTATTGTTTTTCCTGTTGAGTCTATCTTCAAGGCTGCCATTCTCCATGAACTCGTATATCAGGCAACTTTGTTCAGGGCATGCACCCAAAATAATCAGCAAATGTGGATGACGAATCTGGCTCAATACATCCAGCTATAAACCAGTACACAGAAAATACTCACAACTTTGAACATCTAAATTAGATTAATAAGATTAACATAATCTGATTCTAATACAGATTTAAATGCATACCTCCTGTTGAAATTGCTTTGTTCTTCCATATTCCTTAGCATGGAGGAGTTTAAGAGCAGCAGTTGTATGCTGAAAGGTGCATTTATATACAGTTCCATATGCTCCCATTCCAACCTTAAGATCATCCGAAAATGATGATGTTGCCGACATGATTTCCTCCCATGTATATTGACGGTATTGATGGAAACCGCCATGCAAAACGCTTTTGAAAATTTCCTTTTCTTTTGCTTCACGGAACACTCTTACCTCCACATCCTTTCTTTCAGCAGCTTCTCTTTCAGCACATTCCTTGACAAATTCAGCTTCTCTTTTAGCTGCTTCATATTTCTCTTTCTCCTGTTTGGCCATCTCTTTAGCTTCTTCCTCCTTAAAGCTTATCTGTTTGAGATTATTTTCCTCCTCTAGTTGGCGTTTCTGAATTTCATTTAACTGAATGATAACATAAAGACTGACTAATCAATTTAACCGAATGAGGGGAGAAAAATGAGTAGCGCAGTAATATCAGTCATGCATAGTATATGCTAAGTGTACCTTTCTTGAAGCATCAATCACCTCCCCTTGGGCCATTGCAAACATTCCTCGCATGTGTCGGAGTTCAGTTCTTAATTTTTCTAGTTCAAAACTTATATCGGCCTGGTAAAGGATCTATATCATTCATTGATACGTGATATTCGGCAGTGATACTACTAATCCATAAAAACTATCAAGTTTAGCATCAGAACAAAAGATCAAATTGTTGCTCACTAATCTTGAACATGATTCAAATAGCTGTCAAATTTTATTTCTCATTTATACTAGCATCTTTAATGCAAGGTATATATTAATACAACTTCATGATACATATATTTATGTAAAGTTTTTAAGCCAACATACAAAAAAACTGACAGTCGTATAATGCAGTTATAACTGGAACGCCTAGCAAATTGTGATTATTGACAGCTATGAACCCATTAAAAGAAAATTGGTCAGAAGACACTAAGCATTTCAAAGTCATGGGCCTCATTATCTCTTTCTTACAACTCTTTAGAAGGAGGTAACCACAAACGAAATTATAATTAATACAGGTTAAGGGAAGTTCGAGTAAAACAGTGTCAGGCATGATACCTGATTCTTGGCAGAGGATGCAGAAGTTGATGCAAATTGGTCCGGTGAAGGATTTTCTGCAACTGAGCTCATGAGGCTTGGGGCTTGAATAGCAGTGTCATTTACATCTAAACCGGTGAGGTGAATGTTGTTCGTCCCACTACGCCTATCCGCATCAATTGACACATTATTAAGATACATAACTCCAGTTGAAGGCATTCTTTTATGATCACGATTCGGGTTTATGGCAGAAAGAGCTTGGAAGGTCTGCACGGGCAGTGAAGCTGAACGGAAATGAGAGAAACCTTGCTCTGTTGAATCTGAAGGCACAGTCATGGAAATTAATGAGGACCTTGTTTTATAATTCAGTTCAACATGGATCCTTTGGTAAACAGTGGTCAACAGATCCATTTACATATTAACTATAACACAGCACCTCTTACATGAACAACCTCCTCTCAAAGGAATTCAAACAGTCGATAGTGTAACTAGAGAACAAAGGGTTTCTGATTAAGTACCTGTTTGTGAGCTCGATGTTGCAGAAATATCAGAGTAGCTAGCCTCACTACTGTCATCTCTAAAGCTTTGGTTTGTTTCTGAATCTGAAGGCCGTAAAGATGATAGTTTTCCTTTAGAAACAGCATACACTGTGCAAAAAGTCGGGCAGCTTTCTGATATTTTCATCGACAATGTTTGTCCCCTGACACAATGCCCATCAGAAAGACAAGTATCACCATAAAATAAAAAAAGAAAGTACACAGCTTATCTTAGAATATGAGAAAATATGGTAAAAATATATCCATAAAGTCATAAATTACAGAAAACATGAAGTTAGAAGAACACTTGTTCATCAGTCACTGCATTACCTTGAGAAAATACCACGAGACGAAGCACCAATAACAAGCTTATTGATCTTATGCTTCCGAATATCCCCACATATTGCATTTGCCACATCGTCCGACTCTAACTGTACAATATCAACTTGAACCTGCACGTGGAGACAGTTATTAGGAAACAACGCATCAAATCAAAGCAAAGCTGATCATTCAAGAATCCACCCATCCTTACCTTTCTTTGGATACAGATTTTCTTGAAAGGAAGAAGCTTTTCAGTTACTAGACACTCAACTTCCTTTCTGAATGCAGCTACTAGGTCATCCCGAACTCCAGACACAGGAATATAATTTCCCACTGCAACGGAATAACAGTTTTTAGAGGATCAATCACATATATTGATAAAAACAACTTTATGTTTCAATGAGAACCGCAGAATTCTATCATCAAAATCTTGATAGAATTGTGTTGTGAATTAAAGAAACAAACACCCTGCAGAAATCAAAACTAGTGTACTCAAACTAGTAACTTTATGCAGCAAAAAGGGGGTGATATTAAAACACACACTGATACATCAAGTACCGAGGGAAAATAAAGAGTGAGATAATTGGATATATCAAGTCTATACCCTGCAGTACAATCTACACAACTTATGTAAGCCCGCCTCACAGTAGTTCACACGGGAGAATCCATAACTTATACACAATCAAGGTAATCAAATTAGGAGAACCAGTTCAGTATTTCTCTAATAAGTAAGTCTGTATAGCAAAAAAGGGCTAGTATCAAAACATACATTGATACATCATAACATCAAGAGGAGAGGGAAAATGAAGAAGAGTGAGTTAATCACATCTATTGAGCCTATACTCTATAATCCACACAAAAACTTAGGAGGTGATTGATTAGCGGTAATGGGTGGGGTTAATGGAAATTGAGGTATATTGATTCTCGTTGTTGATGCTTTTTTGTTCTAATGCAAAATTCCTCAATCATTCCCATTGATTCGTTAACTATTCCCCACCCTTCGATCAATTTCATAACCATTGTGATTAACTTCTATATGATACTCATTACCATTCCGATCAAAGAATTCGAACCAACCGCCCCTTACTGAATTCACAAATTAATGAAGGAAAACAGTATCTATAGAAACAACTTACTTGGAGTTGGAATTCTTGTTATCACTGGGCGGATGTGCAACAATTTGAAGTAAACCAACCCTTCTGCTGAGAATTTATCAAGTGCCCATTTCACTACATGTTTCCCTTTCTTGCTTCCACTTAAACACACAACAACTACTGGACCTGGAACTTCATCTAACCCTTGTATTCTTTTTATATTTTCATCTTCCATTTTTTTTCTTTCTCAAAATCAACAATCTGCAACAGAATCAAATCCAGGAGGTCATATGTGCACTAATCTATTACAACAAAAATGAAAGAAGCAAATCTTTTGTAGTGAAATGTCCACAAGAAGAGCTTTTCTTGAGAACTTCAAACATGGGATCTCATAATTCTTGAAAACCCAGAAACATATGTTTTCCCATTTGAATTTCCAAGTAATTTATATATACTATATATAAAAAGAATGCAGCAAAAATAGTAGTAAAAGATCTTTACCAGCATCAAGGTTGGATTAAAGAATTTTTGAGAAGTGGGATATAAACAGTATCAAACATGTCCACAGCCACTTGAATGAGCAAATAAACGTTGACTAATCCATCTGGGACAACGCTAACATACTATGTTAATCACTTGTAATTATCATTCCCAATAATTAGGTGAAAGAAAAAATCAACACTCTGTTATTATACTTCCAGGTTGAGCATAATTTAACAGTAGTTGAGCATTTACATAAAAAGTCTTGGTTTGGCTGTTTGTTAATTGGAAGGATGGTTGCGTCTTGCGTGGCATTTCTCATTTGTTTATGCTGCTTACCTGCGTGTGCTTCTTCTCCCTCTCCTTGTTAATTATTTTAAGCTAAATAGATTAATTTTTTTAGAAATAAAATAATTAATTATCAATTTGAGAGTTTAGTTTTTTAAGTGGGAGACGTATTAACGTTACTTAAACGGACATGGATTAATTAGTTATCAGTTTGAGAGTTAAGTTTTATTTAGTTGGCGCCATATTAACTTTAGTTGAGTTTGATATCTAGAGATATTTTGATGTGATACTCCCTCCGTCCCATTGAAATGTACGCGTTTTCTTTGTAATTTACAGAGGAAGCGCGTACGTTTTAATGGGACGGAGGGAGTATCACATCAAAATATCTCTAGATATCAAACTCAACGTACGTTTCAATGGAATGTAGGGAGTATTTAATATGACTATGTTGGATGAGTGATACTCTCTCCGTCCGCTTTCAAGGGTTCTATTTTATCATTTACGACGTTCGTATTCAAGAGTCTCATTTCCATTTATGTACAATGAGGGACCCACTAATAATACTCCTACTAACCCTAAATGTATTTGCAAATTACTCATTTACCACTCATATTTAATAAGGTGAAGGGGCAAAAAGGTCAAACTTACACATTACATACCCATTACACATTAAATAACAATATTCCTTAACATCCGTGCCCTAAATGATACTCTTGAAATCGAACGAATGGAGTATATAAGAGAGACTAATGAAATTATACCCTGGTCAATGTCAATGCATAAATTTTAGGGCGAAGTAGCATCTATCTATAAAGACATAAATATATGACATGTTATACTAATATGTCACAAACATCATCATGTACCATCTACTACTTAAACACAAAAAAACTTTTATAAATTACCGACGACTATTCATACCTCAATAGTACTACATATACCCACAAAAAATATTTAAATATAAATATTCTTATTTAATATTACTTTAATGTCCTTAAATATGTATTACCTATAAATGATTCCAAATATCCTATTACGTTTAGATGTTATATTTTTGTTACAAATCGCTTGCATTTATATTTTCCTTATAGAAGTATATTAAATCATAATTTGAAATTTTCTCCTCTCTCTCCTTGCAAGCTATACTCACGGGGTATCTGTCAATTGTATATAGATGAAGTTTTCATACACACATCTTGTGTTTTGGTAGAGTTAATTAGAGTAGGAGGGAACACAGAATTTGAACTAAAAGTTACATAAATTATTAGATTCTACCTACTCCTTCCGTCGCGTTTCAATCTTTACGTTTCTATTTTGCGCGTCTCATTTCAATGTTTACGTTTTCCTTTTTGGAATATGGGACCCACCTAAAATAATTAATATATCATCCAATACTAATACACCTACTCACTTTGCATTAAATATTATATTTTTCCACCCACTATCTATTAAAATATTATACTCCTTAATCAACATGCAAAAAACAAATTTAAACATTGAAACGGAACGGAGGGAGAGTATTAATCTATGAGATTTGTAATATTGACCGTTGTAATAATCTGATGATCATCTACAGTTGTTCTAGAATCAAGGGCGGCTAGGGTGGTGCACTACAAAAAAATTGTCTTTTACCAATAGAATATTCTATTGGTAAAAGTCTTAATTCCATTGTTAAATTGACTTACCAACGGATTAACAACGGAATCCGTTGGTAAAGTGGTGGTTGGTAAATTTTTAGCAACAAAAATCAATTTCGTTGGTAATTCGTTGCTAATAATTTTGTTGCTAATTTATATAATAATTCCCTTGATAATCTGTTGGTAATTACCAACGGATTGAATTCCGTTGCTAAAATAAAGAATAAATCCGTTGACATTCTGTTGCTAAAACAAAAATGTCATTTTTGTTGCTAATCCATTGATAATTACCAACGAATTGAATTCCATTGGTAAATTCAGTTATTAAAAGTATTTTTTTTGTAGTGGTGCCGGAGGTGCTGCCGCACAGGGCTCCACCCAATAAGGGATCTCAAATTTTTTTATTTGATATTATATATATTTTTATTTAGAAATATAAATATCACTCCAAAAAAACTCCTTTTTACCAACGCTAATTATCAATGGAATAAATTCCATTGGTAATTAGCATTGGTAAAAAAGAGTTTTTTTAGTGATATAATTTTTATTTTATATTTATTTGAAGCATGATATTTATGTCTTTCTTCTCTATTTACGTATATGAGTGTTGGTAATTAGCAAGGGATTAACAACAGAAATTGAATTCCGTTGGTAATTAGTAAGGGATTGCCAACGGAAATTGAATTCGTGTGATAACAACATAATATTTACCAACAGAATGAATTCCGTTGCTAATTACCAAGGGATTGACAATGGAAAATTAAATTTGTGTGATAGCAATGGAATAACAACGGATATTTACCAACGAAATGAATTTCGTTGCTAATTATCAAGGGATTGACAATGATTTGTGTGATAGCAACGAAATAGCAATGAAATATTTACCAACACAATGAATTCCGTTGGTAATTAACAATGGATTGCCAACGGAAAATTGAATTCGTGTGATACCAACGGAATAGCAACCGAATATTTATCAACGAAATGAATTCCGTTGGTAATTAACAAGAGATTGCCAACGGAAATTATATTTCTTAAAAAAATTATTGGTAATTATTTTTAAAAAAAATCTTAATTTGAAATTTAATTCCTATATAATTAAAATACTTTAAAATTATATTTGGCATGAATCCCCTTAATCGCATTTCACACTGATAAACTCTACCCCCCTTAATCGCAGCTGCTAACGCCTCCGGTGATCCGCCGCCGCCGCCGCCGCCGATTGCGGAGAGGAAGAAGAAGAAGTTCGGCAAGTGAGTTATTAGGAGATCGATTCCAATGAAGAAGTTCGCCGAGTGAGTTGTTGAGAAATCGATTCTAAAAAAAAGGAGTTCGGTGAATGAGTTATTGAGCGATCGATTCGATTTTGTACCATGTCCATTTCAGAAGCTGGAGGTTTCAATCCATACACTTGATCGACTCAATCAATTTCCGTTATCTTAATACATGTGATTTCCTCAATAGCGGTAATTTCTCTTAATCTCGTCACCCTTTCAATATGCTTCGATGTGGCTGAATCAAATACTGGTGTTCTTTCATTTGTGGATTTTAGGATTTTTCGTGAACGACTCCTATGGATTTGATCACGTCGGACGATTCGACGAGCCAGGGGAGGTTTCATCCAACACGGTGACGCCTGTGCCTACTATGCTTCATTTCAGGTTAGATAAATTTCTGCATTGTCATGCATCTCTCTAGTTATAGTGAACTACTATGATGATTTGGTCCTCACAATTCACTACTTTTTTTTTATTGTTTTATGTACTATGAGTCCATGAACAATTGTATCTAAGTATAGTAGTCACTTGTGCTTGAAACTATTGACCAACTGTTCCTTAAAATTGCTTTACTCTGATTCTGGAGGAATTCAAGGCTAGCTGATGAATTCATAAAAAGAGATTTCTCTTTAAATGTTCTCCCAAAAGCTTCCCATGCATTTCTCATGTTGTAAATTTTAGCTTAATGTCTTGTGCATTTTTCGTCATATGAAAGGGGTGTTTGCAACTAACAAACTTGGACTTTGGAGGAGGTAGAATCACTTTTCTTTAATGTTGTTCCTTCACAGTGCTTTTAGAAGTGATTTCAATGTTTTCAAGCTACTGAAACACCCTTTAAATTTAGGATAGTTTGGTATTCACTTATAGATTGTTACAGTTCTAAAAATGCAATTCATTTATTGAAAATTCAAAGACCCCCAGTTGTTGTACGAGTCAAAGTTGTACAAATTACTTCAAGGAGGAAGTAATTTTGTTAGTTTTCAGAATTGTTCCTTCTGTGTATGCAAGTATTTATCAGAATTCTTGTTGTTTTGCAATTTTGAATTTTTGCAGCTGTAATCCCAAACATTAGGTAATGTTCTTGTTATGGATTTATTGGGACCTAATCTTGAAGCTTTGTTTAACTTTTGTAGCTGGAAGCTGTCTTTAAGACTGTTCTTATGCTTACAGATCAGATGGTACTATTTACTGTTTGCTTCTATTGTGGTATGTTTTGCTTTAAACAATTTAATGTTTCAACATATTCTTGGAAATATCTGTTCTTCAGATTAATCGAGTTAAGTTCTTCACTCTAAATCTTTCTGCATCTAGATATTAAGCCCGATAATTTTATTGTGGGTTTGGGAAGAGGCAAATCAGGTGTTACTATTTCTTAATTTTGAATTTTAACAAATTTTGTTCAACGGTTTGCTTTTGATATGTCTTGAATCCGTAACTATATTCATTCCCTTGTAGGTTTATGCCACTGATTCTTTTCCCTTGCTGCTCGAATGTCTGAAGTAATCAAAACAGAGAAGTGCTTTAGAAGTGATAACTTCTGCCCTATCAAATAATCAAAGGGAGAAAAAGAGAGACCTTGCTTCATTCTCTCCAATTCCATGTACAAGTCCTTGAGCAGCACAGCTTTGGTGACTTTTAATTTGCCTTCAAAACATTAGCTTCATTTAACTACTGCAGCAAACACTAGATAAAGGGAAATGAAAAAGTAAGCTTCTGTCACCTCAGGTTTATTTTTAATGCTTTTAGCACGATATGCATAGTCTAGAGTGCTCAATGTTTCTTTCAAACTATGAGCCGATGGAGATATTGTTGCTATGATGCAAATCTTTGTTTTTCCTCCTAATGAAACTCTCAGGAGTCTTTTAAGCTTGCTATCCCTGTTTTGAATAATTGATTTCTCTATCAGTTCAGCCTTGGAAGCTTACTCAACTTGAAGATTGGCACTTGTTCACACCTGTAAAGTATATGAATGTTGTGCTCCACCAATGTGTTAATGACACAGTCCAAGGTCAGTAAGCTCTTATTTATTTCTCCAGCTTCTCTTGCACGAGCCTGTTACATGGATTTGTATTGTTAACTTGTACTATATCACATGCTTGTAGTTGCATTGTTCAGGGAGATTTCCACACTCCTAGTCTCATATAAACAAAATTGAACTATTGAAAGACAAATATAATAATCACTCTAGATACTACAATTCATTATGTACAATAAAAACTACATAAATAGTCAGTTGCATTTCTAGATTTGTGAATAGTCAGTTTACATATAACATATAATTAAAGATTCCTCTACTTAATATAGGTAAAAACTATTATTTGTGCAGGCATTTTATAAGTTGCTAGATGTTAACGTAGTTATAGTGCTTTTAGAATATCAAATAATCTTGTGTGTGATCAATGATTTCCAGCAATGTTTTACTTTGTAATGCAGAGAGAAAATAAGAATTTGATTGGAACAACTAGATTTGCATGTATGAATACACATCTGGGCATTGGTTCTTTTACTCATTGAGTTTTGATCTCTAAGATGTGGTAATGCTGATTTCTCATTTATTTTATATTTGGTTCTTCTCTACTGCAGGGATGATCTAGAATCACTGGGATATGTTCTCATGTACTCCTTAAGAGGAAGTGTATACATGGTTTTACGAGTTAGTTCACTTTATTTCTAGTTCTTGTGGTTTTCGGCTTACTTATGGCAGAAAACGTAGCCTTCCCTGGTAGGGACTTATAGCTATAAACAACTGTTGAATTAGGGAATTAAATTGTTGTGATAATTTGGATATTCGTTTATCTTGTATTGGACTATGAATTAGGTTTATGCTTATGATGATATTTGACATTTATGTTAAGTTTTAAGTATATGTTTTAGAATATTTATTTATTTTATTTAAGGTATAGAGAAAAGAAATAAGCAAATATTATTCATGAAATGAGCTCTTCGAAATTGATTTTAAATAAAAATTCATTTTTAAATTTAGCAATGGATTGACAACTGAATATATTTATCAACGGAATATCAACGAAATTTTACCAAGGGATTGACAACGGAATATACTTACCAACGGAATAATAATGGAATTTTACCAAGGGATTGACAACGGAATATACTTATCAACGGATTAACAACGGAATTTTTAGCAACAGACCTCAATTTTGGTTGCTAATATTTACCAACCACCACTTTAACAACTAAAAAATTTGGTTGCTAATCCATTGGTAACGCCATTTAGCAACGGAATTAGGACATTTACCAACGGAATTTTCCGTTGGTAAAAAATTATTTTTTTGTAGCGTATAGATATATAATGTTTAGTTGACATCACTTTATTATCTATTTCGCATTTACTTGAATTCGAATTTTGTCGGGAGACATGAGATGTGATGTAACACTTTGGCCTACATTTTCCATTTTCTCACAATTTTTTTTAAAAAAAGAAAACTTTCATCTTATTATTGAATAGAATTTGTAAAATTTAACATAGAAATTTAACTTCTTTTTATTTGATAATCTAATTTTTAAAAAAAATTACTTCTTTTACTTTTTCACACAATCTTTCTTCTTCTACCATTCTTCTTTTATTTTTTCTAAATTACTTTTCTATTAAATTTGTTAAACAAAGATTGTAAAATTTTATTAAATAGTATTATTATTTTATTTGATGAGTTAATTAATCATATTTAATGTATTATTATACATTCTATTTTATGTGTTTAATAAGTATAATTATATTCATATTTTAATTTTATTTATCTTATGTCTTTTCTAAAAATAAAAAGCCTAAATTTTTTTTTTTCACATGACCCCCTTAAATTATAGAACCGGCATTGTCTAGAATGCTGGGTAATACTACTTATCACTAGTTTTCCACTCAATAATAGTTTAATTGGATTATTATTAATCATTATACACAACTCTTTTATCCGAGCGTATATATTTAAATTTAATTGTCTAATAAAAAAAATAAAAAGAAAAATATATACTCAATATTGATATATTCCTTAAAAGGAAATTTTTTCATATGAGGGCCCAATTTTTAATGTTTGAGTTAAAATTCAAGTCAATTAATTCTATTCAAGTGTAGGTCTGATACAAGTTAAATAAGCCCAAAATATATCAGAAAGATCTAATTCAAGTCAACTACCAATATCAAATCCAACAAGTCTAATTAAATTAAACAGACTCAATTCCAAAGGAGAACGAACTGGTTAACGAGCTCAAAATCAAATCAATTCAAATCTTATTTAGAGAGAAAATATCTCATAATAAATTCGTTTTTTCCCTATAAATAATGGTCATGAGAGCTCATTTGAAAAGCAAAAACTTGTGTGTGACTGTCTCACATAAGCTCTTACGCGAGATGGATAAAAGTGATAATATAATTATCACTTCCGCAATAAAATATTATCATTTTTTATTTATACTATAATTGTTCATGAAATAATTCACTGCACCATTATCACTTTTCATCGATTGAGTATCATTTTTTTTATTCACGATGTTATCACTTTTTATTCGTCTCACGTTTACGTGAGACGGTCTCACACAAGACTTACCCTATTTGAAAAATCCCTGAATTCTTTACGAAGACAAAAGACTTTAGAGATGTCTGAATTATTCTTTAAAGTTCTTCAAGAGGATTCAATCAAGAACGACCTTTGATTAGAGATCAATTTGCTAAACTCCTTTGATTTAACATTCTTCAAATCAAGTTCATCCAACATTCTTCGTGAATTGAACGGCGTTCTTCATGAAAAACTCTTAAGTCAACGTTTGATTCGAATAAAGGCTCAAAGTCTCTGGATAAACGTTATAAAACTTCAAGCTCTATCTAGGATAAGCTTCATGTGAAGATCCAACTCCAAAAATTGGAAAAAGTCAAAGTCAGCTCACTTCAAATCAAGTTTATCTAGAGTTATTAGTGAAGTCAATGAAGTTTTATCAAATTGAACGGGGCTCTTCATGAAAAACCCTCAAGTCAACTTTTGATTTGAATAAAGGCTCGAAACCTCTGAATAAACGTTATAATGATTCAAGTTTGAGCTCGGAGAAACTTCATTCGAAGATCTATCTCTGAAAATTGAAAAAAGTCAAAGTCAAATTAAACGATGAATCAGAGTATAGATAGAGAGTGACTCTATATTTCTCAAATTCAATTCATCTTAGATTATCATTGCAATTTTCTATTGTATTTATATTATTTAATAAATAAAAATTTTGTTGTTACTAGGATAGTATACTATTTTTAATTAAAATATTTAAGTCATATTAATTAAAAGTAATTTAATTTAAATATTTTTGGAATATGCTAAGTAATTTTGGGTATGGATAGTCGCCCCTAATTAAATAATAATAATTTGGGATAAGAGAATTTATTATTTTAGAAAGATATTAAATAATTAATAAATTATTAAATTTATAGTCTGTTATATGGATGTCCCATTGATTAATACTCCCTCCGTCCCGTTTAAATCTTTACGTTTGTTTTTTGCACGTTGATAAAGGAGTATAATATTTTAATAGATAGTGAGTGGAAATATATAATATTTAATGTAAAGTGGGTAGGTGTATTAGTGTTGAATGATATATTAATTTTTTAGGTGGGTCCCATATTCCAAAAAGAAAAACATAAACATTGAAATGAGACGCGCAAAATAAAAACGTAAAGATTGAAACGGGACGGAGGGAGTATGTGTTAGGAATATACTGAGTAGACACATATGATTACATAATTTAGGATTCACAATTTACATATTAATTTTAAGAGTTGATCTATTGTACAATTGTTGTACACTATTGATTAGCCATTTGTAATCGGGATGACTAATTAAAGAATTTATCGAACCACAGGGAAGAAGGTACTAGGGTTTAAGCGATCTCGTGTTTGTCATAGTTTTATAGAGATGATCATAAAGGAGTAGGATTAATCAAGAAATGATAATAAAACAATTAAATGATAAGATAAACGATGTGATAAATGAATGGAAGATGGATGAATGAGCCAAGTAGATAGAGAATGAGACTAACAATACTTAAAGTACGGAAAATCTAGGTATCATGCAACGCATTCATATATGTCATGGATTAATAACTAAGGGTCAATACGAATTCCACCTAAACTCCCTCTCGAGATGGATAAGATGTAGATCCTTTACAAGGTCTCAAAAAGGCTCTAAGGTTGATTCTCAATCAAACAATTCCAGTTAGGTACTAAGTTCAATTAGAGAGTTCCTTCACACGATCAATTGACCTATCGATCTAACAAATCACATGTTCTATCAAAGAGTTCTAAATTCCAAAGGATTTCTTAATCTTTTTAAAACTTATAATACACATGAAGTGTATGATGAAATGATTTAATGAACTATCCTAAACATATAATTGATTTCTCAATCTAATCGCATGTCCATGACAATTAATCACACAAATCAACAATACAAATCAAGCAATTAACAATCAATGATAGAAAATCATAAATCTAATCAACATAGGAATTCAATTGCAAAATACCCATAATTATCCAACACAATTCATATTGCTAATCTCACAAAGGAGATTAGCCTTTCATAGTCTCAAAGAAAACAACATAGACAATTGTATCTCCAAACACATGATTTATCTACAAAGAAATCTACAAAAATTAGAATTAAAACTCCCTTGAATAACTTCAATGGTACTCTATTCCTCTTCTTGCAAACTCCACTCTCCCTTACTTCTCTAACTACTTGGATGGTGTATTGGATGGATGGATTCAAGGATAGGTGAATGGGATGAAAGGTAAATGGAATGGAGAGGAAAGTGTGTGAAAAATAGTGTGAATTAGGTGTAGATTGGATCCAGGAATGAATTCTGCCTAATTTTTATGCCAAATGATGTATTTGTGGGCCTAGAACCTTCTGGAAGACGTACAGATCCAAAAATTAACTTTTGAACGAACACGGGTTGTGTTCAGTACACGGGTCGTGCTCGGTAGGGCGTGCTCGGTACCTGGGTCGAGTAGGTGCAGCTCAGTTTCACCGTTTCGCACATAAATTCCACATCCGAAATCTGATTCGAGTGATTCTTACGCTCACGCGATCCTTTCTTTCTTGGCTTTCTATCCATATAAAGATCTGACAAAAAGTTCAATATTTGAAAGTGTAACAAGTCATGCAAAGTGGCACACCATTCTAATCATAACTTTCTCGTTTGGACTCCGAATTGAGCTCCATTTTTTCCTGTGTCTTCCTTTTCACGTCTAGAATCCATTTTTACTCGAAAAATCATATATTTAAGTTTATTTTTACACATTTCCATAAAAACACAAAATACAACCAAATAACACATAAATACGGATAAAATAATACGAAAACACATAAAAAAAACACTAAAATCTATGTGAAAATATCACTCATCACACTCCCAATTTTAAAGTGTTATGATTCCCTGAACAATGAAAATGATAAACCAAGGGGAGAGAGATTTTCACCTAGAAAAAGACTAAATTAACATAAGTAATAACACATCAATAGTAATAATAACAACAAACTATGCTAAGTCATCCTACTGTTGGCGCTTGGATCGTTTGGTTAACGTGACCCGTTAGGGATCCATACATTTCTAATATCAGCGGAAGCAATAAATCATAGAAACGATTACCGTTCACCAGGGTTTGTAGAAGATGAAGGATTCTCGCTGACAGACTGTGTAGTCCCACGAGAATGGCCATAACTTCCTCGTCTGATGTCGAAATTGAATGATCTTTGCGCTCAGACGATCCTCTCTTCAACGGCTTTCCGTCAGTATATTGATCATTAAATTCTAAGTACTGTAAAATTTTATACAAATTTCGCAAGGTGGCGGACAGCAGCAGCAAACTACCTTCTGATCTTCTGCCGTATGTCCCAAGTCCGATCTCGACGTCGTGTGGGAGACGATCTACGAGACCTCCTCAATCTGCTCTCAACCCTCATCACACGTGAATAATGAATAATAATAGGGTTCCAGATAAGCTGAGGTGACTTATATACATGGGCTACAGCAGGGACCAGGAGGAGAAATTGGGTTGGACCTCCATTGGGCTTAAGTATCCAAGCTTAGCCCAAAGCTTATACTTAAGTCCAATAATAATAATATATTCCACTAAAATATTATTACTGCACTGCCTTTCCAATCCCAAAATTACGTTTTGGGCTCCTTCTTATTATGAGCCCGTTAGTCTCCCCATGTTTAAGATATACAATGTCCATTAATTAATTTAAGTTACTGACAACTATATTAATTAATATCTCATCCAAGAATAGTACCACTCAACCTCATTATCATGCCGGAATAAATTCCACCTGCAGGGTTTACATGATAATCCTTATGAGCTCCTCAAGGGGACATCATCAACCTATGACGGACACGGATTCCTTCTACAATCAACAGCACACCATAAAGACAGCACTACTTCCCAACTCATCGAGTTTGTTGATTTAATTACATGTAAATCTCACCCATTGATGAATCAAAGAAATACATACTGCCCTACGTGTCGAGGTTATTGTATAGGGATTAAGAGCACGAACTTCCATAATAACAGAGATCAAGTTCTCCTATAAGTCAGTATAAGTCGAACGATTTCAAGCGGTCCTGCTCAATACACACAAGTGCACTAATGTGATTCTATAGCCAAGACAAACTAATACCAAACCACACTACAACCATCCCGATAGAGAGTCCCCGTCTATCTCGGTTGTGAGCATCTGTTTATACTTTATAAGGAAACCGATAATATGATCTTCCGCGTGTTGTCGCACAACATATTATCTACAGTATAAAGTAAGTGGACTATTGCATCGTGCATATAAATAAATTATAAGACGCAATCATTTGATCATATGATTTTCATTTCAAATTAATTGTTATAACATTGTTCATACAAAAAGCTAGACTTTTAGTATACAATCCAACAATCTCCCACTTATACTAAAAGACTATGTTGTCATGTCTTCTGCCATACATCTAATTTCCACTCCCACTACACGACCATCAAAAGCTCTCGCCTTAAGGTCCTTGTAAATGGATTTACTAGGTTATCATCCGATGCAATCTAGGTGACAACAACCTTCCCCTCATCATACGATTTCTCGTAACAGGTGGTACTCGCGCTCCATGTGTTTAATTTCCTTATGGACTTGTGATTTCTTCAAGTTTGCAACTGCACCAATATCATCAATATAAATTGTGATAATCTTGGGCAAACTTAGAATCATATCAAAGTCCAACATGAAGTTTCTAGAGTCATACAGATACTTTGGCTGCCTCATAGGCTGCAATTTATCATCTTTCCATGATGGAATCCGGAGTCTAAAATATATTTCTATATAACACTCCTCCACACTATGACTCAACTTCTTAAAATTAAACACATAACCTTGAGGTGGATTTACTGCTGTCCAATCTGACTAAAAAATACGAATCTATATAACCCATAAGAAGCAATGATTCTGTTCGATAAGCCCATATATAATTTATGATCCTTTTCAGGTACATAAGTATATGTCTTACCACAATTCATCATTCTTGTTTCGGGTTACCTTGATACCCACTGTTCATGTCTTCAACAAAACAGATATCTATTCTCGTTCATAGCATTCCTTAGATTAAGCTTCCTTATTCGCCGAAGCATAAGAAACCGCTTTCATCACCTTTATCTTTTTTTTTGTGTCTTAAGACACATTTCCTTAGATAAAGTTACATGCTAAACGAGTAGGAATTGTATCTATTCATGAAGCTTGAGATAAGCATAACATCCTTTCTTGTGATCCGTATTACCGTGATCAAAAGGATATATTTTGCTTTTCTTAAGTCCTTCATTTCATACTGCTTTATTAACCATACCCCTACGCCCGAAAATACTCTTTCATTGTCTCCAATGACCAATATATCATCTACGTATAGTACAAAAAATACCACCACATTCCCGTCACTCTTTTCAATACACAAGACATCCGAACATTGATAAAATCCATATTACTGGATTTCTTCATCAAAACGGATGTTCTATAATTTTGAAGCTTGCTTTAGTCCATTGATGGACACTTTTAAGCTTAATATCAAAATGCTCTTAGCTCTTTACAATGACTCACTCTGGTTGCTTAACATAGATGTTTTCCTCAAGACTTCCATTCAGGAAAGTTGCCTTGACATCTATTTGCTATCCCTTATATTCCATATGAGTGGCAACAGGTAAAAGAGTCTGGATCGACTTAGGCATAGCTACCGGCGAATAGGTTATCTCATATTCGAACCCTTTCTTTCTGAGTATACCTTTTTCGCAACAAGCTTTGCTTCCAAGGTTTTCACCTTACCATATGATTCTCTTTTATTTTGTATGATCATTTCCAATGGCTTTTACACCATTTAGTAGTCTTACAAGCTCCCAGATTTAATTTAGATTTCATCAATTCTATTTCATCATCATTGCACTAGCTAAGATATCGCATTTCGATCTTGTAGTGCTTCGTCGTATCCGTGGGTTCAATCCATGTTTACTAGGGACTAAGTCTCATGACTCTCCCAAAATATATATCTTGCAAGTTGTCGAACAACCCTCCCACTACGACAAGGCACTACACGCAATTGTGTATCAGACGTGATACGCGTTGCAGTTTAACTTGTGGTATATCCTCTTATACACTTGGTACTAATACTTTGTGTTTTCCCTCTCACTTCCTTTAGAACAATTTATAAATGGGTTTATGATTTAATACATAGTCATTTTCCAAAAAATAGTGTTTGTGTTAACAATCACCCTTTGATGTTTTGGATTAAATAAATCATCACCCTTTATTTTCCTAGAATATCTCATAAACAGACAAACGTTACACGACATGTTGTTTCTAGGGTATACTCATAAAATGAATTTAGTAATTCCAAATAATTCATCATCTATCTAATCATTTGCATAAGAGTCTTTCTCTTATTAGGATTAAAAGACGCATTATTAATTACTATTTGTTGCATCCGTGGTATAAACATGATTTAAGAGTTTACAAATTATCACTAACGTACTTTAACAGATTATAACTCCATCCTTCATTACTATGACCATGTCATTTAAATGAAATGAAGTATCCATCCATAAATGCATAGAAACTGAAATAAAATTCTTTCTATGAAAATGTACGTAAAGACAATTTCTCATAATCAAACGTTTATTCATATCGTAAGATAAATAAGCAACTCCCACTGCAACATCCACTACTCTCGTAGTTTTACCCATGTATATTATTATTTCATCATCACTTAGTTGTAGGCTTTTAGTAATTACGGCATCTACACACAACATGTCAGTAAATGCCAACGCTAATCATGCTTCAACAACTAGTGAATGAGATACTAACCTTGTTCACATCTTGATGAAATTGGATTTTCTTCGCCATATGTTTTGTCAGAAGTTCCCCACCATATACAACCTCTTTGTAATTCAGGTGGAACTTGCTCAAAACATTTAGGCAAACAATGAAGAATAAAATTGATTTAGGTTTCCCCTTCAACTTCTATTCCATGTATTTCCAATTCATTCATCAATTCAATCATGACTTACTGCCTTTTAATTTACTCAAGTATCCGAAGAGTTACATGAGACCATCATATTTCTATGAATCTCTTATCTCTTCACCAGAGACTTTAATATGCATCATGATAAGTCTTTTGTGAGAACATACATGTATTTCTTAAGCAGTAAAATTAGAATCCAAGATTCTTTTCTAATCATCTAATTTTGGACCAGTAAATATGTTTCTTTTAGTAAACAATAAGTGAAATAAAACTATTTGAAATTCAGAGAATCATAAAATATACACCGATCAAATCTTCGAATTTATCCATTTATATTGATTCCCTCAAAACAATATAAAATATAAATTCACCGACATCTCAAGCATCGTGAGTTTGCAAGCCACGATAGTGTGGACGTTTACAAACCCGAACATTTACAAGAGAAGGTTTTACCCATTAATTTCATTTGTCAACCTAACTTTATGACAAAATAATTAATAGTCGGTTCCTCTTTAGCCATGCAAATAAAAGCAGTGACTCCGATGGGGAGGATACTTATTATTTACACCTAAGTGTACACCATTATTTGACCCCAAGTCCATTGCGCGAGCTTATGTGCCTTACAGATGGAGAAGTACACATGCGCTCGGATAACTTCCTACAGTCATCAATTATAAGTTTGTACCAGTGAACCGCATATAAGCTCATCCGATATGGAGGAAGGTCTATGCCAACGCGCAAGTTCATATGCATCACATTACAAATATAATTATTTAATGAAGTCTGTTCCAGCAATCCATGAATAAACTCATCCGATGGGGAGGAAAGCTCTAATGCCGACGCGCAAGTTTACTCACATTGCTAACAAACCAATAATGGAGGTTGTGGGAATTAATTACCAATCCCCTCTCCCACTTAGTTATTTAATACCGAGGGTTTTTGCATGCATATAATATTAAAAAATAAAATACGCAACCTAGCATGCTCCTATTACGGTAAATAAGACAGTAAATCAAGAGTATCATGCATAGCATATATAACAATAATTAAATAATTAAATCAAATTATAACAGTTATATATCAGCGAATTCGATTGTTCGCCACCAAGCACGAATATGGGCAACGCACACGGGGATCGATTGTTCGCCACCAAGCACGAATATTCCGCGTGTTGTCGCACAACATATTATCTACAGTATAAAGTAAGTGGACTATTGCATCGTGCATATAAATAAATTATAAGACGCAATCATTTGATCATATGATTCTCATTTCAAATTAATTGTTATAACATTATTCATACAAAAAGCTAGACTTTTAGTATACAATCCAACACCTACAATATTAAACTCATGACATGAGGAATTAACAAGTTCAATCACAAGAGAACAAAGTATAATATAGTCCCTTTTTGTCCAAGCCTCATAATGGGATATCAATTTCACTCAACACTCTTTAAGGTAAGGTAAATCAACACTCATTAATAGATTGGCTCGACTCGCTATAAGCTTGCTCGCGGACTATGTTCACAAACCACCAAAGTTTTCATTAGTGATCAAAAAGGTTTTTCATTAAGGATGTAATAATAGGCTCTTTGGTAAGGTAGGAAGAATATAGGTAAGAATGACTAATCATGTGTAAGTAATCAAAAAGATGGCCAATTTCTCCAACTTCTCAACTTTTCTTTCTTCATTTCTTATCTTTAATTATCACAAGCACTAATCATCAACTTTCCTTGGATTGAGCTTCTTTCAATACATGCTTCCTTCAAACTTTTAAGTACTTGAGCATATTGTTATTGCTTTGCTCATTTTTTTGTTTTGAGGTTGCATGCTCATTCTTGTTTGTGCTCTTTTTCATCATTTTTTCTTACTTGTATACCATTTCCTTTTCTTCTTTTTTCTTTCTCATCAACCTTTCTAAACCACATATCCTCAATCACTCACACAAAAGGGTAAATATATAAGGCTTAAGTGGGTAATCAAAGCTTGTAATGTGCTAAATTCACAAGAAATAGGCTTAAAGACTCAAAGTGATTAACTAGGAATGATGTTCATGGTATGGAAATTTATGGCAATGACGATGAATAACAAGGATGGCCTTAGATCATTTCACTAATCTCTACTAATCGGGCTCGTTTCTGTAGTCCTTGAGCAAGTTCTAGCTTATCTAACACAACTGATCCACTCATGAAAATAAATACCATGTATGCACAGTTGAGGCTCAAATGCTCACAAGCTTGTGCTCGGACCTTCAAGAACTTATTGATGAGAGTGGAAATTTACGTCTTTTCAGTTTCACAATGCACTGTTTTTACTAGAATAATACTATGTAATTATGTGAAATTGTGTAGTTTACGTATTTTGCATACTTATGGTGCTACTAACGTGTTTTGTGGAGTTTTGAAGGATAAAAATAGGTTGAAATGGAGCAGAATCGAAGACGGGCAAGAAACGAGCTCAAATAGGCCTTACTCGAGTTGTAAGGGTCAGCTCGACCTAGCAACTCGAGTCGAGCAAGGTGCAGTAGGGGGTCAAAATTGGTCAGTGAGCTAACTCGATTTATCTTGTGCAACTCGACTTGCAGCTCGAGTCGAGCTGCGTTGAAGGCAAGTCGATTTGCATGTCGTGTGAGGCAGAACAACGGCGAATAGTATCCAGAGAGCCAACATAAGTTGACAGGCAGTAGCTCGACTTGTCAGCTTAACTCGTGTTGGTGTACGGAGGAGAATCAATTTTAGAGCATGACAACTCGACTTGACAGGCGGACGCACGACTTGACAACACGACTCGAGGTGGGTTACTCGAGTTGCAACATAAGGCAACTCGAGTTGGTCACTCCAACTCGTGTTGCGTTAGTTTGGACCAAAAATCAGGATTTTTAATCCCCTGTGCGTGACAAACGTGAAGAAGAGCCCAACAAAGTCAGTTTCGTGGCCCATGATATAAAAAGGGGGATCAAACACTTTGAGAAGAGACCGATCATTCACCACATAAACATAACGTGAATTCAATTCACGTACCATCCATCTATTCCCCAATTCACATCAAATCATCCATTCATCCATCCCATCGGTCCGGAGGAAGAATCAAGTGCAGTTGAGAGAGCAATTCAATCGGAGTGACGGAGGAGAGACGCGAGCCACGTGACACTAGGGTTTCGTTATCTTTTCTTAATTTCTTCTTTTGTGATTTTGATATGTATTTGGTAGCCATGAAGGTTGTTTGTGACCTCATGGGCTAAAATCCTTTTACAGTTCTAAGGATTGAAGGTTAGGGCAGTTGCTTTGGAACCCTAGACAAAGTATTGTGAATTTATGCTATTATTGATTCTTGTTTATTTGATTTATTCAGATTATGTCATATGTTTGTGACGTCTTCATAACATGCTATTGATGTTGCCCATGATGCTTGATGTGTTGTGTTAGCTTGTGTGCATACGTACTTGATAATGTCTGTATGCTAGGGATTATAGTAGTTTGTCCGTGAACACGATAATCCTAAGGGCTGGTAAATAATATACTTGATATTCTTAGTGGAATAATGTAATTAAGAAGTCAAGTATGAAGTGAATAAGTTTGGGTAGTACTTTCAGAAAAAATATGTTAGTCAAATTGGTCATCCGGAGGTTTATGAAATTCACCTTATTAGTATCTAGGAAGGAAGTTCAAACTGTTCACGCATTACTTTGTGATGAATTTCCATTAAAATAGCATGAATGAACAATAGGACATTTAGGAGATCAAATCAATTGCGCTACACCTGATACCTTAAAGCTGTTACTTCTCTCTTGATTAAATCTTGAACATTCATTGCTTTTACTTAATTTGTTATTTATTATTTCAGCACTTTAGTATTTTATCGTAATCAAACACTTGAAAATTTGGTTACTTTAATTCTAGTTAAATAGTGATACAAAATAAATAGATAATCGACTGTCTCAGTGGGAACGATATTATTTTTAACTGGGGTACTTGCCATTACAATTGACATCCCTACACTTGGGAATTTTAATTGGAGTGCGCAATTTATGCCTAACACTTATTACACCACATTCATCTCAAAATTGAACAAGATAAGTAAAACATGTCACAATTCGAAAGTGTAGAGATTTCTAATCATAACTTGTCATCACTTATCACAATAACGTATCATCACTCACATTCAAAAATGACTCACAACATCCCAAAAATAATCCACCAAAATATTCCTAAACAAGAATAAAATACACACAAAATATAAAAGAAAAGACTCACTAAACAAGAAATAACACAAAAACACATAACAAGTAAGAAAAAAAATCCATCATAAGAAAATGAAGCACGCATTCAGATCATCCATAATCAATTAAGCTCACAAACATCCCATCCTTGATTGAAAAGGAAATCCTAAATTACGAAATTAAAACATCCCAAAACAAAACAAATAAAGTATCAAATCCATCACAATCCAAATTAACTAGAAATAAGCTAAAAGTACTCCCTTCAATTCTCCTGGGGAGGAGGTGGTGTTGGATGATAGTTCGTGGAGTTTGAAAGTGAAAATGCATGACGGGATGTGTTTGAACATGAGGAGAATGAGCAGCCGTGTTCTAACAGTCAACTTTTAAAAATTATCTCAAGACACGACACGAGTTGTGTGACACAACATAGCCAAAGGGTGGCCGTGTTGCGTGATTTGATGTCGCCGCACGGCTATTTCTTACAGGCCCGTGTTGGCAACTCGACTCGAGTCTCGACATAGGACACTACTCGTGTGACGCTACACGGCCGAAGGGTGGCCGTGTTGGATATTTTGATGTCAGTACACGGCCACATGTTACAGGGCCGTGTTGGTGACACGGCTCGTGTACCTGCAGCTCTGTTTTCTCCAATTTTTAACTTCAAGTCTTGTCTTCCCCCTGTTTTTATGCTTCCAATGGTCCCTATTCATGCTCACAACTCATAAACATCATTAGCCCAACATTAGTTATCAAAACACGGATTATCATCTACTTCAACACAACCAATCGGACTAAAATCAAACCAAAACCCATGAGAAAAATTTTAAAATTGCCCCAAAAATACGAAAAGTATATGCCTTCAAGGCAAAGTATGTCACACCACGCCATATCCCACTAAACTTAAATTGAAACAAGAGTTTCTAGTTAAGTTTGTAAACAGTGGTGTGACGAACTTACACACTTCAAACCAAGCACCCTTCGTATATTCAATACGTATCTTCCTCACAAGCACAATCAACCTACATGCCAAAAATGCAAGGAAAAAAAAATAAATCCACAATCCTTATTGAAAACAAGAAATAAAGCTATAAAAGATAATGATGGTTTGCCTCTCATCTAGCGCTAAGTTTAACGTCTTCAAGCCGGACGGGATATGGAGAACTCATCGGAATGGCCACGGATATCTTTCGTCCTTGCAATCGAATTTTAACCGTTGTGCTTCTTCCTCTAGTAGGCACTTGTGGTAAGTAACGTTCTCCGTTACATCCTTCGAGCATGGCTTTAAAAATTCGACTCTCTTGAGCTTACACTCCATTGCCCTCTCCATTCTTGAACACCACTTATTCCTCTTTACCAAATAGATCCCCAACATCTCTTCGAGTTCTCTTTTGCTTCTAAGAATATTAGAAGAATCAATGGGTAAGACAAAGTCAATGTAAACAATATTATGAAATTCAAAACAACTTAAAGATTTTAAAGGTTTAGAAATGCTCATTTCACTCTTCAAGTCATCATCAATTACTTTTCGACTATGTTCCTCTTCATCAACATCATTCGCCTCAATAGGCTCTTCAAATACCTCATTTGATTCTTCATCTCCCAAATTCTCTTCTTTTTCCAACTCTTCTTCAACTTTGCTCTCCTCTTCAAGTTCTTCAACTTGTTGAAAATTGGTCAAAACACTTACAATTTGGCTTACTTGATGCTCTAAGGCTTTAAACCTCTTCTCAGTTGCCTCATTTCTTGCTTCATCTCTTTTCTTATCCTCCTCAAGGCTTGCTTCCATCATCTCAATCAAGATTTTAATAGATGATTTTTTTCCATTATCTTGTTGCAAGTCTCCTTCCTCTTGATTGTCAAAATTTCATCCTTGAATTGGTGGATAATTCTCATGAAAACTTCCCTCATAGTTATTTTGAAAATTTCCTTGGAAATCATCCACTCCCATGAAAGAAAAATTTCCTAGTTGAGAGTTAGGAATCCTCCACTCTTCTTGCTCCATAAGACTAGGAATCGACACACTTTGCACATTTTTACCACCCCCCAAACTTGTACTAGGGAAGACTTGACTATAAGTTCCTTGATTCATCATCCTTATTTGTCTTGTCAATTCCAAAGTAGCGGGTGTAATTATCTCGGAGGATTTGTTGAAAAATAAACTTAATTGAAAATTTTGGCCTTCATCACTCCTTGAGCACATCTTCTATACAATTCAAGTAAGGCGTAGTTTTGGAATGGAGGATTGGTGTCGGGATTTGGTGAAGAATAAGCACATACTTGATAAGGGTGAAATGTATTTGCATTGTAAGCTTGTTTCCATTCTCCATTTCTTCCTTGATTGTAGTATTGAGAACTATCTTGATCCATTTGGAAATTATAATCATAGTTGCTCTCATTCATATAGTCTCTTGATTATGTAGGTGGAACCCTAGCAATTTGATTCCCAAAGATATTTGTGAATTGGTTTCAACCATTCATTTAAAGGCTCTTCCCAATGTTTACTACAATTTTTCTTTCAAACTTTCAATTTTTGGCTTTGATCCTCATTCTTCTTCTCTCAAGATAGTTTTCACGTACCTGTCAAAACGAAAAAGTGAGATAAAAATTTTTCCAAAGAAAATAATAAAAAGCAAAAAAAATATCTCTAGTAATACTAATCAAAACACTCCTTCGTCAAACCACTAGCAACCGTTACCTCCCTGGCAATGGTACCATTTGATTAGCTATTTGTAGTTGGGATGACTAATTAAAGAATTTATCGAACCACAGGGAGGAAGGTACTAGGGTTTAAGCGATCTCGTATTTGTCATAGTTTTATAGAGATAATCATAAAGGGGTTGGATTAATCAAGAAATGACAATAAAATAATTAAATGATAAGATAAACGATGTGATAAATGAATGGAAGATGGATGAATGAGCCAAGTAGATAGAGAATAAGACTAGCAGTACTTAAAGTACGGAAAATCTAGGTATCATGCTACGAATTCATATATGTCATGGATTAATAACTAAGGGTCAACACAAATTCTACCTAAACTCCCTCTCGAGATGAATATGATGTAGATCTTTTACAATGTCTCAAAAAGGCTCTAAGGTTGGTTCTCAATCAAACAATCCCAACTAGGTATTAAGTTCAATTAGAGAGTCCCTTTACACGATCAATCGACCTCTTGATCTAACAAATCACATGTTCTATCAAAGGGTTCTAAATTCCAAAGGATTTCTCAATCCCTTTAAAACTTATAATGCACATGAAGTGTATGATGAAATGATTCAATGAACTATCCTAAACATATAATTGATTTCTCAATCTAATCACATGCCCATGACAATTAATCACACAAACCAACAATACAAATTAAGCAATTAACAATCAATGATAGAAAATTATAAATCTAATCAACATAGGAATTCAATTGCAAAATACCCATAATTATCTAACACAATTCATATTGCTAATCTCACAAAGGAGATTAGTCTCTCATAGTCTCAAAGAAAATAACATAGACAATTGTATTTCCAAAACATATGATTGATCTATAAAGAAATCTACAAAAATTAGAATTAAAACTCCCTTGAATAACTTCAAAGGTGCTCCCTTCCTCTTCTTGCAAACTCCACTCCCCCTTGCTTCTCTAACTACTTGGATGGTGTATTGGATGGATGGATTCAAGGATGTGTGAATGGGATGAAAGGTAAATGGAATGGAGAGGAAAGTGTGTGAAAAATGGAGTGACTTAGGTGTAGATTGGATCCAAGAATGAATTCTGTCTAATTTTTATGCCAAATGATGTATTTGTGGGCCTAGAACCTTCTGGAAGACGTACAGATCCAAAAACTGACTTTTGATCCAACACGGGTCGTGTTTGGTACACGGGTCATGCTCGGTAGGGCGTGCTCGGTACCTGGGTCGAGTAGGTGCAGCTCAGTCTCACCGTTTCGCGCATAACTTCCACATCCGAAATCTGATTCAAGTGATTCTTGCACTCACGCGATCCTCTCTTCCTTGGCTTTCTATCCATATAAAGATCTGACAAAAAGTCCAATATTTAAAACTGTAATAAGTCATGCAAAGTGGCACACCATTCTAATCATAACTTTCTCTTTTGGACTCCGAATTGTGCTCCGTTTTTTCCTACATCTTCCTTGTCGCGTCTAGAATCCATTTTTACTTGAAAAATTATACATTTAAGTTCATTTTCACACATTTCTATAAAAACAAAAAATACAACCAAATATAACATAAATACAGATAAAATAATACGAAAATACATATAAAAAGACACTAAAATGTGTATGAAAATATCACTCATCACACTAAAAACAAGATCTGTATTTAAAAAATGGATCAACTATATAATCTTAAAATACTAAATGGGTCATTCACGATGTTCACTCCAATCCTCTCTCCAAAAAACGCGTGCGTGTTCGGTGTGAAATTCACCTAAATTTTAAGTGGATTTTTGTGGCTTTAATTCAATAATTAAGTATGATTTTAATGAAAATATTATTAATTGCTTAATTAGTTTGAGAAAGATTTTTTTGTTGATTTTTGTAGAAAATAGGGTGATTTTGATAAATATGGATTCTACAAGTGAAGAGGAAGATGTGGGAGAAAATGAAGCTCGATTTGAAGTTGAAACGAGTAAGAATGGGCCAAAGGAAAATTTGCTATAAATCTCATTTTTTGTCTCATGAGCTAAATTATCCCACATTGATTACCTACCACAAATTCCTCTCACTCTACCACTACATGAACCCACTTGTCCCACATTGGAAATTCACTAAAATTTCTCTCACCCTTACTACTATAAACACCCTCTTCCATGAAAGCCAACATTAATCAATTCTTTACCCATTTAAATTCCATTAAATTGAATTATTTCCAAGATTCAATATTTGAGAGGGCTTTTAAGTAAGACCTTCATAGTTGAGATTCCTCCCCCTTTCGGGGCGAGGGATCCGTAGTTTTAAATATTTTTCTAGATTAGGATTTTATTTTTTTCCAAGAAGGTGTGGACACCAAGGAAAGGATGAGCTTGGTGGATGTAAAAACTTCATTCGGTGAAATCTAATCCTACTTATTATCTTTTTATTTTCTTTGTTTTGGTTGTTTTAATGATGCTTAGATTATGGATTAATTTGTGATATTATTTAAATTATGATCCCGGCTTTGATTTGTTTCATTTATGGATGCTTAATTGCTTAATCTATATGTTTGATTTGTGTGGTTATTGTCTATTACATGTAGTTAGAACGAGAATTCAATTATGTGTCTTAGAAATTAATTGAATCATTTCATCATGTGGATTATGTGGGTTAATATGGGAAGAGTTGGAGACGACCTCTCATGTTTAGAACTACATAAGTGGACACTAGAGAGGTTAGATCGAGATGTCAATTAATCTAGTGAGGGAAACCCAACTTTAGTGAATTCATAGTACCTAGAAAGGGAATATTACCTATGATTTAGTACATTTTAGAGAACTCGTACGTGTAATTAGTATCTATTGGGAGGTTTTCGCTATGGTATCGATCTTATGTGCTATTTTGGGACCTTTATAAGGACCTACATCCTTTTCATTTCGAGAGAGAGTTTAGGTGGAATTTGTGATCGCTCTTATTATGATAGTTTAAATTGGGAGGCAATTAGATGTGTTACATGATTGATCCATTTGAATTGCATCATGAAAACTTCCTTTGCATTGAAAATTCCAAAAATATTGTAATTAGTTTCTTTTCTTGTTTCTATTATCTCTCTTCTCGATCGTCCCTAACTAATACGAGACTATAACTTGAAGGTCATGAATCTTAAATTCCCCGTGGTTTGATAAATTCTTTAATTGGTCATCCCGACTACAATCCGATCAATCAGTGCGGACTCTCATCCTCTCTCCAAAAAATGCGTGCGGACTCTCATTTCTCTCTCTTGTGCTGCTCCACCTCTTGCGCCGCTTCGCTCAATTTCTTCCACCGCCGCTTCGCTCCATCTCTTGCTCTTTCAGATCTCCTACCTTGCAAGCGCTCTCCATCCTCACTCCACTCTCTTCTCTCCCAATCTGCTGCTCTGTCTTGCTCTCTTCTCTCCCAATCTGTTGCTCCGTCTTGCTCGTCTCTTTTTTCTCCAAATCTGCTCAATTTTCTCTTTATTCTCTCAAAATTTGAGCTTCTTTTGTAGATTATAGATATAGCTTGTTGTAAAATTATTATATAATAATTAAGGCAAAATTAGGGATATAGATTAGGCTTTGATGTGATGTTAATTGGAATCAAGCGTGGCTGAATTAAATTATGACATCAATTAGGATAGTGTAGGAATCAAGTCGTGGCTGCTATTTTCCTGTTATTTGGGTGGAAGAAGCAGCGTTGTGGGTATTTTGCTTTTGTTGGAAGAAGCTGCGTGTTGTGGGTAGAGGTGATGGATGAACGTGATTCCTATTTTGCTGTTATTTTAATTAAATAATGTAAGTTCCTAATGTATATTTATTTTTTAATAAATGTATTTGATTTTATACATAAATGTATAACATTTTATACTAATGTGTATAACTAAAATTAATAAATTTATTGACGAAAATATTTTTAAATAATAAATGTATTAGATCTTATACAAAATTGTATAAGATTTTATACTAACCTGTATAACTAAAATTAATAAATACATTGACAAAAATATTGATAAATAATAAATGTATTAGATTTTATACAAAAGTGTATAACATTTTATACTAATGTGTATAACTAAAATTAATATATATTGACGAAATATTGATAAATAATAAATGTATTAAATTTTATACAAAAGTGTATAACATTTTATACTAACATGTACAACTAAAAATAATAAACATTATGATGAAAATATTGATAAATATAATTACATTGAGAGAAATATGAACATTATTGTATTACAACTATTCAACATTTGATTATAATGAAAATGCATATAAAAAATAATTTAAATTTAATACATTTTTATATAAATTTAATGATACATGAAAGAGTATAATGTAATACATTTATATAATACAACGTATACATTATCACATTAAAAAAGAAATACTTCTCGCATAATCTACACTTAAAAAAGAAAAACTTCTCACATAATCTGCACCATTTCTACCCAGCAAAATCGTCAACAATTACACATAATCAAAAATTGAAGAAGAATTAACCATTTACACATTTGAATTACATCAAAATTTTGAGAAAAAAGATGATAAAGGAATTACTCTCTCCGTCCTGTAACAAGGTATACGTTTGCTTTTTACGCGTAGATTAAGTAGTATAATATTTTAATATGTAGTGAAGTGAGAGAAAATATATTTTAATGTGTAGTAGGTAGTTGTATTAGTATAATAGGTGGGCCACATGTGTTTATAATAATTATTTTGTGTGGGTCTCATCAACCAAAAAGGGAAATGTATACTTTGTTTTAGGACGGACCAAAATGGAAAAATGTATACCTAGTTGTGGGACGGAGGGAGTATAAAATTGAAGCATCGAATCTTTTCAAATCTCGAACAAAGTCTGCCTGAAGAACTGCTTGAAGAACATCTGAAACGTGAAGATCTAGAATGTGAAAAGGAGATCTGGAACGTGGAGAGGAGTGAGAAATGAGGAGGGTGGAGACAGTGGAAGAGACGACTTAGAAGCAATCGGACGAGGCAGCCGGAATGTGGAAAGATGTAGAGAGAAGGTCGGACGGTGGAGTTCGGAAAAGGCGGTGGCGGAGCAGTCAGACGAGGCGGCGATAGAAAGATGGGATAGAGAGTGAATGCGGAGGAAGCGGCGATAGAAAGTGAAAAGAGAGAATGGATCAAGTTGCACCTTAAAAACTATTGCACAGTAGTAATTGTCTAATTTTAAATAGTTAAATATATTATTGTATTATCATTAGTGAGTATACCATGTACAACAAGATTAAAAAGATATCACAAAATAAAACAATTAACTAGATTATGTAATTATATTAAAATATTCAAGAGAATAATATATATATATATATATATATATTTATGTAAAAAAATATTTTAATAATTATTAATTTAAAATTTTGTTAGGATCTTAAATATACATTAGGATTTTTTTATTTTTTTAATTTTGGCTAAAATTTGTGTGCCGCCCAAATAGTATTTAGTATTAAATGGTATACTATTTAGTACAAGGACGTGTATTCTTTATTTCCTAAAAATAAAAAATAAAATTTAATAAAAGTGTATATCATTTAGAACAAAATGTTAAAAATTGTACTCTTACACACCTTGTGCACCTGGGACACAAGAAATCAACTTTTCATTTAGAACAAAGGCTAATTCTCCGGTGCATCTGAGTGCACCCACTTTCAGAAATGTATACAATTATGTACAAAAATATATACACTTATGAACAAAAATGTATACACTTTGTTAACGAATTTTCTGTTAGTTTTATTAGTTTTTTTAATGAAAAATTGAGTGTAAAAAAATATACAATTATTAAAAAACATGTACTCCTATAGACTAATTTATTATATATAATCAGTATCGACGATCTTAATTTAAAATATGGATTAATTGAAAAAAAAAAGTCTCCACATTTTCTTTTATTATTACAATTTAATCCCAATTTCTTAAAATTTACAAAAAAAACACTACCTTTGAAATATATTACAAATCACACTCATTGGGCAGTCATGTGCTACCCAATTGCTAACGTGGCTGACCTATATCACGTCAGCTTCCGCGTCATTTTCTGTTAGTGGCACGAAAATCCCACACCTTTATTTAAGTTTCGATTTAATTCCAACCTTTGAAATTTTGAAAAAAAAAGAGATTATATATATTTTTCAAATTATATCCACATAATAAAATTTAAATATTTATATTTAAATTTGAATTAAAAAAACCTATTATATAAAATAATAAAGTTCTAAATTATTATTTTTATTAAATATATGGACAAATTAATTATTTTTAACATTTAAATAGTAAAATATAAATAAAAAATATTTATAAAATTTTAGAAAAAATTAAATACTTGAATTTTAAGCATTAAAATTTTATAATTTATATAATCTCGTAAAAAATTAATTAATTAAATATTTTATAATTTTTATTTATTTTTTTTAATACTTAAATGTTATAAATAATTAGTTTTATTCACATAATAAAGTTCATTGACTTAAAATTATTTTTCAATCTCAAAATCAACAGCTTTATTTCAACTTCAAAAAATTTTAATTTTTTAATTTATGAACTATAATATAAACTATAAATATAAATATAAACTATAATAAAGTTAAGTCTTTTTTTCCAATTAATTTGGACATTCAAAATTTTATTAGTTTTATTCCCATAATAAAGTTCATTGACTTAAAAATATTTTTCAATCTTAAAATCAAAGGCTTTATTTCAACTTCAAAAAACTTTAATTTTTTAAAATTATTTCATAATTTATTGATGAATAATATGTGATACCCGAGCTTCTCACTACTCATGTGTCAATATAATTTAATTTGTGTTATGTGCATTTTATAATTATGTGATAATTGTTTTTACATTTTAATTATCTTTACATTTTATTTGAGACATACGTGATAAATATGGTGACAATATGTGAATATATGGGTGTATAAATATTTATGTGCATTAATTTGGATATATGAGTAAATTATTTTATGAGTATAAATACACTTTGCTTAATTATTAAGTATCACACGTGTTCTCGTAATAATAATAGTGGGTAGAAAAATATACACGTATGTGTATTAATTTGTAAATGTATTATATCTTAGCTATTAAGTATTGCACGTAAATCAAGAATAGATAATAATAATAATAATAAAAAAAAAAGCTGAGGCGGTGGGATAGTCGTGTACGACTTCCACCCCATCCCTCTATATAAATATACATGTTAGCATGTAATTGAAAGCAGAGGTAAGAAAAAAAGAAAGAAAAAGAAAGAAAGAGAGGAAAAGAAGAGAGAGAAGAGAGGGAGAGAGAGAGAGAGAGGGGAAAGGGAGAGAGAGGAGAGAGAGAGGAAAAAAAGAGAAGAGGGAGCGCGCCGGAACGTGCGTGTCGGAGCAAATTAGTTACAGTTCTTTACGGGGTTTATATTACTGTCGGAATCCAGGTAAGTAGAAGTCCAACTACAATGCGTAAACATGTTGTTTGTGAATTATTTGTAATTAATATGTGATAATTATGTTATGGATTATTTGTAATCAATTTAATTACAACATGAATTATTTGAATTAATTTGTTATACAAGTTGTGGATCTATGTGATTTGAAATAATATTATTGTTCTATATAGATCTGTGTGATTGGAAACTATTGAAAATATATTTGTATGGCTTGAGAAGATATTGGTTATAAGGATATGTGGGATCCAAGATTAAGTTGTTATTCCAAAAAGAGATCCGTGGGATCCAAGGTGAAGTGGTTATTCTATAAATGGATCTATGTGATTGATGTGAAGTTGTTATTTCAGAAGTGGATTTGTGTGAATTGAAATTAATTTGTGGCTTTATTGTGATTAAATGTTGATATTGATATTGTAAATGGTTTATGATGCACATTTAATTGTTTTGGGTGCATATCATGCATAAACATGAAAAATGTTTTTTCCTCAAAATTAATAAGATACTAATGGTGTGTGCGGCCACTATATATGCATCTCTGTCAGGGTTCGGAAAAATCGTTCCCGACATTTTTATTAAGGGTTCGGAAAAATCGTCCCCACCACTTTGCCAGAGTTCGGAAAAATCGTTCTCAGCACTATTTTCGGGGTTCGGAAAAATCGTCCCCATTGAGCTCATTTGGGGTGCATATCATAAGTGTGTCGTGGGGATCCCGCAACGTGAACAGTTTTCAAAATAAAAGAGATCAATTAGAAAAATTAGGAAATAGGCGATAAAGAACTAAATGCATTTTCATGCACTGACATGCATGATTTCTACTTACTGAGATTTTTATCTCACTAGTTTATGCATTGTAGGTGAGCCTGTTGATGATTGAGTTTGTGATGTGACTGTGCAAGCTGTGGAGCTCCTTCAAGGTTTTGAGCGGATATACATAGATGACGACCTGTTGGGCTAGGCCGTGGGTTTATTTTGTTTCCGCTGATGTTTTGATTGTGTAATATAATAAGTATTATCACATGTTTGGGTGGTTTGAAGTGGTATCAGAAACCAGTCACGTATGTTGAACTGGTGTGATGGTATTGGTTATAAGCATATTATGTGAAAAAAAAAATTATATGCAGGTTTGGTTTTTATAAATATGATGTTTATGTCAAATAGTATTTGAATTATAAATCGTGTAAGGTGGGTCGTGTCAGAGTGGTATCAGAGCACGGTTTGGGTCCTGCAGACTGTCTATGTACATGAACTCATTCTTTGGGAGCGCAGCTTTGCAAGTAAGTGTTATTTTTATTCTGTGTTGTTATGTGTCTTATAAATTATATTGGCTATGTGATATAGGAAGTGTAATTAGTAGACAAAATGGTAAGAGCTACAGGAGAAGGTTCTGAAAGGGATAGGACTGTTGAGCAAGCAGCACCTCCTGAAGGGAATAATCGTGATGCGGTCATTACTCGACTAATGGAACTGGTTGAGCGTCAGTCCCAACAGATACAACAACTGATTCAGCAGAGAGATGTGGGTGGACAACCCGAGGGTAATGCAAATCAAGATAGACGTCAAATAGAACGTGTGGAAATGGTTTGTGAGAGGTTTCGAAAGCTGAGCCCTCCAATATTTGAGGACGCAGCAGACCCCACAGATGCAGAGGATTGGTTACGCACGGTGGAAAACATGTTTCAATACAGTAGAATTCCAGATGGGGATAGAGTGCTATGTGCTTCTTTCATGTTACGAGGAAGTGCGGGCCACTGGTGGGATACGATTAAAAGTATCGAGGATGTCACGACTATGACATGGGAAAGGTTCAAGGAGCTTTTCAGAAACAAGTACTTTACGGCACCAGTGAGAGCCATGAAGATGAACGAGTTCATACAGTTGAGGCAAGGTGGCATGTCAGTCACTGATTACCTTCGTAAGTTTGAGCAGTTGTCGAGGTTTGCTGAACATATGGTGAGTACGGAGGCACTAAAAGTGGAGAGATTTGTGGAAGGCTTAAGGCCTGAACTTTACAGAGATGTGAGTATGGCGGGACTGCATGGAGCAACATATTCACAAGTTGCAGAAAGAGCTCAAATTGCTGAGCAAGCGGAGATGAGAATCAGACAAGCGCAGGCTATCAGACCTCAATTTCAGCAGAAACCAATGCAGCAGTTTGGGAGAGTTGATAAGAGGCCGATGCCATTTCAGAGGCAGAATTCAAATGTTCAAGTGGAGCAAGGACAGAGACGAGGAGAACCTAACAAGCGTCCTAAATTCGATCAGGGTAAAGTGCCACCGGCGCCGCCACTACCTATATGTCCTAATTGTCTTAGATCACATGGTGGGGAGTGTCAAATTCCTCCGAGAACGTGTTACACATGCGGGGAGAAAGGACATGTGACTACTACTTGTCCTAAGAAAGGGAAGCAGGCACAGCAGGGAAGAGCTCCAGCGAGGGTGTATACTTTGACGCGAGAGGAGGCAGACGCGAATCCCTCAGTTGTCACGGGTAAGTTCTCTATTTTTGGAACTTCTACATATGTGTTATTTGATTCTGGAGCAACGCATTCATTTGTATCCACTGAGTATGTGAAAAAGTTGGGTGGAACACCTAACTCGATAGAAGCTAATTATGAGGTGATGATACCTTCTGGTGAGTCAAAGCAAACTAATCAACTTCTTCGAGGTTGTGTTATTCCTATTGAAGGAAGAAGACTCATCGCTAATTTGATTGTGTTAAGTATGAATGATTATGATATCATATTGGGCATGGATTGGTTGTCAAAATACGGTGCTACAATAGATTGTCAGAAGAAGAGTATCACTTTTCAGCCAGTGAAAGGAGAACCGTTTACTTTTGTTGGAATCAAGAAAAGCTTTAGATTTCCGATGATATCAGCAGCAAAAGCACAGCGGTTGTTGGAAAGTGGTTGTGAGGGGTATCTGGTAAGTGTAATGAATGTTGAGGGGCAGCAATGTCCAGTTCTCGGTAATGTACCAATAGTTCGGGAATATATAGAGGTATTTCCAGATGATCTTCCAGGTTTGCCACCAAACCGAGAAATAGAGTTTGTTATTGAGCTACAACCAGGAACTGCTCCTATATCTAAAGCGCCATACAGAATGGCACCAACTGAACTGAAGGAATTGAAGATACAGTTACAAGAGTTGCTAGACAAAGGATTCATCCAACCTAGTTTCTCTCCTTGGGGAGCACCAGTTCTGTTTGTTCGAAAGAAGGATGGCACATTGAGGATGTGCATTGATTATCGGGATCTTAACAAAGTTACGGTGAAGAATAAATATCCATTGCCTCGCATTGATGATCTGTTTGATCAGTTACAGGGTGCAGCTATCTTTTCGAAGATTGATTTGCGGTCGGGGTATCATCAGTTAAAAATAAAGAAGGAGGATATTCCAAAGACTGCATTCAGTACAAGGTACGGGCACTATGAGTTCTTAGTGATGCCGTTTGGATTAACAAATGCTCCTGCAGCATTTATGGATTTGATGAATAGAGTATTTCGGGAATTTCTCGATAAATTTGTGATTGTGTTTATCGATGACATTCTAATTTACTCTAAGAATAAGGAGGATCATGCACTGCACTTGAGAAAGGTGTTAGAGATTCTGAAGGAGAGGCAGTTGTATGCGAAGTTCAAGAAGTGTGAGTTTTGGTTAGACCGAGTTGTTTTCTTGGGGCACGTGGTATCGGGAGAAGGAATTTCAGTGGATCCAGGTAAAGTTAAAGCAATCCATGATTGGCCACAACCCTCAAATCCCACTGAGGTTCGTAGCTTTCTTGGATTGGCGGGATATTATCGAAGGTTTGTTGAAGGATTTTCTAAGATTGCTTCACCATTAACACAGTTGACCAGGAAGAATGTGAAGTTCACATGGACGGAGGAACGTGAACAAAGTTTCCAAGAATTGAAGAGACGATTGACATCAGCACCTATCTTAACTATTCCTACGGAGACAGGAAACTTCAAAGTTTACAGTGATGCTTCAAAGAATGGTCTTGGGTGTGTATTAATGCAGAATGGGAAAGTGATAGCATATGCATCCAGACAGTTAAGGGAGTATGAGAAAAATTATCCAACTCATGATTTAGAGTTAGCTGCAGTGGTGTTTGCACTCAAGATATGGAGGCATTATCTGTATGGGGAACGTTGTGAAATCTATACAGATCATAAAAGTTTGAAGTACTTTTTCACTCAGAAAGAGTTAAATATGAGGCAAAGAAGATGGTTGGAATTGGTGAAGGATTATGATTGTGTTATCAATTATCATCCGGGAAAAGCCAATGTGGTTGCTGATGCATTGAGCCGAAAAGCAATACAGAGTGTAGCTGCTGTGATCGTAAATCAGGAACCAGAGTTGCTTGATTTGCAAATGATGGGTGTGGAGATCATTCAGGAAGGATCGTTGGAAGCAATGATGGCAGCTCTGACACTTCGACCAACTCTGATGGATAAGATTCAACAGAGCCAACAGGAGGATGAATTGTTTGACAAAATAAAGAATGATATCAGCTCTGGAAAGTCTTCTGACTTCCAATTTGGAGATGATGGCGTGATTCGTTATGGAGGTCGATTATGTCTACCCGAAGTGAATGATATTCGAAAAGAAGTGATGATAGAAGCTCATTCAACACCCTACTCTGTACATCCAGGAGCTACTAAGATGTATAGAGATTTGAAGACACATTATTGGTGGCCAGGGATGAAGAGAGATGTTGCTCGATATGTGGAGCAATGTTTGACTTGTCAGCAAGTCAAAGCCGAGCATCAGAGACCAGCAGGAACTTTGCAGCCTTTATTTATTCCAGAATGGAAGTGGGAGAATATCACGATGGATTTTGTTATCGGGCTACCGAAGACAGTGAAAGGTCACGATGCCATTTGGGTTATTGTGGATCGATTGACTAAGTCAACTCATTTTCTTCCTATTAGCTCTACGTATTCCATGGATCGTTATGCCCAACTATATATACAAGAGATTGTCAGACTCCATGGAGTACCACTTACCATTGTGTCAGACAGAGATACGAGATTCTTATCTGCTTTCTGGAAGAGTTTACATAAGGCGTTGGGGACACAGTTATCTTTCAGCACAGCATTCCATCCACAGACAGATGGTCAATCAGAGCGTACAATACAAATCTTGGAGGATATGCTCAGAGCGTGTGTGTTGGATTTTCAAGGTCAGTGGAGTAAATTTTTGCCTTTGATAGAGTTCTCGTACAATAACAGTTATCAGTCTACTATCGGGATGGCTCCATATGAAGCATTATATGGGAGGAAGTGTAGATCTCCAGTTCATTGGGATGAAGTTGGAGAGAGGAAACTTTTGGGTCCAGACTTGATTCGTGAAATGTCAGAAGCTGTTACCCGTATACGAGAGAAGATGAAAGTTGCTCAAGATCGGCAAAAGAGTTATGCAGACAAACGGAGGAGAGAATTGGAATTTGAAGTGGGTGATCAAGTATTTTTGAAAGTATCTCCAATGAAGGGGATAATGCGATTTGGAAGGAAAGGGAAACTCAGTCCAAGATATGTTGGTCCGTTCACTATCATTGAGAGAGTTGGCAGTGTTGCCTATAAATTGGAGTTACCAGCATCGATGTCTAGAGTACATGACGTGTTTCATGTATCTGTGTTAAGGAAGTATGTTCCAAATCCATCTCATGTTCTCAGACAGGAACCAGTTGAGTTGAAAGAAGATTTGAGTTATGAGGAAGTACCAGTTGAGATCTTGTGGCGAGAAGTGAAGAAGCTCAGAAATAAAGAAATACCATTAGTAAAGGTATTATGGAGGAATCAACTAGTTGAGGAGGCTACTTGGGAAAGAGAGGATGAGATGATGGCTAAATATCCAGATCTCTTCAGGTAAGTAAATTTCGAGGTCGAAATTTTTATAAGTTGGGGAGGATGTGATACCCGAGCTTCTCACTACTCATGTGTCAATATAATTTAATTTGTGTTATGTGCATTTTATAATTATGTGATAATTGTTTTTACATTTTAATTATCTTTACATTTTATTTGAGACATACGTGATAAATATGGTGACAATATGTGAATATATGGGTGTATAAATATTTATGTGCATTAATTTGGATATATGAGTAAATTATTTTATGAGTATAAATACACTTTGCTTAATTATTAAGTATCACACGTGTTCTCGTAATAATAATAGTGGGTAGAAAAATATACACGTATGTGTATTAATTTGTAAATGTATTATATCTTAGCTATTAAGTATTGCACGTAAATCAAGAATAGATAATAATAATAATAATAAAAAAAAAAAGCTGAGGCGGTGGGATAGTCGTGTACGACTTCCACCCCATCCCTCTATATAAATATACATGTTAGCATGTAATTGAAAGCAGAGGTAAGAAAAAAAGAAAGAAAAAGAAAGAAAGAGAGGAAAAGAAGAGAGAGAAGAGAGGGAGAGAGAGAGAGAGAGGGGAAAGGGAGAGAGAGGAGAGAGAGAGGAAAAAAAGAGAAGAGGGAGCGCGCCGGAACGTGCGTGTCGGAGCAAATTAGTTACAGTTCTTTACGGGGTTTATATTACTGTCGGAATCCAGGTAAGTAGAAGTCCAACTACAATGCGTAAACATGTTGTTTGTGAATTATTTGTAATTAATATGTGATAATTATGTTATGGATTATTTGTAATCAATTTAATTACAACATGAATTATTTGAATTAATTTGTTATACAAGTTGTGGATCTATGTGATTTGAAATAATATTATTGTTCTATATAGATCTGTGTGATTGGAAACTATTGAAAATATATTTGTATGGCTTGAGAAGATATTGGTTATAAGGATATGTGGGATCCAAGATTAAGTTGTTATTCCAAAAAGAGATCCGTGGGATCCAAGGTGAAGTGGTTATTCTATAAATGGATCTATGTGATTGATGTGAAGTTGTTATTTCAGAAGTGGATTTGTGTGAATTGAAATTAATTTGTGGCTTTATTGTGATTAAATGTTGATATTGATATTGTAAATGGTTTATGATGCACATTTAATTGTTTTGGGTGCATATCATGCATAAACATGAAAAATGTTTTTTCCTCAAAATTAATAAGATACTAATGGTGTGTGCGGCCACTATATATGCATCTCTGTCAGGGTTCGGAAAAATCGTTCCCGACATTTTTATTAAGGGTTCGGAAAAATCGTCCCCACCACTTTGCCAGAGTTCGGAAAAATCGTTCTCAGCACTATTTTCGGGGTTCGGAAAAATCGTCCCCATTGAGCTCATTTGGGGTGCATATCATAAGTGTGTCGTGGGGATCCCGCAACGTGAACAGTTTTCAAAATAAAAGAGATCAATTAGAAAAATTAGGAAATAGGCGATAAAGAACTAAATGCATTTTCATGCACTGACATGCATGATTTCTACTTACTGAGATTTTTATCTCACTAGTTTATGCATTGTAGGTGAGCCTGTTGATGATTGAGTTTGTGATGTGACTGTGCAAGCTGTGGAGCTCCTTCAAGGTTTTGAGCGGATATACATAGATGACGACCTGTTGGGCTAGGCCGTGGGTTTATTTTGTTTCCGCTGATGTTTTGATTGTGTAATATAATAAGTATTATCACATGTTTGGGTGGTTTGAAGTGGTATCAGAAACCAGTCACGTATGTTGAACTGGTGTGATGGTATTGGTTATAAGCATATTATGTGAAAAAAAAAATTATATGCAGGTTTGGTTTTTATAAATATGATGTTTATGTCAAATAGTATTTGAATTATAAATCGTGTAAGGTGGGTCGTGTCATAATAATTCTATAAATATAAACTATAATAAAATTAGTTTTTTTAATCAAATTAATTTTGACATTCAAAATTTTAATAGATTTAAAATTAATGTTTTATAAGGTGATATATAATTTTACTTAAATATTTTGGTTATATTATATATTAATTTATAGTAATATTTTCTTCGTAAATTAGGTAAATTAAATGTAGATACTCCGTAGCTTCATTCATTATCAATGTATCTATTTACTTTTTCCATGCGTGGATTATGAAATATTATTATTTTATATGTAATGAATAGCTATATTAAGGGAGGGTAAGTCTCATATTTTAATTATATTAGTGATGTATGTGTTTCATATACCTAAAAAAGGGGAAATAAATACATTAAAAGTTGACGCCCCAAAATAGTAAAATGAATACATTAAGGATGGACTGAATGAGTATTAATTAAAATTTTATTATTTTATATAATAACTTTTAAAAATTCAAATTTATATATAAATATTTAAATTTTATTATATGGGTACAATATGTAAAAATATATAAATTGATGTTTTTTTTGCTAAAATTTTAAAGGTTGTGATTAAATCGCCACTAAAATAAAGGTAGAGTTTTTCTTGCAAATAATTAAAAATGACGTGGAAGTTGATGTGTCATAGGTCAACCACGTCACTAATTATTCAACACATGGTTGTTCGATGTGTGCGTTTTGCAGCACATTTTATATGTTGTGGTCCTCTTTACCAATTCTCAAAATTTAGAATTAAATTGCTAATTGTAAATGTGAAGAATTTTTTTTTAATTTACCCTTAAAATATTAATTAATTAAGAATCTAAGAATCAGCTTTAAATTAGTATTTAATTAATTTCAAAATCTTATTAATTTTTTAAACAATTAATATTATTTGGGCAATTTCAGAGTTATTCTCCTTATTGTTAAAGAATCACGTTTAAAAATTAATTTGAATCGTCACAAGTCAGAAAAACTTTTTTTTTATTTAGGAACTTTACAATAAAAATGGGTAAATTATTGCTTTCAAAATAAGAGAATTGTAAAGATGTTTGAACAGTCAAAGTAGTTATATGGATGCATTTTCTAAATAATAATAAAAAATAATTAGATGTATTAATTATTATCAATTTAAGGTAAATTTCTTTTAGTGGGATACAATTACTAAAATAGAATATCAAAGTGTCAAGTAGTGTGCAGTATACTATGACAAAAGATGACCTGCTAATTAAAATGTTATAGACTTAGTCACGGCTTCCACCAAATGATTGACCTTGATTTGATTTCAACTTTTTCAATTTAATAAAAAAATGTGATAGGATTTCATTTACTAGCCAAGTGTACAAGGGTCTCAATGGTTGGTTAATCAAACTAAGAGAATGGAGCCCACAAAAGGGGATACAGCCGGAAAGGAGATTTGAAACCTCCTGACATTCTCTGAGGGAGATTTCGTAACAAAATATAACGAGCTCAAACAATCGAACAAATAAGTGAAACATCCACAATCTAACAAAGATAAATTGTTGACTAAAATACTATAATGTGCTAAATGCAATTGACACAAAAACAAAAAAGAAAGAGAAAAAAAATAGGAAAGATGAAGTTAACGAAAAGGAAGCCTCTCTCATCCTATACTCCACTTTTGGTCATAAATTGAGTGTGTTTTTTTAACAATACTTACAGGTGGTATTTATTTATTTATTTTTTGCAATTTCTCAAAAGTGTGGATTAATTTGTAATATGAGTAAAATTCGTGATTATTTTTTTTCAATTAACCCTAATTATAATAATTAATCATTAATTAAATGTAATGGAATGTGAATGAAATTAAACTTGCTTAATTGAGAGGATTGATTTGGTCAGTGGGACATTGAGTGAGGATTTTATCTCATTAACTTTAATTGATCCAATTTCATTATGGTAACTTCAATTAGTGATTATGGTGATTACCCAAATCATCACGCCGTTGCCTAGCCATTCGTGCCATGTCGTGAGTCATGATCTGTAGTCGTGGCCTTTAGTAAAAGTCAGGCTATACTTGAGCTCTAGCTCAATCAAATTGTGCAAGCCGTGAAGCTCGGATCCTCTCTACAAAAGATATATTGTATTTGGACACTGAATTAAATGATCATAGACATGTATTGGTCAAAATGCATGTGTGAACACAATCAATGATGGGCATTTAGGAATTAAATTCCCATAAGCATTTATGAGAGTAGGCTGAAGCCCCTATAAATAGGAGTGCATCTGCATGCATTCACCACACCACTCACAATTGTATCTCATAGTTCATAGTCCAAGCAAACCAGTTCTTCTTCGTTCGCCGGAGTTCCTACAATAGCGGTGCTGCCTCGTAGGAAACGAATAACTAATTCACCTTTGTGGACGTTCTACTAAAAGACTGGAGCATTATAAGGGCGTTTTACATCTTGTGGAAAGAGATCCAATCTCGACTCGGTTCTACCTTAGATTCAAATATAGTTCCCGCACCAGTTCTGCATAAGATCTAAATCCATCTAGATTCTGCGACAAGATCTGAAGACCTCCATATCTTCTTTATTTTTTTGTAATTTTTATATATTTTGTATTCTTTCTTGTAAGTGATTGTCTGGTGCACTCATTTACCGACAATCGAGTCTAAAATCGTTGTACCCCCTGTACTTACATTCTTAAGATGAATACTACTGTGGGCATTAACGGAGCATTGTTGAGAGTGGAATTTCACGCATTATATGTGTGCATATTACACCGTTTTGCTTAGGAAAGTTATCGTTTTTGCATGGAATCGTGTACGTTTAAGTATTTACATGATTTTGAGGCTATTAATGTGTTTTTGTGAGTTTTGAAGGCAGGAAATAGGAAAAAATAGAGCAGGACCAGAAGAGGAGCATAACAGAACCGGAATGGCCCAGCTCGGCGAGTAGCTCGGCGAGTCGCTCGAGCCGAGCTGGTGGCCGAGCAGGGTCCAATTGTGCTGAGTGGGGTCCAAGTAGGACCCCAGTGACGTGGCCAGTACAGGGAAAGGCCGCTCGGCTGGGTCCAGGCCTAGTTCGAGCCGAGCTGGGTGCCGAGCGACCCAGTTTCGAGCTCAGTCGGGGCCTGTTCGATGCAGCAGCGTATATAAACCCTCAGATCGTGTTTCTGAAAGAGTTTTGGATCGCGAAAAAGCCCTGCATCAGTCCTAGAAACAATTAGGGAGATTAAAACACAAATTGGAGAGAACCCATCCATAATTCATCATCAATTCACACCTCCAATCCTTCCATATCAGATTGACAACCTGATTTCACCATCCATCCTCTTTCAAGAGGGTTCCAAGTGCTAATTGAGGGAGAATCGAGCAATTAGGGAGACGGAGAAGGAACGCGAGACTACGCTTACGCTAGAGTTTCATAATTCTTATCTTTCTCTTCCTTTTACTATGATTTTTGGTATGAATTGCTTAGCCATGAGTGCTGCTTGTGACCTCATGGGCTAACTTTATATACAGTTCTAGGGTTTGATGGGTTGATTTGATTGATTTGGGGATTTAGACCAAATATTGAGATTTTATGCAGTTGATCTTTTGATTTTACTTATTTTATTCAGACTTGCTTATCTGCTTCGTAACGTCTTCATAGTATATTCATGACATCCGCTATAATGTTTGGATTATTGTGTTAGCTTGTGTGCGTTCATGATTGGTATTGTCTACCTGTTAGGGATTGAAGTAGTTCTGCTATAAACACTTTAATTCCATGAACTGGTAAATCAAATACTTGATTAGTTTAGTGGAACAATGCAATTAGACAATCAAGTAGGAATAGAATCTTGTAGTAATTCCATAAAATATCTTGTTAGTCGAGCTTACCATCCGGAGGTATTGTTGCATGCTTTGATTAGTATCTAGGAATAAGGCTTGGTAATATTTGTGCACCTTAGGATTTAAACCAGATTAGACTGTTAGCTTTGAATCGAATCATATTCGGTGGGATGACAGAGATATATGGTGTATTTTCAGTGAAACTGCATGATTGAGAAATCGTAAGTTTAATAACCCAAATTAATTGGTCAATACCTGATACCTTAGAATTGTTCGTCATCTCTTGGTTAAAACTTGTTTTTATTTTTATTGCTTTTAATAATTCAGCTATTTAATATTTCAGTATTTTAGTTAAGTAATTCACAACAAAACATTGGAAATCTGTTTCTCAATTCTGATTACTTAGTAATTCATAGTAAAATAAATAATTAACTGTCACAGTGGGATCGATAATATAACTTGGGTACTTGCTGCTACAATTGACATCCTTATACTTGAGGATTAAATTATAGTGCGCAGAAAATCCTAACAAGCATCGATCCTAATTGTGGGTGATATCTCCAATGTCAATGCGAATCCTGTACGGGACTGCTTCCCAAAAGATGTCAATCTACCTCACCACATGGGGATGTCGAGACCATTCATGGCTTCTGCACCAGCGAAAAAACCCAAAAAATTCATGGGTGTTGACTTAAAGAGGTGGCAGAAAAAGATGTCGATCTACCTCACCACATTGAATTTGGTGAGTTTCTAAAATGAGACTGTACCGGTGGTGGATGAAGATGAGACTGATACACAAAAGCATATAGCTGCTTATCAGTGGACCTCCGCTAATTACTTGTATAAGAACTATATCCTCAGTGGACTTAGTGATGTGCTTTATAACATCTATTTAGGCACGATGTCGTCCAAAGAACTGTGAAAATTTTTGAAGAAATAATACAAGGCAAAAGACGCTGAGACTAAGAAATATGTGGTCAATCATCATGAACTCCAAGAATTTAGCAAGCACATATTTCTTGGACCCGACATCTTCCACTTTATATTTCTTCTCCAAAAATTCCCACAGTTCTTTGGACATCTTCGTGCCTAGATAGACGTTATAAAGTGCATCAAAATAAGTTCACTGAGGATATAGTTTATGCACAAGTAATCAGCTATACGCTTTTGCATATCAGTTTCATCTTCATCCACCACAGGTGCAGTCTCATTTAAAAAACTCAGCAAATTTAGTGTAGTGAGGTACATTGACATATTTTGCTGCCCACCTCTTTAAGTCAACACTCATGAATTTCTCGGGATTTTTTGTTGGTGCCAAAATCATGAATGATATATCTGCATCCCCATGGGAGGACACATCCTTTGGGAATCAGTCCCAACAGGATCCACATTGACATTGAAGGTTTCACCCACAATTGATATCGATGCTCCGTCAATGTTCGCAGCAGTATTCATCTTGAGATTGTAGGTGTAGGGGTTACAACGATTTTACTTCTTACGATTGTTGGTAAATAAGTGCACCGGACAATCACTTACAAGAAAGAATGTAAAAGTTGTAAAAATTACAAAAATGAAAAAGATAGAGAGGTCTTCAATTCTTGTCACAGGATCTAGATGGATTTGGATCTTAGGCAGAACTGGCGCGGGAACTAGATCTGAATTTGATGCAGAACCGAGACGAGATTGGATCTCTTCCCGCAATACGTAAAACACCCTGGTAGTGCTCCAGTTTCTTGGCGGAACGTCCACAAATGTTAATTGATTATTCATTTACTGCGTGGCAGCGCCGCTATTGTAGGATCTTTGGTGAACGAAGTAGAAGGATAACTTGATTGCTTGGACTATGAACTATTACATACAATTGTGAGTGGTGTAATGGATGCGTGCGGATGCATTCCTAATTATAGGAGCTCCAATCCACTCTCATAAATGCAGTGGGTAGCAAATTATGAGATTTAATTCTTGACTGCCTATTAATGATTGTGTTTACGCATGCAGTTTGACCAACACATGTTCAGGTATATTTTTGTATGTGCTTATTTAATTGAGCATCCAGTTACGCGTGCGTGCGATTTGAGTCATCACCATAAATTATCATAATGGAATTGGATCCATTTTAACATTAATGAGATAAAATCCACATTCAATATCCCATTGACCAAATTAATCATCTCAATTAAGTGAACTTAATTTCACACAATTTTTCATTATATTTAATTGGTAATTAATAATTATAATTAATTCTTTACAACCAATAAATTTTCCCCAACAAAATTTTCAATAAAATCATGGTATAAGGTAAATCTGATTCATGAAATTTATTAATCTCACGATCATACGCGAACCAAGACATATTTATGGATTAGACAGTATCATTGCTACGCATGATAAAAAAATCCAAACAGTTCGTATGATACCGTTACTTCGTTTATTAGGACGAATAAAAAATTATAATATTTTAATGAAAAAGTTATATTCAATTGGTAAAAAATAATAATAGTATAACAAATTGTTTTATAAACAAATTTTAGTTTAAATAAAGGCAAAAACTTGTGTGAGACCGTCTTACGTGAGACGACCAGAAAGTGATAACTTTTATGAAGGAAAATGATAATAATAAATTAATGAAAAGTGATAATGCTCTTTCATAAACAATTTATATTATAAATAAAAAGTGATACCATTTTATAGCTAAAATGATAACGATTTATAGCGAAATTGATAACTATTTTAAAAAGTGAAAAATTGTCTCACATGAGAAGGTCTCACGCAAGACCTACTCTTAAATAAAAAATGACAATGTTTTTTAAGAAAATAATAAAAAATAATAATTAATTAAAAAATAGTATAAAATAATCTCGAGAAGATGTCACCCGAGACTACCCCATAAAAAAGAGAATACTTACCTTTTCATTTGCAATCACTCACTTGAGTACGATTTTTAATTTTTTTAAATTATTATTATTTTTATTAAATATATTATTTTAATTAAGAATATTATTGTATTTATATATAAATTATTCATGACACCATTATTATTTTTTATATATTCAAGTATATTTTTTAATTAAAATAATACATGTTATATCTATGTCGCGAAAATCTTCATATTATACCGTATCAAAGATAAAGCTGAATATTGATGCATCTGTTAGAAGGGGGTGTGGAGCGGTGATAGGAGAGGTGACACGAAATTGTAGTGAATGAGTGTAAATTTATTAAAAACGAGAAAGGCCAAAGGAGAGTCACATATTTTACAACTCCTAAAGGAGCGAACAAAAATCAAGCTACCAGCATCATCTACCTAGAGAGCAAATGTTCAAAACGAACTACATGCATAACAACAGAATTGAATACACATCCACTGTGGGTCGGGTGCCCTCGAAGAAGGCGTCGTTTTAAGCTTTCCAGATGAAAAATACGCTGCCATTAAAGGCCAACATCCACCTCCTCCTTTCATTGACATGCACTCTTCTGTCCTTGTTCAACCACTTGATACCTGCCTTCAAGGTCGTAACCTGCCTCTTCCACTGCACTTCCTCTCGAACTTGACTCCACACATGTCGTGTGAATGGGCAGCGAAAGAAAAGATGGTCTCTAGTTTCGCCACATCCTACACATAAGCAGCACTCCACCGAGCCTTTATATCTCCTCTATCTGTCCATGGTGAGGAGTCTATTCCTCAGAGCAATCCACATTCTGAACGAATGCTTCTGAGGAACCCATGGACTCCACAATTTCTTATAGATAAACTGTATAGGAACGTTGGCAGCGACTTCCATATACATTTTACCTATAAGAAGCTTGCCCATAGCCAAACATGACTGCAGAGAGGTCATGATGTCTCCACAATTCGAGCTCGGACCCTGTCCCTCGCTCAAAGAATATCCTTCCACACTATCGAGGCATTATTTTTTACCTCAACATCCCAAACCGAAGAGTCTTGGAGATAAATGGCATTAATACATTTGATCCACAAGGTCTTCTTCTCCTAATGCACATCCCACAACACACCACAGAGAGCAACATCATTAAGGAATTCGAGTGACTTAAGTCCCAGGCCACCCTGTTCTTTAGGTCGAGTCACGTCCTCCCACTTGAATGCTCCCCTAGTTGTTCCCCAAAGGAATTTTTGAATCATAAGTTCTACTCTATCATTGATTCCTTTGGGAACTTTCACCATAGCTATCCAGAAATTCATTACCCCATACAAAATTGATCGAATGAGCTCCAGTCGGCTAGCATAGGAGAGCAAATGAGTGGACCAATCCCTGATCAGATTAGATACATGGGAAATGAGGGGCTCGAAGGCAGACTCTCGAAGCTTACTTCCCTGCACCGGCACTCCCAGATAGCGCACAGGGAAAGTGCCCTCCTGAAAGGCCAGAACCTCACGAATCCTCTGCTCCTCATTCTCCGGAACACCCGCCATATACAGATTAGATTTAGCTGCACTAACCTCTAATCTAGACATCCTAGCAAATGAGTTGAGTGCCTCAACAACCGCTTCTGTAGAGGAACGATTACCATAGGCGAAGATCATCAAATCATCTGCAAACGCTAAGTGTGTGACTCCAACTTTAGCGCAGTGCCGTGAGTGGTACTTATATTTTCCTCTCGCAATAAGCCTCCTGAAGAGGCGAGAGAAATAATCCATACATAGAACAAAGAGGAGAGACGAAAGAGGATCGCCCTGTCTCAGTCCCCTCTTTCCATCAAAGTATCCCTTCGGGGTTCCGTTGACAAGGATAGAAAATGAAGCAGTAGAAATGCACTCCATGATCCACCCTATCATCTTCTGAGAAAACCTCAGACCCGTCAGAACACTACGTAGAAAACCCCAATCCACCGAGTCATAGGCCTTCTTAATATCAACCTTGACAGCCATTTTCCTAAACATGCGATTCTTAGCCCATCCATAGTTTTTCACAATCTCCTGAGCAAGCATCACATAATCCCTCATCTTCCGATTCTTCACAAATCCGAAGTGGTTCTCAGCAACTAGTTCATCCATAAGATCTATCATCCGCCTTATAAAGACTCTAGAGATTATCTTATAAAGTATATTACAGCACGAGATGGGGCGAAAATCTCTCACGGTGGGGTCATGGGTGCCCTTTGGGATGAGTGTAATAAATGTGGCATTCATCTACTGCAGCAGCTGATCGGAGTGAAAGAACTCCTGTATAGCGGCCACCACATCTGGACCGACCACATCCCACGCATCCCAGAAGAAGGCTACCGTGTAACTATCTGGACTAGGGGCCTTGTCGCCATTCATACTCCAAACTATATTTTTAATCTCCTCAGCCGTAATCGGGGCCTCAAGATCGGCAATTTGTTGATCACTCAGCAAAGCTCCCCATTCAAAGACCTCTATATCTATCTGATCACTAAAAGGTGAAGAATTCTCCTACAACTTCATCACGGGAAGTAGTGTGCCTGGAATCCGTGCGTATGGAGGAGATGATGTTCCGCACACTTTTGGACTTAATTTTCTTATAAAAAAACTTAGTCGGTTTATCTCGAATCAACATATACTCTCCTCGGGCTATTTGTGAGAAGAAAAGGTGCTCGACATGGCAAAGAAAATCAACTTTCTTTGCTGCCTCGCGAACCCTATCCCATAATTCCATATTTCCAGGCTCAGCATGACTCTCCAGCTGCAATCTGTCTAGCTAGGTCCTAGCCCGTTCAGCTCTCTCAGCTATATGACCGAAATCCCTCTTGCCAAGAAGACGCAATTTTGGCTTGAGAAGCTTCAGTCTACGGCAAACGCTGAACTACTTAGTACCACTAACATGAGAATCCCAAACATCTCGAACCATCTCCAAGAAGTTCTCACAGGCTTTCCACATATTTACGTATCTGAAAGGGCGACCCCTATAGACTTCAGCATGAAATAAAGAAATCGGGCAGTGATCCGAGGTTTTGCCCATAGGGAGAAATTCGGACTCCACTACACCCGTGCTAATATTCCACAACCCATTAACCAGTACCCTGTCGATACGACTCCACACTCTGCCGTTCGTCCAAGTGAAAAAGCACCCCTTAGACTTAGCGTCATCCAATCCCAGATCAACACAAAACTCATTAAAGTTCACTCTACACCAGTTCCTGTGAGATGAAACAATTTCAGAACGCTTTTTCGGCTGCCTGACACAGTTAAAATCACCGAGGAGTATCCAGGGAGAGTTAGGTGCCAAGCCAGCTGAAGAGAGATGGAGCCAGAGCCGACTCTTGTCGACAACGCCATTACGGGCGTATACCACACTGACATAAAATTCCTGTTGAGAAACCAAACAGCAAACCATACCAGAGATACATTGCTCATGCAGCACAACATTACTTAAAGCAATTAACGTGGTATCCCATGCAAAAACTACACGCCCCCATTAGCAAGATCAAAATTATGCACAATATTCCAATCAGGAACAATTCTACCCACAATGTCTACCACATTATCAACAGTTAATCTAGTCTCAAGGAATCTAACTGCACATACTTTATGTTTGCGAACTAACCTGTGGGTTGCTTGCTGTGCACAAGGGGCTACCAGCCCTGGTACATTCCAAGAAAGAAGTCTTATTAATGAACTCCAGGGGGCTGCCCCCTGCCTCGTCCCATCCTACCACCATGTGCTGGTGGTTCCTGGATGATGATACCAAGCCCGCGCCTCCTACCTTCTTTCCTCGGCGAGAATTGGGGCAGAGGTGAGCGACCCGTATGACTAATCGCTTCCTCCTCCTTCAACTCCGATGCCCAAGTTTTCTTAGTGTTCACTTGAGCGGGCTGTTTCTCATCACGTCTAATGATCCTCCAATCATCCGGATCCAAAGTGTCGAGAATTTGATACCTTCCAGAAGAGGCCCCAACATCCAATTCGTGTGCAGGTGGGAGGCGGTCGCCTTCTTCCTCCTGCTTCTGCTTCTCGATTTCTTCTTTTTGTTCTTATTCGAGCCCACCTACTGAAATCCATCCTCATCGACACTATTCGCCTCATCAATCGGTTTCTGAGCCACTCCCTCATCCTCCTTATCTCCCCCTTCAAGAGAATTACAATCACTTAAAATGTGACCAAACTTCATGCACTTTGTACAATACGCTGGGAGGCGCTCATACAATACATTTTGTGAGTAGTTAGCCCCACGATAGTTGAAGGAGACCTCGTTCGGCAGTACCTGCAATACATCAATGTCCACGTGAACTCGAACAAATGATACCCGATCCGCCTTTACCAAAGTATCATCGACCATGATAGGTCGACCAACTAAGGACGCCACCTTGCTGATATGATTCTTCGACCACAGTTCCATCAAAAATGAAGGAAGTTGAATCCAAATCGGAACGTGGGAGATTTCACGATCATCAAACTGGAAAGCTCGAGGGAGCCTTTCCAACATGAGGTATCGCTGCTCCCATTAGAATGGGGAGCCTTATCCAACACCCTCGAACATCCTCCTCCGAACACAGTCGGAATATGATCCATCACGACTGATGCATGATAATAGTGTACTTAACGTTCCAGGAGCAGCAGATAGCATGGAGCGCCTGCATCCCCGGGAAACGCCTAGAGAAGTACCCAACCAATTTGAATCTCCAAGCATCAGAATCGTCCTTGGGATCCAGATAGGCAATTCCATCGCAAGGAGTGATGTATTCAAGCCTTCTATTTGGGATGATTTTATTTTTGTTGACGAACTTGGAATAGTCGATCGGTTCCTTGGGAGAAGAACCTTTGCTCACATCGCCAAAGCCCGTGTGCTGGTTGCGCTGATTGTCGGGAGTCTGCCAGCCAGCCATCGACGTACCAATGCCCACGGGAGGGGCACCTGCCGTGGGTCTCCTGTCGCCTGCCCTGCCTGCCGAGAACCATCAGTTGGCGCGGGAGGCGTTCCAGTTTGCTGAGTACCATCGCCCGTGACGGGCGCCACCACCATCTGCTGAGAGTCCATGCCCACCTGCCAAGAAACATTGCCAGCCGGGGGTTCCCTGCTGGTCTGCCGAGAGGTGGTGTTCGATGGGGATTCTGAACCTAGCCTGCGACGTGCACCCAGCGTGGTACTCCTTCTCCCGTCGTCGGACACCCACCTTGGAGTGTTAGGGTTTGCGCTCAACGATGTTTCGGGTATCGTCTCCTGCATGATATCATCCACCAGCCCGCGAGTGGGGCTGTCTGATATGGAGTCTTTCGGCGTACCCGTGTCGATGGGGTACCAACCTGCGAACCCACCTCCGTCCCGTCAGCCATGATGGACCTCGCCAAGGCGGTGCCATCATCCAGCGATGAATTATCCACTAAGACTCCCTCCTTTATGACTTTCTTCCTCTCAATCTCCTTAGCTTGATCTTTCACCGATTTGAATGAGTCATCGTCTACACCTACATCCGTAGTCGCCTTGGCAGGCGTCTTACTCCTATGATTCTTTCCCATGAGAGAGAATCCTAGGCAGATGACATGAATGGGTGATGGCTCTCTACCGCCGCCGTAGGGAGCGGCGAGATCAAACGATGGTGTCGACGGCGAAGAGCGTCGTTGACAGTGGAGACCGGCGAGCCAAGGACAAAGTTGGCGTCGAAGGGCGCCGTCAACCGTAGGACTACCTTGGGCGAGAAGAAAAGAGGGAGCAGAATTTTCGAAACCCTAATTTCGAAAGTTCTTGTGCGACACTAACTCTCTCTTTCATCACTTAGGTGACACGAAATTGTAGTGGAGATGTTCTATGTTGTTTTGTTGAACGATGCTCTATAATTTTTGAGGTGGAGGCTACATAGGCCTTGGCTTTGGAGAGGGCTCTTGATATTGCTATAGAACGAGAACGTGAGGAGATCATCTTGAAGTTAGATTCTCAGATCATTGTTAATGCTCTTTTAAAGCAAACTCCAAACTTCAGTTATCTTGATTGAATTTTATGAAATATTCTTAGAAAAGCTTCATGTATGAGGGTTGTCCCCTATAATTAAGTAAGACGGAAAGTCAATATGGTGGTTCATACTTTAGTTGGTTTTGCTTTCTCTTAAAGTTCTTCTTTCTTTTCTACTATTGTTATTGATGTAGTTGTGAACTATATTAAAATTGATATTCAAACTATGAAATATAGTTTTCTTGCTTTAAAAAAAAATTGCACAGACATTTGCGTGATAAAAATTAAATAAAGAGTAAATGTATGTCAATTGAAATTTCCTAAATATATTTTAAATATTATAGTTTCCTATCATTTAAAAAGGTAGCATTTTGACTAAAAAGAAAAATCAAACATTTTAATTAAATCAATAAAGAATAATAATTTTCAAATATAAAATATTGTCAAAATTAGTTAAGTAAAAAATCAAATATTATTTTTAAAATTTTAAATTTATCCAACTTTGATAAAATATTTTTTATATACTGCACTAATTAAAATTACACATTTTTTTTTTATATATATACGAATGGGTCATGAAGCCTACACTAATTTTATTAACAAGTCTCGGTGAAATCGGTCTCATAATACAAATGGGTAATGAAGCCTACACTAATTATATTAACAAGTCTTACGTGAAACCAATCACTTGACACCGTCTCTGACACCATTACGTACTTTTAAATTTATTACTCTCCGTTTCAAATTCAAATTCACGTTTACGGTAGATACGGAGTTTAAGAAAAATTACTTTTTGACTTACTTTTAAGGGTATTATGATATTTTTGGGTAATAAATAAATGATCAAGTATGTTATGTGTGTTAAAAAGATGATGACAAATTTGAAATTAAGTATGTTAGAGAGATATTAGTTTGTTGTTTTTTCCTTTTATGGAAGTGTGAAGTTGAATTTGGGAAGGACCAAAATGAAAAGTGTGAAGTTGAAATTGGGACGGAGAGAGTATATTTTTCCTATAAATATTACTCACTTTTTATTTATATAATAATAAATTATTAATGAAATAGCATTATACTTCATCACTTTTTTTTTTCTAAACAGAATTTATACTCCCTCCGTCCCGAAGAAATTGACACATTTTTTTTGGCACGCAGATTAAGAAGTATAATAAATTAATGTAAAGTGAAGTGAGAGAAATAATATTTAATGTGTAGTGGATAGTTATATTAGTGGTAAGTGTGATGTTTGTGTGGACCCATGTAAATAAATAAATAGTTTTTGTGTGAGTCTCATATCCTTAAAAAAGAAATATGTCAATTTTTATGGGACAACCCAAAAGGAAAAGTGTGTCAATATCTTTGGGACGGACGGAGTATTTTTTATTCGCTTCACCTAAGCTTTTAGGTGAGACAATCTCACAAAGTGTTTGCCATTTTATTATGCCAAAAAAAACCATAATTATTTATTAAAAAATATAAATTTAAATAAGTACTTAAATAGAATGCATTAATATAAGACAAAGATTTGTGTGAGATCGTCTCACGTCACGTAAGGGCTTACATGACACAAATAAACAGTGATAACTTCTCTAATAAAAAATGACATTTGAAATGAATAATTTATAGTATAAATAATAATTGATAACATTTTATAGTAAAAATGATAACTAATTTAAAAGGTGTAAAATGATATAAACAGTATATAAATAAATATTGATTACTAAAAAATACTTTCGTTTTAAATATTAAATGCTAGAATAACACTCAAGAACATGAAATTTTTAGAATAAATGAGAAGTTGACAAATGTATTTTTCCATAAACTAATTTAGTAAATTGCTTCACATAGTATATTAAGATTAGTAGTGATTGCCCCCAACCAATATTCTATTGTCTTTTTGCAAACACAGCCAAAGACCGAAAGACACAAAGCACGCAACTACCAGCCAACCAGATTTTTCAATAGTAAGAATTATCAACACAAGACTTTTGAATGGTAATACAATGATTAAAATTTAAAAAAATTCAAATCCCAAATTCTTGCAGACTTTCTAGACAAAAGTATGTTTATTTTTAATCATTATACTACTCCCTATTTAAAGGTGATTAACATAGTATGGATGAGTTTCGCTGTCTTGTTTCAGGTTTAATGTCCAAGCATGATGCATGTCTGTCCTAAAAATTTGTGTGAATCAAGCTTCATGTTAGTAAAGATTCTAAATTTGCTTCATATTTTTTTTATTTATTTATTTTTTAATCTACTTTGAGTATTTCTAGGAAATTCAAATGGGCTCATTGTTCCCTTTCTTTTTGGGTTGGAATTGTTTCAGAAGATAATCTCTGAGTAAAGCTTTCTTGGTTATCAAGAATCATTAGGTTTGAGAAGCTCCCATGGAAGATTGTTACTCTATTGAAGTGTATATGTGGATTTGATGTTGTAGATTATTGATTTTGATTAAATAAGTTATGGGAGAGAAGAAAATAAAGATAATAGAAGGGTTGGATGAAGTTTCAGCAGCACCATCTTCAGTTGTTGCTGTGTGCATAAGTGGGAGTAGGAAAAGTAGGCTTGTAGTAGAATGGGCTCTTGATAAATTTGTTCCAGAAGGTTTTATTTACTTCAAATTGCTTCACATCCGCTCAGTTATATCAAGAATTAGAACTCCCAGTAAGCTGTTCCAATCTTTCTCACTCTTCTTCATTTTCATGATCTATTGTTTTCTGTGTTTTTGTGTGGTTCAATATTGGCCATATGTTGTTACTTTATTTTACTAATTTGAGCAAGATTGAACTTGGTCTTGCCTGGCTAAGGTGTGTGAAAACATAACCCAAACTTGTGGCTAAGATTGTTTACTGATGGTTAAGGTTAAGCATGAGTGCTTCTGCTGGGCACATGGGATTTTTCGTGCCACTTTGGTATATCATCTGCTGTGTTATTAGTTGTTTGAGTGACATGTGGAAGAAATGAGGAAATCTAACTCTTCCATTCACGGTTTAAGCTTTCCTCTTAGAGTTCATATTTTCTGACTCATTTATGTCATTCATTCAACGACGCGGCTCAGAAGTTGATAAACCCCGGTGGCACGGCAAATCCAGACAGCAGAGTTTCTTCAAGGTATTGCTTAAGTTCAAATTCAGATGTGTGAAGCATAAGAAATCCCTTTAAATAGAAACATAAACTTCCTTTATCTAGTATAGGAGTGTGGCTTAGCTCAACTGTTATCCTAAGTTGATCACAGAGCTTTCTTCTGTTCCAGTGGGACATTATGTTCCTATATCTCAAGTTCGAGACGAAGTGGCAGCTGCATTCAGAAAGGAAGTGGAGTGGCAAGTAACTGAAAAGCTGCTTCCTTGCAAAACCCTGTGTAGACAAAGAAAGGTTTGTGTGGGTGATTCTTGAAAGATTGCCATTGCAATGATAAGTAGATGATTAATAGCTGTTTCCACATGCAGGTGCAAGTAGAAATTGTACAGATAGAGTCGGATGATGTGGCAGATGCAATATGTGAGGATATTCTAAAGAATAAGATCAGCAAACTTGTTATTGGTGCTTCACCTCGTAGTATTTTGTCAAGGTATGCAATGAATGATGATTAAGTGTTCTTATAACTTGTTCTTCTAAAGATTTATAGATCATAATTTGTTTATCGTCGAGAAAGATAAGTATTTATGTGATCTCTAGATTCACTTGATAGTATAACAAATTCCAATTATGGATATGCAGGTTAATTTGCTAGCTCTATATAAGGATATTAGGTCATTTATGGTGGATAATGTGATTAAGTTCGAGACCCCTTTTTGTACCCTCTGTTGTGCACGAAACTTCATAGTTCCGTGGCTTACTAAATGTATTGAATATGCACCCTTGATAATTAAAATAAGGAAGTTGTCCATGTATGTGTAGTTTATGACTTCATGAATAACTTTGAATCATTTCTCATGTTATCTGGAACAAGCTCTGTGTAGTTTTCCTTCATGTTTTGTTTTGTTGTGATTCATGTCTTTCTAATGGGTACCTAAGTGGGCATTATGTCAGGGGGCAAACATTGTCATCAAAAATATCAGAATGCTGCCCGACTTTTTGCTCCGTGTATTCTATTTCTAAAGGAAAATTGTCATCATTAAGACCTTCAGATTCAGAAACAACACAAAGCTTTAGAGATGACAGTAGTGACACAAGTTGCTCCACGGATAGTTCCACAATCCATACTTCAAGCTCACAAGCAGGTACTTAAATATGAAATCTTTTTGCTCTCTAATTAGAATCTTGCCTATTTCAATTCATTAGGGTGGCCTCTTGAGTCGGATGCACATTCCCAATTCCGTCCAAAAACTCTCTCTTCGTTGGGAAATTGACTGGAAACAACATTAAAAAAAAAAATTTGATCAATGAAGTTTATTAAGAGAGTGAACCATTCAGTGTTTGCAATTGTGTGAATGGCCTTTGAACTCATGTTTAGCATGGGCATCTATGTTTAACTGAGTATATTAAAAAAAGTCCCTTGATTTTTTTCTTGAGTGGTCTTCAGATACGATGGAGCAAGGTTACACTCATTTCCATTCGGCTTCACTGCCCATGCAGCGTCGCCAGGCTCTTTCAGCCATAAACCAGGCTGTTCTTTATAAAAGTATGCCTTCAAGTGGAGCTATGTATGTTAATATTTTACCTTTTGATGCTGAAAGGAGTAACCGGACAAACATTCGAACCACTCGTTCAGATGCAAACAACTACCCTTTATGGAACCAATTAGCATTACCTTCTGAAACCTCTGCCAAGAATCAGGTATTTTGCATTTTCTGTCACCTCTGTCATGAATGTTCTTTTGAATCAATTCAAAGTTGTGAATTATTACTGCTTGTTTATTAACCTTAGGAGTGAAGAAAATTTTTGGTATGTTGAAGTTGCATAAATGTATAACTTAAACTATGCTAATATGAGTTGCAAAAAAGTTGAGCTTGAATGACTCTTGCAGAATATCATGTATGAATGAATAACCTAGATTCTTTCTGCAGGATAATGTCAAACTTGAGCTTGAAAAATTGAGAACCGAACTCAGACATGTCCGAGGAATGTATGCAATGGCTCAAGGGGAGGCGATGGATGCGTCTAGAAAGGTGCATTTTGCATGTATAACTGATGTTGCTAGATAACTCTTTTTTCTGATCTATTAATTTTTGTGTAATCTTCAGTTAACCGAAATTCAGAAGCGCCATCTAGACGAGGAAACTAATCTTAAGCAGATAAGTTGTATGGAGGAAGAGGCCAAAGAGTTGGCAAAAAAGGGGAAAGAGAGATATGAAGCAGTTAAAAGAGAAGCTAAACTAGTCAAGGAATGTGTGGAAAGAGAAGTAGCAGAAAGAAAAGACGCGGAGTTGAAAGTGTGCCGTGAAACGAAAGAAAAGGAAAATCTTCAAAGTGTCCTCGACGGTAGTTTCCATCAATACCGTCTTTATACATGGGAAGAAATCATCTCTGCAAGCTCATCCTTCTCTGATGAACTTAAAATTGGAACGGGAGCATATGGGACGGTATATAAATGCACGTTTCAGCATACAACTGCTGCTCTCAAGCTCCTCCATGCTAAGGAAGATAGCAGAGCAAAGGAATTTCAGCAGGAGGTATGCATTTCTGTATTCTGTATTAATCTAATATAGATTTTCAAACTTTTGTATTCTGTGTGTGCAGCTGGATATATTGAGCCAGATTCGTCATCCGCATTTGCTGATTCTTTTGGGCGCATGCCCTGACCGAAGCTGCCTGATTTACGAGTTCATGGAGAATGGCAGCCTTGAAGATAGACTCAACAGGAAAAACAACACTGCTCCTCTCCCATGGTTTGATCGCGTACGAATTGCATGGGAAGTAGCATCAGCGCTTGCGTTCCTACACAACTCGAAGCCACAAGGCATCATACACCGTGATCTAAAGCCTGGAAACATATTGCTTGACCGTAACTACGTGAGCAAAATCGGAGACGTTGGCCTTTCGACGGTTGTTAACAAAGACTCTCTTTCATCATCCATGATGTACAAGGACACAGCTCCAGTTGGCACATTATGCTACATTGATCCTGAGTATCAAAGAACAGGAGTAGTCTCCCCAAAGTCTGATGTTTATGCCTTTGGGATTGTAATGCTGCAATTGTTGACAGCAAAACCAGCAATTGCTTTATCTCATATAGTAGAAACTACAATTGAGAATGATAATTTGATGGAGATTTTAGATCCAGAGGCCAATGATTGGCCAATTGAAGAAGCCAAAGATTTAGCTGTCATAGCATTGAAGTGTACAGAGCTAAGGCAAAAGGATAGGCCTGATTTGCAAGATGTGGTTCTTCCTGCATTGGAGAAGTTGAAGGATTCTGCTGATAAAAGAGGATTGGTTTCTGCACCAGCACCTCCTAAGCATTTCACATGCCCCATTCTCAATGTAAGCTTGCCTGTCCTCTTCCTTTATTAGTTGAGTATGTGTTGTGTGCACTGTATCACGGTGAGACCTCTTTAATTATAGATTGAAAAGACTCTTAAGAATTAATACTATACACTAATGATCTTAGACTTAAGAGTAAAGTAACAAGGTGGGTTAGCTCACCTGGCCACTGAGCTCCTCACTCAAACGAGTGACAGGTTCAATTCCCTTTGGGAACCTAGGGATAAAGAAATACATGAACTACAAGTTTCCATAAATCGAGAAGCAAAATAGGTTATGAAACATGAGCATAAGATATTACATGAACCACATGATGAAATTACAAAGGATAGACACTGTACATGACACACAAGGTTGTTTTCACAAAACATTGCCTTTATTTGTTCAAGTGATCTTGATTATTGATTATCGTAAAGACCTATTTTTTCATGGAATGGACTGGTTTAGCTGGTGCAGGGAATGAGCTAAGATAGATATGCTGTTTAGGGTAGAAAAGAAGTGAAGTCGTTTTCATATATGATTAACCAAACATAGTTTTGCTTGCATTACAGGAGGTGATGAGTGATCCTTGTGTTGCTGCGGATGGGTTTACGTACGACCGGAAGGCAATCGAGGCATGGTTTCAGGAGAAGGACACATCTCCCATGACTGGATTACCATTAGAGCACAAATATCTAATACCCAATTTTGCTCTTCTTTCTGCAATTATGGAATGGAAGTCTTGAAATGTTGTATAAATCTCAGTATGTATAGTCTTTGATGCTTCTAAATGCATGTATTGTATAGTGGGGATTTTCTGGGATGTTTTTGTTTATAATTTATTGTGTAACTAGTTGTGTGATATAAAAAAGAAAAGAAAATCTAACCAGTTTATGGTATTTTTTAAATGAAATTTGCAATAGTAATATACTCTTCCTTTAACATCATAAATTTTACATTTTCATTTGGTACATTTTACAATAAATTTTGCTGTAAAAAAAATAGAGTATATCACCTCAAACACAGAATCGAACCTCAAAATATACCTCAATTTCAAATTTGACATATTCACCTAATACTACAATAGGCACCAAAAGTAAATAAAATTAGTCTACTAACAACTTTATGTGTCTACAATACCCCCCATAAAAACCTGAAATTGCTTTGGATAATAAATCAAGCACGAAACCAACACGGCAACACGTACAAGTAGGAGAAAAGAAAATTTTGAAAATAAAATAAAATAACTCCATTAGAATTTATACATCTTTTATTTTTTTAATTAAAATTTTATCTTCCTCATATATCATTCATCTAATATTTTTGTAATAAAAGAAATTAACATAAAAAAATCAAATTGACAAGCAAACCTCACACATCTTGAATGTTATGTTACATTTGATATTACATCTCCTATTACATCGTTAGATGTGACATGTATGTGAGGAGATCCAACATTTCCCCTTAGGGTTGATACTTTCTTTTTAAGGTATACAGTATATGTTTTATTATATCATAGTGTCAATCATATAACTGTGCGCAATAGAAGATGTAACACCAAAATGTAATAGGAGAACCGAACAGCATTCACATTTCTCACGTGCACCGATTGGGAACCTTGAAAGACAATCTTACATGCAATATACAGGAAAGCTAATTAAAGGTCAGATCATAGCAATTGCATTAACTAGCTAGTGAGCACGATATGATAATCATATTGCTAGTTAAGCTAAAAGCACCAATAAACTAAATTACTAACCTCACAACTCATGGAGTCATTATTTCCATGAAGAATGCACATTAAATTTCATAGGAATAAGGCCACTATTTTCGACTACCATCTTTTTTATATTCCTTTCAACCAAAGGATTGCAATCAACAACTTCAACCTCTTGAACAATCCGATGATCTTCAAAATGGACCTCTTGCAATTTGTAACAATGTTTCATTTTTAGGACTACTAGACATTGGAAGCTTCCACCTCCAATTTTCAATTTTACAAGATCAATGTCTTCAATCTGTAAAAGGTGAAGCTTTTGGAATCCATTATTCTGTTCTACTTCCCATGTCGTGCCTCGAAAGGCATTGTATCGAAGTTTGAGTGTTTCAAGATTTGGCAACGAAGCAATCTTGCTTATTTCATCCCATGGATATCCCAATCCACATAAACTCGACTTTTTCAAAGAAATTAGGAGGCATGGAAAAGAACCGGCTTGAAATTTATATTCTGGATTCACGGCGACACATTTAAGTAATTCAAGTTTACTTGCTTGAGAAATCTGAGCAAAGGAACACAAGGGGTCTCCAACATCAGGTGTCAATTCAATTCTAATTCCTAGCTTCTTTAGATCAGAGACTCTTTCGAGAACATTGCAACTTCTAGTGGTCACATTTGAAAGTGTTGTAAGCTCTGGCAATGAAGTGTCACCAATATCCGGTAGATCACATCCCATGACATGGATATACTTGAGGTTTATCATATCCCATATTTCCATAGGCATGTAGGATATTGGAGCTCCATACAATTTGATGCTAGAATGGCAATGGATGATCAAGTAATTCAGTTTTCCAAGGTTGGATATGGAAGGAGGAAGCTCTCTATTGCACGTCAGAGCAAGATATTTTAACTCGGCCAGTTCCAATACCTCTAACGAAAATAATAGAAACGGATGTTAAGAGCGTCGAGCCTCTGGAGCAACTTCAAACCGATACATATTGGTACCATATATTGACTATATGGACCAAAACATAAAAGAGTTTGTGCGGTGGATGCATAATTTTTCACGATTGAATTGTACACATCTTTGATGGCTAATAAAACATTATTGTGAAAGTTCAACCTATTCTGTCTTTGTATGCCTTCTCCTAAAGCATCCTCTAAACAATCAAGAACGTGAAAAAACTTAGTCTTTCTAGCTTCTCTCTGGCAAAAGTGCCACCACGAAGAATGGATGCGACACGTTTTTATGCCTTGACTTGACATTGATGGTCTTAAACCAGTGCTTATTTGGTGAACCATAACAAGACCTCGTGAACTAAAACTGCCTAAGTTAATTGCACCATGAAATTTCAAAGTTCCAATTGCTAACGTTGGAATCATATCCTCAGCAATCCAAAAATTAATGAGCTTAGACAGAGGTATCCCAAACTTTATTGGAAAAATTCCCATATAAAGAAAGCAAGCTTTATGATAATCCCAAAGTTCACTATAGCTTGGATACAATACCTCTGATATTTTATCATATTCTTCCACAAAGACAGGATGTTTCTTCTCTGTTGCGACGTCAAACCAGAGTGATTCGTCGTCTAGTGCTTCCTCGACGTTTGATAGGAGGTCAGCGACAGTGACGATTGTAAGAGGAAGACCGTCACACTTCTCAGCAACCTTCTTCCATATTCCACAAGTTGATGAGGGCAAGAGTCTTTACTGAACAGAGTGTCCCTTAGAAGATGCCAACTTTCTTCTTTATTCAACAGCCTCACTTCAAGGGGGAATCCTCTTACATTTCTATCCCTTGTAGTAATCAAGACTTGACTTCCATTTCTTATGTCGGGAACTGAACTTGGCAAGTAATCTAAGATCTCGTCAACCCACACATCATCCAACACGATCAGGAATCTCTTATCCATCAAACGCATAGCCATTTCCCCTGGTTCAAATTTTCTTGCAGAGTCCACTTGAGCTAGAATTGCTTTTGTGATTTCGTCTGGCTTCCATTCAACTCCTACAGTCGAAACTATAAGATCTTCTTTGAGTTGAATCCACACTTGAGACAATCCAACCCTCTGTGACTTGAAGTTATGGTACTCTCCTCTCATCTTCTTCAGTATCTCCATCATAGAATTAGCATCCAATTCTTGATTCTCAAACCTACGCATCGCATCTGTGCATAGTTCCAGTGAATCACTCATTTTCTTTCTGGCGTTGCTATTCAATCTCATCACGAAATCTTGAAAGGATTCCAACTCTTTATATATGGACTTTGCTGCGTTAAGTTTGTTGGGATCCAACAGATAACGCATGATCGTATTCTCTTCCCTCTTAAGCGAAATGGCAGCAGCGTGACCCTCCATTCTGATCTCATCTCTAAGCTCTTTCTTTCTCACTAATTTTCTTTCAATTTAATTTGCAAGTCATATTATAGATCAGATGTAGTATGCAAGTTGAGTAATTAATTTGAATGTTAGTTAGTCATTGCCCACACTTGTTGGTTATTATATTATCAATTTGCCACAATATTCCATCTGTTACTATTACCTATTCAACTCATCTCTAATATTATAGACTTTTTTTTACCAATTTTATTGACTTTAATAGATATTGTGGTATTTTTAAGTAATACTCCCTCCGTCTAGTGCAAAGGTAATCGTTTCACTATTCTTGGCGTCCGCTTCAAATGTATTAATTTCCTCTATTTAGTAAAGAAAGTACACAATATGACCCACCACTTTCTTCTAATACAACTACCCACTTTACCTATAATAATAATCTTTCTTAATCCACGTGCAAAAAGCAAATAAAGATCTTAGAATTGTCCACGTGCAAACAACAAATGAGTACTTTTGCACTGGACGGAGGGGGTAAATAAAGGATAAAGTTAAGTTACGTGAATTAGGTGATATGAGAGGTTATTTGGCTAAAAAATTTTACTATTTTTAAAGTGTAAAAAGTGTAATGAAACAAACAGACGAGAAAAGAGTACACAAGTCTACTTAATTAGTAAGTATAAATATTAGCAATATAATTAATCAGATTGCACCTGCTAATAAAGAAAAAATAAAAAATAATAGTTTGTAAGTGTTGATGAGGCGTGGCTAACGGCCTCCGAGGCGGAGGCCTCTTCCACGAAAAGCGGCGGCACCATCAGACTGAGGTGCTGCGGTGGTTGTGTCACCATTCAATCGGTGACCTGTCCCACGAAACATATCACCGGTGGAAGAACGGTTATTCCTTATGGAGAATTCATTTGGTACCCCTCGCCCCAAAACGCCACCAATTTATGACTTTTAATTGTGAGTCAAGGAATTACATATACAAGAGCGTCGAGCCTCTGGAGCAACTTCAAACCAATACATATTGGTACCATTTATTGACTATATGGACCAAAACATAAAAGATTTTGTGCGGTGGATGCACAATTTTTCACGATTGAATCGTACACATCTTTGATGGCTAATAAAACATTATTGTGGAAGCTCAACCTATTCTGTCTTTGTATGCCTTCTCCTAAAGCATCCTCTAAACAATCAAGAACGTGAAAAAACTTGGTCTTTCTAGCTTCTCTCTGGCAAAAGTGCCACCACGAAGAATGAAGGCGACACGTTTTTATGCCTTGACATGACATCGAGGGCCTTAAACCAGTTCTTATTTGGTGGACCATAACAAGACCTCGTGAACTAAAACTACCTAAGTTAATTGCACCATGAAATTCCAAAGTTCCAATTGCTAACATTGGAATCATATCCTCAGCAATCCACAAATTAATGAGCTTAGACACAGGTATCACAAACTTTAGTGGAAAAATTCCCATATAAAAAAAACAAACTTTATGATAATCTCAAAGTTCCCTATAGCTTGGATACAGTACCTCTGATATTTGATCATATGCTTCCACAAAGACATGATGTTTCTTCTCTGTTGCTACGTCAAACTAGAGTGATTCGTCATCGTCGTTTGATAGGAGGTCAGCGACAGTGACGATTATAAGAGGAAGACTGTCACACTTCTCTGCAACCTTCTTTCCATATTCCACAAGTTGACGAGGGCAAGAGTGTCCCTTAGAAGATGCCAACTTTCTTCTTTATTCAACAGCCTCACTTCAATGGGAAATCCTCCTACATTTCTGTCTCTTGTAGTAATCAAGACTTGACTTCCATTTCTGCTGTCGGGAACTGAACTTCTCAAGTAATCTAAGACCTCGTCAACCCACATATCATCCAACACGATCAGGAATCTCTTATCCATCAAACGCATAGCCTTTTCCCCTGGTTCAAATTTTCCTGCGGAGTCCACTTGAGCTAGAATTGCTTTTGTGATTTCGTCTGGCTTCCATTCAACTCCTATAGTCGAACCATTCGGCAATGTCTGAATCTTCAGAAGCTTCACGAGTCAAAGCAGTCTTACCAATGCCTGCCATCTTCCAGATTGACAGCGGTTCAAAAACACCCCGTCTGCCAAACAGAACTACAAGATCTTCTTTGGGTTTATCTCAAGAGACTTACATCAAGAACCTTTTAGAACGATTCAAGATGGACACCTGCAAACCTATAGATACTTCTATTATAGAAGGCGAATCATTGAGTCAGCAAATATGTCCCAAGGCTCAAGATGAGAAGAATAAAATGGCCAGAGTACCATATGCCAATGTGATTGACTGCAGATTATTCTTTTTGTTATCATTGAATGGGTATACAGACGTTGACTGGAGTGGTGATTTAGATAAACGTAAATCAACTTCCGGTTATGTCTTCTTGCTCAATGATGGAGCAATCTCATGGTGTAACAAGAAACGCACTTCATCTGCAGTTCAAGAGACTATTTGGTTGAGAAGATTCATGAAATATTTGGAGGTCTCAAACACTCAAGTGGGAGCTGTTTTTAGTTAATGTGATAATCATGTGGTTATTGCTTACACAAAAGATCTAAAATATCATGGAAAAACCAAACACATTAACATAAAGTACAACTTTGTTAGAGATATTGTAATCAAGAAGAAAGTGATTATTAGTTACATTTCTACTCGTTTGAATTTGCGAAGGGTTTAAAACGATATATTGAATATGTTAATGTGTGTTAATAGAATAGTTAATGGCTTAACTATTTATATATATTTTATTAATTTTAATAGTATGTCGGCAAGTTATGATTGGCTCTCATACGAGCAATCGCTTCTGGCTCATTGGGAGCTCAGAGATGAGATTACGATAGTAATGTAATCGGGATAGATTTTTCCACGAATCTAATCCAACTTGTTGTAAAGCTAAATCGACGGAGATCCTATACCTTGGACGGAGGATACCCGAGTTAAGTGTATGGGACACACTTGAACTCTGATTTACATGATGTCTAAATTAAATGAAATACGGTGCTTTCTTGGAAGGAAGTTAAAGACATTGTGACATGTGTTTTAGGAAAACGACATGTGCCAAGTTGACCCCAACAGGATTGAAAAAATAATCCCTATTTTCTCAAAAGTATGAGTCCTTATCTATTGGTTACCCTTATGACTTTCTAGTATATTCTAAGTCTTCACATTGGTGTTGCTACTTTAGCATGCTACCAAAAGAGCTATGATTAATAATGGCGATGCGGTACATGTCTATGAAAACAGCTATAGTGGGAGACTGTAGATACTTAGTGAGATGGGAAAAACGTCTTAATTTAACATATACTATTGTGATTCATTGACTAGTCAATCAAGCAGGGTCTTGATTATGAATACATAGTTATTTTTGCAAAAGGGTTGAATATGCTCTAACAAATTCAGGGATTGAAAAAGAGATATGTCAACTTATGTTAAATGTTCAAGAGTTCTGGGGTATAGCGAGCTGTTGAGTTTCATTGATAAACTGGTTGAGTTGCTATATATCTCTAACAATTGTATAGCGATTAAAACTCATATCTCGTGGGTCACACGATATATTAATCTGTACGAGAATATGATTCATGAAGGAAATGAGTCAGGCGACTTTTGACTTCATATGTGAGTGAGAGATGTAAATAACAATTAATATTATTTAATTATTATTTATTTTCCACATATGATTTGTGGATAAGTGAGAGACAGGAGTTAAGATTGGTTACTTAACTCCCATCCTTTGGGAATAAAAGACACTGCGCCATGCAGTTGTCAATAATGCTCATACGTTGAATCGGTTCATGCGCAAGGCAGATCGCAAGAACACTGAACGCGAAAGCGTTTCTCTCCCTAGTCAGTTCTTCATATTCTGCAGACTAATACTATATCGTGAAAATATATTCTCTCAATCCCGTGTTGAAGGATTGATCTAGAGATCACAGTCTATCGTGAGTACCAATCGGTTCAGACGATCAACTTATTTCTTCTGCTGCAACGTAAATTCTACGGAGAGAGGTAAGTGAGATTACTCTCTTTGTATGTTTGTACGTTTATTGTACGTGAGTTTTTCAACACAAGTCATACCAATGTAATAATGAGATTACGCTAGATCAGATGCAGTATGCAAGTTGAGTAATTAATTTGAATGTTAATCCACACTTGTTGGTTATTATATTATCAATTTGCCACAAATATTCCAACTGTTACTATTACCTACTCAACTCATCTCTAATATTATAGACTTTTCTTACCAATTTTATTGACTTTATTTTTAATTAATAAATAAATGATAAAGTAAGTTACGTGAATTAGGTGATATGAGAGGTTATTTGGCTAAAAACTTTTACTATTTTTGAAGTATGAAAAGTGTAATGGAATAAACAAACGAGAAAAGAGTACACAAGGTATAAATATTAGCGATATAATTAATCAGATTGCACCTGCTAATAAAGAAAAATAAAAAATATTGGTTTGTAAGTGTTGATGAGGTGTGGCTAACGGCCTCCGAGGCGGCGACCTCTTCCACGAAAAGCGGCGGCACCATCAGACTGAGGTGGGTCAGGCGGCGGTGCTGCGGTGGTTGTGTCACCATTCAATCGGCGACCCGTCCCACGAAACATATCACCGGTGGAAGAACGGTCATTCCTGTACGGAGAATTTATTTGGTACCCCTCGCCCCAAAACGCCACCAATTTATGACTTTTAATTGTGAGTCAAGGAATTGCATATACAAAATCAATCTAACCAAATGTATATTACTTAGTTAAAATTAATACAATTTAATTAACATGGTTTATTATGAAAATGCATACTCAAAAAGTTCAAACTAACAGAGATTTTATATGCAAAACTAATAATACAGTCAAATATGTATATTAAAAAGTAGTAATGCATCATCATTAAAAAATTAATATATATATATATATATATATATATATATATATATATATATATATATATATATATATATATATATATATATTAATGAATTACTAATGCAACTTGTTACGAAAAAGAAAAAAACATAAGCATATAATATTCTAAATTTGTGTGTGGAGTTCACAAGATATCAACCTATTTTATATTCAGTACCATGCAGAATTCATTTTCACATTTTGATTAAGAATATTAAGAAAAAAAAATTTAGCTATTTTATTCGCTTTTAAAAGTAATTTGAGTATGAGGTGAGTTGAGGAAAAGAATAAATACTTTAAAAGAAGCATGCATTCACATCCTAAAGGATTAATTGCATAAAAAATAATCACCTTTACTTTAGTTGCAAATTAATCCAAACTTTTAACATTTAGTAAAAAAAATCACTACCTTTGTGAGGTTTGGCAAATTGCACCCAATGAGCAGTCCTCCCTGCCCAATTGCTGACCTGCAGATCAAAGTCAATATCAACATAATCTCTTTTTCTTTCATCTCTCTTCTCTTTGGATCCTCTTTTTTTTTCTCCCTATTTGCACTTCCTAATTCATTTCCCACTCAATCTACATTTGCTCACAGCAGTGTGTTATTCCTCACATTGCTTTCCATATGGAACGAAAGTAAGGATTTTTTTCGACTCTCAAAGAAGAGGTAGTTCGTGGGTTATCGTCGGCTCGTTCTCGGAGTGGCCGGAGCCAATCGCCCTCAGATTCGGGTTTGCGCCGCCGGAGGAGACCCACCAACTTGGGCCCGTCTGAAATGTGCATAACGAGATCGGGGATTCTGAGACCCGGTGCAAAGACCCTCCCGCCATTGAGGGAGGGCCCGGATCCGAACAGCCCGGATTCTGTCGATCCGAGGAGCGATAGCTGGGCAAGTAGATCTATCGGGCACCGTCTGCTTCCACTTTCGGGCCGGAGCTATTCCAGGTCCGATCTAATGTTATTCTTCGGAGTGCTGGGAGAGCCGCCCCCGGTGCACGATACCAATAATGAACCTCTTCTGTATCAAAGATACCCCCATTCTTACTTTCTTAGTCCCCCTCTCTTTCCTATGTATCTTCTTTCATTTACTGTTCTTTATGCATTTCTAAATTCATGTTTTTTTGAATTCATAAAATCGATTTGGGGTTTTAGTGAATGGATGATAAAGAAAGATAAAGTATTTCTCTTTCTCAATGAAACTTTACATGTAATATAGATTGACAGTGGTGAGCGAGGAGAAGAGGGTGGCGGCGGCGGCCGGCGGGTGATGTAGTGGGCGTACGCGGAGGGAGCTGAGGTTGAGCCACAGAGACTGCTCGAATTTGAGCAAGTGGAGTGTGGCCACGTGTCACGTTCTTAATACGCATCTGGTCGATAAAGCATTTTTGTGTTTATTTTTAACCGCACACGTGGCAATTATTTGCAAGTCAGCAATCCGGCAGGATTGACCTGCCCATTGGGTACAATTTGTCAAACCTTATAAAGGTGGTGATTTTTTTTGTCAAATGTTAAAAGTTTGGATTAATTTGTAATTAAAGCAAAGGTGGGTATTTTTTACGTAATTAACCCCATCCTAAATGACAATTTACTTAAATCCTAAATGACAATTTTTACTTAATAAGAGTAAAGAATAAGTTTTACATGAGACGATTTACTTTCTGGTTTGAAACTCGAACTAAGATTTTGAACACCTACCACCTATTTTAGTTTGTGTTTCTAAATCCTAAGGTTATGTTCGTTTTCGCATTTTAAATCCAGGTTCTGGTTTTTCAAAACCCACATCCAAATTTTAAAAATCTCCCCTATATATACATATTACATTCTCTCTTTTCAATTAATACATTTTCTCTCTTTATCTCTCCTCTTTCTATCTCTTCAATTAATACATTTCTCTCTTTATCTCTCCTCTTTTATTTAATTTTTTAAATAAATTAATACATTGATTTGACATAAAGTTAAAACATATCCTACTCAAAACTCAAAACAAACATAGAATGCATTATTCATGGTTTTCAAATCCCACGTAATCTCAAACCAAACATCACCTAAATTCACATCACCTAATATTCTCTACCACATTAATTTTAACATAAAATTAATTCTACCCAAAGATTTAAAACAAACATAAATTAACCTAATTTTCGAAACCCATAATTTTCAAATAAACATTATAATAATAAAAAGGCATAGTAATTAAATGTGGAATGATGAAAAGGATACACCCATTTTGGAGTTTTGATGAAGTTGTTTCCAGTAGAAAGTGGATAAAGAACAGAGAGGAAGTAATAGAGATGGGCTGCAGCAATCCCCACAATACCTTCTTTCAAAGGATTTCCAAGTATCAAGTCTACTCCTAGCATATACCAAGGCATGTAAAAACCCTGCACTTAATATTAAATTAAATCTCAACTATCTTATCCTCAAAATACCTAATAGTAATGATAAAAACAGAATTGGGAGTGGATGAAGTAATACCTTGAGCTCAAAAAGATTATGGATATTGACACGAGCATTTGGGAACTCTCGAGCCCAAATATAGGCCAGCACATAAACTAAAGATGGTCCTGTGAAATATATAGACCAGAAATATGGAATTCCTGCTATTACCTGTTATTTTATTCGATTAATTAACAAATGTTGATTATTAAATTAAATTAAATTTAGTAAATTAAGTACCAAGAGTGTGATTGCTGAAAATATGTACATCCATACTAAATCTGCTGTGCGCTTGTCAAAAGGTCCCCTCTCTATCTGAACGCCATACAGCAATCTACACACATTCACATTAATTAATTAATACTCCATAATCAAATCATCCATCCCCAAGGCATGGCAAGAGTATTATTCTAATGTATGACTCATAATAATTCTTCTTCAACGGGTAACTCACTCGTGTGAAGGTTTCTTGAAACGGATATAAAGTAATAAGTTTTATTAAAAATGATATTTGAATTAATGAAAAGTAATATACTAATTAAAAGTGATGACTATTTTAGAAAATACTATAAAAACAATCTCACAGCAAAAGTGTCATCTTTAAAGAGTAGCACTCTCTAAGTTCCACTGAAAAGTTCTCATTTTGCTATATTGAGTGTCTCATTAAAATGTCTTTATTTTTCTCTTTTACTAAAAGAACCTAATATATGGCTCATCACTCACTACTAACTAATACAACTATCTACCACACTTAAAATAATAATACTCTTTAATTTACGTGCAAAAAATATACATCACCTTTAACCGGAACGAAAGGAAGTAATATACTTTTCAGAATACTAGCATAGAACTAAGACTCTTGAAATTGTAACTTTACTTTTGTGCTTCACCTAAATGTGCTCGATTTATTTTACATGGAATCTTATCACCTACGTATTATTTTCTCCCTAAAATTTAATTACCCACCATGATAATTCAATTATAACTTCACTCTTATAGTATTTTTATATCAATTGGGATTTAGAATTTATTCCTAGAATATAAACTATTAGAGAGGGACTAGGTGCAACCGGTTGTACCAATTGAATTGGTACAACCTTGGTCCACACCCTTCTTAATTAATTTCTGCTCCTTCATTAATGTTGTTTTTTATTTTATTTTTTATTTTTTTATTTAAATGACTATTATACCCTAAACCCTAAGGGATAATTATACCCTAAACCACAAGGATAAAATTACAATTATACCCTAAACCCTAAACCCTCGGGAATAATTATACCCTAAACCACAAGGGTAAAATTACAATTATACCCTAAACACTAGGGGATAATTATACCCTAAACCACAAGAGTAAATTACAATTATATCCCTAAAATTAAAAAAAAAAGTAATGTACAGCAACAATTAAAAAAAAAAAAAAAACACACACTGAAGGTGAAGGAATGAGGTTGTACCTGAGGTTGTACCAATTGAAGGTTGTACACAAGTCTTTGCCAAACTATTATCTTTTTAATCATAATAAAAAAAAAAAAAAAAAAGTTCCACACTAACACTACTCACATGGTCAAGAGGCGCAGAGCGAAGTTGAGCGAAAATGGTCCTATGAAGAAGAAGGGTGTGATCAGCCTCCAAACCTGCATCACAATCAACAAACACAAATTAATTAAAACAAGAATTCAATTATTAATATAATCCCCCAATTAAGGAAAAAAAATTATGTGGAAATTAACTAACCTGAAAGCTTTTAAAAACACGAGAGTAGATAAGGGCGATGGAGCTTAGATCATAGAGGCCCAGCTCATAAGCAGAAGTTGTGAGTAAACATGTCACAGCATAGATCTTCACCACTGGAGGTATAGAGTTGTAATATCTGCAGATTATTAATTTATAATTATAATCAATATTTGATCAACACAATTAACTACGTAGTTAGTGCGTACTGCATTGGAGTAGACATGGCTAGGTTGTGATGATTAAGTTTTGTCACTCCATATAATTTTAATTAATGGCCCTTTCATTTTATATATGGTATATGGTATTTATGGGAAATTCCGACTTAATTTGTACGTAGTGACTTACTGGTAAGTCAAGATGTTTTGGGCAAAGTATTACCGTGCCCCAAAATTCGACCATTTTCAAAAATTTACTTTATAGTATTAAATATTATAATATTTAATACTTTTACATGTTGATTTGATTCAAAATTAAAATCTCTTCCAAATAGATTTTTAGATTTACTAAATCCAACTAACTCTAATTTTATATTTTTAAACTTAATTTTTTTAATCAAATATTTAGATTCTTCACATTTCAACAGATTTCTTCAATAAAAAAAATATTGTTATTAATTAAAGGATATACTCTTCGAAACAAAATATTATATTTTATAATATCTTGTACAACCGGGCATAAGAGACAAATTTTTATTTTTTGTTTTTTTTTTAGAGAAAAACAAAATTAAAAATATTTATTTATAATTCTTAAAATGTCCAATCCCTCGTATTAGCGCAAGGGGTGGTTCAACTTTTATGTTTGGAATTTTCTGTGGGAATTAGTCAATACAACTAGTGCAAACATAATTAATGCCGGATTCGACACTCCATATGCTAAAAAATTTAATAAATTTGGGTCGAGTGTCGGAAAATGATAATCGATCATAGAAGTATACGTGACGCCGTCTGATGGTATGTATTTCATATCAATGAAAAATGATAATATTTTAATAAAAAAATTATATTATTTTATTAATAGAAAGTAATAGTAATTTTTTAATTAAACTATTTTATAAATAATATATAGAATAAATAAAAAATAATATGTGACCAAGAAAATATGAAACGATCTTTATTTTGAGATGGTGTGACACAAAAGCTTGATATAACTGGAATTATTATAGAGTAATGACAATATATATAAAGTTAAGACTTGCATGAAACTGTTTTCATTTATTTTTATATAAATTTCACTTTTTATTAAAAAGTACTTCATTCCTTCTGCTTCTATAGTATCCATTTTACTATTTATAGCGTCCGCTTTAAAGGTATTTATTTTCCCTATTTAGTGAAAAAATACACAATATGACTCACCACTTCCATGTAATACAATTATCCACTTTACATATAAAAATAATACTCCTTAATTCACGTGTAAAAAATAAATAGATACCTTAGAACCGTACGAGAGGGAGTATTATTAATTTTTAGGAAAAATTACTACTAGGTACCCACTTTGTACTCCTAATTATTATTAGATACATTAATTTAAAATAATTACTATCACATACAAAATATTAGAGTAAAATATCAAATATAACCCTAAACTCATACACTATTAAACCACAAACTCAAACTCCATCCACCGTCGGACCACAACCTGACCGCCGCCGTCGCCGGGACAGCCGCCGGGCCACCCCACTTTTTTTGCTGCACACACTTTTTTTACTGCACACGTTTTTTTACTGCACACACTTTGTTGTACATGAACTTTTGCTGCACACAACATTTATGTGTCACTTTTTATTTACACTGCAAATTGTTCATAAAATATTTACATCATTATCATTTTTTATTGATTCGAGTATCATCTTTTATTAAAATATTAATCACTCTGTCCATCACTAACGTATCCATTTTGTATTTTTGGTCGTCAATTCTTAAAGTATTCATTTTCTATTTTTAGTAAAAGAGCTCATAAATAGTCCACCACTTTCAACCACTCCCCACCAATACAACTACTCACTTTATTTAAAATAATAATAATACTACGTAATCAAATGCAAAAAGCAAACCAAAAAGCAAACGAATATGTTTGAAATAGATAGATAGTGTATTATTATATGGAGTATTTAAATTTCACGGAAATATTTCCATAAAATAATTTCGTATTTGCTATAAAATAAAATATAAAAAAAGTTGATTGAAGGAATAGAGAAGCATATAGTATGTTTCAGCGCATAATGATGGGCAAAGGGTTTTTTTTTTCTCAACCATGCCCTTTTATTTATTTATTTTTTCAACCATGCCCTTTTTCTAGTTTAATTTAGAGCTGTTAAAATGAGTTGGGCCCGCGGCCGGCCCTCCCCCGCCTCTAAAAAAGGTGGGTTGGGCCGTAAAATTTGTAGCCCGTTTGGAGGCGGGCCTAAACGGGCTGGCCCAAATGGAGGCGGGTCTAGGCGGGCTCAACCCAAAATGGGGGCGGGTTGGCCTGTTTGTGCCTGCCAAAATATTTTTTTTTACTATTGGTCTAGTATATTCCAAATATTTATTGTTCCTTCTTTAATCATTTTTGAAATAATAAATTAAATTATAAGATGAATACACTACTTACTCCTATTTTGTAACGTAGATTAGTATACAAAAAATTCATAAATAAATTTAAGCCATAATTTTTTTGATTTGAATTTATTTTTAATTTTTTAAATTTTAATATATAAATGTATATATGGATTAAACAAATGCAAATGATAAATACTTAAGATATCTAATCCTTTGAAGATTGACTAGGATATAATTGATCAACATGGAAATTGAAATATTTATATTATGATGTTATATTTGATGAGTTTAAAAACAACTTTATAATTATGTTTTGAGTTTTGTGATTGACCTTTAAAACTAGTAAACTTTTTGTAATTTAATTTGTATTATTTGAGGATAATTAAACTTACATTGTTTTATTTATATATAGTTAGTAAACTTTATATTGTTGATTAATAATCTTTGTTTATGTTTAATTGTTCATGGAGCTATTTTGTAAAATCTATATTTATATTTTAATAATATAATTGACATTATAGTATTTTGTAAGAGCTTCCATCATTTTAATATTTTATTTTCAAATAATAAAAATTATATAAGAAAAAACAGGTTGGCCCGCCATAACCCGCAATCCGCCTCTAAATGGGTTGGGTTTTATATTTCGGGCCCACAACCCGCCTAGGTCCGCCCCGCCAAAGCCCGCCAAATGTCGGGTTGAGGCGGGTTTTGGGCCGGCCCGTTTTGACACCTCTAGTTTAATTGGATCCAATTGGCCCCTTTCCTTCAACACATTATTGTTAAAGCTCAATTAAACCTACCAACTTATTAAAGAAGCCCCTCGTTTTTTATTTTTTTATTTTATCTTAACCCTTTTTTAAATTTTTTTTTCATCCAACTGACCCTTTTCTTAAAATAAAAGTTATTTATGTAACTCAACTATAAAAATGTAGCACAAGTGTACATTGATTTTTTTAGTGGATTTTACAAAATAATTACTTTTTCTTTTATTTCCCATTAATTACTATATTTTTTTTTATTAAAAGAACGATAATACCTTGAATTATTATTTTTTTTCTAAAAGAACGATAGTTATCCTAATTATTACAGATAATTGCACTCTCCACTAACTAACCAATAATCACCTTATCGATATTTAGAACTTAACTTCGGAAGATCCATTAGGATTCTAAATATTTGAATAAATTGTAATAATATCGTATGATTTAATTATATATATATAAGTTAATAAATTTTGATAATATTGGATAGGATTTTATCTTAATCTTAATAAACATCTAGATAATGGCAGGCGCACCACAATTTTGTAACCGACAATATTTTATAATTACACATTGGCAAAAACTCCTATGCACCCGGGCGCACGGACCACATTCCGTGCATCTTTAGAATTTTGTGTTAAATTGTATATCCTTTGGTATATAGATGTACCCTTTATATTCTAAAGAAAATTATTGTAGACCCTTTAGTATAAAGATTTGTGTTAAATTGTAGACCCTTTAGTATAAAGATGTGTACCCTTTATTTTCTAAAGAAAAAAATATTAATAAAAAGTGTATACCTTTAGAACAAAATTGTGTACCTTTATTAATTAAAGTGTATACCCTTTAGACCAAAGCAATGTACCCTTACCCATAATACTAAATTTCTAAATCCACACGGAATGTGTCCCCGTGCGCCCGGACACACGCAAGCCTCGCTCTTATACATTTAAATATTCATAAACTAAAATAATTATTATTATAAAAAAGATAAGTATTAAAAATAAAAGATAATTTAAATGTCTTTTTATCATAAGTCTATTCTCAATTTTAAAAGAAGCGGGTCTACTGATCCACTTGGATGAAAAAAAAGAAATAAATGAAGGGCTGCTTTGCTTCAATTAAAATAGAAAAAGGGCTTGATTTATAAAAAAAATAGTTGAGGGGCTTCTTTGATCCCACAACTAAGTTGAAGGGTCATATTGACCTTTTGCCCGATTAATAAATTTCGAATAAAAATAACCAATCATATCGTTCTCGATTTTCCGATTTCAACATTCTATTCTATTTTAGTGTTATATTAGACTAGAAATATGTATATGGGAAAAAAAATTCAATCTCTCCCTCTAAAATTTATAATCTACTAAAATTTATATTTTCCTTTTAGATTATAAATTTTAAGGTTAATTACAATAAAATATTTGACTTTTTCTTTCTTTTTCAAGTTAATCACGAACTTTTTTTATCAAAAAAATACATGATTTTATCCTTTTGTTCGATTTAATTACAATCTTTCTTTTTACCAATTAAATACACAACCTTTTATATTCTTTCAATTTAATCACTAACTTTTTTTTATTCAATTAAATATATAATTATTTATATTTTACAATTTTATTCGATTTTTATATTAATAAAATATATGATTAATTTAATTAATAAAAATCAATTCACATATTTATTTTTGATTTTTTATATTTTTTTAATTTAATCACAAACTTTTTCTAGTTATTTTCAAATAAATGAATGACTTTTTGTTAATATATTTATGTTTTACAATTTTAATCGGAATTCTTTATTAATAAAAAAATGTATGACTAACTTGACTAATACAAATTTAATATTTAAAATATAATAAATAAATTAAAAAAATTATGAAACAACTAATACATAAATATGATTTATTCACGCATTTTAATAATTAATACATGTAATATAAATATATAAATTAATAAATAAATAATAAATTTAATATCTGATTGGTTTTACGTACGTGTTTTATTGAAAAAACTTAAATAATTCATCTGTAAATATTATTTAATCATGTTATTTTATAATAAATATATTTTACTATAATTAATTATATGCTATAAATTAATGAATATATGTCAATTTATAAATATTGTTTAATCATGATTTTTTGTATATATATGAATTTTGTATATAATAGATACAGTATTGAAAATATTATAATTAAAAAAATCGTCCATAAGTATTATTTAATCCCATATTATTTTGTAATAATATATATAATATACGAATTGTTTTATATTTTTTAATATTTAATAGGTAATTTATTTATTAATATATTATAAATATTTAATGTGAATTGATTTTTATTAATCAAATTAATCATGTATTTTATTAATATAAAAAATCGAATAAAATTGTAAAATATAAACAATCATGTAGTATTTAATTGAATAATGAAAAGTTAGTGATTAAATTGAAAGAATACAAAAAGTTGTGTATTTAATTGGTAAAAAGAAAGATTGTGATTGAATCAAAACAAAAGGATAAAGTCATTAATTTTTTTGATAAAAAAAAAGTTCGTAATTAAATTGAAAGGGAAAGAAAAAGTCATGTATTTTATTGCAACTAACCCTAATTTTTATTGTATCCTATGTATTAATTATTCAATAATTTACAATAATATATATATATATATATATATATATATATATATATATATATATATATAACATAAAAAACAAAGTCACTCGTGAGACATAATTTATATGAGATGATTTATAAAATGTGTTAAAAAATGATTATTATATAGATAAAGTATGATTAATAGTTGTTAAATTATGTTTTTTAAAATATGATGAACAATGTATTAAAATATGATTTTAAAGTGTTATAATATAATTCATTATTAGTATATTTTAACTATATAATAAGCATACTTTATCTATATAATAATAAATATATTTTAGTATTTGATCGACTCATTTTTCACGCAAAAACTCATCTCACAATGTCACGTGAGAGTGTCTCAACACCAAAATATAATAAGAATAATTTCTTCCTTTTTTTCCACCACCGGGAATGGAATAACCCCACTTAAATTCTTCCAACATTTGTTCAACTTTGAAGTCCTAATTCAATGAATTTAGTTGGCATTAAATCGTTTACTCTAAATGAGTTGACTTCGAATTTGATTATACATGACTTCAAAGTCTTTATCTTTCTAAATATAATATAATAGCCATATATATAAAAGCAGACTATTCATATCTAAAATTTCTGAATATATTTCAAAAGAAAATAAATAACAAAATAAAAGTTAAATATTATCCTTAAATTAAAAATTACTTAATAACCACTTTTGAATTAAAATAAAATAATTAAAATTTTTTAAATAAAAATAATTATCCCTAAAAAATAGCCTATAAACCCTAAATGCACTGTGCATCATAAAATAACCCAAAAAAAGTTATCCTATAAATTAAAATATTCTTAACTAATACTCTATCATATTTTTGTGTATAATTTTTTTTTTAAAAATAACTTTTTGATATATAAAGTAAGAAAATATAGGAATATTCTAAATAATTTAACAAAAAAGGTTTGTAAAATTGTTGGGATATGGGTAAAAAGTGAATATTATATGGGTATGAATGTAAAAAGTAACTATTGAGATGTATTTTTACTACTTTTAGTAAAAGGAAAATATGAAATACTTTGTTGGAAGAATTTTAAAAAAAAAGTAAAATACTTTATGGAATTGGAACGGAGGGAGTATAACTTAACTATTCCTCTGTTCCGAATTCATTTTCATATTTACTGTTTGCATGGATATTAATAAAGTAACCTTTTGATTTATTTTTGGGGTAGTTTGGTATTATTTGTTAATAAATATATGATAAAGTATGTTATTTGTGTTAAAAATGTGATAAAAATTTTGAAATTAAAATGTGTTTGGAGAATATTAGTTATTTACTTTTTTTTCTTTTATAAAAATGTAAATGTGAAATTTAAACAGACCAAAACAAAAAAAAATGTTAAGTTTAAATTGGAATGGAGGAAATACTAAATACTTCATGTCTCCGGTATCTAATGATGTGGACACATTTAAAAAAAAAAGTTATTTTAGATGTAAAAAAAAATGCGTATAGGTAAGTTACAAAGAAAAAGTAGATAAATTTATTGTGAATGATAAATAAAATATAAAAAGGTAAATGAAGTTAGGATTGATGAATAAATAGTAAAAAATAGGTAAGAAGTATATTATTCTTATTAAATTGGATAAAACTTGCGGATCTCAACGCACTATGCATGCAGATACATTGCCCTCTGAAAGTTGTACCATTTAATATTAAAGTATTAGAGTAACTTATACCTTTAATTTTGCAGAAAAATATTTTTTTTTTTACTTAAACATTAATATCATTTATATTTTAACATGCTCTTTCGTTGAAAAAATAATATTATTATTATAAATTAAAATGAACATCATTTAGAATCAAATGTTATATTCTTATACATAAAATTAATACTAAACATATCTTGTACATAATTAAGCCTTACACAAAAATTAGCATGGAAATGGTTTCACCGTAGAACCACCGAGATTACTCTTTAATATGCTACTTGACAATATATGTGACGATTACTCTTTTATACAATACAAAAAAGTAATAGTACTCATTATTGTTGAATTGTTAATGAACTCTTCATTTTAAAGAGTAATCCTTAATTCCTCGTTAGAAAAAGGTATACCGTACACTCAATATACTTAGTAATATGTTTTTATAAGATTATTATTTATTTCATTTTTTTAAGTATATTAAGTAATTTTGGGTATTTTAATTTGCTCTATATCAATTAACATATACTCCCTCCGTCCCGAAAAAGTTTGCGCCACTCTTTTCAGCACGGAAATTAAGAAAGTGATGACTTTTAGGGGTATAATGGTATTTTTTGTAATAAATAAATGATAAGGTATGTTAGATATAGATAGTTTTTTTTGTAAATAAAGTATATATGGAAGGGTGATTATTTTTTACTTTTTGTTTTTTTGAAATGTGCAAACTTTTGTGGGACAGAAAAAAAAAAAGTGTTTAACTCTTTTACACATGCATATCAATGCAGGTTATTTTTGGGGAACTCACTAATTTTCCAATGGATCAATTTATCATCAACCATACACAGAAAAATCTTCACTTTTAAACCTTGTATTCAACTGCCAATCTCAAACTGTATCCACCTTTATGAGAGAACAACCTTTCTAAAAACAACAAATAACAACTAAGTTCAAACATTTTTCAAACTTATCATTTTAAAGAGAAATACAATAAAAACAAACTACAATGTACTGTTTACTACTCATCCCGCCGGTGAGTTAAGATAGGGTACTCTATCTTTTCTTACAGGGAAACGGATAAGATTTTAATTTTGTTATTTTAGTTATCCATTTTAAAGATATCTATTTTCCTTTTTAGTAAAAGGGTCTCACGCACACTAACAATTTACTACTAATACAACTACCCACTTTATATATAAAAATATACTTTTTGATCCTCGTGCAAAAACAAATAATTACGTTATAAAATTTGAATAGCATTTTTATAAAATATATAGAACATCTTTTAATTTTAAAGAATCACACTCCTATGTCCCAAGTTAAATTTCACATTTTGCATTTTTGTCTATGCCACATTAAACTTCACCAGGAAACATCACATCAATATCCAATCTTAAAAATACTTAATTACAAATTTATCATTCTCACCTAACATACATTACATACTTTATGATTCATTTATTATCTAAAAATAATACGTTACCCTCCAAAAATCAATAAAGTTGGTCAAAATTTTTTTTTCTTAAACTTCATATTTAAAGTAACGCTGAAGATTAAGTTGGAATAGAAGAAGTATTACATTATACTCCAACACACTCTTTATATTTACATTTTCAATGTTCATTTATGATGTATTTTCTCTATATACCTATCTCTTAAGTTAAAATTCAAATAAAAGTAAATAATATTTAATATAATAAATTTTGAAGAGAGCTTTTGGTTTTTCAAATTTGAAGAATGAAATGGTTATCTAAATTTAAATATTAAATAAAGAGTTTGTTGGAGGCTACTCTTATTGAAAATCTTCAAAATATGAATATTTTTCTTTTACGTTAACTCTTGAGGATGAGAACCAAACCATTTTCCATACTTTATTACTTTATTAAATGTTATTTAATACTTAATATTTTCATTCAAGAGAAATAGTTTAAACATCAATAAAGAAGAAAAAAAAGTAATAAATGAACTTAAAAAATAAATTTTAAAAGATGTATTGGAACACAAAAAATATACTCCATGGGACCAAGACTCTTTAAAATTATTACTCATTATTTTAGAAAAATGTTATTCAAATTTTGAAGAGTGCAAGAGAGGGGTGGTACCAAATCTCATAAACTAGGCCCAACTATGTTGAGCCCAAGAATGTCCTCCTACTCTAATGGGCTCGAAAGCCCTTAAAAACCATTTACTAGGGTTTTGCAAAGCAGGGAGAAGAACGTAGCGCGGTGATAACGAGCATTTCACAACAATGGTTCTCAAGTAAATCTCTCTCTCTCTCTCTCTCTCTCTCTCTCTCTCGCGCGCGCGCGCGCGCGCGTTAATCTGAATTCATCTTAATATTCATTGACGTGAAATGGGATCTCACACTGTTTGTCTATCGTTCTTTTGAATTCTGTAATTGGATGCCTATGTCATTTGAGATTTTGAGAGCTTTTTAATTATTTGAATGTGTTTCTGTCTGCTGTTCTTCAGTTCTTGTTGCATATAATGGTTTTCTACCGTTGTTAATTTTGGTGTTTGTATTCATTTTATGAAAAATGAAAAATCCTTTATGAATCACGCGGCGGTATATATCTTGTTGATCGCTTAATGGATTTTGAATCTTGAATTGAGGAATTGAGAGGGGGTTGGGGGGGGGGGGGGGGTTGATCTGGTTTAGATTATAAAAGATAAATTACGATGGTGCTCAAAAGGCTTATGATTGGGAACCCCATAAGGGTTTAGGTGCTAGTATGATGATAGTGGAGACGTCAAAACTAATTTAGGCAGTATAATATGCTTGACCTGGATGTGTGTTGGATTTGTTTTCTTGCATTTTAATACATTTTATTCTTTTTTGAGGGTCAATGATGAGTTCTCTTCTAAATACTTGGATGCATAGTTGTTAAAGGCGCCTTTTTCCACCATAAGAGGCGCACCTCCTATCCACTTCCCAATTATGAATTATCCCTTTTCTTAAAGTATTTTTTTTAAAGTTCTTACACAATTTCAATAAGTAAATAGCAAAACTAACTTTTATTCATATATCTACTTTGAATTAGCCAATTAGGAATAGGGTTTTTAATAAGGATGTTACAATGGGTGTGATGGAAGTAGTTCTGGGTTTACATAGTATCTTATTTTTTCAGTTTGTTTCTTTTAAATGTTAAGATTAGACTAAATTATACTATTATATTAATTAGATTGGATATGAGATCAGTTTTGCATCTTATTATTTCAGTTAGTTTCTTTTAGCTATTAAGATTAGATTAGATTTTAATAGATTAAATTAGATGAGATTAGATTAGATAAGATCAAATATGGGTTTCTGGACCTTGTTTTTATGGGCTTAGGTTTAATTCAGTATTTATAGTTATCATTTCTTGGTTTAACAACATTTTTTGAATAATCATTTGAATGACTTTCATAAACTTGAAGGCTTAATTAACTGACTTGCTACTATTTATTTGTATTGAAGATTTTAATATTGAAGTTAATTATGTATGGATGTTCTATGTGCTATCATGTTATTTATGATTAATTATATCATTATGTGATAATATATGATTTTTACCTTTATTTAGTCTGGTAGTTATGATGTATGTAGTTATACTTGTGTACATATGTCGTAAAATCATGTTAGGGTGGTAACAAGAGGCACGCATCTTGGGGTCCTTGCGCCTCTGTGATCCTCGCCTCTAACAACTATGCTTGGATGCTGGATAGATTTCTGATCTTGTTTTATTTGGTGGATTTATCTGCTTACTGTTGGTCTTGCACGGGTTTATCAGAACCGAGCTCTGCCGATTCAGTGGTGCCAAGATATATCCTGGAAGGGGCATCAGGTTTATTCGTGCCGACTCCCAGGTAGGTTAAAGGGAGATGGTTTGGAGTTCTTGTACATCATATATATTTTAACATTTGGCAAGATAGTGACTATTTTGGCGTACTGATCCATGTAACATTTGCCTCTTCTTTTGACATAATTTGAATTATTTCTATCCCCCTTCCTACTCACAATTTTGTGTTGTTTTAGGTTTTCCTCTTTATCAACTCAAAATGCAAGAGGTATTTCCACAACCGCCTGAGGCCTGCGAAGCTCACCTGGACTGCTATGTACCGGAAACAGCATAAGAAGGTTAAAATAATGATGATTGTTTCCACACTGCAAAGCTCACCTCATTCGATTTAGTGTTCTTGCCATTTGAACTAAATGGTTCTTTGACATATTGGATCCATAGGATATTGCTGCCGAAGCTGTAAAGAAGAGACGCAGGGCCACAAAGAAGCCATACTCAAGGTCCATTGTTGGTGCAACATTGGAAGTTATTCAGAAGAAGAGACAAGAGAAACCAGAGGTCCGTGATGCTGCCCGTGAAGCTGCTCTACGGTATGTATGCATTTTCAATTGTAGGAGGATAGCAAGGTGTTCCTTTAGAAGCCATTTTAAGCTGTGCTTGTTATTGCAGTGAAATCAAGGAGAGAATCAAGAAAACGAAGGATGAGAAAAAAGCTAAGAAGGCAGAGTTGGTATCCAAGCAGAAGACTTCCAAGGGTAATGTGGCCAAGGGTGCTGTACCCAAGGGTCCTAAGATTGGAGGTGGTGGTGGAAAGCGATAAATTTACTTTCTTTCTTATTTGTTGTAACTGCTCTTACCATCAAACCTTTGTGCCGATCTAGCATTGACACGGTTCTTGTGTCTTGTTTCAAGCATATTAGCTTTTAAGGTTGATATGACATGGGTTTTTTGTTAGAAATATATTGCTTCACTTATTTTGTTACACTTGCTTCTCCGTTATCCTCTCGAGATCGTTTCCATCAAGTTGGTTTTGGTCAGTCAAAGGATGAATAAATACAACCCTCTTTTTGAAGATCTTGTTAATTAAATGCAATTTTACTTGATTGCGCAATAACCATGCAAAGATTAAGGATTCGAATGCTGCTTCGTTTCTACTGATATCTCTTCCATTGTCATAAAGAATTTTGTGCAATCTTTGATTGTTGTGATAGGAAATCATAGGAGGTGCTTGGTTGGATTTTATAAGAATTGAGATATATTAATTCTCATTGTTTATTTAATAACTAATCTCTTTACTTCAATCACTTTCAATCCCATTGTGATTTAATAGCTACTCTCTTTCCTGCAATCACTTTTAATTCAGTTGTGATTGACTTTCTTAATGATGCTCATTATCAATCCAATTGAAGAATTCGAATTGGGGGTCGTTGTGATTAACTTTCTTAATGATGCACATTATCAATCCAATTGAAGAATTCGAACCGAACGACCCCTGAGTCCACAGGAGATGAGATTGTCTCTGCATTTTAGAGAATTGCTCAGAGGTAGTTGCAAGTGGGTGCAAAGTACATGGGAACTCAGGAAAAAAGAAACCCAAGAAATCAAGGTTTTTAAGGCTGTCGATTTCTGAAATTATTGAAAAGCATCTGTTGAGTTCTGCCATGTATGAAATCTATTTAATATTACACAAAAAATATAAGGAAAAGAAAAATGGGTTGGTTGCAGGATCATACTTTTAGAAGATTTGCTTACAGACTACATTCCCAAGTGAAGGGTATTGTTACTTGAAGAGGTGGCAAATACAAGCAAATCTGCAGCTACATTTACACATCAGGAGATATATGAAATTGTAGATCTTATATTTAACATCACAATGTGTTGATAGATTTCGTATATATTGATTGCTTTCATCTCTTTGAAGATAAAACTATGGTATCCAATTGGCAAAAATCTCAGATTTTACCTGATATTTGCATATCCTTGAAGCCACGAAATGATTGACAAAACAATGTCGTTCAAACCCATCAAAAAACTTCACCACCTCTTCCGAGACCATCTCATATCGATGGAACAACTGGATCATTCAATCTTTGCAGTAGAAGCGTATCCCATTCAGATGTCAGCAACAAAGGGTCTCCTCTAATGAGTTGAAATAGTACTTCTGAACTAATTCCTTAGAAAGATGTTGATGTTCTTCGTTATATGGTACACTATATATCTTAAATGGATTATATATATACAGATGCACATTCCTGAGGTTCCCTATTCCTCCGGACCAGTTGCAAACAAGCTGATAAGGCCTCGAAATACTTGAGCAGATAGCTGATGTGCTTGAAAAAGCTCACCATCCACATTCCATACGCCCTCCTTTCCGAAAGATTTGAATGTGAAGGCCGTAGTCTGGCCACAAAGTCCGAAAAATCAGCATGGACACAATTAAAACATACAAGTGGGGTGGGGTAGGGAACAAACAAGAGCAACATGGAAGACATACTTTATGGTGTTCGACAAAGTCAAAATCCAGGGGGTCTCCACCTTTCCGTGCGAGCTGAATAAGGTGCCTGCCATATAATCAAATATAATGAGAAAATTTCCATCAAACCATAGGTTACTATTTGCAAGGAGCTCTCTTGTGATCTCAGTGGAGTCATTAACGGGCTTATGTCTCAGCATATTTGATACAGATGCAAAAATCATGAAGCTTAGTAGTATGAGGATACAATGTTCTGGTCATGCACACATGCAGCTACGGAAGATAAATGAGAGAGAAAGAGGGAGTCCAGGTTGTAAAAATTACCAGAGATACAAAGGATGGGGGCACTCTTTTATCAATATCAGATGCAGGAAGCCATCAGATAGATGAGCATCAGCTACTAGGCCATCGGGAGCCTTTTCATTCCGGCAAGATATCACAGCAGCGCCAACACTAATAAAACGACCTTTAGACCTTGACCATTTTACTCCTTTTGAGTTATGATCAAGGATGGGGGATCCGATCTTTGTGTCATTGGATTTTGAATTGCATACTGCACAGTTAGTACGGCAACTAACCCAATCAGGCTTTTTAGGAAGACACCAAAGCGTACTACTACTAACTTGACCATCTGATTCAGGACTCGAACTAGGTTTCTCTGATTCAACTTCAAGATAATTCACTTCTACTTCGTATGACCTTGAAAACACATCAGAAGAAACACAACTTTTTATAAAAATAATAATAATAAATTGCTGCAAAGGCACAACTATAAATACAACAGCAAGACTATGAGATGTGTATAATAATCACTTCTGCCACGTGCTGTTGGATATGAACTCTGAAATGATTTTTGATAACCCTACACCCTTTCTGGCCCATTTCAGCCGCACATTCATTGGCTTGGCCATGCAAATATTGAGAAAATGAAAGATAAAATTTAAGTTTAACATTTTTTGTCATCTGAACTCCACAGAGGTGTTATCTAAGGCTTTAATGGTAAAATGTGGCAACAATTCTAAAAATGCCCTAAAGGTACTTATATAAGAGAAAGATTAAACAGGGAGAATCACATATTACTGGAACATTATGATGGAATACTCCGTCATTATGACCTTTTTGTTATGTTACTTGGTGTATACATTAATATAGCACACATGTCCTATACACAGTTGCCAATGAAAGCAGGAGGATATTTAGAAGGGTTATCTTCATTAGCAAGTGCAAAGATCAAATGTGAGAGGCAATAGCTATACATTCCCAAACTAGGATAGCATACTACATATGCTATACAGCTATAGTAACATTCTACCAGAAAGAATGATCAGTACTACCAGATCCTGATGTGATCAACCAGAGCCTAATCAATAAATCATGCCTTAAAAACACAATCTTTATTGGGAGAACAATTAATATCAAGTTTCACACTTTTTTGCAACATTAGCATAGAATAGGGCCATTAGCTACGATAAAAATAAACTATGTATATTGAATCAACAAGAAGGCACACCAGCAATTAGTTTTCTTCCATGGCATTCTATAGAAACATCTTCTCATTGTAATGTACATTAATTTGAATCTACATGCACCAAAGTTTCCAAAAGAGCTTCCAGACACTGTCATTTACTAATCTGAAAGCTAAAGTAAATTCATATAAAATAAACTATATATATGGAGGACCTCCAATTGCATTTTCTGACTGAAGATAGTGATGTGCATACCTATGCTGAAGAAAAACCTTGGTCCCAGCATAGTCATATCGCTTGGGTCCCATCCACCGATGCTTCTCACTCTCTGTAATGACATCTCCATAGAAGCCATACCTAATAAATTGCTGAGATATTAGATGGCGAAAGTACAAGAAAACAAATCACAAAATTGTCTGTTCCATAGGAACACAACTGGAGCACTATACACAAGGTAATATATTGATTTAAGAGGAAAGTTCATGGGTCATAATGATGGGTTGTCATCTGAAAGAACTGGGAGAACAATCAATATTAATCACATGGCAAAGACCTTTATGGTATAAGCATAACCTGGAGCACTGAACCAGATTGCTCACATTAACTAGGTTCCACTTCCCAAAACAGTAACAGCTTTGATATTTTAAAGGAAAGAAAAAAAATCTATAAAAAATATCTAACGAGATGAAACTTTAAACAATGAGAACACCGAGGAAATTCATAATGCTGTCCATTTGCTTTTATCTTAGTGCATGTTTAGGATATTGCTCTGGTAGAAATAATTATCTGCTATGTCATACAGAAGTCTAAATTTCACATCTGTAAGTATTATTTCGACCCGGATACACATGTCACATGTAATGACCAATATTTAACTCTAAATAACTAAGATAACATTTCCCATATTGATGTAAAAAATATCAAAAGATATGTTGAAAGCACAATGTACGAAAAACATCATGAGATCACAAATACAGAAAAAATAATACCCAGCAAAAGAAGCAGCATAGCGCACACAGGGTTCTTCATTTGATCCATGTGACTTTTTCCATCTTACAAGTTGAGTTATATCAAGGTGCACCTTTTTTCCGAGGATAATATGCAATGCTGACGTTACAGGGTCTCGAACCCCAGTTGTACTACAAAAGTAAAGGAAAGTCAAAGCATCAGAAGTCCTCTTTAGAAGATTGAAGGTAGTTTCTGCTATTTTGGTAATAGACAGAATAGCATGAAACAAAGTGTTTATGTTTGGCAGAAAGTGCATATTCTCAATAAAAACTCAATAATTCAACCATAGGATTATACATCTAGTAAAAAAAAACAATTATCAAAAATAAGAAAACCTGCATTCAGAAACAAATTATGATGCTCGTACATAATGGCAGATAAAAGAAAAAAAGAAAGGAAAGAAGAAGAAGCAAATATTTCATGATCAAAAAACTTATAGAATTTGTGACCTAATTAAGTTCATACAGTCTCATAAACAAAGTTCTTCATAAAGTAGATGATGACAATGAAATTAATTTGAATAACAATAGTTAAAGCACATACTTATCTTTATTAAACCCCTTTTTTCACAAGGTTCGTCTTTCCTTTACTGTTTTCAAAATTTTTAGAGAATTAATATAATATAAACATTATACTCGTTATTTCCTGTATTTAATACGAAGAAATAAGTCAATTTCTATTCTTTAAATTCCTAACCTAAAATACTCCCGTCTGATTACTTTATTGTTTTTGATAAATTAGTAAAGTTAGCACTGGAATGGATAACAGCTATACCAATATTTATTTGCTTGTCCTTAATATCCAAAAAATGTATAGGTTTGCATAAGTAAGCTAAGATTCTTGTTAAAAGCCCCATAGACACAGAGTAAGAAGTCTTCCCTATTTAAAGGCTAGAGCAAATTATTAAGCCACGTTAAAATCTCACGATTTTGGACATGTGCATGAAGTACTATTATGCCCATGTCAGGACATAAAACAATAGGATAAAGCAATAGGCTAATGATTATTAGAACTCAAGAATCGTGGATTCCTTAAAGAAGACAAAAACTAAGCCAGGTTTTATTTCCCAGAAAAAAAATAAAGTATTCAAGGTACAGCTGAAAATACCAAACCACAATGGCATCAGTTGATCCAGCAGGGATAATCCCAAATCTGAACATATCATTTGGAAAAGAAGATACATGATCTTGCTCTGCAAAAAAAAAAAAAAAGAAGTAAAAAACAGTCAGAGAATCATGAACATAGATATATAGGCTGCAAACATTAGTGAAAGCAGTGTACTGCAAGTATCTCTAAGCATCTAATGGGTGTTTCCAGAACTTTACCAGGTCCCTATACTCAAAGACACATTCATGAAAAGCACCTTTTGGGGAAAATTATAACATGTGGAGATGATAACATACCAAAATTAGGGGATTGGGTTCCAATTCGTTCAGAGCCTGTGAGTAGAGGAGACCCATCTACATCATTATCACAGTGGTCTAAATTGGTTCTGTCAATATTATCGATTGATACTTTCGAATGACTCTCAGCAGGGTTTGCTGAATCCTCAGGAGCTGGAGGATATGGAGCTTTATGCCTTGACAAGAGAAGACCATTAAGGATTTCATTGAAAAATCCATCCCCGCCCTAGTAACAAATGGAGTAATCATGTAAGGAAGGGAGTTATCCCAGTTATCATGGATTAAGAAATACAAGGATTAAAAAAATGCATATGGAATATCATAGTGTAAAAGTCAAATTAAATATAGGCCTACAGACCCTTGCCCATTATGAAGAAAACAAGGATAGAACACTTAAAGGGGTCAAAAGAGCAGGAAACCTCCAAACAATGACATTGAATGAACTTCTCAAGCATACAACTAATAAACATAAAACACCTCAAAATGATACTCTGCATAGCAAATAGCTATAAAATCATGGATAAGCCTCTCTATATATTACTGACAAGAGAGATATGTTCAACCTTTGCATAAGATAATAAAGATAGATCAAAGGGATTCTGACAATTTATAACGAGATCAATGCTGACCGTAGAAAGGACACAGTGATAAATACACTTTACAGCAGGTGTGGAGAATGATGAAGTGTAAAGCTTTTGTCAAAGGAAAGATGTTTCTTATTCAACTAGGATTATGAAATATGAACAAGTAATGCAAGTCTTTGTTTCTTAATGATAGTGAAACAATAGATGGCAAGTTGGCAACAATGTATGTTTTTACCATCATGAAGCAATAAAGCAATAAATAACTGTAAAGTTCAATTATAATAAGGATTGCATTCTTTCAGACAATTCTGAAACGGGAAAAATGGGTTTTAACTCATTTTATCTATCTATTCACATGAATACTGAGATCAAGCAAGATTCATTTTTACATGGTACAGTCTTCTTGGGAACAAGTTCTAATTAAACAGTAGATTCATCTCTATTACTGTATCAAAATGGTGTTTCTTGGAAAAAAGCTGACAAGGTGCATAAATTAATTATTTATAAAAGGAAAAAAGAAAAGATAGAAAAAGAAGGATCTTCTTAATTACTACCAGACTTCAAAGATACATCAACCTGTAACTGTGAAATTTACACAAAGAAGTAAAATACTAACTGATGATTAAAGAGCAAAACTCTAATTTTTCAAGAAATAAATTACATGTCTAAATTTAACTTTCAACAGACACAAGAAAATATCAAATTATCAATCTTTGAATTTTTTTTTTTTAAAACAAATTCTGTTTTTGGTAGGATATTTATATATTTTATTTTTTTATTTGGGGGTGGGGTTCAACACCAAAAAAGCTTCCATTTTTTTTCCTTTTATTTTTTAGCATGTACTCTCTTTTTTCCGACGTACCAGTATCCAATCTGTCGACCAACTATTCTAGGGGAGGCAGAACCCACTGTCCACTAGAAGGGACTCGTGTCAACCCAAAACTTTTTGTATGGGCTAGCCCCTTGATCGCACCAGACAGTTTTGAACCTGGGACCTTAGGCAGTTTCACCCTAAAGCATCTCAAACCTCACCACAAGGCCAAAACTAGGGGTTTTTTAATGTATACTTTAATAATTAAATATAATGAAATAGTCAAATTGCTAATCAAATAAACCAAATGCAATGTCTCAATGCAGTACGCAGGAAATAGTAACTATGCACAAGATTACATTTATAAGTATTTACTCAAGATTTCCTGTATAAAGTACTAACCATTTCACATAACGGTTGAAATCAGTAAAGGGGTATAAATACTTACAACAGCAACGACTCCATCATATAAAATTAGGTCCTTATTTGTAATTGAGGACAAAACTTCACGTGCATGTGCAGCCCTCTCTGTAACTATCACCTGAAGGAAAGCAGAAAATATGAAGAAGAAGTGTTATCTAATGGACTAATTTGGAGATAGGCAAATATTCAGTAGAGCTTATGCTCTAAATTTAAAATAAGCAAATGCATATGTACGTAAACTCTATAGCTTAGTTATTCTTTCAAACACTGAAGAGATAATTTATTTGAGCTATTAATATACCTTGGTTTTTACTTTGGCCTGGGAAAACAATGGAGCCACAGCATCCCATATTCTACATCCATGTGCTTTCCCACTCCTTGGATTAACAAAAACCTAATCAACTACAGAGTCAAGTCTGAAGGAAAATAAAAGTTCTTCTAGTTTAACATTTGACCTTCCAACAAAAGCAACTATTGAAAGAAAGAATAAACCAGACATTATTCATGAGTTGAGGACATTAAATTGATACGTACCAGAAGATTCTTAGGTCGCTTAGATTCCATGTGTAATTGAGCATGAATCATATCAGCCCAAGTTCTACATATCTCTAAAGACTTATGACCAAAGGTGTAAACTGATGGAGTCCAAATAGACGACTGGGTCTTCGATTTATGGACAACATGGACTGTGAACCTAAACATCTTTGGAAGAGATCTCAGTAGATTAAAGGAGCACAAAAAACATCCAATTAAATTAACAAATTTTGTGGCCTGAGTTAAAATGTATCACCTTAGAAGAATGATCCAAAAGTGATTCTTCAGCCCCAGAAATGGAAGATTCATGGACCGGACCCCAATCAATGAAGTTAAGAGCATAAATATCAGTGAAGTTAACCTTCATTTTTATATCTGGAACAAACTTCATTCCCAAACAAGATGACTTATCTCCTTCCTGATATAATGCAAAGAAGTCTCCTGAGTTAAACATGACTATCAAAATGAAAAAGTAAAAAGATTAAATGAGAAGTTGCCCAGGAGGACTACACTTAGAAATCAAATAACATCAGAAAGTATTAAAACTTTAAGGAAAGCAACTCCTAATAGGAATATATCTGAAATGCTTGAAGTGTAACTTATGCATTCAGTACTATCTCTTAAACAGATAGAAACATCAATCAGCCAGTGGATTCTCAGTTCATTGCTCTATATAGCGCCCATACAGTTTTCTGGTTACTTTTATTTTAAATTATGTCATCACACAGCTATATAGTTCAAAGTCAAACTTACACCTTAACCACCAGAAAACCATCTAAAGCGAAGGTATTCATTTCCTGTTCTTTTTATTCAAATGCAAGATAATATAATACAGAGAATCCGCTGACTACCTGAAGCAATCCACAGTCAAATCTAAGCATTGTCAAATGAATTATAAGCTCAGTTCTAAACAATCCATCTAAACAGCAGTTTTGGACCTAACTGTATTACCCAACAATTAATGAATATTGAAAACAGAATAAGAAACGATCTTTACCCTTTTCCTAATCATGTAGAAAGTGTATTATTCTCCCAACAAGTGCAACTGCCTCGTGCAGCAAGCAGAAATAATAATATCAAAGACAACAAGTTCATAAGATAAACAGAAATCATAGGAGAAAGTGAAATCAAGATTCAAGAATCCAAAGACTCCATAGATTCTGATCAAAGAACAACCACTAATATATGCACAAAAATATATATATACAACTTCTAAGCATCAAGTAATCATTTCAATAAAATTTACTGCACAAACATAATAACAATAATGGTTCAATTCTTTCACTCGAAGTTTTTTACGGTGGAATTAAGGAAAACATATGGAATGTAAATCACTCACACTATTCAAAGATTCACCCAATTTCCATGACAACCCATCTGAAGTGCGTGTGAGAACGACCCCTCCAATATGATCCAAGAAAAAATTACAGCTTGAAACAGAGCCCCTATCGCCATCAGCAAGATGCTGATTTGAGCTAGATTTATTTGCCATAAACCCATTTTCGTTTCTTTCCATGCTAATCTTTGTATGAATAATTTATGATAAATCTGTAACAACTATTTTATAAATCAATCAGATTAAGAGAGAGGGCATGTTAAGAATTAGCGCATGCGATCTGGAGAATAGCACTAAAGGCGTTGAATTTGGAATTTGGAGGTATTCCAAACCACATTGTTTCGTTCTTCAATTCTTCCCTCCCTAATCTTGTGTTGATTTTTCCTGTGATTTTACCCGGCGTGGTAATTGGTAAATGGAGATTAATCAACTATTTTTACATTTTCTAGTACTTCTTCCGTGCCATGTAATTTACACTTTTCATTTTGGGTTTCCCACTAATTTATTCACAGTATCTTATCTAATCTCACCTGCTTTTCATATTTTATTTATCAATCTCAACAACTTTATTTATTTTTGTACACTTTATTCATCATTATCAATAATTTTATTTACTTTTTTTCTCTTTAAATTATCAATTTATCTCTACCAATAACTTTATTTACTTTTTTCTCTTTAAATTGTCAATTTACACATACTTTTTCTTATATTGAGTAAAAAAACAATATTTCTTAATCTATGTATCTATATAAACGTGAACAAAGACGTATGACTCGGAGGGAGTATTTAAAATTTTGATAGAATTTAATTATGCCCCGGTAACCTAAGTAATCAAAAATATAAGAAATTCAATTTTCATTAAAATAAAGTGAGTGAATATGGCCGGATTCTATTACATAATACTAACAATTACTCCCTCCGTCCCAGGTAGAGAGTGTCTTTTTTCCATTTTGGTCGTTCCATCTAAAGGGTTCTCTTTCCATTTTTACATGCATGGGACCCACACACCCCCTCTAATACAATTAAAATATGGGATTCACCCTCTCACTAATACAACTACCAACTATACATTAAATAATAATACTACTTAATTTAATTAAAAAAAAGCAAAAGTGACAGGAAGGAGGAAGTATAATTTGTTGCCAAGTGGAGTAATTAATTATGTAAGAAAAACTACAAATGGTATAAAAGTTGGAATTATTGATCCCCATGCACTCCTATATTCCGACTTAGAATAGTGGAACGATAATTCATTATGACTCAATTAATTTAATATATAAGGAAGTGGTGTAAAGATAAATTATAATGACTCAACTAATTCATGTGCCCCTACATCCTGCCCTAACAATATAATGGAATTGTGAAGTATGATGATTTAACTAATTAATACGCGTTACGCTCCCTAGACCCCAACCTGATAGAGTGACGGAGAGGTAAATTCATGGTAATTCAATTAATCCATACGCCCCTACATCATCCCGGGCCAACAAAGTGATAGAGAGCTAAATTATGATAACTCAACTAATCTATGTGCCTTTATATCTCAGGCTAACAAAGTGGTGGACATAGAATGATAGAAAGTAAATTATGGTAACTCAACTAATTCATGCACTCCTAAATTCCCCTAAATTCCAGACCGACGTGATTCAATGAAAATTAGACCAATAACCATGCACACAAAAATCATCTAATTTTGAGAAGCTGCTCTCAAAACAATGAAATTTGATTCTCTGTCATTATTAAGGAATAAACCTCATAACAAGTTGAACTACCCATATTTGTAAATCAAGTCTGTAAATCAATTATAATTGGATGTTTGACTGTAGTGCAGAAAGCTGGTATTAAATCCTAGACTAGACATAAGCTAATTTAGATTTTTGTCTATTTTTCCCCTATACGCATTATTAACGTAGCATATACCCTAGCGGCTTGTTTGATAAAGTAAATAAAATAAGGGAGTATATATAAGAAATGAGATTCAAATTAAGATAAATATCATTATGAACAATGAAAATTGTGTGATATAATGTATTAAAATCTACATAGCATAACAATGTTATTATGTTTAATAGGAGATAAATAAATTAAGATAAATACTCAAATTACTTTACAAATCTTATTTTTTATTTTAATCACAAATTTACCCTTTAATAAATTTACCCCAATCTCACAAAACCAACCACAGAACTAACGCCATTGCCGAGGAGGAAATCCTACAAATTGAAATCTCTTTTGCATCAATATTTCTTTCTATATTTCTGGGTTTATTCATAACTCCATGTCGTACAGATTTCAAAGTTAATATTCGAGTGAACAATTACCGTATTTAACAAAATAAAAAAAAATCGCAGTATTAACAAAAAAAAACCAGAAAGGTGGAAAATGCGTGAATCCATTGCCAAAATTAATGGTTTGGGAGGCATTGACCAATGCGTAAATGCATCAAATAAATTACTTATAAATCAGAAAGGTGTAGAGAAATAATGCAAATTTCTTCCATTTTTCCAATTTTATGGATTTATCGTTATAATTTTACAATAAATTTGATTGACTTTCAAGAAATGAGCGGATTTGATTTTTTAGAAAATAGGGAAAAATGAAACTAGGGTTTCTGTAGATAGGGGGAAGGAGTAACTTTTCTATTACCTTGAAGGAAGGAAAAAATGATGATGAAGGATGGGAGTATGGGTGGACATTTATTTTCGAGTTTCCGGTACCCGATTCGACCCAATCAAATTTACCCGATATGTTCGAATAATTATTTGAAAATCGGGTTTCAGATAACCCGAACCCGAAACTATAATTTCGGTTCGGGTTTTGGGTATTAAAAATGAAATCAAATTATCCGATCGGGTACCCAATTTTTTTATTTTTTTTACACCCTTTAATTATAAAAAATAATTAGATAACTCATGAAATATTAAAATTTTGAACCATTCTTAATTTTTTAATTATAAAATATATTCATCATGCTTTTAACATGATTTAATTTTATATACTATTTTTATATATTAATATATCAATTATGCAACGAAAGGATTTCAAATGACACAATTTGTGTAGGATTTGAAAATCCATAAAAAAACAACTAAAAAAATTCAAAATCAAATCCATAATTTGAAATTGATTGATTTAAGTTGAACTCAAACATGAAGGAGAGACTCAAATCCTTCCATTCAAACACACTTTTAAAATCACAATTATAGGAGTACAATTCTAAGAAGTGATTTAAATTTTTTATTCAGGAGATAAGCGATTAAAGAGAGAAGGCAAAGACTTGTGTTGGGATCCTCACATGAGGAGATTTTTGTGAGACGAATAAAGAATGATAATATTTTAACAAAATTGATATTTAAGAGTAATAAAAAATGATAATGGTACAATATCATAAACAATTTGTAGTATAATAAAAAGTAATACTAATATTTTAATAAAAAGTGATACTCCCTCCATCCTCTAATCTTTTCACCCTTATAATTTTATAAAGAAGGATGAAAAGTTTAGCAGGACAGAGGAAGTAATATTTTTTTTATAAGTAGTTATGATTGTTGGAAAATTTTAATTTCCATTATAATCTAATTGTGGGCAATATATCATTATGAAATTATATTAACTATTTAATTATTTTATGGACTTAATTAAGTGATCCAATTAATGTGAAAAGTCAATGAGCTATAATAATAAATAATATGGGTCAATTTAGTAGATACCCAATACTACATAACTAAGGTGATTATGGGTGGCCCAGTTGTGTAGTATATAAAGGCTCACAGGTTATGGTACTCAATACACTAAGCCGCACATAGTTTTCTCTTCTCCCCATCGGGAGGGATTACTACGGTCCTCATAAAGGAATAAGGATGCTTAGTTGAGGAAGACCATGAAACCATTAATTCCGAGTTTGTGTTCCGCCTAAAGGATTTATTGGATCAGGTACGCTTCCGCTCTACGATATTATCTCATTTAATCATAATATGCTTAAAGTTTATGAATATATGAATTTATTTTCCAACAATAACTATTTAAATAAGTTTATAAATAATCTCAAAGACAATCTAATACATAACTTATCCAAAGAAGAAATGGGTAGTGCTTGTAAAATTTTGAAAAACTAGTAGATTGTTAAAATAGGAAATCATATAATATTACTCAAATAGTATAAAGTAAATATTTGAAGGATGGATTGAGTTCACCTACATCATAATTTTATAAAACTCCAGTTGAGGCACCACCTTGTTAGGTGCTCTGTACTATCTTTTTATATTTAGCTATATACTTTTATGTAGTACACCTTAAAATATTTGGAGTTATTTTGATGACAATCTTGTTGGAGATATATTTTCACAGTTTACGTAATTATGCAATCAAATTTAAAAAAATTAGTAATTTGATTAACAAATTAATATGAAAGGAAAATATGTATTTAGATGAGAATTGTAAGCTATATTAGAATCTCACATAATCAAATTGAGATATTTGATTAGACGAAACCAATCAAACAACTTCTTTTTGAAGTAGGGTATTGGGGATGGTGAGAAGGTAATCGAGTTGAGTTGATAACAATCTGTGTATAATTAAGATAGAATTAATAACCATATTCTGATTATTCATAACTTCATTGCCTAATCTTGCTTCATATCCAGATAGTAATCTAATATCCACTTCCTTATGAAATCTACTTCTTGATCCGTATGGTGTGCTCCTGTTCTTACAAAGCCACCGTAAGCAATCACTACAAAACAATTAGTGCAACACAAACTGAATGTGTTCAAACTACCCTTCTCAACCACCAGAGCCACAATGCTATCGGACATGTTATTCAGCACATTGTCAAACAAGAAACAGTAGTGAATGAAGCAGAAGAGATTGATCATTGTGTCAAGAAAGATGATGTTTTGCACTAACCTGCCTCTTGCAGTCCATTGGAGAATATTATGTTGCTGCCAAACCTCTTCAGCACTTGTTTTATTTTTTGTGCCAGATAAGTTGAAATAAACAGCATTGGATTAATTCTTGTAGTAATGATAATGCCACAATATTATTTGGATCTTTCATAAATACTATTGCAGGAGCAGACGCCACACCAAAATTATTTCATGAAAAATACTAAATCATAAAAAATGAGGTTTGCAAGAAGCTCCCAAAGTTAGCCATTCCAAATGACGAGGATGATCTGGTTCTCTATACGGATGCCAGTGACCATTGGTGGGCAACGGTTCTTATGAAGTCCACACCAGAAGGAGAATTGTCATGTAGATATTGCAGTGGACTCTTTGTAGAGAATGATGCAAAGAGATGGCACATTAATGAGAAGGAGTTCGTCGCAGTAAGAAAAGCGTTCAAAAAATTTTCGTAATTTCTTCTAAAGAAAAAATTCATTCTTAAAATCGATAACACGAGGGACAAAGCCTTTCTAAAAAATACTCCCTCTGTCCCAGAAGACTCTTCACACTTCCTTTGTAATTTACAAAGGAAATGTGAAGGGTACTCTGGGACGGAGGGAGTATTAAATTGAATCAAAACCAGAAAAGGGTAGACTTTAAAGATGGCAAGCTGAATGTCAATATTATGATTTTAATATTGTCATTATTAAATCTTTTGAAAATATTTTGGCAAATTTCCTGACGAGAGATGGAAGAAGGTGAAATAGACTCCATCCTAATGAGATCCAAGCCCTTGATGGAGCTCCTTACGACGCTTCAAAAGGAGTTTGAGACTCTAGCAATGAATGCTAACGTTGTTGGACAATTACAATAAGAAGATGAGTCTAATCTAATACGAGATTGTATCTGTAGCCATGCGGGTCTATTCGAGACAATACAACTGCCTTTACTCCAGGCAGTCATGAGCAATTGGCAAAAAATGTGCATTCAGGAACGAAGCCCTAAACCCGGAGCAGAGGATTCAAGTACCCTTAGTATGAATTCTGGATCAGAACTTCCAAAGGAAGAACTGATCCAAGAAAAAGTCGAGGCTCTGGAGTCACATCTAGAGTCATCGAGTCAACCCAACACTTCAAGGGTAAAAGAGGAAGAGATTAGTCTTAGGCTTATGACGGGCACTACTAAGGCTGGTATTAACTTCACTGATTTTTCTCAATGGTTGGAATACTAGGCTAGTTGGGAGAAATTGAACATACAATTGGGAATTTGGTCGGAGAAGTGCCAGATAGATGTGTCTGGGGAATATTCCCGAGTTTGGATGAAGCCTGAGTCGAATCCAGAAGACGTCAAGCAATGGTTCAACTTCGGCGTATTAGCCTCAATATTCACCATGACGCCTAACTTCCCAGAAATCTCATAGCTACCAAAGTGGATAGGGGAAGTAGTGTCCAAGGTATGGTCAAATAACAATACTTTGACCAGGGAAGAACCATTGGAGCTATATTTTATTAGTGCAGCTCCAGAACCGGTTGGGAAAGGCCGTCATGAAGCTTTTTATTTTATCAAACTACGAAGGCCAAATATTTAAGCGGCAAATAGCATCAAAGAGCATTCCGAGAAGGAACCAGTCCTGATTTCGACCTACTCAGATGATCAAATCTCTACGCAAAGAGTGAGAGATTTGTACGCCTGCTTCCAAGCAATGGCCCAAGTCAAGTTTTCTTTCAAATTTGAAGATCACACTGTGAATGGATATTTCATGTTAAACACTTAACAGGAAAACAGACAAGTATGCGGAAGACACTTTCGAAGAAAAGAGAGAACTTCTCTGGGAAAATAAGTTGTTGATGAGTAGAGAAACTCATTGAAAATTTTACAGTATGATCCACCGAGTAAGGTGGAAGGAGAGGATATGCATCAGTTGCCCCAGCCAGACTAAACCAGAGTTTGGAAAAGGAGTGCACTTGAGCATAGAAAGGAATAAGAATGGTGGACCTCTTCCAAAAAAGGAGACACGAGGAAAGAAGAGGGTGAAACCTCTTCAAAACAACTAAGAGACAGAGGACCCTTCAAATACCCTAGGAGAAAAATTACTCTTCAAAAAAGTAAGAGTCGGATGATTTTTTCAAATGGGTAAGAGCCATGTGACCCCCTGCAAAAGACAAGTAGGATGGACGAAAGAAGGGCATCCAATGCAGAGAATGCAGAGAAAGGGATCAGTCAGCTGCTAAAGTTTGAATCCAATGAAGATGACGTAAGCTATGACGTAAGCAAAATAACGTATATTGTGATGTCATGGAAAGTTAAGAGACTTTGAAATTTGGATTTCAAGTCCGAGAACCTCTATAAATAAGAGGTCTGACAAAGCAGAAGGCATCGAAACATCACCCTCTGTTTTATTTCTTTAAACATTGTAATATGTTTTCTTTCTTGTATGAGTGTTCTAGTTCCAACTACAATTTTAGCTAAAGGAGTTTTCTCCTTTTGTTTTGTGAGGATGAGTTTGTAATAAATTTCTCCATTCAATAAATGAATAATCTTGGGCTACAGCCCGAAACATGTAACCTCATATTTTCTTCTACAACCTTAATCTTCATACTTTCCGATGAGAAAAATAGTAGCAGCATCCTGTACACCCGGTGTAGGAAACGAACCAAGGTTGTGCTGAGGTCCGCTGAAGGAATGGGAGTGAAACCATCATACTGCGGGGCGCGTGGTTGGCTGTGAAGAGCAGCTGTAAAACTTCCCGGATACCCGGTGGATTGACGATCAAAGAATGTACTTTTACTGTTTTAAGTTGATTAGCTATGAGATTAGTGTTGTTTAATTAATGTACAGTATCATGCTGGACCTGATATGTTTGTGGACTATGTTTATTTTGAAGAAGATAATTCTTATAAAATTGAGTGCATACATACGAAGAAGGGTATTAAAATTCATGAAGGAATATTAATCGGCATAAAATGGATAAAGGAATTTTGGGCTTAAAATAGAAAAAGGGTATTTTCAGAATGAATAGTACAAAGTGAGTAGAAAAAATATGTTTTTATTTGAGTAGGTAGAAAATTTTTAATTTATTTAAAAGTGTGTATTTTTTATTTTGTCCCAATTTTAATTATATTTTGTTATAACCATGAAATGAAATAGTTTGCGAAGTTAACAAAAAAAAAAGTTTGAAAACCCTCAACATTCACTAGTAATTTAATTATTTTAATTTTAGTTCTAGTAACGATAGTTTGCAATAATAATAAATTAGTTTGAAAAACCCTCAACACCTTTTAGTTATTTTTTCAAGTTATACCGTTTTAGAGAATTTTGTAACGATGAAATAGTTGAAAAATATATAAATAGTTTGAAAACCCTCAATACCCACTACTTTTTCTAAAAAAATTAATTGTGCTTTGTTTTGGTTTCAGTAATAATGAAATAGTATGCAAAGTTAATAAATTAGTTTGAAAACCCTTAACACCCACTAGTTTTCATATTTATATTGTGTTTTGTTTTAGTTTGAATAAAGATGAAATAATTTGTATAATCAATTAATTAATTAAAAAAATTTCATAATCAAATAAGTGAAATAGTTTAGTTTGCAAAATCAATTAATTAGTTTTAAAACCCTCAACACCTACTCGTTTTTAAAAAACATTTTATAAGCATTTTGTTTTTAATTTTGTTAATATGAATAAGTTTACAAAATAGCAAAGAGTCGTGTGAGGAAATAACATTTTTAATAAAAATTGATAATGGTGCAGTGAATTATATTATGTACAAGTTATAGCATAACAAAAAGTAATAACATTTAAAAAATGTGATAATAATTTAACAAAAAGTAATAACTAATTAAAAACTTGTAAAATGATCCCATCCAAAACTGGCCCACCAAACTACTAAATTAGTTTGAGAAATCATCTCTTTTTTTTTAATTTGATTGTGTTTTGATATTAGTTGTAATAACGATGAAATAGTTTGCCTACATGGACATCTCAAGGGAAAAAATGACCAAGGATAGAATCACATCCGCAGCGTGGGAGCAATCTTTTATTAACCATGAAATAGTTTGTAATGTTATAAGTTTGAAAGAGATTTGTATTAGAAAGTGGAATATTGAGAAGTAGTTTTTAATCTTTCTTGGCGCCAAAAGTGCTCTTTTGTCTTTTAAATTCATGAAGATAAGAGTTGCTAATGATGAGAAATTTGTAAGAAACTTTCTACTTTTTATTGTTGTTTTCACCCTTTCAAAGAGTGCTGCTCCTGCTCCTTGTAATCTTTTTGTTTTCCTAATGTTAAATCAAAATCATATCATACATACACTATATTTTTACAGGTAAAAATGTATTTATCAAAAAACTTAAAAATAATCTAAGTACTATATATATTCTGTTTTTTTTTTTTAAGATATAATACTATCATCACCAATGTTAAGATAAACGAGAAATAGGGTTAGGATGTAATTAAGTAGCCTTTTTAGCAAAAAGTGGAGATTAGGAAGTTGTATTATTCAACAACATATCACTCAATTAGTCATCTAACAAACAGAAAATGACTAGTTACTGCAAATGAGGCAATAGGTTCATGTGAGATACACACACACAAAAATCTCAGCCCTTTCTTCAGCTTCATAGCTATGTGAGCAAATTGCTTGAGTGCATGGTTGTATTGAGCATGCTCCAAAGATTTGCTGATCAACCGTCAATGACTCGGGTGGGAAGCGAACCGAATAAGTATTTCTGAAAAGAGAGAAGACAATCACTCGCCGCAATGTTCTCTAACAGTTACGCCTCTGCCTCTACCCCTGCCCCCGCTGTCCCCAGGGCCTCATCATTTCTCTACCGAATTTGTTAGTTCTAAGTCAACCTACATCATAAGCTTACATACAATACAGTTATTGAGGTCTAATTGTTTTTCATCTATGCTGCAGGAGTACCATTTATAAATACGACCCTAGATATCACAAGGAATGGTTGAGGAAGTTAGAGGAAGTTAGGAACTATCTCAAATATGTTTCTCCGACAACGACAACCGAGTATCTGATGAGATGCAGGCCACAAAGCTTATGATTAACCCTGCTTGAATTTATTTCATTTTCATGCTATTTAATCTTCAATTAAGAATATATTCCAACACCAGAATGCACAGCTATATTTCAATCATACTATTAATCATCTCATAACAAACACTATTTCAAGAATCTAACACCGTGCACAAGAACTAGAATTCCAAACAACAAACCTCTGTTGTGAGGAAGAAAGGCTTTTTGGAGGTTTCTTTCTTCTGCTTTTGCTTCCAGTGTCATCGGACAAAGCTGGCAGATGATTCAGTGCTCTGCAGAATTTTAAAACTATATGAGATTGTCTGTGGAAACTGTAACATAAAGAAAAGTGCTTAGTTTGATAAAGAAAACCTGCTCTATACACCCTCAGCTGAAGTTCTTGTCGAAATGGTGAAGCTTTAAACATAAAAATCAAATCACAGTAGAAGTAAATTAAATTATAAACACATAAACAAAAAATCATTTGATCACTTTCGAAATCTGTTTTCTCCAGTGTCACTCGATTTGGGCATCATTCGGAGCTTCTCAAATGCCTTCACCATGTTAGTCCGTCCCTACTCCTTTTCAATCTCAACTCATCATTTTCGCCAATACTCTCCCCTTCTCCTTCATATCCAATTGCATCTTCTTCACACGTAATGCTCTCAAACACCATCATCACACTCCCCTATCCCTACACCACCAAAATCAACCACACCATCGATCTCACAGCCAGTTTTGAAAAACTCCTCATGGGGACTCTCATAAGCCACAACAATTGCAGCAGAAAAATCCCTTTCCTCCTTCCAAAATTTCTTCCTCGCAACGACAAATTTCCTCTCCCGGATTTTCTTCTTCGTCGAAGGATAAGCCACCTGATTAAGATTTCCCCTTGTTGAACCGCATTTTCTGTTGCCATTCCCAATCTTGACGATCGGTGGCGAACGACAAAGCTTCAATGCGGGATTCAACACAGTGAATGTGAATATTTGAGGGTTTTGGTATGAAGTGTGAGAAGGAGAACGTTGAATCTCAGACGCTCTACTCGTGAAATGTAACGGCTAATTTCCTCACGCTTCATTTGGATTACGATTAATCAATTGTTTAAATTTTTATTTTATTGCAAATTAAATCTACACAAACACTTATATAAATTCAATTTAACATAGCTTATTATATAAATTCTGATTTTTTTCTCAATGTATTGCTAGGGGTTAAAATTTTTATTAATTTAAATTTGTTATTTATTTAATTTATTTTTTTATTTAAATATTATAAAGTTATAAAATGTGATATTCAATTGATGAAAAGTGATAACAGTGTTGTGCATTATTTTATGAATAATTTATAGTACAAATGAAAAGTGATACATTTTTATAAGAAAAGTGATAACATCTTTCATAAAAAATGATAACTAAATAAAAAAGTGTATTTCACGAACAATTTACTGGAATAATAAAATATGATAACATTTTAATAAAAATGATTCCTAATTAAAAAAAAAGTGATATTCGCCTAACTAAATTATTTCATGAATAATTCATTGGAATAAAAAGTGATAACATGTTTAATAAAACGTGATACACGATAAAGAAAAAGTGATAATCAGTTGAAAACAAGCAGATGATATAGTTCGCGCCCTTCCAACGTGTTATTTGAATCGTTTAATGAGTAGGAAGGATCCGTCTCACATAAGAGTATTCGTAAAATGATCTCATCCAAAAATTACCCTATTATTATACCAGCGTAGGGATGGCAATGAGACGAGTATTTTCGGGTAACCGGTCTACCCGAACCCTAATGGGTAGGGTACGGGTAGTTGTAAATGGGTTTGGGACGGGTACGGGTAGTTGTGAAAAATACCATTAGGGTTTGGGATGGGTACGGGTAATGCGTCAAATACCCGTGGGTAACCCGATTATATATATATATATATTTTTATAAAATTTAATATATATTATATATAATTTATATATGATAAGATATTTTATATATTTAATTAATAATTATAAGTTTTATTTAATCATATTTATTAAATATCTATTTAAAATAATACAATTTATATTATATTTATTTTATAATTAATTAATAATAATGTAATTTTTATTACTGTACTTATTTAGATAATAAAAAATATAAATATATATAAAATAAATGAATATTAAACGGGTATAGGTACCCGCGTGTATTAATAAACGGTAATGGGACGGGTACGAGTACCATAATAAATTTTTTAAACGGAACGAATGCGGATACGAGTAGTTATTTTTTTAATCGGATACGGATATGTGTACCCCAAAATAAGCGGGTACCCTATCCGTTGTCATCCCTATACCAGCGCACCCGCGACTTTTTCAATTGTTTAATTTAGGTTAATGGATAGAATAGGATTCATCTCATGATATCCGTGAGACGGTCTCACCCAAAACCTACCCTAACAGTAATAGGTAATATTATGTATTGGATAGTAATGAATTTAACAAAAATAACGGAAGATTTTCATATCAAGACCTAATTTTTAGTTTAAATCTCAAAATAAGACATGATTTTATAAGTGTTTCAAATTAAGATTTAGATTTAGTTTCTTTTATCAAATTAATGCCTAGTTTTTTATATTCCCTTATATGGAATGGAAAATTTTCATGTAGGGATCCAATTTTTCATTTAAGTCTCAATTTTAGGCTCCATTAAATAATTTATTTATTATAAGATATTTTATATATTTAATTAATAGCTATAAATTTTATTTAATCACATTTATTAAATATTTATTTAAAATAATAGAATTTATATGGGTACAAGTATCATAATAATATTTTTAAAAGAGATGAATACGGGTATGAATAGTAGTTTTATAATCGGATACGGGTATGCGTACCTTAAAATAAGCGGGTACCCTACTGTTGCAATCCCTATGTGGGTGGAATAGTTTGCCGCCAAAAAATATCCATTTTTCCAGCCAAAATGGATTGCATATGTGGGACCGAAAATACAAGATTCTTGCATTTTTTGTCTCATTACTCAAGGATTGTTCAGTGGGACGAAAATTACTTAACGAGAATAATGGAAAACTTAACGGCGGGACCAAAGTTGCATAAAAACGTTTAGGACTAAATTCAAGATTATTGGGTCCAAACCCAAACGGGACTGTGACGGGTGGGACTGGTATTGCAATTTTCTCTTTTATGTGTAGTAAGTAGTTGTATTAGTAGTGAGTGGTGGGCCATATGTAGAGCCCTTTTACTAAAAGTGAAAAATGATGATCTTTGAGTGAGACACTCAATATAGTAAAATGAGAACCTTTCGGTGGGACGAAAGGAGTATTTTAATATATAGTGGATAGTTGTATTAGTGTTTTAGGTGGGTCCTATGGAATATTTTAATTATTTTCTGTGGGTCTTATATACCAGAAATGTAACCATTAGAATGAGTCACCCAAATTGAAAATATATACTATTAGAATGGGGGCGTAGGGAGTACTCTTCAAAAAATAATTTTTTATTTACTAAAAAGTAATTTTATAAAAAACAAGATTCATTTGTGAACCTGATTCACACCAAACTCACTCTATTAATTAAATTACTCCCTCTATCCATCCTCAATGTATTCATTTTTTTGCACGTGGATTAAGTAGAATTATTATTTTATTATGTATAGTGAGTAGTTGTATTAGTGGGGTGTGTATGTCCCATATTTTAATTGTATTAGTATGTGGGTGGTTCTCATATGTCTAAAAAGAAAAATGAATAGATTAAGAGTGGACGGTCCAAAATAGTAAAATTGATAGATTGACAGTGGACGGAGAGAGTATTAATTAAAGTATAGGGGTTTATTCCATTTAAAACAAAATATGGAGTACACTTTGCATCAGAAAATACAAAAGACCAACTCCTTAAAAAATTATTGAAAGTTGAGAAATAACCTTAAAGTATACCACATCTATCCTGCATTAATATTTACGTTTGTTTTTGCACGTAGATTTAGAGATATAATAGGACTTAGGTACAACCAGGCAATAATCTGAAAATCAGATCAGACCGGCCAGTTCAACCGGTTGGACCGGGAATCGATCTGGAAGGGCTAGAAAACCGTTTATGGAGTAGAATCGGGTTGGACCGGGTTGAACCGATCAAATCGGAAAAATCGGTTGAACCGGTTTCAATATTTTTTTAATTTTTTTAATTTTTTTAAACTTTTATAATATTTCACTTATATTTTTATTTATTTTGAAACATAATATTTACATTTTGGATTAAATTATGAATTATAATATTGAGTGGGTATATTATAAACTATATATGAAGTATAAATTATGAACTATAGATATTTTTATTCAATTATATTTTGATTTTAAATTGTATTTTAAAATTTAAAAAATAATTTAAGTGATTATATATTTTTATAATTGGTAATTTTATAAAATATAATTGAAAATATGTAAAATTCAATTTTCCGATTGAACCGCCTGGTTGAACTGGTCCGATCGGTTGAACCTCGAACCGTTCTCTCTTCTGGTTTATTTTCCGATCCGATTTTCTAATCACTGCAACCAGGGGCATCAATTCAATTGGTGGCCCCTCTGGTTTTCACCATTCTTATTTAATTCCTGCTTCTTCATTAATGTTGTTTTTTATTTTATTTTTTATTTATTATATTTAGGGAGGATTACTACTAGGTACACAAAAAAATTCAAAATTACTATGAGATACAAACATAAAAAAATATTACAACTAACTACAAAAATATATAGTGATATTCCAATATTACCCATACAATGTGCTGCACATAAATGTTGTGTGCAGCAAAGTGTGTGCAGTAAAAAAAGTATGTGCAGTAAAAAAAGTGTGTGCAACAAAAAAGTGTGGTGGTCCGACGGGGGGCCGGAGTTCCAGCAGTGCTCCGACGATCTGCCGGCGGAGCTCCGACGAGGTCAGTTTTCCTACAGCGGCGGCGGTGGTTGGGTGTTTAGGGTTTGTGGTTTAAAAGTGTATGAGTTTAGGGCTATATTTAATATTTTATATGTGATAGTAATTATTTTAAATCAATGTATCTAGTAGTAATTAGGGGTACAAAGTGTGTACCTATTAGTAATTATTTCTTATATTTAAATGACTGTTATACCCTATATTCTAAACCTTATGGATAAATTATATCTTAAACCACAAGAGTAAAATGACAATTATACCCTAAACCCTAGGGATTAATTATACCCTAAACCACAAGGGTAAAATTATAATTATACCCTAAACACTAGGGATAAATTATACCCTAAACTATAAGGGTAAAATTACAATTATATGCCTAATTAAATAAATAAATAAAAACAAAAAAAACGAAATTAGATGAAACAACAAACACACACTGAAGGTGAAGGAAGGAGGTTATAAATTTCAAAATTGGTGTCCCTTGCCCACTCTAGTCATTTCCTAATATTTAAATGTGTATTGAGGTGAACTAAATAATATTTAATGTAAAGTGGGTAGTTGTATTAGTGATGTGTGTGAGCCATACATGAAATAATTAATTGTTTTGTGTGGGCCCAATTTGACAAAAAGGAAATGTAAACCTTAACTTGAGAAACTCAAATTTGAAAACGTAAACTTTAACGTGGATGAAGTGAGTAAGTTTCAATATACTTCTTCTGCCCACACAACCCTTTATACTTTTCTTATTCATTCGTTACACATAAGCATTTACACTCTTTAAAATTATACATCAGTTTATCAATAGCCTCAAAAGTTATCTTATTTTTAAATTTCAAATTTGTCACTCATTTTTTAAAAACATACCATTACTTTATTTTTTTTATTACCTAAAAATATTACAATATCCTCCAAAACTAGCAAATTTGGTTAAAATGAGCAATTTTTTTAAACAACATTATATAATAAAAAGAAAGCATGGTTTGGGACGGAGGATTATAACTTAAAATAATGAAGTATAAGTATAAAATATGGAGTAAAGAATGGCTAAAACTTGTGTGTGCCGGGGATACTATACCCCCAATCCTCCATTTTTCTAAAGTTATAACCATTTAGTATAAAGACGTATACCTTTTATTTTTTATTTTTTTAAATAAAAGTGTATATCCTTTAGAATAAAATATTGTACTTTTATTAATTAAAATGTACTCCCCCCATCACATACAAAGAGTTGTTTTTCATTTTTGCATATGGATTAAGGAGTATTATTATTTAATGTATAGTGGGTAGTTGTATTAGTATGGGTGTGTACCCCATATTTTAATTGTGTTAGTATGTGTACGTTGGTCCTATGTGTGTAAAAAACAAAATGAGACTCTTTGAGTGAGATGCTCAAAATGAAAAAAAATGGAACTCTTTGGGTGGAATAGAAGAAGTATACCTTTACCATTTAGAACAAAATGTCTACCCTTAATCACGTATACCTGAGAGTGGACACAAGAGATCAACTCAGTAAACAATACTCCAGCTAGGGATGGCAAATGTGACAGGTATTTTTGGGTACCCGACCTACCTGAACCCTAATAGGAAGAGTACGGGTAGTTGTAAACGGGTTTGGGATGGGTACGGATAGTTGTAAAAAAATAACAAGAGTTTGGAACGGGTACTAGTAATACTTCAAATATCCGCGGGTACCCCCTTTATATATATATTTTTATAAGGATTAATTACTTATAGGTACACAATTTATACCCCTAATTATTATAAGATACATTGATTTAAAATAATTACTCTCACATATAAAATATTAAAGTAAAATATCAAATATAACCCTAAATTCATACACTTTTAAACCATAAACTCTAAACCCTCACTCACCGCCGGACCACCGCTGGACCTCCGGAAAATTGCCGAACCGCCGCCGCTGGAGCTCTGCCGCTTGGTCGCCAAAGCACCACCGGCCAGCCACCGAAAAACTGCCTCCGCCAAAGCTTCGTCGGATCCCTGCCGGACCACCATACTTTTTTGTTCCATACACTTTTTTACTGTACAAACTTTTTTTACTGCATACACTTTTGCTGTACACAACATTTATGTGCAGCACATTGTATGAGTAATATTGGAATATCACTATATATTTTTGTACTAATAATATTTTTGTATGTTTGTATCTCATAGTAATTAAAGATTTTTTTGTGTACTTAATAGTAACCTCCCTTTTTATAAAATTTAATATATACTTATATAATTTATATATTATGAGATATTTATATATTTAATTACTAATAGTTATAAATTTTATTTAATTATATTTATTAAATATTTATTTAAAATAGTAGAATTATATTGTATTTAATTAATAATAATTTAATTTTATTATTATATTTATTTAAATAATAAAAATATATAAATATATATTAAATAAATTAATATTAAACTGGTACGAGTACCCGCGAGTATTAATAAATGATTATGGGACGTGTATGAGTATCATAATAAAAATTTTAAATAGGACAAATACGAATAGTTATTTTTTAATCGAATATGAGTACGGATACCTCAAAATAAGCGAATACCCTACCTGTTGCCATTCCTAACTCAAACGAGTCGGGTAACCACGGGTCGGCGCAAAACACGTGGGGCGGGCGCCGCGGTTCAGGTATTATTTGATATCTTTAGACTTAAAACGCTTAGTAGTAGGTGTTTCTTTGAAATTTTGCAAAGACAAATACTATTGTGCAACAGTTTTTAAGGTGCACTTGGTCAATTTTTACCCATGACCGTGATACTTATATGAATTTGAGTTAAATGGATCATTAATTCTCATACTTTCTCTCTCTAACCCTACGCTATCTCTCAAACTCTCCCTCTGACTCACGCTGCTCTATTTTTGTGTATCTGCTTCCTTCTTCCGACGTTCGTCTGCCGTCATCTCAACTCCCCATCGCTTCTGTGTGTATCTGTTTTTCTCTTTCTTCTTCTATCGTTCCTCCACCGTCATCTCAACTCCCTGCCGCTATCGCTGTTTCTTTCTTCCAATGCCATAGATATATTCTTCCAAATTTTTTCACACACATATTTCAGATCTGTTCAAGAATCGATGATTGTGTTTGTTCGAGATCTTCTAAAAATTAGATGATTGCATCTCCGATGGGTGTTCGATCGAGATCTTCTAGATGGCTAGCCTTCAATGGATGGATCTAATTCTCTAATTCTTCACAAATTCAGAAAATCAACTCACACATCAGCGTGGATGTGGTTTTTCAATTTTTCGAATTTTTGGATATTTTTATCTTCTTATTTTTTATAATTCAGTGGGCTGCAAAGATTGTAACTAATTGATTGTTCTTCATTTCTCCAGTTTTTTGAGCGAAAAGTGAAATTATGATGATTGTTGACGATTTTGCTTTCAATTGATTTTAATAATTTTATGAGATTGTAAAATTGGTGGGTTGATATTGTGTGTGGGATGTTTCAGTTTTTTTATTAGGTATTGTATACATTTAATCATATAAATGTATTACTTTCTATTCTAAAATGTGTCATTAACTTTATATATATAAAACTGTATTAAATCTTGTTAGGTAGTGTATACAATTAATAATATAAATGTATTACTTTTTATTCTAAAATGTATCATTCAACTTTATATAAATAAACTATATTAAATCTTATTGATTTTTAATATGCATTTTCATAATCAATTGTATTAGTTGAAATTTAATAGTGTATATGTTTTTCTCAATAAATGTATTACTTATTTTTTTTGAAAAAAAATCAATATTAATAATATTTTCATTAATATATTTATTAATTTTTGTTATACATATTAGTATAAAATATTAAACATTTTAATATAAAATGTAATACATATATACTATATTTTAAATATTTAAGTGTACAAATATTTAAGTGTGCATATTTAACTATGTAAGTATATGGATTGTAATTCACTAACATATATATTATAACTCATTAACACGTGTATATAAATATTACATTCATGTAAACAAATGTTATAGTTAGTTAAATTAATACAATTTTATTGATTTTTACTCGTATATACAAAGTCTGTATCAAATTTTTGTTAGTTTTTAATTTTATATTTAATATTAAAAATACATTTATGAGAATAAATGTATACATTATTGATAAAAACTTACACAAACTTATACGATATAATACTCTACCTAATTTACACCCAAAACCATCACGCCAAAAAACTATTCACAGCACTTCTTCCTCTAGGATCGAACTTTCACCTAGGATTGACCTTTTCCTCCACCAAAACCAATCCCCAATATCATCCAAGCCAACTCAATCTATAATCCAATACTTTAATTTACACCAACCAACATACATTGAGGTGGAGCGACAGCCTGTTTGGAAATTATTAATTTTCATTATAATCAAATTGTGGGCAATATATTATTATACAATAATATTAGCTATTCAATTATATTATGGACTTAATTAAGTGATCCAATTAAGGTTAAAGATCCATGGGCTATAATAATAAATGAAATGAGCTTATTGAGTAGATACCCAACATGATTAGGTGATTATGGGTAGTCTAGTCAAGTAGTATATAAAGGTTACCCGGTTATGGTCCCCAATATACTAAGCCGCACATTGTCTTCCCTTCTCCCCATCGGGAGGGATTACTACGGTCCCCATAAAGGAATTAAGAGGGCTTAGTTGAGGAAGACCATACAACCACTGATCCTGAGTTCGTGTTCCGCCTAGAGACTCATATGGACTAAGGTACGCTTCCGCTTTACGTTTTAGATCTCGTTAATCATAATAGGGTTAAGGTTTCATGGATTAATTTCCAACAAGTGGTATCAGAGCCACCCTATATATGATTCTCTGAGATTTGATTATGAATTGCTTATGCTTCGATCCAAAGTCTGCATCAATGTTTAATTGTTAATTGATTGATCCTTATACAGTTTATATTGGATTTAAAAGGCAGTTGAATGAAATATATTCCTTGGAGGATGATGATATGGAATGGCCATTGATTACATTGATAATCGAAAATTCATATTTGTTCAGTTATGATGATTTGGGTAGATTAATTATTGATTTAAATTATGATTATTAAATCAATTTTTATACTTATTGATTCCTGTAGTTGTTAAAAGTCCAATGAATTTTTGTCATGAGAAATTCGTATAGTGAGCTTTAATATCCATAAAGGTTAAAATCATTATATCCTTCAATCCTTAATTAATTATATGGTGATGTGGGGGATTTTAATTTTAATTAATTTGGACTTATAATTAAAATTGAGTTATTGTATACATTCCTGATCACCATGCAAAAGTGCCTTTAAGTTGCCTTATTTATGCATATATTTTTTGTCAGAATATTTTTGGTTATCAGATTGATATTTTTGGTAACATATAATTCTGACTAATTTATGGAAAGTATTGATTCAGTTGATTATTGATTTAATTATTTGTGGTTATTAAATCAATTTTTATACTTATTTATTAAATTGGGATTTTGGAATCCCTAATTAAGTAAAGGAGATCTTTCATCATTATAGGGTAATGAATCATCTAATATTCCTATTTGGTTAGAGGAATAAAATAAAATTAAATTGGGGAGACAGTTAAATGTCGTTTAATTAAATTAAATATTTTAATATTTATTTAATTAGTCTAGTAAACCTTCAATCTAGTCAATCGAAGCACCATGTTGCCACAACAATATCGTGTGTGGAGAAAAGCTTTATTGAAATTACATAGATGAGTGTGGTATTATTTATGTGTTCTGTGTTCGGCCCACAGGTAAGCACAGTTTGACAGAATAATATCACACATGTGATAATAAGTATGTGATAATTATTTGGATTATTCATGTGAACATGAGTCGGTCCACAGATAGACTCTTGTTTGACAGAACTTATTGTCAATACTTGATTGTTACACCAAGATTACCCCTGCAGTTAATTTTTGTCCACAGACGAGGTTAATGTTGCACAAGGTGTCTTGTGATGGGTCCCTAATTAATAATGTTTTGCAAGTGTATCTTCATGAGGGTATTGATCGGCCCATATATAGATTAATATTTGGCAGAAATACACAAGCACCTGTGGTGGTAAATATGTGACGATTATTTGTTTAACATGTGAGTAATAAGTCGGCCCAAAGGAAGGCTATTGCTTGACAGTTTTATTGTCAGTATTTGACTACTACGTAGAGAGTGTCACTTACAAGTTGGTATTGATACTAATGATGTGATAGATTCCTTGAGATGATTCTAAACTATTTAAAATTTGAAAGATTATAAAGTTTAGTGCAAGCATGATAATCATTTTGGATTAATTCTCTGTACAATTAAGAAGTCTGTTAATTAAGTTTAACTTATGTCAACAACAAAATTATACATGATAAGAACTTCAACAATAAGGATTAACTAATAAGTTTCTAACAAACTCTGTCTCAATAAAGTATAAGGGCAACAAAGAAAAACTCGTTTGGAAAGCTGTTAAAAAGAAACTAAAGTATAACCTTTCGTTTTCTCCTAAAGGCTTGTGGAATTGTTTTATAATACACCACATTAAGATTACTTAGTATGAATGGTGTTGTGGTGTAGTTAAAAGACAAAATTAGTACTCCACAATATATGGTTACTAATTGGAGAAATACTAAAGATTGCAGCTTATTGTCTCAATAAAGTTCCAACCAAAGTAGTTGTGAGAACTCTTTGAGTTTCACATATGGTGATATCCAACTAAGGCTAGATCATTGGGATCTACTAAAGAAAATTGGATTCAAATAGATACAAGCTACTTTATTGGTATTAAATAAAGATAATAAGTTTATGATCCAATTGATCAGATCATATTTGAGACGGGTAATACGATATTATGTGAGGATGTTGATTTTGGGGGAAGAATAATATTAGAGACATTGTCCTTAAGGGGGAGTCGATTCGATCCCCACTTATGCTTTAAAGAATTGGTGCATTTCAGAATAACGATATGACAATATCAATAATATTTAAGGAATAACAAATTCAACAACCTCAAGAATTAATGTCACTAAGAAAACCACTAGAGTTGGGTGAAAGACAATTCGAATGACTATGTAGTTTTTCTCTTAATTAATGAGGACACTATAGAATTAATGGTAGAACATTCAAACAATGTTCATCAAACCATGAAAGGTCCAATTACTCTAAAGTGTGTTAATGCTATAAGTTATGAGTATAAATCAATACAAGATGATTAGGTTTTCATCTTGATATAGGATTATACTCAAAAGGGAAGGAAGACATTATTATAAGATAATCGTGACATTAGTAGCACATTTTGATCTTGAATCATATTATATGGATGTAAAGATAAAGTTCCTTAATCGCAACACTGATGATATGATCTAAATGGTTTAAGAACTAATAGGAAATCCATCTATACATTCAAGCAAATTTTTTTCGTAAAGGAATCACAAGTATCATTATGAAGTAAGCGTCTCATTTGGTTTTGAGACAAATGTAGATGATTATGTGATTCAGTGGGAGAATGTTTAAGTTAAACAATGGGAGACAAGTGCAGTCTCAATCAGGTGCCCTAAAGTTAAACTAAAGATTTAAGAAATGTAGAAACATTTCATATTCATTGGTTGTTTGAAGTTGTTGTATGATGAGGTTTGTACAAGAACTAATTTGGCTTCTGTTGTTGGTGTATTAAGTAGACATTTAAGTAACTCTAGTATGGATCTTTATAAAGTATTTATAGAGAACTAAGGATAACATGTTTGCACATAAGATATCAGATTAGTAAGAGATCATAAAGTAGTCTGATTCTGAGTTTGTTGGATGTCAATACAGTATAAGATCCATTTCAGGCTATATTTTCTGTTGGTCGGAGAGCTATACAAGTAAAAGTATTAAGCAAACACTTTACCTCATTAACCATGACAACAGAATTAGTAGCACACTAAGGGCATTCAAACATGAAATAAAGGTTGTGAAGATTTGTCACATAAAGTTCATTGTGACAGTTAGTTCGCAGTAAAGTATTTATGACAAGAATACTTATAAGTCAAACAAATTGACATAGAATTCTTGGTTGTTAAAGAAAGTGTTTGTGTAGATAAAATTTTAGAAGAGCATATTATGATAAACTCTAAATATGGATCCACATTTATGTATTCAACGCCTGCAATTTTATGAGCTAGCTAATCATGTGGGTGTTATATGGTTTTAGAATACATTAGTTCAGTGGGAGTCTATATTTATTGCTCTTTAAAGTTTCAAGACACTTTGATTTGGATAATTCAGTTTTTTGCAGAATAAAGTTCATGGTTTTGAATTCATTGTGAATTCACTTAAGTAATTTCATTTTGTAATATTTTACATTATGGATTGATCTCACTAAAGTTTAAAGTTGGACCAGTTGGAAATAGACATGATGTTGATCACATTTGACATGTAATTTCCATGCTACTTACCATATTTGATCTATGTCATTAAGTATATTGATATGGTGATTGTCGGGGTTTAATCACCATTTATAATGTGGTTAATGCCGCGGTAGTTCCATATTAGTATATGAGATGGACCAGATTGTTAAGTATAGCCTAAAGAGGAATAGCATAAAGTTGCGCAACTAAGGACTCTTGATATAATTGCTAACGGAAAATATATAGCCCAAGTGGGAGATTGTTGGAAATTATTAATTTCCATTATAATCTAACTGTGGGCAATATATTATTATACAATTATATTAGCTATTCAATTATATTATGGACTTAATTAAGTGATCCAATTAAGGTTAAAGGTCCATGGGCTATAATAATAAATGATATGGGCTTATTGAGTAGATACCCAATACTACATGATTAGGTGATTATGGGTGGTCTAGTCAAGTAGTATATAAAGGTTACCCGGTTATGGTCCCCAATATACTAAGCCGCACATTGTCTTCCCTTCTCCCCATCGGGAGAGATTACTACGGTCCCCATAAAGGAATTAAGAGGGCTTAGTTGAGGAAGACCATACAACCACTGATCCTGAGTTCGTGTTCCGCCTAGAGACTCATATGGACTAAGGTACGCTTCCGCTTTACGTTTTAGATCTCGTTAATCATAATAGGGTTAAGGTTTCATGGATTAATTTCCAACACAGCCAACTAAGTCCATAATTCAATACCTCAACGAGGAAGACGAGACGGCGGAAGGAAGTTGAGATCTGAGAAACGGAGGCAGCGACGCCAGATTTAAGGGAACGGACAGACGTAGGCGCGTGGAGGTAGATGAGTGGGCGACATGAAAAGAAGAAGAGGAGAGGCGGCGGCGAAGGAGGTAGAGAACGGAGGAGGCGCAGCCGGCTGGAGAAAAGAAGGAAAGAACGTAAGGCGCAGTGAGAGAAGGGAGAGGGAAGGGGAAAGGACCGACAGTTAATAAGAGGAATAATCCATTTGGGTATTCTGAAATAATATACTTGACCCGTTTTTAAATATGGACCATATTTTTAGTGTATACCAATTGTATAATAGATCACTTCTGCAAAAGGAAGGGTTACATTCATCTTTGCATCAGAAACATAGGAGATTGACAAGTGATGGGTCACCGCCGGCCCTAAACCCTAAACCGCCTCCAATTTCCCAGAGGAGATCAAAGCTATCATCCTCTAATTAAAACTTATCCAGTAATTTCACCGTCTTACACGCTGTGTTACTTTACTTACAGTGAGTCGGCACAAACGATCTGGTAAATCCTCTGCCGCTGTATACCACATCTCCCTTCTTCACTGATAATTTTGATGTGTTAGAATCAAGGGTAATGTGGCTTCTTTTCTAATTTTTTAGATGAGATTGATGAAAAAAAAAAGTACATAATTCCATTCCACTGTTCGATTTCGGTTTTGGTTTGAATTTTCTGGCATTTTCAGTTCGATTCCCCTATCAAAACCATCACCTCATCACCATAGTTAGTTGTACAGTTGCTGGTGTAAAATGTGTTTATCTTTCATCTAATGTTGATTGTTTTGTTTTGTTTAGTGTTGTTTCTTTTAAATTTTAATTGTTTTCTAAAGGTTTTTTACAGCTCCTTAGAATAAACCATTATTTAATGTCACACTATCCTATTGATTTGTTCCAGAGTCTAAGGATGAACAGGGAAGTCTTTATTGAAAGACTGGAGAGTATCCTTGCCAATGATGAGAAAGATAATTTTCTAAGCTTACTTGAAGATCACCCAGGCGAGATAACAGAATCGTTGGTGGAGAAGTGTGCTGCATTTGGTGCCAAGAAGTGTTTGCTCTCATTGCTAAATGGCGAACTTTGTGAATCTCCTCCCACTCTTAATGATCAAACAGCTCTTGTCTATGCTGCTCGTCACTGCCCTGACCCGCAAATACTCTATTTAACCTCAATCAATGCAATTCTTTATCGCTTGTAAATGTCAAAAGCACCATTTTCTCAGTGCATGGCCGTCCAATTTATTTTGTCCTCCTTCATTTGAGGTAATTTCATTTGTCCTTTTTATTTTTCTGTTTTCAATTTTAGAGCTTTATTTATTCCGTTGTGTATTGACTTGACATCACTTTCGTAGTTACATGCAGCATTTGTTCCTCTGGGGTCCAGGCGACTCCCTCATCAAGCTCATCATCTTACTTTAATCTTGGGAAACGGTTGGTTTTTCTCACTTTTCTAGCCCTTGTCAATCTAGCTTTATGAGTGTAAGGTTATGCAACATACATTTACTTATCTTGTGTCAACTGTTTACTATCATATGATGTCTTTCTTTTCTTTTGTACAATTTTGACGTAGAAACCAGTATTGGATTCGGTACGGTTGCTTGCTCAACACACTTATTCAATCAACAATTTTGCTTGGAACTTAGTCATGGAGAACTGAAATAGTTTGTAGCTCTACTTTTGGTTGCTCGAGATGAGGTTATGGTTCCATTTAACACAGGTAGTATACATGACATCTTTCTGCACATTTTAGTCTTGTTAAATTCCACTGAACTCCTGGTTGGTGAACATGTTTTCTTGTCTTGGATCCCGCGTTTTCTTTTGTTTTGCAGGTTTGACAATTCATCAGTGGTTAACTATTGAGATTGAGTCATTACCTGATGGTGGAATTGGCAGAGAACGAGTTGAGTACAAAAACACTCTTATGCATGCAAAGAAATTTCTTGATTTGTTTGAGAAAGCTGGTGATGCTTTAAGCTTGTACTGTAGCTCGATGCATAAATGTGCAAGTACAATTTTTGGGTGAGTGGTACTTTGCAACTAGATAGGGAACTAGCAATAAATTTCATGGTGTTTCAGGTTCCAATCGAGCGCACACTAACTGATGTTTGTGAGGAACTAAAAAATCTGAGGTTGATGTGTCTCATGATGAGCTCATCATACTGGACCAATATTTCAGGTATGTGCTCTTCCACTTCTTATTGTCACTTGTGGTGTATTAATTTAGGACATGGTTTACAAGCTTCTGCTGTGTTTGCCATTTTCTTATGTGGTCTTGACTCTGTTATATTTTGATAGAGAATGTCGTGGCCCGGTGAGAATTGATTTTGAGAAGCACTTAGGTAATATTTTGTTTGCTCTCAAGTCTTTCTGCCCTTTTTAACTCTTTAGGCATAAGTAACAAAGGCAACTCATTCTTCTACTGATTTTGCAATTGCTTCAGGGCCATTTGATTCTGAATCAGGACCTTGGTTACGTGTTCGCCCTGTTGGAGAAGTCACCACCGTGAGTCAAGTTGCATTGGTTATGGAACAAAACTCTATGCAATTTTTGTGCTTTCACTTCCTTTAAAATAATAATAATAATAATTTATAATTTACATTGGACTTGGAGATGCTGGGGTGTATCACTCCAAGCCTTTTTGTGTGTCTAAGATCTTTGGATCAAGTATAGTGCGTCTACACATCTTAAATAGAGAAGTTTCTTAGAAGAGAATGTCAATAGATCTATCTAATAGTGTTATTGCTAATGCAGTCCTCCCCCTAGTTTGAATCTTGAATTAATTTGTTCAAACCTGACTGTATTCCCGCAAATTAACTTTTCTTCGTCTTTCAGAAGCCTCTGGTAAATGTGCTGGGAATAGTCATTTTGATGATTGTTAGTGGAGTATGACCTAAAAAATGTAGGCTAATATATTTAGTAGACTTGCAAGACTAGCCTGACGTAAGAAACTACCTACAATTACAAACTTTCCAAGGTCAGAGGTGTGTAAATTTTGTTGTGAAAAATCTAGTACATTGAACTATTATATGAATTTTATCTATTTATAATGTTAATCAATGCATACTGTAAACAGCAATTGTGAAACTGCTGCTTGGAGTCAGAAAATTTTTATAACACTGCTAGCAAAATTTCAATTTGCTGCAAAGATTTCAATATCGATATTTGTCCTTTGATTATTTGTTGTTGCGGACAGTGATTTTCGTCTTGTTTCTTTTCAGGTTATCCCCTTCAGTTGGCCTCCCACGATGAAACAATGGGAACCGATTTCTCCTACCCAGAAACAGTTGATGAGCAATGCTAGGGAAATCAGCAAACCTTTAGAGCATGCTCAATACTATCTTGGAATCAAGAAATTAGCTGACATTGCAATGAAGTTGAAGAAAGGGTTTAGAGTTTTTTGAGTGTGTACACTCACATGGAGCCTATGGTCTCATTGGCAGTAACTAATTGACTGCTGCTGTTGAATAAATCAACTTCCTAACCTCCACTTTGCGCTAAAAAATTGTTATCTTAAAAATTGGTACTAGCACTTTAGCATTTTATGAAGACATGGACTTGATAAATTGCCTACCCATCACTGAATTAATATATGAAAATTAATTTATTTAAGAATTAATTTTCGTCGTTTGTTTATGTTTACAATGTCGTGAATTAATATTTGTTAATATTATAGGGCTAATTAATTTAAAAACAATAAAATTAAAATGTATGTTTTTAATTTTGGAATTTTTTTTGAATAGTGAAATTTTAAAAATCAATCTATATTGATTTTTTTTATTCGATTTAGCTCAATTTATCGATTTTAACCCAATACAATAGCGTCACATGTGTACAATAAGAAGATATTTGTATTTGATTGCAAATTTAAAAATAATTCACACTATTTCTGTAAAAATATTAAAGAACAATGGCCTCCTCCTTATTGTTTTTGTTTTATTTATTAATCTATTTTATGAGAAATTGAATTTGAAATTTGTATTCAAGGATCTTTCCACTTTTGAACTTTAATATATAGTTAAAAAAACTCAAATATACATTTTGGCAAAAAAAATTGTATGTATAAAAGAAAAGTGATAACATTTTATAGTGGATGTGATAATATTTTATAATGAAAGTCATAACTATTTTAAAAAGTATAAAATAATCTCACTTTAGATGATGTCACACAAGACTTACCTTATAAATTTAATTTCACTTGAGATGATCTCACAAGACTACCTTATAAATTTAATCATTATAATAGTTAACAAGTATGAAATTATAAAATAATCTTGAAATGATGTTACACAAGACTTACCTTATAAATTTAATTTTACTTGAGATGATCTCACAAGACTACCTTATAAATTTAATCATTATAATAATTAACAAGTATGAAATTATCAAGATATAGTGACTTACCTCATAAATTTAATCATTGTAATAATTAACAAGTATGAAATTATCAAGATATATGGTTATACTTTTAGATATCATGTTTGGTAAATATTTGTGTGAGACATCCCATAGAAATATTTTCAGATTAAAAAATCATAATATTCAAATAAAAGGTAATACTTAAATTAATAAAAGTGACAATGATACAATAAATTATTTCACAAACAGTTTGTAATATAAATAAAAAGTGATTATAACATTCTTAATGAAAAGTGATAATATCTTTGATAAAAAAAATATTATAATTATTTATGAAAACATAAAAATAATGTCACATTATACAATCTCACACAAGTATTATCCAAAATGTTATTCCGTTCATTCACTGTCAATCTATCAATTTTATTATTTAGGGTCGTTCATCCTTAATCTATCTATTTCTCTTTTTAGATTATGAGACTCACACCCTCCATTAATATAATTATCTACTACACATAAAATAATAATACTCATTAATCCAAGTGAAAAAATAAATGGATACATCGAGGATGGACGTGAGAGTAATATATTTTAATTAAACTACAAAAGGCAAAATATTCTTTGCACTCAGGTTCACTTTGCACCTTAAATTTACCGAAATTACTCCTTAATTCATGAAATTAAAATTAATCTTTTGATAAATTATTATTATTATAAACTAGAGTATCACTCATGCGGGTGAAAAATATGAGAAAAATTATTTAAAAAAAATATTGAATAAGTAATTAAACGCATTAAGGATTACATTTGTTCTTTTATGTAAATTAATACATATAATATTTTACATTTGTTCTTTTATGTAAATTAATACATATAATATTTTAATATATTGAGATATAATATTTTTATATATAATAAATAGTTGTATTAGTGTTGTGGGTTGCCTGAATAATTAATATTTTTGTTTAGGTTCCACTTGTGAAAATGAGAATTGTAAACCTAATTATCATTAATAAACCAAAAACTGAAAAAATGTAACCTTATTTTGGATAGAGATAGTATACAATATTGTTGCCAGACAATTGTATATGGGGGGTGTGCAAAATTTGGATCAAACTGAGCAAACTAACCAAATCAAATCAAAATATTATTATTTTTTATTTTTTAAAATGTGGTTCGGCTTTCGATTTTGGAGATGGATTTTTTTTTTAATTTAAAATTTTGATTAATCGAAAGTCCAACTTAAATTTTAATATTTAAATAATAAAAATATTACTTAACCTACCCCTCCCCTCCACCCCCACACTACTCCCCAATTTTTTTTCAAATAAAATTTTAGATTTTAATACTTAATATAATAAAATTTTATTATTTTAATTATCATATATAAAATTCTATTTTAAAAATAAATGTTGAATTATGAATTTAAAATCCTTTTATAACACTATAAGAATTCAAATGAACTCATTTAAAATTCAAGAAATTTAAAATCCACTCATTTTCAAATTTATTGGATTTGAAATGACTCAATCCAAACACAACCTATAAGAAAACCATTTAAAAACCCATACAAGAGACTAAAAAGAGTGAAACTTGAACAAAAGCTATGCTCTAAACCTGATCACCACAGGTCCCTGCACTAGTCAATGGTGATTATAGCAGAAGCTCCTTCGTTTCTGCGAAAATACGAGACCGTAACACACGAAGACGAGTGGCTGATTATTTCAATGATCGGTCCTAGAATCTGTTGCAACAACCCAAGCAAACAAAAGGATACACATTATTGGTGATGGGGAGTTCAAAGAATGTGCAGTAAATTCAGGATGTAACTATCACAAAATGGCATTATCTCCACACGGTTTCATTTGCGTATGTGAAAATAGTGTTGTGATGCCCGATCAAGCACTGCATAACTTCTATAGCACGGAAGTCCACTGGAACTCCGTCATCAAGGGGAATAGATGATGATGCATCATGAGTTTCTTCATCATCTAAATGCAAATAAACAGAAGATGAGATTAAATACAGGATACAGAACGAACTAGGAACTAACAATATAAACTTTACTCAAATAATACTAAGTATCAATTAGGGGCCTGAAATTTATTTTCTTATTAATTCAACACACAAAAGATATAAAGCTATCAGTCCAAGGCCTAAAATCATAATTTTTTTTAAAATAATTCATGAACAAATACATTAAAAAAAATTATATTAAACATGTTAAGATTTTATTTTATAATTTATTTTAATTAAAATAACATGTCAATTAATGGCAAATTTGTACTGTTAGGTTATACAATTTTTAATGATTTTATATTTATCCTTAAACAGATAGCTTCATATATTTTGGGTCTTGAATGATAGAAAAAATCTTCCAGGTCCCTAATTGATAGTTAGCCTATCTTTCGGGTCCTAAATTGTAAAAACTCAGTACAATAGCTAGCTTAAATTGCAAAATCACCTTCAAGCATCCCCATGCACTGTAGTTGGAAGCAGAATCTACATTTGTATTATAATCGAGCTTTAGTGGTTGTTTCCAGAACTCTTTATAGTGTTCAGATCTCTGACCTTTCTGCCACATGATGATCGGGGCCACTTCCACAGCAAGGCTTCGAGCATCCATCTGTATAATGATAGCAAATAGCATACAGTATAACTAAACAGCAAAGGCAATTTTAGCATTCTGAATCCAACTAGTTTACATGACTAGATTCAATTCATTTTGAGATAGCCAACTACAGTTAAATTTTCACGGCATCTTCAAGACAGTGGGAACTTATGAGCTTGATAACTTCCAGTGGAAGCATGCAAGTTAATACACATCTTTATCATAGAACTATAGCATACGATGCATAATCAAACCAAAGAAAGGTCTAGCACATATTTCTAGAAATATGAAATACTAGATGACCTGATGAAATTCTTTTTAGAGATTTTATGAGAATGGGGTCCAATGGAGTAGTGAATAAAACAAATATCTGCTTTTTGGCCAAGGAGGAGGATTTTTTTGAGAGGGAAGATATCAGCTTTTTACAATGTTAGTACAAAAACAAAATAACTGCAGAAGTGTTGTCATTGAGGTTCAAAATAGTGATGCTGCCAAAATCAATGTCAGATCGTCTTAAGTGTGAGGCAAAATATAGATTCAGCAGTATATCTCTGAGATAGCTTTCTAATTTTAGATTCAGCATGTAGATTTCATCATTTCAGAATGTAATCCACTGAAGTTTTCCATCCTATAACTCGCCGCTCGGTACTGACTATCACTTTTTGATATAATATGTTGTTTCTTATAAGAAAAAATCTCAAGACTGCTGGCAAAGATGGAGCAATACTACATTGTGAAAGAGAAACTCAGCACCATAAAATGTGCAAGGCTGCAAGCCTATGCAAACATACAGGGAAATACAGTCCGAGGCAGTTAATGATTGCAAATGCATGTTGGCATGGATGAGTACATTCACACACATAAAATGGCACAGACATTGCCACGTAGACAAGTCACACACAGATGCATACATGCAAAGATAGAAGGAAAGTGATTATTCATTCTACCTTGTTAACTAGAGATTTCTGGCTAACGAAGTAACAGCGCAGTAATTAGTTCCACGGTCATATAGTTAACAGTTGGAAGCTCCTGAGTGTATTTCTCATAATATGTACGCTGGAGCGAGCACTTATGATATCATTGTAAAGCTCAAAGGTGATTAATGGCTCAGGAAGGCTCGCAATATAACATTTTATAAATGCTGCAAGATCAACAGGGCTCACACCGTCTGGAACTGATGCATTTGGATCTGGAAAAAAAAAGGCATCCTAAATGATTTATGCAAATATGCAATGCAAGACCGAACTGATAGTTACTTGTTAAAATACCTTGATTGTACAAAGATACTAACTGCTGCAGAACTTTTGAACAACCCCTGAGAATTCAGTCCATTTCACAAAGGCAAAGATTGCTTGTGAGCAAGGCTAATAAAGAGACACACTTCTTCAAATTCACTTATAAAGATTCACCTGATAATATGAGGGAATCTGCACATTTCATCAATATAGTTGGAATTGGCATACTTGACTGCTGGTGCTGGACAGCAAGCTCAATTGGGACCCCAAATACTAATGGAAAATAATTAAAGTTTCAGTAAATAGAGCAATCCAGATTACATTATACATATAGACTAAGTTAAGGATAGGTGACTAAATTAATTCTCTTTCATGACTATCTTCAATACTGTCTAAAAAGTAAATAATTAAATCCATTTGGAATTTCGAGATAACACAGTGAACCAAAAACCATATAAATTGCTAATATTAGAGCACAACTTGTTATATGTTTGGTCTAAATTGATCTGACGATCTTATACATTCAGATAAGAGAAACTTATCTAATTTGCTTGCTCACTTGGACATTAATGTGATGATTAAAAGAATGAAGATACCCACCATCAGTACTTGCAACTCCCTGCATGGATTAAAAAAATGATATAAATTAGTAAGCCTCCTCTCGAGTTACAATAGTAAAAAAATTAAGAAATTCCAAAGCCTAAGCACCTTTTGCCATCGCTCAAGATCAGTCAGCAGATTCTTGCTTTTTTTAGCAGTTTTCTTTGCCACCTGTTACCAAATTTTATCATCAATCTCACTAGTATTGGTTCAACTGAACGTGTTTTTAATTATTTACTAAATATGTCAAACACGGATAATAATGCAACAATAGTAATACTCACAGCCATAGAGTATGTCTAACTAATGACTGTTCTATTCTCATTAACTAGAAAACTGGTGATCCATTTTAAATACAGAGGAAAACATTTATAGACAATTCTTGAAGTCCCTGAGTAGTAAATCCTTGCTAACCCATCATACCATCATCATACACAGAGGACAAGAATTTTTTTGTTCATATACTTTGTGCACATTGAACATTGTTATTTTCTAAAAGAACACTGTTAGCAATCTAAATCGGCATGTTTAGTTACTTTGTTATCCTTATGTAATAATTTTCATGTTTCTGTTATGTCAGTTATTTCCTTGGATAAGCCTGTTTGTTAAAGCCCACAGGCCTTAAACACCTGTGGTTAATCAAGGGTTATGTATGCTTTGTTACTTATTGGTTGGGTCAGTTTTGTTACTTATTTGTCGGGTCTGTTTTACTAAAGACCATAGCCCTTCTGTGCCAGGGTTCATTGTTTGTTATTTATAGGTGTCTTCCAATTTCCAAAGTGATTAGGGATATCAATATTTAGGATAATTGTTTAAGGCTATGTAGCTTAGGCAGATTGTTTTCACAATCTGAGTTCATCATCAGCTAGAGCTTGGGAAGATTCTACATGACAATCTTAATTTTATCGATAATAGTTTTCCTTTTGATTCCTGTTTGTGTCTTTTTTCTTTAATCTCCATCAAACACATAGTAATGATAACATATTTAAATGTCCTGTTTCTGTTCAACTGAAAAATAAGGATCCCTCATGATGCATAATCAGAGGCCAATATCAATCAAATTCAAGAAAACATGGCTTTAGAAGTTGTAAGAGAAGGCCTGCTTACAACATCTATAAGCAAATCTAAAGTAGTGCTTTTATAGAATTTCAAAAGAAAGGTAAGCAAAATCTGGTCCAAAAGATGTGTAAACATCTAAAAAAAATTAGCCATAATAAAGAAGTTGTACAATGAAGAGAATCTACCAGAGAAGTGTAGTAAAGTAGCAACCAAAAATTAATAATAAGAGTAGAAAGATGCTTCATGTTTTAAGAGTGTCATTTGCTTTTGCCACATTTCCAGAAATCCCAGAGTACTACAGTTATATTTCCCCAAGACTTTTGAAGACATAGAACAGAGTACAGGATACAGTTCAGAAGGGAGACAATGCGTAAAAGCTTCTAAATATGGAAGGTTAGACATTCACTCTCATATCTCCAAGCATACACAGTGAATCCACTTGCCAGATTTAAGTGCAATCCACATTTTTGGATCCAACATTAATAGAATGAATGAAGCAATATACTAACAAACCAATTTGGGAGGAGCCAAGAGAAAAAAATTGTTAATAATACTTTCTCATATTTAGAGCTCTTTGATGTGCGTGCATGCACACATATACGTATGTGTGTGTAACCAAAACATAAAGATGGTTTTATCTCAATCCTTACAATTATAAAACCACCACAACTCCAGGATATGCTCTAATCTACTTAGTTTTACTTCCTACCAATATTTCAATTTCTATATCAAGTGAACAATTCTATCTGAATGCAGCAGCCAAGAGAGCAGAAAAATTAACATTGAAACAAATACAAACCGCGGACAAAATCCTAATATACGGATCGATTTAAAACGAAGAAGACTAAGAGGGTCTTAACATGACATTGACAGCTGTAGTAATCATGGAAATGGATTAATGTGAATAATTTGCCAAGAATTTAGTTCTAGTGACCATTTTATTTATTGAACCACAATGAGAAAACTTCTCTTAACTTCAACAAAATGTAATTGAAATATAAATTTTGGTAGAGAAAAGAGCAACTGTAAAGGAGGTAGTTGATATGAGAGGATTTATTAAACTGGGCTGTGACCTTAGATATATACATCCAAAACATAACCACCACTACTAAACCAAGGTTTAACTTTATAACATCCTTTTGATAGCTACCGAAGAAATGAACAATATTATAATTTCAGCAACGAAACCAATAACTTAACGTATGATAATTGGTGTACAAGCAATACATTAGGTAAGAATGTTTCAATATATGTTCCATGAACTATAAATATGCAGAAGAATCTAATTGAAAATAACATATATTGGCAACGAATCTAGGGACGACTTATCAACACTAGCTAAATATAGTAAGAGAAAAATAAGTCAGCCATAATCCACATCACTAAAATAGGTTGGGATGAACTTATAACCCATTTCAATTACCTCTCCAACTTTAGTCTTTCCAACAACCACCTTATCTTTTGTCCCAGAAAATCCCCTCCTTAAGAACATGCTTGTTGTAGCAGCAGCAGAAATAAGATGTTCCTGCATGGCATGCCCGGTTGATGGCTGCTGAAGAATGGCCCACCGGCTTTTGACTGCTGTCCCCACTTTTCCTGCCACATCAGAAACATTTTCCTTGGCATCCTTTGCAACCTCCCCAACAAATGTCCCAGCAGATTGTCCTGCTCCTCTAAGCTTTACCCCTATTTGTCAAAGTTTGAATGTTTCCTATAAACAACGACATGCTAAAAAAGAACATACAGATAAATTTCATTGGAAAGCACAAAATTCACTTGGAATACCTAAGGATTGAAAGAATTCACTAGCCTTCTCTTGCCACTGAAGCGAGACATCTGAAGGCACCCGGACAATCGTCAAACACCAAGCTTTCACCCAAAAACACACTTATCTGTTCAATTTGTGGGCACACGAGAACAAAAGGTGGCAGGTAAATACGTTATTGATTTAGTCAAATCATCATATAAAAGGAAGCCGATCCAAAACAAGCAACTTCAATTATTTTAAACTTGGGAAAAATAACATTAATATCATCCATCAACGAATAAGTACATCTTTAATTCAAAATTTTACACTTGTATTACTCCAACAATACAAATTCTCAAAACTCCCCAAACAAATAAACAGAAAAACTTAATTAGACTAAACCCTTTTCCATGCATAACATCTGTATAGCTTTGATCCATCATCAGAAAGCGATCCAAGTATAAAACAGAATCATTCAAGACTTCAATTCGAAAAACAAGGCACGGTTACACAGGCAGCCATTCAAGAAGCATGACTCCAAAATCACGAAAAATTATTGACTAGAAAGGAGTTGAATCAATTTTCATTTGTCAACCTGGGGTTTACCAAGTCCGCTTGAAATAAAAAAACGACAAAGTCCGCTTGAAATAAAAAAACGACAAAGTCCGCTTGAAATAAATAAACGAGCATCAGTTATAAGCTTCTTTAAAATCCCAAAATCGCAAGAAAGATAGGTTAACTAACCTGTTCTTGCCCAATAGGAAAGAATCTAAGCTTGCAAAATCGATCAAAGCTGCAATTATACTGTTTCCAAAAAAAAAAAGAGAAGAAAAAAGAAAGGATGGTGCAATCTTAATTATGAGAGAGAACCCGCGGAGAAAATAAGAAACGGCGAAATGAATTTTCAATTTTGGTGCTATAATCCAAGGAGAATATAGCACGTGGCAGTCTACAAGTAGTTCTGGCAGGCGACGAATACCCTGGTCTCCTCCGGATATTGGATTGGGTATGCAATTGAGCATCGTGTAAATTTGCTTGCAATCGGTTCAAAACAAAATTTATATTTTCTCAAAATAATACTCCCTCCTCCCATAATTGTTATCGTACTTACTGTAAATACGAAGTTTAAGAAAAATTATTTTATGACCAACTTTATTGACTTTTGAGGGGTATTGTGATATTTTTAAGTAATAAATAAATTATAAAAGAGAGGGACTATGGTGCAATCGGTTGTACCAATTCAGAGAGGGACTATGGTGCAACTGGTTGTACCAATTGAATTGGTACAACCTTGATCCCCACACTTTTTAATTAATTTTTGCTCCTTCGTTAATGTTATTTTTTTATTTTATTTTTAAATTTATTTTATTTAAATGACTATTATACCCTAAATCATAAACCCTAGGGATAAATTATACCCTAAACCACAAGAGTAAAATTACAATTATACCCTAAACCCTAGGGATAAATTATACCCTAAACCACAAGGGTAAAATTACAATTATATACTAAATCCTAGGGGATAATTATACCCTAAACCACAAGGGTAAAATTACAATTATACCCTAAACCATAAACCCTAGGGGATAATTATACCCTAAACCACAAGGGTAAAATTACAATTATACCCTAAACCCTAAACTCTAGGGGATAATTATACTCTAAACCACAAGAGTAAAATTACAATTATACCCTATAGGAATAAATTATACCCTAAATTACAAGGGTAAAATTGAAATTATATCCCTATAATGTTTAAAAAAAAAAAACAAAACAATAACGTACAACAACAATTTAAAAAAAAAAGAAGAAAACACACACTGAAGGTGAAAGAAGGAGGTTGTACCAGGGGTTGTACCAATTGAAGGTTGTACACAAGTCTTTGCCATTATAAAATATGTTATGTGTGTTAGGTGGGAGTGATATTTTTGAAATTAAGATAACTTTTTGAGGTTGTTGGTTAATGTGAAATTTTTATTTTTGGAGTGCGACGATTATTGTGGGGATGGACGAAAATGGAAAGTAAGCCAGTTATTATGGGATGGAGGGAGTACTTTTTATGTTTACTGTTTATATTGTTTAATAATTTTTTTTACCTTTTCATCTCACTTTCATAGTAAAATTGTCCATAATTTTATTATTTGATTGAAGGTGGCTATTTGCACCCCAAAATTACTTAATATACCCATTTTTTTAATATGCCCCAATATTTATTAATATATTTACAAAACATTACTAAACACACCCCAAGTAAGACTATTATACTCTCTTCTCTCTTTATTCTTTTATTTTTTAAATAAACAAGAAAAAAATATTCAAAACTAAACCATCAATGATGCGCGTTTTCTTTGCATGCAAAATTAATCTCCAAGTATTAAGGATATCAATTGCAGCTTAAGTAAGAGACCAAGTGAATATCGAACCCAAAGGACGGCGTATTATCAATTTAATTATTTATTAAATTAATTAAGACTAATGAAAATAAAAGTTTGAGGTTTTAATCTAGTAACTAATAAACAATTAATTAAAATAATAAATAAAATAAAATATCACTCGAAGAATACGAAAGTTGATCAAGTAGGAGAGTAGGTAGCTCTAGGATAATTCAGTTTCACTCATTAATCTCTCTTTCGTGTGTTGATGTCCGACTCTGCCTTGTGGAATATGGACGCATCACTAAACCATGCATATATACTCTATAGACACAAGTAAACATGCGTGTAACACGTGTGAATAACCTCGGAGCAAGAAATATAATTCCACCCCCCTTTCTAGGTACTATCAGTATCAATTATTTGTCTGACCAATTGGTACTCTAACCCGATATGATCTCCCTTTATAGGTACTATAAAATTATCCTCTTTATCCTACTTAATAACTCGAATTCAATTAATAAGTATTCATATATGATAGTTCTAATGAAGCTTCAGAGTCCCCTCACTTAGAATCATAACATGAAATCCTGTTCAGCGTTGAACGCACTCAATCTACAACAAAGATATATATATTCAAACTCTATATACCAATTGAAGATGCACAAAACGATCGTGAATATGGATTAAGAAAGCACAATTATATATAAAATTAATTCACAAGTAGTGTTGTACGGAGTTTACACACGAAAGGTTAATTAATTCACAAAACCTTCAAAGTCCTAGATTTACCAAAACAGTTTTAGCCCATGACGTTTCGAAGAACGTTCATGGGGGTTGGATAGATCTTACTCATATGTTCGGAAAAAATAAGGTAAATTAGGAAACGAAGGAAACTCTAGATGTGGGAGTCGTCGCATCCTTCTCCGTCTTGAATCCTCCTCTTAGTTCTCCTCTTAATTCTACAGATGAATATTCAAAGTGATGGATGAATGAAGGAAAGGATGTGGATGGTGGTTGGGGGATGATCCCCCTTTGTGGGGTGTAGTATTGTTGTGGCCTCTCTCCAATTCAATTTAATAAATAATGATGTGATCTACATCCCCTTCTATACTTGTGAGCTCTTCTTATGGACCTTAGATGAGTTTTTTCTTGGAAAACATGAAAATTCACGCAAACACACACTAGGGTGTAAAAACACTCACAAATTCAAAATTTCTCGAAAATTCTCGTTGGCAGCTGCGCAACTTCACGATTTTGAACATAACTTCCACATCTGACCTCCGATTTGAGTAATTCTTACACTCACGTGATCCTCAATTCCTTGGATTTCTATCCATATGAAGAAATCACAGAAACTAAAATATTTGAATGCATAACAAGTCATGCAAAGTGGAACAGTCGTGATGAACAGTAACAGCTTGCGCGACGTCACTATTTGGATCATAACTTTCTCGTTTGAATTCCGATTGGGGTGTTCTTTATGCCAAAATGACCCTCTCATCTATGGCTTTCCAACCATATATTATACATTTAATTTAGAGCTCAAAAAATATAAAAAAATTACACAAGTTGAACGTGCATTTTTCAGCATTCTTGCACAAATTGCACATTTTCTCAAACTTGGCTCTTTTGATCATTTTTCCACCTAAAACACAACAAAACACCTCAAGTACACCTTTTTCTCAAATATATTAAATATAAAACACTTGTGCTAATATATATCAACAATTCTCATCAAACAAGTGTTAAATTGGACACTAAAAATGCTTATTTTAACTCTCTTCAATCGGTCTCTGATAATTCATCGCCGGCGCAGTGGGTTTGAGGAATGGATATTCACTAGGAATGGATATCCGACGATCATTATTTACTTGGAATATAACATCGTTCTGTTGCTCGCTGTTAATTAGAAGGACATATTCCGAAGAAAAGCGATCTGGACATAATACGCAGAGTGTGTGAATCAGGCAAATTCGATAATGAGAAGCCCATCAGGATCTGCCCAATTTATCTTTTTCGTATGTATTGTGATTTAACAGAAGAAGACCAATTCATCAAAAACTCCCCAAATAAGATTTCATTATCATTCACAGATGGGTTAGATTATGTTCTGATGACAATTGGTACAGTTGGTGCCATTGTTCATAGGACCCTCATTACCTCTGTTCCTTAGATTTTTTGCTGATCTTGTTAATTCTTTGGGCTTTAATGCTAACAATTTTGATAAGATGGCCCATGAAGTTTTGAAGGTGTGTGTCTCTCTCTGGATTAATTAGAAGTTGATGATTTGTTTGTTTGCAGTATGCATTCTACTTTCTTGTTGTGGGAGCTGCGATATGGGCATGTTCATGGGCAGGTAAGAAAATTGCAGGAATTTGGTAATATTGTGGAGATTGGTGGATTAATATTCAATTTGAATTTGTGCTGGGATTTCGTGCTGGATGTGGACAGGGAAGAAACAATCGACGAAAATAAGGATAAAGTATTTGGAAGCTGCTTTGAATCAAGATATTAAGTACTTCGACACAGAGGTTCGGACATCCGATGTAGTTTTCGCCATTAACACCGACGCAGTGATGATCCAAGAAGCCATCAGTGAAAAGGTGAAGAATCTCTTTCGTAAGTTCGTGAAATGAGATTTTGTTATCTGATCTCTCGTCAGTTGGGCAATTCCCTACATTACGAGTCTGTTTACTTTTGGGTTAGGGCTAGGGATATTAAACCTTGGGTGAAGGTTTAAGGTAGGTTGAGTTAAAATTAATCACTCTAGTTAGGGTTGTCCAAGCTGTTTACTTTGAAGGTTTATTTATAATGATTTTACTATACTACCCTTGTGTAAATATACTCCCTCCGTCCTTTGGTAAGAGTCTTATTTGCTTTTGGGCACGTGGATTAAGGAGTATTTTTATTTAATGTGTAGTGGGTAGTTGTATTAATGGGTGTGTGAGCCCCACGTTTTAATTATATTAGTGGGTGTGGGTGGGTTCCATGTGTCCAAAAAAGGAAATTGGATCCTTTGGGTGGGACAACTAAAATGGTAAAATGAGACTCTTACCTAGGGACGGAGGGAGTAGTGATGGGCGTTTTCTCAACACACAAAATTAATCCTCAAGTATAAGGATATCAATTGTAGTTTCGAAAGGTGACCAAGTAATTATTGAATCCAAGGGATGGATTATTATCACTTCGATTATATTCTATTTAACTAAGATTATGTTGGCAAAGTTGATTTGGTTTGTTTATTAAACTAAATAACATAAATTAAAATAGCAAAGTAATTGAACAAGCAATAGAGAAACTTCGGTGGTGATCAAGTAGTTGATAGAGTAGTCAGTCAGGTAATCCAGTTTTACTTATTAATTTTCTTTCCATGTGTTGTTGTCCGACTATGCCTTGTGGTTTATGGACGCATCACTAAACCATGCAAGCGTACTCTATAGACACAAGTAAGCAAGCGTATGACACGTGTGAATATCCTTGGAGCAAGAAGTATACTTTACCCCCCTTTCTAGGTACTATCATAATCAATTATTTCCCGTGCACTTAGTCCTCTAACCCGATTTGATCTCCCTTTTAGGTACTATAAAGTTATACTCTTTATCCTACTTATTAACCCAAATATGATTCAATTAACAAGTATCTATATGAGATAGTTCTAATAAGACTTCAGAATTCCTTCACTTAGAATTATAACATACAATCCTGCTCAGCGGTGAACGCACTCAATCAATAACCAAGAGATGTATTCAAACTCTACATAACAGTTAAAAATGCACAAAATGACCGTGAGTATGAATTAAAAAGACACAATCTTATATAGAGTAAACCACAAGTAGTGTTGTACGGAGTTTACACATGGAAATTCAATTAACTCATAAAACTTTCATAACCCTAGAACTACCGGAGCGGTTCTAGCCCATGATTGATCTAAGAACAATCATAGCTAGTTGGTATGATCTTACTTGACTCGCCAGACGAACCTCTCCTCTCGACTCCTCCGGATGATGGTTCGTCTTGGTAGAGGATGGATGATGAATGCTTGATATCTATTCTCCTGCGAAAGCTCTTCTTTTATACTTGTAAACTCTCCTTACGGGCCTTGGATGGGCTTCTTTAGCAAACACACGCACTGAAGGTGTAAAAATACGAATTTGGTAAGTTTCCGAACATCGATTCAACCAAATAAGTTGGTCAAACTCATCCTGCTAGTCTAATCCCTGGTCAAATTCCTCTGTAACTGGTTTCTAATCTCAGATTCGACCAGAGTGTTGGTCGAACTGGACATTTTCTGATCGAACAAGCACTGCTTCTGTTTAGGCGTCGAGTTCGACCAAGTGCTTTGGTCGAACCCGACTGTTGTGTTCGAACTCGACTTTTCCGAGCTCAGTTCGACCAGAGATGCTGGTCGAACTTATTTCTTCTTGGTTGAATCCACCCTCTGAGTGGTCGAATCCATCCCTGTTTCTTCCTCTTTCCGAATCCGATCACTTCCAACTCATTTTCCATCAAAAATCAGTTCAAATAGCCTTATACACTCCCGATTCGTGACTTTCCACCAAGTATAGCAATTCACATCGAATTACCATCATTAATTACACCATAAGTACACGAATCCGGGCTCGAAACTAGTGAATTTACACACTAATCAAGTATTAAATTAAATCTATCAAAATTTTTATTTTTTGCCCATGTAAACAGCGATCATTTTTTTTGTCTGTTTTGTTTGAGTTTTTGAACTTGAACAGCAGTTCAAGATTTCTATCAATGAGGCAGTGTGTTAGGAACAAACACAGAATACCCGAGATAAATCTCAGAACAACACGCTCACTGTGAAAATAATTATTTTTTATAAAAATAATATCTGATCAAATCCTACAGCAGTAAGGAAATAAATACTCAAACCCTAAGGCCCATGGGCCAACTATCAAAGTAAAAATAGAAAACAATACCAGTCTTAAGTATAACTTCTTCAATACGTAACATAATTATAAAACAACTTCTAAGTCCCATCAAATTCAGCACTCTTCCTCTTTCGACGAACATAAACCTGTAGACCTCCTGCACTTTCTGTACTCCTAACATCACCCACTCCTTTCAGAGGAACCTTGTCCTCAAGGTTGAAAGTAGGGAATTTATCTCGAATGTTCTCCACCTTTTCCTATGTTGCATCCTCCGGAGGTAATGCTGCCCCTTTAATCAACACTTCTCCATGACGACTCCGCCCCTCTTCCTTCCAACAAAAATCAAGCACCTGCTCCGTAATAATATCTTGAGTCCCATCCAACATTAAGGGCGGCAAAGTTGGCTGAATAATTTCTACCTCCTCCAACCTATGATTAAGTAACGATACATGAAACACCGGATAGATATGTGAACCAGCTGGTAGATTAAGTTGATAGGCGACTGATCCGATGCGCTCCAAGATTTGAAAGGGTCCATAAAACTTGGCAGCCAACTTTTAATTGATTTGTGACATAATAGATTGTTGCCGATAGGGCTGTAAACTTAGGAAAACCCAATCACCAACCTCAAATTCCTCAGGGCACTGCTTCACATCTGCATATTGACGCATTCTATTTTGCACTGCTGCTAAGTTAAATTTTCAATCTTTTAACAACTCATTCCGATCACGCAGCTACAAATCCACCTCATTGACAGCTGAAGAACCCGATTTTTTGAAAAGGAATAGGAACTCTTGCCCTTCTACCATAGACCACTGATAAGTGTGTAAATTCACATGTTTTGAGCTTTGATTCGTGTGATAATGATGTATGATTTGATCTTAAGTCAAGATAAATAGAGATATATAGTGAGAAGTCATGAATCAGTTGTGTTTAAGTCCGTTTGAGCAGATTTTCGAAGAAAAAGGAGATAGAAGTGATCAGAATCGAAGAAAGGGTATTGTCAGCACCTGGTTCGACCAACAAGGGGGTGGTTTGACTAGCACCCATGGTTGAACCAGGTGCAGGAAGTCAGCAGACCACGACACTGTGGTTCGACCAAGCATGGTGGTCGAACCAGAAGCCTAAAGAGAAGCAGTTGGTGATTCACCACGATGCATATGGTTCGACCAGCCGTTCGGGTCGAACCATAAACCTGCCAATGCATTACAAGCCTGTTCGACCAGGGGTCTTGGTCAAACCAATATGCAAGAAACATACGGATCCGTATTTTTACACCTTTAGTGTGTGTTTTCGCTCAAAATGCCCATCCTAAGTCCATAACGAGAGCTCACAAGTATAAAAGGAAGACCTTACGCATAAGAAAAAGAGAGTTCACTACCACCTTCATCTTACACAACATCCGAAACCCTACCACCATCCACGGAGTATTAGAGAGAGATTCGTCTATCGAATAAAGTGGGAATCAAATGAAGATTCACAACGGAGAGAGACGCGACGACGCCCACATCTAGAGTTTACTTCACTTCTTAATTTATCTTGTAATTTTCAAGACTATGGGTAAGAACTATCCAACCACCATGATTGTTCTTCGATCAATCATGGGCTAGAGCCGCTTCGGTAGTTCTAGGGTTTATGAAAGTTTTATGAGTTAATTGAACTTTCGTGTGTATACTCCATACAACACTACTTGTGATTTATTTTATATAAGACTATGCATTTTTAATTGATACTCAGAGTTGTTTTGTGCATCACTAACTGTTATGTAGAGTCTAAATACATATCTTGGTTATTAATTGAGTGCTTTCATTACTGAGCAGGATTCCATGTTATGATTCTAAGTGAAGGGACTATGAAGTCTCATTAGAACTCTCTTATATAAATACTTGTTAATTGAATATCATTCGAGTTAATAAGTAGGACGAAGAGTATAACTTCATAGTACCTATAAAGGGAGATCATATCGGGTTAGAGTACTTAGTGCACGGGAAATAATGGATAATGATAGTAATTAGAAAGGGAGTGAATTATATCTCTTACTCCAAGGATATTCACACATGTCATACGCTTATTTACTTGTATCTATAGAGCAGATTTGCATGGTTTAGTGATGCGTCCATACTCCACAAGGCAGAGTCAGACATTGATACACGGAACGGAAATTAATAAGTAAAACTGGATGGCCTGAAAGACTACCTATTTCTCATTTATTCACTTTCGTTCTATCTCTATTACTTATTTATTTTAATTAGCTATTTATTGGTTACTTAATTATCAAAACTATATTGCCATACTAGTCTTAATAAGTTAAAACATAGTTAATTAATAATAATCCGTCCTTTGGGTTCGATAAGCACTTGGTCGCTTATCAAAGCTGCAATAACATCCTTTACACTTGGGGATTAATATTGTGTGTTGAGAAAATGCTCATCAAGTTCTTGGCGTCGTTGCCGAGGACGACATTAATTATTAGTTTATTACTTCTAGTTTAATTGAGACTATTTTATTCTCTTAAGTTTCTAAAGCTTATTTTTCTTAGGTGTATCCACACTAGATTAAAGGCAGAAGAGTTAGCACCTTTTAATCTGGAGATCGGTGCATCGTCGAGGAAGAAGAAGAACAAGAACAAGAACAGGAACGTAGAACCAACTGAAGCTCTTAATCTAGGAGTTGGAATTGAAGAGCTGAACTTGCAAATGATTGCAGCTGCAACCGGAGACAACTTAGAAGCAGAAGCAGTCTGTTGGTGTTCGATCGTTTAGTTAACGTGAACTGTTAGGGTTCCATATATTTTTAACACACAGCGGAAGCGTGAAAATGAGAAACGTATTACCTTTCACCAGGGTATGTTGGAGAAGATGGATTCTCGCCACCAGCCTGCGCAGTCTCACCATTTTAGGCATAACTCTCTCATCCAATATTGGATTTAAATGATCTATGCACCAAAACGATCATCTTTTCCATGGCTTTCCGACAGTATATCACACATCTTGTTCTAATGTCTGTAAGACTTTATAAAAATCGTAGAAAGTGGCAGACAGCAGCAGCAAACAACCTTTCAGTCTTTTGCTGTATTCACTAGTCTAATCTCGAAGTCGTGTGGGTGTCGATCTTCGAGATCTTCTCAATCTGCTGTTCCCTAACCCCCCCTTCACAGTGTTAGGCATGAATTATCAATTGATTAGGGTTTTCGGACAGTTGAGATAATTTATATATATGGGCTACAGCAGGGACCAGGAGGAAAAATTAGAGTTGGACCTCCATTGGGCTTAAGTATCCAAGCTTAGCCCAAAGATTATACTTAAGTTCAATAATAATAATATATACCACTAAAATATTATTACTGCACTACCGTTCTAATCTCATAATTATGTTATGGGCTCCTTCTTATTATGAGCTTGTTAGTCTCCCCATGTTTAAGATATACAATGTCCATTAATTAATTAAGTTACTGACAACTCCATTAATTAATATCTCATCCGAGAGTAGTACCACTCAATCTCATTATCATGCCGGAATAAATCCACCTGCAGGGTTTACATGATAATCCTTATGAGCTCCTCAAGGGGACATCATCAACCTATGCCTGACACAGATTCCTTCTACAATCAACAGCACACCATAGAGACAACACTACTTCCCAACTCACCGAGTTTGTTGATTTAATTACATATAAATCTCACCTATTGATGAATCAAAGAAATACATACTGCCCTACGTGTCGAGGTTATTGTATAGGGATTAAGAGCACGAACATCCATAATAACAGAGATCAAGTTCTTCTATAAGTCTGTATAAGTCGAACGATCTCAAGTGGTCCTGCTCAATACACACAAAGTGCACTAATGTGATTCTATAGCCAAGACAAGCTAATACCAAACCACACTACAACCATCCCGATAGAGAGTCCCCGTCTATCTTGGTTGTGAGCATCTGTTTATACTTTATATGGAAATCAATAATATGATCTTCCGCGTGTTGTCGCACAACATATTATCTATAGTATAAAGTAAGTGGACTATTGCATCGACATATAAATAAATTATAAGATTGACATATGATTCTCATTTCAAATAAATTGTTATAACATTGTTCATACTAAAGCTAGACTTTTAGTATACAAACCAACACAGTCAACATGGTAGCGAATCTGGATAACCTTGCCATCCATGAAGTCTTTAAGAACAACGGAGGAGGCAATGCGGGGCTGTTAGGATCAAGAGGGGCCGGAGCTAACTTTGGTCATCACCCTACTCTGATCACCATGATTGAAAGAAGTCCATTCTCTGGGGGAACCTTTGAAGATCCTCAGCAACATCTGAATAAGTTCCTTGGTTATGCAAGTATACAAAAAAACACAGAGGATGCGAGGAGGATCATCTTATTTAAGTTCTCGCTTACTGAAAGAGTGAGAGATTGGCACGATACTCTTAATGCTGCTGAATACACTACCTGGGAGCAATTGAAATTGAAGTTCATGGAGCGGTACATGCCACCTTCAAAGGTGTTTAAGATGAAATAAGAAATCAATCTATTTGCTATCAATGATAATAAGAAATTCCATTAGGCTTGGGACAGATTCAAGTACATGCTCAAAAAGTGTTCACAACATGGGCTATCTAAAGCTCAATATATCAGTATTTTCTAAAATTGATTGGATTGTGATTCTCAAATTTTACTTGATGCTTCATCAAATGGAGCGTTGCTTACAAAATTATCCGTTGAGGCCGAAAAACTCTTTGAAAAATAGCGCAGGTTGAACATACTATGGTTAAGTTAAGTAGAGAAGATGGGATCATCTCTAGCTTGGCTAATATCAACAAGTTACTAGAGTCTCAGTAAAAGCAGATAACTGACATAGCTCAACAAGTACCAATTATGCAGCAGGATGTTGGTTATAAACGAACTAACCAAGAGGAAATAGAAGAGGTGAACTATGTCAAGGATCAAAGTATTCAAGTAATGAGGTTCTAAAATCAAGAAAACCGGAATTATCAAGGGAATTACAATAATCATGGTTCACCTAGTAATTATCAACAACCTAGGAGGCCGGAGTTTTCATAGAGTAATCCTAATATAGCAGTACAACCTCCTATTGGTGTTGATCCGAGTGTTAAGGTCGAAGAAGGAAAACCTAATTTTGAGTATACGGTGAATAGGTACATGGCAAAGAATTATGCAAGAGTGGATAGCCTAGAGGTGAAGTGTTGAGAGTAGAAATTAGCGTGTTTGAGTGTCCATTTTAACACCTTTTGGATGAAAATTATTGTTATATATTAGGACAAATGTCTTATATTTCATATATGTGAGATAAAGGTGCACTTGAGGTGTTTTATTGTATTTTAAGTGGAAAAAGGATCAAAAGTGCAAGGTTGGAGAAAAGGTGCAATTTGCGCAAGGATATTGAAAAGCGCACGCCCAACTTTCGTAATTTTTTGTGTTGTTGTGGAGATCAAAACTGCTGGTGTGATATACAGTTGGAAAGCCACTGAAGAGAGGGTCGTTTTGGCGTAAATAATACCCCAATCGAGTTCCAAACGAGGAATTTATTAGCAAAATGGCGACGTCGTGGGAGCTGTGCCGAACAGAATTGCTGTGCTAATTTCCATGGCTTGTTGCATATTCAAATCTTGGTATTTTAGTGAGTTCTTTATATTTATAGAAAGCCAAGGAAAAGAGGACCGCGTGAGCGCAAATATTACTCAATCCGGAGCTCGGATGTGGAAGTTATACGCAAAACGGTAAGACTGTGCAAGTCAATTCGACCTCAATTCGACCTGATGCCCAGGTCGAATTGAGGTCGAATTGGACGGCAAAAGAATCAATTAGACCACAACACCTCAATTCGACCTGCTATGCTGGTCGAATTGAGCACCTGAAGCTTCCAGTAGGTCGATTCGACCTGGAGAATTCAATTCGACCAAGGCATGAGATTGAATTGGACGTTTGTGACTTGCAGAAGGTCGATTCGACCTTCAATTCGACCTAGAGAAGAGCAATTCGACCTACTTACTTAGTGCACAATCTACGTGGAAAACATGAGCAAGTGGGAAAGTAGTGCACACATGAGCAAATGGGAAAGAAGAGCACCATCCACATGGAACACATGAAGCACATAACACACAATTAGATTCCTAAAAGAAGAAGACAAAGAAGAGATATTGAAAAGAGTTGCAAAGATAGCATAATGAGCTGCAAGAACAGCAAACAAAGGGAAATGGATGCACGTGAAGCAACAAGAACATCAAACAAAGAGAAGTGGATGCATGTGGAGCAACATGGACAGCAAACAAAGAGGAGTGGCTACATGTGAAGATGCATTTGGCAGCAAGTATAAAAGGGAGAGAGCTGCTATAGTTAAACACACAACATAAGAGAGGAGAAGAAGATAGGCCACAACCATACTACATCCCACAAGGGGGGATCACCCCCATCCATCATCCACTTCCTTTCCTCCATCTATTCATCACTTTGAAGATTCGTCTGTGGAATCAAGAGGAGAACCCATAAGAGAATTCAAGACAGAGAAGGAGGCGACGACGCCCATATCTTAGGTTTTATTCGTTTTCTAATTTATCTTGTATTTTCCGGATATCCGGGTAAGATCTATTCAACCCCCATGATTGTTCTTCTTAACATCATAGGCTGGAGCCTTTTTGTAAAAATTAGGGTTGTGAAGGTTTTATCAAGTTAATTGAACTTCCATGTGTAAAATCCGTACAACACTACTTGTGAATTTATTTTATATATGATCGTGCTTTCTTAATTCATACTCACAGTCGTTTTGTGCATCATTAACTGGTATGTAGAGTCTGAATACATATTTTGGTTATTGATTGAGTGCGTTCACTGCTGAGCAGGATTCCATATTATGATTCTAAGTGAGGGGACTCCGAAACTTCATTAGAACTATCATATATGAATACTTATTAATTGAATTAAATTCGGGTTAATAAGTAGGATAAAGAGTATAACTTCATAGTACCTATAAAGGGAGATCATATCGGGTTAGAGTACTAAGTGCACGAGAAATAATTGATACTGATAGTACTTAGAAAGGGGGTGAATTATATCTCTTGTTCCAAGGTTATTCACACGTGTTACATGCATATTTACTTGGGTCTATAGAGTAGATTTGCATGGCTTAGTGATGTGTCCATATTACACAAGGCAGAGTCGGACACCAATACACGGAAGGGACATTAATGAGTAAAACTGGATTATCCTAGAGCTACCTATTCTCCTACTTGATCCACTTTCATATTCTTCGAGTGATATTTTTATCTTATTTGGTATTAGTTATTAGATTAAAATCCCAATCTTTATTGCTTTTTGTCTTAATTAATTTAGTTAATAATTAAATTGATAATACGCCGTCCTTTGAGTTCGATATTCACTTGGTCACTCGCTTAGCTGTAACTGATATCCTTAATACTTGGGGATTAATTTTGCGTGCAAAGAAAACGCGCATCATGAAGCTGGAGGCGAAAATTGATGCAAATCATGAATATATATCTAAGCAGATAAAGGACTTGACGTTGTTTATGAGGCAGATGGACGGGAATGTTAAACAATTGACACAAACCGTAGAGAAGGGAAAGTTCCCATCTCAGAGTATAACAAACCCGAAGCAGCGCAATGCTATCACATTTAGGTCTGGAACGCATTATAAGGGATCGATGATGCCGGAAATAGATTCTGAAGGTCCAGGAGCACGATTCGACCACGATTCGACCAAGCCAGTTGGTCGAACCACAATGTGGAGGTCGAACCAGGCGCCTGGAAAACCTCTGAAGATCCCAGTTGAGCAGTTCAACCACGACCGAGATGGTTCGACCAAACCTATTGGTCGAATTGTGGTCTACCCACCCTGTCCTCAACAATCTGTTTTCTCTGAAGCACGATTTGACCACGACCATCATGGTTCGATCAACCATGTTGGTTGAACAGTGGTTAAACCAGCCTGTCTGGGGAGAATGCACTTTATGAAGCACAATTCGACCATTACTCACCTAGTTCGACCAGTACTCATGGTCGAACCATGGTGGAACTGCCTCATTCGGCACCTTTTTCTGCGCCGAATACGTTACTTGATGTTGATGCTACTCCAGTACCATCCAAAGAGCAGAATACTAAGCTTATAGTGGAGAAGAAATGGGAAAGAGCAAAGAGATTGAGAGCCGAGAGGGATTAAGCGGAGAAGGTTGAACGTGATGAATGAGGGATTCTCAAAACAAAGATACCTCCTCCGTTTTCTTTTAAGTTAGTCAAGAAGGAATCGAAAGAAAAGTTCAAGAAGTTTTCAAATATAATAAACAAGATAAACTTGAGCATTCCTTTCTCAGAAGCAATCTTAGAGATGCCATACTATTCCCGCTTTCTAAAAGACATACTTTTGAATAAGAGAAACTTGAATGGAATTGAGACGGTGAATTTGTTTGAGAATTACAACTCGAACATATAAAGAAAGCTGCCAGTGAAGTTAAAGGATCCGAGAAGCTTCACTATTCTATATGAGATTGGAATGGGACCGGCACGACGAGCCTTATGTGATCTTGGGGCAAACATCAATTTGATGCCATTGTTAATATTTTAAAGGCATGGTTCGGGAGAGTTAACTCCCACGACAGTTACTCTATAATTCGCGGATATGTTTATGACTTTTCTGAAGGGAATAATTGAAGATGTTCTTGTGAAAGTAGAGAAACTGGTCTTTCCTGTGGACTTTCTTGTGCTCGAGATGGAAGATGTAATTCTAAGATTGATGTTCTACAAACAAATATGAAATATCATGAAATAAAACATCATAGAATTGAAACAGGAAGACCACCTCTCTCCCTCAAAACGATCCATTAGATTACAACATGACTTTGACAACAACTTGACAACCCTATCACAGCTACTTGTCTCGTTTGAATCTAACTCTAGTTTTGGCCTATCTCTAAGACTTGTGATCAAGAATCCCTCTTGATCTACAACACTCTTGACATTGATAATATATGAATTTTCCTCAAGAAATAAAACAAGAAACTAAAAGAAAATATTCAAAGAACTCTCTCCACTCCAACAAATTCACACAAGAATATTTTTTCTTGCTCTTGAACTCTTCAATAAATAAGCTTGTTAATTCTGCCTTTGTTGGAATTGAGATCTCTTCCAAAAATAACCACCTCAATCTGCTTGCAATCTTTCCTTAATAATGCCACTCAAATCAATCTGCTTTGTGATCCTTCAATTGCTGAATTAGTCATTGTACACAAATGACTTAATTTATCTTCTTTTCTTGTGGGACTTCAATCAGTTTCCTTCATATACACGAATCTGCAATACAAGGAGCAAACAATATGTTTTGCAAAATATATACTCATGACATAATATTTTAACTCCAACAAACTCCTCCTTGGCATGAGCTATATATTCTAACCGAAGATAAAACAAGCATGTAAATGATTTAAAAGAAGCAGCAGCACTACCCCTGAAGATAGTTCCAACACAGTTCCCACATAATAAACAAAAATAAAATGAAAGTTTAGAGAGTTCAAATTAAAGTTCAGTGTTTAACAACACAAAACAAACAGGGACATATCCCTATTCTTCATCAACTGGTAGAGGAATCATCAGCACCAACTTCCTTATCATCCTGCTCACCAGATACCCCACCACTGTCATCACCATCATCTTCTTCTTTGACCTCCTTTAGTTTTCTCCCAGCACCACCACTTGCAGTCTTTTGTTTCTCTCCCTTAGCTCTTTCCAAGACGTCCATCAACTCATCCAACCTAGCATTTTGCTTATCAAGGGTGGCCTAAACTGCAAGGATATCCGCCTTCATTTGATCTACCAAAGGAGAGACAGACTCAAGAGTAGATGAGACAGACTCCGCTTTCTCTTTCAGAGTAGCAACCCGAATGGAAACCTTCAATTCACTGAGCATTTTTTCATGGGAATCTTCACCATCCATAAACCTGACACCCGCTTCAGTTAAAATTTTTCAGATAGTACATGGAAACGGAAGAAGCCTGGTATCATCAAATTTTCCAACAAAACCATAATAACATAAAAACAATCTGTCCATAGGACAAGTTTCCCTTGGAAACAATAGCATGAATGAATCTAGCTTGAGAGACTGTAAGATAGGATTTGTTTTAAGATGGAGTCCAGTTTCGAATAGCAATTTTATGAAGAAGATTAAAGGACGATCCCAAGTCAGAAGGGGACAAACCAGCAGATGGCTAAACAGTTAATTTTCCAAAGGTAATGAAATTGCACACTGTATTCAAAGAATGAACCAATTGCAAATCAGACACATACTCAGGAACTCCCATAACCCTAAAAATTTCAGAAGGAGAAAACTTGCACACTCTATTTCGACAAAACACAGTTTAAAAACGAGGAGAACCACTATTACTAACATCAGCAGTAAGATTCAAATAAATCTCCCTGACAATCTTAGCACAGAATAGCTGAAGCTCAGACACAGTACCGAGAAGACCAGTAAACTCAAGTAATAGAAGAATACCAAACCTTTTAAAATCCGATACACAGATATTTCGCTCAGAATGAAATTCCATTTTAACAAAAGTACCATACTAAGCAGCCACCGTAGATGAGTAGAATTTCTTGGATTGGGCATTGCCAACATAGATTGCCTCAATAGGATCATCAGAACGAGGTGAGCACGAAACAGTAGGCAGGGACACAAGAGCACTTGAAGAAGGGTTTTTCTTTTTGGCAAAATGTCGTGGCTTGTCAATGGCATTCTCATCAACTTCAATCACATCATGATGTGAAGGGGAGGAGAGTTCAGGGGTGACAAAAGAAGGGACTGTGTCCATAGGAGAACCCGAGCGATCACGCTTACAACGGGAGCCAGGGCGGCGAAGGGCGGTTTGTTTCTGTCAAACCATGGTGAGAGAGAGAAAAGGTCTTAGGGTTTCTTGAAGAGAGGCAAGTAATAATTAGCAGTCACTTGATCAGAATAAAAAGAGAGAAAAGAATTGCCTTTTCATATCCCACGAAATTCAAGAAATACTGACAGATATTTTCCAAATAAAAACTGGGGAGTGAAAATGACTAAGGTAGGAAAGAAATCAATTTGGTCCAGGTGAGTATCCAAGTTTGAAAAGAACATCGATCATTTCTCAAAATAAACTTCCAAATTCCCTTTTTTTTAAAAAAAAACATCTGCACCTTATAACTTCTAGGAACAAATATCCTTTAAAGAGGATTTTAATTTGTTCATGTGGATGATGTACTTAGAACATGAGAATTTTTCCAGCTAATCTTATAACTCTTTTTTTAACAAGAGAGAAATCCTTAAATGCAGTGGCTTACTCTTCACTTTTCATTTTCTGTGTATGTAGACCTTTTCAATGAAGATGTCTTTCACAATACATCATTTCAAGTAGGTAGCCCTAAACTGCATAGGTAATAGATGTTCAATACAAACAAGAATAGTCAATTAAGGATCATAGAGATATCTTTTAAGCAAATGTCTAATCCTAGATGCAAGAGATTTATATAGAACAGATTCCCAGGGATTTCCTAAGGGATATAAATTTTTTAGTATCAAGCCCTTTTGTAAAAATATCTGCTAGTTGTTTTTCAGTGGAAATATGTTCTATGTCAAGTGTTCCTTCCTCAACCAATTCTCTAATAAAGTGAAAGCGAATATCTATATGTTTGGTTCTTTGATGAAGGATAGGATTTTTTGAGATGTTAATGGCACTAGTGTTGCCACAAAAAAGGTAAAGTTTATTGGGCTTCAATTGGTAATCAACTAGCATCTTTTCAAGCCAAATAAGTTGAGAAGTACAACTACCTGCAGCGATGTATTCTGCTTCAGTCGTGGACAAAGAGATACAATCTTGTTTGCGGTTGAACCAAGACACAAGGTTACTACCAACAAAGAAACACTCTCCAGAAGTGCTCTTACAATCATCGGTGTCCCCTGTCCAATCCGTATCAAAGAACCCCAAAACATTTGCATTGGTATCTGTTGAATACCACAGTCAATATTCCAATGTTCCTGTAACATACTTTATGATTCTCTTAACAGCTTTCAGGTGGGACTCCTTTGGAGAACTTTGGTACCTGGCACACAAACAGACATTAAAGGATATGTCAGGTCGACTGGTAGTTTCATCAATAGATGTTCCTTCACGATCTTGAGATAAGGACTCTCTAGAGCTAAGAGGAATTTTTGAATGTTTGGAATTTTCCAATCCAAACTTTTTAACAAGGTTTTTAGAATATTTGGATTGATGAATAAACATACCTTCTTTGAATTGACTTACTTGTAATCTGAGGAAGTATGACAGTTCACCCACTATGCTCATTTCAAATTCAGATGTCATGATATTGATAAATTCTTTGACCCTTTTCTTAGAGGTGGATCCAAATACTATATCATCTACATAGGTCTGTACTATCATGATTTCTTTGCTCGTTTTCTGAAGAAACAATGTTCTATCAGCTCGACCACGAACATAACCCTTAGCAACAAGGAATCCTGTAAGGCGTTCATACCAAGCTCTTGGTGCTTGTTTCAAACCAAAAAGAGCCTTTTTCAATTTGAAAACATGCTCTGGAAACTCAGGATCAATGAACCCTTTTGGTTGTGAAACATAGGCAGTCTCCTTGAGAATACCATTTAAAAAGGAAATCTTCACATCCATCTGGTAAACAGTGAAACCAAGATGACAAGCAACCACTAGAAGTAATCTCACAAACTCAATTCTTGCTACTGGAGCAAAGGTCTCATCAAAGTCAATCCCTTCTACTTGAGTGTATCCTTGAGCAACTAGTTTGGCCTTGTTCCTGATGATATTTCCATGCTCATCGTTCTTATTCTTGAAGATCTATTTTGTTCCAATGATATTATATTCTGCAGGTCTTGGAACAAGTTCCCAGACATCATTTCTAACAAATTGTTTGAGCTCTTCTTCCATGGCAAGTATCCAATTTGGATAATTTAGAGCTTCTTTGACATTCTTAGGCTCCAATTTGGAAACAAAACACGAGAACATAGAGACATTAACCATTTTCTAGTAGTCTTTTCTTAGAGCATTCCTAGTACTGATTCTTGATTGAGGATCCCCAATTATCAAATCTGAAGGGTGATCCTTTTAGATCTTCAAAGGTGGGTCTCTCATTTTGGGACTTGATTCATTCTCACTTTCTTCTTCTGACTCCTCAGTTTATGAAATTTGAATTTCTTTTCCTTTTTCAAGCAGATAAACTACCTCAGAAGGGACAATATTGACCATTAGTTCTGTATCATCAAAATCAATATTAAAAGATTCAATAACACATTGTGTTCTGATAATCAGAACTCTGTATGCACGACTGTTTGTTGAATATCCCAGGAAGCATCCTATCATGCTTTTACTGTCCAGCTTCCATTCTTTCTCTGTCATTCAAGACATAACACTTGCTTCCAAAAACATAAAGATGTTTTAAGTTAGGAGTTTTACCTTTCCAGAGCTAATATGGTGTTTAACCCAATTCAGGACGAACATTGACTCGATTACCAAGGTAGCATGCCGTGTTCATGACCTCTGCCCACCATTTCAAATTTATTCCTTTAGAGATAAGCATCACTCGAGTCATTTTGTTGAGGAGTCTTAGGAGATGAATATTTATGGAATATCCCATTTGAGTCACAAATATCATAAAACAGTTGATTCTCGAATTCTTTTCCATGATCTGATCTGATTATTTTCACTAGAATGCCTTTTTCTTTTTCAACCTGCATACACTATTTCTTAAAAACACTAAAGGTGTCAGATTTTTCTTTTAAGAAACTTACCCATATATATCTCGAGTAATCATCAACACAAATAAAAAATACTTCTTTCCACTGGCACTTTCAATCTGAAGTGGTCCCATTAGATCCATGTGTAGTAGTTCCAATATATGATTTGTATGAATGTCATATTTAGATGAATAAGATTTCCTTACCTGTTTGCCTAGTTTGCAAGGTTCACAAACATGTTGATCTTTCAATTTAAGCTCAGGTATTCCTCTGACAAGTTTCTTTTGAGAGAGTGAAACAAGATTTCCAAAAGCTAAATGTCCCATCTTTTGATGACACATTTCCATATCGTTGTTTCTGTACTGTAGACCTTTATTGCCGTTAAGTAAATAACAATTATTCGATGATCTAGTACAAGAACACATTTATTATTTTGATCAAAGATAGAACAAGAATCTTTTGTGAACCTGGCATGGAGGTTCTGATCACATAGCTGGCTGATACTGATTAGATTGACTTTTATCTCATCAACTAGTAGAACTCCCTCAAGTTTAGGAAGCCCTAGGATATCCAATGTCCCAACACCTATCACCTTATCATTCTTACCATCTCCAAAGGTGACACTGTTTCCCTTTACTTGCTTGACATTTTTCAAATTCGACCTCATGCCAGTCATGTGTCTGGAACAACCACTATCGAAGTACCAATTATCACAGTTTGCGCTTTGCAGCCCTAGATGAGAGGACATACATGCTGAATATTCTTCCACTAGTATTCCAAAAGGATTCTCTCTCACAACTTTACCAGTAGCAATATCATATTGCATTTTGTAACATTTTGGTCGAATATGACCTTTTTTGTTGCAATAATGACATACTGGAGAATTTCTCACCGAAGTTCTTTGAACATGACAGGATTTAGAATTGCTCACCGAAGTGAATGGAATCCAGTGTTGTTTAAGATCAGGTTTGGTGAAGGTTATCTTGGGAAGAAATTGATAAGATTCCTTTTGAACAAGTGAAAGATTAAGCTATGACTTTGACATATCAGCTTTATTAGAGACGAATGGTGCATTCCAAGAGGAAGATTGTTCTATTTTCGACACAGGAGTTTGATAATTTCTCGAAGCACGAACAAACACAGTTTCTTTACCCAGATCTTCTTCAGATTCATAACCAATCCCTTTTTTTCCATATCCATTGCTTGCTCTAATGACCTCATCTAACTTGGACTTTCCAGTATTCAAGCGATGAATAGATTTATTCAACCTCTCAAGTTTACTTCGATCTTTCTCAATCTTTTCATCTTTTCTTTTGATAACATCCATCATCAGTTGATGTTGCTTCATGTTCTTAGTCGCATTTCTAGTAAAATATTTTTAGAGTAAGAGGCTCTATCGTTGTTGTACACGTGTGACCAAGCAACAAAATTTATAAGTATGTCGTCCCAAGGGAAAGTAAACTCATGATTGTATCCGAATTTTTCATTGATTTATGCTTTGTAAGAATGATAGATTGAAGATTGGTATTTAGACTACTACTTATTGTTCTACTCAATTAACTAAAAAATTGAACTAACAACGTAATGGATCAAACAAGAAACAAATTATGAATGTAATGGAGATAGAATTCACTTAAGAAGAGAGCAAGACTAATCATAATCATGGTTAAGAATCTAGCTAGATATGTATAACTCTTGATGGTGAACTTCATTAATTTGTGGACTAAAAGCAATAAAATTTTTACCCCTAATCCCTATGGCCAATGTAATTAAGTTCTCGACTCTTTTATAAGTCTAAATCTCCTAGGATTGATCTTAATCTCAATTCCCTTAAGGTACTATGATCATAAGTTTGGTTCTTCTCACTCAATTTCTTAAGTGTCCTTCTATGAATGTTCTAAGCATAAGAAGGGTATGACTTACCTCCCCTCACACTAACATGTATGCTCATTTTAATATATGATTCAATTAAACATCCACTCATAACATTGAACTGGTCATCCTAACACTATGAATAGAGAATTTAATCACCCAAGTATTGAAATGAAACATGATTCATTAATCATAAAAGGAAGTCCAAAATTAACTCAATTCAACATCTCAAATCCTACATATCTAGCATTCTTCTCAACCAATCATATTATTAGTCCTACTATAGGACTAGCCACTACACATTGTGTTTAGATCAATACAATCAAAGGCTTTCTCCATTTGAGCCAAAATAAGAAGAAAATCAACAATTGAAAAGTAGATTGGCTTCCCTTTCATGGAGAATCCTTCCTTCTCTTCAACATGCTAACTTCTTCAATCCTTGATGCTTTCCTCTTCTCAAATGGTGGATAAATGGATTGATGAATGGATTGATAGAAGGATTGATGGATGGATAGTTGAAGATCAAGATAAATTGATGGATCTAAGGGATGGAGATGGATCTAATAGATCTAGTGTGTGAAAATATAGTGTGGAGTGTGTGTAACTGCTCTAATTATGATCTCCTCCTCTAATTTTCGCACAAGTCACCCTTTTATACCACTTATGGACCTTCTAGAAGCTTCCAGAACATTTTGAAATCTGCACTGATTTTTGCACCTACACGGGCCGTGTAGCAGCGCACGGCTCGTTTAGTGCACACCTAGTTCGGCGTGTTGTGCGTACTTCCAGACAGGGCTCGAGCTGCGCTACACAACCTCAGTCATGGGCGTGTAACATTTTCTGACGACATTACACGGCTTCCTCTTACATGCCTACATTCTGCACACGGGGCGTGCACTACTGCACGGCTCGTGTGCCAGAACATGGCCTTCCTCCTGGGCGAGCTCATCGTTATGAGGACAGTACACGACCATCTCGGACAGCCCGTGTTCCGCACACGGCCCGTGTCCGGCGTGCCCTGTACTTCCGTGTCTGTTTTGCTCCCGACTCCATTTTTCTCCATTTCTTGACCTATTTTACACATACTTAAGCTCATTTACACAATTCTATCACTCCATACAACATTTCTCATAATTACAATAACTCCACCAAAAATCACACAAATACGGATAAAAATATCCGAAAATCCACAAACAACGATACTAAAATCTAGGTGAAAATGACAACGATCAACCTCCCAAACTTAAAGTGTTGTTCGTCCTCGAACAACAAAAAATGATAAACAATAGGAGTAATTTTCACCTAGAAAACACCTAACGAACATAAACCACAACACATCGCAAGTAATAAGGACTACAAAATTCACATTAAGTATCCCTACATCATCAAACTTATAACATGAAAGATAACAAGTTCAATCTTAAGATGACAAAAGAGTAATCAATTCCCTTTCAATCCAGGCCTCTCATAGGATATCAAATTCACTCAACACTCTATAGAGTAGGATTTTGAACATCACTCATCAACCGGTTAGAACCGACTCACCATAGGCTTGCTCATAGACTATGTTCACAAGCCACCCTAATTTCAATAAGTGATCAAAAAGGTCTTTATCTTAGGATGTAATGTCTAGCCTCTTTGGTAAGGTAGGAAACTTTGGATAATAGTGACTATTCAAGTGTGGATAATTGAAGAGATAATTCTTTTCTCCAACTTCCTCAATTTCAAACTTCCTTCCTTTGTTAATTGTTCAAAAGCACTAACCATCAACCTACCATGGATTCATTGAGCTTCTTTTGAATGACATACTTCTTTTTCTTTGATTTTTGTGTTCCTTGAGCATGTTTTGGGATTTTGCTCCTTTTTCACTTTTGCTGAAGTTGCATTATTTTTAGGTTCAATCATTCTCATATTTGATCTTATTCTTTTTTTCTCTAATACTTCTTCTTTTTCTTATCTTTTGCAGATTCTACTTTCATATTATATTTGTTTTGTCTTTTATACTTTTATTTAATTTTATATACAGTTCAATCATTCTCCAGAAGGTATCATTATACTTTTTAATTTTTTGTTATCTTATTTTTTTCCTTCGATTTTGTGTTTTTTTTAATAATTCTATAAACATATTTTCATAATTTATTTTATTTTATCTTCTATTATACTTTGATATTATTTGTTGGTTCAATCATTCTTATATTTGATCTTATTTGTAGGTCAATCATTCTCTTTTTGTTTTTTTTCCTCTAATGCTTCTTCTTTTTCTTCTCTTTTACAAATTCTACTTTCATATTATTTATAATCTATTCTAATTTGTTTTGTCTTTTATACTTTTATTTGATCTTATATTCAAGTTCAATCACTCTACTTAAAGGTATCATTATACTTTTTAATTTTTATTATCTTATTTTTTTCTCTTGGATTTTTATATTTTTTTAATAATTCTATAAACCTTATTTTTATAATTTAATTTATTTTATCTTCTTTTATGCTTTTATTTGATATTATTTTTAGGTTCAATCATTCTCATATTTAATCTTATTGGTAAGTCCAATCAGATATCATTTTTTTGTCTATCTTTTTTCTCTTCAGTTTTTGTTTTTATTTTATAATAATTATATGAACCATATTTTTATATTTTAATATTCTATCTTTTGTTCTTCTTTTTAATCTTTTTTTTGTTTTTTTCTCTAATACTTCTTATTTTTCTTCGCTTTTACATATTCTACTTTCATATTATTTATAATTTAGGTTCAATCATTCTCTTTAAATTTAAATGTTCAATTATCTATCTATACATATATAAAAGCAAATTTGAACTTCTACTTTTGTTTTTAATTTTTTTTTTCAATTTTACTCTATTTTAAAAATTTTCAATTTTAATCTTGACCGTTCAAATAATGCTTATTATTATTTATTTATTTTTAATCAACAATATAAATTTGATAAATATGAAAATATTATTGGCATATATTCTACTAATTGTTAATCAACTCTTTTACATATTCTACTTTCATATTATTTATAATCTATTCTAATTTATTTTGTCTTTTATACTTTTATTTGTTTTGTCATTTATACTTTATTTGATCTTATATGCATGTTCAATCATTCTCCTTAAAGGTATCAATATATTTTTTAATTTTTTGTTATCTTATTTTTTCTCTTCGATTTTTGTGTTTTTTTTAATAATTCTATAAACCTTATTTTTATAATTTAATTTATCTTATCTTCTTTTATACTTTTATTTGAAATTATTTTTAGGTTCAATCATTCTCATATTTGATCTTATTAATAAGTCCAATCAGGTATCATTCTTTTTTTTTGTCTATCTTTTTTCTCTTCAATTTTTGTGTTTCCTTTATAATAATTATATGAACCATATTTTTATATTTTAATATTCTATCTTTTTTTCTTCTTTTTGTTTTTTTCCTCTAATGCTTCTTCTTTTACTTCTCTTTTACAGATTCTACTTTCATATTATTTATAAATCTAGGTTCAAACATTCTCCTTAAATTTAAAGGTTCAATCATCTATCTATACATATATATACATATATAAAAGCAAACCTAAACTTCTACTTTTGTTTTCATTTTTTTTCAATTTTACTCTATTTAGAAATAATTTAATTTTAATCTTGACCGTCCAAATAATGATTTGATTTCAATCATAAAATTTAATTATACTAATAATCGATTTTATTATTTAAATTTTACTTTTTTATTTTACAATATAAATTTGATTAATATGAGATATATTTTTGGCATATTTGACTAATTTTTAATAAACTTAATATATATATATATAACTTAATTTATATTTTTATCTTCAATTTTAATCTTGACCGTCTATTACTTTTGATCTCAATCATAGATTCTATTTATGCTAATAATAAATTATTTATTTATTTTTTAATCACCAATATAAATTTGATAAATATGAAAATATTATTGACATATATTATACTAATTGTCAATCAATATACTAATTTTCATAATATCAAACCTTTCAATGCTATCTTTGTAATTTTTCACCTTTTTTCCTACGTCGTTGATTGCTTTCAATCACGATAACTTATTCTTTCAAATCATTCTATATAAATATTTTCAATACCTAATCAAATACTTACTCTTTTTTTCTTCTCTATTCAACTTTCATACTATTTCTAATCTACTTTAATTTATTTTTTCTTTTATATTTTACTTTGATTTGATCTAATGTGCAGGTTCAATCATTTTGAGGTATCATTCTTCTTTTTTTACTTTTTGTTATCTTTATTTTATCTTTTATACTTTTATTTGATCTTATTTTTATGTTCAATCATTCTCATATTAGATCTTATGTATATTTTACTTTGATTTGATCTAATGTGCATGTTCAATCATTTTGAGGTATCATTTTTTTTTTTTTATTTTTTGTTATCTTTATTTTATCTTTTATACTTTTATTTGATCTTATTTTTATGTTGAATCATTCTCTTTTTTTTTGATCGGACAAAGTTAGTTGTTAGTAGTTAGTTTCACCAAGTCTCCATACACCCTTATTCTCCAAGTCTTCCTTATAACTCCCCTCCTATTCGTTCCCTATGAGAATCGAACCCGGGTTACTCACTTGTGATTCTCATATTTGATCTTATATGCGAGTTCAATCATTCTCATTTGAAGTATTATTCTTCTTTTTTAGTTTTTGTTATCTTCTCTACGATTTTTTATTTCCTTTTTAATTCTATAAACCTTATTTATATACTTTAATTTATTTAATCTTTTATACTTTTATTTAATCTTATTTTCAGGATCAATCATTCCATTTGAGATATCATTTTTCTTTTATTATGAGCGTGGGTGGAATGAGGTTGCGGGGGGTTTGGGGTGGGTAAGGGATAGGTCTAAGTGGTAATATTTTTATTATTTAAATATTTGAATCTAAAATTTTATAAAAAAAAAATTCATTTTGGGAGATGGGTAAGGGTAGGTTGGGTGGTAGAGTTTCCTCCACAAAAAATTGTTTTTAATAAAATTTTAGATTTTAATATTTAATATAATAAAATTTTATTATTTTTACTTATCATATATAAAATTATATTTTAAAAAATAATTTTTGAATTATGAATTTAAAACCCTTTCAAAAATTCATAATTTATTCAAATGGTGGAATTCAAATTAATTTATTTAAAATTCAAGTAATTTAAAATTCACTCATTTTCAAATATATTAGATTTGAAATGACTCAATTCAAACACAACCTAAAAGTATATAATTGTAATATACTTTAATTCTTTCTGTGCAACGCACGGATGGGTAATATCTACTCCCTCCATCCCACATTTATCTCCACACTTTCCGTTTTCGTCCGTCCCACATTTATCTTCACCACTCAAAAAAGGAAAGTTCACATTAACCAGCAACCTCAAAAGTTACCTTAATTTCAAAAATATCACACTCACCTAACACACATAACATACTTTATAATTTATTTATTATTTAAAAATACCACAATACCCTTCAAAAGTCAATAAAATTGGTTAAAAATCAATTTTTCTTAAACTTCGTGTCTACAGTAACTGTGAAGACAAATATGGAATGGAGGGAGTAGTTATTAATAAAATTAGGTTTTATGATTGAAATGAAAAATATTAATTATACGGTTAAGATTAAAATTAAATTATTTCTAAATAGAGTAAAATTGAAAATAAAAATAGAAGTTCAGGTTTGGTTTTATACGTGTTTATAGATAGATACGATAAAGTCACATATTTTCGTTTCATAATTTGTTTGTTACTGTTAATTACTAGAACAATTTTACAACGAATGACAGTTTTAACAATCATCATCATATCTTCCAACCCCCATCACCCTCTTCATCAACAAACCTTCTCCAAAAGAAATGGTCTCTCCAGATTCTGTCCATTTTCTCTATGGGAATGTTCTTCGTCTCCGGCAACATCCAGTAAACAAACGCGGACATCACCACCACCCAAATCCCGAAGAAGAAGAATATTCCAGCCTTCATGTGGCACAGCATTGCCAGAAATATCTGAGCTATGATGAAAGTCATCGACAGATTCGTCGCCACCACGATGCTCTGAGCCGCCGATCGAATCTCCAGCGGAAAGATCTCACTTGTCACCACCCACCCCAGCGGGCCCCACGACAACCCGAACCCGGATATGTACAAGCAGATCAGCACCAGAACTCCCAGCGCGTACCCTTTCGTCATGGTGTTGTGGTCCCCCAGCTTCGCCGCCATGATCCCGCCGACCAGCATCTGCGATACGAACATCTGAGCTCCTCCGACATGGAACAGCGGCCTCCTCCCGACTCTGTCGACTAGGATCAATGCGAAGATGACGAAGACCGACCCGACTACGCCTGTGATGGTGGCGGCTAAGAGGGAGGCGCTCTCGCCGGAACCGAGTGTGAGGAAGAGAATGGGGGCGTAGAATGAGATGGCGTTGATTCCGGTGATCTGCTGGAAGAACGGCATTGCCAGCGACATTACCAGCTGTGGCCGGTATTTTCTTTTCAGAAGGTTCTGGAAGGGATGTTGGACGGCTTTGGCGGCTTCGCTTGCTTCGATGAGGTCGTTTAGTTCGTTCTGGACGTCGTCTGTTCCTCTGATCTTCTGTAGCAGTGTCTTGGCCTTATCGTGGTCGTTGTCGTACTGAATCATACTGTTGGGAGTTTCCGGGAGGAACAGAGCCCCGAAAGCCAGGAACGCAGCCGGGACTCCGGCCATCGCGACGGAGACTCGCCACCCCCACCCGCCGGAGATCTTCTCCGTGCCATAGTTGATGAGAGTCGCGGTGTTTTGTCCTACTCCGACGCATATTTGGAAGCCGATGTTGAAGGCTCCTCTGTACTTGGAAGGCGCCATTTCAGACAAGTACAGCGGCACTGACTACAAAGAATGCCATATAAAATTAGTCAGCATTTGATATGCACAACACACCAAATGGATGACACCTCAACATTTTTAAAATTTGAAATGTGTGAAACACCAATGGAATAGAAGAATTGGACTCATATCGATATCTATATGTACCTGATTAGTAAAACCAAGGCCAACGCCTAGGAGAATACGACCAAAAATCAACATGAAAATGTTATAGGATGCACCCTCCAGTGCAGCACCAATCAAGTAGGAAACTCCGCCGATGATGATGGACGTCCTCCGGCCATAGGCCCGCGTGACGTGTGCGGCCAGGAAAGAGGAGATGAGGCCAGCTATGTAGAGGGAGGAGGTAAAAGAAGTGAGGAGTTGGCTGTCGAATTTGCAGTAGTTGCTGATATTTGTATCTTGTTTCATTTTCTTGTATACCCCTGGGAAGAACTTCCTTAGGAATGGCTCCATTGAACTCACCCCACCTAATTATTCATGTCAATTAATATACATAAATCACTTAGTAGCTAACTAGGTACATAGGCAGTAATTTATACAGTGATCGACTCCCGTAACTGTACTCTCTCAAAGTACGGTAATGAGAGTCACCAGAATCCAATTACGGGGAGAGGATCATATGATGTGTAGAATTAAATAGATTAAATAAACCTGAGACGCCAACATCGTAGCCGAAAATGAGGCCACCAGAAGCAGCAACGATACAAGAAAGAAGAACGAAGCATGTAATAGAGCCATTGTAGTGCTTCCCATCTCCCTGTACGGCCACCCCTACTGCCATGCCCTTAACTAATTCTGTAATAGTCAAACAGATGCAGTATATGAGTACTCTGGGGAATTTTGAAAGAATCTTGACCACCTTAATTAATCAACTAATGTTTAATAATTTAACAGAGTAGTCTATTTATAGAAAGAAAAGGATCGAACACATTAAATTTGAGGGTTTAATTTCTTATGCTAGATAGTGGAACATAAACCCAAAATTAAGGCCATGAATAACATGTCACTTTGTAAAACTAAGAGATGATTTTTGAAGATAACATGTGACATTTTTTTAGGCATGCGTTAGCCAACAAATTAAAGTTATGGTCCATGGTGTATGTGCGCATGATACACGGTTCAAATTTACTTGGGACCACTAGCCTCCTCCTGCACCTCCCAAGTACAAAGTGTGATTGGGTAGAATATGACATAATGTATGGTTCACATTACAAATCGAAAACAATCATTCAAAATCCGATTTGAGTGCCCCATGAAAGTACTTCACATCATTCCATTTAATTTAATGGATTTCTTCATCATCGTTAATAATAATAGTAATAAAAATAAAAATAATATTGCAGAAACATCTCCAGAATTACTCATTTTTATAAGGGTGTTTATAAAATTTGTAAAGGCAGAATCAGGTGTGAAATCGTCTCACATGAGCACTTATATGTGAAACAGATAAAAAGTGATAAATCATAATTAATTTTGCTATAAAATATTATTACTAATTAAACTAGCTACTATAATTTTTTATTTATATTATAAATTGTTCATTACTGTATACTATTATTAATTTGGGTAAAGTTCAAAATTAGTCCTCTAAGTATGACATTTTCCACTTTTGGTCCTTTATCTATGCGAATTCTCAATTTTAGTCCTAAAAAGTCCAAAATCAGTCCTTTAGTCCAAAAATGATCCTTTTGCTATTTCCAAACCAAAAATTTTCACCATGCTATTTACGAAAATGCCATTAGAATTCCAAAAATTTCTATACTTGTTTATAAGGCTGATTTTCATCCGGTTTTCGCTCAAAATGGTGTCAGAGCCCTAGGTTTATTTATTTATGAATGGGAAACATTTATTATAAATTTATATATCACTTAACGAGAGGAGAGTTTCAAAGAGATATGGATCCGAACGAAAGTTCGACATCCGAGAGTGACAGGACTATCAGCCCTGTTCCAAGCTGGAGCAACAGGGATTTCTGGCTTGTCAACTACGACGAGACAAACAGTTCTAAACAACAATATTATTGTGTTTTGTATAGACAATACGCAGAGAAAGAATACGAGAACGCCGATCGATTTTGGGATAACCTCGATCGAATGTGTAAACTAGTGGAGGCCCGTGCTAACTACACCAAAGAGGAATCTCTAGAGGAACTACGTCAGATGCAGATAAGGTACTCGAAAGAGGTACCAAGAAACATCGTAGAGATCCGAAGTTCTACCGAGATCTATGGACGTATCCCCAAACAAGAGCAATGGAGGAGACGACCAAACCAAGGTCCAAGAGATATCTGCAAGCCTTATCACTACTCACACTGGACGGAATGACAGAGTGGAAGGAGATCGAGACAGATAACTCTAAGATGAACCAAGATCTTAGAGAATTGCAGAACACAGTGAGATTCGTTGGAGAATATGGCCAAAGCATGTCCAAGACAATGTTCGAGATCAGCCTCAAGATGGACAAGGTGTAGAAATTGTAGAACAAGCAACTCGACCTCATCATAAAGTTGATGGAACAAGTAAAATCCTTGAAAACCAAGGTGACAGGAAGAAGACCAGGAGGAAGGTTACCACTAACCTTCGGAATAGAACCACTTTTACACCAAAAGGGGAAAACGACGGAGGTCATAAGACCAAAGTCGGAAAGCGAGAAGATGATTGCTATTCTTCAAGGAGAATCCACATCCCCGAATGGCAAGAGCAAATCTTGAAGATCTACAAGATCTATATGAGTCATTCCAAGGACTATCAATTATAGATCTAAAGATGAACGTTAGAGAGACATCAAGTTCTCAACAACAGTCCCAGACTCATCAGACCCAACAGGACCGAGCCAAGATGAAGGAACCTCTGGATCACACGGAGTCCATGGGGCAAGACAAGAAGTACATTCTAACCACCAGGAAACTTCAAAATGAAGGTCATAGGAATGTCAACAGGAGCAAGCCGAGTTCGAGGATCTAATATACACAACACCCCATATGGCCGGTCTCACCTTGAACCGATAAATCCATACGGGTTGATCTTAAACCTCGACACTCTAGACTTCAAGAATAGAGAAGCCTTGATCGATGAATGGACAAATGCCATGAAGATCGCAGGTGGCGCATTGGAGCTGGACAAAGAAAGGTTCATAAGATTCCTTACTATGAGCCTAGAAGGATCAGTAAAATGCGCCTGGGAGGAGCTCTCAGACGAAGTCAAAAAGGAGGCTATGGAAAGCGAAGATTTAGGCAACATTGTTGATCGAATGGCCAAGATCTTCAAGATCCATTTCATCGGAATAGGGAACTTCGAAGGAATGGAAGAAGAAAAGAAAAGGAAGTATAGGAATGCACTATACAGCCTAGAACTACTTGACATTTGTCACGTAGATGAGCACATCAAACTCTTCACAGAGTATAGATGGAAATCTAAGGTAAAAGAGGAAGAAGTATTCCACTTATTCTTTGCCAAGATCCCGAGCCCATGGAGAGAAATGTTGATCAAAGAGTATGAACCATGCGAGCTGGATTCGATAGCAAGAAGAATGTCCTTCCTCAAAGCCAAGATTGCAGAGTGGTGTCATCAAGCGGCGCTACACAAGAACTACAAGAGATTAAGGGGAATCAACAAGACAGTCCCTTATGTTGCGAAAGCAATGATCTTCCAACTATCATTGGAAGAAACCAAAAGAAGTAGAAAATGATGAAGCGGAATCATCCTTACAATCAAAGGAGCGGAAGGTGGAGATCCAAGAGACCAAGATCATTTTGGTCTAAACAGAAGGCACGAAGCTATAAATCAGGGCAAAGATCTGGACTATCAAGATGGAGTTCAAAAAGCCAAGCCTCATCCTCAGGGTCAAACCAGAGGAGCACAGGAAGAACTCCCACAAGAAAGACGTTCCGGAGAGCGGCCACACGAATCAACGAAAGATTCAAGGATTGCAACTGCTACACATGTGGAGCAAGAGGGCATATCTCCCCAGATTGCCCGGAAAACCAGAAAAGGGGAGTACGACAGTTCGAGACAACTCCAGAAATAGAGGAATCAGTTTACTTCCAAGATCTAGTACATGTATATCAGTTCGAAGATATACCCTCGGACGAGAGCATCTATGAAGAAGAATTCTTTAGCCAAGACGAATCTTCCGAAGATGAGTCGGAGTGAAGAGGAAATCTTCAGGAAAGAGATGCAAGAAGATATGTCTGGATTCTTTTCCCAGACATTTATTTCTCATAAAACCCTTATGAGAATCATGAAGGAGGATCCAAGGCTCAGCCTATACGATGGATTCACTGTATGAAATTGGAAAAATTTTTTCCAAGTTTCAAAAAGAGAAAACACAACATCATATACAAAGTGACCGAAAGGGAGATTGTCATCCCAATGGAGCTCACAGGAAATATGATGGAAATGCAACTGGTTCCTTATGAAGAAATCAAGAAGGAACTAAGTAAACTCGCGGAGAGGATGTCCAAGACTATGTCTTGGGTCCATATCGGAGCTATTCAGATTCTCATCAAAGCTACATTCAAAGAAGGAATCGATACTCCAATCGATATTGCTGTCTTTGATAAGAGAATCAAGAGCACAAGAGAAGCATGCCTAGGAGGACTCTCGGGAAATCTGTACGCAGGAAAAGTAGCATCCTACATTTATCCAAGGATCGCGTACAACCTGGCATACTGAAATTTCAACAGGGCACTTACCCTTCATCAAGATTTCAAAAACAAAGACTTGATGAAGGAAGGGAACAGGCCTTACTCTATCATATACATTATCGCGTATGCCCTCTCCAACACTCATCATTCGGATCTATTCCAAATGAAGGAGTATATTGAGATACCTGAAGTGTTCGAGAAAGTTGCATGTGCAACTAGGCCAGAGATAATGGAGCTTCCGCCAATTCACGATATAGATTTGCGGATCAGGGACAAGCCAGTCTGGAGTAGACAAAATAGCCTCAGATTCCAACAAAGGAGGATTTCTTTCTAAGAAGATAGAATGACCAGCGAGAAATAAGGAAAGAAACTAATCGTGGAGGTGATCCAGGAACCGGAAAAGTTCACAACTAAGGGTGAACTAAAATGCCCACAAGGATTGAGAGGAGTCGAAGTAATATTCGATATCACTAAAAAGAAAAACTCTATTCCTTGTGATGTCTTGTATTATCTCCAACAACCAACAACTGGGAGATACCAAGGACAGCTCAAACTCGGCGATCTAGAGCTGATAATCGAAGGAGTTGCAGGAAGATTCCCAGAACAACTAGTACTGGGATTAGAGTTTCTCGAGGAACATAAACCTTGGGAAAGACTACAAGATGGAATGGAGTTTACGGTCAAGGGAAAAAGATACAAAGTCTACTAGTAGAGGCTCGGGGTTTTAGGCTCTGATCCACCCATGACCACAAGTCCATTTTCGATATGTATCACCGTAGGAATGATATATAACAAGCATCGTGCAGAATACTTTGCGGCGTACATTGTTTCAGGAGCCGGCATCTGCACAGCAAAGGAAGGAGTCTTCGCGGAAGGCTCAGGTGAAGAACTGCCAACAGTTCTCGAAAAAGATTTCTCGCAAAGGGTGCTAATCCTTAATAGAGGAATCAAGCAGGCGGAAATCATGATCGGAGGAGCAGATCGTATCCCGTGGTACAAGGTGAAAACTCTACCGATATATTTCCATGACACCGGAACAGATATTCTGTTAGGAAACAATTTCCTACAGACATTCAAGCATTTTACCCAAGAAAACGCAACAAGGAGGCTTATTTTCACAACCCTATGTGAACATAAGATCATCACATCAAGACTGCGTAATACATTTCAAAGAAAAATACCAATCAAATTTCGCAGCAAGCGTGGTGATGAAGGAAAACTTAGTCATCCAAAGATGAATGATCTTAGGAAGTATGGCGAAGCAGTCCTTCAAATGAGAACCGATATAAGAGGATGGAAAATGGAGAAACTAAAAGAATAATCAATCCACCTTCTCAAAGCAAGCTTGGGAGAGAGACTACAGAAAAACGTCACAATCGAAGAACAAACATCTTTGGAGGACGTCAAAAAAAGGATACAGAGGAACTTCAATGAAGATCCTCTAGCCTGGTGGGACAAGAACGAGCTCAAAGCCTCACTCAAAATAAAAAAAGGAAAGAAGCATGAGTTCGTAAGATACAAGCCTATCCTAATTAATCAAGAAGATCAGAAGGATATGCAGCAAATACTTAAGGAACATCTAGACCTTAAGTTGATATCTCCAGGGGTATCACCATACAGCAGTCCAGGATTTCTGGTTTGAAATCATGGAGAAGTCAAGCGGGGAAAACCGAGACTTTTGATCAACTACAAAGGGATCAACAACATCTTGGAGTTCGATGGATACCAAGTAGGGAACACTTGGTCAACTGTATCAAGAATGCCAAGGTATTTTCAAAGTTTGATTGCAAATCTGGGTTTTACCAGATTATGATGGAAGAAGGAAGCAAGAAGTTCACAGCCTTCTCCACACCACAAGGACATTATATCTGAAATGTTATGCCTATGGGTTTGGCGAACGCACCCCAGATATACCAAATGAAGATGGATAATCTTTTCAAAGATTATTTCTCATTCATGTTTGTCTATGTGGATGACATCCTCATAACATCAAAGAACATGAAGGAACATTTGGCACATCTAGAAATATTTTCAGAAATATGCCACAAGGAAGGATTGGTGCTTTCTGAAAAGAAAGCAGTAATAGCAATAAGGCAGATCGAGTTTCTTGGAGTAGAGATCGACGAATCTGGAATTATTCTACAACCACATATTGTAGAAAAGGTCCAAGGATTTCCCGAAGATTTCAAAGACAAGAAACAACTTCAAAGTTTCTTAGGAGTGGTTAACTTTGCTGGAATGTTCATCAACAATCTGGCGCAATACAGGAAGGTGTTCAGTCATTTGTTGAAAAAGGATGCTGAATTCAAATGGGATGATTCACACCGAGTAATGGTTAAACAACTAAAGGAGGTTTGCAGAAAAGATCCCCAAATTAGCCATTCCTAATGACGAGGATGATCTGGTACTATATACAGATGCCAGTGACCATTGGTGGGCAGCGGTTCTTACAAAGTCCACAACAGAAGGAGAAATGTCATGCAGATACTGTAGTGGGCTCTTTACGAAGAACGAAGCAAATAGATGGCACATCAATGAAAAGGAGTTCTTTGCGGTTCGGAAGGCGTTCAAGAAATGGCCGCTATTTCTCCTCGCGAAGAAATTCACCCTTAAATTGATAACACAATCATCAAAGCCTTTTTGAAAAATAAAATTGAATCTAAACCTGAAAAGGCTAGACTATTAAGATGGCAAGTAGAATGCCAATATTATGATTTTAATATTGTCATTATTAAATCTGTTGATAATGTTTTGGCAGATTTCCTGACAAGAGATGGAAGGAGCTGAGATAGACTCCATCCTAACTGTTTCAAGGCACCTAATGGACAACCTCGAGTTGCTTCAGAGGGAATTCGAGAATCTGGCACTCAATGCAAGGCGTGCCGGAAGAATACAAGATAGTGATCAGACCAAAGTGTCTAATCGCATACGAGACTGCATTCGAAACGGCGCAAGTCTGTTCGAAGCAACACGAGAGCCACTCCTCCGGGCTGTAGATAGCAATTCAATCAACAAAAGGAGAGTAGTCGAGAACGGGGCTCTAAACCCGGAGCAAGGGATTTAAGTACCCTTAGCACAAGTCCTAGATAGGAACCTCCAAAAGAGAAACTGTTCGAAGAAAAAATCGAAGACCTGGAGTCACATCTAGAGTCGACGAGTCAACCCAGCACCTCTGGGGTTAAAGAGGGAGAGATCAACCTTAGGCCTATGACAGACACTGCTAAGGTTGGTATTAACTTAGCTGATTTCTCTTATTGGCAGGAATATCAGGCCAGCTGGTTGAAATTGAATACCCGACAAGGAATCCGATCGGAGAAATGCCGGGTGGATATATCTGGGGAATATCCCCGAGTTTGGATGTGAGAAGGCTCAAATCCAAATGATGTGAAACAATGGTATGATTTTGGAGCACTAGCTTCAATCTATACTATTGCACCAGGCTTCCCAGAACTTGCAAAACTTCCAGACTGGCTGGGAGAAAAGGTTTTCAAGGCATGGGAAAACAACTCGACTCTATCTAGAGACGATGTACTGGAGCTATACTTCACCAGTGCAGCTCCAGAACCAGTCGGGAAAGGCAACCACGAGGCCTTCCATTTCATCAAGCTAAGAAGACCCGATGTCTCAGCGTTAAATAAGATCAAAGAGTCTTCTGAAAAAGAACCGGTTTTGGTTTCTACATTTTCTGAAGAACATATCTCTACGCGAAGAGCAAGGGATTTGTACGCCTGCATCAAAGCAATGGTGGAGGTAAAGTTCCCATTCAAGTTCGAGCACAAGTCTTCGAATGGGTCTTTCTTGTTAAATACTTTAACAAGAAATAAGACAACGTTTGCGGAGAAGGCGTTCCAAGAAAAATAAGAACTTCTCTGGAGAAATAAGATTCCGGTGAGTAAACAGACTCATCGGAGATATTACAACATGACCCATTTTAGGCAATGGACGAACAAGGTATGCACAAGCTGTTCCGCCCAAACAGAACCAAAATTTGGGAAAGGGATAAGATTGGGCATAGGGATGATCAGAACTGCTGATCCACCCTCAACAAAGGAGATACGTGGAAAGAAGAGGGTTAAACCTCTTCGGAATATCCAGGAGCTGGGAGAATCATCAGGCACCAAAGAAGACAAATGACTCCTAAAAAAAGCAAGAGCTAGGTGACCTTTCCGAAAGGGTAAGAGACATGTGACTGACAGGAAAGATGACCCACAAAGGGGAATCCAATAAAGAAACCAGCCAGCTGCTAAAAAGATAGCATCCAATGTAAAGTGACGCAAGCAGTGACATCACAAAAAAGAATCAAATAAAGAAGAATGGACCAGCCAGCTGCTAAAGTTGGAATCCGAGGCAAATGACGTAAGCAGTGACGTTAAAAGAAGTTAGGAGGCTTTGAAATCCGGATTTCAAATCCGAAAGCCTCTATAAATAGGTGAATTGAGGAAGCAGAAGTCATCGATCATCACCCTCTGTTTTCTCTTTCTAAAATAAATATTGTCTTCTTTTCTTTTCTTTGTATGAGTGTTCTGAGTACAGCTACAATAGGTAGCTAAAGGAGTTATCTCCTCTTGTTCATTGAGGATGAGTGTGTAATAAATTCTTCATTCAATAAATAAATATTCTTGGGCTTCTGCCCACATGCCACCTTTCATTTCTCTTCAACCCTAATCTCCATACTTTCCGACGAGAAACAGTAGCAGCATCCTGTACACCCGGAGTAGGAAATGAATCATGGTTGTGCTGAGGTCCGCTGAAGGAACGGGATTGAACCATCACACTGCGGGGTGAGTGGTTGGTTGTGAGGAGTAGCTGTAAAACCTCCCGGATACCCGGTGGACTGACGATCAAAAAAGGTACTGTTACTATTACAAGTCGATTAGTTACGAGATTAATGCTGATTGATTAATATACGGAAGCATGATGGGCCTGATATAGTCATAATGGACTATGTCTATTTTGAAGAAAATGGATGAAAATCATATTTAAAACAAAGTATTATATAAAATTGGGCATAATATTGAAAAATCTGGTAATAGCAGAATATTAGATTGGATTTAGCAAAACAAAAGTTGATTTTGTCAAAATAAATGTTGACTTAGTCAAAATATGACTAATTTTGGACCATTTATAAACATATAGGACTGATAATAGACTAGCTTAAACATAAAGGACTAATATTGAGAAAACATGAATAGATAAAGGACGAAAAATGGAAAGTCGAAAGTTAAAGGACCAAACTCGGAAAATGTTATACTTAAAGGACTAAAAATGATATTAACTCTATTAATTTTTATAGATTGAGTATCACTTTGATTAATAATGTTATACTCCCTCCGGCCACTTGAAAGGTAACCGTTTGCTGTTTGCACGTGGACAATTTTAAGGTCTTTATTTGCTTTTTGCACGTGGATTAAGGAATAATATTATTATAGGTAAAGTGGGTAGTTGTATTAGAGGGAAGTGCTGAGTCATATTGTGTACTTTCTTTACTAAATAAATGAAATTAATACCTTTGAAGCGGATGCCAAGAATAGTGAAACGAGTACCTTGTAAGTGGCCGAAGGTAGTAACTTTTTCTCCGTCTCACGTAAAAACTTACGCGAAACTTTCTCATACAATATTTGTCCAATTTGTAAAAAGTGTTCGATTTTTCACATTAGATCATAAAATACACTTTAAAGAAGAGCCCAGTCCACATTTCACCGCGCCATATTATAATTAATGAATGTGAAAGTGAATACATGACGTACTCACTCCATTCACCATTAGTAAGTCCTCTATTTGTTTTTTAAGTGCATTAAAAAATATTATTATTTTATGCTATCTGATAGTTGTATTAGTAACGAGTCGTAGATCATAAATTATACCATTTTAGTAAAAGAAAAAATTTAAAAACTTTGAATGAAATATTAATATGGAGTAGTATAATGGGAATCTTTCAGAGGAAGGTAGGAATTGTTTAAAAGGAATAATAATTTTTTTTTTGTTAAAAGAATAGGAAAAAGGGATGCACTAGTAAAAAGCCATGAATATATAGCAATATAATAATTAGTGCGATAATTTTCATGTCTAATTAACTACCATTCGAAACAGTTGGGTTTGAAACTTTTTCAATCTTCTTTACCAATTAATAATTAATCTCTGGCTAATCCAACAAACAGAAGAATGCAAAAGACTATATAGAAACTAATTTATTTTTTTGGGTTTTGCCAACACTACCTAAATAATCTTGATGCGATAACTTATATAAATAATAATAATAATCTGAATCTAAACATTAATATGCAGAAATTGGTTGAAGAAGATAGAGATTTAATAAACTGACCTTTCTCTGTCCACAAATTTGTTTGGCAGTTATGGTGTTGTAGTGGAAACCATGAAAGATCAGCTTGAAGCTCCTTATACCACTGTTTTATACCACTGTTGACTAAAGATGATAAAGAATATACATACTCCATATATATAAAACACCTTTTTATTATTGTATAGTATAATATTATATAGTAAGAGTACTTTTCATTTTCTGTTGTGTCTTTTCTTTACCCTCTCTATCTACTAAGCATTTAATATTTCACATTTTTTAAGAAGAAATATTTTAATATTTTTCTAAAAGTTGTAAAAACTTTTTAAGTTACTACAAAAAAATAAAGCATAGTATTACGTAGTAGGAACGAAGTTCTTAAAAATATACTTGGGGTTATTTGTTTGGAAAAATACTTAGTTTGAAATCTTCTCACTTAACAATTAATGTAAAATGAATAAGAAATGATATTACTATCGATGAAAATAAGATAAATATCAAAATTGGTCATGTAAGTATGATATTTTCAAACTTCAGTAATTTTTTATTGCATTTTTTACTTTTGGTCTTTCGATGTCCGATTTTAGTCTTTTTTGTCTAAATTTAGTCCTTTCGCTAAAAATTTAAAAAATTCGCCAGAAAATTATGCGTGAGTTGCAAACGCTCAAAGTTGGTCATGTAAGTATGGACCGTTCCAACTTCAATATTTTTTTTATTGCAATTTTCATTTTTGGTCCTCCGTTGTCTAAATTTAGTCATTTTTGCTGAAAATTAAAAAAATTCGTCGAAAATCATGCGTAAGTTGCACGCGCTCAAAATCCCCAAACTCGCAATTGAAGAAACCTTTAATATTTGCAGCGGAGAAAATCGAATGTTTCCAAATTGTAATTTATATTTGTTAAACTGAAAATTGCTAAATTAATAAATAAAATAAAATGTCCATTTGTTTCATCTGTAAAAGATACTATTAATTAAAATATCAAAAAAAAATAAAATGACTATTTACTTCATGTACATGATACGATTAATTAAAACACCAAAAACTGTAATATTTAGGTGAAAACGAAATTTCACATTACATTTGTTATGAATTATGTGGGAATAATATTCTTTTGGGACTAACAATTAATTAAATAATATACATATTTAAGATTATTTATTTATTTAATCTTGTGTTACAATTTTGACATTAATCTTTTTAATTTTTTATACATAATATATTATTATTATAAAAATCCCCTTTGAGTGAATTGCAAACCTAATTAACCGAACCAGAAATTACCTACTTGAATCACATCATGTCAATGTTCTATTTTTTTTGTCACACCATTTTAAGAATATATTAGGAAAAGTATCATTTTACCATTTTGATTGTCTCATCCAAAGGATCCCATTTTTTTTGACACATGGGATCCACTCACACTCATAAATACAATTAAAATATGGGGCTCACACACCCACTAATATAACTACCCACTACACATTAAATAATAATACTCCTGAATTTACGTGCCCAAAAGCAAATAAGACTCTTACCAATGGACGGAGAGAGTATATATACACCATCTTAAGAATATATATATATAATCATTAAATTAATACATATTTAGATATTGTCATATTAAAAATGATTTTAAATAGTAATTGGATATAAAATAATCAATAATAAATAAATCTTAATCATAGTGGAGTATGGGGCACTATTTATGTGTGAATATTTTCTTAAATAGTTTTTATCAAAGATAATACTATCAATTTTAGAAAAAATGTTATCACTTTTTTTATTTATATTACAAATTATCCATAAAATAATTTACTGTACTACCTTCATTTTTCATAAATTTAAATATTATTTTTATTAACATTTTAACACTTCTTATGTATTTCACAGAAAATTTTCCAATAAAACAATCTCAACACAAATATTTGCTTACAGTATATACTTAAATGAAAATGTTGTTTTATTTATTTATTTATTTATTTATTAATCTTTTCAATAAATTAAGTTTATAAAGTCTTGATATATAATTTTCAAGCTTCTTAAGATGGACACGTAAATTTTCAAGAGAATGGAGTCTTTTATTGAGTTTTATTGAATGGATTGATTTAGTTAGAATTGATCTATGGTTCAAATTCATTTTTATCAATATTTTTGTAATATTTCTTTTGAAGACAATCAGATCTAATTTTATATTCAAAAATTTTATTTTAATTAGATCAATTTAATGTAAAAATTTGCTCAAATCCAATTGCCAGTGAATAAGTAATAAATACGTAAAGTTTGTAATTTAACTTAAAAAGAAAAAAAAAAGAGAAATGAAGAGAAAAATTGAAAGTAGAAAGATTAATGCAACTCATGCATGTTTCTGATGAGTTTATTTTAAAATTTTGGCGAAAAATGACTAAATTTGGACAAAAAATTATTTTTATAGAGCCACTTTCAATGGCTTTCACACCATCCGTGGTTCTATAAGCAGCCAAATCTTAATTTAGAATTTATCGATTCTATTTTAGAGATCATTGCACTTTGCTAAGATTCTGCATTTCTATTTTGTACTGCTTCGTCGTATCCGTGGGTCCATTCCATGTTTAGTAGGGACCAAGTCTCACGACTCTCCCAAAATATATATTTTGCGGGTTGCCGAACAACCCTCCCACTACGACAAGGCACTACACGCAATTGTGTATCAGACGTGACACGCGTTGCAGTTTACCTTGTGGTATATCCTCTTGTACACTTGGTACTAATACTTTGTGTTTTCCCTCTAACTTGCTTTAGAAAAACTTACACATGGGTTTGTGATTTATTACATATTCCTTTTCTAAAAATTCGGTGTTTGTGTTAACAGTCACCCTTCGATCTTTTGGACTAAATAAATCACCCTCCATTTTTCTAGGATGTCCCACAAACAGACAAATGTTTTACGAATTACTGTTTCTAGGGCATATCCATAAAATGAATTTAATTATTCTAAATAATTCATCATCTATCTAATCATTTCCATAAGAGTCTTTCTCTTATTAAGATTAGAAGACGGGTTATTAATTACTATTTGTTGCATCAGTGGGATAAACATGATTTAAGAGTGAACAAATTGTCGCCAACGTACCACAACAGACTATAGCTCCATTCTTCATTATTATGACCATATCATTTAAATGAAATGGAGTATCCATCCATAAATATATAGAAACTGAAATGAAATTCTTTCTATGAATACGTACGTAAAGACAATTTCTCAAAATCAAATGTTTATTCATATCATAAGATAAATAAACAACTCCCACTGCAATAGCCACTACTCTCGTAGTATAACCCATGTATATTACAATCTCATCATTACTTAGTTGCAGGCTTTTAGTGACTCCGGCATCTATACACTACGTGTCAGTAAATGTCATCACTAATCATGCTTTAACGACTAGTCAATGAGATACTAATTGTTGTTCACATCTTGATGAAATTTGATTTCTTTTGCCACATGTTTTGTCAGAAGTTCCCCACCATATACAACCTCTTGTATTTCAGGTAGAACTTGCTCAAAACACCTAGGCAAATTACGGAGAATTAAATTGATCTAGGTTTTTCCTTCAATTTCTACTCCAAGCTTTCCCATTCATTCATCTACTTATCCATGACCTCTTGCCTTTCTTACTTACTCAAATATCTGAAGAGTCGCATGAGACCATCATATTTTTATGAACTTCTCACCTCTTCACTAGAGACTTTAATAGGTATCATGAGATATCCTAAGTGAGAACATATTTATATTTTCCTAAGCAGTAAAATTCGAAACCAAGATTCTTTTCTAATCATCTAATTTTGGACAAGTAAATATGTTTCTATTAGTATACAATAAGCGAGATAAAATCATTTGAAATTACAGATAATCACAAATAAATACACCGATCAAATCTTCAAATTTTATCCATTTATATTTGTTCCCTCAAAACAATATAAAATTAAAATTTACCGACATCTCAAGCACCGTGAGTCTGCAAGCCACGTTAGTGTGGACGTTTACAAACCCTAACATTTACAAGAGAAGGTTTTACCCATTAATTTCATTCGTCAACCTAACCTCATGACAAAATAATTAATAGTCGGTTCCTCTTTAGCCATGCAAATAATAGCAGTAACTCCGTTGGGGAGGATACTAATTATTTACACCTAAGTGTACATCATTATTTGATCTCAAATCCATTGCTCGAGCTTATGTGGCTTACAGTTGGAGAAGTACACACGCGCTCGGATAACTTCCGACAATCATCGATTATATGTTTGTATCAGTGAACCGCACATAAACTCATCCATTATGGAGGAAGGTCTATGCCAACACGCAAGTTCATGTGCGACATTACAAATAATAATTATTTAATGAAGTCTGTACCAGTGATCCGTGAATAAACTCATCCGTTAGGGAGGAAGGCCTATTGCCAACACGCAAGTATACTCACATCACTTACAAACCAATAGTGAAGGCCACGGGAATTAATTACCAATCCCCTCTCTCATTTAGTTATTTAACACCAAGGGTTTTTACATGCATATAATATTTAAAAATAAAATATGCAACCTAGCATGCTCTTATTACGGCAAATAAGGCAGTAAATCACAGAGCACATGCAAATAAAACAATTATATCAATTATATATAAGGAAATAAAAATGCCAAATATGGGGTTAACTTGTCAACACACTCAAGCAAATAAGGAAGTGACTTGCCCAACAAGATAACATGGGTCCTAAGCCAACAAACACACACGGAAGCCCAACATTCTCACGGTTTCTTAGCAACAGCAAAACCACCGAGAAAAAACTTCTCCTCGCCGGAGTGCGCCAACATCCCAGCCCCTCATGGCCATCGAATTCACGGTTCCTACAACAAGCATCGGGTCTGCTTCTTTCTTATAATACTGACTGCCAGAAAGTTTTTCACTGGAAAATGCACATCTCCGGAACCACGTGGTACGCCGGAAAACATCACCGCAATAGTGCAGCATTGCATCCAGAAAAGTCAGACCTGCATGGTACTCGATCAAGCCCTGAAAGCTGTTGACTATCCTTCTGTCGAAGACATGTTCCCGCCGGAACAACTCGCTCTGGCCACGCCAGGAAGTTGTGCCGATAGCTCCTCAGCGATCGCGCTGCACTCTATCCACCGTGCACCTAGTGCAGACCCGACCTTTCACGTGTAGATCCGATCGACATCAGTACAGACTCGATCGAAAGTTCAAGAAACCTGATCAGAAAACTGCAGGGCTCACCGGGAAAAAATGCAAGCCAAGCTTTCTGCCGCATGTTATCCACTCTGATGCGATCGGTAATCATCATCTTAGGTCTGGTATGCACCACTGTTTATCGCGACGTCACACGCCACCACCTCCTTCTGATATTCGCAACGCCAATCGACCAGCAACCGGAGGACTCGCTCGGAACACATACCAGCCCCGGTCGGAACATCTAAGACCCAATCGAATACTATGTTGGACTCATCCAAACATGCATCAAACCCGCTCAGAACTCAGCTTGTTCCTTCCGGAAATACCATCTGAAACGCCCTACATGCCGAGCACCCAACATGTCTGCGATCATCCGTTCGCATCGGTCGCCCTCATTAACCAAGCCACCGTCCAACCTTTTGAACTGACGTGTCTGTGCCTTGCAGCACACGCCAGCCAACCAAGTACAGAACCCGTGCAGATCACGATGCTTTTAAGTCAAGGAAAGACACCAGCCCATCTCGCCCAAAGCCTCCAGCCATGTGCCGTCGTCTGTTTTGGTGAAAACACAACCCAGCCCACCAACGCACAACGCGCCGTCCTTGTGTGTGCCTTCGCCTGCCTTCATCATGAAGTCTCAAAAATGGCAGCGATCAACTAAAGTCAGCAACTAGCGTCGCGGCCCATGCCGATGTTGATCGTGACCTGCAGTGATACTTCTGTCTGCGAATGAAGTCGCAAGAGAACCAACACACGTCTGTCCAGCGCGCCGCTTCCAGCCTTCGATGATGGGCCATCGTTCAGCCCATCCATGCCCTAGCGACTCTCGATGGCCTGCAGTGCCAAACAATGATTGTGCCGACGTTCATCAGCAGTGCCTGTGTTCTACCCGCGCGACAATCGCACCAACCACCGCTGCCCATCCGGTACTTCCACAAGCCTTGATCTGCCGCATCGATATCGTCTCCTACACCACCGGCATGCCACCAAGAGGCCAGTCCATCTCCTTTTGAGAGCATATCATCGTCTTTTTCACCACGTGAAATATCAAACAAATGCTCACAGAAGATACGAACAGGTTTTAGAAACGACGACATAGGATATATATATGGATTATACAATTAAACCAAAATCATAAGCCTCACATGTGATTCTATTCCGAAAGGAAAACACATAAATCACATAAACCCTAGCCTAACATTTCACGCATCACCACAAAATCGAAGCTCTGATACCAATTGTTGGCATTCGATCATTTGGTTAACGTGAACTATTAGGTTTCCATACGTTTTTAACAAGCAACAGAAGCAAGTAAATAAGAAAAGTATTACTTTTCACCAGGGTATGTTGAAGACGATGAATTCTCGCTACCAGCCTACGTAGTCTCACCGTTTTGGGCATAACTCTCTCATCTGATGTCAGAATTGAGTGATCTACACGCCAAAACGATCCTCTCTTCCGTAGATTTCCATCAGTATATCACACATTTTGTTCTAATGTCTGTATGATTTTATAAAAATCGTAGAAGGTGGTGGACAGCAGCAGCAAACAACCTTCCAGTCTTCTACTGTATTCCCAAGTCCAATCTCGACGTCGTGTGGGCGACGATCCTCGAGATCTTCTCAATCTGCTATTTCCTAACCCCCTTCACAGTGTTAGGCATGAATTATCAATTGATAAGGGTTTCCGGACAGCTGAGATGACTTATATATGGGCTACAGCAGGGACCAGGAGGAGAAATTAGAGTTGGGCCACCATTGGGCTTAAGTATCCAAGCTTAGCCCAAAGCTTATACTTAAGTCCAATAATAATAATATATACCACTTAAATATTATTACTGCACTACCGTTCTAATCCCATAATTACGTTATGGGCTCCTTCTTATTATGAGCCCGTTAGTCTCCCCATGTTTAAGATATACAATGTCCATTAATTAATTAAGTTACTGACAACTCCATTAATTAATATCTCATCCGAGAGTAGTACCACTCAACCTCATTATCATGCCGGAATAAATCCACATGCAGGGTTTATATTATAATCCTTATGAGCTTCTCAAGGGGACATCATCAACCTATGACGGACACAGATTCTTTCTACAATCAATAGTAGACCATAGAGACAGCACTACTTCCCAACTCACCGAGTTTGTTGATTTATTATATGTAAATCTCACCCATTGATGAATTAAAAAAGTATATACTGTCTTACGTGTCGAGGTTATTGTATAAGGATTAAGAGCACGAACATCCATAATAACAGAGATCAAGTTCTCCTATAAGTCAGTATAAGTCGAACGATCTCAAGCGGTCCTGCTCAATACACACAAAGTGCACTAATGTGATTCTATAGCCAAGACAAGCTAATACCAAACCACACTACAACCATCCCGATAGAGAGTCCCCATTTATCTCGATTGTGAGCATCTGTTTATACTTTATAAGAAAACCGATAATATGATCTTCCGCGTGTTGTTGCACAACATATTATCTACAGTATAAAGTAAGTGGACTATTGCATCGTGCATATAAATAAATTATAAGACGCAATCATTTGATCATATGATTCTCATTTCAAATAAATTGTTATAACATTGTTCATACTAAAGCTAGATTTTTAGTATACAATCCAACAATAACAAGAAAGAAGAACTTTCTACTCCACCATCATCAGATGATTTTATAAGAGCCTTTAATGATTCAATTATTTATTCTAATGTCATTATTGCACCTGCTGATCCTAAGAGCTCTAATCCTAGTCTTCTCATTGTGTTGGGGGATCCTAGTTCTTCTGAACCATAATCTATTCCTACACTCCAGTTATAAGAAGAAGTAGTAGACAGATTCAACCACCTCTTTGGAAACAAGATTACATATGCAACTCATCAGTTGATGTCTAATCAATCAAAGCTTATTCTGGTTTTTTAGCAAACTTATATCATGATAAAGAACCTGTTTTTTACAAACAGGCTGCTCAAGAAAAAGTTTGGATTACAACTATACAGGATGAACTTGATGATTTGGAAGCTACTCAAACTTGGTTATTAACTGATTTGCCCCTTGGAAAGACTGCTATTGGAAGTAAATAGGTGTACAAAATCAAAAGAAAACAAGATGGTTCAGTGGATAGATACAAGGCAAGATTGGTGGCCAAAGGATATACGCAACAAGAAGGGATTCACTTCTTTGAAGTTTTCTCTCCAGTAGCAAAGTCGGTTACTGTCAAATTGTTTATCTCTATTGCAGCTATACATGGGTAGGATTTTCATCAAATGGACGTGAATAATGCTTTCTTGCATAGGCATCTCACAGAGGAGGTGTTTATGAAACCTCCACAGGGTTATAACAAAGCTAAACCAGGCCAAGTGTGTAAATTAGTTAAAAGCCTTTATGGTTTGAAGCAAGCCTCAAGAGAATGAAATGTATAATTTAGCAAGAAATTGTTAGAGTTTGGTCTTATTCAGTCTTCTAATGATCATTTTTTATTTACCATGACAAGGGGTGATCTTTTTATAGCTATGCTAGTGTATGTTGATGACATTTTGGTGACTGGGTCAAACACTGAAATGATAATGGCTCTTAAATTGTTTCATCATAAAGCATACACCATAAAAGACTTGGGATTTGCTAAATATTTCTTGGGAGTGGAAATACACAGAAATGTTGATGGTGTCTTCCTTTGTCAAAGGAAGTATATAATGGATATCTTGGCAAATACTAGTATGGCTGGTTCTAAGTCTGTCTCTACTCATCTTCCTCATAGACTGCATTTGATTTCTTCAGATGGCATTCCTTTAGAATCTCCTGATCAGTATAGAAAGTTGGTGGGAAGGTACTTGAAGAGCCATTAGTTAATTTGTTAATTCTGTGCAGCAACTTATTCTGTGCAGCAACTTAGTTAATTTGTTAATTCTCCAACAAACTTGCACTAGAATGCTGCACTACACATCTTAAGATACTTGAAGAATACTGCTGACCTTGGTCTTTTCTATTCCTCTCATTATACTCATACCTTGGAAGCTTTTTGTGATGCTGACTGGGCAGCATGCAAGGATACAAGAAGATCAATTACAGGATATTCCATTTTACTTGGTGGTGCTCTGATTTCATACAAGAGCAAGAAATAACCCATCTTGTCTAGGTCATCTACTAAAGCAGAGTATAGAGCAATGGGATCAACAGTTTGTGAAATTCAATGGATTCACCTTCTTCTTCCGGATTTCAAATTGCAGATTCCACTTCATATATCACTTCATTGTGATAATAAGGTAGCCTTGCACATTACAACTAATTCAGTGTTTCATGAAAGAACAAAACATCTTGAAATTGATTGTCATCTGGTTCGAGATAAGTTTAAGGAGGGTTTCATCTATCTTTGCTTCATTCCTTCTAAATTGCAGGTAGCAGACGAATTTACTAAGGTTTTGGGTCCTTCCCAATTCAGTCAGTTCATGCACAGGTTGAGAATGAAGAAATTTCCTCATTCTCCAACTTGAGGAAGGGGTATTGGAGATACATCATATGTGGACAATAAATTATACCAACAAGCTAAATAGAGAAAGAATAATTTGTGGGCTTGAATAAAAGAGAATTTAATTTTGAATTAATTTGTTAGATTAATCATGGGTAGTTGCCATATTATAACATGAGTACTACAGAATGTTGAGAAGGCAGAGTAAAAGAAAATTCATCTCTTCTCTCTCGTTTGAAATATTGAATTTTATGATAATATTTTAATATATTCAACAAGGTCCATAATAGAGTAAACAAACAAAATATAATTCCCAAACAAATCTCTTTTTCCATTATTTACAATTAAACACTATGGGAGTGTTTGGATGGAAAGATTTGAGGAGGGGTTTATAATTCCCTCCTTCAAATCCCTTCTTTATGTTTTGATGCAACTTTGAGATGAATGGATTTATAAATAAAAAATTTTAAATTAATGGATTCAAAATCATGAATTTAATTTTGAATTTTTTTTATTGTTTTGGATGAATTTTAATTCACTTACTCAAACCGTATCATTTGAAATTCTTCTGTCATGTAATTGATATATTAAAATTACATAATAATATATAAAAATAGTATCTAATTAATAAATTAATTAAAAAATATTTTTTATTATTTTTTATGAGTTGATATTTGGTGCACCCATATGCAAGGGTATACTCATATGTATATAATTTTTTATTTTATTTTGTATAAATGTTATTCTATTTTGTATACATGTTTCTTAATAATTGTATATTTTTTTCACACTCAGTTTTTCATTAAAAAACTAACATCTATATGTGTATAACTTTTTATTCAATAGTCTATACATATTTTTTTATAGTTGTATATTTTTTTACACTCAATTTTTCATTAAAAAAGCTAACAAATAAATTGTATACATTTTGTTCATAATTTATATATGTTTTTTTTTTATCATAATCGTATACGATCTGAAAGTAGGTGCATCGTATCATGGGATGAGCACAGTAGTATTAACCTTTTTTAAAATTTTAACTCCTACCACCACCCACACACCCAACCCCCCCCCCCCCTCCCTTTCCCCCAAATTTTTTTAAAATAAAATTTTATATTTTTGAATTTTAATAATAAAAATATTACCACTCAACCTATCTCCAACCCACCCAACCAACCCCAACACTCACCCCAAAAAAAATTATTTTTATAAAAAATTAAATTTTAATATTTAAATAATAAAAATATAACTACCCAACCTTATTCCCCACCTCACCCCACCACCCAAAAAATATTTTTTTTTATAAAATTTTAAATTTTAATATTTAAATAATAAAAATATTACTAGCCTACCCCCACCCCCAACCCACTCCCCAAATTTTTTTTAATAAAATTTTAGATTTTAATACTTAATATAAATTATTTGAATTTATAATATATAAAATTCTATTTTAAAAATAATTGTTGAATTGTGGATTTGATATCCTTTCCTAACACCATAATTTATCCAAACGATGAAATTCAAATGAACTGATTTAAAATCCAAGGAATTTAAAATCCACTCATTTTCAAATCCATTGGATTTGAAATGACTCAATCCAAACAACCCTATAAGAAAACCATTTAAACACACATACAGGAGACTAAAAAGAGTGAAACTTGAACAAAAGCTATGCTCTAAACCTGATCACCACAGGTCCCTGCGCTAGTCAATGGTGATTATAGCAGAAGCTCCTTCGCTTCTGCGAAAATACGAGACCGTAACACACGAAGACGAGTGGCTGATTATTTCAATGATCAGTCCTAGAATCTGTTGCAACAACCCAAGCAAACAAAAGGATATACAAATGACATCCTCTCACACATTATTGGTGATGGGGAGTCCAAAGAATATGTGCAGTAAATTCAGGATGTAACTGTCACAAACTGGCATTATCTCCACACAGTTTCATTTGCGTCTGTGAAAATAGCATTGTGATGCCCGATCAAGCACTGAATAACTTCTATAGCACAGAAGTCCACTGGAACTCCATCATCAAGGGGAATAGATGATGATGCATCGTGAGTTTCATCATCATCTAAATGCAGATAAACAGAAGATGAGATTATATACAGGATACAGAATGAACTAGGAAGTAGGAACTAACAATATAGACTTTACTCAAATAATACTAAGTATCAATTAGGGGCCTGAAATTTATTTTTTTTATCAATTCAACACACAAAAGCCTAAAATCATAAATTTTTTTAAAAATAATTCATGAACAAATACATTAAAAAAAATTATATTAAACATGTTAAGATTTTATTTTATAATAATTTATTATAATTTAAAATAACATGTCAATTAATGGCAAATTTGTACTGTTAGGTTATATAATTTTTAACGATTTTATATTTATCTTTAAATTGATAGTTTCATATATTTTGGGTCTTGAATCGATAGAAAAAATCTTCCAGGTCCCTAATTGATAGTTAGCCTATCTTTCGGGTCCTAAATTGTAAAAACTCCTAACAAGTATTAGTACAATAGCTAGCTTAAATTGCAAAATCACCTTCAAGCATGCCCCATGCACTGTAGTTATAAGCAGAATCTACATTTGTATTATAATCGAGCTTTTGTGGTTGTTTCCAGAACTCTTTATAGTGTTCAGATCTCTGACCTTTCTGCCACATGATGATCGGGGCCACTTCCACAGCAAGGCTTCGAGCATCCATCTGTATAATGATAGCAAATAGCATAAAGTATAACTAAATAGCAAAGGCAATTTTAGCATTCTGAATCCAACAAGTTTACAATTTACATGACTAGATTCAATTCATTTTGAGATAGCCAACTACAGTTACATTTTCACGGCATCTCCAAGACAGTGGGAACTTATGAGCTTGATAGCTCCCAGTGGAAGCATGCAAGTTAATACACATCTTTATCATAGAACTATAGCATACGATGCATAATCAAACCAAAGAAAGGTCTAGCACATATTTCTAGACATATGAATTACTAGATGACCTGATGAAATTATTTTTACAGATTTTATGAGAATGGGGTCCAATGGAGTAGCGAATAAAACAAATATCTGCTTTTTGGCCAAGGAGGAGGATTTTTTTGAGAGGGAAGATATCAGCTTTTTTACAATGTTAGTACAGAAACAAAATAACTGCAGAAGTGTTGTCATTGAGGTTCAAAAAAGTGATGCTGCCAAAATCAATGTCAGATCGTCTAAGTGTGAGGCAAAATATAGATTCAGCAGTATATCTCTGAGATAGCTTTCTAATTTTAGATTCAGCATGTAGATTTCATCATTTCAGAATGTAATCCACTGAAGTTTTCCATCCTATAACTCGCCGCTCTGTACTGACTATCACTTTTTTACATAATATGTTGTTTCTTATATGAAAAAATCTCAACACTGCTGGCAAAGATGGAACAATACTAGGTTGTGAAAGAGAAACTCAGCACCATAAAATGTGCAAGGCTGCAAGCCTATGCAAACATATAGGGCAATACAGTCCGAGGCAGTTAATGATTGCAAATGCATGTTGGCATGGATGAGTACATTCACACACATAAAATGGCACAGAGACATTGCCACATAGACAAGTCACACACATATGCATACATGCAAAGATAGAAGGAAAGTGATCATTCATTCTACCTTGTTAACTAGAGATTTCTGGCTAACACGGAGTAACAGCGCAGTAATTAGTTCCACGGTCATATAGTTAACAGTTGGAAGCTTCCTGAGTGTATTTCTCATAATATGTACGTTGGAGCGAGCACTTATGATATCATTGTAAAGCTCAAAGGTGATTAATGGCTCAGGAAGGCTCGCAATATAACATTTTATAAATGCTGCAAGATCAACAGGGCTCACACCGTCTGGAACTGATGAATTTGGATCTGGGAAAAAAAAGGCATCCTAAATGATTTATGTAAATATGCAATGCAAGACCGAGCTGATAGTTACTTGTTAAAATACCTTGATTGTACAAAGATACTAACTGCTGCATAACTTTTTTGTCACCTTGGGCCTTGAACAACCCCTGAGAATTCAGTCCTATTTCACAAAGGCAAAGATTGCTTCTGAGCAAGGATAATAAAGAGACACACTTCTTCAAATTCACTTATAAAGATTCACCTGATAATATGAGGGAATCCGCACATTTCATCAATATAGTTGGAATTGGCATACTTGACTGCTGGCGCTGGACAGCAAGCTCAATTGGGACCCCAAATACTAATGGAAAATAATAAAAGTTTCCATAAATAGAGCAATCCAGATTACATTATATAGACTAAGATAAGGTTAAGGTGACTTAAATTAATTCTCTTTCATGACTATCTTCACATACTGTCTAAAAAGTATATAATTAAATCCATTTGGAATTTTCGAGATAATGCAGTGAACCAAAAACCATATAAATTGCTAATATTAGAGCACAACTTGTTATATGTTTGGTCTAAATTGATCTGATGATCTTATATGCTAAGAGAAACTTATCTACTTTGCTTGCACACTTATACATTAATGTGATAATTAAAAGAATGAAGATACCCACCATCAGTACTTGCAACTCCCTGCATGGATTGCAAAAATGATATAAATTAGTAAGCCTCCTCTCGAGTTACAATAGTAAAAAAATTAAGAAATTCCAAAGCCTAAGCACCTTTTGCCATCGCTCAATATCAGTCAGCAGATTCTTGCTTTTTTCAGCAGTTTTCTTTGCCACCTGTTACCAAATTTTATCATCAATCTCACTAGTATTGGTTCAACTGAAGACAATTGATCTAACGTGTTTTAAATTATTTACTAAATATGTCAAACATGGATAAATAATGCAACAATAGTAATACACAGCCATAGAGTATGTCTAACTAATGACTGTTCTATTCTCTTTAACTAGAAAACTGGTGGTCCATTTTAAATACAGAGAAAACATTTATAGACAATTCTTGAAGTCCCTGAGTAGTAAATCCTTGCTAACCCATCATATCATCATCATACACAGAGGACAAGAAATTTTTTTGTTCATATACTTTGTGCACATTGAACACTGTTATTTTCTAAAAGAACACTGTTAGCAATCTAAATCTGCATGTTTAGCTACTTTGTTATCCTTATATAATAATTTTCATGTTTCTGTTATGTCAGTTATTTCCTTGGATAAACCTGTTTGTTAAATCCCACAGGCCTTGAACACCTGTGGTTAATCAAGGGTTATGTATGCTTTGTTATTTATTGGTTGGGTCAGTTTTGTTACTTATTGGTCGGGTTTGTTTTACTAAAGACCATAGCCCTTCCGTGCCAGGGTTCATTGTTTGTTATTTATAGGTGTCTTCCAATTTCCAAACTGATTAGGGATATCAATATTTGGTATAATTGTTTACAGCTATGTAGCTTAGGCAGATTGTTTTCACAATCTGAGTTCATCATCAGCTAGAGCTTGGGAAGATCCTACATGGCAATCTGAATTTTATCAATAATAGTTTTCCTTTTGATTCCTGTTTGTGTCTTTTTTCTTTAATCTCCATCAAACACATAGTAATGATAACATATTTAAATGTCCTGTTTCTGTTCAACTGAAAAATAAGGATCCCTCATGAAGCATAATCAGAGGCCAATAGCAATCAAATTCAAGAAAACATGGCTTTAGAAGTTGTAAGAGAAGGCCTGCTTCCAACATTTATAAGCAAATCTAAAGTAGTGCTTTTATAGAATTTCAAAAGAAAAGTAAGCAAAATCTGGTCCAAAAGACAAGTAAACATCTAAAAAAAAAAAAATTAGCCATAATAAAGCAGAAAATGAAGAGAATCTACCAGAGATGTGTAGTAAAGTAGCAACCAAAAATTAATAATAAGAGCAGAAAGATGCTTCATGTTTTAAGAGTGTCATTTGCTTTTGCCACATTTCCAGAAATCCCAGAGTACTACAATTATATTTCCCCAAGATTTTTGAAGACATAGAACAGAGTACAGGATACGGTTCAGAAGGGAGAAAATGCGTAAAAGCTTCTAAATATGGAAGGTTAGCTATTCACTCTCATATCTCCTAGTATCCTCAGTGAATCTACTTGCCAGATTTTAAGTGCAATCCACATTTTTGGATCCAACATTAATAGAATGAATGAAGTAATATACTAACAAATCATTTTGGGAGGAGCCAAGAGGAAAATTGTTAATAATACTTTCTCATATTTAGAGCTCTTTGATGTGCGCACATGCACACACACACACACATTATATGTGTGTGTGTAACCAAAACATAAAGATGGTTTTACAATCCTTACAATTATAAAACCACCACAACTCCAGGATATGCTCTATTCTACTTAGTTTTTCTTCCTACCTATATTTCAATTTCTATATCAAGTGAACAATTCTATCTGAATGCAGAAGCCAAGAGAGCAGAAAAATGAACATTGAAACAAATACAAACTGTGGACAAAATCCTAATATAAGGATTGATTTAAAACGAAGAAGAATAAGAGGGTCCTAACATGATATTGACAGATGTAGTAATCATGGAAATGGATTAATGTGAATAAATTGCCAAGAATTTAGTTCTAGTGACCATTTTATTTATTGAACCACAATGAGAAAACTTCTCTTAACTTCAACAAAATGTAATTGAAATATAAATTTTGGTAGAGAAAAGAGCAACTGTAAAGGAGGCAGTTGATATGAGAGGATTTATCAAACTGGGTTGTGACCTTAGATATATACATCCAAAACATAACCACCACTACTAAACCAAGCTTTAACTTTATAACATCCTTTTGATAGCTACCGAAGAAATGAACAATATTATAATTTCAGCAACGAAACCAATAACTCACGTATGATAATAGGTGTACAAGCAATACATTAGGTAAGAATGTTTCATATACGTTCCATGAACTATAAATATGCAGAAGAATCTCATTGTAAATAGCATATATTGGCAATGAATCTAGGGACGACTTATCAACACTAGCTAAATATAGTAAGAGAAAAATAAGTCAGCCATAATCCACATCACTAAACCAGGTTGGGATGAACTAATAATCCATTTCAATTACCTCTCCAACTTTAGTCTTTCCAACAACCACCTTATCTTTTGTCCCTGAAAATCCCCTCCTTAAGAACATGCTTGTTGTAGCAGCAGCAGAAATAAGATGTTCCTGCATGGCATGCCTGGTTGATGGCTGCTGAAGAATGGCCCACCGGCTTTTGACTGCTGTCCCCACTTTTCCTGCCACATCAGAAACATTTTCCTTGGCATCCTTTGCAACCACCCCAACAAATGTCCCAGCAGATTGTCCTGCTCCTCTAAGCTTTACCCCTATTTGTCAAAGTTTGAATGTTTCCTATGAACAACGACATGCTAAAAAAGAACATACAGATAAATTTCATTGGTAAGCACAAAATTCACTTGGAATACCTGAGGATTGAAAGAATTCACTAGCCTTCTCTTGCCACTGAGGCGAGATATCTGACGGCATCCGGACAATCGTCAAACACCAAGCTTTTACCCAAAAACACACTTATCTGTTCAATTTGTGGGCACACGAGAACAAAAGGTGGCAGGTAAATACGTTATTGATTTAGTCAAATCATCATATGAAAGGAAGCCGATCCAAAACAAGCAACTAGCAACTTCAATTATTCTAAACTTGGGAAAAATAACATTAATATCATCCATCAACGAATAAGTACACCTTTAATTCAAAATTTTACACTTGTATTACTCCAACAATACAAATTCTCAAAACTCCCCAAACAAATAAACAGAACAACTTAATTAGACTAAACCCTTTTACATGCATAACATCTGTATAGCTTTGATCCATCATCAGAAAGCGATCCAAGTATAAAACGAAAAATTATTGACTAGAAAGGAGTTGAATCGATTTTCATTTGTCAACCTGGGGTTTACCAAGTCCGCTTGAAATAAATAAACGAGCATCAGTTATAAGCTTCCTCAAAATCCCAAAATAGCAAGAAAGATAGGTTAACTAACCTGTTCTTGCCCAATAGGAAAGAATCTAAGCTTGCAAAATCGATCAAAGCTGCAATTATACTCTGTTTCCAAAACAAAAAAAAAAAGAGAAGAAAAAAGAAAGGAAGGGAAAATAAGAAACGGCGAAATGAATTTTCAATTTTGGTAATATTTTGCAATGAGAGAGAACCCGCGGGGAAAATAAGAAACAGCGAAATGAATTTTCAATTTTGGTGCTCTAATCCAATGAGAATATAGCACGTGGCAGTCTACAAGTTAGTTCCATGACAGACTATTAATACCCTGGTTTCCTCGTGATATTGGATTGGTCTATAACACTACCCTCCCAACCCAATAATATAATATTTATTTCTTTTTCATCTACAAATACGACCCACAATTCAATTCAACCTCAACTTTTTTATACTTCATCAACAACCCAACTCAACCTACCTTTTTAATAAAATATTTATTTCTCTCTCATCTATATATATATATATATATATATATATATATATATATATATATATATATATATATATTCTCTTGAAAACACACAAAATAACAATATTAAAATTGCAATAATCATATAAAAATTACATAATTGAGATACAAAAAAATAAAATTACATGAAATATAAAATCATAAAAATAAAAGGTACAAATCATTACAATCAATTGTCATTACCAAATTTTTCTCATATATGCTCAATCAAGTCATTCTTAAGAGCATTATGAGCTTCTCTATTGCGAAGTTGTTCCCTATTAATCATATAAATGGACATGCTTGCAATGCGTATGGTAGAGTATGACAAATTGTGATCATCTACATCATGTACTCCACTTGTGCTTTCTTGTCGGTTTAGAGGCATATCCCTAATAAATTCGCTGGGATCATAATAGTTTTGATATGTATGTCGTTCATCCTCTACAATCATATTGTGCATGATGATACAAGTCATCATAATTTTACCCATCTGAAGTTTATCCCAAACAAGACATGGGCGTCTAAGAAATGCGAAACGAGCTTGTAGAACTCCAAATGCGCGCTCTACATCTTTTCTCACAGCCTCTTGGTGTTGAGCAAACAACTTATGTTTTTGGAGTTGTGGAGCAGAAATTGACTTAACAAATACAGCCTATGAAGGATATATGTCATCAGTAAGATAATATGCTTTATCAAATTTGTGGCCATTCACAACATAATTAACTCTTGGCGCTCGACCCTCTAACACATCATTAAAAACTGGAGAACGATGGAGTACAGTAATATCATTGCACGTACCTGGTGTTCCAAAGAATGCATGTCATATCCATAAGTCATATGATGCAACAGCTTCTAAAATGATTGTTGGCTTCCCACTTCTTCCTGCATATTGTCCAACTCATGCAGTTGGACAATTTTTCCATTCCCAATGCATGCAATCAATACTGCCTATCATGCCTGGGAATCCATGTTGTTCCCCGACGTAGAGTAATCTAGACAAATCTTGTTCATTAGGCCTTCTAAGATACTCATCATCGAAACAAGAAATAACACTATCTACAAATTTTATGAGAGCTTCCCTTGCCACAGTTGCAGTCATTCGCAAGTATTCATCAACAACATCAGTTAATGTACCATACACCAACACCCTCATAGCTCCAGTACATTTTTGTAATGTTGAAATCCCTCGTCTGCCTGTGGCATCAAGTCTTTGTTGAAAATATTCATCATTGGAAGCAACAGCCTCCACTATACGAAGAAACAATGATTTTTGTATGCAAAACCTGCATCGAAAAACTTCAAGAGGATAGGTTAGTCTGACGACAAAATAGTCATTCATCAAACGCTCCTCACCAAGTTCACGTTCTCTATCAATATATCGTCGTCTATCTCTAGGAGTGTGATTTTCCACAATCATATTAGGATTGTTTAAGATCACATCCTCAATCATCTTATCAATTTGATGATTGCTTTCAACAACTCGATTTTACCATTTAACAAATTCTGGAAAATTGATGGAATCAGAACTTGAATCTGAATCAACAAATGAATTTTTATTGAAAGAAATTTTTTTGCATTTGACGGAAAAAAGTTGTGTGTAATTTATGAACAATTTCAACAAATATATAGAGAGAACCTTTTCAAAGATAGCATGTGAAAGTCATCTTAAAGTTCTGTACATGTATGTGACTAAAGGCGGGTTGAGTAATGGTATTGAACAACCCACATGAATAAAGTAAAAATAATGTACATGCATGTGACTAAAGGCAGGTTGAGTAATGATATTGACAATTGCATGTGAATAAAGGGAGAATACGGACAAATGGAAGACAAAAAATGACAACTCAATTACTTGATTAAAATTACATGAAATTAATTAAAATGCTTAAAATACATTTAATTAAAGGACATTAATTAAAATGCGATATCTAAAATACATAATAGTAAGACAGGTCTACTGTCCAAATACAATTACCATTAATTTGCGTTTTATTTCTTCATCTTCTGGAGATAAGTGATCTTTAGCTAGCAATGTATTCAACATAAGTTCTTTCATCCTCATTTGATTCCTGTGTAGTTTCTCTCTTTCCAATTCAAAATTTTCTTTTCCCAAATTTTTCATTACTTCAATTTCATTATCTCTAGTGATCCTCAATGCACGAATTTCAGCAGCAACCTCATTCGTAGCAAAAGATTGTGAGGCCTTACCTTTTCCCTTTTTTGCCTTATCTCTACCACTAGGACGTGCAATGGATGAGCATCCACTACTTGGAGTTTCAAGATTTTGGGGAATAGAATACTCACAATCCTCACTTGTTTTGGCTCTTTTGGAACTTCCACCACTTTCGTCATTGTCTCTTTCATCTTCAGTACGGAAATGTGTTGAGGCACGATCTAATTTCAGCTCCCATTTTGGATGTTTACACATGACTTCATTAAATACAATTAAATCAGTACACTTAGTACCACTTGCTTCATAAATTGTATGAGCTTCTTTCTCGATATCTTTCTGGCTCATTCCGCTCCTTCTTCGAGTATGTGCTTGCTTGCAAGCTGCAATCCACTTGTTTGCACTTTCATTGAGTCGTTTGAAGCGACCTTTCAACATATCCACAGTCCTTTCATTCATTTCTTCAGGATTTTCTGCTCGAGTTTCATGAAACATCTGATGAATTTGTTTCCATAATGAAGTAAACTTTTGATTTTTTACATGCACTCTATCTTCACTAATGAACACCAAGATGACATAAGAGCAACATCTTCCTTCACACACCATTTAATATTTGGGGGTGGGGGGTTTGTTTTTTGAACATTATTGAATAAATTTCGAGAAATATTTTGTGATGCTTGAACTTGTTCGGAAATTGATGTTTGATTGAGATTTGGCGAAAATTGGGAGCTTTGATGGTATTGAGAGTTTTGGTAACTTTCAAAATTAATAAAATCATCAAAGTTTGAAAATTTTTGTGAGTTTGGATAGAAATTTGGATTGTTTGGATCCATGAGAAATGAAAAAAAAAACTAAAAAAAAAAATACAATTGAAGATGGAGAGAAAAATGAGTGTTTTCGTTTTGTGTCTAAAACATATCAATATTGTAGTCTATTTATAGAGAAAAAAAATTATGAATTTTGATTATTTTATTTTATTTTTTACATAATTTAAATATTAGATAATGAAAATCTAAATTCTATCCATAAAAATAAAACTGCACCAATAGTTGACTGACAAGTGTCAGCATGTTGATAACAAAAATTGGGTTGGCACGCATTTCAATGTGGTTGTGGCAGGCCAAGATACAGCAACCGGTTGCTGATTAATACATAATTTTTCTTTTTTTTATTCTTTTGGCAGGTAGTGGGCGACCTAACGTGGAGTGTCACCGATGGGGGTAGTCTAAGCAAATATATGCAATTGAGCATAATGTAAATTTGCTTGCAATCGGGTTCAAAACAAAATTTATATTTTCTCAAAATAATACTTTTTATATTTACTGTTTCATGTTGTTTAATAATTTTTTTTTTACCTTTTTATCTCACTTTTCAGAGTAAAATTGTCCATGCAATTAAATTTATTATTTGATTTGGGGTGGTTATTTGCACCTCAAAATTACTTAATATATCCAATTTTTTTAATATACCCCAATATTTATTAATATATTGATAAAATATTACTAAACACACCTTAATTAAGACTATTATACCCTCTTCTCTCATTATTTTTTTAAATAGATAAGAAAAAGAAATTCAAAACTAAGCCACCGGTCTCTGATAATTCATCACCGGTGCAGTGGGTTTGAGGAATGGATATCCGACGATCAGTATTTACTTGGAAGATAACATCGTTTCGTTGCTCGCTGTTAATTAGAAGGGCAGATTATGAAGAAAAGCGATATGGACATAATGCGTAGAGTGAGTGAATCAGGCAAATTCGATAATGAGAAGCGCATGGGGATCGGCCCAATTCATCATTTTCGTATGTATTGTGATTTAACAGAAGAAGACCAATTCATCATAAACTCCCCAAATAAGATTTCATTATCATTCACATATAGGTTAGATTATGTTCTGATGACAATTGGTACAGTGGGTGCCCTTGTTCATAGCACCGTCATTGCCTCTGTTCCTTAGATATTTTTGCTGATCTTGTTAATTCTTTGGGCTCTAATGCTAACAATTTTGATAAGATGACCCAGGAAGTTTTGAAGGTGTGTGTCTCTCTCAGGATTAATTAGAAGTTGATGATTTGTTTGTTTGCAGTATGCATTCTACTTTCTTGTTGTGGGAGCTGCGACATGTAGGGGTGGGCATCGGATCGGGTTTCGGGTATTTTGGGTTTTCGGATCGGGTATCCAAAATTTCGAGTTGAAAATTTCATTATCCGAACCCGATCCGAAATATATTAGATCCGAAAATTCGGGTACCCGATTCAGGTACCCAAAAATGTCTCTTTCTTTCTTTTTTTAAGTATTGTTATAATAAATTAATTAGGTATGATTTAAATAAAATTTTTTTAATGTTTAATCTTTGAGATAATATTTTTTTTAATGTTTAATCTTTGAGACAATATTTTATTTGATCTCTTTTATCTTTTTTTTCTTCGTTTTTAAATAATTATAAAAGAATATAATAAATTCATATCACATCATAATAATATTAATTTTTATACTAATGTTAGAATTTAGGTAGTGGAGTATATTTTAATTATGTTGCGAGATATTTAAATTTATAAGTATATTTCTATGTGTTATTTTTATCTAATTAATTAAAATATTTTTACATTAAAGTATATGATAAATTAAATCATATTAAAATTAATAATATAAGGAGAATTCAAATTTAAATTTGATACGATAAGGATGTAGTAATACAAAATTGTGTTTTTATTATGTAAAAATAATTGATAATTTACAAAATAAATAAATTTAATTAAGTAATGTTTAAAGGATAATAAATATATTTTATAATTAAAAAATTAAGAATGCATCAAAATTTTAATATTTCATGAATCAAATTATTTTTTATAATTAATATAAAATTGTAAAAAAAAATTTCGGGTACCCGATCGGGTAATTCGGGTACATTTTCAATATTCGAAATCTGAACCGAAGTTATAGCTTCGGGTTCGGGTAAATCCAAACTCGAAATTACCCGAAAAAATCAAGTTTTTTGGGTAATTATTTATTGGGTCGGATTGGGTACCCGAAACCCAAAAATAAATGCCCACTCCTAGCGATATGAGCATCTTCATGGGCAGGTAAGAAAATTGCAGGAATTTGGTAATATTATGGAGATTGGTGGATTAATATTCATTTTGAATTTGTGCAGGGATTTCGTGCTGGATGTGGACAAGGGAGAACAATCGATGAAAATGAGGATTAAGTATTTGGAAGCTGCTTTGAACCAAGATATTAAGTACTTCGACACAGAGGTTCGAACATCCGATGTAGTTTTCGCCATTAACATCGACACAGTGATGATCCAAGATGCCATCAGTAAAAAGGTGCAGAATCTCTTTCGTAAGTTCGTGAAATGAGATTTCGTTATCTGATCTCTCGTGTGATTATTCTTAATTGGGTAATTTCCTACACTACGAGTCCGTTTACTTTTAGGGTTAGGGCTAGAGATATTAAACCTTGGATGAAGGTTTAAGGTAGGTTGAGTTAAAATTAATCACTCTAGTTAGGGTTGTCCAAGTTGTTTACTTTGAAGGTTTATTTATAATGATTTTACTATACTACCCTTGTGTAAATATGTTAAATTAAATCTATCAAATTTTTTATTTTTTGCCCATGTAAACGGCGAGCATTTTTTTTGTCTGTTTGTTTGAGTTTTTGAGCTTGAACAGCAGTTCAAGATTTCCATCAATGAGGCAGTGTGTTAGGAATTAACACAGAATACCCAAGATAAACCTCGGAATAGTAGGCTCGCTGTGAAAAGAATTCTCTTTTATAAAAAATAATCTCTGATCAAATTCTACAGCAGCAAGGAAATAAATACTCAAACCCTAAGGCCCATGGGCCAACTATCAAAGTAAAAATAGAAAATAATAGTATTCTTAAGTATAACTTCTTTAATACGTAACATAACTATAAAACAACTTCTAGGGCCCATCAACTTCAGCCCTCTTCCACTTTCGACGAACATAAACATATATACCTCATGCACCTCCTGTACTCCTAACATCACCCCATCTTTTCGAAGGAAACTTGTCCTCAAGGTTGAAAGTGAGGAATTTATCTCGAATGTTCTCCACCCTTTCCCATGTTGCATCCTCCGGTGGTAATGCTGCCTATTTAATCAACACTTCTCCATGACGACTCTGCCCCTCTTCTTTCCAACGAAAATCAAACACCTGCTCCGGAATAATAGCTGGAGTCCCCTCCAACATTAAGGGCGGCAAAGTTGGCTGAATAATTTCTGCCTCCCATACCCCATGCTTAAGTAACGATACATGAAATACCGGATGGATACGTGAACCAACTGGTAGATTAAGTCGATAGGCGACTGATCTGATGCGCTCCAAGATTTGAAAGGGTCCATAAAACTTGGCAGCTAATTTTTGATTAATTTGTGACATAATAGATTATTGCCGGTAGGGCTGTATACGTAGGAAAACCCAATCGCCAGATGCTTCGCATCTGCATATTGACGCATTCTATTTTGTGCTACTGCTAAGTTAAATTTTAAATCTTTTAACAACTCATTCCGATCATGCAGCTGCAAATCCACCTCATGGACAGCTGAGGAACCCAGTTCATGAAAAAGAATATGAACTGTTGCCCTTCCATGGACCACCTCAAAAGGTGTCATATCAATGGAACTATGGTACGAAGTGTTGTACCAATATTCTGTCCAAGCCAAGTGCTTTTTCCATTCCCTTGGTTTATTAGCTGTCATATACCTAAGATATTGCTCCAAGCACCGATTAACCACTTCTGTTTGACCATCAGTTTGGGGGTGATACGACAAACTTATCTTGAGTTTAGTCCCCCGCAACTTAAAGAGCTCTTGCTAAATTTGCTAAGAAAAACACGATCCCTATCTGAAATAATTGTTCTAGGAATTCCGTATAAACGGATCACATTTTTCATAAACAATTCAACCACACCTTTAGCAGTATAAGGATGACTCAAGGACATAAAATGAGCATACTTTGATAACCGATCAACCACCACCAAAATAGTATCCTTGCCATTAGATCGAGATAATCCCGTAATAAAATCCATTGAAATATTAGCACATACCTGTTCCAGAATAGGTAGTGGAGCCAATAAACTAGCAGGGTATCGGGTGTCAGGTTTATTACGCTGACACAAATCACAGGACTGAATAAAACGAACTACATCCTTCCGAAGACCAACCCAATCAAATAATTTTTCCAATCGTTTAGTAGTTCGAAAAATACCCGAATGACCCCAAAAAGTAGACGCATGAAAATCACGAATTAGACGTGTTCTAAGCCCACCCTCTGGTACCCAAACTCGTCCCTTTCGCGTCAAACAACCATTGCAAACTCCAAATTCTGGGTCTGGATCTGACCCATCAATCACCTGTTGCAACCTCGGTCCCATGACCACGTGGGGTAGTTGTTTCCGCTGCAATCTCCTCCCATATGCTGGTGGTTGCTCCCGTAACAAGCCAAGACATGTAAATCTGCAGGCTGCTCCCGACGAGGTAGTGCATCTGCCACGCTATTCTCTCGACCCGATCGATAAACTATCTCATACCCCACTAATTTAGCAATCCACTTTGTTGCTCTGAGGTTGTTATTCGTTGGTCTAAAAAAAATTTCAGGCTGCGTTGATTCGTCACAATCTGAAAACGACGACCAACCAAATACGGTCTCCACTTACAATTTGCCTCCAAAATAGCAAGCATCTCTTTCTCATACACGGACCAGGCTTACTTTGAGACAGCAATGCTTTTACTCATGTAGGCAATAGGACTTCCCTTTTGCATTAACACTGCACCTATACTTACGCCAGACGCATCTGTTTTGATAACAAAAACTTCATTGAAATTAGGTAATGCTAATACTGGAGTGGAACTTATAGGAACTTTCAAGTTTTCAAATGCTGCATGTGCCTAATCAGTCCATTGGAACCCATTTTTCTTAGTGAGATTATGCAACGGTCGAGCTATCTCACCAAATTTTGCACAAAATTTTTGGTATTAACCTGCCAGGCCCAAAAATCCACGTAATTCTGTGATGTTTCTCGGTATTGGCCAACTCACGATACTTTTTATCTTTCGTGGGTCTACTCGTACTCCCGTGAAAGAAATAAAATATCCCAAATACTCTACTTCTTGCACCCCAAAGAAATATTTTGGAACCTTAACCACAAACTGATTCTCTCTTAAAATTGTCAAGACCTCACGCAGATGACCCATGTGATCTTCCCACTATTGACCAAACACAAGCATATCATCAAAAAATAATAAAATAAATCTCCTCAAGTGTTGGCGGAAAATATGGTTCATAATGACCTGAAATGTCGAAGGTGCATTGCTTAACCCAAACGGCATGATCAAGTACTCAAAATGCCCATGATGAGTCCGAAAGGTTATTTTATGTATGTCATCAGGATGCATACGAAATTGATGTTATCCGGCCTTTAAGTCAAGCTTAGAGAAATATTTAGCTCAATGTAATTCATCCAACATATCATCAACTGTAGGAATGGGAAAACGGTCCTTGATAGTTACCGTATTGAGCGCTCGATATTCTGTAAAAACCTCCACGTGTCATCTTTCTTCTTGACCAACAGAAATGATGAAGAGAATTGACTGGTACTATAGCGAATTAATCCTGCCTCGAGCATTTCTTCAACCTATTTTTCTATCTCATCCTTTTGAAAATGCGCATATCTATAGGGCGCAACATTCACTGGTTTCCCTTCATCAACCAAACGGATGCGATGATCAAACTTTCTACTTGGTGGCAGCTGATTAGAAGCTGTAATTACTTCTAGAAATTCATCCAAAAGCCGTTGCACATCAATTGGAATGCGTTTGTTGGGTCCATGTTGGTACAGATCGCATCTGACGTCAACAAATAAAATTCTGCCCCTTGATTCCACTCCCTTGGTAGTTGGTGTCGCTCTATCTCCTCCGGAGATCAATAGCCATTCCTTTCAATAACAACAGCTCATCCCCACACAAAAAATTTAAGAATAATTCATTCCAATCCATTAATAGTAAACTCACACTTTCTAGCCATGGCATCCCAAAAATAGTATCAACTTTGGGCGATGGAATCCATATAAATTCAACCCAAATTGTAAGCCTTGTATGGTTACTGGTACCTTATCAAACCTGTTATAACACTTAATCTCGCCAATCCCAGTTCTAATTGAAAAGGGATTAGGTATCTTACTAGCAGGTAATTACAACAATCTCGCCACATCATTTGAAATAAAATTCGAACTAGCTCCACTATCAATCAAAATAAGTACCTGAAAATTGCCGATAGTGCGATAAAATTTCAGGCTCTTATTTTCTCCCTTGTTCATAACATGCAATAATTCTTCCTTAGGATGTGACTTGGTGCCCTATACTTGAGATAGATTAATCAGGTTTTCCACTTTGAAATCTTCATTTGGGTCATCATCAAATCGAGATGGTGCTTCCTCATTTATTGCTTCTTCAGGATCGACCCAGAAACACATCAGTTTGGCATTGGGGCATACATGATTCCACGTGTACCTTTCATTACATGTAAAACATAAATCTGCTTGTCTCCACTTCTTTATTTCTTCATTGGACATTGGAATTCGTCCCTTCCCTGAACCAATATCAGCAACCACACTAGTATTGTTTGAGATGGGCAGGGGATTTGGCTGGGTCACAGTTGCAGGTTGGCCTCACACTCTCGGCTGACCAATACTGCTTAGCCCCGACACCCCCACATAGCTATGTCGGTTGTTGCTGTTTTGGGCCTTAGTTAAGCGAAGTTGTTCACCTTTTCTAGTTGCCTCGCGTAAATCGCAGGGATTCCACATTTTGAGTTCAGTAGAAATTTCTTGTTTAAACCCTGCCATAAAGGCACCTTTGATTACTCTTGGTGGCTAATGGGGAACACGATTAACCAACCTCTCGAATTCTTTCAAATATTCATGGAAGCTGCCAGCCTGTCTTAGCCTATTTAGAGCCTCATCAGCATCATCCATTTGTGAATTTTTGAAACGTAGTAGCAGCTCTTGCTTGAATTCTGGTCATCCAACCTCTCGATACTCATTGATCTGAGTAAACCATCGCCACCACTGGTGAGCTTCTCTATCCATATAATATGATGTCATCGTGACACAATCTCAAGTGTGAACATTCATTGTCTCAAAATACTATTCTTCTTGTCAAGTCAATTCATGGAATCTCCCCCTTCAAATTTTAGAGAGTCTATTCGCACCCTCTAGGACGATGCTCCTGGTATCGTTCAGCATATTGGCTGATCGCTATTGATTCAGAGTCGGTCTTTTCCTCATGCCTCTATCATTATCAGATTCGTCTGCTTGAAAAGGCACTTGATTGCCCGCAAAAGGATTGACATATTCCCTGTCGTGCCCTTCTTAGTTTCTTACGCCCCCTTTGCCCCCTCGGCTACGGTAATGTCTCCCAAAACCGCATCGCTGCTGATTTTCATGAATTTGCTCGCGTCGAAAATGCGATACCCTTTTGCGATCCTGCGTAGGGTTTTGCCCGTCTCTCTAATCATGTCTGCCTCGTCTGCGAATGCTATTAGAATCCTCATCATGCTGCAGGATATTTTCCGTAGTGTCCCACTAACTTGAGCCAATGCCGCTTCAATATTTTCGAAGCGTTCTTTGTTGGTCACCATAGTTGCGGAAGTACATGGTTGCTTTATGATACCAATTGTTAGGAACAAACACAGACCCGAGATAAACCTCGGAACATCACGCTCACTGTGAAAAGAATTCTTTTTTATAAAAAATAATCTTTGATCAAATCTTACAACAGCAAGGAAATAAATACTCAAACCCTAAGGCCTATGGGCCAACTATCAAAGTAAAAATAGAAAACAATAGCAGTCTTAATAATAACTTCTTTAATACGTAACATAATTATAAAACAACTTCTAGGGTCCATCAACTTCAGCCCTCTTCCTCTTTCGACGAACATAAACCTGTAGACCTCCTCCACCTCCTGTACTTCTAACACAGTGCAATCCTTCTCTTTTTCAAATCATCAACCTTCTCTCTCAAAAGCTCCATCTCTTTAATAAGATCCTCATGATTACTTTTATTCTTACAAGTTAGCAGTTTCTAATTGTGACAGATCCCTCTATTTGATTTCCTCTCTCTCTTTCTCCCATTCATAGTTTTACTCCTCAACTCCACCTCAATGTGTTGCAACAAATACCTCATTCTCCTTCAAACTCTTAGCTGCAGAATTTTCTAACTCCCTAATCTCACATATGTTGCTTAATGATTTCTTTGAGTTCTTGAAGAACCAAAAGAAGCTCTTTGTTCGACTCTTCGGCTCTGTTTCAGCTGTTAGCCTAAATCATCATTCAGATCTTGCTGATATTTAACCTCATTCTCTAGCATCTTTCCAATCTTAACCAGACTTTCAACTTAAAAACAAAATTTTAAGAGATCTAAAATAAATAGACAAAGATTTAAAACCCATCAATTAGAAGAATTATTGCCAAGAAATAAGACAAAAATTTCGAAACCCACGTAGAAATCCGACAAAGATATACTTTCACAACCTAAATTTATAATGAAATAGAAATCATAGACTTTACACAACAGTGTATCTTTAAGATTCACAACTATTTGAGAGCATTTCAGGATGAATTTTAGGAGGAGAAACGACTATAGAGAAATCTCTCGAAAATGCAGGAAATCGAGCCTTAAGCTTCGTCGGAGGACATGAGTTAACTTGATGTCTTCTCTGATCGATCTTCGGGGTGGACCAACTGGCAGTAATCTTCTCCGCCTTCTTCTGGTGCTTTCCCCAACTCAACCCTAGAACGTTGCTTGTCTCACAGACAAGACAACCCAGTCTTGGTAATTTTCAAAATAGGGGTAAAATGATAAATTTCTTACTTAACTCGAGGGTTTGATATTATCCACCCAAGTTTGGAGGGTTCACTTGACCCTCCCTCATCCTTGTTTAACACCGGGCTGACTGAGCTTGTGGGTTATCCCTCCTTTCCAAACCTGCAATGTAAACAAAACTTAACTAGGGTCAGTGAAGGGATAACCACCGTTAACCTCCAAAGTAAATGGACCCTACATGGCTACATTTGTTTCTAGATTTGTGGTGGGTTTCACCGCCGTCTGGCAACATGGCGGGGTCATCCATTTCCTTGTTATTGGTGTGAAGGGGGGGTGAGGGAAGGTGGAGCTTTGTTTTTAGTTTAATTATAATTATAATAATTATAATTTTAAAAGGATATTTATGTCTTATTATTTAAGGATATTTTAGTCTTTATTATAAATGGGGTACATGAAGTAGTTTCAGGGGTGCAAATATAAATTACTTCAAGTAATTTATATTTTCTCAAAATTACTTTTTATGTTTACTGTCCAAGTTGTTTAATAATTTTTTTTTTAATCTTTTCATCTCACTTCTCAGAATAAAATTATCCATGCAATTAAGTTTATTATTTGATTAACATTATCATTAAAATTATGATTAATTCCAAAAATATTCATCACATTATTAGGGGTTTTCAAATCTATCACAACTTTTTATTTTTGTCAGTTTAATACACAATCTACTTAATGTTTTCAATTATAACATAATCTTTTATTTTTGTCAATTCAATACGTGATCTATTTAATATTTTCAATTATATCATAACTTTCATTTTGCAATTTATTACACCACTTAATTTATATTTTCAATTTAATTTAATTTAATTCAATTCATCATTATTATTATTATTATTTTATTTAAATTGTTTGGATTTGGATGAGAGGATTACTACTAGGTACAAAAAAATTCTTAATTACTATGAGATACAAACATACAAAAATATTACTACTAACTACAAAAAAATATATAGTGATATTCCAATATTACCCCTGCAATGTGTTGCACATAAATGTTGTGTGCAACAAAAATTCGTGTGCAGCAAAGTGTGTGCAGTAACAAAAGTGTGTGCAGTAAAAAAAGTGTGTGCAGCAAAAAAGTGTGGTGGTTCGGTAGAGCTCCGGTGGCGGCGGTGCGGCAACTTTTTCGGTGGCTGCCTGGCTGTCCGGCAGTACTACGACGACCGACCGGCGGAGCTCCGGCGAAGCAGGTTTCCTGAGACCTGCTGGCGGTGGTCCGGCAGTTTCTGCGCGACCGTTTGCGGTGGTCCGGCTGCCGGCCGGCGGCGGTGGGTGGGGGTTTAGAGTTTATGGTTTAAAAGTGTAAGAGTTTATAGTTATATTTGATATTTTACTTTAATATTTTATATGTGATAGTAATTATTTTAAATTAATGTATCTAATAGTAATTAGAGGTACAAAGTGTGTCTTTAATAGTAGTTTTTTCGATATGGATTCAATCTTTTTTATATAACAAATGGTACAATATATTATTGTACCGATCGATCTTCGTTTCGTTCTTGGTACAACTTTACTTTTTTTTAAATTTTTTTTATTTTATAACAAAGGTGTATATATATAATTAAATGGACGAAAATAAAATTGAGTAATTAATAAAGGAGTAATAATTAAAAAATTTGTTTCATTTTTTTTAAGAATATTGTAATTTTTTTTAAAATAGTAAAATTATCACAGATTCACAATAGTTATTGTGAAAAAATTCTCCACTTATTTTATATTTATTATTATTATTATTATTAAATTTTTTTAGAGTTCTTAAAAAATATTAAAAAATAAAAAATTAATATAATAATAATAATGAATTGAATTGAAAATATTAAATAAGTAGGACAAAGTCTCTTGTGAGACACTACTTATGTGAGACCGTTTGTAAAACGTGTTAAAGTATGTTTATTACATAGATAAAATATGTTTAATGGTTGTTAAAGTATGTTTTGTAAAGTATGATGGATGATGAATTAAAATATGATTTTAGAATGTTATAATATGATTCATTATTGACATACTTTAACTAAAAATAAGCATACTTTACCTATATAATAAACATACTTTAATAATAGGTCAACCTGTCCCACAACCATCTCACAAAATCCCGTCTTACAAGGGAGTCTCTCAATAAGTAGTGTATTAAATTGTAAAAAATAAAAGTTGTGACAGAATTGAAAATATTAAATAGACCGTGTATTGAATTGATAAAAATAAAAGTTTGTGATAGAATTAAAAATATTAAATAAATTGTGTATTGAATTGACAAAAATAAAAGGCTGTGATAGATTTGAAAATCCCCAAGGTGGTGAATATTTTAGAAATTAACCCATAAAATTAACTCAATTAATAATCTACTTAATAATGAAAAATTCCTAAAATAAAAAAAATCAGAATTTTCAAAAATAAAAAAAAAAACACAAAGAAAAAATTACATTCCCAAATTTCAGAAATCACACAAATTATAAAAAAAAAATCCAAATATTACACAAAAAGAAATTTCTGAAAATTAGAAATACCAGAAAATTAAATTTTTTGAAATTTCAAGAAATTAAAAGAAAAAAAAAGATTTTTTTTTTGTTAAAATTAAAAATAGAAATTCCAGAAATAATCAAAAATAGAAATTCCAAATATTACAGAAACTAGAAATCAGAAAATTTGAGAAAAAAAAACATCAAAATGATAGATCAAATATTCTTAGAATTTAAAAAAAATTCCAAAAATTACAAAAAGAAATTCTAAAAAATTACACAAATCACAAAAAAAAAAAAAAAAAATCCAAAACTCACAATAAAAAAATTCCAAAAAATTAAAAAACTCGAGAAATAACAAAAGTTAAAAATTCCAAAAATTCAAGAATTTTTTTAAAAAAATTATAGAAAAAAAAATCACCGAAACAATATGAAATGCGATCAGTCAGTTGCTCAAATTCAGAGCTGTGAATTTTTCTTTACCATTTGAATTGAAAACCCCTTTAATCTGAGGTGGTTTTTTTTCAAGGGTTCAGCCGTTCAAGTAATTGTGTTCGGACGTTTAAGAGTTTCAGAACAGATTTCTAACAAAAGCCACGATCGACCTAGCTTCTTGAAGAATAATTTTTGATAAGTCTTGCTGATTTCGGATTAAGGTCAGTTCTTACTTGTTTACTTTTGTGTATATGAAATCAGTAGGATTTGGGTACATTTTATGTATAGCGATTTTGCCTTGCTGAATAACGATTCAAGAATTTTGAAAATTTGAAATTCCATCCTTTATCATTGTCCTAAGGCTCCATGGGCTACACTTGATGACAGTGATTGTTATTAGATAGATTTGCATGTATTTATTAGCAGCAATGCATTTGGATGTGTTCAATTTGATGTTGGATTCATGATCGTTCTTAAAGATCTCAATTTTTAGAAATTTGGGTGGAATTGAGCATATTTATGCAACACATTGAGCAATTCATTTCGATGGGTAATCCCCATTTAGCAAATCTGGATGATTATATATCTTACTATGTATATATATAAAGGGATTTCATTCTATCAATTGCCTAATATTTCCAATCATCGGCGTGGCTTAAGAATACTAAAGAAACACACGCCGTCCTCCCCCCCCCCCCCCCCCCCCCCCCCCCCCAAACACCACATGTGCCTCTCTCTCCTGCACCTACATCTGTTCTTTCTTCTCTCAGCATGGCTTAATTAGGTTTTTCTCATTCTTCTGATTTCGCTCCACACCAGGTGCTATCGGTGGGTTCTCAGCTTTTGTACATTTTGTGTTTGTCTGACTCTATGATGCTTCCAACTCCGCTATGTTGGAGTCAGGATTCTTTAGTTTAAGAAACCCAAATTCTCCCTCCCCTTTTATTTTGTTGTTACAACAAGGTTAACACCTGCCTGTAGGATTCAGCTATTATGGTTGTATATGGCAAGCACTCTATCTGAATAAATATTCTTAAATTTGCTTCTGCTCTTTGTTTTACTTCAACAGTTTCTCTTGATCTGATACGGGTACATATGTTGTTTCTTATCTTCTTTACATAAGTCAGCGACTGAAAATTGGTAGCCCCTTTGATTTATTTGGGGGGTCTGCTTAATGAATTCCTATCATTTTGTTTCATATTTAGGTTGAGCTGAGCTAGAATTGTTAATAAGGTTATGAATTTGGAATTCTCGGATTTTCTTGGTCAGTCATTAAGTCTTACGGGCAATATTGTGATCAAGTTTATCAATAGTAATGAAGCAAACTCTTACTGCCAATAGGTGTAAGATACTGATTCCTTTTGCGCATGCGTCATGCCTCTTTCCTGGGATCATCCAATATGACATGTTTGATAATAAATGTGACTTTTTATTTGATTAGAGAGAATACTTGAATTAAGGAGCTAAATACTCAGGAAGGGAATAAGGTGGGTGATAGGAGTTAATGCATACTTGTCAACAATTGGTTTATCACTCTAGAAACAAAACCAACTGTAAGGTAGAAGAAGCAGCTATAGTAGAAGAGTTAATGCTTACGTCGATTTTTTCAGCATAAGTGTATGCGTATTTGGCACCTCCTCGAATTCATTCAAATTATCAGAGAGTTGAAGATACAGTGATCAAAGTTAATTGGTATTTCCTTCAAATAGTCAGCTAACCTTCTTTGTGGGTTTTTTTGTTTTACTGATGGTAGTTAGTTAGACAAAATGGTTGTTAAAAAGAAGAAAAAGCGCCTAATATATGATGTGTATTCATTTTAGATGCTGCATGGTTGTGTCCAAATTTTCATTCCCTAAAAATAACTCTATTCTGTTATGTGTTGATATACATACATCGGTGTGTTGTGGGTATTGCAAACTTAACCATTTAAGATTGGTTCAACACTTAGCTTCTTCATGTCTGTAACTTATTACCTCCATATCTAAATTGTTCTGTTACTTACTGACTCTTTTTATTATTCAATTAGTTGTTGTTAGCTTGTTTTTTGGATTGACTACGAATATTGTTGCAGTAGCAACTCAAACATACTACGTCGGTTAGGCTGCGATAAGAATGGTTTAATTGTTGTGGGGTATGACATGTTTCATACTTGTGTAATATTAATCATCTTCGAATTAACATATATATTGATTACTGCCATTTGATATGTATTTTGTATCTCGATAAAATGCCCCACATTTAGTAAGATAATGCTCAGATCATAAAGTATAGTGTATACAACAACTTTCAGTAAGATATCACGATCATAGATGCATAAAAATTCACAAAAATACGGGCTAACACCAAACGTAGCGAGGTGTTGCCTGCCTGGTGTACGCATATAGTAGTGTGTTTATATAAATATTTTGGCAAATTATCATATCCAACTAATCTGGTTTAGGGTTCATTCTCCAATTTTGTATTAACTGGTGGAATTGTCTCACACAAAAATTAATATTTCTCTTGTAGTATTTCAGTTGGACAGATACGAAATATCATCAATATATCTAAATATCTATTCATTATAATATTTGCATACGGTACTTTGTTTTTCGAATTCTTTTAACTTTATCTATTAGGACTAAAGGTTTTCCAATGGGGAAGAGAAATAGGGTTGCTGTGGTGGTGCTTGGCGACATTGGCCGAAGCCCCCGAATGCAATACCATGCACTTTCCCTTGCTCAACAGGTATCTTCATGTTTATGTGTACACAATGCATGGATTATTCTAAATGTATGTTGTTATATTTTGGCATATTGGCCCACATAATGAAATGTTATTTTTTTTTAATGCTTCTGTGATGTATTAAGTCATATTGGTCAAGCGATGATCATTTTCTTTAAAGACTAATGGAAAATCATGTGGTTTGGTGCCAAGAAAATTCTACTCATATCAACACACATTCTTGAAGGAAGAGATTTGGGTGTGTTGATTTTCTTTATGCTGTCATCTTCTTCCATTTTGATGAGGAATTATATCTCAATTGGTAATCAAATCTGGAAAGTATTTGTTGTTTTCTTCTATTTTTTTTTTTAATCTTTTAGACAGAAATGACGAGATAAGATCTATTGCCGACCCTAGATGGTGGGGTGAAGGCTTAGATTGATAATGTTGTTGCTGCTGCTGTTGTCTTCTGCTCTTTTTTCAACTCATCAATTATAATTAAGCAGTGATTAGATATATTAAGTGATATTATTGTCGTTGGTTTAAACTGATAAAAAACTTTAGGTGGGTTTTGGATATCGATTTTTTGGTGCTCCTTTGCTAGTTGGAAAGTTGATCTTTTTTATTGTCTCTGCATGATAGTTCAAACTAGATTTGCTCTTTCATGCTCTGCTTTCTGTACAATCTGAATCATGTAATGTGGATTTTCATGCTTTACCCTGTGCCTTTTACAGCCTCAACTATTAGTGCTTTTTATATGTAAAAGAAGTAAGATGTGAATTATATGTTTACTTACTTGGAATAGCTGTGTGTTTGTAAGAATATTTTAAGACTTGACTTGTTTATGAGCAAGTTTTATATTGTTATATGTGTTTGTGATGGCAAGGAAATGAACCATCATAAAATAAGATGTTCTTTCGATCTAGCAGTTCACTAAATTTTGTTTTTTTGAGTATTTTTATTGTAGACATTTCAGCATACGTTTTTTATTTATCATTCACTATTTAGTGTTACTAGCATGTTAAAATTTCAACTCCTGATTATTGTTTTGTTTTGTGAAAATAGCCCATGGTACTCCAAATCATGATATTAAGAATGCTCATATTCTTGATCAATAGCTTAAACTTTATAAGAAAACTCAGTTTGAAATCAAACAGGTTGGAGTATTTGAAAAACAATTATATATTTGTCTTTAACTCTAGAACACTCTACTAAAGTATGAACAATTTGTTTTTAAGTGCTATATTTTTATTATTATTTTTTTCAATTTTTTTTGGCAATTCTTTATAAGCAAATTTCAACTTTCTTGCAGGCTTTTCTAGATGTTGACATTGTCGCATATGGAGGTATGGCTATGCCTTCTGTTACGTAGTGGAATATCTACTATGTTTTCACGTAAACTTAATTCTCTTCTCTCATCTCAAATTTATGTTTCTACATGGTACAAGAATACCAACTATGGGTTTCATGTAGAATTTCTGGAACTGAACTTGGAAAATTTATGACAACATCCCTCATTTTCTTCGAGCTGATTGATTTTGTTAATGGTTCTTCATTCTGTGCATTACTCTTCTTACTCAAATTACAACTTAACAGATATATTGCTGTGTTTATATTCTGTGGTTTTTGGGTTTAATGTGTGTTTGTTTTCTCATTTTTGGTTATTTCGTTGGAATTGGAGGTGGTAGCAGCTTGTGTGGTATTAATGTTAGTCACACTTGTCTCTTTTAATAAGTTTGATATTATCACCATCAAGAGGTGTACTTTTATTGGAATAGAAAGTTAGATTGTTCTATTGCGGGTAAAAAGAAAGAAAGGTATAAGCATCAAGTCATCATTATGTTAGTTAAAACACGAAACATGCTAAAAAATACTGCTTAAGCATGAATTTATATTTGCTTCCTGTATGAAGTTTATTCTCTGGATCCATTTCTTAATGCATTGCCTTGATTTTTTTTTCTTTCTTTTTTATAATTTATGTTGCAGATGGGTTCTGTTGAAATTTAAATATTTAAGATGATTCATGTATGCTTAGGAACCTTCTGTAACACATTGTACATATACTCGTAAATCATATCATATTAGTTATATTTGTGTTTAGTTTGATTTTCAAGTTTTGTTCTGGCAAATCCTGTAATCCCTATCAACACTCATAAGAATGGGAACTAATATATTATTATATAAGTTGGACAATAATCTTTCTATGAGAGGGATTCAGGCACTGTATTTAAGGCCTGACAGTTTAGTTTTATATACTTATATTTATTTCATAGGTGTATGATTTTAGAAATGATTAATTAATCGTTTAATTTTAAAAGTACTATAACTCCAGCAAATGACTGCTTGTTGTGTCTGTTTTCCTGGTTGAAGATTTTGTATTTGTGCAGGTGCTGAGCCCCACATTTCGGTGTTAGAACACCAGTCCATCCATATACACAAAATGGTAAAATTATGGATGTTGCTGATATATTGAATGCTTTCAAATGTGTTAGGTCTTGAGATAATTTTTATTTCTTTTCACAGCCACAATGGCCTACAATGCCTCGGGGTCTTGCAGGCATACTTCGTCCCTTATTTCTTATCCTCAAACCTATATTTCAGTTTTTTATGCTGCTTTGGTATCTTTGTGTCAAGATACCAGCTCCTGATGCTTTCATGGTGCAGGTGAGCTTCATCTAGTGCTTGTTTATGGAAGGATATTTCAAGGCTAATTGTTGAATAATTTTTTTTTTACACTCATTCTATTCTTTCTTATCATTTGCTTTGATTATACATGGTCCTTGGGTTTTTAATTGATAATTGTCAAGTCGCAAGAAGTCTGCAATCTAATGCTGCCCTTTGGTTTATTTAAAATATAGGAGTATAATATTTATGAATTTTACTGGAATATTTATTTATTGTTATAATGGTGATGAACTCGGTATAACTACAAGAGAAATGTAAAACCAACTGTCAATCTTTGTTTTTTCAGTTGTGGCTTGCATCGGCTCTCCAAGTGGCTGAAATTCTTTTATGTGGAAATTTGAAAGTTTTAAAACCCATTTATGACAATGGGTGTTCTTTAACATTCATTTTCTTGTTTCTTGTTTTTTGCATACAATGATACAATAATATGATCTATAAGCTCCTTCAAAGTTACATTATGTTGCTTCTGCAGAATCCACCATCAGTTCCTACTCTAGTGGTTGTCAAGTGGGCAAGCTGGTGGAGGCAATCAGCATTCATAGTTGATTGGCATAATTTTGGATATACCCTACTCGCTCTGTCCCTTGGACGGAGTAGCCTTTTTGTTGCGATATATCATTGGTGAAATTGCATTTCTACTTTTTGATTTGGTAATTTTCCGAACCCTAGTTTTTCATGAAATGATAACTATTGTATTTTAATGTATGGCTAGGATTGAGAAGCATTTTGGCAGGATGGCTCATGGTTCCTTGTGTGTGACGAGGGCAATGCAACGTGAATTATCCCTGAACTGGGGGATTAAGTAAGGGCATGACATTGAAAATTTTGAGTCTTTTGGGACTACTTGTCCCTTGAAATAATTAACAAAATTTCTGCTTAAAAAAAAGAGAGAAATTTTCATGTACTTATATTGTAACTGTCATAATTGCTCAAACTGTAACCAGTATTGTCATCTTATTCTTTTGTTTGCAGAGCCACTGTTTTGTATGATCATCCTCCTGAATTTTTTCGGCCTGCTTCACTCGAGGAAAAGCATGATGTGAGCTAATTTTATGTGGCATGATGAGCTTCAAGAGAATTGTTAATTAAATATCTAAACTCTGCAATGTCTAGCTGTTTTGCAGGATTAATGAAAGTCTTAACAAGCCACATGGCCATCAAGATTGCATAAGCAATGGTAAAGGATGGACTGATACTCTCTTAACCACTTAGAATAAATTTAAGCACGTTTGTGCTAAATTTGATTTACTCAGCTGATGCTGCAAGTATTGGCAATGATGATGATGATGATGTTATTTCTCTAAATTTTGTTTAAAATGCGTACACGTGCAGGATTTACTGAACCACATGGCAATGTTCCCAATATAACTCCATTTACAACTCAGGCTGGCACTGATATATTTTTGAGGCAAAACAGACCAGCACTCATTGTTAGCAGTACAAGCTGGTATATGTTGGATATTATAATTGCTTGTCAACAAAATTAACGCCATCCTTTATTCTTGTGATCTTTTATTTTAAATTCCTTGTGAAAATTCTGATTTGTCATTTGTGGAGCAAGATCGGCTCAGCTACCTCTCCTTTACCTTCAATTCAGGACTCCAGATGAAGATTTTAGTATTCTGCTTGAAGCTGCTATAGTGTATGATAGGCGTGTTGCTGCACTACTAGGTGAGGACGATTCAACTGGGGATGAAGTTTTTTGGGGCAGTATTCGTGATGGAAAACAATTCTTGTATCCAAGGTTGCTATTTATTATTACTGGTAATGACTATTTTTAAAGCACGTCATTTTTCCTGATCATTTTCGTTAAATATCTGAAAAGCACAGTAAAAAATTGAAGGTAAAGGACCTGAAAAGGAAAAGTACGAGCAAAAAATAAGGAAACTAAGACTGAGACGTGTAGCATTCCGTACCATGTGGCTTTCTGCAGAGGATTATCCTTTGCTTCTTGGTATGTGGTAACCGCCGGCAATTTTAATGTTCTTTTTTTCCCCACCAAAATGCTTATATCTTCTTACTTGATGAATTCAGGGTCTGCAGATCTAGGTGTCTGTTTGCATACTTCGTCATCAGGGCTGGATCTACCGATGAAGGTCTGTATATTATGGCATGAAGTTCAGTCCAAATAATAGAAAACAAGTCATCAGTAAATTAAATGATATGTATGCAAGATTCTAATAGTTCTTTGGCTAATTAGGTAGTTGATATGTTTGGCTGTGGGCTACCTGTCTGTGCTGTTTCATATTCTTGGTAAAGAGCAATTTAGCACTTTCTTTGTATGATCATCTTACTGTATGATAAACTAAAAATTATACTCGGAGAAAATATAATTTTTTTCCACTTTGGATCTTTGTCAAGCATAAAGGAGCTGGTAGATGTAAACAAGAATGGCCTCCTTTTCTCGTCATCTTCGGAACTGGCTGAGGAACTCATGGTAAGCTTCTTTCTTCATGGTAAGGTTAAAAGAATGTCACATAGCATCTGTATCTCATTCACTTCTATGTAATTATTATATTTAAGACTCGAGATGAGCTGAGATGCAGCAAGAAAGTTTGGTGCAGTGACTGGTGAACCCCATACATAATTTGTGTGCAATATCAATTAAAAACAAAAATATATTTATAAAGGTGTTCCTACTTCCTATTCATTTCATGCATTTTTTAGATAATTTTACTAGCTTTCTGGTTGTTGATTATGCTCTCCCACTGTCCCACATGTATATATTTTCACTCATAATGATGCACTTTCTTTACAACTCACATGTTAATAATTTCTATATGTGCAGAAGAATTCAATAAGATGATGTTCTCATATGCTAATTGCTGGTAAAAACAAATGTGTATAATTACATTATAAAGTATATATAACTATGAATTCCTCGATTAGGGATAAAATAGAATAGAAATGTTTTGTTATATGTGTATACCACTGCCAAATAATTTGGGAAACTTTTTTAGGATAAGGAAAGAATATTTTCATCCCAAATAATTTAACGTGACTAGTTGTTAACATGTGGGTAACTGCTATAAATGTCTACAAAATTATGTGGGAATCGCTAACATCTTTTTATGTTTCCTACAGATGTTATTTAAGGGTTTTCCCGAAAAATGCGATGCTTTGAACTCAATGAGATCAAGCTTGACAGAAAGGATATCTTCATTTAAGTGGGCAACAACATGGGAAGAAAATGCCAAGCCCTTAATTAATGAGGTCATATTTTGTTGCCTCTTTTTCTGGTTACTTTTTTTTCTTTGGGATTATTTTATTCTTGATAACTAATTTATGAACATGGGGTTTTCAGGTTATTTCTAAATGCTCAAGCTGAATGCACAAAGAGATGACACAAAGGATATCAGGGTTTACACTCCCTAGGTATACAAAACCACCTCAATCAAACTTGCAACAAACCATCTCGTTTATGTTTTTATGATCCTTTGAATTTGCAAACACTGTCTCGGGATCACTTGTTTCTTCAAATTTGATGGAAAAGAATCAGTGATGGTTTTATTTTTAAATTTTTTTTTTCTGCTAACTTGTTGCTCGAAACTATTATCATAGACTGCACCTCAAATGCTAACATGCTACATGTTTGGTCTTTATAGAGAACATTGTTATGATCTGTCTCTCAGATTCTCTTCACAATCTTTAAAATATGATATGCAGTCTTTAAAGAGTTAGCCTCCTGTGAACCGGGTTCACGGTGTAAACCTTATGTGGTCCCCTTTTAATTTATATCCTAGCAAAACATACGGTATAATAGGATTGGGATGGGGATCACAGGGTACACCTTGAACCCGGAGTGTTTGTCGTCTTTAAATTGTCTTTGATGATTTCTATCATTCCAATTCTAGTTTTTCGTGTATTCTTCACCACACAAGTATAAAATGACATGCGTGGGTTGTTTAAAGGCAATGAACACACGATGAATTGGATTTACTATGTAAATATATAGTGTTGATGATGTGTAGTTCTCCACTTGATCTATGAATTTCATGTCACAAGTGTGATGATAAACAGTTGCATTTGACATAGATATGGACAAGGGCCTATTTTGCATCTGTTGTGAGTTCATTGTAAACACCTCTCAGCTGCTCTTAGTGTGATGATAGAAAATGCTTTCAAGATTGGTTGATTGGTTGTCAAATGTGCAAATTTTAGACAAGGGCCTATTTTGCATCTGTAGAACATCATATCATGTTTTAGAATTTTCAAGCCAAAGAGTTCTCTTTCCTTTTTTACACACATGGGACCCACATACCCCTCTAATACAATTAAAATATAGGACCCACACCCCCACTAATACTACACATTAAATAATAATACTCCTTAATCTACGTGCAAAAAAGCAAATGACCCTCTTACTCCGGGAAGGAGGAAATACTTTTTAATCCACTTGCAAAAAACAAATGACACACTTAAAGGTGTACGGAGGGAGTATTTCATAAGCTCCAAATTATGGAAAATGAATTATTTTTTCCCTTAATCTTAGTATTTTACCCATCATCATTTACCTTAATTTTTTTTAGTCCTTCAATTGATTTTTCAGTTCTTAAGTCAATAAAAAATTTTGGTAAAATTTATAATAAATAGGAATAATTACTCCTAATTACACACTTAATACCTATTATTATTATGAGATATATCAATTTTAAAAAAAAATACTCCTAGATACAAAAAATTAAGATTAATTACTCAATATACCCTCAACTTAATGTGACCTAATAACTTTTATGCCGTACATATATAACATTATTTTTGCTGCATATAATATTTACGATTTTTTTTGCTGCACACAATATTTATTATTAAACGCATTATTTTTGCTGCACATAAAATTTTTTACATAACATTTGTTGCACATAAATTTTTTGCTACACATAATATAAATGATTGTGCAGCGTAACTGTTTGTGTGCAGCATATTGTAAGGGTATAGTTGGAATATCACTATATATTTATGTAGTTAGTAGTAATATTTTTTTTAAATTAGTATTTTATAGTAATTAAGAAGATTTCGATGTATCTAACAATAATTACCCTTATAAAATGGTTTTCGTTTTGTGATTTTCTATACTTTTAACACCTTAATTTTTATTTTTCTTTCATTTTCAAATATGACCTGTTTACAATAGGTTAGATGATTAAAAAATAAAAAATCTAAAGTTAGGTATTAAAGTGAAAATAAAAAATGACTGAAAAATAACTGGGGAAAATTAAGGGGAAAAAGTGTTTTCTCTCCAAATTAATACTCCATAATAATATTATTATTATTTAAATACAAGGAGCCGACTCAAGTATCAGCTCCCTTAGAGCCGAGCCGAGCCGAGCCCGACTGAACCAACGGATCTTGTCCTGTCCTTCCCTATAAATTCCCACCTTCCTTCAAATTTATTCACACACCAAAAAACACTTCTCTCAGTCACACATCACTAAGCCAAAAACATCTGATGGCCGTAGGCGTGGCCATAAAGAGCGATGGGAAGCATTACAATGGTAAAATTACATGGTTTGTGCTTCTTTCCTGCATGATTGCAGCTTCTGGAGGAATCATTTTCGGTTATGATGTTGGAGTCTCTGGTAATTAGTTATAAATTAATGGAGTGTCATTTCTTACATTTCATACTAACACCATCACAATCAATCAAATATTTTAAGGTGGGGTGAGTTCCATGGATCCATTTTTGAAGAAATTCTTCCCAGGAGTGTACAGGAAGATGAAACAAGATACTAACACCAGCAACTACTGCAAATTCGACAGCCAACTTCTCACTTCTTTCACTTCTTCTCTATACATAGCAGGCCTCATCTCCTCCTTCCTTGCTTCCCCAGTTACGCGCAACTACGGCCGCAAAACCTCCATCATCGTCGGAGGTCTTTCTTACATGTTGGGTGCCGCTGTTGCCGGCTCTGCTTCCAACGTTCTCATGCTCTTATTCGGTCGTGTTCTCCTCGGCGTCGGCCTTGGTTTTACCAACCAGGTAATAATTGATTGGAGTGATTTGATTAAGTATTAAACGATTATCACTTTAAGCTTTTAGACGAAATCAAGTCTTCATTTAATATGATATCATGACATAGTTCTGCTATATTTGCAGTCAGTTCCTCTGTACTTGTCAGAAATGGCACCCTCCAAGTACAGAGGAGCTTTCAACATTGCCTTCCAAATCTGCGTCAGCATCGGCTACAATTCCGCCACTCTGATCAACTACGGCGTCGTGAAGATCAAGCAAGGGTGGGGGTGGCGGATCTCCGTCGCCATGGCCGGAGTTCCGGCGTTGGTCCTGGCGTTCGGAGCTATCTTTCTACCGGAAACACCCAACAGTCTTATCCACTACGGCGACGACCACGATAAGGCCAAGAAGCTCTTGCAGAAGATCCGAGGAACCGACGACGTCCAATTGGAGCTCGACGATCTAATCGAAGCCAGCCGAGCCGCCAAAGCCGTACACCACCCCTTCCGGAACCTTCTAGAAAGAAAATACCGTCCTCAACTAGTCATGTCCGTCGCCATCCCCTTCTTCCAGCAGATCACCGGAATCAACGTCATTTCATTCTACGCTCCAATTCTCTTCCTCACGATCGGCTCCGGCGAGAGCGCGTCGCTCCTGGCGGCGACGATCACCGGAGTAATCGGATCGACTTTCACTATAATTGCCGTAATACTGGTGGACAGAGTCGGGAGAAGGCCGTTGCTGCTCGCTGGCGGTGCTCAGATGTTCGTGTCGCAGATGCTGGTCGGCGGGCTCATGGCGGCGAAGCTGGGGGACCACAACGTGATGACGAAGGGGTACGCGCTGGGGGTTCTGGTGCTGATCTGCGTGTACATATCCGGGTTCGGGTTGTCGTGGGGCCCGCTGGGGTGGGTGGTGACAAGTGAGATCTTCCCGCTAGAGATTCGATCGGCGGCGCAGAGCATCGTGGTGGCGACGAATTTGTCGATGACTTTCATCATAGCTCAGATATTTCTGGCCATGCTGTGCCACTTGAAGGCCGGAATATTCTTCTTCTTCGGCGCGTGGGTTCTGGTTATGTCGGCGTTTGTTTACTGGATGTTGCCGGAGACGAAGAATATTCCGATCGAGAAAATGGACAGAATCTGGAGGGAGCATTTTTTCTGGAAGAAGGTGATTGGCGATAGCCAATATTACCTGGAAGAAGACAATAAGATTGAGGCAGGTGGAGAGTATTGATTCGGTAGTGAAGTGCGGGATAGAGTGGCCCACTGTGTGTTTCGTTTTTCTTTATTGGAATAAACACATCTGTCTTCTACAAGATTATTATTACTAATCTAATGTTAGTAATTACTCTTTTTTTTCAAATTAATTATATGTACTTTTTTCGCCTACAAGTGTTGTAGGGTATGGTCAAATGTTGAAAAGACGATGTATTTCAGTACTTGTGCGTAGGTATTTTATTCTATTTTGGCGATGATATTGTATAATTGACAATGATTGTACGTATTTTATGAATTGAGTTTTTGGAAGATTCGCCCTCAGAAAAAAAAAATATTAATCCTTATTTTGTATGACAAATTATTTGGAATTTAGGATAATACTCTTTCTTAAAATAAACAATTGATATTTTTAAAAATTAATGTTTATCTAAAAAGAGACACCTAATATCATGAAATCACAATAACTTTCTTTCTTCTCCCTACTAGATTTATTTTATGAAAAAATACACTTATTAATAGTATGTACTCCCTCCACATAATCGTAACATATAAAGAGTGTATTTTTTTTGAGAGTTCATTTTTTTATATATGGACCCACACACACGTATTAATATATCAACACTCCCACTAATATAACTGTCCACTACAAATTAAATAATAATAATCGTTAATCAACATGCAAAAAGAAAAGAACCCTCCTAAAGGGACGGATGGAGTATACTCTAAAAAAATAAAAAAACTTATATAGCGAAAAAAATGTATTGTTATAATATGTTCATCAAGAAACATACTTACATTATTGATAAAATAAATATAGATTTGAGTGCACGAAATATTAATAAACTAAGATTACAAAATGAGTTGATATACTGTGAACACCAAGTTGCACACATGCATCTACATATGCATAAATTTTTATTCAATAGTGGAGCGTTTTTTTCTTAATAATTATATAATACTTTTACACTCAGTTTTTCATTAAAAACAATAACAGAAAATTTATTAACAAAGTTTATACATTTCTATTCATTAATGTATACCCCATTTTTATTCATACGTGTATCACCCGAATGCACGGAATAACATACCTTACAATATCCAAGAAAATGAATTAATCAAGTGATAGGTTTTTTATAAAGATTTCTCTGATTTCCCCTATGATCTTCATCTTGGCATCCCTTTAAGCCAAATATAGTTTTGTATGAGAATGAAGAAATGAAGAGTGGGTGATGTTATATTATATATAGATGTGGAATTTGTTGTGAAGATAAAGATCATTTTGACAACAAGATCTGATTCATATTCTGATGCCTCCCTGCTTTCCTGTTTTAATATATATCTTGAAGAAGAAAAAGTTCTATTAATAGTGCTTTTAGAATTGGGTGTGAAATGTTAAATGGGTTTTGATTTTGATTCTTCAACACTTCTTCCAGAGTGGTAATTAACAGCGTCCTCCTAGCTCTTATCTTTGTATATCTAAGCAAAATAAGTTTACAAAATTAGATTAAATAAATGAGGTGGCATGATATTATTGTGAAGTGACAAAATATTATTTGTTGATTGATTTTAAGGATTTTTTAATTAATTAATTAATTAATTTCTTAAAATTAAAAATTTAAATTAAGTTGTACTGAAATTTTAACTAAAGAATTAATATTTGTCTACACCAATTCTCTTCATAAACCCAATTTTCACATACCCAATTTTCCTTCCAATTTTAATATGGATGAAATATAATCCCTTTTATTATTATTATTATATTATTATTATTATTATATATTGATTTTAAGTTCTTATTAGATTTATGATTATATATACTCCATCCGTCCCTCAGGTCTTTTGTTTTTTTTGCACGCGAATTAAGGAGTATTATTATTTAATGTATAGTAGATAGTTGTATTAGTGAGAGTGAATTCAATATTTTAATTGTATTATGGGTCCTATGGGGTGTAAAAAGAAAGGTGACTCTTTGGATGAGACATCTAAAATAGAAAAAAGGTCATCTTTAAAGGGGACGGAAAGAGTATTATGAAACATAACATTGAGTTTTTTAAGAGCATAATTATATAGTAAATGGTAAAGTTTTAATAATTGAATTAAAAAGATATGTTTTATTAAATTAATATTATCCATTAGTTTTATTATATTAAATTAAATAAATTAAAAACAGCAATTCTATAATCTCGTGTAATTCTACTTAGCATTTGATTTTTCATAATAGAATTTAGAGAGATGACTAGAATTATAGCATGAGTGAGGCTTGTGTGCACTCGGATTCACGGGAATACATTCCGTGCGCCTTTAAAAATTTAATATTATGGGTAAGGGTACATTACTTTGGTCTAAAGGGTACACACTTTAATTAATAAAAGGTAATAATTTTGTTCTAAAGGGTATACACTTTTCATTAATATTTTTTTTCTTTAGAAAATAAAGGGTACACATTTTTATACTAAAGGGTATACAATTTAACACAAAATTCTAAAGGATCACGGAGTGTTGTTCATGCGCCCAGATACACACAATAATTTTCTTTAGAAAATAAAGGGTACACATCTGTATACTAAAGGATATACAATTTAACACAAAATTCTAAGAAAAATGGTTAAGAGACCTGAATTGAAAAAGTTGGTTCAAAAAAATTGGAACAATTACAACGTCACTGGTTGGAGAGGACATTGTTAGGCGTATTTTGCGCACTCCAATTAAAATCCTCAAGTGTAAGGATGTCAATTGCAGAGGCAAGTACCCTAATTAAATATCGTTCCCACTGAGACAGTTAATTATCTATTTACTATAAATTACTATTCAACTAGAATTATTGTAACCAATTTCCAAGATTTGAATTTGATTAATAACTTAAGAATTGAAATAACAAATAACTTAATAAATAAAAGTAAAGCAAAGAAGAATTATTCAAGAGTGAATTAAGAGAGAAATAACAGCTTTAAGGTATTAGGTGTAGTACAATTGATTTGGTTTCCTAGACATCCTATTGTTCATTCATTCTATTTCAATGGAAATACATCATAAAGCCCTATTAACCCACCAAATATGATTCGATTTTAAGTTAATAGTATAATTCGATAAATAACAAAAGATGCTTGAACAATTTTGAACTCCTTCCTAGATACTAATAATGCAAACTTAAAGAACATCCGGATGACCGTTTGACTAACAAATATTCTTTGAAAGTACTACTCAATCCTATTCACTTACTACTTGAATTCTTAATTGCATTGTTCCACTAAAAAATCAAGTATCTTGTTTATCAGTTCTTAGAATTATCGTGTTCACGGACAAACTACTATAATCCCTAGCAAATAGACAAATATTAATTACGGATGCACACAAGCTAACACAACATACCAAGCATCACGGGCAACATCAATGATATGTTATGAAGACTTTACACATTATATAAACAAAGTCTGAATTGATCAAATAAATAAGAATATTGATCGGTGTAATACCCGAGCTTCTCACTACTCGTGTGCCAATATAATTTAATTTGGGTTATGTGCATTTTATAATTATGTAATAATTATGCGACAGTTATGTGATGGATGAGCAGCAATTTGGGAGGCGGTGGGTTTAATACCCCCAACGACCAACCCCCAACCCCTTTTTGCCTATATATATGGTTATTGAGGAACTCATCACCTCACACCCCAGATCAATCGGCAGTAAAGGAGGAAGAAAGGAGAGTGTGCCGGAACGGGAATGAAGGAATTAGTTACGGTTCTTCACGGGTCTATAGTGTTATTATTGTCGAAGTCCAGGTAAATAGAAGTTCAACTACAATGCATAAACATGTTGTGTGTGAATTATTTGTGACTAATATATGATAATTATGTCATGAATTATTTGTAATTAGTTTAATTACGTTATAAATTATTTGGGATTAATTGGTGATACCAGTTATGAATTTATATGATTTGAATAATATCATTGTCATATATAGATCTATGTGATTGGAAACTATTGAAAATATATTTTTATGATTTGAGAAGATATTGGTTATGAGGATTTGTGTGATCCGAAATGAAGTTGTTATTCTAGAAGTGGATTTGTGTGAATTGAAGTTAAATTGTTGCTTTATTGTGATTAAATATTGATATTGATATCGTAAATGGTTTATGATACATATTTAATTATCCTGATTACATACCATGCATAATCATGTAAAGTATTTTCCCCAAAATTAATAAGATACTAATGGTGTGTGCAGCCACTATATATGCATCTCTGTCAGGGTTCAAAAAAGTCATTCCCGACACATTATTCTGGGTTCGAAAAATCATTCCCAGTACTTTATTCGGGGTTCGGAAAAAATCGTCCCCAACATTCTGCCAGGGTTCGTAAAAATCTTTCGCGGCACTATTTTTGGGGTTAAAAAAATCATCCCCATTGAGCTCATTTGAGGTGCATATCATAAGTGTGCAATGTGGATCCCGCAATGTGAACCGTTTTCAAAATAAAAGAGATCAACTAGAAAGACTGGAAATAGGCGATAGAAAACTAAATGCATTTTCATGCACTGACATGCATGATTTCTACTTACTGAGATTTTTGTCTCACTAGTTTATGCATTGTAGGTGAGCATGCTGATGATTGAGTATGTGGTGTGTTGTGCAAGCTGTGGAGCTTCTTCTGGGTTTTGAGCAAATATACATTGATGACGACCTGTTGGACTAGATCGTGAGTTTATTTTGTTTTCGCTGATGTTTTGATTATGTAATATAATAAGTATTGTCACGAGTTTGTCTGGATTGATGTGGTGTCAGAAACCAGTTACGTATGTTGAACTGGTGTAATGGTGTTGGTTATAAATATATTATGTAAAAAAATTGTAGGTTTTTATAATGATGATATTTATATTAATTAGTATTTGAATTATAATTTTTGTAAGGTGGGTCTTGACAGAGTGGTATCAGAGTACGGTTTGAGTCCTGCAGACTGTCTATGTACATAAGCTCATTAAATGGGAGCGCAGCCGTGCATGTAAGTGTTATTTTCCTTCTATGTTGTTATATGTTATATAAATTATATTGGCTATGTGATGTAGGATTCGTAGTTAATAAACAAAATGGTAAGGACTACAGGTGAAAGTTCTGAAAGTGATAGAACTGTTGAGCAAGCAACACCTACTGAAGAAAATATTCATGATGCGGTGATTACTCAACTGATGGAATTGGTAGAATGCCAGTCCCAGCAGATACAACAATTGATTCAGCAAAGAGACATGGGTGGACAATCAGAGTTTAATGCTATTCAAAATAGACGTCAAGTAGAACGTGTGGAAATAGTTTGTGAGAGGTTTCGAAAGCTGAGCCCTCCGATATTAGAGGATGCAGCAGACCCCACAGATGCAGATGATTGGTTACGTACGGTGGAAAATATATTTCAATACAGTAGAATTCCAGATGGGGACAGAGTGCTATGTGTTTCTTTCATGCTACGAGGAAGTGCAGACCACTGTGGGATACCATTAAAAGTATCGAGAACGTCAACTATGACATGGGAAAGGTTTAAGGAGCTTTTTAGAAACAAGTACTTTACGGCACCAGTGAGAGCATTGAAGATGAATGAGTTTATACAGTTGAAGCAGGGTGGTATATCAGTCACATATTACCTTCGTAAGTTTGAACAGTTGTCGAGATTTGCGGAACACATGGTGAGTACGGAGGCATTGAAAGTGGAAAGGTTCGTGGAAGGCTTAAGACCTGAGCTTTTTAGAGATGTGAGTACGGCAGGATTGCAAGGAGCAACATACTCACAAGTTGCAGAAAGGGCCCAAATTGCTGAACAAGCAGAGATGAGGATTAGGCAAGTGCAGGCTATCAGACGCCAGTTTCAGCAGAAACTAGTGCAACAAGTTTGGGAGAGATAATAAGAGGCCAATGCCATTTCAGAGGCCGAAACCTAATGTTCCAGTGGATCAAGGACAAACACAAGGAGAACAAAACAAGTGTCTCAAATTCGATCAGGGTCAGGTGCCACCATCGCCACCACTACCCAGATGTCCTAAATGTCTAAGATCATATGGTGGGGAGTGTCACATTCCTCCGAGAATGTATTACACATGCGGGGAGAAAGGACATATGACTACTATTTGTCCCAAGAAAGGGAAGCAAGGACATCAGGGGAGAGTTCCAGCAGGAGTATACACTTTGACGCAGGAGGAGGCAGATGCGAATCCCTCAGTTGTCACTGATAAGTTTTCTATTTTTTGCACTTCTACATATGTGCTATTTGATTTTGGAGCAACACATTCATTTGTATCCACTGAGTATATGAGGAAGCTAGGTGGAATATCTAACTTGATAGAAGCTAATTATGAGGTGATGATACCTTCTGGTGAATCAAAGCAAACTAATCAACTTCTTCGAGGTTGTGTTATTCCTATTGAAGGAAGACAACTCTTCACTGACTTGATTGTGTTAAGTATGAATGATTATGATATCATATTGGGCATGGATTGGCCGTCAAAGTACGGTGCTATAATAGATTGTCAGAAGAAGAGTATTACTTTTCAACCATTGGGGGGTGAACTATTCTCTTTTGTTGGGATCAAGAAGAACTTCAGATTTCCTGTGATATCAGTAGCAAAAGCACAACGGTTGTTGGAAAGTGGTTGTGAGGGGTATCTGGTGAGCGTGATAAATGTTGAGGGACAACAATGTCCAGTCCTCGGTGATGTACCAGTAGTTCGGGAATACCCAGAGGTGTTTCCAGATGATCTTCCAAGTTTGCCACCAAACTGAAAAATAGAGTTTGTTATTGAGCTGCAATCGGGAACTGCTCCTATATCTAAAGCGCCATACAGAATGGCACCAGCTGAATTGAAGGAATTGATAATACAATTACAAGAGTTACTAGACAAAGGATTTATCCAACCTAGTTTCTCACTTTGGGGAGCACCAGTTTTTTTCGTTCATAAAAAAGATGGCACATTGAGGATTTACATCGATTACCGAGAGCTCAACAAAGTTATGGTAAGAATAAGTATCCATTGCCTCGCATTGATGATCTGTTTGATCAACTACAAGGTGCAGCTATCTTTTCAAGGATTGATTTGCGGTCAGGGTATCATCAGTTGAAGATTAAGGAGGAGGATATTCAGAAGATTGCATTCAGTACAAGGTATGGACATTATGAATTTTGGTGATGTTGTTTGGTTTGACAAACGCTCCGACAACATTTATGGATTTGATGAATAGATTATTTCAGGAACTCCTCGATAAGTTTGTGATTATGTTTATCGATGATATTCTGATTTACTCTAAGAATAAGGAGGATCATGCGCTGCACTTGAGAAAGGTGTTGGAGATTCTGAAGGAGAAGCAGTTATATGCGAAGTTCAAGAAGTATGAATTTTGATTGGACCGAGTTGTTTTCTTGGGCCATGTGATATCGGGAGAAGGAATTTCGGTGGATCCAAGTAAAGTTAAGGCAATCCATGATTGGACACAACCCTCAAATCCCACTGAGGTGCGTAGCTTTCTTGGGTTGGTGATGAGTGATATTTTCACCTAGATTTTAGTGTCTTTTTATGTGTGTTTTCGTATTATTTTATCTGTTTTTATGTACTATTTGATTGTATTTTGTGCTTTTATGGAGATGTGTGTGAATAATCTTAAATGTATGATTTTCAGACAAAAATAGATCTTAGACGCGAAAAGGAAGACGTAGAAAAAAGTGGATCTCAATTCGGAGTTGAAACGAGGGAGAACGAGCCGAAATAAAATTGTAAAAATAGGGGTTGCACCAACACGGCCGACCGTATTATAGCATACGACCCATGTTGCAGCACATGACCGGTGTTTCAGCACACGACCCGTGTTACACAACACGGTCCTGTAAGCCTTGGTCATTTTCTGACATCAATTCATCCAACACGACCACCCTGTGGCCGTGTTGCTGCAGGATCAGAAACACATCTGAACCCTTCTAGAAGCTTCCCAAGGGGTATAAATACCCAATACTTCAATACTTGATGAGATTCCGGTGGTTTTGCCCTGCACACACACATCACACACCATTTCCTCCATTTTACACCATCATCTTCATCCATTCTTCATCCATACCATCTACCATCATCCCACCATCAAAACTTTCATCCAATTGGGGAAAAGAAGCAAGGAAGAGATGAGAATAGCAAGGGAAGGAAGGAGATCACCATTGAAGCACTTCAAGGGAGTTTTCATCCATACTTTGTAGTGAAACCTTATTGTTTATCATATTTTGTATGGATCTTAATGTTTATGTTGATTTCCTTTTGAATATGGTAGGCTAATCTCCCTTATGAGATTAACAACATGAGAGTTGTTGGATAATTTTTGGGATTTGTGTATTTAAATTAATATGTTGATTGGGTTAATGGATTTTCTATCATTGATGTTTAAGATCTTGAGGTTTATGATGATTTGTGTGTTTAGTTATTCTAAATATGTGATTAGATTGAGAAATTAATTATATACTTAGGATAATTGAGTGAATCATTTCATCAAACACTTCATGTGCATTATAAATTGTAAAGAGATTGAGAAATCCTTTAGAATTTAGAACCCTTTGATAAAACATGTGATTGGTTTGATCAAGAGGTTGATTAATTATGTGAAGGGACTCTTATTTCAAGCTTAGTACCTAGTTGGAATTGTTTGAGTGAGAACAAATCCGTTGAGCTAATTGAGATTCATATCCTATCCATCTCGAGAGGGAGCTTAGGTGAACTTAGTGTTGGCCCTTAGTCTTATATCCATGATCATATGAATTTAATGCATTTATCCTAGAATTTCCACTTCTTGATTGTTGTTAATCTCACTTTTACTTAATTTGGAAAACCACTTTTCATCCATCTATCTTGTTTGCTAATCATTGCTTGCTTACTTTGATTATTGTTATTTTCTTATTTAAACAATCCTATCCATTGATGATCCATCTCTATAAAATTACAAGAAATGTGAGATCGTTTAAGCACTAGTACCTACCTCTATGTGGTTCGATAAACTATTTTAATTGGTCATCTCTACTACAAAATGGCTAATCAAATAGCGCCGTTGCCGGGGAGGCAACGATTGCTAGTAGCTTGAAGAAGGATTGTTTGAGTAATCTTACTAGAGATATTTTTTTATTTTATTTGTTTACTTGTTTTTGCTTTGAAAATCTTGTTCTAACTTCTCTCATTTTTGAAGGTATATGCAAACAAGATCCAAGGGAAAACAAGTAGAACCTATTGATTGGGAGATTGAGCATACTTTAAAAACATAGAGAAAGGAGAACAAAACCAAAAATAGTAATTCAATGGAGAATTTTCAAGGAGATGATCGTGTGGATATAGAGCATGATGGGGAGGTGAACAAAATGTGCACGTGCAAGAAAATGTACAAGCACCTCAATTCAATGCCAATCCTCCTCAACATGCCTATCAAAATCATGGAGCTTTCAATAACCAAGAATTGCTTCAACAAATGGTGCAACAAACTTTAATGCAACAAGGATTTTCACAAGCTTATACCCATCAACAACAAGCGTATGTGCCACCACCACTACCTCCGGTGCAATATGGAATTCATAATGATCAAAGGGTAATTCGCGATTTTTTTATGCCAAGGGCGATGCCACAAATGATGGGACCACCAATCAATGCCAATAAGTTTGAATTTAAAGCGGGCTTGATTTCTATGGTGAGAAATCAATAATTTAGTGGAACCCCGAATGAAGATCCTAATGCTCATCTAGCTCAATTTATTGAGATTGCACACACCGTGAAGATGAATGGGGTGAGTGAAGATTGTATAAGGATGAGGTTATTTCCGTTTTCTTTGAGAGATAGAGCTCGAACATGACTCTCCACTATTACTCTGGGTACGTGCAACACATGGGATGAGCTTGTATAAATGTTCTTGAACAAGTATTTTCCACCTTTCAAGATGCTTCAAATGAAGAGCTTGATCACTCAATTCAAGCAAATGCCTCAAGAGAGTTTTTATGAAGCGTGAGAAAGGTTTAAGGATATGCTTCGTAAGTGTCCACAACATGGCTTCCCAGAGAATCAACAAGTTGGATTTTTCTATCAAGGATTAGTGAATGGTCAAAGAGTGCTTGTTGATGCTTCGGCGGGTAGATCCGTACTTGGAGTGACTCCGAAAAGGGCTATAAGGATTTTTGATGAGATTACTACAAATGTGTACCAATGGCCATCAGAGCGAGTAAGTGGATGCTATGGATTTGAGAGTTTTGATCAAGGGCAACAATTTAGTGTGAAGAGTGCTAATGTTGATCCAAGTATGCCAAGCATGGAAAAGATAGTGGCGGAGGTCATGAAACAAATGAGTTTGAATCAAGGTATGAATAATCAAGGAGCAAATATGGTTGAAGGGCTACAAGTTGAGCAAGGTGTGCCACCTCCGAATATTGTGAGTGGGGAACAATGAGCCAACTCTATGCAACGTGTGGATATGTGTTATACATGCAAGGAAGAAACTACCAAGGGAATTACCAAAATAATTTCCAAGGTAGTTTCAACCAAAGTCAAGGGAACTATCCACCAAGGTAAGGAGACTTTAATAGTCAAGGTAGTGGAAGCTCATACCCACAACAACAAAGGCAAGGGAACTTCTCCTACTCTAATCCGATCAATGTGGTTGCTTATCCTCTAGAGTATCAACCGGGGGCTAAGGCACCAAACAATGAGGGAAGAGCATAGATTGATGAGCTACTTGAACAATTAATCACATCAAACAAAGCTCGAGAAGCATCTGACAAAGCTCGAGATGAAGCATTGAAAAAGGTAGAAGAAGCAAATGAAAAGAGGCTTAAAGCTTTGGAGTACAATGTTGGACAAATTGCAAGTACTTTGAGTGCTCAACAAAAGGAAAAGTTTTTGGCCACAACCGAGGTTAATCTGAAAGCTCAATGTTTGTTTGTTGATACGGAAGAGGAACGAAAGATTGAAGAAGGGTTGGTGGAATGCAAGGTTGGTGAAGAAAATGAAGAGATAGCTAAGAAAGAAGAGAAGGGGCCTAAATGGATACCTAAGTGGAAAATGGTGCAAGAGGAAAAGAAAGTGGAGGAGAAGGTGAAAGAAGAGGAGTACAAATGTAATTATTGGGGTATTCCGATCACTCCATTTCCTATTCCCTATCCACAAATATATGTAAAAGAGGAGAAGAAAAAGGAGTTTGAGGAACATGTAAAAAATATTAAGAAAAAGTATGAGGAAAAGGAAAGAAGAACTACCCGAAGCGAGTGAGTCGAGGCATAAGGAGAGGCCTATAAAAGTTGGTGATCTGGGGAAATTCATCATTCCTTGTGATTTTGAAGGGAAAGGTACTCTTAATGCATTATGTGACATGGGGACGAGCGTCAACGTGATGTTTCACGCTACCTTCAAGAGCCTTGAAATTGGAGAGTTAAAGCCTACGACTATCCGTCTTGAAGTGGTAAATGGTGAGGTTGTGAAGCCATTAGGAATTGTTGAAGACGTGGAGGTAAAAGTGAAGGGGCTATATTTTCCGGTTGATTTCATGGTGCTAGAAGTGAAGACGGATCCTTGAGTTCCACTCATTTTGAGAAGGCAATTTCTAGCTACGGGAAGAGCTAAAATTGATGTTGGAAGAGAAGAGCTTTCTTTGAGCTCAAATGGAAGAAGTGTCACATTCTTATGCAATAAGGAAAAAGGAGCCAAGTCTCATTTGAAGCCTCCGGATGACCTTATGGATCATGACTCTATTCTCTTTGGCAATTTAAATTCATTTCTTCATGATTATATGAAAATGTCAAATTCTAACTTATCTTCTTATGATTTTAATAGGATGAAAACACCGGAGCTTGAGTGGAAGCTTGACAAAGAAGAAAGAGAAAGCCCGCTAGAATAACTCCTTGAAGATGATTTGATGCTTGTAAGTAAGAATGTGGAGCTAGTGGATAAGAAGAAGGCAAAGCAAATGTTTAAAGTGAGGATGTGAGGAGATAGTGTGATGGACCAACATTTGGTCCAATGATCGTGAAAATCCGTCCAGCTTGAAGACGTTAAACTTAGTGCTAAATGGGAGGCAACCCATTCTTTTTATCTTTTGATGCTTGTTTTGTTCTTTGGTCTTGTAGGTGGATTGTGCTTGTGAGAAAATTCATAGTGAAGAAAAGCGAAGTGCTTCATGGATTCGAGTAGGCATGTCGCATCACTTGTTGCAAACTTAATTCTCGACTCTTGTCTTGAGTTAAGTTTGGGGGCTAGTGCGTGGTGGACATTGCTAAATTCGTTGGATGCGTTTACTTCTCCACAAGAAGATCATAAATGGAAACTACAAGGATAAGTCCCACCACTTTGTGCAAACTTAAGTCTCAACTTATTTTCATTTAAGTTTGGGGGGAGAGTGTGTGGTGTGACTCAGCACTTGAGTGTGATTCTTATAAAATTGACTCAATTTTAAAATTTTCTCATGAGTTTGGTTTGATTTTAATCCAATTGGTAGTGATTAAAGTGCATGATAATCCATATTTTTAATGAAATTGTTGAGCTAATGGTCTTGTTGAGCATGTATGAAGGGTATTGGAAACACGACTTGAGCTCGGAGCTAACAACTTCTACTATCAAATGCCTATTAAGGGAGTTCATTCTACACCCTACCACTTCTATGTATTTAGCATAATTTGATTTGATTTGGATTGATGTGATTACCATGTTACTTCATTTGTTATGTTTGTGGGAGGTTTACTTTCGTAATTTAGGATTTCCTTTTCAATCAAGGTTGGGATGTTTGTGAGCTTACTTGATCATGGATGATCTAGAATGTGTGCTTTATTATTAATGATGGTGATTTTTAGTTTTGCATGTTATGTGTTTTTTTTGTGTCTTATTTGGTGAGTCTTTTCTTATATGTTTTGTGTGTATTTTATTTTTGTCTTGGTATGTTTTGTGGTTTATTTTTAAGGAGGTTGTGAGTCATTTTTGAATGTGAGTGATAGCATATTGTGGTGATAAGTGATGACAAGTTATGATTAAGAATTTCTACACTTTCAAATTGTGACATGTTTTACTTAACTTGTTCAATTTTGAGATGGATGTAGTGTAATAAGTCCTTAAGGTCCGAGCACAAGTTTGTGAGCGTTTGAGCCTTCACTGTGCATACATGGTATTTTTCTTCATGAGTGAATTGGTTGTGTTTGTTAAGCTAGAACTTGCTCAAAGACTATAGGAACGAGCATGATTAATGAAGATTAGTGATATGATCTAAGACCATCCTTGTTATTATAATCATTGCCATATATTTTCCTACCATTAATATCATCCCTAGTCAACCACTTTGAGCCTATAAACCTATTTCTTGTGAATTTAGCGCATTACAAACCTTGATTACCCACGTGAGCCTTATATATTCACCCTTTTTTGTGTGTGATTAAGGAGATGGTAGCTAGAAAGGTTTGATACGGAAGAAAAAGAAGAAAAGGAAATGGTAAAAGAAAAGAAAGAAAAAAAAGGATGAAAAGAGCAAAAACAGGAATGTACATGCAACCTTAACACAAGAGAATGAGCAAAGCAACAACAAGATGCTCAAGAAAATAGAAATTCAAAGAAGGAAGCATGATTTATAAAGAAGCTCAATTCAAGGAAGTTGATGATTAGTGCTTGTGTTTACCAAAGTTGAGAAGGGAAGAAAGATAAGTGAAAGTATCGAAGAAAGTAGCTACCTCTTCGATTGCTTACACATGATTAGTCATTCTTACCTATATTTTTCCTACCATACCAAAGAGCCTATCATTACATCCAAATGAAAATACCCTTTTGATCACTAATGGAAACTTTGGTGGTTTGTGAATGTAGTCCACGAGCAAGTTTATAGCGAGTCGAGCCAATCGATTGATGAGTGTTGTTCTACCACTTTGAAGAGTGTTGAGTGACATTTATAACCTATATGAGGCCTGAATTAAAAGGGACTATATTACACTATTATTCTCCTGTGATTGAACTTGTTAATATTTTTTGCATGTTATGATTTTAATGTTGTAGGTTGACTTAGCATAAATTGTGATTCTTATTAATATTGATGTGTTATTGGTTGTGTTCATTTAGTCTTTTCCTGGGTGAAAATCACTCCTCTTGGTTTATAATTTTCGTTGTGTGGGACGCACAATACTTTAAGTTTGGGGTGTGATGAGTGATATTTTCACCAAGATTTTAGTATATTTTTATGTGTGTTTTCGTATTATTTTATCCATTTTTGAGTACTATTTGATTGTGTTTTGTATTTTTATGGAGATGTGTGTGAATGAGCTTAAACGTATCATTTTTAGGTAAAAATAGATCCTAGACGTGAAAAGAAAGACGCAGGAAAAAGCTGATCTCAATTCGGAGTTGAAACGAGGAAGAACGAGCAGAAACAAAATTGTAAAAATAAGGGTTGAACCAACACGGCCGGCCGTGTTGCAGCACACCACTGGTGTTGCAGCATACGACCCGTGTTATGCAACACGACCCTATAAGCCTTGGCCATTTTCTGACATCAATTCATCCAACACGGCCACCCTGTGACCATGTTGCAGCACACGACCCGTGTTGCTGCAGGATCAGAAACACATCAGATTCCTTATAGAAGCTTTCCAATGGGTTTAAATACCCAATACTTCAATATTTGATGAGATTTCTGTGGTTTTACCCTGCACACACACATCACACACTATTTCCTCCATTTTACACCATCATCTTCATCCATTCTTCATCCATACCATCTACCATCATCCCACCATCAAAACCTTCATCCAATTGAGGAAAAGAAGCAAGGAAGAGAGGAGAATTGCAAGGGAAGGAAGAAGATCACCATTGAAGCACTTCAAGGGAGTTTTCATCCATACTTTGTAGTGAAACCTTATTGTTTATCATTTTTGTAAGGATCTTAATGTCTATGTTGATTTCCTTTTTAATATGGTAGGCTAATCTCCCTTGTGAGATTAGCAACATTAGAGTTGTTGGATAATTTTTGAGATTTGTGTATTTGAATTCATATGTTGATTGGGTAAATGGATTTTCTATTATTGATGTTTAAGATCTTGAGGTTTATGATGATTTGTGTGTTTAGTTGTTCTAAATATGTGATTAGATTGAGAAATCAATTATATACTTAGGTTAATTGAGTGAATCATTTTATCATTCACTTCATGTGCATTATAAATTGTAAAGAGATTGAGAAATCTTTTAGAATTTAGAACCCTTTGATAGAACATGTGATTGGTTTGATCGAGAGGTTGATTAATTGTGTGAAGGGACTCTCATTTCAGTACCTAGTTGGAATTGTTTGAGTGAGAACCAATCCGTTGAGCTAATTGAAATTCATATCCTATCTTTCTCGAGAGGGAGCTTAGGTGAATTTAGTGTTGGCCCTTAGTCTTGTATCCATGATCATATGAATTTGATGCATTTATCCTAGAATTTCCACTTCTTGATTGTTGTTAATTTCACTTTTACTTAATTTGAAAAACCACTTTTCATCCATCTATCTTGTTTGCTAATCATTGCTTGCTTGCTTTGGTTATTGTTATTTTCTTGTTTAAACAATTCTATCCATTGATGATTCGTCTCTATAAAATTACAAGAAACGTGAGATCACTTAAGCACTAGTACCTACCTCCCTGTAGTTTGATAAATTATTTTAATTGGTCATCCCTACAACAAAATGGCTAATCAGTTGGCGGGATATTATCGAAGGTTTGTTGATTGATTTTCTGAGATTGCTTCACCATTAACACAATTGACCTAGAAGAATGTGAAGTTCACATGGACAGAGGCATGTGAATAGAGTTTTAAGGAATTGAAGAGACAGTTGACATCAACACCTATCTTAACTATTCCTATGGAGATTGGAAATTTCAAGGTTTATAGTGATGCTTCGAAGAATGGTCTTGGATGTGTATTAATGTAGAATGGAAAAGTAATAGCATATGTATCCAGACAATTAAGGGAGTACGAGAAGAACTACCCAACTCATGATTTGGAGTTAGCTGCAGTGGTGTTTGCACTCAAAATTTGGAGGCATTATCTATATGGGGAACGTTGTGAAATCTATACTGATCATAAGAGTTTGACGTACTTCTTCATTCAGAAAGAATTGAACATGAGGCAGAGAAGATGGTTGGAACTGGTGAAGGACTACGACTGTGTTATCAATTATCACCTGGGTAAAGTCAATGTTGTTGCTGATGCATTGAGCCGAAAGGCAATAAAGAGTGTGGCTGCTAGAAGCCTAAATCAGAAACCCGAGTTGCTTGACTTGCAAAGGATGGGTGTAGAGATCATTCATGAAGGATCGTTGAAAGCAAAGATGGCAGCTATGACACTTCGACCAACTTTGATGGATAAGATTCGACAGGGACAAGAGGTGGATAAGTTGTTTGACAAGATAAAGAATAATATCAGCTCTGGAAAGTCTTCTGACTTTCAATTAAGAAATGATGGCTTGATTCATTATAGAGGTCGATTATGTCTACCTGAAGTGGACGATATTCGGAAGGAAGTGATGGCAGAAGCTCATTAAACACCGTACTTTGTACATCCATGAGCTACTAAGATGTATAGAGACTTGAAGTTGCATTATTGGTGTCCAGGGATGAAGAGAGATGTCGCTCAATATTTGGAACGATGTTTGACTTGTCAGCATGTCAAGGCCGAGCATCAAAGACCAGCAAGAACTTTACAGCCTTTATTTGTCCCAGAATGGAAGTGGGAGAATATCTCTATGGATTTTATTACTGGACTATCGAAGACAATGAAAGGTCACAATGCCATTTGGGTTTTTGTGGATCGTTTGACTAAGTCAGCTCATTTTCTTCGTATTTGTTCCACGTATTCTATGGATCGCTATGCACAGCTATATATACAAGAGATCGTCAGACTCCATGGTGTAACACTTACCATTGTATCAGATAGAGATACGAGATTCTTGTCTGCTTTTTGGAAGAGTTTGCATAAGGCGTTGAGGACACAGTTATCTTTCAGCACTGCATTCCATCCACAGACAGATGGTCAATTGGAGCGTACAATACAGATTTTGGAGGATAGGCTTAGAGCATGTCCGTTAGATTTTCAGGATCAGTGGAGTAAATTTATGCCTCTGATAGAGTTGTCGTACAACAACAGTTACCAGTCCACTATCAGAATGGCACCATATGAAGCACTGTACGGAAGGAAATGTAGGTCTCCAGTATATTGGGATGAAGTTGGAGAGAGGAAACTTTTGGGTTCAGACTTGATTCGTGAAATGTTAGAAGCTGTTACCCTTATTCGAGAAAAGATGAAAATTGCTCAGGATCGGCAAAAGAGTTATACAGACAAACGAAGAAGAGAGTTAGAATTTGAAGTGGGTGATCAAATATTTTTGAAAGTATCTCCAATGAAGGGGATAATGCAGTTTGGAAGGAAAGGGAAACTCAGTCCAAGATATATTAGTCCATTCACCATCATTGAGAGAGTTGAAAGTGTTGCCTATAAGTTGGAGTTACCAGCATCAATGTCTAGAGTACATGACGTGTTTCATGTGTCTGTGTTGAGAAAATATGTTCCGAATCCATCTCATGTTCTCAGGCAGGAACCAGTTGAGTTGAAAGAAGATTTGAGTTATGAGGAAATACTAGTTGAGATTTTACGGCGAGAAGTAAAAAAGCTCAGGAATAAAGAGATACCATTAGTGAAGATGTTGTGGAGAAACCAATTAGTTGAGGAGGCCACTTAGGAAAGAGAGAATGAGATGATGACTAAGTATCCAGAACTCTTCAGGTAAGTAAATTTCGAGGACGAAATTTTTATAAGGTGGGGAGGATGTAATACCCGAGCTTCTCACTATTCGTGTGCCAATATAATTTAATTTATGTTATGTGCATTTTATAATTATGTGACAATTATGTGATAACTGTTTCTATATTTTATTTATTTTTACATTTTATTTGAGACATCTGTGATAAAAAATATTTACATTACGTGGGATAATTGGAAACCGTACAAAACATGTGGGTGGAAATGTGCGCATGTAGCTGCTATTTCCAATTGCACACTTTAACTTATTAATACTAATATAATAATAATAATATTAAAAAAAGTCAAAAGTACTGCCAACATTTATGTTACATGTTGGATTGGCAGCCAAATTGGAATTGCATGCATGGCTGATTTCAAGCTGTGATTTTTAATTAAAAAAAAGTCAAAAGTTGCTGCTGATGTTACGTGATGGATGGGCAGCAATTTGGGAGGCGGTGGGTTTAATACCCCTAACGACCAACCTCCAACCCCTTTTTGCCTATATATATGGGTATTGAGGAACTCATCACCTCACACCCCAGATCAATCGACAGTAAAGGAGGGAGAAAGGAGAGTGTGCCAGAACGGGAAGGAAGGAATTAGTTACGGTTCTTCACGGGTCTATAGTGTTATTATTGTCGGAGTCCAGGTAAGTAGAAGTCCAACTATAATGAATAAACATGTTGTGTGTAAATTATTTGTGACTAATTTGTGATAATTATGTCATGAATTATTTGTAATTAGTTTAATTACGTTATAAATTATTTGGGGTTAATTGGTGATACCAATTGTGAATTTATATGATTTGAAATAATATCATTATCATATGTAGATCTATGTTATTGGAAACTATTGAAAATATATCTTTATGATTTGAGAAGATATTGGTTATGAGGATCTATGTGATCCGAGATAAAGTTGTTATTCCAAAAAGGGATCCGTGTGATCCAAGGTGAAGTGGTTATTTTATAAATGGATCTATGTGATTTTAAATAATATCATTGTCCTATATAAATCTATGTGATTGGAAACTGTTGAAAATATATCTGTATGATTTGAGATTATAACCTCATGATAGGACATTAGTGATGAACTAATGAGGGAAACCAAACTTATGATCATAGTACCTTAAGGGAATTGAGAGTAAAAGACAATCAAAGGAGATTTAAACTTGTAAAAGAGTTGAGAACCTAATTGTCTTGGCCATAGGGATTAGGGGTACAAACGTGATTGCCCTTAATATCATAACATGAAAACCATCAATACATGTGTGTGTGAGTCTATATATACCTTTTCCATGAATGTTGCTTGCCTTAGATACTTCTTAGATTGTTCACCTTCAACCATCTTCCATCACATGTGTACATGTTCTATCTTTAATTGCTTTATAGCTTAGTTTGTAGTATTAAACAACCCCCCTTTTTTATGGATTAGTCCTTTTAGAGTCAAACATCTTTCAAATACGACTACCCACTTTTTCCCTTGGGTTCAATATTTCTAAATTTTGCACTTGGTTACTACTGTCTACTACGCGATAGAGTACACTTGCTCTAATCAATTTAAACCAAAATTGTAACCAAGTTCAAATATCAATAACATGAATTCACATACTTTGTCTAGGTTTCCAAATCAACTATCCTAACCTTCAATTCTTAGAATTGTAAAAGTATTTAGCCTATGAGGTTATACACAACCCTCATGGCTGACAATTTCATAACAAAATCAACAAAGGAAGAAATAAAGAGAAGAGACAAAACCCTAGTGTTCGTGATTTACGTTCTTTCCCCCGTCTCTTCAATTGGATTGTCTCTCTCAATCGCACTTGAATCTTCCTCCGGACTGATGTAATGGATGGATGAATGATCTGATGTGAGTTGATGGATGGATGGTGCGTGAAGGGAATTCATGATATGTTCTATTGGTGAATGATCGGTTCTCCCTTCTCAAAGTGTCTTGATCCCTTTTATATCTTGGACCACAAAAACTGACTCTCTTGGTCTATTTTTACACGTTTTAACGCACTGGAAGGTAAAAATCCCGATTGTTAGCCCAAACTAACGCAACACCAGTTGGGATTCCCAACTCGAGTTGCCAACACGACTCATGTTGCTTAGAAATACAACTAGTGTAAACCTAACACGAGTCGTGCTATCAAATCATGCACTCGCCTGTCAAGTCGCGCCACGATGCCCTGGTTCTGGATTTCCTTCGGATCCCAACACGAGTCATGTCGTAAGTCGTACAACAACTTGCTAACTCATGTTGGCTCTCTGGACAATTTTCGCCATTGCTCTGCCTCACACGACATGCAACACAACTTGGAACAGACGCAACACGACTTGTGTTGCAACTCTTTTTGCACATGATAAGTCGTGCTACACGTCTGTTGCATTCTGACCTCCTACGGCACCCAACACGACTCGAGCTGCTAAGTTATGCTGACCCTTGCAACTCGAGTAAGCCCCAATTTTACTAGTTTCTTGCTTGTCTTCGGTTCTGCTTCATTTTAACTTGTTTTAACCTTCAAAACTCAACAAAATAACTTAGTAGCACCATAATCATGCAAAATACATAAACCACGTAATTCCATACTAATATATGGCCTTATTCTAACAAAAATAGTGTATTATGAGACCGAAAAGACATAAATTTTCACTCTCATCAGATATGTCTTTAAAGAGAAGTTGGGACTACTACAAAAGATGTTATAGATTGGGTTACAAAAGTGTTCTACGATCTTGAAGGAAGAATTGTTGAGGCCAAGACAAAAAGAAATTATCTTGATGAGATACAGGAGTATAGAGATCTTAATGATGATGAAATTAAGGTTTTACATGAGAGTAACACGGAATTATGACACCTGATGAAAGTGAAGGACTTCAATACTTTTCAAAAGGCAAGAATCTTATGGATAACAGAAGGGGATTCAAATTCAGCTTTAATTCATCGATGCATCAATAACAGAATTAAGACTAACAACATTGATAGGCTCTTTATTAACGACGTCTGGACAAATGAGGTGCAGAAAGTGAAATCTGAAATTTTTCTTTATTTAAAAAAATCACTTTTCTAGAAATTCTGCACATAATTTTCTATAAAAAGAGTTGATTTCTAATAAGATTGACCAGCAAGATAATATGTTTCTCACTACACCTTTCACTGAAATTGAGGTCAAAGAAGATGTGTGGGATTGTGATGGGAACAAGAGTCCAGGGCCTGATAGATTTACTTTTTGCTTTATTAAAGATATGTGGCAAATTTTAAATGCTGATGTGATGCATTTTTTGGGTGAGTTCTATTGCCATGGAAGAATAGTGAAAAGAGGTAACCCATGTTTTGTGACTTTTATTCCAGAAAATAAATTTGCTCAATCTATTAAGTATTTTCTCCTTAAATCTCTTGTTGGTTGTATGTATAAAATTCTTGCTAAATTACTAGCCAAGAGATTTCTAAAGTTATTGGGAGGTTGTGTCAGATCTTCAAAGTACTTTTGCGGGTGATAAAAATTTTTTGGACAGTGTTCTTGTTCTGAATGAATGTGTAGATTACTTATAAAGGAATGTCAAAGAAAGTTTTGTATTTAAAGTTAATTTTGAGAAGGCATATGATACAGTGCTATGGGATTTCATTGATGAAATGCTTGAAGGGATGCAGTTTTGTGCTAAATGGAGAAAGTGGATCTATGAGTGTATATCATCTGCTACAATGTCGGTTCTAATTAATGGGAGTCCATCGGGTGAGTTTGCACTTAAAAAAAGGTTAAGGCAAGGGGACCCCTTATCCCCTTTCGTATTTCTCATTGCAGCTGAAGGATTTAATGATAATTTGATGAGGAGGCAGAATTAATTCAAAAATTTATTAGTGTGACTATAGGAATGGGTAATCTGAAGGCGAGCCATTTGCAATTGCTAATGATACTGCAATTCTCGGTGAGGCAACAATCAAGAATGCAATGACTATTAAAGGTATTCATCGATTGTTTGAGATCACTTCTGGACTCAAAGTTAAATTTTCTAAGAGTTCGTTGCATGGAATTCACATCAATAGGAACAAAATGGTGTTGCTAGCGGATATTATTGGCTCCAAGGTGGGGAATTTTCCTTTTAAATATTTTGGTCTTCCGGTTGGTGCTAATCATAGGAAAAATGATGCTTGGAAATTGGTTATTGAGCGTTTCCGTAAGAGACTTGCGGGTTGGGAAAACAAATTCTTTATTTTGGTAGCAGACTTACACTTCTTAATTCGGTTCTTTCCACTCTACCACTTTTTTTCTCTCTTTTTTCAAAGCTCCTTCTTGTGTGATACATACCTTAATTAAACTTCAAAGAAACTTTCTATGGGGTGGGAAAGAGAATACTCATAAAATTGCTTGGGTAAGGTGGGACAAAATTTGTAGAGATAAAAATGAAGGTGGGTTGGGGGTTCGTGAATTAAATGTTTTAATCTTACTTTTATGTGTAAATAGGTTTGAAGATGGTTAAATGATGATAATGCTCTTTGGGTAAAAATAATTAGATATAGGTATGGATATTTTTGGGAAGGAAATGTTGGAGTAATGGGTACCAAGAATTCTTCATTGTGGTGGAGATATGTGAGTAATATATTGAAAGGGGCTGTAGAAAAGATTTTTTATGATAACATTGGGCTCTCGTTAAGAAAAGGAAATCTAGTTTTTTTTAGATGATCCTTGGGTGGAGGTCGGGGTTAGATTGAGGGAGAAATTTCAAAGGTTATATGTTTTGTCTAGTCAAAAGAATTGCAAATTAGCTGAAATGGGGTATTTTGAGGAAGGACCATGAAAGTGATTACTAAGATGAAATAACATTTTTAATTATTCAATTTTCTGTGAATTTTTGGAATTATGACAACTTTTGTGCAGGTACAATGTTAAAGAAAATGTACCTGACTCCATTTTTTGGAGATAATCCAATGATGGGTGGTTTTCTAAAAAGGAGTTGTATGAGGTCATTGCAAAAAATGTGATCCTGTTGAAGAGGTTGATTCATTTTTTTCCAAAATATGGTGCAAACACATACCCCGAAACGTATCTTTTTTATGTTGGAGGGCTATTCAAGATAGAATACCTACTAGAGTCAATCTTCCTTATAGAGGAGCTATCATGGACAACAATTCAGTGCTTTGTCCATTTTGTTCTAGTGTCCCAGAGAGTACTTTACATATTCTATTAAAATGCCCACATACCTCGCAAGTTTGGAACTATATACAGAGATGGTTGGGATTACATTGCTCTTTTGAAGATACACTACTGGAACAATTCAATACTTTTATGTATAAAGGCAATGGTAAGGTGATCAGAAGCGTGCTCATTTTGATTTAGCAATGCACTTGTTGGAGTTTATGGAAGACAAGAAATGAAGTAGTTTTCAACAACAGCGAGCTCAATGTTGATAATATTGTAGAAGGAATTAAGATTCACACATGTAAATAGTTGAGAGCTTTCTATCCTACGTTCTTTATTGCAACCTTACATGATTGGTGTAAGTTTTCAATTATCTATATTCCTAAAATTCTTAGATAGCATATGTGATGTAAACTAAATTTTAAGTACATCTTGTACTCTTTTATATTAAGCTATTCTGACTTTAAAAAAAGAGATTATAAGGCTGATGCATGCTTTCTTTGCACGATCCCTAAGTATGAAGGATATCAATTGCAGTTTAAGCAAGCGACCAAGTTAAATATCGAACTGAAAGGAGGCGTATTATCAATTTAGTTATTTACTAAATTAATTAAGACAAAAATCAATTAAGTTTGAGGTTTGATTATCAACTACTAAATAATTAATTAAAATAACAAATAAAATAAATAACACTGGAAGAATACAAAAATGGCTCAAAAATGGAGAATAGGTAGCTCTAAGGTAATCCAATTTTACTACTTAACTTCTCTCTCAATTGCAGGCCGACTCTGCCTTGTGGACTACGGACTCATCACTAAACTATGCAAATCTACTCTATAGACACAAGTAAATATGTGTGTAATACGTGTGAATAGCCTTGGAGCAAGAGATATAATTTCATCCCTCTTTCTAGGTACTATCAGTATCAATTATTTCCCACATCTGAAATCTAACCTGATATGATCTCCCTTTATAGGTAAAATAAAATTAACCTCTTTATCCTACTTATCAACCCAAATCCAATTCAATTAATAAGTATTCATACAAGATAGTTTTAATGAAGTTTCGGAGTCCCCTCACTTATAATCATAATGTAAAATCCTGCTCAGCAGTGAACGCACTCAATCAATAACCAAGATATGTATTCAGACTCTACATAATAATTAATGATGCACAAAACAACTCTGAGTATGAATTAATAAAGTATAGTTTTATATAAAATAAATTCACAAGTAGTGTTATACGGAGTATACACACGGAAGTTCAATTAATTAATAAAAACTTTCAAAACCCTAGATCTACCAAAATGGTTCTAGCCCATGATGTTGCGAAGAACAATCATGGGGGTTGGATAGATCTTACCCATATGTTCGAAAAATACAAGATAAATTAGGAAACAAAGAAAACCCTAGATGTGGGTGTCGTCGCATCATTCTCCATCTTGAATCCTCATCTTGGTTCTCCTCTTGATTCCACAGATGAATCTTCAAAGTGATGGATGGATGGAGGAAAGGATGTGGCTGATGGTTGGTGGTGATCCCCCTTATGGGGTGTAGGATAATTGTGTTGTTGTTTCTCTCCAATCCAATCTAATTCAATGAATAATGATGTGATCCACACCTCCTTTTATACTTGTAAGCTCTCCTTATGTACCTAGGATAGATTTTTCTTAGAAAACACATAAATACATGCACTTAGGATGTAAAAATACGGATTTGGCGCTGTTCAGGCATGTGGTTCGACCTACAGGCTTCTGGTTCGACCTAGGGGTTGGTTGAACCCTGGTCGAACCAAAATTGGTGATTTAACGCAGTTCAGGCATGTGGTTCGACCACAACACGAGTGATTCGACCACTGGTTCGAGTCGAACCAGCTTGCGCCAGCTCACCGTTTCGCGTATAATTTCTACATTCGAACTCCATTTTGAGTGATTCTTGCGCTCAAGCGATCCTCTCCTACTTTGCTTTCTATCCATATAAAGAACTCTCAAAAACTCTAATATTTGTATATGTATCAAGTCATGCAAAGTGGCACAGCCGTTCTGTTCGGCACAGCTTGCGCGACGCCACTATTTTGATCATAACTTTCTCGTTTGGATTCCGATTGAAGTGTTCTTTACGCCAAAACGACCCTCTCTTCTGTGACTTTCCAATCATATATCAAACATTCAGTTTTAAACTCCACAAGAATACAGAAAAATTACACTAGTTGGACGTACGTTTTTCAGCATTCATAAACAAGTTGCACCTTTTATCTAACTTTGCACTTTTGATCCTTTTTCCACCTAAAATACAATAAAACACCTCAAGTGTACCTCTTTCTTAATATATCAAATATAAGACACTCGTGCTAATATAAAATATCAATTCCCATTAAAAATATGTTAGATTGGACACTAAAACACGCTTATTTTCACTCTCATTAATCCCCCAAACTTACCCGTTGCTCGTCCCTAAACAATAAAATAAAAATAAAGAGAGAGAGAAAGAAAATTAGTGGAAAAACAAGGACTATGACCAGTACCCCATTCAAAATGCAATTGTCCTCAACTTAGGTTATGCAACTCTCATTAAATGTAATAATCAATTCATAACATACAAGTTAAGACAATCACCACCAATTCAAATGCTCTATTGACATGTTCTCACGGGAAGTATATATCACTCGCATTCAAGTGTAAAAGATATACACTTACGGGTTAGGGTGTTTACACTTAGATTCGGTTCAAGTGCATGCGTAACCATAAGCTTGCACATTGTCTCAACTCTCCTTTTACTTGTAGCTAGCAAATCATGAATCAAAAAGGTCTTTTTATTTGGTTGTAATATTGGCTCTTTGGAAAAGGTAGAAAACATATGGATAAGTGACTCAAAACTCGGATCGATCAAGCGACCGTCTCTCTCAATCTTTATTTTTTTTCCTCATCACCTTCTATTCAAGCACAACATTCTCATCAAACTCTCCTATTTCTCCTTCAAACACAACATATTTTTTTTCAACTATTTCTAGCTCTTCAACTCATCATTCTCCTTTCTTCACCTTTTTTTTCTCTTTTTCTTTTTCTTTTTCTTTTTTTTGAGGTACCAATTTCGAGCACTACCTCTCGCATCCTCCATAGGGTACTAGATTTAAGCACTACCCTAGGGTGTTTATTTCCATGGAGTACTAGATTTGAGCACTACTCTAGGAATTTTCCTTTTGATCCTTATGATTCTTCCTTCATCATCCTTATCATCCCTCAAATCACCATTCTCTTCAATTAAACTTTATTGGCTATCAAAAGAATGGATTAAAAAAGTCTCAAATGCGCTGACAAAGGATTTAATCAATTCAGATAAAGTCTATGGGAAAAGATGGCATAATATCATTTTCATAATCTACTAGACTATTCTCAAATATTCAAGGAGACTCAAGACAAGTTCTAGAATACACACACAAGAACGATACTCACAAAAAAAGAATTATCATGTGATTAAGTACATGAATAAGGCTTAAAATCTCACATGGGTTTTTAACAAGTAATAGAGCACCTTTCATGATAAGTAATATCTCACAAGTACACATAGAACTTCATACCACAATATAATTCAAGTACACTTCCTTCATTAATTTCAAAAGCATATGAATTTCAAGCACAATTCAAATAATATAAGCTCACATAAATCACCAAAAATATAAACTCAATCCTTCCACTCCATGAATTTAAAGCACACATAAAAATTAGAAAAAGAAAACGAGGGCACCTGATTTTTCTCCTTCAAAATGTTTACGAGCTCTTCAAGTTGTTCTGCTCGGTCAGGTCAAAGCCTCAGTGCAGAACTCATCTTGCCACTCTAGTAGCTTTTCTATCATCAAATCTCAAGGATATCTTATCATCACAAGATTCATCATTAATAAAATAAGAAAACTATAAGAAAGACTCAATTGACTATCTAATCGACTCCACACACTAGACACACCAACACAACACACTAAACATTGGGTAATTTGCAAAAAATCGACATATCAACACCGGTTAAAATGTTAATATGCCGCAAAAAATCAACCTCCTAAAAACAAACAACTAACAAAAGGAATAATTATACCCTCAGTGCTATAAGACGAGGTAAGTACATCACACCCCCAAACTTAGTAAAAACGTAAGTCGAAACTAAGTTTAAAAAGAGATATAATTACCGAAACATGAGTACCTCAAATATAATAAATCATCACTCACACGAAAGAAACAAGAAAACAATAAAATGGTAGGGACAAGCCCCCAACAGTCGCTCATGTTTAACGTCGAAGAGTCACGACGGAATACCGCTTTGTGCTACTGGATTAAAGGGCGGTCTTCTCTCATCCTCACCTTCAAATATTTTCTTTCCCTCTTCTTGTCTACACTCATCACCTCACATTTCTTGGTCACAAGTATGTGATCCTCAGAATTACCTTCCTCTCATGGCGTTCTAGACTCCTCCTTGTCAATCTTCCACTTAATTTCAGAATCATCTGTCTTAGAAAAATCAAGATTAAACAAGTTAGAAACCACATCTATGCTCTTGCATGATTGAGTTTCCATAGGCATCTTCACTGCTTGATCAAGAGAGAAAACCACATCTTCATTGTCCATCTGTAGTCTAAGTTTCTCGGCTCTCAACGTCTTTACTCTTTCCCATTTCTTTTCCACTATAAGCTCAGTATTCTGCCCTTGGGATGGCAATGAAGTACTATGAACAACAAGTATAGCATTCTGCACGAAAAATGGTGCTAGATAGCATGGTTCGACCTCGGTTCGACCTTGGGTGCTGGTCGAACCGACCGTCAGAAAGTTCAAACTCACAATACATGCTGGTTCGACCGTGGTTTGACCAAGGGGTTTGATCAAACCAAAGCTGTTGTGGTCGAACCGGTCTTTAGAAAATTTAGTATCTCTCGTACAAGGTGGTTCGACAATGGTTCGACCAACAAGGTTAGTTGAACCAGGGCTGGGTTGGTCGAACCCGACTTTAGAGAAAACAAAGGGTCGCAGATAGGCTGGTTTGATCGTGGTTTGACCTTCAGAGTTGGTCGAACCACTATGGTGTTGGTTGAACCGGTCTTCTGGATGCTCTAAAAGTTGCCCAGGTGCTTGGTTTGACCTCCAGAATATGGTTCGACCTATTGGCTTGGTCGAACCGTGGTCGAGCTCCCGGAGCTTCAGAATTCATTTTCGGCATCATCGATCCCTCATACTGCGTTCCAGACCTTAACATGATGGTATCGCACTCTTTCAGTTTCATTATGCCTTAAGACGGGAACATTCTTTTCTCCAACGTTTGTGTCAATTGATTCACATTCCCGGCCATCTGCCCCATCATCAAAGTAAGGTCGCTATCATAGTAGCCTCGATGCGGTCAACCCTTGCATCATTCCTTGCCATGTATCGATTGAAGGTATCTCCAAACTCTTCACTCCTTGTTGCTGGATACTAGACCCCTTTTGTGTCAACTCTGTAATCTGCTTCTACTGGGACTCTAGTAGCTTGTTGATATTAGCTAGACTAGAGATGATCTCATCATCCTTATTCGGCCTTACCACTTGATGTTCAACCTGTGCTACCTTACCAAGTACATATGATCCTCTTACTCTTTCCGTAAGCCAGTCACGTGAATTCATAGAGATGTCTTCAAATAACTTTTTTGCTTCAAGTGCTGTCTTTGATAACAGCGCTTCTCCTGATGATACATCAATAAGAATACGCGACACACAATCCAATCCATAGTAGAAGATACTTATGTATTGAGCTTTAGACATTCCATGCTGTGGGCACCTCCTGAGCATATCTTTAAACCTGTCCCACGCCTCATAGAACTTCTCACCTTGATTTTGAGCAAACTGATTGATGTCTTGCTTCATTCCAAGATCTTTGATGGTGACATGTATCTCTCCAAGAACTTCTGCTGCAGTTGGTCCCATGTAGTGCAATACATGGCATCAAGAGTCTCATACCAAGCTTTTGCTTTATCAATTAAAGAAAACTTGAAGAGGACGATCCGCCTAGCTGATCATTAGCTCCAACACCCTTTTGAGTGTTTGCATAACCAAGAAATCTTCTGAGATGATGATGTGGATCTTCAAAACAATCTCCAAAAAAGGAATTCTTCTCTACCATGTTAATAAGAGCGAGATGTATCTCAAAATTATTATCTTCCCCCTTGCTCCTATCAACCCTATGTTGCCAATCTCATAGTTCGTGAAAATTTCACGTACGACAATATTATCCAGATTCTGCCTTGCTTCGGCCATGTTTAGCACTGTGTGTTATTCCTTCTTTCCTTTCTCTCATTTTCCTAGTGCACGAGTACCTCAGAACAATTTAAGGTAAGATTGAAATAAATAATCATAAATAGAAGTCTTAATCAAACTAGAAATAATAAACTAATAATAACAGTCATCCCCGGCAACGGGATATCAAGAAATTGATGCGCGTTTTTTTTGTACGCAAAATTAATCCCCAAGTATTAAGGATAGATGCAGCTTAAGCAAGTGACTAAGTGAAATATCGAACCCAAAGGACGGTGTATTATCAATTTAATTATTTACTGAATTAATTAAGACAAGTTGGCAATAATATTTGAGGTATAGAATTATTAATCTACTAAACAATGAATTAAAATAACAATTAAAATAAAATAAACACTAGAAGAACTACGAAAGTGGATCAAGTAGGAGAATAGGTAGCTCTAGGATAATCTAATTTTACTCATTAATCTTCCTTTCGTGTATCAATGTCCGACTCTGCCTTGTTAAATATGGACGCATCACTAAGCCTTGCATATCTACTCTATAGACACAAGCAAACATGCGTATAACACGTGTGAATAACCTTGGAGCAAGATATATAACTTCATCCCCCTTTCTAAGTACTATAAATATCAATTATTTCCATCTACGATTGGTACTCTAACCCGATATGATCTCCCTTTATAGGTACTATAAAATTAATCCCTTTATCATACTTATCAACCCGAATCCAATTCAATTAATAAGTAAGTATTTATATAAGATAGTTCTAATGAAGTTCCAGAGTTCCCTCACTTAGAATCATAACATATAATCTTGCTCAGTAGTGAACGCACTCAATCAATAACCAAAATATGTATTCAAACTCTACATAATAGTTAATGATGCACAAAATAACTACAAGTATGAATTAATAAAGCATAATCTTATATAAATAAATCCAAAAGTGCTGTTGTACAGAGTATACACACGGAAGTTCAATTAATTCATAAAAACTTTCAAAACCCTAGATCTACCAATACGGTTCTAGCCCATGATGTTGCGAAGAAAAATTATGGGGGTTGGATAGATCTTACCCATATGTCCGAAAAATACAAGATAAATTAGAAAACAAAGGAAACCCTAAATGTGGGCGTCGTCGCGTCCTTCTCCGTCTTGAATCCTCCTCTTAGTTCTCCTCTTGATTCCACAGATGAATCTTCAAAGTGATGGATGGATGAAGGAAAGGATGTGGATGATGGTTGGGGGGGTGATCCCCCTTGTGGGGTGTAGGATGATTGTGTTGTTGTTTCTCTCCAATCCAATCTAATTCAATGAATAATGATGTGATCCACATCCCCTTTTATACTTGTAAGCTCTCCTTAGGGACCTAGGATGGGCTTTTTCTTGGAAAACACGAAAATACATGCACTTGGAGTGTAAAAAATGGATCTGGCGCTGTTCAGGCATGTGGTTCGACCTATCATGCTTCTGGTTTGACCTAGGGGCTTGGTCGAACCAAAATTAGCGATTTAACACAGTTCAAGCATGTGATTCGATCACGACAAGAGTGATTCGACCACTGGTTTGGGTCGAACCAGCTTGCGCTAGCTCACCGTGTCGCGTATAACTTCCATATTCGAGCTCCGTTTTGAGTGATTCTTGCACTCACGCGATCCTCTCCTCCTTGGCTTTCTATCCATATAAAGAAATCTCAGAAACACCATCATTTGAATATGTATCAAGTCATGTAAAATGGCACAACTGTTCTGTTAGGCACAGCTTGCGCGACGTCACCATTTCGATCATAAATTTTTCGTTTGGATTCCGATTGAAGTGTTCTTTACGCCAAAATGACCCTATCTTCTATGTATTTCCAAGTATATATCAAACTTCTAGGTTTAAGCTCCACAAGAACACAGAAAAATTACACAAGTTGGATATGCGTTTTTCAGCATTCATACACAAGTTGCACCTTTTCTCCAACTTTGTACTTTTGATCATTTTTCCACCTAAAACACAATAAAACACATATAGTGCACCTTTTTCTCAAATATATCAAATATAAGACACTCGTGCTATTATATAACATCAATTTCCATTGAAAAGGTGTTAGATTGGACACTAAAACACGCTTATTTTCACTCTCATCAAAGGAAGTAAGAAGCAAATTTGCAATATGACATTGATAATTGATTTCATCAGCGAAAGAAAGACAGGATTTGGGAATGCAAATGAGTGTTGGCACTGTAAAAGGCTCTTCCTTCTCCAACAAGCCATGAAAAATAACAATATCAACGGGAAGAGGGAGTGGCCATCACGACCTCTGACAGATCTGACCTGCGGCATCGGGATCAAAGACCGGTTGTATGATGATTATGGCAGCGTTCGTGTGGACTTCGGCAGCAATGCTAGATCCAGTGAGCGGTGGCTGGCGGTGGCAGTGTGCGGTGGAGTTCTTCTGCAACACAACAATATTGGGAAGAGGGAGTGGACTTTGCGACCTTTGGCAGATCTGACCTGCAATGGCGGTGTTGGGATCAAAGAACAGGTGGCGCGATATTTATAGCAACATGGGCGTGAACTTCGGAGGCAACGCGAGATCTGGTGAGCGGCGATTGCTGACAGCAGTGTATGGTAGAGGACTTGTGGGGGACGACAATGGAGATTGGCCATTAACTCGGGGCGACTGTCGATGACGAGTCAGCGATCAATCTTGAAGGGAATAACAATATCGATGAAGAAGGAAGAAAATTTGATTTGGAAGGAAATAAATGATTTTATGGGGTATGACATGGCGCTTAGTCAACGGTCAAAGAAGAGAAAATAGCCCAAAACTGACTGTGGGCGAAATTTGCAATTAATATGAAAGGTTGAGTATTTTTTTGCAAAATCCCCAAAGTTGGGACAAATTGCAATGAAAGTAAAGGTGGGTATATTTTTTCAATTAACCATATTTAATTTAATGAATCATAGTTTTACCATCTTTGAATCATATTGTAATGAATTATATATCATAGTTCAGGGAATCAAGCACTTTAAAATTAACTTTAATGAATCAATCGTTATATTTTAGTGCATAATCCTTTTACTTTTATCAATTCAAGACTTGAAAAATGGATAAACTATCAATTTGGAGCCTGAAATATGTGCAATTATCAATTCAGGGTCTGAATTTAAGCCTTAAATTGATAGGAGATAATATTTGATAAATTCAGGCCCTAAATTGATAGTTTTACATATTTCAGTTCCCGAATTGATAGATGAAATAATTCATACCCCAAATGGATAGTTTAACCATTTTTCAAGTCTTAGATTGATAAAATTCCATCTTTGGAGTATTTTGAAAATCATGCTTTATCTATCTAAAACACACTCCTTTATTCCGGGACAATTTACATTGACAATATTATAGATAAGAAATTTAAAAAAAATATTTTTTTATTAATTTTATTAACTTTTGAGGGTTAATACAAGTATAAAGTATGTTATGTTTGTTAGGGGATATGATGATAAATATGTATTTTAGGATTATAGAATTTGGGTGATGTTTTAACTTTTTAAATGTGTTAGTTGTTGTTGGACGGAAATAAGCGAACAATGTAAAGATAATTTTGAGAAAATCTTTAATTCATTGGTCCGTGTTAATTATTGTGGGACGGAAATAAGCGAAAAATATAAAGATAATTTTGAGAAAATCTTTAATTCATTGGTCCATCCGTCTCACTATACATCTCATAAAAAACTTTATTATAGTTTCTATGAATTGTTTATAAAATAAAGATGATTACATCCAAATTTTTGTTAATAAAAAAATAAACATTGATAAAATAAATCGTAAAAATAAAAAATAAAAACCTAATTCAAAATTTCAAATATTACTTCAATTCCTTTGGAATATATATTCCATAAATGAAAATACCGTATCATACTCTAAAAATGAATGGTGATTTATTAATTTCCATTAAAATTATATTTATCAGACCGCAATATATATTAATGTAACACGACAAATTAAAAAGCAATAAAATGTTTTATTTTAAAGTTTATTTTAACTTTTTCCATTATTTTAAATCTGAATTCATTTCTACCATTCCTAAGCATTACAATCATTTGCATAATAAAATCAACTGATTCGAAATCCACAAGACTAATGTGAGGTCCTCCAATTTTAGAGATTATAATATTTAAAAAGAAATAGAATAATAAACCAAATATTCAACTTTCTTTAATTAAGAGTCAAATGTTTTCCCAAAAAGGCAAATGGTGGAATAGACAGAGGTTATCTTTATAATTAATTAATTATATAAAAAGTAAAGGATTAATAATTAGTTCCACAAACAAAATTCGTCTTTCATGTGATTAGTTTAGGGTTTCAATTTTAACATTATTATTAAATAAAAGCAACTAAATTCGACAGGTATATTGATCACTTTATGTATTTAGTTTAATGTAGTAAAAATTTAATTAATGGAGGCTTTACGGCTATTTGACCAAATTAAAAATACTAATTAACTTTTGTTATGAAACTTTGAACTTTTGCAAACGTGAATCATGTTGGAGTAGTTTATTAACTACTCGCGTAGTTTCACAATTTCCTTTTTAATATGTACCTCAAATATTTCACGTTTTACTTTTATTAAAATAACAAAAAAATACATGATAAGTATACCTACTTTTTACGCATATCCTAATATAATACTTATTTTTTTTACTAATTTTAACAACTTTACACACCTTTTTCATTAAATTACTTAAAATATAGTACTCCCTCCGTCTCACGTATTTTTACCCACTTTCCATTTTGGGGTGTCCCACATATTTTTACTCATTCCATTAATGGTAAAAATATATAATATTTTATTACCTACTTTTTACAATCTCAACAACTTTAATTACTTTTTTCACTTTATTCATCATTCCTAACAACTTTATTTACTTTTTCTTTTTAAATTACTAATTTATCCCTATTTTTCTTACATTATATATTAAAAAAATAACACATCTTAATTTTCGTGTCGGTACAAATGAGTAAAAATACCCGGGACGGATGAAATATTTTTTTTTTCTCTTACTTACTTTATACATTAAAAAACAAATTTTTTTTAAACACCGCAAAAAAAAAAAATACGTGCAATTTGAGGGACAGAAGGGACTGAGGGAGTAACTAGCTAGAGCCTATCTCTGGCAGTATATCACCAAGATTTAATTTTAATTACTTTCCCATGGAAAATACCAGTGTTTTAAACTTATGATGAACTATAAACTTATTATGAAACAATCAAAACGGTTTTACTAATTTTCTTTTAAAAAAATTATTTAAAGTGTTCCAAAAAATTACTTTGATTTGGTCAGAAAAATTTTTGCTTCTATATTTTGAAACTTTTATATTTTTATGTAGGATTAATTGAAAAAAAAACCATGAATTGTAATTCTATTGCAAATTAATATTCACATTTAACAAATTGTAAAAAAAATCCAATCTTTTAAGTGTACTCATACAAAACACATCCAATGTAATACATTTCAAAGAGATTAAAAGTGGGATTCTTTTTTACAATTTCTCAAATGTGATAATTAATTTGCAATATGAATAAAGTTTATGGCTAGCAATGATATGTGGTCAAATATAAACCCAAAACTAAGATTGCGATTATCATCATTCATGACTTTTTAATCTCACATAAACCTTAAACAAACATATTATGTTACAACTGAATTAAAGATTTTTTTTATTGAACCCAATATATACATACATAAACCTGAAACTAACATTGGGATTATCATCATTCATGACTTTTTAATTTTACATAAACCTTAAACAAACATATTATGTTACAACTGAATTAAAATTTTTTTTTATTGTTATGAACCACGAACAAAAGAGAATTGAGTCAATGAGCAAATTTATAATAAACACGACTTAATAATTTTTTAGTGCATACAAGTAGTCTATAAACTTAAGTGGGGAGGAAAATTTTAATCCGGCGAGATTTATGAATCAAAGCATGTATATCTACTAAGTAATTGATGAACATGTATTTTACACATTTATTTAGGTAATTTCTTCATTATTTATGCATATTCTGAAATTTTGAGTTTATTTATGGAGTTTTAGGCTTAATTGTTGCATATTAGTACTTCATGAGTATTTTCAGGAAATGCAAAATTTAGAGTCTTATTAAAAAGAATTCAAGAATTTATGGAAATATTTTATCAAGATAAAATTCCATAATGAGATGCATATATTAGAACTTAAGATATTTGCGTGATCACTCAAGTATATTATGATTTAATTAGTTTTTTTACATGATAGAGTAGATGATGATTCTATAATTACTTGATTATTATTAGTGTCATGTCATGCTTATTCTATTTTATTTAATGTTTTATTTTTATTGCTTAAATTTATTTTTCTTCATAATTTGATATTTACATTTGAGTATCTTTGCTAGCTATTACGATTCAGGACACTGGCTAGTGAGTAAAAAAAATTAAACAATAGTAATCAATGTGGACTAACGGATAAATTAGTTGAAATATTAAAATTAAGAGTCAAACTTGGGTGCACTTGAACGATCTTAATTGTTAGATTAAATTTTAGTTTAATCTCCACAATTAAATAAAACAATACAAATATTTTTTTAAAAAATAAAACTACCCACTACTCTATTTTATAATTATAAATCATGGGGTGCACCAGGTGGACCCCAGAATGACCCTAAAATTAATGATCAAATTAATTTTTTCTTTTAAATAGTCTGGATTAATTTTTAAAAATGGCAAATTTATATAATTTATTAAAAAAAATACTCTCACCGTTTTATAATAATTTGCACCGTTATTTTAGATACAGAGTATAAGAAAAATTATTTTTTTTATCAATTTGATTGACTTTTGGAGAGTAATGTGATATTTTTAGGTAATAAATAAATTATAAAAGTATGTTGTGTGTTAGGTGAGAGTGATAAACTTGTAATTTAAATATACTTTTAAGGTTAGGAATTAATATGATATTTCTTTTTTATTGGGTGATGCAAATTATTGTAAGACGAACGAAGCGAAAAATATGAAGTTTATTGTGGCATGGAGGGAGTAATTTTTTTTTGCCACACCAAAATTTTTTGACATGTAGGACTTATCAGTTGGGTAACTTATTTCAGCTGATAATTGGACTAACTTAATGAATTTTAAAGTTAATGGGCATTTTAAATAATTAAAATTTTTTGAACTAATTTAAAAAACATAAGAACTTAACGTTATTAATTTTTTTCAGCGACAAAATATTCCTTGGGTTCACCATGTATCCTGATATTACTCTTCAAATGCATGCAAAATTATTTTTTATTATGATGAAGTACCTCTCTAACTTAAATGAAAAACAATACTTTTAATCAAATTTAGATTATGATTTTTTATATCCATATTGAGATAAATAATACGTATTTTTCATTCGGAAGAGTTCATCAGTATAAAAAATAATTGTTAATATACAAAATAATAATTTTAATAAAATTAAAGTATACTGTATGTAGACAAACTCTTTCCTAATAATTAATCATTGAAAGGAAAGTTAGTCCTCAACTCTTCATCCTTTGATCCATATTTAACGAGCGCTCGAATAAAAGAATGAGATATACATTAAATAATTAAGGATTTTAAATTATCATTACATTTTACCATGATGAATAAGAATCAACATGATTTTATTCACATTATCCTCCATTAAAGCTTACCAAATACCCTCTAAATTGTATGTAGCAGGGAATTCAAATTATTACTTAAAAAAAGAAGGAAAAAGTGAGTGGTGTGTGTCCAAATGCCCATGGCTAGTGAAGGTCTATCCCATGCTCCACCATGAATTGTATTGTTGGGATGATCCTCCACCCCTTCCACACTATCAAACAATTATTTAGATATTAAGATTAAATAATATTCCTCTAAGTGGTCTAAAATCAATTTTTCCAATAATTAAACTTATATATGGATTCGCTTCATCCCACCACATTATACGCCACTACTTATTGACACATTTTCTCAGTCTCCGTGAACGGGTGTACGGTGTACGATTCACTTTTAATTTAAACCCTATTAATACTTAGGGTATAATAAGATTGAAAGGGAGGACATTGCAAACTCAAATTTACACAAGTGTTTGTCTTTACAATATCTAAATAAAAACTTGCGTGTGACTTTTTTATGGAATCGATTTTGTAAGATGATTAAAAAATTGGAGTAGCATTTTTAATAAAAATTATGCGTAATAAATGTAAAATAACAATCTCAAATTTAAGTACTTTTTTTATTAGCAATTTGAAAATAATATGTGCGATCTAATTTCAAATTGTTTCATTGATAATTTTAAAATTAAAGTGATAATATCGAAAATAATAATTAATTAAGAAAAAGTTCAACTATTTCTAGATCACATAGTACACATATTTCAATTTGATTAACACATTATTTAATTAAAAATAAATTCCACCAAAGTCCAACATCATATTTCATATTATCTTTAATATTAAAGTGAACACCCCATCTTCGTCACATGATTCATCAAAGATTTGAATTAATTATGTGTCTCTCTGAAAGATATACTACTTAATAATAGATTATATATCACAGTATAATTCATGACATGATATCACTTTAAAATTGATGCTCATCATTTTGGTTATAAATACAAATAATCTAAGTCAATATGTATATCATAGTATATAGTTGGGCTTAAAATGGTCACAACATTTTCTCAATATGGCCTGTGATGCAATTAGTATGGACTGTGATGCAATATTAGTCAATGGATAAAAATAGATGATTGTGACTTTTAAGAGGAGACATAGTAAAGGGATCACAGTGAGACAACTGTATTTTCAAGTACTCAATCTACTCAAATTCTAATAAGAAGGGTATGGATAGTTTTAATGAACTTGAGATGGATACAAATAGTTTAATAAAACTCCATTAAGGTTTAAGATGAGTACGAATATATATATTTGGCAAAGACTTGTGTACAACATTCAATTGGTACAACCTCCTTCCTTCACCTTCATTGTGTGTTTTCCTTTTTTTTTTTAATTGTTGTTGTACGTTACTTTTTTTTTATTTTAGGGATATAATTGTAATTTTACCCTTATGATTTAGGGTATAATTATCCCATAGGGTTTAGGGTTTAGGATATAATTGTAATTTTACCCTTGTGGTTTAGGATATAATTAATGAAGGAGCAGGAATTAATTAAGAATGATGGGGACCAAGGGTACTAATTCAATTGGTACAACCGATTGCACCCTAGTCCCTCTCTATATATTTTTAGGGCGGCCCTATAATTTAAGGGGCTCTATGCAAAATTTTCTTTAACACCTTTTATTTTTTAAAAAGATATAAATAAATAAAATTGAAATATAAATATAATTATATTTATTAAATACATAAAATTAGGTGTATAGTAATAAAAAAATCACATTAAACATGATCAATTAACTCATAAAAAAAGGTACTTTAATAAAAATTTACAATTTCTATTTAACAAATTTAATAGAAAAGTAATTTAAAAAGAAAAAAAAAAGAATGACATGAGAGGAAAAATTGTGTGAAAAAATAAAAGAAAGAAGCAATTTTTTTTAATAAACTTATCAAATAAAAAGAAGTTAAATATATTTATGTTAAAATTTATAGTGTTTGTTCAATAACTATAATAGTTAATTTTTTTTTAAAAAAAATTTGTAAAAGATAAAAATTGTGAGAAAAAGGAGAAAATAAAGATCAAAGTGCCATAGGACATCCCGTGTCTCCCGAAAAAAAAATTCAAATTCAAGTGGATACGGAAAAAATAATATAGTGATGTCAACTAAACGTTAGATATCAACATTTATATTTTCAACTAAAAAAAAAAAAAAAAATATATATATATATATATATATATATATATATATATATATATATATATATTATAAATGCGATGGCCCTTGTTGAGGCGGGGCCCTGTGCGGCGGCACCTCCGACACCACCCCAGGGCCGCCCCCGTCGTATACCCATTTATATATAAAATTTTCAAAAGTTTTAATATATATTACTATGAGATAAACTGCTGTGCACTTGACGATTTTAATTGTAAGATTAAATTTAATTAAATCTCTATCACTACAAAAATAAAATAATTAAAATTTTTAATAAATAATTATCCACTATCCTACATTAATTAACCCATTAACTTTAGCACCGATGCACCAGGTGCACCCCAAAATCAAACATAATTTATATATTATGAGATATTTTATATATTTAATTAATAGTTATAAATTGTACTTTAATCATATTTATTAAATATTTATTTTAAATTATATTCCCTCCGTCCCGTTTCAATGTTTACGTTTATTTTTTTGCACGTTGATTAAGGAGTATAATATTTTAATAGATAGTCGGTGGAAAAATATAATATTTAATGCAAAGTGGGTAGGTGTATTAGTGTTGGATGATATATTAATTGTTTTAGGTGGATCTCATATTCCAAAAAGGAAAACGTAAACATTGAAATGAGACGCTCAAAATAGAAACGTAAACATTGAAACGGGACGGAGGGAGTAATAGAATTTATTTATATTTATTTCAAATTTAATTAATAATAGTATAATTTTTATTAAATATTTCGTTTATAAATTAAATTAATAATGAAATTAAGATTTTTATCAACAAAATATTCTGTTGCAAAAAAATAGTATTTTTAGTGTAACCAAGACTTTGGTATAAACTATATATGAGTTGTGCTATAAGTTTGCACAAAAAGAACACAAATACTTGTGTAAATCGGATTCACAGTATAAATTTTATAATCCCCTTCTAATCATATATGCCCTGTGTATTGTTAGGATATTTAAATTAAAAGATACCCAAGTATATAAGAATCTATAATGTGAATTCGATATACAATATTCTAGTCCCAAAAAGATTTGGTATCCCAAAAGTTGGTACACAAAAATTTCAATATAGTAGTAGTATAAGAATAGAAACAAATTTAAAAATAAAACTCTCTCCCTTTTTTACACATAACAAGTCAATATAAAAATTCCAAATAGGAGCATTATGTTATAATTTCATTTTTTTAAAAGTATTTTAAATTTGATTATATTAAATGAACTTACTCGCATAATAAACTAAAAATAACTCGTATTTTTTCAAGATGTTGTTAATTACTCTCTCCCATAATACTTTTCATATTTATTGTACGTTGTTTAAAAAAATTGCATTTTTTTATTAATTTTATTGACTTTGGAGAGTATTATAGTATTTTTAGGTAATAAAAAAGTATAAAGTAATAATATGTGTGTGAAAAAATGAATGATAAATTTGAAATAAAAGTAACTTTTGATGTTGTTAGACAAAGTAATACATTTTTTTTTTTTTTTTGAGTGGGAAAGGTTTTATGAGAAAAATAAATGAGAAAAATATGAAAAATTTTATGGGAGGGAAGGAGTATAACTTATTACCAGTGTCAAATTTAACCACTAGTTCCACTTGATCAATGACACATAAATCCATTTATTCATCAAATTGCCCAATTCGTAGATAGAGAACGAAATAAATCTAACATTTACTATAAGGTGTTTCTAACCTACTTCAGTAATAGAACTTGTTTAAACGGATCATTATTCACCTAAATATTAGAAGAGATTGAAGACGACTTTGAGTAGGCCGTTGAGTTTAAAAAAATCTTAAAAATGACTCATGAGTAGTCTCCATTTACATCGCCTTTAATACTAAAAAATGGAGACAGTCTCAAATTAGGATTACATGTAAGGCGAACAAAGTTAGATATAACCTTAATGACAACGTTTTGTAATTACATTCGATTCGACTCAATTTAAAAACAAATCTTAACTGTTTTAAAATAAATTGTGTATCCACCATTAGGGTCTTCACCGTCCTTACCCTGAAGATTGATAAAGAAGGTAAATTGCATGATGTACGCCTCAAATAACTTATAACAGTGACTCACTATATAACTGTGCTTGTAAGGGAGTAAGAGTGAATCATTTTTAAAGATGGCAATATGTGTCGTCTAAATAGAGACAACTCTCGAGTGTCTCGGAATAAAGACAGAAATGGTCATATATCATTAAAGATAATTGTAGAAAATATGTACCCTAATATATTCAAACAAAGCCTATGAGTATGAGCTAGGTGTGTGGCCAAGTCACACTACCATTTATCTGATTGGTCGGTTGCTCCTAATCTGGTTTGAATTCTCTATTCAACATCGTATAATGTCAGTTACTCCTTCCCGTTTTAATGTTTATATTTGTTTTTTGCATGTTAATTAAGAAGTATAATATTTTAATAGATAATGAGTGAAAAAAATATAATATTTAATGTAAAGTGGGTATGTGTATTAGTGTTGGATGATATATTAATTATTTTAGGTGAGTCCCATATTCCAAAAAGAAAAACGTAAACATTGAAATGAGACGCGCAAAATAGAAACGCAAACATTGAAAAGGGAAGGAGAGAGTACTTTATTTATATGAGACATGTATATTTATTATTAAATTAATCATTTTTGAGTTGTAAAGTATGATTCAATCTTGTACAATGAACGATTTATCAAAATATGATTTTAACGTGATTATAGTATGACTCATTCAAGTATATGATTTTTAGATTGTTAAGTATAATTCACTAAAATATCATGTGTGATTTATTAAAGTACACAATTCATTAGAGTATGATTTATTAGTATTAGAGTGACTTGATTAATTAATAATTATTATATATTATCTCTCTCTTAAAACTTAAGAAATAAAGATAAGTATCATTAAAAATGTTAAATGATCATCTCATCTAAAAATTTAAACGGATAAAGATAAATATCATTTATTCCCTCCAACCACTTGAAAGGTAAACATTTGCTATTTGCACGTGGACAATTCTAAGGTCTTTATTCGCTTTTTGCACGTGGATTAAGGAATATTATTATTATAGGTAAAGTGGGTAGTTGTATTAGAGGGAAGTGATGAGTCATATTGTGTATTTTCTTTACTAAATAGAGGAAATTAATACATTTGAAGCGAATGCTAGGAATAGTTAAATGGGTACATTGTAAATGGCCGGAGGGAGTAATACTTAATCAAATCACCCCAGCAATTATGCATTTCGTTTTTTCAGAATTATTATTACGTTTTCAAATAGGGAAAAAATTTGTTTGCACCTAAACATGATGTATGCCATAGCTTCTATTATTTGTTCTTAGAGAACTTTATCAACTTTTTACATTTATTTATTTTTAATTATATACTTTTTAGATGCATACAAAATTTTGTATGCACCTAAACTTCATTTATTATTTAAAGTCTTACATGTCCTCTACTTAATTATTATTATTACATTTATCTTAAAATTTTGTATGCAACTATTTTGTATTCAATTGATCAGTGTTCAGTTGCGAGTGTTCAATTAAATACTCCCTCCGTACCATTAAAGGTATTTTTTATGATGAACGTCTCACCAAAGAGTCTCATTTCTTTTTTTACACACATGGGACCAGACACCCCCACTAATACAATTAAAATATGGAACTCACACTCATACTAATACAACTACCCACTACACATTAAATAATAATACTCCTTAATTCACGTGCAAAAAACAAATACTACCCTTTGAGTGGGATGGAGGGAATATAAATTTACAATTATAGAAATGTATTTGTATTCAATTGATCAGTCATGATACTTATAATTGAATCGTATTGAGTAAAAAATCAAGTCATGTTTAATTTTAGCTTAGCATAGCTTTAAAATGGTAGCTTTACATCGCTTTTCAGTTGAGTAATTGAAAGGTTTAAATTTTTATGGGTTGGTTTCTCATATCCCTCGCTGCACAAGTTACAAGGTGTTAAAAGGTATAACATTTTATTTTAAAAGGTATATACTTTAATTTATATAATTTTTTATTCAAAATATTGAGAGAAATATAAAATGTAAATATTTAATATTAAATGGTATAACTTAAAAAGAAATACGAGATTTGGAGGCACGGTGCACTCGGGGCACGGTGCACTCAGGGCACACAAGTTTTAAGCCAATTTTTATATATTCTCGTGGATTTAATATTTTTTTTAACACTATATTTAGGGATAAATTTTAAAATGCACGAAATGACTGAAATTATTTTTGATTCAATTTGTGATTTGATTTCAAAGTTTAATCAAGTTAGAAATATGTACAATCGAGTCATAATATTTACAATCGAATTATAAAATTATGTACAATCGAGTCATAAAATATGTACAATAGAGTCATAAATATATCAATCGAGTCATTTATTTAAATCGAATCATGACTATTTTTTTTTTGTAAAATTGGACATTTTATTAAATAGCCCTAAAAATAGGGTAATAAAGAAATTCTAAAATATATTGGGGAAGGTACTTCTCATTAAAGACAAAGATTTGTGTGAGATCGTCCCATAAAAGGATTTTCGTGAGACGAATAAAAAGTGAAAAGATTTTTAATGAAAAGTGATACTCAATCGATAAAAAATGATAGTGATGCACAATAAACTTTTTCATGCATAATTTATAATTTAAATAAAAAAGACAACATTTTAAAAAAAAAGGCTAAGGCTTGTGTGTGACTGTCTTACGTAAGGGCTTACGTGAGACGGTCAGAAAGTGATAACTTTTGTACTAAAAAGTGATACTAAATGTAAGGGCTTACGTGAGACGGTCTGAAAATGATAACTTTTGTACTAAAAAGTGATACTAAATTAATGAAAAGTGATAATGTTATTTTATGAACAATTTATAGTATAAATGAAAAGTGATAACATTTTATAGCGAAAGTGATATTATTTTATAATGAAAGTGATAACTATTTTAAAAAGTGTAAAAGTGGTTTCACGTGAGACGGTCACACGCAAGACCTACCATTAAAAGAAATATAATACTAACATTTTTAATAAAAAATAATAGTTAATTAGACAGTTTGACGAAAGACTGCTCCTAATTAAAATACTGGAATATAATTTCAACTCAAAAAATATAAATAGATGAGGTTGAAAATGCTACTCCTATTTTTATTATGGAAAAGTAATGGACGTGAACCGTGGTATTTATAGTTGTATACAGTGAAGGGTAAAAATATTGCAATCCAAAAAGTAAGAAATGGGCTCGGTAGTCCAGTTTTTTTAATTAGGGCGACACTATTGCGATCCGAAACATTATTAAAGTCACCCAAATTTAAAAAAAAATTATAGTGAAAATCCTATTCTATACTTGCTGCTAAACTTATCCCTTGTTACCCATCTCCACCAACATATATCGGTCGAAAATGTCGGCCAGTCACTACCTCCACCTTGCCCAACTGTGTTGTCGGAGTTCAATCGTCCATTCGTCACCGAAAGACACAGCCAGACAGCTATCCTTGTTACTAGTCCCACCACACACACATTGCACTACAAAAATACAAGCTGTAAATTGTGAGAAAAAAAAAAAGAAGATGAAGAAAAAAAAAATAGCAGAAATTCTTCAGCTTCACACAGAGGTTCTTCAAGTTGTATTAGGTAATCAACCATCAATTTCACAAGTGCCAAGGTCATAAAGAAAATACACACTAATTCGATAACTCAATATTAACTTTTGAAGACTCAAAATTAAATTTTGAATTTCAACTGAACTTGAGAAAAACATTTAGGGAAAGTGGAAATTGATTAAAAGTTAATTAATTGTATTTTTTTTTCACAAATCTGGTTGTTCAATGACCCAATAATTACTCCATTCAATTGTGGGATTAATAAAAAAATTCAAGATTGCTTATAAAAATTAAACATGTCCTTTTTTGGTGGTAGAGGAAGCACAATTGTTTCTTCATGACCCTAAAATGGAGTCATTATCCGGTGACGAGAAGGGATTATTAGATCTGCGACGAAGGCGAGCTCCAGAGACGGTTAGCAGATCTCAATTGAGAACTTGTGATAGGCAGCGGCCGAGCTGGCAGTGGCATGGTGGTTGACAGAGTGACAATTGCTTCTAAGGAAGCAGGTCGCGGTCGCGGTGTTTCTTTCGATGATGGAATGGACGGTTGAACTTGGTGCTGACTCAAAGAGTCTCCAGTGAGGTGGCATCGCGGCTGAACTCTGGCGGCTCAGCTGGACACGGTGGAGGTAGCGAAGTGTTGGTCGGATTTTTCGACGAGTATAGGCAATTGGAGAGTGTAAAAAGAGGTAAGTTTAGGGGTGGGCAACAATTTTATAAAACCGCAAAAACCGATCAAACCGCACCGCACCGCACCGCACCGCATTGCACCGCACTTAGTGTTTTTTCACCTAAACCGCGATTAATTTTATTGGAGAAAACCGCACCGCTTGAATGGTGCAATTTCGATTTTCATCTAAAAATACACTGCACCGCACCGCACCGCACCGCACTCTATTATTTAAATTATAAAATTAAATATATATTATGTATACATATATAATTATGTATTAGTGAAGAGGTAAAAAGATATACACTAATTTAGATTGAGAAATAATTTTTATAAAAGTTTGCTTTAAGTCACAAGGATTATATTATTTGAGTTGGTTATGGAGTTCAAATTATAATTTCATATCTTTAATACCTCATTATCTAATTTGATCATTGTTATAATATTTTATTTGTAAGAGTGAAGAACACTTTAAATTAAACATGTACACATATTTATTTTTTTATACATCCATATGTATTGTATTGTTATGTAATATATTAAATTTTAACCGTCAAACCGCAAAATCACAAAAAAATCGCCTAAAACCGCATTATAAATTTTAATCGACAAACCGCAATTTTAATCTAATTGTCAAACCGAACCGCATATAACAATGCAATTTAAATTTTATCGAAATAACCGCAAAACCGCACTGTGCACACCCCTAGTTAAGTTTAATGGCAAGGTTAGAATGGTATTTTTGTTATAAATTTTTTTTGAAGGTTGGGTGCTTCAGTTATGTTATTGCCACCCTTTTTATTATTGTTGTTGGCCCAACATATGTTGGGCTCGGAGCCCAGCATGTTTGAGTATTGTTATTGGCCCAACATGTGTTGATAATGTGTACTATTAGTCCAATCAAATGCTACGAGTGAACTTTTATGATTAAAATAGTAAATCTTAATTTAATATTTTATTTGATATTTAAATAAATTAATTTCTAAGCTAATTAATTTGAACCTAGCAAATTAAATAAAATTTAAGAGCAGTTTGGTTCGAATTCTCCAATCGAAATAATAATGTATATCATTAAGGAGGGTTAATCACAATAGGATTGAAAGTGATTGAGGAAATGATAGTTATTGAATCAATGAGAATAATTGAGTAATTTTGATTCTTATTAGATCAAACAAGTATCAACAATGAGAATCAATATATTTTTATTTTGATTAACTCTACTCATTATCCCCAACCAAATACCTCCTTAAATTGAATAAGATATAAACCAATCAAATAAGCCCAAATTAAATGTAGCCAATAAGAATTAAATTTAATTTCTCCATTTGTTGCTCACTTCTTTTTGGTTTTTTTTTTTAATTTTATTATATCCATTACACCCTAAACTCTAAGTGTAGAATACTTATATTCTAAACTATAATATTGAAATTACAATTATATCTTTAAAATTAATAATAAACCAAAGATAATTAATAAACCTAGTGGTAAATATGAACTAAACACAATTGTAAAATTATAATAATATCTTTAAATTTAATTATAAACCCTAATGTATTTTGAGGTGTTAGGTTATAATGATATATTTTATTTTTTTTGGATGAACAATTACGTGGGACGGATAAATGAGGAAAGAGTGAACAACTTTATCCAACAACCTCAAAAGTTACTTTAATTTCAAATTTGTCATTTATTTTTCACACATATACCATTATTTTATACTCTCCTGTCCCAAAAATACATACTCGTATTTGGTGACACGGAGTTTAAGAAAAGTAACTTTTTGTTGTAATGATGTAAGAAAGAGAAGGGGTATTTTGATTGATTGAATAAATTAAAGTGTATGATATAGTTGATTTTGACTAAATTGTATGTAAAAAGAAGGTAACATTTTTGTAATATTGTACTCCATTGTATGATTATAGATATTGTGTGTTGTTTTTATTTATAGTGTGTGCAAGTATTTTTCAAAATAGAAAATGTGCGAGTATTCTTGGGACAGATAAATACTTTTTTCTTAGCTAAAAATATTAAAATACTTTTTAAAGTCAACAAAGTTGGTAAAAAAGAACGTTTTTTCTTAAATAAATGTAACAGAAAATGTGAATCGTTTTGTGTTACGTAAGGAGTATAAGTGTAATTATAATTAATAATATAATAAATAAGGAAAAAAACTTTACCAAGAATGCTGGTATTAATAGGGCCTTAATTAATTGAAATCTAAAATCATTCATAATTTAGTTAAGGCCCAAAATGAAAAGTCTATTAGTTGAGACTAAGAAGCAAACGCTCGATTGTTTGAGCCCATCACATGGGAATAGTTATTGGCCCAAGTCGAAAGCAAAATTGAACGTTGCGAAGAACATTCTTTACCGCTGTCCGGCCTATCCCCTCCATATGGGCATTGAAGAAGAAGTCGGGGCAAATTCAAGAGTTCAATTATTAGAGATCAAGAACATTGGATTTTTAATTTTATCTTGTTAATTTAATTTCAAAAAAATTTTAATATCGTTTCTAGTCCAATTGTCATGGGAATTTGGCAGATATCAGATTGAAGCAGCCCAATTTTAAGTACGAAAAAGAAACGAGAAATTTTAAGTACGAAAAAGAAACGAGAACACGAGGATTTTTTAGAGTGGTTCAGCAAACTAATAGGCCTACATTCACTATGGAGAGAGACCCTTTATTGCTACATTTCTTACGAGGGAGATTACAATGGAATTATGCTGATTTATCAGTTTATATACATCACATATGTTAACTACCAAAGTTACACGATTAATCCGTTACAACAACTTTGACTTTGAGCTCTCCCGTTTGCTCTATCAAACGGTTACCAAACTGAGTAAAACTACTACCAACTAATAGTTGAGGTGTCAAGCTTTCCAGCCATATGCATAACTGCTCCTAACTCTTACATGGTTTGAAGATAAAACTCATACGTCCACGGGAGAGAGATCTTATATTACTATATGAGATGTGAGGTGGTTACAATGGAATTAAGCCATGCATCAGACTTAAATACTAATCTACAACATGCCATGGAAGTTATGGGACTACTTGCTGGTGCACTATTCCAGCCTTCGTTTGGGCTGTTAAACGGTTTAAAACCGTCCTAATCTGATCCCAATAGATAGATGACGTGTCAAGGTTTCTATTTATGTATAGAACTGCACATAACTCATCTAAACAAATCTTATCCACTCACTTCAAAACCCCTTAATCACCCATGCACCGGTTGTATGTTTGCATGTTTCCTTATACTTCATTTCAAGCTGCTTCACGTTGCAACTAATATACTCATGCATCTCGATTATACATGAGCTACACACATAGTGTAACATTCTACTAACACTACACCATGCTAGAATAAGATTTATACCTCACACCAATGATTATGAATCTCCCATTTTAATTAATTATTTGATTGTTAAGAATTTAATTTCATTAATTATTATATGAATTTATCTTATTGCATGCACTAAAATGAATTCATAACACTTAGTAATTATTTTAGACTGACTTCAAGACTTAATTATTTTTGTGTTAATTGTTATTCCATGAATTACAATACGTAATTGTTGTAAGAATTGAATTAAGTGGCAAAATAGAGGAAGTACCCTCTCTAAGTGTAATAAGATCTAGGTTGTGTGATTCGTAGTCCATTTTCATAACCTAATAGTTCTGATATTTGGATCCTTAATGCATTTTCGAGTTTGAATCTTTTATAAGGTTGCTTGAAAATAGTGTAATTTAGTTGGCGTACCCTAAATTGTTAAACTTAAGAATATTTTGGGTTAATTTGGTAGTATCATTAACCTAGAAACTTGAATTTGTAATTGTTGGCATGTTTAATTCTTATAATTTTATAAATTAGGATATGGGATGTGATCAAATATTTGTACTAGGTTATTTTAATTTTATTTGTTCACATATTTTCGTTATTTTTATCCTTTTCAATTTTATGTTTTTTGCTATTTAGTTGTTAGAATCCAATCCAAACCCCCCGTTACTATGGTAAAAACACTTTAAATTCAATTATCTCATGTGGATTCGATCTGTACTCATCCTATTATATTTTATTGGGTTAATTCGGAAAAATTATAAATTCTTATTTTTGGGTGCTGGCGACAGCCTACCCCACCTAACTAACACACATAACATACTTTATAATTTATTTATTACCTAAAAATACCACAATATCTATAAAAAGTCAATAAAGTTAGTCAAAAATAACTTTTATTAAACTCTGTATCTATTATTCCGGCGCAAATAAGTTCGGGACGGAGGTAGTACATACTATATATATAAATAACATAATGAGTACATTATACTCCCTCCGTTCCAACTTATATTTCACTATTATTGTAGATATAGAGTTTAAGAAAATTACTTTTTAACCAACATTATTGACTTTTGAAGTGTAATGTAATATTTTTAGGTAATAAATAAATTAAAATGTATGTTACGTGTATTAGGTGAGAGTGATAAATTTGTAATTAAGATGTACTTTACACACATAACATACTTTATAATTGATTTATTACCTAAAAATACCACAATATCCATAAAAAGTCAATAAAGTTCGTCAAAAAATAACTTTTCTTAAACTCCGTATCTGTTATTCCGGCGCGGTCACTTACTATTGGATACATAAAATAATGTATAATTGCTGTAAACTACATGACTCAAAGTACTATTACTCATAACTACACAATTATGATTGTGATACCATAAATACTCCTATGTATTTGCACAATTTGTTTGCACAATTTGGTTTTGCACAATTTGATTCTGCACAATTTGTTTTGCACAATTTTGTTTGCACATTTTAAATTCCGGTAGCAGGCAACGGCAGTCAGTGGCGGTCAACGCCGGTCAACGTCGGTGGGTGGGTGAGGAGTAGGGTTGGTGATTTAAAAGAGTATGAGATTATAAGGTTATATTTGGTATTTTACTTTAATATTTTGTATGTGAGAGTAATTATTTGAATTCCTTGTATCTCATAGTAATTTAGGCTAAAAGTGTGTATCTATTAGTGATTAGGGTTGAAGCTGATTGATGTAATGTTTCCTGTTTTGGGTAATGAAGTTTAATATGAGACAGACGTAAATAGAAAGTGTGAAATTTAACTTAAAACGAAAGGAATATAACATATAATAATAAATGGGGGTGGAACACGTTGAAACAAGACGATGTGGGTCGTGATCAATACCCAAACTTGCTCCATCCTCTTAATGGAGCAGGTTGGATCAACCCCAAGCACTGTGAGTCAGGTTGAACAAGGTCAAATTGTCCTCTTCCACATGGGAATCCACCAAGATTTCTCATCTACCCTTTAAAAACAATAAGCCGATAGAAGGTCGTCACATTTATTTTTCATTATAGATTATATTATTTAATTGTCTTACATAAATTTTTATTTTTAAACTATGATGATGACATCTATTACACAAAAATATATCAACACATTCTGATGGGATTTCAAGCACTAATATAATTTTTTGGTAAGTAGCTTATATTTTTCAATGTATTGACATCTGAAATAAAAAAGGGAATTTTTTTATTAATAAAAGTTAAATTAAATGGAGGAGCTCGTCTTTATTCGAAACAAAAGAAATGATGTATACATTATATCCCTCATAAATCACATTTTTAGCTATATAAGGTGATCCTAGTCAAATATTCAAGATGTTTCGGAATAAATTCGAATGAAGGTATAAGAAGATGCTTGGTTGGGTGTAAATACCGTGTAATGGGTGTGGTTATGTAGGAGTGGGGAAAAATACCGAAAACTCGGTATAACGAGCTCGTCGAACCAAAAAATATCAAAATTTAGGTATATCGAAATTTTCGGTACGGTATAGTCGCCGTACCGAAATAATCTATTCGGTATCGGTATATACCGAGTCACAATTTCGGTATTTCGATATACCAAAAAATTATATATATATATATATATATATATATATATATATATATATATATATATATATATATATATATATATATATATTTTTTTTTTTTTTTGGTTACATTTATTCTCAAATCTGAACTTTTAAAATAATCATTAAGCCCAAAAGGCCAAGCCCAATGATATTACAGGCCCATTTTCTTCCCCCCTCTCATATCTTTAATTCACAAACTTACCGATTCGATTCTAGGTCAAGACTCAAGACTCAAGATTCATTCTCATTTCTCAATCCTCAAGCCGCAAAATGAGACAACTCAAACAACACAATCCTCACTGTTCACATTCAAAATCCCTTGCCTCAGCTCCCAACAACCCAAATCTTTGTGAAGCCCTCAGCAGTGTCGTGTTCGATTTCCCAGCAGTCAGTAGCGGCGCGTTCGGCTTAATTTTTCGGCAGGTGAGAATGAAACCCGTGCATTTCATTGCTATGATCTTGTATTTTCTTTGTATTAAATATATATTAAAGTGGAAGATGGGTAATTACTAGATAATTTTATTAAAGATATATTCTCCTCCTTCTCCTATAACTCTAGCCCTTATCTTGCAACCTCCGGCGAGGGGGCAGGTGGCCGGTATCGCCTCCTCGCTTCTTGATTCCCCCCAATGCTTCTTTTCCTTCTTGATTCCCCCCAGGGCAGGTGGCCGGTATCTTGTTCCCGCCCTAGCCGCTGTCGGTAATGGGTCCCCTTCAACTCGGTTTTGCTTTCTCCACTGGGTTGATGTCGCCGGCAGTCTGGTGCAGTCGGCTGCCGACTCATTGCTTTCGTCGGATCTGAACTCCGTCTACCGCTAGGACTCCAGCGCAATCTGAGGATCTAGATTTCACTGGAGAAGCTCGACTTCCCTCTGTCGGATGTGCCGCCCATGGCTCCAACGCCTTATGTTTCTGGCTCTATGTTATGGTCAAGTGGTTTGGATTTGGTTCACTAGTATTCTGGGTAAAGCTATTGTTTTTCTTTTTGGCATGATGAGTCTTCCATTAGTTTTTTCATGTATAGATTGTTAATATGCTGAATGATTACTTTGACCTTTTATCCAAACAGGCATGCTGAATGTATTATGTGCTTGTTGATACTATGTGGGTACCAACAAAGTAGAAAGTAGAATTAGATCATAGTTTAACACCCTTACCAGTTTTAGTCCTAATAATAGCTTTATTAAATGGTGAATGAGACGACTATATGGGTTTCTGTCACATTCTCTGTATATTTCATGACTTTTCATCTCTTTTGATTTAATGTTATGACATTTTTGTGGACAATCTTTTTTTCTTTATTTCTTATTATTTTTTTTTAACAATAATACTGTAAGTGCAAAGAAAAGATACTTCTTAGTCAAGTGATTTTTGGGCGTATATTCTGAAATATTTCCATAAAGTTTCCAGAATTCATCAAAGTTTGTAGAATTTGATGATTTATGTATTGAATTGCTTGATTGATTTTTCTTATTTTTAACAGTCTTTTGATGGTTAGGAATCTAGATGATTAAAATGATGTTTGGAGAAGTTAATTCATCTGAGTTTTTCAAAATGAAGAGATTGACATGTTAACAAACATGTTGATATTTGGACAAGTAGTATATTATACAGGAAATGGATTAATAGATAGAATTTCAAATTGATTTACATACTTATTTTGTCATGTAGTGGAGTTTTGAAATACAAGTACAACTATACAAGCCCTCTCATTACTTGTTGTAGTTGTTACATTTCAAAACGTTACAAAATATTTACTTGTCATAACATTTCATTACTGTAATGTGTTTACAGTGAATTTTTTTTTCATAATGGAATCCGAGTCTTCTCATACACCAAACAATACAGACTCTGAGGCACATGATGAAAGTGAACCCACTAGTCTTTATTGCAAATGTTTTAGACCCTAGACACAAGCTTCAAATGATTAAGTTGTGCATGAAAAAACTTGAAGATACAAAAGTTGAAGAATTCATGAATAAGGTTAAAGGGGATTTGAAAATTTTGTAGGTTGAAATAAAGGAATGAAAGATTTCCAGGTTAATGAGAGTAGAAATGTGCAAACAGTGGGTGATGGTAGAGAAACTTCTATGATGGGTGGTATTTGGAGTAGATTGTATACTGATTTAAAAGCACAACATTTAGAGGAAAAGAAAAAAGTAATATCTAATGAAGTAGATAAGTACCTAGCAGATGAGATAGAAGAAGCAGATATTTCTTTCAATCTTTTGGAGTGGTGGAAGGGAAGTGAAGCTAGGTACCCAATTCTTGCATATATTGCCAAAGATATTTTTGTCATTCCAAGTTCAACCGTTGCTAGTGATTCCGCTTTTAGCTTAGGAAAAAGGGTGGTCGATCCTTTTAGAACTAGTTTGAGTCCTAAAATGGTTGAAGCATTGGTATGCACTAGTGATTGGCTAAAAGCGGATGACATCTTGTATAAAGATCCAACCGATGACGATCTTGATCTGTACAAGGAAATTGAAGAAATTGAAAAGCGTACGTTTATCATTAAAATATAAATTATTTTTATTTACAATACTTTTATATTAGTAGTTATTAACATAATTTAATTATAATTGCAGGTGTCACTCAAGATATAATGACCACAAGTCTTACTCTTACCACATCAAATTGAATAGTCTTTTCTAGGAGATTAAGCAGTGCTAGTGGGTGAAAAGATTGTAAGCTATTTTCTATATTTGTTAGTTAGTTTTATACTATGGATTATTATATAATATATAGTTGGAAATTAAGAAAGAGTATATTTTTTTCTTTTTTTCTTTCAGGATGCAAGCTGTGATCAAGTTTGGGAAATGACCAAGGCTGCAACAGATCAGATTTTTGTTATTTGAATTCTAATTAATGTTATGTTTTGATTATGGTTATGAACTTATGATTTATGACTTGTGTGAAGTACTTGCCATTTAGATTGTTTGTTTGTGAAATTATTTATGATTGCTAGTACTTATGATTTATGACTTATGTGAAGTACTTGTCATTTAGGTTGTTGTTTGTTTGTGAAATTATTTATGATTGCTAGTATTTAACTAATTGATTATGAATTGTGTGATGGAGTATTTGTTATAGTTAGATTGGTATTTTGTGAGATATATATATGATGATTGTTAGTATATTGTGTGATAATTGTGGATTTTTGTTAGTATATTGTGTGTTTAATTGTGGATTTTTCGGTATACAGATACATTCTGTATGATTCGGTATATTGAAATTTCGACATGTAATAAATTTTCGGTATTTCGGTATTTTCGGTATATACCGAAAAAATTAACACGGTATTTATTTCGATTTGACAACGGTATATATTTTTGGATATCGAAGTTTCGGTATACCGAAATTTTGATATACCGAAATTTCGATATCGGCATCGGTATACAGTATGGCATACCGAAAATTTTAGTACGGTATCGGTACGGTACCGGTATTTTCGGTATGTCGTATTTCTCCACCCCTAGTTATGAGAATGAAGGTATATTGATTATGTTGTTAGATGCTTGTTTCATTTTAATTTAATGAGAACTAAAATCTTTCAATCATTTCCATTAATTCAATAATAACTACCTCCAACATTTCATTACTATCAAATTCATTGTGATTGACCTCCTTAATACTCCACTCGTCTCATTGAAACGTACGCGTTTTTCTATTTTAATCGTCCCAACACAAACTGTGCATTTTCTTTTTTGGTAAAGAGGACTCACACATATTAGTTACTTCTCTCTCAATGCAGTGACGGAGCCAGAAAAATAGGTAGGGGGTAAAATATATGTAAAAGTTTAGTTAGGGACTAAATATATGTAAAATTTATGATGTTAAACGAAAAGAGAATAAAATATTAAAATTTAAATAATTAAAAAAGATTTAAATTAAAATAATAATTAATAAAGAAATAAAAAAATAAAAGATAAAGGAAACGTAGTTAGACCGATAGAGAATAAAATATCAAAATGGAGAATAAAATATCAAAATATAAATAAATAGAATAGATTTAAAATGAAAAATAATAATAATAAAAAAAGGTAAAACCCCTCATAATAATAAAAAGAAAAAAAAAGTAAAATGTACTAGAGGGGTTAAAAAGAAAAACAAAAAAAAGGTAAAATACACTAGAGGGGTTCGAACCTAGACATGCACGATTTAACCGAAACCGCCGGTTCCAATCGGAAAATTGCCAGTTTTAACTGAAACCAGAACCGACGGTTTATGGACCGACCATTTGGAACCGAAACCGTAAATTATACGGTTCGGTTCCGATTCTAGAAGACAGAAAATCAAAATCGCCGGTTAAAACCGCCTGTTCCACTAAACCGCCGGTTTACCCGCCAGTTCACAAAAAACTGCTGGTTTTCTGTAATTTTTTTTTAATTTCCAAATTAACGGCCGAGATTAAATGGCCGTTTGAAATGAATGGATGGATCCAAACTAGCTGTTGGCGCCGAACCGGCGGTTTCGGTTCACGCCCAAATCGTGAATTTTGGCTCCAAAATTCAAATTTTTACATTTTGAATGGACGAACGTGATTTGCTGCCCGTTAGAGACGAACGGCTGAGATCAGCACCTCGCCCACCCCGCTCCGGTTCGGAACCGTGGAACCGGCGGTTACCCGACCCATTTTTTTATTTTTTTTTAAATTTTCAATGGCTTGGATGAATTTATTTGATATGGATGGTTGGGATCATTTTGCATCCTCTATAAATACCCCTTGTTGGGGTTTATTTGAGCACACAACAATACATACAACATCTCTATTTCTTCTTCTTCTACAATTCTACATCATTCTTGATCCAATTTCCAACATTTCTATACTACTCTCTCTCAATTTGTGCTCTAATTTTTTTTTTTAAGTCCAAGTTTCATTACTTCATAAGTTCAAATCATTCTCTTAGTTCCAAGTTCCAATTCCAAATTTCCAACTTTCAAGTTTCTTAGATTAGTGTTAGTTTCATAATTTTCATTCTCACTTCTTATTTCATACTTACTACTTACTTGTTAGTTTACTACTTTACTTCTTCACTTATTCTATTACTAATTTACTACACTACAAAAAAATCCAAAAAAATGCCAAGGAGGAGTGGTTCTTCTTCTTCCGGTGCCGGTTCTTCCTCACAATCTTCTAGAGGAAAAAAATTGCCAACGTAGACAATTGTCCACCACCGGCTCCATCACCAAATCAATAATTTTCATCACCACCACTACATCCTAATTTTCCTCTGGATATTTCTACCCATCCTCATTTCTATGATTTAAATTATAGAAACATACTTGGAGATGATATCGAGTCCGACGGCGACGAAGATGATGTTCAAATTCAAAGACAACAAAATGAGGAAGGGAGCCAACCAAGTTCGGGTGGAGAAGGTGGAAGTAGAGTCGGAGTCGGAGTAGGAGGCGGAGGTGGAGCATCACCCGGACTCGGAGAATCACCCGAAGCAACAAGTTAAAGTTCTCAACAAACTCTACGTTCGGATATATTCACCATTCACTTCAAGAAACAAGCTCTTGAAAATTCATCAAATTATAAAGTAAGTTGCAACTATTGTGACACCAATTATAAATTCAAGCATGGTGGAGGATATGTAACTTTTATCAAGCATTTGCAAAAGAAGCATTCAGATAAGATTGGCATAGCAACAAATCAAACACAATTAGGAAGAGGATTCACGGGGTCTTCGTCGAGAGAAGAAGGAGGTTCTTCGGGAGGTAGTGCTCTTTTTAAATTTAATGAGCCAAATTATTTGAGATATTATCTTAAACTTATGTGCACCAAACATTTGTCTTTCAACTTTGCGGAAAATAGTTTTTTCAAAATTGGGTCAATCTCACTTTAAATCCTCAAGCTCCACCATTGCATCGTAATAAATGTACAAATGGTCTTATAAGAGTTGTTTTGGAGTATAAATTGGTTTTAAGGTTAATTTTAATAAATTTACCTCATAAAGTATCTATATGTTCCGATATTTGGAGTAATGCTGGGCAACGTGCGGATTATATGGGTATTACTTGTCATTGGATTGATAGTTCATGGACTATGCAAAAATGATTAATTGCTTATAGAGCTTTTGATGTTCCACATACCGCCGTAAATATTGCTCACAAAATTAATACTATTTTGCAAGAGTATAATTTGACCACAAAAATTTTTACAATTTCATTTGATAATACTAGTGCTAATACGGCTAGTTTAGAAACACTTATTAATATTTGTAAACCATCAATTGGTGGTAGGTTTTTTCATGTTAGATGTATTTGTCATGTATTGAATTTATGTGTTCAAGATGCTTTATATTCGTTGAAAGAACATATTAGTCCTATTAAAGATGCTATATGGTATATAATGAATAATCCCTCCATGACAAAAAGGTGGAAAATATATTGTCAATCTATTAATATTCATCCTAAAAAATTTCCTTTGGATATTTCTATTCGTTGGAATTCAAATTATAAAATATTGCAAGCATCTTTTCAATATAGAGAGCATATATGCAATTTTTATGCACTTGAATCCACCGGTCATACTTTATTTGCTAATCAATGGGATACATGCACAACTTTATGTGAAGTTTTGCAAATTTTTAATGAAGCTACCGAAGAATTATCAGGTATTTATTATCCTACTACTAACATTGTTGTTGATAATTGTGTTAAAATTGTCATTACTTTTAGTGCTAATGAAACAAATCCAATTTTACATGATGCTATTCTTTTAATGAAATCAAAATGGTTAAAGTATTTTTTTAATATTCCGGACTTGTGTCTACTTGCTAAATTTTTAGACCCACGTATTAGAATGGATGGTTTGGAAGAATTGTTAACACTTTATTATGATCATTTGTATGCTAATTGTGATTTAGACATTAGACAACAAGCTCCTAATCCTAAAGACATAGTAGGTATTACTTATCAAATCTTAAGGGAACTTTTTAGTGAATACAAACAACAACATAGTTCTTCTAGTGATGATCAATCTAGTGGTGATGATAGTAGTGGAAATGGTGATAGTTCTAGAATGTATCAAATTTTTGAGAAATTTTATCTTTTATGCTGCTAGATCTCAAAAACGTGCAAGGGCTCAATCTAATCCTTTTCAAGAACTTGATTCTTATTTTACTAACACATTTGAGTTTGAAGAGAACTTTGATATTTTGTGGTGGTGGTCAAAGAGAGTTCAATCCTTTCCTATTTTATCACTAATTGATAAAGAGGTCTTTGCGGCTCCTGCCTCTACCGTCACCGTCGAACAAGCATTTAGCCTTGGTGACCTTGTTTTGAATCCTCTAAGATCCAATTTAGGTGTTAAAATTTTAGAAAATCTTTGTTTGTTTGATGATTGGTCAAAAGTGGAAGATCGAAGTCAACACAAAGATGATGATTACGTGACGTATGAAGACATCAATACGGAAGGAGAGTGAGATTGAAATTACCACCCGAGTCCCGACCACTATCCGACAAGGTAAGTAGAGGCAAGTTATGAGAACTATGTGAGCTTTTATTCCTTTTGGGGATACGTAGGCAATTTAAATTTAAGTTTCAAGTTCATATTCAAATTGAAACTTAAGTTTAAACTCAAGTCCTTTTTTTTTCTTTTTTTCCCCATTTTATTTTGTGGATTGTAATTTGTATTATTGAAAATTTTCTAGTGCTGTTGTAAATTGAAATTGTAAGATTTTATTGTACATTTGTAATTGTAAATTGTAATGACAATGGACAATTTATTGTTAATATCTTATCATCTTATTCTAGAATTTAGATTATCAATAATTAATTTTTTTAATAAATTATTATGTTTTATAGAATATTATAATTTATCTACTTCAAATCTCAAAATTCAAATGATATTTTTAAAAAAGAGATAAAAATTTACAAATGCAAATTAAATTTCAAATTTTGATTTAAGTGTTTCATAATTTCATCAACAAGTTCAATGTCTCAAACTCAAACAATTAAAATTGAATTATTAAATAATTAAAACTGAAAAAATAAAAAAAATATTCGATTAAAAAAAAAAGGGGAACCGGCGGTTCAAAATCGAACCGAAACCTTGGGATGGCCGGTTCGGTTTCGAACCTGCATCGATGGTAGGCATGGTGGAGTAACTACCCACTAGGATAGAGTTACTTTAACAGAATTATTGGATAATATATACTATTTATTATTTTTTCGGGGGGCAGTGCCCCCCTGGTCCTACTGTGCCTCCGTCATTGTCACAATGGTTCCACATGTCATACTAATACATCTATCCATTTTACGTTGATATGTGTTTTTCTCACCTCACTACACATTAAAATATTGTACTTCTTAATCAACGTGCAAAAAGCAAATGCTCACGTTTCAACAGAACAGAAAGAGTAATATTCATTATGATACCAATTGAAGAATTTAAACCAATCAGCCGTCAATTTCGATAATTTCTTCTCTGTCTTCTGGGTGTTTCTGTAATAGAGGATGCAACTTAACTTGCGACCACTCATGTTACACTAAACGGGAGTGAGTAAGGATGGGGGTAGGACTGCTGGGTGGAATTTTTTTTAATGCATGTCATTTTTATTTATTTTATTGGAATTGCATGTAATTTCCGAGTATAAAACGATAAGAATATTATTATTATAACTTGAAAGAAAAATATAGATCTTGGGTAACAATTTAATTTTATAGGTTCTGCCTGTGCTAATTTAATTACTATGACATGAGATTTCTTACGGAGGTAAACTCAATCATTCTTGGTTTATATATATATATATATATATATATATATATATATATATATATATATATATATATATATATATATATATATATATATATATATATATATATATATATATATATATATATAAGGGAGTAGTTTTATTTTCTCGCCTACTTATAATCATTTATGCAATAATGTTTATGAGAGACTCTCTTGTGAGACGGATGTGAGTCGGGTCGACCCATCACTAAAGTATGTTATTGTATAGTTAAAGTGTGCTTATTTGTAATTAAAGTATGTTAATAATAAATCATATTATGACACATTAAAATCATATTTTAATGCATAATTCAGCATATTTTAGAAAACATACTTTAACTACCATTTAATATACTTTATCTATACATTAAGCATACTTTAGTGATGGATCGACCAGTCTTAAAAATAACCCGTCTCACAAGAGACTTTGTCATATTTTGTAATATTTCACCAAGACAAATGAATACCGAGCCAACAATGAGACAATAATTAATAGGGACAGCACTTAGAATGCCCAATTTGAATAATGGTACATCTATTTTGCCCTAACATTGTAAAACCATCTTTTTTGCCGTATTCTTCATTCAATTTCCTAAACAACCCCCACCTAATTATACATGTCAGAATTTATTTTCTGACTTTTTGGAAAAGTAGTGTTGCTTTTCAGTTACACTCAGCAGACATGGATAATTATTAATTTTTTTAATTGTGAAATTTTGGGATAATATATATAATCAGCAGACATGGATTATATTAGCAGACATGGTTTAAGTTTTTTTAATTATAAAATATTGGAATTATATATACTCCATGGATTAGTGGACACTCAATACTCAGCGGATTTGAATTAATTATTTTTTTACACTCAGCGGACATGGATTATTATTTTTTTTAATTCTGAAATTTTGGGAATATATATATATATATATATATATATATATATATATATATATATATATATATATATATATATATATATATATATATATATATATATATATATATATATATATATATATATATTTCATGTCCAGTTATGATGGAATAAAAAATAAAATATATGCACTCATCACCAGATATATAAAAGATTTTTTAGAGAATATATAAATATTTATAGCCGGACATGAGGTAAATGCACTTAAATTTGAAAATATTTTCCTAAAAATTTATTAATTTACATTAATTAATTTAATAAGGTTAGAACAATAATATTTTAATTGATAGAGAAAGGTGGATACCGCCATATGAATGTTATTATTATTATTATTATTATTATTATTATTATTATTATTATTATATATATATGTGTGTGTGTGTGTGTCGCTGAAAATCATGGATGGAGGACATGCAGAAATAGAGACATGGGTGGAGGAATTATGAGCGGACAAGCACAATTAATTTTTTTTAATAATATGGGCAGACGTTGAGATTTGGAGCAAACATCACTAGGCGGACTGTAACGCCCCGAGATTTCGCTATGGGGTTGGGACGCTACTAGATATACAATTCTCATTATAGTAATAGAGGGGTCGAGTATGCACAGCTGAAGTAATATAATAAATTTCCCAAAGCGATAATATAATAAAGTATAAGTTGCATAAAGATTATTACATATAAGCGTCTACTCACCCGAGTAGAGTGAAATATCCAAAATAAGTTCGTTCGGATGATGTATCTGAAATAAATTTCTTAATAAAATACTTAAATATAAGACATAATATAAAGTCCTCTATGGTCTTGGGACATTTGCAGGGGCCTCTCCATCTTCTAAACGTTATTATGAAAATCAATAAGGGGTGAGCGTCTAAAATACACTCAGTGGGTTAACTTAAATGATTGCACAGTTAAAAATAAATATGCATGTCAAATATACCATAAAATGTAACACATGCCAAATTAATAAAAATAATTTGTACATTGTCGTTCGATAACTCATTGAAAATATTTTAGACCAAACCGTCGTCCGATAACTTGTGTTAATTGGTATATGTGCACCAGACCGTCATCCCAGTACAATGTTAGCATACTTGAAATATATTTTAGTACTGAATCGACGTAGTCAGTAACTTGTGTTAGTTGGTATATGTGCACCGAGTCGTCACCCCGTACAAGTGTTAGTAAAAAATATTTATCATCGAACTAAAAGCTCACATGACACATAATATGACATATAAGTAACACATATAACATCTTAACATAGCAATCATGACATAAAAATATAGCACTTGGTAAAGAGTGAAAGTTACCCCCACCTTGGACTTTTTAGAGATAGTTGGTCGGATTAAACTTGCTCGTTTGTCTCAGGTATGCCTGCAATGGTATACTAAATTGAGTTCTACTTACAATAGTAATTCCTATTACTAAAACTAAAATTTTAATATTATTATATATATTTATAAATTACAATCAAGTCCTTATAATTAATCAAATACTCATTTAAACTTATTCTAAACTTTAACCTTATTACAAAATGACCCAACTTGAGTTATACAACTCCGTTTGAAAATCCAAAAATACCGTTGGAATCCTCGTGAGGTGAGGATCACATCAATACTAATTTTGTATCAAAATGTTGAAGTTTTAAAAATATAAAAATATACCATGAAGTGGGTTTCTTCCCAACTTTCTCATTTTATGTCAAAATTCAAAACTAATTATACCTTTGTGATCCTCGTGAGGAGAGCTTCAAAACTCACACCGAAATCAAATATGTCATTAAAGGGATTGAAATTTTGAATGAGTTTTTCTTACTCATACAAAATTCATTTCATAAAATAGTTATATATTTGGAATCTACGCAGTGAAACAATCATTTTCGTATATAACATGATAAGGTTTGACAACAAAATGAATAAAATTAAAAAGGTAGTGTGTGAGAATTGATATATATATATATATATATATATATATATATATATATATATATATATATATATATATATATATATATATATATATATATATATATGTGTGTGTGTGTGTGTGTGTGTGTGTGTGTGTGTGTGTGTGTAAACATGTAAAGAGAAGATTGGAGAATTACTTCTCAATTGAACACACCTCACACTACTACTAATTGTAAGAGTTAATGGAAAGAATATGAGTGAAGGGTGAAGAAATTTGGGCAGCAAAATATATATGTGTGTGGCTTGAATGGAGTTGGGTATTTATAGATGTGTGTGATGGAACCAAGAATATATTGGTACATGGCAAGGTGGTGATACATGTGTATTTCTATGTGGGCTTACATGTTTGTATGGCCCTATAGTCATAACATGGCTTAACAATTTTTTCACATGGCTTCACATATGGGATAAGTACACATGGCTTCACTTGTGGGATGATAATTCATGGGCCAATTTGATCAAATAACAACAATCATAATGGGTCAAAACTTGGTGAATTTTGTACATCCCGTTTGCAACTGCGCGACTTCACTATTTTGATCATAACTTCTTCGTTCGACCTCATATTTGAGTATTTTTGCGTTTACGCGATCCTCTCTTCCTGGGCTTTCTATCCATATAAAGAACTCTCCAAAAATTCAACATTTGTGTGTATAACAAGTCATGCAAAGTGGCACAGCCGTTCTGTTCGGCACAGCTTGCGCGACATTACCACTTTAATTATAACTTTCTTGTTTGGAATCCAATTGAAGTGTTCTTTACACCCACGCGACCCTTCCTTCCGTGGCTTTTCAATCATATCTCACACGACCAGTTTTAACTTCGACACAAATACAGAAAAATTATGAAAAGTGTATGTTTGTTTGCTTGCAAGTAGCACAAGTTCATCCTTCATTCCAACTTTGCAAATTTTATCCCTTTTTTTTCTAATAATAATAATAATAATAATAATAATAATAATAATAATAATAATAATAATAATAATAATAACAATAACAATAATGATTGATTTTCTTGATTGATTCCCATAAATCATATCACTAATTATTCTAATGATTATTGTCATGATTGATTGCCAACTTGATTCCACCTTCCATCAATAATTTCCTTGATTGATTCCCTTTTTTTATTGTTCTAATAATAATAGTAATAAATAATAATAATTTTTCTTATCAAACAATACAAGATAGCTTACATGTGTGCTTACATATGTGTGTCTACCACTTGCAAAAAATATCAAGCATATTTATTTATTTAATATTAATAATAATAAAAATATTTGTCTATATATATACATATATATAAGGTGGGTATTACACGGACATACAAAAATAGAGACATATAAATTTTGATTGCATGTCCGCCTATAAAATTTTCTTGAAATCACCGACGGATATGCTATATATTTGAGAAAAAAATATCTTTTTAATTTGTAGTTTATTATTAATATAATATATGTCATGTCAACTTATTTTGATTGCATGTCCACCGATATGATTTTCTTGAAATCACCGGCGGACATGCCATATATTTGAGAAAAAAATTTATTTTATTTTATTTCTTTTCTTTTATTTTTTTAATTTGTAGTTTATTTCTAATAAAATATATGTCATGTCAGCTTATTTTGATTGCATGTTCACTGATAAGATTTTCTTTAAATAACTTATTTTTATTGCATGTCCGCCGATAAAATTTTCTTGAAATCACAGACGGACATGCTATATATTTGAGAAAAAAATACTCCCTTCGTCCGCTTCAAAGGTATCCATTTTACTATTCCTAGCGTCCGCTTCAAAAGTATCAATTTCCTCTATTTAGTAAAAAAAGTACACAATATGACCCACCACTTCCCTCTAATACAACTACCACTTTATCTATAATAATAATACTCCTTAATCCACGTGCAAAAAACAAATAAAGACCTTAGAACTATCCACGTGCAAAAAATAAAGGGTTACCTTAGAAGCGGACGAAGAGAATATTTTTTTCTTTCCTTTTATCTTTTTTAATTTGTAGTTTATTTCTAATATAATATATGTCATGTCAGCTTAGTTTGATTGCATGTCCGCCGATAAGATTTTCTTGAAATCACGGGCGGACATGCTATATATAATTTATTTTTTTCTTTTCATTTATCTTTTTAAATTTATAGTTTATTTTTAATAAAATTTATGCTATGTCCGCTATAATTGCATGTCCAGTGATAAAATTTAAAATGAACGTTAATACACTGTTTTTAAAAATTCTTGAATAATTATTAAATAATTTTGATAAAAATAGTTTTATCTATTATATAAAATATCAATCAATATTATTTTTAACAAATATTTTTGATTTATATTTTTTTAATTTTTTTAAAACTTATCATCAACGGATACAAAGTAAAATTAAAAGAAAGAAATCTTTTATTTATTCACTAATAAATCAGTATTTTCAGAACCGAACCGGACCGACCGGTTCGATCAGCTCAACTGGGAATCGATGCCGATACTGATCCGGAAAGACCTCAATTGAACAAAAAAAATCGGTTTGGACCGGTTAAAATCGAAAAAACCAGTTGCACCGTCCAAATTGAAAACCGCCGATTTTAATTTTTTTAATCTCTGGAGGGTGGAGAGTGATGGGAGGAGAAGCAGTGAAAATCAAAACTCATTATCATTTCTTATTTCCATAAGAGTATTTCATAACAAAATTTAAAAAAATTGAGGAGATATGAGAAGTAGAGCTATCAAAAAACTTAAATTCAAAAGATATGCAACTACAGTGGCTTGCCTCCCAATAGCAGACGACCGCCAACGTGGGCAAAAGACCGGTGGATGACGGCGATGCTTGTTGATGGGCGTGGCATGATTGGATTGCGTGGTAGACTCCGGCGACAGCACGACTGGTAGTGAGTCGAGAGTGGAGTTTCCAAATCTTGCTTTGGGAAGAAAGGGGCGTTGATCTTTGGAAAAAGAATCAGTCGCTGTTTTTCTTGGAGAGAGAGCAGACTAGTTTGATTAATGAAATTCAATTTCACGTTTCTAATCTTATCAATGATTGTTTTGTTGATTAATTTTGATATTGGGCTTTGGAAATATGAGCCCATCACATTCAATATAAATTGGGCTAGGAAATGGTTTAAATTATACTATGTTAATTTAAATTATATATGAAATAATATTAAAAATAGACTATTTTTATTTTTTCGATTGAACCGCCGGTCCGATCGGTTGAATCTCGAACCGTTGAGGTTGCCGGTTCAGTCTCCAATCCGATTATGAAAATACTGCAACAAACTACCGTGTATATATATATGTGTGTGTGTGTGTGTGTGTGTGTGTGTGTGTTTATCAAAGATTTCTTTATTTTTAAAATTCATCATCACCCTACGAAAATGCGACGTGTTTACAAGCTCATGGCCGCAAAAAAAACAATCCATCCCGGGACATACCACATAATTCGAAAAAAAAATTTTGATTGTGACCGCCCACAATCCCATGCATGTCAGGTGGGTGAGATTGTGTAAAAACTTTTTTTAATCATGTCGCATGTCTAATAGGTGAGATGGTGCACAAACTTTTTTTAACCGATAATGTTGTTATTATATTCATTGTTATCTTTTTTAAAAATGTTAGATAATACTTAGCTGACATGGATTTTTTTTTAAATTATGATATTTTTTAGGTTAATAAATTATATATATATATATAATAAATAATAAAAGTTTTTAATAAATAATTAAAAAAATTAGTTTTCCGACTAGCATAAAAAATCTTATTCGTGATTAACTGTTTCATTTTTTCTCTCCAATATAGGCACAGCGGACGTGATTAATTTGATCCATATTTTATCTGACACATGATAAGTTCCCCACACATCTCTCTTGCCTTAAAACTAACATGTGGATCATCTTTAGGGGTATTTCAGGTAGTATGCTTTAAAAGTGGGCATTTTAGATGTAATTTAAACATGTGTGCAATTTAGATGTTGCACGCCCTAGTTTTCAATAAATAGAAAGGGAGATTTATTTTGTAAATATTAAGTGCAATACATCCGCCCTCTGTACGCCGTCGCAGCCTCAACTTAAAAAGGATTTTGAGTGGAAGGGGTGAGTGTCTGAAATACACTCAGTGGGTTAACTAAAAATGATTGCACAGTTAAAAATAAATATGTATGTCAAACATACCATAAGATGTGAAACATGCCAATTTTAATAAATTACTTTTGCACATTGTCGTTTGATAACTCATTGAAAATATTTTAGACCGAACCGTCGTCCGATAACTTGTGTTAGTTGGTCTGTGCACACCGGGTCAACACCCCAGTACGATGTTAGCATACTTTGGAATACATTTTAGTACTGAGCTGACGTAGCCATTAACTTGTGTTAGTTGGTCTATACACACCAAATCGTCACCCAGTACGATGTTAGTAGGAAAATATTTGTCATCGAACTAAAAGCACACATGACACATAACATGATATATAAGTAACACATATCACATCTTAACATAGCAATCATAACATAAAATGTAGCACTTGGTAAAGAGTGAAAGTTACCTCACCTTAATCTTTCTTGAGAATTGTAGAGTGAACAAGGCTTGCTTTTCGATCTCAGAAATTCTTGAAAATGATATACTAATTTTATTACAAATATAAAATAAAAAATTTCACTTAAAATAATAATAGTGATAAAATTATAATAATATATATTTAATGAAAAAGTAAAAAATCATAATTATAAATGGAAAGTAGAATTTTAATAATATTTAAAATAAAAAGTTAAGTTAATAATAATATAAAATATAATCATAAAATTAAATTGTATAAGTATAAAATAAGTATAATATATATACTCCCTCCATCCCAACAAGTATTTCACGTAATGGTGCGCACGAAGTTTAAGATAATTTTATATTTTTATGTATAAAGTAAGAAAGAGAATATATATTTTAGTTGATTTAATAAAAATGTGTGTAAAATTGTTGGGAGATGTGAAAAAGTAAGTAAAAGTAAGTATTATATTGGGATGTGTGTAAAAAGTGTGTATTGTTATAATGTATTTTTTACCAAATTTAGTAAAAGTAAAGTGTGAAATACTTTGAGGGACGGATGAAAAAGGAAAGTGTGAAATACTTCGGGGGACGGAGGGAGTACTATATAATACGTACTACTTCTTACAGAAGGTTTTCTGCTCTTACTTTTCAAAACATGATTTTATTAAATATATTATTATTATTAATATTTAAAATACTTTTTATAAATTACAATCAAGTCCTTGCATTATATTACTTCTTGCAGAAGGTTTTCTGCTCTGACTTTTCAAAACATGATTTTATTATATATATTATTATTAATATTTAAAATACTTTTTATAAATTGCAATCAAGTCCTTGCATTATATTAAATTCTCATTTATACATACCCTAAATTTTAAACTTATTATAAAATGACCCAACTTGAGTTATACAATTCCGATTGAAAATCTAAAAATACTTTTGGAATCCTCACAAGACGAGGTTCACATAAATACCAATTTTTCATAAAAAAGATGAAGTTTGAAATGATGCAATTTTGAAAGTGAAGTGGGTTTCTTCATAACTCTTTTGTTTCACGTCAAAACTCAAAACTAATTATACCTTTGTTATCCTCGTGAGAGAGCTTCAAAATGGCCTGTAATATCAAAGTTATGTCACACCGAAACAAAATAAGTCATTAAAGGGTTAAAATTTTCGACGAAGCTTTTCTAGCTCAAAATAACATCTATTTTATAAAATAGTTATATATTTGGAATCTATGCTTCGAGATGAACATTTTGATATATAATATAATAAGAGCAACTCACAAAATGTGTGACTAAAGATATTAACGAAGTAGAGTTTGCATATATAAATATGTATGTATATGTGAGTTGTGTGTATATAGAAGAAGGATGTGATGATGGCAGTGACTTGCGTGAGTTATATATATATATATATATATATATATATATATACACACACACACACATAACAACTTGTAGATCAAGTGCTTATCTAATACTTATTATTATAATAACAACTTGGATGCCAAGTTGAAAAAATATATATATTATAATTAAAATATAATATATTAAAATAAAAAAATACAGTTTTATTAAAAAATAAAGTTTACGAAAATATAGATTATGAAATAATGGGGTGTTACAATCTATCGCCCTAAAAATAATTTTGTCCTCGCAATTTAGAAAATCTTTTCATTTTTAAAGAATTTGGGTAAATAATAAAGTAACGTCGTGTACCAGGTGGATGCGTAGCGAGCATCATTAGAAAATCACTTTATTTCGAAAATGAAAGTCTACAGAAATATAGATCCGTAAATAATTTATTTAAAAATACAAGTCCACAAAAATATAGATCCGTAAATAATTTATTTTAAAAAATACGAGCTCACAGAAACGTAGACCCGCTCTGATACCATCTGTCACGCCTTAATTTTCAATAAATAGAAAGGAATATTTATTTCGTAAATATTAGCGTGAACCATAAAATAAAATTAATAAAATATCACAAACAATAAAAATTATACAAAAGTATATCATTAGAATTTATATAAAAAGATTTTGGCGCAGCGCATTATTAAAAAGCTTCCACGCAACGCATCCACCCCCGGTACACCGCGTAACCTCAACCGGAAAAGGGTTTTAAGTGGAAGGGATGAGTGTTTGAAATACACTCAGTAGGTTAAATAAAAATGATTGCACGGTTAAAAATAAATATGTATGTCAAATATATCATAAGATGTAACACATGTCAATTTTAATAAATTACTTTTGCACATTGTCGTTCGATAACTCAATGAAAATAGACCGAATCGTCATCCGATAACTTGTGTTAGTTGTTCTGTGCGCACCGGGTCATCATCCCATTACGATGTTAGCATACTTTGTAATATATTTTAGTAATGAGTTGATGTAGCTAGTAACTTGTGTTAGTTGGTTTGTGCGCACCGAACCATTACTCGGTACGATGTTAGTAGGAAAATATTTATCATCGAACTAAAAACACACATGACAAATAACATGACATATAAGTAACACATATCACATCTTAACATAGCAATCATGAAATAAAATGTAGCACTCGGTAAAGAGTGAAAGTTACCCCACCTTGATCTTTCTTGAAAATTGTAGAGTGAGCAAGACTTGCTCTTCGATCTCAGAAATTCTTGAAAATGATATACTAATTGTATTACAAATATAAAATAAAGATTTTTCACTTAAAATAATAATAGTGATAAATTATAATAATACATATTTAATGAAAAAGTAAAAAATCATAATTATAAATGGAAAGTAGAATTATAATAATATTTAAAACAAAAATTTAAGTTAATAATAATATAAAATTATAATCATAAAATTAAATTATATAAGTATAAAATAAGTATAATATATATACTATATAATACGTACTACTTCTTGCAGAAGGTTTTCTGCTCTTACTTTTCAAAACATGATTTTATTATATATATTATTAATAAAAATAATATTTAAAATACTTTTTATAAATTGCAATCAAGTCCATGCATTAAGAAAAGTTAATTTTTAGTGCATAAAGATGTGTAAAGTTATTGGAGTGTGTGTAAAAAGTGAGTATTTTAGATAATTTAACGAAAAAGGTGTGTAAAGTTATTGGGATATGTGTAAAAAGTGAGTAGTATTGTAATGTATTTTATCCATTTTTAGAAACATACATAAGTATTGGGATGGATCAAAAAGGAAATTGTATAGTAATTACCGGGACGGAGGGAGTATAAAAAAAACAACTCACAAAATGTATGACTAAAGATTTTAACGAAGTAGAGTTTGTATATATATAAATATTTAAATATACGTGAGTTGTGTGTATATAGAAGAAGGATGTCATGATGGCACTGACTTGCGTGAGTTATATATATACATACATAACAACTTGTAGATCAAGTGCTTATCCAATACTAAAGTTAATATTATTATAATAACAACTTGGATGCCAAGTTGAAAAAAAATCATGAGTGATTAACACACATATCCATACTTCACTACAAATATATATTATTAATATTATTATTATTATTATAAATAATTATATAATATTTAATAATTAAAATATAATATATTAAAATAAAAAATACAATTTTATTAAAAAATAAAGTTTACGAAAATATAGATTATAAAATAATGGGGTGTTACATCCCTAATTAATATCATCATATCTTCCAACCCTTATCACCCTCTTCAATAACAAACTTTTTCCAAAAGAAATGGCCCCTCCAGATTCTGTCCATTTTCTCGATCGGAATGTTCTTCGTCTCCGGCAACAAGTAGTACACAAACACCGACATCACCACCATCCAAATCCCAAAGAAGAAAAATATTCCGGCCTTCATATGGCACACCATTGCCAGAAATATTTGAGCTATGATGAAAGTTATCGACATATTAGTTGCCACCACGATGCTTTGAGCCACCGATCGAATCTACAGAGGGAAGATCTCACTCGTCACCACCCATCCAAGCAGGTCCCACGACAACACGAACCCGGTTATGAACACGCAGATGAATACCAGAACACCAAACACGTACCCTTTCGTCATCACGTTGTGGTCGCCAAGCTTAGCCATCATGATCCCGTCGACCGCCATATGCGAAACGAACATCTGAGATCCACCGACGTGGAACAGCAGCCTTCTCCCGACTCTGTCCACTATGAACATTGAGAAGATGTCAATGATCAACGCGATTACGCTGATAATAGTGGAGGCTAAGAGGGAGGCACTCTCGCTAGAGCTAAGTGCAAGAAAGAGGATGGGGGCATAGAATGAGATGACGTTGATTCCGGTGATCTGTTGGAAGAAGGAGATGGCAACAGACATTACCAGCTGTGCCCCATTTTTTTTCAGAAGGTTCTAGAATGGATGTTGTACTGCTTTGGCGGCTTCTCTGGCTTCAATGAGGTCGTCCAGTTTTTTCTAGACATCGTCTGTTCCTCTGATTTTCTGCAACTGTGTTTTGGCCTTATCGTGATCATATCGTATTGAATCAGACTGTTGGGTGTCTCCAAGAGGAATAGAGCCCCGAATGTAAGGAATGAAGCCGGGACGCCGGCCATTGTAATGGAGACTCATCACTCCCACCCGCCGGAGATCTTCCCCGTCCCGTAGTTGATGAGAATGGCTTTCATCTATCCCACTCCGATGCAGAATTGGAAGCCAATGTTGAAGGCTTCTCGGTACTTTGAAGGTGCCATTTCAGACAGGTACAATGGGACTGACAGCAAAGAATGCCACATAACATAAGTTATGCATTTAGTGCAAATCATAATGGGGTTTTATCTCTTATTCCACAAATTAAATGCTTGTCGTATGTCATATTCCACAAATTAAATGCTTGTCGCATGTCGTAATCAATCACCAAAATTCAATACATGCCCTAAGAGTTTAATGGTCATTTGTAGTATATAGGTGTAATAATAAATTTTTGTATTTATTATGAAATAAATATAAAAGAATTACATTAATAATCCAAAAGGATTTAATTTAAAGAGTATATAAGCGGGTTACAAATCTCTAATTAATCCCCTAATTCTTTTCTTGAACCAATTTGGTTTGGCTTGACTTGACTTGTGTGTGTTGACTTTGACTTCTTTGACTGGAGTGAATATTGACGGTATTAACAGGGTGTGTATTGAGCTGGATCTTCAGATGAAGCTTGTCTGAACTCGGATGTGTAGATTTGTAACATTGATCTAGAGGCGTTGAGCCTTTATTCGGATTGAACATTGATTGGAGACTTCTTATGAAGAACGTTGTTCAATTTGGTAAAACACTGTTGACTTCACAAAGACAGTTGGATGAGTCTGACTAGAAGAAACGTCAAATCTGAGTGGCTTAGCACCTTGATCTCAGGTTGTGTGTTATTTCTGACCAATGTTGGATCGGAGGCTGTTGACTTGAAGAATGCCGGATCGGAGGTGCTTGGCACCTTGATCTCTGATCGGAGGCGGCTAGCTGGAAGAACGCTGGATTGGAGAGGCTTAGAACCTTGTTCTCTGATCGGAGGCAATTGGCTGGAAGAACGTCGGATCAGAGGGGCTTGACTCCTTTATCTCTGATTGGAGGCAGTTGGCTGGAAGAACGCCAGATCGGAGGGGCTTGATTTCTTAATCTCTGATCGGAAGCGATTGGCTGGAAGAATGCCAGATCGGAGGGGCTTAACACCTTAATCTCTGATCGGAGGCCGTTCTTGGCTTAAAGATGCTTGAAGAGCTCAAGGGAGCACTGCTCGTATTCTTGATCTCTTCAGAAACGTTTGCATCTTCAGATGTTTTAGTGTGTCTGGAATAAATCGAGGAGAGCTCCTTATATAGGTGAAGGGTGAGGAAGCCCATTAAATAACTCGCAATTTGATTGGTTGATTAGCCATAACTTGTAGTCGGGTTGACCAATTCAAGAATTTATCGAACCACAGGGAGGAAGGTACTAGGGTCTAAGCGATCTCGTGTTTGTCATAGTATTATATAGATGATCATAAAGAGAGAGATAATCAAGAAATGACAACAAAATAAATGATATAAGAATGGAAGATAGATAGATAGAGATGAGACTAGCAATACTTAAAGCATGGAAAATCTAGGTATCATGCAATGAATTCATATGTGTCATGGGTATAGACTGAGGGCCAACACTAGTTCACCTAAACTCCCTCTCGGAATGAATAGGATATGGTTCTAAACATAGCTCAAACGATTGGATCTCACTCAAACAATTCCAACTAGGTACTAAGTTTGAAATGAGAGTCCCTTCACACGATTAATCAACCTCTCGATCAAACCAATCTGATGTCATATCAAAGGGTTCTAAATTCTAAAGGATTTCTCAATCTCTTCACAATTTATAATGCACATGAAGTGTTTGATGAAATGATTCACTTAATTACCTAAGCACATAATTGATTTCTCAATCTAATCACATATTTACAACAATTAAATACACAAATCACCATATACCTCAAGAACTAAAGCATCAATGATAGAAAATTATTAAACCCAATCAACATATTCATTCAATTGCAAAATACCCAAAATTATCCAACACAATTCACATTGCTAATCTCACAAAGGAGATTAGCCTCTCATATTCATAAGAAAATTAACAAAGACATTAAAATCCTTACAAAACATGATAAAACTATGAGGTTTAATACAAAGATTGAATGAAAACTCCCTTGATCTATCTTCAATGGTGATCTCCTTCCTTTCTTTGCACTTTCCTCTCTTCCTTGATCCTCTAACTACTTCGATGAAATATTTGATGGTGGGATAATGATAGATGAGATGGATGAAGAATGAATGAAGATGAAGGTGTAAAATGGAGGAAATGGTGTGTGAAGTAGGTGCATGGGTGAAAACCCTCGACCAATCTGATCTAAAATTGAAGTATTGGGTATTTATTCCCCTTGAGAAGCTTCTAAAAGGATTCTAATTTTTTACAAGTTTTTACACAGCACGAGTCGTGTGCTGCAACACGACCATAAAGTGCCCGTGTTGGGTCTTCTGATGCTCGGACACGGCCCTTCTGGACAGGGCCGTATTTGGTACATGGCCCGTGTTACTGCGCACGTCCCGTATTCAGCACACGGCCACAGGGGTGGCCGTGTAGGTGTTTCTGGAACTGAGCACGGCCTATCTGTACAGGGCCGTTTTTGGCACACAGCTCGTGTACTTGCTGCCCTATTTCTCCTTCAATGTTTTGGCTCGTTCTCCCTCGTTTCAAAACATGTGTGCAATTTAGATGTTGCACGCCCCAGTTTTCAATAAATAGAAAGAGAGATTTATTTCGTAAATATTAGGCGTGAACCATAAAATAAAATATCACAAACAATGAAAATTATACAAAAGTATATCCTTAGAATTTATATAAAAGGATTTTGGCGCAGCGCATTATTAAAAAGCTTTCACGCAATGCATCCGCCTCATGTACGCCGTCACAGCCTCAACCTAAAAAGGGTTTTGAGTGGAAGGGTGAGTGTCTGAAATACACTCAGTGGGTTAACTAAAAATGATTGCACAGTTAAAAATAAATATGTATGTCAAATATACCATAAGATGTAACACATGCCAATTTTAATAAATTACTTTTGCACATTATCGTTTGATAACTCATTGAAAATATTTTAGACCGAATCGTCGTCCGATAACTTGTGTTAGTTGGTCTGTGCACACCGGGTCAACACCCAGTATGATGTTAGCATACTTTGGAATACATTTTAGTACTGAGCTGACGTAGCCAGTAACTTGTGTTAGTTGGTCTATACGCACCGAATCGTCACCAGTACGATGTTAGTAGAAAAATATTTGTCATCGAACTAAAAGCACACATGACACATAACATGACATATAAGTAACACATATCACATCTTAACATAGCAATCATAACATAAAATGTAGCACTCGGTAAAGAGTGAAAGTTACCCCACCTTAATCTTTCTTGAAAATTGTAGAGTGAACAAGGTTTGCTCTTCGATCTCAGAAATTCTTGAAAATGATATACTAATTTTATTACAAATATAAAATAAAAAAATTTTCACTTAAAATAATAATAGTGATAAAATTATAATAATATATATATAATGAAAAAGTAAAAAATCATAATTATAAATGGAAAGTAGAATTATAATAATATTTAAAATAAAAAGTTAATTTAATAATAATATAAAATATAATCATAAAATTAAATTGTATAAGTATAAAATAAGTATAATATATATACTCTCTCCGTCCCAACAAGTATTTCACGCATTGGTGTGCGCGGAGTTTAAGAAAATTTTGTATTTTAATGTATAAAGTAAGAAAGAGGATATATATTTTAGTTGATTTAATGAAAAAGGTGTGTAAAGTTGTTAGGAAATGTAAAAAAGTAAGTAAAAGAAAGTATTATATTGGGATGTGTGTAAAAAGTGTGTATTGTTATAATGTATTTTTTACCAAATTTAGTAAAAGTAAAGTGTGAAATACTTTGAGGGATGAATGAAAAAGGAAAGTGTGAAATACTTCGGGGGACGGAGGGAGTACTATATAATACGTACTACTTCTTGCAGAAGGTTATCTGCTCTTACTTTTCAAAACATGATTTTATTAAATATAATATTATTATTAATATTTAAAATATTTTTTATAAATTGCAATCAAGTTCTTGCATTATATTACTTCTTGCAGAAGGTTTTCTGCTCTTACTTTTCAAAACATGATTTTTTTATATATATTATTATTATTAATATTTAAAATACTTTTTATAAATTGCAATCAAGTCCTTGTATTATATTAAATTCTCATTTATACATACCCTAAATTTTAAACTTATTACAAAATGATCCAACTTGAGTTATACAATTCCGATTGAAAATCCAAAAATACTTTTGGAGTCCTCACAAGGCGAGGATCACATAAATACCAATTTTTCATAAAAAAGACGAAGTTTGAAATGATGCAATTTCGAAAGTGAAGTGGGTTTCTTCATAACTCTTTAGTTTCACGTCAAAACTCAAAACTAATTAGACATTTGATATCCTCGTGAGGAGAGCTTCAAAATGACATATAATATCAAAGTTATGTCACACCGAAACAAAAAATTCATTAAAGGGTTAAAAACTTCGACGGAGCTTGTCTAGCTCAAAATAACATCTATTTTATAAAATAGTTATATATTTGGAATCTATACTTCGAGATGAACATTTTGATATATAATATAATAAGAACAACTCACAAAATGTGTGACTAAAGATATTAACGAAGTAGAGTTTGCATATATATAAATATATATGTATATGTGAGTTGTGTGTATCATAGGTTTAAACTCATTCACACACATTTCAATAAAAATACAAAACACAATCAAATAACACATAAATACGGATAAAATAATATGAAAATGGATATAAAAGACACTAAAATCTAGGTGAAAATATCACTCATCATTGGTCCATGGCTGATTTGACCTGATTCTGCGGGCTTGAGCCTTTCAATGTATAACGCAGTTTGATTGGTTGAAACTTGATTTGATTTAATTTTGCGGGCTTAGGCTTATTTGACTGAATATGTCCTAATTATCAATTATTCACTAATTTATTTTAGGAATTTATTTATTAAATCCCTTAGTAAATATATAATTAATTGATAATTATTACATTAATTTACCACATATTTTCCTTTAATAGGCAATAAAATTCAAGTGCCTACAAATGCCCCCTCGCATTTTGTTTGTTCACGGATGCCTTTGTGTTGAAGTGAACAAATTGTGATAATCCATTCTTGATCAACATGATTGAATTTTATTGCTTGCCTCACCAACTTGATATAAATAGCTTGAATTATGACTGAACTTAGTGAAGTGTTAAGCTGCCTACGTACCTCTTTGAAAAGGATCAAGTCATAACGTAATTCAAAGGAACATGATTTGGTTTGAATGTAGGGTGTAGTACACATTTTATACTCATGCGGGCCAGGAGTAATATGCAGTTTAGGCTCATGTGTCATGGAGCGTTGAACTTGAATTTGATGACAGTTTATACTCGTGTCAATGAGTCTTGAATTTGAACTTGTAGACAGTTTATACTCGTGTCAAGGAGCTTTGTATGGATATTTTTCACTCATGTCGAGGAGCTTTGTGTGTAGAGAGTTTATTCTCTTCCTAAGGAAATTTGATTTGATGTGTAGATAGTTTATACTCATATCAAGGAGCGTAACTTGAGGATTTTATATAGTTTAAAGTTAAACTCGTATCAAGGAGTATTGTGTGGATATTTTTAGCTCGTGTCGAGGAGCGTAACATGTAGATAGTTTTAGCTCATATCAAGGAGCGTTGTGTGCATAGTTTTAACTCATATCAAGGAGCGTTGTGTGAATAATTTTAGCTCATATCAAGGAGCATAATGTGTAGAGAGTTTCGTCTCTTCTCAAGGAGATTTAATTTGAGTTGGACAGTTTAAGCTCGCATCAAGGAGCATTGTGTGCATAGTTTTTGCTCATATCAAGGAGCATAATGTGCAGATAGTTTAAGCTCGTATCAGGGAGCATAATGTAGAAAATTTTTGCTCATATCAATGAGCTGAGAATTTTGATTTGTAGACAGTTTTAGCTTGTATCAAGGAGCTTAACATTTGAATAGTTTAAGCTCATATCCAAGAGCATAACATGTGGGGATTTTAGATTGTTTTATCTCATATCAAGGAATGTAACTTGAGGGTTTTAGATAGTTTTAGCTCATATCAAGGAGTGTAATGTAGATAGTTTTCATTCGTGTCAAGGAGCTTTGACTTGAGAATTTTAGATAGTTTAAACTCATATCAAGGAACGTCATGTAGACAGTTTTTGCTCATGTCAAGGAGCTTTGCACTTGAGTTTGTCAACAGTTCATTGCCCCCAATCTTGGGATTTGTTGCTTTCTCTTGCTTCAACTTTATTTCTATAAATCTTTATAGAAACAACAATCTTTGGATGTGGTTTCTCTTCCAAGGGATTATCAAAAGGTATGTCTTCAAACTCATAAAAGTCTTAAATAGATGGCCATTCGATGTCATTTTATGTCCAGCTCAACTCCATGTCGTGAGCTCTTGTAGCCAATTCTTCAAAAGTTTTAGGTCGAATTCCTTGGAGTATGTAGTGAAGATTCCACTGCATACCTTAAATGCACATTTCAATAGCTGAAGTTTCTGACAGCTTTTCTTTGCAATTGAGGCTTAGGCTCCTCTATCTGTTGATGTAGTCGATGACGTATTCTTCATCACTTTGACGAGTATTTGTTAGCTCCATCATGCTTACAGTTCTTCATGTGCTATAGAAGCGATTGAAGAACACTTTTTCCATTTTCCCCCAACTATAGATGGAGTTGGCTTCCAAGTCGATATACCAATCAAAGGTATTTCCTTTAAGAGAGCGGACGAATTGTCTCACCATGTGATATATGTAGGTCCCAGCATCATTGCATGTCTCGACGAAGTACGCCACATGTTGTCTTGGATTGTCTTTGCCGTCGAATTATTGAAACTTGGAGGTTGGTAGTCAGTTGGCATCCTCAAGTTGTGAATTCTCTTTGTATATAGTTTGGCGTAGGCTGAAGAAGATTTTGAGCTCCCTTCAAACTTGTCTTTTATCGTCTCCAACACGATGGCCTTTAGTTGGTTGATAAAAAGTGTTGCGTCAGGTGAAACTTGTATCTTATCCTCAGCTGGCTTTTCTTCAGATGGATGATGTTTTGCGGAGTCCTCCTCCTCATATTCATCATTGACTTGTTTTCTATTTGCATGACTTGTCTCCGTATTCTTAATTTTCTTCATAAGTTGGGAGATCTTTAAGTCTTGAGCTTTCATACGTTTGGCGAGTCCTTCAATGGCTTTCACCATACTAGCGAGTTATTCCTCAACAATTATAGCACTCGTCATCATCATTGCAGTTGTAGTTGAGGCATATGGTGAGCTTGGTGTGGAGCGAGGAGTTGAGCAGACAAAGTCATCATCACCATCTTTATCGCCCTGCAATGGCTTATTGAGAGTAATTCCCACCAAATGGTTTGTCTTTGAGGAGCCTTCAAACATACTTCTTGTAAAGTCTTCAACCTTGTCGGTTTGCAACTCTGGAGGATTTGATGCAATAGGCCTTCTTATCGCAATCTTTAATGGAGTCATCATTTGAGTCTTCACAGCTTGCAGCTCTGAAGGCTTTGAAGTAGATGACCTTTTGATCGAGATCCTAAGAGGAGTCATTATTTGTGCTTGTAGAGAGAAGGGATGAGAGGTAGAAAAGGTTCCACTGGGCGTGCCGAAATTTGTAATAACAAATTTTTGTATTTATGATGAAATAAATACAAAAAAATTACAATAATAATCCAAAAGGATTTAATTTAAAGAGTATATAAGCGGGTTACAAATCTCTAATCAATCCCCTGATTTTTTTCTCGAACCAATTTGGTTTGACTTGACTTTGACTTAATTTGTGTGTGTTGACTTTGACTTCTTTGACTGGAGTGTATGCTGATTGTATTGACAGCGTGTGTGCTGAGCTGGATCTTCAGATGAAGCTTGTCCGAACTCGGATGTGTAGTCTTGTAATGTTGATCCGGAGGCGTTGAGCCTTTATTCAAATTGAACGTTGACTGGAGACTTCTTATGAAGAACGTTGTTCAATTTGGTAAACACCGTTGACTTCACAAAGACAGCTGGATGAGTTTGACTGGAAGAAACGTCAAATCTAGGGGGCTTAGCACCTTGATCTCAGGTTGAGTGTTGTTCTTGACCAACGCTGGATCGAAGGCTGTTGACTTGAAGAATGCCGGATTGGAGGGGCTTGGCACCTTGATCTCTGATCGGACGCGACTGGCTGGAAGAACGCCGGATCGGAGGGGCTTAGAATCTTGATCTCTGATTGGAGGCAGTTGGCTGGAAGAAAGCCGGATCAGAGGGGCTTGACACCTTTATCTCTGATTGGAGGCGGTTGGCTGGAAGAATGGCGGATCAGAGGGGCTTGACACCTTTGTCTCTGATTGGAGGCGGTTGGCTGGAAGAACGCCGAGTCGGAGGGGTTTGACACCTTAATCTCTGATCGGAGGCCGTTCTTAGCTTGAAGATCTCAAGGGAGCACTGCTCGTATTCTTAATCTCTTCAGAAGCGTCTGCGTCTTCAGATTTTTTACTGTGTCTGGAATAAATGGAGGAGAGCTTCTTATATATGTGAGGAGTGAGGAAACCCCATAAATAACTCGCAATTTGATTAGTCCAGGGTTGATTTGACCTGATTCTGCGGGCTTGGGTCTTTCCATGTATAACGCAGTTTGATTGGTTGAACCTTGCTTTGATTTAATTCTGCGGGTTTGGTCTTATTTGACTGAATTTGTCCCGATTATCAATTATTTACTAATTTATTTTAGGAATTTATTTATTTAAATCCCTTAATAAATAAATAATTAATTGATAATTATTGCATTAATTTGCCACATATTTTCCTTTAATAGGCAATAAAATTCAAGTGCCTACAATAGGTTTTTTATATTGTGAAACACCGAATGTGGAATATGGAATTCAACTTGCATTTAGTGTTGGGTATATTTGGATTTCGATATAATATGTTGGGTAGAAAAATATGACAGACTATTAAAGAGATGGAATTTGAGTCGAGGCAAGAATTGCTCTTTTTCTTTAAAACAAAATTATCCTACTCTAGTGCTTACGGCTCGATAGCAATTATCTCCAAGATATAACGAGTTGCATCTTGTGATAGTAGCACTACAAATCACAAGATACGGCGAACCAAACTGTATTATGAACTCACCTTAGGGGTAGGACAATTTATGAATAAACCACAAATTGTTAGGACAACTCTATTTCACTCGACTTTATTGGATATCCAAGACATGCGTGTTTGAGTGTATTAGAGTATGAAAAGGTATTTGAAAGTATGTAGGAGTCAGGATTTATGTGAAGTGAAGGTCTATTTATAGATTTTAAGGCCGTCTTTTAGGTGAATTGATGCGACTATTGAATTTGATTTTAAATTCAAATTCAAATTTCCTTTCACGAAAAGATATTATTAATTCAACAATCTCACCATTTGATCACAACTCTTTATAAATACACTTTAATCTAACAGACACTATTTTAAAGTGACTTTTCCATTCACCTTAATTTTCTAACATTTGTCCCCCCAGATTATGCACAACAATGGACAAAATCGGATGTTCTGTTATTTCACCAAGGGCATGAAGACCTATGTGGTATGCCTTGAGTTATTTCACCCAGACCCAACCATCCTTTTTAGAATTAGTGAAGGATGTAAATAGTAGAACGTGTCTTAAGTGGTTTATGAAAACTTAATTAATTGAAAGATTATTCGACCCTTCAATGTACCACTTAAGTTATACGCTGACGTCAACATTCCAAATGTACTCACTCCAAGAAATGGTATAAAAGATACGGTATTAACATGCATTTAATTAGACAAGTGAACTGCGTGATGCTTCAATAACTATACCTGACTAGTAAAACCAAGGCCAACGCCAAGGAAGATACGACCAAATATCTTGTAAATATTATAGGATGCACCCTCGAGAGCAGCGCTGATCAAGTAGGAAACTCCATAGGCCCGCGAGACATGTGCGGCCAAGAAAGAAGAGATGAGGCCAGCTATGTAGAGGGAGGAGGTGAAAGAAGTGAGGAGTTGGCTGTCGAATTTGCAGTAGTTGCTGAGCTCTGTATCTTGTTTCATTTTCTTGTATACCCCTGGGAAAAACTTCCTCAAGAATGGCTCCATTGAACTCACCCCACCTAATTTTTCATGTCACAACATACATAAATTGCTTAGTACACAGCTAGCTAAGTAGGCAGCAATTTATAGATAGTGATCTTCTCTCGTAAGTCGTAATTGTACTTCGATTGTTGACACTCACCGATCAGAGTTCAATTACGGGAGAGGATTCATAAGGTAAAAACGAGAAGAGAATTAAATAGATTAATCCTAAAAGAAACTCTAGTTTTGTAACAGAAATTCAATTTTTTGGTAAATACTAATGATTGCCAAGAAAAATGTATGTTGTTACCAACATAATAAAATTAGTTGCTATTTACAAACAAAATTATTATATAAATTGATAATAGAATCATTAACAATAGATTACAAACAGGATTGAATTTTCGCGGCTAAAATTTACCAACTACCACTTTACCAACTCGTTGTTAATTTGTTGGTAAACAATTATTCAATGAAATTACAAAGGAATACTCCATTCTGTTTGTGAAAAATAGAGCTGTCAAAATGGATTGATCCTACTGGGTCAACCCGCCCCAACCCACCTTAACCCACCAATTTCTCAATTCAAAATTAACCCGCCCCATAAAAGCCCGCCCCACTTCAAACCCAGTAAAGTGTGGGCTAACTCGCACCGCCCCACCAACCCAACATCAACCCACTTTTATAAATTAAAATTTAAAAAAGTAACATACAACTTTTAGATTTTAATATTTAAATAATAAAAATATTATCACACAATCCTACCCTCTATCCACCCCAACCCCCAAAAAATATTTTTATTTATTTTTTTAGATTTTAATATTTAAATAATAAAAATATTATCATATAACTCTACCCCTATCCACCCCACTGATAACCCCCACAAGTGGCCCGCCTCACTTAGACTCATCATAAGGTGGGTTGTAGTGGGTTATGGGCTAAACCGCTCCACCAACCCATTCTGATAGCTCTAGTGAAAAATAGTATTTTATTTTAGTGTAAATAAAGAACCTGAGACACCAATGTCGTAGCCGAAAATGAGGCCACCAGAATCTGCAATGAAACAAGAAAGTAGAACGAACCGTGTAATAGAGCCATTGTAGTGCTTCCCATCTCTCTGTTCGGCCACCCCTACTGCCATTCCCTAACTAATTCTGTATTATATATGACTACTGTGTGGAGAATTTTGAAACTAACCATCTTAATTAATCAAGTTTAATAAAATTGTCTATTTATAGAAAATATCTGCGCCAAGTTGAGGTTTTTAATAAGAGAGCACAAATTTTATATTAAGGCAATGAAAAAGATTTGTTCCTTCCTCCACAACTCCAATACAGATTAATTTTTTAATTAAAATTATGTTTCCTAAAAAATGAATATTAAAATTTAGACAGTAATTTTAACACATATCATACATTCTATAAATGGAATATTAATTAATTACGGTAACACATAACATACACTCTATTAATAGATCAATATTAGATGGAATAGAGAAATAGAAGATGATCCAAATATTATGTTACTTATACTGGTATGAAGCCCACATAATACTTGGGATAATCGAATTTTTTATGGAATTGGCTATTCGTATCTCCAAATTTGCTAAACATACTAAAAAATTTAAATTTAAATGTTTATAATTAATAAGACATAAATATCCTAATAATTATGATTTATATTGTTTTCGATTAGAGTATTTCGAACAATATATTGTATGTTTGGTTAGAGTACCCGAACAATATATTTGTTTGGAGCAATAGAACAATTCATGAAGGTTGTTGATATCAAAATATGTGAATGAAAAATTATTTTTAAATCTACATAAATCATTCTCAAGCACGCATATGGACATGATTATTACACATAACTGAAATTTTAAGAATTTACATAATTTTAAGGGTTAAACATAGATATAAAATATTTTTCATAATTAATTTTATTATATCTTAAAAATATCAATCTAAAAATGTATTTTCAATTAAATATTAAGATAAGAATAATTATAATTGACTTTAAAATTATTTAAGTATAATAATTAAATATTTTTTTTTTACGTTAAATAGAACATGTATTATCGCCTCTATAAAAAATAGTTGATATTTGGTGCACCCAGGTGCACAATGCATCTACATCTATATAAGTTTTAATTCAAATTTGTATATATATTTCTTAATGATTATATAGTTTTTTTTACATTTAATTTTTCATTAAGAAAACCAACAGAAAATTATACAGTATATTCATTTTTATTCATAATTGTATGTATATATTTTTATTCATAATTATATACATTTTTGAAAGTTGGTGCACAGTGCACCCGTGTGCACAGAATAATTAGCCAAAAATTACATTGCTATTAATTAAATATAAATTAAATTGTATTATATTATTTTAAATAAATATTTAACAAATATGGTTAAATAAAATTTATAACTATTAATTAAATATTTGATTATCTCATCTCATAATATATAAATATTCATCTTTTAATTATATAGTTAAAATTATCTTCTATATATATATATCACTATGTGTGTCGTTTTAAAGATCGTAAAAAAATAATTAATTTGATATAATTTTTATTAATAATAAACTTAATTTTTAAAGTTATAACTTTTAAAAATTTGGATGAAATAGATTTTTAAAAAATAAAATATAAAGAATGTGATTGAATGTTTATTGATAACTTTGGATATCAATTCTCTATTTTTGTATGTACACTACCAATCAAATTTATCCATAATTATTTTATTTAATTATTTATTTTAATTTATTATAAAGTTAAATAAAAATTAAAATAAATAAGAAAATTACATATCATCCTTATTTATAGTGATGACACCTCATTAATTAAAACCTTTCTCTATAAGTATAATAAAAATTAAAAAGATATTCATGTAATTTGATAATAATATTATTCAAATTATATTATATTAGCAATATGGATGTTAAATTGAAGATCATGTGATACCAATTAATTTGATATAATTTTTACTTAAAAAAGATTCAAATTTAAAAAAATTAAAAACATTTTAAGATTAGGTAAATTTTTAATTAAGACAAAAAAAATATTTTTTTGATTGATTATCAAATAAACTATCTACACTCTCCTTCCTTAGCAAGTTTGATTATCAAATAAACTATCTACACTCTCCTTCCTTAGCAAGTTTGACAAATTTATTAAAAAATTAAATTTCTAAGAAAATTCTATATCATCCCTAAATTACTATCATGATGTCACCTAATAAAACCAAAACCCTATTTAGTATATAGTATATTTTTCTCTAGCTAGCAATAAAATATCCATTTGACCATTTTACTAATTTGAGTGGTTATTTGGAAGGTTTAGTTTCATGTTCTTTTATTGGTAAAAGAATCTCATACATGTCTCCTACCATATTCCTCAAATTCAACTACTTACTATATACTATGAAACTATAATATTTTCTAATTCATACTCTCTCCGTCTCACTCAAAGGGTTCTTTTTTGTCATTTTGGTTGTCCCACTCAAAGGATTCCCTTTTTTTTTTTACAAACATGGGACCCACACACTCCTTCTAATACAATTAAAATATGGAACTACCCATTAAACATTAAATAATAATACTCCTTAATCCACGTGGCAAAAAGCAAAAACAACCCTTTGAACATGACAGATGGAGTATATAATAATTAAATAAATACCTTCTAACTGCCGGAAAGATGTGTTTAATAGAAAGAGATGATAAGAAGATATTACGGAAATTTGTGTGGTACTCCCCCGTCTCATTTAAGATTGTACTTCCACCATGTAATCTTAAATGGAAGGAGGAGGGAGTATATTTTAGGCACGCAGTCAGTTCATAGAAATTATGATCCATGATGTATATGCATATATATAATACACGGTTTTTTATTACTTCCTCTCTCACTTAAATAATTGGAGCCATAGAAACATACCCTAAAATATTGCGGTTCGATCTCCTATTACATTTTTAGTGTTATTTTCCTCTCCGCATATGTGTCAATCATCTAACGCGTGTAATAGGAGATGTAATAGCAAAAGGTAACAGGACATCTAAAATCAAAATATTGCTTATCTAAAAATCATACTCCTCCGTCCCGGGTATTTTTACCTATTTGTACGGGCACAAATATTAAGACTTGTTATAATTTTTAATATATAATGTAAGAAAAAGTAGGGATAAATTAATAATTTAAAAAGAAAAAGTAAATAAAGTTGTTAAGAATGATGAATAAAATGTAAAAAATTAATTAAAGTTGTTGGGATTGTAAAAAGTAGCTAATAAAATATTATATATTTTTACCATTAATGGAATGGATAAAAATACATGGGACAGCCCTAAATGGAAGTGAGTAAAAATACGTGGGACGGAGGGAGTACTCTCGATGTTCCCTCCGTCTCTTTGTACTGACATTATATAAATAAAATGTTTAACTAAATTTTTTTTTAGTAATATACTCCCTCCTTCTCAAGGATATATGCATGTATTTGGTGGTATGAAATTTTAAAAAAAAAATAGTAACATTTTGTTGTAATGATTTAAGAAATATAATATTGAATAATTAAATTAAATAAAGTTAATGATATAGTTGACTTTAACTAGATTGTGTATAAAAAGAAGATGACATTTTAATCATATTATATTATAGTATGGTAAGGTTATTGATATTGTATACTTCATCCGGTCACTTACAAGGTATTCATTTTATCGGCGTCCACTTCAAATGTATCAATTTTCCTTATTTAGTAAAGAAGTACACCATATGACCTACCACTTTCCTCTAATACAACTACTTACTTTACATATAATAATAAAACTCTTTAAATCCACGCGCAAAAAGTAAACGGTTATCTTTTAAGTGGTTAGAGGAAGTATTATTTTTATTTTTAGAGTGTGCAAGTATTCTTAAAATAAACTAAAATAGAAAATGTGTAAGTATTATTGGTAGAGGGGGTAATATTTTTAAGGTAATATATGCTATGTTTTTTAGGTAAGGATGACCATTTTGAATTAAAATGCACTTGAAATTATAGAATTTTTGTTTTATCTTTTGGTGGTGAAAAACAAAAGGTAAGAATATAATCTTGAAAGTTGAAATAATATAAAGTATTTTAGTAATGAATCAAATATTTATAAATCAATTTATGACTGTGCATGTCAAATGGGCATTGTCATGATAATCATATTATTATATATTAAATTCCTAAACACTACCGTCAATTACATTACAATAATCAACTGATTCGAAAATCAACTGATTCGAAATGCCCATGACCAATGTGAGGTCCTCCAATTTTAGAGACTATTATATATCTAAAGTAGAATAGGAATAATCAACTTTCTCTACGCATTTAAGAGTCCCATAAATACTATAGTAAGATATTACATCTTACATATGAGATCCTTTTTTTTTTAAATTAATTATTATTTTTTAATAAAATTTTTATTACTTTTTATTTATACGTACTATAAATATTTGGTCATGAATTAATTCAAAAAATTTATCATTTTTCCATCAATTAATTATAATTTTTTATTGTAATACAATTACTTTATCCTTTTTATTCATTTCAAGTAATAAATTCTTCAAGCCGGTGTTATTTAAGTGTGTGACAAAAATTTAAAATTTTCTTGATTTGGAGAAAACAATGGTGGAAAAGAGAGATTTTATCGTTAAAATTAATTAATTAATTATATAAAAAGTTAAATAGAATAAATGATTAATTATCATTCCCAAATTCGTCTTTCATATGATTTAGCTTAGGCTTTGAAATTTTAATACTAATATTATTTTGTAAAAGCTCAACAATGTAGACTTATATATGTAGTCAAGCGAATCGGTTTCATGGTCTGAAATCAGGATTATTATTATACAATACAACATTACTATTTTATAATATATACGAGACGGTTACTTTTCTTTTTTTTAAAAAAAATTATTATTGTTTATGATTTTTTAGTAGAGTAGCCTTATATATTTTAAAGAGTACTAATTCTCAATAAAGTGCTGTTAAAACACACTCTTTTTTATTGAATACACATCATTTATTAAATGCACACCGTTCTAAAAATTTTTATTTCTTGCTTTTATTAAATACATACTCTGAAAGTTACAAAATTACCATTTTAAAATTAAGAAATATTCTAAAATTATACACACCCCTTTTTTCTTCTTCCTTTTAATCCGACACAAAACCTTTCTTCTTCTTTTTCCTTCTTTTTTTTAAGCAAACACAGAAGAAGTTTTTACTGTAATTAAACATCACCATTACATGGAGGCTGACGGTGGTTGAATTGGGCCAACCCATTCCCTGGGTTTCAACAACAGAAGTATCAATACACAGCAATGTCACCCCCAACCGTTATGTTCTACTTTTTTTTTTTACTGTAAATCAAATTTGATGAACAAAAAAGTTGTTAATTTGCTTTGATGGGGTTTAATTGGCTTATGAATTATATTAAGATTCATTTCAATTCCTTGTTTCTTTTATTTAAATTAGGGCAAATGGTCAAATTTGACCCTTATCTTACTCTATGGGATCAAATTTGACTCTCAACTATATTTTTGTTTATCCAAGCCCTTCATCTATTTAAATGGGATCAATTAACCCTTCTTTTAGAAAATTTAAGGGCAAAGGTTCATCAAATCCCTCCATCTTACTACTTTTAATCAAATAAACCATCATCTAAAATGGTTTATTCATCTATGCACACCTTTTTTTATTTTAATATATCAAATGTAACCATTTTTCCAAATAAAATAAACATAAAAGAACTTTTGTTAATTTAAAAAACTACCCATTTCCTAAATATTAACTAATTTTTCCTAAATTTTTAATATAATTAAGCGCTAATATAATCGGTATTTTCTTTGTTGCTGCTCCTTTTTTTTCCCTGAACGTTATTCCTTTCTTTTATTATTATTTTTTTCATAATTTTTTTAACTTTTATAATTAATCTTCTTCTTTTTATTTATTCCCTAGAAACTACGTAGTATATGAATTTTTTTATTCCTCTAGTAATCTTTTAATCCGTATTCATGTATTATTATTATTGATACAACGCGTCGAATCAAACTCTACATATTATTTATGAAATAATTATAATTAAGTAATTATCGTCTATTTTAATGCATGCATCACTTTTTATTAAAATTATTATTATATTTTATCTGTCATAAATAAAATAGTTTAATTGAATAATTATTAATTTTCTTTTATTGATATAATTTTCTTTTAAAATATTATCACTTTGAATTTTTCATGTAAAATGTTCATGAATAAAATAGTTTAATTAATAGTTATAATTTTTTCTTAATCACATATAATGTTTTATGAAAATTGTTATAATTTTTTATTTGATATAGGTATTATTCATGAAATAGTTTAATCGAACCGATATCAATTTTCCTTATCATTACATATCACTTTTATAATCTTTTCTTGATTATTTAAATTTCATAATTTTTTACTTTAAAATATATCTATTCAAAATTATTTTGTAAATATATAATATACGTTTTTGTTATTAAAAATATAATAATACATTAAATAAAATAGGATGATTAAAATTAATAATAAAAAAATTGAGAAATTCAGGAAAAATAAGGCTGACTTAAAAATGGGTGTGACTTGTGAATTTATATGCTTATTTTGTAGAAGACAGAATGTATGTATATGTGATATACTATATTATAAAAGAAAGGGTTTAATGGCTTAAAAAACAGATGAAGAGTTTAGTTGTTTCAATGGTGTAAAATGGAGGGTTTATTTGATCTTTTATAAAAGGATAAAGGGTTCAACCAATCCAATCTAATAAGAATAAGGGTTTAAACGAATAAAAAATAAGATTAGGGGCTTATTTGATCTCATCGAATAAGATGGAGGATCAAATTGAACCCTTTGCCCTTTTCAATTCAAGGGCCTTTTCAATTTAAGGGGGAATCCACTCAATCCAGCACAAGAACAGCAAAACACTTGCAAACGTCATAAATAGAGATTAACTTTGTTAAGAAATAATTTGGTGGAACTTAGATTACAGCTTTATTAAAATTAATGTACTATACTTGTACTATGAACTGTGATGCCAAGAATATCAAAATCTATGGTGAACTATATATGGGTTTGAATATTAGCAAAAAGTCTAATCATGAGCTTGCTAAGAGTGTCACTAGCATATATTATGTCGGGATGATCTTCTCGCAAGTGGATGTTCTGATGAATAGAGCTTTACGGATCAGATTTTCGCCGTCTCACCATCAGCTTCGCCCGAACTTCCATCACAGTCTGTTAATGGGTTTTCGCCGCTCTTTTCTGAGCAAATCCACCGTCGCCTCCGCCGACTCTTATCTCAAATCTTCAATTGTTTGCGTACATGACCTGCATTGCTTCTCTTAATTTTCCACATCACATTTTGGTTCAATTGGGAATTATTGTACTCCATTTTCGAATTTGCAATCATCACCCTCACTATCGTCGAACGTGATCAAACATAGAGTTGTGATATTCTTTATTCGGGGAATACGAAAAATATCAAGAGAAGAAAAGAAGGAGAAGAAGAGGGGAGATAACAACCGATATAAGATATTAGGTGTGTATATTTAATGAATTAAGGATAAATTAAACTTTTCAAAATTATATTTTTTAATTATATAATAATAGGGTGTGTATTTAGTGTATATTTTGAAGAGTACTAACTGTTTAACATGAAAGTTTGGTAAATTTTAGAGTCACATTTGCGTGTCTCATTGCGTGATTTTTGTCAAAATCTAAAAAATTGAGACTAAACTGCAATTTACGTAAATGTTGTGGTCTTGCTGTAATAACTAAAAGTCGACGTAGCAAAGATTAGTGCCACGTCATTGGTCGGATAGCTTTAACTGTCTGATGGGTGTAATTCGCAACAAGGTTCAAAGGTGGTGGTTTTTTTATCAATTCTCAAAAGTTGAGATTAAATTGTCATTGAAGTAAAGGTTGATGTGTTTTTTCGCAATTAACCCATTCTAATTTCATCCGTTTAAGGTTATAAACAAATCAAATCGAAAGGTGATAGACACAAGAAATTTTAGGGAATGGTCTACTAATCCTAGAAGAGTGAGACTCCTGTGCACCCGGGCTCACGGATCACATTCCGTGCGCCTTTGCAATTTTTGTGCTCCTTTACAATTTAAATCTCTAGCAATACATAAGTTTAAATAGAATATAAGGGGGAGGGTTGTGTTCACATGGGGACACGGAGTATCCCTCCGTGTCCCCGGTGGCGCAGGAGCTTTTGCCATCCTAAAAATTGTATGAGGTAATTTTCTTGTTTTTGCTTAATGATGAAGCACGGATGTACCTTTATCGTAGGGCAACCCTTCTGCCCGTTTAAAATAAATTTTCTATTTTCTGACCCAAAAAAAAATTATTATAATTTGACCTTTTTGCTTTATGACTTATTTTGCTCATGAAATTTTTATCCTTAAAGTTTGGTGTTAATTCTAAGTGTATAATTGCAATTTGCTTTACGTTCTATATTTAGTATTTGTTCTTTAGATTTAGAATTAATTTAAAGAGTACTCGCGCCTTCAGTGCTCCTCTATTGCTCCCTCAAAGACAATGCACCTCCATACAGAGTGCTTCCACTACTCCCTCACATTTAAGTAAATATGAAAATAATGAAGGGACAGAATGGGATAAAAAGATGTTTCTCATTTACTATGCACTACTATATATTATGATAATTATGACGATGTTTACTTGTAAAGTGATGTATTCAAATGAATAAATTCGAATTCAATTTCAATAATTTCGGCTATGTTCTTACGGATGTGGGTCTGAAATTTTTTTAATGCATGTCATTTTTATTTATTTTATTTGAATTGCATGTGATTTACGAGTATCAAAGGATAAGAATATTATTATAACTTTAAAAAAAATATATAGATCTAGGGTAACCATTGAATTTTATGGGGTCCAATTCATAAAATGATAAATAATTGCTATAAACTATATGATTAAAACAACTAATACTCATAACTATATAATTATAAATTGTGATACCATAAATACCCCTATGTATTTACACATTTTGTTTTGCATAATTTTGTTTTGCACAATTTACCCCTATGTATTCGCACATTTTATTTTGCACAATTTTTTTTTTTGCCCATTTTACTTTGCAATTTTTTTTTGTACAATTTCTTTTGCACATTTTTTTATACACAATTTTTTTTACATTTTTTTCTACTTAATTTTTTTCACATTTCTTTATGCACAATTTTTTTTTACATTCGTCTTACACAATATTTTAAAATATTTTAATTTATGCCACACAATATTTCACACATTTTAACGTGCATCAATCTATCTAAACCGATAAAAATACTAAGATTTTGTTTTATAAATGAAATTGTATTTTATACTCCATTTCAATTTTAATTTCCAACCCTTTATCCTCTTTTCAATAATTAAATTGGTAAGCTTAATTTTCAACTCTCTATCCTCTTTTCAATAATTAAATTGGTAAGCTTAACAAAGACAAAATTGATTAAAAATAAGTACACGTGATAAATAAAATAGCAATAATTGCGCATTTCTTTATGCTTTTCCTGCTTTTTCTCAAATTCCTAGCAGCAGCGTCAGCGTCATCTCTCTCCCTAGATGGGAAAAATGAATTAGAAATTAAAAAATAAAATAAAAAAACAATTTGAGAAAAAATAAAATCCAATAAAATGAGGAAGTTTACTGTGGAATCATGATTTTTTGTTTGATAAGATATTTGTGTAATTGGAAGCTTAATAGAAGAGAATCAATTGGTAAAAATTTTGGAATTCTTACAATTAAAAATGGTGATTCTCATACCCGCATTTTCTCCTGAGATGCAAAATAAGAATCCGACGAACGGTAAGACAACGGTGAATCGGCGAATGGAGAGACAACAGTGATGTGGCAGATCTACCAACGAGACTGGCGGTTGGTTGCGACAGCGACGAACTCCGGCAGCAGTTGTGGCGCGTAGTGGTAAATATGATCAGCGGGCAGATCTGCAATCTCCGGAGGTCGTCACGCTGGCAGCACGACTGGCGGCGAAACTCAACAACGTCGACGGCAAGGACAAGGACGGTGCGAGGAGAAATGGCGAATGACGAGACGACATTGATGTGGCATATCTACCAACGAGACTGAAGGTGGATCTACTAGCGGCGGTTGAATTGGATGGGCGGCGGTTGGATTGGATTGAAGGGTTGTTTCCTTTCAAAGTGAGAAAATTCATTTTTCTAATCGGAACAGTTTTAATTGGGATTTGGTGAGAGAATATTTATTTTCTTGGTTCATTGAGGGTAATTTTGTCACTTAGCTGCTAATTTGTGTATCTAATCGAAATTTCTTTTTTCATTGTATGTAAGAGTAAATAAATTTAAAAGTGTGTATGCTACCGTAATAAACCTTAATAAAGAAACGACTCGTCCACTATCGTGCATCATGTTTTGTGGCATGTTTCGGATTGATGACACCTAAGATAGAAGAGAAATTGCTAGCCCTATAATTTTGGAAAATCATTATATATATTAGAAAAACTCAATTAATTAATTTCTTTATTATTTTTATGGCTTATAAACGCAAATCTCCTCATTAACTGACTGAAATTTTTTTTTTCCATTAGTTACATATATGTGTAAAAATATTAATGTAACCATTTTTTAATATGAAAAAATATGCTTCGGATCAACTCCTCACGGATTTAGTAATTGTTAAGCTATAGTTTTAATCGGCTCAGATTCTCTATGTCATTTGACACATTATCTTCTGTGCCACACAGTTGATGGACGATACGTATGAGAGAGAGAAACTATACCCTAATCCTTAAACCTTAGGGGCAATAGTTGGATTTATTTCCCCCTCTTACGTATCAATCACTTAACGCGTGACACAAAAGATGATGTACGGAAATGATGTAGAAGATCCGGTGTGACTTTTAATAATCATATACTCCAATTCATTGAATAAAAACAGTCAAATTATCTAACATTATTAGAATTGTTTTTCTAGTGATTCAAGATTTTTGTTGACATCTCTATTCAAATTGAATAAGATATCTCTATATCAAACAAATAATCATGAAAAATAATATTGGAACAAATATGGAAGATTGAAACTCGTAATTTTAATTTTAAATAATTTTCTTGTTTTAATAGGTACATGTTCAACTTTTCATTATTTTTTTATAATCTTGTTTTCTTCTCCTTCTTCAATTTTGTAATTACGATGAAACATAAGAACATGGAAACAGGAAACCTTATTCAAGCATATTTGCTTCAGATCAGTAATTGAGATTCTGAGTTTCTTAATATGCAAGTGGTTGATAATTTGCTATATTAGACAATTTTTTTTAAATAGCACTTAACACTGTTAATTGCAGAGATTAGTGATTTCTTTCTCCTAACCTAAGTGATTCGAAAAATGACACGGAAGATGTACAAATTTAGCACATGGAATACGAGCTAATAAGGAAATATTAGTTTTATTTTGGAACAGCACTTTAAATGCCCTATATGAATTGTGTAACATCAAATGTGCCCTAATGTTTTAAAAACATCTAATTTGCCCAATTTTATAGTGATATACTTGAACTACCCTCACCAACATGTCAGAATTTATTCTCTGATTTTTTCTGAAAAGTGGGTGAGAATTACCACTTTATTGATGTTGAAATTGAGGAGAATCTTTGATCCTTTTAACTTAAAAATCCTATTTTTTACTCTCTCTCATTCTTTTTCCACGGACGCTGTGTGCACCTCCCATTTTCTTTTTTTATTTTTTTTTATTTTAATGATGGAAACCATTCTAGCGGACACCTACTCTATCACACATTATAATAATATTCCCATATCTTGTGTAGATAATGTATATATCATATCATGTCTATAATTATATATATGTGCTGTGATTTGTTGAGAAAATAAATAGAAGATTTCTTTTATTAAAAAAATTGTGAGTAAGATTCAAGAGATAAAAAAAAAGCATGTCCGCTATATTTAAATATTTACATTAAAGTAAGCAACAGTTGTTAAATTATTATATTATTTATCATTTCTTATTAATAATTCAATCATTTATCTTTCCTTATTAATAAATTCAATTAATCATGTCTGTCCTATTATTTATAATTCCATATTTAAATTAATCATGTCCGCCATCAACACTTTATTAAAGTAATTTTCTCATGTCCGTCAGTTATTTATATTAAATTAAACTAATTCTCACATTCCTTATTAATTAAATAAGAAATTATAAATAATAGGGCAGTAGAGCATTCATTATATATATCTTTTAATTAGTTTGTTTTCCATTTAATTTGGTATTAAGAGCATATCCGCCGAAAATATTTGCTAAGAAATAACAATTTTTAGCAGACAAGCAAGTTCTATCAAAATTTATTAGCAGACATGCTATTTCCAATCAAAATTATCGGCGAACAGACTAATTCCAACTAAAATTTTTGACAGACATGCAAGTCCTATCAAATTTATAAGCGGACATGATGTAGATAATGTATATATCATATCATGTCTATAGTTATATATATGTGCTGTGATTTGTTGAGAAAATAAATACAGTAGAAGATTTCTTTAAAGAAATAAAATTTTATCTGTACATGATAAATTCATGACAAAATTAAAGAAAATGGAGAAAACTGTTAGTGGACATGGTCCAAAATTAAAGAAAAGTGAGAAAAATGTCAACGGACATGGTCCAAAATTAAAGAAAAGGGAGAAAATTTTCAACGGACATGGTCCAATGTTAGCAAATTAAAGAAAAATTGAGAAAAATGTTAGCGGACATGGTCCAAAATTAAAGAAAGGTGAGAAAAATATCAACGGACATGGTCCAAAATTAAAGAAAAGGGAGAAAAGTTTCAACGGACATAGTCCAATATTAGCAAATTAAAACAAAATTAAAGAAAATGGAGAAAAATGTTAGCGGACATGGTTCAAAATTAAAGAAAATGGAGAAAAATGTCAGTGGACATGGTCCAAAAATTAAAGAAAAGGGTTAAGATAATGGATACGTAAGGATTATAACTTTAAGATATTATTTGTTAAGATATTATTTGTTAAAATATATAAGTAAGGATTATCCTCATATGTTAAGATATTATTTGTTAAGATATTTGATATGTCAAATACTATATTACCTCATTCAAATAATGTATATATATGCGTATATTTAGTTCGATGATCTACTAAATCTCAACTTGTCAATTAACACGCTATTTATTAGAATTGTATCGGCGGACAGAGTATTTAAGATGAATTAGATGGGCGGACATACTATTTAAATAAAATTTCACGGGCGGACAAGCTATGAAACATCTAATTCATTGGCGGGCAAGCAACTATATGTCAAATAAATGGTCGAACATGCAATTTTAACATCTAATTCATGGCGGATAAGCTATTATATGTCAAATAAATGGGCGGACATGCAATTTTAACTTAATTATTCATTGTCCGCTGAAAATTTATATTAAAAGTTTTGACAATTCAATTTTTACATGAAAGTTTTGACAATTCATTAGCGGACAAGTCATCTATTTCATATTAAATACTATGATACAATTTTAATTATTCACATCTGTTGGTAGTCAATTTTAAATTGGTATTTTAATTTTAATTATTCACATCAGTTGGTAATATTAATTGATTGTTTAACAATTTAATTTTCAAAATATCGAGGATAATTTTAAATCTTTAACTTATTCATTTTATTTTTAAATATATCACTCAATGTTTAAATTACTTTTTAAAAGTAATTAATATTTAATATTAATAATATAAAAAAACCAAGAATCCATTATGCTATTGGCACATGACAAGTTGGCAACTCTTGTCTGAAAAAATGATAATGTGTCCCACCGGGGTGTTACTGGAAATTCACATATTTAGTGGACAATTTTGATGTAATTTAAATAAGTGAGCAAATTAATAGAACACATCTCATTTGGGGCATTTGTTGGCATTTCCCTTTTATTTTCTCTTTTACATAGGAATTATATTTTACAAAATGACAAATGAATAACGAGCCAATAGTGTAATTAATCATCATCACATCTTCCAACCCTCGTCACCCTCCTCAACAACAAACCTTTTCCAGAAGAAATGCTCTCTCCAGATTCTGTCCATTTTCTCGATCGGAATGTTCTTCGTCTCCGGCAGCAAGTAATAAACGAACGCGGACATCACCAACACCCAAATCCCAAAGAAGAAGAATATTCCGGCCTTCAGATGGCACAACATAGCCAGAAAAATCTGAGCTATGATGAAAGTCATCGACAGATTTGTCGCCACCACTATGCTCTGCGCCGCCGATCGAATCTCCAGCGGGAAGATCTCACTGGTCACCACCCACCCCAACGGGCCCCACGACAACCCGAACCCGGATATGTACACGCAGATCAACACCAGAACTCCCATCGCGTACCCCTTCGTCATCACGTTGTGGTCCCCCAGCTTCTCCGCCATGATCCCGCCTACCGCCATCTGTGACACGAACATCAGAGCTCCGCCGACGTGGAACAACAGCCTTCTTCCGACTCTGTCGACTAGGATCATTGAGAGGACGATGAAGACCAATGCGGTTAAGCCGATGATGATGGCGGCTAAAAGAGAGGCGCTCTCGCCGGAGCCGAGTGTGAGGAAGAGCATGATGGCGTAGAATGAGATGGCGTTGATTCCGGTGATTTGTTGGAAGAAGGGGATGGCGACGGACATTACTAGCTGTGGCCGGTATTTTCTTTTTAGAAGGTTCTGGAAGGGATGTTGGACGGCTTTGGCGGCTTTGCTGGCTTCGATCAGATCGTCCAGCTCGTTCTGGACGTCCTCTGTTCCTCTGATCTTCTGCAGCAGTGATTTGGCCTTATCGTGGTCGTTGTCGTACTGAATTAGTTTGTTGGGCGTCTCCGGGAGGAACAGAGCCCCGACTGTCAGGAACGCAGCTGGGACTGCAGCTGTTGCGACGGAGACTCGCCACCCCCAGCCGCCGGAGATCTTCTCCGTGGCGTAGGTAATGAGAGTGGCCGTGATTTGTCCCACTCCAATGCAGATTTGGAAGCCGATGTTGAAGGCTCCTCTGTACTTTGAAGGCGCCATTTCGGACAGGTACAATGGGACTGACTGCAAAGAATGCCGCATAACATAAGCAGATTATGCACAACAATGGACAAAATCGGATGTCCTTTTGTTTGACCAAGGGCTTGCAGACCTATGTGGTATGCCTTGAGTTATTAGTAGGATGTATCTCAAATGGTCGATAATCATCTTGGATCTCCTGTTACATTTTGGTGGTGTTACATCTCCTGTTACACGTGTTAGATGAGTGACACGTATGCCCCTTAGGATATAGAATAGTTTATCTTACGTGTCAATCATCCAACGATTTGTAACATGAGATGTAACACCAAAGTAACAGGAGATTCAAAACGGTTTATAATACCTATCTTATTGTTTGAGTGCATTCAATTGCTAGGATCATTTTTCAAAGACAAAAATGAAACCTCAATTGTAGCTGCTAAATGAAAGATTTTTCCACCCTTCAACGTACCACTTAAGTTATAGTGAATATGCATATTGTTGTCCAAATATGTTAAAGTCATATTTTTTTGTGCATAGTCTTCTTATAAAAAATAAAAAAATTGTCCAAAATTTTAGTCCGAAATATCTTCAAATAAAAATAGACAAACAAGACAACTTTAAAAAAAGTATGTTTCAGAGTATATATATATATTAAAAAGATAAGAAAAAAATAAAAAAAAAAAGAACCCTCAAATACAAACATTTAAAAAAAAAAATTGTGTATGGAGTGAGTACATTTATAGAAGATACGCGATTAACGTGTATGTTTTCATTAACCATACCTGATTAGTAAAACCAAGGCCAACGCCAAGAAGGATACGACCAAATATCAACATGTAAATGTTGTAGGATGCACCCTCGAGAGCAGCGCCGATCAAGTAGGAAACTCCGCCGATGATGATGGACGTCCTCCGGCCATAGGCCCGCGTGACATGTGCAGCCACGAAAGAAGAGACGAGGCCAGCTATGTAGAGGGAGGAGGTGAAAGAAGTGAGGAGTTGGCTGTCGAATTTGCAGTAGTTGCTAACCTTTGTATCTTGTTTCATTTTCTTGTACACCCCTGGGAAGAACTTCTTCAAGAATGGCTCCATTGAACTCACCGCACCTAATAATTCATTACATGAATTACTTAATGTATGTAGCTACCTAGGGAGAGTGATCCTCTCGCGTAACTGGACTTTGGTTACTGACATTCACTAACCAGAGTCCAGTTACGGGAGATGATCTATCCTTAATTTATTTATAAGGTTAAAAGGAGAATAGAATTAAGTAGATTAAATAAACCTGAGACACCAACGTCGTAGCCGAAAATGAGGCCACCAGAAGCTGCAATGAAACAAGAAAGCAGAACGAAGCATGTAATAGAGCCATTGTAGTGCTTCCCATCTCTATGTACGCCCACCCCTACTGCCATGCCCTTAACTAATTCTGTATTACTATATGACTACTGTGTGGAGAATTTTGAAAGAATCTAACCACCTTAATTAATCAAGTGTAATAAAATTGTCTATTTATAGAAAATATCTGCGCCAAGTTGAGGTTTTTAATAGGAGAGCATATATTCTAAATGTCAACACTGGAGTAAAACCGTATTGGTGAGATCATTTTTACATTTTAAATTAGTTATTAATTTCCTTATAAAATGTTATTACTTTTCATTTATTTATACTATAAATTGTTTATGAAAAATAACATTATCACTTTTCAATAGTTAAGTATCACTTTTTATTATAAAGTAGTGTATTTCGTCGCTACTATAATGGATTTTGAGATGAAATCTAAATTCGCTGATAATTTTTAGTCGCAATCTCTCCTTTTTCTTGTAGTGGTGAAGAAATAAGGCCAAACACATCCTATTTTTGCCGGAAAATGCTGACATCACAGGAAAATGACCAAGTCATAATCAGAATCTTCGATTTCCGACCGGGACGATGACATGGTGCCCTGATGGCAGGTGAGTCACCGGGATGAAAACCTATTCAGTCTCATAACTTTCCACATGGTCTATTTTAGTCCCAATAAAGATAAGTTTGTCAATTTAGTCCTACCGATTAAGAAATAGGGCAAAACTCGTCATATTTTCGCCGGAAAATGCTGACATCATCGGAACCGCCGATTTTCGGTCGGGACAATGACTTAACACACTGAAGGCAGGTGAGTCAATTAATTAAATGTTATTTTAATGTCAACAAGACATTTTTATTTCCTAAAATTTTAAATAATTAGAAAACAAAATTAAAAAACGTACTAAAAAAACCTAATTAATAAATCAGGAGATTAATTCAACCTCAATGCCAATTGTTCACTTTTTTATTTCACCCTCAAGTGTAAGGAATCAATCGTAGCGTATGTGACCAAGTCAAATGTCGAACCCACGAGATAGTTCTAGATCTATCAATTAATTCAATGTATGACAATTTTAGTACAAGACAAATTCAAGGGTTTTTGAGAATAATTTAATTGAAAATAAAATTAATAATTAAACTAATACATAAGAAAATAAATCACGTAAAAAATGATTTGGAATTCAAGAATGAAAAATTAGTAATGCTAAGACAAGTCAGCTTAGTTATGTGACAGATTATTAATACGGTTTTTGGTTTAATTTTTGTTTGCTAGATATTTAAAATTTTAGAAAATAAAAATGTCTTGTTGGCATTAAAATAACATTTAATTTGTTGACTCACCTGCCATCAGGACGCCATGTCATCTTTCTAATCGGAAATTTGGCGATTCCGGTTGTCACGTGACAATCACATGTTGTTTTCATGTGATAACAACATTTTCCGACGAAAATAGGACGTGTTTGGCCTTATTTCTTCACCTGTGGAACTAAATTGACAAACTTATCTTTGTTGGGACTAAAATAGATCATGAGAAAAGTTGTAAGACTGAATATGTTTTTATTCCAAAATTGTAACTTGGGGTGCAAGATTTTTTTACGTAGGTACTACTTAATTATATTTTAATTTGGGTACGCCTCTATTTATACTTCTTTCATATAGCCCCAAGATATATATTTTACTATTTGGGCAGTTATTTTGAATATATTTATTTTCTTTTTTAGAAAGAATCTCATACATGTCCCACCACATTTTCTCTATACAACTATCTAATATATATACTATAAAATAATAGCACTTATTAATTCATGTATAATAATGAATAAATATTTTTAAACTGGCTTAAAAGTGTGTATTTTATAGAAAGAGATAATCCATTATGTATATGCGCATAATACACGGTTTCTTATTACTTCAGTCTCAATGATTGTATCAATATTTCATTAGTTCAAGAAATTGTAGAAAGGCCAAAGAAACATATATCCCATAATTACTTATCTAAAAATCATACTCGTGAAATTCCCTCAAATCTTGAATTAATTTGTACAGACATTATAGATAAAAAAAATTAAGAAAAATTAATTTTGAATCATTTATAAATTTTTTTAGTAGTAGTAATATAATATGGTTAGGTAATACATAACAATGTTTGTTAGATGAGGGTGACTATTTTAAATTGAAATGCACTTGATATTATAGGATTTACGTGTTGTTTTTATTTTTTCTGGCGCCACAAATTATTATGAAAGGAAATATAAAGATAATTTTGACATAAAAAGAAAAAAAACTTTAATAATAAATCAAATTATTAATCAATTTATCGTCTCATGACTCATCCATGTTAAATGAGCATTGCCATAATGTAATAATTAATATTACTTCCTCTGTTAAATATTGTTAATGTAATCATTGGGTTTATGCATATATAGATTACGAAGTATCATTCTTTTGATATTGGTTTAGAGATTAATATTCAATTTAATTGATTATTTAACAACTAATATGCTTAAGGGTTATTTTCAAATATATGATTTTAATGTGCTAATAATCTCAAAACCAAGTCATGGTGAGTGAGAAATAATGTACAAGTTGAGTGGTTGAATGAAAGTTAAGTGGGAGTTACTCATATTCAAATGGTTTGAATACTACATAATGGACATTTATGTCAACCAACATAAATCAATGTCATTATGGACATTTATGTAGCCAATATAAATCAATGTCATTATGGAATTTTAGTGTGGTAATTAAAATCCTCAAGCACTACATGGGAGCCATTAATTACCATAGGCTTTATGGAGAATTGAGGTCTATATTTTATTTTTGGACAATGATCCAGTCATGTAAGAATTCGAATGAAGGAGGATCATTTGAGTGAGTTTATTCCATATTAATTCCAATTAAAAGTGAAGACTACATGGTTCATAACAATTGGAAACGTTCAACATTCAGTTACAATTCAAAATTGGATATGTAACAGCTGAGTTCAAACATGGCAGAGGCAATCTGTAACTGCATGTAGGAACTGGAAACAACCAGCATTTATGTATTAGTCAAGTGAATGCAATAGTAACTGCTGCAGGAACCTGAAACATGAGTGTGGTAATGCCTATAAATATGTCATTTATCATTGTTGCAATACACAATTTTAATACAATTTAAACACATTGTGAAAAACATTGCAATATATGAAATACATGAAAACCTTTGAAATTCTTTGAGCGCTCTTACAAAATTTCTCAAACTATTTTTGAGTTTCTGCTTATCATTGTGAGTCTCATATAATCAGCAACCTAGTTCAATAATTTCTTAGTTCGTTGGAGCTCTCGTACGTGGGGTGCAACTCATACAAGAGAGAAAGTTGTTTTACCTTTGGGAACAACACACTGGATCCGTGAGCACTATCGGGACGCGATTATTTTGCGGGTAAAATCCTGGAGTTGACTCGACTTAATTTTCTTCTAACGAACTTCTTGCTTGTTCTGGAAACTTGCACAACACTATTCGTGTAAGAACTTAAAACTGCTGATTTTGGAAGATCAAGTCGGAACTGGATCTCTACACATTCCGAAGCTCAGATTCAAACTGGAATTCAACATACGTGAGGAGATTGGTCAGAATTAACAATTTAATAGATGTTCAAACCCGCCCTTGTTAAAACTGAAACTGCTCTAGGACGCAGATTTTTCTAGAGTTCTTATCCAAGACTGTATCGTGTTCTTTCATTCCATTTTTGTAATTTTTCCAGTTTGTTCATCCACTGTAATTTGCATTATTTGGTGACCTAAATCCCTAACACGGGGGTATATTGTATTAATGAGATATAGTTTACTCCCTTCATCCACCCACAAGGCATATATACATCTTGTTATTTTGGACGTCTGCTCCAAATATATACATTTTTCTTTTTAAAGACATATGACCTACTCATATCACTAAATATACAATTAATATATAGATTCACACATTTCCCAAATATAATTACTCATTACACATTAAATAATAATAATTATTAATTAACGTGTAAAAAGTAAATAAATATTTATGAGGTGAACAAAGGAAGTCATGGGCTATATATAGATTAGAAATGAGTAATTCCTGAACATTAACGTCAATTACATTACAATGACCAACTGATTCAAGATGCCAAGACCAATCTGAGGTCCTCCAATTTTAGAGACTATTATATTTAAAGTAATTGGAATAATCAACTTTCTTTACGCCTTTTAAGAGATGAAATTTGTGTCACATCATAGTGAGATACATAATGTTTAAAAAAAATTAATTATCACTTTTTAATACATATATATTATGAAATAACTTTTTAAAGATATGTTATATTTTTTATTCATATTTTTTATATTTATACATATGGTCATAAAATAATTAATAAAACAATATTTCATCAAAGAGTTAAATTTTTATTATAATATTATTTTTTATCTGTCTCACGTAATAAGTTATGTAAAATAGTGTCATCTAAGTATTTGTCAAAATTTAATATTTTTTCTATGGGACAGATTTGTATAAGAGCGTCTCACAGTGAGACTCTTTTATACTTTCGTAACTAGTTATTACTTTTTTTTATTAAATATGTTATCACTTTTCATGTATACTATAAATTCATGTTCATAAAAATAATTCACAGCATCGTTATCACTTTTCATTGATTGAGTATTAGGTTATCATGACTTCTTATCTGCCTCACAAAAATTATTTCGTGGGATAATTTCACACGAATTTTATTTTTCTCGATTGTGAGAAAACAATGGCGGAAAAGATAAAATTTATCTTTAAAATAATTAATAATATAAAAAGTAAAATAGTATAAATGATTAATTATCAGTTCCAACAAAGGAAATTTAGCTTAGGCTTTTAAATTTGAATACAGTGATGTTTGTTAGGGGGGTTTTAGAGAATTTGAAAACCATGAATAATATTATGTTATGTTTGTTTTGAATTTTTGATAGGGTAGGATTTAACTTTATGTCAAAATCGATGTTTAATAATGTATTAATTTTTTTTTTAAATGAGAGATGAGAGATAAAGAGCAAATGTGTATTAATTAATGAAAGAAGATGTATATAGATATATACAGGGTGGTCTTTTTAGTAGTTTATAAACAAAAAATAAGAGAGGAGAGATAAAAAGAAAAAAAATGTATTAATTAGGAGAGAATGTATATAGATATATATTAAGTATATATAGGGGTGAGATTTTTAAAACATAAGTTTGGATTTTGAATTCCAATTTCGGAGTATCAAACTCGGAAACAAACATCCCCAAAGTTTGTAAAAGAAACTAAATTCGACAGGTGCATATAGACTATATTGTTAGTTAACGGAAATCGGTTTCATTGCAAGAAACTAGGATTACTATATTATACAACTTACTTTTTTTAATGTAATTATTCTATATATATATATATGCATACAACATGATCATTTAATTATTATTCTTGTTATTTATAATTAAATAATTTGTGTTATATAACGTAACAACATTAATTAAGGAGATTTTTTTTCTTATATCTAGACAATTTCTTTCATTAATGTAAAAAATTTGCAACAAATTATAATATTTGACTCTTGATAATGTAACGTATAACTAAATCATATAAAGAATTTTGACTTGTAATTATTTTTTTAAATGTTACTTTATAACATAATACAATTGAAAACTATTTATTACTCTCCATGTCTCCCTAAAACAATGTGCAACCACATAGAGACAATTTTGTCTATTCGCTGTATATTTATAGTAGTCGTAAGTATTTCATTTTTTTTTCATTTTATTTAAGTGCAATTATGATCAAAATATATAACTCTTAGTAATAAATCCTTAATTTTACTGTTTGTCTAAAATAAATATCAATTATATATATAAAAAAATCTCAATTTATTCTTTTTTTATACATGATTTGATTTGATACTAATTAATTTATTATATCGAATAATTTATTTATTTATTACAATTAATGATACTAAAGTAAAAAAATATATGAAAAATAAATAAATAGTAAAACTATACGTAAACAACACATTAGCGAAAAATACTCATTAATCCACGTGCAAAAAGTAAAAGCTACCCTTTCGGTGGGTTGGATGAAGTATATATATAAAAGGTCAAACATCATAAAATTAATTAAAATAAAATTATTAAAATATTTTAAATAGTTGCTATATATATATATATATATATATATATATATATATATATATATATATATATATATATATATATATATAATATGCGTCATATTATAAATAATATTAAATGAAGTATTATTTTTTACTCATGCTTATGGTTTAGTATTTCTTAATTAATTATATAATAATAATCTATTCTATTGATTGTTATTTTTAAAAACTAATGAAAAATATACATATAATACATACTCCCTCCAGCCAATGCAAAGGGATCCATTTGATCATTTGGGTGTCCAACTCAAAGGTATTCATATTCCATTTTTAGTAAAAAAGTACATGGCATGGCCCATCACTTCCATCTAATACAATTACCCACTGCACATATAATAATACTCCTTAATCTATGCGTAAAAAATAAATGATTACCTTTGCATTGGCCCGGGAGAGTATTATATATATATATATATATATATATATATATATATATATATATATATATATATATATATATATATATATATATATATATATATATATATATATATATATAAATGAAAATATACATATAATATAAATAAAATTAATTTATATATAATATTCTTTTAAATATTCTTAAATTTGTAATGAATTTATTAATTTTATTTTTTATTTAATTTTATTAGTTTTAAATTATATAAACAATTAAAGAAAACAAAATTTATAATTCATATGTGATAATTGAATAATTAAGATATATGTAAATAAATAAATATTAATATACTAAATTTAAAAATTAATAAATATTTACAAACTCAATTTTAATGTTATTTGATATGAAATAATAATTTAACTTAAATAACTTAAGCTTTCGATTCTATACATAAATTAGTTTTTCTACCTCTTATTTTCTAAAGATAAATCGATTCAAGAGTACTTGTTTTTTATATAATTTTATTATTTTCAAATTATATTAACAACTAAAGAAATTTTTTTAATTCATATGTCATAATTGAATAACTAAGATGTATGTAAATAAATAAATATTAATATACTAAATTTAAAAAATTAACAAATATTTACAAAATTAATTTTAATGTTATTTGATATGAAATAATTATTTAACTTAAATAAGTTAAAACTTTCGATTCTATATAAATCGATTCAAGAGTACTTGAATCGTCGATCCTCTTTCACTTGAAGAATACTTGAATCAATACTTTAGAGGTGGATTTTAAAGAATACTAGAATCGATCTTAAGATGTAAATCGATTCAAGAATACTTGAATCGATTATCTTACTCTTGAAAAATAAATTTTTAAGATGCAAATATATTTAAGAATACTTGAATCGCTTCTCTTCCAAGAATCGATTCTTAAAATAAATCGATTTAAAAATACTTAAATCAGTTTTCTTCCTCTTGAAGAATACTTGAATCGATTTTTTACTTGATTCGCTCTATCGAAATAAATTTTTATACTTTCATAAATCAATTCTATAGAGGAACTTGAGGAAAATTCATATTCCTCTTGGAGAATCAAACATGTATTTAGAATGAATAGCAAAAAAAATATTATTTATAGGTGAAGTGAGAGAGAATGTATTATATAGAATATTTTTTTCCCTTTATATGATTTAATTTGATATTAATTAATTTATTGCATTAAAGATTTAGTAATTAATTAATGATACCCAATTAAATAAATAAAATATTAAAATTTAATCATTATTAAAAATAAAAAACACATTAATTTAAAAGAAAAATATTAAATAAGGAAGTTAATTAAAAGTAAATAAGAAAAATATAACATAAAATATTTAAAAATTCAGAAAAATGAGAAAATTATACGTCATAACGAAACACTCTGGAGACGACACGCAGACAGAAAAGTTTCTGTTATAGTATATGTGTTAAGTATGAATGATTTTTTTTAAGTAAAGTGTATGAGAGAGATAAATTGTGTTTGATGTTTTACTTTTAAAAATTATGTCATCCGAAAGAAAACAAAGGGAATAGGAACGATTTTTTTTTAAGTAAAGTGTATGAGAGAGAGTAATTGTGTTTGATGTTTTACTTTTAAAAATTATGTCCTCCAAAAGGAAACAAAGGGAATAGGATTACCAAAATAAGAGACAATAATTTTGTGAGGGTTGTTATTTGTCCACCTCTTTTTATTAAATATACAACACTTTATTAAATACACATCCCTTTTAAATTTTTAAATCTTAATTTTATTATGACAAAGACTTGTGTGAGACCGTCTCACGTAAGGGCTTATGTGAGACGAGCGAAAAGTGATAACTTCCATAACGAAAAATTATAATGAATTAATGAAAAGTGATAATGCTATTTTATAAACAAATTATAGTATAAATGAAAAGTGATAACCTTTTATAGCGAAAGTGATAACATTTTATAGCGAAAGTGATAACTATTTTAAAAAGTATAAAATTATCTCACGTGAGACGATTTCAGGTAAGACCTACCCTTTTATTATATACCCACCCCTTGAATTTTTAAAATTACCCCTCTTAATTTTAAGATTATACAGCTCAAATCGACCATTCAATTTTACTGAATATAAACTCCTTTGTTCCACATAAATTCAAATCAAATAAATTTCATTAATACATGAGAAATGAAAAGAAGGATCGCAAATAAATTCTTATCAAATAAATTCCATTAATTAATACATAAGAAATAAAAACAAGGCTGCTTGTAATAATTAAGAAGATGATTTTAGTTTACTTTAATAGCATATACACGTTGGTATCTCATATACATTCTGTATTTTTTTTTATAACATTTTAAGGTCTTTAATTTTAATTAATTTAACACACTAGATTTAAATAATTTTTTAATTAATAATTTTTTTATTTAAAGTATACTATTAATATTTTTAAATTAGTAACTACTCAACATAAAATTTAATTTAACTATTTTTAATTATATATATATATTAAATACTATTAATTAAATTAAGAAAAATTAATGAAATGAATGTTTAATTTTTTAAAATAATAGAACGTGCGATATATGGAACTGTTAAAATAGAATGGCGAGTCAGGTTGATCCACAACCCACCATTTTGTGGGAGAGCATATATGAATTGGTAAAAAAAAGTAATAACTGAATAATGAAATTATTCTATAAATAATTATAGTATAAATAAAAAGTGATAATATTTTAATAAAAAAATTAATTCGTAAAATAAATATAATATTTTGAATATAAAGTTAAGTCATATAATTTTTTATATAAAAATAAGATTAAATACATATTGTATTTTAATAATAATAATAAAATATATCTAATTTAATTTTACAAGAGAATTGAAATATATTATTACCAAATTTATCTTAATATTGCAAAAGCAATTACGTCATTAAACAGGTTAATGATGGGACTGCTTTCAGTTTCTTTAATTTGTTTAGAGGTTTAAACGCAACTTAGATTCCTTATACTCCTTTTGTCCCGGGTATTTTTATCCGGGCACAGAAATTAAGATGTTTTATTTTTTTAATATATAATGTAAGAGAAAGTAGGGATAATTTAGTTATTTAAAAAGAAAAAGTGAATAAAGTTATTGGGAATGATGAATAAAGTGTAAAAAAGTAATTAAAGTTGTTGGAATTGTAAAAAGTAGGTAATAAAATATTATGTATTTTTACCAAAAATGGAATGGGTAAAGATACGTGACACCCCAAAATAGAAAGTGGGTAAAAATACGTGGGACGGAGAGAGTAATATATATTTTAAGAGTGCTGTTATTTGCACACCCCTTTTTATTAAATATAATACTTTTATTGAATACACAGTCCTTTTAAATTTTTAAATTTTAATTTTATTATATGCACACCCCTTAAAATTCTAAAATTATCCTTTTAATTTTAAGATTATACGCCTCAAAATCCATCTTTCAATTTTACTAAATACGAACTCCTTAATTCCCCGCACATAAATTCAAATGAAAGATTAAATTCATATGAAATAGATTCCACTAATCCATTAACAACGGGACGGGCTGCTTGAATTAATTTAAGAAGATGATTTTAGTTTATTTTAATAGATATATTCATGTGTCAGTATCTCATATTTCTTCTATCCTATTTTTTTTCGATTTTTTTTCAGTTCTTTAAATATAATTAAGTTAAAAAATAAAATTTAAATAATATTTTTAATTAATCCGACATAATTATTTTATTTAAAATATACTATAATTTTTTTTAATTAATAACTATTCAAACATAAATTTAATTTAACATATTTTTTAATTAAATTAAATGTATATTTGTCAACTAAACTGTTTTACGAATTATTTGTAGTGGATAAAAAGTGATAAAAATTTTAATAAAAAATAATAATTGGTCAAACATGAGTAATAACCATGAAATTATTTTATAAATAATTATAGGACAAATAAAAAATATTTATATTTTAATAAAAAATTATATCTAATAGATAAGGAGTGACAATTGTCCAATTAAATTATTTTATAAATAATTTGTAAAAGAAATATACTAATTTAAATAAAAAGTTAAGTTATATAAAAAAATTGATTTTTTTATATAAAAAATAAGATACATTAAATATTGTATTTTAATAATTAATAAAATATATTTATTTTAATTTTAAGAAAAAAAATTATTACCAAACTTGTCTTAATATTGCAGAAATAGTTAACTCGCTACATTAATGACAATTGTTGCGCTTTCTTTTATTTGTTAAGAGGTGGAGTATATTTTATAAACTACGGGTAATTCAGATTTCTTAATATATATTTTAATTAGTGATGTGTATAAAATAAAAGGAAGTGTGTATTTAAAATATTTTATAAAATATATTGGGTGTATATTTAATAATTTAAGGGTAATTTAGATCTTTTAAAAATATTAATTTTATTTTTATAATAATAGGGTGTGTATTCCGTAAGAGGAAGTGTGCAAATAAGATTACCCATATTTTTAATTATATAACAATGGAGTGTGTATAAAATAAGTGTGAGGTGTGTATTAATAATTTAAACTTAATTTAAACTTTTTAAAAATATTAATTTTATATTTATAATAATGGGGTGTGTATTTAATGGGAGGACATGTGCAAATAAGATTAGTCTAATTTTTCTTTTAATAAAATGTAATATTATTGTTATTAATTAATTCTTTTAGTAGAGTAAACCAATATATATTCTAAAGATCAATCTAATTATTTTAAATGGTAACTATTTAAAGCATCTCAAACAATCTTTCAAAATAAAGGATTCGTTATAAATATAGAATGACAGTCACTCTAGCTAACAATTCTCCAAATAAAAGACTCCATGTCCAAATGGCACATGATATTATGTAATTCTTTGGTGTGACATTTTCTGTAGCATATGATATCATGTAATACTTTGGTGTGACATTTTCTGTAGCATCTTATATAATGAAAGTCACTCTAGCTAACAATTCTCCAAATAAAAGAATCCATATCCAAATGGCACATGATATTATGTAATACTTTGGTGTGACATTTTCTGTAACATCTTATAGAATGACAAGTGTCGGAATGGAGAAGTTCAATTCCTTGTCTTTAGAGTTTAGTGGTTAACTTAGGGTATAGTTTAACTTCTCTCTTATATATATCACTCATTCAACAGAGTAACACAAGAAATATCACACAAAATCTAAACCCTCTACAAATGGAGAACCAAAATGGAGGATCCAAATATTATAGTTATGCTATTTTTAATTTTTAAGATGTTTGACTTTGTGTATTTTTATTTTTTGAATGTAAAAAGTAAGACATTTTTTTAAAGAATTATAACTTACACTCCCTCCGTTCTGAATAATGATTGCATTTACTTTTTGCACGGAAATTAAAAAATATAATATTTTAATATATAATGAGATTAAAGAAATAATATTTTAATGTAAAGTGAATAGTTGTATTGGTATTGTGAGTGAGCTCATGAAGATATATTAAGCGTAAGTTTCATCTACTTCTTTTGTGCAAAGGGATGACACCACAAAGATTTCACATGGAACTGATTCACGCAATATGTCCTCATTAATTAATTATCAATTTTCATTAAAAATTATATACTCCCTCCGTCTCAGGAAAGCCCGCACCCCTCTTTTTAGTACGGAGATTAAGAAAGTGATAATTTTTAAGGGTATTATGGTATTTTTTGGTAATAAATAAATGATAAAGTATGTTAGGTGTGTTAGGTAGGAGTGATTTTTGTAAATAAAGTGTATGATGAAGGGTGATTGTGTTTGAGTTTTTGTTTTTTTAAAAATGTGCAAACTTTTGTGAGACAACCCAAAATGAAAAGTGTGTCATCTGAAATAGAATGGAGGGAGTATATATTTTTTATCTTACTAATTACTCATAAAATAATCCACTTGCTATTATCACTTTTAGTTAATTAAAAAGACGGGATTATTACTGATAGATATACATTTGTATAGCCTAATTATTAATAAATGCTTGAAATAATATAATTACTTATAGATACATAAGACCTAATTTATTTTCCAACATTACCCAATGTACTCTTCAATCGCGTTTTAAGAGAGATTTCAGGAACTACCATATCTTATATTTCTCACTCCGAATTGCTCGCTACTACTGTATGGTAAAGTGAAAGTTTAATGGGTTTCTTATTTTGGGAAATTTATTGACGTGTTCTTTTCTCTAGCCAGATTACACACTGATGTACATCAGCATTCACTCTTCCATCGTGATTTAAAATCTTCTACTTCTCTCTCCGAATTGCATTCTAATGTACAGTAAACTGAATGTTTAACGAGCTTCTTATTTTAAGGGAATTTAATGGCATGTTTATTTCCTCTAACCAGATTGCACACTGGTGTACATCAGAATTTAATAGCGTGTTCTTTCCTTTAAACAGATTGCACACTGGTATACATCAGCGTGTACTCTTCAATGACGATTTTAATAGTTTATTTTTTATTTCTCTCTCATGAATTTATTTATCTCTCAAGGATCACATCGATATACATTAGTATAATTACTTAATCCGGCTTTTTCTAATTCTCTCTTGACCATGCACACTGATGTTCAGATAGATATGAGTATTATGAGTAAAAGAAAATAAAATTGTGCATTTATAAGTAATTTTCTAAAGCGAATATATCGTTTAGTAATAATTAAAAAAGTTTTATACCTATTATTTACTGAAACTAATAAGAGCTGAACTAATTAAAAAAATTATTTAACTTGAAGACTAATTAAGATTTCTATATTCATAAATAATTTAACTTGAAGACTAATTAAGATTTCTATATTCTTAATAATTAATCATTGGAAGGAAAGTTAGTCCTCCACTTTTCATCCCTACTACTCTTAATGAGCTTTCAGTGTATATGATGAACTCTTTTTTTGAATTTATTATTTTAAGATTTAAGTAGATTTAATAAATCAATGAATACACAATGATAATCTATGTTTATTTTAATTTTAGTATGATTTGTTCAAACCTTATGTTAAATCACTATTTAAGAAATGGATGGTTATATACATAAAAAGATATTAATTAATGTGAGAGAAAAATAAAAAATGATAGAGAAAAAGAAAAAAATTAATAGAGAAAAGGTAAAATTAAAAGAAAATTAATAAGTAATGATTAATAAAACTTTTTAAGTATATATAATTTATTTTTTATATTAAACCTAAATGGATTTTATAAAACTCAATACAAACCTAGTACAAGATAGAGCGGACGAGAAATACTATGACAATCTAAATAATAGTACTCCATAGACCAGGGAATTCAAATTATTGCTTGAAAAAATTAGTGGTGTGTCTCCATGGCTGGTGGCTATCCTACCCAAGTTCCACCATGAATTGTTGTAATGAATTTCAACACGTTCCCTTATATCGAATACTCCATCCGTCCCAAAATTGATCGCAATGTTATTGTAAATATGGAGTTTAAGAAATATTACTTTATTGACTTTTCAACTCAACTTTGAGGGGTAAAATTGTCCATGCATTTTGGTTTATGTTTTGGATTAACTTTATCATTAAAGTTAATCAAAATTATAATCCACTAAAAATAATGAAATAATAAAATAATTTCAGAAAATTATAAAATTATAAAAAAAACTTTACAGTAAAAAAAGGCAGAACAACAGTTGTTATACATTTTACAATATTACAAATTACAAAAATTTAAATTAAGCCCTATTACAATTCATCTAGTACAAATTCCAAATATCACATGGAGTAATGTCTGAAATTACAGCAAGACTATCTATTCATCAAAATACATGATCTTCTAAAACAAAAAAAAAAATACTGAGGTGGCTTTCTTGAGGGGAGGTGGACATACACTTCTGAAAATTGCAAAGAATGAAACAACAATAGAAGTGAGATATTGTATGTATGATGTGAATGAATATGAAATTGAAAAAACCTTCAGATTGTCACATCATCATTGGGATTTGTTTTCCTCCCAAATAATTTGTGGGGTAAGTTTTTCCCACCATTTGTAGTTTTAATTGTCATTTCCCATCAAACTTAAAATTTTCCTCCACTTTTTCCTCTAATTTGTTCCAACTAAGATAGGCCAAATTTTTGAAATTTTCCCTCCAATGTCATCACCATAAATAGGGGGTTGTTAGCACACATTAATGCAATCACTCAACATTTAATGGCTGGCCTAAAACCACACCTCTCTCTTGAAAAGAAAAATCAGATTGGGCAGTATCTACTGGTAAACAGTCATGATGGAAAAGTTGTCCATGGGAAGGTGTTAGAGGCAGTGCAAATCTTTGGTTGTTCTAAAAGAACAGTCCAAAACATTTGGAAAGAGGCTAGGAATCAGATTCAACAAGGGCTGCCAATCAACTTAATTCCAAGCAAAAGGGGGTGGCCAAGACAAAGAGAGTTCAACTAGATCCAGAGGAGGTGAAGAAGATAGCTTTTCAAAGTAGGGGTACAATTAGAGGGCTGACAAGGAAGTTAAAAGTCAGCAAATCATCAGTTGGAAGATGGACAAATAAGAGCTCACAAAAATGCTATAAAGTCTGGCCTAACTCCAAAAAACAAGCTACAAAGGCTCAACTATTGTTTGCATCAAATTCATCTTGATAGGGCTGTTAACAAGCTAATGTTTGATGGTATGTATCAAGTTGTTCATATTGATGAAAAATGGTTCTATATGACAAGGGAGAGTGAGAGGTATTACTTGATTCCAGGGGAGGCAGAACTACATGGGACATGCAAGTCAAAGAAGTTCATCACTAAGATAATGTTCATGTGTGTTGTTTCTAGGCCAATATTTGGAAGTGATGGGGAAGTGTTGTTTGATGGTAAAATAGGTTTATTTCCTTTCTCAAGGATGTAGACAGCAAAGAGGAACTCTAAGAATAGGGCTCAGGGGACAATGGTTACTAAACCATTTGATTCAGTGAACAAAGATGTTATCAGAGCATTAATAATCAATCAGGTATAACCATCTACTCCTATTTCAGCTTTAAGATCAGTCTAGGGTTAATTTCTGGACAATTAGGCCTCCTAAGATACCTTTATATGCATCTATACACATGGTGACAGGTCATTCCAGCTATAAAAGCTAAATGGCCACAGAATATGAGTAAGGAGATCATTATCCAGCAGGATAACGCACCATCTCATGTCAATGACACTGATTTGAAGTTAGGAACAGCTGCAAGATCCGATGGTTTCAACATCAGACTTGTTAATCAGCCTCCATGCTCTCCAGATCTAAATGTGAATTACCATGGTTAGTTCAGGACCCTACAGTCACTACAAGTGAAGAGTGGAATCTATAATGTTGATGAGATGATCAACAATGTGAACCGGTCCTTTGAAAACCTAACAACTGCTATACTCAACAATGTGTTTCTTAGCCTACAATCCTGCCTAATTGAGAAAATGAAGGTCGAGGGGGAAAACAACTACAACATACCCCATATGGGGATGGCAAAGATGATTAGAGAATGAACTTTGCCCATCAATCTTGAGATTGATCCTGATTTAGTTAAAGGCTGCATAGACAAGTTGGTTGAAGAATAGGCTCTATACCAGATGGTGTATGATATTTCAGAGCTAGTGTATGCATTAAGTGTTTGATTATTGGGTAATGGTGATCTCATTTTGGTTTATGGCTACTAAGAACAGTGTATGAGAAAGGGTTATGGGTATAAGGCGTCTTAGACTGATAGTTTAAGTTGTTTACAGCAGAAACAATGGATCATGTATTACATTTTGTTATGTGAGTGTTGTTTAGGCTGTAAACAAGATCATATTTAAATGACATTGGAGGAAATATTTGTTGTGCTCTCAGAATGTAATTTCATCATCGAGCTTGGTCTCGTAAAAAGGTTTATAGTGCCTATTGGTTGCCAACATATATCCAAAGATATTTGGGCCTCCTTAATAGGTCGATAAACCTTAATGGTGACACTGAACTTCATCATGAGGGACTAAAGATACTACTTAAAGGGACTAATGTGGAAAGATAAACCCTCGTAATAATATCCTCATTGGGTACAGGTCTCCTAATTAGGTTAAGAAACCTAATGGTGACACTTAAACAATAGGGACATGGGAAAATTAACCCTCGAAATAATATTCTCATTGGGTCAGCCTAAAAATATCACCTGAGAATTTGCCCTCGGAATAGCATCCTTATGGGGCTAATTTTTCCCTACAATAAACCAACAAGCTTGTGTGATCAATAATATGCCTCACAGGGCAAAGAAAACATGGAATAAGTACTTACAGGACTCACAGGGCCAACACATAGCATGCATGATCAATAATATGCCTCACAGGGCCAACACATAGCATGGATAATCAAATAGAGGCCTCACAAGGCCAACATAAAGCATGTGTGACCAATAATATACCTCAAATGGCCAAGACAACATGGAATAAGTACTTACAGGACTCGTAGGACCAACACATAGCATGCATGATCAATAATATGTCTCACAAGGGCAATACATAGTATGGATAATCAATTAGAGGCCTCACAGGGCCAACATAAAGCATGTGTGACCAATAATATGCCTTACATGGCCAACACATAGCATGCATGATCAATAATATGCCTCACATGACCAATACATATCATGGATAACCAATTAAAGCATGTAATGCCTCACAGGGCCAAGACACTGAATGGAAAAACAATTAAAGGTAGGCCTCAAAGGATAGAAATGTACCCCCATGTAGGAATCAACATACACAGCCATCTGTATGTGAATTCCTCATCAGTCCCCCTATCTTCTTTATCCAACAGGCTAGACCTTCTGGCCGGAAGTGAGGCGGCGGAGTGCCTTCGATTTTGCGGGAAAACACAGGATCTGCGAGGGAGTCCGGCAGTCTCTTCCTCCAAGTCGGAGTCATCCGCTACCTCAGAAGACTCCACAGGTTCAGATAACTCGGTCTCCGACACCACTGTGTCCTGGCTTCCTCCGACGCTCCCTCCGGCTAGTCCCAGACTATCATCGGCTGATTCGGGCCACAGACAAACCGGATCCACAGTCGGGATCTCAGATTCGTGCATCTCTGACTCAGATCCGGCAGAGGTCTCAAACACCTCGCCGTCAGAAGGAAGATCCCAAAAATTAAAGAGGTGGCTTGAGTTCAGGGTTGGAGGAGACAAAATATCTGGCTGTATATGCAGTGTGAAACACTCATCCGGATGGGTTCTAACAGCGACTTTCATCGACACACTAGATTGGAGATAAGAAGAGGAAAGAAACGAACAAACAGACAAGAGGGAGGCTAGAGTTTCATGGTGAGAAAAAGAAAGAGACGAATAGATTGGAGGTTATGGTTTCATGGTGAGAAGAAGAATGAGAGGCTAGGGTTTTATTAGAGAAGAACTAGAGAGAGCAGCATTAGTATAAGGTGTGAGAGTAATAATATGATTTAGGTTTATAAGTGGGTTGGGTTTAAGGTTATAATTGGGTTTGGGTTAAGATGATTTGGCTCAAACCCAATACTTAATTAATTGAGTTTATGTTGTTAATTAGAGTGACATTTTTATAAATGTTTAAAAAGTGGATGATAAATTGGTAATTTTTTTGCTAGTTTTGGAAGGTGCAATCTATTTTGGGACGAATAAATGTGAAAAAGTGTGCAATCAATTTGGGACGGATAGAGTAATTATTTAGATATGGTAGAGATAGGGTGAAACCATTTTACGAAATGAGTTTTGTGCAATTGATAAAAAGTGATAATATTTTAATAAATAACGGTACTTAATAAAATATGATAATGATATAATGAACTATTTCATAAAAAATTATCTTATAAATAAAAAGTGCTAACATTTAAAAAAAATACGTAATAATATTTTTAATAAAAAATAATAACTAATTACAAAAATATAAAATAATCTCACCGTGAGATGGTCTTACACATCTCTAAGAGAAATAAATATTCCTTTAAGTGAGCTAATTAAAATCAATCATTCTAACTGGCACACTTGTCCGAGATCATCAACTAATACTGAAACTATTTTACCTTTTTTTAAATTAGTTATTTTTTATTAAATATATTATTTTCTCCGATCGGTTTTAAAGTAATCGTTTGCTCTTTAAGCGTAAATTAAGAAATATTATTATATATGTAGTGGGTAGTTGTATTAGAGGAAAGTGATCGGTTACAAGGTAATCGTTTGCTTTTTAAGCGTAAATTAAGAAGTATTATTATTATATATATAGTGGGTAATTATATTAGAGAAAAGTGGTGGGCCATGTTGTGTATATTTTTATTAAATATGGAATATAGATACATTTGAAGTGGACGCCCAAAATGGTAAAATGAATTCCTCATAATTAGCCGGAGGAAGTATAATTTTTTATTAAAAATATTATCACTTTTATTTTATATTATAAATTGTTTATGAGAAAATTTACTGCGCCACTATCTTTTTTCATTAATTCAGGTCCCATATTTTATTAAAATATTATTACTTTTTTATAAATCTCACGAAACATTTTTCGTAATATGATTTTTTCACAGATTATTGTCTTATTCCAATTATCTAACTTTGAGTAAACGATTAAAATAACAAAATGGATATTTTACCGATGAAAAGGGGGAGTATTACTTTAGCATATCATATTACAAAGTCCAACTAGAATGCACCGATATATTTAGACAATCTTAAATATTATATTAAATTTTAATTTAATCTCAACTATTAAATATAATAAAATAAAATAATTAAAATTTTTTTAAAAAATAATTAAGTTGTACATCATATTTTAAATTCATGAATAATCTAGTTGCATCGTACTCCAGGGTCACCCCACATTACATTATGCTCCACTAGCTAGCTTCGACTCATCACATTACACTCCATTAAAATCTAGCAAAAAGTAGCTAGTGTTGTACGGAAGAGAAATTCTAAAAATTATCTCAAATAATAGTTAATTTTGAAAAATGGTACTCAATATTTTTTTAAAAAAAAAAATGCCACTATTTGACATTTGCATCTCTTTTATTATATACTTAAATCGTCGTGTGTATAGTCACACATATAATAGAGTGTAGCGTCGCACATATATAAGTAAATAAAAGCATGTGTATGATCGCGTATATAATTGCGTGTATGTCGCATGAAAAAAAACTGTATGAAATCACAGGCGTTATTGTATGAAATTGCAGGCGTTGTTGCATGCAGGCATGATCGCAGGAGACCCTGCATAAAAAAATTGTATATAGAGTCACAAGCGCAGTTGTAGACATAGTTGCAGACGTAGTCACATGAAAATTATGTGTGAGGTCGCAGATCTAGTTAAAAGCGTAGCGGGTTCGCAGACTAGAATTAAGTTATGTCCATTTCTTTTTTTAAAAAAATACTCCCTCCGTCCAAGTAAATTGTGCATGTATTTTAGTGCGCATAGATTAAGAAAAAAAATTTATGTATAAAGATGTGTAAAGTTATTAGAATGTGTGTAAAAAGTGAGTATTATTGTAATGTATTTTTTTCATTTTTAAAAATATGCATACATCACTACAACATAAGTAGCATTAAATAATACATCATAGTAACACTTTAAATTTATTTAACACAAAATGGTAACGCTTTTAAAATTATTATGATATGTTATTTTTTTTAACACTTTGTATATAAATAACACATACTTGTAACACTTTTCTGATATGTAACACATGAGTATAACACTTTTATATGTATAACACATTTTATGTAACAGTTTTATAAAGGTTACACTATAATATAACACTTATATATAAGAAACATTTTTAAGCAATACTTCTACATACATAAATTATTTACACAATATTTAAAATAGAGTGGTATTTTTAATACTCCATATTTATAAGATGAATATTAATTGAAATGACACACACACACATATATATACATATATTTTAATTTAATTTTTAAAATTGAATTATAAAATTAAAAAGAATACTATTATTCACCAAAAATGTTTTAAAATATATTTACTTACCTTTTATGTTAATGGTTAAATATTAAACTGCAAAATTTTTATTTAAAAAGAAAAAAAAGAATAGAAATATATAATAAAATATATATCAAATATATGTTAAGATTGATGGACTAGCAAAGTTGGTAAAGGAGATTTAATATTACACATAGGTCATGGAATCAAATCCATACAATTATAATTTTATTTTTTTATTTTATAAAGTGTTACATAAGCTTTTTGTTGTAACATTTATAAAGTGTTACTAAAGTAAATGTAACATTTTTTTAAGTGTTACTATAATAAGAAAAAGTGTTACATAAGACAATAGGTAACAGGGGCAACAGCGACACCCCTAAAAGTGTTATCATCTATAATAACACATTAAAGCCATTAGATAATATTTTTTACATGTTACGTAAAGCTATTTATGATGTAGTGCGTGTTAGGACGGATCAAAAAGAAAAATGCGCAGTAATTAGTAGGACGGAGGGAGTAGCATTTTTCAAAAGAAATTATAGTAGGTGACATTTATCCAAAATAAATTATTAAAAGTGACATTTTTGCTGCCCATAATTTTAAAAGTATAATTATGATTTTGTATTTGTGGTTTACAATATACTCCCCCCGTCCATCAATAATGTATCCGTTTGCTTTTTACACGTGAATTAAAAAATATTATTATTTTATATTAAGTGGATAATTGTATTAGTAGTGAGTGATTGATATGTGTGAGACCCTTTTACTAAAAAGAAAAATTGAATACTTTAAAGTGGACGATCAAAATGACAAAATAAATATTTTGTCAACGGACGGAGGGTGACACGACCCACATTACATAACTTATAATTCAAATACTAATTAACATAAATGTCAACGTTATAAAAATCTGTATATTATTTTTTACATAATATATTTAAAACCATAGTCTAACATATGCCATCAGTTTCAGACACAACATCAATCCAGACAAATTCGTGATAATACTTATTATTTTACATAACCAATACATCAACGGAAATAAAATAAACACATCGCCTAGCCCAGAAGGTCATCATTTATGTACATCCGCTTAAAATTCTGTAGGAGCTCCCCATCTTGCACAGTCACTTCACAAAACTCAATAATCAACAGGATCACCTACAATGCATAAACTAGTGAGACAAAAATCTCAGTAAGTAGAAATCTTGCATGACAGTGCATGAAAATGCATTTATTTTTCTATCATCTATTTTTTATTTTTTTCTAGTTGGTCTCTTTTATTTTGAAAGTTGTTCACGTTGCGGGATCCCCACGACACACTTATGATATGCACCCCAAATGAGCTCAATAGACACACAGTGTCAGATCGATTTTTTCGATCCCTGAATGAAGTGCCGGTAACAATTTTTTCAAACCCTGGCAGAGTGTTGGGATGATTTTTTCGAACCCCAAATAAAGTTTTGGGAACGATTTTTCCAAACCCAAAATAAAGTGCCGTGAACGATTTTTTCGAACCCTAACAAGAGTGCATATATAGTGGCCGCACACACTATTAGTATCTTATTAATTTTGAAGAAAACACTTTTCATGATTATGCATGGTATGCAACCAGGGCAATTAAATATGCATCATAAACCATTTACGATATCAATATCAACATTTAATACAATAAAGCAATGACTTGACTTCAATACACACAGATCCACTTCTGAAACAATAACTTCACCTCAATCACATAGATCCATTTATAGAATAACAACTTCACCATGAATCACACGGATCCCTTTTTAGAATGACAACTTATCTCGGATCACACAGATCCTTATAAACAATATCTTCTCAAATCATACACATCTATATTCAACAGCTTCCGATCATACATAACTATATAGGACAATGATATTATCAAATTACATAGATTCACAACTTGTATCACAAATTTATCACAGATAATTTACAAATAATATTGTTGAATATGAACCCTACTTTCCCAAATCACATAAATCCACAGCTTGTATCTCCAATTCTTCGCCAATAATTTACAAAATAATATTTACTTGCAATATGAATACCTAATTACCTTAAATAATATGAATCCACAACTTGTATAATAAATTAATCCCAAATAATTCATAACGTAATTAAACTAATCACAAATAATTCACAACATAATTATCACATTTTAATCACAAATAATTCAGACACAACATGTTTATGCATTGTAGTTGAACTTCTACTTACCTAGACTCTGACAATAGTAATACTATAAACCTGTGAAGAACTATAACTAATCTCATCTTCCTTCCTGTTCCAGCACGTCTCTTACTTCTCCTTCCTCTTTCTTTTTCACTCTCCTTTTTTCTTCTCTCTCCTTTCCTTTCTCTCTCTTTCTTTCTTTCTTTTTTTTAGTTAATTTCTCGCAGTTGATCTCCTGAATGCTCAAATGAGGCTAATAAACTCTTTATATATGTATTAGATGGTGGTGAAGTCGATTGAGACCTCAAACCGCCCAACCCAATTTACTATATATAGACTTACTATTAATAGTAAGTACTAATTATAGTAAATAAATTATTTATTGTTATTATTATTTTTATCCATTACGAATATACGTGCAATACTTAATAATTAAGAAATAATGTATTTATATATATAAGATAATTTAATTATATACATCCAAATTAATGTACGTAAATATTTATGCACACATAATTGCCACATTATTACCAAATAATTGTTACATAATTATCACATAATTATAAAATGCACATAACACAAATTAAAATATATTAGCACATGAGTAGTGAGAAGCTCGGGTATCACATCCTCCCCACCATATAAAAATTTCATCCTCGAAATTTACTTACCTGAAGAGTTCTGGATACTTAGTCATCATTTCATCCTCTATTTCCCAAGTAGCCTCCTCAAATAATTGGTTCCTTCATAACACTTTCACTAATGGTATCTCTTTATTTGTGAGCTTCTTTACTTCTCGCTGTAAAATCTCAACTGATATCTCTTCATAACTCAAATATTCTTTAAACTCAATTGGTTCCTATCTTAGAGCATGAGATGGATTCGCAACAAACTTACTTAACACAAATACATGAAACACGTCATGTACTCTAGACGTAGATGCTGATAAGTACAAAATAAACCCACGGCCTAGCCCAACAAGTCGTCATCTATGTACATCCGCTCAAAATCCTATAGGAGTTCCACAACTCGCATAGTCACATCACAAAACTTAATCATCAACAGGCTTACCTACAATGCATAAACTAGTGAGACAAAAATCTCAGTAAGTAGAAATCATGCATGATAGTGCATGAAAATGCATTTATTTTTCTATCATCTATTTCCTATTCTTTTTCTAGTTGGTCTCTTTTATTTATTTTGAAAAATATTCACGTTGCGGGATCCTCACGACACACTTATGATATACACCCCAAATGAGCTCAATAGACACAGTGTCGGATCAATTTTTTCGATCCCTGAATGAAGTGCAGGGAATGATTTTTTCAAACCCTGGCAGAGTGTTGGGGATGATTTTTCCATACCCCGAATAGTGTTTTGGGGACGATTTTTCCGAACCCAAAATAAAATGTCGGTAATAATTTTTTTGAGCCCTGACATGAGTGCATATATAATGGTCGCACACACCATTAGTATCTTATTAATTTTGGAAAAATACTTTTCATGATTATGCATGGTATTCAACCAGGGCAATTAAATATGCATCATAAATAATTTACGACATCAATATCAATATTTAATCACAATAAAGCAAAACCAGAGGACGAACAGGTGCCATCATACAAAACTATATATGACAATGATATTATCTAGTATTTTCATAACCGAACCGGAGGACGAATAGGTGCCATCAATGGTTTAAGGTCCAACCGGTTGGATTGTTCGGACTGGGAGGTTCAACTGGAAAAACGAATATTACCTATTTTCAATAACATTTTATTATTTTATATATGATTTTATATATTAAATATATACTTAAATATTCCATTATTTCAAAATTTCACATATTTAAATTAGCTATTTAAAATTAAAAAAAATAGCTACTTTATAGTTTTCAAAACTGGTGGACAGATGTCATACAAAATTTGAATTGTTTTGTAAATAAGAAAAAATCAAAGGGCAATTTTGTGAAAGCAATTATGGAGGGGTAGCTAACAGAATACCAAATAAAAATAAGGAAAAATAAAATTTTCTCTCTCATTCTCACACGCTATTTGACAAAGAGAGAGAGAGAGAGAGAGAGAGAGAGAGAGAGTTGTCACCAAGTTTCTTCCTCGCCACAATTTGACCACCGATTATGTTGCCCAACTGATGAATGACGGAGCACAGTCGTGAACCTCATCGGCAAATCCTTCTCTGCTTCGAGACCAAGTCCTTCCTCGTCAACGTCGTCTGAACCCATTGCCCAATTTGAAGCATCATCCCAAACCCACCTTCCTCCTCCTAAGTTTCTCTTTGGGTTTGATTATTTTGTCCAGCGAATCTTCTTTTTTCATAATTGGCCGATTTCCAATTTGTCCGATTCACCGATTATTCCAGTTTTCAACGGTTTAAATCGGGTTTTTCTAGTTTTATTGCTAAAATAATTTTATGAGATCTATGGATCGGCACCGGCTCCGGTTCTCGGTTGAACTAGCCAGTCCGATCAGGTTTAAAAAATAGTGGTATTATCAATATCAAATCACATAGATTCACAACTTGTATCACAAATTTATCACAAATAATTTACAAATAATATTGTTGAATATGAACTCTATTTTCCTCAAATCACATAAATCCACTGCTTGTATCACCAATTCATCATGCATGATTTACAAAATAATATTTACTTGCAATATGAATACCTAATTACCTCAAATAACATAAATCCACAACTTCTATCACAAATTAATCCCAAATAATTCATAACGTAATTAAACTAATCACAAATAATTCACAATATAATTATCACATTTTAATCATAAATAATTCACACACAACATGTTTATGCATTGTAGTTGGACTTCTACTTACCTGGACTCCGGCAATAGTAATACTATAAACACGTGAAGAACTATAACTAATCTCATCTTTGTTCCTGTTCCGGCACGTCTCTTACTTCCCCTTCCTCTTTCTTTTTCCCTCTCATTCTCTTTCCTTCTCTCTCCTTTCCTTTCTCTCTTCTTTGTTTTTTTTTGTTAATTTCTCACAATTGATCTCATGAATGCTCAAATGCGGTTAATAACCTCTTTATATATATATTAGATGGTGGTGAAGTCGATTGAGACTTTAAACCTCCCCAACCCAATTTACTATATATAGACTTACTATTAATAGTAAGTACTATTTATAGAAAATAAATTATTTATTATTATTATTATTATCCATTACGAATATACATGCAACGCTTAATAATTAAGATATGATACATTCACAAATTAATACACATATATGTACACTTTCTTACCACTATGATTATTACGAAAACACGCGTGATACTTAATAATTAAGAAATAATGTATTTATACATATAAGATAATTTAATTATATATATCCAAATTAATATACATAAATATTTATGCACACATAATTGCCATATTATTACCACATAATTGTCATATAATTATCACATAATTATAAAATACATATAACACAAATTAAATTATATTGGCACATGAGTAGTGAGAAGCTCGGGTATCACATCCTGCCCACCTTATAAAAATTTCGTCCTCAAAATTTACTTACTTGAAGAGTTCTAGATAATTAGTCATCATCTCATCCTCTCTTTCCCAAATAGCCTTCTTAATTAATTGGTTCCTCCATAACACTTTCACTAATGGTATCTCTTTATTTCTGAGCTTCTTCACTTCTTGCTGTAAAATCTCAACTGATATCTCTTCATAACTCAAATCTTCTTTAAACTCATTTGATTTCTATCTTAAAGCATGAGATGGATTCGCAACAAACTTCCTTAATACAGACACATGAAACACGCCATATACTTTAGACGTAGATGTTGATAAGTCCAAAATAAACCCACGGCCTAGCCCAACAGGTCATCATCTATATACATCCGCTCAAAATCCTGTAGGAGCTCCAACGCTTGCATAGTCACATCACAAAACTCAATCATCAACAGGCTCACCTACAATGTATAAACTAGTGAGACAAAAATCTCAGTAAGTAGAAATCATGCATGACAGTGCATGAAAATGCATTTATTTTTCTATCATCTATTTTCTATTCTTTTTCTAGTTGGTCTCTTTTATTTATTTTGAAAATTGTTCACGGTGCGGGATCCCCATGACACACTTATGATATGCACCCCAAATGAACTTAATAGACACACACAGTGTCAGATCAATTTTTCCGATCATTGAATGAAGTGCCGGTAATGATTTTTTCAAACTCTGGCAGAGTGTTGGAGACGATTTTTCTGAACCCCGAATAAAGTTTTGTGATCGATTTTTCCGAACCCAATATAAAATATTGAAAATAATTTTTTCGAACCCTGACAAAGGTGCATATATAGTGGCCTCACACACCATTAATATCTTATTAATTTTAGGAAAATAATTTTCATGATTATGTATGCTATGCAACCAGGGCAATTAAATATGCATCATAAACCATTTACGATGTCAATATCACAATTTAATCACAATAAAGCAACAACTTAACTTTAATTCACATAGATCCACTTCTGAAACAATAGATGTCATACGAAATTTGAATTATTTTGTAAATAAGAAAAAATCAAAGGGTAATTTTGTGAAAGCAATTCTAGAGGGGTAGCTAACAGAATACCAAATAAAAATAAGAAAAAATGAAAATTTTCTCTCATTCTCACACGCTATTAGACACACACACACACACACACACAGAGAGAGAGAGAGAGAGTTGTCACCAAGTTTCTTTCTCGCCACAATTTGATCGCCAATTATGTCGCCCAACTGATGAAAGACGGAGCACAGTCGTGAGCCTCATCGGCAAATCCTTCCTCTGTTTCGAGATCAAATCCTTCCTAGTCAACGTCGTCTGAACCCATTGCCCAATTTGAAGCACCATCCCAAACCCACCTTTCTCCTCCTAATTTTCTCTTTGGGTTTGATTATTTTGTCCAGCAATTTCTCTTTTTTCCATAATCGGCCGATTTCTGACTTGTCTGGTTCACCAGTTATTCCGATTTTCAGCGGTTTAATTCGGGTTTTTCCAGTTTTATTGCAAAAATAGTTTTATGAAATCTATTGATCGGCACCGGCTCCGGTTCTTGGCTGAACCGGTCGGTCCGATTTCAAAAATAGTGATATTATCAAATCACATAGATTCACAACTTGTATCACAAATTTATCACAGATAATTTACAAATAATATTGTTGAATATGAACTCTACTTTCCCCATATCACATAAATCCACAACTTGTATCACCAATTCATCATGAATAATTTACAAAATAATATTTACTTGCAATATGAATACCTAATTACCTCAAAACACATAAATCCACAACTTGTATCACAAATTAATCCCAAATAATTCATAACATAATTAAACTAATCACAAATAATTCACAACATAATTATCACATTTTAATCACAAATAATTCACACACAACATGTTCATGCATTGTAGTTGGACTTCTACTTACCTGAACTTCGAAAATAGTAATACTATAGGCTGATGTGCATTTTCATTGCACGTAAAATTAATCACTAAGTATGAAGGATATCAATTGCAGCTTAAGCAAGCGACCAAGTTAAATATCGAACTTAAATGACAGCGTATTGTCAATTTGGTTATTTACTAAATTAAAAAAATGAAAAGCAATTAAGTTTAAGGTTTGATTATCAACTACTAAACAATTAATTAAAATAAAAAATAAAATAAATAACACTGGAAGAATACGAAAGTGGATCAAGAATGGAGAATAGGTAGCTCTAAGGTAATCCAGTTTTACTACTTAACTTACCTCTTAAGTGAAGGCCTACTCTGCCTTGTGGGCTATAGACGCATCACTAAACCATGCAAATCTACTCTATAGACATAAGTAAATATGCATGTAACACGAGTGAATAACCTTGGAGCAAGAGATATAATTTCACCCCATTTCTAGGTACTATCAATATCAATTATTTCCCACGTCTGAAATCTAACCCGATATGATCTCCCTTTATAGATACTATAAAATTAACATCTTTATCCGACTTATCAACCCGAATCCAATTCAATTAATAAGTATTCATATAAGATAGTTCTAATGAAGCTTCGGAGTCCCCTCACTTGGAATCATAATATAAAATCCTGCTCAGCAGTGAACACACTCAATCAATATCCAAGATATGTATTCAGACTCTACATAACAGTTAATGATGCACAAAACAACTTTGAGTATGAATTAATAAAGCATAGTCTTATATAAAATAAATCCACAAGTAGTGTTGTACGGAATATACACACGGAAGTTCAATTAATTCATAAAAACTTTCAAAATTCTAGATCTACCAAAACGGTTCTAGCCCATGATGTTGCAAAGAACAATCATGGGGGTTGGATAGATCTTACCTATATGTCCGGAAATACAAGATAAACTAGAAAACAAAGAAAACCCTAGATGTGGGCATCGTCACGTCCTTCTCCGTCTTGAATCCTCCTCTTGGTTCTCATCTTGATTCCACAGACGAATCTTCAAAGTGATGGATGGATGAAGGAAAGGATGTGGATGATGGTTGGGGGGTGATCCCCCTTGTGGAGTGTAGGATGATTGTATTGTTGTTTCTCCAATCCAATCTAATTCAATGAATAATGATGTGATCTACTTCTCCTTTTATACTTGTAAGCTCTCCTTATGGACCTAGGATGAGCTTTTTCTTGGAAAATACGAAAATACATGCACTTGGGGTATAAAAATATGGAGCTGGCGCTGTTCAGGCATGTGGTTCGACCTATCAGGTTTCTAGTTCGACCTAGGGGCTTGGTCGAACCCTGGTCGTACCAAAATTGGTGATTTAACGCAGTTCAGGCATGTGGTTCGACCATGACAAAAGTGATTCGACCACTGGTTCTGGTTGAACCAGCTTCCGCCAGCTCACCGTTTCGCGTATAACTTCCACATTCGAGCTCCGTTTTGAGTGGTTCTTGCGCTCATGCGATCCTCTCTCCTTGGATTTCTATCCGTATAAAGAACTCTTAGAAACTCCAACATTTGAATATGTATCAATTCATGCAAAGTGGCACAACCGTTCTGTTCAGCACAGCTTGTGAGATGTCACTATTTCGATCATAACTTTCTCGTTTGGATTCCGATTGAAGTGTTCTTTACACCAAAACGACCCTATCTTCTATGGATTTCCAACCATATATAAAAATTATAGTTTTAAGCTCCAAAAGAATACAGAAAAATTACACAAGTTGGACATGCATTTATCAGCATTCATAAACAAGTTGCACATTTTCTCCAACTTTGCACTTTGATCATTTTTCCACCTAAAACACAATAAAACACCTCAAGTACAAATTTTCTCAAATATATCAAATATAAGACACTCGTGCTAATATATAACATCAATTCCCATTAAAAAGTTGTTAGATTGGACTTCAAAACACACTTATTTTTACTCTCATCAATCCCCCAAACTTACCTGTTGCTCGTCCCGAGGCAACAAAATAAAAATAAAGAGAGAGAGAAAGAAAATTAGCTGGGAAACAAGGATTATGACCAATACCCCATTCAAAATACAATTGTTCTCAACTTAGGTCATGCAACTCTCATTACATGTAATAATCAATTCATATCATACAAGTTAAGACAATCACCACCAATTCAAATGCTCTATTGACATGTTCTCACGGGAAATATATATCACTCGCACTCAAGTATAAAAGATATGCACTTATAGGTTCGGGTGTTTAAACTCAGATTCAGTTCAAGTGCATGCGTAACTATAAGCTTGCACATTGTCTCAACTCTCCTTTTACTTGTAGCTAGCAAATCATGAATCAAAAAGGTCTTTTTATTTAGTTGTAATATTGGCTCTTTGGAAAAGGTAGGAAACATATGGATAAGTGACTCAAAACTCGGATCGATCAAGCGGCCGTCTCTCTTAATCTTTATTTTTTCCTCATCACCTTCTATTCAAGCACAACATTCTCATCAAACTCTCCTATTTCTCCTTCAAGCACAACATATTTTTTTAAACCTTTTCTAGCTCTTCAACTCATCATTCTCCTTTCTTCACCTTTTTTTTTCTTTTTTTTTGAGGTACCAATTTCGGGCACTACCTCTCGCATCCTCCATAAGGTACTAGATTTAAGCACTACCCTAGGGTGTTTGTTTCCATGGAGAACCTATATTTGAGCACTACTCCAGGAATTTTCCTTTTGATCCCTAAGATTCTTCCTTCATCATCCTTATCATCCCTCAAATCACCACTCTCTTCAATTAAGCTTTATTGGATATCAAAAGAATTAATTTAAAAAGGCTCAAATGGGCTGACAAAGGATTTAATAAATTCAGATAAAGTATATGTGAAAAGATGGGCTAAAATCAAAGATGGCCTAATATCATTTTCATAATCCACTAGACTATTCTCGAATATTCAAGGAGACTCAAGGCAAGTTCTAGAATACACGCACAAGAGCGATACTCACCAGAAAAAAATTATCATGTGATTATGTACATGAATAAGGCTCAAAATCTCACATTGTCTTTCATGATTAGTAATATCTCACAACTACAGATAAAACTTCATACCACAATATAATTAAAGTACGCTTCCTTCATCAATTTCAAAAGCATATGAATTTCAAGCACAATTCAAATAATATAAGCTCACATAGATCACCAAAAATATAAACTCAATCCTTCCACTCCATGAATTTAAAGCACACAAAAATTAGGAAAAGAAAACGAGGGCACCTGATTTTTCTCCTTCAAAACATTTACGAGCTCCTCGAGTTGTTCTACTCGGTCAGGTCAAAGCCTCAATATAAAACTCATCTTGCCACTCTAGTACCTTTTCTGTCATCAAATCTCAAGCACACCTCATCATCACAAGATTCACCATTAATAAAATAAGAGAACTATAAGAAAGACTCAATTGACTATCTAATTGACTCCACACACTAGACACACCAACACAACACACTAAACATTAGGTAATTTACAAAAAAATTGACATATCAACGCCGGTTAAAATGTTAATATGCCACAAAAAATCAACCTCCTAACAAACAAACAACTAAGAAAAGGAATAATTATACCCTCAGTGCTCATAAGACGAGGGAAGTACATCACACCCCCAAACTTAGTAAAAATGTAAGTCGAAACTAAGTTTGAATAGAGATGTAATTGTCAAAATGTGAGCACCTCAAATATAATAAATCATCACTCACTCGAAAGAAACACGAAAGCAATAAAATGGAAGGGACAAGCACCCAACAGGTGCTCATGTTTAACGTTGAAGAGTCACGACGGAATACCACTTTGTACTACTGGATTAGAGGGCGGTCTTCTTGCATCCTCACCTTCAAATACTTTCTTTCCCTCTTCTTGTCTACACTCAGCACCTCACCTTTCTTGGTCATAAGTATATGATCCTCAGAATTACCTTCCTCCCATGGCATTCTAGACTCCTCCTTATCAATCTTCCACTTAATTTCAGAATCATTTGTCTTAGAAAAATCAAAATTAAACAAGTTAGAAACCACATCTATGCTCTTGCATGAATGAGTTTCCATGGGCATCTTCACTGCTTAATCAAGAGAGAAAACCACATCTTCATTATCCATCTGCAGTCTAAGCTTCTCGGCTCTCAACATCTTTGATCTTTCCCATTTTTTTTCACTATTAGCTCAGTATTCTGCACTTGGGATGACAATGAAGTGTTATGAACAACAAGTATAGCATTCTGCATGAAAAATGGTACTGGATAGCATGGTTCGACCTCGGTTCGACCTTGGGTGCTGGTCGAACCATGTGTGTAGTGGTCGAACCGACCATCCGAAAGTTCAAACTCATCAATACAGGCTGGTTCAATCGTGGTTTGACCAAGGGATTTGGTCGAACTAAAGCTATCGTGGTCGAACCGATCTTCAGAAAATTCAGCGTCTCTCGTACAAGGTGGTTCGATCGTGGTTCGACCAACAAGGTTTGTCGAACCCGACTTCAGAGAAAACAGAGGGCCGCAGACAGGTTGGTTTGATTGTGGTTCGACCTTCAAGGTTGGTCGAACCATTGTGGTGTTGGTTGAACTGGTCTTCTGGATCCGGAGTTTGCCCAGGTGTTTGGTTCCACCTCTAGGATGTAGTTCGACCTGCTGGCTTTGTCGAACCGTGGTCGAATCAAGCTCTTGGAGCATCAGAATTTGTTTCCGGCATCATCGATCCCTCATACTGCGTTCCAGAACTTAACGTGATGGCGTCGCACTTTTTCGGGTTCATTATGCCTTGAGACGGGAACATTTCTCTCTCCAACGTTTGTGTAAATTGATTCACGTTCCTGGCCATCTACCCCATCATCAAAGTAAGGTCCTTCAACTATTTAGATAAATCTGCATGCTTAGCATTCATAGTAGCCTCGATGCGGTCAACCCTTGCATCATTCCTTGCCATGTATCGATTGAATGTATCTCCAACACTCTTCATTTCTTGCTGCTGGATACTAGAGCCCTTTTGTGTCAACTCTGTAATCTACTTCTGTTGGGCCTCTAGTAGCTTGTTGATATTAGCTAGACTAGAGACGATCTCATCATCCTTATTCGGCCTTACCACTTGATGTTCAACCTGTGCTATCTTGCCAAGTACATATGATCCTCTTACTCTTTCCGTAGGCCAGTCATGTGAATTCATAGAGATGTCTTCAAATAACTTTTCTACTTCAAGTACTGTCTTTGATAACAGCGTTCCTCCTGATGATGCATCAATAAGAATACGCAACACACAATCCAATCCATAGTAGAAGATGCTTATGTATTGAGATTTAGACATTCCATGCTGTGGGCACCTCATGAGCATATCTTTAAACCTGTCTCACGCCTCATAGAACTTCTCACCTTGGTTTTGAGCAAACTGATTGATGTCTTGCTTCATTCCAAAGATCTTTGAGGGTGGCATGTATCTCTCCAAGAACTTTTGCTGCAGTTGGTCCCATGTAGTTCAATCCTGGCATCAAAAGTCTCATACCAAGCTTCTGCTTTATCAATTAAAGAAAACTTGAATAGGACGATCCGCCTAGCATGATCATTTGCTCCAACATACTTTTTTAGTATTTACATAACCAAAAAATCTTCAGAGATGCTGATGTGGATCTTCAAAACAACCTCCAGAAAAGGGATTATTCTCTACCATGTTAATAAGAATGGGATGTATCTCAAAATCATCATCTTCTCCCCTTGCTCCTATCAACCCTATGTTGCCAATCCCATAGTTTGTGAAAATTTCACGTAAGCAACATTATCCGGATTCTACCTTGCTTCGGCCATGTTTGGCACTGTGTGTTATTCCTTCTTTCCTTCCTATCATTTTCCTAGTGCACAAATACCTCAGAAAAATTCAAGGTAAGATCGAAATAAATAATCACAAATAGAAGTCTTAATCAAACTAGAAATAATAAACTAATAATAATAGCCGTCCCCGGCAATGGGATATCAAGAACTTGATGCGCGTTTTCTTTGCACTCAAAATTAATCCCCAAGTATTTAGGATATCAGTTGCAGTTTAAGCAAGTGACCAAGTGAAATATCGAACCCAAAGGACAGCGTATTATCAATTTAATTATTTACTGATTAATTAAGACAAGTTGGCAATAATATTTAAGGTATAGAATTATTAATCTACTAAACAATTAATTAAAATAATAATTTAAATAAAATAAAATTAGAAGAATTACGAAAGTGGATCAAGTAGGAGAATAGGTAACTCTAGGATAATCCAATTTCACTCATTAATCTTTCTTTCGTGTATCAATGTTCGACTCTGCCTTGTGGAATATGGACGCATCACTAAGACATGCATATATACTCTATAGACTCAGCAAACATGCGTATAACACGTGTGAATAACCTTGGAGTAAGATATATAACTCCACCCCCCTCTCTAGGTATTATCAGTATCAATTATTTCCCCATAGGATTGGTACTCTAACCCGATATGATCTCCCTTTATAGGTACTATAAAATTAACCTCTTTATCCTACTTATCAACCCGAATCCAATTCAATTAATAAGTATTCATATAAGATAGTTCTAATGAAGCTTCAGAGTCCCCTCACTTAGAATCATAACATAAAATCCTGCTCAGCAGTGAGCGCACTCAATCAATAACCAAGATATGTATTCAGACTCTACATAACAGTTAATGATGCACAAAACAACTCTGATTATGAATTAATAAATCATAGTCTTATATAAAATAAATCCACAAGTAGTGTTGTATGGAGTATACACACGGAAGTTCAATTAATTCATAAAAACTTTCAAAACCCTAAATCTACCAAAACGGTTCTAGCCCATGATGTTGTGAAGAATAATCATGGGGGTTGGATAGATTTCACCCATATGTCCGAAAAATACAAGATAAATTAGAAAACGAAGGAAATCCTAGATGTGGGCTTCGTCGCGTCCTTTTCAGTCTTGAATCCTCCTCTTGGTTCTCATCTTGATTCCACAGACGAATCTTCAAAGTGATGGATGGATGGAGGAAAGGATGTGGATGATGGTTGAGGGATGATCCCCCTTGTGGGGTGTAGGATGATTGTGTTGTTGTTTCTCTCCCATCCAATCTAATTCAATAAATAATGATGTGATCCACATCCTCTTTTATACTTGTAAGCTCTCTTTATGGATTTAGGATGAACTTTTTTCTTGAAAAACACGAAAATACACACACTTGGATTGTAAAAATATGAATCTGGCGCTGTTCAGGCATGTGGTTCGACCTATCAGGCTTCTGGTTTGACCTAGGGGCTTGGTCGAACCAAAATCGGCAATTTAACATAGTTCAAGCATGTGGTTCGACCACGACACGAGTGATTTGACCACTGGTTTGGGTCAAACCAGCTTGCGCCAGTTCACCGTTTTGCGTATAATTTTCACATTCGAGCTCCGTTTTGAGTGATTCTTACGCTCACGCGATCCTCTCCTCCTTGGATTTCTATTCATATAAAGAAATCTCAGAAAATCTAATATTTGAATATGTATCAAGTCATGCAAAATGGAATAACCGTTCTGTTCGGCACATCTTGCGCGTCACCATTTCGATCATAAATTTATCGTTTAGATTCCGATTGAAGTGTTATTTATGCCAAAATGACTCTATCTTCTGTGGCTTTCCAATCATATATCACACTTCTAGTTTTGAGCTCCACAAGAATACAAAAAAATTACACAAGTTGGACTTGCGTTTTTCAGCATTCATACACAAGTTGCACATTTTCTCCAACTTTGCACTTTTGATCCTTTTTCTACCTAAACATACAATAAAACACATCAAGTGCACCTTTTTCTCAAATATATCAAATATAAGACACTCGTGCTAATATATAACATCAATTCCCATTAAAAAGGTGTTAGATTAGGCACTAAAATACGCTTATTATCACTCTCATCAAAGGCAGTAAGAAGCAAATTTTGAATTGCAATATTACATTGATAATTGATTTCATCAGCGAAAGAAAAACAGGATTCGGGAATGCAGATGAGTGGTGGCACTGAAAAAGGCTTCTCCTTCTCCGATAAGCCATGAAAAATTGCAATATCAACGGGAAGATGGAGTGGCCTTCACGACCTCCGGCAGATCTGACCTGCGACATCGGGATCAGAGACCGGTGGCACGATGATTATGGCAGCGTTCGTGTGGACTTCAGCAGCAATGCTAGATCCGGTGTGCAGTGTCTGGCGGTGGTGGTGTACGGTGGCTGGAGGTGGCAGTGTGAGGTGGAGTTCTTCGGCAACACAACAATGATGGGAAGAGGGAGTGGACTTTGCGATCTCTGGCAGATCTGACCTGCAGCGGCGGTGTCGGGATTGGAGAACCTGTGGCGTGATATTTATAACAACATGGGCGTGGACTTCGGCGGCAACACTAGATCTGGTGAGCGGTGATTGACGGCAGCAGTGTACAGTGGAGGACTTGTGGGGGATAACAATGGCGATTGACAATTAACTCGGGGCGGCTGTCGATGACGAGTCTGCAATCAATCTTGAAGGGAATAACAGTATCGATGAAGAAGGAAGAAGATTTGATTTGGAAGGAAATAAACGATTTTATAAGGTATGACATGGTGCTTAGTCAGCGGTCTAAGAAGAGAAAATTGCCCAAAACTGACCGTGGGCGAAATTTGCAATTAATATAAAAGGATGAGTATTTTTTTTGCAAAATCCCCAAAGTTGGGATAAAATTGCAATGAAAGTAAAGGTGAGTGTTTTTTTTCAATTAACCATATTTAATTTCATGAATCATAGTTTTACCATCTTTGAATCATATTGTAATGAATTATATATCATAGTTCAGTGAATCAAGCACTTTAAAATTAACTTTAATGAATCAATCGTTATATTTTAGTGCATAATTCTTTTAATTTTATTAATCCAAGACTTGAAAAATAGGTAAACTATCAATTTGGAGCCTGAAATATGTACAACTATCAATTCAAGACCAGAATTTAAGCCCTAAATTGATAAAATAGGAGATAATATTTGATAAATTCAGGCTCTAAATTGATAGTTTTACATATTTCAGTCCCCGAATTCACAGATGAAATAATTCATGCCCTAAATGGATAGTTTAACCATTTTTCAAGTCTTGGATTGATAAAATTCCATCTTTGGAGTATTTTGAAAATCATTCTTTATCTAACTAAAACACACTCCTTTATTCCGGGACAATTTACATTGACAATATTATAGATATGAAATTTAGAAAAAAATATTTTTTTATTAATTTTATTAACTTTTGAGGGTTAATATAAGTATTTTAGGTAAAAAATAAATTATAAAGTGTGTTATGTTTGTTAAGGGGGATGTGATGATAATTTTAAAATTAATATGTATTTTAGGATTATAGAATTTGGGTGATGTTTTAACTTTTTAAAGATGTTAGTTATTGTGGGACGGAAATAAGCGAAAAATGTGAAGATAATTTTGAAAAAATCTTTAATTCATTGGTCCGTGTTAGTTATTGTGGGACGGAAATAAGCGAAAAATATGAAGATAATTTTGAGAAAATCTTTAATTCATTGGTCCATCAGTCTCATTATACATATCATAAAAAAAACTTTATTATAGTTTCTATGAATGGTTTATGAAATAAAGATGATTACATCCAAATTTTTGTTAATAAAAAAATAAACATTGATAAAATAAATCGTAAACATAAAAAGCAAAAACCTAATTCAAAATTTCAAATATTAATTCAATTCCTTTGGAATATATATTCTATAAATGAAAATACCGTATCATACTCTAGAGATAAATGGTGATATATTAATTTCCATTAAAATTATATATATCAGACCGCAATATATATTAATGTAACACGACAAATTAAAAAGTAATAAAATGTTTTATTTTAGAGTTTATTGTGACTTTTTCCATTATTTTAAGTCTGAATTCATTTTTACCATTCCAAATGCATAATAAAATCAACTGATTCGAAATGCACAAGACTGATGTGAGGTCCTCCAATTTTACAGATTATAATATTTAAAAAGAATTAGAATGATAAACCAAATATTCAACTTTCTTTAATATAAACCCGAAACTAAGATTGCGATTATCATAATTCATGACTTTTTAATTTCACATAAACCTTAAACAAACATATTATGTTACAACTGAATTAAAAATTTTTTTTATTGAACCCAATATATACATACATAAACCTGAAACTAACATTGGGATTATCATCATTCATGACTTTTTAATTTTACATAAACATTAAACAAACATATTATGTTACAACTGAATTAAAATTTTTTTTTATTGAGTTATGAACCACGAACAAAAGAGAGTTGAGTCAATGAGCAAATTTATAATAAACACGACTTAATAATTTTTTTAGTGCATACAAGTAGTCTATAAACTTAAGTGGGGAGGAAAATTTTAATCCGGCGAGATTTATGAATCAAAGCATGTATATCTACTAAGTAATTGATGAACATGTATTTATGCATATTCTGAAATTTTGAGTTTATTAGTGTCATGCTTATTCTATTTAATTTAATGTTTTATTTTTATTGCTTAAATTTTTTTTTTTTCATAATTTGATATTTACATTTGAGTATCTTTGCTAGCGATTACGATTCAGGACACTGGCTAGTGAGTAAAAAAATTAAACAATAGTAATCGATGTGGACTAATGGATAAATTAGTTGAAATATTAAAATTAAGAGTCCAATTTGGGTGCACAAAGTGCACCGGTGCACTTGAACGATCTTAATTGTTAGATTAAATTTTAGTTTAATCTCCATCATTAAATAAAATAATACAAATATTTTTTTAAAAAATTAAACTACTCACTACTCTATTTTATATAGGGGTGACAATTCGTGCTAACGGGTTAAGTTTCGTGTCGACACGATAAGAGCAAACCCGAACACGACACGATAAGAATTCGTTCCAACACGACACGAACACGAAAAATAACGGGTTGACATGACACGACACGATAATAACACGATAAGAAAATAAAAATAAAAAAATAAAAAATACTAATAAAAATAAATAAAATATTTTAAGTAAATATATTTTAAAATTATTTATAAGTATTTTTAACATATATTTGTCTAATTTTATATTTATATTGGGTTGTTAACAGGTTAATGGGTAACCTGTTAATATTAATCGTGCTTAACGGGTTGACACGAACCCGACACCAACACGACACGAAATTTTCGTGTCCTTATTGGGTTGACACGAAAACAACACGAACCCAATAAGGCCAAATATTAACCCGCAATTATCGTGTCGTGTTATCGTGTCGTGTCGGGAATTGTCACCCCTAATTTTATAACTATAAATCATGGGGTGCACCGGTGCACCAGGTGCACCCAGAATGACCCTAAAATTAATGGTCAAATTAATTTTTTCTTTTAAATTGTTTGGATTAATTTTAAAAAAAGGCAATTTATATAATGTATTAAAAAAAAGAGTGAGGCTCTTGTGCACTTGGGCGTACGGAGCACATTTCGTGCGCCTTTGCAATCTCCGTGCCTTTTTACAATTTAAACCTCTAGCAATGCATAAGTTTAAATAGAATATAGAAGGGGAGGGCTGTGTTCACATTGGGGCATGGAGTATCACTCCGTGTCTCCGGGGGCGCACGAGCTTTTGCCCAAAAAAATACTCCCTCCGTCTCATAATAATTTGCACAGTTAGATATGGAATTTAAGAAAAAATATTTTTTTTATCAATTTTATTGACTTTTGGAGGGTAATGTGATATTTTTAGATAATAAATAAATTATAAAGGTATGTTGTGTGTTAGGTGGGAATGATAAACTTGTAATTTAAATATACTTTTAAGGTTAGAAATTAATATGATATTTCCTTTTTTGTTGGGTGATGCAAATTATTGTAGGACGAACGAAAACGGAAAGTATGAAGTTTATTGTGGCACGGAGGAAGCAGTTTTTTTGCCACACCAAAATTTTTTTGACATGTAGGACTTATCAGTTGGGTAACTTATTCCAGCTGATAATTGGACTAACTTAATGAATTTTTTGCATTTTAAATAATTTAAATTTTTTGAACTAATTTAAAAAACATAAGAACTTAACGTTACTAAATTTTTTTAGCGACAAAATATTCCTTGGGTTCACCATGTATCCTGATATTACTCTTCAAATGCATGCAAAATTATTTTTTATTATGATGAAGTACCTCTCTAAACTTGAATGAAAAACAATAGTTTTAATCAAATTTAGATTATGATTTTTTATATCCATATTGAGATAAATAATACGTATATTTTATTCGGAAGAGTTCATGACTTTAAAAAATAATTGTTAATATACAAAATAATAATTTTAAAAAAATTAAAGTATACCGTATGTAGACAAACTCTTTCCTAATAATTAATCATTGGAAGGAAAGTTAGTCCTCAACTTTTCCAATCCGAATTCCTGTTCCACAATCGTGTTTCACTTTATGTTTTATAACTTGTTTCCATTAAAATAATATACTCTAGTTAATAACTATTAAACCCTTGGGGTATGTGATTGTATTTTAGGCCTTAATTAATATACGTGGCAAACATCTAATAAATGGAATACAAGATGAAACACGTGAGTGAAATAAGTGATCTCAATTGCAACTCTTCATCTTTTAATCCATATTTAACGAGCGCTCGAATAAAGGAATGAAATATACATTAAATGATTAAGGATTTCGAATTACCATTACATTTTACCATGATGAATAAGAATCAACATTATTTTATTCACATTATCCTCCATTAAAGCTTACCAAACACCCTCTAAATTGTATGTAGCAGGGAATTCAAATCAAATTATTACTTAAAAAAAGAAGAAAAAAGTGAGTGGTGTGTGTCCAAATGCCCATGGTTAGTGAGGTCTATCCATGCTCCACCATGAATTGTTGGGATGATCCTCCATCCCTTCCACACTATCAAACAATTATTTAGATATTAATATTAATAAATATTCCACTAAGTGGTCTAAAATCAATTTTTCCAATAATTAAACTTATATATGGATTCGCTTCATCCCACCATATTATACGCCACTACTTATTGAAACATTTTCTCAGTCTCCGTGAACGGGTGTACGGTGTAAACCTTACGATCCACTTTTAGTTTAAACCCTATTAATACCTAGGGTATAATAAAATTGAGAGGGGGACATTGCAAACCCAGTTTGCACAAGTGTTTGTTTTCTAATATCTAAACAAAAACTTGTGTGTGGCTTTTTTATGGAATCGATTTTGTAAGATGATTAAAAAATTGGAGTAGCCTTTGTAATAAAAATTATACGTAATAAACGTAAAATAACAATCTCAAATTTAACTACTTTTTTATTAGCAATTTGAAAATAATATGTGCGATCTAATTTCAAATTGTTTCATTGATAATTTTAAAATAATAAAAAGTGATAAACATCAAAAATAATAATTAATTAATAAAAAGTAAAACGATTTCTATTATGATCACATAATACACATGTTTAAATTTGATTAACAAATTATTTAATTAAAAATAAATTCCACCAAAGTCCAACATCATATTTCATATTATCTTTAATATTAAAGTGAACACCCCATCTTCGTCAGATGATTCTTCAAAGATTTGAATTAATTATATGTCTCTCTGATGAAAGGTATGGATAGTTTTAAATGAATTTGAGATGGATACAAATACTTTAATAAAACTCCATTAAGATTTGAGATGAGTACAAATATATATTTTTAGGACGGCCCTATAATTTAATGGGTCCTATGCAAAATTTTCTTTTAAGACCTTTTATTTTTTAAAAAGATATAAATAAATAAAATTGAAATATAAATATAATTTTAATTTATTAAATATATAAAATTATGTGTAAAATAATAAAAAAATCATATTAAACATGATCAATTAACTCATAAAAAAAGTACTTTAATAAAAATTTACAATTTCTATTTAACAAATTTAATAGAAAAGTAATTTAAAAAGAAAAAAAAGAAAGAATGACATAAGTAGAAAATTTGTGTGAAAAAATAAAAGAAAGAAGTAAGTTTTTTTTAATAAACTTATCAAATAAAAAGAAGTTAAATAAGTATTTATGTTAAAATTTATAGTTTTTGTTCAATAACTATAATAGTTAATTTTTTTAAAAAAAAATTGTAAAAGATGAAAAATTATGAGAAAAAGGAGAAAATAAAGATCAAAGTGTCACTGAACATCCCATGCCTCCCGAAAAAAATTAAAATTCAAGTGACTGCATAAAAAATAATAAAGTGATGCCAACTAAATGTTAGATATCTACTTTTATATTTTCAATTAAAAAATATATAATATAAATATGATGGCCCTCGTCGAGGTGGGGCCCCGTGGGGCGGCACCTCCGGCACCACCCCAAGGCCACCCCCGTCGCATACCCATTTATATATAAAAATTTCAAAAGTTTTAATAGTATATAGTATATAATTTATGAGTTAAAATGCTGTGAACTGGACGATTTTAATTGTAATATTAAATTTAATTAAATCTCTATCACTAAAAAATAAAATAATTAAAATTTTAATAAATAACTATCCACAATCCTACATTAATTAACCCATTAACTTTAGGGTGCACCCCAAAATCAATCATAATTTATATATTATGAGATATTTTATATATTTAATTAATAGTTATAAATTTTATTTTAATCATATTTATTAAATATTTATTTTAAATTATAAGAGAATTTATTTTATATTTATTTCAAATTTAATTAATAACTACTATAACTTTTATTAAATATGTCGTTGATAAATTAAATTAATAATGAAATTAAGATTTTTACCAATGAAATATTTCGTTTCAGAATAATAGTGTTTTTTAGTGTAACCAAAACTTTGGTATAAATGATATATGTATTGCGCTATAAGTTTGTAAAAAAAGAACACAAACACTTGTGTAAATCGAATTCACAGTATAAATTATGTAGTACCCTTCTAATCATATATAACCATTGCTAAAATATTTAAATTATAAGAAGCCACGAGGTTTATAAAAATTTATAATGTGAATCCGATATACAATATTCTAGTCCCAAAAAGATTTGGTATCCCAAAAGTTGGTACACAAAAATTTCAATATAGTAGTATAAAAATAGAAACAAATTTAAAAATAAAACTCTCCCCCTTTTTTACACATAACAAGTCAGTATAAAAATTCCAAATAGGAGCATTATGTTATGATTTCATTTTTTTTAAATTATTTTAAATTTGATTATATTAAATGAACTTACTCGCATAATAAACCAAAAATAACTCGTATTTTTTCAAGATGTTGTTAATTACTCTCTCCCATAATACTTTCACATTTATTGTACGTTGTTTAAAAAATTGCATTTTTTTATCAACTTTATTGACTTTGGAGAGTATTGTAGTATTTTTAGGTAATAAAAAAGTATAAAATAATGATATGTGTGTGAAAAAATGAATGTCAAATTTGAAATAAAAGTAATTTTGATGTTGTTATATAAAGTGATACTTTTTTTTTTTTTGAGTGTGAAAGGTTTTATGGGAAAAATAAATGAGAAAATTATGAAAGATTTCATGGGAAGGAGTATAACTTATTACCAGTGTCAAATTTGACCACTAGTTCCACTTGATCAATGACACATAAATCCATTTATTCATCAAATTGCCCAATTCGTAGATAGAGAACGAAATAAATCTAACATTTACTCTTAGGTTAATGTTATTCTTCTAAAATCTAACATCATTTTTCTCTTATATATTTTCAGTGATACAACATAAAATATTGATACACTTGAAGATACAGAAAATGAAATACCCTTTTCTTTGTGTTCTTAACTTTTGTTACCACTTTGTTAGAATTAACTTTTGAACCTCAAATAATTCATCAGTGCTTCTTTTATATCATACCACTACCTAACTTATTAAACTCTCATTCTCAAAATTTGAATTTCTTTTAGCTACACATATAGATAATAAATAAGGTGTTTCTAACCTACTTCAGTAATAGAACTTGTTTAAACGGATCATTATTCACCTAAATATTAGAAGAGATTGAAGACGACTTTGAGTAGGCCGCTGAGTTTAAAGAAATCTTAAAAATGACTCATGAGTAGTTTCCATTTACATCGCCTTTAATATTAAAAAATGGAGACAGTCTCAAATTAAGATGACATGTAAGGCGAACAAAGTTAGATATAACCTTAATGACAACGTTTTGTAATTACATTCGATTCGACTCAATTTAAAACAAATCTTAACGGTTTTAAAATAAATGGTGTTCCCCATTATTAGGGTCTTCACCGCCCCTGCCCTGAAGATTGATGGAGAAGGTAAATTGCATAATGTGCCTCAAATAACTTATAAAGGTGACTCACTGTTTGACTGAACTTGCATGAATGTGCCTGAAGGGAGCGAGAGTGAATCGTTTTTAAAGATGGCAATATGTGTCGTCTAAATAGAGACAACCCTCGAGTGTCTCGGAATAAAGACAGCAAAGGTCACATATCATTAAAGATAATTGTAGAAAATATGTACCCTAATATATTCAAACAAAGCCTATGAGTATGAGCTAGGTGTGTGGCCAAGTCACACTACCATTTATCTGATTGGTCGGTTGCTCCTAATCTGGTTTGAATTCTCTATTCAACATCATATAATGTCACTTACTCCATTCGTCCCGTTTTAATATTTACATTTCCTTTTTGTACGTTAATTAAGAAGTATAATATTTTAATAGATAATGAGTGGAAAAATATAATATTTAATGTAAAGTGGGTATGTGTATTAGTGTTGGATGATATATTAATTGTTTTAGGTGGGTCCCATATTCCAAAAAGAAAAACGTAAACATTGAAATGAGACGCGCAAAATAGAAACTCAAATATTGAAACGTGATGGAGAGAGTACTGTATTTATAAGAGATAAATATATTTATTATTAAATTAATCATTTTTGAGCTGTAAAGTATGATTCAATCTTGTACAATGAACGATTTATCAAAATATGATTTTAAGGTGATTATAGTATGACTCATTCAAGTATATGATTTTTAGATTGTTAAAGTATAATTCACTAAAATATCATGTGTGATTTATTAAAGTACACAATTCATTAGAGTATGATTTATTAGTATTAGAGTGACTTGATTAATTAATAATTATTATATATTACCTCTCTCTTAAAACTTAAGAAATAAAGATAAGTATCATTAAACATATTAAATGATCATCTCATCTAAAAATTTAACGGATAAAGATAAATATCATTTACTCCCTCCGGCCACTTGAAAGGTAAACGTTTGCTATTTGCACTGGACAATTATAAGGTCTTTATTCGCTTTTTGCACGTGGATTAAGGGATATTATTATTATAGGTAAAGTGGGTAGTTGTATTAGAGGGAAGTGGTGAGTCATATTGTGAATTTTTTTTACTAAATAGAGGAAATTAATACCTTTGAAGCGAACGCCAGGAATAGTGAAATGAGTACATTGTAAATGGCCGGAGGTAGTAATACTTAATCAAATCACCCCAACAATTATGCATTTAGTTTTTTCAGAATTATTATTACATTTTCAAATAGGGAAAAAATTTGTGTGCACCTAAACATGATGTATGCTTTGTTGCTTCATTTATTATTTAAAGGCTTACATGTCCTCTACTTACTCATCCATCTTTAAATTTGCTCATAGCTTAAATTATTTGTTCTTAGAGAACTTTATCAACTTTTTACATTTATTTTTTTTAATTAAAAACTTTTTAGATGCATACAAAATTTTATATGCACCTAAACTTCATTTATTATTTAAAGGCTTACATGTCCTCTACTTAATTATTATTACATTTATCTTAAAATTTTGTATGCAACTAATTTTGTATTCAATTGATCAGTGTTCAGTTGCGAGTGTTCAATTAAATACTTCCTCCGTCCCATTAAAGATATTTTTTATGATGGACGTCCCACCAAAGAGTCTCATTTCTTTTTTTACATACATGAGACTACACACCCCCACTAATACAATTAAAATATGAAACTCACACTTATACTAGTACAACTACCCACCACACATTAAATAATAATACTCCTTAATTCACGTGCAAAAAACAAATGTAGAAAATATGTACCCTATTATATTCAAACAAAGCCTATGAGCTAGGTGTATGGCCAAGTCACACGCATTACCTTTTATCTGATTGGTCGGTCGCTCCTAATTCGGTTCGAATTCCCTATTATATAATGTCACTTACTGTAATTATATGAGACGGATAGATTTATTATTAAATTAATCATTTTTTGAGCTGTAAAATATGATTCAATCTTATATAATGAACGATTTATCAAAATATGATTTTAAAGTGATTATATAAAGATAAGTATCATTAAACATGTTAAATGGTCATCTCATCTAAAAACTTAAACGAATAAGATGAACATCATTTAATACTCAATCAAATTACTCCAACAATTATTCATTTTGTTTTTTCAGAATTATTATTACATTTTCAAATGGGCAAAATTTTGTATGCACCTAAACTTGATGTATGCTTTGTTGGTTCATTTATTATTTAAAGGCTTACATGTCCTCTACTTATCCATCTTTAAATTTGCTCATAGCTTCTATTATTTGTTCTTAGAGAACTTTATCAACTTTTTACATTTATTTCTTTTAATTTAATTATATTTGGGTGGTTATACACAAATCAATTTATTGTTGTGGATAAGTGCAACCAAAACATATTGCATGTTACGCTTAAGTCTTGATGTCGGTTGCCTCCGTGGCAGAGGATAACTAGGCATAGATAGGCTTATAAGACTTTTGTAAAAAAGAAAAGAAAATAAAAATCCTAAATGTACATTTTAAATACCCAAAATCATTAAAATGTCTGATTATTGACCCGACTTAAAATTTTAATCTATCCACATATATGTCAATCAATAATCAAGCAACACTCATAATTACAACTTACAATCGAGTAATATTCCAACCGACTCATGAATAATTTAAATTTAATTGATTCATGAATTTATCTACAATTGAATCATATATTTGTGTTCAGTTGTGACTTGTGAGTCAATTAAATTTAAATTTATAACTTTATAATTGAGACATGTACATGTATTTGTATTCAATTGATCAGTCATGATACTTATAATTGAATCGTATCGAGTAAAATTCAAGACATGGTTAATTTTAGCTTAGCATAGCTTTAAAATGGTAGCTTTACATCGCTTTTCAATTGAGTAATTGAAAGGGTTAAATTTTTATGAGTTAGTCTCTTATGTTCCTGATGTACAAGTTGTTAAGGTGTAGCATTTTGTTATAAGAATTATATACATTTTAATTAGTAAGTATATAATTTTTTATTGAAAATATCGTTTGAAGTATGAATAGTGTAAATATTTAATATTAAAGGGTACAAGTTAAAAAAAAAGAAAGGGAATTTTGGGGGACAGTGTCCTCGGGACACACAAATTTTAGCCAATTTTATATGGCAAAAACTCTTGTGTCCCCTGGTGCACAGATTTAGACCCGTGCACCCAAATCCGACACAGCCTATATTGAGTTTTTTATTTTCTTTAACTTATAAATAAATGATCCGTTTAATAAATGGGGCAGGTTGGCGCACGGGTTAAGTCTATGCCCCGACACCCAAGATACTAACTCTTTTTATATATTCTCGTGGATTTAATATTTTTTTAACGCTCTATATTAAGGGATAAATTTTAAAATGCACGAAAGAAAATATTTTTGATTCAATTTGTTATTTGATTTAAAAGTTTTAATCGAGTTATAAATATGTACAATTGAATATAGTATGTACAACCAAATCATAAAATTATGCACAATCGAGTCATAAAAATATGTATAATCGAGTTATAAATATGTCAATCGAGTCATTTATTTTAATCGAATCAAGACTATGTATTTTTTTTGTAAAATTGGACATTTTAATAAATAGCCCTAAAAATAGGTAATAAAGAAAATTCTAAAATATATTGTGGGAAGATAATTAAAGACAAATACTTGTGTGAGATAGTATCCTGAAAGGATTTTCGTAAGATGAATAAGAAGAGATATGATTTTTAATGAAAAAGTGATACTCAATCGATATAAAATGATAATGGTGCACAATGAACTATTTCATGCATAATTTATAATTTAAATAAAAAATGACAATATTTAAAAAAAAGTACTAATACTAACATTTTTAATAAAAAATAATAATTAATTAAAAAATGTATATAATGATTTCACCGTAATACGGAAGACTGCCCATAATTAAAATACTGGAATATAATTTCGACTCGAAAAATATAAATAGATGAGGTTGAAAATGCTATTATTATTATGGAAAAATAATAAATCATCATTCAAATCTTTGAGTTTTTGAACAACAGTTCTTGAAGTACACAGAACCTCCACATTCAATTCTTGGCTCGTTCCAGCTATTAGCATAAATCATCATTCAAATCTTGTTGATATTTGAATCTCATTCTCCAGCACCTTTCCAATCTTAACCACATTTTCAATCTAAAAACAAAAATTTAAGAGATCTCTAAGAAATAAGACAGATTTAAAAACCAATCTATTGGAAGAATTCTTGCCAAGAAATAAGACTAAAATTTCCAAACCCTCGTAGAATCCATTCATTACTCATTCTGAATAAAAGCTACAGTTCTCACTCTCACCCAATATTTCCCAGGATCCAGTACGCCGGACATCAACTTGATCAACTTCCTTTTTACCTTTTTCCCGCCGTCGTCCACCTCCACATCATCGCTGACCACAAAACCATACCGCTTGGTGTACCAAATCATAATCTTGAACTTCACCCTCGTGGCCAAGTGCACTCTAAATCTCACCGTTGACCAGTTCAAGACCACTTCAAACATTGTCGCCCATAGCAAATCTTAATTTAATATCTTATTTGGGATTTGATGAGTTTAGAAATTTTGTCATGAGTATATATTGCGAAACAATGTTGTGTTTGTTAATTGCATTGCATGATGTATTTTTGGAAGATAGTGATTGAGTTCTACAAGGAAGGAAGATAAATTAAGTCATTGATTACAATGACTGATTCCATAATTGAAGGATCTCAAAGTGATTTTATTTGATTGAAATTACTAAGGAAAGAATGCAAGGAGATTGAGTTGATTATCGTGATGAAGATTTTGTTCAAGTCATGAAGTCTATTTATTGGAAAGTTGAAGGCCAGAAGAATATCGAGAGAAAATTATTATTGCGTTGTTCTTGATATATTTTTCTTGGTCCTATTTTCTTCTTTAGGTGAGAAGTGTTCATCATGTATTTTCTGTTTCCTTTGTTTTGTTGTTCACTTGTTCCTTCGAGGAGCAGAACTTCTTGATAGTCGAAAATCTTGAGTGTTTGAGGGTATTGTAGATCAAGAGGGATTCTTGATCACAAGTCCTAGGGATAGGCCAAAACTAGAGTTAGATTCAAACGAGACAAGTAGCTGTGATAGGTTGGTCAAGTTATTGTCTAAGTCGTGTTGAAGTCTAATGGATGGTTTTGAGGGAGTGACGTGCTCCTCCTGTTTATACTTTAAGATGTTCTATTACATTGTGTTTTCACATCTGTTTGTAGAACATCAACTTTAAGTTTTACAATTGGCATCAGAGCAGGTTATCCCATTTTACCTGTGTTAATTTTTCCAATTGCTGTATCATGAGTTCTCCTGATAATAGCTTTACTGTTCGTCCTCCTTTTTTGGATGGATTCAATTACTCTTATTGAAAATCCATGATGGTAATTTTCTTAAAATCCATTGGAGATGGAGAAGTTTGGAAGGCTGTAGAAGAAGGATGGACTCATCCTTTCGCCACTGACAAGGATGGTGTTAAGAAAATCAAAACTGAAGGATGGACGGATGAAGAAAAGAAAGGTGTTGTATCCAACAATAAAGCACTTTATGCTATTCTCTCTTTATTAGATGTTCAACGCCATTCACTTGTCTCGAAGTGTGTTGAAGCCAAGGAGGCCTGAAAAATTCTGAAACTTCAATTTGAAGGAACAAATTTTGTCAGAAACTCGAAGATCCAGCGATTGATGATTGAATATGATGGGTTGATGATGAAGGATAACGAGAATATTGATATCTATTATTCAAGATTTTCTTCCATAATCAATCAGCTTCATCTGTTGGGTGAAAACATTTCTGAAGAAAAACAGATCCAGAAGTTCATGAGGATATTACCTCAAAAGTTCAATAAAAAAGTTACTGCCTTGGATACCTTCAGTAAAATTGCTAAGTTCAGTCTTGATGAACTTATAGGTGATCTCAGAACATTCGAGATGAATAAAAACTTTGATCATCCTGTTTCTAAAGAAAAGTCTATAGCATTCAATGTTGAAGATAACATCAAAGATGAAGGATCCTCAGAACTCTTGATTGCTGAATTTGAGAAACACATTAATCTTCTCTAGAAGAACTATGGGAGGGTGATGAGAAAATTCAAGGATAGTTCATCAAATCTAAAAAGGAATGTTGATCGTAAACCTGGAGGATAAAGGAACAAGCAAATTGCTTCTGACTCTAAAATTGATAAAGATCAATGTCGTGAATGCAAGGGAATAGGACATTATCAATATGAATGTCCTACTTGCTTGAGAAGAACAAGACTCTTAAGTCCACCTGGAGTGATTCTGATTCCGAAGACGAAGAGAACATTGATCACACAAATAATCTAGCTCTGGCTAGTGACGAAGAGAACAAAGGCTCTTTCATGTTTTACAGGTACTGAAATCAATAGAGATGATATTACAGATTATTCTGTTGATTCTGAGAATGAAGTTTCTCCTTCTATAGAGGATATGCATTCAATGTATCAACAAATGAATAATAAATGTTCTGAAGCTGTCCGAATAACAAAGAAGTTGGAAGATCAAGTATCCTTCTTAAAAAAAGAGTTGAAAATCTCTGAAGATAAGCTGCTTGCATCTCAAGTTCTTTTAGATTCAGCTCCGTATAAAAGCAAACTTGAAAGCCAATCTATTGATTACTATCTTAGGATTATAGAATCTCTTAAAATGGAGATGTCTATCACTCTGGAGGATAAAAACTCCAAAATCAGAACTCTCAAAGATCACTTGGAGAAAACCATGAAGCAGCATCAACTAATGGTGGCTTGTATAAAAATGAAAGATGAACAGATAGAGAATGATCGACGTGAATTGGAAAGATTAAATCAATCCATTCATCGATTGAATACTGGTAAAACCAAATTGGATGAAGTCATTAGAGATAGTAATGATTATGGAACAAAAGGTATTGGATATGAGTCTGAAGAAAATTTGGGTAAGGATTGTTCGTGCTATGAACAATTTTCAGACTTCTACCAAGGAGCAGGAGCCAATCAAGATTACTCACCCAAATAAAACTTTATCTTCTGAGACTCAACCACGTGTATCTATTCCTCCTAAAAAGGTTGATCCGAGTAGGAAGAATACATAGGTCCCATCCACGTCTGGAAACTTTTTTAAATCCAGTTCTGTTCAAAGAACACCTTTAGTTTGTCACTATTGTAACGTAAAAGGTCACAGCAGACCTAAGTGTTACAAGATGCAGTATGATATTGCTACTGGAAAAGTTGTGAGTTGGAACCAGTTTGGGATACCAGTGGTTGAAAAGTCAGTATGTTTGTCCTCTCATTTAGGACTACATATCAAAAATTATAATACCTGGTACTTTGACAGTGGCTGCTCTCGGGACATGACTGGAATTAAATCGTTCATCAAGGACATCAAGCCAGTAAAAGGTAGCAATGTCACCTTTGGTGATGGCAAGAGTAACAAGGTTCTAGGAATTAGGATGTTGGATGTTCAAGGACTTCCTGAACTAGATGACATTTTACTTGTCGAAGATATGAAGGCCAACTTGATCAGTATCAGCCAATTGTGTGATCGAAATCTTTATGTCAGGTTTACTAAAAATTCATGTTCTATTTTTGATCAAGATGATAATTGTGTTCTCTCAGGTACTAGGTCATCTGACAACTGTTATCAACTTGGTGATATCAAATCCTTGCAAAGCAAGGATAGCGACTTAGAAATGTGGCATCAAAAGATGAGTCATTTAGCTGTTGGAAATCTTGTTTTCCTTTCCCAAAAGAAACTTGTCAGGGAAATACCTGATTTTAAAATAAAGGACCAACATGTTTGTGAACCTTGCAAACTGGGTAAACAGGTAAGAAAGTCTCATTCATCTAATCCTGATATTCATACGATTCGCATCTTGGAATTACTTCACATGGATCTAATGGGGCCTCTTCAAACAGCAAGTGTCAGTTGTAAGAAATATGTATATGTTTGTGTTGATGATTACTCTAGGTATACTTGGGTAAGATTTCTAAAAGAAAAGTCTGATGCTTTTGATACTTTTGAGAAGTTGTGTTTACAGATCGAGAAAGAAACAGGTTTGTCAATAAAAAGAATCAGATCTGATCATGGAAGGAAATTTGAGAATCAATCATTTCATGATTTTTGTGAATCAAAAGGGATATTCCGTGAATACTCTTCTCCAAAGACTCCTCAACAAAATGGTGTTGTTGAAAGGAAAAACATGACTCTTCAAGAAATGACCAGAGTAATGCTTATCTCCAAAGGAATAGCTTTAAAATGGTGGGCTGAAGCTGTGAATACTGCTTGCTACCTCGGTAATCAAGTTCACGTTCGGCATGGACTAGATAAAATACCATATCAGCTATGGAAAGGTAAGACTCCGAACTTGAAACATCTTCATATTTTTGGATGCAAAGGTTATGTTTTAAATGATAGAGAAGGACGTGGGAAACTGGATAGTAAAAGCATGATAGGATGCTTCATGGGGTATTCAATCCCCAAAGCAATAATAAAGTGAAAGTTGAATAGAGATTAATACATATTAGCATCTACTTACCCGAGTAGAGTGAGATATCTAAAATAAGTACATTCAGATGATATATCTGAAATAAATTTCTAACAGAATACTAAAATATAAGTCATAGCATAAAGTCTTCTAAGGGCTTGGGACAACTGCAAGAGCCTCTGCATCTTCTAAACTTCGTTTTGAAAATCAATAAGGGGTGAGTGTTTAAAATACACTCAGTGGGTTAACTTAAATGATTGCACAGTTAAAAATAGATATGCATGCCAAATATACCATAAAATGTAACATAGGTCAATTTAATAAAATAATTTGCACATTGTTGTTCGATAACTCATTGAAAATATTTTAGACCGAACTGTCATCCGATAACTTGTGTTAGTTGATATATGTGCACCAAGTCGTCACCCAGTATGATGTTAGCATACTTTGAAATATATTTTAGTATTGAACCGATGTAGCCTGTAACTTGTGTTAGTTGGTATATGTGCACCGAGTCGTCACCCCGTACAAGTGTTAGTAGAAAATATATTTGTCATCGAACTAAAAGCACACATGACACATAACATGACATATAAGTAACACATATCACATCTTAACATAGCAATCATGACATAAAATTGTAGCATTCACTAAAGAGTGAAAGTTACCCCCACCTTAAACTTATTGGAAGTGTGTAAAATGGACTGCTAAGCTTGCTCGCTCTCTGGTATGTCTGTAAAGGTATACTACACTGAATTCTACTTCTAATAGTAAAACTCCTAGTACTAAAACTAATTTTTAACAATAATTTCTAATACTCAAGCTAAATTCTAAAATATTATAATTTAAATAAGCTAATTATTAACTTAAGAAAATAATAATAGCTAATTGTTAAATAAAATGTATTAAAATAAAATGTTTATACTTAAAATAATAAAAATACATATTTCATTTTAAAAATTAAAATAGTAATAAATCATCATATTACAAAAATATGGATACAAATGACATCAATTTTATTAAAAATGAATATTAAATAAAGATTTTATACCTAAAATAATATAAATGGTAAAATTTTAATTAAAACTTATTATAAAAACTATAAAAAATAAAAATTTATATTTATAAATGAAATGTTAAAGTATATACAAAATTATAATAATACTTAATTAAAAAGTATTAAGTTAAATATATCATTAGGATATTAAATAAAGTAAATAAATAAAGTAAATAAGTAAATAAATAAATAAAGTAATCAAACGTACTTGTTGCTGCTGCATGCGTGCCATACATTTCAGTTTCAAATTTTAAGTTTTCATTTTATATAAATTACAAAAAAGTCCCTGCATTATATTAAATTCTCATTTAAACTTACCATAAGCTTAAACTTTATTACAAAATGACCCAACTTGAGTTATAGAACTCCATTTAAAAATCCGAAAGTAAGTATGGAGTCCTCGCAAGGTGAGGATCACATGCATATTAATTTTTTATGAAAATAACGAAGTTCATAGGGGACAAAATTTTTGTACGAAGTGGGTATCTTCCAATTTCCTCCATTTCACGTCCAAACTCAAAATTAATTATTTGTTTGTGATCCTTGTGAGGAGAGTTTCAAAATGGCCTTTAATATCAAAGTCATGTCGCAACGAAATAAAACATGCCATTAGAGGGTCGAAAGCTTCGTCTTAAGTTTTTCTTACTCATACGAAATTCATTTCACAAAAGAGTTATATTTATGGAATCTACGCATTGAGACGATCATTTCTGTATATAACATGTTAAGGTTTAAAAAGAATAGAGAAATTTCAAAAGCATCAGTATGTTAGAAGATGATATATATATATATATATATATATACCTATACGTGTGTGTGCGCGCGCAATAAAAAAGAGACAGAGTTACCTTCTTCTGAATTGATTCCCTCTTTTACCTACCAATTTAAAAAAAGAAAAGAAAATGACATATATAGATATACACACATGAGAGTAAAGTGAATATTATCTATTGATATAATCCAACTCTAAGTTGCTTACGTATTCATCCCACCTCACCAATTTTTTTGCCTTATCCAAAATGATTAAACATATGCTCTAAATAAATTAATAATATATATATATATATATATATATATATATATATATATATATATATATATTATTTCTTATGAATATATAAATATTATATAGCTGGTTATTACATTCACCCCTACTAAAATAAAAATTTCGTCCCCGAAATTTCACTTACTAGGTATGAGTAGATTTGGATATTTATTTTTTATGTCGTCTTTACGTTCCCATGTTGCTTCTTCTATATTGTGTCGGCTCTATTGAACTTAACTAAAGTAACTTCATGATTCCTTAGCTTATACACTTTCCTGTTGGCTATAGGAAATTCATCGTACGCTAAGTTGTCGTCAATTGCTATAACCTCGTGGTTAACAGCATGACTTGGATCAAACACATATTTTCGTAGCATGGACACGTGAAATACATCATGCACCCCAGCTAGCTCAGGAGGTAAAGCTAATTTGTATGCCAACTCGTCGATTCACTTCAAAATCTCGTAAGGTCCAATGTATCTTGGCTTGAGTTTTCCTTTCCTTCCGAAGCGAGAAATTCCTTTCATTGGTGAGACTTTGAGAAAAACTTTATCTCCTTCCTGAAACTACAAATCTTTATGTCTCTTATCAGCGTAGGACTTTTGTCGGTTTTGCGCAGTCAAAATTCTTCTTCTGATCTTTTCAATTGCTTCCACTGTCTTTTCTACTATCTCTGGTCCTAGAACTTTCATTTCACCAACTTCATCCCAATAAAGGGGAGATCTACACTTCCTTCCATAGAGTACTTCATAAGGGGCCATGCTTATTGTGGCTTGAAAACTATTGTTGTAAGCAAACTCTATCAGTGGTATATATATTTCCCAACTTTCTCCAAAATCTAGGGCACATGCCCTCAACATGTCTTTCAATGTTTGAATAGTCCTTTCAGACTGGTTATCGGTTTGAGGATGAAACGACGTGCTAAACTTTAGCTTCATGCCCAACGCGTTTTGTAAGCTGTGCCAAAATTTTGATGTAAATCTTGGATCTCGATCAGAAACTTTAGAAACTGGTACACCATGCAATCTGACAACTTCTTTTAGATAAATTTGTGCAACCTTATGCATTCCAGAGTCATTTTCACTGGAAGAAAATGCGCTGACTTGATCAAACGATCCACTATCACCCATATAGCTTGAGTAGACCAGTAACAAAATCCATTGTAATGTGCTCCCATTTCTACTCAGGAATTTCTATTGGCTTCAAGAGTCCTGAGGGTCATTGATGTTCTGCTTTCACTTGCTGGCAAGTCATACACTTTTGGATAAACAGGCATATATCACTCTTCATATTTCTCCACCAAAATGCATTCTTCAAGTCTTGATACATCTTGTTTCCTCCTGGATGTACCGTGTATGGAGTACAATGAGCTTCTGATAAAAATTCTCTAATAAGATCCTCATTTTTAGGAACACATAATCTTTTTCCAAATACGAGTGTTCCATCGTCCGTGAGAGCAAATCTCTTTCCTTTCCCAATCTTCACGCGTTCCTTAATTTTTCTGAGAAATCTGTCTTCATCTTGACATTCTTTGACTCTATCTCTTAAGGAGGGTTTAATCAGTAATGCAGTTAATACTGCTTCAATGCTACTTGGAGGTATCACGACTTCCAAACTCATCCGAGAGAACTCAACCATCAATTATTCTTGATTTGTTATAGAGCAGACTAATTCCCCTTTTCATTTTCTGCTTAGAGCATTTGCTACCATATTTGCTACCACATTTGCCTTCCCTGGATAATATAGTATTGTACAATCGTAATCCTTGATTAATTCCAACCATCTCCTTTGCCTCATGTTTAATTCTTTTTGCTCGAAAAAGTATTTTAAGCTCTTGTGATCTGTATAAATTTGGCATTTTGCTCTATATAGATAATGTCTCCAAATTTTCAAAGCATGTACCACAGCTGCCAATTCTAAATCATGAGTTGGATAGTTCATGAATCTTGAGTTGTCTAGACGCATAGGCAACTACTTTATTACGTTGCATCAAAACACATCCCAATCCTTGTTTTGAAGAATCACTATAGATGACAAATTCTTCTGTTCCATCAGGAATTGTCAGTACAGGAGCGGTGATCAATTTCTGTTTAAGAAGGTTAAATCTCTTTTCACACTCTTCCGTCCAACAGAATTTAACTTCCTTACGAGTTAATTTCGTCAAGAGTCCTGCAATCTTAAAAAATCCAACAATAAATCATCTGTAATATCCAGACAATCCAATAAAACTTCGTACTTCTCCTACATTTGTAGGTGTCTTCTATTCCTCTACTGCTTCTACCTTGGCCGGATCCACCTCGATTCCTCGATCTGACACAATGTGCCCAAGAAAGACAACTTTATCTAACCAAAACTCACATTTCTTGAATTTGGCATACAACTTTTCCTTTCTTAGTGTCTCTAGAACGATTCTCAGGTGTTCTTCATGTTGTCTCCGATCTTTAGAATACACTAAGATATCATCAATGATTACGGTCACGAATTTGTCCAAGTACGAGTGGAAAACACGATTCATCAAATCCATGAAAATTGCTGGTGCATTGCTGAGACCAAAAGGCATTACTATGAACTCATATTGCCCATAACGTGTTCTAAAAGCAGTCTTCGAAGTGTCGCTCTGCTTGATTCGCACTTGATGATATCCAGATCTCAAATCTATCTTGGAAAACACGGTAGCACCACCCAGCTGATCAAATAAATCCTCAATCCTTGGCAAGGGATACTGATTCTTGATGGTAAGTTTATTCAGTTCTCGATAATCGATACACATCCTAAACGAACCATCTTTCTTCTTTACGAACAAAACAGGTGCTCCCCAGGGTGAAACACTAGGGTGTATGAAACCCAATTCCAAGAGTTCTTGTAATTGGATTTTCAGTTCTTGTAACTCCTTTGGTGCCATTCGATAAGGTGCTTTTGAGACTGGTGCTGCTCCCGGTACTAGATCAATTGTAAATTCTACTTGCCTTTCAGGTGGCAAGCCTGGTAAGTCTTCTGGAAACACATCTTCATATTCCCGCACGATAGGAATATCCTTTATGCTCGTCTTCTTGTCTTCACTTTTCACGATACTCACTAAGAATACTTGACATCCATCTTTTCTCATCATTTTGATTGCTTTCATTGCAGTTATAACTCGCGGTATTACTCCAACTTTAGCTCCGTGAAAAGTAAACTTCTCATCTTCTGGGAGTTGGAACTGTACTTCTTTTTCACGACATCTGATTACTGCATGATTAGCTCTAAGCCAATCTATCCCTAAAATTACATCAAAATCTTTCATCTCAATTACATGAAGGTCTGCAAGCAGGACTCTGTCATTTATCTCTATCTTTACATTCTTGCATAACTTCATGGTTCGGATGGAGTTACCAGAAGGTATACTAACCTCAAGAGTTGATTTGTCTAACTCCTCACAATTATTTTTTACTCTCTTATACATCTTAGCAGATATGAATGAATGAGTGGCTCATGTATCAAAAAGTATAAGAGTGGGAGTGCCAAATACTGATAGTATATCTGTCATTGTTTCTGGTTCTTCCTCAGTTTCTTGCTGTGTCATAGCATATGCACGTGTCGGTCTAGCACTCGATCCCCCTGCTGCTTTAGACTTTGGGCATTCTATTATGGTAAGTCCCGGTTGACGGCATCTATAACATATTTCAGTTCCATATAAGCATGCTCCAAGGTGATTCTTTCCACATTTTGGGCAAGGAAAATTTGTTCCGAGTGGCGGTGCTCCTGATCTACCTCCGATTTTAATTTGCTTGTTCTGAATCTTATGGTTTCCTTTTTCGATCATCGGTCCTCCCCACTTGCGCTTTGCAGGTATCTCTATCGCCTTTTTATTTTGGTTACTATTATTCTTCTGTCGAGACTCAATTTCTTGAGCTCTAGAAAATACATCTGCAAAAGTCATCATCCCTTGTCCAGCCAAGATAGTGCTGATCTCCGATCACAATCCCTTTTTAAATCGTCTAACTTTCTTCTCTTCCGTGTTGACAAGGTGTGTGAAAAATCTGGAGAGCCGATTGAATTCTCTTATATATTCGAGAACACTCATTGTTTCCTATTTTAAGTGCAGAAATTCACTTTCTTTTTCAACTCGGAATAACTAAGGCATGTAGTTTTGAATTATCACATCCTAAAAGTCTTCCCATGTTATCCTTGCTTTTTGTTCAAGTGTTTTGGTGCGTTCGTAAGCCTCCCACCAGAAATCAGCTTCACCCACGAACTGAAAAATAGCTCACGCAATCTTCTGTGCATCAGTTCAATCAAGATAGGTGAAAATTTTATCCAACGACCTCAACCATTTTTCAGCTTCCACAGGGTCCTCCGTTCCATTGAATGTTGGTGGATTTAAACATCGGAATTGTTCAATTACCAAGGCTGGTTCATTTCTAGGAATAGGTTCTGGTGGTGGTGGTGATCGTGCAGAGTTTGCTTGAAATTGTTGAGCCAATCCCCGAAGGATTGTCACTAAATCATCTCCTGGATCGCCAAAAACGTTTTCAAGATTTTCATTTGTAGGTAGGTTTTGTGGTCTTCTTCGACTCACGATCTGTTAAAAGTTTTTATACTCATCATTATTATATGCAAGTATATCATTAAAATACAATGAGTAAGATGTATAAACACACATATAATTATATATATATATATATATATATATATATATATATATATATATATATATATATATATATATATATATATATATATATATATATATATATATATATATATATATATATATTAGTAATAACAAAATGGTGCCATTGGCACTCTAATTGTTAAGTATACATATGCATCTAAAAGTCATTCTTAGTCTAAAATACTATCAAGAAAGCCTATTTAGTGCGACATCGAGGTTACCTATATACATCACCCAATTATGGGTCAAAAAGGTTCCATCTATTGGAATGTGTCGCTACTAACAATAGCAAAATCTTAATAAGTCTGAGTTAGGCTAACCGCTAGGGTGTCCTAATCCTCCGCCACTCCATCAGCAATATCCCCATCAATCTCGAAATCACCAGGTATATCAACGAACACTTCAACAGGATCCACTGGTACAACCATAGGAAAATGGATCATCGGCCCATCCAGGAATCCGACAGGGGGGAGGTACCTGGTCTCTAAGGGCCCATGTGTGGTACAAACATACATTAAAAGCCACATAATTCAGCTCGTGCCCTAGAGGAACCACGAATATCTCAAAATAAATCTGCCTAGCAATCTTAACCCACACGCTGGGTAAGGTATGAATGAGGATGAAGCAGTACTGCACCTCCGTCACCCTCCGAGCTCCATGAAAATCCTCATGATGAATGATGAGCATTAAGGCCAAATGAGTGCCTAAGTCATCAATCTCAGTCCTGCCACGAAGGGCGGCTCGTTGGGCTCTAACAGCGTTAATGTGAGCAATAGCTGCTTCCATCTGGTTAACATAATTTAAATTTACTCTAAAGTCATTAAAGAATTTAAAATATTTAAGAATTAAAATAATCAAACATAAAATCCTAAAATGTATTTATGACATAATCATAAAATAGTCAAAATCCTAGGGTACGGTAATAAATTATAAGTCAGGTACTTGAGCAAGTCTTAGATAGACCGCTCTGATACCACGCTGCAACGCCCCTGGTTACGCAATGGGATTGGGACGCTACTAGATATACAATTCCCAATATAATAATAATGGGGTTGAGAATATGCAGCGGAAATAAAATAAAAATCAATCCCTAAAGCGATAATAAAGTGAAAGTTGCATAGAGATTAATACATATTAGCGTCTACTCACCCGAGTAGAGTGAGATATCCAAAATAAGTACATTCAGATGATATATCTGAAATAAAGTTATAACAGAATACTAAAATATAAGTCATAATATAAAGTTTTCTAAGGGCTTGGGACAACTGCAAGAGCCTCTGCATCTTCTAAACTTTGTTCTGAAAATCAATAAGGGGTGAGTGTCTAAAATAAACTCAGTGGGTTAACTTAAATGATTGTACAGTTAAAAATAGATATGCATACCAAATATACCATAAAATGTAACATATGTCAATTTAATAAAATAATTTGCACATTATCGTTAGATAACTCATTGAAAATATTTTAGACTGAACCGTCATCCGATAACTTGTGTTAGTTGATATATGTGCACCGAGTCGTCACCCCAGTACGATGTTAACATACTTTAAAATATATTTTAGTACTGAACCGACGTAGCCAGTAACTTGTGTTAGTTGGTATATGTGCACCGAGTTATCACCCCGTACAAGTGTTAGTAGAAAATATATTTGTCATCGAACTAAAAGCACACAAGACACATAACATGACATATAAGTAACACATATCACATATTAACATAGCAATCATGACATAAAATTATAGCACTCGGTAAAGAGTGAAAGTTACCCCCACCTTAAACTTATTGGAAGTGTGTAAAATGGACTGCTAAGCTTGCTCGCTCTCTGGTATGTCTGCAAAGGTACACTAAACTGAGTTCTACTTCTAATAGTAAAACTCCTAGTACTAAAACTAATTTCTAACAATAATTTCTAATACTCAAGCTAAATTCTAAAATATTATAATTTAAATAAGCTAATTATTAACTTAAGAAAATAATAATAGCTAATTGTTAAATAAAATGTGTTAAAATAAAATGTTTATACTTAAAATAATAAAAATACATATTTCATTGTAAAAATTAAAAATAGTAATAAATCGTAACATTACAAAAATATGGATACAAATGACATTAATTTTATTAAAAATGAATATTAAATAAAGATTTTATACCTAAAATAATATAGATGGTAAAATTTTAATTAATACTTATTATAAAAACTATAAAAAATCAAAATTTATAATTATAAATGAAATGTTAAAGTATATACAAAATTATAATAATACTTAATTAAAAAGTATTAAGTTAAATATATAATTAGGATATTAAATAAAGTAAATAAATAAAGTAAATAAATAAATAAATAAAGTAATCAAAAATATTTGTTAGTACTGCATGCGTGCCATACGTTTCAGTTTCAAATTTTAAGTTTTCATTTTATATAAATTATAAACAAATCTCTGCATTATATTAAATTCTCATTTAAACTTACCTTAAACTTAAACTTTATTACAAAATGACCCAACTTGAGTTATACAATTCTATTTGAAAATTTGAAAGTACAATGGAGTCCTCACAAGGTGAGAATCACATGCACATCAATTTTTCATAAAAATAACGAAGTTCAAAGGGGACAAAATTTTGTACGAAGTGGGTATCTTCCAATTTCCTCAATTTCACATTCAAACTCAAAACTAATTATATGTTTGTGATCCTTGTGAGGAGTGCTTCAAAATGGCCTATAATATCAAAGCTATGTCGCAACGAAATAAAACATGTCATTAGAGGGTCGAAAGCTTCGTCTTAAGTTTTTATTACTCTTACGAAATCCATTTCACAAAAGAGTTATATATATGGAATCTACGTATTGAGACGATCATTTTCGTATATAACATGTTAAGGTTTGAAAAAGAATAAAAAATTTTCAAAAGCATCAGTGTGTCAGAAGATGATATATATATATATATATATATATATATATATATATATATATATATATATATATATATATATATATATACCTATACGTGTGTGTGCGCGCAATAAAAAAGAGGAAGAGTTACCTTCTTCTGAATTGATTCCCTCTTTTACCTCCCAAGTTAAAAAAAGAAAAGAAAAGGGCATATATAGATATACACACATGAGAGTAAAGTGAATCTTATCTATTAATATAATCCAACTCTAAGTTGCTTACGTATTCATCCCACCTCACCAATTTTTTTGCCTTATCCAAAATGATTATACATGTGCTCTAAATAAATTAATAATATATATATATACATATATATATATATTATTTCTTATGAATATATAAATATTATATAGCTGGTTATTACAGTTCTGATTGTCAGAACACATTGTGTTATTGAATCATTCAATGTTGACTTTAATGATACAGAACCAGTGATCAATACTGTCCCTTCTGAAGTATTATCTCTACTTGAAAAAGGAGAAGATAAATAAACTCTACAAACTGTAGAGTCAGAAGAAGATGATGATGAAGGTAACTCGGTTCTCAGAACAAGAGATCCACCATTGAAGATACAGAAGGATCATCCGTCTAAATTAATTATTGGTGATCCTAGGTCAAGAGATATCACCAGAAATGCTCCCAGAAAAGACTATTGGAAGATGGTCAATGTCTCCTTGTTTCTAAACTAGAACCCAAAAATGTGAAAAAAACATTAAATGATCCAAACTGGATACTGGAGCAATTTGCTCGAAATGATGTCTGGGAACTTGTACCAAGACCAGAAGATCACAATGTCATTGGTACAAAATGGATTTTCAAGAATAAGACAGATGAGCATGGAAACATAATCAGAAACAAGGCCAGATTACTTCTGGCGGTTGCTTGTTATCTTGGTTTTACTATTTATCAGATGGATGTAAAGAGTGTCTTTTTACATGGAATTCTTAAGGAGACTGCCTATGTGTCACAACTAAAAGGGTTCATTGATTCTGAATTTCCAGATCATGTGTTCAAACTAAAAAAGGCTCTCTATGGCTAGAAACAAGCACCAAGAGCTTGGTATGAACGTCTTACAGAGTTTCTTATTGCTAAGGGTTATGTGCGGGGTGGAGCTGATAGAACATTGTTTCTTCAGAAAAACGGCAAAGAAATCATGATAGTACAGATCTATGTAGATGATATAGTTTTTGGATCCACTTCTGAAAAAAGGGTCAAAGAATTTATCAATCTCATAACATCTGAATTTGAAATGAGCATGGTAGGTGAACTATCTTACTTTCTAGGATTACAAGTAAGTCAATCCAAAGAAGGTATGTTTATTCATCAGTCCAAATATTCTAAAAATCTTGTGAAAAAGTTTGGTTTAGAAAATTCCAAACATGATAAAGTTCCTCTTGGCTCTAGAGAATCCTTATCTCAAGATCGTGAAGGAACACCTGTTGATGAAACCCTGTACAGGAGCATGATTGGTAGTCTTCTCTATTTAATTGACAGTAGACCTGACATATCTTTTAGTGTTCATTTGTGTGCCAGGTACCAATGTTCGCCCAAGGAATCTCATTTGAAAGCTGTCAAGAGAATCATAAAGTATGTTGTTGGAACGTTGAAATATGAACTTTGGTTTTCCACAGATACCAATGCAAATGTTCTGGGGTTCTGTGATGTAGATTGGGCAGGGGGCACTAATGACCGTAAGAGCACTTCTGGAGGATGTTTCTTTGTTTGTAGTAACCTCGTGTCTTGGTTCAGCCGCAAATAAAATCATATTTCTCTATCCACGGCTGAAGCAGAATACATCGCCACAGGTAGTTGTGCCTTTCAGCTTATTTGGCTTGAAAACATGTTAGTTGATTATCAATTAAATCCAAACAAAGTGTACCCTCTTTGTGACAATACCAGAGCTATTAACATCTCAAAAAATCCAGTTCTTCATCAAAGAACCAAACATATTGATATTCGCTTTCACTTTATTAGAGATTTGGTTGAGGAAGGAACACTGGACATAGAACACATTTTCTCTGAAAAACAACTGGCAGATAATTTTACAAAAGACCTTGATACTCAAAAATTTATATCCCTTAGGAAATCCCTTGGTATTTGTTCTATATAAATCCTTTTGCATCTAGGATTACGCATTTGCATAAGAGAAATCTATTTGGTCCTTTGTTGACTGTTCTTGTTTAAGTCTGAACATCTTATACCCATGCAGTTCAGGGCTACCTACTTGAAATGATGTATTATGAAAGCCATCGTTTTGAAAAGGGCTACATACACAGAAAATGAAAAGTGAGGAGTAAGTCACTGCATTTATGGGTTTTCTCTCTCCTTAAAGAAAGAGTTATAAGGTTGGATAAATATTTCCTTGTTCTGAGTACATCATTCAAATAGACAAATCAAAATTCATTTTAAAGGATATTTGTCAGATTGTTATAAGGTGATGTTTTTTTTTAAAAAAAAAAGGAATTATACATCATTCAAATAGACAAATCAAAATCCATTTTAAAGGATATTTGTCAGATTGTTATAAGGTGATGTTTTTTTTTTTAAAAAGGGAATTATATGAAATTTTATTTTGAGATTCGATTGTTTTTTTAACTTGGATACTTACTTTGGACCAAATTGATTTCTTTCCTACCCTAGTCATTTTTTCCCTCCCCAATTTTTTTTGGAAAATTCTGTCAGTTTATTTCTCGGATTTCGTGGGATACGAAAAGGCAATCCCTTCTCCCTTTACTCTGATCGAGTGACTGTCAAGTATCATTTTCACTTGAAACCCTAGCCATCTATCTCTCTCTCTCCACCCACCATGGTTTGTCAAAAACAAACCGCCATTCGCCGTCCTGGCTCCGGTTATAAGCGTGAACGTTCTGGTTCCCCTGTGGTCATTGCTCCTTCCTCTGTCACTGCTGAACCCTCATCTCCTTCCCGCTGTGAAGATGTCAAAGTTGATGAGAATGCGGTGGACAAGCCACGACGATCTGCCAGAAAGAAAAATCCTCCGTTGAGTGCTGTTGTGTCTTTCGGTTATCCCTGTTCGTCTGATGAACCTATTGAAGCTCTCGATATTGGTAATGCTTGATCCAAGGAATTTTACTCTTCTGTGGCTGCCTCTCGGTATGGTATTTTTGTTGACATGACTTTTCACTCTGAACGTAATATCTGTATGTCTGGTTTTGAAAAATTTGGTGTCTTACCCTTGATTGAGTCTGCTGGGTTGCTTGGGACTGTCTCTGGTCTTAAACCTTTTTGTGCTAAGATTGTTAGGGAGTTCTACTCCAATCTTACTCTAGATATTGTTGATAATGATTCCCCTAGGTTTCATACAGTATTCTGTCATAATCGAGTTTGCAAGTTTTCCCCTTCTGAAATTTCTAGGGTTATGGGTGTTCCAGAAACTGCTTCTGGTTTACACTTAGTTCCTTCCTTGAACTCTGTTTGTGAGTTCATTACCTCTGGAAAGTTAACTGTTTGGCCTTCTGCTGGGCTGTCTCCCTCTGATTTGAGTACTTCATTTCATCTTCTTCATAAAATTGCTATTCATAACTGGACTATGTCCAAGAATAAGTCACTTCTGACTGTATCTCAAGCTAGGTTCATTCATGCCATTGCTTCCAAAGCAAATTTGTCCTATGATCTGCTTGTCTTTGATGTTATTTTGGGATTTGCTGGGAAGTTTGATGAGTCTAGGCTACTTCCGTTTCCTTGCACTATCTGGAAATTTTTTACTGAAGTGGGTGTCAGGTTTATGGATGGAGAGGATTCTCTTGAAAAATTGCTTAGTGAATTGAAGGTTTCTCTTCGAATGGCCAATCTGAAAGAGAAGGCTGAGTCGGCGACCTCCACACTTGAGTCTATTTATCCTCTGGTAACTCAAATAAAGACTGATATCCTTGCTGTTCAGGTGACTCTTGATAAGCAGAATACCAGGTTGGATGAGTTGGTGGATGCCTTGGCAAGAGCTAAGGGGGAGAAGGAGAAAAAAAATAATACTGTTGCTGGGAGGAAACTAAAGATGGTCAAAGAAGAAGAAGAAGATGATGATGATGATAGAGAATCAGGTGAGCAGAATGATAAGGAGGAAGCTGCTGCTGATGCTGAAGATTCTTCTGCCAGCTGAAAGAGGGATATGTCCCTGTATTTTTTGTCTAAACTATGCACTCATTGAACTTGAACTTTCCTTTTATTTCTGTTTTTATGCTTGAACAAATTATCTTCTTTTGGAACTAACTTCAAGGGAATGTTGCTTCTTCTTTTTACTTGCATGCTTGTTTTATCTTCTATTAAAATATATATAGCTCATGCCAAGGGGGAGTTTGTTTAGTTTAGAAATTGTGTCATGAGTATATATTGCGAAACAATGTTGTGTTTGTTAATTGCATTGCAGGATATATTTTGGAAGATAATGATTGAGTTCTACAAGGAAAGAAGATAAATTAAGTCATTGATTACAATGACTGATTCCATAATTGAAGGATCTCAAAGTGATTTGATTTGATTGAAATTACTAAGGAAAGAATGCAAGGAGATTGAGTTGATTATTGTGATGAAGATTTTGTTCAAGTCATGAAGTCTATTTATTGGAAAGTTGAAGGTCAGAAGAATATCAAGAGAAAATTATTATTGTGTTGTTCTTGATATATTTTTCTTGGTCCTATTTTCTTCTTTAGGTGAGAAGTGTTCTTCATGTATTTTCTGTTTCCTTTGTTTTGTTGTTCACTTGTTCCTTCGAGGAGCAGAACTTCTTGATAGTCGAAAATCTTAAGTGTTTTAGGGTATTGTAGATCAAGAGGGATTCTTAATCACAAGTCCTAGGGATAGTCCAAAACTAGAATTAGATTCAAACTAGACAAGTAGCTGTAATAGGTTGGTCATGTTATTGTCTAAGTCGTGTTGAAGTCTAATGGATGGTTTTGAGGGAGTGACGTGGTCCTCCTGTTTATACTTTAAAATGTTCTATTACATTGTATTTTCATATCTGTTTGTAGAACATCAACTTGTAGAACATCAACTTTAAGTTTTACAGGATTTAAGTAAATTAATTTTTAAGATAATTAATTTGAACCTAGCATGTTAAATAAAATTTAAGAGCAGCATGGTTCTAATTTTTCAATCGGAATGACAATGTATATCATTAAGGAAATCAATCACAATGTGATTGAAAGTGATTGAAGGAAGTGATAGTTATTGAATCAATAAGGAGGCTTGGAGAAGGGGGAGTAAGGAGACCTTGTGTACACTAACAACTGACATTTACCGATTAAAAAAATTAAGGAAATCAATCACAATGTGATTGAAAGTGATTGAAGGATGTGATAGTTATTGAATCAACGAGAATAATTGAAAATTTTTTATTCTTAAAAGATCAAACAAGCATTAACTATAAAAATCTATATACCTTCATTTCAATTAACTCCACTCATTATCCGAAACCAAACACCTCCTTAAATTTAATGAGATATAAACTAATCTAATAAGCTCTAATTAAATGTGCCGAAACCCTAAGGATTTAATTTTAATTTCTCCATTTGTTGATCTCCATTTGTTGATCTCTTCATTTTATTTTTGTTTTTGTTTTTTTATAATTTTTATTATATTATATCCTAAACTTTAAGGGTAAAATATATCCTAAACTAAAAGAATGAAATTATAATTATACCTTTAAAATTAACAATAAATGCTAAAGATAATTAATAAACCTTAGGGGTAAATATGAACTAAACCACAATTGTAAAATTATAATAATACCAATAAATTAATTCTAAACCCTAATGATAAATATTACGTTGTCCCCGAAGATTGTTCACGTACCACAGATATTAAGAAAATTTTATTTTTTTCTAAATTTTATTGACTTTTAGAGGAAATGTGGTATTTTTAGGCAATAAATAAAGTATAAAATATGTTAGGTGTGGAAAGATGAGATGTCATTTTTTAAATTAATGTGTATTTTGAGGTGTTAGATTATAATGATATTTTCTTTTTTTGGGGTAACAATTTTGTGGAACTAATAAATGAGGAAATAGTGAACAATTTTATCAAACAACTATAAAAGTTATTTTAATTCAAATTTGTTATTATTTTTCACACACATACCATTATTTTATACTCCCTACGTTCCAAAAATACATTCTCGTATTTGGTGGCATGGAGTTTAACAAAAGTAACTTTTTTGTTGTAATGATGTAAGAAAGAGAATGGGTATGTTGGGTGATTGAATATATTAAAGTGTATGATATAGTTGATTTTAACTAAATTTGTATGTAAAAAGAGAGTGAAAATTTTTGTAATATATTGTACTCAATTGCAAGGTTATTGATATTATGTATTGTTTCCAATTTAAGGGTGTGCAAGTATTCTTGGAATGAATGTGTACTTTTTTCTTAACTAAAAATATTACAATACCTTCTAAACTCAACAAAATTAGTAAAAAAAAAAATTCTTAAACAACATTTAACATAAAACGTGAGCGTTTTGTGTTACGTAAGGAGTATAAGAGTTATAATTATTAATAATAAAATAAATAAGAAAAAAAAAAACTTACCAAGAATGAGGGTATTAAGAGGGCCTTAATTAATTGAAATCTAAAATCATTCATTATTTAGTTAAGGCCCAAAACGAAAAGTCTATTACTTGAGCACAAGAAGCGCACACTCAATTGTTTGAGCCCATCACATGGGAATAGAACAATTATTGACCCAAGTCGAAAGCAAAATTGAAAGTGGCGAAGAACATTCTTTACCGCTCTCCCCTCCGGAATAGGAATGGCAATGGGCTGATACTACCATATCTAGATCTGCTGCGGCCCACGTGCTCTACGTGGGTTGGATCAGCCCAATTTTAATATATATTATTTATTTATTTATTTTAATGATATATATATATATATATATATATATATATATTAGTATTCATGTAAGGGTAAGAAGAGTGATTTTGGTGTAATCCATATTCACACAAAAACCCTCTTATTTAAAAATATAAAAGATAAATTATATTTTAAGTTTTCGATTTTAAAATCTAAATTTTGGGTTTCAAAATACACATATAAATTTTAAAATTCACCCCTATATCTATATATACTTATATACATTTTATTTCCTTAATTAATATATTTTCCCTCTTTTATCTTTCCTCTCTCATATATATATATATATATATATATATATATATATATATATATATATATATATATATATATAAACTAATATATTCTGACACATTAATTACATAGAGTTAAACTTACCATACCAAACATAAAACAAACATATGGTTTTTAAACTTCATAAAACCCCAACATAAATATTACTCCCTTCGTCCCATTGAAAGGTCCTTATTTTACTATATTGGGCATTCCACTCAAAGGTCTCCATTTTTTCCTTTTAATTAAAGGACATATGGTCCATCATTCACTACTAATTAAACTTGTTAAACGAGCCGAGCAAGCTCGAGTAGTTATCGAGCCGAGTTCGAGCTCGGCTCGATTTGATAACGAGCTTACGAGCTAGCTCGACTCGAAAATTACTCATTCGAGCTTGAGCTCGAGCTCGGCTCGACTCATTTAAAAAACGAGTCGAGCTTTAGAGCCTAATCGAGCCAGATTTTTATTAAAATATTTAATATTATATTTAATAAATATTATATTAATATATTTAATTATCATTATATAATATTTATTTTAGTATTATTATTATTATCGAGCTTTATCGAGGCGAGCCGAGCTCGACTCGATAACGTAACGAGTATTTCGACGAGCTCGAACTCGAGCTCGAGTAGTCATGAGTCGAGCCGAGCTGAGCTCTCGAGCGTCTCGTTTCGTGTAACAACTCTACTACTAATACAACTACACACCACATATAAAATAATAATACTCTTTAATCCACGTATAAGAAGTAAATTGGGACCTTTGCATGAGACAGACGAAGTACATTCTAAAGGTGTGTTTGGATGACACTTGAAATCAACAAATTTATAAATTTCTGATCTTAAATCATGAATTTATATTTGATATTTTTGTTATATGGTAAGGATATTCAAATTTTTAATCAAAACATGTCATTTAAAATTCTTTCAATTGACAAAAGTATGTTTTAATAAAAAAAAAATTAAAAATATTACTCCCTCCATCCTTATTAGCTCTTCATTATTGTAGATAGGGGTGGGCGAAATTACCGAAAAATCAGTATACTGCATTTAACGTATCGTAAAATAATGAACTTATTAAAAATTTCAGCATACCGAAAATTTCGGCACGGTATGATACTGTACCGATTTTTTCGGTCCGGTATCGGTAAGATGATTTTTAAAAATTGATATTTCGGTATATACTGGTATACCGAAATATTAATTAAATTAATGTTAATAATAATTATAAATAATTATATATAAATTAAATTAATTTAGTTTTTTTAACTTTAATCTACTAAATTAATTTAGTTTCTTTATCAGTATACATGTGTTTTAAGAGTGAGAAATGAGAATTGAACCCTAAAAGACTGGCAGCCGCACTCATCAACCCTCGGTCACTCCGATTGGTAAGTTGCTCTGACTTTCTATTTCATCTGCCGCCACTACGTTCGCCAAACCCCTCTCCGATACAACGAAGAGATAGGGAGATCTTTGCTGTAAGAGAAGCCGACACCCACCAGAGTTTCTAGATAAAGGGATAGTTTCTCTCTCTCATCCTCACAGCCCTCTCTCTCCTCCTCCCTTATTCTTGGCACCACGTTCTCTTTATCATCCATTTCTTCATCCTCGAGGTCTTTCATCAGCTATGTAACATCGATAACATCGATTGATATGATCGTTTATAGTTTCTTCAGGAGCTTTCTTTTCACCCTCTTCATCTGTTGTTTCCTGTTGGATTCCGAAATTGAGATTTGAATCGAGATGGGTAGAGTGATTTAGGGTTCATAAATTGGGGTTTGAAATTGGGGGTGAAACTGGATTAAATGTGGATTAAAGGTGAATACGTGGTTGTCTTCATAAGAAACAAAAGAGATGGAAAAGAAGGAGGAGATGATGATAGGGTGCTAACGAGCTAGTAAACTCTTCTCCCAATTGTTCAATTTTTGTCCAAATATAATTGCAGTTTATTTCTAAAATCTCACAATCTTGTTTTGGAACTTTGATAATAATTCTCAATATGTTCTAAATAATGTAGAGTATTCGCATGTAGAAATTACAATTTTTATCATATTTTTGATGTAAACTTTCCTTATTTTGTATAATTAATCAGATTTTTTATATTTTTTGGATGTACTCCCTTCGCTTCGGAAAAGTTTACACCCCCTTTCCGGCACGGAGATTAAGAAAGTGATAACTTTTAGGGGTATAATGGTATTTTTTTGTAATAAATAAATTATAAAATATGTTAGGTAGAGATGATTTTTGTGTAAATAAGGTGTATGGGGAAGGGTGATTGTTTTTTATTTTTGCTTTTTAATGGAAGGTGCAAACTTTTGTGGGACAGTTCAAAATAGAAAGTGTATCATCTGAAAGGAGACGAAGGAAGTAATTATTTTTTATCACTTTCCGGATGTAATTATAGATTTACAATCTGTTTCATTTTTTTAAAAAAATTCAATATGAAACAATATTTCGGTATATCGGTAAAATTTGGTATTGACAATCTGTGTACCGAAATTTTCGGTACGGTATCGTTATACATTTTTAATACCGAAAATTTCGGTACGGTATCCGGTATGCATAAAAATTTTTGGTATACCGTACCGTCCAGCCCTAATAGTAGATATAGAGTTTAACAAAAAAAATTATTCAACTTTATTGACTTTTAGGGGTATTGTGATATTTTTAAATAATAAATGAGAGAGACATTTTTGAAAATATGATGTAGTGAGAGGTTATTTATTTTGAAACTTTTACTATTTTTGAAGGGTAAAGAGTGTAGCGGGACACATAAATAAGAAAATAGTGAAAATTTTGTTAGGACGGAGTGAATAATAATAATAATAATAATAATAATAATAATAATAATAATAAAATTAAAAACTAATTATTTTTTAATATTAACACAATCCAATCACAATGCTCCCGCCTCCTCTATCCCAGTCCCAGCAGCAATGTTTTTCAAAATTGGTTGGATCATTTAGTTTAATCGTCGGGGTCGGAATGCCTAAAAAAATAATTTTTAGGTTAAATTGAGTTGAATCGGGTTAAACTGGAATCAATTGGCCAAAATTGATCTAATATGTTTAATTGATTTTTGAATTTTTTTTTTCTATTTTTTTGTCATCTTTTAGATATTTTAATTTCGTTTTAATTTTATATTGTTTCACATTTTTACTTTTATTTATTTTAAAATATAATATATAAATTTTAGATTAAATTATGTAATATAATATTGAGAGGGTATATTATAAAACCAATGTATTAAAATTATAAATATTTCACTTAATTATATATTTTTATAAATTGAACTTTTTCCTTATAAAGTATTGTGGGTGATTATATAATTTTTTTAAAAGGTTATTTTATAAAATATAATTAAAAATAGAGAGATCAGTTCAAACAAAACATAGGTATATGATATAAATCACCGGGTTCATATAACTAATTATGTGAATTCTATTGACACAAGTGTTTGTTTAGTAAGATTACCTATTTTTCTACTCTAATTATTTAATTTAGCGATGTATTTTATAAAAAGTGTATATGAATTACAAATATTGATAAAATATATCTCCTCTGTTCTACACTTATCTTTATATTTTTCGTTTTTGTCTGTCTCACACTTATTTTCACAGCCAAAAAAAAGAATTTCATATCAATCAACAACATTAAAATTTATCTTAATTTTAAAAATACAAGTCGTAATTTTGCACTCATATTTAGGATAAATTCACTTCTTTACGCTTAAGTTGTTAATTATTTAAATGTTAATTACGATTTATTTCTATTTTATACACTTGAACTTGAACTATTTTTATTTTTGAAACATGCCAAAAAATAGAGAAAATTATGTGGTCACCATAATTTATTTTGTGACTATTACAATTATTTCAATACTAGACAAAATAAGCTTCACCACCCATTAAAAAGAACGGATTTGATTTGAAAGTAGAAGTGAAAATTATCAAAAAGAGATATACAATGAACTTGGACACTCTTAAAGGAAGGTCAGAAGATACTCCCTCTGTCCTTGTTGTATTTCACACTTTCTTTTTTAATATATCCCTCAAAGTATTTCACACTTTACTTTTATTAAAAATAGCTAAAAATACTTTATAATTATACATCTTTTTTATATATATCCCAATATAATACTCACTTTTGTACACATTTCAAGAACTTTACACATTTTTTTCTCATTAAATTAACTAGAAAAAAGACCTGTCACTACATTAATTTTAATGCATTTTATTTGAAATGTCTTAATAGCTATTTTTTCAATACATTAACTTTATAACTACACTTTATAATATCTATTAATACACTATTCAATAAAAATATTATTACAACTCTTTTAACTACACTATCATAATATCTATTAACACAATATTCAATAAATGTATTAATATAACCTTATTAATTAATAAGTGTGTTGATAATTTTATTTTAATTTACAATTACTATTACTTTTATTTAATAATAATATAATTTAAATAAAAATAAATTAAATACAAACATATAAATTTTATAAAATTATAAAATAAATACGTATAATTTTTTTAATGAATTAGATTTAATATTATATAATATAATAATAAGTTAATGAAATAAAATAATTTTTATTGATAATAGAAATTGAATGAACTATAAATATATAATGTTTGAATTATTTAATAATAACATAATTAAATTAAGCATATAAATGAGTATATATATATATATATATATATATATATATATATATATATATATATATATATATATATATATATATAATTATATTTTTTTATTAAAATTATTACGTAACCAAATGAGTGATAGGTAATGTAAATTCATAATTAATTTATATTTTTTAAAAAATATTTATTATAGGTTGATTTTTTTTAAAAATTGTATTAACTAAAAATAATTTAATTAGTAAAGATAAAAACAACGAACAATTGTTTATTAATTAAAGAAAATATTATGTATAATCGTAATCTTAATTTTAATAATAATTATTTAATTTTTAATCATAATTATAATATTTGTAAATTTATTTGACTATTAAAGTTAAATTAAAATTTACAATAAAAATAACAACTAAAAGTAAAATGAAAATAAAAATAAAAACTTAAGTAAAATTAATGTAAAAATATAAATAAATAAAACTAATGTAAAAATAATAAAAACCAATGTAAAAATAAAAACAAAGTAATTATTCTATATTTACAAAATTTGACAATAAAACAAGAAGTATACATTTAGTTCAAGAAGTATACATTTAGTTCAATGGACTACAAGTCCATAAAAGTCTCAGTGATCCCAGGTTCGAAACCTGTGGAATCAAATCGATTTATTTATTTTTCGTTTATTTTTATTAAATTAGTTAATTAATATATCTTTTTATTTATTATAATTATTAAATTTATCTTTAATTAAGTGTAGTTTAAACTAATATATAATTACAATAAAAAGTGTATTGATAGCTTCTAATCTAATAATACGAATAAAAGACATTTTATAGAAATGTCATTATATATTAAATGTATTATTAACTATTTTTACACTACATTTATCAATGTCATATTAACCTATTTTTCTAGTAGTAGCATTAAAAACTAAAATTTTTTTAGACTCCACACACAATAATACGTGAAGCACCTCGAGAATGAAGGGAGTAATTAATAAGGATCCTCTATTGATTAAAGACCTTCTACTAGTCGGGACATGCATTGAAATGAATCTATAACACTTAGTAATTATTTTAGACTGACCTTTTAGATTTAATTATTTTTGTGTTAATTATTATTCCATGAATTTCTATTCATAATTGTTGTAAGAATTGAATTAAGTGGCGAAGTAGAGGAATGTCTTGTAATAAGATTTAGGTTGTATGTTCGTAGTCCCTTTTCGTAGCCTAATAGTTCTGATATTTGGATCCTTAATGCATTTTCGAGTTTAAATCTTTTATAAGGTTGTTTGAAAATAATGTAATTAGTTGTCATACCTTAAATTGCTAAATTTAAGAATATTTTGGATTAATTAAATAGTACCATTAGACTAAAGACTTGAGTTTGTATAATTTTTGGCATGTTTAATTCTTACATTAGTTTTATAAATTAAGATATGGGTGAGAATAAAATATTTGGACTAGTTTTTTTTTTTTTTTTTAATTTTATTTGTTCACATATTTTCGTTATTTTTGTCCTTTTAGATTTTAGCATCCAATCCAAACCCCTCCAGGTGCTCTCGTAAAAATACTTAAAATTCAATTTAAAATTGATTATTTCCTTCGCATTCGTCTCGTACTCATCCTAATATATTTTAATGGGTTAGTTCGGAAAAAATAAAAATTCTTATTTTTGGGTGCGACGATAGCCTACCACCTACCTAACACAGATGACATACTTTATAATTTATTTTATTACCTAAAAATACCATAATATCCATAAAAATTCAATAAAATTGGTCAAAAAATAACTTTTCTAAAACTCTATATGTATAGTTCCGGTGTAGATGAGTACATTATACTCCCTTCGTTCCAACTTATATTTCACTATTGTTGTAGATACATAGTTTAAGAAAAGTTACTGTTTGATCAACTTTATTGACTTTTGGAGTGTAATGTAGTATTTTTAGGTAATAAATAAATTAAAAAGAAGATGTACTTTTAGAGTTGAAGATTGATGTAATATTTTTTTTTTTTTTGTGGTGAAATTTAACTTGGAATAAAGTATAACATATGTTATGCTCCCTAGGTCTATTCTCTAATCTATCAATTTTACTATTTTGGACCGTCCACACTTAATCTATCAATTTTTCACTTTTAGACATAAGGGACCCACACACTCAATAATACAATTAAATATGGGACCACTTCATCCACTAATACAACTACTCATTACACATAAAATAATAATACTCTTTAATCCAGGTAAAGCAAATAGATACATTAATAATGGATGAAGGGAGTATAATAATAAATGGGAGCGGTCGTGATCAATATCCAAACTTGCTCCATCCTCTAAATGGGGCAGGTTGGATCAACCCCAAGCACTGTGAGTCTGGTCGAACGAGATCAAATTGTTCTCTTCCACATGGGAATCCACGAAGATTTTTCATCCTCCGTTTAAAAACAATAAGTCCATGGAAGGACGTCACAAGTCACATTTACTTTCGGTTATAAGTTATCACTTTTTATCCGTTTCACACGAAAAATCTTCATTTTTAAGATATAATAATATCATGATGACATATATTACCCAAAAATATATCAACACATTCTGATGGGATTTCAGGCACTAATGTCATTTTTGGTAAGTAAATTATATTTTTCAATGTATTGACATCTGAAATGAAAAGGGAATTTTTTATTAATAAGGGTTAAAATAAATGGAGAAGCTTGTCTTTATTCGAAACGAAAGCAATGATGTATAGGGTAGCTATTTTCTTGTTTAGACTGTCCTGTTCATTCCATTGTAGGGCGCCAATGTCTAAATCGACGAAGTAATATATTATATCCCTTAGAAGTTACATTTTTAGCTATAAGGTGATCTAGTCGATTTATTCAATATGTTTTTGAATAAATTCGAATTGAGGAGATGCTTGGTTGAGTTTAATGGGTGTGGTTATGAGAATGAATGTATATTGATTTCTATTGCTAGATGCTTGTTTGATTTAATGAGAATCAAAATCTTTCAATCATTTTCATTAATTTAATAACTACCCCGGCCAAACCTTCAATCACTATCAATTTGATTGTGATTGACCTCCTTAATAATATCCATTATGATTCCGATTGAAGAATTTGAACCAAACGGTCCGTCGATAATTTCGGCTTTGTTCTTCTGGATGTTTCTGTAATGGAAGATGCCACTTAATTTCAAATTTGGATGTCCTTTTACATTTTGGTGTTACATCTCTTGTTACACGCATTAGATGAGTGACACGTATGCGGATAGTAAAATCTCAACATTTCTACTTAGGGTTGATTGTTAGGATATAGATTAGTCTATCATATGTGTCAATCATCCAATGGTTTGTAACAGGAGATGAAACACCAAAATGTAACAGGATATCCGACGCCGGAATAAAGAGTTAACACCGTAGTTTATGCAAGCGTTGGTGTACATTTTTTAAGGGAGTAGTTTTATTTTCTGCCTACTTATCATCTTTTATGCAACAATATATTTTATAATATTCCACCAAGACATACTCTAACTAATATCATCATATCTTCCAACCCTCATCACCCTCTTCATCAACAAACCTTTTCCAAAAGAAATGATCTCTCCAAATTTTGTCCATTTTTTCGATCGGAATGTTCTTGGTCTCCGGCAGCAAGTAATACACGAACACCGACATCACCACCACCCAAATCCCAAAAAAGAAGAATATTCCGGCCTTCATGTGGCACAACATTGCCAGAAATATCTGAGCTATGATGAAAGTCATGGACAGATTCGTCGCCACCACAATACTCTGCGCTGCCGATCGAATCTCCAGAGGGAAGATCTCACTCGTAACCACCCACCCCAGCGGGCCCCACGACAACACGAACCCGGTTACGAACACGCAGATGAACACCAGAACACCAAACGCGTACCCCTTCGTCATCACATTATGGTCTCCCAGCTTCGCATACATGAATCCGCCGACAGCCATATCCGACACGAACATCTGAGCTCCACCGACGTGGAAAAGCGGCCTTCTCCCGACTCTGTCCACTATGAACATTGTGAAGATGACAACGATCAACGCGATTACGCTGATAATGGTGGAGGCTAAGAGGGAGGCACTCTCGACGGAGCCAAGTGCGAGGAAGAGAATGGGGGCGTAGAATGAGATGGCGTTAACTCCAGTGATCTGTTGGAAGAAGGGGATGGCGACGGACATTACCAGTTGTGGCCGGTATTTTCTTTTTAGAAGGTTCTGGAAGGGATGTTGGACGGCTTTGGCGGCTTTGCTGGCTTCGATGAGGTCGTCCAGTTCGTTCTGGACATCCTCTGTTCCCCTGATCTTCTGCAGCAGTGTCTTAGCCTTATTGTGATCGTCGTTGTACTGAATCAGACTGTTGGGCGTCTCCAGGAGGAACGGAGCCCCGCATGTGAGGAATGCAGCCGGGATTCCGGCCATTGCAACGGAGACTCGCCAGCCCCACCCGCCAGAGATGTTCTCCGTCCCGTAGTTGATGAGAATGGCTGTCATCTGTCCCACTCCGATGCAGAATTGGAAGCCGATGTTGAAGGCTCCTCTGTACTTTGAAGGTGCCATTTCAGACAGGTACAATGGGACTGACTGCAAAGAATGCCACATAACATAAGTTATGCATTTGGTGTTTGGTATATTTGAATTTCCGTATGTTGAGTAGAAAAATATGACAAACCATTAAAGAAATGGAATTTGAGTTACACTTTTTTTTTAAGACAAAATTGTCCTACTTTGTATTTACGGTTGGATAGTAATCATCTTCAACATACAAAGACTCACGTCTTATGATAATAGTACTACAAATCACAAGGTACAGTAAATCAAACTGTATTATAAATTCACCTTAGGAATAAAATGATTTATGTATACATCCTTTCTAGAATTAGTGAAGGACGTATATAGAATATGTCTCAAGTGGTTTATGATAGCTTAATTGAAAGATTTTTGGATCCTTCAATGTACCACTTAAGTTATAAGTTGACGGCAACATTCCAAAGTACTCACTCCAAGAAATGGTATAAACGATATGACATTAACGTGTATTTAATTAGACAAGCAAACTGAGTGATGCTTCAATAAGTATACCTGACTAGTAAAACCAAGACCAACGCCAAGGAGGATACGACCAAATATCAACATATAAATGTTGTAGGATGCACCCTCGAGAGCAGCGTACCCTCGAGAGCAGCGCCGATCAAGTAGGAAACTCCGCCGATGATGATGGACGTCCTCCGGCCATAGGCCCGCGAGACGTGTGCGGCCAAGAAAGAAGAGATGAGGCCAGCTATGTAGAGGGAGGAGGTGAAAGAAGTGAGGAGTTGGCTGTCGAATTTGCAGTAGTTGCTGAGCTCTGTATCTTGTTTCATTTTCTTGTACACCCCTGGGAAAAACTTCCTCAAGAATGGCTCCATTGAACTCACCCCACCTAATTTTTCATGTCACAACATACATAAATTGCTTAGTACACAGCTAGCTAAATAGGCAGCAATTTATAGAGAGTGATCCTCTCTCGTAAGTCGTAATTGGACTTCGATTATTGACAGTCACCGATCAGAGTTCAATTACGGGAGAGGATTCATAAGGTAAAAACGAGAAGATAATTAAATATATTAATCCTAAAAAGAAACTCTAGTTTTGCAACGGAATTTACTAATAAAATTCAATTTTTTTTTGGTAATTACTAACGCATTGCCAAGAAAAATGTATTTTGTTACCAACATACTAAAATTAGTTTCTATTTACCAACAAAATCATTATATAAGTTGCCAATAGAATTATTAACAATAGATTACAAATAGGATTGAACTTTCGCGGCAAAAACTTACCAACTCGTTAATTTTTTGGTAAACAATTATTCAATGAAATTACAAAGGAATATTCTGTGTGAAAAATAGTATTTTTAGTGTAAATAAAGAACCTGAGACACCAACGTCGTAGCCGAAAATGAGGCCACCAGAAGCTGCAATGAAACAAGAAAGCAGAACGAAGCATGTAATAGAGCCATTGTAGTGCTTCCCATCGCTCTGTGCGGCCACTCCTACTGCCATGACTTAACTAATTCTGTACTAGTCCAACAGAAATATGAGCACTGTGTGGAGAATTCTGAAAGAATCTAACCACCTTAATTAATCAAGTTTAATAAAATTGTCTTTATAGAAAATATCTGCGCCAAGTTGAGGTTTTTTTAATAAGAGAGCATAAATTCTATATTAAAGCAATGAAAAAGGAGTGAGGCTTGTTTGCGCCCGGGCGTGCACCTTTAGAATTTAGTATTATAAATAAGGGTACATTATTTTATTCTAAAGAGTATACACTTTAATTAATAAGAGTACACTATTTTGTTCTAAAGGGTATATGCACTTTTCATTAATATTTTTTATTTTTCTTTAAAAAATATAGGATGCACATCTTTATACTAAAAGATATACTCCTACAATTTAACACAAAATTCTAAAGGCACGCGCACACAAGTTTTTGCCATGAAAAAGATTTGTTCCTTCCTCCACAACTCCAATACAGATTAATTTTTTAATTAAAATTATGTTTCCTAAAAAATGAATATTAAAATTTAGACAATAATTTTAACACATATCATACATTCTACAAATGGAATATTAATTAATTACTGTAACACATAACATACACTCTATTAATAGATCAATATTAGATGGAATAGAGAAATAGAAGTGAATGATAATATTGAATAATAGTAACTTTAAAAAAATAGAGAAATAGAAGTGAATGATAATATAGAAGAGAAATATAAATATAATTTTTTTTAGTAATATACTCCCTCCTTCTCATGGATATATGCATGCATTTGAAGGTATGAAATTAAAAAAAATAGTAATTTTTTTATTGTAATAATTTAAGAAATATAATATTGAATTATTGAATTGAATAAAGTGAATGATATAGTTGACTTTAACTAGATTATGTATAAAAGAAGGTGACATTTTTGTAATATTATAGTATGGTAAGGTTATTGATATTGTATACTCCCTTCGGCCACTTACAAGGTATTCATTTCCCCTATTTAGTAAAGAAGTACACCATATATATGACCACCACTTTCCTCTAATACAACTACCCACTTTATATATAATAATAATACTTTTTAAATTCACGCACAAAAAGCAAATTGTTACATTTTAAGTGGCCGAGAGTATTATTTCCATTTTTGGAGTGTGCAAGTATTCTTAAAATAAACTAAAATAGAAAATGTGTAAGTATTATTGGTAAAGGAAGTAATATTTTTAAGGTAATATATGCTATGTTTGTTAGGCAAGGATGACCATTTTGAATTAAAATGCACTTGAAATTATAGAATTTGTGTTGTTCTATCTTTTGGTGGTGAAAAACAAAAGGTAAGAATATAATCTTGAAAGTTGAAATAATATAAAGTATTTTAGTAATGAATTAAATATTTATAAATCAATTTATGACTGCATCTCAAATGAGCATTGTCATTATAATCATATTATCAAATATTAATTCCTAAACACTACCGTCAATTACATTACAATAATCAACTGATTCGAAATGCCCATGACCAATGTGAGGTCCTCCAATTTTAGAGACTTGTATATCTAAAGTAGAATAGGAATAATCAACTTTCTTTACGCATTTAAGAGTCCCATAAACACTATAGTGAGATATTACATCTTACATGAGATCGTTTTTTTTTTTTTTAAATTAATTATTATTTTTTATTACTTTTTATTTATACGTACTATAAATATTTGGTCATGAATTAATTCAAAAAAATTATCATTTTTCCATCAATTAATTATAATTTTTTATTGTAATACTATTACTTTATCCCTTTTTATTCATTTCAAGTAATAAATTCTTCAAGCCGGTGTTATTCAAGTGTGTGTAGGGCTGTCAATTTTATTCGCGGGTTCGCATACCTGCGGGTAATACCCTATCATGTAAGGGTAGAGAAAAGCACATACGGGTATCGGGTAGGGTAGTACCCGTGCTCACTTGAAAATATTAAGGGTATGAGTAGGGTAAGGTATTTATAAAATACCCTATTACCCTACCTGATTACCCGTTTATTTTATTTATATATATATTTTATTATATTTTATATTTATAAGTAGACATAGAGATATATGGTTTTTATAATCTGAAAAATTATTCCACTTTGTTACTCACGTACTTGTGTAAATTAAATTGCTTATTTGATTTAAGAATTGAAAAGACTTCAAGGATATTACTAATAAAATGATACCCTCTTATATTTTATATCAATTTTTATTTTAATTATTGGGGGGATTGAGGTAGACTACTCACATCTAAATCTTCACTTTTTTTTATCTTTTGCATTTACTTTGATTTTCTTATATCATTGTGTATTTTAGAGTGGTGTATTATTTGGTTGACAAAGGTAGCCAATTGAAAATTTTGGATAACTGTTTATCTGTGGATTATCCATTACCCGATGGATATTATTCGTACCCTATCCGATGATATATTTGAGGATAATAGGGTAGGGTAAGTGTAATAAAAATAGGATGTAGGGTAATATGTGGATTGGGCGTACCAGTACAATACCCTAACAAAATTTAAAATTTTCTTGATTAGGAGAAAACAATGGTGGAAAAGAGAGATTTTATCTTTAAAATTAATTAATTAATTATATAAAAAGTTAAATAGAATAAATGATTAATTATCATTTCCAACAAACAAAACTCGTCTTTCATATGATTTAGGTTAGGCTTTGAAATTTTAATACTAATATTATTATTTTGTAAAAGCTCAAGTGCTCAAAAAGTACATGTAGACTATTTAGTCCACAAGAATCGGTTTCATGGCCTGAAATCAGGATAATTATTATACAACATTACTATTTTATAATACGAGACAGTTACTTTTCTTTTAAAAAAAAAATATTATTGTTTATGATTTTTTTTGGTAGAGTAGCCTTATACTCCCTCTGTCCGTCTTTTGCTTTTTAGCACGTGAATTAAGAAGTATTATTATTTAATGTGTAATGAGTAGTTGTATTAGTGGAAGTGTGAGTCCCATATTTTAATTGTATTAGTGGGTGTGTGTGGGTCCCATATGTGTAAGAAATTAAAGGGAACTCTTTGGGTGGGACGCCCAAAATGGAAAAAAGACACTCTTTTAAGGAGACGGAGAGAGTATATTTTAAAGAGTACTAATTCTCAATATTTTGAAGAGTAAACGTTTAACATGAAAGTTAGGTAAATTTTATAGTCACATCTGCGTGACTCATTGCGTGATTTTTGTCAAAATTTAGAAGTTTGAGATTAAATTGCAATTTACATAAATGTTGTGGTCTTCTCTGTAATAACTCAAAGCTGACATAGCAAAGATTAGTACCACGTCATCGGTCGGACAACTTTGATTGTCTAATGGGTATAATTCGCAACAAGGTTCAAAGGTGGTGGTCTTTTTTGTCAATTCTCAAAAGTTGAGATTAAATTGTCATTGAAGTAAAGGTGGATGTGTTTTTTCGCAATAAACTCATTCTAATTTCATCCGTTTAAGGTTATAAACAAATCAAATCGAAAGGTGATAGACACAAGAAATTTTAGGGAATGTTCTACTAATTCTAGAAATTGTATGAGGTAGTTTTCTTGTTTTTGCTTACTGATGTAGCACGGATATACCTGTATCATGGGGCAACCCTCTTGCCCGTTTAATAAAAATTTTCTATTTCTGAACCAAAAAAATAATTATTATAATTTGACCCTTTTGCTTTATGACTTATTTGCTCATGAAATTTTTATTCTTAGAATTTGGTGTTAATTTTAAGTGTATAATTACAATTTCACTCGTGTGCTTTACGTCCTATATTTAATATTTATTCTTAAGATTTAGTATTAATTTTAAGAGCACTCACGCCTACAGTGCTCGTCTATTGCTCCTTCAAAGATAATGCACCTCCATACACACTGCTTCCACTACTCCATCACGTTTAAAGAAATATGAAAATAATGAAAGCACAAAATGGGAAAAAATGATGTTTCTCATTTACTTGTTATAAGTGATGTAATTCAAAAAAATAAATTCGAATTCAATTTCAATAATTTCGGCTCTGTTCTTGAGTGTTTCTGTATGAAAGTTTAGAAATTAATGAAATTTTGGGTTTTCAATTCCCACTAACCACTCATATTACACTAAATGGGAGTGAGTACGGATGTGAGTCTGCAATTTTTTTAATGCATGCCATTTTAATTTATTTGGGAGTAAATACATTTTTTTATTCATTAACTTTCTCCAATTTTGAAATTGGTTCATCAGTTTTACACATTTTGAATTTGGTCCATTAAATTTACAAAATTTGATAAATTCGTCCTCTCACCGTTGCAACGGGTTGTCAGCCGATAATGCTGACGTGGAATTTTTTTATTCTTTTTGAATTCGTGTCCAAAAATTCAGCTTTTGTGTAATTGTTCGATAATTTGACGAGAACTAACGAACATCATCATGGGTACAACTCATATTTACGATTAAAATGTTGTCGTAGTGGGGCATATTTAGCAATGTATATATTTAAGAGTTGGGGGTATATTTAGTAATGTATTTAGGAATATACATTTCTATGTGGGTATTTAAGCCATGTAAATCAAAATATTTAAATTTAAATTTTTTTTTGGGGTATGACTAGTAATTTGGTGCGAATATCCACCCTTTTATATATGCATTATGCATGTGTTAGTTTAATTACGATAACATGAGATGTCTTAGGGAAGTAAACTCAATCATTCTTGGTTTATAATTCCTTTGTCCTATAGAGAAATCACTAACCCAAAATCATCGTATGTTAAGAAAGACTCAATTACTTAATTTCCTTATTATTTTTATAGCTTATAAATGCAAATCTCCTCACTAATTGACTGATTTTTTTTCCATTATAATTACAGAGAAATGTAAAAATATTAATTAACCATTTAATATGAAAAAATATACTCCCTCCATCCCTTTAGAGTTGTAGCATTTTTTTTTGCACGGAAATCAAAGAGTATAATAATTTAATGGATAGTGGTTTGAGAATATAATATTTTAATATGTAGTGTGTAGGTGTATTAGTGGTGTGTGTGGGCCATCTAGGAATATATAGATTAATTATTTCGGGCGGGTCCCATATACTTAAAAAGAAAATGTAACAACTTCTGTGGAACAAACCAAAAAGAAAAATATCACAACTTCTGTGGGACGGAAGAAGAACTTCTGATCAACACTTCACGGACTTGGTAATTGTTAAGTTATAGTTTTAATAATCATATACTCCCTCCGTCCCGGAGAAATTGACACATTTTTTTGGGCACGAAAATTAAGAAGTATTAATAATTTAATGTAAAGTGAAGTGAGAGAAATAATATTTAATGTGTAGTGGGTAATTGTATTAGTGGTGAGTGTGATATTTGTGTGGGCCCATGTAAATAAATAAATATTTTTGTGTGGATCCCATAATTTTAAAAAGAAAAGTATGTCAATATCTTTGAGACGGATGGAGTAATTCATTAAATAAAAGCAGTCAAATTATCTAAACATTATTAGAATTGTTTTTCTAGTGATTCAAGATTTTATTGACATCTCTATTCAAATTGAATAAGATCTCTCTATATTAAACAAATCATCATGAAAAATAATAATGGAACAAATATGAAAGATTGAAACTCGTAATTTTAATTTTTTTTTTCTTGTTTTAATAGGTACATGTTCAACTTTTCATTATTTTTTTTATAATCTTGTTTTCTTACTCCATCATATGAGTAGACCACTTAGAATAAATCATTCTAAGAATTTCCTGCGACACATATCGAAAAACATCTGCTGATATTTATGGTGCTACTTCAAGCTCTTGGCTACCCTGAAAGTCTAACAGCCATCGATATACATCCACCACACACCCTACATCACCTGCCAAGTCAATGTCTGTGTGAAAACTTGTGGACCAGCTAATATTATTACATTATTTTCCATGACAACTGAACATGTCATAAGGATCCCTAATAATATTAACTCAACATTCAGAGTTGTTGTCGCACCAACTCCTCCTTGACCAACAACGTCACCATTGCTCCATCGTAAGCAATTACCGTGCCATTGCTCTACCACAATTACCGCACCATTGCTCAACCTTGAGCAAAACCCGTCTGTACTAACATGACGTCGCTGCATTTTTCCGCCGAGCTACACCAAGTTTGTCCTGAACCCTTTTCTTACTAAAAGTGTTGTCAGATGAAGCAGATTCTAACCCTCCAGAATTCACGATGCTTTCCCACTTGTCAGTTGAATCCACGCTATTCTTTACCGATTCAGCGCCACCCGATACCAAGTACCACATCGCCATCTTCCCCGTTGAATCGACACTTTCTCACGTCACCAGTCATTACCGAAAAAACTCGTTCCTTTCAAACCTCCTTGAGCCGACATCCTTGGAAAATCGCATGCCGCTGTTAAGCCAACTCCACCACCGGGAGTCCAAGCAATTCACATTGTTGCAGGTCCAAGAACTCCGCCAAAAACTGCTGTCCCGCAAATCCTACCCCTTGTCACGTCACTGTCGCCACAGTCCGGCGCATTTCACCACAAGAAAGGAGATGCCACCGCATCCGACTGTTCTTCTGGCCCCCTTGTGCCACTAGCTTTTCCCACTTCTTTCATGCCACCTTTAGCCTAATGAATAACCCTCTTCCTCTAATAAAGTCTTTTCTGATGTGGAAGGTCAGACTATGCTGCAACCACAGAGCATACTAAGAACTTTATAAGCACCCGAACCGGGCTCTGATACCACTTGTTGGGATAGGCAGATCCTCATTCATTCCTAAGGGACAAATAAAGAAGAACATAAAAAGCACAACACAAAAATTTACGTGGAAAACTCCAAAATAGGAGAAAAGTCACGGACCGAGAAAATACCACTATGTGAAAAATTTGTACAATCACACAAAATTTCTCTCTCCCGACCCCAATCCCTACACTCTTACAAATCTTTGACTAATCCACACCTTTCTTCCCATTCTCACAACCGAGAATCAAAGAAAGGAATTTAACTAGAATCAAATATAAAGATTAAAGTGTACTTGATTGGTACACTTAACTTCAAGTCCAAGGGCATCCTTATATAGCCTAATAATTTCCTTCCCCTTTCTCTCCCACCCGATGTGGGACAAAAATCCCTTCGTTTAATTTGACAAAACCAACAAGATCAACACCAGAACTCCCATCGCGTACCTCTTCGTCATCACGTTGTGGTCCCCCAGCTTCTCCGCCATGATCCCGCCTACCACCATCTGTGACACGAACATCAGAGCTCCGCCGACGTGGAACAACAGCCTTCTTCCGACTCTATCGACTAGGATCATTGTGAGGATGATGAAGACCAATGCAGTTAAGCCGATGATGATGGCGGCTAAAAGAGAGGCGCTCTTGCCGGAGTCGAGTTTGAGGAAGAGTATGATGGCGTAGAATGAGATGGCGTTGATTTCGGTGATTTGTTGGAAGAAGGGGATGGCAACGGACATTACTATCTGTGGCCGGTATTTTCTTTTTAGAAGGTTCTGGAAGGGATGTTGGACGGCTTTGGCAGCTTTGCTGGCTTCGATCAGATCGTCCAGCTCGTTCTGGACGTCCTCTGTTCCTCTGATCTTCTGCAGCAGTGCTTTGGCCTTATCGTGGTCGTTGTCGTACTGAATTAGTTTGTTGGGCGTCTCCGGGAGGAACAGAGCCCCGACTGTCAGGAACGCAGCTGGGACTGCAGCTGTTGCGACGGAGACTCGCCACCCCCAGCCGTCGGAGATCTTCTCCGTGGCGTAGGTAATGAGAGTGGCGTGATTTGTCCCACTCCAATGTAGATTTGGAAGCCGATGTTGAAGGCTCCTCTGTACTTTGAAGGCGCCATTTCGGACAGGTACAATGGGACTGATTGCAAAAATTGCCGCATAACATAAGCAGATTATGCACAACAATGGACAAAATCGGATGTCCTTTTGTTTGACCAATGGCTTGCAGACCTATGTGGTATGCCTTGAGTTATTAGTAGGATGTATCTCAAATTATCGACCATCTTGGATCTCCTGTTACATTTTGGTGGTGTTACATCTCCTATTACACGTGTTAGATGAGTGACACGTATGCCCCTTAGGGTATAGAATAGTTTATCTTACGTGTCAATCATCCAACGATTTGTAACAGGAGATGTAACACCAAAATGTAACAGAAGATTCAAAACGGTTTATAATACCTATCTTATTGTTTGAGTGCATTTAATTGCTAGGATCATTTTTCAAAGACAAAAATGAAACCTCAATTGTAGCTGCTAAATGAAAGATTTTTCCACCCTTCAACGTACCACTTAAGTTATAGTGAATATGCATATTGTTGTCCAAATATGTTAAAGTCATATTCTTTTGTGCATAGTCTTCTTATAAAAAATAAAAAAATTGTCCAAAATTTTAGTCCGAAATATCTTCAAATAAAAATAGACAAACAAGACAACTTTAAAAAAGTATGTTTCAGAGTATATATATATATATATATATATATATATATATATATATATATATATATATATATATATATATATATATATATATATATATATTAAAAAGATAAGAAAAAAATAAAATAAAAGAACCCTCAAATACAAACATTTTAAAAAAAAATTGTGTATGGAGTGAGTACATTTATAGAAGATACGCGATTATATTTTATCGCTAAAGTAGTGTATTTCGTTGCTAATAGAATGGATTTTGCGATGAAATCTGAATTCGCTAGTAATTTTTATTCGCAATCTCTTCTTTTTGTTGTAGTGGGTGAAGAAATAGGGTCAAACACATCATATTTTTGCCGGAAAACGCTAACATCACGGGATGAAAACCTATTCAGTCTCATAACTTTCCTCATGGTCTATTTTAGTTCTAATAAAGATAAGTTTGTCAATTTAGTCCCACCGATGAAGAAATAGGGTTTCGCCAGAAAATGCTGACATCACCGGAATCGCAGATTTTCAATCGGTACAATGACGTAACGCACTGAAGGTAGGTGAGTCAACAAATTAAATGTTATTTTAATGCCAACAATGCATTTTTATTTCCTAAAATTTTAAATAATTAGAAAACAAAATTAAAAAACGTACTAAAAAAACCTAATTAATAAATCAGGAGATTAATTCAACCTCAATGCCAATTGTTCACTTTTTATTTCACCCTCAAGTGTAAGGAATCAATCGTAGCGCATGTGATCAAGTCAAATGTAGAACCCACAAGATAGTTCTAGATCTACAAATTAATTCAATGTTTTTGAGAATAATTTAATTGAAAGTGAAATTAATAATTAAACTAATACGAAAGAAAATAAATCACGCAAAAAAATGATTTGGAATTCAAGAATGAAAAATTAGTAATGCTAAGGCAAGCCAGCTTAGTTATGTGACAGATTATTAATACGTTTTTTGGCTTAATTTTTGTTTGCTAGATATTTAAAATTTTAGAAAATAAAAATGCCTTGTTGGCATTAAAATAACATTTAATTTGTTGACTCACCTGCCATCAGGACGCCATGTTATCATCCCGACTGGAAAATTGGCGATTCTGGTTGTCACGTGACAATCACATGCTGTTTTCCTGTGATATCAGCATTTTCCGACGAAAATAGGATGTGTTTGACCTTATTTCTTCACCGGTGGGACTAAATTGACAAACTTATCTTTATTGAGACTAAAATAGACTATGAGAAAAGTTATAAGATTGAATAGGTTTTTATTCCAAAATTGTAACTTGGGGTGCAAGATTTTTTTTACGTAGGTACTACTTAATTATATTTTAATTTGGGTACGCCTCTATTTATACTTCTTTCGAACAGTCCCAAGATATGTATTTTACTATTCTGGCAGTCATTTCGAAGATATTCATTTTCTTTTTTAGAAAGAATCTCATACATGTCCCACCACATTTTCTCTATACAACTATCTAATATATATACTCATAAAATAAAAACAATTATTAATTCATGTATAATAATGAATAAATATTTTTAAACTGGCTTAAAAGTGTGTATTTTATAGAAAGAGATAATCAATTATGTATATGCGCATAATACACGGTTTCTTATTACTTCAGTTTCTCAATGATTGTATCAATATTTCATTAGTTCAAGAAATTGTAGAAAGGCCAAAGAAACATATATCCCATAATTACTTATCTAAAAATCATACTCGTGAAATTCCCTCAATCTTGAATTAATTTGTACAGACATTATAGATAAAAAAAATTAAGAAAAATTAATTTTGAATCATTTATAAATTTTTTTAGTAGTAGTAATATAATATGTTTAGGTAATACATAACAATGTTTGTTAGATGAGGGTGACTATTTTAAATTGAAATGCACTTGATATTATAGGATTTACGTGTTGTTTTTATTTTTTCTGGAAAAGGACGAAAAATATAAAGATAATTTTGACATTAAAAGAAAAAATTTTAATAATAAATCAAATTATTAATCAATTTATCGTCTCATGACTCATCCATGTTAAATGAGCATTGCCATAATCTAATAATTAATATTACTTCCTCTGTTAAATATTGTTAATGTAATCATTGGGTTTATGCATATATAGATTACGAAGTATTATTCTTTTGGGTGATATTGGTTCAGAGATTAATATTCAATTTAATTAATTATTTAACAACCAATATGCTTAAGGGCTATTTTCAAATATATGATTTTAATGTGCTAATAATCTCAAAATCAAGTCATGGTGAGTGAGAAATAATGTACAAGTTGAGTGGTTGAATAAAAGTTATGTGGGAGTACTCATATTCAAATAGTTTGAATACCACATAATGTACATTTATGTTAACTAACATAAATCAATGTCATTATGAACATTTATGTAGCCAACATAAATCAATGTCATTATTGAATTTTAATGTGGTAATTAAAATCCTCAAGCACTACTTGAGAGCCATTAATTACTTAGGCTTTATGTAGAATTAAAGTCTATATTTTATTTTTGGACAATGGTCCAGTCATGTAAGAACTCGAATGAAGGAGGATCATTTGAGTGAGTTCATTCCATATTATTTCCAACTAAAAGTGAAGACTACATGGTTCATAACCATTGGAAATGTTCAACCTTCAGTTACAAATTCAAAATTGGATATGCAACAGCTGAGTTCAAACATGGCAGAAGCAATTTGTAACTGCATGTAAGAACTGGAAAACAGCCAGCATTTATATATTAGTCAAGTGAATGCAATAGTAACTACTGCAGGAACCTGAAACATGAGTGTGGTGATGCCTATAAATAGGTCATTCATCATTGTTGCAATATACAATTTTAATACAATTTTAACACATTGTGAAAAACATTGCAATTGATGAAATACATGAAAACCTTTGAAATTCTTTGAGCGCTCTTACAAAATTTCTCAAACCCTTTTTGAGTTTCTGCTTATCATTGTGAGTCTCAGCAACCTAGTTCAATCATTTCTTAGTTCGTTGGAGCTCTCGTACGTGGGGTGCAACTCGTACAAGAGAGGAAGTCATTTTACCTTTGGGAACAACACGCTGGATCAGTGAGCACTATCGGGACATGATTATTTTGCGGGTAAAATCATGGACTTAACTCGGCTTAATTTTCTTCTAACGAACTTCTTGCTTGTTCTAGAAACTTGCACAACACTATTCGTGTAAGAACTTGAAGCTGCTGATTTTGGAAGATCAAGTCGGAACTGGATCTCTACACATTCTGAAGCTCAGATTCAAACTGGAATTCAACATACGTGAGGAGATTGGTCAGAATTAACAATTTAATAGATATTCAAACCCGCCCTTGTTAAAACTGAAACTGCTCTAGGAAGCAGATTTTTCTAGAGTTCTTATCCAAGACTGTATCGTGTTCTTTCATTCCATTTTTGTAATTTTTCCAGTTTGTTCATCCACTGTAATTTGCATTATTTGGTGACCTAAATCCCTAACACGGGGGTATATTGTATTAATGAGATATAGTTTACTCCCTTCATCCACCCACAAGGCATATATACATCTTGTTATTTTGGAAGTCTGCTCCAAATATATACATTTTTCTTTTTAAAGACATATGACCTACTCATATCACTAAATATACAATTAGTATATAGATTCACACATTTCACAAATATAATTACTCATTACACAATAAATAATAATAATAATCATTAATTAACGTGTAAAAAGTAAATAAATATCTATGAGGTGAACAAAGGAAGTCATGGGCTATATATGGGTTTTTTTTATCAATTAAAGGTAAACATCCATAGATAGATTAGAAATGAGTAATCCCTGAACATTACCGTCAATTACAATACAATAACCAACTGATTCAAGATGCCAAGATCAATGTGAAGTCCTCCAATTTTAGAGACTATTATATTTAAAGTAGAATTGGATTAATCAACTTTCTTTACGCCTTTTAAGAGTCAAATGAAATTTGTGTCACATCATAGTGAGATACTCCCTCCGTTCCAAAATTGATCGCACTGTTACTGTAGATACGGAATTTAAAAAATATTATTTTATTGACTTTTCAACTCAACTTTGAGGGGTAAAATTGTCCATACATTTTGATTTATATTTTGGATTAACTTTATCATTAAAGTTAATCCAAATCATAATCCACTTAAAATAATAAAATAATTCCAGAAAATTATAAAATTATAAAAAAAAAACTCTACAGTAAAAAAAGGCAGTACAACAGTTGTTATACATTTTACAACATTACAAATTACAGAAATTTAAATTAAGCCCTATTACAATTCATCTAGTACAAATTCCAAATACTACATCGAGTAATGTCTGAAATTATAGCAAGACTGTCTGTTCATCAAAATACATGACCTTCTAAAACAAAAAAAAAAATTACTGAGGTGGCTTTCTTGAGGGGGGTGGACATACACTTCTGAAAATTGCAAAGAATGAAACAACAATAGAAGTGAGATATTGTATGTATGATGTGAATGAATATGAAATTGAAAAATCCCTCAAATTGTTACATCATCATTGGAATTTGTTTTCCTCCTAAACAATTTGTGGGTTAAGTTTTTCCCATTATTTGTAGTTTTAATTGACATTTCCCACCAAACTTAAAATTTTCCTCTACTTTTTTCCCTCTAATTTGTTCCAACTAAGATAGGCCAAATTTTTGAAAATTTTCCTCCAATGTCATCACCATAAATAGGGGGTTGTTAGCACATATTAATGCAATCACTCAACATTTAATGGCTGGCCTTAAACCACACCTTTCTCTTGAAAAGAAAAATCAGATTGGGCAGTATCTACTGGTAAATAGTCATGATGGAAAAGTTGTCCATGGGAAGGTGTTAGAGGCCGTGCAGATCTTTGGTTGTTTTAAAAGAACAGTCCAAAATATTTGGAAAGAGGCTAGGAATCAGGGTCAACAAGGGCTGCAGTCAACTTAATTTCCAAGCAAAAGGGGGTGGCCAAGACAAAGAGAGTTCAACTAGATCCAGAGGAGGTGAAGAAGATAGCTTTTCAAAGTAAGGGTACAATTAGAGGGCTGGCAGGGAAGTTAAAAGTCAGCAAATCATCAGATGGAAAATGGATAAAAGATGGACAAATAAGAGCTCACACAAATGCTATAAAGTCTGGCCTAACTCCAAAAAAAAAGCTACAAAGGCTCAACTATTGTTTGCATCAAATTCATCTTGATAGGGCTGTTAACAAGCTAATGTTTGATGGTATGCATCAAGTTGTTCATATTGATGAAAAATGGTTCTATATGACAAGGGAGAATGGGAGGTATTACATGATTCCAGGGGAGGCAGAACCACATAGGACATGCAAGTCAAAGAAGTTTATCACTAATATAATGTTCATGTGTGCTGTTTCTAGGCCAATATTTCGAAGTGATGGAGAAGTGTTGTTTGTTGGTGAAATAGGCTTATTTCATTTCTCAAGGATGGAGACAGCAAAGAGGAACTCTAAGAATAGGGCTCGGGGGACAATGGTTATTAAACCATTTGATTCAGCGAACAAAGATGTTATCAGAGCACTAATAATCAATCAGGTATAACCATCTGCTCCTATTTCAGCTTTAAGATCAGTCTAGAGTTAATTTCTAGACAATTAGGCCTCCTAAGATACCTTTATATGCATCTATACACATGGTGACAGGTCATTCTAGCTCTAAAAGCTAAATGGCCACAGAATATGAGTAAGGAGATCATTATCCAGTAGGATAACGCGCCACCTCATATCAATGACACTCATTTAGAGTTTGGAACAGCTGAAAGATCCGATGGTTTCAACATCAGACTTGTTAATCAGCCTCCATACTCTCCAGATCTAAATGTGAATGACCTTGGTTGGTTTAGGGCCCTACAATCACTACAAGTGAAGAGTGGAAGCTATAATGTTGATGAGATGATCAACAATGTGAACCAGTCTTTTGAAAACCTAACAGCTGCTACACTCAACAATGTGTTTCTTAGCTTACAATCATGCCTAAGTGAGATAATGAAGGTCAAGGGGGGGAACAACTACAACATACCCTATATGGGGAAGGCAAAGATGATTAGAGAAGGAACTTTGCCCATCAATCTTGAGATTGATCCTGATTTGGTTAAAGGTTGCATAGACAAGTTGGTTGAAGAACAGGCTCTATACCAGATGGTGTATGATATTTCAGAGCTAGTGGAGCATTAAGTGTTTGATTATTGGGTAATGGTGATCTCATTTTGGTTTATGGCTACTAAGAACAGTGTATGAGAATGGGTTATGGGTATAAGGTGTCTTAGTCTGATAGTTTAAGTTGTTTACAACAATAACAATGGATCATGTATTACATTTTGTTATGTGAGTGTTGTTTAGGCTGTAAACAAGATCATATTTAAATGACATTGAAGGGAATATTCGTTGTGCTCTCAGAATGTAATTTCATCATCATGCTTGGTCTCCTAAAAAGGTTAATAGTGCCTATTGGTTGCCAACAAAATTTCAAAAGATATTTGGGCCTCCTAAATAGGTCGATAAACCCTAATGGTGATAGTGAACTTCATCATGAGGGACTAGAGATACTACTTAAAGGGACTAATGTGGAAAGATTAACCCTCTGAATAATATCCTCATTGGGTACAGGTCTCCTAATTAGGTTAAGAAACCTAATGGTGACACTTAAATAATTGGGACATGGGAAAATTAACCCTCAGAATAATATCCTCATTGGGTCAGCCTAAAAAGATCACCTGAGAATTAGCCCTCGGAATAGCATCCTCATAGGGCTAATTTTTCCCTACAATAAACCCACATGCTTGTGTGATCAATAATATACCTCACAGGGCCAAGACAACATGGAATAAGCACTTACAGGACTCACAGGGCCAACACATAACATGCATGATCAATAATATGCCTCACAGGGCCAACACATAGCATGGATAATCAAATAGAGATCTCACAAGGAAAACATAAAGCATGTGTGACCAATAATATGCCTCACATGGCCAAGACAACATGGAATAAGCACTTACAAGACTCATAGGGCCAACACATAGCATGCATGATCAATAATATGCCTCACAGGAGCAACTCATAGTATGGATAATCAATTAGAGGCCTCACAGGGCCAACATAAAGCATGTGTGACCAATAATATGCCTCACAGGGCAAAGACAGCATGGAATAAGCACTTTCAGGCCTCACAGGGCCAACACATAGTATGCATGATTAATAATATGCCTCACAAGGCCAACACAGCATGGAATAAGCACTTACAGGCCTCACAGGGCTAACACATAGCATGCGTGATCAATAATATGCCTCACAGGGCCAATACATAGCATGGATAACCAATTAAAGCATGTAATGCCTCACAGGGCCAAGACACTGAACGGAAAACACAGGGTCGGCGGAGTGCCTTCGGTTTTGCAGAAAAACACAAGGTCAGCGGCGGGGTCCGACGGTATCTTCCTCCAAGTCGGAGTCCTCCACTATCTCGGAAGACTCCACAAGTTCAGATAACTCAGTCTCTGGCACCACTGTGTCCTTGCTTTCTCCGACGCTCCCTCCGGCTGACCCATACTATCATCCGCTTATTTGGGCCACAGACAGAATGGATCCACACTCGGGATCTCAGATCTGTGCATCTCCAACTCAGATCCGGTGGAGATCTTAAACACCTCGCCGTTAGAAGGAAGATCCCTGAAATTAAAGAGGTGGCTAGGGTTCGGGGTTGGAGGAGACGAAACGTTTGACTTTGTATGCAGTGCGAAACACTCATCCAGATGATTCCAGCCCTCATCCGGATGGGTTCTAACTGCGGCTTTCATCGACACACCAGATTGGAGGTAAGAAGAGGAAAGAAATGAACAAACAGACAGGAGGGAGACTAGAGTTTCATGGTAAGAAAAAGAAAGAGACGAACAGATTGGAGGCTAGGGTTTCATGGTGAGAAGAAGAATGAGAGGCTAGGGTTTCATTAGAGAAGAACGAGAGGGAGCAGCATTAGTATAAGGTGTGAGAGTAATAGTATGATTTAGGTTTATAAGTGGGTTGGGTTTAGGGTTATAATTGGGTTTGGGTTAAGTTAATTGGGCTCAAGCTCATTACTTAATTAATTGGGTTTATGTTGTTAATTAGAGTGTCATTTTTATAAATGTTTAAAAAGTGGAGGATAAATTGGTAATTTATTTTTGCTATTTTTGGAAGGTGCAATCTATTTTGGGACAGATAAATGTGGAAAGTGTGCAATCAATTTTGGGACGGAGGGAGTATATAATGTTTAAAAAAATTAATTATTACTTTTTAATACATATATTATGAAATAACTTTTTATGAGATATGTTATCATTTTTTATTTATATTTTTTATATTTATACATATTATAAATTGGTCATAAAATAATTAATAAAACGATTTTTCATCAATGAGTTAGATTTTTTATTACAATATTATTTTTTATCTGTCTCACGTAATAAGTTATGTAAGATAGTGTCATTTAAGTATTTGTCAAAATTTAATATTTTCTCTATGGTGCAGATTTGTATGAGAGCGTCTCACAGTGAGACTCTTTTATACTTTCGTAACTAGTTATCCCTTTTTTTTATTAAATATGTTATTCCTTTTCATGTACACTATAAATTCATGTTCATAAAATAATTTACAGCATCGTTATCACTTTTTATTGATTGAGTATTAGGTTATCATGACTTCTTATCTGCCTCAAAAAAATTATTTCGTGGGACAATTTCACACGAATTTTATTTTTCTCGATTGGGAGAAAACAATGGCGAAAAAGATAAAATTTATCTTTAAAATAATTAATAATATAAAAATTAAAATAGTATAAATGATTAATTATCAGTTCCAACAAAGGAAATTTAGCTTAGGCTTTTAAATTTTAATACTATTAGGTGATGTTTGTAATGGGGTTTTAGGGAATTTGAAAATCATAAATAGTATTATGTTATGTTTGTTTTGAATTTTTGATATGGTAAGTTTTAACTTTATGTCAAAATCGATGTTTAATAATGTATTTTTTTTTTTTTTAAATGAGAGATGAGAGATAAAGAGAAAGTTTGTATTAATTGAGGAGAGAAGATGTAAATAGGTATATATATGGGTGATTTTTTTAGTAGTTTATAAACAAAAAATGAGAGAGGAAAGATAAAAAGAAAAAGTGTATTAATTATGAGAGAATGTATATGGATATATATTAAGTATATATAGGGTGATTTTTAAAATTTAAATGTGGATTTTGAATTCCAATTTCGGGTATCAAACTCGGAAACAAACATCCCCAAAGTTTGTAAAAGAAACTAAATTCGACAGGTGCATATAGACTATATTGTTAGTTAACGCGAATCGGTTTCATTGCAAGAAACTAGGATTACTATATTATACAACTTACTTTTTAAATGTAATTATTCTATATATTCCATATATATTAATAGAAGTAATGGTCTCTTATTCTATACATTAATTGTAACACCCCGAGATTTCGTTATGGGTTGGGATGCTACTAGATATAAAGTTCCCAATAGAGGGGTCGAGTATGTACAGCGGAAGTAATATAATAAATTCCCCAAAGCGATAATATAATAAAGTAAAGGTGGCATAACGATTATTACACATAAGCGTCAACTCACCCGAATAGAGTGAAATATCCAAAACGAGTTCGTTCAGATGATGTATCTAAAATAAAGTTCTTAATAAAATATATAAGACATAATATAAAGTCCTCTATGGGCTTGGGACATCTGCAGGGACCTCTCCATCTTCTAAACCTTGTTCTGAAAATTAATAAGGGGTGAGTGTCAGAAATACACTCAGTGGGTTAACTTAAATGATTGCACAGTTAAAAATAAATATGCATGTCAAATATACCATAAAATGTAATATATGTCATTTAATAAAATAATTTGCACATTATCGTTCGATAACTTATTGAAAATATTTTAGACCGTATCGTCATTCGATAACTTATGTTAGTTGGTCTGTGCGCACCGGGCCGTCACCCCAATACGATGTTAGCATACTTTGAAATACATTTTAGTACTGAACCGACGTAGCCAATAACTTGTGTTAGATGGTATATGTGCACCGAGTCGTCACCTCGTACAAGTGTTTGTAGAAAATATTTGTTATCGAACTAAGAGCATACATGACACATAACATGACATATCAATAACACATATCACATCTTAACATAGCAATCATGACATAAAAATGTAGCACTCGATAAAGAGTGAAAGTTACCCCCACCTTGGACTTCTTAGAGATAGTTGGTCGGACTAAACTTGGCCCGTTGTCTCAGGTATGCCTGCAAGGGTATACTAAACTGAGTTCTACTTATAATAATAATTCCTATTACTAAATTTCTAATATTAAAAATAAACTAATTATTATTATATAATTAATAATATACTAATTATTAACTTAAGAAAATATAAATAATTAATCATTAAATAAAATAAGTTAAAATCAAATGTTAATACTTAAAATAATAAATAAAATTACATATTTCTTTTAAAAGTTTAAAATAGTAATAAATCGTAATATTAAAAATATGAATACAAATGACAATAATTTTATTAAAAACGAATATTAAATAAAAATTTTATACCTACAATAATAATAATGGCAATTTTATATTTAATGTTTAATATATAAAGTTAAGTTGAATAATAAAATATGTTAAATAAATAATAAAACAAAGTAAGATAAATAATAAATAATAAATAAATAACATAATAATACTAATATATATCAAGCGCACCAATGCAACACGTTAGTTTCTCAGTCCACACACGCAACATAAATAGTAAGTTGTAAAATTTAAAATTTATTATTATATATATATTTATAAATTGCAATCAAGTCCCTGTATTATATTAAATTCTTATTTAAACTTACTCTAAACTTTAACATTATTACAAAATGATCCAACTTGAGTTATACAACTTCAATAGAAATTCTGTAAACACCATTGGAATCCTCATGAGACGAGGATCACAACATTACCAATTTTATATAAAAATATTAAAGTTTTGAAAATATAAAATTTATACAGCGAAGTGGGTTTTTTTCCCAACTTCTTCATTTCACGTCCAAACCCAAAACTAATTATATGCTTGTGATCCTCGTGCGGAGAGCTTCAAAATGGCCTATAATATCAAAGTTATGTCCCAACGAAATAAAATATGTCATTAAAGGGCTAAAAACTTCGACGGAGCTTATCTAACTCATATCACATCTATTTCATAAAAGAGTTATATATTTGGAATCTACGCATCGAGAAGATCAATTCCGTATATGATAATGATTGACGAAGAGTAAAGAAATTCTTTTAAGTGGCAGTATACATATATATATATATATATATATATATATATATATATATATATATATATATATATATATATATATATAGAGAGAGAGAGAGAGAAAGAGAAGGAGAAGATGGAGAGAAAGTTACTTACCTCTGATCAATTTCTCCTTAGTAATCTCTCAATTAACAATGGTGAAAGATAGGTGTATATATATATATATATATATATATATATATATATATATATATATATATATATATATATATATATATATAGAAGATAAATGGATAAGTGTAAATTATTATTATTATTATTATTTAATGTTTAAATCTCCCAAACTTATCCAATACCCACATCATCAAACTTATCTCTAATTAGTTCTTATCCAAAATGCAACTTGAGAAAATATCTTACGTATATTATTATTATATTACATTATTATTATACATATATATCTATATAATATAATTTTATTTAAAAAATAAAAGATTAACGAAAATATAGATTATGAAATATTGGGGTGTTAAATTAATATTAATATTACTTTCTATACACTTATATTAATAATTAGTATGAAACTCGCGTACAACGCGTGATTATTTAATTATTATTCTTATTATTTATAATTAAATAATTTGTGTTATATAACGTAATAACATTAATTAAGGAAAATTTTTTTCTTATATCTAGACAATTTCTTTCATTAATGTAAAAAATTTACAACAAATTATAATATTTGACTTTTGATAATGTAACGTATAACTAAATCATGTAAAGAATTTTGACTTGTAATTTTTTTTAAATGTTACTTTATAACATAATACAAATGAAAACTATTTATTACTCTCCCTGTCTCCCTAAAACAATGTGCAACCACATAGAGACAATTTTGTCTCTTTGCTGTATATTTATAATAGTCGTAAGTATTTCATCTTTTTCATTTTATTTAAGTGCAATTATGATCAAAGTACATAACTCTTAGTAATAAATTCTTAATTTTACAGTTTGTCTGAAATAAATATCAATTATATATATAAAAAATTTCAATTTATTCTTTTTTTTCTATATACATGATTTGATTTGAAACTAATTAATTTATTTATATCGAATAATTTATTTATTTATTACAATTAATGATACTAAAGTAAAAAAATATATGAAAAATAAATAAATAGTAAAACTATACGTAAACAACACATTAGCGAAAAATACTCATTAATCCACGTGCAAAAGGTAAAAGCTACCATTTCGGTGGGTTGGATGGAGTATATACATAAAAGGTCAAACATCATATAATTAATTAAAATAAAATTATTAAAATATCTTAAATAGTTGCTATATATATATATATATATAATATGCGTAATATTGTAAATAATATTAAATAAAGTATTACTTTTTACTCATGATTATGGTTTAGTATTTCTTAATTAATTATATAATAATAATCTATTCTATTGATTGTTATTTTAAAAACTAATGAAAAATATACATATAATACATACTCCCTCCGGCTAATGCAAATGGATCCATTTTATCATTTTGGGTGTCCAATTCAAAGGTATTCATATTCCCTTTTTAGCAAAAAAGTACATGGCATGGCCCACCACTCCCATCTAATACAACTACACACTGTATCAATAATAATAATACTTCTTAATTTATGCGTAAAAAATAAATGATTACCTTTTGCATTGGCCGGAGGGAGTATTATATATATATATATATATATATATATATATATAAAATAAAAAATATACATATAATATAAATAAAATTAATTTATATATAATATTCTTTTAAATATTCTTAAATTTGTAATGAATTTATTAATTTTATTTTTTATTTAATTTTATTAGTTTCAAATTATATAAACAATTAAAGAAAATAAATTTTATAATTCATATGTGATAATTGAATAATTAAGATATATGAAAATAAATAAATATTAATATACTAAAATTAAAAAATTAATAAATATTTACAAACTCAATTTTAATATTATTTGATATGAAATAATGATTTAACTTAAAGAACTTAAACTTTTGATTCTATACATAAATTAGTTTTTCTACCTCTTATTTTCTAGAGGTAAATCGATTCAAGAGTACTTTTTTTATTTAATTTTATTAGTTTCAAATTATATTAACAACTAAATTTTTTTTTTAATTCATATGTCGTAATTGAATAACTAAGATGTATGTAAATAAATAAATATTAATATACTAAATTTAAAAAATTAACAAATATTTACAAACTCAATTTTAATGTTATTTGATATGAAAAATTAATTTAATTTAAAAAAGTTAAACTTTCGATTCTATATAAATCGATTCAAGAGTACTTGAATCGTAGATCCTCTTTCACTTGAAGAATACTTGAATCAATACTTTTGAGATATATCTTAAAGAATACTTGAATCGATTCTTAAGATGTAAATCGATTCAAGAATACTTGAATCGATTATCTTACTCTTGAAAAATTAATTTTTAAGATGTAAATATATTTAAGAATACTTGAATCGCTTCTCTTCCAATAATCAATTCTTAAGAGGTAAATCGATTCAAAAATACTTAAACCAGTTTTCTTCCTCTTAAAAAATACTTGAATCAATTTTTTACTTGATTCGCTCTATCGAAATAAATTTTTATATTTTCATAAATCAATTCTATAGAGGAACTTGAAGAAAGCTCATATTCCTCTAGGAAAATCGAATGTGTATTTATAATGAATAGCAAAAAAAAGTATTATTTATAGGAGAAGTGAGAGAGAATATATTATATAGAATATTCTTTTTTTCCCTTTATATGATTTAATTTGATATTAATTAATTTATTGCCTTAAAGATTTAGTAATTAATTAATGATACCCAATTAAATAAATAAAATATTAAAATTGAATTATTATTAAAAATAAAAAGCACATTATTTGAAAAAGAAAATATTAAATAAGGAAGTTAATTAAAAGTAAATAAGAAATATATAAAATAAAATATTTAAAAATTAAAAAAAAAGAGAAAATTATACGTTATAGCGGAGCGCTCTGGAAACGACACGCACGCAGAAAAATTTCTGTTATAGTATATGTGTTAAGTATGAATGATTTTTTTTTAAGTAAAGTGTATGAGGGAGAGTAATTGTGTTTGATGTTTTACTTTTAAAAATTATGTCATCCGAAAGGAAACAAAGGGAATATGAACGATTTTTTTTTAAGTAAAGTGTATGAGAGAGAGTAATTGTGTTTGATGTTTTACTTTTAAAATTTATGTCATCCGAAAGGAAACAATGGGAATAGGAATACTTAAATAGAGACAATAATTTTGTGAGGGTTGTTATTTGCCTACCCCTTTTTATTAAATACAACACTTTATTAAAAACACATTCCTTTTAAATTTTTAAATCTTAATTCTATTATGACAAAGACTTGTGTGAGACCGTCTCACGTAAGGGCTTATATGAGACGGCTTATATGAGACGGGCGAAGAGTGATAACTTCCATAACAAAAAATGATAATGAATTAATTAAAAGTAATAATGTTATTTCATGAACAAATTATAGTATAAATGAAAAGTGATAACCTTTTATAGCGAAAGTGATAATTACTTTAAAAAGTGTAAAATGATTTCACGTGAGATGATTTCACGCAAGACCTACCCTTTTATTATATACCCACCCCTTAAAATTTTAAAATTACCCCTTTTAATTTTAAGATTATACACCTCAAATCGACCATTCAATTTTAATGAATATAAACTCCTTTGTTCCACATAAATTCAAATCAAATAAATTTCATTAATACATGAGAAATGAAAAGAAGATCGCAAATAAATTCTTATCAAATAAATTGCATTAATTAATACATAAGAAATAAAAACAAGGCTGCTTGTAATAATTAAGAAGATGATTTTAGTTTACTTTAATAGCATATACACGTTGGTATCTCATATACATTCTGTTTTTTTTTTTTATAACATTTTAAGTTCTTTAATTTTAATTATTTTAACAAATCAGATTTAAATAATTTTTTAAATAATAATTTTTTTATTTAAAATATACTATTAATCTTTTTAAATTAGTAACTACTCAACATAAAATTTAATTTAACTATTTTTTAACATAAAATTTAATTTAACTATTTTTTAATTATATATATATATATATTTTTTTTTTAAATACTATTAACTAAATTAAGAAAAATTAAAGAAATGAATGTTTAATTTTTTAATATAATAGAACATGCTATATATGGAAGTGTTAAAATAGAATGACGAGTCGGGTTGATCCACAACCCACGATTTTGTGGTAGAGCCTATATGAATTGGTAAAAAAAATAATAATTGAATAATGAAATTATTCTATAAATAATTATAGTATAAATAAAAAGTGATAATATTTTAATAAAAAATTAATTCGTAAATAAATATAATATTTTGAATATAAAGTTAAGTCCTATAAAAAAGTGATAATTTTTTATATAAAAATAAGATTAAATACATATTGTATTTTAATAATAATAAAATATATCCAATTTAATTTTACAAGAGAATTGAAATATATTATTACCAAATTTATCTTAATATTGCAAAAGCAATTACGTCATTAAACAGGTTAATGATGGGGTTGCTTTCAGTTTCTTTAATTTGTTTAGAGGTTTAAACGTAATTTAGATTCCTTATAATATATATTTTAATTTTAATTATATAACAATGGAGTGTGTATAAAATAAGTGTGAGGTGTATATTAATAATTTAAACTTAATTTAAACTTTTTAAAAATACTAATTTTAAATTTATAATAATGGGGTGTGTATTTAATGAGAGGACGTGTGCAAATAAGATTAGCCTAATTTTTCTTTTAATAAAATGTAATATTATTGTTATTAATTAATTCTTTTAGTAGAGTAAACCAATATATATTCTAAAATCAATCTAATTATTTTAAATGGTAACTATTTAAAGCATCTCAAACAATCTTTCAAAATAAAGGATTCGTCATAAATATAGAATGAAAGTCACTCTAGATAACAATTCTCCAAATAAAAGAATCCATGTCCAAATGACACATGATATTCAGTAATACTTTGGTGACATTTTCTGTAACATTTTATAGAATGAAAGTCACTCTAGCTAACAATTCTCCAAATAAAAGAATCCATGTCCAAATGGCACATGATATTATGTAATACTTTGGTGTGACATTTTCTGTAAGATAGCTTTTCAAAGTAGGGGTACAATTAGAGGGCTGACAGGGAAGTTAAAAGTCAGCAAATCATCAGTTGGAAGATGGACAAATAAGAGCTCACACAAATGCTATAAAGTCTGGCCTAACTCCAAAAAACAAGCTACAAAGGCTCAACTATTGTTTGCATCAAATTCATCTTGATAGGGCTGTTAATAAGCTAATGTTTGATGGTATGTATCAAGTTGTTCATATTGATGAAAAATGGTTCTATATGACAAGGGAGAGTGAGAGGTGTTACATGATTCCAGGGGAGGCAGAACCACATGGGACATGCAAGTCAAAGAAGTTCATCACTAAGATAATGTTCATGTGTGTTGTTTCTAGGCCAATATTTGGAAGTGATGGGGAAGTGTTGTTTGATGGTAAAATAGGTTTATTTCCTTTCTTAAGGATGTAGACAGCAAAGAGGAACTCTAAGAATAGGGCTCGGGGGACAATGGTTACTAAACAATTTGATTCAGTGAACAAAGATGTTATCAGAGCATTAATAATCAATCAGGTATAACCATCTACTCCTATTTCAACTTTAAGATCAGTCTAGGGTTAATTTCTGGACAATTAGGCCTCCTAAGATACCTTTATATGCATCTATACACATGGTGACAGGTCATTCCAGCTATAAAAGTTAAATGGCCACAGAATATGAGTAAGGAGACCATTATCCAGCAGGATAACGCACCACCTCATGTCAATGACACTTATTTGAAGCTAGGAACAGCTGCAAGATCCGATGGTTCCAACATCAGACTTGTTAATCAGCCTCCATGCTCTCCAGATCTAAATGTGAATGACCTTGGTTAGTTCAGGGCCCTACAGTCACTACAAGTGAAGAGTGGAAGCTATAATGTTGATGAGATGATCAATAATGTGAACCAGTCCTTTGAAAACCTAACAACTGCTATACTAAACAATGTATTTCTTAGCCTACAATCATGCCTAATTGAGATAATGAAGGTCGAGGGGGGGGGGGGAATAACTACAACATATCCCATATGGGGATGGCAAGGATGATTAGAGAATAAACTTTGCCCATCAATCTTGAGATTGATCCTGATTTAATTAAAGGCTGCATAGACAAGTTGGTTGAAGAACAGGCTCTATACCAGATGGTGTATGATATTTTAGAGCTAGTGGAAGCATTAAGTGTTTTGATTATTGGGTAATGGTGATCTCATTTTGGTTTATTGCTACTAAGAACAGTGTATGAGAAAGGGTTATGGGTATAAGGTGTCTTAGACTGATAGTTTAAGTTGTTTACAGCAGAAACAATGGATCATGTATTACATTTTGTTATGTGAGTGTTGTTTAGGTTGTAAACAAGATCATATTTAAATGACATTGGAGGAAATATTTGTTGTGCTCTCAGAATGTAATTTCATCATCGAGCTTGGTCTCCTAAATAGGTTTATAGTGTCTATTGGTTGCCAACAAATATCCAAAGATATTTGGGCCTCCTAAATAGGTCGATAAACTCTAATGGTGACACTGAACTTCATCATGAGGGACTAAAGGTACAACTTAAAGGGACTAATGTGGAAAGATTAACCCTCGTAATAATATCCTCATTGGGTACAAGTCTCCTAATTAGGTTAAGAAACCTAATGGTGGCACTTAAACAATAGGGACATGGGAAAATTAACCCTCGAAATAATATTCTTATTGGGTCAGCCTAAAAAGATCACCTGAGAATTAGCCCTCGGAATAGCATCCTCATGGGGCTAATTTTTCCCTACAATAAACCAACAAGCTTGTGTGATCAATAATATGCCTCACAGGGCCAAGACAACATGGAATAAGCACTTACAGGACTCACATGGCCAACACATAGCATGCATGATCAATAATATGTCTCACAGGACCAACACATAGCATGGATAATCAAATAGAGGCCTCACAAGGCCAACATAAAGCATGTGTGACCAATAATATACCTCAAATGGCCAAGACAACATGGAATAAGCACTTACAAGACTCATAGGACCAACACATAGCATGCATGATCAATAATATGTCTCACAAGGGCAACACATAGTATGGATAATCAATTAGAGGCCTCACAGGGCCAACATAAAGCATGTGTGACCAATAATATGTCTCACAGGGCAAAGACAGCATGGAATAAGCACTTACAAGCCTTAAAGGGCCAACACATAGCATGCATGATCAATAATATGCCTCACATGGCCAATACATAGCATGGATAACCAATTAAAGCATGTAATGCCTCACAGGGCCAAGACACTGAATGGAAAAGCAATTAAAGGTAGGCCTCAAAGGATAGAAATGTACCCCCATGTAGGAATCAACATACACAGCCATCTGTATGTGAATTCCTCATCAGTCCCCCTATCTTCTTTATCCAACAGGCTATACCTTCTAGCCGGAAGGGAGGCGGTGGAGTGCCTTCGGTTTTGCGGGAAAACACAGGGTCGGCGAGGGAGTCCGCCGGTCTCTTCCTCCAAGTCAGAGTCCTCCATTACCTCAGAAGACTCCACAGGTTTAGATAACTCGGTCTCCGACACCACTGTGTCCTGGCTTCCTCCGATGCTCCCTCCGGCTAGACCCAGACTATCATTGGCTGATTCGGGCCATAGACAAACTTTATCCACACTCGGAATCTCAGATCTGTGCATCTCTGACTCAAATCCGGCAGAGGTCTCAAACACCTCGCTGTCAGAAGGAAGATCCCAAAAATTAAAGAGGTGGCTTGGGTTCAGGGTTGGAGGAGACGAAATATCTGGCTATGTATGCGGTATGAAACACTCATCCGGATGGGTTCTAACAGCGATTTTCATCGACACACCAGATTAGAGACAAGAAGAGGAAAGAAACGAACAAACAGACAAGAGGGAGGCTAGAGTTTCATGGTGAGAAAAAGAAAGAGACGAACAGAATGGAGGCTATGGTTTCATGGTGAGAAGAAGAATGAGAGGCTATGGTTTTATTAGAGAAGAACGAGAGAGAGCAACATTAGTATAAGGTGTGAGAGTAATAATATGATTTAGGTTTATAAGTGGGTTGGGTTTAGGGTTATAATTGAGTTTGGGTTAATTTAATTTGGCTCAAACCCAATACTTAATTAATTGGGTTTATGTTGTTAATTAAAGTGGCATTTTTATAAATGTTTAAAAAGTAGATGATAAATTGGTAATTTTTTTTCTATTTTTGGAAGGTGCAATCTATTTTGGGACGGATAAATATGGAAAGTGTGCAATCAATTTTGGGACGGATTGAGTAATTATTTAGATATGGTAGAGATAGGGTGACACCATTTTACGAAATGAGTTTTGTGGAATTAATAAAAAGTGATAATATTTTAATAAATAACGGTACTTAATAAAATATGATAATGATATAATGAACTATTTCATAAAAAAATTATCTTATAAATAAAAAGTGCTAACATTTAAAAAAAAGTACGTAATAACATTTTTATTAAAAAATAATAACTAACTACAAAAATATAAAATAATCTCACCGTGAGACGGTCTCACACATCTCCTTTAGGAGAAATAAATATTCCTTTAAGTGGGCTAATTAAAATCAATTATTCCAACTGGCACACTTGTCTGAGATCATCAACTAATACTGAAACTATTTTACGTTTTTTTACATTAGTTAGTTCTTTTTATTAAATATATTACTTTCTCCGGTCGATTTTAAAGTAATCGTTTTCTTTTTAAGCGTAAATTAAGAAATATTATTATTATTATTGTTATATGAGTAGTGGGTAGTTGTATTAGAGGAAAGTGGTCGGTTACAAGGTAATCATTTGCTTTTTAAGCGTAAATTGAAAAGTATTATTATTATTATTATTATATGTGTAGTGGGTAGTTATATTAGAGAAAAGTAGTGGACCATGCGGTGTACATTTTTATTAAATATGGAATATAGATACATTTGAAGTGGACGCCCAAAATGGTAAAATTGATTCCTCATAACTAGCCGGAGAAAGTATAATTTTTTATTAAAAATATTATCACTTTTATTTTATATTATAAATTGTTTATGAAAAAATTTACTGCACCACTATCATTTTTCATTAATTCAGGTCTCATATTTTATTAAAATATTATTACTTTTTTATAAATCTCACGAAACTTTTTTCGTAATATGATTTTTTCACAGATTATTGTCTTATTCCAATTATCAAACATAGAGTAAATGATTAAAATAACAAAATGGATATTTTACCGATGAAAAGGGGGAGTATTACTTTAGCATATCACATTACAAAGTCCAACTAGAATGCACCGATACATTTAGACAATCTTAAATATTAGATTAAATTTTAATTTAATCTCAACCATTAAATATAATAAAATAAAACAATTAAAATTTTTTTAAAAAATAATTATCTTGTACATCCTATTTTAAATTCATGAATACTCTAGTTGCATCGCACTCCAGGGTCACCACATATTACATTATGCTCCACTATTTGTTTAATGTCTCAAAATCTAGCAAAAAGTAGCTAGTGTTGTACGGAAGAGAAATTCTGAAAATTATCTCAAATAACAGTTAATTTTGAAAAATGGTACTCAATATTTTTTTTAAAAAAATGCTACTATTTGACATTTGCATCTCTTTTATTATATATACTTAAATCGTCTCGTGTATAGTCACACATATAATTAGGGATGTAATCGAGCCGAGCCGAGCCGAACATCTCCGGGCTCGAAGCTCGGCTCGAATTTTTTTAAAGGGCTCGAGCTCGGCTCGAGCTCGATTCGAATTTTATTTTTTAAGCTCGAGTTCGGCTCGTGTGTAAAATATAGAGCTCGCGAACAGTTCGCGAGCTCGGCTCGAAATATTTTTACTGAATAAAAAAAAATAAACTCGAGCTCGAATTCGGCTCGATAAAAACTAGTCCTTTGTTCGAGCTCGGGCTCGTTCGGCTCGTTAAGCTGAAAATAATTTATTTTTTAGTTTTTTAATGTATAAAGGTTTGAGTGAGGTCTCATGAATAATAAAATTTTATTAATAATATTTTTTATAAAAAGTTGAATCTAGAGCTATTATAAATTTTTATTAATTATTAGAAGTATTAATTATTAATTAAAATATATATTAATAATATAACAAAAGATTTTTTAATTAACATTTATAAGTATATGGAGTATGTATTTAATTTAAATTTTGGAGTAGATCTTGTGTGAAACCGTCTCACGTAAATATTTACATGAGACGAATAAAAAGTGATAATATTATTAATTAAAAGTTATATTCAATCGATAAAAAGTAATAATAGTGTAGTGAACTATTTTATAAACAATTTATAATATAAACAAAAGTAACATTTTATATGGAATATAGCGAAAGTGCTAACATTTTATAAACTTTTTATTCGTCTCACGTAAGACCTTATGTAAGACGGTGTCACACAAGTATTTGCCTAAAATTTGAATGTATCCTTATGTTATCCCATTAACTCTAATAATAATAATAATATTAAAAGGCAAATACGGGTGTATATAAATTCAAAATTTCTCCTTCAAATAAAATTATATTATTAAAATATAAATAAATAATTATATTAAATTAATTTATTTTTACATATATATACATATATATATACATATATATAATATATACATATATATATGTATTAATGAGGTGTCGACTTTAAAATACTTACAATTTTATTAATTACAACTCCTTCCGTCCTATAATATTTTTCTCACTTTTCTCATTTGTTTGCCCCACAAAACCTTTCACCCCCTAACAAAGTAAACATCACTTTATCCAACAACTTTAAAGTTACTTTAATTTCAAATTTGACACTCTTTTTTCACACACACACACCATTACTTTATACTTTTTTATTACCTAAAAATACTATAATACCCTCCAAAGTCAATAAAGTTGGTCAAAAAGTGTAACTTTTCTTAAACAACGTGGAACAGTAAAGGTGAAAAGTTTTTCAGAACGGAGAGAGTATTAGTTAAAATTTAATGTATATAAATACATATATTTATTCAAATTTAAGTATAAATAAATCAAAACTAAATCTTATATAGAAATAAAAAATAAAAAATTTAGATCTTTAAACCCATTATAAATATGACTTTCAATTCATTATTTAGAATTAATAAAATGCACTCTCTTTTTAATTTTATTTTTATTAATTACGTTTTAATAATTTCATTATTTTCATTGTCATACTTTAAAATTTTTCTTTAATTTAAAGTATACTATATTTGTAAAATTATAAATTTATATTCCTTATAAATTATATTGATAAAAGTATATATATATATATATATATATATATATATATATATATATATATATATATATATATATATATATAAAAGTTTATTTATTTATGTAAAAAATTTTAAACTCTAAAATTACCATATTAATATGTTATAATAAATAATAACAATAATAATAATAATGGAGTAATAATATGAAGAATGAGCATATTGACCACTATTCGAGTCTATTATCGAACACGTTCACGAGCCTATAAACGAACACGTTCGCGAGCTTAATAAACGAACATGTTCGTGAGCCTATAAACGAACATGTTCGCGAGCTTTTAAACGAACATGTTCGCGAACACGTTCGCGAGCCTGTAAACGAACACGTTCGCGAGCTTTCAAGCCAAACACCCTCGGGCTCGAGTTCGGCTCGAAAAAATAATCGAGCTCGAAAATCGAGCTCGGCTCGGCTCGTTTTTTTCCACGAACGAACTCGAACGAATTTTTTTTCGAATCGAGTCTCGAATAGTTTACGAGCGGCTTGGTTCGTTTACATCCCTACATATAATAGAGTGTAGCGTCGCACATATGTATGTAAATAAAATCATATGTATGATCGCGTATATAATTGTGTGTATGTCGCATGAAAAAAAATTGTATGAAATAACAGGCGCTATTGTTTGAAATTGCAGGCATTGTTGCATGCAGGCATGATCTCAGGAGACCCTGCATAAAAAATTGTATATAGAGTCACAAGCATAGTTGTAGACATAGTTGCAGACGTAGTCACATGAAAATTATGTGTTAGGTCGCAGATCTAGTTAAAGGCATAGCGGGTTCGCAGACTAGGATTAAGTTATATCCATTTCTTTTTTTTTTTTAAAAATACTCCCTCCGTCCAAGTAAATTGTGCATGTATTTTAGTGCGCATAGATTAAGAAAAGAATTTTTTATATATAAAGATGTGTAAAGTTATTAGAATGTATGTAAAAAGTGAATATTATTGTAATGTAGTTTTTTTAAATTTTAAAAACATGCATACGTGTTAGAACGGATTAAAAAGAAAAGTGCGTAATAATTAGTAGGATGGAGGGAGTAGCATTTTTCAAAAGAAATTATAGTAGGTGACATTTATCCAAAATAAATTATTAAAAGTGACATTTTTGCTGCCCATAATTCTAAACGTATAATTATAATTTTGTATTTGTGGTTTACGATATACTCTCTCCATCCATCAATAATGTATCCGTTTGCTTTTTGCACATGAATTAAAAAGTTATTATTTTATATTAAGTGGATAATTATATTAGTAGTGAGTGATTGATATGTGTGAGACCCTTTTACTAAAAAGAAAATTTGAATACTTTAAAGTGGACGACCAAAATGACAAAATAGATATTTTATCAACAGACAGGGGGTGACACGATCCACCTTACATAACTTATAATTCAAATACTAATTAACATAAACGTTAACGTTATAAAAACCTGCATTTTTTTACATAATATATTTAAAATCATAGTCTAACATACGCTATCAATTTCAGACACAACATCAATCTAGACAAACTCGTGACAATACTTATTATTTTACATAACCAATACATCAACGGAAACAAAATAAACTCATCGCCTAGCCCAACAGGTCGTCATTCATGTACATCCGCTCAAAATTCTGTAGGAGCTCCACAGCTTGCACAATCACATCACAAAACTCAATAACCTACAATGCATAAACTAGTGAGACAAAATTCTTTGTAAATAGAAATCATGCATGACAGTGCATGAAAATGCATTTATTTTTCTATCATCTATTTCTTATTTTTTTCTAGTTGGTCTCTTTTATTTTGAAAAATATTCACATTGCGAGATCCCCACGACACACTTATGAAATGCACCCCAAATGAGCTCAATAGACACACAGTGTCGGATCGATTTTTCTGATCCCTAAATGAAGTGCCGGTAACGATTTTTTCGAACCCTGACAAAGTGTTGGGGATGATTTTTCCAAACCCCAAATAAAGTTTTGGGAACGATTTTTTCGAACCCAAAATAAAGTATCGAGAACGATTTTTCCGAACCCTGATAAGAGTGCATATATAGTGGCCGCACACACTATTAGTATCTTATTAATTTTGGGAAAACACTTTTCATGATTATGCATGATATGCAACCAGGGCAATTAAATATGCATCATAAACTATTTACGACATCAATATCAACATTTAATCACAATAAAGCAACTACTTAACTTCAATTCACACAGATCCACTTCTGAAATAACTTTACCTTAATTACATAGATCCATTTATAGAATAACAACTTCACCATGGATCACACGGATCCCTTTTTAGAATGACAACTTATCTCGGATCACACAAATCCTTATAAATAATATCTTCTCAAATCATACACATCTATATTCAACAACTACCGATCATACATAACTATATAGGACAATGATATTATCAAATTACAAAGATTCACAACTTGTATCACAAATTTATCACAGATAATTTACAAATAATATTGTTGAATATGAACCCTACTTTCCCCAAATCACATAAATCCACAGCTTGTATCTCTAATTCATCACGAATAATTTACAAAATAATATTTACTTGCAACATGAATACCTAATTACCTCAAATAATATGAATCCACAACTTGTATCATAAATTAATCCCAAATAATTCATTACGTAATTAAACTAATTACAAATAATTCACAACATAATTATCATATTTTAATTACAAATAATTCACACACAACATATTTATGCATTGTAGTTGGACTTCTACTTACCTAGACTCTGACAATAGTAATACTATAAACCCACGAAGAACTATAACTAATCTCATCTTCCTTCCTGTTCCAGCACGTCTCTTACTTCTCCTTCCTCTTTCTTTTTTACTCTCCTCTTTCTTTTTCTCTCCTTTCCTTTCTCTCTTTCTTTCTTTCTTTCTTTTGGTTAATTTCTCGCAGTTGATCTCCTGAATGCTCAAATGAGGCTAATAACCTCTTTATATATAAATTAGATGGTGGTGAAGTCGATTGAGACTTCAAACCGCCCCAACCCAATTTACTATATAGACTTACTATTAATAGTAAGTACTATTTATAGAAAATAAATTACTTATTGTTATTATTAACCCACACTTATGATATAAACTCCAAATAAGCTCAATAGACACACACAGTATCAGATTAATTTTTTCGATCCATGAATGAAGTGCCGGGAATTATTTTTTCGAGCCCTGACAGAGTGTTGGGGATGATTTTTTTCGAATCCCGAATAAAGTTTTGGGAACAATTTTTTCGAACTCAAAATAAAATGTCGGTAACCATTTTTCGAACCCTGACAAGAGTGCATATATAGTGGCCGCACACATCATTAGTATCTTATTAATTTTGGAAAAATATTTTTCATGATTATGCATGGTATGCAACCAAGACGATTAAATATGCATCATAAACCATTTACGACATCAATATCAACATTTAATCACAATAAAACAACGACTTAACTTCAATTCACACAGATTCACTTCTGAAATAACAACTCCGCCTCAATCACATAGATCCATTTATAGAATAACAACTTCACCTTGGATCACACGGATCCATTTTTAGAATTACAACATCATCTCGGATCACACAGATCCTTATTAATAATATCTTCTCAAATCATACAGATCTATATTCAATTGTTTCCGGTCATACAAAACTATATAAGACAATAATATTATCTAGTATTTTTATAACTGGACCGGAGGACGAACAGGTGTCCTTAATGGTTCTAGATCCAATCGATAGGATTGGTCGGATAGGGAAGTTCAACCGAAAAAATGAATATTACCTATTTTCAATAACATTTTATTATTTTATATATGATTATATACATTAAATATTTACTTAAATATTCCATTATTTTAAAATTTCACATATTTAAATTAGCTATTTAAAATTAAAAAAAAAATTATCTACTTTGCAGTTTTCAAAACTGATGTACAGATGTCATACGAAATTTGAATTGTGTTGTAAATAAGAAAAAATCAAAGGCAATTTTGTGAAAGCAATTTTAGAGGGGTAACTAACAGAATACCAAATAAAAATAAGGAAAAATGAAAATTTTCTCTCTCATTCTCATACGCTATTTGACAAAGAGAGAGAGAGAGCTGTCACCAAGTTTATTCCTCGCCACAATTTGACCGCCGATTATGTCGTCCAACTGATGAAAAACGGAGTACAGTCGTGAACCTTATTGGCAAATCCTTCATCTCCTTCGAGACCAAGTCCTTCCTCGTCAACGTCGTTTGTACCCATTGCCCAATTTAAAGCAACATCCCAAACCCACCTTCCTCCTCCTAATTTTCTCTTTGGGTTTGATGATTTTGTCCAGCGATTTCTCTTTTTTTCATAATCGGCCAATTTCCGATTTGTCCGATTCACCGGTTATTCCAATTTTCAACGGTTTAAATTGGGTTTTTCTAGTTTTATTGCTAAAATAATTTTATGAGATGTACGGATCGGCACCGGCTCCGGTTCCCGGTTGAACCGGCAGGTCCGGTCAGGTTTAAAAAATAGTGATATTATCAATATCAAATCACATAGATTCATAACTTGTATCACAAATTTATCACAGATAATTTACAAATAATATTGTTGAATATGAACTCTACTTTCCCCAAATCACATAAATCCACAGCTTGTATCACCAATTCATCACAAATAATTTACAAAATAATATTTACTTGCAATATGAATACCTAATTACCTCAAATAACATAATTCCACAACTTGTATCACAAATTAATCCCAAATAATTCATAACGTAATTAAACTAATCATAAATAATTCACAACATAATTATCACATTTTAATTATAAATAATTCACACACAACATATTTATACATTGTAGTTATACTTCTACTTACATGGACTCCGACAATAGTAATACTATAAACCCGTGAAAAACTATAACTAATCTCATCTTCCTTCCTTTTCCTGCACGTCTCTTACTTCTCCTTCCTCTTTCTTTTTCCCTCTCGTTCTCTTTCCTTCTCTCTCCTTTCCTTTCTCTCTCTTTCTTTCTTTCTTTCTTTGTTTTTTTTTTTTTTGTTAATTTCTCACAATTGATCTCCTGAATGCTCAAATGAGGTTAATAACCTCTATATATATATATATATTGGATGGTGGTGAAGTCGATTGAGACTTCAAACCGCCCCAACCCAATTTACTATATATAAACTTACTATTAATAGTAAGTACTATTTATAGAAAATAAATTATTTATTATTATTATTATTTTTATCCATTACTAATATACGTGCAATACTTAATAACTAAGATATAATACATTTACAAATTAATACAAATATATGTACACTTTCTTACCACTATTATTACGAAAATACGTGTGATACTTAATAATTAAGAAATAATGTATTTATACACATAAGACAATTTAATTATATATATCCAAATTAATGTACGTAAATATTTATGCACACATAATTGCCACATTACTACTACATAATTGTCACATAATTATCACATAATTATAAAATGCACATAACAAAAATTAAATTATATTGGCACATGAGTAGTGGGAAGCTCGGGTATCACATCCTCCCCACCTTATAAAAATTTCGTCCTCAAAATTTACTTACCTGAAGAGTTCTGAATAATTAGTCATCATCTCATCATCTCTTTCCCAAATAGCCTCCTCAACTTATTGGTTCCTCCATAACACTTTCACTAATGGTATCTCTTTATTTCTGAGCTTATTCACTTCACGCTGTAAAAACTCAACTGATATCTCTTCATAACTCAAATCTTCTTTAAACTCAATTGGTTCCTATCTAAGAGCATGAGATGGATTCGCAACAAACTTCCATAACACAGACACATGACACACGTTATGTACTTTAGACGTAGATGCTGATAAGTCCAAAATAATCTACGGCCTAGCCCAACAGGTCGTCATCTATATACATCTGCTCAAAATCATGTAGGAGCTCCACAGCTCGCATAGTCACATCACAAAACTCAATCATCAACAGGCTAACCTACAATGCATAAATTAGTGAGACAAAAATCTCAGTAAGTAGAAATCATGCATAACAGTGCATGAAAATGCATTTATTTTTCTATCATCTATTTCCTATTCTTTTTCTAGTTGGTCTCTTTTATTTATTTTGAAAATTGTTCACGTTGCGGGATCCCCACGACACACTTATGATATGTATCCCAAATGAGTTCAGTAGATATCCACAGTGTCGGATCAATTTTTTCGATCCCTGAATGAAGTGCCGGGAATGATTTTTATGAACCCTGGCAGAGTGTTGGGGATTATTTTTCTGTACCCCGAATAAAGTTTTGGGAACTATTTTTCCGAACCTAATATAAAATATCGGAAATAATTTTTTCGAACCCTGGCAAAGGTACATATTTAGTGGCCTCACACACCATTAGTATCTTATTAATTTTGGGAAAACACTTTTCATGATTATGCATGGTATGCAACCAGGGTAATAAAATATGCATCATAAACCATTTACGACGTCAATATCAATATTTAATCACAATAAAGCAATGACTTAACTTCAAATCACATAGATCCACTTCTGAAATAATAACTCCACATCAATCACATAGATCCATTTATAGAATAATAACTTCACCTTGGATTACACAGATCCCTTTTTAGAATGACAACTTCATCTCGGATCACACAAATCCTTATAAATAATATCTTCTCAAATTATACAGATCTATATTCAACAGTTTCCGAATATACAAAACTATATAGGACAATGATATTATCCTACGTTTTCATAACCAGACCGGAGGACGAACCGGTATCCTCAACGATTCAAGGTCCAACCGGTCGGATGGGTCAGAGCGGGCGGTTCAACCGGAAAAATGAATATTACCTATTTCCAATAACATTTTATTATTTTATATATGATTTTATACATTAAATATATACTTAAATATTCCATTATTTCAAAATTTCACATATTTAAATTAGCTATTTAAAATTAAAAAAAAATTAGCTATTTTCCGATTTTCAAATTTGATGGACAGATGTCATACGAAATTTGAATTGTTTTGCAAATAAAAAAAAAATCAAAGGGCAATTTTGTGAAAGCAATTCTGGAGGGGTAGCTAACAAAATACCAAATAAAAATAAGGAAAAATGAAATTTTCTCTCTCATTCTCACACGCTATTAGACACAGAGAGAGAGTTGTCACCAAGTTTCTTCCTCGCCACAATTTGACCGCCAATTATGTCGCCCAACTGAAGAAAGACGGAGCACAGTCGTGAACCTCATCGGCAAATCCTTCCTCTTCAACGTCGTCTGAACCCATTGCCCAATTTGAAGCATCATCCCAAATCCACCTTCCTCTTCCTAATTTTCTCTTTGAGTTTGATGATTTTGTCCAGCGATTCCTCTTTTTTCCATAATCGGCAGATTTTCGATTTATCCAGTTCATCGATTATTTCAGTTTTCAGCAGTTTAAATCGGGTTTTTCCAGTTTTATTGCAAAAATAGTTTTATGAGATCTATGGATCGGCACCGGCTTCAGTTCCCGGCTGAACCGGCCATCCGGTCCGGTTTCAAAAATAGTGATGTTATCAAATCATATAGATTCATAACTTGTATCACAAATTTATCACAGATAATTCATAAATAATATTGTTGAATATGAACTCTACTTTCTCCAAATCACATAAATCTACAGCTTGTATCATCAATTTATCACGAATAATTTACAAAATAATATTTACTTGCAATATGAATACCTAATTACCTCAAATAAAATAAATCCACAATTTGTATCACAAATTAATCCCAAATAATTCATAACGTAATTAAACTAATCACAAATAATTCACAACATAATTATTACAGTTTAATCACAAATAATTCACACACAATATGTTTATGCATTGTAGTTGGATTTCTACTTACCTAGACTCCGACAATAGTAATATTGTAGACCCTTGAAGAACTATAACTAATCTCATCTTCCTTCCTGTTCCGGCATGTCTCTTACTTCTCCTTCCTTTTTCTTTTTCCCTCTCCTTCTCTTTCCTTCTCTCTCATTTCCTTTCTCTCTCTTTCTTTTTTTTTAATTTCTCGCACTTGATCTCCTGAATGCTCAAATGAGGTTAATAACATCTTTATATATATATATATATATATATATATATATATATATATATATATATATATATATATATATATATATATATATATATATATATATATATATATATATATTAGATGGTGGTGAAGTCGATTGAGACTTCAAACCGCCCCAACCTAATTTACTATTTATAGACTAACTATTAATAGTAAGTATTATTTATATTAAATAAATTATTTATTATTATTATTATCCGTTACAAATATACGTGTAATACTTAATAACTAAAATATGATACATTTACAAATTAATACACATATATGTGCACTTTCTTACCACTATTATTATTATGAAAATACGTGTGATACTTAATAATTAAAAAATAATGTATTTATACACATAAGACAATTCGATTATATATATCCAAATTAATGTGCGTAAATATTGATGCACACATAATTGATACATTATTACTACATAATTGTCACATAATTATCACATAATTATAAAATGCACATAACACAAATTAAATTATATTGACACATGAGTGGTGAGAAGCTCGGGTATCACATCCTCCCCACCTAATAAAATTTCGTCCTCGAAATTTACTTACCTGAAGAGTTTTAGATACTTAGTCCTCATCTCATCCTCTCTTTCTCAAGTAGTCTCCTCAACTAATTGGTTCCTCCATAACACTTTCACTAGTGGTATCTCTTTATTTCTGAGATTCTTCACTTCTCACCGTAAAATCTCAACTGGTTTCTCTTCATAACTCAAATATTCTTTCAACTCAATTGGTTCCTATCTTAGAACATGAGATGGATTCGCAACAAACTTCCTCAACACAGACACGTGAAACACGTCATGTACTCTAGACGTAGATGCTGGTAAGTTCAACCTATATGCAACACTACCAACTCTTTCAATGATAGTGAACGGTCTAACATATCCTAGACTGAGCTTCCCTTTCTTTCTAAACAACATTATTCCTTTCATTGGAGATACCTTCAAGAATACCTGATCACCCACTTTAAATTCCAACTCTCTTCTCCGTTTGTCTGCATAACTTTTCTGTCGATCTTGGGCAACTTTCATCTTCTCTCTAATTTGTGTTACAGCTTCTGTCGTTTCATGAATCAAGTCTGGATCCAAAAGCTTCCTTTCTCAAACTTCATCCCAATGTACTGGAGATCTACACTTCCTCCCGTACAATGCTTCATATGGAGCCATCGTACTAGAACTCTATCAAAGGAAAAAAATTTACTCCACTGACCTTGAAATTCCAACACACATGCTCTAAGTATATCATCCAAAATATGTATTGTACGCTCTGATTGACCATCTGTTTGTGGATGGAATGTTGTGCTGAAAGATAATTGTGTCCCCAATGCCTTATGCAAACTCTTCCAACAAAATCAGACAAGAATTTTGTATCTCTATCTGACACAATGATAAGTGGTACTCCATGGAGTCTGACAATCTCCTGAATATATGATGCGCATTTTCTTTCCACACAAAATTAATCCCCAAGTATGAAGGATGTTATTGTAGCTTAGATAAGCGACCAAGTTAAATATTAATTTAATTAATAATTAAATTAATTAAGACAAGGCAATTAAGTTTGAGGATTTAATCATCTACTAACAAAAATATTAAATAATATATAAAATAAAATATCACTTGAAGAATACGAAAGTGTATCAAGTAGGAGAATAGGTAGCTCTAGGACAATCCAGTTTCACGCATTAATTTCCTTTCCGTGTGTTGATGTCCGACTCTGCCTTATAGAATATGGATGCATCACTAAACCATGCATATCTACTCTATAGACACAAGTAAGCATGCGTGTAACACGTGTGAATAATCTCGGAGTAAGAGATATAATTCCACCCCCATTTCTAGGTACTATCAGTATCAATTATTTCCCTGGCCAATTGGTACTCTAACCGATATGATCTCCCTTTATAGGTACTATAAAATTATCCTCTTTATCCTACTTAATAACCCGAATTCAATTCAATTAATAAGTATTCATATATGATAGTTCTAATTGAAGATGCACAAATGATCGTGAATATGGATTAAGAAAGTACAATCATATATAAAATAAATTCACAAGTAGTGTTGTACGGAGGACATACAAGAGAGTTTAATTAATTCATAAAACCTTCATAAATCCTAGATCTACAAAAATGGTTCTAGCCCATGGTGTTGCGAAGAACAATCATAGGGGTTGGATACATCTTACCCATATGTCTAGAAAATACAAGATAAATTAGGAAACGAATAAAACCCTAGATATGGGAGTCGTCGCGTTCTTCTCCGCTTGATTCTACAGACGTCTTCAAAGTAATGGATGAATAGAGGAAATGATGTGGATGATGGTTGGGGGTGATCCCCCCTTGTGGGGTAGTGTAGGATGGATGTGGCTCTCCCTCACATGAATAATGATGTGAAATATATATAGGTGTGAGAAGGGAATAAAAAAAGAAAATAAAAGATATGGATGAATCATGGAGGATTATGTGATAAGGAGATTAATTGTGCTCCAAGAAATAGGAAATTTTCGGAAATTCTCGAAAATTCTCCCTGGCAGCTGTACGACTTTACGAGTTTGAGCATAACTTCCTTTCTAAATTCTGATTTAAGTGATTCTTATGCTCACGCGATCTTATCTTCCTTGTCTTTCTATCCATACAAAGAACTATCAGAAACTCCAACATTTGAATAGGTAACAAGTTATGCGAAGTGGAACACTCGTGCTGAGTAGGAACAGCTTGCACGACGTCACCATTTCGATCTTAACTTTCTCGTTTGGATTCCGATTGAGGTGTTCTTTATGCTAAAACAATCCTCTCTTCTGTGACTTTCCAACCATATATCACACTTCCAATTTAGAGCTCCACACAAATACAAAAAAATTACACAATTTGGACGTGCGTTTTTCAACATTATTGCACAAATTGCATATTTTTTCCAACTTTGCACTTTTGATCATTTTTTCAACTAAAACACAATAAAATACCTCAAGTGCACCTTTTTCTCAAACATATTGAATATAAGATACTTGTGCTAATATATAACAATAATTCTCATCAACAAGGTGTTAAATTGGACACTAAAACACACTTATTTTCACTCTCAACAATATACGATCCATATAATACGTAGAGCAGATAAGAAGAAAATGAGTGAACTTAGTCAATCGATCTAAAATAACCCAAATGGCATCATGACTTTTTACTATCTTCGGTAGCCCAGTAACAAAATTCATAGTAATACTCTCCCACTTCCACTCTGGAATAGATAGAGGCAGCAAAGTTCTTGCTGGTCTCTGATGCTCTGCTTTGACTTGCTGACAAGTCAAACATTGCTCCACATATTGAGCGACATCTCTCTTCATCCCAGGCCACCAATAGTATGACTTCAAATCTATATACATTTTAGTAACTCCTGGATACACAGAGTATGGTGTGGAATGAGCTTCTGTCATCACTTCCTTCCGAATGTCATCCACTTCAGGTAGGCATAATCGCCTATATAACGAATCACATCATCTGATAATTGAAACTCAGAAGACTTTCTAGAGTTGATATCATTCTTTATCTTGTTAAACAACTTATCCACCTCTTATCCCTATCAAATCTTATCAATCAAAGTTGGCCGAAGTGTTAGAATTGACATCTTTGCTTCCAACTATCCTTCTTGAATGATCTCCATACCCATCCTTTGCAAAATCAAGCAATTCTGGTTTCTGATTTAGGGTCATAACAGCTACACTCTGTATTGTCTTTCGTCTCAATGCATTAGCAACCATATTGGCTTTACCCGAATGATAATTGATAACACAGTCGTAATCCTTCACCAGTTCCAACAATCTTCTCTGCCTCATGTTCGACTTTTCTGAATGAAGAAGTACTTTAAACTCTTATGATCAGTATAAATCTCACAAAGCTCCTCATACAGATAATGTCTCCAAATCTTGAGTGCAAACACTACTGCGGCTAACTCATAATCATGAGTTGGATAGTTCTTCTCGTACTTCCTTAATTGTCTGGATGCATATGCTATTACTTTCTCATTTTGCATTCGTACACATCCAAAACCACTCTTCGAAGTATCGCTATAAACCTTGAAGTTTCCTGTCTCCGTAGGAATAGTTAAGATAGGTGCTGATGTCAACCGTCTCTTCAATTCCTGAAAACTTTGTTTACATGTCTCCGTCCATGTGAATCTCACATTCTTTCTGATCAATTGTGTTAATGGTGAAGCGATTTTAGAAAATCCCTCAACAAATCTTCGATAATATCCCGCCAATCCAAGAAAGCTACGAACCTCAGTAGGATTTGAGGATTGTGGCCAATAATGGATTGCTTTAAGTTTGCTTGGATCCACTGAAATTCCTTCTCCCACGTGTCCCAAATAAACAACACGATCCAACCAAAATTCACACTTTTTAAACTTCGCTTATAACTGCTTTTCCTTCAGAATCTCCAAAACCTCTCTTAAGTGCAGAGTATGATCCTCCTTGTTCAGAGTAAATCAGAATGTCATTGATAGAGGGAGTATTTTTTCACTTAATATTTATTTCTAAAATTCAATGTTAATTTTAAAATATAATTATAATTATTAATAATTAATTAATAAAAAATTAAAAATTATTAGATGGCAATAGCTCCACCCTTAATTTTATTATTTTGTGTATCAACTCCAAATATATCCATTTTTCTTTCTAAAAAGAGGATCCACACATTCCATTACTACAATTATTAACTACATATAATAGGAAGAATAAAAGTGAAGAGTTTAATGGGACTTGGGAAGTAACAATTTTTTAATCTTTATGTAAAAATTAAAATATATCACAATATAATTCATCATGACATGATACACTTAAAAAAATTAATACTAATAATTTTTTGTTATAAAGGCAAATAATGTCGGCCAATATATGTTAGAGTGACTTGATTATATATTAAATTATTTACTTCTCTATCAGGTTAAATTTTTAAATGAGATGGTCATTTAACATGATATCAGAGTCAAGACTTAGCAAAGATGTAGGGTTCGAACCTCACCGCCACACATTTATAAGAAAATTCTCATGGAAGCCGCCACTTATTTATGAAAAAAATCCACATACAAGGCTTGAGGCAAAGTTAATCCCGCCTACATGTGAATGGGCATATTAGAGTAACTTAATTAAGTATTAAACTATTTACATACTCTGTACGTCCACTGTTAATCTATTCATTTTACCATTTCGGATTGTCCATCGTTAATCTATATATTTTCCTTTTTGGACTATGGGACTCACCCCCTCCACTAATACAAATAAAATATGAGATCCACACCCTCCACTAGTACAATTATCTACCACACATAAAATAATTATATTCATTAATCCACGTGTAAAAAGTAGATAGATACATTGAGGATGAATGGAGGGAGTATTATATATGCTTGGGCTTATAAAATCATGGTGGCAACATATTCATTGTGATACAATAGTCCATGGAAAAAAATAGATGATGTGATTTTTTCAGTGCAAGCATATATAATAAGTCCATGGACAAAAATAGATGATTGTGATTTTTTCAGTGCAAGCATATATAATAAGTCCATAGACAAAAATAGTCGATTGTGATTTTTTCAGTGGAAACATAATGCAATTGATGACATGTAAGGGGTGGTAAAAAAGTATAGGATTTTTTTTTAAAGTCATAAAATAATAGCATCAAATTTATTAAAGAATTTGGCATGCTAAAGGATTTGGGACCGTGTCATATCATTACGAATTCTTTTAAGGTAATGATATGTGAAGTAGGAAGTGATTATTTTATAAAATATTTTACTGAAACGACTATCATTTTTCATTATAAAAAATAATATTACTTCTCATTTATACCATTAATTATTAATAAAATAATTCGTATGAATAGTTATCACTTTTCATCAATTACATATCCATTTTTATTAAATTGGTTATTAGTTTACATCACCCACGTCAAATTTTTATTACTTATTATCCATCTCACAAAACTTTTAAAGGGACACCTCCCACACAAAATTTTGCCCAAAATTTCAATTATAATTAAATTTATAATAATAAAATGATGGGCAACGCTTGCTTGAGACCATGAATACTCAATTTGTTAGCCCATGCTCGTAATGCATATCAAGTTCTACAAGTGCAGATTCAATGAGATCAATCTGTTTGTCATACATATGTTTCCTTTGCTGCTTCTCATCAGAACGTATAGCATCAACCATTTCCTCCTCCACAGTTTCTTCAAATGTACTTTGTTTTATGAGATCGATCTCCATCCGATCAATGGGGTTCTTTCTTCGTGTCGGACTATAATCTGATCCACTGGTTTCAACAGTATGAGAATCCCTCTCATTTATAGAGGCCTCATTGGACTTATCCTGCTCCATCATCCCAGATTCTTCTGTTCATCAATACATTGATCACTTCCATTTCTACTGACATCCAACTTGTCCCCTTCTTCACTTTTTGTATCACCATCCGCATGATCTAGGTCTACTTCTCTTTTCAAGGGTGAATACTATGAGCATCCTAAATCAATTGAGAATAATCAAGAAATATCACAGTAGTAAATTTAGAGTTGGCAAGAACATTTATGAAGAGACACTGATAATTCTATTTTTGGTGGGGCATGAAACATATAAAAAAATTGTGATATTGTTAATATCAGAAGATAGTGAATGCATAAATCTCATGTGTCTCCATTTGTATATTACTCCCTCCATTCCACTTGCTATTCACTGTTATTGTAGATACATAGTTTTAAAAAAGTTGATTTTTTTTACCAGCTTTATTGATTTTTGGGGTAATGTGATATTTTAGATGAAAAAAATAAATGATAAAGTAAATTATATGAGTTATGTGAGAGTGACATTTTTTAAAATATATGATATAATAAGATGTTATTTATTTTTCAACTTTTACTACAGTTAGGTGATGAAATATGTACTGGGACGGACTAATGTGAATAGAGTGAAAAGCTATTCGGGAAGGAAGGAGTACAAAATAAGCCATTCTCATTCTCTAGTATTATTATAATATGAAGTAGCAATTCCCATTCTCATTCTCATTTTCACCATCAAAAGAGAGATCTTTCTAATATTCTTCCCTAAATCAACTCTGGTAGTACAGGAAATTTGATAACTAAGTGGCTTGAAAGCACAATTTCACGATATTCTCGAAGGTATCCAAGGCTTCCCAAAATAATAGAAAGACAATAATTTCTGTACTCAAAATTACTGATAGCAATATGTAAGGCAGAAGGTATTACTTGGACCAGATGACCTTCTGACGCAGCAGCAGAAACAATCTGATATTTAAAATGAGTGATACATAACCTACAATGAAAATTACGTGCACAATAGTAAATTTGAGAGGGTTGAAGAAGGGCCATATATATTAAGAACCAAGTATGACAATACTAAGAAATGTGATTACTTCGACACATAGTAAAAAAGAGTAAAGAGACGAGACAAGACTTGCTGCTAAAGTCACAACTTAATAATTGAAATTACCTCACCAGCTGTACATCATCTTCTATTAAAAATCATGAAACTAAAGATAATGCATGACTTAACAGGGAACCTCCAAGTAAAAGACTGATTTAAAAAAAGACTCTCACTCAGTTATGCATAAATTCTTGATAACAGTAGTAGTTTTTTCAGCATCAGAGGAAGATAAAGATCCATCTCACAGTTTTTGAGATTCCTTCTGAACGAACCCAACAAACTTGCTGAGAAAGAGATCCTTCTCATCTCAATTTGAGACAAAGCTTGTCATACGAGATTAAAACCAGGAATTTGGAAAACTACCTTGGCATACATCCTGAACGAAGCAATGAAGGTTTGCTATCACTTTGATGAATATAGATGTTTGATGGGCCTGCAAGAAACAAGGAGCAGTCAAAGGAGTTAAAACCATTTTTCCATTTATAAGTAATACACTAAAGGAATTTGATATGAATAGGCAATTCAAACTATAGCTGCCGTAAGTAATACATACTCAAAAGTTGCATCATCTCGCAAACTGGAAGATCAGAGGAACACAATCTGGATAAAAAAACTCTTGTGTGTGGTAGTAGAAATATTGCTGCTAAAGCTTCCCTCTGAATGAATAAACTGAAAGACATAGTATCACAGTAAAACAAAATTGGAACATGACAGCATAAGACGCCAATTTCCAATTGTACACATTAGAGGGAGGCACACAAGAAACAATTTCCCATCATATAATGAGAGACCATAGCTTACAACTAATCTTCCAGATATTTCTTAAATTAATAAGACTTAATCAAGAAAAGAACATCTCTTGCACGGTTTGCAGTAACTTTTCAATTAGTTTTCATTCAAAAGTAACATTCACTAGTCATTGTCCATTTGTTCAAACCAAAAGTTCCATCTAAAAATTCTCTTCAAGCACATCATCATAGCTTGAAGAGATAAAAGTACTCCCTAAGCAAGCTGTCAATATGTCCAATGAGCTCATAGTCCCAAAGCCATAGGTAAGTTGTGATTATTAACAACAAAAACAACCTCCTAAGAAAAAGATTGTCCCTTCAAATATTCAAACTGCAACAGAAAAACATGCTTGCGGGTTTTGGATCTAATACCTTTAGATGCCAAGATAAATTTGTAACAAAGAAGGCCAGCTGTATAACAAACAGAATAACAAAACCAAGATTAAAGCAATGGCATTCTGCAAATTCCATGCTGATGAAAGCTTACAAACTTTATCATGATAAATGATCGAAAGTTTGAGTCATCAGAGAAGACATCCACCAGACGCATTTGCATTGAGTTCCAGTTGCCCCTTTGGGTAGATTACCTCAGAGGATTTTAACTGTGTGGAATCTACACCAAACATTTTCAGCAGTAATTCAAGAACCTAATGAAAACATATGCCCACAATACACCACTTGGTTACAAATAATCGATAACAAAGAAATTAAGAAATTGTAATTAAAAAATCGTAGACATATATAAAAGCTGAATAACATCTCGGAAAAATGCAAAACATGCCCTTATAGTGCACCACATACAATTGCTATTCACTTAGCACGCATGTATCATAGAAATTTCAATTCCTATCAATAGTTGTGACCTCTTATGCTACTTTTACACCTTTGAAGTAGACCACACAATCTTCCCCTTACTAGAATTTAGATTTCACATGGATATTGGATTCTCTCAGAAAAAAAATCTTGATAGGCATGATTTAAATCAACGAGGGGGTTCAAAAATATGGGAAACTGGAGAGATGACCGAGAGCTGCACAAACTTGTTGGAATCACTAGGGTCGGGACCCCAACGGATCTCACTCAAGTTGGGAGTTTCGACAAAAGCCATGGTGAACTCCCCCACTTTCTCAACCTTCCCTCTCTTTCCCGCCCTCAGCACCAGGTTGTGCCTATTATACGAGAAGATGCCATTCCTCAACACCAGGATGTCGCCCGCCTCGAAAGCGCTGCACTCATCGCCCCACAACTGCAAGTGCACTGCCGCCGTCTCATCCGCCGCCAACGCCACGCACGAGGTGTATTGCCCTTCCACACTCACTCTCCCTTTCTCCACAAGTATGAATTTGGTGTTGATGTTGTTCTGAGGAGCTGGTACGATGTCTTTTAGAGCTACCAATGGCTCCATCTCTTTGGGTTATTATATCCAACAGTGGAGGGCACTAGCTTCGCTTCTCTCAATCAGTTGGATATCTGAAAAATATAAGTTGGATATCAAAAAAATAAAAGTTGGATATCTGAAAAAAGAAAGCAAACTGGAAAGTAGAGAAAACCTCTTAAAAGAAAATACAACACACAAGCATAAAATCGAATTATGGGGATTGCTAAATCAGTCCCATGAAGCAAGTAAAAACAAACAAGAGAATAAAAGTCGCAACACAAATATAGAGAGCACAGACCCTCGAATTCAAAAGTAAAGAATTATTTTTTTCACCATGATTCGTAACCTTTCTCCACTAAAAAATCAATTCTTCCTCGAACAAGAAGCTCAATCCCACAAGATTAATCGCAAGAGCAAATCCAAGAACATAATCTTCGGGGTAAAAAGGGGAAGCGAATTACCTTTGATTCACACTTTCTATTTACATCCGTCCCACAATTAATTTCACCGCCAAAAAGGGAAAAATCACATTGATCCACATCTTCAAAATACATCTTAATTTCTAATTTGTCACTCTCACCAAACACACCTAACATATTTTATAATTTATTTATTACCTTAAAAACTACACTACCCCATAAAGTTAGTCAAAAAATAATTTTTCTTAAACTCTGTGTCTACTGTAACTGTGACATTTATTTCAGGACGGAGGGGGAGGGAGTAATTATTATGATAGTTTGATTTTCCTAACATGAAGGACCAAGTTGAGTTATGCTAACCGAAGTTAAGTTTTCATTAGGAAAGTGTTAGTGAAGTTCAGCGAGTGCAACATGATACCAAAATAAAACAAACTGAACGTTACAGCAGCCGCATACCAAAGGGAATATCAAAGCATTTCAGAAATCTATACTTTTTCCCAAGCTTCTGCTAATAAGACTAAAAATCACAAATGTCTTTTCATATTAGTTTTGTCCATTCCATGATGTAGCCTCATTTCTCAATTCAATATATTAAATAGGAGTTAATTACTCAGAGTTGTTTTATTTATAATTTTTAAAATTTTAACAAATGCTTCTTAGTATTACATTAAATTAAAACAGGGATAAAATAAGATTATTCTAATCAAATATTATAATTTCAATGAAGGTAAATATTTTATTTTAATTTCTGTGAAAAAATGAGTGAATCTATTTTTGTGAGATTAAATTATAGTCGTATTATAAATTTACATACGAATAATGAAACAAATTATGCATTTACTATTAACTAGTCAACACCTAACTTGGTAAGGTGAACATGATTTAGAAATTTAGTTTCATTGATAACCACCATGTATTGAAGCTGTTGTGGCTTTGTTATTGCCACCATGTATTTAGATTATCCACACCCGAAATCAACATTAAAATTACTATGGCAGCACAGAATGCAGCTTTAAAAGACATCTTGAGAAGGTTCCACTATAGAAGGATTTATAAACATTAAGCTATCATCTTTCTAAAACACTTATCAAATCAATGTTTATATGACAAAGACTGGAATTTCAACAGCCCATGAACACCAAAACATAACAATTAAGCTTAAGAAATTCCATTTATTTCATCTCCACAACAAGCAATAGGCGAGAATCCAATTTCAAATGCGCATGAGGTGTTTGATAAAATGACTCAATGAAAAATTAATTCAAAATCAAAATCCAAACCATAAGTCTTGCTGCTCATGCCACATACACCAACATAGCCAAAATTAGAAGCAAGAGGATCAAAGAAACGAACCTTTTTGTAGAAAGAAGTCGAAAATTCAACAAGTAAAATTCCTTCCCCTCTTTGCTTAAGAAGTCAATTTCTTTGTGGAAAAAAATGTAATAAAAAGTATTTCCTTCGTCTCATACTTATGTTCACACTTTCCGTTTTCGTCCGTCCCACAATTATGTTCACCACCCAAAAAAGGAAACTTCATGTTAACCAAAAACCTCAAAATTATCTTAATTTCAAAAATATCACTCCCACCTAACACACATAAAATATTTTATAATTTATTTATTACATAAAAATACTACAATACCCCTAAAAAGTCAATAAAGTTGATCAAAAAGTAACTTTTCTTAAACTTCGTATCTACAGTATCGGTGAACTTAACTATGGGACGGAGTATTGATTACCGTGTCGAACTCAAAACCACAATACAAAGACAAAATCCAATTTCGTATAACATATTGGGCCTATTTGAATTGGGCCGAGTTATCAAATTAAATGTCCAGTGCCACGTTTTCTTAGAAAGCGCTTAATCCAAATTTCTCTTGCTTAAGTAAAGCCCTACGAAGACGAGCTATTCATCTGCTGTTCTTCTGTCCAGCTATCCACCTCTCTGGTAACATCTCTATCTTTAATTTCAATTTCGTATCTATATTTCATTATATATATATATATGTTGTTAATGTATTAGGAGAATATAGATTCAATTTAAATTCTCGAATTCGAATCATATCGATTTGAATGTTGCGGGAAATTGTGTGGCTCCACTTGAGGTTTTGAGTTTTGTGCATATATTTATGAATATCCTAACCACGTGAAATCGCCTAATCAACTCATGGGGAGAGTTTTTTGTTGTTTGTTTATGAATCAGGTAAATAACTGAGTTAAAATGGAAAATAAACAGTTTCACTTAAAAAGGAAAAAGGAGTAATAATAATAAAAAGGAAAAAAAAAGGAGTAATAAAAAATATTCATTACCGTCTCAGGTCTCGAACATAAACTGCGATACAATGCACGACTCGCGCTTTATGCTAATACTAGTAGGTAGGGCACCTCATTTGAGGTGGTGACTCGGGCTAATTTGAAATAAATTTTGTAATATAATGAATTATAATGAGTTTGTTTGATATGTTCTATTTTAAATATCATTTTAGAATAAAGACTTATAATTCACAACCATATTTAAATGCTATGCTTAATGGCATGTTAAATGGAGACCATGATGGTAAAACACACATTATACAGAGAAAAATGCTTCTAGGAAGTAAATAAGGTTCCAACTTCGTTTTTTACGAATTTTCTAGATCTGAGAAAATTATAAACGATTCTTCTATCCTTGTCATTGAATGCTGAGATGCAACTTCACTTTCAAGTTAACTCTTAGGCTCTTAGCTCCAACTATCCAGGGAAATGAAATCATGCACTTGAAAAATGAAACCATTGTCTTTCCAACTCTCCCATCCACAAGAAGTTTGTCTATTATTTTTATACTTTACATGCATAGCACCATCAATATAATTTGACGTTCGATTATTTTTACAGTGCCTAAAACTCTACGCATTATCACATTTTGCAAATGTGTTAGCTTCAAAATTGTACTCTTGGTTAGAAAATCATAAAAAGAAATGATCTATAAAATCTGCTAAGGGAAAAACTTCTCAAAAGTCAAAACTCTGAAAAAAACATATTAAGCTGAGTTTATTGTTGATATGTGGTCATGATTCCTTACCTTCGCAGCAAGCAGTACTGGGACCATATTCTGAATTTCGCTGAGACTCTGATCCAATAAATTCTTTGAGTTTTTACATCTAGATAGTGTAGCATCTGCAATAAGTGCCTAAAATATGCAAGGAAAATTACTTAATTATTATATACATAGTTATTCTTATGGAATATTACAATCATCAACATAACAAAGTGGAAAAAGTAATTCAAATAAAGACATTAGAGAGCATAGGATAAAATAAGTCAAAATATTGCATTTTCTTTCTTATCTTCTTCATCCTTTTCTTTTTCCTACATTTTTCCATTCATCCATTGCATCAGAGATGTGATTTTATTAGTTACTGAAAGGATTCAATAACAATTATCATTGAGGAAAATAGAGACAATATGTAATTGAAATGGACTAAACCTCGAATTTTCACGAGAGCCTTATTTTCATCAAAACGTAATCTAGCAGTCCTAGTGTTGCATAAAGGGTATGCGTAAACTGAAAGAGTTGTAATAAAAGAAAATAGGGACTTCTAAGCGACATAAGTTAAAACTGAACTGAGCGGGTAAATGGTAAATAGCATCTGGGATACAACTAAATAATTAAATTAACATTACTGCAGCCAACTCATGCACTACGCAGAAAGTTATGGCAAACACAAAGGTTCCTCTCTGAGAAAATATCAGAATTCTAGGTTAATTAGGATTTAAACCAGCTGTTTCATTACGCCTAAGAGAAGCAAAGCAAACGTACATACCAGATAAAGTTACTGGGCTTGCAGCAATACTATATCAGATATTTGGTTTGAAGATACCATTATTTAACAAGACAAGTGCTTCAATTCCTGAAGCACACCAATGCCTGCTTCAATTTCTGTAGGGTGAGAATGAAAAATCTTGAAGAGAACACCGAAGTCTACCAGGTGATGTTGAGGGGTTCAAGTTGCATAAAAATTTATTAGCAAAAAAAATAGAGAGATTTCTAAATGTGCACGGCGAGTGGCTAACAGGTTAATGAACAATACACTTGTGAAGCCAAGCAAAAGCAAATAATAACATTAAATCAAAGTTGTCCCTTACACGGTTACACCAAAGAACAACCGTGGTAGTTAACTACAGCTGTTGGAAACAATAGCAGCAACTTCATTTCCCTCTTAATCATTTCATGAAATACATGGTAAGCAATAACAATCCAAATAGCCTCCAAATAAACATAATTTGCAAGTTGGAGTACAATAAGGTTTCAAAGACATCCAATTGACAATAACTTCGACAAAAATGTAAGGAAGTACAGAGAGGAATCAACGATGACCTGAAATACAAAGTCGAAAACACTGTACGGCGAAACGTAGTAGGCCGTACAAGAGAAATTGCACATAGAAATTCTTTCCTAAAATATATGAAATCAAGAATTAATTAAGGGCATTCGATCTCCCTACTTTATTTAACATATTCAAATTAGTTCATGCACTTGATTAATTAGTTAAGGCTCAGGGATAAAAGAAGAGAAGTGCCCTAATTAGATACCTGAGTGAGGCCTGGTTAAAATGGATAGAAGACGGCGGAATGAGAAGGCTGTCGAAGAAGCTGGGGAAGTGTGCTCTCTAACACTTTCATTACAGCGAGAGTTCTACGAAATGGGCTGTTCTGCTCCAAACTTTGACCCTCAATGTCGGTATTCAGGGAAGTACCTAATCCAAATAGGTGTGGGCTGTAGTCCTCACTGTGAGATTCGACGGGCGGCGGCGAGAAGTGGGCAGGGCGGCCCTGAAAATTTAGGGGCCCATGGCGAAATTTTTTTTGAGCCCCAATTTTTTTTTTTTTTTAAAATTCTACAATCTACAAAATTCATTACAATAAATTAAATATAAAATTCCTAATCTGCATATATGTATTCAGGAGAATTATATACATTCACATTTTTCAAAATATCATTTATTTATAAAATAAAAGAAAAATAAAAAAAAATCCATAAAAAAAAGTAAAGAAAATATTAAAAATGAAAACTAATTAATTTACCTTTAAATATTTGAGTTAAGGTATCCAATTTATAATAATCAAATTATACAACAAGACTAAGGATTAAACGATAGAATGTAAATTGAATATGTTTAAATAACTAATTTCGCATCAGCAGAAAATAAGTAAGATTTGGACGACAATTTATGTGATTACAGGGTGGGTGACTTCTTGAGGAGAATAAATGAAGTACAATGGTTGTGTTATGTGGAAGGGAGGCAGAGCAGTAAATAATTGTTTCAATCGATGAAGATTAATTACTCGTCCCCTTGATACGTATCCATTTTTTCATTTTGGTTCGTCCCATTACAAAATATTCATTTTCCTTTTTGGATTGATGTGACTCACAACCACTACACATAGCCTCACACTCAACACTAATACAACTACTCATTACACATTAAAATATTATTTCTCTCATTTTATTATACATTAAATTATTATACTCCTTAATCTACGTGCAAAAAGTAAACGAATACCTTTTAAGGGACGGAGGGAGTATATTTTTATTATTTATATTTTATTTTTACTGTTAAACTATTTATTGGGCCTTAATATAAAAATAAAACTAAAATTTAGTTAGGTCTAATTAGTCCGGTACAATTATTATGTGTATACATATATATGGTATCAAACCAAGTGGGCTAGCCCACTTGGCCACCGGCCTCCTCACACAAGTGAGTGACTCGGGTTCGATTTCCATTGAGAACTAATAGGAGGGGAGTTATAAGGAGGCTTGGAAGAGTAAGGGTGTATGGAGACTCAAATAAGTTGAGCCCCCCAAATTATGGGTCCCATGGCCGTTGCCCACCAAGACATCCCTTGGGGCCAGGCCTGAAAGTGGGTGTGGGCTGTGTGGCGTATGTCGTTTATTCATGGAGGTGAATGAAGGGGGAGAGGAGAAAGAACTGTGAAAATCCAAACGGATGGTGGAGGTGAAAAAGGCTTAACGGGAGGCTTGGGGGAGTAAGGGTGTATGGAGACTTGGTGAACTAACTACTAACAATTAACTTTGTCCGATAAAAAAAACATATATATGGTATCAAATAAGTTGAGCCCCCCAAATTATGGGCCCCATGGCCGTTGCCCACCAAGACATCCCTTGGGGCCAGGCCTGAAAGTGGGTGTGGGCTGTGTGGCGTATGTCGTGTATTCATGGAGGTGAATGAAGGGGGAGAGGAGAAAGAACTGTGAAAATCCAAACGGATGGTGGAGGTGAAAAAGGCTTAACGGGACACGTGGCTGCTTGGTAGAAGAAGGGTGTGGTGGGCAACCGATGACAACCGGGGCATTTTTGCGGGACTCCCGCTTTATATATAAGAAAATACGTTAACATACACAAATAAAAAAGATTTCTAGAATGCAGTTTATTTGGTTAAGAAAGGATGTTGAGATCTTATTTATTATTATATTTTAAATTAATAATAGTGATAAAAAAGGAAAAAAAATTAATTATTTTTTTTAATATTTCGACCTGCGAGATTTGACACTTATGACGTGCCCAATGGGAGATACAAATTGAGGTACAAATCTTAGGTGGAAATTTTTGTTCATAGAGTTGAGGTACGATACCATTGTGGAGGTACAGGTACAAAAAGTTGGGTACAATACTTTGTACCTGGAAAAAAGTCATGGAGAGGGGAAAAAAATGAAGTGGGCCCCACATGCAAAGAGAGTTGTGCATTGTTTTTGTGTTAAAAAATTATGTACAAAAATATAATTTTTTTAATTGTACCTAAAATGAGGTACACGAATTGTGGATGCTCTTAGTATCTTTAATTAACTAAACAAGGGTTTTCTATGTTGATGTGTCAAGCGATTACAAGTAGAAAAACGATGGACAAACACTGGCCTAATGGTTACCATAACCTTTGCCTCGCTCCAACAAACTGCACAATTGGCAGCTCTCTATCTCAGCAGCCATACCAAAATAAGGTCTCTAATGAGTGAAGTTGTAGAAGCTTTGAAGCCACTCCATCACTTGAAAGACATGGGAAGTGAGGTGCTGCCATTGCATAATTAATATAAATAATTCTTAAACCTAGATCCCGTATATATTTTTTTCTTTATGCATGAGAAAACTCACTAAATAGATTAAGAAAACATACAGAGTATTTTGTATATTTTTTTAAAATAAATGAATGATAAAGTAAGACGTGATATTTTTGTTAAATCATAAATATATTTAATCATAACCATTAAATAAAATAAATTAATTAAAATTAAAAACAATAACCACCTACAAACTACCACATTTGCCTTATAAATTCTCAGGTGTACCGGTGCAATAGGTGGTGCACCACAGAATAACCCAAATTTTTATGATACGGATATATATATACTAGTTTCACCACTTTTATGTCCCTAGTTTAACAATGTGCCATACACATGTAATATTAAATTACATATATAATTATCTGATATACAAATAACATGCAAAAATATTTATATCGGAATTCTCATGCACGTATAAATTTTTATAACTGCATTTTATGAATAACTAATATTGTTTCCAATAATATATGAAGGTTAACTAGTACTTTTTGAAAGCCTAAAGTTGATAAGTATTGGAACATTGATAATTGGTTCGTTTTTTAACAGGATTGCGAGTGTGTATAATTTTTTAATTAACAGTGTGTTGATGGTTGAATTAGCCTTAAATATGAATAAAAGTGGCATTTCTTTACACAGCCGAAACAATTGTATTAAACCCTCTCATTTGCATCAAACTATACCCTACACACAAATCTTCCAAGAATCACAGTACAACAAAAACCCTTACCATTACAGAATCAAGCAAAATAGTGGATACAAACTCGATTCACTAACCCTAACCCTAACCCTGCACAGCCAAGGCTTGCAAGTGCTCTATGAACACTTGCAAGCTCACATCATCGGTGAATATAATCTCCGAACCCTCGGTATCACTCGAATTTTGAGTAACAGATGGATTTAACTTAGCAAGGAGAAATCTTGCCTGGCTACTATGCTGGTCACACTTAACAAGCTTAGGCACTGGAATCCTATCGGCCACCAGTTGCTCAGCATCGATCTCTGGCGCTTCCAGCAGTTTCTGGAAACTTTCATGGCTAGGGTCACGATCGTACCCAAGCTTCCTCCACTGTGCAATCTTGGAACCATAGTGAATCACAACATAAAAGTAGGAATCGAAAAGTAAAATCACATCCGAGGTTACAGAGCATATATCTAAAACGACAGGGACTGGTGGCCCATTGAATGAGTATAAGGAAAGAGTTGGTTGAACCATGATAAGAGAATTCACCACCCCCTCACGGTTTAACATCAGATGAAAGTAAGCCGTCTCATCTGGGGTGCTATTGAAGACGTCGATAAACTGTGATCTCCTCAAGTAATACATAAACTGAGGGTATAAGGAAAAGTTTGATGCAAGACGAAATGTGGATGGGTCTTCCTGCACATAATCACCGAATTTGGATGCAAAGCGTATCAACATCTTATCTAGCCACTTAATGACAACATGAGCATAATTAGTTTCCGTTCTGTTGATGGCAAGCCTAGCCATAACTGAAGCTGCTGCCTCCTGATCGAATCCTGAAGTAATCTCCGGTGAGTGTTTCCCCACCCATCTTCTAGCAACTGTGGTCACCCTTTTACGAATACCCATGTTGCTGTATCTGTAATGTGTAATGAACTGCACAAAGAATGCGGAGCTTGGTTGAGCTTTCTGTTCTTTACTAACTTCAAAGAAAAAAGCAATGCATGTTTTGCTGGTCATTGTACCTAGTTTCCACACGTGGGTCCCACCTTCACCGATCGCCTTATCACTCACAGAGTTGTTCTTTTTCAGCAGAGAGATGCACGGACCAAGTGCTCCGCAGATTTTCACATCTTTAGTCGTGACTATCTCTAAGGTAGCATCGAAAACCATCTTTAAGTTCCCGTCATTATCGCGGTCAAACATATGATGCAAGCATTTTTTGAATTGCTCTGATTCAAATGTCTCTCCTAAAATCATGAATCCACCTGAACTTTCAACCGGGGTTTTTAACTCAGCTGCTCCAACTTGATCCAGAGAACAGGCGAACAGATCAAGAATGATGGATGAATCTGATAACCTTCGAGATATTTGCTTGTAATAATCACAAGATTTTCGATAGTGAGAAGCATGACCATTGTTGAGGTCACGGTGATTTCTAATGGAATCACCAAGATCTGAGTTAACAATTATTCCTGGGCCAACAGTTGCAGGTCCTGTTGTGAAGACCATCACACGAGAACCTGTATTTATCGAGCATCCCTCTATAAGTCCAACAGCAACTGATATTGCAACCCCCGTACACCGTAAGGGACGATGCCCTGGCTTGACCAAAGGTGAAGAACTGATATCTTCAATAGCTGTCATGATGTTGAACTCGCATTCAGACAGGGGAACTAAATAGCCTTGTTTTTGCACTGCTGGAGTCGTTCCAAGAGACTGCTTCATCTGATGGAGCACCAAATGCTGTTCTGCCTGACAAAAAAAAGTGAGCATACATTTGATTAAGAAAACAAGCTAAAAGAGAGGAGCAACTGAAGAAAAAAAGGTGGATAAAATCAAAATTAAAAACGCATCTACAATGAGTGAAAGCGCCAGCTTGTTAAAAATTTAAGCCTCCTTTGGTAATGCCATGCATTAAAAAGAGAAAATGTAAGCTCCTCTGTAGTTCTCAAATCACCACCCATTCTAGGCCTTAATTTGTCACTCTCATCATCCCAAATTTTTTAAACATATATAACACGAAAACTTGCCACCAGTCGTGCAACTCGTGTGTATTTTCAAAGAGTTTCAATAGTTTCACTAAAATGTATTAGTTGGATTTAATAAACAAAAAATAGTACTCAACAAATACTTTTTAGTAAAATGACTAACACTATTAAACATAGACATGAATTGCTTAGTGCAACTGATGTGCATTAGTCTTCAGATTAAATAAAGGCCTCTCAGCCCAATCAGTTACACTTTTGCAATAACAAAAACCAGTTCTCATAGTCCAATTAATTAGGACAACTTATTATATCACAAACAATACCGCCCCATTCAAATTATTACTAAAAGCTATCAAGCCATTAGAAAGTAAATAATTGCAGCAACCTCCAAATGAACAATTACAGTCATCACCTATAATGCTCTCTGAGAAATCACCAAATACAAACTCATCAAAATTAGTCATAGGAAATACAGACAGCCAATAGACACTCTAACCTGTAACTTTGTTAGGAAAAAAAGTAACCTTTAGATGTAATTGGAAGCAGCATCAGTTCAAATATTAAGAAAGATCATAGGCTACATTCAGATTTTTCTGTGGAAATAAAATGCTTGAATATCCTTTCATAAAGACAAGGCAATACTTTTTGTTTTCCAACCAACAAAAGCAAATAGAATGCCAACTGCAGAAATACAAAATATTCAGCATCAAGATTTGTTTGCTCAGAACATTAACATGACTATTTCTATATACCGTTTAGGTCAGGTTTTTAAAGGAGCATATGAAGAAGAACATAATGCCACTCTAATTGAGCTTGGGTGTACTTAATCAATCACAAGAAGTAATAGAATAGAACTATGATCATGGATGTGTATGTGCAGACAATCGTGACAAAACAAACTAGCTTCAATTTTATAAAGAATACAGCAATTCAATTTGTATCCTACTAAGAAAAGGTTTTCGAACATCACCGATGAGGCATGAACTGGGTAAAAAGCCTAATATATCACTTCCACTCCACAATCTAAATGCAAAAAAGATGAATAAATCTCTAGTTTCCAAACAACATTACTCATCATTGAAATTTAGATATGGAGCCTAAAGAGACAAGAAATGTACCCATATTATAACACTAGTGTCATCTCCAGTAAGTTAATCACAGAATTGTAATTGCTACCTTTGAGTATATGAGAATGCTGCATTCAATTGAACTTCCATAAAAGGAATCAAAAGAATATAAGGCACAATCTTGTTTCAGTATGGACTTAAACATGTTAGTTTTTGTTACCCTTTCAATACTTATTCTGTATGGAATTAATGAAACATATGCACATACTTCTTCAAGCTCGGTAAATGACCATAAAATCCATTAGAGTACCTTTTCTGAAGAAACCTCACGCTCGCCATGGAAAACCACAACCCTTAAACACTCTGTGTATCCCAAGTCATACACTCTAACCATGGCATCAAAAACCACCAAACCAACCAAAGCATTCTCCGGCAAACGAGTAACTGTGTGTAGCAACTCCCTTTTCAGTGCTCCGATCTCCTCCGCCGATGAGCAACTATCCACAACAAACACAAACGCTGGTCCAACTCCAACACCTGTCCAATTCGAACCAAAACCCGAGCTAGGATATGCAGAAATAGTAGAGAACGAACTGCTATTCGACCTTAGACCTAGTGACCCGTTTGCAGTCCTTCCGGAGCCCGAATCCGAACCGGACCCAGGGACCGGACCTAAATGATACTCCACGGTGCTGTAAGTGGGGAAAAGCTCTGCGGGAATGTTGTTCTCATTGATGTGAGCGTATGATTTGGGGAAGAGATTCTTCCGGTAGCAGAAAGGGCAGACCCAGATTTTGGACGTGTAATCGACGCGGGAGTAGGGGTTCAAAACAGCAGCGCATTGGGGGCAGTTGAGGGGTTCGTAGGGAAGGATTGGGAGCTCGGTGAAGGGCGTTAATGGAGTGCACATTATGGAGAGTGGAACCACTAGTGACGAGACTTCAGGAAGGGTTATGGGCCATGAATGCCACGACCAACGTAAACCTTCAATTGCTTCTAATTCGGAGAAATCCATGGATAAATTAGGAGACAATTAAGGCGAGTTTCATCGGGACTCAATCAATTGATGATCCCTGATAAAAAATAAATAAAAAAAAAAAAAATTTGTCATTTATAATAGTATTAATTTATACTAGGTGAGGTGCACCTCATTTGATGAGGTGCTCACCCCGATATTTACCAGATTACATATTCATGAGTGTGATCAATAATAAGATTTTGTTGGGCCATCTATTAAATGGAAAAAAAAAAAAAACTCCCAAGCCTCTAACAATTACACAAGTGGACACTTCTAAGATAAAAGTGTATGTAAAATAACAGTGAATGCTTTGAGCATGTGCAGGCATCGCAAAATGTAAATGTACCGATGCGGAAGATGCTGTGTGATCACGACAACCTTCTGGTAATAGTTGTTCCAGTCCAAGTCCAAGTCCAAGACCAAACTAAGGGTAACAGATGCGATGTGGACGCCTTATCAATGTTTCTCCACCATCACGTGTCCCCTGCTCAAAAGTTCCATGCCATCTTTTTATGTGCAAACATATTGAATAGAATTAAAATTTTGAGCAAATCACATCTATGGACAAATTAGTTATTTTGGCTAACATAACCATGCAATGCATATCAACAAATTCGATTGTTTTTATCATGTTCATGCATTGCCCTAAATATCAGACTAACAATTATATTTTCATTCTGCAATCAAGCAAGTAGGAGAGGAACATCTTAGATGCAATCAGATTCAAGCAGGATAAACAAATTTAAGTATGAAAACATAAAACAATCACTGGGAGATTCAAAAGAAGGGGCCAACGGAAAACAGCTCCCATTCCCATCTCATGGCCTAACACCTACCACGCAACAACTCAAATTTTAGATATAAAATTAGTCTCATTTAGAACTGTATTCGGAGATTCAAAGGAATGGGCCAATCGAGTAGACCACTCTACACTCCCATCCTAATATCCCAAACCTGCCACAAATACATTTTTCAAACATTAGAAATATAAATTAGTCCCCAATAGAATATGTCTTGATTACTTTATCCACCATAAAAAAAAAAAATTGTCCAACTCATGAAAATGAACACTTCTATGATTATTTCATATGGAAAAGAAAACAAAGATGAGAAGGGTGGAGTTGGTTCTTATCCTAACAGAATTATAATTTGTAATTTGTACAACAAAATGAATCTTAGAAGTAAGATTGAACTTTACAATTGAAGGATATCTTACAGTATAGTTTTAATAGTAGAAAATACAAAGGTCTACTTAAGGTCAAATATAAGTAAGATATTATTTGCCAAGAAAGGGGAAAAAAAGGAAATTAACGCATACCAAAAGATTAGTGTAAATAATGTAACAAGAATGATGATTTCACGATGGTTAGTTAACAAATGATAGCATTTTTATAGTATGTATGTTTTTGTGTTCTTTAAAAGTAAATCTGCAATGGAGTTAGGCACCATCCAATACATCAAATAGGTTCAATATAAAGGATAATTGAAGCATATCCAAATAGGAGTCATATCAGTTTGCCATTATAGAGCAGCACAACAAAATGCACTTTCTAAAAATTACTAAGTTTTCAGCTCAAGTTCAGAATTCAAAGCAAGCGACAAACATTTGCATCTGTTCTAAAAAATAATTGGATTTAATAAAGAAATGAATAGGCTGATGGTCAAAGTCACAGTTATGAAAATTAGCAGATTGGATTTTGTATAATTAATTAAATAAGAAAAGAGCAAGTTTGTGAAGATAAAGCCAAACTCAATTGTAACGGGTCTTCAATCTTAGAGAAGTAGCCAAACAAAGAAAGATTAAATAACATATTATAGTGGCTTCCTCCTGGCATTATTGTTAAATGAACTAATAAAGTCAAGTAGAGAACAAAGTAGAAACAGTCGCACTTTTATGTAAATTTTATTTTTAAAAACCATATTGAAAATATAAAAAGAATTGTAATTTTTAAAAACCATATTGAAAATATAAAAGAATTGTAGAAAATCATTATGAACATGAAGGAAAAGTTATAGGAGTAGCTTAAAAATAAATGCACAAAATGATTATGATAGAGGGATTGTAAAAGGAGTTTTGCAGAAACAATGGAACTAAAATGCAAGTAATTAGGAATGTACATACCTTTTTATGTGTACGAACTCCGTATTTGATGTAGCAATTAGCAATAACTGCAGCGATTGAAGGGGAAAAAAAGAAATTAACACATGCGAAAAGATTAGTGTAAATAATGTACTGGGCATGATGATTTCACGGTGGTTAGTTAACAAATGATAGCATCTTTATAGTATGCATATTTTTGTGTTCTTTAAATACAATGAAAATGTAAGGATATATAAAATTAAGGTAAAAAAGAACATATTTTTCAATAATACCACGAGAGGTGACCCCTATCAACCAATAAAAGGTAAATAAAAAGCTGAATATATTCCTCTCTGAATAATACCTTTTTATGTGTACGAACTCCGTATTTGATGTAGCAATTAGCAATAACTGCAGCGATTAAAGGGAAAAAAAAGAAAATTAACACATGCGAAAAGATTAGTGTAAATAATGTAATGGGCATGATGATTTCGCGGTGGTTAGTTAACAAATGATAGCATCTTTATAGTATGCATATTTTTGTGTTCTTTAACAACAATGAAAATGCAAGGATATATAAAATGAACATACTTTTTCAATACCACCACGGGAGGTCACCTCTAGGAATAGAGGATGTAAATCTAAAGAGCTTCCTCCTACCGTAGGGACCCTAAACAACCAATAACATGTAAATAAAGAGCTGAATATATTCCTCATGAGTTTTTAGTTGAAAACCGATCTTAAAATACACACCGATCACATCTATACGCTTAACTACATAAGAGAGAAAAGGGATGCCCTTTAGTTTAGAACGCGTTTGTTAGATTACAACATATTACAACTGCATGCTAACAGCATTAATCGCGAAGCAATCAATATTCATATTAAACATTATTTTTTCTAATCTTACCTATCAAAAATTATTTCTTTGAATCTTTGAACAAAAATTCAAGGATATTTCCTAGGAACAAAATCCAATGTAGAAAGAGAGAACTATTCATAACACTATTTCATAAAGGAACAGCGATTGAGGAAAGTATGGGGGAAATGTGAAATTGGGATTATGCCCAAATCAACCGTACTTTCATTAAATAAATCTCCAGGACGTGACAATTCACGGCGATAGCGACTTACCGGAGGAGAGCGCCAAAGGCAGAAGCGACAACAATAGGGGCGAATTGGAGGAGATCGGGGAAGGGGAAGGGGCGACGGCTTCAGGGACGTGACAAATCAAATGGTTGTGAACGGAATTGGGATTATGCCCGACAAAATCCATAGGCGGCGGGGTTCAGGGCAATAACCATAGCGTGATGAGGTGGAAGCTACAAATTTCACCCAATCAACGCGAAAGGGAGATTAACACAGAAGATGAACTCACAAAAAGAGAGAGAAGCTTGATGAAGCTGAAGATAGATGGAGGCGGTCGAAGTGTTGAAGGAGATTGACAGCAACTACAAAGAGAACGCGAGATGTAACTTCAATTCAATCTAATCGGTTGCAAATGGAAGAAAGAACTGGGTGAAAGAGAGAACTGAGGGTGTGGCACGTAAAGGGCATGCGTGGAATAAAGAAAAAAAATGATAGAAAACCGGGAACCGTACGCTTACCGGACAATTCACCGGCTAAATCCTCATTATTATATACTAGGCAGTGGAAGCACCTCACTTTGTGAGGTGCTTACCTATTATTTATGGGAGGCATTCACTCCATCATAGTAAACAGCATTTCTAAATACCAAGAGCAGAAGAAAAGTAGCAAGTGTACAAAACAAAACAAGGAATGCGCACGATCAATGTATAGAATTCAGCATGTACTCAATGTTTAGAAGAGGAAAAAATACATAGCGATACTTTAGAATTTCCAAGATATTGCAGGTTTATAAAATACTATACCAAGAGATCTTAATTAATGGAAGTAATATTGTGTTTACATTACTACTGGTTATTAGTTTTCTATGTGAAGAAATGTTCTTCTTCACCTGTGCTAAACAATCGCTGCAGTTAGCAAACAAAGCAAGATTGAGTAACAGATTAAGTTGAAAGTTGTTCTAAAAGGGAAAATGCTGAAAGAGTTGATGTTTGCCAACATGATACTTTGTACTCCAATTTCAGTGGATGACGATTAACTGTGCGATTGCGTTACATCCATTTAACAATAAAAACAATAGGTAACCAAAATCAAAAACAGCAACACAACCTAAATCTTATGCTAAATGTTATGACAACAAACAAAGTAGTAATCACAAACAACATAGCAACCATATTTTCTTCGGCGACTATTCTTTGTTAATCTTTGATCTTCATAGCAAGCATATTTTCTTTTGCAAGTGATAGCTAGTTTTTCTTTTCTTGGCATTATTATTAAATGAACTAATAAAATCAAACAGAAAACAAAGTCGAAATGGTCTTACTTTTATGTAAACTTTATTTTAAAGAAATCATACCGAATATGGAAAAAGAACCACGCAAAATTATTATGAAATGTGGAGGTAAAATTATAGGAGGAGCTTAAAATAAGTGCAGGAAATGATTATGAGTCGAGGATTGTAAAAGGAGTTTGGTAAAAACAAGGAAACCAAATCACAAGTAATTACGAATGAAGTACATAACTTTTTATGTGTATAAGCTTCGTATCTTATTAGTGATCACTGCAGCGGCTGGGGAGAAAAAAAAAGGAAATCAAGACATAAACGGTAAAACTAATATAATGAGCACAATAAATTTACAATTGTAAGGTATCAAATGAAAGCAGCTTTATAATATGCAATGAATCATCACAACTTCAGTATAAAAAATTAGAGAGTGATGTTTACAACTACATGTCAAGACTCAAGTAATAATTAGACAACAACAGAAGATGCAGATTGGTTGTTCACATGTTAAAACTCAAGAAATAATTAGACAACAACCAAAAATGCAGAAGGGTTTTCAATGCAACAAGAACACTTAAAAAATGATATACAAGCAAGAATAAAAATTACAAGCAGCTCTATTGATTTTATTGAACAGTACCTTGATTTGATTGAGTGAACTATTCATAATTTTTCTAAAAAATCTGTTGAATAGAATCAAACTTGAGTTAGTTCTTAATCTTAAAATGAAAGTTAAGGTCATGGGAAAGATAACTACATAGGTTACCCAACAGCATTAGAAACTCTAGCTATCTTAGAAAAAGAGAATTTCAACACATTTTCAATAACTAAAGGATTGGCATCACTTGCTTACACACCCCAAAAAAAATTACAAATACCTCTATCGAATCAGAGTGCAATGTCGATGGCTGGGAAACCTCACAACTAAATCATCTACACGTCTTAAAAGACTTATCTATAGGTAAAAATATGAAACAACAAACTAATTTACCAAAATGTTTTGTAGCATATAAATTGCCAACTTTTTAAGTTGGCTCTCAAATTTAAGAAAGGACAAAGATGATAGAATATAAAATTAGACAAAGAACAAGAATTGCAGCTACCTAAGTTTACCCTACTACGGCAAAATCTTGCAAACATTATCCAAATAAGTATTTATTTAAAGGAAAAGTGGAAATATTGAGGCTAGAATCAGATAGCTAATTATGTATAAAATGATAATAGAGAAGGGGCAAATCAAAGCAGTAATTGGTAATTACAATTGCTCACAGCGCCTACAATACAAAGTCTGTCCTAGTTAATAGAACATAAAATCAACAAATTAGCCAAATGAAATAGATGATACAGGTTCTCGCTTCCGGGTGAAAATAGAGATGGGATATTAAATATCAGGGCATGGAGCAGGGATTATTAGAAAAAAGGGAGTGAATAAGTGCAATAGTTAGCAGTGTGGGAAATTTTTATAGCACAATAGAACGCAGTAATTGGAGTTTCGAATGTGAGGAGCGAGAAAAGCGAAGCGAGAACGAAGAGCAAATGGATCAATAATAGGTAGTAATTTGACAGCTTCTTGGGCCATTACGTGGAGAAGTGGGAAATGCCAAGCGGAGTCTAGGATCGAATGGCGAGGTAGGTTGAACATTCTAAGAAACATTTCACCCGCCCTTAAGTAGTGCTAGTAAGAAGAGTAAAAAATCTAGGGTGTGTTCTGGCATTTTTTATCACTAAATACGTAAGAAATGCCAAACAAAGTACAACATGCAGACGCAGTACCATGTGGCCCAACACGAGAAGTATGAGAAGTCGCAGATGAACAAGGAGAGGGAGTTTGAAAGGCCTGCATCATAACCCAGGATGATAAAAGGAGGATTGGCGTGTAACATGTACAAAATCAGTAGATAAGAAAAAATTTGTATAGTCACATCTCCACATGTTTTGCTCAAGCAAGAACATGAATTTAACTGATACGCCATTATTATGTCGGGAATTTCATTTTCTCAAGTCAATATTCTTAACTTAATTTTGTTCATAATACAGGTAGACACCACATACTAAGAATCCGTGTTATCACAAATTAATAAATAGACACAAATACACCAAGAGTGATACCGTAAACAGATTTGGATTCTAGTAAAGCCCCCCATAGAGTAAGTTTCCCAGCAACAAAAGTTTAACTACTATATGAACGTATGTCACTTGAAATCAAATCACATACATTTCAATGTGGAAATAATTAACCACACACGTCAAGACTGAAGAAAAAATTACACAACAACAGAAGACGCAGAGCTTCCGTTCAGAATCATCTAAAATTTACTATCTATGTGAACTGCGTTTAGAGATTGTCATAAATTGACATATTAAATCCAAAAAAATACATACCTTGAATCGAAAGTGAATCGCCTAATCGAGATATGGAAATTAGGGTTCTTTTCGTGCAATCGAGATAAGGAAATTAGTGCTTCCTTTCATGTAGGTGGAGAAGTAGAAAGGTGGCTCCTGCGGAGGGGAAAAACAAGAGATGAGTAAGCAGTGAATCACCTGATAAATAGAAAATAAGAAAATTTGACGTCGTTACGTTAGATGAACAGGTCAAAAGGGGACATTGGTGCAGTGAGGAAGAAACAGCGATTGAGGAAAGTATGGGGGAAAGGACAGCTGATGCGGTGGGGAGAGAACGGTGCGAAGACAGAAAGGAAGAAACAGCTAAAGAGAACGATGGGTTTTTTTTCCGAATACAAAAAAACTTCCATGGCTTATTTAAAGTATCTATTTAATTTCTTTTTAGGCAAAAGGTCATATTAGCCCTTTATCTTATTTGATATTGGCCCTTTTAACTTTTTCTTTTATCATCCAAACTCTTTACATTTCAAATTTGATCAATTAAATCTTTCATTTTCTTACAACAAAACATTAATACCCTTCCGTTAAAAATACATGTAACGTAGTGTCAACAAAATGATTAATTGCACTAAGAGTGATTAATTACATAATAATTAATGGATACAGTTTAACATCGTTGGATTCAATTTATTCTCACCCGTCGTCTTCAGCCTCTTCCCATTCTCCGGCGTCTCTCAGCACCGATGGCGCCGTCCCGTCAGCCTCTCCCAATGGAAATCTACCAAGTAAGCTCCACGGATCGACCACCGTGAGGCGGAGCAGGAATCAACCGAAACCCCGCAACTGAAATCGGAATGAAGTCCAAACTAATTTGATCCAATTATTTCAATTTGAACAGACCCCAAAAACAACAAAGAAAATCTCCCATGACAACTCTTCTTCTTCTCCTTAAATTCAACAGGTAGGGAGCCGGTGGACCCCACTTGATGAGTATTGAAGAAGCTCCGGTGGTAGCCGTTGAGAATCCAGGTGGCGGCGCTGGTATTAGTCTTCCGCCGCAAAATATAAGGGGAGACCGAGCAAGGAATAGAAAGAGAGGGCTGTTGTTGGGTATCCGATTTCCGATAATTCAGTTCAGAGTGGCTGACAGCTACGTCGAAGGCAAAAGAACCCGAACACGAGACAACAACTACCCATTACAAAGAGGAGAGGCTGACGACGAAGGCGGCGGTTTGAAGAGACGCCCTGAGGGGGGCGGAGATGGTGTTTCCGCTGATACAGAAGAGACGCCCAAATTGTTATCACTCTCCTCTATCAAAAAAAAATTTGTTCTCATTCTCTCTCCTTAACACCATGAGATAAATTTTTAATAGAAGGGCCTTCAGTGTTTTATTTTATGTAGATGAGAGGTTTAAGTAATTAAATTAAAAATATAAAGGGTCTAAATGATCATAAAAATAAGTGGAGGGCTAATTTGATCTGGAGGAATAAGATCGAGGGGTTATTTGACCCTTTGTTCCTTCTTTTATAAAATTTTTATATTTATTTATACATAATGGATGGTTATTGTATTAAAATAACTTATACAAGTTATTTGTATATTAAAGTACTCCCTCGCGTAGCTAAAGTATATATTTAATTTTTAATGTAATAATAACTCTCCACTTCTCTAAACGAACTAATAATGAAGATTTGGGAAACTGTAACGTCACATTTGAATTTTGAATTCGTCAATTTCTATTGCAACAGAAAACACGTAATCTTCTCTCCTAAATATCATTCTCTTGTTATTCTGTTGGAGCGTGAATGAAAATGCTTGGGCAATCTCCACCAAACCTCATCATCAATGGCTGCCGTAAAGGCAATTGAAGGAGCTGTATTCTCTGAAAAAATGCACTCTCATCCGGGTCTCCACAGACACATTGTTGACAGAGTTGAGAAAATTTAAATAATTAATAAACTTTGCTCACCTGATGCCACCCCGCCGCCGCCGTTAAGGACAACCATCTTCAGAGTTGCCGATTTCCCCGCGCCTCTTCTGAAAGTCCGCCGCGTGTTCTTGCAGCCGGCGTCGGAGGGCTCACTTGATGTGAATTGACTCGGTGTATGCCGGCGAGTCAAAGAGCAAGCTGTAGGAGCTTCGGCTTAACATCTTATCTAAGGACGGCTCGACTTACAAAGAGAAGTTCATTGTGAGGTCTTACTAAGGTAGGAATTAATAAATCTGCTATTGTTGAAACCATTGCCAATTTTGAATCCATTGCCAATTTCTTGCAGGTTAGAATTTTTAACCTTATCTTGTTTGCATTTCTTTTATTTATCGCAAGATGATGAATTCTTCATTTAGAAGAGTAGCTGTAAACTTAGCCGATTAAACTTTTCTTCTTCTTCTTCTGTGGATCTCTTTTACTATGCAAATTGCAAATTTGTGGAGTTGCAGTTGTGTATATGTTAATGCCTGCCTTTTAATATGTTTAAAGATTGCAGCTTTAAAATTCTTTGTTGTTAGTTCGATGATGTAGCTCACTGTTTATCTTGATCTGGGACTTTATATTTATTTAATTCAAATAATTCAGATTTAAAAAACACTTTATTGTCTTACAAATTCGACTGAGCTGAACAGTTTTTGAACTAATCTGGAAAAAGAAGAAAAAGTTTGTCATTTCTTTGGTTGAGAGGATTGTAAAAGGAATAAAAAATCTTAATATCTGATATGCAAGTTGTGAGGGATACCAAAATATGATTAAAAGAGAAGGTGAGATAAATGAAATAGAAACAACGGACGTTATTTGAAAATATTATTATTGCCTCCAGGCCATGAATAGAGACAAGAGATTTTAATTGAGCTCGTTCGAGTAAGGCCTCGTTATGTCCTAGTACACAATCCAGCATCTGACTAAAAGTTAAAACAAAAGTAAAAAAGCACAATAAATTTACTCTCTGGAAGACTGGAATGCAGAACAATCAAGTTATGCTATAAGAGTTTAACTCCAGAAAACCAAAAATGTCAGACTACAATTGAAATACTGAAAATTAAAAGTTCTTCAATCAAGATTCTGACCAGGAAATGGAAATGAGGTGCATGTCAACCTTTGCTTTTTATACCAAACACTTTGAACATAGCAGAAATTCTTTATTTTAGTGTACCATATTATCCTCAATTACATTGCACAACCGAAAGTCTTGAGTCCTCTATGCAAGAGGACTATCATGTTTCCTCATTTGAACATTCACAAATCATTGTGCTTATTACAGAAATGCATGGATTAGCATGCTCATATGCTCTTAATTATGGAAATTCAACATTGAAAAGTAATATAGTCTCAGTGCCTTTTCATTACCACCATCATTCAATATAGTGGATCTTCAACATAGGTTCTTCAATTTTTTATGCTTTGAACATGGACCTATACATAATTTTCTGATAACTTTAGGAGTAGAACAACTCCAACCAATTGAACTTAGAATATGGTTCAAAATGTTGACTTTGCAATGTGCAAATATTACCTTTCCAATTGGGTAAGTAATAGGGTAAGATATAATCATCAGAATTCAAACGAGCCAAACAAAACTTTTCACCCACAGCAAGTCCATACATAGTGCATATGGCTTGAGGAATAAAACCTGACAACACAATCGTGTAATGTATTTAAGTATAACGTATTACTCCCTACCTAAATTGTTTTTCTTCTTGACTGACTTGCATTCGTATCTTATTGAACAGGAAGAAACATGGAATGTTGAAGAGGGAAATCAAACTAATGTTTTATCTAGCAGTATTCAAGTAAACAGATGAATCATATATCATAAATGGAAGTTATGATACTCATGCAACTCAAGAAAAACAAATTGGTGCATCCACTTTTAACTTTGAATTCTAATAGGAGATAATATAAAGTACATTGTGATATTACAGATGTTTTAATAATTTATAATCTCCAAAGAATTCAGTCTGTGAAGCAAAACCTTAAAGGTTCTATATGTTTATTGTTCAATTTCTATTCGCCGTGAGCGCTGACAAGTGTCTTCTTGTAAAGTAGCTATTGAAACAAGATTATGCGCCACCATTTTTGAAGTTACCATGTCTCATATTTTTCCTTGCTTTGCTTTTTTTTTTGCATCATGTTAAGCTTACTGAATGCTTACCACTTGCATTATTTTATGAAGATCTTTTTGATTATAAGGAGGAGCTTAAAGAGATGCAGTGCTTTGACGAAAAAACAGACTTTATTTAATTTATTGAAGGTGTGTTATTTCCATTGGTGCGCACATGTCAATGGCTGAATGTTCTTACCTTCATAATGAAACTTCTCAGTTTTTTTTTTACAGTTTAATCCTCATGATGATACAAACTTACTTAGATGCGTTAATGTGAAATCGTGATATACCTCATGCCTTCTTACGATGTTCTAAGGATTGAAGGATATCTGAATTAATATTGTGAGCTTGAAGTTTAACACACATCTGGGCATTTTATTCTGGATCTATTATATAAATAGGTGTTACCAACAGATTGTTGAAACGCTCTGTACCCCTAAGTTCAATCTGTGAATACTTATTCAATTGTATGTTCGAATGGCTCGAGTATGTATTATTGAGACAATATTGTTCTGGAAATAGATATTCTAAAGAATTCTTAAAGCATATGCTACAAAGCTTTTTTGCTAGATTACCAAAGGGTGGCACTGGTATTGTTGCAGCTGCCACGGGAATGGATGGTCAAATCAAGGTACCTTTTGATTGATTATTTGAGTATGCTTTAGCATTTGTGTCGGCTATATTTATATGTTAATTTCAACTGACTGAGTTTCTTTTTTGCAGACGTCTAACAAGGATGAACGCTTGATTTGCTATATTGTCAACACAACTTAATATTGTCATAAAACGGTTGAATTGCTTCATATATCTGCAATTTTAATTGGTTTAGAATGCAGAAGATACATACTGATAAGCTTAAAATATTATGCAATACAGTCAGCCTGTTATTGATTTAGGGTTGAATAGTTACTTTTGGAAAAAAAAAAATAAATCATGTTTTGGAGTTTATCCTATTCAAGGTAAGTTCTTCGCTCATGTGATTATTTGCATCAAGCAGTAAAGCTAATAAATCATAAAAATACAGACTACGAATGTAATACATTATTTGACTGTACTTTGTGTTTACTGTCTTTAGGTATAATGTATTACTCCATAAATTGTTTTTTTTTTTTTTCGTATAAGCTCTTCCAAGGATTTTTTTAGTCAATGGTTTTGTACAATTTTTTTTTAGAACCTTTCAAAATAAAACAATAGTTATTTTTTGAAAAATGGGTAGAGTTTTGAGGGAATTTTGATGCACTGCACCTGAATTGTTTTGGAAGAATATTTGATGTGCAGTTTTAGTTACATAACTTACGTGAGTCCTGAATTAAAAGCAATGTAAGTTTATTTGTTAACTATATTGAGATTACATGTAGGATGCGAATGAAGTGTTCTTCTGGATTAAGAGAATAACACTGCTGAAGAAGCTAATTAATGCATATTGCAACGATAGTCAAAGGATTTCAACTCTATTGCATTTCTATTTGATGGACATCGTCTACGAGGGGAGCAAACCCCAGATAAGATGTAACCCCTCTCCCATTCCATCTCACACGTGGAACTTAAACCACAATTATCTCACTCACTCTCTCAATTTCTCTATTGTTTACTTTTGTTTTCAGCTGGAAATGGAGGATGGTGATGAGATCAATGCGATGCTGCATCATACTGGAGGCTCTACTGCTTCATGGTATTTTAGAAAGAGCTTTGAAACGTAGTTTATCATAACTTCTATATATATTTTGCACTAGTTTTAATTTTCTAGTTATTATGCTCGAAAGTTGAAGTTCCATCGAATTACAAACCTTTCATGAGTTTGTGTTTGCAGTGCATCCGTTGTCTTTTCAGTCATTTTTTCTATTTTAAAATGCAACTATTAGTTTATATATCCGCCAATTATTATTTTTAGTCCAAGATTTTGTATCTAGATTATGCCTCAAATCCTTTCTTCTGTATCTCTTTGGCAGCACAAACAGTTTGTGCTATATGGACTCGCCATGGAGGAGATTGTGAGCGATAGGGTCGACGCGTGGTGTTATAAAGCTGCGTTTATTCGCCGGAAACACCTGATTAGCACCACAGTTTGCTCCGTTAGCGATTGTCGTCTTTTATGGGTAAACTCTCTCATTCATTTTTCAAGTAATTTTGCTTTCTCTCGTTCTTTAATTTTTTATGAGAATTAATTTATTTTATATATGTATGTGTAGAAAGAATATATAAATAGAATAGAATGAGAGAGAAAGTTATAATTAGTAACTCATTAACATAAAAGTAGGTTGTTTGTCTTCTTTCTTTTTTTTCATCTAATAAGTCAATAATTTATATTACAAAACTCGTTCATCAAAAGAATGTTTCAAATAATCCAACTATAATATTATGACTAATATTAAACATAATTAAAAAAAATCAACTTAGATATTTTTTAAGAGATGAAATAATCATTCATCTTTTGAATCATCAAACCACTTGTTTGCCATTTGCATCACCTTTAGCATTTTTTTGTTGCTGTCATGCTTTAGCATCCATATCAACAGCTTCAATCGTAATTGTTGACTCCATTTCTAAAATAAATAAAAAAAACTTATACATTACTCTCTTTCAACCAAGTGGACTAGCTCACTTGGCCACCGGGCTCCTCACACAAGTGAGTGACCCGGGTTCGATTCCCATTGGGAACGAATATGAAGGAAGTTATAAGGAGGCTTGGAGAATAAGAGTGTATGGAGATTTGGTGAACTAACTATACTAACAACTAACTTTGTCCGATCAAAAAAAAACATTACCCTCTTTCAAACTGAATAAATTTAGAATAATTAAGAATATGAATCACCTCGACATCTCCATCTACTATGACAAAATGATCTTTCGATGGCTTAAAAGCGTTTTTGGCCTATCTCATGTTTTGAATAACATAAACGCCGCAATCATATCTACATAGGGGGAAAAAAGCTATAAAAAAGCTATATATTTATCCCAAATGAATTTAATGTATACGATTAATTAGCATAATAATACATCAATATATAAAAAACTCTTTATTTAATAGTTTTTTTGTAAAATAATTAAATATACTCATGAATTGTGTTGCTTAACTTCAGTAATCTCATTTTCAATCTTGTAAGATGTAAATGGTTCACGACCAGCTTTTGTTAGTTCACGATCATATTTGTACTCATTCCATCCAGCTGTAAAAAAAAAAAAAAATTGATCACAAAAGGATAATTATAGACATGCATAACAATGCAAGTTCTAGAAAAATCAACCAAGCATGACAACACACAAAAATGAAAATATAGAGCATAAATGATGTTGCTCTTAAGGCACAAAGCTCACGAAAATAGGGGCTTATTTGTGTGTAGATCCAAGCATTTTTCATTTAATCAACCATCAATTGCACCTTGCATAGCATAGCTAATGAGAATTCAAAATATTTTAACATGCACGGAAACCATAAATTTTTTTTCAGGATGAGCATCGGATAAATCAAGTCCCCAAAAGAAAAGTGACAACAAATATTAAACCAAACAATTTCAAAAACAATCAAAACACAAGATTCTTAATACGCATCAAAATATCAATTAAAAGTACTACAAAACAAGCATAATTCTCCCCTCACACAAATATGAGGCAGTGTCCTCAACGCTCCCAAAAAATAAGTTGATGCTAGGAAATAATAAGACAAAAGCAAACAAACAATACTTCCCTGAGCATCTACATTCACCAGCAGCTATTGTTGAGGTGGAGGCGGGGATGGTGCTTTAAACCCCATGTTGTTCGACCGCGCCGTCCGTTCTTTCATTTCATTAATATCTCTTTCCATCCGCTCCAATTTTTCACTAATCTTCTGCATCTGCGCACACATAGAGGCCATGTTTTCTTCCAATCTAGCCACCCACGGAGGAATGCAACTAGAGTGGGAGCTATTTGGATCATCTCTAATGTCGGGTTCAGACACGGGACCACAAAGGAGAGAGTTAGTAGAAACTTGTATATCAGTTGGAATTTGATAATGAAAAGAATAGATTCCACCGTATTTGCTAATGAGATTTATTTTTCCAAACACTTCAGATCTAAAGGGGTCATTTCACAAGTAACATGCAATTTGTTTTTCTGAATTAAAGGAATTAAAATGACAAGCAAGTTGTGTTATCATATTTCCTAAAATCAAATGACGCTTATCTAAAATGACCTTAGAAATCTGATTAGAAAGTCAATACCCAAGATTCACCTTCCTACTTTTTTTCATACACCATAAGAAAAACAATTCAGCTTTCGATAACACTGCAGTAGAGTCTTTCCTACCAGAAAATGAATACGCTAACAACCTATGGATGTATATCAAAGCTTTATAATGCAAATACACATCCTTAAAATTGCAAGGATCATAAAATGACTTTGAAGTCCATTCCTCATATACACATATGAGAACAAAATCACTAGGGTATCCAAAACACATAGCCAAGTAATCATCAGATTCAGAAAATTGTGTAGTAAAAAGCCCTAACGCAATGTTAAATTCAGCAATATAAAGCTTTAATTATTTTCCTAACAATTGAAAACAAATTGCTTTTGCATTTCTATCTTTCTCAACATCTGCAGATTTGATTTCAAAGGTGGTGTAAAATTCCCTCACTAATTCAACGTAAGCAGGATATTCATAGACAAAGACTTACAAGAAATTATGCTTTTCCCACAAATCAATTTGCATCTTTCTTTAGAGTAAAATTCAAACACCCTTTCAAATCAGAATCTGAAATAGGAAGAGTGGATAATTTTATACCTTTTTTGGCCCTCTTTTGCACTGGAGCAAGTTCAACGTTTGGGCACGGACGTGGGCGCTTCGGTGATGGAGTGGAAACTTCACTCGCTAGATTTGATTTTTTAGATGGATTTTTGGTACGGGACCCGTGAGGAAAATTTAAAGACTTGACCTGTAATTGCCCAAGAGAAGTGAGAAAGAATCAACGAAATCAGTGAAACTAGGGCGTTAATGAGTGTGAGAGAATTTGGAAATTTAATACGCAGATTGTGATTTTTTTTTGTCAGATACATGGATGATGGTGGGAATTGGGATGATATAGCTTGGGAGAAATTAACTCAAGAGGAAAAATGATGTTGGAGTTAAAGAGAAGGAGCAACGACTTTTTCACGTTTTTCCTAAAGAGAGAGAAGGTGAAAAGAACATAAGGAAAATAAAACAATAAAAAATAAAATAAAATTAAAAGAAAAGAAAAATGGAAGGCAGAAGAAGATTTCTTTTTAGACGTGCCCAGCTTAATTAAATGACCGCTCCAGAAATTTAAGAAAATGAAGCAAAAAAAGTCTGATCATTAGGCATGCCCAAGCTTAAATAAATGACTGCTCCAGAAATTTTAAAAAATGAAGCAAAAAAAGTCTGACCATTAGGCATGCCCACGCTTAACACAAAAATTACTTCTAATCCTAAAATACACAAAAATCGAAAGTTAGACTAATAGAAACTACGAAAGAATAAGATAAACATCGGGTTGCCTCCCACAAGCGCCTTTTTTATTGTTTTTGGGTAGACTACAGAAAAACACTCTAAGAAATCATCTTTCTCAAAACCTTCTCAGTGTCTACTATTTTACAAGTATTGCATAAACTACACTGTCATTTCATGAACTATAAATAAATACATAAAACTAACTGTAAATATCACATATGGAAGAAGTAAAATCAAATAATTAAATATCAAAATCCTTCCATAACACCAAATTTTAAAATATTGGTAACATATGACGATACTAAGGAATTATAACTGAGTTTATTAAGAAGTCGAAAAAAAAGAGTTCATCCTTGCCACTCTTACAAAAATAAGTTGTTCTCATCATCATTAATACTTTCCACATCTTTATTTGCTCCTGTTCCTATCTTCAACAATAAACAATTAGAATTGTAATGACCCAGTTCTTTGCAGTTACCACAATGACGTGTTTTTCCTTTACAATTTCTTTTCTCAGATTGAGACCCCTTAGTTCGAACTACATTTGGATCTTTGACAACGTTAATATAGTTTATAGTCGTAGATGTGACAGTTGTTGCATTACTATCATCTTCCGAGCTCGATTGGGCTAATAACTTTGAAATTATGTTATTTATCTCACCCATGGAACGTCTGTACAGATTCTCTGAATTGGATGCCACGTGACAAAGCTGAAAAACCTTAGCATGTAATGCACTAAATCTCTTTTCCTGTGGCTGTAAAATAGCTGATGATGACATATTTGAATTCGTAATGCCATAGTTGTTTTGTTTTGCCCACCTTTTATTCAGCATCACTTCTGGTAATGAGGTTATATTAATTGCCCTCATCACACAAAACATGTGTCGGCATGGCCACCCTACAGATTCAAACATCCCACAACTACACGAGAGTTTTTTGGTTGAGTTGAAGATCGTGACCTTAATTTCTTTCCTCGTGTCATTACCATACTTAACAAGCTCAATTTGCTTCAACCCATTCTTGTCATTTATTATTAGAGGTGAGAACTTTGTTTCTTCTCGCATCTCTTCCCAAACCTGATAAAGAAAATAAGTATTCAATATAATGTTAATATGAGAAAATGTACTAATATTGGACTCTTGATATATCTATTAATTACCATTCTAGAGGATTTGGTTTCTTAGATTTTTAAGTGGGAATTGAAGTTTATTTCTTAAGTACCTAGAAGGGAGTAGGAATTATTCTTTTGCATATAAGGGTTTGATGTTATGGATTTGAGAGTTTGGATCAAGGACAACAGTTTAGTGTGAAAAGCGCTAGTGTGGAGCCAAGTATGTCAAGTGTTGAGATGATAGCAGTGGAGATTATGAGACAAATGAGCTGAATCAAAGTGCGAATCAAGAAGTTAACATGATGCAAGGGCAAGAAGAGCAAGGGGTACTTCCTCTGAATAGTGTTAGTGGGGAGCAATGGGCTATGACAATGCCACATGTGGAGGATGTGCAATGCGTGAAAGGAAGGAATTATCAAGGTAATTACCAAAATAATTACCAAGGTAACCCTAAACCCTAAAACCATAACAAAAAAAACTATCCACCAAGACAAAGAGGTTTTAACAATCAAGCTAGTGGAAGCTCATACTCGCAACAAACAAAGGAGTCAAGATAACTTATCTTATTCCAACTCGAGCAATGCGGTTGCTTATCCTCCAAGGTATCATCCGGGGGCGAAAGCACCAAATCAAGAGGGTAAGGCAATAATCGAAGAGTTGATTAAAAAATTGATTGCATCGAATAAAGCTCAAGATGTGACAAGAAAGAAGATTGATGAAGCCAATGATAAGAGGTTTAAAGCCTTAGAGTATCAAGTGAGGCAAATTGCTAATGCTTTAAGTGCAAATGAAAAAGGAAAATTTTTCTTCTACCACCATTGTGAATCCAAAAGAGCAATGTAAGGCAATTACTTTAAAAAGTGGAGCAAATTATGAGGGACCTTCAATGCCTATGGAAAGTGATGAGATAGAAGAGAAATGAAATGATGAAGAGTTGGTTGAAGAAGGGTTGCTAGAAGAGAGCAAGGTTTGAAGTTGAAAAATTGAAGGAAAACATGGGGCAAGTACACGGCCCGTGTACAGTACATGACCTCTCTGGATCAGAACACGTAACTATCATCAGAACACGTAACTCGACCAGATCGAGGGCGAGTCCAGCGCACGAGCCATGTCCAGTACAGAAACACGGCCCGTGTACCGCGCATGCCCCGTGTTCAGAGCAGAAACAAAACACAGCCGAGTACCAAACATGCCCCGTGTCCAGAGCACGAACACGTGTCATTTTCCGGACACGAACTGTGTCGTGTTTGAAGTCAGAACTTAAAAGACGACCCCCGAACACGTCCTCCTTACCTCCATTCGCCCTCATACACTTCATTTGGACAAGTTTCTTTTAAAATTTCGGTGAAAAATGACTAAATTTGGACAAAAAATTACTAAAATCGGACGACGATTGACCAAAAGTGAAAATTGCAATAAAAATTTACTGAAATTGGAACGATCCATACTCATAGGATCAACTTTGAGCACGTGCAACTCATGCATAATTTTTCGGTGAGTTTTTTAAATTTTCGACGAAAAATAACTAAATTTAGACCAAAATGACTAAAATCGGACAATGGAGGACCAAAATTGAGATATGCAATAAAAAATGACTGAAATTGAAAAATGTCATACTTACATAACCAATTTTGATATTTACCAATGAAAAGTAATAATAACGCAGTAAACAATTTTATGAACAATTTATAGTATATAAATAAAAAGTGACAACATTCTTAAGGAAAAATGATATTAATTAAAGAGTGACAATTAATTAAAAAATTATAAAATTGTCTCACCGTGAGATGACCTCACGCAAAGCTGCCCCATTTGTTTGGGGGGTTGTTTACTTCTAATGTTAGGGTTAACCCTTGGGTTATTTAACCAAGGTTAACGATGTTTAACCTCAATAGAGTTGTTGTTCGCACGGTAGGTTTGCACCTATGTTAATTTCTAAAAATAATATTATTTATTACCAATGAAATTATTTTATAAATTATCAATAGATTATTAATGGAATTATTTATTAATGAAATTAAATTTTTGTTGTTAAAAATTTACTAATCACCATTTTATCAATAAAAATTACCAATAGATTTCGTTGTTAATTTATTAGTAAATCAATTTAATAGTGTAATTGAGACTTTTACCAACGGAATATTTGATTTTATATACTAGCTACATAGACGTGCGTTGCATATCGCATGCATGTCATATTTTGTGATAATAAAAAAGAAACCAAAATAATTTAACTTAGATGCTTACATTTTGTGGAAAAAAAAAGAATGTATAAGCCATTATATATTTTAAAAATTCATCTTTTAGCTTATAGAATTATTATAAATAATAATAATAATGTTACTTAAAAAAAACTGTAAATATGTAGTAATGCTGGAAATTGCTTAGGCCACCCTAGATAGAAGTGAAAAACTTCAACTTAATTCCACATAATAATTAAACATATATAAAATGTTAAATTAAATAAAACAGATCATAAAATTCCATAACGTCAAATCATAAAGGAAAAAATATAAAGCAACAAAAAATCACAATTACCTTCACCTTTCTCTATTTCTTTTAATCTATCATAACAAATAAATAAATAAATAATACTGCTTATGTCTGATTAGTTATATTTTCACATAAATTTTAGTTTTTTAATATCTATTTTCGTAGTATTTTATCCATTTTTATGTACTATTTGGTTGTGTTATGTGTTTTTATGGAAATGCGTGAAAATGAACTTAAACGTGTTATACACAGGTTAAAAAAGAGCTAAAACAGTCAGGAGAAAGAAGAAAGCACTGCAGCACAAACACGCCCAACCGTGTTCTGTACACGAGGTGTGTTCATGCATACGCCCCGTACTGTGCACGACCCTGTAAGAGGTGGTCGTGTGCTGACACCTGAACAACCTACACGCCCATCCTATGGCCGTGTTCCGCACATGAGCCACGTGCTATCTGAAGCTGAACGTTGACCGGAAACCCTCATACGACTCGGGCCGTGTGCATGCACACGAGCCGTGTAGGTGCAAAAAATCAGAAAAAATTAGAATTCTTCTAGAAGCTACCCAAGGGGTATAAATACCCCCAATTTCAACATATGACTAGATTTTCGAAAGGTTTCAGCTGTTCTTACACATCACACACCATTTCCTCCATTTTACACCATCATCTTCATCCATTCACCATCTATTCCACCTATCCTCATCCCACCATCAAAACCACCATCCATTTGAGGAAAAGAAGCAAGGAAGAGAGGATAATTGCAAAGGGAAGAAGTATATCACCATTGGAGCCATCCAAGGGAGTTTTCATCTAAACTTTGTATTGAAACCTTATTATTTATCATGATTTGTAAGGTTTTAATGTCTAAGTTGATTTCCTTGTGAATATGGTATACTAATCTCCCTTGTGAGATTAGCGACATGAGAGTTGTTGGATAATTTTGAGATTTATGTATTAAAATTCATATGTTGAATGTGTTAATTGATTTTCTATCATTAATGTTTTAGATCTTGATGTTTATGATGATTTGTTTAGTTTGTTGTTTTAAACATGTGATTAGATTGAGAAGTCAATGATATGTTTAGGATAATTAATTGAATCATTTTGTCATACACCTCATGTGCATTATAAATTTTAAAGAGATGGAGATATCCTTTAGGATTTAGAACCCTTTGATAGAACATCCGATTAGTTAGATCGAGAGGTTAATTAATCGTGTGAAGGGACTCTCATTTCAAACTTAGTATGTAGTTGGAATTATTTGAGTGAGAACCAATCTTTTGAGCTATTTTGGGATTATTAAATGGATCCATATCCTATCCATCTCGAGAGGCAGTTTAGGTGAACAAAGTGTTGACCCTTAGTCGTATACTCATGATTCATATGAATTTGTTGCATTTATCCTAGGATTTCAACTTCTTAATTGTTATTAATCTCACTTTTACTTAACTTGGAAAATCACTCTTCATTTATATATCTTGTTTGTTGATCATTGCTTGCTTGCTTGCTTTGATTAATTTTATTTACTTGTTTGAACAACCTATCCATTAATGATTCATCTATATAAAATTACAAGAAACGTGTTATCGCTTAAGTTCTAGTACCTTCCTCCCTATGATTCGATAAATTTTTTAATTGGTCATCCCGACTACAAAATAGCTAATCAAGTGGCATCGTTGCCGAAGAGGCAACAGTTGCTAGTAGCTTGAAGAAGGATCGGTTTGAGTAATCTTACTAGGGACAATTTTTTTATTTTATTTGTTTATTGTTATTTGCTTTTGAAATCCTTTATTTTAACTTCTTTTCTTTGTGAAGGTGTATGCAAACGAGGTCAAGTGGGATACAATCGGATCCTATTGATTTGGAAATAGAAAAACTTTTTGAAGAAGAAGAAAGGAGAACAAATAAAAAACAAGTGAGCAAATGGAGAATTTTCAAGGAGATAATCTTGTAGATATAGAGTATAATGGGGAAGGCAGACAAAATGTACATGTGCAAGATAATGCACAAACACCTCAATTTAATGCCAACCCTCCTCAACATGCCTATCAAAATTTTGGAGTTATAAACAATCAAGCTTTGCTTCAACAAATGGTCAACAAGCTCTAATTCAACATGGATTTCCACAAGCTTATGCTCCTCCTCAACAAGCGTACATGCCACCCCCACCACCTCCGTTGCAACATGGAATTCACAATGATCAAATGGTGATTTGGAATTTCTTTATGCCGAGGGTCATGCCACATATGATGGGCCCACCAATCAATGCCAATAATTTTGAAATTAAAGCAGGCTTGATTTCTATGGTGAGAGACCAACAATTTAGTGGAACCCCGAATGAAGATCCTAATGCTCATCTAGCTCAATTCATTAAGATTGCTAAAGATGAATGGGGTGAGTGAGGATTGAATTAGGATGAGGTTGTTTCCGTTCTCATTGAGGGATCGTGCACCAACATGGCTATCTACTATTACTCCGGGTACGTGCAACACATGGGATGAGTTTGCACAAATATTTTTTTAATAAGTAATTTTCACCTTCTAAGACACTTCAAATGAAGAGCTTGATTACTCAATTCAATCAAATGTCTCAAGAGAGTTTCTATGAAGCGTGGGAAAGGTTTAAGGATATGCTTCGCAAGTGACCACAACATGGTTTTCCAGAAAATCAACAAGTGGGGTTTTTCTACCAAGGTTTGGTGAATGGTCAAAGAGTGCTTGTTGATGCTTTGGCCAGCGGATCCGTACTTGGAGTGACTCTGGAAAGGGCTATAAGGATTTTTGATGAGATTGTACAAATGTTTACTAATGGCCATCGGAGAGAGTAAGTGGATGCTATGAATTTGAGAGTTTTAATCAAGGGCAACAGTTTAGTGTCAAGAGTTTGAATGTTGAGCCAAGTGTGCCACATATGCCAAGTGTTGAAATGATAGCTGCGGAGGTCATTAAACAAATGAGCTTAAGCCAAGCTATGGAAAATCAAGGAGCTAATATGTTTGAAAGGCAAGTTGATCAAGAGGTGCTTCCTCCGAATATTGTGAGTGGGGAACAATTAGCTATGTCGAAGCCAAGGATATAAGTGTACTCTACATGCAAGGAAGGGGTTACCAAGGGAATTACCAAAATAATTTCCAAGGTAAATTTCCACCTAGACAAGGAGGGTATAATAATCAAGGAGGTGGAAGTTCTTTTTCACAAAAAATGAGGCAAGACAATTTTTCTTACTCCAACTCGAACAATGCGGTTACTTATCATCCGAGATATAAATCGGGGGCTAAGGCACCGAACAATGAGGGAAAAACATCGATCGATGAGCTTATTGAACAGTTGATAGCATCAAACCAAATGTTGAAAAAGGCCGAAGAAGCAAATGAAAAAAGACTGAAAGCTTTGGAATATAATGTTGGACAAATTGCAAGTGCTTTGAGCACTCAACAAAAATAAAAGTTTTCAGCTATAACCAAGGTTAATCCGAAAGCTCAATATTTTTTAGTTGATATGAAAGAGAAACGAAATGATGAAGAAGGATTAGTGGAATGCAAGGTTGTTGAAGAAAATGAACAGATAAGTAAGAAAGAAGAGAAGGAGCCTAAATGGACACCTAAGTGGAAAATTGTGCAAAAGGAAAAGAAAGTGGAGGAAAAGGTTAAAGAAGAGGAGTGCAAACGTGATCATTGGGGTATTCTAGATCACTTCATTCCCTATTCCCTATCCACAAATATTTGTAAAGGAGGAGAAGAAAAAGGAGTTTGAAGAACATGTCAAATCTCTCAAGAAAAAGTATGAGGAGAAAAGGAAACAAGAGCCACTCGAAGCAAGTGAATCGATGCAAAAAGGAGGGTCTACAAAAGTTGGTGATCTAGAAAAGTTCATAATTCCTTATGATTTTGAAGGAAAGAAAACCCTTGATGCATTGTGTAACTTGGGGGCGAGTGTCAATGTTATGTCTCATGCTACTTTCAAGGACATTGAAATTGGAGAGCTCAAGCCCACAACTATCCATCTTGAGGTGGTAAATGGAGAAGCTATTAAGCCATTAGGGGTTGTTGAAGATGTGGAGGTGAAAGTGAAGGTGCTATCTTTTTCGGTTGATTTCATGGTGTTGGAAGTGAAGGCGGATCCTCAAATTCCACTCAATTTGGGAAGGTCATTTCTAGCTACGGTAAGAGTGAATTGACGTTGGAAGAGAAGAGCTTTCCTTGAGCTCAAAAGGATAGAGTGTTACATTCTTATCTAATAAAGAAAAAAGAATCAAGTCTCATTTGAAGCCTCTCAATGTGCCTCCTGATGATCGTATGAATCATGATTCTCTTCTCTTTGACAACTTAAATTTATTTCTTCATGATTATATGAAAATGTCAAATTCTAACTTGTCTTCTTGTGATGTCGATAGGAAGAAAGCATCGGAGCTCGATTGGAAAGTAGACAAACGAGAAAGAGAAAATCCACTAGAATCACTTTTTGAAGATGACTTGATGCTTGTAAGCAAGAATGGTAAAGTTGAGCTAGTGGACAAAAGAAGGCAAAGCAAATGTTCAAAGTGATGATACAAGGAGAGAGTGTGATGGACCAGCATTTGGTCCAATGAGCGTAAAATTTCGTCCGGCTTGAAGATGTTAAAGTTAGCGCTAAATGGGAGGCAACCCATTCTTTTTATCTTTTGATGCTTATTTTGTTATTTGTATTTTGGTCTTTTAGGTGGATTATGCTCGTGAGAAAAAGACTTATTGAAGATACGGGAAGTGCTTCATTGATTCGAGTAAGCATGTCTCACCACTTGTTGCAAACTTAAGTCTTGACTCTTGTCTCAAGTTAAGTTTGGAGGGCTAGTGCGCGGTGGACATAACTCAATTCGTTGAATGCGTATACTTCTTCATAATAAGATCGTTGATAGAAATTATAAGGGTAAGTCCCACCACTTTTTACAAACTTAATTCTTAACCTGTTTCGATTTAAGTTTATGGAGAGAGTGAGTGGTGTGACTCACCACTTGAGTGTGCTTGATATGATGATGATGATGATGAGAGGTCTTGTAAAATTGGGTCAATTTTAAAAAATTTCTCATGAGTTTTGGTTTGATTTTGGACCGATTGGTTATGTTGAAGTGCATAATAGTCCATATTGTTAATGAAATGTTGAGCTAATGTTTTGATGAAGTTTTTGAGCATGTACAAGGGGTATTGGAAGCACGAATTGAGCTCGGAGCTAGCAACTTCCACTACCAAATGCCTATTGAGGGAGTTTACTCTACACTCATCACTTTTATGTGCTTAGCATAATTTGATTTGATTTGGATTGTGGTTGATTAGCTGGTTAATTCATGTATTATTTTTATGGGAAGTTTACTTTTATAATTTAGGGTTTCCTTTTCAATCAAAGATGGGGATGTTTGTGAGCTTAATTGTTATGGTTGATTTGAATATGTGCCTCATATTTTAGTGATGATGGTGATTTTTATTTTTGCATGTTATGTGTTTTTGTATTGTCTGTTGTTTGGTGTGTCGACTTTTCTTATATGTTTTGTGTATTTTCTTATTCTTATTTAGGGTCATTTTGGTGGTTTGTTTTTGAGATGTTGTGAGTCATTTTTGAATGTGAGTGATGACATATTGTTGTGATAAGTGATGACAAGTTATGATTAAATTAACTTGTTTAATTTTGAGATGAATGTGGTGTAATAAGTCCTTGAGGTCCGAGCACAAACTTGTGAGTATTTGAGTCTCAACCGTGCATACATGGTATTTTTTCATGAGTGGATCGGTTGTGTTTGATAAGTTAGAACTTGCTCAAGGACTACGGGAACGAGTATAATTTGTGGAGATTAGTGAGATGATTTAAGGTCATCCTTGTTATTTATAGTCATTGCCATATATTTCCTTACTTTATGCATCATCCCTGGTCAACCACTTTGAGTCTTTAAGCCCATTTCTTGTGAATTTAGCACATTACAAGCCATGATTGTCCACTTAAGCCTTATATATATACTTTTGCGTGAGTAATTGAGGAGATGTGGTTTGAAAAAGTTTGATGAGATATTGTGCAAAAGAAGAAAAGAAATGGTAAACAAGTGAGAAAAAGGATGAAAAGAGCACAAACAAAAATGTACATGCCACTTTAAAACAAGAAAATAAGCAAAGCAACAAAAATATGTTCAAGAGCTGAAAAGTCCAAGAAAGAAATCGTGCATTAAAAGAAGCTCAATCCAAGGAAAGTTGATGATTAGTATTTGTAATTACCAAAGATAGAAAGGAAAAAAGAAAAGTTGAGGAAGTTGATCATCTCTTCAATTACTTACACTCGTATAGTCACCAATACCCAAATTCTTCCTACCCAATAAAAGGGTCTATCATTACATTCAAATGAAAAGTTCTTTTTGATCACTAATTGAAACTTTGGTGGTTTGTAAATATAGTCCGCGAGCAAGCTTATAGTGAGTCGAACCAATCGATTAATGAGTGTTGTTTTACCTCAATTATTAGAGTCTTGAGTGAAATTTATACCCATTGTGAGGTTTGGACTAAAAGGGATTATATTACATTTTATTCTCTTTGAATTAAACAAGTTAATTTTTTTTTCATGTTATGATTTTAATGTTGTAAGGATGACTTAGCATAATTTGTGATTCTTATTGCAATTGATGTGTTATTACTTATATTCGTTAGGTCATTTCCTAGGTGAAAATTTCTCATCGTGTTTTATCATTTTCGTTGTTCGGGGATGAACAACACTTTAAGATTGGGGGTGTGATTAATGATATTTTCACATAGATTTAGTGTCTTTTTATATTTGTTTTCGTAGTATTTTATCTGTTTTATATACTATTTGGTTGTATTATGTGTTTTTGTGGAAATGTATGAGAATGAGCTTAGACGTGTTATAAACACGTGAAAACGGAGCGAAAACAGAGTCGGGAGAAAGAAGAAAATACTGCAGCACAAACACGTCCAGCCGTGTTCTATACAAGAGGTGTGTTCATGCACACGACGCGTGTACTATGCACGGCCATGTAAGAGGTGGCCTTACGCTGACACCTAAACAACCTACACTCCCATCTTATGGTCGTGTTCTGCACACGAGCCATGTGCTGTCTGAAGCTGAACGTTGACCGAAAACCCTGACACGACTCGGGTCGTGTGCATGCACTTGAGCCGTGTAGGTGCAAAAAATCAGAAAAAATTAGAATTCTTCTAGAAGCTCCCCAAGGGATATAAATACCCTCAATTTCAACATATGACTAGATTTTCGAAGGGTTTCAGCTGTTCACACACATCACATACCATTTCCTCTATTTACATCATTATCTTCATCCATTCACTATCCATTCCATCTATCCTCATCCCACAATCAAAATCATCATCCATTGGAGGAAAAGAAGCAAGGAAGAGATGATAATTGTAAAGGGAAGAAGTATATCACCATTGGAGCCATCCAAAGGAATTTTCATCTAAACTTTGTATTGAAATGTTATTGTTTATCATGATTTGTAAGAATTTTAATGTCTACATTGATTTCTTTGTGAATATGGTAGACTAATCTCCCTTGTGAGATTAGCAACATGAGAGTTATTGGATAATTTTGGGATTTATGTATTAAAATTTATATGTTGATTGTGTTAATTGATTTTCTATCATTGATGCTTTAGATTTTGACGTTTATGATGATTTGTGTGGTTTGTTGTTTTAAATATGTGATTAGATTGAGAAGTCAATGATATGTTTAGGATAATTAATTGAACCATTTTGTCATACACCTCATGTGTATTATAGATTTTAAAGAGATAGAGATGTCTTTTAGGATTTAGAACCCTTTGATAGAACATATGATTAGTTAAATCGAGATGTTGATTAATCGTGTGAAAGGACTTTCATTTCAAGCTTAGTATTTAGTTGGAATTGCTTGATTGAGAACCAATCTTTTGAGCTATTTTGGGATTATTAAAAGGATCCATATCATATCCATCTCGAGAGGGAGTTTAAGTGAACTTAGTGTTGACCATTAGTCTTATACACATGATTCATATGAATTTGATGCATTTATCCTAGGATTTCCTCTTATTAATTGTTGTTAATCTCACTTTTACTTAACTTGGAAAATCACTCTTCATTTATCTATCTATCTTGTTTGTTGATCATTACTTGTTTGCTTGCTTTGATTGATTTTATTTACTTAATTTAACTACCTATCCATTGATGATTCGTCTCTATAAAATTACAAGAAACGTGATATCACTTAAGCTCTAGTGCCTTCCTCCCTGTGGTTCGATAATTTCTTTAATTGGTTATCACGACTACAAAATGGCTAATCACTGTCCACTGTCAATCTATCAATTTTACCATGTTGGGCCGTCCATCCTTAATATATCTATTTCCCTTTTCGGACTATGTGACCCACACCCTTCACTAATACAACTACATACTACACATAAAATAATAATAATCCTTAATTCACGTACAAAAAGCAAATTGATACATTGAGGATGGATGAAGTGAGTAAAATAATTAAGCTTGTGCATATACAAAACGAACACAAAATCACTATTCTCTTCCAATTCTTTAAGAAACCTAGACACTCCAAAAAAAAGCCTAACTACACAAATCATATAGGAGCTTATAAACCATCATTACTCTCAAAACATTGTTGCTATCTCTTCTTCTGATGTCCGACTCAACTACACAAATCATATATGTGCTTATCAACCATCACTACTCTCAAAACAACATTGTTATCTCCTCTTCTGATGCCACATCTGAATCTGCCGCTATGCCCTTCTCATCTAGCCGAGCATTCGAGAAGCTCTCTATTGTCGTCAAGGATCCGTTCGGGGACTCCACCTTTGACACCTTCATCGTCCGGTTGCTCAAAATTTTATAACATTTGATTTATCTCTTCATATTATTCATTAAATTGTTTTTATGAATTGACTGTAATTTATGGAGTAAAAATTAATTAAAGGATTCCAAGAGTTTTTGGATAATATAAATGAATGTAAATAGTTTAACATAATAAATAATTTATTTATAATCAATTAAGAAATTAATTAATAAGATTAAAAACGTAATAAAGAAAATCAGGTGAGAATAAAATGGGAAAAAAATGTTAACCAAAAGCTAACCACTTTTAATATATTATGATATGATCTAAAGATATCACCGCACACACCATTCAAAAATATGACTGAGAAATTAAAATAAGGGGTGCAATACTGTTTAACTGGCCTAACATACCTATTAATTATGCAATGGGTATGCCGTATGTAGGAATTTGCGTGAGATAAATGAAAACGGATAACATCAATAAAAAATGATACTCAATTAATGAGATTCGATAATGATGCAGTAAATTACTTTATGAACAATATATAGTATAAATAAAAAATAATAATATTTTATAGCGATATTGATAACATTTTATAGCGAAAGTAATAATGATGTTATAATTGTTTATTCGTCTTATAAGTACATGATACAGTCTTATACAAATCTTAATTCTCTTGTACAATTGAGTTAGTAGACACGTTTTTTTACGTAATACTTCCTCCGTCCCACGTACGTTGAGTTTTATATTTTTCATTTTGGTTGTCTCAAGTTAAGATTTACATTTATTTTTTTGTCATGTTGGGTCCACACAAAACAATTAATTATTTTAAGTAGGACTCACACACAACACTAATACAATTACTCATTTTATATTAAATATTATTTCTCTCGACTCACTACACATTAAAATATTATATCACTTACGTTAATGCGGGACGGGGGAGTATTCATTATTTGGAATAAAAGTGTACATTAAAAACATGCAATTTTATTTATTTATTTTTAAATATTTGGACAAGAATGCTCTTCCAAATCTTACCCCTAAAAATTAGGGCGCATTACATTCTTCAACTAATAAAATCATCTCCCAACCAATCCACTCACAACTCTGCCATCGCCTACTCGGTTCATGTTTAATTCAGCTAATTTCCTTTTCTACCCCTACAAATCTTCTCCAGTACCAGTGCTCTGTCCATACCCTATCCATTCTCTCAATGTCTCAGGGAGTAAAAAGTAAACAAACAACGTCATCACTACAACCCACCCCCCAAAAACAAGAATATCCCAGCTTTAAAACGACACAGCATTGACAAAAAAGTTTGCCATGCTATGAACTTGAATAGAAAGTTGGTCGCCGCCGTGATACTCTGTCCTGCCGACCGTATCTCCATCGGAAAGATCTCACTCGGAATCAGCCACCCCAGCGGGCCCCACGACACCCCAAATCCAGCAATGTAAACGCTGATTATCACAAGCAGCACATAAGCATATCCCTTGCTTAATCCACCATGATCACCCAGCTGGACGGCCATGATCCCTCCTATCCTATGGCGACCTGACAGGCGAACATGATAACGCCGACTGTCAGGAACAGTACCCTCCTGCCGACGCGCCACGAGCGTGGACAGGAGGGAGGCGCCATCGGCCAGGCTGAGGGTTCGGAAAAGAATGAGAGAGTAGAAACCGATGACGTCGATCCCTGTCAGGATTCGGAAGAAGGGAATTGCGATGGCCATTACTAAGTGAGGCCTGAAGTTTGGCCTCAGGATGCTCTGTTCTTGGAGGAGGGTGGATTTTGACACCCTGCTGGCCTCGATGAGGTCGTCCAGCTCGGCAGCGACGTCGCTCGTCCCACGGATGCGCTGCAGCGTCCTCCGGGCCGAATCGGGGTGGCCGCCGCGCTGGACGATGCTGTTGGGAGTTTCGGGGAGGAAGAGTGCGCCGAGGGTGAGAGCTGAAGCTGGAAGAGCGACGACGGCGAGGGAGATTCTCCAACCCCAACCTTGGGTGATGTTTTGGGTGCCGTAGTTGACGAGGTTTGCTGTAAGAAAACCAATGCTGATGCTCAGCTGGAATCCATTGCTGATTGCTTCTCTGTATTTGGGGAGGGCCATTTCTGAGAGATACAGGAGAACTGACTGGGAATATATAAAAAGGAATCAATTCATCAATTTTGTAGATTTAATTGAGAAAAAAAATGTTTTTGAGTGCTAGATAATGATATAATTTATGCATGGCTGCTCTTTGAATACACACACATTTTATGAAATGCATGTGAATTGAGATAAGTAGATGTTTTATGATTTTGGGAAAAAAAAAACTTTCATTTCTTGTTTCTCTATATGTAGTTGATATCGTCTCATTCATTATTAATTTTTATCTAATACTCCCTCCATTCAGTTATATTTTATTAATTAGAGCATCTCACCACAAGAGTTAATGAGAACCTCATAAATTAACCACTTTATCATCATAGGATCCACACACCACTAATATAACTATCCATTATATATTAAATTATTATATTTCTCACTACACATTAAAATACTATACTCTTAATTTCCGTGCAAACAGTAAATGTAACTATTTTTATGGGACGGATGGAATAATGGTTATCTTTTTCTTAATAAAACTCTGTTTCATTTCAGATGACACACTTATTATTTTGGGTTCTCCAACAAAATTTACACCTTAAAAAACAAAATTCAAACACAATCGTCATTCCACATGTATTTTATTACAAAAAATTACCCCTACCTAGCATACTTTTATCATTTATGTATTACCAAAAATATCATAATATCCCTAAAAGTTATCACAAACAATTGTATAAATTGGGTTTATGGTATAAACTCTGTGGTCCCCCTTTCAGTTCTATATACTTTATGTATTGCTAGTGTAATTTAAATTAAGGGAGAATGCAAGATTTATAAGAGTTTATAATGTAAACTCGGTTTACAAGAGTTTAATTCAAAAGTGACATTTTTACAAAATGTCTTCTATCACAAACAATTGTGTAAATTGAGTTTACAGTGTAAACACTGTAGTCCCCCTTTCAGTTCTATATACCCTATATATTGTTAGTCTATTTAAATTAAGGGAGACTACATGATTTATAAGAGTTTATAATGTAAATTCAGTTTACAAGAGTTTAATTCAAAAGTGACATTTTTATAAAATGTCTTCTAATCCAATGTATTAATATATCACCCACTATTAATATACTTTTATATGTCATTACTTTTAAACTACATTTTATAATTATTAATTTAATAATTTATTAATTATTAAATTAATTTAGTTTTATTTAGTTTAAATCATGCTCTTGCTAAGTTCGAACCTGTGTTGATTGTACTTCTTTGTTTTACTGTAGCCAGATGATCCAAAATTAGACGTGTAAAACTTTTTTTTTCAATATTAGTTCATATTCAATATTTTCATTTTCATTTAATCTTCATTTTCATTTTTGTATCAATTTTATTTTTGTCTTCTTCATTGTCTTTTATAATATATATATATATATATATATATATATATATATATATATATATATATATATATATATATATATATATATATATATATATATATATACTAGAAATACAAGTTACTAATTTAAATGAATCACCAAATATTAAAATTATAATTAGTGCTAACTACTTAGACAAAAAGAGCTTTATAAATTAAAGAGATAAATTTCCAAAAGAATCTATAACTTGGAATGGATAAGGAATAACCAAGTTCTTGGACACCCGTGTATTCTAGATACGAGAGCAGCAGTCTACTCCGCACATTCAATCAATATAAAATTCAAAAATTTAGTTAACATAAAGTATTAACATCAACTAAAGTAACAATCCGGTATGTTGTAGTCTTGTTAGAGAACCCAAAAAATTAGTACCCATCCAACATTTCTAATAATTGTACATGTAAACATTGCTCTGAAATTTAATAAAAGTATTGCAACTATTTAATTCTCGAGTTTGAGAGACTTACTGAGTAGTGAGTAACCCAAAATAATCTGCAACTCCAACTAAGAATTTCATTAAGGAGCCGTTTGGTTCAAATTCCGGAATGATAATGGTAATGAAAATCATTGATGAGGGTATAATAATGAGAATGAAAGTGATTGAAGGGGTGGGGATATACATTGAATCAATGAAAATGATTAAGGGATTTGAATTTTCATTACCTCTAACCAAGCATGAGGAATGAGAATCAATACCCTTTCATTCTCATTATCCTCCCCTAATACCTCTAACCAAGCGCCGCCTAAACTCGGTTGTTACCAATTTTAAGACACACTAATGTTCAATTCCGAAAATTCTCCAATGAAGTGTTTATGTATCGAAGGTGAGGAGTGAAATTCAAGAAATGCTTATAAGACTTAAGAGAGTTAGAAATAAGTGGCAGAGAGTCGATGGAAAGAGTGGCGGTTTCCGACAGAGAAGAAGGCAACGAAAGGGCATGGAGAGAGAACCTCGTAGAGGAAAACCGCAAGAAGGTTGACGAAGAAAAAATAGAACCAACCTCGAATAACATAGGTATAAGCAAACAAGCTCAACGAAACACAGCAGAAGACATCTGGTGGCGCAGATGATTTTCAAGGGAAATTCTCAAATCTCGAATACCAGCACTCTTCAAATTTGGAACTAAAGAATGGCAGAGGAAGAGTGGGGAATAAATGATTGACCGGTAAACAAGATTAATCCGAGAAAGCCACATACACAGAAGACAGAGAGGGACTCTTTTCATTTTTACACATGGAAATATGGTCACCAGTTTACCGGCCATTCTCCTTTTATTAATTTTGTGTTTTATTTTTAATTTTAATATTAATTTAACTTTATTAATCAAATAAATTTATACTTTATTAATTGTATAATTATGATTAAAATTAACTGATTATATTTAAAAATATAATTACTATCATATGACTAATAAAAATTTGGTCTTCGTTTTACTAATTTTTTTGATTAATAGAATTTGTTTAAAATCAACATATAATATATTAAAAATTCTAAAAATTAATCATGAAAATATATTACTATATTCATTATTTAATTACGTATTTAATAAAAGTTTTATAACTATAGTATTATATAATCTTAATTTAATTATTTTATAATTAATTTAAACATTATATATATCATTTAATATATTATAAAAATATTTATTTTACTATTTTTAGTTAATATTAAATAAAATTCAATAAATAAAAATTATTCGTATATATTCTAGTACTTATTTTATGATCTTCAAATTAATTTCATTACATAAAAATCGTAATAAGTGTTTGTAATTATAAATAAATAAATAAAAGTTATTAATACACTCTGAGTAATGTATTATAAAATTATATTAATACATTTATTAAATAGTGTATTAATAGATATTATAATAGTGTAGTTTATAGTATTCTATTAATACGCTTATTGAATAATGTATTAATAGATATTATAAAATGTAGTTATAGAATTAATGTATTAAAAGAATAGATATAAAGACATTTTAAATAAATGTATTAAAATTATTGTAGTGCTAGGCAGTTTTCTAGTAGTGTTGGGACATGGCGTGTCCCCATGGGGGCGCAGGAGCTTTTGCATTGGGAAAAGGGAGTATATAATTTTTTTATATTAAAATTTTCATTAAATTATTAACAGAAAATTCCTTAAAAATCACTAATAAGGTTTATAAATTTTTATTCATTGCTATATAACTTCTGAATGTGATTTATAAAAGCCTAAAAATACTCGTGGAAGAATTGATTTAAAGTTGGCAAAAGCTTCTGCACCTCTGGGGACATAGTCCGTGTCCCCATGTGAACACAATTCTTCCCCTCCCCCATTCTATTTAAACATATGTATTACTAGATAGTTTAAATTATAAAGGGACACGGAAATTGCAAAGAGGCACGGTGTCCCGTACACAAGAGCCCCACTCTTTAAAGTTTATGTATTTAACAAAAGTACTAGGCCAATATTGGTAACTACCCAAATCTAATGTTAACAAATTGAAAAATAGCAAATGAGATCACCTATTCCATTCTATATTTCATCTACTATTTCATACGTTAGATTCTCGCCACATGTCGTAATCAATACCCAAATTTTCGCCACATGTCTCAAGGGTTTAATGGTCATTAACTAGGGTATAGTATTTTAATAGGAAATAAGTCATGGAATAGGGAGCGGAATACCAAAATGGAGCAGGGGATTTGGGTTGGAAAAATAGTGCAATTTAAGTATGTAGCTTGTAAAAATTAATACTAGTAATTCAATTGAGACATATACACTTGGATGCATGTTTTGGAGTTAACAAAAAAAAACATGGATAAAATGAAAGTATAGAATAACTGGTTAGTGAAACCAACACCGATTCCGAGTAGAATTCTGCAAGAATGAGCATGTAAATTTTGAGAGCTGCCCCCATTCAGCGCAGCTCCGGCAAGAAACGAAGCTCCTCCGACGAGTAGGCATGTTCTACGACCGGAGGAGCGCGTGACAGCAGAGGCGAAGAAGGAGGCGATGAGGCCAGCCAAGTAGACTGAGGAGGTGAAGAGTGTCAACAGCTGGCTGTCGAATTTGCAGTAGTTGCTAATCCTTGTGTCCTCTTTCATTCTCCTGTATATTCTGGAGAAGAACTTCTCTAGAAATGGATCCATTGAGGTTACCCCACCTAATCACAATTTCTAATTCATTAGTACTCCCCTTATATGCAACATTTATCACAAGCTCAGAGTTGGAATTATTTTCAGCAGGGTGATCCTCTGCAATTTATTTTTCACCATCTACTGTTACGCTAATTTTATTACAAGCATGTAAGAGAGGAATGAAATCTAATTATTATTTCAGGGTTACTTTCCTTTTATGGAGTATAGTTTTTTTTTTTCCTTTCATACGTTTTATCCATTTAAAAATATTATCTCCGTTCCATGGTAAGAGGATCTTTTGCTTTTTGTACCTGGATTAAGAAATATTATTATTTAATGTGTAGTGAATAATAGTATTAGTAGAAGTGTGGACCTCATATTTTAATTGTATTAGCGGTAGTGTGTAGGTCCCATGTAGATAAGAAAGGAAATGAAACTCTTTGAGTGAGACGTCCAAAATGGAAAAAAAAATACTCTCTTTGAAGGGGAAGGAGGGAGTACAACATAAGAGATGTTATATTATAATGATACAAAAATTTGAACCCGATTTTCAAGCCACTACAATTTTATAATTGGAAAAACTTGTGTGCACTCGGGCGCACGGGGCACACTCCGTGCGCCTTTAGAATTTTATGTTAAATTGTATACCCTTTAGTATAAAGATGTGTACCCTTTATTTTCTGAAGAAAAATAAAAAAATATTAATAAAAGTGTATATCATTTAGAACAAAATAGTGTACCATTAACCAGAGTGTCCTCACTCTTTTATAATTTCTACTACATAGGAGTATATTATTTATAAATAGTGGAAATTGTAGACAATACCTATTTTTCTTATCAAAATTCTTTTGTTTTAAAGTCCAAATTTTTTTTAAAAGAGTCTGATTGAATATATTTATAATTTGATTGTAACTTTTAAATCGATTGCAAATTGAGTCAAGGATTTATATTTACATAAATTTGGCATTAAAAGACTTAATAGAGTAATGATTTTAAAAATAGAATATATAAAAATTATTTGTTTAAATAATTTTTATTTAAGAAATTAAAAAAAAAGTCAGTAATTTTAAAATTCTTTTATTTGATACATCAACACTCAAAATTTAATAAATTTATTGGCTATTCAATAATGCATTGGATTCACCGATGTACCTAGAGTTAATATGATAGTTTTTTAGGATATAATTTTATTATTTATTTAATTTTTAATTACTTTTTTTTTTATCAAAAGATAGTTATAGAGTAATTTTTTTATCCAAGGGGTGTAGCGAAACCCCATATGCACCCCAATTTAACTCATACATTTGATACTTCACTATGGTTCCAAAACAACTTTATCCCATACAATATTTAGTTCTCAAGATTGAGAATATAAACGTATGCCCACCTAGTATGTGGATGGGAGAGAGTGATCATGCAATATTTTATTTATTTCATAATAAATGTGGGTAGAAAAATTAAGTAGACAAAAGAAGACCTTTTCATATTTTAAAAGGTTAATTGCACCAAAAACCTTGACAGTTTCATAAATTTCAAATTAGTCTAAACTTTTTAATATTTATAAATAAGTTCTCGATCTTTAACTCTTTTTTTCAAATCAAGCCACCGAGCAGCTGGAGGCCTGCCCGGTGGTGACGTGTTCATCTCTCTTCCACGTCACCTTCCACGTGTACAAAACGACGTCGTTTCGGCCTTCCACCTATCGAAAAGTTAATTGCATGAAAAGTCTCAATCTTTTTACGGATTGCGAATTAGTTCAAACTTTTGAAAAATTTGCAAATAAGTACCCAACTTTAGCCCGTATTACAAATCGAACCACCGAGCAGCTCGAGGTCTATCCGGACGCTGCCGTGTCATTGTATAAGCCAAGTAACTCTATATTTGTTAACAACAGGGCTTTGTTTTAATTTTTTAAATTAAAATTTAATGTAAATCCAAAAGAACGTCCTCATATATCACACATTAACATTATCTATCAAAATCCGCCATGTGTGAGGGGTTGTGGAAGACAACTTCTGAATTTCGATTAGATCATACGATAATTGTTGTTGCTATTTAGTAATTAGAGTATAAAAAATGGTTTTGGGGACAAAGTGATTAATCGGCTCCTTCAATTCTGTGGCTGATCTGTTCTTGGCCTTAACTATGCAGAAGTACATTGTATGATTTTCTCTCTCCATCTACTGTCGTGATTCATATTTTGGTCAAGCACAAGAAAATTCACAGGAAAGACTAGCTTCTCTACTTTTACAAGAACATCTTCAATAACACCCTTCAGAAAAGTCATAGATATATCTGCTAGTTGTAGAGCAACTGTTGTGGGAGTTAACTCCCCCAAACAAAACCTTTGAAAAATAGACAAAGGCATCAAATTGATGATTGCCCCAAGATCACACAAGGCTCTACGTGCCGACCCCTTTCCAATCTCACATAAGATCGTGAAGCTTCCCGGATCCTTTAACTTAGCTGACAGCTTCATCTAGATGATCGAGCTGCAATTCTCAGATAAATTCACTGTTTCAATTCCGTTCAAGCTTCTCTTCTTCAAAAATATATCCTTCAGAAAACGGGCATAATACGACATCTCCAATATCGCTTCAGAGAAAGGAATGTTCAAGCTTATTTTGTTTATGATATCTGAAAACTTCTTGAACTTCTCTTCCAATCCCTTCTAAACTAGCTTGTAAGGAAACGGTGGAGGTATCTTTGCTTTGGCCAAAAATGAAAGCTCCCATGGAAGCAGCAACACAAGAGAAGAGCAAGTATGATGTAATCCTTCCATTGTAGTTGCCCTCTCCCTCTTTTCCACTCGTAATCGCTAATCCCATTGCCATTTTCACTTATGCCTTGTTTCTCTCTACTGATTAATTAATCAACATTTGGACATCCTTCATTATTTAAATGGAATACAGCAATTCATCCCCACCTACCAATAATGTCTATGCTCTCAACTCAACCTACCTATAGCTACCTCTTTTATACTAAATGAACACCCCATACACACACTCACAATTGTTTTTTTTTTCATTAATTTTAATTTAAATTAATAACAAATTAGATAATATTATAAAACTTTTTAGGATATTAAACTTTAACGATATCTTTGTTTTTCGGTTTTCTTGAGTTTTCAAGACCAATGAATAGGGAGTACATGTTTGTTTTAGTATTTTGAGAGGATTTTTTTTTTTACTTTTATATTAAACTAGCATGTAACCCGCGTATCACGCGGGATCATTAAATTTTTATTTATTAAAATAATAATATTAATTAAATATTAAGAAGTTATTTTAAATATATTTATTATTTACAATAGAAAAGAATAAAAGATTATCGATAGTGATAGTGTCACTCTCTTGTGAGATATGTATATGTAAAATGGGTTAATCTATTATTATAGCATGCTTATAATATAAATAAAATATGCGGAGTGGAATGTTTATAGACAATCATATTATAACACATAAAAATCATATTTTAATACATTATTTATCATACTTTAGAATAAAACACCTTAACTATAAAAAATATACTTCTATTATATAATAATCATATACTAACGTATATCACAATTCATTTAAGCATCATCACAAAGGACTTTATCTTAGGTTATATCAATAAAAAGAGTATAAAACTAAATTGAAACAATATTTAATATAATGAGTGTAATTTCAAATAATTGATAAAAACCCACGTAGAAACAAAATTATGAAAACCTCACTGCAAACAACATTTCGACACAATATCATTTTCATAAATATAGAATTTTCAAATTACTACTCCTTTCGTTCAAACGATTTTGACCTTTTTTTTACGGGGATTAAGAAATATTCCCTCCGTCCATCCTTAATGTATTCATTTGTTTTTTCACGTGGATTAAGAAGTATTATTATTTTATGTATAGTGGGTAGTTGTATTAATGGAGTGTGTGGGTCTCATATTTTAATTGTATTAGTGTGTGAGTGGGTCCCATGTGTCTAAAAAGGAAAATGGATAGATTAAGAGTGGACGATCCAAAATGATAAAATTGATAGATTGACAGTCGATGGAGGGAGTATAATATTTTGATGGTAGTGAATTGAAGATATAATATATTAATAATGTGTAGTGAGTACTCGTATTAGTGATGTGTGTATGTAATGTGTGTGGGCCTATATATATATATATATATATATATATATATATATATATATATATATATATATATATATGTATGTATATATAGTAATTGTTTTTGTGTGAATCTCATGTACTTAAAAAGAAAATGTGTCAAATTTTATGAGATAATCTTAAAAGAAAAGTATGTTAATTTATTTGAGACGTGTAAATTTTTGCATAAGACTACATATAGTTGACCATGTGTTATTAATAAAGATTCAAGAGACTTATTTTACTTTTATTCATTCTCATTGTAAAATACACTGCCACCCAAAAATGTTTTTGTTGAGTTTAACCGCAGTTTTATCATTCGTAATGAGAAAATAACATTTTTAGTACATGAACGATTTATAAACTCACTACTATCTTTTGTTGAATTAAATCATAGTGCTATCATTCGAAGGAGTAAATGATATCCTTAGTACATAACAACGTATAAACTTTGTACATCTTAATGGATTTTTATGCAGCCGATAAGTAAGAAAATACTTCATCCATCCATCGATAAGATATTCATTTTGGTATTTTGATCGTCTATTTTAAAGGTATTCATTTTCTCCTTTAAGCAAAAGGGTCCCACATCATACCAATCATTCACTACTAATACAACTACTTACTTTATATAAAATAATACTTTTTAATTCACGTGTAAAAAGCAAATGAACACGTTATTGGTGAACGGAAGGAGTATCAAACAGTAAGAAGAAATCAAGAAGCAAAATAACAGGACAAAAGGCAAAGCAGTATATTGCAAAGCCTAACCACTTATGATATTAATTAATATTAATTGCTAACTTAAAATTATACTCCCTCCGTCCCGGGTATTTTTACCCGTTTGTACGGGCATGAAGATTAAGACGTTTTATTTTTTTAATATATAATGTAAGAGAAAGTGGGGATAAATTAGTAATTTAAAAAGAAAAAGTGAATAAAGTTATTGGAAATGATAAATAAAGTGTAAAAAAGTAATTAAAGTTGTTGGGATTGTAAAAAGTAGGTAATAAAATATTATGTATTTTTGCCAAAAATGGAATGAGTAAAAATACGTGGGACAACCCAAAATGAAAAGTGGGTAAAAATACGTGGGACGAGAGTATTATATTATTACAATAACCCATTAACTTTATTTTTCTGCTGGTGAGTAGTTATATAAATACTTGCCAAAAGACAATACAAATAATATAAAAAAAATTCAAACATTTGAATATATCTGTAGGTTAAATGGACCATATAGACACCGAATTGTCATAGTACTTGCATGTCAGGAATTGGTTTAAAATACTCTAAACATATAAACTAAGATAACATAAATTATGCATCCATGTGGTATGTGCTAAAGAATTGCAGAATCCTAAATGAACCTGTTATGTTTCATGTGGTAAACTACCTTCTAATTCCCAATTGAGGCATAGGTAATTTAAAATCACCAACAATATATGCAATTAATATACTGAAGACAGTTATAACAACCATTCTTCCAGTGTTCCTATTCCAGCAGATCTTCCAAGTTGACATTTCTAGCAAAGTCAATCATATATAACACAGAAGAAATATGTGATTATATCGTCTAGTTAATCAGCGAGACTCCAAAAAAACCAAATCTTTTGCTCCAGCTTCATGGAAAGTACATCTTTCTAGTACCATGAAAATGACATTGCAGATAACAATATTGTCTAACCTCAACAGATCCCTTAATTCGATCGTGAATGGTGATAGATTAAGGAAACCAATCTAAACCAGAAATCCCCTTTGGGGTGTACAATTTACACCAGTTTAGTTAATCATTGCCTGATCATTATGGAATTTTTGCAGATTCTCTAAGCCAACAATGACTTTCAAAACGGACAAAAAAAAAAGGCAACGCGTTGAGAAGCTGTCACACCAGCTTCAAATCATGGAGAATTACTAAAAATAAATGGCTAATGGTGTGCTAAACATAATTATCAAATCAAAATACCAAATCATCCTAAAAAAATTAGATGACTGCATTTTAACCATTATCATTTCCCTACACCAAAAACTGTGCGTATCTTTGCAGAAATAAATAATGATATAATTTATACTTTAAATACCTTAAAACTCTAAAAACAACCAATAAGATTTTTCAACCACATTAACTTATCAGTCATCGCTGTGGATAGATATTAAGGAATCGGGAGTGTTAGAACCCTAATATCACCTGCGCATTGTAGAATTTAGAAGAGTGAAAATAGGAAATCCATGAACTCCATACTCTGACAGAATACTGAAAACGCACTTAAATTTGTGATCTTCACATGCTAAGATTACATTAAGAATGGAATGCCAGTTATCTAACCTTGGCTTGATAGCTGATTCTTCAATTGCAAAATGACGAATAGAAGGAAAAATGGAAGACAATATTGGTCTAAATATTCCAGAGAAAGAATACCAAGATGAGTACAATGGAAATGAGATGTAATCGTGTTCATTCTTGTGAACCATGTTCTATGCCTTGTGCAGTGTAGCATGATCACCCTTCAACGAAATTTATATTGCCACTATAACCCATCATAAGGACATAATATGTACAAAGTAAACACACATAATTATGTTGGCATAATGATAGGATTGTTGGAAATCTCTCATATCAAATTCAAATAAAAACAAACCCATCTGAGGGGAAGTGAAAGGCGTATAAAAATCATTTGAACAGAGGCATAAGATGCAAAGTGGAGTATTAATCTCAGAAAATAAAGAGCAGATATGGCAATGAATGTTGAATTGGAACTAAAATAATCATCACATATAAAGAAATTGTGGTAGCCGATGAGTTGGAGAGACAAATCGCAAGACCCATCTACTGTTATAAAAGTTGTAAAATGGTTATTACTTCATTAAACTTTTTTAATAACTTAAATGGAAGCACATGAGTTGGAGAGAGAAATGGGAGGTGCCCATTGCCCAACCAATCTACTGTTACGAAAGTTATAAATAGTTATTATGTCCTTAAACTCTTTTAATACAACTTTAATGACACCAGACCACAAGGAAACAAATTTTATAAGAAAAGATTAAAAATTATAGGAAAATTAGACCTCATCCTTAAACCACTCTCAAGTCAGAGACATAAGCAAAAGGAAAACCTTTCTTTAGTTAGATAAAGATTAATGTGAAGAGAAGTGTCGTGATATGTGTAAAAGTGAAATAATTAATGTGAGAGGAAATAGATAGAGAGAATATAAAAGTGGAATGGTAAGGGGTTAATTGATCACCAAAACCATGTTTAAGTTTCATCTTCTATCCACAGTGTCATAATCTATATATATTTAAATTATCGCCATGTATGCAAGGATTTAATAATCATTACTTAGGGTCATGATCTATTATGGATAGAGTGAATTTAAACATATAACATTTATTCAATAGAATTGTGAAATTTTGGTATATATCTTGTATTATCTCTTAGAATATTAGGTTCCGTCAAATTGGATATCTAATCTATCTTCCGAGATTATTGAGTGGGAAATGGAGGTTCAATTTTTAAGTATCTACTCTCTCCATACCAAAGATATTGACACACTTTCTTTTTTGAGTTGTACTACAAAAATTGACATATTTCCTTTTAAGAACATGGGACCCACCCAAAAATAATTTATTTATTTACATGGGCCCACACACACATCACATTCACCACTAATACAACTACCCACTACACATTAAATATTATTTATCTCACTTCACTTTACATTAAATTATTATACTCCTTAATCTCCGTGCCTAAAAAATATGCGTTCTAAAGTAATGAATGCTTGATTATGAATACCTTCTCGAAAGAAATATTAGCATTATTGGCACCTATAAAAGGAGGGAGAATTATTTCCCTTCATTAAAGATTTTGAACCAAATTTATGTGTTAGGTTGTATTGATGTAGCGGCTTTGATTTTTAAGTGATTACTTCCATAAGTTATGCAAGAATTTTAACCTTTTGTTTAAAGATTGATTTGACTAAGTTCCCTAAAAATATTTTGTCTTCTCTTGAAATATTAGTGGTTTTTCCAATTGCTATTTTTATTATTTAGCATTATATTTTTCAGCATCATTAGTTTAATCATTCCACTTGTTTTAATTAATTTAGTAATGCTAGAATTCGTAATACGCCACCCTTTAGATTTAATTTTTTATTTGATCACACATTGAACTATATACAGTAAAATTTTTATACTTGACGATACACTTTTGCTTTATTTTGTGAAAAAAAGTATAAACTGTCTCACCGGAAAAACTACGCCTAACCGTGGCCATCAAAATGGGGGTGGGGGGTGCACCCACAAACACTTTTTTCTTTAAAGCCACCCAGCCACCCACAAACACTTTTAAATTATGAACAATGCTTACGTGAGATTATCTTGAAATCGGTTTTATTTTTATTTTATTATTATTATTATTATTATTATTTATCAAATGTATTGCTCCCCTTCGTCTCACAACAAGGTGGCAAAACTTTTTAGCATGTATATTAAGTGATATAATATTTAATGTGCAGATGAGGGAGAAATAATATTTTAGTGTAAAGTGGGTAGGTGTATTAGCGTGGTGTGTGGGTCTCATGGTCATATATTAATTATTTTGTGTGGGTCCCTTTACTAAAAAAGAAAATGCACCTCTTGTGTTGGAACAGACGAAAATGGCAAAATGCACTCCTTGTTGTGGGACGGCGAGATTATTATTTTTATCAAAATGTTATCACTTTTTGTTTATATTACGAATTGTTCGTTAAACTAATTAATTACACCACTATCAATTTTTATTGATTAAAGTATCACTTTTTATTAAAACATTATCACTTCTTATCCATTAAACGGGTATTTAAATTGTACTCATTTAATTCTTTATGAAGTATTTCCTCTGTCTTATAAACAAATTCACACTTACAATTTTTTATTATTTTCATCCTATAAACAAGTTTATCCTCTAAGAGTTGATATTAGGTGCACCCGGGTGCAAGGGTGCACCCATATGTGTATAAATTTTTATTCTATTTTATATACATGTTATTCTATTTTGTATACGTGTTTCTTAATAAGACTTTCTAAACTAGCCGTATTAGCACTAGCATTATCAAATGAGATTGTAAAAATCTTTGTAACTAAACCATATTCTTGCAAAATAGTACTAATTTTGTGAGCAATATTAACGGAGGTATGAAGAACATCAAATGATCTATAAGCAATTAATATTTTTTGCATATTCTATGAACTATCAATCCAACTACAAGTAATACCCATATAATCCGCTTTTTGCCAAAAATTGCTCCAAATATCTGAACATACAGACACTTTATGAGTTAAAAATTGCAAAATTTGTTTTAAAACCAAACCATACTCTTTAACAACTTTAGCAACACCAATTTTACATTTATTACGATGCAAAGGTGGGGCTTGAGGATTTAATGTGAGATTAACCCAATCTTGAAAAAAAATATTATCGGCAAAGTTAAATGACAAATGTTTGGTGCACATAAGTTTAAGGTATAATCTCAAATAATTAGAATCATCAAATTTAAAAAGAGTGTTACCCGACGCCGATGAACCTTCTCCTCCGAAAAATGCTGTGAATTCTTGTCCTATTTGTGTTTGACCGGTTGAGATACCAATCATGTTCGGATGCTTTGAGTTGATGTGCTTGATGACGCCATGCTTGAATTTATACTTCGTGCTACAATAGTTGCAAATAACTTTAAATTCATTCGAATTCTCAATCGCCTCCTTCTTGAAATGAATGAAAAATATATCGGAACGTAACACTTGTGGGGAACTTCGAGTCGATCCTCCGCCTCCGCTAGAGCCTCCGGCTCCATCTCCGATACCCATACCACCTGAGGTTGGTTGACTTCCACTCGCCCTTTGTTGTGATTGACCCTGAGTATTATCGTTGTCGTCGTCGGAGGGGAAATCATCTCCAAGTATCTCCCTATAATTCAAGTTGAACAAATGAGGGGACATTTCTTCATGCGAAGGAATATTTTCAACATCTTCTAGAGTTGTTGGAAGTTGACGTGGAGGTGGTGGAGGACATTTTAAGGTGTTGGGTATGGATTTTCCTCTAGAAGAAGAAGGTGAGAAACCGGATGAAGAAGAACCTCTTCTAGGCATTTTTTTTTAGATTGAAAAAAAGATGAATATATATGATTTATGAACTAAAAGACTAGAAGTATACTAATAGTAGTATAGGTGGAAAGAATAGAAAATGATAATGAGAGAATTGAAATGAAAGTGATAATGAGAGAATTGAAATAAAAGACTAGAACTTTTTTTTAGATTGAATATATATGAACTAAAAAGTAAAAGCAGTGTTTTCATAATCGGACCGGAGGCTGAACTGGTAGATGCAACGGTTCGAGGTTCAACCGGAAAATTGAATTTTTCATATTTTCAATTATATTTTATAATATTTACAATTTATTAAAAAAATTGATACTAACCAAAATTATTTTATAAATAGAAAATTCAATTTACATAAAAATATGATTAGATAAAATATTTATAGTTTATAATTCATATTTTATACAAATTTTTATATATTTTCTCAATAGGATATTACATAATTTATACTCAAATTACTATATATTTGGTATACCACTCCAGAAAAATTATATAATTTAATTCAAAATTTAAATATTATATTTTAAAATAAATAAAAATAAAAGTTAAATAATATAAAAATATAAAATATAAAAAGAAAAATAAAAAAATCAAAAAAATCGATTGGACCGGTTCAACCTATTTTTTTCGATTTTCCCGGTTTTAGCCGGTTCTGACCGGTTCAATTCAAAAAATGGTTTTATAATGGTTTTGGACTGGTTTGGAGGTTGTTTCCCAATTGAACCGGTTCAACCGGCCGGTCCAACCAGTTCTTGAAATCACTGAGTAAAAGATTAGATCACTAGAAGTAAAAAAGAAATAAGATATACTAATACTAATATAGGTGAAGAATAGACTTAGAAAGTGATATGAGAGAATTGAAAATTTGAAGTTGAGTGAGAGAGAACAAAAAAAATGAATTGAATTTGAGTTGAGAACTTGAGAATGTGTAGAGTAGAAGAAGAATGTAGAAGTAGTAGTGTAGAATGTTGTTGTGTGCTCAAATTGGTCACACCTGGGGTATTTATAGAGGATCGAAATTGATCTCATCCATCCATTTCAAATTTTGAACACAAAAAAATATCAGCCCTTGTTTTTTTTTTAAATTATATCCGGCGGAACCATCTGTTTACCACCGATTTACCGGAACCGTCGGTTAAAATCTGAACTGCTGGTTCTGCGAGCAATCTCGTCCGTTGATCTGCAATGGCCACAAGATCTCGACCACACATTTGAATTTCAAATTTTAAATTTTCCCGCCCGGTTCGCCCGAACCGCTGGTTTGAACCGGCTAACCGAAACCGACGATTTACCTGCCTAAATCGGCGGTTTAAAGCCCAACGGTTAATTTTTTTGGGCCGTCGGATCTCCAACGGCTAGACGATGTGGGCCATTAAAAAAATAATAATAAATATAAAAATCGAGGAATCGGCGATTTTAACCGTGAACCGGTGAATCGCCGATTTGAACCACCGGTTCAGGTTCTTGAATTGCTGGAACCATAATCGAACCGTGCTCTACCGGTTTGATTAATTTTTAGCTAGTTTGGGAACCGCCGGTTCCGGTTCTGATTAATCGGTGCATGTCTATTATGGGATGGGAATAAATAGAAAGTGTGAATTTATTTATGGGACAAAGGAAATAGTAACTAATACTCCCTCCATCCCGGCCAAACGTCACCGATTGTTTTTTGTGCGTAGGTTAAGGAGTATTATTATTTTATGTGTAGTGGATAGTTGTATTAGTAGTGAGTGGTGAGTCACATGGGGTACCTTTTTACTAAAAGTGGAAAATTGAGACATTTGAATGAGATGTCCAATATAGTAAAATGACGACCTTTCGGTGTAATGGGGGAATACTACCATATACAAACCGAACCGCCCATTAAGTGTTCATTTATAACTTTGATCGTTTTATAAAAAATTTTTATTTTATTTCTTTCACAAAAAGTACCCAACACATATATTTTATAGATAAAGTTTCTCGTGCAACGGTAGTGATATGAGATGGGTTGTAAGACGGATCGACTCATTGTTAAAGTATCATTGTTATATAGATAAAATATGTTAATTATTAGTTTATGTTTTTAAAAATATGATAAATAATTAATTAAAATATGTTTTTAGGGGATTATAGTGTATTTCACTATAAACATACTTTAACTACTAATATTTATATTTGTATAAGAATAATACTTAGTTTGACCCGTCTCAGAACCTATATATAACCATTCATACTAAACATAAAATAATAATTCATTTTAATTCACATTATAAGAAAATAAGTTATAATGATGTCATAACTCGTCTTATAAGTACTGATACGCTCTTACACAAATATTCCTTGTGCAATTGAGTTAGCAGATACGTTGCTTTTTTTTTACGCAATACTCCCTCCATCCTGCGTACGTTAATGTTTACATTTTTTATTATGTACTGTCCCAAGTTAAGGTTTATATTTCTTTTTTTCTCATGTTGACCCCACAAAAGACAATTAATTATTTCATGTAGACCCACACACAATACTAATACAATTACCCATTTTACATTAAATATTACTTCTCTCGCCTAACGTAAACGTTAACGCGGGACAGAATATTCATAATTTAGAATAAAAGTGTACATAAAAAACATGCAATTTTATTTATTTATTTTTAAATATTTGGACAAGAATGCTCTTCCAATCTTACCCCTAAAAGGTAGGGCACACTACATTCATGAACCCGAGTGGAATCACCTGTGCCACCCCATGTTTCATCTCATGTTACATGGGGTGGGATGAGTGACATGTGTCCCATCTCCCAACCAATCCACTCACAACTCTGCATAATACCCTATTTTACTTTGATATTCCACTCCCTATTCCATAACTTATTTTTTATTAAAAAACTATACCCTAGTTAATGACCATTAAATTCTTGGGGCATGAGGTGAAAATTTGGCCAATGATTACGACGTAAAAATCTACCCTACAAATCTTCTCCAGAACCAGTGCTCTCTCCACACCCTATCCATTCTCTCAATGGGAATTCCTTTTGTCTCAGGGAGTAAAAAGTAAACAAACAACGTCATCACTGCAACCCACCCCCCATAGAACAAGAATATCCCAGCTTTAAAACGACACAGCATTGACAAAAAAGTTTGCCCTACTATGAACGTGAACAGAAAACTGGTCGCCGCCGTGATACTCTGGCCGGCCGACCGTATCTCCATCGGAAAGATCTCACTCGGAATCAGCCACCCCAATGGGCCCCACGACACCCCAAATCCAGCTATGTAAACGCAAATTACCACAAGCAGCACATAAGCATATCCCTTGCTCAATCCACCATAATCGCCCAGTTGTACGGCCATGATCCCTCCGATGGCGACCTGACAGGCGAACATCATCACGCCGCCTGTCAGGAACAGTACCCTCCTGCCGACCCTGTCCACGACCACGATCGCCAGGATCGTGGTCGCGGACCCCACCACGCTCGTCAGGAGCGTGGACAGGAGGGACAAGCCCTCAGCCAGGCCGAGGGTTCGGAAAAGAATGGGAGAGTAGAAACCGATGACGCTGATCCCTGTCAGGATTTGGAAGAAGGGCATTGCGATGGCCATTACTAAGTGAGGCCTGAAGTTTGGGCTCAGGAAGCTCTGATTCTGGAGGAGGGTGGATTTTGACACCCGGCTGGCCTCGATCAGGTCGTCGAGCTCGGCGGTGACGTCGCTCGTCCCGCGGATGCGCTGCAGCGTCCTGCAGGCCGAGTTGGGATCACCGCCACGCTGAACGATGCTGTTGGGTGTTTCGGGGAGGAAGAGTGCGCCGAGGGTGAGAGCTGAAGCTGGAAGAGCGACGACGGCGAGGGAGATTCTCCAACCCCAACCTTGGGTGATGTTTTGGGTGCCGTAGTTGACGAGGTTTGCCGTAAGAAAACCAATGCTGATGCTCAGCTGGAATCCATTGCTGATTGCTCCTCTGTATTTGGGGAGGGCCATTTCTGAGAGATATAGGGGAACTGACTGGGAATATATAAAAGGGAATCAATTCATCAATTTTGTAGATTTAATTGGGGAAAAAAAATGTTTAGATTGCTCCTTATAATGATATAATTTCTGCAGGGCTGCTGTTTGTGTTCTCTAATACGTACACACACATTTTATGAAATGCATGTGAATTGAGATAAGTAGAAGTTTTATGATTTTGAAAAAAAAAAAAAAAGGTTACCTTCCATTTCTTGTTTCCGTATATATGTAGTTGATATCGTCTCATTTCATTATTAATTTTTATTATTTAATAATGTATATCTTTCTCTTAATAAATACTCTATTCATTTTAATGACACATGTTTTATCTTTGGTATACAACAAAAGTTTACACCTTGCCCATATACTTTATTATAAAAAAATCACTTCTACCTAATACAATTAACATACTTTATTTTATCATTGATGTATTACCAAAAATACTATAATGCCCCTTAAAAATTATCATTTTTATTATATCCGCATCAATTGGGGTATAAACATTCTAAAGAGTTATTTTTTTTTTCATTTTAGGCGTTCCACCCAAAGAGTCTTCTTTCTTCCTTTACACATGGGACCCACACACCCACTAATATAATTAAAAGAGTTGGTCTCTTGTGTCCCCATGTGCACAAAGTGTGTAAAAGTACATCATTTTGTTCCAAAAGATATACTCCCTCCGTCCCGGTCAAACTGCACCGTTTGACTGTATAAAGCTCTCACAAAAGCTACGGTAAAACGGTGCAATATGGGCGGGACGGAGGGAGTACATTTTAATTAAAAAGGGTAAATAATTTTGTTCTAAAGGGTGTACACTTTTTATTAATATTTTCTATTTTTTTCAAAAAATAAAGGGTACACATCTTTATACTAAAGGGTATACAAATCAATACAAAAGGATATGGGCATATGGTGGTCGCACGGCGTGTCCCCGGGGGCCTTATTAAAATATGGACCACACTCGTACTAATAAAATTACCCACCACACATTAAATAATAATATTTCTTAACCCAAATGCAAAAAACAAAAATAACCATTTACGATATGGAGGGAATGTAATTATTTTATATTAAAATTTTCATTAAATCATTAACAGAAAATTCCTTGAAAATGACTAACAAGGTTTATAAAGTCTTAGAGCATCTCCAAGAGTTAATGTCAAATAAAAAAAATGTATAATTAATAAAAATTCGTTCAACACACTCTTTATTTTAACATTTAAGTTTAGAGAACCATTTTCTCTCTTCAAATTTAAAGAGCCAAAACCACTCTTTATAATTTATTATATTAAATGTTACTCCATTTTATTTGCATTTTTTTACTTAAAGAGAGAGAGAGTATAATAGAGAAAATATACCATAAATGAACATTGGAAACAAAAATATAAAGAGTGTGTTGGAGCATAATGAAATACTCCCTCCGTCCACTGTCAATTTATCTATTTTACCTTTTTGCGTTGTCCACTCTTAATTTATCAATTTTCCTTTTTAGATTCATTGGACCTATCCACACACTAATACAATTAAAATATGGGATCCACACACCCCACTAATACAACTACTCATTACACATAAAATAATATTACTCCTTAATCCACGTGCAAAAAGCAAACAGATAGATTAATGTTGGACGGATGGAGTATAATCTTTAAAATAAAAGGATGCTCTCTATTTTATGAAAATACTCAATTGTAGAGACTCTTGGAAATGCTATTATTCAATACTCCCTCTGTCTCGGCGTAAGAGAGTCATTTGTTTTTTGCACTTAGATTAAGAGTATTATTATTCAATGTATAGTGGGTAGTTGTATTGGTGGGAGTGTGGGTCCCATATTTTAATTGTATTAGAGGGGGTGTGTGGGTCTCATGTGTGTAAAAAAAAAAGATGACTCTTTGAGTGAGACGACCATAATGAAAAAATGATCCTCTTAACCTGAGACAGGAGGAGAACTATATATCTTCTAAATGCGATTTATATAAGCCTAAAAATACTCGAGGAAGAATTAGTGTCACAATTAAGGATGTAGCTTTTAAAAAAATAACAAAATTGACAATAGTGTCACAATTAAGTATGTAGCTTGTAAAAATTAATACTAGTAATTCAATTTATACATATACACTTGGATGCATGTTTTGGAGTTAACAAAAAAAATGGATAAAATGGAAAAAGTATAGTATACCTGGTTAGTGAAACCAACACCGATTCCGAGTAGAATTCTGCCAAGAATGAGCATGTAAATATTGAGAGCTGCCCCATTCAGCGCAGCTCCGGCAAGAAACGAAGCTCCTCCGACGAGTAGGGATGTTCTACGACCGGAGGAGCGCGTGACGGCAGAGGCGAAGAAGGAGGCGATGAGGCCAGCCAAGTAGAGTGAGGAGGTGAAGAGTGTCAACAGCTGGCTATCGAATTTGCAGTAATTGCTAATCCTTGTGTCCTCTTTCATTCTCCTTAATATTCTGGAGAAGAACTTCTCTAGAAATGGATCCATTGAGGTTACCCCACCTAATCACAATTTCAAATTCATTAGTACTCCCCTTATATGCAACATTAATCACAAGCTCAGAGTTGGAATTATTTTCAGCAGGGTGATCCTCTGCAATTTAATTTTTCACCATCTACTATTATGCTAATTTTATGACTAACATGTAAGAGAGAAATAAAATCTAATTATTATTTCAGGGTTACTTCTCTTTTATGGAGTATAGTTTTTTTTTTCTTTCCTACGTTTTATCCATCTAAAAATACTCTCTCCGCCCCATAGCAAGAGGATCTTTTGCTTTTTGTACATTAATTAAGGAGTATTATTATTTAATGTATAGTGGATAGTAGTATTAGTGGAAGTGTGAACCCCATATTTTAATTGTATTAGTGGGTGTGTGTAGGTCTCATGTGGATAAGAAAATGAGACTCTTTGGGTGAGACGTTCAAAATAAAAAATGTTACATTATAATGATACAAAAATTTGAACCCGATTTTCAAGCCACTACAATTTTATAATTTCTACTGGGATAATTTAGTCTCATAAGGATTGTTTAATGTCAAAAAGGTCACAAAACTGACAGATTTAGTCTCATAGGAATTTTCATCAAAATCTGTTAATAGTTGACAAAACATTCTGAACCATTAATAAGACCAAAATGGACTATGTCTATTTTGAAAGAAATAAAATAATATGAATCCGATAGTTTATAATAATATAAGTTAATTTGAAATGAAAATTTTCAAAAATTATGATTATAATATTCTTATGGGATCAATACCGCTAGCTATGAGACTTAGTGTATTTCTAAGGGACTATAATTGAACTGAAAGAAATCTTATGATACCAAATGTGATATTTTCCCAATTTCTACTACATATATTATTTTTAATAGAGGAAATTGTAGACAATACCTATTTTTCTTATCAAAATTCTTTTGTTTAAAAGCCCTTTTTAAAAAAAAAAAAAGTCTTAACTCGATTGAATATATTTATAATTTGATTGTAACTTCTAAATCGATTGCAAATTGAGTCAAGGATATATATTTACATAAATTTGGCATTAAAAGAATTATAGATTAATGATTTAAAAATAGAGTATATAAAAATTATTTGTTTAAATATTTGTTATTTAAGAAATTTTTTAAAAAAAATCAGTAAGTTAAAATTTTTTTATTTGATACGTCAACACTCAAAATTTAATAAATTTATGGATTATTCAGTAATGCACTGGATGGTATACTTAGAGTTAATAGGGTAGTTTTTTAGGATATAATTTTATTTATTTATTTAATTCTTAATTACTTTTTTTTTATCAAAAGATAGTTATAGAATAATTTTTTCCAATGGGTGTAGCAAAACCCCATATGCACCCCAATTTAACTCATACAATTTGATATACTTCACTATGGTTCCAAAACAGCTTTATCCCATACAATATTTAGTTATCAAGATTGAGAAAATAAACATATGCCCACCTAGTACGTGGATGGGAGAGAGTGATGCATGGCAGTGATTAGAAAACTAGACCGAAGAACGAATCGGAAGATGCAACAGTTCGAGGTTTAATCGGTTGGACCGGTTCAACTGGGCGGTTCAATCGAAAAATTAAAATTTACATATTTTTAATTATATTTATATAATTACAATTATAAAAATATATAATTACCTAAATTATTTTTTAAAATTTAAAATACAATTTAAAATTAAAAATATAATTGAATAAAAATACCTATAGTTCATAATTTATACTTCGTACGTAGTTTATAATATACCCACTCAATATTATAATTCATAATTTAACCTAAAATGTAAATATTATGTTTTAAAATAAATAAAAATAAAAGTAAAATATCATAAAAATTAAAAAAAAAAATAAAAAAATAAAAAAAAAAATAATAATAAAAAAATATACTGAAACAGGTTCAACCGATTCAATCGGGTTTTTCAGTTTTGACCGGTTCAACCCGATTCAATCCAGTTTAACTCAAAAAACGGTTTTATATGTCTTCCGGACCGGTTCCAGGTCCGGTTCCCCTTTGAACCGGCCGGTGCAATCCGATTTTCTAATAATTGATGCATGCAATATTTTATTTATTTCATAATAAATATGGGTAGAAAAATTAAGTAGACAAAAGAAGACCTTTTCATATTTTAAATTGGTCCATATGGGCAACGGGTTAATTTCCACTTCTTCTTTCTTAATAATTATAAGACTATATTATGTCCATTGCTGGTGATTATTGTCTTTTTCCTTTCAAAGTCTAAACCAAAATTATCTAAAGCTCCAAAACATAACTATCCCAGTAAATGTTGTTGCTCTTTACCGACACAATAATATATGTGAAATAAATTATGAGACGAGCAGGTGGTACATAATTAAATATAATTATTATATAAGTAAAATATACATATTATATATTTACAGCGAATCATATTATTAATCTCTATAATTAAATTTAAATTTTATAATTCATTACACTTTAAAAGAAACTAATTTTGACTACCATGTGATTTTATGGATCTAAAACTTCTCAAACCTACTTATTGGACTCAACTCCCACGGTCCAATTTCTACATTTAATTACTAGACCAATCATTACTGATAATTATTCCACTGGATATTTACATAAATTATACTAGTACTTTTTTTATAGTATAATTTAAGTAAATACCGTGTATTATTTTACTGGTAGAAAAAGATTGTCTAATTTTTTTTTATAAATAAAATACTTCCTCCGTCCCACGCACTTTTACGCACTTTACATATTGGGGTGTCCCACGTATTTTTACACATTCCATTAATTGTAACAATACATAATATTTTATTATCTATTTTTTCACTTTATTAATCAATCCTAACTACTTTACTTCCTTTTTTTTACACTTTATTCATCATTTCCAACAACTTTATTTACCTTTTCTTTTAAAATTACTAATTTATCTCTACTTATTCTTACATTATATATTAAAATAATAACACGTTTTAATCTCCGTGCCCGTATAAATGAGTAAAAATACCCGGGACGGAGGGAGTAGTTCATAATTAAATTAAAAGAAAAAAACATAACGATCTTGTATTATACTGCAATTAATCCTAAATAAAAAGAGTAAGCACTCATGGTAGGTAGAGAAGATTAGAAGAAGAGAACCTGAAACTCCAATATCATAGCCAAAAATGAAAGCTCCCATGGAAGCAGCAACACAAGAGAAGAGCAAGTATGATGTAATCCTTCCATTGTAGTTGCCCTCTCCCTCTTTTCCACTCGTAATCGCCAATCCCACTGCCATTTTCACTTATGCCTTGTTTCTCTCTACTGATTAATTAATCAACTTCATTTCAATAATATCTATGCTCTCAACTCAACCTACCTATAGCTACCTCTTTTATACTAAATGAACACCCCATACACACACTCAGAATTCACTACAAAAAAGCAGTCAATTTGTGATGGCCAACGGTGGAGCAAGAGCTGGAGAATGATGTGGCAGTTTAAACAAGTGATTTGTATTAAAATTATTACTTGTTAATGCCACGTGGGTTTTACGAAATGGGTGCTGCCGGAATAATCACAAAATAAAGCTTTTGAAATTTTTTTTAAGGAATTGGACTAAAATTGACTCAATTGAATAATATGAATAAAATTGGATTAAAAAAATGACTAAAATTGAAAATGTTAAAAGTTAGAGGACCATTTGTGGGTTTGGTCATACTTAATGGACTATTTGTGATAATTTCTCTTATTATTGGAGTATTTTTTAAAATTTTGTTATGGCTCTTTGTAACGATTTTTGACCATCACAAAGTATTGAATGCATGAAACGATACCGTTTCAACCCAAATTCGTTTGTGACGGCTTCAAAACCGTCAAAAAATAATTATTTTTTTTAATTTGTAACGGTAGTCGGGGTTAAGAATATAACACTTTATATATCAAACAAGGAATTAAAAAAAAATATTAATTATAGTAGTCGTGATTTTCTATGTTGGAGTATTAATTATTGATTGATAAAAGAAAATGTGAAATGACAATAAAACTAAAATGATAATTATAATTTTATATATATATATATATATATATATATATATATATATATATATATATATATATATATATATATATATATATATATATATACTAATTGTGGATACGCTGTTATAAATAACTTTTAAACTATGATTTAAATTTTTTTAAGTAATAACTACACTTTATTTGTTTAAATAATATTATTTTATTTAAAATTTTATTAATTTTAACTTGTAATTCATTTAATTTATTTTTTATTTAAATATTATAAAACTATAAAATATAATTCTCATTTGATGAAAAACGATAACAATTATATGAACAATTTATAATATAAATAAAAAGTTATATAATAATATTTTAAAAGCAAAGTGACAATATCTTTAGTAAAATGTTATAACTAATAAAAAAACGAGATAACAAGACCTACTAAAATTATTAGGAGATAAGATCAATTTATACGAAATATATTATTACAAATTAATTACTATGATTAAATTACTGCAGTATTGTACATCGAAAATTCTATTGTGCCTTCATAAATAAGTATATTATTGTAATAAATATGTACTGAATATATAATAAGTAATTATTTATATATATATACACACTAATATTACGGTTACATATTAAATAAAACTTTTGTTCTTAATTTAATAATGATAATTGTTAATATATTTGGAACTTCGAATAGATGCTCTTATATTATGAATTCAAAATATGCATTACTATTGAATATATGCATCAATCATTGAGTATATATTTACGTATGTAATTAGTACATATACATTTATATATATATATATATATATATATATATATATATATATATATATATATATATATATATATATATAAATAAAAGGACGAAGGAAGAGATGTGAGATATTACTATATAAAATTAAATAATGTAAGAGAATGTAGTATACTAATTATTATAATTAAATTACTGAAACATCTTTAATATACTAAAGGAGAGTTTAATTTTGATGAGGTGTCGTCACCAAAATTATTCTTAATTATTTTAATATTTAATTAAAATTAAAATTTTCAATTATTTTAATTATTAATTAAAATTTAATGTAGATAATACATTAATTATTGTATGAACATATCTTATTAATTTAATATATTTATTTATATTATTTAATAGAAGATATATTCAAACATATATATAAACACGTATACATAAAGAGATAATGTTATGTTAATATATTTATTTATATTATTTTATCTTTATTTTTAATAAGTATTTTTTATATTCATTAATAGAATATCTTATTTAATATATTTATTTAAATTATTTAGTAGGAGATATATTCATTGCGCGCTTTTTTTTTAATTTTTTTTCCATAACATATATCCTAACCTAGACAAGCATATGAAAAATTAATTTTAGTTATTATTTTCATATTTCTACCTATAAATAAGTCTTTTCGATCATTCATTCTTAGCATATTAAATTCAAAATTATTCTCCAAGGTAAATTTTTTGTTCTTATTATTTTTATGAATTACATGTTTTTAGTTTTATTTTTTATATAACACATGATAGTTTTATTATTTCTTATTGAATTGCATCGTAGAATTTAAAATTTTAAAAAAAAGTTTTATAATTTCTTATTGAATTGTATTGTAAAATTTAAAATAAAAAAAAACTTTACGTGTGTGAAATTTTTTTATTTTTATTTTTTATTTATGTTAATCTACAAGTTTCTCCTCTACCTAGACATAAATTTCTATAATCATTAATTTCTGACCCACCAAAATCATTCTTTAAAGTAAATTTTCTTTTATCCTTTTGTCTTTTTCATATATGAAATAAATTTCTATAGTTATTAATGCCCCAAAATCGTTCTCTAAGTAAATTTCTTCCTTTTGAGAGTTTTATTATTTTTATATACCATTTGTTTTGAATTTTATTTTTAATTTACATATATTCTAGAATTTATAATTTTTCTTTTAATTTTTACATGTGTGAGTTTTTTTTAATTATTATTTATGTTAATTTTCCGGGTTCTCCTTCGACTATAAATAAACTTCTATAGCCATTAATTCCCAACGCACCAAAGAGTAAAAATAAATTATTATTTTTATTTATATATAAGTGCTTTTTTTCCTACATATTTTGAATTTTCTATCTTCATATTTTACATGTGAGAATTTTATTAGTTTTATGTAAAATAGTCGATTTTTCAATGTTTATTTTTATTTTTTATTTACCTTTGAGTTTTTTTCTTTTTTTTTAATGTTGAATTTTCTTTTGCATGTAAGAGAGGCTTACTTTTCTTTTTTTATGAATTATCTGTTTTGAGTTTTATTTTTTATATTATACATATGACAATTTTAATAAAAAATTTACAAATTAAAAAATTAAAAAAAAAAACTTATACTTATACTTTTGTCAGTTTTTTTTAATATATGTTAATATGCAGGTTTATCTTTCACCTAAACATAAACTTTTATTGTCATTAATTTCCGACACACCAAAATCTTTCTTTAAGATAAATTTTCTTTTTTTTTCTTTTAAAATGTATATGAGATAAATTTCTATAGTCATCAATTTCAGACACACCAAAAATATTCTTAAGGTAAATTTTCTTCTTTTTTATTTTTTTTCTTCTTTTATTTTATACATATGAAAGTTTATTATTTTTATTTATGTACATTAGCTTTGAGTTTTATTTTATTATACATATTCTAGAATTTATAATTTTTCTTTTAAATTTTACATGTGTAAATTTCAAAATTTTTTTATTTATTTGCAAGATTCTCCTTCACCAATAAATAAACTTCTACAGTTATTAATTCGGTAATTCCCAACACACCAAACTCATTCTCAAAGGTTAATATATATATATATATATATATATATATATATATTATTTATATATAAGAGTTTTTTTCCTATATATTTAGAATTTTCTCTCTTTATATTTTACAATTTATTAGTTTTATGTAAAATAGTAGACTTTTCAATGTTTCTTTTTATTTTTTATTTACCTTTGAAAGTTTTTTATTTTATTTTTATTTTTATATTGTATGTTGAATTACATTTTTTTTATGTAAACAATGCTAAAGGAGAGTTTCACTCCAAATTTTCTTGATATTTTATTAATTATTTCATGAGCATATCTTATTTAATATATTTATTTATATTAATTAATTATATTATATATATGTATATATATTTTAATGATTATTCTTAAGTTTTATTAATCAATAAGAAGATATATAACAGATAAGAGTTTAAGTTTAATTTCGCCATGCCTCTAATTTTTTTTTTCAATTTTTAATTATCAATTAATTTTATTATTCTTAATTTTATTTATTATTTTATAAGCATAACTTATTTAATATAATTACTTTTATTTCAATTTAATTAATTTAATTACCTTCTTATTATAACTTATATCAATTTAATTAATTTAGTTATTCACGATAAATTTAAATTGATTACTTTGCTAATAAAGTATGATACAAACTCATTTATAATTTGTTAAAAGAAACCTTAAAAAAATTAAAGTTTTACTGAATTAATTTTTTTAATATTATAAATTAATGCATATATTTTTATTAGTAACTATATAAATAATAAATTAGCAATCCCGCGTAACATGAGGGTTATATATATATATATATATATATATATATATATATATATATCATCAAATCTAGCTACGGCTCCATAAATAAGCAAATTAATTAATATATTATTGTAATAAATACTAATAGGTATATATTACACATGTATACATAACTAAATATTGTGGATGAATATTTAAAAAAGAAAACAACCATGATAATTTGTTTGATTATAATATAATGGATGCAGAATATATTTTTTGACATATATATATACACACAATACTTTTTAATATATTAATATTTTAAATATGATTTATATATAGTATAAGATGTATAATATGTTTTACGTATATGATTAGTATATATATACATTATAAGTATAAATATATATGATAATAACATATACAAATGAATATATGAAATATATTACATATAAGGACGAGGGAAGAGATGTGAGATATTAATAGACAAAAACAATTAATTAATGTGAGAGAATGTAGTATATTAATTACTATTAATATAATTAAATTACTAAAACATTATATAGATCATGAAATAAGTAAACAATTAATATATTATTGTAATAAATATGAAATAAATAATAATAAGCATATATAAAAAATGTATATATAACTAAATATTGTAGCTAGATATTTAAAAAAGAAAACAACCATTCATGATAATTTGTTTATTATAATATTTATAATGAATGCAGAATATATATTTTTGACATATATATATATATATATATATATATATATATATATATATATATATATATATATATACTTTTTAATATATTAATGTTTTAAATATGATTTATATACATTATAAGATTTATTATTGAATTATGAGTGTACAACATTAGATAGTAAAATTATGATATATACAATAAATGTTAAATATGAAACAAGAATTATTTTGCCTCAAGTGACCATCCCTTACCCTTAAAAGCCTCCTCAAATAGGAGGTCAAGGGTTCAAGTCGTCCAAGGGACTGGATATTCCAGCATATAATAATTGTTGGGCTAAAATTAAATACAAATTCAAAAAAGAAAAAAGAATGAGCCGCTTGGTCCAAGTGGCTAGAGCACGGTTCGATAGCCCAGTTGGCTAGGGTTCGAAACCCTAAAGTCCGTTTACAAAAGGTCGTTACAAACTTTAACCGTCACAAAAAATTAGTAAAGACCAACATTATGACGGTCACTAAGGCCGTCACAAACGAGTAACATTTTTGTAGTGATTGTTTTTTTCCATTAATTTTAATTTAAATTAATAACAAATTAGGTAATATTGTAAAACTTTTTAGGATACTAAATTTTAACGATATCTTTGTTTTTCGGTTTTCTTGGGTTTTCAAGACCAATGAATAGGGAGTATATGTTTGTTTCGGTATTTTGAGAGGATATTTTTTTAATTATATATTAAATTAATGTGGAGAGAAATGTGGTGATATATGTAAAAGTGAAATAATTAATGTGGGAGGAAAGAGATAGAGAGAACATAAAAAGTGGAATGGTAAGAGGTTTATAGGTTTGTTGGTGTGGCAAATTGATCACCAATTCCATTTTTGAGTTATCTTCTATTCTACATAATTAGATGTTTGTTACCTGTCATAATCTATATATATTTAAATTATCGCCATATATGCAAGGATTAATGATCATTACATATGGTCATGATCTATTATAGGTAGAGTGAATTTAAACCTATAACCTTTATTCAATAGAATTGTGAAATTTGGGTATCTCATATATCTTGTATTATCTTCTTAGAATATTATTGAGTGGGAAATGGAGGTTCAATTCTTAAATATCTATAAAAGTAATGAATGCTTGACTATAAATACCTTCTTGAAAGAAATATTAGTATTATTGGTACCTAAAAAAGGAGGGAGAATTATTTCTCTGCATTAAAAATTTTGAACCAAATTTATGTGTTGGGTTGTATTGACGTAGCTTGCGGCTTGGATTTTTAAGTGAATACTTCTATAACTTTTGCAAGAATTTTAACCTTTTGTCTAAAGATTTGGTTTGACTAAATTCCCTAAAAATATTTTGTCTTCTCTCTTAAGATATTAGTGATTTTTCCAATTGCTATTTTTATTATTTAGCATTATATTTTTCATCATCATTAGTTTAATCATTCCACTTGTTTTAATTAATTTAGTAATGCTAGAATATCCACGCTTTAGATTTAATTTTTTATTTGATCACACGAAAAAGGCCTAAGCCTCAGCCTGCCCTAATGAAAAATGAAACGAGTTAAGGGTCAATGGTCTTCAATCCAAATTTGAACTACGTACAGTAATATTTTTTTACTTGAGGATACATTTTTGAGTGCATAGTAACTTGGGGACATTGATCGTGCTTGCACTCTATAGTGGAGGAAAACTACACCTTTGCTTTATTTTGTGAAAAAAAAGTAAAAACTGTCTCACCGTTTCTACCGATCAATGAATTGAATAGACGTACGCCTAAGTTAGGCCTAACCAATATTCCTCCACAAACACTTTTTTTTTTTAAAGCCACCCACAAACACTTTTAAATTATGCTTACGTGAGATTATCTTGAAATCGGTTTTATATTTTTAGATTGTTATTATTATTATTATTTATTTATTTATTTTATCAAATGTATTGCTCCTTTCGTCTCACGAAAGGGTGGCAAAATTTTTTGGCACGTAGATTAAGCGATATAATATTTAATGTGTAGATGAGGAGAGAAAAATAATATTTTAGTGTAAAGTAGGTAGTGTAGGAAATAAATCCATAAAACATTAACTCTATTATGATTAAACGAGATCTTAACTGTAAAGTGGAAGCGTATCTAATCCAATGAGTCTCTATGCGGAACACGAACTCGGGATCAGTGGTTTTTTATGGTCTTCCTCAACTAAGCCTTCTTATTCCTTATAGGAACCGTAGTAATCCCTCCCGATGTGGAGAATGGAAGACTTGTGCGGCTTAGTATATTGGAGACTATAACCAAGAAGCCTTTAGATACTATACAACTGGGCCGCCCATTATCACCCAGTCATTTAGTATTGGGTATCTACTCAATAAATCCATATCATTTATTATTATAGCTCATGGACCTTTAACCTTAATTGGATCACTTAATTAAGTCCATAAAAATAATTGAATAGCTAATATAATTGCTTAACAATATATTGTCTACAATTAGATTATATTGAAAATTAAAAAATTCCAACAATCTCCCACTTGGGCTATATATTTTCCCAAAGCAATTATATCAAAAGTCCTTAATTGCGCAACTTAATGCTATTCCTCTTCAGGCTATACTTAACAATCTGGTTCATCTCATATATTAATATGGAACTACCGCGGCATTTACCACATTATAAATCGTGGTTAAACCCCGACAATCACCAATATCAATATACTCAATGACATAGATCAAATATGGTGAGTATCATGGAAATTACATGTCAAATGTGATCAACATCATGTCTTTTTCCAACTGGTCCAACTTTAATCCTTAGTGAAATCAATCCATATGTAAAATATTACAAAATGAAAAATTAACTTAAGTGAATTCAGAATGAATTCAAAACCATCAACTTAATTCTGAATCGAATTATCCAAATCAAAGTGTCTTGAAAACTTTTAAAGAACAATAAATATAGACTTCCACTAAACCAATGTATTTTAAAACCATATAATACTAACATGAGTAGCTAGCTCAAATATAGGGCATTGAGTACATAAGTGGCGAATCCTCATTTGGAGTCTAACACAATATGTTCTACTAAAATTTATCCATAAGAACACTTTCTTAAACAACCAAGAATTCTATGTCAATATATTTGACTTATAAGTACTCTTGTCGTTAATACTTTACTGCGAACTAACTATCACAATCAACTTTATGTGACAAAGCATCGCAACCTTTATTTTATGATTGGATGCCCCTTAGTGTGCTACTATTTCTATTGTCATGGTTAATGAGTTAAAGTGTTTGCTTAACACTTTTACTTATATAGCTTTCAAAACCAACAGAAGATGTAGCCTGAAGTGGATCTTATACTATATTGAAATCCATCAAACTCAGAATCAGAATTCCTCATGATCTCTAACAAATCTGATCCCTAATATGCAAGCATGTTATCATTAATTCTCTGTATATACTTTATAAAGATCCATTTCTAGAGTTACTTAGGTATCTACTAAATATACCAACAACAGAAGGCAAATTAGGTCTTGTACAGACCTCATCATATAACAACTTCTAACAATCAAAACATATAGAATATTTCTACATTTTTGAAATCTTTAGTTTAGCTTTGGGGCACCTTATTGAGACTGCACTTGTCTCCCTTAGTTTAACTTAAACCTTCTCCCACTAAATCACATAACCATCTACACTTGTCTCAAATCCAAATGAGACAATTATTTCATGATGATGATTGTGATTTCTTTATGGGAAAACTTGCTTGAATGCATAGATGGATTTCCTTGTAATTTTTAAACTTAAGATCGTATCATCAGTGTTGCTATCAAGGAACTTTGTCTCTACATTCATCAATTACAATTCAAAATCATAGTGTGTTACTAATGCCACAATTTGTCTTAAAAGAGTCTTTCTTAGAAACTAGATAGCAGGTCTCTTATAACAATGCATTCTTTCTCTTTTGAGTATAATCCTTTATCAAGATGCGAACCTGATCATCTTGTATTGATTTAAACTAATAACTTGTAGCATTAACCCATTTTTGAGTATTTGGACATTGCATGTCTTAATGAAAATTAATGGAATGTTCTACCATTAATTCCATATTGTCCTCATTATTTAAGAGAAAAACTTATTAAATCATTCAAAATTGTCTTTCTCCCAACTCTAGTGATTTTCTAGTGACATTATTCTTGAGGTTGTTGAATTCGTTATGCCTTAAATATTATTTACATTGCCATATCGTTATTCTAAATTTGGACATTCTTAAAAGCATAAGTAGGGGTCTAATAAACTAATCTTCAAAGACAATGTCTCTAATATTATTCTTCCCTCCAAATCAACATACTCACAGAATACCGTATTACCCATCTCAAATATTATCCAATTAATTGGATCATAAACTTTATCTTTATTTAAAATCAATAAAGTAGCTTGTATCTATTTGAATCCAATTTTATTTAGTAGATCCCAATGATCTAGCCTTAGTTGGACATCACCATATGTGAAACTCAAAGAGTTCTCACAATTACTTTGGTTGGAACTTTATTGAGATCATAAGCTGCAATCTTTAGTATTTCTCCAATTAGTAACCTTATGTTGTGGAGTACTATTTTTGTCTTTTAACTATACCACAACACCATTCATGCTAAGTAATCTTAATGTGGTATATTTTAGAACAATTCCACAAGTCTTAGGAGTAAACAAAATGTTGTACTTTAGTTGTTTTTAGCAGCTTTCTTAATGAGTTTTCTTGCATTGCCCTTATACTTTATTGAGATAAAGTTTGACTTATTAGTCTCATCCTTATTGTTGAAGTTCACTCATCAAGTATGATTTTGTTGTTGTATGTTAAACTTAATTACTAGACTTCATAATTGTACAGAGAATTATTGCAAAATAATTTATCATGCTCGCATTAAGCGTTATAATCTTTCAAAAATTAAATAATTTAGAATCATCTCGAGGAATCGAGCACAACATTAGTATAAAGTCCAATAATGACAATACTAACTTGTAAGTGACACCATATTTGTAGTAATCAAATACTGACAATAAGAACTGTCAAGCAATATTCTTCCTTTGGGCCGACTTATTACACATGTCAAACAAACAATTGTCACGTATTTACCACCACATGTGCTTGTGTATTTCGGGCCTATTAGGGGAAATAGTTGACCAATCTATTCTTGTATATTATTATCTATATTCATTGTACGTATTTTTCTTTTGATTTGTCTTCCGTAAATTACAGAGATGATGTATCATTCTAATTGTATATAATACAAATCCCTGATCATCACTATCACTGATGATCACCTAAGTACTCTCATATGGTATCAGCGGGTTTCTAAAAACCTTAACCCTACTTTCCTTTCTCCATTCTTCTCTCTCGTTTGCGCATCTGCTTCCCTTATCTTTTTTTTCTTTTCGGCAACCACACGGGTTTTTCTTCTCCATCTTCTTTCGTTGTTGCCGTCGCTTTATATCATGGCCTCCTCTCAAACCACCGCCATGATCAACCTCGTCCAGATCAAGCTCTCCACTTCCACCTATTTGATGTGGAAGCGCCAATTTCTTTCCATAGCCACTACCTTTGAGATGACGGATCTCCTCGACGGGTCTTCTCCGGCACCATCGAAGACCATCACTTCCGATGATGGTCATGTATCTTCCAATTCCGAGTACACGACCTGTCTACTCCGGGATCAGAAACTTCTTGGCATCTTGTACGCCACACTTGAACCCGAGGCGATGGCGGAGGTCATTGATTGTGTTTCTGCCCAATCAGCTTGGAGTGCCCTTGAAGCTGCCTTTGCCAACGACTCAACGTCACGTGTGAACCAACTCCGAGAACAGCTTCTCTCCCTTCATCGCGACGATCAAACTGTGGAGGAGTATGACAGCCGCTTCAAACTGTTGTGCGATCAGTTATCCGCTATTCAGAGGCCGGTGGAGGAAAGTGACAAAAGTCACTGGTTTCTTCGGGGTCTCGGTCATTCCTTTGCTAATTTCGCCGACACACGTATGGCGATACAGCCGGTGTCATTGTTTCGTGATCTTCTCCACCATGCGATCCAATTTGATTTGATGAGCCGCTCCATGGATCGCCAACCTGTTCCGGCACCTGCTGCAGTGTTCGTGGCCGACAGCAGCACTGCAGGCTCCTTGCGGTCTTCCGGTCCTCCGCGTGGCCGTGGTGGCGGGTACTTGGGTACCGTGCAGCAGCGTGGCCGTGGGGCAGGCCCTGGTCGCGGGGGCAGGCGGCAGTTCACGCCGCATTGCCAGCTCTGTCGGATGGAGCACTTCGCCGACAAGTGCCCTCGTTTCTTGCAGCTACAGCACGATGCTCGTACTAGGCTAGTCCAGCCCTCCAACAATGCTGATATTGCACAGGCTTTTCACGCTGCTTGCAATGTGTCCTCTCCCTCCATGGATTGGTATGTTGATTCCGAGGCTTCCGCTCATATGACTCCAACCAGCACTCAATTGGATTCCTTTGAGCCCTATTATAGTAATAACTCAGTAACAGTTGGTAACGGTTGTTCTTTGTCTATTTCACATATTGGTACATGTCATGTTTTGCCCCGTATTGATTTATTGGATGTGTTGGTGGTACCGGACCTTACTAAGAATTTATTGTCCATTAGTAAATTGACTTCAGACTCTGAAATTTATGTGTTATTTTCTGATAAGTCTTTCACTATTCAGAACTAGAGGACAAAGGCAGTTCTGGCTCAGAGAAAGTGTAAGAATGGCCTGTATGCTTTGGACGAGGGCTGCTCCGCTCTAGTTGCTGCTTTACATAAGAAAGACTTACGTGCAAGTTTTGATTTGTGGCACTTGCGCTTAGGACATGTTTCTCCTAATGTCATTTCTTTATTAAATAAATTGGGACATTTATCTGTTACATCTGTATTACAAAACCCTACTGTCTGCTCTTCTTGTCAGATGGCTAAGAGCAAGAAATTACCTTTTAACATAAATGAGAAGCGTGCTTCGTTTGTTCTTGATTTAGTACACTGTGATTTGTGGGGACCTGCTCCTGTTGCTTCATCTGAAGGGTTTTGGTATTATGCTGTTTTTGTTGATGACTACTCACGTTTTACATGGCTTTATTCCTTACGTGCTAAGTCAGATTTTTATGATGTGCTTGTTAGATTTCACACCTTCGTGTGTAACCAATTCTCTCGTTCTATTAAAAATTTTCAATCTGATGGGGGGCACTGAATTTGTGAATAAACGGGTGAATAAGTTCTTCAATCAATATGGAATTCTACATCGATTGTCCTGTCCTTACACTCTGCAGTAGAATGGTAGAGTTGAGCGCAAACATCGGCATATCACTGAAACAGGTCTTTCTATGTTATTTTATGCTTCTGGTCCTGCTGCTCTGTGGTTTGATGCCTTTGCCACTGCCGTATATATCATCAACAGACTGCCATCTCCCGTCTTGGACAGTAAATCTCCGTATGAATTGTTATTTCATAGTGTTCCAGATTATGGTCTTTTTAAACCCTTTGGGTGCAGGGTTTTTCCTTTCCTTCGGGACTATGCTGCCAACAAGCTTTCCCCCCGCAGTCGCCCATGCATTTTTTTGGGTTACAACAGTACTTATAAGGGTTTTCGGTGCTTTGATCCTTCTTCCGCACACATTTATATCACCAGGCATGCCCAGTTCGATGAACATGTTTTTCCTTTTTCTGGCCGCACTGCTTTGTCACCATCTGATTTACCGATATCCAGTTTTTTGGAACCGATTTCTTCATGCGATGGGGTGCCCAGCTCGCCGGCTTCAACTCATCTTCATCATGATGCTGAGTCATTTGATGAGGCTCCTCCAGATATGCCTGAGCTTGAGGAACAACTCACTCACCCATGGTTCAAACAGACCCTCCACCGTCTGTACTCCCAGCTTCCCCGGTGCCGCGTGTGCCCATGGCTCCTCAACCTCCGGCGCCATGTGTTCCCACACATCAGATGATAACACAATCTAAGAATGGTATTTTTACGCCTAAGTACTCGATTGATCTTGCTTCGACGGCTTTACTTTCATCCTTGTCATGTGCTTCTGAGCCTCGCGGTTTCAAGTCCGCCTCTAAATCTTCGCACTGGGTGGCTGCTATGCAAGAGGAGATTGATGCTTTGATGCTTAATCAGACATGGGATTTAGTACCACCTCCACCTAACACCAACATTGTGGGCTCTAAGTGGGTGTTTCGTACTAAATACCGAGCAGATGGATCCATTGAGCGTCATAAGGCTTGTCTCGTTGCCCAGGGCTTCACCCAGATTCCGGGTCAGACTTCCATCATACCTTCAGTCCTGTTGTCAAGGCGGCCACTGTGAGAACCGTTTTAGCTTTGGCTGTGCATCATAAATGGTCCCTGCATCAGTTGAATGTAAAAAATTCCTTCTTGAATGGGGTCTTGTCAAAGCCTGTCTACATGGCTCAGCCACCAGGATTTGTTGATTCCCGCAGTCCGGATCATGTCTGTCGGCTCAAGAAGGCTCTGTATGGACCCAGACAAGCTCCTTTGGCTTGGTTTCAGAGGTTTAGCTCTTACTTATTAGATTTGGGCTTTCGACAAACTCAGTCAGACTCTTCCTTGTTTTGCATGCAGAAGGGGTCCTCTCTTTTGTATCTACTTTTGTATGTAGACGATATCATCCTTATGGGAATGATCAGCAGCTCCTCCAGCGATTAATTGTTCGCACTCATGCGGAGTTCGCTAGTAAGAAGCTGGGTTCGCTGAACTACTTTTTGGGGCTTGAGGTTTCTTACACATCCACTGGTATTTTCATTGGGCAGGCCAAATATGCTCATGATATTTTAGAACGTGCTGCCATGCTAGACTGCAAGCCTGTTTCTATTCCTCTGACTGCTGGGACTTCTTTGCAGAGTACGGGCTCTTCATTCGGGAATCCTACATTCTATCGATCTCTGGTAGGGGCACTGCAGTATCTGACTATTACTAGGCCAAATCTTTCCTTCGCTGTGAGCACAGTTAGTCAGTATCTTCACTCTCCCACCGATGATCACTTTCTTGCTGTAAAGCGTATTCTTCGCTATGTGAAGGGTACATTTCATTACTGCCTCAGCTTTACACATCGTCCGGAGCGATCGATCATGGATTACTCTGACGCAGATTGGGCTAGGTGTGTTGAGACTCGTCGCTCTACTTATGGGTACTCAATTTTTCTAGACGGAAATTTGGTCTCTTAGAGTGCTAAGAAGCAGCCCACTGTTGCCCGTTCGAGTTGTGAGTCTGAGTATAGGGCGATGGCGAATGCTGGTTCTGAGATCATTTGGCTTTGTAATCTGCTCAAAGAACTTCACCAACTGCTTGACACTCCTGCAACGCTGCTCTGTGACAACAAGAGCGCTATTTTCCTAAGTCAGAATCCAGTTGCTCACAAGTGTGCCAAACACATTGACATTGATTGTCACTTTATTCGTGAGTTGGTTTCCGCAGGGAAGTTGCATACTCAGTTTTCATCTTCAACTTGCTGATATTTTCACCAAGGGTTTACCCCGTCCAGCCTTCGAGTTCTTGCGTTCCAAGCTTTGCGTTTGCTTACATCCCACGCAGCGCTTGACGGGGGGCATTAGGGGAAATAGTTAACCAATCTATTCTTGTATATTATTGTCTATATTCATTGTACGTATTTTTTTTATTTGTCTTCCGTAAATTACGGAGATGATGTATCATTCTAATTGTATATAATACAAATACCTGATCATCACTATCACTGATGATCACCTAATTACTCTCATATGGCCAAAATATTAATCTACCTTTGGACCGATTAATACCCGCATGAAAATACACTCACAACATACATGTCATAAAATAAATTATGACTAGTGATACTAGTTGGGGACCCATCACAAGACACCTTGTGCAACATTAACCTCGTCTATGTACAAAAATTAACTGCAGGGGTAATCTTGGTGTAATAATCAAATACTGATAATAAGTTCTGTCAAACAAAGTCTATCTTTGGACCGACTCATGTTCACATGAAAATTCAAAATAATTATCACATACTTGTTATCACATGTGTGTTATTATTCTGCCAAATTGTGCCTACATATGGGCCGAACACAGAACGCATAAATAATTACACACTCATCTATGTAATTTCAGTAAAGTCGCACTCCACACACAGGGGTTGCTATGACAACTTGATGCTTTGATTGACTAGAATGAAAAATTACTAGACCAATTAAACGAATATTTAAAATAAATATTTATTTTAATTGAACGACATTAAAAATGTCTCCCAAAATTTAAATTATTCCACAAACCAAATGGGAAGTTGAGATGAACTACCATTAAAAATTATGAAAGATTTTCTTAACTTAATCTAGAATTTCAAATCTCAATTTGACATTAACCGAATTAAATGAATATTCTTTATATTAAGAAACCACCTAAGGCATGAGTATACTTAATTAACGCAACTTAATTCACAAAATAATATCAATCAAGTTAAAGATATCAATCATGCATTTTCCAATTCAACATTGTGCCACGACAATTAATAAAACCATAAGCCTACATTAAACTTTCCATAAAGTATATGTAGGTATAGCTCCAAATATATATGATGACGTCTATAATCATGAATTGTAATAATAATGGCACTAGCCATCAAAATCTAAATTCTGGATCTATGTATATTTAATTAAAATTTGCACATATTGGAACATACGACAATAGAATAAATTATAATTCAATATGCGTGACAAGTTACCCATTGGCAATATTATGGCCTGATTCAATTCAATATTATTTCTGAAATTACTTAATGGCAGAAACCCAATTTTCAATTTACAGCTTTCAATTCAATCAATCTGAATAATCTTAAATCCGAAATCCCTCATAAGCAGTCTTGATAAAAAGTTACAAAACATGAGTATCCATCTTGATTCAATAATCAAGTCACATGTACAAATTTAATAATTAAGGATTGGATTGAAACAATAATCCATAATAATTGATGCAATTTGAAGCTACGCAAGTGGGTTTTAAAGTTGTGGCAGAACCGTCATTAATCTATATACAACAATTAATAAAAACGGTCCCGTCACTCATATAATGTACCAAAATGCAACATAAACATATAGAATTAGTGCGCTGCAAACAGTTAGCCAAAATCTAAATCCACATCAATATTGTCCCATAAATTCATAATAATTTAGAACATTTGATAATCAAATTAACTTTATCACATACGCATAACTTGATATAATGAAATTCATAATTCGTGAGATTTAATTATACACAAATCAAACTGCAAAATTACTTCTACTAAATGAATTCAATTTAAATCTCTAGCATTTAAATGAATTCGAGTTAATCCGCAGAATTGATTAAAATGGGAGGTTCTGACACCATTATTCCAACTAAACAAATGAATAAAAACACATATGACATACACAAATGACACATGTTGGAAGAATACTTATGGTTTGAAAATTTACCGTAGTATGTTTAAAACATATACCAGTGGAATAAGAATTCCAGAATTGTCAACGCATTTCATGACATCACAAATCCAAAGTTATATTACATAATAAGCACCGCTATCATTGGTGTTTAATCAATAAGGGGATTAAAATTCCGAAAATTAAATCTGAATACATTCTTATATATCCCGTAAAAATTCCATTTTTCATATCTTAATATGTAATATCACATAACGATTCATCACAAATGTTTGAATCTACACACAATTATTTCAGATCTCAGAGAATCATAGATAGGGTGACTCTGATACCACTTGAAGGAAATAAATCCATAAAACATTAACCCTATTATGATTAAACGAGATCTTAACTGTAAAGTGGAAGTGTACCTAATCCAATGAGTCTCTAGGCGGAACACGAACTCGGGATCAGTGATTTTATGGTCTTCCTCAAATAAGCCTCCTTGTTCCTTATGGGGACCATAGTAATCCCTCCTAATGAAGAGAAGAGAAGACATGTGCGGCTTAGTATATTGGGGATCATAACCAAGAAGCCTTTATATGCTATACAACTGGGTCACCCATTATCACTCAATCATTTAGTATTGGGTATCTACTCAATAAATTCATATCATTTATTATTATAACTCATGGACCTTTAACCTTAATTGGATCTCTTAATTTTCATAAAATAATTGAATAGTTAATATAATTGCATAATAATATATTGCCCACAATTAGATTCTATTGAAAATTAAAAATTTCCAACAGGTAGGTGCATTAATGTTGTGTGTGGGTCCAATGGGTATATATTAATTGTTTTGTGTGGGTCACTTTTACTAAAAAGGGAAATGCACCTCTTGTGTTGGGAAAAACGAAAATGGCAAAATGCACTCCTTGTTCTGGTACGGAGGGAGTATTATTTTTCATTAAAATGTTATCACTTTTTGTTTATATTACGAATTGTTCATTAAACTAATTAATTGCACCACTATCAATTTTTATTGATTAAAGTATCACTTTTTATTAAAACATTATCACTTCTTATCCATTTAACGGGTGTTTAAATTGTACTCATTTAATTCTTTATGAAGTATTTCCTCTAACTTATAAACAAATTCACACTTACTATTTTTTTATTATTTTTCATCCTATAAACAAGTTTATCCTCCTAAATAAATAATTTTCACATAATGTAATAACTAATAACACCCCACAATACATTCTAATTTCAAAATTATTATCTTTTTAAGATTCATATCTTATTTTATAATTTATATTTCAATTAAAAATATCAAACTATCTATCAAGACAAATATAAAAAACAACTTTTCTAAAACACGTATTTACAGTATTTCATTTCATTGTGGAGAAAGTATTACTAATTTTGAAAAGTAAAACTCTTTTAAAGGAAAACATAGCACTTTCTTTTTTAAAAAATTAAAGAAATAAACACTAACAAAATAAGTATGTCCCTAACCAAATTTGTTGGTCATACCTTTTTGTGAAGTTAATTCATTATGTTTTAAAATTCGATGATTTCGTTCATTTGTCGATTGAAATAGGTAATCCTCTGGTAATACTAAATGACATTTCTTATATGGTAAATTTTCATTTTAAAAAAATATATAGTTTAAAATATTTAAAAAAAATTAAAATTATTTAACTTTCAAAATTTAACTGAGTAACTTAAAGGTATAACAATATGCATAGACACGGTAAAAAAAAAAGAAAGAAAAAAAGGTCCAACTGAATATTCAGTAGTGTAAAATATCTTAATTTTATTGCTAATTTAATTTATCAACTAATGATCATTGGTAAAATTTTATCAACGAAATTCAATTAATTTTATCGATAATTTATTCCATGTGTATAATCATAAATAAATCTGTTGGCAGAAGAAAAATGTAACTCTTGTTTTTAGTGAGTGGATTTAGTCACATAGTGAAGACAAGGCCAAGACAAAAATTTATTAAAATCATAAATAAATCTGTTGGTAGAAGAAAAATGTAACTCTTGTTTTTAGTAAGTGGATTATGTAATCTCTTTTGTCTTCTATGAGCTAGTATTTAATTTAATCACGGATAGTGAAGCCAAGGCCAAGACCAAAACATTGTGAGTTTGTCTCTTCTGCACTGAGAAAAAACTTTTTTTTACCAACGGAATATCCCATTAATAAAAGTTTTAATTTCATTATTAAATTAGTTCACCAATTGATTAGAAACGGAATCTATTAAAAAATGGTGGTTGATAAATTTTTAGCAACGAAAAATCAATTATGTTGGTAATCCGTTGCTAATAATTTCGTTGGTAATTTATATAATGATTTCCTTGCTAATCCGTTGTTAATTACCAACTGATTGCATTTCGTTGCTGGAACTCTATTGCTAAAACAAAAATATCATTTTTATTGCTAATCCATTGATAATTAGCAACGAATTGAATTCCGCTAGTAAATTCGATTGTTAAAAAATATTTTTTTGTAGTGCTATCCATAATGCACAACATGTATAAGGATATAATTTTTTCATTGAAAATGTAGATTGAAATATGAATGTTATAAACATTCGATTAAAATTCTTCTTTAGAAATTCAAGGATATATATAAATATATAACACACAATACTAAAGGGTACAACTTAAAAAATGTGGAATTTGGCACGGTTCCTAAGGGCACACAAGCTTTAGTAAAAAAAAAATTCACTTTATTAAATAGTTTCATTTTTTATTAAAAATATTACATTATTATTTATAATATAAATTGTTTATAAAATAATTTATTATACTATTATAACATTTTATTAATTAATTCGAGTATTATTATCATTTTTAAAATAATATTATCTATTTCACGAAAGTGTTTTCATAACGGTTCGTTTAATTTTTATTATAAACAGTAATCAATAATGAGGGTATATTAGAATTTTAAAAATAATTTTTTATTTTTATAAAAGATATTATTATATTATTATTTATAATATAAATTATTTATGAAATAATTATTTCATATATATCACTTTTTAATAATTTAAATTAAATATTATTATTTTTGTTAAAATATTATTTATTTCACGAAAGTCTTCCTATAACTGTTCGTTTAATTTTTATTATAAACAATTTTACGTAATTGATTTTGGTATTTAAGATTTAGATCTGGTATGAGAAGTCAACACGGCTCCAAGAAAGTAATGCATCAGAAAAGAAAGAGATATCGTATGATATTAATTGTATATTTATCATAACCACATATATATTTATAGCCGTCAACTTTGAAAAAATTAAATAATAATATTATTTATGAACGATTGGAGGTAGATAATAATATATATATATATATATATATATATATATATATATATATATATATATATTAGTGGTTAGTTTAGTAAGTAAATACATATTCTTACTTTCTCATTCCTTTTCTCATTCCTTCAAGTCTCCTTATATCTTTCTCCTAATTCGCTCCCTAAGGAAACTCGAACTTTGTGAGGAGCCCAGAGATTTAGCCCATAATCAGATAAGATATACATACTTTGAAGTTTGTTACAATATTTTCCAAATACTTACTAAGTACAATATACTAGGTGACGACTGAGAAACGACTAAATGAAATTGAATCACGTAATGTGTTGCATGATATACATTCATACAAAATTTTATCTTTAAATGTTCATGTTTTAAGAAACCAACATATAATTAAAAGAATAATAAAAAAACTATGATTACTTTTTAGGTTATTCTCCTAATGGGTCATAGAGTAAAAGTTATTGAATAGTGGGGTAATTATTGTATTTTTTTATTATTTTATTTTATGGTTAGGAATAAATAAATATTCGATCTAACGGTTCAGATTATTTAGATACACCGGTGCATATGGTGCACTGCATTGTAACTCTTAATTTCTTTTTATTAAAAACAACATATTTAATTACAATGTCGTAATCATATAAAATTGATCAACACGTTTAGTACTCTATAAACAAAATGTCACACATCTTAAATTTTCAATAACTGCATAATTGTCTTTTTCCAGGGCAAACATTAGGTAATATAGTCTGACATTATGGATTTTATAAAAAGAGAAAAAATAATAACATTTAAAATAAAAATTATATTTAATTTATAAAAAATAATAACCGTCAAATATAATTATTTCAGGATGGAAAAGACTTGTGTGAGACCGTCTCACATAAGCACTTACGTGAGACGGTCATAAAGTGATAACTTTTATAATAAAAGTGATAATAAATTAATAAAAAGTGACAGAGCTATTTCATGAACAATTTATAATATAAATAAAAAGTGATAATATTTTACAGCGAAAGTGATGACATTTTATAACAAAAGTGATAATTATTTTAAAAAGTAAAAAATAATCTCACGTGAGACGGTATTATGCAAGACCTATAGGAATGATTTGTGTGATAGTCTCAATGAAAAATAATATTTGATTTAAAAAATAAAAAATAAAAAGGTCATCTTATGATGATTTCACGTAACTTATTATTGAAAATTCTAAATATATATTTTGATGCATATTACAAAATAATATAATAAATAGTAATCAGTACTACCATATACGAACCGAACCGACATTAAATGTTCATTTCTAACTTTGATGGTTATTACAAAGATTTTTTATTTTATTTCTTTCAGAAAAAGTACCCAACACATAAATTTTATAGATAAAGTCTCTTGGGCAATAGTGATATGAGATGGGATATAAACGGATCGGCTCATTGTTAAAGTATCATTTTTATATAGGTAAAATATGCTAATTATTAGTTTATGTTTTTAAAAATATGATAAATAATTAATTAAAATATGCTTTCAGGTAGTTATAGTACATTTCATTATTTTCAGCAGGGTGATCCTCTGCAATTTAAATTTTCATCGTCTGTTATGCTAATTTTATGACTAACATGTAAGAGAGGAATAAAATCTAATTAATATTTCAGGGTTACTTTCCTTTTATTGAGTATAGTTTTTTTTTTCTTTCCTACGTTTTATCCATCTAAAAATGCTCTCTCCGCCCCATAGTAATAGGATCTTTTGCTTTTTGTACGTGGATTAACGAGTATTATTATTTAATGTGCAGTGAATAACAGTATTAGTGGGAATGTGAACCTCATATTTTAATTGTATTAGTGAGTCTGTGTAGGTCTCATGTGGATAAGAAAATAAATGAGACTCTTTGGATGATACATTCAAATTAAAAAAAAAGACCTTATTTGAAAGGGGAAGGAGGGGATACAACATAAAAAAATGTTACATTATAATGATACAAAAATTTGAACCCGATTTTCAAGCCACTACAATTTTATAATTTCTATTGAAATAATTTCAGATTTAGTCTCATAAGAATTTCTCAATGCCAAAAAGGTCCCAAAACTGACAGATTTAGTCTCATATGAATTTTTCATCAAAATCTGTTAATAGTTGACAAAATATTTTGAACTATTAACAAGACCAAAATAGACTATGTCTATTTTGAAATACTTATAGAGTAATGATTTTAAAAATAGAGTATATAAAAATTATTTGTTTAAATATTTTTTATTTTAGAAATTTTTTAAAAAAAGTCAGCAATTTAAAATTTTTTTATTTGAAACGTCAACACTCAAAATTTAATAAATTTATGGGTTATTTAGTAATGTACTGAACGGTGTACATAGAGTTAATAGGGTAGTTTTTTAAGATATAATTTTATTTATTTATTTAATTCTTAATTATTTTTTTTTAATCAAAAATAGTTATAGAGTAATTTTTTTCCAATGGGTGTAGCGAAACTCCATATGCACCCCAATTTAACTCATACAATTTGATACTTCACTATGGTTCCAAAACAACTTTATCCCATACAATATTTAGTTGTCAAGATTGAGAAGATAAACATATGCCCACCTAGTATGTGGATGGGAGAGAGTGATGCATGCAATATTTTATTTAATTCATAATAAATATGGGTAAAAAAATTAAGTAGACAAAAGAAGACCTTTTCATATTTTAAATTGGTCCATATGGGCAACGGGTCAATTTCCACTTCTTCTGTCTTAATAATTGTAAGCCTACATTATTTCCATTGTTGGTGATTATTGTTTTTTTTCCTTTCAAAGTCTAAACCAAAATTATCTAAAGCTCCAAAACATAACTATCCCAATAAATGTTGTTGCTCTTTACTGACACAAGAATATATGTGAAATAGATTATGAGACGAGTATGTGATACATAATTAAATATAATTATTATATAAGTAAAATATACTTATTATATATTTACAATGAATCATATTATTAATCTTAATAATTAAAATTAAATTTTATAAATCATTACACTTTAAAAGAAACTAATTTTAACTACCATGTGATTTTATGGATCTAAAACTTCTCAAACCTAATTATTGGACTCAATTCCCACGGTCCAATTTCTACATTTAATTGCTAGACCAATCATTACTGATAATTATTCCACTGGATATTTACATAAATTATACTAGTACTTTATTTATAGTATAATTTTAGTAAATATCGTGTATTATTTTACTGGTAGAAAAAGATTGTGTAATTTTTTTTATAAGTAAAATACTTCCTCCGTCCCACGCATTTTTATTCACTTTACATTTTGGGGTGTCCCACGTATTTTTACCCATTCCATTAATGGTTACAATACATAATATTTTATTATCTATTTTTCACTTTATTAATCAATCCTAACAACTTTACTTACTTTTTTTTTTACACTTTATTCATCATTTCCATCAACTTTATTTACCTTTTCTTTTAAAATTACTAATTTAAAAGGTTTAATGGTCTCACATGAGACGGTCTTATGCAACACTTACCCTAATAATTTGGATCACTTACCCTAATAATTTTGGATCAATGTACTTTTAGTAATTTGGTTATACATATTAATATCTATTAGTAATAATCCCTAATATTTTTATTAAAAATAATTACTTAATCAATGAAAATTATTATATATTAAAGAACTCTTCTTTCTTCATAATTATTTTTATTTTAATTTAAAATATAATTAATTGGGTCAATGAATAATCTGTCTCACCAATTAAGATTCATGAAACTGTCTCACCTAAACCCACCCCTATTTTGGCACACCCTCCGTCCGAAAACAAGGTAAATTACGTTTACGTTTTGCACGTAGATTAAAAGAGTATAATATTTTAATGTATAGTAATTAAATAATATAACATTTTAAAGTTAGTTTCTTGTAAACTGGGTGTACAGTAAAACCTCTATAAATTAATATTGTTGGGACCAGAGTATTTTATTAATTTAGAGAGATATTATATAATCAATAAATTAATAATTTATTAATTTAGAGATGTTATATACATAAGAAATATTTTATGGACTTATATTATTAAGAAAATGTTGATTAGGAATATATAAGTAGAGTGTAATATTTTAGGAGATTCTCAATTTACACATTAACTGTAAATAATTAATTGTATTATTTGATTGTCATTAATGAGTATATTTATGAATACATCAATAGAAAGATGAAAAAATACAGTAAGTATTATAATTAAATATTTCAATAATGTATGTATTGTGAATTTCTTGAATATATATATATATATATATATATATATATATATATATATATATATATATATATATATATATATATATATATATATATATATATATATATATCAAAGTCTCTTGTGAGACGTTATTTACATGAGACGGTTTGTGAGATGTCTTAAAGTATGTCTATTATTTAGATAAAGTATGTTTAATAATTGTTAAAGTATGCTTTCTAAAGTATGCTGAATTATGCATTAAAATATGATTCTAGGGTGTTATAATATGATTTATTATCGACATAATTTAACTATAAATAAACATACTTTATCTATACAATAAACATACTTTAGTGATGGGTCCACCCATCTCACACACGTCTCACAAATAACTCGTCTCATAAGAGAGTGTCTCTATATATTTATATGATTTTTTTATAATTATTAATTTATAGTTTTGTTGGGACCTTTAGTATATTTTAGGATTTCTTAAAAAAATATAAATATTACTCCCTCCGTCCCACAATACCCTTCACACTTTCTACATTTGGACATCACACAATACCCTTCACACCTCTTTTTTGGCAAAATATAATTACCAATACTTCCCCTACTTATCTAACAATTACAAAATTGCCATCTTGCATTTAAATACCTAATTTAACTGAAGTTATGATTAGGGTCTCTTAATAACACAACTAGTTGTTGTAATATTATGAGGGTGATGCGGTCATTACTAATTAAACGACATACTCTCTACATAAGGTGTGGAGTAGTATATACACGATGGATGAACAATTTATGAGAATGAATGGAAAAATCTCCTTATTGGCTTTTGCTCTCTCTTCTCTCTTTCTTCTCTATTTCTCTTTCTGATTCCACTATTATCTTCTTCATTCATAATTATTATAATACGTTATCAGCACGATAGTTCTCAGGAAGAGTTGATGTTGACACTGTGAATAATGTATCAAAGGTAATCTAAGGTTTGATGCTATCTAAGGTTTGATGTTGATGCACTATACGAAGATTTGATATTGCCCTAGGAAATAATCGTGTATTTCCTATAAAGTAACTGATTTTTATTATGTTCAATAATTTCATAGTTTTTTTTTATATGCTTCTTCATATTAGATCAACATCTTCACTGTGTTTAATGATAAAGATTACAAGATGATTGAAATTTTAATCGATAAAAGAACAAAAAAGGAATATGTATAAGAAAGGCTTTTTATTGTGATTCTAGATGATATGTGGTTGACTCATGTTTACCATCCTTATATATTATAAGATTTCACGTTTTCCTAACTTCATCGGAAAAATCTCTTTTCAGGAATGGTCAGTTCTCTTTTAAAACTGACACTATTGTTAAAAAAAGCTGACGATTTAAAAAAAAATGTAATAATGTTCATTATCATTCATGTCACATATTTTATATTTTATTGAGATCAGTCGAAATGTAAAAAAGTTAACGGCAAATTGCAGTACTTTTTTTTTTTTTGGAATTTGTCAGATAGCGACAATTCTATGTTTTTTTTTTTTGGATTAATTTTATTATATGTGAAAAGAAAATTTGTTAATATATATTTAAAATTAATTGATTAAATTTATTTTGATTTTATGTGATGATATTGGAAAAATATGCTTATACTAATTTCGTCATTATTTCGAAAATTTTAACGGTTTGGTGACTTGGAGAATTTATAGTATATTTTAATAAAGTGGAATTGCAATACTTCTCAACAGTGTCTCCATCATTATTTTCTTTATTATTTTGAATGTCTTCTCATGTTTATTTGGAATAAATTGTGCATTATATTTTCATATGGAAGGGAGATTTAATTTACCAATAATATGGGATATAATTTTGGGCCACTCTTATTTTTCAGCTATACCATGATAATATATTATTTATAGATGCGTGTGAGATTTGCAAAGTGTGGTATAGATTAAAGCAATGGAAACATGAACATATATGATCAATACTCCTTGGAAAGTTCTAAAAATATTTTCATTTCTTTATAATTCACATAATTATTCTTTTTGGATAGACTCATGACACATTTTATGATTGTGTATATATATTTGTTTATATATATTCACACTCGCGACTTTATGTAAAAGGAATAAGTGATAGTCATATTTTTGTGAAAATATTTGACATTAATAAATAGAAAATTTGACGAGTTCACCAATGATAGCAAAAATACTTAAAGTGGGTCTAATATTAACCACCTAACCTCTTGCGGTTCACGTAAATTATTATTCAAAATTCTAAATGATTAATGTCCAGAAGACAATATCAATATAATATGCTTCCTTATAATCTCTAACAATGATTATTTATTAAAAAATGATTTCATTTGAATCTTGAACTGCTTGGTTGGTTGAAATTCTTTATTTTTTTTAAAAAAAGCTAGATGATTCATTTAATATATGACAATCCTTGAAGGATCGTTAACAAACTGTGATAATTCTCCATCAGACTCAATATGATTGACTGGATTTTTTATTTTAAAATTTTAAATCAGTTACAAATATTACTCCATTTTACAATACATAAAGTATTCAAAGTTTCCTTCTGCATTATTGCTAGCAGAAAAGCATAATTTACTCATAATGAAATACTATGGTCCAAAACTAGTGCCTGAAGCACGTGTTATCATGATTTTGATGATAAACAAGAGGTTATGGTCGAATCAATTAAAATTGATCTTATCGAAGTGGTTGAGAAAATTCAAATTAGCTCTAGCAGAGCGTTGAAGTTAAAGACATCACAAATAATTACCCGCAACTTATAGAATGAATTAAACAAAATTCAAGCACAAAACATAAATTTTATTCAACAATTAATAATTCTCCAGAAGTAGAATTGCTATAAATATGGATATAATTATCATTGGTCTCATATATGTTATATACCAAAATATTTGGTTGATATCATTGTTGAATTGTATACTAAAAGTCTAGCTTTAGTATGAACAATGTTATAACAATTAATTTGAAATGAGAATCATATGATCAAATAATTGTGTCTTATAATTTATTTATATGTTTGACGCAATAGTCCACTTACTTTATACTGTAGATAATATGTTGTGCGACAACACGCGGAAGATCATATTATCGGTTTTCTTATATAAAGTATAAACAGATGCTCCCAACCTAGATAGATGAGAACTCTCTATCGGGATGATTGTAGTGTGGTTTGGTATTAGCTTGTCTTGGCTATAGAATCATACTAATGCACTTGTGTGTATTGAGCAGGACTGCTTGAAATCGTTCGACTTATACTGACTTATAGAAGAACTTGATCTCTGTTATTATGGATGTTCATGCTCTTAATCCCTACACAATAACCTCGACACGTAGGGCAGTATGTATTTTTTTGATTCATCAATGGGTGAGATTTAGATGCAATTAAATCAACAAACTCGGTGAGTTGGGAAGTAGTGATGTCTCTATGGTGTGCTGTTGATTGTAGAAGGAATCCGTGTCCGTCATAGATTGATGATGTCCCCTTGAGGAGCTCATAAGGATTATCATGTAAACCCTGCAGGTGGATTTATTCCGGCATGAAAATGAGGTTGAGTGGTACTACTCTTGGATGAGATATTAATTAATGGAGTTGTCAGTAACTTAATTAATTAATGGATATTGTATATCTTAAACATGGGGAGACTAACGGGCTCATAATAAGAATTGGTTTATTCTGATTCAAGCGAACCTAATATTATCCAGGCGAGAGGTGGTTATGAATATTCGAAGATTATTCTAGATGCCAATATATTTATTTGATGCACTACATGTCTATGTTCTTCGATTTATTCAAGAATTGCAAGGCTGGTACAGTGAAGCGTCATGGAAAATATATTAAGTCATTACGATTCAATCGTAATGGCGAGTACCTCTTAGGATAGTTAGGAGCTATTAATCAGAGATTGAGATTAAATCTCAAGTTGTCTACACCGGACATACCCCAACTGAATGGTGTGGCGAAAAGAAGGAATAAGACTCTTATGGTTAGATAGATGATGAATTATTTGAAATAAATTCATTTTATGGATATGCCCTAGAAACAATCATTCGTAAAATATTTGTCTGTTTTTGGGACATCCTAGAAAAATGGAGGGTGATTTATTTAGTCCAAAAGATCGAAAGGTGACTATTAACACAAACACTAGATTTTTAGAAAAGGACTATGTAATAAATCACAAACCTATGTATGAGTTGTTCTAAAAGAAGTGAGAGGAAAACACAAAGTATTAGTACCAAGTGTACAAGAGCATATACCACAAGGTAAACTACAACGCGTGTCACGTCTGATACACAATTACATGTAGTGCCTTATCGTAGTGGGAGGGTTGTTCGACAACTCGTAAGATATATATTTTGGGAGAGTCGTGAGACTTGGTCCCTAGTAAACATGGAATAGACCCACGGATATGATAAAGCACTACAAGATGAATATGCGGAATCTTAGTAAGTTGCAATGAATGTTGAAATAGGATCTATGGATTCTAAATTATATCTGGGAGCTTGTAAGACCACTAAATAGTGTAAAAGCCATTGGAAGTGGTCATAGAAAATAAAAGAGGATCATAAGGTAAGGTGAAAACCTTGGAAGTAAAGCTTGTTGCGAAAAGGTGTACTCAGAAAGAAATGGTTTGATTATGAGGAAACCTATTCGCCGATAGCTTTGCCTAAATTGATCCGGACTCTTTTATCTCTTGCTACTCATATGAAATATGAGGGATAGCAAATAGATGTCAAGACAGCTTTCCGATTGGAAGTCTTGAGGAAAACATATATGTGAAGCAACAGAGTAATTCATTGCAAAAGGCTAAAAGCATTGTGATAGTAAGCTTAAAACTGTCCATCGATGGACTAAAGCAAGCTTCAAGATCATGAAACATCCGTTTTGATGAGGAAATCCAAAGATATGGATTCATTCAATGCACGGATGTGTCTTGTGTATTGTAAAGAGTGACGAAAACGTGGTAGTATTCCTTGTACTATACGTTGATAGTATCTTGCTCATTGGAGACAATGAAAGAGTATTGTCAGGTGTATGGGTATGGTTAATAAAACGGTATAAGATGAAGGACTTAAGAGAAGCAAAAATATCCTTTTGATCACGGTAATACAGATCACAAGAAAGGATGTTATGCTTGTCTCAAGCTTCATGAAATGATACAATTCCTACTCATTTTAGCATGTGACTTTATCTAAGGAGTTGTGTCTTAAGACACAAAAGTAGATAAAAGAAGATGAAAGCGGTTCCTTATGCTTCGGCAAATGAGGAAGCTTAATCTAAGGAATGGTATGCACGAGATTGAATATTTATTTTGCCGAAGGCATGAACAGAGAGTATCAACGTAAACCGGAACAAGAATGATGAACTGAGGTAAGAACATATTTGAAGTGCCTGAGAAGGACTGAAAATAATATGTAAGCTTACCGGACAGATTCACTGCTTCTTGTGGATTACATGGATTCAGATTTTTCAAATCAGATTGGACGGCAGTAAATCCACCTCAAGGTTATGTTTTTAATTTTAGGAAGTAAAGTCATAATGTGGAGGAGTGTTGTATAGAAATATATTTCAGACTCCGGACTCCATCGTGGAAAGATGATAAATTGGAGCCTATGAGGCAGCCAAAGTATTTATATGACTCTAGAGACTTCATGATGGACTTTGAAGTGTTTTTAAGTTTGCCCAAGGTTATCACAATTTATATTGATGATATTAGTGTAGTTGCAAACTTGAAGGAATCACAAGTCCATAAGACAATTAAATACATGGAGCGCAAGTACCACCTGTTACGAGAAATCGTATGATGAGGGGAAGACTGTTGTTGCCTAGATTGCATTGAATGATAACCTAGTAAAATCCTTTTACAAGGACCTTAAGGTGAAAGCTTTTGATTGTCGTGTAGTAGGAGTGGTAATCAGATGTATGGCGGAAGACATGACAACATAGTCTTTTAGTATAAGTGGGAGATAGTTGGATTGTATACTAAAAGTCTAGCTTTAGTATGAACAATGTTATAACAATTAATTTGAAATGAGAATCATATGATCAAATGATTGCATCTTATAATTTATTTATATGTTTGATGCAATAGTCCACTTACTTTATACTGTAGATAATATGTTGTGCGACAACACGCGGAAGATCATATTATTGGTTTTCTTATAAAGTATAAACAGATGCTCACAATCGAGATAGACGGGGACTCTCTATCGGGATGATTATAGTGTGGTTTGGTATTAGCTTGTCTTGGCTATAAAATCACACTAATGCACTTGTGTGTATTGAGCAGGACCGCTTGAGATCGTTCGACTTATACTGACTTATAGAAGAACTTGATCTCTGTTATTATGGATGTTCATGCTCTTAATCCCTATACAATAACCTCAACACGTAGGGCAGTATGTATTTAATTGATTCATCAATGGGTGAGATTTAGATGCAATTAAATCAACAAACTCGGTGAGTTGGGAAGTAGTGCTGTCTCTATGGTATGATGTTGATTGTAGAAGGAATCCATGTCCGTCATAGGTTGATGATGTCCCCTTGAGGAGCTCATAAGGATTATCATGTAAACCCTGCAGGTGGATTTATTCCGACATGATAATGAGGTTGAGTGGTACTACTCTTGGATGAGATATTAATTAATGGAGTTGTCAGTAACTTAATTAATTAATGGACATTGTATATCTTAAACATGGGGAGACTAACGAGCTCATAATAAGAATGAGCCCAAAACGTAATTTTGGGATTGGAAAGGCAGTGCAGTAATAATATTTTAGTAGACTATATTATTATTATTGGACTTAAGTATAAGCTTTGGGCTAAGCTTTGACACTTAAGCCCAATGGAGACCCAACCCAATTTCTCCTTCTGGTCCCTACTGTAGCCCATGTATATAAGTCACCTCAAATTATCTAGATCCCTAACTAATTATTTTCCTGCGCCTAAAAACGTGAGAGGAAAGGGAGGATAGCAGATTGAGGAGATATTAAAGATCGTCGCCCACACGACGTCGAGATCAGACTTGGGAATACAGCAGAAGATCGAAAGGTCGTTTACTGCTGCTGCTGATCATCCTCTACATCAACCCTGGTGAAAGGTAATATGATTCTACTCTTTTGCTTCCGCTGCAGTAGAATTGTATGGAACCCTAACGGTTCATATTAACCACACGATCGAACGCAACAATCATTAGATACAAAATAATGAAAAAAAAAAGAAAATATATCAATGGTGAGTCATGTGCAATATCACATGACATAACCACTGGGCTAAGGTGCAAGATCTTTTGTGGTTTAAGCTCGTAGATTATAAAGATGATCAAGTATGATCTTAATTTATTTTATATCTAATTTTATAAAATTAGAAGTGGTGCTTGAAGCACGTGATACATTTAAGTAACAATTGTTTTCTCCTTTCATGAAATCGTGTCACATGTAATGAAGTGGTTGTATTTGTTAAATTGTTTATATGTTGCAATGACTTTAAAGTTATTAGACCCAAAAATATATAAATTGTAACATGAGAAATTGAGTTATTTGGGCAACATAGATGAGCCAGATATTCATTTTTAATCGTGGAATACGAAATGATATTATTCCCTCTTTATTTCACATGGATAAATTTGTGAAACTTGGTTGAGCGATTTTTTTATGACATTCATACCCTAATGTTGGAATTAAATCTCCTAATATGTTCAAGAGATTTAAAGAGAAATATTGGTCGAATTGTCTAATTGTTATGACCAAAGTTAAATTTTATTGATGTATCCATAAATTGGACTAAGAATTAGTCCTTATACAATCGTTTCATTGAAATTATGAGAGCTCAAAATTGGACTACTCAGTTGAAGTCAATTGAAATAATATTGAAATACATACATCGTATAAGTGGAACATCATATTTTTTTATGTTCACACTCAGTGAATAATTTATTATAAAATTCAAATAATTATTTTGCTAATTGGGGAACAATTTTTAAATCTGGCTCTTGCATATCATTAATACAAAGTACCCCCTTATAACTAGTGTTTAATCAAGGCTAGAAGTCTTCACATTTTCCATTTGCAACTATATATTAAAGTGTGCAGTTTACATTTTTTGTAAATATATCACCACAACAACGTACCTTAATGGGCATTTAATGATAAATCTGTATATTCTTAAATACATAATAAAGCCCAAATAGGGGATCAATATATATTTAAGTACGCTAACTGCACTTTAAATGAAGACTATTTCACGGCATTAGGGGGAGATAAAAGCACAATATCAAAGAAATGCCGAGAAATTTTATAATATAAAAGCAACTTCATTATCTTGCACTAGACAAATTGACCCAAAAGTTCAATAGATAATTAATTTACTTTGAAAGCAAACTGTCAAATTATCATAAAAGTGACTAAGTCCCAAATACTTATTACTGATTCAACGCCAGAAGCGTGAAAGGTTTAATAAATGTGAAAAATCAAAAGTCCGCGGAAAATAAAATTCATAAATAGTCACTTTCAAAATAAGTTAGAGAGTTTGTTTGAAAATAAACACACTTTCAAATAAATTTGTCCAGAAGATAAATACCCTGTAAATTGCACGTGCACCAAATAATCAAAGTACTGGGCATGCGAAATGACTAGATCCAAACGTTTGGGAAATAACAAAGATCTAGTTAAATAAATATAGAGTTATTATAATCATTGGGAGAAATACATTTATTGTATTATCGAAGTTGTCGACAACACATTTATCTATTTAATTGTTCTTACTGTCTTAAAAATCTGGATCCAGTGTCTATATGAAATGACAAAGTGCCAGAAGCACTCAGAATGAGTAAGATAGAAAGGGACAATTGAAATAGAGCTTTACTCGTGAAAAATTTATCCTTAAGTACTAGAAATGTATGTCAATGAATATAAATATTTATCCCAGAAGGACGTGCAAAGAGTGAAGTGGTGAAAATAAAGCGAGATTAAAGTCAAAGAGTTCTTGCAGAGACTTGAAATTAATTGATGATGAACATTCTCCCATTATAAAGTCATTATATAACGTTTCGCTACTTAATTATATGACAGTTACAGTAAATTTAGATATGCAGTTAATACGCGTCACAAGACGTTAAACTTATATCAGAATTTCTTATGGATATAAACTCGTGATGGATATATGAAAATCTCTGATGGATATAAATCATTACGAACCTATTACAAACTATGTGAATGTACTGCATTTTAATTGGATGGTTTCCTCTTGAAGAAGGATCACGAACTATATTTATATTTGTAGTTCAAGATTGCAACACATAAGAAATTTGTAGGAGAAAAAGTAAACTCATGCCGAATGACGAATTTTTTAAAATGAAAGACTTTGATAAACCAAAGTATAATCTCAACCAGTAGATTGAGAATTCAAAAGGAACAAATTGTAAACACCAGTTAATCTACTTGATGATGATTTTATATATAATTTTTATTAATCTCATTCAATTTTGTAAGTCAATTATTGTTTAATCCACTGGAGTGGAAAATAAACGTTTGAATACTTGAAGAATATAATGAGGATATTTTGGACTAGAAGTATCACATTTAGTGCTTTTTAAAGCACTTCTTTTTCTTCATAATTGTATCAGGCCTGATATGCATTTATGATGACATGCTAGCAAGATTTTTATGATTCTCTGACAATGAGATATTTAATTAAAATTAAATATATCCTCATGTATCACTTTGATACAAAATATATATTAGTTTAATTATAAGAAACCAATGAAATATTGACATGCATATTAGTCGAATATTTATTATGATTTGATCCCCACTAAGTTAAAATTCAGACTGGTGTATTGTTATGATGGATGATATAAAACATTTGTAGTCTATGTGGCATCATAATTTGTATATACTCCATTGTAATCTTTTATGAGATAATAAATTATGTGTTGTATAAAACATGAACAATTTATACATGGAGAAAGACAATAAAATTATTTCACTCATGTGAACTCCTGAAGAGCGATGAAATATTACACAAAGAGTTTACTCATGTAACAATCCAGATGATTTATTTTTATTACTTACCCCCAACTTGTATCTTTGAAAGTTTTACTCGAAGTATTATATTATGTAAACCCATAAGATTGATGTCTTTAGAGAGAATGATGAGTTCAAATAAATTCATAAATGTAGATCCTGAAGATCAATAGTTATATTTCAAAATAACGTTGTTTTTAGGGGGAGTAATAATTTCAAACAATGTAGAAGATTAGGTCCTGAAGACCAATGTTGTACTCTTTTTTTTCCTTAACTAAGTTTTTTTCCGACCGGGTTTTCTTAGCTTTAAGTTTTTTAATGAGGCAACTGATGCTAACATGCCAAAATCATAAGGTCTGTACTCTTTTTTCCTTAACTAAGTTTTTCCCACGAGGTTTTTTTAGTTGAAGGTTTTTAATGAGACAGACTAGATTATTGTTTTTAAGGGGAGCGATGACTTCTAAACAATCCTAACGATTGAGTCTTGAAGACCAATGTTGTACTCTTTTTTTCCTTAACTTAGTTTTTTTTCCCACTAGTTTTCTTAGCTTTAAGGTTTTTAAAAAGACAGATTAAATTATTGTTTCAGGGGGAGTGACAACTTCTAAACAATCTTGAAGATTAAATCCTGAAAAGCAATGCTGCACTCTTTTTCCTTAACTAAGTTTTTCCCACGAGATTTTCTTAGTTAAAAGGTTTTTAACGAGGCAGACTAAATTATCATGTTCAAGAAGAACGATAACTTTTAACAATCCTGAAGATTGGATCCTGAAAATAAAGCTATTTCCTTAACTAAGGTTTTCCCACTGGGTTTTCTTAGTTAAAGATTTTTAACGAGGTAGCTATTATAACACATGAAAATCTTAAGATATGTACTCTTTTCCTCGACTAGTTTTTTCCCACAGGATTTTCTAGCAAAGGTTTTAACGAGGCATGAATATGACGGCGTAATGTCCAAGGGGGAGTGTTATGATATTATGAGGGTGATGTGGCCATTACTAATTAAACGACATACTCTCCACTTATGTAGGTGTGGAATAGTATATACACGATAGATTAACAGTTTATGAGAATGAATGGAAAAACCTCCTTACTGGCTTTTGCTCTCTCTTCTCTCTTTCTTCTCTTTTCCTCTTTCTGATTCCACTATTATCTTCTTCATTCATAATTATTATAATACTAATAACCATAATCAACATTAGTTGGGCCAAAAACATTTGGACCATGTCTCATCTCCTCATTTCACTTTTCTCTCTCTCTCTCGTCCTCTGCTCTTCTCTCTCTCTCTCTCTCGTCTCTATACCGTGAAGAAACCCTAGTCCCTTTTCTTACGCCACTCAATCTTTTGATTCAAATCCTTGTGGCGTGTAGCCCCTTTTTCTATTTTCACTTGATTTAATATTTTTCTTGTAATTGTGATGTTCATAAACCCTCTCTGTTCGATTTATCTCCTTTTCAACCTTCTGAGATTGAAATCGTAGATCTATGGTGGATCTGAGTATTTTTGGAGCGAGATGGCCTCTCTGTTTGATTCATCTCCTCTTCAACCTTTTGAGGTTGAAATCATAGATCTATGGTGGATCTGAGTATTTTTGTAGCGAGATGGAGGTTGGGGTTGACTCCATGCCCTCGGTGGTCGGGATCTATGCCAACATGGGCTGGACTGCCACCCCCAATGTGAATTACACTGTTTGGGCTCAGGACAAGCACTTCTACAATGCCGATTGTTTGTGTATGTCTTCTTCATTTTAATTTTTTTCTCTGGCTTTCTTACAGCAAGTTGATGAGCATGCTTCTAGATGGTTCTTTGTTAGGCATTAACTTGTGTTTGGTGGAATCTCTTTTGATTCAATTTGATTTTTTCTTGGATAACAGAATCTATGGTCGGGATCTGAATGTTTTTGGATCTAAGTATTGTTGTTGGTGCAGTGGTATGTATGTCCTTAAAATATAAGTTAACTTAAGTGTTTTATGTTAAAATAAGCAATGGTTCATTATATTCATATGTGTGCTTTTGTAAAAAATTATGTCAGCTTCCAAAGATCATGGATCTGGTTGGGCTTGGATACACATGATGGTTTGTCTACTGTTACCTTATTTTCAAGGTAACAAAGCCTTATTCTATCTTTGTTGATTAACAACAATCATCATGGTTATCAAATTGAGTTGGAACAATGGTTTTGAAGCATCTAGGAGTCATAATTAATTTAATTTTATAGGCGCAGTCAGGTATAAAGGAGCTGTCATATGTTGAAGAAATAAAGAAAAGAATTCTATTGATGTTTATTTAATTTTATTATTGTATTTCTGTAATTTTTATGTAATTTTTGTAATTTCTATTAATTTTTTTAAGTTAAAAGGTTTTTTTTTAATACTAATTTTTGGGATTTCAAAAATTTTTAATATTTCTGCGATTATTTATTTATTTATTTTTATGTAGATTAGGGTTTGGATTAACTTTATCATTAAAGTTAATCCAAATCCTATACCCAACTGCATTGACAGTTTTACCCCTCAAAAAGTGAGTTCAAAAAGTCAAAAAATAACTTTTCTTAAACAACGTGGAATAGTAAACGTGAAGCATTTTACGGGAAGGAAGAAGTATTATTTAATTGATTGGTACCCAAATTTGAGCTGATCTAGAGTTGGAACCAAACAAATTATTAGTTTTATCGAGATTGTTAATTTATGGAGTATTATTTTATGGAGGTTTTACTGTATATCATAAATTCTTGTAAAATCTGTGGTTCCCCTTAATTTAAACACCATATCAATACATATGGTATATAGGAATGGAAGAGAGGATTACAAGGTTTACACCGTGAACCCGATTTACAAAAGTGTTTGTGAACATTTTAATATGTACCGTGTAGTTGTATTAATGTAGTGTGTCTTATTTGAACGTGTATTTTGTGTGAGTTCCAATCAACAAAAATGAAAAATGTATATTTTGTTTTAGGAGAGCCCAAAATGGAAAAATGTACTCATATAATCATGCTTTATTCAGGAAAAATGTATTTCCTTCGTCCCTTTTAAAGATGATCTTTTTTCCATTTTGGGCGTCCCACCCAAAAAGTTCTCTTTTCTTTTTTACATACATGGAACCCACACACACCCTCACTAATACAATTAAAATATGGGGCCTACACTCTTACTAATATAACTACCTACTACACATTAAATAATAATACACTTTAATCCACGTGCAAAAGCAAAAAGACCCCTTAGTAAGGAACGGATGAAATATACTGCTTTATTCTGGAATGAGGGTATTATATCTTGTATTGTGAATCGTTGAATGAACAATGTGTTTTATATATATATATATATATATATATATATATATATATATATATATATATATATTAGAAAATATCCTTAAGGTTTATATTTACTCCTACAAATGTATCATGTTGAGAGTTTCTATTTCCCCATCTTCTTACAAAAAGAAATGTTCATCTACAACAATACAAAGCACATCAAAAACCATCATATATATACATCTTATCTTCTCTCTCATCATTCTTGTCCCCTACCATCTTCTTCCAAAACCAATGTTCTCTCCACACCTTCTCCATCTTCTCAATGGGTACATTCTTAGTCTCAGGCAGAAACAAATAAACAAAAATTGTCATCACCACCACCCACCCCCCAAAAAACAAGAAAATCCCATACTTGAAATGGCACAACATGGACAAAAACGTTTGGCCCACCAAGAAAGTGAAGAAGAAATTGACTGCAACATTGATACTTGGGCCTGCTGCCCTTATTTCCAAAGGAAAGATCTCACTTGGAATCAACCACCCCACGAAACCCCAAAACCTGCCACGTAGACTCCAATCAACACCAATACCACGCAGGCGTACCCTTTGCTTAAAGAATTGTGATCCCCTAGCTTGGCTCCTATTATAACTCCTACCATTATTTGTGATACAAGCATCACTAGTCCACCTGTGATCAGAAGAGATCTCCGGCCCGCTCGGTCGACCAACGCCATCGAGGCAATCGTGAATATGATGCCGACCACTCCGGTCATGACTGACGACATGAGAGCCGCGCTTTCTCCGATACCTAATGTTCGGAAGAGTATTGGGGCGTAGAAAGCGATCACGTTGATTCCAGTTACATACATTGCCAAATTTAAGTAGTTAGAGGTCATCTAGCAAGATGTTAAATATGTTTGTTACATCTTTCTTAATTTGCATGTTCATGTACATTATAGTTCTAAAACATTAGTGAATTTCTTATAGATCAAACACAAAAAAAGTTAATATCAATTTACAAGAGTTAGGTTGAAATTTTCCCTAATTTGTCTTTTAATTGCAAAAATTAAAATATTAATGTATAATTGCAAGTCCGACAACATAATTTTCTAAAAATGCAAACCCTCCCGAGTTATTATCCTGGAATTGCCGGAGTTACTTTCCTAGAATTGAATTGAATTTCCTATTTCGATGTTTTATTGGTGTTTCACAATACAAAAAAAAAACTATATCCTACAAATGACCATTAAACCCTTGAGGCATGTGGTAAATTTTGGACATTGATTATAACACATGACAAGAATCATATGAATGGAATTGAAGCTGTTATATGAATATGAAAATGAAATAGGTGATCATTTGTCCTAAAATTGCAATTCTCTAGTCCGTATTCGCTTGTGAAGAGCAAATATTAGTCATATTTCTTTGATATCTCACTCATAATATACTTCATACTTTATTTATTATTTACTTGTAGTGAACTTTATTTCAGATTATATACATATGTAGGAGTTTTGGCATACCTGTTGAAAGAAGGGGATAGCAATTGACATGACCAACTGAGGTCTGTATTTAGTTTGGAGTATGTGTTTATAAGGGTTCCCAATGCTTTTTGATTGATTGCTAGGTGTAATCAGATCCTGTAGTTCTGCATGAACATCCTCTGTTCCTCGTACTCTTTGCAGCATTGCCTTCTCGGTGCCGTAGTTGATCAGGTTTGCAGTTAAGGCACCAATGCCAACACTCAGCTGGAAACTGTTGTTGAAAGCTCCTCTGTATTTTGAGGGTGCTACTAGTTTTTATTTAGTTGGTTATGTTGTTTCTAATTATACAAATGATAGAAATAATAGGAAGTCCACAACTTCGTATGTGTTCATTTTGTGTGGTTCTTGCATAAGTTGGAAGTCTCAACTACAACATAGTGTTACTCTCTCTACTACCGAATCTGAGTATGTGGCTATAACTGATGCTTTGAAAGAAGCTATTTGGTTGCAAGGTCTTGTCAAAGAAATTGGCTTTCTTGAAAAACTTGCCATTGTCTATTCCATTAGCATGTTGCCATTCAATTGTGGAAAAATCCTATTTTTTATGATAGAACTAAACATGTTGATGTTAGATATCATTGCATTCGAGATATAGTGGAGAAATGCATCGTAAAATTAGAAAAGATTGCTTCTAAATTTAATCCGGCTGATATAGGTACTAAATGTTTATCTGTTAAAAAATTTAGGTCTTGCATGAGAACCTTGAATTTTGATTTTCTGTTGATTGAAGCATGTTGTGTGCAGTTCTTTTCTCCTGAACTTTGTGTTCGCTCATGAGCTTTGTGCTCAGTTTACTTTATCTTCGTGATAATCTAAACTTTTATGACTCTGGGTCATACTCTTTGATTTACTTTGTATTTGTCAAATTTTCCTGGATCTTGCATTAATATTTTGTGTTTTTTGTTTTTGCAGGTGTTCGGAAGAGGTGCGATGATGAATTCCTACTTTAAATAAACACAGTGATTAAGTTTGGTCCAAGGTGGAGATTTGTTGGGCCTTTTTTGGTCCACTTAGTTGGCTGATGAGCGTTTTCTTTGCACGTAAAATTAATCCTCATGTATTAAGGATATCAATTGCAGCTTAAGCAAGCGACCAAATTAAATATCAAACTCAAAGGACGGCGTATTATCAATTTAATTATTAACTAAATTAATTAAGACAAAAGACAATAATAGTTGTGGAAATAATTATACCTACTAAAAAATTAATTAAAATAACAAATAAAATAAATAAGGAACTAGGGAAATACGAAAGTGAATCAAGTTGGAGAATATGTAGCCCTAGGATAATCTAGTTTCACTCATTAATTTCCCTTTTGTGTATCAATGTCTGACTCTACCTTGTGGAATATGGACGCATCACTAAGTCATTCATATTTACTCTATAGACACAAGCAATATGTGTTTAACACGTGTGAAGTGGAATAGTCGTGCTGAGTAGAAACAGCTTGTGCAACGTCACCATTTCGATCATAACTTTCTCGTTTGGACTCCGATTGAGGTGTTTCTTACGCCAAAATGACCCACTCTTCTGTTGTTTTCCAACCATGTATCACAATTTCATTTTTGAGCTCCACACGATTACAGAAAAATTACACAAGTTTAACGTGCGTTTTTCAGCATTCTTGCACAAGTTGGACATTTTCTCCAACCTTGTACTTTTGATCATTTTTCCACATAAAACACCTCAAACGCACATTTTTCTCACATATATCAAATATAAGACACTTGTGCAAATATATGAGAATAATTCTCATAAAAATGTATTAAATTGGATACTAAAATACGCTTATTTGCACTCTCATCATTAACCCAAACTTGATGGCCTTCTCCCTCCAGCTTGTGGGCTGCCTTAATTAAGGCTTGGCCCAAAAGCAGCCTATGCCCCTCTTAACCCTGATTGAACCCTAATGGAGATGAATCGATTCAGTTTCCCCTTTCTCTCTTCATGTGTCTGACAGCGCTGTTCTTTCTTCTCTTTGAGAAGATGATGGCTGCTGGTTATAAATTACACATTGTGTGTACATTTAGTTCAGACCAGAAATTGAAAGGTTGGAGAGGTCTCGTTTTTCTTTCTCCTTTGTTACATGTGTTGTGTTTTCATCAAGTTCTTAGTGAACTAAGACTCAGAAATCTGAGCACCTATCACTTCATCTTCTCCTATGAAGCTCCGACGACGACAACAGTAGATACCTAACATAATATTAATATTTGTTCAAAATTACAGAAGAAAAGTAATGTTGAAATTACAAAATAAAAATGACACCATGTAATCATCAATAAGTTTATCTATATTAAGCTATATACATACTGATATTTATTAGTAATAATCTCTAATCAATGAAAAATATTATATAAAAATAAATAAAAAGTAATGGTATTAAATTATGAAAAATGTGACATTTTTTTTCATAATAATAAAATAATTTATTTTAAAATCTTATAAAATAAATATTCTTAAATGAGTTAATTAATTTAAAAAAAAAAACAAACCGCAACTATAATTTATTGACAATCATACATACCCTTAATTTATTGACAATCAAACATACCCTTCTTTCTTTATAATTATTTTTTATTTTAATTTAAAATATAATTAATTGGACCAATAAATAATCTATTTTACAAATTAAGATGTGTGAAACGGTTTCAATTAAGTCCGCTCCAATTTTGGTACTCCCTCCTTCCCGGGAGGTATACGCTTAATTTACACAATTTTGGTACTCCCTCCTTTCCCGAGAGGTATTCGTATATTTTTTAATGTAAATTAAGCAATATAATAATAATTTTCTGTATAATGAGCATAAAGAATGTACATAATATTTTAATATATATTGAGTAGTTGTATTAAATAATGTGCAGATCCCATTTGAATATATTAATTAAATTAATTTGTGTGGCTTCCATTACCAAAAAAGAGAAATTTATGGACTACTTTATTTTGGAATAAATCAAAGTGAAAAATGTACTCCATCCGTCCCCTTGATACGTATCCATTTTTTCATTTTGGTCCGTCTCATTACAAAGTATCAATTTCCCTTTTTGGATTGATGTGACCCACAACCACTACACATGGTCTCACACTCAATACTAATACAATTGTCCACTAAATATTAAAATATTATTTCTCTCACCTTACTATACATTAAATTATTATACTCCTTTATCCACGTGCAAAAAGTAAATGAATACCTTTCAAGGGGACGGAGGGAGTACTTGTTATAGGATGGAGGAAATTATCCACTCCACCGAAAGACCATCCTTTGCTTTTTATGCGCAGATTAAGGAGTATTATTATTTTACGTGTAGTATTAGTAATAAGTAATGAGCCATATGTGTGAATCTTTTTTATTAAAAATAAAAATGAGAATTTTTAAATGATACACCTAGTAATCTTTCTATTGAATGGAGTGAATATCAAATGCTAAATGAATAATGCATACGATATAGAGAAAATCTATATCATGAAAATGAATATATCAACCTTAATATACTTCTTTTCATTCCCTGTGTGTTTTCACTCTTCCTTTTTCACTCCTTTGTAATTTACAAAGGAGGAGTGAAAACTTGGAGGAGGGAGTATTTCTTCCCATTATCATGTGAGAGTTTCTACTCCCCTACTATCTTCTTATAAAAAGAAATGTTCATCTACAACAATACAAGGCACATCACAAACCATCATATATACATCTTATCTTCCCTCTCATCATTCTTGTACCCCACCATCTTCTTCCAAAACCAATGCTCTCTCCACACCCTCTCCATCTTCTCAATGGGCACATTCTTGGTCTCCGGTAGAAACAAATACACAAACATTGTCATCACCACCACCCACCCCCCAAAAAACAAGAAAATCCCATACTTAAAATGACACAACATGGACAAAAACGTTTGGCCCACCAAGAAAGTGAACAAGAAATTGACTGCGACATTGATACTTTGGCCTGCAGCCCTTATTTCCAAAGGGAAGATCTCACTTGGAATCAACCAACCTAGGGGGCCCCACGAAACCCCAAAACCTGCCACGTAGACTCCAATCAACACCAATACCACGTAGGCGTACCCTTTGCTTAAAGAATTGTGATCCCCTAGCTTAGCTCCTATTATAACTCCAACCATTATTTGTGAAACCAGCATCACTAGTCCACCTATGATCAGCAGAGATCTCCGGCCCGCTCGGTCGACCAACGCCATTGAGGCGATCGTGAAAATGATGCCGACGACTCCGGTCATGACTGACGACATGAGAGCCGCGCTTTCGCCGAGACCTAATGTTCGGAAGAGTATTGGGGCATAGAAGGCGATCACGTTGATTCCAGTTACCTACATTGCCAAATTTAAGTAGTTAGAGGTCATCTAAGCAAGATGTTAACTATGCTTGTTTCATCTTTCTTCTGTATGTTCATGTACATATATAGTTCTAAAACATTAGTGAATTTCTTATAGATCAAACACAATGAAGTTAACAATTTACAAGGCTAAGATTGAAATTGAGTCGTCAACTCAATAATTAATTAAATACATATCATGCTATTAAATTTATGAATAAAATCAAGGCACATTACCTTGTTTTACGGATTGAATTTTCACATTCAGTGTTTCATTGATGTTTCATAATATAAAAAAATTATATCCTACAAATGACCATTAAATCATTGGGACATGTGAAGAATTTTGGGCATTGATTATTAATTATAACACATGGTAAGAATCTAATGAATGGAATTGGAGATGGAATATAGGAATGGAATTTGTCATCTCATTTGCTTGTTTGATGCCTCAGAAACTCATCAAGAAGTTCTACATTAAAAATGTATGAAAATTTGTAATATTAGTATAATAACTTCAGAGAGTTTACATTTTTAGAACAGTACTATATTTTTGGGTTGGAATTATAGGAAATTATGTCTTAATTTTTTGCAATTAAAGACAATTAAGGTCTAAATTGAAAATTTTCTATCTAATTTGTAATTTTATTGCGAAAATTAATATTTAAGACCCTAAAATTGCCAAATTGATAACATATATAGTGTCATAGAAAGAAATTTAAACTCTCCTATGTTACTGTCCTGGAATTGCAACTCCCTTCTCTGTGTAATTTAATGCTTGTGAATAGCGAATATTAATCATATTTTGTTGATATATCTCGTAAAATATATTTTTATATACTCATCTCATCCTCCACATTTTTTCATTTATCCATCACACAAAATTCTTTACACCCCAGAAAAAAAAGAAAGTACTCCCTCCATCCCCTTGAAAAGTATCCATTAACTTTTTATACGTGGATTAAGGAGTATCAAGGGGACGGAGGGAGTACATATTATTACTTTCATCCAACAAATATGACGTACTTTACAATTTATTTATAATTTTAAAAAAAAAGACTTAATTTAAAAGGTTAAAAAAATTAGTCAATAAAATAATTTATCTTAAATAACAAAAAATATCAAATCACCAATATTCCATGTAAAGATTCAAAACAGAGGTAGCGTAGGAGTTTTGGTGTACCTGTTGAAAGAAGGGGATAGCAATTGACATGACCAACTGAGGTCTGTATTTAGTTTGAAGGATGTGTTTATAAGGGTTCCCAATGTTTTTGGATTGATTGCTTGCTGTAATGAGATCATCTAGTTCTGCATGGACGTCCTCTGTTCCTCGTACTCTTTGCAGCATTGCCTTAGCCTTATCGAACTGGCCCTGGCGCTGGATGAGGCTGTTGGGCGTTTCGGGGAGAAACAGAGCACCGAGAGTAAGAATCGAAGCCGGAACGGCCGCCATGGCGAGCGAGATCCTCCAACCCCACCCACCACGCACCTTCTCGGTGCCGTAGTTGATCAGGTTTGCAGTTAAGGCACCAATGCCAACACTCAGCTGGAAACTGTTGTTGAAAGCTCCTCTGTATTTTGAGGGTGCCATTTCGGATAGGTATAATGGCACTGCCTGTAAATAACCCCATATATGTCAATTTCACCTTTGTAGAATTCTACTCGGGATGTATTTCACTTCTACTATTCCATGTTGTGAAAATAAATTTGGAAAATATAGAGTTTTGGATAGGTCTTGTGTGAGACCGTCTCATGTGAGATCATTGTTGGAATTTTTAGTTGAATGGAAAAGTCACCTTAAAATGATGTCTATTAGATTAAAGTGTGTCTGTGAAAATGTGTGATCAAATATTATGATTGTTGAATAATTGTGTCTTTTCAAAGAAAGACATTTGAATTTTAATTTAAAATCAAATCAAATAGTCACATCATTTCACGTAAAGACGTCTTGAAATCTATAAATAGGTCATTTCATTCCATAATCCATCACTTGATTTTCACTCCAAACTTGAATTTCACTTGAGTTACTTGAGCACTTGTCACAAAGTCGTGGATGTCCGAAAAAGTCCAATAAAGTTATGTCGTTATAACTGATTCATGGTGTATTCTCAAGTCTTCCTACTCCTAAGGTGAGTTCATAATATCGGTTGGTTCACCATATGTTGTGATTTGTAGTGCTACCATTACAAGATGTGAGTCGTTTTATCTTGGAGATGATTGCCGTCGAACCACAAGAACCAGAGTTGGGCAATTTCGTCTTAAAGAGAAAGAGTCTAACTCTTGACTCGACCCAAATTCTATTATATACTTTTTCTGACACATTTTGCTAGTGTTATTATATCGAAACCCAAATATACCCAACAATCATTTTATACTTTTAAAAATAGTTATCACTTTCGCTATAAAATGTTATAATTTTTCATTTATACTATAAATTGTTCATAAAATAACATTATCACTATTTATTAATTTAATATCACTTTTCGTTATAGAAGATATCACTTTTCACCCGTCTCACGTGAACTTGGTCTCACATAAGTCTTTGCCAAAAAGTTTTATGGGATGAATGAATTACTTTATTAGTTTTTAATTTTTGGAATAAAATTGATATGGTATGTTATGTGTATTAGAAACGAAAATCAATTATGAAATTGAATTGATATTTCATGCAGGCACATATTTAACTTTATGCATCAATTTTTTATTTTTTCGAGCAAAACTTTTAAAGACTAATACTTGTATGCCCACCTGTACCCTTTAATATTAAATGGTATACACTTTAGTATAAGAACGTGTATTCTTTATTTTCTGAAAAAATTAAAAAGAAAAAAATTAATAAAAATATATACCGTTTATAAAAAAAATATTGTACCCTTACACATGTGGTGCACCTGATGACACAGAGACAAATTCTAACTTAAATTCAATAGTTTATATGTGTTTCTTAATTATAATATATATTTTTTATATTCAACTATATATTTAATTAATTTTTCATGTAATAATTAACAATATGGTTATATAATAAATTTACTAAAAAACTGTATGAGTTTTAATTTATTAATTTAGTATACACTATTTATTAATAAAAATATATCGATTGAATGTTGATACAACTAGCACTCATAAATCCAGTTGTATTTTGTCAATGTTGAATTAAGACTTACTCCATATATCCCAAAAATTAAAGGATTCATATTTTTCTGATCATAAATCTTTACATCCTTAAAAAGATAACAATATTTTTATCTAATAATGTCAAAAAGGTTAATTGAAAAAAAAAATCATGAACTTTACTCCTATTATAACTTAATTCCCACTGAAATATTGCAAAAAAAATCACCACATTTAAGTATTGTTGCAAAATAAACCCAATTTTTTTAATAAAGTAGATTTTTTTTGGGTTTATTTTGCAATAATATTTAAAGGTGGTGGTTTTTTTTGCAACTTTCAAAAGTGAGGATTAATTTGCAATAGGAGTAAAGTTCGTGTTTTTTTTTTTTTTTTCAATTAGCCCATTTCAAAAATTATTGTAATTTCAAATCTTTTAATATTTCAAATAAGGTGTAAAGTTATATTATGTGAGTTAGATACTAACATAAAGTAATATTATGTGTGTTAGGTCCCATTTCAAAATTATTGTAATTTCAAATCTTTTAATATTTCAAATAAGGTGTAAAGTTATATTATGTGAGTTAGATACTAACATAAAGTAATATTATGGGTGTTAGGTACTAACACACATAATATTATTTAATACTTTATTTATAATATAAAAATATTAAAATATCCTAAAAGTTAATAAAATTGGTAAAAATACTATTTTTTTAAAAAAAATAACGTAGAACGGTATATATACACACGTGAATATAATATTAGAATGGAGGGAATAGTATATTTTTTTTCTTTCCATATATAAACAATACTAAAAAAAACTATTTATATCATTCCATTGTTAAATTGGCTTACCAACGGATTAACAACGGAATCCGTTGGTAAAATTCTGTTGGTAAGGTGGTAGTTGATAAATTTTTAACAACACAAAATTAATTTCGTTGGTAAATAATTCCGTTGGTGATTCGATGCTAATAATTCTGTTGCTACGGATTGAATTTCGTTGGTAAAATAGAATTCTGTTGCTAATAATTCTGATGCTAATAATAGTTCCCTTGGTAATCTGTATCTACGGATTGAATTTCGTTGCTAAAATAGAGAATAAATTCGTTGACATCCCATTGCTAAAACAAAAATGTAATTTTTATTGCTAATCCATTGGTAATTACCAACTGATTGAATTCTATTTGTAAATTCGGTTGTTAAAAGATATTTGATTTGTAAATCCAAAAAACCAACAAATTTTTTAACTTTTAATTTTTTTCTAAAAACAAACAAATAAGTAAAATATTAAAGGGTTTATGAAAGGCATAGAGAGTAATATAATTTGGAATTTTGGGTTCTGTTATGCATCCCATTTTGTTATGTAGATCTGATTTCGTGCTAGGACGTCGATAAAAGTGTTTATATTAGTAAATGATTATAAGATAATTTAATAATTTATTTATTATTTGTCGGGTACAATAAAGACATTAGAATCATTTAGCTTCTATTATAAGTTAATAAATTAAATTAAATTAAATTAAATAAGTACACATAAGCAAATGGAATAGTCAAAGAACCGATAGAGGAATAGACAAAGAACCGATAGAGATGATCGTCACATGATAATGAACTACGTACTGATGTATACAAAGTAAACTTGAAACTAATTTGGACAAATGATACACTTAACTTTGACTAATTAAATAAAGAAATGATTGTTTGTACATTTTCAAAACTACATTAATTATTTTGTTATCCCTTTAATTAATATTTTAATACTTTAAGCCATTTTATTTACTGATTTATTTATTTTTTTCTTAAGAACCCTGAACTTTGTCTCATTTTGGCTGAACAGGATACAAGTATGATTCAAAATAGAGAAATTGATAAATAATTCAGATAGTATTATATACTTACTCCAACACCAAGGTTATATATTTTTTCATTTTTATTTGTTTTACTATAAGATATACTAAATTTGATGGTTAAAAGTTTATACACCAAAATCAATACTTTAAAACTCTATTTACACAATTATCATCTATTCAAGTTAAAGTTGAAAAAAAAAGTATAATAAAAATTTACTACTACCTATTCAAATATTATATTCCTCAATTTTTGTATAAAAATAAACATTATCTTAATGCGGATGGAGTGAGTACTCTATTCCATGTAGAAGTCACGCTTATGATTTCATTTTGTTTAAGAAAAAAAAGACGTTTTTTCAAATTTTTTACTAATTTATTTTAGATAATTTAGTTCTCCCTCAACATATCCTACTATAAGGCAAACATTTAGCCATTTTTTTCGTCCAAGATATTCATTTCTATGGACTTAAATTTTTAAATGAAGTGATGATTATTTAACCAGCAACTCATTTATTAAAAAAATTTCACATATGCAAAACTCCAGTCAAAACTATCCCTACTGGTATGTGAGGAAAATTCAGCATGTAAGATTTCAGAAAACATTATCCCTATTGATATGTGTGAGGACATGTTAAAATGAACTATATTAATTGATATTTCTATCTATGAGCTCAAACTTTTAAATTAGGTGATCATTTAACACTTATTTTCGTTACATTACAAAATAAAGTATTTTTTAGCAATCGAATTTTTCAACGGAATTCAATCCATTGGTAATTACCAATTGATTAGCAATCAAAATGATATTTTTCTATTAACAATGGAATATCAACGGATTTATTCTCTATTTTATCAATGGAATTCAATCCGTTGGTAAATACCAAGAGAATCTTTATATAAATTACCAACAGAATTTTTAGCAGCGGATTACCAAGGGAATTATTTACCAACGGAATTGATTTTTCGTTGCTAAAAATTTACCAACCACCACTTTATCAACGAAAATTTACCAACGGATTCCGTTGATAATCTGTTAATAAATTAATTTAACAATGAAATTAAGGCTTTTACCAACGAAATATTCCGTCGCTAAAAAAAGTGTTATTGTTACACTTTTCACATGTTTTTTTGTTCCGTTACATGCTTCACAATTACTCCATCCGTCCGGATTTAAGGGTATCATTTGTTTTTGGGCACGAAGATTAAGGAGTATTATTTTTTAATATATAGTGGGTAGTTGTATAAGTGGAGGTGTGGCTCCCATTTTTAGTTGTATTAGTGAGTGTGTGTGGATAAAAATGTAAATGAAATCTTGGGGGCGGACCCTCAAAATGAAAAAATGATATCCTTGAAAGCTGACGGAAGGAGTAAATAAAAAACATAAAAATAATAAGTCAAAAAATAATCTTTCACTATATTATCTAAAAAAAAATTATTAGCCTCGTCTATCATACATAACTTATTTTATTCCACTTATTAAAAACAATATCATAGTACCGTTAAGTAAATAAAATTTGTGAAAAACGCATTTCTAAATTATATTCTCATATACAACTATTGTGAAGAGCCGAAGCGGAAGAAGTAATAATTTTTAAAGTTAATAAAGATTTTATTTTTTTAATGTGAGCAATTGTATAAATCAAATATAAATGAAAAGAAAAAATGTAAAGGATGGTACGAGATTAGAACCTGGTTTGCAAAACCGACACCAACACCAAGCAGAACCCTGCCCAGAATGAGCATGTGGATAGAGAAAGCAGCGCCATTGAGAGCAGCTCCAGCGAGAAAAGCAGCTCCTCCGGCGATGATCGAAGGTTTCCGGCCATAAGCTCCGGTGACAAACGAGGCAAAAAATGAAGCAACAAGGCCAGCTAAATAGAGTGATGATGTGAATAGGGTCAACAATTGGCTATCGAATTTGCAATAGTTGCTAATCTTTGTGTCATGTTTCATCCTATTATACACTTTTGGGAAGAACTTTTTCAAGAATCCCTCCATTGATGTCACTCCACCTATACAAGCACAAATTTCAGATACATATTGTTGATAATCAATTCTTGACCCGGTAATTGCTAGGAAATTTATTTTATGTCGCCAAAATGAATAATTATTTAAATTTACTAATAATTATTAATTTAGCAATGAAAAACAACTATTGATCGCTAATAGAATGAATTTGGTGATGAAATTGAATTCACAGTAAATTTTTGGACGCTATATCTCCTTTTTCTTGTAGTGCTTATCCAAACTAACCGTAATTGGCCCGTCGTCAATTTGAGCAGCTAAGCTAATTCCTCTGGCTAGTGGTTGAACTATCTAGAGGAACCAGTTCAACTGCTCAAATTGATGATGGGCTAGCTGAGCTGATGAATCTGACGAAGAACAAGCTCAGCTCGCCTTATCTACTCATATACTATATTATATCACTATACTCTATAAATATATATTAGAACAATTATATGAATAAATATTTATATACCAGAGATTCCAATATCATAGCCAAAAATAACTCCCCCCATTGCAGCCATTATACAAGAAAACACCACAAAAGATGTGATTTTTCCATTGTATGATCCTCCTTCACTTGCAACAACAAACCCACCTGCCATAGCTAATTACTTCAGAGTGCAGTAGTAAGAAGGGTGGGTGTGGGTGGGGGTGGGGTGTTGGAAGTTTGTGGATGGTAGAATGAGAGTATGGTCTAACATGGGTAGCTGCAAGATTGGAATTATTATTTTATGGTCCACTTTGTTTAATTAAAAAGTCTTTTGTGGATATTTTGTTCATTTCTTGGAATCTCATAAATTTTTTCACGCGTAACATGTCTCTATCTTCTTTTTCAATTGAATTGTTTGATAAAAAAAAATTTAGACCACAAAATTTTTGAGCTTTTATAAAACCGGCTCACGGTGGAATTGCTTTGCATACTTATTTTTAATTAGTTATATAAATATGTTATTAATTTTCATTTATATTAAAAAAATTATGAAATGATTCACTGGTTATAACTTTTCTTTAATCCGGTGTTAATTACTCTATAAAATATTTATCACTACTAATATATATATATATATATATATATATATATATATATATATATATATATCAATAACTAATTTTGTGAATGGTTTCACACAATTTTTTACTTAATAATTTAAAAGGGCGGCTATTTGTACCCCAAAATTATTATTTGAACCCCAATTATTTATAAATTTAAAATATGATAATGTAAGAAGATATAAATATTATTTTATAAATAATAAACTAAGATTAAATATAATTAAATTTCTAAATGCACCCCAATAAGATTTCTAAATACACCCCAAAATTATAATCACTAAAACACAATCAATCCTAAACCCTTTTGTATCAGAGTAGTATCATAGAAGAAGCAAAAACTAAGAATGATGATCATCCAGATCAAGCAATAATAGTAAAAGAAGAGAATAATCATGATGAGGTCAATTTTTTGTATCAGAGTAGTATCATGGAAGAAGCAAAAACAAAGAATGATGATAAGCTAGAACAAGCAATAATAGTAAAAGAGGAGAATAATCATGATGAGATCAATTTTAATTTTAAAATTTAGAAGTTTTAGTTTGTAGATCAATAGATTGTATCGTGATGTGTTGAATCAAATTATTATATTCCACTGCAAGAAACAAATAGGGATTACGAGGATTTGAGTTTGAATAGATTCACAAATAGAGATTACGAGGGTTTAGGTTTGAATAGATTCAAGTTGACTAATGTCAACTGTAAGATTATTATGTCTTATTGCCATTAATAATTAAATATATATATATATATAATATTTATTATGATCAAATATCTTAAATAAGGATATGATTTAAATAAATAATATATATAAGATAAATAAGGTCATATATATTTATGGATAACAATCACATTGATATAATGTGATTTGATAAAGATTTACTATCCAATCTGGTCCTCTCTCCACCTATTAAAGAGACACAGTTTTATGAATTATCTATCACATAAAGTTTTACGTACTGTATCTTAAAAAATGGGATGAGTAGAGAGAAACCAATTCCCAACGTAATTCACAGGAATATACCAAATGAAGACTGTCGTTTCAAGGTAAGTCTCCTCATATCGTTTCACGGTAAGTCTCCTCATTATCACATAAGATGTGAAAATCATGAAAATTTAAGATTCATGTTAATTAATGAATTAATTGATTATGTTAAATTTATGCTCACATGTGGTATTAGAGAATGGTTTGGAATCTCATGATTTTTCATCAATTAATATTTTATGAATATGTATATGATTGAATGAATCCACCTATCATATACCTAATTGAATGAGATTATCAAAACATGCATATATGTTTTTCCGCTGCAATATGTATGAGAAAATTGATGATTTATTGATCTCAACTAATTTATCGATTTTTGAGACTTATGTAAATCATAATACTCCAAGGCATACATTTGTCATTAATTTGATTGACACAATATTCTTCTTTTAATAAAGAAATCTTATGTCATTAATGACTTAGCTATATGAATAAGTTGAGTTGAATTTCGTGAATAGTAATGGGACGTGGGATGTATTCTATAACCAAATTATCTCAATTTTAATTCACACTTTATTGTCATTGTATTATGATGTTTGAATATTATGTTTTATGTATTATGTATAATGTATTAAAGTGATGTGAAAAAGTAATTATAATGAGTTGATTAATTCTTTTAAAATTCTCACGTTAAGTCAAATTGGTCAGGATTGATAGATTGAAATCTTATGACTCATGCGAAAATCGTAGTAATAATTGATTACCATATTTAGAGGATGTTAACTGTCCTGTTTAGATTTATGTGACTCCCTTTCCCTTTAATTTTGGGAGTATATTGATTTTCCTTAATGGCTGATTAAGAATAATGACAGCTAATTACAGTTAATAAATCATATGCCTAATTCAGCTTGAATCTCACAATTTAATGCCCACTTATTAACATTTTGTAATTATAAAGTGACAAATGTATTCTTTAACTTTCCAAGTAAAGTGATTTAATCATGTTAATGAAATCAATCAATCACTAATGTTTATGACTTATATTATTTTGATAATAATTAAAGATTATGTTTTTGGAGATATATACTAATTTATTATTGATATTAGAATATCTCACCTATGTTATGTATGTTTGACTGCTTATGACATATTTATTATGTTAATGTACCATATATATTAAGATGCCAAATTTGTTAAAATATGAATAGAAATTATACATGATATTTTTATTGTGATATATATGGATATGTTATGTACATTTATGATGTCAGTCTTAAGATTTTAATTAATGATATTGACTGTAATTTATGAATTTTTAAGAAATAATGATTTGATTATTACTCAACTCTCGAGTATAATCTATTATGAGAATATAATCTTTGATAAGATTATAATGAATAATTTTATATACGATTTATATTTGTTTAATGTTGGTCTGTTAATCAATCACCAAAGTGGTCTGACTTGAAAGATTCTAAAGATAAATCGTATAATTAAATTTTAATTTTCCATATTTTATTTAATACTTAAATAAAGAGAATTTATTATGTGGGTCATTAAATTTTTCATAATTATAAGACTTTAAATTTACTCAAAGGTGATTGCTAGTCATTATAATTATAAGACTTTAAATTCACCCAAAGGTGATTGCTAAACTTTATAATTCATGAATATGAGTGTAATAAATTGATAATTATTAATAAACTAAGTCAAACTGTTTTTTATGTCCAAGGATGACAAAATAGCATACAAAATAATTTTAATGGATATATTTAAGGTAAATACTATTGTGCAATAGTTTTTAAGGTGCAACTGGGTTAGCCCTACCCAATTTATTTTTTATGCGGCATATATAAGAATTTTTAACCCTAATTTCATTTCATTCTCCATTCTTTCCTCACTTCTCTCTCTGCGGCCTCTCACTACTCTCTCTCTCTCCCCATTGTGAGATCTATCTCTCCTTCTCTCTCTTCACTGTGAGATCTGCCGCTCTCTTCTCTATCTCTCTCATCCCTTTCCAATGCTCTTTCTCTCTCTCTCTCTCTCTTCACCGTGAACGACGACACTTCCCATGCTTCCATTGTTGGAAGACAATGTTCTAGTAGCCACACCATGCCGCTCTAGATCTTTTGCTTTTTTATGAAACCCGTGAACTAACATACATCTCCGATGGATGATTTAATCAGGGGCGGCCCTGGGGTAGTTCCGGCAGTGTCGCCGCACAGGGCCCCAATCTGGCGAGGGCCCCCGATTTTTTTATATATTAATACATTTATATTTCATATATTTATATTTTATCTAATTATCATCAACTGTTTGCTAGCTCAACTAGTAACTCCTAATCCCTTCAAATGAAAGTCACGCGGTCGATTCCTTCCAAAGACAAGCTGCTTTTGTCATTTTTTCCTCCTTCAATTTGTTACTGTATAATTAATTCTCCGATATTTCTATCTTAATTTTTTATTATTAATTCTCTAATAATATAATATCTCAATTATTTATTTATATTGATATTTTCTATTAATTTCTGCACCAACTCAATCTGTTTTTTTATTATTTATTAATCTCTATTTTTCATTAAAATATTTTTTTAACAAAAACTGATCATATTACTTCATCCGTTCCAAAAAAATTTGTAACTTTTTTTGTCCTATAGAGGTTTGACACATTTTCTATCTAGGTATATGGGACCCATAAAAAATAATTAATATATTTATACGGCTCATACACCACACACACCATTAATAAAATTACCCAATACATATTAAAAATATTATAATTTTAATGGGATAGAGGGAGTATTACCTTATAATTTATACATATATATAAAATGATCTTACTGAAGTTTTGCATCTGGCCCCCGAAATCCTTGGACTGGCACTGGATTTAATTCTATATCTAAAATGATTAGATCGATTGACTATTCTTCAATTCTACCATTTTCAATATTTTCATGATGTGTTGGTGAAAATTAAGATGGTAGATGATCGGTGTCATTTTCACCTAAATTTTAGTATTTTTATTATGTAATTTTGTGTGTTTTTATTCATTTTGTATATCATTTGGCGGTTTTATATGAAGATTTGTGCTTTGAAATGATAAATGTGTGATTTTTATTATTAAATGCTTTAATTGAGCGATATTTGTAAATATTTAGAGAATTGGTAATTTAGTGTAATTTGTATAATTTTCAGGTAAAAATGGATTCTAGACACGATAAAGAAGATGTAGGTAAAAACGGAGCTCAATTCGTAGTTGAAACGAGGGAGAACGAGCCAAAATAAAATGCTGAAAAATATACGTCCAACTTGTGTAATTTTTCTACATTCATGTATTGTACAAAACTAGGTGTGTAATATATATTTGGAAAGCCACGGAAGAGAGGGTCGCGTGAGTGTAAGAATCATTCAAATTGGAGATCGGATGTAGAAGTTATGCGCAAAACGGTGAGACTGCGCTGCACCAACTCGACCCGAGTTGGTGCAAAAGTCAATTTTATGACCAGCACATGTTCTATAAGCTTCCATGGGGTATAAGTGCAAGTTTTGATCACAAATTACGAGAGAAATAATTTTGGATCAGTTTTCACACACACTAGACACCTAAATCACACACATTCATCTCCATCTCTTCCATCCTTCACTTCATCCATCCTACCCACTTGATCTCCTCAAATCCATCCATAAATCCATCCATCCACTAATCTAAGAAAGGAAATTCACATTGATTGAAGATTTTAGCATGATCAAGGAGGATGAAGCTCACCATCAAAGAGGAGTCAACTTACCTTTATTTTGATATTTTCTTCATTATTTTGCTCAATTAGAGCATGCCATGGATTATTTTGAATTTGTAATGATATGTAGTGGCTAGTCCTCATGTGAGGTTAGCAATATGATTGGTTAGGGATTATGTCAATTCTGCACACCACATATTTGATGAAATGATTGTTATGAATATTTTTTTTATCATGAATGCTTATTCTCATTTTAGGTATGATTTGTGTGATTAAATTTTCTATTCATAGTGTTAGGATGGTCATTCTAATATTATTCTTAGTGGTTTAATTGAATCATTGATTGCATTAGATGACTTAGTTAGTGTGAGGGAGGTAAGTCATACCCTTCTTGTGCTTATAACCTCATGATAGGATATTAGTGATGAACTAGTGAGGGGAACCCAACTTATGATAATAGTACCTTCGTGGGAATTGAGAGTAAGAGACAATCCTAGGAGATTTATACTTGTAAAAGAGTTGAGAACCTAATTTCCTTGGCCATAGGGATTAGGGTTACATACGTGATTGCCCTTAATATCATAACATGATGACCTTCAATGCATGTGTGTGTGAGTCTACATGAGCCTTTTCCATGATGTTGCTTACCTTGCATACTTCTTAGATTGCTCTCCTTTATCTATCTTCCATTTCATATGTACATGTTCTATCTTAACTTGCTTTCCTAGTTGTTAGTTTTTAGTGTTAATCAACCCCCTCCTTATTCGATTAGTTTTAAGTAAAATTATTTGACTTTTTTTCATACTTCAATGCTTCTTATTCTCTTAAAAAAGATGTTTCTCTCTCTAGGTTTTTCTCTCTGCCTTCTTTTTAACTTTTCTTGTTGATTCTCATCGTATTTCCTGGAATGGAGGCGCCGCCCGGTGAAGGCTCCTCCCGGCCCCTGCCTCTTTTGTCTGATCAATCCTCTGATCAGACTACTTTTGTCTCAAACACTTGGTTTGATGAATTGATCTACCGAAATCGGCAATATGCTAATCTCCCTCCACCTCCCAGCGATGTTCCCGACCGTCTGAACCTAGGGTCGCGTACGGACTCCACAAGAGAGGGCCGCCCTGATATCACTTCATCTGGAACACAGCCGGCTACTAACTTACCTGGCAAGAAACAACAGGGGAACTCTAATTCACATGGGATCACTTCAAACCCTAATCTGCATGAGAATCCCGATTATACTCACGCAGCTGGGAGAACCACCATCGATCGATCATCTCCAATCAGAAAATGCACTGATCCCAAGTTGTATGCGGCAAAGTTGGGTGGGGATGCAGATCCTTTTGCACATATCAAATCGGCCATATGCAAGGGGCCATTTTCCGGCCCTGTGGTGAGGCCAATTGACAAAACAGGTGATATACCTACATTATCAATTTCTAATGAATTTTACGAAAGTTGTAAGAAGCTTTTCTCCTAATTCGTGATCACTAGGATTATGCATTCGAATGGTACCAAGCCACTCTTGCAAAAGGAGATTGAACTATTATTGGGAAGGGTTTTCATGCTCAAAGATGTTTTTGCCATTCTCCTTGGAAGAGGATACTACACAGTCTTCATCCCTGATGATAATGTGAAAGTCAACATATTAAAAAGGAAATTCTTCGAGGATGGAAATACACAATTGCTTGTACAACAATGGACACTGATATTTAATCCATTCAAGATTAAATCATCATTGGTATCCATATGTGTGTGTATCTATGAGCTCCCCATGGAATTATGGCATGAGGAGGTAATTAGAAAGATAGCTTCAGCGGTCGCTTCTCCAATTCGCATTGATGAGAGGAGACTGAATGGCTCGACGGGTTATTATGCAAGGGTTTTGGTTGAGGCATATATATTAGAGGAGCTCCAGACAACTCTAAATATTGACACCTCAGAGGATGTTATTTTTTTTGATATGAAAGCATCCCAGAATATTGCAAATTTTATCACATTCTTGGGCATGAAGTGGAGGCGTGCTTGAAAAAGAAGGGTAAGAAGGAGAATCAGAAAAGGAAGCAGGAGTCCTGTAGGGGAAAAAAGAATGTGGATTCGGATGGATTTTATATGCCGAAGAAAACATGGACCAGGAAGGAAACTACTCCTAACTCAGTTAATGTCTCGAACTCATTTAGACCTTATTGAGGTGGATGATGAGGGTAGGCAACCCAACACTGATTGGGACAAAACTGATAGAACAACTTCTGATTTTGAGTCGACTGAGAAAACAAAAGAAATTGATATGGTTGATGATGATAATAATAGCCTCAGTGATATTGAGAAGAGATCCTATAATTCTGATCATGACTTTGATAATCAGGAGGTATCCGATGGTAGTGGATTAGAGGAGGAACAAGATAAACTGGCACTGGTGGTCAGGGAGGATGAAATAATCCCGATAGCGGAGGCTAGTCCTCCAAGAGTGGGGGACATGACTTTATCAACTGAAATAGTGGCACCTTATTCTGTAATTAGCACTAACAATAGTGTAACTCATTTCGTTAGATAGAAGGCGCCAGCTAATAGATCATGCACTCCAGGAGTGAAGCATGTGGAAACGAAAACTAGGGATCAAAACAGCATGACTGCAACTGCATCTAAGGGATAGAAAGATTTAAAAAATCCACCGAAGCACGGAAAGGTGAATCGTAAGAAATGAAGGCTCTCTTTTGGAACATCAGAGGGATTGGGAATGAAAATTTCCAATCAGTTCTTAAAGAGCTTTGCTCCCGCCATAAACCAATGTGGCTAGGCTTTACGGAACCAAAAGTTTTATTTTCTTCTATACCAAATCACTATGGAATAACCTACGGCTCACGCATGTGGGGACGAATGAAAGGGATGGATTCAGGCCCAATCTGTGGGTCTTCTGTAATTCTATCCACATCACTAATATTCGGAGAGTTTTTAGCTCTTCTCAGATCATTGTTTATGATTTTACCTATAAGGCTAGGGATCTTAGATGTTGTTTCGTTCATGCTAGTAACGACTACATTCAGCGAAGGGAGTTATGGTTTGATATAGCTCGTTATTTGGGGCATGCCATGTTCATCATGGGGGATTTTAATACTACTTGGGGAGCTCATGAGAGGCTTAACTCGTCTAGACATGACAACCTCAGCTCTATGGAATTCAGGAAATTCCTAGACGTTTCTGATCTTCATGACATTAAAATGCATGGTGCCAAATACACATGGGTTAGTAGATCCTTGACTAGAGACATTCGGGCATCTCGAATAGACTGAGTGCTAATTTCTGATGGTTTTCTGGATGGATGGGATTCGATTATTGTTACTGCACATGCAAGACATAGGTTGGATCACAATCTTATCATTCTGAACTGCTGCAACACAACTCATTCTCCAAGGCCTTTTAGATTCCAAGCCATGTGGCTCAATGATAATGACTTATTTCTAATGGCAGCAACATCATGTCATAGGTATGTCCACTCTAATAATCCAATTTCCAAATTTGCTGCCAAACATCGCAGGTTAAAACTGGACATTAAATCTTTGAACTTCGGGAGTTTGGAAATATTTTTGATGGGATTGAAATAGCTTTTGGTCGGCTCCAAGAGGTCCAATAACGTATTGAGTGTGAGGGGGACAGTCAGGAGCTCTTTGCGGAGGAAGTTGATGCTCATTTTTCTCTCAATGAGAGAATGTTGGAGCAACATCGTTTTTATGCTCAAAGGCACAGAACAGCCTGGTTAAAGGAGGGGGACAGGAACAAAGACTTCTTCCACAAAAGTCAACGTATTCTGAAAATGAGAGCGAACGTTAACTCTATGATGATTGATGGTGCAAGATCGGAAGACATTTGTGTAATAGGGGATCATATTGTTGATTATTACACTGCTCTTTTCTGCCAACCAGAGGATAATTCAAACTTTGGGGTTTTGGACTTTATTCCTAAATAGTGTAGAATTTTGAAAATGAGTCTCTTACCTGATGTCCTTTTGATGATGAAATCAAGAGTGCGGTTATGGATTTGTCAGCGGATAGTGCCCCAGGTCCTGATGGATTTGGTGTCAGTTTCTATCATAAATGCTGGCACATCATTGGTGAGGACCTTTGCAGGGCAATCCAATATTTCTTTGTTCATGCGATCATCCCATCGGGGATAAATTGCAACTTTGTGGTCCTCATTCCGAAGACTGATGGTGCTGTAAAGGTTGAAGATTACAAGCCCATTAATCTTTGTAACTTCTTGTTTAAAATCTTTACAAAGATTATTGCTACCAGACTTGGTCCTATACTCCATAGGTGCTTGGGCCCATATCAATTTGGATTTATACCGGGGCGAAGTATTCATCACTATACTTCATTGGCTTTGGAGAGCATTATTTGCCTAGATAATGCTAGGTAAGGCAGTGTAGCATTCAAAATAGATATCAGAAAGGCATTTGGCACACTTCGATTGGATTTCTTATTTGAGGTTCCTCTCCGTATGGGCTTCTCATCTCATCAACATGATCAAAGCAATTTTCTCCTCAGCCAAAATTTCTATTTTAATTAATGGGAGTCCTAGAGGGTTTTCTGGATGTGGAAGAGGTGTTCGTCAGGGGGATCCTCTGTCCCCTCTACTATTTTGCATTGCTGAAGAGATCCTATGCCTTTGGGTTCTAAAACTAATGAATGATGGTATTATTTCTAAGGATAGGGGTAATCAAAGCTGCTTCCTCCCCTTATATATGTTCTATGCAGATTATATTATGTTGTTTTGCAAGGCAGATGATTCCTTAATTAATGGTTTGCATCAGGCTCTCGCTGGTTATGCAGCCGTTTCTTGGCAGTTTTTCAGCAAACCAAAATCAAAGGTATTCTTTGGGAAATATGTTGTAGAGGTGCTCAAAAGAAGAGTGCTGGAGGAGCTAAACATTCCGGAAGGTACGTTACCTTTCAAATATCTTGGGGTCCCTATCTTTCGGGGTGCCCCAAAGAGTATTTATTTCAAAGATGCAACAGATGCAATGCTCGCTAAGTTTCAGAGATGGAAGGCAACATTTTGTCAATAGCAGGTTGCATTTGCTTAGTTAACTCGGTGATCGTCTCATCATCAGTTCACGTTATGATGATATACAAATGGCCCAAACACCAAATCAAGAGAATAGAAAAAGCATGCAGAAACTTTATTTGGACGGGTAACGTTTCAAAGCAGTACCATTTCACCTTTGCATGGAGCAGAATATGTTGCCCAACTAAGGAAGTAGGACTTGGTATTCGCTCTATCAAATCAGCTAATAATGCCTATCTTATGAAACTCTCATGGGACATTCTTAGAGTTGAGGCACCTTTGGACCTTCTTAGAAACCGATGGTTTGAGGAAAGCAAGCTTAAAAATACCTATCTTCCATCTTCCATCTTCCATCAGTCAGCTTGTAGTATTCGACGACTTATGGAAGAGGGGGTATGGATAGTTGGATATGACTCTAATGTCTTATTCTAGTTAAACAACTGGATTGAAAAATTGATTGCGGATTTGATTGGGATTCCTTTGGAGTATCGGCACCATTATGATCAGAAAATTGGAGATTTATATGATGGGAATTGACACTTTACTCGGGAATTCACTGGTGCCTTCCCATTTATTATTGATTCTATTCTTGCTACACGGATGTCTCCTAATTTCAGGGATCACAGGGTCTGGAAAAGTCTCTATATGGGAAAGTTACCTCTTAGTTGGCTTACAGACACATACGTCCTACTTTTCCCACAACGAGCTAGGGTCAATGGATTTGGGCAAGCTATATTCCTGCACGTCGATCAATCACTCTTTGGAAAGCCATTAGAGGCATTCTTACTACATGGGATGTTTTGAGGAATAGGAGGTTCCATGGACCATCTAGGTGTTATCTCTGCAAGGAAGAAGCTGAGACAATGGACCATTTATTTGTTCATTTTAAAGTCTCGCAGGAGGTTTTACGATTTATTTTAGCAGGGTTTGGTTTTAAGGGTGTCATCCCCTTTGATCAGAGCTTTACTGGACTTCTATTGCAGGCAATTGCTATGTCCGGAAGCACACAGATTGTGAGTCTTTGGAAAGCAGTTGTGGTATCCTATGTCTGGATAATTTGGAGTACTAAAAACGACATGATGAACTTGGAGTTGAATTAAGATGGCAAGGAACAACTATTAAGGGTGTCAAAAGTAATAGCCGTGCTTGCTGCACTTATCAAAGAAACTGGAAACCTTCATATTGGAACAATGCATAATAACATGGAAGATCTTACCACTCTAAAGTATTTTGGGGTTAAAGGCTTCCCGAGGAGAGCTCCAAACATTATAACTTTACGATGGCAACCCCCTTCTCCTGGATGGATCAAAGTTAACACAGATGGGCATGCAGCTTGTGCACCTGGACTGATTGCAGGAGCTGGCATCTTCAGAAACAACCGAGGTGTTGCTAGAGGAAGCTTCACTTGTGGATATGGTAACAGCTATGCTTTTGAGGCTGAACTCTATGCAGCTTTCACGGCGATAGACATTGCACACGCTAAGGGCTGGTCCTCGTTATGGTTGGAGTCTGACTCCATGTATGTTCTTTATGCCTTTAAAGACCCACATCCAAAGATTCCCTGGAGATTACTTGCTAGATGGAGAAGGGCAAAGGAGCTAGTTGGGAGTATGAATTTTCGTATTTCGCATATATACCGGGAGAAAAACTCTGCGGCAGATGCACTTTCAGATATTGGAGGAGATTTTGATTGGCATGACTCAGCCCCGAACTTTATACAGCATCACTTATTCAATGACATGAATCATGAATACTTTTGTTTTAGACAGTCATTGACCCTGCGTGGTTTAGCAGTCTGTGGCTTGTTTCATCATCTTTTTTGTAGCTATCCTTTTTGGTTTCTTTTATATTATATCATCTATTTGCCTTATTCGATTAGTCCTACTAGAGTAAAACATCTTTCAAATACAGCTACCCACTTTCGCCCTTGGGTTTGATATTTTTAAATTTTGTACTTGGTCACTACGGTCTACTACGCGATAGAGTACACTTGCTCTAATCAATTTAACCAAAATTGAAATCAAGTTCACTAGATCTTTAATGTGTCGATGAAATTGGCAAAATTATAATGCCAGTGGTTGATGATTTCGTATACAATTCTAGATCTGGTGGTGGATGCAGTGAATTTTTATTTTTTATTTTTTGTTGTAATAATCGTATGATTTCTGGAGTTTATCTGGAATACTGTATAAGTTGTAATTTTTTAATGTATACATTTTTCTTAATTAATGTATACGGTATCTATTTTCCTCATATTCAATTGTATTTAATTGTAACTATATACTGTATAAGTTTTTTTAATTAATGTATACATTTTCCTTTATAAATATATTACTTTTTTTTTAAAAAAAAATTGTTGTAAGAATCGTATGATTTATGGAGCTTATCAGAGATATTGTATAAGTTGTAGTTTTTAATGTATATATTTTTCTTAATTAATGTATACGATATCTAATTTTCTCAAATTAAATATTAATTTTTGGAATACAGTGTAAGTTGTAATTTTTTAATGTATATGCTTTTCTTAATTAATGTATACAATATCTATTTCCCTCAAATTCAATTGTACTTAATTGTAAAACTATATAATGTATAAGTTTTTTTAATCAATGCATACATTTTCCTTAATAAATGTATTACTTTTTAAAAAAAAATTTATTGAAATATCAATATGTTCATCTTAAATCGAAAATAATACAATGATTTAAAAAGTAAAAAAATATTTAATACTAAGAATTTGACTAATATATTTCAATTAAAAAGAATGGAAGAAGAAGAGCACTAAAGTAAAAAATTTAGAAACTCATAAAATTAAGAGGAGTTAAAAGATTGTCAAAGCATATACGTTAGCTGATAATAACTAATAAAATGTTATAAGAAAAATAATACACTATAATACATGAACAAAATCCAAATTTATTCCAAATCTTAGATCCATTCCATCTTCAGTTCCATGTAATCTCCATCAAATCAATTTAACTTATCCAATTTTACTTATCTAATTCATCTACACAACTCTACCCAATCCAGATGGTCGGACGGAGGTTGAGATTCGAGAGATCATAGCCAGCGACAGGAGACGGTTCGAGATTTGAGGGAAAAAATCGACAGAGGCGCGCGACGGAGACAACACGAGATCTGAGGGGACAAACTGACGGAGGCTTGCGCAATTAGATTAGTGGGCGACATGAAGAGAAGAGGAGATGTGGTGGAAGTACTGGCATTTGAGAGAGGGGAAGAACGGGCAGTGAGAAAAGAGAGAGAGAGGAGGGAAGAGACCGATGCGGTGAGAGAAGAGAGAGAGAGGGGGGAGAGAATGGATCGATAGAATTTTGTGTGTGAAAAAGAAATTATCCAATTGGATTTTTTAGATTTTATACTTAACCCATTTTTTTAAATATGGGGATGTTATTAGTGTACACTAATTGTACAATAGATCAACTCTATATTTAATTATCAAATTATGTTAAATTTGCAAGTATCATTATGATCATGATTGTATATTGTTGTATCACCCAAATGAGAACTTCGATATACATTTTCTGAATTTGTTATTAAATTACTCAAGATATTTATGGAATAAATTATAATGTGAATATTTAAATTTGCAATATCATTATTCCTTAAATTTGCAAGTACCATAATGTGAATATTTAAATAAAAAATTAAAGATGATGAAATATTATTATTCCTTAAATTTAAATATTCACATTATGGTTATATCTATCTTTGCTAGATAAATTTCATTCTATAAATGCTTGATGATCATTTGTTACTGAAGTTGAGAAAATTAGATAGGAAAGTAACAAAAATTATAATGTTGGGAAGTGATGAATTTCATGAAAAGTATGATGAATTATCATGCTCAATTACTAAATTACAAGAAAAGCTTGCATTTATTCTTAATGCAAACTATTTCGCACACCACAATAAATTGGTATTGTAGAATGACATAATCGTACTTTATTGAATATGGTTTGAAGCATATTAAATAATTAATCTATACCTATATTTCGTGGATATATGTACTTAAAACTGCCACTTACTTGATGGTCGAGTTTTTAATAAAGCAATTTTCAAAACACCTTATGAAATGGTAGAAAACTCGATCTTAGGTAGTTGCATGTTTTAAATTGCCCAGCAGGAATTATGATTTATATCCACATATAAAGAAATTGGATATAAGAAACTTAAGTTATTTCTTAATAAATTATCCTTAAAGTCTAAATGGTATGAATTTTATGGTTTTAACCATAGTATGAAAATTTTAAAACTGGAATGTCAAATTCATTAAGAATTGTAAAATCAGTGGGAGTATAAAACCATGAAATGTGGATGTTGAAGAAGTTTGGTGGAAAAATTAAAAATGCATTTAACTAAAACTTCTTCTAAAGTTGTTATATAGTTGTCTAATAGCCAAACAACTTTCAAGGACAACATATAAGTTATTATACTCTCTTAATGAATCTGATTTTACTAAATCAATTGTCAATGAACTTTCATTAGATATAACACATCAAATAGCATTAAGAATGTCTTAAGGACAACATATCCGCTATTTTTAATGATTGCATATGTGGTATAATAAAATGAGCTAACATTTGATATTATAATAAAACTCAGTTATGGAATAAGTTATGGAAGTAATAATTCTATTAAATGAGTAAATGCTATGAAAGAAAAGTTGAATTCAATGGCTCATAATGAAGTTTAATATCTTGTTAGAATTGCCAAAGTATATAAAAGAATTTGATACGGATGTATCTTTATGATGGCATTTTAGAAAGATATAAAACTGGAGTTGTTGCTAAAGATTTTACTCAAAAAGATAACATAATTGTAAAGAGATATAACGAGTTATTTCTATACAAGACTCTATTAGAATTATCATGACTTTGGTAACTCATTATGACTTAGAATTGCACCAGATGAATGTTATGATTGCTTTTCTAAGTGATTTGGTGGAAGATCAAGTTAAATGGATAAACTCAAGAGTTTTTCCATTGAAGGAAAATATCACATGGCGTGTAAACGTAAAGAATCAATATACGAACTTAAGAATGCTTTCCTTTTAAGATATCTTTTGGATTTAAGAAAAATATCATAAATCATTGTATATATCTGAAAGTCAGTGGGAGCACATTAATTTTATATGTTAATGATAAACTTGTTTGCAACTAATGATCTTAGTTTATTATGAGAAACTAATAAATTTCTCTCAAAGAACTTTGGAATGAAACATATGATGAGACAACTTATATGATTGAGATAGAATTATTTCTATACATATCACAATAACGTTAAAGATGTCTCTGTAAGTATATGCTATTAAAGTTCTATAGATATTATGGATGGAAAGGTGTTTGTAAAGCACGTTTCAATCCGGAAGGGAGATTATAAGTTCAGCTTTATGTAATGTTCAAAAATGAATTGGAACGTACTATAATATTTATTATGCATATGTTATTGGTAGCTTATGATATACAAAATTATACAAAGACCAAGTATCAGTCTTGCTGTTAGAATGTTTGGTCATTATTGAAGAGTTTCATAAATGGATGACGGGAATGTTGTATAAGTAAATATTAAGGTATTTGTATGAAGTAAAACACTCGTGCTTACTTATCAGAATTTTAATTACCTAAAAATAATTAAATATAGATTCAAATTAAGATGATTATACGATGCAAGAAAATTTACTTCGACTTGTATGTTTTTTAGTCGGAGATATTGTATCATACAAAATTGTGAAGAAGTTTTTGAAAACTATATTCACTATTAAATTTAACTTGTGGCATGATTTGAGACTACAATAAAAGGTAGTTGAATGTGGAACTTAATTTCAGGACTTTAAATAAGTTGACATTGATATCAAGTCGCTGAAAACTTATTATGATTATTCCGTTGTAGTGTTCTTCTCTAAAACGTTTGGAATGAAAGTATTTTGTCTTTAAGAAAAACTTTAGAAACAAAGAAGTCAATTGAGCATAATGACACCAATCTTATGATTTCGGATCCGTTACGCAAATGATCTTCTCTAAAATATTCATTGAAAGTTACATGAAAATGAGATCATTGAAAGGATGTAACAAACTTATGATGAACAATTGGCATTAAGAGCTCATTATGATTTGTTTCTAATTGATATCATGTTTTGTCATTTTAGTATACATAAATGTTGACATTAGTTAAACAAGATTTTACCTCAAATTGTGATACTTATGTGGATCATTATTGATCTTTAGGTTAATGAGTCACATTGGGTAGAAAACTAATATCATAGTACATGGAAGGAACTATGTCTAGTAAATAATATAGAACCGTCATGACTTGTGTTAGTCTATACTTAATATTGACATTGCGAGTTGACCAATTCCTTAATCTTATATCGCGCACATTAGGTATATTTTTTAAGCTCTCACGTTTAATGTTTAATTCTGTCACTCGGCCAAGTGGGAGAATATAAGATTATTATGTTCTAATGCCATTAATAATTAAATATATATAAGATATTTATTATGATCAAATATCTTAAATAAAGATATGGTTTAAATAAATAATATATATAAGATAAATAAGGTCATATATATTTATGGATAATAATCACATTGATAGAATGTGATTTGATAAAGATTAATTATCCGATCTGGTTCTCTCTCCACCTATTAAAGAGACACAATTTTATGAATTCTCTATTACATAACGTTTTACGTACTGTGTCCTAAAGAAAGGGGTGAGGAGACAGAAATCAATCTCCTCATGTCTTTTGAAGGTAAGTCTCCTCATTATCACATAAGATGTGAAAATCATGAAGATCTAAGATCCATGTCAATTAATGAATTAATTGATTATGTTAAATTTACACTCACACCAACATGTTGTTCGACTGCAGAATTTAGAATAGTATATTTTGTTTGACGGATCAAATGCCAACATGTTGTTCGACTACAGAACTCGAACATTTTATTCTCTTCGACTGCTTTGATCGAACAGTTGGGTCACGGTTGTAATCTGTTCGGTTCCTATAACCGAACAAATTTAAGTGTATTCGATTGTACTTACCGAACACCTTTTTTTTCTTAAAAGGGTAAGATTATCCTTGCATGGGGTGCATTTTGGTAACTTAAATATGTATTTTTTTTTAATTTAAATGGGATACATATAATAATTGGGGTTCAAATAACAATTGTGGGGTACAAAAGTCGTCCCCTAATTTAAATTAATATTGTGTGTGTAACGTGCAAGATTAGTAATTTATACATGTGTATAATTGACATGATTTGATTTTGGGTGATTTATTCGGTTTTTTATTCTGTTATATATAGTTATGACCAATTCTTACAAATAGGTGGATAGATAGTGAATTAATAATAAATTAGGCATTAGATAGGAGAAATTGAGGACAGAGGGCAAAAGAGTACATTTTAGGAAGAATCTCTGACTTATTATTCTTATTTAAATGAAAACTACATAATTAACCATTTATTATTAATACTTATTCTATTTGTCTATGAATATTAGTAATATAGCCTTTTGAATTAATTGCTAGAGTGTTATTACTAGAGCATAAAAATTGGTTTGCTAGTTGGGCCGTTTTACGATAAACGTTTGATTGTAAATTATTAATAACAAAATGTGAAATCTAAAATTGATTTCCTAAATAAATCTTTTTCAATTCAAGTGTTGAAAAATTATCACCTAAAATTAGTACATGAATGTGGAAGAAAATTCAATCATTATCTTTAGAATTGATAATTTTTTTAGAGCATAGTTTTTTATTTCTTCCATGTATTATTCATCTAATGGTGTAGTAAAGTAAATCTAAACTGATATATTTATATTACCACATTTTAAATTGAGGATTTGACAAAAATGCCCTAATCTATATATATATATATAATAGTCCCTAATGGGGCACTTTATTTTCTCGCTCTGTAACCGATTTCTTAAGACTTATTTTTTGTCCTTATTTAAGTATTATTATCCCTATCTCTAATTATCTTTCATTGAAAATCCATTAATTTATAGGTCAAATCTTCCCTTTATCAATTCTTTTTCTCTCAAATCTTTGTTGTGTAATGTTGTCATATTCCCCTCTCCTATTCTCCTTTGCTGTGATTCTAGAAAAGAAACTCTCAGTAGCCGATTTGTTGCTATTCAAAAACGTAATTACGAATGCAGAAAAGTTGGTATCTAGCATCTGGAATTATTCGTTGTGTTAAAGTAGATGTTAATGTGGTCATTCGCCACACGAACACAGCAAATCCTCACCTTCTCTGGCTTGATCGCCGGCATTGCATTCATTGTCGTTGGGGCCCACCTCTCATACGCCAACATCGCCTCTCAACAGACCCGAACCAAGGCCTATAACAACTACGTCAAAGCTCACCTCAGAAAACTCCTCCAAGATTGATCCCCATTTTCGGTATTATACCACCATTCTTCTTTAATCTTTAGGCTTTTGTCGTGTATGGATCATCGCGGCCTTCTCTACCCTGCTCTTCTCTCATATTTTATATTTTACATATTTACAGTAGATTTTAAGAATCTTCAAATCCACATTTTGAGATTTTCTCAACCCTTGATTCATTCGGTGATGAATGGTTATCTTTCAATTAGTTGATTTTCTCTTTTACGAAAATTGGCATTTCTCTTTTCTAAAATTGGTTTCTTGATTTATTTTGGATATTTTTTTCTCTAATTTGATTTTAATTTTTTTTTATTTTTACTCTCAGTACACTGCCAACACTAAGATTTTGTATAAGTCCATCGGTGAATTCCACTTTTAATGTTCCAAATTGAATGATGAGTCATTTTTTTGCAAGGAAAAGGGGGAAAATCTCGGTGCCACCACCACTGTCTCGGTGAAACAGATGTTGAAACCCGACGAACCAGTTTTAAGTTGAGGATTTTGTCAACTCCGAAAGGGTCTGCCTATTTAGCAAGATGAAAACATTTTAGGTCGTTCAGGTTGCTACACATACTGGTGATGAGGTTAAGGTTGATTATGCGTCGCCACAAGAGCTGGGGATTCCTCTGGAGTTAGAGATTCAGGTTAATTGTATGAATTTTTTCGTTGATCAATTTGATATGGTTTAAAGCTACAATTATAAATGTTGCACATTGATTGAAATATGTTTCTTTGTTGTTGGTTTCACCTATTACTATTATGTTATTGATTAGTTTCGTTTCACAGCATTGGAATTTGAGATGAACTTTAATAATGTTGTTTTTTGTTATGATTAAAAGAAAAACTAATATTCTAATTCTGACCTTTAAGAGAACTTGAAGTAATTGAAGCAACAAACAGCATATCAATTCCCCATCTTCTCCTACTAATTCACTTCTGCTGCTTCTCCCAGTTGATTATTCTCCTACTAATCTCACTTCTGCATCTCGGTATTCTCCCACTAAATATGGTTGATTCAATTTACTATTGATTTCATTATTGATTCTTGAACTTTGTGCTTGGTGTGGATGGAGCGATTATGTTCTTTGATTTTTTTTTTATTTTTTTCCTATAAAAAATCGGTTCTGATATGAATTTTTTTTTTTCTTTTTGTTTTTTACTTCAATGCATATCCTTCGATTTCTATTGGCCAGCATGGTTAACAGTCAAAGTAAATCGCTCTTAATTTATGTAGCTTTTCGTAATTGTAAGATTATTATAACTATATATCTAAGTTGTTCGTTGTTTTTGTGTTTAACTACATGCTGAAAATATAATCTTGGTTAGATTCATCTATTATTGCGAATGAGTTTAGTTGAATACAAATTGTAGAAATTGTATTTCTTCAATATCTGTCTCTATCTAATTTTCGCCGATACTCAACTCTAGTGAGATTTGAACTAACCCATTTGAAATTTTTTGGATGCTGCCAGTGCAACTGGTGATTTAAGCATGACAAATTCATTTCGGTAAAATAGGTAGAATATAATTTGAGGAGTTGGTAATTTTTTGAGCTTTTATTTTGTGACATTACTTGCCTACAAATATTTTTTAAATCAACATTTATTTATTAACGTCAAGTAACTCATGTATATAGTATTTTTATAGGGAGTGAACATTGATCCCGAAGACTTCGTTAGAGAACAACTAAATTCAGTATTATCTGATATGTATCCTGATGTTGTAAGTTCTTCTACGCGTAGTGTATACATCGTCTTTTACAATATAAAAACCTTAATATTCAGTATTTATATGCTTGGAGGAAATGCATGTTAAAGCAGATATGCTTCCTTTACCTGACATAGTCAAGGTATACACTTAGTGACAGTATACACTTCAATTGTGTTCAAGTGAATATGGTCTGTTAAGTTTATTAAGTCTCTTGAATTTCTACTAATTTACATTTAATTCATCCCATACTTGAGATGTGAAGATTCTCCACTCTTCACATTGACGGTTGTAGTACATTCATTATTTCACATTTTGATAATTTAAGTATATTCATGATTACTTCTATCAGGGGTTTCCATTGTTTATGCATGCTTTCCTATGTGTGATATATGCATTTATTGAAAAAAATCCATGTAGCAAATGAGAGTGTGTGTTGTCCATTGCCTTGAACATCAGCATCATGTTGGCCAAGGCTTTATGTTAGAAGAGATGGTAAGGTACTAGCAGTTTGTTCAATGGATACAAACACCCAGGTCTAGACTTGGACGTCTAGATGATGCTTGAGCGTGCGTCTTGCAATTCTTTGCTTCTCAGACATAGAAAAGTTAAGATGAGGTTTAAGATGCACACAGTGCAGTCATTAGTAGTATGATGCGTTCCTTCACTAGAACAATATATTTTTCTATAAAAAAATTACTGTCATTTGCGATATGCTCACTTGGTAATTGGTAGATGTTTCTTTTGGATTGCTCAATATTGAGTTGTAATTTCTTAAAAAACTCATATATCTAATCATTGCTACTGCAAATTTCACAAGTAGATGTAATTTTATATTTTACTTTTTATTTCTATACATGCGCATGGACATATTTTAGATTTATTATTATTCAAATCTGAATGTAGAACATTTTACTTTTTTTCAGCTATTGACAGACGCTGCCTTATTAAGCTACTATATAATTCACTATCTTATAATCATTACAAGTTAGGGAGGAAGAAGCTTGCAGCAAATTTAGACGAGGAGAGGAAATCACAAACAGCGGGAGCAAGGAGCAGCAAATGAAAATCAACAATCTTATTGACAATGCATAATCAAGGTATCTCTAATAATTAAAGAGAAACGTCTGTTTTTCTTGCTGATAGTTCACCAATTGAAACAATTGCAGACATGCATACTGCAGCAAAATTGATACATGGTTTTGGCCCTTGGTTAGTTTTTTTATAGTTGAAGAATTTTTTAATGCATGATTTTTGTTTATGTTGTCATCATTTGCTATGAAAAAAATAGAATACCATTTTTCATATTTATTTAACAGAATATAAGTGTGAGATTGTATCATCACTGGATTTGGAATAATTTGCAAAATTTAGTAATGGGAACAATTTGATATTAGAAAAATATACAAAATTAGTAACAGGAACAATTTAAAGTTGGAGAATATTATGGTGATAGGCTTTTCTATTTCTTCAATGTTGAAAAAATTCTAATTTTCCTTTTTCTATTATTTAAACCAATAATTATCAGCTTGATTTATTTCTACATGTCTTATAAGTTGGTTAATTATATACTCCCTTCGTCCCGTCCTTATAGTTACGTTTGCTTTTTGCATGTGGATTAATGAGTATAGTATTTTAATGTGTAATGAGGTGAGAGAAATAATATTTTAATGTAAAATGGGTAGGTGTATTAGTGTGATGTGAGGGGTTATGGAGAGAGAAAAAGTTAATTTGTGTGGGTCTCATATGCTAAAAAGGGAAACATAACCATTGGGGTGGGACGCCCAAAATAGTAATGCATAACTATTACGACGGGATGGAGGGAGTATTCTGCAGCTCCAACTGTGCGCTTGATGTCCAATTCATAGTTGAGTAAATCAGAAGGGGAGAAATTCAAATCACATATCTTGCTTGCATTTGAATCAGTTCTCAAAGAAGCAACATATCGTACAAATGTAGAATGTTAGTTTTTAAGAGAGAGCCCAATTAGAAAGATAGTGTCCTTCTCCAGGGTATTTCAACTTTTGTCGAAATTTTGATGTAATTCAACACTGATTAAATTATTGATTTATTGCATAACCTCTCTTGCAGGACTTTGAGGTTGATGAATCCTCGCTGGAATATCTAGCAATGCACCCTGTTTCATCAACGACAAAGAATCAATCTTTGTTTGAGGAGCATTTTGAAACTCTTGCAAAAGAGGATGAACATAGTATTAGTGGTTCTGATGCATCACCAAAAAATGAGATTGAGGCTACCAATACCAAATCTATGAAAAAATCACAAGCTCTTAGGTCAGACTGACATTCTCTCTATGTTATCTTTCTCTTTTTCTCTTTGTCAATGTTGTGTCATTTTTTGTTATTTTGTTAGATTTATCTGTTGATAATGAGCTAAATTAGTCTTTTTGGATTCATAAACTTCTCTTCTATGTGAACAGTCATTCTAAATTGAAAAACGATATCCATACTACACTGTTTCTATCAATATTAACATTCTACATATTCAATATTCATGCATTAGTTTCTTCCAAAAGTATGACTGGGTTTACTTATTTTCCCTTCAAATTGCCTGATAGTTTGTAAGCGTTTGTAGTTGGTCACATGGGCGGGGTTTGTTTTCAACATCCTCAGCAACACTTATTTGAAAATAATGTGCTTCGTTGTTTCCAACAGAAGTTCACTTGCTGTTCTATTTGAGTCATTGCTACCCTGAATCAATGATGGCACAAGTCATTCTGGTGAAGATGACTATAATAATCCCTCTGATAAAGTCGATCAAGATTAACAATGGTCCAGGTATAGTTTTTTTATATGTTAGTTGAAGTTCCTGTTTGTGTGGATATAAATGACCAATTGTGTGAGCTCAAGAGACTATTTTTGGTTATTCATATCATAATTTAATTTATGACTTAAATGGAGATTGCAAAATATTTAGATATTCACGTCTTTGGATACAAGAAAAAGATGACAATTATGGGTATTTTCAACTGCTCAAATGCAGTGAATTATTTTTTTTATAAACGCTAGATACAAGAATTATGGATATTCAAACGTTAGATAGTAATTTGATTTCCCCTTCAAATTTAATTTGTAAAATTTCAGCATGGAGTTTACATGGAATTTATCCTTTTTATAGATAGTAATTGTTTTACTATTTCTAATAGAGATAAAATATGAAACTCTTCACATCAGGTACGCTTTTGTATCATCTCTACATTGTAGAATCTATATTTTTTTATTGAGATCTCAAACCTTGACGTGCCATAGTTTTTGACTCAAGTTATGGTTCATTATCATAGTTGCAATACTGTTCTGAATAGCACATGTTTTACTTGCACCCATATGTATTGGGTTTTGTAGAATACTAAAGCAATTAGTATGACTGATGCGACTGATAAAGTTTAAAAAGTGTTAGAAGAGAAGATAAAGTTGAGGAAAAGAATAAAGAAGAGAGGAATAATGCATCATTAGCAACTCTTAAAGAAGAACTAATTTGAAGTAATGGAGATACCATCACATATAATGTGTCTTGGTGAATTTCTCTTTTATCATTTATGGGTAATGTATATATTTTTTGAAATATCGCAAAAAAAATCCCAAAATTAATTGATTTATAATATTTTCCTTTTTGTTTTTATATTAATCTCTTGTTCATTTTTCTGGGTAAAATTTGCTCAGTGAAACATTATTTATAGTTGTATTCTATTATTTTAATATACTTGATCTTTGTTGAGAATAGAATCAAAGTTACATGGTAAGGTTCATTTTTTTTATTCTTAAGGTTTATTGCAGTGCTTGCTCTTGATAATAATGTTCTCATGTTAAATGCATTATATACTTATTGACAATGAATTTTAATGTTTAATACTTATGAGTTTGGTGGTTTAAGAAATTTAAATTTGATGTGAAAATTACATCAATTAGTTCTTATTCAACCAATAATTTTAATTATCAATTTGTTTTATAGCTATCTTTTCAGGTGGTAGGATCATGTTGAGAAAGGGACTCCTGAGAAAGCAACAGAAAAAATATCAATTCACAATTTAGCGGAGTATTAAGGTTTGCTTTTTGTGCACTATTTGATTGTTGCAATATGGTTTTGTCATCACTTTCGGGTTTTTTTTTTTGTCATTGTTTGATGTATTAAGCTTATATAGATTAATAAATGAAGAATGATATTATTTTGTTCCTTATTAATCATGTAACCTCCCATATTTGAGAACTTAGTTCGTAGGATCGTAGATTCTTTAATTCAACATCTACTAACTCGCTTTAGGCAGACTAATGTACTCTTTTTGGTTGGAGTGTTTCATTTAATATCTTGCTTTCATTTATCATATATGATAGTATTTGGGAGTTGATTTTGCTCATTTGTTAAAAAATTCAGTTGCCCAATTATTTAACACAAGACAGAAGTACTGTTCAACTATTATAGTTCTTTTATTATTCTAATAATAATAAATAGTATTTTATTTTTTTATTGATAAATAATTATTATCTTAGATAGTTTTGAATTTATTGTCTTATATATTAACCTGATAAAAATATCATATTTTAAAAATGTTTAAATGGTAATTACTACTAAGATAGAAATCTTGACCATTCTGACTACTATCTTGGTCAATTGAAAGGGAAAAGCCAAACTGGATGGCAGCTCCACCTCTACACAATTTTTTTTACGCAAGTTGTTGTGTATAAAATATTTTAATTTTTTTTACTTTGGTGCCCGGATCTTTATGTTGTTATTTTAAGTATTTTGTGCTTTGTTACCTGTATATAAAAACCAGGATGAATTCCTTGTATATCATACCCCTGCAGGATCGTTATGTTATATTTAGGATTTAAGACATGTCTGAAGTGATCATAATTGTCTGATAATTATTTGTGGTATTTATTATCCCTATTGATGGGTGCATTATATGAGCTTTGGGAGGTGTAGCTTGCATTAGAGGCAGCATGTCTTCTTTGAGTTCCTATCTGATTGTTTTCATTGGGTCTATGAGCATGTATCCTATCTTAGATTTTGCTAATAATGTTTCGGATAATAATTTGTGGCATCATTTCGCTTACTATAAAAAACTATTGTTTTCAGTTGGCCTATGCGCTGGAATTTTAATTTTTTTGTTTACATTTTGGCCAGTGAACTTATATATTATCTTTTCCGTGATAGTCACGATTTTTTTGCTCATTCGACTAAATTAGAAAAGTAAGACACTTTCATTTTCACCAGATGGTCTTTGCTATCTTGATCAAAATTTAATTCATTTTACCTAATGGCAATACTTGCAAATTTTAGAAACCTCGGTCATAGTCAATCAAGCTCTACATTATTTTTATCTTATGATATGGTTAGCCTAATTGCAGTCGTGTAACAAATTCAAAAATGTTCTTATATTTATTTAAATTTTGTCTATTTGTTGAATTTCCAATTGCTCAATTTCCAATACTTTTCTAATGTTTCTTGCTTATGAAGAACATCTCTCCATCATCGTCTGTACCTAAACTTTAACAACTTGTGGGATGGGGTTATAGAATATAGAGTAATTTATCAATATTTATTAACTCCTAAGAATTAACAAAAAAAAAGGCTATCACAATTTTCATACTCATTCCAAAAAAAGGTTATGCATAAGCATATGTTCATTTAAATTTTCTTGCTTCTACTTTATACATTTTTTTGGACTAACTAAACTGCAGATTCAAAACTTTTTATGTAATGTCCACTACTCTACTTCCTGAATAGCGGGTGCAGTTTTATTCTTCAATTTAAATATCCAATACGAAATCCCTACAATAATATGTTGAGTTTTTTTTCTTCTTCAAGTAGTAAATCAATGATAAAGTAGTTACTTGAGGGTAAACCTAATAAGAGCAAACAAAGTTGTAGCTACATCTGCTTCTCCAAAGACGTTACACTCTTATAATTTGAATAGTTGTGATGTGTTCTGAAAATATTTTGTATACATGAGACTGCAGATTAATCTAAATATGTTGAGTTTTTTTTTTCTTCAAGTGGTAAATAAATGATAAAGTAGTTACTTGAGGGTAAACCTAATAAGAGCAAACAAAGTTGCAGCTACATCTGCTTCTTCAAAGACTTTACACTCTTATAATTTGAATAGTTGTGATGTGTTCTGAAAATAGTTTGTATACATGAGACTTCAGATTAATCTAAGAGTGTTTGCAAACTGTACATATGAACTACTTAAAAGCTATAAACGATCTCATAAGTGATTAGACATTATAATTTTATCAAAGGCTCTTTGTTGATTGTAACTATTACTATTATGTGCATGATATCTAATTTTCTCTTCAGTTATATCTTAATCATAATTTTATAGTGCTCTTCATAGCTGTCTGCTTCTGTCTTTGATTCTATTACATCTTGACCAGTAGAGTCTACATAATACTTGGTCACTTACTTGGTATATAATTGGTCCTGATAATATTGTCCCCAAGAAGGAAATTAATTATAGTGACATGCTTTGAACTGAGTTCTTAATTTTATATTCAATTCTTCTTGGGTGTCGGTCAATCATTATTGGGTTGTATAGTAAATTTCTGTAATTTAATTGATTAGATATAAATATTCTTGACCCTACTTAATTAGAGTGCTATATGAAAGCATTAACACTATATATTGATAATGAGTTTTGTTTATTTGGCAATGGCTTGAAGTTGTTCTTTGCCGTGCTTTAAGAAACATAATCTATACTGAGTAGTCTTTCTTTAAGCCTTTGGTTTTTATATTTATTTTAGTTGAAAGCAAAATTCTTGAAGTGATTCAAAAGTAAGATTTTGTTGTATAGTTTGTGATTCTTTATATACGTATTAAAGCTTTACTTTTAATAATATTTTTTGCTTTATTTAGTACATTAGAAATTGCATATTTAGTACATTAGTGGTGTGTGATGCACGAGATACCATAAAGAACCTGATCTCTTTACCATAAAGAAATACCAGTTGACCATAAATGGTAGTATAAATCTGTTTTGCAGTTTACATATTTGATACTACTGGGTGATTTTTCAAATTATTACTGGAATCGAATTCAATATTAATGACTAAGGAGTGCCCAAATTATAGAGTTCAAAAGACATGTCAAAAGTCCAACCAAAATATAATTAATGGTTCTAATAATTAATGGTTCTATAAATTGGATGAATTTGAAAGAACAAAACATGATGAAATTTAATCTTAGTTTTAAAGTTATAGGATTAAACTCACCTTCCAATAAATGCTCTAGATATTCCATGAGGAAGAGATAAAAAAAATGTACCTCCATGTAACAATCATAAAAAATAAGTGTTAAACTACATGTTGACTGCTTAACTGGCTAAACCATTATAAACAATATAATTTGGACAAAGATTTAAAAATTTTGAAAAATCCAAGTTATAAAGATGTTCTGTAATTTGTTAAATATAAAAAATAATCCTTACTTATTTTGTAAAGACACTAATATTTATTTGCTCTTCTCTCTTATTATTCTCTATGAATTTCTACATAACCTTTGTCTATCTTATTTTTGTGCAGAGGTGCAAATATTAAATCATAACAGATGAATAGTACGGAAATTATATTGGTAAGAGTTAGTTTCTAAAATCTTTTCATGATTTGTGGATGTTATTTCAAAGTATACATACACACTCTCAAACACACATATATGTGTGTATGTATCTCAATTTTCTTGAAAACGAACTTTGACCTTATATATTTTGACAACAAAATTATGATAAATTTGTTTCAAATTGACCTTATATATTCTACGTGCACCAGTCTTGAAGGGAACCAATTTCTAGACTGATTCCTGCAGATAATGGGCAATTGGTCAATTTGCAAAAGTAGCATGTGTTTTAGGGTTTATTATAGGTTCCACTTACTTATATTTGCTTTCTACTTTATGAGAATTATACTAATCATTCATTCATCTATTTTCTTTTAAGTGCTCTTTTTAAAATTGGCTTTTGATATTTTTTAGTTATAGTATGTTGTGCTTGATCTGTTAGAGTATATGATTAATGATTTCAACTTCAAATGTTCTAATTAGTTTCTCATACGCAAAATGCAGTAACAGTTCTTTATTACTATGTTAATTGGTAGATTTAATATATATAGGAATAGGAATTTAGGAACTTGGGGACTTGATATATCCACACATGACTCTTTGTTACTATTAATATTATTTTTAGGTTTGAGAAGGATGTTCCTGAGATGAACGAAAGATAAATCAAGTATACTTTGTGTGCTTAGCAACCTTAAATAGAGCATGAAAAAGGTGTTACCTTTTTTTTTTGATGTACCAGTATCCGATCTGTAGACCGACTAATTTGGGGAAGACCAAATTAATATTGTCTTTGGGAAATTGTGACCAAAAAGTATTGTTGTACTTTAAGTAATTCATACTCATTTGTAGCATTTAACCACAATTTTGATTTGGTGGTAATTGTTAATGTACCAATTTTTTTTGACATCTCTTCTTTTGTTATTCTCTTTGAATTTCTACCATAACCTTTGTCAATTATATGTTTAGAAAAATATTCTTTTTTTCCCAAAAAAAAAGTAATTAAATTGTTTTATTGCATAACTTTGTGCCCACGTGAATGACAGGTAGAAGTTCTTCTATTTTAATTGTAAAGTATGTTAATGTGTGAAAAGAATAAAAACCAAATTTTAATTAAAGTAACTTATGGGAGCGACATTTCCTTTTTGGTAGTGTGAAGTAATTGGACGAACTAAAATAAAAATTGTGAAACTAAAAATGAATGGATGAAGTATTACTTTAGAGAGTATTTAGAAATAATTGATGGATTGTTTAGGATATAAAATCCGTTCAAAATACTATATTATTCTTAAATAAATTTAGTTTTAAAAAAAATGCATTTTGTCTCTACTGATTTAAGTTCAATGTTATTTAATTTTATATTAATATGTTTAAATATTTTTAAAATAAACTAAGTTGTATACTATGAAAAACAACTCTCCGTACAACACACAGGTGCAATTACATTGACTTTTCTCATATATGTTCAATTATATTTGGTTTAACATGGAATGTTTAAATTTTTTTTAATATAAACGATCGTGAAGTCCTTAATTATGAAATATCTATATCCCATGCAAGGCTTCACATTGATTAAGGTGATAAAATTAGATAAATATTTTCTAAATTTGTGTATGTTTCCTTAAATCTGCTTATATTATTTGGTCTTTATTCTATTCATGTTAGGCACCTTCTAAAGTTGTGGCTTACTATGTTATACACTTCGCAAATCAAGAAAGATAGGATTATCTGATTAGATAATGACTATACCTTCCAAAGAAGCGCTTCACATTTACTGTTTCACGTTTATGAAATTTTTTTCTTTTTTAACAATATTATTGACTTTAGAGGGTATTGTAGTAGGTAATAAAGATGCACAAAGTAATGGCAAGCGCGTGAAGGAGTGATAAATTTGAAATTAAAGTAACTTTTGAGGTTGTTGGATAAATAAACCTTTTAATGGGTGTGAAGGGTTATATTGGACAAACAAATGAGAAAAGTGTGAAATGTGTTGTGGGACGGAGGGAGTAAAACATATATTGTTACACATATAATTGTTATATAATTGTTATAGGACATGCTCATTTTAGTTATTTATTTTTGTCATTTTTGTTTAAAAATTGGATTTTTCTTTGATCAAGAGAACTTTTTACATATCTCTTGGCATCCATAGGTTTAGATTTCATTAAGAACATGGTTCAACATATTTCACAGATACTAACTGGATTCCTTCACATCAAAGTTTTAAATTATCTTTATCTAGGCCACAAATTTAATATGCAATTAGTTCACGTATTTTTAGTCTTACTTATTAGATATAAGCATTCCATCTTATTCTACAATGGAATTGTGATTGGTGAGAGTTTGAATTTCAAAGTAGAATAATTATATCTTTTTTTGTGTATTTTGGTGTAGTTATTAGATGCGGTCTTTTTCTCTGCATTTTCATGGGATACATATATATTATTGATCAAGTTTCTTTTAATTTCATCATATTTGCACTGTGCTCTACAAAAATTAAATATTTCTATATGCATAGATGTATGTATAATGGTCATTATACTTTGCATTGTAAGGAGTGTAAGTGTATGGGGTTGTATCATCAATGAAGAATTAGTAGTGGTTAAATTTATTATATGTGAAGCTAAATTCTTAATCTATATTTGTACGTATAGATAATTTATTCCATATTAGTGGTTAAGTTTGAAAATGATCCACATGTTGTACTCTAAAACGAGAAGTGATAACCAATTGTATCCTGAAAAAGTTAATTAATGCATGTCATATGATGTCATGATATCATGCAAGTTTTTGTGCATATTTATACATAGATGTAATTATCGTATTACTTTTTGTGTAGGTTGAACTTAGAACCTATGTACAGAATAATATGTGGAGTCTGACTATCCAAAATTGATATACAAGAAAAATTGAAGATGGTTGTGGCCATAGCATATAGGACATAAAAACATATAGAAAATACATAATTTTATCAAATTGATATAAAACAAATTCGACGAATATAAAAAGATTAACATATATGAATTACTTTGTTCTCAAAACTCAACGTCTTAAGGGTAAAATAAATAAATATTCAAATAAAATAAATTTTAATTTATAATATACAATCTTCAAATTTAATCATTACAATTATACATCTTTGTAATTTATCCTATAACTTTATTCGGCTTTTATATAATTAGTATAAAAAATTAAAAAAATAATATATATATATATATATATATATATATATATATATATATATATATATATATATATATATATATATATATTTATTAAACACAAATTTCGTGCATCCCACGGGTCGAAACGCTAGTTAATATATAGTAGTTGATTTTGAAAAATGTTATCCAATAATTTTTTTTTAAAAATTGTCATCTTCTGACTTCTTCACATCTCTTCACCGTATAATTAATATAAAGCCTCACGTATGTTTGTGCTGATATGTTAGTCAAAAAGTTTATTAAGGATCGTACATGTGTAGTATTGCATGAAAAAATTACTCTTTCTTATCATATTAATATTTATATTTACTTTTTTATGAATATTAATAAAAGTTAATTTTTAACTTATTTTTAGGGGTAATTTGATATTTTTTATAATAAATAATAAAATATGTTTGTGAATTAAAAAGTGGTGACAAATTTGAAACTAAAATGTATACATGAATATTATTTAGTTTTTTTTTTTATGAAAGTGTGAAGTTGAAATAGATATAGAGGGAGTATGTATAGAGTCGTATGAGTCAACGTAGAAGAAGTCGCATGAAAATTGTATATGAAGTTGCTGGTGTAATAACCGAAGGGTTTCGAACAAGAGATAATTATGTCCAAAATTTTTTAAAAATTTTACATTTCTCTTAAATAATTATAGTGGGAGATTTTATTTTTTTTTCTTTTTTTAAATGAAGTATTCATTAGGGGGCGACTATTTTTGACCCCCGAAATTGTTAAATGAACCCCCCAATAATTTATAGAATTATAACATAATAATACAAAAAAAACGTAAATAACTTTTTATCATAAATAATAAAATAAAGTCAATAATAATCCAATTTCTAAATGCACCCCATTCAAATTTCTAAATGCACCACATTGTTATAATCACTAAACCACGATCAACCATAAACCCTTACCCTTCTGCATCAGCGTAGTATCATGGAACAAGCAAAATTTGAGAATGATGATCATCCTGAACAAGAAATAATCATAAAGGAGGAGCATAATCAAAATATTCAAAGAAATGTCAATCCATCAGCAGAAAGCAACAAATGTGTAAAACATTAAAAAAACAGGTTGTTCGGTTGTAACAACCGAACAACCTAAGGTGTTCGACTGCAGATGTGTAAAACATAGAAAAAACAACAAAAAAAATAGGTGTTCAGTTGTAACAACCGAACAGCCTAAGGTGTTCGACTGCAGTGGTCGAACAGAACACGCTGTAGCGGGTTTTGGAATTCACATACCTACTGCTCAAAAACTTGTCTAATTGCTTCTAGTTCATGGAAAATTCAACCCAAAATTGCAAGACAAGTACAACCACACACTACAGAAACACAAATTCAAATTATCCATGCTTAATTTTTAAATTTTGAAAACAACCAAAACCTAAAGTTCGTGTCAAATGTAGAATAAAGAAGCAAAAAGAAAACTTGTTAATTACTTAATATTAACGAAGTCTTGACGGTGGATAGAAAGAGTTCTTCTCTCCCCTTTCGCTTCTTAATGGGTACATATAGTCATTGGGAAAATTATTGAGTGCAAATAGCCGCCACCTACACCTAAAATTAATATTTTAGGTGATATCCCATAGTTTAATTTCAACGTTCCCAATTAAACACTCTTAATTAATTGAGAAATAAATCCATTCCTAATTCTTAAGGATCGACCATGTTAGTCATTATATATGATTACGATCCGCAAACTTACGAGCGTGATTGTAACTAGATTTGAAAATCACGTTTTCAAAATCCATATACTTGTTGTTAAGAAACCAAAAAGTATTTAAAATCATTGTATGTACTCTTAAAATTTTATTAATCATAACATATATCACAACGCAATTCTTACCCATTATTTTGATATGAAATTAAAAAATATCATATTAAAAGCCCTAAACAAACATACACTACGTCCTATTAAATAAAATTTCAAACATCACATAAACACAAAAGAAACATAACTCGATGTTCAATTTTAATTTTGAAAATTAGATTTTAATTTTCACAACTCACACAAAACTGCTAATATATACACCTTACAAACCTTATAAACCCTCAACACACTCACATTTATACATTCTTTCTCCTCTTTTAATACTTTTATCTCTCCTCAATCCTCTCTCTTTATACATAAATTAATACATTAATTCTCACACATTCATTTGACATAAAATCAAATTTTACCCTACCAAAAACCTAAAACTAACATATATCACTATTTATTAGGTTTTCAAAACCAAAATCTAGTTTTCAAAACATTAACCAAACATTACTTATAGTGTTAAGAATATATTCTTTCTATTTCATAAAATCGTTCATGTTTAATGCATATTAATTTAACGTATTTATCATAAACTCTTTATCCTAAACTTAATTGTATTAAGTTATTAAATAATTAAAAAAATGATAGTGTTTAAATGTATATTAATTATATATACACAATAAATGTATAAATTTGCACAATACATTTAAATTATTGCACAACATATAATTATATTATTGTATAACAATATTGCATAATTTAATATCAAGTCATGAGAATTCATTTCTTATAAATTCACGCATCATTATAATTAAATTTCTGCACAATACGTCTTATATTGTTGCACAATATATATAAAAGTATAATTCATTTGATGCATGGCGTGGTTATATTGTTGTACGACAATGTTATATTACAACACAATGAATGTATATTTTTGTACAACCTATTTTGTGTACGTTTTCATCCCAATATTCATGTCTCGTATTGCTATCACGTAGATGTGTGTTGGGATTTCTTTTTTATTTCTTTAATTAATTTAAGGTGACGTGGCAATTTTATTATCTTAAATATAACTACTCAATAAAATAATAATACTCATTGATTCACGATTAAAAAAAAACCTTTCGCAAGGTGGAGTAATATCTTTATATTCCAACTAACTCTTTTCAATACTATATAATAAGATCTTTATCTATTAAACTGAATTCTTTTTAAATTAAAATTATATAGTATATTTTAATACTTGTGTATTTAGAAGTAAAAGACAACTCATTAAAAAATAATAATAATAATAATAAAATTAAAATAAAATAAAATAAATTCTTGCGTGAAACCTTCCTGCTGGAATCGTGAAACAGAACTCCAATTATACAACAATCTTTAATTTTTCAGAAGCAGTTAAGAGTTAAGACTGCTTCCGGCTCCTTAGCCCATATTACAACCCAAACTATTTTTATTTTGGGCTGACATTTTTTGTTTATATCACTTCAAGGCTTTTGGCCAATTAATTATTTACTTTATTTGAGAGATTTTGGCAAACACCACGACTGCTCCTTCTTTGGGTTGATCAAGATGATCAACTCTAAGCCCAAATATTTTGACGATTTTTAGAAGCTCATAATTTAGGGTCTAACTTAGCTTACCCAAGGTCACTACCAAACAAATCTCAACCATTAATCTAATCTTGATTAATATTGAATCTTCTAAATATGTATTGGATACCTTTATAATCAGTTTCATTTGAGATGAGGGAGTGCTCATGCAGCGCAATAAATATAATAAATATGTTGCTTTCTCTCTTTAATGGGTATCTTTTTTATTTTATCAAAAAATTTCAAACATAAATAATTCTCTTATTACAAATCTATTTTTAATAAAATCTATTCCAAATTATTTGTTTTTCCAAAATCTTTAATTTGATATCCATATTGACATAATACATTTTAAAATTATAAATTTATTAAATCATTTATTTTCCATTCATTACAATAAAAGAGAATAAAATTATTTTCTTGTTTGCAGTTTTGTGGTAGTTTTGTGGCCTTGCTCGATATAAGGAAGAGTCTCTTGTTTTCTTGAACATATGAGTTTGTGTTATTTGGCTAATATGAAAACGAGAAATGATATTGCTTATAACGATGGGGAGTGGAAGCTTGAGTAGGGATGATAATGGGTAGGATAGGGTACGGGTATGGCAAAGCCACATACTACCCTGTACCCTACCCTCCCTACCCATACCCTACCCTATTACCCTAAAATAGAGCTTCGGGCAGATACGGGTATATCCATCTGGTATATGGATAATCCGCGGGTGAACGAATACCCGTAATTTTAGTAGATTATGCGGATAATTCGTGGATACCCGAATCCACCCGACCCTACCCGATCCTACCCGACTCAATTTTTTTAAACTATAATCTACCAAAAAATAATTATAATACATAAATAAATAACATAAAATAAAACATGCAAATTAGAAAACAAAGTCAACAACAATAACGTCTAAGTTCATGTGCGTTAACAAGAAAACATCATAAATTCATAGTTAGTCAAATAAAATCATAAAACAAATATCATAATCCAACAATTGCTTCCAAGTCCTTCCAAGTCCAAGGTTAAAGTATGACAACTTCAAAATATTTTATCTCCTTTTCGCATAAAAAGACAGTTCATTTCTTAAATAGCTATTACTAGTTTGTATAAAAGATATTAATATTATTTTTCATTAAAAATGTTATTACATTTTATTTATACACATAGATTATTCATAATATAATTCACCGAACTGGTATCATTTATATTAATTCGAATATCATTTTTCGTTAAAATATTAAAAAATAATTATTATAATTCTTAAAAATAAATATAAATAACACATAATATTATAACATAAAACAAAATTTATTATAATTCTTAAAAATTATTTATTTTTATATTAGGACAAGAATATAAATTTTAATTAAAAATATTAAACATATTATAATAAATAAATATTAAATACATTATAAATTTTACATCAACAATAGTATTATACTATCTCCGTCCCATTGAAAGGTAATTACAAGGAAACGCGTAACTTCCAATAGGACGGAGGGAGTACTAAAAATGAAATATTAGATTTAGACATTTAATTAATTATATAATACTATTATCTATATATTCGGGTAATTTTCGGGTCGGTTATGTGTCGGGTTCGGGTAAATATAAGGAAACTCATACCCTACCCTTACCCGCATAGTTCTTCTTCGGGTTCGGGTACTACCCAACCCGTTACCCGATTTTTTTTACCCTTTATGCGGTACCCGTCGGGTAACTCGACCCGACGGGTAAAATTGTTATCCCTAAACTTGAGAACCTACTGTCAAAAGTAAAAGCAAAGGTTTGGAGCTGGATAGTTTGGAAGACTGACAAATGAAAGAAGAATAGTTGATTTTAAGTTATGGATGGATGATCCTAGAGAATTGACTCTGTTACTTTAATTTATTTTGGATTTCTTGTATAAATGTTACCATTGTTTGAGTATGCCTTATATCCTTTCTATAATAGTATTTTTTCTGATTAAAAAAAGAATAAAATTGTTAAAATCGGAGAGAAATCTTTTATTGGCATGTTCTCCACCACGGTTCTTTATGAGGTGCACACTTCTATTCTCTACCCCGATTTTAGTATTTCTGAGTCTTTTATTAGGGTATGCACCACAGTGTTTCACGGTCCGTATGAACACTTCTATTCTCTAGGGGCCATTTACCTTTTGGGTTAAAGGGGGTTATCACATATAAACCATAAAAAAAGTTATTTACTTACCATGTTAAAACAGAAAGGTTAACATGCGGGCTTTTGTTGGTCCGGTGGTAATTCTACTATAGGAAGGGTTTATTTATCAGCCCAATTTGGGCGGTTTATTTTTATCCCTGGGGTTAAGGACCGTAAATTACTCAATTCTCCTCATTGATTTATTCATCTTCACCAATATGAAACCCTCTCCCCTATCCCCCACTCTCTTCTTCTCGTCTCCATTTCTCTTCCGCCTCTCTTCTTCCTGTCTCCATCTCTCTTCTGCCATCGACGGTGGTGGCACCACGCGGTCGACGGTAACATGATTCACGACAACATTGGGAACCGTTCACGTTTGGGGGGCAAGAAACAGTGCTTGACAAATTATTTGAATTTTCTTGTCAATTGTCTCAGAAGTTGCTAGATCCAGTGGCGGCAAATGGTGGTCGCTGGTGGTGGTGAGTGATTCCAGCATGGCGGAAGAAAGGTCGGTGGCTGGCGGCGTGTTAGGAGTCAGATCCGCACCGGAGGTGTTGGTTTCACGACAGCGGAGGTGACTTTTTCGGCGACTGTGAGTCAGATCTGACCGTGTATTATAATTCCAACTAGGCAACGATGACGGGTGATGGCAGGTGGAGTCAGATCCAGAGGCGGCATCTTCCGGCGATGGAGTGTGGTTAGGCTAATTGACAACCTAGAATTGTTGGGTGGGAGAGAGAAAACAATTGCATCCTTGATCTTGATTCACAAGAATTTGCATGTTGCATTCACAAGAATTTGTATATTGATGATTGAGTCATTTTGACTAGTACAGTGCAAGGATGGAGTGAGAGAGAAAAAGGGTGATTGAGGAATAAGCATAATAGTTGAGAAAATTTTATATAATTTTAAGGAGAATTTTGTAAAAATATTTTATTAAAACCATCCAAATAAACATGAAACTTAAAAAGTGTTAACCATTAATCGATGGTTAATTTGACCATAGGTTGTGTTAACCCTGTCACGGAAGTAAACGGCCCCTAAGGTGTTTCTTAGTCTTTTATGGGGTATGCACCACAGTGTTTCTAAGTCTTTTATGGGTTATGCACACTTCTATGAGTCTTTTATGGGAGTATGTGTCGAGAGTGGAAATTAGCGTGTTTTACTGTCCGATTTAACATATTTTTTATAGGAATTGTTGTTATATATTAGCACAGGTATCTTATAAGTAATATATATAAGATAAAGGTGCACTTGAGGTATTTTATTATGTTTTAGGTGGAAAAAGGATCAAAAGTGACAAGTTGGAGAAAATGTGCAATTTGTGCATGAATGCTGAAAAACGCACGTCCAACTTTCATAATTTTTTATATTCTTCTGGAGCTCTGAACAGGAAGTGTGATACATTTTTGGAAATCCACTTAAAAGGGAATCATTTTGGCATAATGAACACCTCATTCGGAGTCCAAACGAGGAAGTTATGAGCAAAGTGGTGACGTCGCGTGAGCTGTGCCGAACAGAACAGATATGATACTTTCCATAGCTTGTTATATATTCAAATGGTATATTTTCTTTAATTTCTTTATATGGATAGGAAGCCAAAGAAGAGAGGATCGCGAGAGCACAAAAATCACTCAATTCGGAGGTCGGATGTGAAAGTTATATGCGAAACGGTGAGACTGCTCAAGCTGCAAAAAGTCAATTTGACCACGACACATTGATTCGACCAAACCCTTTAGTCGAATCAAGGTCGAATTGGAAGCCTGGAGTACGAAAAATTGCCGATTTCGATTCGACTAGGATTTGACCAAGCCCCTAGGTCGAATTCCATGTCTGGGACGCATCAGGATCCGATTTTTACACCCCAAGTGCGTGTTTTTGCATATTTTTAAAGAAAAAGCCCATCCAATATCCATAAGGAGTGCTTACAAGTATAAAAGGGAATATAGATCACATCATTAATCATCATAGAAACACAATATAAGAGAGGAGAAGAGAGGCGACAACCATACTACACCCCGCAAGGGGGGATCACCCCCAACCATCATCCACTTCCTTTCCTCTATCCATCCATCACTTTGAAGATTCATCTATGGAATCAAGAGGAGAACCAAGAGGAGAATTCAAGACGGAGAAGGACGCGACAATGCCCACATCTAGGGTTTTATTTATTTTCTAATTTATCTTGTATTTTCCGGACATTCGGGTAAGATCTATCCAACCCCATGATTGTTCATCTTAACATCATGGGTTAGAGCCTTTTTGGTAGAACTAGGGTTGTGAAGGTTTTATCTAGTTAATTGAACTTCCATCTGTACACTCCGTACAACACTACTTGTGGATTTATTTTATATATGATTGTGTTTCCTTAATTCATACTCACAATCGTTTTGTGCATCATTAACTGTTATGTAGAGTCTGTATACATATCTTGGTTATTGATTGAGTGTGTTCACTGCTGAGCAGGATTCCATATTATGATTCTAAGTGAGGGGACTCCGAAGCTTCATTAGAACTATCATATATGAATGTTTATTAATTGAATTGAATTCGGGTTAGTAAACAGGATAAGAGGGTAATTTTATAGTACCTATAAAGGGAGATCATATCGGGTTAGATTCTAGACATGGAAAATAATTGATACTGATAGTACCTAGAAAGGGGGTAAAATTGCTTCTCTTGCTCCAAGGTTATTCACACGTGTTACACGCATATTTACTTGTGTCTATAGAGTAGATTTGCATGGCTTAGTGATGCGTTCATATTCCACAAGGTAGAGTCGGACACCAACATATGGAAGGGAAATTAATTAGTAAAACTGAATTATCCTAGGGCTACATGTTCTCTCTCTTGAGTCACTTTCGTATTCTTCGAGTGATATTTTATTTTATTTTATTTATTATTTTAATTAATGTTTTATTAGTGACTAGATTAAAACCTCAAACTTTTAGTCACTTATCTTAATTAATTTAGTAAATAATTAAATTAATAATACGCCGTCTTTTGGGTTCGATATTCACTTGGTCGTTTGCTTAGCTGCAACTGATATCCTTAATACTTGGGGATTAATTTTGCGTGCAAAGAGAACGCGTATCAAGTTCTTGGTCAAATCGAGCACCTGGGACTTACAGTAGGTCGATTCGACCTCCAATTCGACTTGGAAGGGTGAATTCGACCTGTTGTTGAGGTCGAATTGAGCTTCTAGAACTTACCATATCCGTATTTTTACACCCTCAATGCGTGTGATCACTTAAAAAGCTCATTCCAGGCCCGAGAGGCTCGATTACAAGTATAAAAGAAGGCTTATGCAGCAGTATAGACGTTGGAAAGGAGGAAACGTAATACAAGAGAGGAAAAGAGAGGCCACAACATACTACACCCCGCAAGGGGGGATCACCCCCAACCATCATCCCTTCCTCCATCCATCCATCACTTTGAAGATTCGTTTGTGGAATCAATGGGAGAACTAAGAGGAGAATTCAAGAGCGAGAAGGACGCGATGACGCCACATCTAGGGTTTATTCGTTTCCTAATTTATCTTGTATTTTTTGGATATCCGGGTAAGATCTATCCAACACCCATGATTGTTCTTTGCAACATCATGGGTTAGAGCCTTTTTGGTAGAACTAGGGTTGTGAAGGTTTTATCTAGTTAATTGAACTTCCATGTGTATACTCCGTACAACACTACTTGTGGATTTATTTTATATATGATTGTACTTTCTTAATTCATACTCACAGTCGTTTTGTGCATCATTAACTGTTATGTAGAGTTTGAATACATATCTTGGTTATTGATTAAGTGTGTTCACTGTTGAGTAGGATTCCATGATATGTTTCTAAGTGAGGGGATTCTGAAACTTCATTAGAACTATAATATATAAATACTTGTTAATTGAATTGAGAATTCGGGTTAATAAGTAGGATAAAGAGGATAATTTCATAGTACCTATAAAGGGAGATCATATCGGGTTAGAGTACCAATCCTAGGGGGAAATAATTGATGGTGATAGTACCTAGAAATGGGGGTGAAATTATATCTCTTTCTCTGAGGTTATTCACGCGTGTTACACGCATGTTTACTTGTGTCTATAGAGTAGATATGCATGGTTTAGTGATGCGTCCATATTCCATAAGGCAGAGTCAAATATCAACACATGGAAGGAAAGTTAAGGAGTAAAACTGGATTTCCCTGGAGCTGCCTATTCTCCTACTTTATCCACTTTCGTATTTTTCAAGTGACTTTATTTTATTTGCTATTTTAATTACTTGTTTAGTAGTTTAATAATTCTAAACTTCAAACTATATTGCCATAATCGTCTTAATTAATGTAGATAATAATTAAATTGAAAATACACCGTCTCTTGGGTTCGATATTCACTTGGTCACCTTTCGAGACTACAATTGATATCCTTCGTACTTGGGGATTAATTGTGTGTTGGAAAAATGCTCATCAGTATGCACACTCTTATTTTCTGTCTTTGCAGTGTGCACACTTCTATGAGCCTTTTATGGGGTATGCACGCTCTTATTCTCTGTGTCTTAGTGTTATTCTCCTCCCTTGAGAGTGCATCATCTTTATAATATAAATATTTAATTAAAAAATTTGAAAAAATATTTATTTGATATAACATTCTTAACAATACTATTTATTTGATTATCTATTTAATGACTTTGCAATAATACTACTATTCTGTTAAATAAATTTATTACTAATTTGTATTTATTAATTTTTTAATTTTAATATTAAAAATACAAGTATTAATTTGAATGTCTTTTATCACATTTTATTTACAAAAATATTTTATTTATAAAAATATATATATTTCGTGTAAGTTAATACCTTAAATATTCATTAAAGATTTAATATGATTAAGTAAAATGTAAGTTTTGGATGTAATCTTTAAAATTTAAATATTAAAATAAATTTGTAATATGGTCATGTCATTGATTAAATTCCAAAAAAATAAAATAAATTAAAGAGTTTGATTTTCATTTTCGAGTGCACATTCCAAAAATTAAATTAAATAGTTAGTCTTTTGTGTTTTCAGATGTACAAGGATATTATATAAGAATATAATATTTTTTTTATAAAGGTATATACTCAAAGTATAATTTTTTCTATATAAGGTATATAAGGGTATAATATTTTTTTGGGTTAATTGCATAAAAAATACTCATCTTTTCATCAGTTGCAATTTAATCCAAACTTTTAACATTTGACAAAAAAAACCACAACCTTTAAGGGGTTTGGCAAATCACACTCAATGGGCAGGTTGTTCTGCCCAATTGCTGACATGGAAATTTTATTTTATCTCACCTGCCAACTCATTCGAAAACGACGTCGTTTTTATCTTACCTGTTAATTTTATTGAATGTCATACAGAACCCTAATTTCACACCATATCCCTTTCTAATCGACCATGTCCATCGCCGATCGTGGCCATAGTTCGTGAAATTTCATTCTCCAGCCTCGCCATATTACCACATACACAAGATGTCTCTTTCACCAAACTCATCGTGCAACTCATACACAAGTGAGTCTTCAAAGATATGTTGTCATGGATTCAAAGTTATTCAATTGACATCGATAATTGATGAAAACCCAGCTAGGAGGTTTTGGAGATGTCGATTCTATAAGGCAGGTTGGATATTTTATGTATTTATCTATTTAATTTCATATTCTATAAATTATTTAATTGATTTTGAAATTGGGAAATATTTTCTTAGTCCTATTGATGCTTGATTTTAATCCTACTTGATGTCCTAGAGGTAATGACTTAATTATGTAATAAAGCGTATCAATTTGTATGGATTTTATATAGAAATACTGGATTGCTTGTAGTTCATTGAATTGTTGGTAGCCTTTTGATTCTCTTTAGCTTTCATTTATCATCTTTTTGTCCATACTGATATTGCAGGATGATGATATTTCGAGTGGTTTGATTCGTACTTGTTTCTCTGATTGTGTTGCTATTTTTTTTCGAAAGGAACCTGATTATAGATGACACGTGGAAATGGTTATGATATATCACACAGTTTGCATCATATATAAGCTAAACAAAATAAAATTAATATCAAATTTCAGCCACTGATACAAACTCTTTTACATATAAGAGTAAACTTAGCATTCAAGTACATTAGTAATAATTTCAAACTTCGAAAACAAAGTTCTGGAACTTTTCTTCATTTATGCTCTCATCAAGATTTTTCCTGTACAAATTAGTACCTTTTATTTCTCAAACCTATTATTTCAGCCACTCTTATTTCTTCTCAGCTATTCCAATATACAAAAATAAAAGTGCTTGTAAAGAAAATGAGCAACTTAACAAACACATTAAGAAAAAGTAAACTATCATTCTTTCAGACACCATTCTTTTAATAAAAGTTTACAACATAAACCAATTGAGATCTCAAATGGTCACATGCAAAAACGTGTTCCTAATCACCAATCACCGATATGACAAAAAAAAGACAAGTTGCAACGTCCTATGGGAGTGTTGCACTCTCTTGGGTCCCTCCAATGCCAACCCTAATTGACGATCTTCTATTTCTTCCCCTTCCTCCGGTTAACCCTAAACCACCAGATCTCCCTCTTCCTCTACTAGATCTCCCTCCACTAGATCTTCCTCGACTATAGGAAGTTGAACTTGAGCCAACATTCGTTGAGGCTATGAAATGAGCTCTCTTCTCTTCAGGCATCTTTGAAATAAAAAAAATAAGCATTCAATAGAAAATATTACTGCACATAAATATATAATGCATAGAATAAGTACTAAATTTACATACCCTCATGCATATATTTCCAGTTCCCCCTCCAACAAAAACACCATATCCTTCTCCAGCCTAAAATAAAATACATAGTTAACCAAATAAAAGAGATTACCATTGTTGAGTGAACGTAAAACCCAGTCATCATATAATTAAACAGAAGAACTATAAACATAAAGTACGCTGATGTTACCTGAACTTTCTTTCTTGCGTGAATGATTCTATTTGTTTAAACACTTGATTGACCAACTTGTGTGGTGGATTCTACTACCATTGTTCTAGCATTTCTATATTGATTTTGTTTGCGTGGTTTTCCTCTCTTCACCTACAAGTTAAATAGCAGAATTAAATTTCATACTAATCATAATTTACAGAAAATAATGAATAAATAAATGAATTACCTTAGGTGGTTTCTCAACAGCTTCATTAGTACAAGTCCTTTTGTTATGGCCAACTTTTAGGCATTTTTTGACATGCCATTTGTAGACCAAAACGTTTCAGCTTACTTTCACTCATCTTCTCTTCTACAGGATTTTTTTTTCCTTTTCTTCTTAGGCCAGCTTGGCATCTTCTTATATGGTGGGGGTTGTTAGCACTCGAAAATATTAAACGATAAACGTTTGCCAAATAAGCCAAAGTGGCTACCAAAATTCAATATTGTTCAATGATAATTCCAATAGGTACATCACCGTATATATAGAGAGTAAACAATGAACCCTAAGGTCCAATAAGTGATAATTATATAAGAAAATTTCTAATCATGATCATTCCGTTATTTTCTGTGGTGATAGACCAACAAGGGTTTCGACCCTTGTGGCTCCTCCACACCACGAGTCGTATCAATTTCCTCTCCCTCAAAAACGACCTTGTCCCCAAGGTCGAACCAAGGAAATTGACACCGAAACGCCTCCCGATTCATCTACCTTGCATCATCCTCAGGTAGCACGTTCCATTTCACCAAGAGTTGTTCCACCTCCTTCCCTCATTCTTGCACCACTCGACGAGCCATCACTCTCTTAGGCTCGAACACCGCTACCGCAGGTAGCTCAATTGATTCCGGTAAAATGACCTCAATTGGGTGGTCGCCTACGACTCTCTTGAGAAGTGAGACATGAAAGACCGGGTGGATGTGACTGCTGGGAGGAAGCTCGAGCCGATAAGCAGCCGGCCCCACTCTGGAAGTGATCTCAAATGGCCCATAGAACTTGGCGGATAGCTTATAATGTCCTCCACTTACAAAGGACAGCTGCATGTGAGCCCGAACCTTAAGAAAAACTTTATCCCCCACTTGAAAATTAACATAACGACGGTGACGATTGGCCGAGTGAACCATGCGATCACGCGCTATACCCAATTTTTTTTTCAACCTTGCTAGCATTACGGCCCTCCTTTCAAGAACCTCCACCACTGCCGGCACCTTGCACTCGATAGGGGGATATCGCGGAGGGGTAGTGGTGGTGGACCATACACCGCCTCGAACGAAGTGATTTGGGCGGCCGATTGGTAGGATGTGTTGTACCAATATTCCGCCCAAGGAAGCCAATTCACCCATTTTAGCGGTTGCTCGCATACAAAACAACGTAAATAGGTCTCCAAAACACGATTCAGTACCTCCATTTGACCATCCATCTCTGGATGGTAGGCGGTGCTGTACTTCAACTGAGTTCCAGACAGTCGAAAGAGCTCCTTCCAGAACTGGCTCACGAATATAGGATCACGATCACTGACAATCATTGCCGGAATCCCATGGAGGCGCACCACCTAGCGAGTAAAAACCTCGGCCACCCCTCGAGCCGACAATTTCCCCTTAAAAGCGATGAAGTGCCCGTACTTTGAGAATCGATCCACAACCACCATGATGGTCGTGAAGCCATGAGAACTAGGCAATGAGATGATGAAATCCATGGACAGGTCCTCCCAGACTTGAGCCGGAATGGGCAGCGGCTGTAACAGCCCCGCGGAAAACATAGCCTCATACTTGGCCCTCTGGCAAACTAAGCATTGGGCGACAAACTTATTAACAGCGGCGAACATCCCACGCCAATACACATTGGCAGCCAAACGTCGGTAGGTACGCAAGGCACCAGCATGGCGTCAGTGGGCGTGCTGTGAAACTCACTGAGCAGCTTAGGTATCCACTCTGAATCAGTCGCCAACACAATCCGCCCTCTATAGTAGAGCTTCCCATCCACCAAGGAAAACCCCAAACGGCTAGTAGAATCTCTCTGCAAATCCCTCACCACACTTTGAATGAACTAGTTCTGCGACTGTTCGGACATCACATCCGCCAACTCATCCCAATATGGCGCACTGAATGCTAACAAATCACCTCATTTCTCTCAATGCGACAGTGCGTCTGCAGCTGAATTAGTCACGCCGGACTTGTATTCTATCACAAAATCATAGCCGAGCAGTTTAGCAACCCAAATTTGTTGTGAAGGGGTCGCGATTTTCTGTGATAGCAAATGCTTCAAGCTATTGTGATCTGTGTGGGCAGTTAAATGTCGCCCTACCAAATATGGCCTCCAATGCTAAACTGCTAGAACTAGCCCCAACAATTATCTTTCATATGCTGATTTAGAAATCATCTGGTCTGCCGACGACTTACTAAAATAAGCAATTGGTCGACCTTCATGCATCAGCACTGCTCCCACACCCGACCCCGAAGCATCACACTCCACCACAAACCTCTTCTTGAAGTCGGGCATGGCAAGGATGGGTGTCGTTGTTAATGCTGCCTTTAGCGCCTCGAAGGCTCCCTCCGCTGCTTCCAACCAAGCGAAATTCGGAGGAGTTAATTTCTAAAGCAGAACCGTCAGAGGTCGCGCAATCAGTCCATATCCTGCAACAAATCAATGGTAATAGCCAGTTAAACGTAAAAACCCTCTCACCTCCCGCACACAATGAGTTCGAGGCCAATCCACCATTCTTTGGATCTTAACTGGATCCATCTCTACTCCAACTGCCGAGATAATATGCCCGAGGTACTCCACCTTCAAACCGCCAAAGGAACACTTCTTGCGATTAGCCTTGTACTTGTTGTCCCTCAAAATTTGAAGAACCTCTCGCAGGTGCTCCTTGTGCTGCTGCCACGAATGACTATAGACCAGGATATCGTCAAAGAAAACCAGGACGAACTTCCTCAGAAAAGGTCAAAATAAGTCATTCATTGCTGACTGAAACATTGCTGGCGCATTAGTTAATCCAAACGGCATCACCAAGAACTCGTAATGCTCGTTGTGAGTGTGAAAAACTGTCTTTGGGATATATTTCGGGGCTACTTGAATTTGATGGTAGCCCAATCGAAGGTCAACTTTCCAAAATATCTCGGCTCCGGCCAACTCATCCAACAACTCCTGGATGACCGGAATGAGGTATTTATTCAATACAGTGGCTTTATTCACCTCCTGATAATCGACACAAAACCTCCAGCTTCCGTCTTTTTTCTTAACAAGGAGTACAGGGCTAGAAAATAGACTCGAGCTAGGCTGTATAATCTGTGCCAACAACATATCAGCCACAATCTTTCTATCTCGTCATTTTGCACATAATTGTAGCGATATGTCCTTATAGAAAATGGACCGGCGCCAGGCAACAGATCGATGTGGTGCTCTGTCGACCTGGTTGGGGGTAGCCCTTTCGGTTCGCCAAACACTTCTTCAAACTGCTGGAGCAGGTCTTCTAACTCTCCTTCCCACGGCACACCCTGCGACTGACTCGACAACCTCGGAGGACCAACTTTCAAAACTAATACACACAGCTACTAATCCTGAATCTGCACTAGCTCACGAACACCAATGGGACTGCGACACAACGCTGGGTCCCCTGACAGCCTTATCCTATCTCCTTTCGACTGAAAGGACATAGTCATTTCTGCCCAATTAGTCGTCACCTCTCCTAACGTGGCTAACCAAGCAATGCCCAAGATAACATCTATGCTCCCCAAAAGGAATACGTGATAATCAGTCACTATAGGAAAGTTCCCGACTAAGGCCTCCACACCGTGGCAAAGCCCCTCCGACTCTTGTCATCGACCATCCCCCAATTGCACACCAAAATGAGTGGACCTGTCAGGAAACAACTTACTTTTGTTAACAATGGAGTTAGAGATGAAATTGTGGCTGGCTCCACTGTCAACGAGTATGGATATTGGTTGCCCCCCAGTTTCCTACAAAATCGCATGGTGCGTGGACTTGAAATCCCAGCCATAGAGTAAATAGGTAAGACCACATTGTCTTTATCCACTCCTTCAGCGATCACGACTGTATCACCTACTCCCTATTCCTCAATCTCTTCATTAACTTCAAGGCACGTCATGTCGACTGCCTCGTCCTCCTCAGCTATAGCCACGTTCAGCTGCCGAAGCATGGATCACTGATGCCCCGGAGCCCATTTCTTCTTGCAACAATAGCAAAGGCCTCTAGCATGGAGGTCATTCATCTCCTGGGATCATTCTTGTGAATCAGAAAGGACCTGTCGGCTGGCCCGATGAGGCAGCCCTCATTGACGGGCCGCGACTCGTCGATTTCAGCGCTGATGAGGCTGAGGATAACGTTGGGGGACTGCTAAAACTGCCCGGCAAGCTGCTGTACCGAGGTCCGGGCATGAACGTTGAAGCTGCTGGAAGTGATGCTCGACTGGACGGCGGCATGCGGCTCAGCGAACCACCCAACGGTCTCGCTGGACGTTCCAAACATGGTCCACCAAGGCTGATTTCTATGAGTCTTGCCAACTCCATACCTTGTCCAAAGTTAACTCGGTCGGTTGATGGAGGTGCAAGGAATTGCGCACCACATCAGTCAACTCTACCATGAAGTATCCAAGGTACTGTCGATAGCTTAGACCAAGCGCTTGGCTCACCAATTGCATGAAAACTAACACGAACTCCTCCACTAACCCCATCTGCCGAAGTTCTGACAGCCGTTCAAAAGGACTGCTGGTGAAATAGGAGTCATAGCAGTTCACAATTGCATCTGAAAACTTACCCCAAGTCTTCTCCAGATTCCTGGATCGCCACCATGTAAACTAATAGAGGATGGAATCCTCCATCGCAACCATGGCCACCTCCAATTTGGTTTCAGGTGGCGTATGGCATATCTTAAATTGTTGGTTGGCCCTAGCCAACCAACCAATGGGGTCAGATCCGTCAAAGGACGGATGAACCGGTGGTGAAGGAGACCGGTCCACCCTTGGAGCGACGGCCATGACCGCCGTTGGAGTATCCGAGGCCTGCGTATCATTGGCGGCTTGCTGTCCAGCCGCTCTCCTCGCTGTGCGCATAGCGATCGGCGTCTGGTGGATCGCGGACGGTGTGTCGTTAATCGGTTGTTGTCCAACCGCCTCCTTTGCCTCATTCGCAGCACTGTTCTCAGCGTGCGTCGTACCGGCAGCGGCGCGGGCTTGGATGATCGAGAGCCCCGCTATGGAAGCATTGAGGCTGGCGATCGATTTAGTGATCTCCTGCAACTGCGCCATGATGTTGGCATGATCCGCCTTCACCTGCGTCAAATCCTCAGCCATAGGAGCCTGTTTACCTTCGATCTCATCAATTCGTTGCTCGCGAGTTATCGTCATTTCAAGTGAGTTTCCACGTTCACCGCACCAAATTTTAGCACTCGAAAATAATCAAACGATAAACGTTTGCCAAATTAGCCAAAGTGGCTACCAAAATCCAATATTGTACAATGATAATTCCAATAGGTACATCACGACATATATAGAGAGTAAACAATGAAACTCTAAGGCCTAATAAGTAATAATTATATAAGGAAATCTCTAATCATGATCATTCCGTTGTTTCCTGCGGTGATAGACCAACAAGGGTCTCGATCCTTGTGGCTCCTCCATACCACGAGTCGTATCAGGGGCTTAATTTATCAGATTTCCAATAGCTTCAGGCCACATCTTCTTTCCATTAAGAGGTTCTAATGGATGTGTATATGCCTCTATATACTTTGTAATAGTATAGCATTTATCCACATAATCTGCCACATCCCTCTTCGTGAATAGAATCGATGTGCATCCATGAACACAAGGGATTCCAGTTAAATCTCATACCCTACAAGTGCAAGTCTTGTAGTTTAAATTCACAATGAATTGGTCATCTTCAATTGACACTTGAAACTTATCCCCAAGGAGGTTTAGAGATACAATCCAAAATTTAGTCTCACACAATCTACTCATTAAAATAGCAGCCTCGACTTTTGCTCTCACCCTAGGACAGATTCTATCAGTCACACCACTCATCTTATCCAAATTCTAGTAATGTCTCACCATCAATTCAGTTCTGAATATCTATGATATGTTTTTCTCTTCCCTTCACAATGTAACCATTAAATGTCTCACTAACGTTGTTATCAACCATATCTGACTTTGGTATGTTTGAGATGAAGACTTTGCAAAATTTCTCAGGTCCTCTTTCTAGGAAATTATCATATGCATCTTTACTTCAGCTTTCATCTTTTGTAAAGCATCATTATATGCTGCCATGTAACTGCTCCTTACATATTTCCAGAAGATGTTCTTTAGTGTTTGCCCCTTGAAATGTTTCTTGAAGTTGATATAGATGTGTTTAGCGTAGTTCTTATGTTCAACATTTGGTGTCAATTCATTAATTGCCTTTATGAGTCCCTGTTAGCAAGTCACAAATAATGTCAATACATGATATTTATCTTTAAGAAAGTAAAATATGAATTTAGCTTTAATTTATGGTATAACTTTTGTTGATCACTTATGAAACTCCACCCTAAGCCATCTGAGATGCCAAGCTCCTCAAATAATATGGTTAAAAACCACCTCCAACAGCTTTCATTCTCAGCCTCTACTACTGCCCATGCAATTGGAAACATTTGATTGTTACCATCTTTTGCAGTAGCAGCCAGAAAAGTTCCTCCAAGAAACGTCTTCAGAAAATAGCCATCAAATCCAATAATTGGCCGACACCCTGGAGAAACCCCTTCTTAAGTGCGCTAAATCCCTTATAAAAACCTTTAAACACACTGTCACCACCTAGTAATAACTCAAATCTTCCTTCTTTGTCAGCCTCTTTAAGTGCAGCCACATATCTTCTTAAGCTAGCATAATGATAAACAATTGAACCTCTCAGAAGCTCTAATGCTTGCCACTTACCTCTGTATAGCTTCCATTTTGAAGGTATTACAGTGTAATTACTTGACAAATCAACCTTCAATTCTTTTATTCTCCAATTTGGGTTTCTTCTAAAATGTTCAACATACTCAGAGGCAATCCACTCAGTCGTTGTCTGTCTTGTTGACATATCCCTACTGCACTTATGCTCATTAATCAAAGTCTTAATGGCAAACCTGCCCTCTTTAGCGACTAGGCTGGCATAAAACTTCCACGGGCATCCATCAACACATCTTGCATATACTTGCTTCTTGTTAGTCTTAATAAACTTGATATTATACTCATTCAAAATAGCTACCCTTTGAATTGCAGATTTATATAGCTGTTGGTTTTCAAATATCATCCTAAGCATAAACTGGAAATTTTTATGATCACATTTTGGATCATATATAATCTTAGATTTCTTTCTCACTTTATTGCAACCTTCATTTAAACCTAAAACCATATCCTCACTACTTGAAGAATCAGAATTAACTTCGCCCTCAGAATCTTTATAATCTGATTGTAACACAGCAAGCACATTTCCATGTTCTGTTTCTTCATTTCTAAGTGCCAGCTCATTACTAAACCTATTTTTCCTGACCTCAAAGTATTCACCATCATCCGTATCCAAATCTTCTTCTACTAACCTGTCCTCAGATTCACTCACATCTATTGGCATGTATTCTTCATCCTCAGAACTTATCATCATCCTCATGTTCTCTATTAAACTCTACCAATTCTAATTCACTTTTTTCACCACTAACTTAGCACCAGTCTCACCTTCATCATCATCATTAGCAATATTTTCCCCATAATCCTCTATAACATCATTAACAACAAAAGATTTCTTACCCCCATCAACATAAACATGCACGGGATATTTTCCATACAAGGAGTACTTTATCATGTCCATAACTCCAACGTCATTGATTACATCCCTATATCCATCAATCTCTATAGATCTAGGGATTCTATAAAATAATTTATCCCAACTTGCGTATCCCAATTGCTTAACTTCTTCTTCTAGGTCAAAATATCCAAACCTACCAACATCCAACCCAAACCTAGAAGTAATATTATCTCCCACGTAACGCATCTCACCATCAACAGACATCATTTTTCCTTCATGGTGGAAAAATATAAAAAAATATCCTAAATCCATACTGCATTTATTAAAAAAAATCAAATTATGTTTCATCAACACATTACAACCAAGATAGAAGTTGATTATTATAGATCATGAAATACTTACAAACTCAAGATGGCACTAAAAAGTAAAAAAAAAAAAGTTAACTAGTATGTTATCAGACACAAAAAGCAGAAGTAATCATAATCAATCAGAATTATATATAGGCTGGCAAACTGGAAGGTAATTCTAACTGCCAGCATATGTGTTTATATAGATAACATATTCATGTGTCATGTTGTAAACCCTAAACACAACCCAAACCTAGAATCGATAAACTCTCTTGTGATTTTGAAATATAATTTCAGTATATGGTGATGCGATTTTGAAAAATCTCTAAATTATTTAGACAAAAGTGACGTGGATTATAGAAAGACTATCAAAGATTAATTTTACCTTTGTCATCGGTTGGTCTTCTCAGTTTGTCTTTTTCTTCACTAAGAACACAATTCGCTTCAATGGAAGTGAAAATCTTTTCATTTTTCATATATAAATCATGCTTCCGTTTGAATGTGTTCTGTAAGGGAATAGGTGGAGTAATGAGAAAGTTGGTTGTGGTATCATGGAGAAGAAGTTAAAACGTCACTTCTAATAATATCCATAATTAAATCACTATATTTAATGTTGTGTTGGCAACACACGTGTAAGCATTTGCCAAGTCACCAAATCGGGCAGGGCAGGCCTGCCCATTGGGTCCAAATCCCTCGAAGGTGGTGATTTTTTTTCCGAATGTTAAAAGTTTGGATTAATTTACAATTAAAATAAAGGTTGGTATTTTTTATGCCATTAACCCTATTTTTTTATAAAGGTATACACTCTAATTAGTAACAGATGATTTGTTTCATAATTCTATGAAAAAATTGGTTGAAATATGAATGGTATAAATATACGTGTTTAAAAAAAAAACAAATTCTTGTTTAAAATAATCAAATTTTTTCTCAGATAATAAAATGTATAGATTCTTATACTAAAAGGTATAACATTTAGAGTTACACGTGTATTTGTATGCATATAATTTTTCATTCAATAGTGTATATATATTTAATAATTGTATAATTTTTTTACATTTAAACTTTTATTAAAAAAATAACAAAAAATTCACTAATAAAAGACATATATTTTTATTTATTAATGTATACCATATTTTTATTCATAAGTTTATAAGTTTTTAAAAGGGGTGAACTGTACACCCGGATATAAAAGATAATTTGCGTAACAATTAATATTAAAGGGTACAACTTGCAAACGTGAAATTTAGGGGAATGGTGTCCCGTGAAACACGTAAATTTTAGCCTAAATTAAATTCAATCATATTAAATATCAATATTACTTATAATTATTAATATATATATATATATTATGATTATATTTCAATATTTTAAGAAATTTTACATATTGAAGAAAAAATTAGATAATGTTAGGGGTGGCAAACTGGCAATTCCTAACACGGCACGATAATACGATACACAAAAATTTCGTGTCGTGTACGTGTCGGTTTCGTATCAACCCATTTAACCTGATAAAAATTAACATATGACTCATTAATCAATTAACAACTCATTAATATGTTAACAATTCAATATAAATATAAAATTTGGTAATTTATATTAAAAATACTCATTAATAATTTTAATATATTTTTTTTAAAAATTATGATTTTAATTAGTATTTTTTATTTTTTATTTTAGTATCATGTTGTTATCGTATTGTGTCAACTATGCTCTTGGGACACCGTGCTCCCAGATACCATTTAATATTAAATGGTAATACCCTTTACTATAAGAGCATGTACCCTTTATTAAAAAAATTTTTTAATGAAAGCATATACCCTTTGGAATAAGGTGATGTATCTTTATTAATTAAAGTGTATACACTTTAGAACATAATGTTGTGCCTTTACATATTTTGTAGACCTTGGGACATAAGAGACCAACTCAAATTATTTTTAAATTTTTATGAAGAATTCATATGATAGGTAAAGAATGAACAAAATATTTAATATTTATTTTTATATTTTAATACTCGATATATATATTGGGTCAATAAATATTAGGTACAAAACGTATTTAGATATTACTAATTCATTCATTCGCTATAGAAAATTACGCACAGATACAAAATTTAATTTTGTTTTTCCCATATTATCTATACTTACTGAACATCAGTGTGCAACGTGTGAAGCAATTAAAAAAACATGATTAAGTATTCATATGTATATACATCAATGTTCACTCATTTGAGATAAATAATTTTTGGGGAGAAAAAAATGAATAAACTATTTATATAAATATACATCAGTGTACATTTAGGTGAGATAAATAATTGTCGAATAGAGTCATTGTATACAACCTTAATTTGTACACACGTGTGCACAATGTACTTAATCAATTTGAATTTTAATTAATTAATCGAAAACATGTCACAAAATGAAGAATGAAGTCACAATTAGAAGAACGAAGACGAATATGTATATTGGCGTGCATTTAGAGAGAGAAATAATAGAAAGTGACTGCAGAGATAATTAGTAAAACGATTTTTTCCTAAATTATTTATTTCAAAATCTATACAATTAGAGAGGGGAATAAAGAAAGAGACTGCAGAGATAATTAGGAAAATGATATTTTTCTAAATTATTTCTTTCAAAATCTAAACCTCAGCGTGCATTTAGAGAGAGGAATAAAAGAAAGTGACCGCATAGAGAATTAGAAAAATGATTTTTTCTAAATTCTCTCTCCTAAAATCTCGAGTGATAAGTATAATAATAGTGTACATCGGTGTACATAAGAAATGTTAGTTCTGTATAAACTTTGAATATTAAACGTTGAAAATAATTTTTTCCTAAATTCTCTCTCCTAGAGTGATAAGTATAATAATAGTGTACATCGGTGTACTTTGACAAAAGAAAGGTTAGTTCTGTATAAACATTGAATATTAGTGTATATTAGTGTACACTAATATTAAACGTTGAATATTAGTTTTGATGTAGTGTACATTAGTGATCAACGAAATTATTGTTCTGTATAAACATTGAATACTAAATGTTGTGAACAAGGGTAATGTTGGGAGAAAAAAATCGTTATGTATCCCGTAGTAATTATATTGAATTTATGTTTTTATTAATAATTAGGTTGTAAATACACGTACCTATAATTAATAAACATATAGTAATTTTATAGATAATAATTTTTAATTATATTTAAAATAAAAATTGCTCGTGAGATTTATGAAAACAATAATTTAAAAAATAAACATATATAATTATTCTTTTTAAGATATAAATTTTTAGAGTAGGTCTTGCGTGAGGTCGTCTCACATGAAATCATTTTACACTTTTTAAAATAGTTATCACTTTCGCTATAAAATGTTATCACTTTCATTATAAAATGTTATCACTTTTCATTTATATTATAATTTGTTCACGAAATAGCATTATCATTTTTCATTAATTCATTATCACTTTTCGTTATGAAAGTTATCACTTTTTATCTGTCTAGCGTAAGTCCTTACGTGAGACAGTCTCACACAAATCTTTACCAAATATTTATTAATAGTATTATGGGTTTATTATTATTATTTTTTTTAAGATTTACCTTACCATATAAAAGAGCAAATCTTGTTTGATAGAACTCATGGTTAGATTTTTTGTAATTTTCTTAATTAGTTATAGTTCTTTTAGAGGTGTTATAAATTTTTATTTATTTAAAAAAATTATAATATTATCACTTTTTATCAATTCATTAAACTGTAAAGATTTAAGCCTTACATGAGACGAGTGAAAAGTTATAACTTTTATAACGAAGAGTGATAGTAAATTAATAAAAAATGATAATGCTATTTTATGAACAAATTATAATATAAATGAAAAGTTATAACTTTTTTTTAGCGAAAATAATAGCGAAAGTGATAAGTATTTTAAAAAGTGTAAATGTCTTATGTGAGACGGTCTCGTGCAAGACCTACTCTTATTAAATCAATTTTGTGAGATGATTTCACACAAATTTTATTTTGTAATGAATAAAGTCATAATTATTATAAATTTAATGTTAATATGATTGGTAGACATACATATATAATTAATAATGATGATGATGTGTTATTATTATAAACTTAATTTTAAAAAATAAAAAATCGAGATATATAAAGATTGAAATTTTATTATGTAATAATAATTAAAAAAAGAGTTGCTATCATGTGATCATGCGGATGTACCAATATTTGTGTTAATTTTATTTTATTTAATAATGTTAATATAACTTTTTTTATTCATTTTCTCATAGTAAATACGTTTCAAATTCGCCGACAAAATGTATAAATTCTTATTATTACTGTATATATTTTTATTCATTAGTACATATAAGTTGTAAATGAATAAAAACATGTATAGAAATTTTGCCCTTTCAACCATAATAATTTTTAATAATTATTAATTTGTATTGTATTTAATATTTTGTAATATTTAATTCAAATATTCAATTTTCTTTATTATTATAATAGAAATTTATACTTTATAAATTATAATTTTTTTAATAAATGAAATTAAATAGAAGAGATATTTAATTCAAAGAATAATCCCTACAAAAGAAAAAAAATACAAAATCTTCACTACACGGTAGAAAAGATTCGACACAGAGCGCAGTATAGAAAATAATTAATGTATAGAAATAATGGTGCATACAAAAAAACTCTACAGCATTGAGAAGTAGCAGTGCATATGAAATGGTGCATATGAGAATAGTGAATTTATTATCATAATATGTGGACCTTACAACTAGAGATGTTAATAAGGTCTGGGACCGTAGATCGAACCCGTTTAACCTAAAAAAATATAAGTTTAGATTTGTATAAGTAATGGCCCGCTTCAATCAAGTCCTTTTTGGCTCGGATAGATTAGCCCGCGGCCCTATTGAGTTAGCTCGTAGGTTAATACGGCTGACCCGATTAGCCCGATTAAAATATTTATAATAAAAAATTAATTAATAATATACTTAAATTATTAAATTAATAATTTTTATGTTAAAAATAATTTATATTGATAATTATATTTAATAGTAATTTAATACCCTCTAACTTACTACATTTTTATTGGTTTTTTATTTTAAAATAAAATAATTTAAGAATAAAGTATGTGAGACATTTTAAAAAGTAATATTAAAAATAAACTATCTTAATTCACAAATAATAATAACATATTTGGAATCCTAAAATTCTTTTTAATTTTTTAAGTATAAACTTATAAATTTATAGTTCATTATTAATGTTAGAACAACATTTAATATTTTTAATGTTTAATTATATTTCAAATTAAATTAATATTTTTTATTTTTTATTCACCGATCCGTTAGTAGTCCGTTTAGACCGAGGCCCGCTAGGGTTAGGGTTAGGTTCGCATAAATGATGGCTCGTTTAACATGGACCGCTTAACCCGTGGCCCGTTTAGCCCGTAGCCCTATAGGTCTGGCCATGTAGATTCAGGTCCAACCCATTTAACATCCCTACAGCTACAACATTGAGAATTATAGTGCATATGAAATAGTGCATGTAACAACAAATTTTGTATTTATGATGAAATAAATACAAATTGAATTATAATAATAATCCATATAGGTTTAATTTGGAGAATATATAAATGAGTTACAATCTCTAATTAATCCTCTGATTCTTCTCTCGAACTAATTTGGCTTTGACTGGTTGTGTTGACTGTGCTGACTGCGTTGATTGTAGTTGAGTCGGATCTTCAAATGAAGCTTATCCGAACTCGGATGTGTAGTCTTTACATTAACTCGGAGGCGTTGAACCTTTGTTCGAATAGAACGTTGACTGAAGAGCTTTCTGTGGAGAAAGTCGTTGACTGGAAGAATGCCGGATCGAAGGGGCTTGACACCTTAATCTCTGATTGAAGGCGGTTGGCTGGAAAAATGTCAAATCAGAGGTGCTTGGCACCTTTATCTCTGATCGGAGGTGGTTGGCTGAAAGAATGCCGGATCGAAGGGGCTTGACATCTTTATCTCTGATCGGAGGCGGTTGGCTGGAAGAACACCGGATTATAGGGCTTGACACCTCGATCTCTAATCGGAGACGGTTGGCTGAAAGAACGCCGGATCGGAGAAGCTTAGAATCTTGATCTTGGATCGCAGGACGTTCTTGGCTTGAAGATCTCAAGTGAGCACTGCTCGTATTCTTGATCTCTTCTGAAGCGTCTGTGTCTTCAGATGTTTTAGTGTGTTTGGAATGAATGAATGAGGGCTCCTTATATAGGTGAATGGAGAGGAAGCCCCATAAATAACTCGCAATCTGATTGGTCCAGACTGTTTTAACCTAATTATGTGGGCTTGGGTCTTTCACTTGCTTAGGCTTTAAGTCAGACTTATTTGATTGGATTTGACCTAATTATCAATTATTTACTAATTTATTTTAGAAATTTATTTATTTGAATTCCATAACAAATAAATAATTAATTGATAATTATTGCATTAAATTGTCACGTATTTTTCTTTAATAGGCAATAAAATTCAAGTGCCTACAAATGCCCCCTCGCATTTTGTTCATGGATGTCTTTGTGTTGAAGTGATCAAATTGCGATAATCCATTCTTGAATATGATTGAATTTTATTGCTTACCTCACCAACTTGATATAAATAGCTTGAATTATGACTGAACTTAGTGAAGTGTTAAACTTCCTACGTACCTCTTTGAAGAGGATCAAGTCATAACGTAGTTCAAAGGAACATGATTTAGTTTGGATGGGGGATGACGTACACATTTTATACTCATGCGGGCCAGGAGTAACATGCAGTTTAGGCTCGTGTGTCATGGAGCATTGAACTTGAATTTGCTGATAGTTTATACTCGTATCAATGAGTCTTGAATTTGAACTTGTAGACAGTTTATACTCATGTGAAGGAACCTTGTGTGGACATTTTTCACTCATGTCTAGGAGCTTTGTGAGTAGAGAGTTTATTCTCTTCCCAAAGGATATTTGATTTGATGTGCAGATAGTTTATACTCATATCAAGGAGTATTGTGTGGATAGTTTTTGCTCGTATCGAGGAGCCTTGAATTTGATTTGTGTTAGATAGTTTAGACTCGTATCAAGGAGCATGACTTAGACTTTTTAGATAGTTTAAGCTCGTATCAAGGAGCATGACTTGTAGATAGTTTTAACTCATATAAAGGAGCGTGACTTATAGATAGTTTAGCTCGTGTCAAGGAGCGTGATGTAGACAGTTTTCGCTCGTGTCAGAGAGCTTTGACTTAGGAGATTTTAGATAGTTTAAACTCGTATCAAGGAGCGTAATGCAGACAGTTTTCGCTCGTGTCATGGAGCTTTGACTTGGGCGATTTTAGATAGTTTGAGCTCGTATCAAAGAGCGTAATGCAAACAGTTTTCGCTCATATCAAGGAGCTTTGCACTTGATTTGGTCAACATTTCAATGCCCCTAATCTTAGAATGCATAATTTTCTCTTGCTTCCACTTCATTTCTATGAATCTTTATGGAAACTGCAGTCTTTGTTTGTGGTTTCTCTTCCACGAGATCATCAGAAGGCATGTCTTCAAACTCGTAAGAGTCCTGAATAGAAGGCCATTCAATGTCATTTGATGTCAGATTCAACTCCATGTCGTGAGCTCTTGTAGCCAGCTCTTCAAAAGTTTTAGGCCGAATTCCTTGAAATATGTAGTGAAGATTCCACTGCATCCCTTGAATGCACATTTCAATAGCTGAAGTTTCTGATTGCTTTTCTTTGCAATTGAGACTTAGGCTCCTCTATCTGTTGATATAGTCAAAGACATATTCTTTATCACTTTGACGAGTATTTGTTAGCTCTATCATGCTGACATTCCGTCGTGTGCTGTAGAAACGGTTGAGGAATACTTTTTCCATTTGCCCTCAATTGTCAATGGAGTCGGCTTCTAAGTCAATGAACCAATCGAAGGTATTTTTTTTTAGAGATCGAACGAATTGCCTTACCATGTGATCTTCATAGGTCCCAGCATCATTGCATGTCTCGACGAAGTGTGCCACATGTTGTCTTGGGTTGCCTTTGCCATCGAATTGTTGAAACTTGGGAGGTTGGTAGTCAGTTGGCATCATCAAGTTGTCAATCCTCTTTGTATATGGCTTGGCGTAGGTTGAAGAAGACTTGGAGCTCCCTTCAAACTTATATTTTATTATCTCCAATACGATGGCCTTTAGTTGGTTGATAGGAAGCGTTCCATCAATTGTAACTTGTATCTTACCCTCAGTTGGCTTTTCTTCAGATGGATGATGTTTTGCGGAGTCCTCCTCTTCATGTTCATCATTAACTTGTTTCTCATTTGCATGACTTGTCTCTCCATTCTCCATCCTTTTCATAAGTTTGGATATCTTTAAGTCTTGAGCTTCCATGTGTTTGGAGAGTCCTTCAATGGCTCTCATCATATTTGTAAGTTGTTCCTCGATGGTTACAACATTGGTTGTCATCACCACAGCGACAATTGAGACAGATGGTGAGCTTGGTATTGAGTGAAGAGTTGAGCAGGTAGAAACATTTACACCATCCTTGTTGCCATGTAATGGCTTATTGAGAGCAATAATAACCACATGGTTTGTCTCTGAGGAGACTTCAGATATACTTCTTGTGGTGAGTTCAACCTTTTCAATTTGCAACTCTGGAAGCTTTGATGCAGTTTGTCTTCGTATCGCAATCTTTAGTGGAGTCATCACTTAAGTCTTCACAGGTTGTAGCTCTGAAGGCTTTGAGGTAAATGACCTTTTGATCGCAATTCTAAGAGGAGTCATTTCTTTGTTCTTGTAGAGAGAAGAGATGAGAGGTTGAGACTGTCCCATTGGGCGTGTCAAAATTTGTAACAACAAATTATGTATTTATGATGAAATAAATACAAATTGAATTACAATAATAATCCAGATGGATTAATTTGGAGAATATGTAAACGGGTTACAATTTCTAATCAATTCTCTGATTCTTCTCTCGAACTAATTTGGCTTTGACTTTGACTGGTTGTGTTGACTGTGCTGACTGCGTTGACTGTATGTTGAGTCGGATCTTCAAATAAAGCTTGTCCGAACTCGAATGTGTAGTATTTACGTTGATCCAAAGGCGTTGAACCTTTGTTCGGATAGAACGTTGACTGAAGAGCTTTCTGTAGAGAAAGTCGTTGACTGGAAGAACGCCGGGTCGGAGGGGCTTGACACCTTAATCTCTGATCAGAGGAGGTTGGCTGGAAGAACACCAGATAGGAGGCAGTTGGCTGGAAGAACGTCGGATCAGAGGGCTTGACACCTCGATCTCTAATCAGAGGCGGTTGGCTAGAAGAACGCCGGATCAGAGGGGCTTAGAACCTTGATCTAGGATCGCAGGACGTTCTTGGCTTGAAGATGCTTGAAGATATCAAGGGAGCATTGCTCGTATTCTTGATCTCTTCAGAAGCATCTGCGTCTTCAGATGTTTTAGTTGTGTTTAGAATGAATGAAGGAAGACTACTTATATAGGTGAATGGAGAGGAAGCCCCATAAATAACTCGCAATTTGATTGGTCCAAACTGTTTTGATCTAATTATGCGGGATTGGGTCTTTCACTTGCTTAGGCTTTAAGTCAGACTTATTTGACTGGATTTGGCCTAATTATCAATTATTTACTCATTTATTTTAAGAATTTATTTATTTGAATTCCATAATAAATAAATAAATAATTAATAATTATTGCATTAAATTACCACATATTTTTTTTTAATAGACAATAAAATTCAAGTGACTACAGTGCATAAGAGAAAAATGAATTTATCGCCTATGTGGACCCTATATATGTAAATTTATTACCATAATATGTGGACCCATTAAGAAGTAGCCTAGATAGAAGAGTGAATATATATATATATATATATATATATATATATATATATATATATATATATATATATATATATGGGCCTTATAAAGGGGCGACTATTTGCACCCCGAACTTACTAAACAAATCCCAAAAATTTTTTAATTAGTCATTTTAAAATTAATGAGACTAAAATACCATATTACTAAATATACCTCAAAATTACTTTTCATCCCCCAAATATATCTCCAGTTGATGCTGATGAAAAGTTTAACTCCACCATCTTTAATGGATTACAGACTACTGTTTTGTTTTCTACTTGAAGAATGTACATTGCTTCTTATCATTTCCAACATGTTCTATTGTAGATTCGACTAATGTGTTCCTACTGCAAGAAACATGACGAAATTGAAGTGCCCGTTCCATACCACGGTGGACCACAAGGTTTCGAGAAGGTAATACGACAATTTAGGTTCTGTTATTTTTAGGTTAGTTATAAGAAGTATCCTACCATCATATGCTATAGTACAATTTAAATGCTCCTGTGTTTGGCCGCTGATGGTGTTTAATGTCTATCTCTTATCTTGTTGGTTGCAATTGTAATATTGTCAAATTAAATTAACTGGTTGTAGAGTCCATAACTCTCAATTTTGAATGAAGAGTCCTTTAATTTTTTCTGTTTTCTTATTCAGGAAGCCCAAAGTGCAGTCAATGATTTAATTGGTAATAGTTGTTTCAGTTAATTTTCTTTATGCTTTCTTTTTCTAAGAATTATGTATCAGGAATGACCTTTTAGTCTTGCATATGTCTTGCCATTTTCTTTCAGTTGGAGCGAGCATCAATAGTAGAAAGACATTTGTTGTTCCATTATTTCTTTCTTTCGTTTTATCATTCTGTTCTTTCTTTGATTTTATCATTTTGTCTCCATCCGGCTTTATGCAGTTATTCCAATTTCTTATTATTTTTTAATTTGCATAAATGCTAAATTAGGGTTATTTATTGATGATGCAATTTCTAAACCTTTAGTTCTTTTGTTCCTATATGAGCACATTCTGCATAATAAATTTATATTGACTTTTTCCTCAATGCTCATGAAAAATTGCACTAAGTTGTTTATATATATTTGACATAATGACAACCTGCTGGTTGGTTTATTTATGTATGAACAGGCAAGAGGTGCTTGTGCATCTTTCGTGTTATAAATATAGTTTGACTTGGTGTCATATATATTACAGGACTGAAAGTGCCATGAAGTTTGGGTGGTTTTTCCTGTTTTACTTGGTAAGTTAACTATATTATTTTCATGGAGTTCCATCTTTCACTGAACAAAAGATAAATTTAAATTTATGAATTTTTCCTTTTTCACATTGGCTTCTGTATCTTTTCATGGAGTTCCAACAAAGCATTTTGTATCTGAAATTACTGAAATTATTATTTAATTCTCAATCACAGTTGTATCTTGCAACTGTCGTACATTGTTTATATGGGAGAAAGGAAGTTGAGTGATGTGGAAGAAATCACTAAATCACACCATGAAATGTTGGGCTTTGTTCTTGGCAGGCATGAATCTGCACTAGTTAATTAATTATGCATAACTGATTGAGTAACTTAATACTAATTTAATTAAGATTTATTTGGAATTATGATCAATGCAGCAATCAAGCTGCTTTGGATGCTGTGATATATACTCACAGACATGGCTTCTCTGGTTTTGCTGTCAAAATGACACATTCTCAAGCAAAATACTTTGAAGGTAGCTCATCCATCATAATATTCCTCACCCCACTTCATTTCTAATGGCTCTCTCTTGTGAAAATTAAATCTGATATGAGTGTTTGGGACAATGCTTGCAGTTTTAGTTCCATGATTTACGTTGTATAAGCAGTGAGATGCTTCTCGGTTAACACCATTATTCACTTGGAATATATGTCTGTTTGCAGATTGAAAAGTACGTTTTCCACATACATAAAAGTGCAAAACAATTGAACAGGCTTTCTACAGAGGAACAAAAGTTTGCCAAGAGGTGACCCTTAAATGAATCCTTGAAGTTGATCTTGTTTGTGGAGATACACTGTTTTGAACTTCAACCATTTAAGTACAGGTATTGTACAGACTTAGAACATCACCTCGAGCAATCTGTACTCTCTAAATTGCCAGATTAATATCTGTCTCATTTAAGGCAATCTGCAGCAAGTGAAGACGATGAAATGGGTAAGTCTCATCGCAAGTGTTTTAATCCTTGTTGGTAGCTTCAGATTATGACATATATTTCTTTTCATTGCACTTCATACGCATGTGCTAAGTTATAAATTTATAATTACCCCCTTCATGATAAATCCCATCTGCAAGAAGTATTTAGGATCCTTCCAGCTTGATGACGGGTAATTTATATATCTACTCATCAAGATTAAATGTGTTTGTGTTAATATTGTGAGTTTTATATGTCTGTATTTAGGCTTGCTACATGCTCATCATCTTTTGTGAGTTTTATCAAATGATCCTTTCATCTTTTCCTTTGTCTACTATTATTATCTACAGGCTAGGTTAAGAACTAAATATATATTGAATTTGTAATGGATATGTTGGAGCTTAGGCAGTTCCCCTGGCAAAATCTCATCTTAAAGAATTATTTTATGCTACAGTACTGCATTTGAGTTAAGCGGATTAGGAGTAAGTATTTGAAATTGACTCCATATTTAAGAGATTTTAAATTCATTTAAACTTTGTTCAAAATAGGAGTTCTAGATATCAAATTCATTACAGAATGAACTCATCCAAAAATTTGCTATTGTCCTGAATTTTAAAAACAACCTATCCTTGAGTCAAATGCATTTGAAAGATTTAAATGATGGAAATAAAATTCATTACAATAATTGTTGATAAACAGGAAACCTAGTAGTCTCCTTTTTTGATTCTTGATTTTGAAAACCAACTTATGTTGAATTGGCTATATGATCTCTACAATTCTATAAATAATCTGCAATCTAACTCATAGTGTGTTCTGATAGGAAGGGTTTGAGGCCCTTGAGGGGTGATTATGGGTTCTGATGGTTAAGAACACTATGATGAAGACATCAGTCGGTATCCATGCAGAGAAGACTGGAAACAACACGATTCTCAATCTCGTTCCTCTGCTTGTTGTAAGTACAAGCGCAACATTTTTTTTTTTTTTTTTTCCACTTTTCAGGTTGTGAGGAAATTGATGTTCATGGCTGTAGAGCGTTGGATCTTACTAGGTTAATGCATTTGATTGTCTGTCACATCGCTGTTGTAAATTACTTGAGTGAATTTATTCGCAATCTGTTGCGAGCTTTGTATAATGGATATGAGTGTTTGGAAGCATACTGTTTGTTTCGTTTGAATCAGTGAAATTAGTGAAATTGTTCATTAACTGGTAATTAGAGAGATAATAAGTATGCAGTGTTTGAATCATATATGTTTTTTTGAATCTTCATTTAATTAAAATAGCTACCACAACACTAAAATTGGCTATGAACTACGGTAGATTATTGTTGTCTATTAGCTAGTTTTATTTAGAGACACTTATTGGTGTCTTATGAAATATTTTAGCAACCACCTAGACATTTGGAGACACTTTTAAATATCTAAAAAAATTAAATACTACTCTCTCTGTCCCATAGAAGTTGACACACTTTCTTTTTCGCTTTATCCCATTAAAATTGACACATTTCCTTTTTAATATATGGGACCAACACAAAAACAATTAATCTATTCTTATGGGGCCAACATACAACCTCTAATACAACTACTCACTACACATTAAATATTATTTTTTCTCTCACTTCATTTTACTTCATTTTACATTAAATTATATACTCCATAATCTCCGTATAAAAAAAAATGTGTTACCTCCTCCGAAACGGAGAGAGTATAACATATATAAGTACTTTTAAATATCTCAATAGATATTTGGAGACATTTTTAAATATCTAAAAAGATTACTTTCTTAACATATATAAGATCATATTGAGACATTTAATTATATTGTATAAACTATTTAGAGAGATATTTAAATATCATATATCAACACATTTAAGGACATTTATAAGTGTTCACATGAAGTGTCCCAAAACTTAATGGGACATCACTACTTGCAACACTTATATAAAATGTCTCAAAAATGATAAGTGTCTCAGTATGTATGTAACTGTGACACTTTTTATTGTCTCTACAACTCTTTTTTGGTGTAGTGTCTTTTGTGCCCACATTATACATGTGTAAAAATACTTAAAATGACAGAAAAGTCATTAACTCGATGTTGATACGATATTAATATTTGAAAAAATTATTATTAAATCAAGTTTTTTACTTGACTCTACACATATAGTTTGTCTCAATCGTGAAAATTTTAAAAAATCTACATGTCCGAGAGGTAATTAATTAGGTACATCACATCACTGTAGGTACGGTGGATAGAAATTCACTCCCGTAACGTGAAAGTATCCACTCAGCACAATCGAAGCGATTGGAGCCTGAAAACAATAGTTTGTACGTGGTACAAATCTAATAGCATCCACAATGATATATACAACATTTAAGTACAAATTTTATCCATTTTATTGAGTCATTGACATATCATACTCGCATCAAAAGTTTAAGATTTTTACTTTCGTACTTATCTCACCCAAAAAAATGCACAACTTTCTTTGGCACCTTTATTTATTTTTTTTCTTTTTCTTTTTCTTTTTCATGACTTTTCTCCTTAGCCAACTTTTGATGTATATACCTCCACAATTTGTACAGTAATCTGTATCACTCGTTGAAAATGTCCTAAAATTATTTGCATCTTGTTGGTACTTAAATTTCGTCTCTCCAAAAGTACGTTAATTTCTCTTCTAGAAAGTTTAGAATGAAGAACCAATTACTTCCTATTTGTAAGGAAGTGGAAAGTTGGACACTTAGTAGGAAGAAATTAGAGATTTCATATCTCACAACTGCTGCAAAAATGGAGAGGCATCATCTTAGTCTATAAAATATGTCTAAAGTAATTCATGTCAATAACGCCTCGTACAAAAAATACATATCAGAAGCGGGTGCAATTTTGGGTGTTGCACGAAGTGTTGCCACACTTCGAGCAGCATCCGTCTACTCTTTTTGGAGCGTTGGAGAGATGAGCGGTCTCTTCTCATATGCTAGAAGATTGTAATTGTCGTTTTACAATTTTTGTCTTTAGAGTAGTTTTTAGATCTTATTGTAATAGGTCTTCTTTTACGGGTTTGAAAGGATAAATTCTAAAGATTGAATTTGATCCTTGAGAATTTTTGTATTCACTATTTTTTCAAGTTTAGTGAAGTTTTAGCCATGGGGCCGCCACAAATGTAAGTTTGTGGATGAGTTACGTTGATATGTTCTTGAGTTTTCTCTGATATTTCCGCTGCTGTACAAGTTTTCTGCTCCCAGTGTTATTCAGAGTGCTGCTGCACTTGGAACGATACCTGTCTGAATTACTGATGTTGCTGCTAGTGTTGGTCCGAGTGTCGCAGCATCTCGACAAACACCTCACAGAACATGCAGCAAGCAGGAACAAGCACTAACACATCTCTAGTTAGATATGCCTTAAAAGAGTGTCTCTTGTAAACAAGTTCACATCATAACCCATTGTAAACCATGTGATCCTCATTAATTTAAGCACCCTAGTACTACATAGACTATATAGGGAGCTACAACTAGGTTTATATCGTGGACCCGATTTACATAAGTTTTTGTGTCCTGAGAAGGGAGCTTAAGTGGCGAGTTCAATCAATATATATATTTCAAGAGAGCAATTAGGGTAGAAACTTCTCAACCATATTTAAAGTAGTCTATTCCCCTAATTAATTAATACATGGTCCTTTTAATAATACCTGCGGCCCTTCTAATTTATGCTATTTTTTATTTTCTTTTCTCTTTTTCTTTTAGTTTTTTTAAAGAATTTTATTATATTTAAAAAACATTATACAATACTCTTGGGGTGAGATATACCCTAGACCACAACGGAGAAATTATAATTATAACTCTTAAATTAACCCTGAAACTTTAAGGATAAATTATAAATTAACCCTAAGGGTAGAATATATCCTAAACCATTTGAATAAAGCATACTCTAAACACAAGAAAATTATATTTTTAAGAAAAAAAACAAAAATAAAATAAAATTAAGGGTGATTTTATAGTTATAATTGGTGGTGCATTGATACACATATAGGATAAATTATAATTATTTTTTAATAAAAGAAAAAAATAAAACAATGAAATTAAGAGTGATTCTATAGTTATAATTGGTGGTGCATTGATATACACTTAATAGGATAAACTAAGGTGATGTGGGCTATGTGGCTAATTATTTTATTTATTTTTAAATCATTCAATTTTTTTTTCTGACAGATTTAAAATTTTATTTAAATTATTCGATTACTTTAATGGTAAAAATTAAATAAAAATTTAATCTAACCGCTTTGATCCATTGCATGTATCAACAACACTTGTTAGACTAAAATTAAAGAGACACCCTCTCATTATTTGTGAGACGTGTGTGAGATGAGTCGATCCATCACTAAAGTATGTTTATTATATAGATAAATTATATTTATTTGTAATTAAAGTATGTCAATAATAAATTATATTATAATACATTAAAATTATACTTTAATACATAATCCAACATACTTTAAAAAATATATTTTAACAACCATTAAACATATTTTATCTAAATAATAGACATACGTTAGTGCTGGATCGACCCGTCTTACAGGAAACTTTGTGAAAATTAAATAGTGTGTACTCAATAAAAATTAAAGAAAAAGGGGGGAGTGGCAAGATTGGGTAGTTGGGATTTCCCTATCGGTAGATAATATTATTTGTATGGAATGACCGATTTTTAGTTGATTAGGGCAAAACATCCCTATCTTCATAAACAAATAAAAATAAAATCATAGACATAAAAAAATCATAAAATCAACATAAAATAATACAAATGTAATAATTAAACAAGATTTGATTTTGGGCGTTGATGGGCAATGTGGAAAGGGAAAAGTAATATTTAGTTTAATTATAAACGAGCAATAACCACCATCAACGGCTGGTTTAATGGAAAATCTTAATTAATTAATGATTGAGGTGGAAAGTTTTGGAAAATCCTTAAAGGGCCCTATTTTTGCCGACATAGTATCTTAAAATTAGTTAAATGTTTAATCAATTTATTTATTAGTGTAATGACGCCGTTAATCACCTCCCAACGTCCCCAACCCTTGCAACCAGAACAAAGATATCAATGGCATTGGATTTTAGTTCCAATTATTGCTTCATTATGGAGTTGTGTTATTGTCACTCGAAATTTTAAAAATGTTATATGAAAATAGTACCATTTTAACTTTATACATTAAATATTCAAAATTCACCAACGCGATGCCTAAATTACTTTGTACACCCTATTCAACACATCTACGTACACTCACACTAACACACATTCATCCAAAATTTCGGATCAAACAATTCTTCTTCGTAACTTCGAACTCATGGAGTCATCTTCTTTTATATCTCCCAAGTTTTGCTCTTTCTCAATTTATTCTACGTAACACGGCTTAATAAAGTTATTCATACGATACATATAAATAAAGATGCATTTAATTAATTCATAAGAGACATTCTTTAATAATCTAACATTGATTGAGTCTTGTTTGTGTTCTTTTCATTGAAAAATTATTGATTTCATTAAATTTGCAGCGCTAGCCCAAGATCATAGAAATATGTGATTAGTCATTAGGGTTTCAACTATGTATTAATTATCAGGGGCGGAACTAGAAAAGTAAAGGGGTTAGGGTGTAACTGAATGGAGTTAAAGCTTGGACTGTTGTTTGAGTCTCATTTGTTGAGAAATAATCGAGCTCGAGCTCGCCATGAAAAAATTATCGAGTTCAAGCTCAAACAAAGGTTGTTTATTAAGGTTTGTTTATTACTTCATCTATCCATAAATAAACCTTTTTTTTCATTTTAATTTATTTGTTCCAAAACAATGTTCACATTGACTACTCAGGTGTTATAACTAGTCATGGTAAATGTAGAAGATGTGAATGCACATCAAATCTTCTTACTATTATTGTACGATATCTTTTGTTCCAATCATTTATTTTAAGGGATTAAACTTTTTTTAAGGGTATAATTTATCCCTACATGTCATTCATCCAAGATTATAGAAAATAATATACCAAAATAACTGATAAAATATCTATTTAAGGGTAAACTGATCAGGTATTTGTATCCTTTCCAAATAAGTGAGATCGCACACAACATTTAATACACGATCATCCTTGTCGTGAGTTTAATTCCTTAGACCGGCATTCCCATACATATATTGTTTTATTTATTTATTTATTTTTATTATCAATTTTTAATAAAATATAATCACGTTTCATTTGTATTACTAATTGTTTACGAAACAATTTACTTCAACAATTATCATTTTTATCAATCATTCATTTGCTTTAAAAAAAACTCACAAAGCTAATATAGTTGGTCAATAAAATAAATTTTCATGAAACAATAAGCATAAAATGTGGGACAGAAAAAATATAAAAATAGAATATTTTTAAGGAAAAAAAAACACCTTTGTTTTTAACGGACTCTTAAAACATAATTTAACCCTGTTTTTCAGAAAATTAAACGGTACGTATTTTAACTTTCTTTATTCTATTATTTTTAAGAATTAAACGGATCAACCGTCGGCAAGTAAAACTTATGAATACAAGTAAAATTAGGTGAAAGATTTGAAAGTGCATGCAGGTACTGAGTACGCATAACTATACGTTGATTTAATATACTCCCTCCGTCACAGATATTTTTACTCATTTATACGGGCACAAAGATTAAAACGTATTATTTTTTAATATATAATGTAAGAAAAATAGGGATAAATTAGTAATTTAAAAAAAAAGTAAATAAGGTTGTTGGGAATGATGAATAAAGTAAAAAAAAAAAATTAAAGTTATTGGGATTGTAAAAAGTAGGTAATATAATATTATATATTTTTACCATAAATAGAATGTGTAAAAATATGTGGGATACCCCAAAATAAAATGTGGATAAAAATATGTGGGACGAAGGAGTATTTTTTCTTTAAACAAATCAATACACGTGTGATGGCAAATAATTTTCTAGGGAGGAATAATATATGCTTATTATCTTTGTGTTTAAGTGATGAGATAAAAAAGATTATTCTCCTTGTATGCATGAATAGACGGAGACTAATAAATGTTTGTGATAATGGCGCAAAAGATGATGGACAAAGCTTAAAAGATAGTGATGATTTTTAACTTTAATTTTTTGTTATTTTTATTGTTCTTCCTAATTTTAACTTTATCCACTGAAAAAATATTTATTTTATTACTTTTGTACATCCACTCTATAGATATTCATTTAACGTACTTTTACGGTCATATCACTAGTACAATTATTCATTTTATATTAAATAATACATTTTTTTAATTTATGTTAAAAAGCAAATAAATACTTTTTAATATGAAAAGGGAATGTCATAAAAGGTGCAACTTCAATTTCCATTTATTATTTATACAGATAATAATAAAAATTACTGCTTCTTAACTTATATTTTAAATAATTTAATATTTTTTAATAATAAATAAATTATTAAATATATATTAAATATGCATAAAAAATTGATTACACTTCTCAAATTAAAATGTATTTTGAGAATAGCAGTTAAGTGTCATTCTTTTTATGGGGAGTGAGAACTTGAGTTTGTAACTAACTAAATAAAAACTAAATGGGATCATGTACAGATGTCATCTGCTATTCCATATATTTGTTAAGAGTTTATTTGTCATTTGGAAGTGATATTGTTTGTTTTAGATTTATTCTTTCATATTCAGATTTAATAAATTGTTATTAAATCTCCTCTATATACACCTACAAACCTTTACCCACCTTCTATAATACATTATCTTTAATTAATATATATTTTTCTTTTTTTTCTATTTTCTTTCACATGAATTACTAATTGACATAAAATTTAAACTTATCCTATTAAAATCCAAAAATAATATATTATTCATAATTTATTATTAAAATTTAAACATTAAACCTAAATTCAAATCAAACATTATTTTAGGGTATGCCCTTTTTTATTTTAATAAAACATGTCATAGAAATATGATATGAAATATTATTAAAAGATCCTATCGAATGAAAGTATGAAATTGAAGTTTGTACATATATAACAAGTAATAAATATATACTCCGACGTCTCATTCATATGTACGCATTTTTCTCTTTTACCAATTTCGTACCAATCTTCATATTAAAAAAAATCACTCAAACATAATAATCTTTCAATATAATTTAATTTAAACTTTATTATCTTTTCTGCTTAAATAATTTACTTTCTTACTCCTTCAATCCCATAAAAAATAATTAATATTATCTTAAGCTCTCACACAACACTAATACAACTACCGACTTTATATTAAAATATTATTTCTCTATCCTCACTGCACATTAAAATATTATATTCCCTCCATTCCACTTTCATATTTGTAATTTATGAGGAAAGTGTAAAAGTTATGGTGGGACGGATGAAGTATTTCTTAATCTTCATATAAAATACAAATAATCATTATTTCGAAACGGATAGAGTACTTTTTTTTTGTATTATCTTAAAAAAGTTAAACTATCCGAAAGGGTTTATAAAAAATTTACAAAAAAGTATTACTTAGTTTCACCATGGATTTGGATCCTCTCCATTTAGATTGTTTGGTGTATTTGTAAATTTCTTTTCATTCACCCCACTTATTATTATATCTAAAATTTATATTTTATCACATCATTATTTCTGTTTAATATTCTTAATGTGAAAATGACAAAAAGTAGTCACTATTACTTAAAGGTAATATTAAGTGGCCACATGTGTTATATACAATTTATTCTAGCCACTTTTAATGGAATTGACCAAAATACCCTTGATAGAGACCCACTGTTCACATGTTTGAGGAATCGGATTCCTCACTTTTTTGACCAAAAGTACGAAAAGTATAGTAGAGGAATCCGATTCCTCTTTATTTCTGAAAAAAGTGTCAAAGTACAACTATGTATGCATATGCTCCCTCATATGCTTACAAAAAATGAGGTATATATATATTGGGGGTTATTATCATTTTTAGTCCTCTAGGAATAGCATAATCCATTTTTGGTCCTTTCTTTCTTAATTTTCTCATTTTTGGTCATATTTGGTCCATTTTTAGTCTTTTCTTCTATTTCCAATCTAATTTCTACTATTACCAAGTTTTTACTATTATATGCCCCATTTCATGTTATACTTTATTTTAAATCTGATTTTCACCCATTTTATTCAAAATAGAAATAGTCCATTACGACCATATCAGACTCATCATGCTTCCGTACATAATTTAAACTCGTAATTAACTGGTTTGAAACAGTAACATTACCTTTTTTTACCATTAATCCACCGGGTATCCAGGAGATTTTACGACTGCTCCTCACAGCCAACCACTCGCCCCGTAGAGTTATGGATCATCTGTCCCTTCAGCGGATCTCAGCACAACCATGGTTCGTTTCCTACTCCGGGTGTACAAGATGCTGCTACTGTTTCTTGCCGAAAAATATGGAGGTTTAAAGTTGCATAAAAAATGGGAGGCTACATGCGGGCAGAAGCCCAAGATTATTTATTTATTGAATGGAGAATTTATTACACACTCATCCTCACTGAACAAGAGGAGATAACTCCTTTAGCTACCTATTGTAGCTGCACTCAGAACACTCATACAAAGAAAGAAAGATACAATGTTTATTAGAAAGAGAAAACAAATGGGAATGGTTGATGTCTTCTGCTTCCTCAAAACTCTTATTTATAGAGGCCCTCGGACTTGAAATTCAGATTTCAAAGCCTCCAAATCTTTTGTGACGTCACTGTTTACGTCATTGTTCTTGCGTCAGCACTTACGTCATATTCATTGGATTCCAACTTTAGCAGCTGGCTGTTCCCTTTTCTTTATTGGATGCCTTCTAGTGGGCTGTCCTTCTTGTCGATCACATGTCTTTTACCCTTTCGAAAAAGTCATCTGGCTCTTGCTTTTTTGAGGAGTCATTTGTCCTCTTTGGTACCTGCTGATTCTTCCGGCTCTTGGGTATTCCAAAGAGATTTTACCCACTTCAATACGCGTGTCACCTTTGTTGTGGGTGGATCAGCAGTTCTGATCATCCCTATGCCCAATCTTATCCCTTTTCCAAATTTTGGTTCTGTTTGGGTGGAACAGCTCGTGCATACCTTGTGTGTCCATTGCCCAAAATGGGTCATGTTTCAATATCTTCGATGAGTTTGTTTACTCACTGGAATCTTGTTTTTCCAGAGAAGTTCTTGTTTTTCCTGGAAAGCCTTCTCAACGAACACTGTCTTTTTTCCTATTAAAGTATTCAACAGGAAAGACCCATTCAAATACTTATGCTCAAACTTGAATGGGAACTTCACCTCCACCATTGTTTTTAGGCAGGCATACAAACCCCTCGCTCTCCGCGTAGAGATCTATTCTTCAGAAAATGTAGAAACCAAGACTGGTTTCTTTTCAGAAGACTCTTTGATCTTATCTGATGCTGAGACATTGGGTCTTCTCAACTTGATAAAATGGAAGGCCTCGTGGTTGCCTTTCCCGACTGGTTCTGGGGCCGCACTGGTGAAGTACAACTCTAATACATCGCCTCTGGATAGAGTCGAGTTGTTTTCCCATGCCTTGAAAATCTTTTCTCCCAGCCAATCTGGAAGTTTTGAAAGCTCTGGGAAACCTGGTGCAACAGTATATATTAAAGCTAGTGTTCCAAAATCATACCATTGTTTTACATCATTTGGATTTGAGCCTTCTCGCATCTAAACTCGAGGATATTCCCCAGATATATCCACCCGACATTTCTCCGGTCGGATTCCTTGTCTGGTATTCAATTAATCCCAGCTGGCCTGGTATTCCTGCCAATAAGAGAAATCAGCTAAGTTAATACCAACCTTAGTCGTGCCTGTCATAGGCCTAAGGTTGATCTCTCCCTCTTTAACCCCAGAGGTGCTGGGTTGACTCGTCGACTCTATATGTTACTCCAGGTCTTCGATTTTTCCTTCGACCAGTTTTTCTTTTGAAGGTTCCAGTTTAGGACTCGTGCTAAGGGTACTTTAATCCCTAGCTCCGGGTTTAGAGCTCCATTCTCGACTACTCTCCTTTTGTCGATTGCAATTGCTATCAAAAGCTCGAAGGAGTGGCTCTCGTATTGCTTCGAACAGACTTGCGCCGTTTTGAATGCAGTCTCATATGCGATTAGACACTTTGGTCTGATCACTATCTTGTATTCTTTAAGCACGCCTTGCATTGAGTGCCAGATTCTCGAATTTCCTCTGAAGCAACTCGAGGTTTTCCATTAGGTGCCTTGAAACAGTCAGGATAGAGTCTATCTCAGCTCCTTCTATCTCTCGTCAGGAAATCTGCCAAAACATTATCAACAGATTTAATAATGACAATATTAAAATCATAATATTGGCATTCTGCTTGCCATCTTAGTAGTCTAGCCTTTTCTAGTTTAGATTCGATTTTATTTTTTAAAAAGGCTTTGAAGTTTATATTATCAATCTTAAGGATGAATTTCTTTGCGAGGAGAAATAGCGGCCATTTCTTGAACGCTTTCCGAACTGCAAAAAACTCTTTTTCATTGATGTGTCATCTATTTGCTTCGTTCTCCGTAAAGAGCCCGCTACAGTATCTGCATGGCATTTCTCCTTCTGTTGTGGACTTTATAAGAACCGCTACCCACCAATGATCACTGGCATCTGTATATAGTACCAGATCATCCTTGTCATTAGGAATGGCTAATTTGGGGAGCTTTTTGCAAACCCATTGCTCGGTGTGAACCATCCCATTTGAATTCAGCATCCTTTTTCAACAAAGGACTGAACACCTTCCTATATTGCGCCAGATTGTTGATGAACATTCCAGCAAAGTTAACCACTCCTAAAAAACTTTGGAGTTGTTTCTTGTCTTTGAAATATTCGGGAAATCCTTGGACCTTTTCTATAATATGTGGTTGTAGAATAATTCCGGATTCGTCGATCTCTACTCCAAGAAACTCGATCTGCCTTGTTGCTATTACTGCTTTCTTTTCAGAAAGCACCAATCTTTCCTTGTGGCATACTTCTGAAATATTTCCAGATGTGCCAAATGTTCCTTCATGTTCTTTGAGGCTATGAGGATGTCATCCACATAGACAAACATGAACGAGAAATAATCTTTGAAAAGATTATCCATCTTCCTTTGGTATATCTAGGGTGCGTTCGCCAAACCCATAGGCATAACATTCCAGATATAATGTCCTTATGGTGTGGAGAAGGCTGTGAACTTCTTGCTTCCTTCTTCCATCATAATCTGGTAAAACCCAGATTTGCAATCAAACTTTGAGAATACCTTGGCATTCTTGATACAGTTGACCAAGTGTTCCCTACTTGGTATGTAGTATCCATCGAACTCCAAGATGTTGTTGATCCCTTTGTAGTTGATCACAAGTCTCGGATTTCCCCGCTTGACTTCTCCATGATTTCGAACTAGAAATCCTGGACTGCTGTGTGGGGATACTCCTGGTGATATCAACTTAAGGTCCAGATGTTCCTTAAATATTAACTGCATATCCTTTCGATCCTCTTGGTTCATCAGGATAGGCTTGTATCTTACAAACTCATGCTCTTTTCCTTCTTTTACTTTGAGTGAGGCTTTGAGCTTGTTCTTGTCCCACCAGGCTAGAGGATCTTCATTGAAGTTCCTCTGTATCTTCTTTTTGACGTCCTCCAAAGATGTTTATTCTTCGATTGTGACGTCTTTCTGTAGATTTTTTCCAAGCTTGCTTTTAGAAGGTGGATTGTATCTTCTTTTAGTTTCTCCATTTTCCATCATGCTCTTGTCTCGGTTCTCATCAAAAGGATTGCTTCGCCATACTTCCTATGATCATTCATCTTTGGATAGCTAAGTTTTCCTTCATCACCATGCTTGCTGCGAAATTTTATTGGTATTTTTTCTTTGAAATGCATTACGCAGTCTTGGTGCGATGATCTTATGTTCACAAAGGGTTGTGAAAATAAGCCTCCTTGTTGCATTTTCTTGGGTAAAATGCTTGAATGTCTGTAGGAAATTGTTTCCTAACAGAATATATGTTCCGGTGTCGTGGAAATATATCGGTGGAGTTTTCACCTTGTACTACGGGGTATGATCTGCTCCTCCGATCATGATTTCCACCTGCTTGATTCCTCTGTTAAGGATTAGCACCCTTTGAGAGAAATCTTTTCCTAGTACTGTTGGCAATTCTTCACCTGAGTCTTTCGGAAAGACTCTTTCCTTTGCTGTGCAGATCCCGGCTCCTGAATCAATGTATGCCGCAAAATACTCTGCACGATGTTCCTTATATATCATCTCTATGGTGATATATATCAAAAATGGACTGGTGGCCATGGGTGGATCGGAGCTTAAAACCCTGAGCCTCTACTAGTAGACTTTGTATCTTTTTCCCTTGACCATAAATTCAATTCCATCTTGTAATCTTTCTCAAGGTTTGTGTTCCTCGAGGAATTCCAGTCCCAACACTAGTTGTTCTTGGAACCTTCCTGCTACTCCTTCAATTACCAGCTCAAGTTCTCTGAGTTTGAGCTGTCCTTGATATCTCCAGTTGTTGGATGTTGAAGATAATATAAGACATCACAGAGAATAGAGTTTTCCCTTTTTGTAATGTCGAATATTACTTCGACTTCTCTCCATCCTTCTGGGCATTTAAGTTCACCCTTAGTTGTGAACTTCTCTAGTTCTTGGATTACTTCCACGATAGGTTTTTTTCCTCATTTTTCACTGATCATTCTGTCTTCTTGGAAAGAAATCCTTCTCTGTTCAAATCTGAGGCTGTTTTGTCTACTCCAGATTGGCTTGTCCCTGATCCGCAAATTCATATCGTGAATTGGTGGTAGCTCCATTATCTCTGGCCTAGTTGCGCATGCAAATTTCTCGAACACTTCAGGTATCTTAATATACTCCTTCATTTAGAATAGATCCGAATGATGAGTGTTGGAGAGGGCATACAAGATATTGTATGTGATAGAGTAAGGCCTGTTCCCTTCTTTCATCAAGTCTTTGTTTTTGAAATCTTGATGAAGGGTAAGTGCCCTGTTGAAATCTCGGTCTGCCAGATTGTACGCGATCCTTGGATAAATGTAGGATGCTACTTTTCCTGTGTACAGATTTCCCGAGAGTCCTCCTAGGCATGCTTCTCTTGTGCCCTTGATTCTCCTATCAAAGACAACAATATCGATTGAAGTATCGATTCCTTCTTTGAATGTAGCTTTGATGAGAATCCGAATAGCTCCGATATGAACCCAAGACATAGTCTTGGACATCCTCTCCGGGAGTTTACTTAGTTCCTTCTTGATTTCTTTATAAGGAACCAGTTGCATTTCCATCATATTTCCTGTGAGCTCCATTGGAATGGCAATCTCCACTTCGGTTACTTTGTATATGATGTTGTGTTTCCTCTTTTTGAAATTTGGAAAGAATTTTTCCAATTTTCCCACAGTGAATTCATCATATAGACTGAGCCTTGGATCCTCTTTCATGATTCTCATAAGGGTTTTATGAGAAATAAATGTCTGGGAAAAGAATCCAGACATATCTTCTTGCATCTCTTTCCTGAAGATTTCCTCTGCATTCATACTCATCTTCGGAAGATTCGTCTTGGCTAAAGAATTCTTCTTCATAGATGCTCTCGTCCGAGGGTATATCTTCGAACTGATATACCTGTACTAGGTCTTGGAAGTAAACTGCTTCCTCTATTTCTGGAGTTTTCTCTAACTGTCGTACTCCCCTTTTCTGATTTTCCAGGCAATCTGGTGAGATATGCCCTCTTACTCCACACGTGTAGCAGTTGCAATCCTTGAATCTTTCATTGATTCGTGTGGCCGCTCTTCGGAACATTTTTCTTGTGGGAGTTCTTCCTGTGCTCCTCTGGTTTGACCCTGAGGATGAGGCTTGGCTTCTTGAACTCCATCTTGATGGTCCAGATCTTTGCCCTAATTTATAGTTTCGGGCCTTCTGTTTAGACCAAAATGATCTTGGTCTTCAGGATCTCCATCCTCCGCTCCTTTGATTGTAAGGATGATTCTTTTTCATCCTTTTCTGCTTCTTTGGGTTTCTTCCAATGATAGTTGGAAGATCATTGCTTTCGCAACATAAGGGGACTGTCTTGTTGATTCCCCTTAATCTCTTGTAGTTCTTGTGTAGTGCCGTTTGATGACACCACTCTGCAATCTTGGCTTTGAGGAAGGACAGCATGGTTCATACTCTTTGATCATCATTTCTCTCCATGGGCTCGGGATCTTGGCAAAGAATAAGTGGAATACTTCTTCCTCTTTGACCTTAGATTTCCATCTATACTCTGTGAAGAGTTTGATGTACTCATCTATGTGACAAATGTCAAGTAGTTCTAGGTTGTATAGGGCATTCCTATACTTCTTTTTCTTTTCTTCTTCCATTCATTCGAAGTACCCTACTCCGATGAAATGGATCTTGAAGATCTTGGCCATTCGATCGACAATATTGCCTAGATTTTCGCCTTCCATAGCCTCTTCTTTTACTTCGTCTGAGAGCTCCTCCCAGGCGCATTTTACTGATCCTTCAGGCTCATAGTAAGGAATCTTATGAACCCTTCTTTGTCCAGCTCCAATGCGCCACCTGCGATCTTCATGGCATTTGTTCATTCATCGATCAAGGCTTCTCTATTCTTGAAGTCTAGAGTGTTGAGGTTTAAGATCAACCCGTATGGATTTATCGGTTCAAGGTGAGACCGACCATATGGGGTGTTGTGTATATTAGATCCTCGAACTCGGCTTGCTCCTGTTGACATTCCTATGGCCTTCATTTTGACGTTTCCTGGTTGTTGGAATGTATCTTCTTGTCTTGCCCCATGGACTCCGTGTGATCCAGAGGTTCCTTCGTCTTGGCTCCGATCCTGTGGTGTCTGATGAGCCTGGGACTGTTGTTGAGAACTTGAGGTCTCTCCAACGTTCATCTTTAGATCTACAATTGATAGCCATTGGAAGGACTCATATAGATCTTGTAGCTCTTCAAGATTTACTCTTGCCATCTAGGGATGTGGATTCTCCTCAAATGATAGCAATCATCTTCTCGCTTTCCGACTTTGGCCTTATGACCTCCGTCGTTTTTCCCTTTGGATGTAAAAGGGGTTCTGTTCCGAAAGTTAGTGGTAACCTTCCTCCTGGCCTTCTTTCTGTCACCTTGGTTTCTAGGATTTTAACTTGTTCTGTCAACTTTATGATGAGGTAGAGTTGCTTGTTCTGCAATTTCTCCACCTTGTCCATCTTAAGGCTGATCTCGAACATTATCTTGGACATGCTTTGGCAATATTCTCCAAAGAATCTCACCGTATTCTGCAATTCTCTAAGATCTTGGTTCATCTTAGAGTTATCTGCCTCGATCTCCTTCCACTCTGTCATTCTGTCCAGTGTGAAAAGTGGTAAGGCTTGCAGATCTCTCTTGTACCCTGGTTTGGTCGTCTCCTCCATTGTTCTTGTTTGGGAATACGTCCATGGATCTCGGTGGAACTTCGGATCTCTACGATATTTCTTGGTACCTCTTTCGAGTACCTTATCTGCATCTGGCGTAGTTCCTCCAGAGTTTCCTCTTTGGTGTGGTTAGCACGGGCCTCCACTAGTTTAAACCTTCAATCAAGGTTTTCTCAAAATCGATCGGCTTTCTCGTATTCTTTTTCTACATATTGTCTATACAACACATTATAGTTGTATAGAGCTGCTTGTCTCGTCATATCCAATAGGTCAGAAGTCTCGGTTGCTCCATCTTGAAATAGGGTTGATAACCTTGTCACTCTCGGATGTAAAACTTTCGTTCGGATTCATATCTCTTTGAAACTCTCCTCTCGTTAAGTGATAAATAAGTTTATAATAAATTTTTCCCATTCATAAATAAATAAACCTAGGGCTCTGATACCATTTTAAGCGGAAACCGGATAAAAATAAGTCTTTAGAAATAGGTATATTGATGTTTATAAACTTAGTGGCATTTTCGTAAATAGCATGGTGGAAATTAGGTTTGGCAATAGCAAAAGGACCAATTTGGAGCTAAAAAGGATCAATTTTGAGAATTTTCATATCTTGAGGACTAAAATTAGATTTGCCTATTCCTGAATGACTAATTTTGAAATTATACCTATATATTGGTGGTCCAACCATTGTGCTACATCATACACATATATTATTCATTTCATCTTTCTAGTTTTTTCGAGGTTTGAGCATTTGGGGAGCAACTATTTTTTCTAGATTTTTAGAGGTATGAGAATTTGGGGATCAGTATACAAGGTATGTTTTAAACCTGTTTTAACAACTATGAATGCATTAATTTGATCATTTTTACATGCCTCATGAGTGTATTTTAGTTATTCAACGTTTTATAATAGAAATAATAGTATGCCGAATAGAATAAGTGGAGTAAAAAATGCATCCACATTAATTTTTTTATATTTTTCAACAAGAAACTAGTAGGCCGAATAGAACCGGATTTGTAGGCCGAATAGAACAACTTTGTAGGCCGAATATCAGAAATGTTGGCCGAATAGGCCAAAAAATTATCTCCTATTTTAAAAAAATAAGTAGGCCGAATAGAACAAGTATTGTAGGCCAAATAGACAATCTTATGGGCCGAATACAAGAAACGTAGGCCGAATAGAAGAACTAAAATTTTCACATTTTATTCTCATTTGTAAAAAAACATGTAGGCCGATTAGAACAATATTGGTAGGCCGAATAGAACAACCTCATAGGCCGAATAAGAGAAACGCAGACCGAATAGAAGAAAAACATAATGAGATTTTTGAAGGCATCTCAAGGTAGGCCGAATAGTGAAACAATTGGTGCGCCGAATACAATAATTCGTGGGCCGAATAGAGTACTATATTAGCCGAATAGAATACTTGCAACTAATTTTGTAATGTTTTAATGTTTTCGTCATTTACATTATCTTGAAAAAATATGCAGATGAGCTATAAACAAGCTGGGATGAGTTGGGGTGGATATTGGGATGGGTTACTATACAAAGGTGGACAAGCTCGCTGGTTATACTTGCGGGCTGACAATCTGTATTATACTAGTTTGCAATTAGAAATTCATAACATAGTACAAACTGATTTGGATTATTGGGGCTGGTCGAGTACAATGGCCGTATGTCTAAATATAAGATAAAGAATGATGCACGTGTGGCAGAAGTTTTTAACTGTGTTGATGTAGGAATGGTGTACGTGACACTCGTTCCTGTCGCTGGCAATGCATTCGTTCAACCTCCTGCACAAGGTTCAGGGAATAGTTTGGATTTAGGATTGGGTTATAATGACGGAAGTGCTAGTTCGAGCAATGATCCATGTACGAGGGATAGTCTAGTGCTAGGCTTGATTTTAATTTGAATGTGGCGCACAGCGGTTTGGTTTTAGGGAATCTCTAGATGCTGAAGCTGATGACAACGCTGGTGAGGGTGAGGATGATGTACATGCTTATAATGATGATGTTGAGCCCGGGAAAAGGACTGTCGAAGAAGAAGATGAAAACAACGAAGATAATATACAGCAGGATTGTAATCAGTCTTCTAGCGAAAGTGATGATGGTGCTGAGGAGAGAAGAATCCAATTGTATGAAGAAATCTGTGATTACATACGTCAGAGAGGCGGCCCTAGCTTTCTTGAACCGATTAGTCACGACTTGCCCCATCCTGAAATGCAGCCACAAGATTTTCAAAGTATACGGCCCACTACCCGTCCTAGGAGTATAGGCTGGTCTGTAAGCATTAGGATCCCAATTAGACTGTCAAGCTGAAGGATCCGTCGTGAGCTGGCCCTACCACCGATCCTCATCAGGCACATGGGTATAGCACTGCTGATGCCAGGGATCGTAGGCCTCCCCCGAGGTTTGCTGGTCCAAATATGAGGATGTAGTCTGTCGAACCTTTCGTTTGGGGTTAGAAAATATCTTGGTGTACAGCTTCATGACTAAACCATCCAAAGGATCATCCTCTATGCCAATCTAATAATCCTTCGTGTTTTCATGGGCGGTCTCCCCCGAAAAATCCACCACTTCAATATTCTGATTCAAAAAAGCAAAACATTTAGATACAATATCACTGATTATTTAATGATTCATATTAATTAAGATTCATAATAATTTAGATTTCATGCCCAAGAAAACAGCTGCCTATCAACCTCTTTACCATACGAAAAACCCATCGTAGGCAAAGTGGCAGTTTATTCCCCCTTTGGTTTGGGACATCGCCATATGGTGCAACAAGGACAGGTATACACTCATACACACAAACTTGTCACAAGTAAACTACTATTGTTAGATTATTACTGTTGCTAAAACTGGTAATACACTATAAGTTTAAGTGATCTACTACAACGCGTACCAGGAGCGCAAATGTGCACCCGTAAAAGTGGTATCTGTACTTGTTGGGGTTTGCTCCTGGAGGAAGTTCGGTCAAAATTTTGTCCATGAAGTGCAGTAGAGTCATGTAACTGACCTGGCCCCAAGGGAATAAATCTCATCTGCGATCGTCCTCCACTAGCACCCAAACCCAATTGTCTACACTGACCTTGGTAACGTCCGATCCAAGGAGAAAATAGTAGACCAACAACACCTTAGCAATCTTAACCGCGTTCTCGGGGCTAAGATCAACAAATGTTGTACCTTAAAAAGCATATGCTATCTCACTTACTAATGGTCTTGGGCCTTGCCCATAATACGTATCGTAAACCCCACCAGCCGGAATATTATACGACATGTCTGGATCAAACCCCACTCGGTCCCGGAAGCAGAGTCCCATAATATGCATAAACTCTACCCTACTAAATCTAAGGCACTCGTTCCAACCTGAAAAATATCTAGCAGTTAAATCACCCCCGCCACGTATAATCTCCCGTGTCATGAGACCGTGGAGATTAGCGTGAGCGTTCCAATCGTCCTGAAGATCCCAATAATGATCAAAGTATGAACTCCTGAATATCTAAACGACATTACCCCCAATCTCTGTTAACTTTTTACGGATTAATCTCATAACAACCCCCGATTTGCAATAATTATGAATACTACAGTTATGCCCCTACATAGTTGGACGCTTCCATTCACCCTGCACAAATAATATTTTTTGCTAAATAATTTGTAACACACATCATATCTATCTACTCTGCATCAATTCAATCAGCTTACTTAATTAAGAAAAAGTCATAATTAAAAAAATCAAATAACAATAAATTCATTGCATCAACTAAACAAATATTGTCACACTAAATCATTTGTTCTATTCGGCCTACAGTTCCTTCTATTCGGCCTAGAATTTGTTTTATTCGGCCCATAACTTTTATTCTATTCGGCCTACATCAATTATTTTTTCTATGCTGCCTAGAAGTGTTCTATTCGGCCTACATTATTATTCTATTTAGCCTACAATGTTGTTCTATTCGGCCTACAACAATTGTTCTATTCGGTCTATGTACGTCTGGGAAACCCTTAATTTGTTCTATTTGTCCAAGATTTTTTTCTATTCGGCCTAGGTTTTTCTTCTATTCGGCCTTCAAAGATGCTCTATTCAGCCAAGGTAAGTGAGATCACATTATTCCACTGCACTTTGTTGTATTCGGCCTACACTTGTTCTATTCGGCCTACACTATTGTTCTATTCAGCCTATCACAGATGCTCTATTCGGCCAAGGTCAGTGCTATCACATTATGCCTACACTTTGTTCTATTCGACCTATACATGTTCTATTCGGCCTACACTGTTGTTCTATTCGGCCTACCACAAATGCTCTATTTGGCCTACATTCTTTTCCACATATTCAAAAAAAATAAACACTCCTACTGCGGTCCAACATTCTAAAATGATGTAGTATACACAATTAAGTCACATACTACATATTACTTTTCCAAACCACAAAATATAGGAAACATCATACACAATTAACTCACATTTTACGCATACAAATTTGCACCATGAACAAAACCACAAAATGTAGGCAAACATTGGAAAACGACTACTATAAACTAAAAAATTAAATGAAATAAAACCACAAAATGTAGGAAACATTATAAAAAAAATAACTCATATTTTACAAATGCAAATAAAACTGCTTTTATACATACCGAAAATTCGCCATTTCCACCTGTTTCAGTCGATGGATAATGGCGACCGCAAATGGAGAAGACAGACTGAGAAAGGGGGACTGCAAATGGGTGGATGTTGGGCGAAGATGACACTGTGCTTTGGGACGAAAATGAGAGAAGAAGAGAGGATGCTGGACGAAGATGAGAGAGAAAGAGAGAGGATGCTGGACGAAAATAAGAGAGAAAATGACGTTCATGATGCCCCACCAACCCCCATTTAATGATGCCCCACATTCCCCATTCAAATTTTAAATTTTAAATGCGGTACACCCACCCATTTACTGTAGTAAAAAATGACATGATCATGACCCCATTATTGTCGTTCTTTATCTGACAGTTAAGGGGGTAATTTGGGGAGTCCACTAAATAGTGGCTAGTAAAAATTATATATAACAGAGGTGACTATTAAAAATTGTATTTAGTTAATATTTACTACTATAAATTTGTTCCCTTCTTAAATTAATGAACAGTTTGTTTTTTCCCCTTAATTCGTTACTTTTTTTCATTTACTATTATTAATTACAATTTAAATAATTATATGTAATATTTTAGTTTATAATCGATTTTACCCTCATTAAACTTATGAGTTATGGTTTATTTTACTCAGGATTTAATATTTATTTTTAGGGTTTAGTGTTAATTTTAAGATTATAATTATAATTTTTATCCTTGTGGTTTATGATTTATGGTTTATTTTTTGCCTCTAGGGTTTACTATTTATTTTTAGGGTTTAATATTAATTTTAGAATATAATTATAATTTTACTCATGTGGTTTATGATATAATGTATTTCTAGGGTATAATATTTGTTTTTAAGGTACAATGTTAATTCCAATAGTATAATTATAATTATTAATAATTAATTAATAAAATAATTATAAACAAGATGATGAGTTTCATCGAAATTTAAAATTAGTTAGAGTTAGAAGGGGTGATGTGTCAAATTATTAGCGATATATTTCATTAATGTTTTAAAAAAATAAATAAAAATTTAAAAAGAATTAGAAATTTTAATTAGTTAGATGAATGAGGTCGTTTTATAATAATAGTTAGATTTAATGAACGTGCAGATTTTAGGAAATAGAGGAAATTGACCACTCTCTCCCATGGAGAGGATCCGGGTCTGTTTCACCTAGAGCTGTTATTCGAGTCGAGTGAACTCGAGTAGTGCATACTTGAGCTCGGCTCGAGTAGTGCATATTTGAGCTCGGCTCGAATAGCTTTCCTGTCGAGTTCTAGATTGGCTCGTTTAGGAAACGAGCGAGCTTAAAAATGAGCTCGAGCTCAACTCAAGTTTTTTCGAACCGAGTCAAGGTTGAGCTTGGTTTGGCTCGTTAAGCTAATCGAGTCGAGCTTATCGAGCCTTATCGAACCAATTTTTTATAAATATATTTATTATTTATTATTTTATTTAATACTCCATCCGTCTCACACTTATCTTCACACTTTCCGTTTTCGTCCGTCTCACACTTATCTTCACCACCCAAAAAAGAAAACTTCACATTGACCAACAACCTCAAAAGTTACCTTAATTTCAAAAATATCACTCTCACCTAACACACATAATATACTTTATAATTTATTTATTACCTAAAAATACCACAATACCCCTTAAAAATCAATAAATTTAGTCAAAAACAACTTTTTTAAACTTCGTATCTACAGTAACAGTGAAGATAACTTTGGGACAGAGGGAGTTTATTATATTATTATTATTAAAATAATCGAGCCTTGTCGAGCCGAGCTCGGCTCGTTGAGGAAACGAGCATAAGGAGAGCTCGAACTCGAGCTCGAATAGTCACGAGCCGAGCCGAGTTCGAGCTTTAACGAGTCAAGTCGAGCCGAGCTTTCGAGTAACTCATTTCATTTAACAGCTCTAGTTTCACCATACACCTAACAGTTTATATTCTATTAAATCCTCTAGGACAATACTTGCTGAGACTCTCGTTTTCACATTTTTAAATAGTTATCAATTTTATTTAAAATATTATATTTTTTATTTATATTACAAATTATTTACTCCCTTTGTCCCATAATACGCTTCACATTTACTGTTCCACATTATTTAACAAATGTTGCACTTTTTGATCATTTTATTGACTTTAGGGGGTATTGTAGTATTTTTAGGTAATAAAAAAGTAAAGTAATGGCATGTGTGTGAGAAAGTAGTGGTAAATTTGAAATTAAAGTAGTTTTTGGGGTTGTTGGATAAAGTGATTTTTCTTTTTTTGAGGTGTGAAGAGTTTTGTGGGACAAACAAATAAGGAAAGTGTGAAGGGTTTTGTGGAACGGATGGAGTATTAAATAATTCACCGCATCATTATCACTTTTAATTAATCTGAGAATATCACATTTTATAAAAATGTTATTATTTCTTATCTGTCTCACATAAATCTTTCCTTAAAATTGTCTCACTCAAGTATTCGACAGAAATTTTATTTTATTTTTAGAGTTTAAAATATTTTAAAAAATAGTAATCTTTTCAATTCAATAACAATGATGTTAATCATATTCTCTAATTTACTAAAGAGAGTTAAATTATTTTGGTCCAACACCTATTAACAATTTTAATTTTTGTTCCAAGATACTTTTTTTTTCAATTTCGTCTCATAACTTTTTGAATGGATCGATTTATATGCCCAATTACTGCCAGAAAGTTGAAAAAAAATATATATTTTGGGATGAATATCGAAATTGTTAATAGATGTGGGAGCAAAAATGAATTTAACTCTGCTAAAAATAATTTTTCCTAATATTCATGAAAAAAAAACAGCAGTAAGAGTAAGAAGAAGGGAGTGGGTGTATATGAGTATATGCAACATGTAGGGATGTTTCAGCTATATATAGCAGAGTTGAAAGTATTATTTGAGACATCCATATAGATTGTGTGAGATGGCAGTGAGAGTGTATAAGTGGGCAATAATTACACTAGTACTTTTGGTTCCAAATATTTGGAATATCCACTTATGCCATGCTTCCAAACACAAGCATTTAAACTTGTCCACCGCACCTCTGCATTGGTCCACCGCCGGCGCCACCTGGTACGGCAGCCCCGACGGTGCCGGAAGTGATGGTATGTATGACATTAATTAATTGATTAATATTTCATAAGATTAATTAAAAAAAATACAGGAGGAGCATGTGGGTATGGAAACATAGTATCAGAAGCTCCATTTTCGTCCATGGTTACTGGAATTGGCCCATCCCTTTACAAATCCGGCAAGGAATGTGGGGCCTGCTACATGGTACCTCTTTATTTTACACTCATCCCGATTTCTTGTGTCATTTCGTATAGAGTTAGTCTCTTGTAAATTGAGTTTATAGCATAAATTCTTGTAAACACTGTGATCCTCCTTAATTTAAACACCCTAGCAATACATACGGTATAGGAATATATGATTGGAAGAGGGACCATAGGATTTACACCATTTACACAAGTGTTTGTGTTTCATATATTATCTTATATGAGTTGAACATATGAGATACCAGGTGAAATGCACGAAGCATCGATTGTGTTCGCGTAAACCGGTTCGGGTTGTGATAACGGACTTTTGCCCAGGAGGAGTGTGCCTATCGGATGCAGCCCATTTTGACCTCAGTGGAACTGCATTTGGAGCCATGGCTATCCCTGGCCAACAGGACAAACTTCGTGATGCCGGAGTCTTGCAAATTAGGTTTGCACGGTGAGATCATCGATACACTCATCTTGCACCATTTCGTGTTACATTTCATTTACCACTTTCATGTGTCTCAATGTTAAATGATTGACACGTATACCGACATATATTAAATCCTTAGGTAAAGTACAAACAAAACAAAATGATATAGGAAATAATTTTGTCTCTTTATTGAGTTCCTAGCCAATTCATACCATCTTTTACTTATATTGTTTCATTTATATATACTATATATATAAAATAAAAATTAGATCAGCTTATATAATTTACAAGTATGTGTTTGTTTGTCTGACATTTTATGTACTTAAATTTGATCAGATCCAACTTTTGTCCTGTCCCTGTATGCTCTTTTTTAAGTTTAGCATACGTAGAAAAAGTGGCTTTGTCATCTTATCGTATAATATTAGTTCTCTAGAGATGATTTAATATTGCAAAGTATATAGTAATTAAAACACAAATAGATACCAGTGTCTCATTAAAAAATATATATATACTATAAATTGACGTCGACTGAATAAAATAGAGGACGCATTGACGATTTTTCAATTAGAAGCCTGTCTCATGTAAAATTCGGTTAGACCTTCTCTTTATTTCTTATAAATATAATTGTAATTATTTTATGAATATACACTGGCTAATTTATTTCAAGGGATACATGAGCAATAAGAATATATTTGGTTTCGATTTACCTTATTAATTATTGAAAACCAATTATTAATAATTGAAAACCAATGAATAGTAGTGTATATTCGTTTTTGGGCTTCTAGTAGGATCAATTTTAACTTTATATATCAAATCCATGTAAGAGATTATATGATGATGCGTGTAAAAGTATATTAATTAATTTGATAAAATAGATACGGAAATATGGAAAGAGAGATAAAGAGAATAAATATTATAATTAGTACGTCTCAAAATTTTATGTATATGGTATGTTCACCCCTAGTTTAAAGACGGTTTTCGGAAAAATTCTCAAATTTTACGTAACAAGAAAGACGAACGTTGAAAATTCCGGCAAGATTTAAATTTTTTTTACCTAAATTGACGAAAATAAAACACAAAATTACTAAAATCAAGAAATACCGAAAGAATTATACTAATAGAAGAAAATGCGATAACCTAAACTCCCCAAAAGGTTTGATCTATATATACTGCAGATCACATCATTTTCTTTCAAATTCTCTTATTTTATATACTTATCATTAGTGTTTTCTTTTTTTCGTACCATATATATAGTGTAGCATGCGACTATTCAGGGAAAACGGTGGTGTTTCGGGTGGATCAAGGGTCGAACGACAACTACATCGCCGTCGTGGTCGAGTTGGAGGAAGGGGACGGCGACCTTGGCAGCGTCGATCTTCAAGAAGCTTCATCGGAGGAGTGGCTAGAAATGAAACAATCTTGGGGTGCTGTGTGGCAACTCAACCCCGGTTTTCAACTCCACCCGCCCTTTTCAATCCGCCTCACCTCTCAATACTCTGCTCAAACGCTTGTAGCAAGAGATGTAATCCCACTAGGCTGGCAGCCTGGTGCAGTTTATAGATCCCTCGTCAACTATCTTTAAAATCACCTCCATTGCTTATATATATTAGCTATTGTATCAAATATATGGATCTTGTTTGTTTTAATTTGGAGTGTGTAGCTTCCAATGCAATTCATATAAGGAATGCATGAGGGATGCAACTTTATTGTAGTACTACTATAAACATATAGCATGTTGTGGATTTCCTATCTCTCGTGATCTTTTCGGGCTTCTTTAATTTTAGAGCCGAAGCAACGAATGGTCTAGGCGCATCGGATGGGACGGGACGGGACGGGACGGGACGGGACGGGACGGAGGATGCACCCTTTGGGTCTCCCACACTTGAGATTGTCACTCTGTCTACCTTCATATTCTTCATAGTGATATATAGATAGGTGTTGACGCTTCTTATGTTTCTTGTCTTGCGATTGAGAAAGGAAAATTTAAATCCTTTTTCTTTGGATTTATGCTTATTGCATATCCAATATTAATGTGATACAGAAAAGGTAAAGGAGATTCCGACTATGCAATCGATAATTGGATTTTTTGTGTTATTTTAGTGTAATAAAATTTCTTGTGTTATATGCGTTAAATATAAATATATATACCTTTTAAGTAATGATTGGATTTTCTTAACTTTTATGTTACTCAACACACAATTAGTAGCACATGACGCAATTGCAGTGTATAAATACTCTATGTACTTATTTGGTTTGTTTACTGATAGAGTGTTGTTATTTGTACATCTCTTTTATTAAATACAACTCTTTTATTAAATACACATCCCTTTTTAATTTTTAAATCTTAAATTTATTATATGCACACCCTTAAAATCTCAAAATTATTCCTTTAATTTCAAGATTATACACCACCCAAATCTACCATTTAATTTTACTAAATCTAAATATAAAATCCTCAAATATAATCACGCAAATAAATATCCATTAATCTATAATCCAAAGAAACATAAATGTGATAAATGTAAACGTAATAATCAAAGAACTAAAGATGATTTTAGTTTATTTTAACATCAGGTATCCTTATTTTATATTTTTTTTATTGTTGTCTTCATTTTTTTCAGTTCTTTAATTTTAATTATATTAACTAATTCGATTTAAATATTTTTTTAATTATCCTGACATAACATTTTTATTTAAAATTTACTATCAATTTTTATTTATTAATAAGATTTAATTTAACTCATTATTTAATTAAATATATTTTTTTAAAATACTACTAATTAAATTAAGAAAAATTAATAAGACGAATATTTAATTTTTTAAGATAAAAATAATAAGTGGTCAAGAATAGTGAAATCAAACAATCAAATTATTTTATAAATAATTATAAGACAAATAAAAAGCAATAATATTTTAATAAAAATTATGCCTAATAAATAAAAAGTGACAATTGATTATTCTATAAATTAATTCATAAAATAAATATAATACTTTAAATAAAAAGTTATCACTAAAAAATCGATAACTTTTTCCATAAAAAATAAGATAAAATACATATTATATTTTAATAATTAATAAAATATATTTATTTTAATTTTTTGAGAGAAATAAATTATTACAAGTTTGTCTCAATTACAATCTCGGTTTAATAACGGGCTGCTTTCTTTTTTTTAGGAGTGTATATTTAACGTATAAAGAATAATTTAGGTTTTTTAATAATATAATAATGGAATGTGTATAAAGTAGAAGGAGGTGTGTATTTAAAATACTTTATCAAATATATTAGGGTGTGTATTTAATAAATTAAGTGTAATTCAAATTTTTTAAAAATATTAATTTTAATATTATAATAATAAAATGTGTATTTAATAAAAGGAGGGGTGCAAATAAGATTACCCTTACTGAAAATATTATTTGTAAAACCTCTTTAGACAAGTTCCCGTGTAATGTAATTGAATAATTTAGTTTTTTTTTTTAATTTAAAGTATAAGAAATTGTTAAAAATACTAGTCCAGTTAATAGTGGAATTTGAAATATGTCACTTAATATAATTTTTTTTTAGAAAAATACGACCTTTTATATTAGTAAAAAAAATGTGTATTAATAGCATGTGTAGTCGTGTATTACGTTGTCTAGAAAAAATTATGCATGCATAATCATAGGAAGTGTCGCATGAAAAAATTATATATGAGGTGGTAAGTATAGTTGCGGGCGTAATTACATGAGATGTCGCATGCAAATTGTATATGCAGGCATAACCGCAAGAGGCATCCAATACTATTGATAATTATATCTAAAATTATTAAAATAAAAACAATAGCATTTAAAAGAAAAATTATAATAAGCGATAGATATTTTATTCATTTTTTTAGGGGTAATGAGATATTTTAGGTAATAAATAAATTATAAAGTACTACATATCATATGTGTTAGGTGAGAGTACTTATACTTAATACTCCAAATAGTATGGAAATGCATTCATTTCCGCTGCATTGATATGATCAATAATACTATTGGGGTGAAACAAGAGATCTAAAGAAAAATATAGGCTAGACTAAATTAGTAACAAGTAAAACTTTTGCGTGTGTAGCTCCAATTGTTTTGGAGATAACATAGTAATCGTAAAATTTGAGACGACCCAAAAAGCACTTGATCATATCATGATCCACCCTGTAAGCCAACTAGGTAATAAGCCTGAAGCTCCATGGTCAGGACTGGTAGTCAAAATTCCCTCATATTCTAGGAACAATTTAACCGCAGCAGACATAAAAGTTATTGGATCCGAAGGTCGACCTTTAAAAACCTATTCAATCCTGCTTTTCCTCAACCACCACAAAATGTACGGGATAATAAGTCAATGTGAATGATAAATAAGTTGAGTATGAATCTCATTCCACCATGCATTGAAATGTACTTTTAGGAGTGAATTTTGATGTGATTTTTTTTAAATGGTAAAATTTAATGTGTGACAGAATGAAATGTAGGTGTAAAATTTAACTTCTGGTAGGGAGTATTAAAAACGACATTGACGCTAATACCGCTAATTATTTAATACCACTGTTAGGCATATTGGGCCATTTGTGTGGCCCAACTTATTAATCTACTCCAAATAATGGGCTGGCTTTGATTAAATAAGGCCCTGGTACAAAAGTAAAAAGTTGATTTTTGTAATTAGATTTTACCACGAATAGATTTTTATTATTGGTAAATACGAATGGATTAGCAACGAAATTCAATTTGTTGGTAATTACCAATGGATTAGCAACAAAAATGATATTTTTGTTTTAGCAACGGAACGTCAACAGATTTATTCTCTATTTTAGCAACGGAATTCAATCTGTTGGTAATTACCAATAGATTACCACGGAAATCATTATACTCTCTCTGTTCCTTGGTAAGAGTCTCATTTGCTTTTGGGCACGTGGATTAAGGAGTATTATTATTTAATGTGTAGTGGATAATTGTATTAGTGGATATGTGAGTCTCATGTTTAAATTGTATTAGTGGGTGTGAGTGGGTCTCATATGTCCAAAAAAGAAAATGAGATCCTTTGGGTGGGACAACCAAAATGGTAAAATGGAACTCTTACCTAGGGACGGAGGGAGTATAAATTAGCAACGGAATTACTAGCAACGGATTACCAACGTAATTGATTTTTCGTTGCTAAAAATTTACCAACCACCACTTTACCAATGAAATTTTACCAACGGATTCCATTGTTAATCCGTTGATAAGCCAATTTAACAATGGAATTAAGACTTTTATCAACGGAATATTCTGTTAATAAAAAACAATTCTTTTTAGTGGATGTTGTTATTTATCAATTGTTTACCGATAAAATTATAGAATTCAAAGGATAAAGAAGAAGCAAAGTATTTTTCATAATTGTAAAAAGGAACTAGAGAATAAATAAATGTAAGAAAAAGGTCAATAGCAGTTATACATAAAGTTGTTAAAATGAGTCGGTGGCCTGAAGTGACGGGGCCAGAAAATTCGCTCAAGGGGTTCAAATATATTTAATGTTTATGCATCGATATTCGATCTAGAGCAACTAATGCACTATGAAATTAAAAATAATTTATTATTAAAACTGATATAAATACATGCAGATAATATTTATTCAGAATGTTTAATTTAAAAAAATCATGAAAATAAATAATAGGAGTACAATTTATTAAAATGAACTTGACTAGTAATTTTTAAAATAAAATAATAAAAAAGAAAAATCAAATAACAAAGAAAAAAAGGAAGGTGGGCGGGGATAAAAAGACTTAAAAGTAAAATATGGAACGATAATTAAGATAGTTTAACGTTAAAATGGAAAAATAAAAATAAAAATAAAAAAAGGGAAAAGAAGCCCAATTCATGGTTCGAAATTGGGATAGTGGAGTAGCCAACCTGGAATGCAACCACTAGGCTATCAATAATTTCAATAAATGATTACATATAGTATGGTTAATAAATATTTTCCAGAGGGGCCAGAGCCCCCCAATCCTACACTGCCTCCGTCGTTGTCGTTGGTGGGCTGGGTTGACCCACAATCCACCATTATACTACACAATACACCATTATATTGGTTAGAACGTTTACTGGGTTTGGGTCATTAATGGGGCGGGCTATTATGGGTTGGAACATTGGTGGAGCGTGTCAAATTTTGTTTTTATATTTTTTATATAAATGAGTACTGTTAAATACATACATTTTTTTATTAAATACACACTCTTTATTAAATATACATTTCTCTTATTTTTTTATTTTTTTATTTCTTAATTTTATTAAACCCCAATATTTGCTCAATTATTACTACATTATGATTGAATTCGAAAACGGAAATAAGAGTAGTTAGAAAATAAAAATAATGAAGGTCATAGCAGACAAGCCAAGATAAAATGCAAATTCTTCAACTGCTTGAATAAAATGTATTGTAAATTTGTAGTTTCTGCTTCAATTGATCCAATGTGAATGTAGTAAATAATGATAATACAACAAGCTTTATATTCTATTAAATCTTAAAACACTCTAAAAAAATGTAGAGAGAAAACTCTCATTTTTCATAAATTAAATTCCTCAATTGCAAGATGCTAGAATAGGCAATGGAAGATGGATGCAGTGATTTTAGGGGAAGATGACCAGGAGCCATTCTCATGACAATACGGCGGCGGTGCAGATCTGTTTGTGGCTTTTATCCATTTTTTTAAAACAATGGAATTCAAATGAATTGATTTAAAATCCAAAAAATTCATTAAATTTGAAATGACTCAATCCAAACATCTTATACACACAATTATTATTCAAAGAGAGTAACAAAGGACCCTAGGCCATCATCAACGACGAAGTTGTCTTCTCATGTTTTACATACTTTTGTGTCATCACCTAAAATAAGTGAACTTCATGAGCACCATCGACTAATTTAGCTACAAGAAGAACCTCCAATCGCTATGGTCCCTTAATATTCAAAAGTCATCTGTCTACTAATCACGTATTTAGTACATCTACAGAAGCATCTAAACTCCAAATTCCATATGGAGGAATAAATACCGTTTTAGTCCCATAACTTTTCTCATGGTCCTTTTTAGTACAAAAAAAGATAAGTTTGCCAAATTAGTCCCACCGACGAAGAAATAGGGCAAAACACGTCTTATTTTCGCCAGAAAAAAGTCCAGAAAATGGCAGTACTTGTCACTTGATGGCCGAAATCGCCAATTTCCTAGCAGGGGATGGTATGGCGCATTCGTGGCAGGTGAGTCAACATTAAAATATTTTTTAATTCCAACATGGAATTATTTTGCTTTTCAAATTTTAAATAATTAAAATTTTAAAATTAAAACAAAATATTAAAAACAACTAAAACACGATCAGACCAAAAAATGTTAAACATGGAAATACGAATTAGGAACTCAGTCTGATAAATTAAAATCAAAGAAGAAGAACCTTAAGCCCCAATTTGCAAAAACAAATCCTCGAAGAAGAAGATCATAGACCCAATCCCGTCGTAAACCAAGAGCTCAGAGAAAGCATGACGATGGCGGACCCCGGTGAAGAGCCACCGCCCAAGGGTGATAAGAGCGTTAGTGAGAATGTTGAAGGCAATGTGGAGAGTTTGGGTGGCAGAGATGGCGGTGCTCCGTCGTCTGAACTGGTGTGGTGTGACTGGATCGAAATAATTTCGGCGGGGTGGGGCCCTGGAAGTTCCGTTTGGGACAATTTCGATGCGAACAACAATCTGTTGCTCCCTCCTAAACTCCTCCATCTGGCAACATCAGAATTTAACAACCTGATTTTGATCTCACAAACAGGACAACAAACCATCATCATCATCTTCCACCAGACCCTTTGATTAACTCTCTCTCACACACACACAAACACAAACACAATCTCTCTCTCTCTCTCTTCTTTCACACAATCCTATCTCAGTCTCCTTAAGAACCATTAACGATTAAACGGGATGGAGTGGACAGATGGAAAGTTTTGGCAATGAACGGGTGGGAAGATTTGGAAATCAGTTTTAGGGTTTTTAGAAAGGGAAACGAACGAGTTTGGGAATTATATGTTTCACATTTTTTTTAATCTGATGGGGTGGGTTTTAGTAAATAGATTTTTAACATATTTAATTTAATGCAATTGAGTTCACGTTTTTTTTAATCTGATCGGGTGGGTGGGTTTTAGTAAATAGATTTTTAACATATATATTTAATTTAATAGAATTGAGTTTGGTTTTAATTTTAATTATTTTAATTATTTAAAATTTGAAAAGAAAGATAATTGCCATGTTGGCAATAAAATAATAATTTTATGTTGACTCACTGCCACGAATGTGCCACGTCATCGGACCGGACAAAAATCGTCGATTCCAGCCATCACATGTCATTTTCCGGTGATGTCAGCATTTTTCGGCGAAAATAGGAAGTATTTGGCCCTATTTATTCATCGGTGGGACTAATTTGACAAACTTATCTTTTTTGGGACTAAAAAGGACCATGAGTAAAGTTATGAGACTAAAATGGTTTTTATCCCTCTGATAGAAGATGCCACTTTCCTTACCAAATGTCCAACCACCAACCCATGCAATAGATGATTAGCCAACAAGTCAGAAAGATTGTTTCTTTGCTACATCTTCTCATAGTAATTGCAATTAGTGGCATAATATATGGTTATATTCAGCCACCATTTCCCTGAATGTATGTATTCCTTTGCAAGTGTAAGAGTTCTTTAGTGTTGAAAATCTGGCATATCGTGAATTCTAAAACCATTAACTGTCTACAAGGTATACATATATCTGTGCATTTCATTTGGCATACTATTATTAAATTAAATATCAATGTGTTAACTTAGTTATAAATATGATGTTTTTTTAAATATAAATCATATCATTAACTCGAGAAATTATTAGGTTTTTTTAAGTTCACAACTAAACTATAGGTTCACCACCTAGACATGGTACTTGGATCCTGTATTTTTTAGTTCATGAGTGAACTGTAGGTCCACCACCTAGATATTGTACTTGGATCATGTATTGCAACATTATATTGCATCTCATATGGACATAGATGTTAAGTGTCTAATTATATTATGATTGTATAAACTTTTGAGTTTATATTGAGATATAATACTAGGTTGTAATAGGTATTTATACTGCTATGGTCTACTTTAAAGTTAAATTATGCCATTCGGGTGTCTATAGTAACTATGATTTACCTCTTCTTCTGTTCAATATTTTTGATGTGGAAAGAATGTCATAATATCATGGTCACATTGGTGTTGATTTGGTTTTAAAATGTGCAGGAGGAAATTAGCTATGACGACAAGTGCAGGTTTTTGCATAGATCTGTGAATAGTTTACTTGATAGTCTTACACAAAGTGTTAATCGTGTATATAGCTTCTCCAACTTGCAAAATTTCGCTGATACAATCAATTTTTGTACCATAATCGGTTTCATCTTATAAATTTTGCAGTAAGTGGTATCCTTGACCATTTCATCTTCTTGGATAAAATGTTGTCCTTACCTTCATTCTTGATCATTCCAATGTAGGGCTATGGACGCAGTGATTTTGGTATTCTTTGCAAGTTTTTTAGTTTTTCTATTGATGGGAGTGTAAGTCTTCCATTATAAAGCGTACTGCTTTTGGTCCCATGATATTTCATATCATAGATAAACCAGGGGCTCTCCGTTCCTGATTCTCCTGTAGCTGGAACCTCCAGAACCACAAGAATCCTGAGTTAGAATGAGATTCCAACTCAGCACCCTTTGATTTGAGTGAGATTTTGAGAAGAGTTGCTCTTTGGAGAGCACAGTACGATGTTATCAGATTGTAGCATATTTATATTTTAGACTCTCTTGGAGGAGATGAAATTAAATTTCATTGCTTAGCATTATGGAGTTATCATCTTTTTTATAGTAGACTTTGGAGAGTATTTGGTACATTTGGTAGATTAATAAAGTTTAAAAATGTCAGACCTCCTCCTTAAATTGTAAGCAAAGACTTGTATGAGACCGTGCTTATTTGAGACAGATAAAAAGTGATAACTTCTATAATAAAAAGTGATAAATGTTATTTCATTAACAATTTATTGTTCAAATGAAAAATGAAAACATTTTATAGCAAAAGTAAAAATATTTTATAGCGAAAGTGATAACTAATTAAGAAAGTGTAAAATTGTGATGGTCTCACTCAAGACTTACCCTAAATTGGGGGTCCATTGTACTAGTCCTTTGTTATTTTTTAAAGCTTAATTGAGTTCAAGGGCATATAATTCTTATGTGACAAATTTTTTTGGAGATTTTTTTTATCTTTAATGATAGATATAATTCTTAAGTAATCAGGTGAAGCTAGCTTGAGGTGGGCTAGCTAATCCACCTTAGAAGGGAATGTATGCGTGCTTGGTTAGGTATAATTCTTAAGTGGCAGATTCTTTGTATATCTATTAAGGCACAACAAGTAATTTTAATCAATTCTTAAGTGGCAAATTCTTTAGTAAATCCAACAAGTAATTTTAATCTATTTTGTTTTGAGGATTTAAGCAGTGTTGTCATAAACGGACGACTTGTAGTTGGACCGGCGGTTCAATTGGAAAAACAAAAAGTATATATATTTTTTATTATTGTCTATATGATTTTATATTAACTCACTTCATGTAAATGTGAATAAATGTCTAATTAAAAAAGTTGAAAGAGGAAAGTTAGATGTGAAGTAAAATAATTTAAATTTTAATTTTTACTAATAGTTAATTATTTCGATCATAAATAAAGAAAATTAGAAAGAAATATATTAATAATTATTCTTTAATCCGCTTCAATAATAAATAATCCTGAATTCAATTTGAAATAAATTTGGAAAAAAAATTGAATATTAAATGGAAATAAATTTGGAAACAAAATAGAATTGATAATCAAATTGCTAATTTTTGGGTTTTGATCGAACTATTTTAAAAAGTGAATTAAAAAAACTAAACTAAATTAAAATAACTGATCGGTTCAAATCAATTTTTCCGATTTTACTCTAAAAAGGGTTTTGGTCTGTTCGAATCGATTTTTCTCGATTTTAAAACAAATTATTTTTATTTCATAAGTTTGGTCTTATACAATTTTATCTTTAAAATCTCATTTGTCCCATTATTTTTTTTGATTGCACCAATGATACGCAAATAAAAAGATATTGAGATAAATGTTAAAAAACTTATCTTTCTTTTTAAGAACAAAGTTTGTACACAAACTTAGGGATGATTTTTTTATCCCTCTGTTGTAGCTAAAAAGAAATTGACAAAGTCTTTAGTGAGACGGGTCGACCTATCATTAAAGTAAGATTATTGTATAGATAAAGTATGTTATCTAAAGTATGCTTGATTATGCATTAAAGTATGATTTTAGCATTTAGCGGGTTATAATATGATTTATCATTACCATATTTTAATTACAAATAATCATATTTTATCTATACACTAAACATATTTTAGTGATGGGTCGACCCATCTCACATCCATCTCACAAATAACTCGTCTCACAAGAAAGTGCCTCAAAGAAATTAGATAATCCTAATTGGAGTTAGACTATCATTCCTAACTCATATCAATCAACCCCATAATATAATATTCATTTATCTCTAATTCACATATACAACCTACATCCCAACTTAAATTTTTTTATACTCCATCAACAACCCAACTCAACCTAACTTTTTAATAAAATATTCAATTTTCTCTCATATGTATATATATAATAATAATGATTATATTTTATTATTTTGTGATTTTTTAATAAGTATATTTAAAATTAAAATAATATTATATTTAAAAAATTAAAGTAATAATAAAATTAAAAAGAGAAGAAAAATATATAATTTGAGATTGAGGGGAAAAAAGATTTTTTTATTGTAATCCAAAATATGTCAATGTTATACTCCCTCCGTCTCGGACAAATAGATATATTTGTCTTTTGCACGTAGATTAAGGAGAAGTATTATTATTTTATGTAAAGTGGTAGGTGTATTAGATGTGATGGGTAGTGGTGAGCCTTTGGTGAACCCTTTTTACTAAAATAGGAAAATTGTGCAATTTGGACGTGACGCCTAATATTGTAAAATGATACTATTTGGTGGGACGGAGGGAATATTTTATTTATAGAGAAAATAAAACTATGAATTTTGATTATTTTTATTTTTTTTAAAATAATAATTTTAATAAATAATTTAAATATCATTTATTAAAAAATTAAATTATATCTAAAATAAATTAATGTAACCAATCACAATGTGACAAGTGTCACATTGTGGTTTGAGTATGGGTTGAAGTTGGGTTGCTCAGTGAACAATTTTGTAACCGATTGCCTAATTTTTTTTATTTTTTCACTTCTTTTTGTCGTATATGGACGACCTTCATTTGGGTCATCAATGGAGGTAGTCTTACAAAACGAAAACGAAAATGAAAACGAAAACGAAAACGAAAACGAAAATGAAAACAAAGAAAGCGTAACAGATCCATACGATCTCTTCCTCCTCCCCATCTATCTTATCTCCCTCTCCCAGATCCATACCGATCCCTTCCTCCTCCCCATCTATCTTATCTCCATCTCCTTTCGGCTCAGTTACTTCTCTTCCCCTTGTTCTGCCGGATTCGCCATAACCGCCGGTCCCCTGTACTGTAAGTCCAGTTCTCCCTCTTCTTTTACTCGTTACTTTTATGCCTTCCCTTTGTTTATGTGGGCTTCTGTAAGTAAAGCCTAAACTCCGACTGAGTTCACCTTTTCTTTCTTGGACCCGATTCACTTCACTGATACTGCCGCTGCCCCACGCACTTATTATATGGGCGGTAACATTTCTGTCTCCTGTCTGTTGCAGCTAGGTTCTCGGGGTCGCTTCCTACGATTCCCCCCGCTCTCTGATTTCCGCCGATCAGAAGAGGTATCTCTTTCACTTGTGTATTTATTCAGTATTGAGGTCTAGAATCTTTATTTATAGCTTATCAATTACTATATATATGGTGCCTTTCAATTTTCATGTTGCTTTGTTTTGATCTTTCTTCACCAACTTTGAGTCTTTATAATGAGCAACATTAACTTGAAAAAACTTTTCTAATATTTGGGCTTTGCATTTCTCTGATAATTCTCTCTGATAATTCTCTTAGCTGTTGTTGGAATTGGGACATTCACTTAAGTCATTTCACTGACAGCGAATACGATTCCAGACAAACTATGCATACTCTAAATGAGAAATCTTGTTTGTATAATTAGCTAAAATGAAGGGAGAACTTTATTTAGAGATTGATCATGGAAGTAGTAAAGAAAAACTAAAATTTTAGGTATGTTGAAAATGTGTACTCACATGTGCGAAGATTATGAATGAAGGGAAACGATCAACACGTTTAGGTATCACTAAATTGTACTGCGTTAGTATGAAGGGTGCTGGTACATTCTGTCACCAAGTAGCCTGAGATGAAATCATAAGCCCATGCCCAAATGTGTTTGCTGGGAAATGATCACATAGGGAAGGATTTGTTTGAAATTCTTATATTAGGCCTTGATGGTCATATCGCTCTCTGAATAGGTTTCAAATTTTGGCAGCCAGCGGTCGAAAGTATGGGTTTATATTTATCAATTTGAGGGAGTCCATGATGATATTAAGAAATAGCTTCGTATCATGATTGAATTTGTCCCTCTGAGGCTCTTAACCTTGATTTAGTTAGACATCAGTGATCTTTGGAATTCAGTTTAGAAAGGCTTTTTGGTGCACAATTGGCCTTGTTCACATAATGCTTAGAGTTGGTTTATATGGTTGTTAGTTGTACTGAACCTTTTCTTTAGCAATAATTCCTTCTTCCGAGCCTCTTTTAGTCTCTAAAGGGTTTTCTCCCCTTCTGTATGCTTACTCATTTAGAAGATTAATTAATTAATAAATACTTATTTAAAAAAATAATTGTATATATATATATAAAATTTCTTGTAGATGAGTTCTTAATACACTTTGTAAGATTATTTTTATTTCAAAAGATTGGAATTTAGGTTCTGATCAGCCATAGTTGTTAAAAGCGCAAGGCGCACCGAGGCGCACGGACCCCTAAGTGCGCCTGAGGTACAAGGCGCGCCCGAGGCGCGCGCCTGGGCTACATTTTGCCCAAAACTCAATTTATAATGTATATACACAAATATATCCTACTTACAATTATATTACCTAACTAAACTAATATAAAAATCACATAACATCACATAATGATACATAATAACTCATAATAGCATCATAACACATAAAATATGAACACAAATAAATCCAAAACTTAAAATCTTCAACACAAATAAGTAGTAAGTTAATGAAAATTTCAATAGATAAGCTATTAGCAAACTAATTAGGCGGCAGGTGGGCGGCGGCGGCGGTGGTGGCGGCGCATCCAGGCAGCAGCGGTGATCCCGGCGGCGGCAGCAGATGGTGTGGTGGAGTGGAGGTGAAGGCAGCTGGCAGCCCACCTCTCTCTTCTTTTGAAAGTCCTATTAAACCCTAACCTTAATTCTCAATTTATATACATTTTATATGTGGGCTGCCCCCTTCTCCTTATAAAAATGTTTAGCATTTTAAAATAGAAGTAGCAACTTCCAAAAATAAATAAAAAAAAGAAAAAAAACAGAATGTTTCAGAGGCGCGCCTTTTAGATCTCGACGAGGCGCACCTAGGCGCGCACCTGCAACACAAACGCCTTGGCCTGAAAAATATCGGCCAATCTAGGCGCACGGCTGTGAGCCTCAGCGCCTTAGGCGCGCCTTTAACAACTATGTGATCAGCTTCTGCCTTTGATTTTTTGTCTTTAAATCATTATGGAAAGATTTGTATTCTAAATGATTCAAACTTTTTGAAATGATTGTAAGTTAGAGCAGTTGTGTTGTAAATGTTATTACCTTTTGTTGCATGCTCTGTGAAGCATGAAGTATAGATTATTCGGTTCTACGACATTACTTTCTTCTACATTTTGGTTCTTTAAATGTTTCTCTTATACACCTATTTCAGCCTGTCTAATCTTGTTGCCAATTTAGAAGATTATTAGGCAATGGATTCATCAAGTTTACATGGTTCTCTTATGCAAAATGTAGTTTCTATGTTACTATTAGTTGTTTCTGTGCATTCATTTGAGCTCTAGCCTCTATGTGGTTTGGATTAATTTGTTACCATGCATTTGAGCTCTACGTGTAGTATCTTTGTCAACCATGTTTCCATATGTACTCCATACCACCAATAAGTTTAGTGAACAGTGAAGTTTTCACGTGATATTAAAAAATGCATAGAAAATTGATGTGTGTAGTATGAGCAAACTGGATACGTGGGACAACAACTGTTACAATTTAAGGCTATTCAAATTTACCTTTGCATATTACTTTTTTTTTATTGAATTCAACTGTGCGATATTTTAAATTTGGGATCAATGTTGTTACTTGATGCGATATTGTATTGATTGTTTATAGCTGGTCAAGACTGAGTGGATACTGGAGGTTATATTTGAATTAACATTTTATGACCAAAGGCCAGGAGTTGTCTTCAAGTTTTACTTCCTTTAATGCATTATTATAAGTCTATAATAATACTCTTTAAGCTGAGTAAACACCTTACGGAGTAAGGTGTCCTCGCTAACTAGGAAAACTTAAGGGGGAAAACAACTTTTACGACTGATACGTAATCTCAAGGATAAAAAAGTAAAAAAAAAAAAAAAAGATGGCTGGATTGAGTTGTGAAGCCCGAAGCTGGTGGCATCCTAAAATTTCCTCTCTCTCTCTCTCTCACACACACACACACATAAACACACACGAGAGTTGATATTCTTATTTCTCTCTGCGCCTAATTCGCAACCTCTCGCAATCCATGTGTAGATTGGGCCATTGATTCTGATTCACTAATCTAAAACTGGAGTGGAGAGGGTTTCTTCTTTCCCTTCTCTTGGTAAGAATTGCTATTTTTTTCCTAAGTGTTTATTTGCTTATTTTCTGTTTCTGGCTGGTACAATAGAAAATTTAGTTCCATTTTGTTTTTGTTGAGAAGATTGAGGAATTATGTTTACAATGGTACTCGATTATTTTTTACTTCAATATAGTGTTGATAGATCTGTTTAGTTGAATTCCTTTTGGGGGATATGCAATTAGTCTCTTCCCATTTCAAATAAATGCACTTTGGGTTTGAAATTTGCATTGCTTGTGAAGCATGTTTCTCTATTAATCCCACCTGTTAAGGCTTTCACTTTTCCAAACCAACACCTCTGTCCTCATTTAGTATCAGATCCTTCTTAAGTCTTTCAAATAAATTAATTCCATTATTGTTATATAAATACTAGCTGTTACAAAGCATAACTGCTAAAGCTCATCTAAACTTGATCCCTTGTTCAATAAACCAACAAACAAGTATTTCTGAAATGTTATCCCAGAATTAAGCTAAAAACACCAAATAAGGTTATTGCTGAGTCCATACTTAGAATCAAAGTAATTCCATGCAGTCGGAATCCACTATAAACTTGACTACTTAACAGAACGCCACCCATTCTTATTATGAATTTCAAACACCTCATCTGTTTTTTAATTCCAGCAGCTAGCTAAAAAAGAAAATCGAAACTCAAAAGTATGAACATGCTGTATCATGTGTAATGTAAAAACAGTGAATCAGCAATTGTGAGTGTGTGTATTTAGGGAGAGAATACTAGATCAGGGAAAGGAAGAGAGACAGGAGATTTTTAAACGTTTAATCTTATTTAGATCTTTTTTTTGAATTTTCTTCTCTAATTTATTGATGGAATTGTCATACCCCTCCACTGATTTCATGTTCTTCGTACCTCCTTTTATGATTTTGCATCTGGTTGAAGTAAACACAGTACACTTAAGGGTGCTGAGGGTTATTTATTTCGGGTACTTTATTACTTAAAAGCCAAAATTTAGATTATGCTTGAATAAATTTTGAAGTTATTTTTAACTCTCTTGAATGAACATTCAGCTGCATACTATTGTATCTGTTTACTCTGTGCACGCCACCGTGGATGAATGTAATTATGTATAGTCATATACCAAGGATAGACTTTGTCTATTTGATCAACAGTGTTTCAAACTTGTGAAATTGGCATCATTTGTAAATTTGAGATAATTATAATTTATAAATAGCTCAAGAGTAGTAATGTTGAATACAGTAAAGTTGGAGAGGTCAAATATTGAATGTACAATAGTTTGGGAACTATGATATTAGCCTAATATATTTTGCTACATTCTCATCTTCTCCACCTAAACCTTTTAATGTTGTATCCCAACATTTATAAGGGATTTGAACAAGTAATTTAGAAATCATTTCTCAAATTCCTCTCAAACAAAACCTAAAATTTAAGGCGATATAAGTTCGTATAAACTTTTTTTATGGAACAGATCCACTACGTCCTTTGCGGAAAAAATAAATAAATAAAAGGAAAATCTATCCTAAACATATGTATTCTCATTACTCTTAACAAATTCTACCATCTTCAAATCTATTTAAGAAATTACTATAATCTAAGTACTAATCAAATTTTCTTTTGTGAGCCAATAGTTATATTAACTTTCCTTTGCAGCCCAAAAATAATGTTAATGCAAATATAATATGAAAATCCAATATCTAGATTATCATTTGTAGTAGAGCACTTTAAATGGGGGAGTTGAATCAATTAAATAAGTAATAATTATTTTGTCAAAGGGGGTGGTAGTAGTTGCCAAAGTGTGGGTGTGAACGTAGTGCATCCACAGATGCATACACCCTCAAACTTGTACTCAAAGAATATGAGTTTGAATGAGTAATATATATACACATTTGTGTATGTATATATGCACACACATTCATGTGAGTTAGAACGTGTGTGGGTGGGTGAGAGAGAAAGAGAGAGATGGAGAGAGGGGTTTTAGCTGAACTGTGTATGAAAGGAAAGCCGAAGACATAGCCGACTAAAACTCTGTTCACCATACACTGCTTATTGTCTATAGATTATACAATCTGTCAAACACTAAAATTACTGCAACTTTCCCTAAACTTATTCTTTTCCATTTTTTCAATTAATTGTTGTTCTTGTCAGACCTCTGATAATCTCAACTCTTTCTCAGTATTCGTATTTGTTTTGCTCTTCTTTTTTATTGATAGTGATTGATAAAGTTCATCAGTAGAAAGAGGGATTTCATTGAAATTGAAGGTACCCCTGTTTAGCATTTATGGTGGGATTGGATTGAAGAGGGTGAAATTTTGTTAAATTATTGGTGTGAATCTGGATTTTTCAAGATAAGGGTTCGACAAAGATTTGATCTTTGAGGTAGGGAGATGGGTTGTTTTCCTTGTTTCGATTCAAGGGAGGAGGAAAAGCTCAATCCCAGTAAAGGGAGAGATGATCACAAGGAACTCCATCAAAGCATCCCTTCCAATATATCTAAATTATCATCTGGTTAGTGTTTTCTCTCTCTTGATTCAAGCATTTATGTTTTTGGTTTTTGTAATTTTTGTTTTATTATTATTTTTTTTGGGCCATGTTGTTTGATCTGATCTAACTTCTTTGGATTTATCAACAGTTCATATATGTTAACACTGGGATTTTTTTTTCCTGATGTTTTATCTTAAATGGTTTCCTAAATAAGTTTGATGTAGACCCTATAGTTGTATCATAGGAATTAATACATAATAATCGCCTTTTCAACATTTCAGTTACTGAATTAGATCTTAATAAGGGGGCACTGTGATTTTTGTGTTCGATCTGATTTCTCTGTGGATGCCTAAATATATTACTTTTGAAATAGTTGGTATTTAACATTTTCTTAATTGGTTTTCATATAAGCCCAATTATGCTCATATTGATTGCTGAAATTCTAGTGTGTTTGGTTACTTTACAGTTAAATTGGTGTTGATGATACCTACTTTCCTTTGTTTCCTGCACATTGTTTGAGTTTTTTTTTTTTTTTTTTTTTATTTATAAACTCTGTTTCATATGAGATTGTTACTTTTAATTTCTTTCAATTCACAGGATTCCACATTAGACTAAATTTTTATATCTTCTAGGAGATTGCTTCATATTGATTTTGATTGTGCAGGGGGAGACAGGCTAAAGACAAGGAGCAACGTTGGCTTAAGGAAGGAAGCATCGGGGCTGGGGCTGAACTTGCCCGATGCTCAGATTGCTGCTCAAACATTCACTTTCCGGGAACTTGCTAATGCCACAAATAACTTTAGGCCAGAATGTTTCTTAGGAGAGGGGGGGTTCGGACGTGTATACAGGGGAAGACTTTCCAATGGTCAGGTAAAAGTTTTCATTAATGGATTAATATTGTGATGCATTTGATCTTTCTTGTTAATGATGTAGATTCTTCTTCAAATTAGTTCATGCTTCTAGTGTCACTTCTTTTGAGCACTTAAGTTCTCATTCGTTTGAGTTCATCATAGTGTTGTCATATGATGCAAAATATTGTATTCACAGCCTTGATGATAAATTGGTGAACCTATAAACTTTACTTGAACTTATTATCTCCCCTCTGTGCAGTATTTTGTAATTCTTCAATCTGTGGCTATATGTTGGTTAAACAGATGTCAATTGAATCTAATATATCACTTAATGCAACTTGTGAACTCTCATAGTTAGACTGCTCAGAGGATACCCTACCTCTCTTCAACTATATAAAAGCTGCTGCCATAGCCTATAAGTGTTGCTGATGTATGCTAATGGATTAATTGAAACAAGTTATCAGCTTTTACATCTTTGTCAACTCATCTGGTTTGGGCGAGTATGTTAAGTATGTGTAATTAATGACTTAGTTTTAGAGAGAGTGATCCTAATAAGTTGGAAAAGGTTATCAGCTATAATATCTTTTTTAAATCATCCGCCCAGTGGATTTCTTGATTAGTTGGATTAATTATCTTCCATAATGTACTTGTCAACTCATCTGGCTTGGACGAGTATGTCAAGTATGTGTAATTAACGACTTAGTTTTAGAGAGAGTGATCCTAATAAGTTGGAAAAGGTTATCAGCTATAATATCTTTCTTAAATCATCCACCCAGTGGATTTCTTGATCAATTTTTGGTTTGTTGAAGATGTGTGGCTGCTGACAAGGGCATTAGAGGGAGTCATCTTGAATTGCATTATCACATAACAATATTGGGATTAGTGATGTTATGTCGCCATGGGAAGGATACCCATGCAGATTATTCTGCAAGTATGCAATAATGCAGACATTTTACTTGGTATTTTAAAGGTTTACTTACTCTGGCAGGTCGTTGCTGTTAAGCAATTGGATCGGAATGGGCTTCAGGGTAACCGAGAATTTCTTGTTGAGGTTCTAATGCTCAGCCTTCTACACCATCCTAACTTAGTGAGTTTGATGGGTTACTGTGCTGATGGGGATCAGAGGCTTCTGGTTTATGAGTTTATGCCTTTGGGATCTTTAGAAGACCACCTCCACGGTAACTGTTGTTATTTCTGTCTTTTTGATAAGTTCCTTTCATTTGCGCATTGCTTAATTGATCATGTGTGTTAGGCTTTCTAGGGTGTCTGATCTTCGTTTCTTTCCGGGCATATTTTGCTAAGTGAAGATATATGGCTTGTAGTGGTCGAACATTTGGTTTTTAAGTTCTTGATTTCAACTTCTCCCACCATCAATAAAACTATTCATAAGGGATTTTTTTTTTCCATAATGCAATGGCTCACCATTTTACAAGTAATTCTTATTTCCAATGTAATAGAATTTTACTAGAAAGTAAGGATGACTACCATTTTTCTAAGCTAAAAGGAATCTACATTAAATTCTTATCTTTAATTGAGGCACAAGATGGACGACATATGGAGTATTATACTTCCACAAGGCATTGGCATGTTGATTTACTTAAAACACACCATAAGGCATAAGCACTTAAGGATATCTTTTCCTCCATTAAGCAGTTAGTTCTTCACTGAAAACTTAAGGGGAAGTATGTTTTTGCACAAAATAAATTTAGTGGAGTGTGTCTTTATGAACCTAAACACCTTCATTGTGGTATGATTACTTCGAAATAGGTTGGTTTTAAAATTGCATCAGTTCATGTTTAGAATAGTTGAGAAATTTGGCAACCCTTCTTCAATCGTACGAATCAGATAATAAACTAGATCACCACTGTCATAAATTTAAGTCAAATAGATTAATTATTTGAAAGCCTATTGTCTGCTTCTTGATGTACCTTTGCAGTTTTCTTTCACGTTCATCTGGAAATGTGTCAATATTAATTAGCTTCAAGAAATATTCAAGATTAAGTCACTTTTGTTTTATGCCAATGCGTGATGTGAAAGCTTATTTTACCCCACCTCCTTCTAATACACTGATCCGCACTCAAAATTAAGTGTTGGCATTCTAGCTTATGCGTAACATTTTTATCTGTAAATTTTGTCTGTGTTTGAAGCCAAAGAAAGTTCAATTATGTATAGTGTATTCCCCGTAGAAGGTTAGATGAATGTTTCTATGATTCAAAGCTCAGCAGTTTGATTACCCTCTTTTTTGGCTATTGAGGTTTTATAACGCAAACGCCCAATCTTTGTCTAAAATGTGAGCAATTAATATTCAGATCTCCCACCTGGTACGGAGCCACTTGATTGGAACACAAGAATGAAGATAGCGGCTGGTGCAGCTAAAGGATTGGAGTATCTCCATGACAAGGCTAATCCTCCTGTTATTTATAGAGATTTCAAGTCTTCCAACATTTTACTAGGCGAAGGGTTTTTTGCAAAGCTTTCGGACTTTGGTCTTGCAAAGCTAGGTCCCACAGGAGACAAGTCTCATGTATCCACGAGGGTCATGGGAACGTACGGTTATTGTGCTCCTGAATATGCCATGACTGGGCAATTGACAGTCAAGTCCGATGTTTACAGCTTCGGAGTGGTCTTCTTAGAGCTCATCACAGGGCGTAAAGCAATTGACAGCACTCGACCACAGGGTGAACATAACCTTGTTGCATGGGTAATGCCCTATTATCAAGATACAATGCCATTCTGCTTGTTTCTTGTTGTGGTTGTTTCTTTAAAGAATCTGACATCTCTTTTGCAGGCGAGGCCATTGTTCAATGACCGTAAAAAATTTGCAAAGCTGGCGGATCCAATCTTGCAAGGGAAATTCCCAATGCGTGGTCTTTATCAAGCTCTAGCAGTGGCTTCTATGTGTATCCAGGAACAGGCTGCTGCTCGTCCTCTTATTGGGGACGTTGTAACGGCACTGTCTTACTTGGCAAATCAGGCATATGATCCCAGTCTAGCTCAGGGATATGTCAACAGAGTTGGTGGGGATAAGGAAGACAACAGAAACAAAGATGAAAGAGGTGGGAAACTGTTGAGGAACGAGGAGGGGGTAGGGTCGGGGAGGAAGTGGGATCTGGACGGATCTGAGAGAGACGACTCGCCTAGAGAGACTGCAAAGATGTCAAACAACCGAGATGCAGAAAGGGAACGAGCTGTGGCTGAAGCAAAAATGTGGGGTGAAAATTTGCGAGAAAAAAGACGACAAAATGCTCAAGGGAGCTTTGATGGCAATAACATGTAAGTTAACGTTGGTAGAACAATGTTGCTACTGTTTCCACCTCAGCTTTGGTTGTGGAAGCATCGTGTTTGATGAATTAGAGTCTTAAGGAGAAAATGTCATGGAGCATTTTTCAAGCATTGTTTTCGATTTATCTCCCGATCCTTTTAGTTGAAGAAGAAGACGACGACGAGCACTGAGAGTGTAAATTCACATTGTTGATGAGATGCCGTGGATGTATTGAGAAGTTTTAGAGAAAAGGCGTCTGAAATATTGGCTGGTATTTGTAAAGTTAAAATCTGAAACCAAGAGTGTTGTGATCTTCTTTTGAATCATGGCAACTGTGCTTGCTACTTAATCTCATATTTTTTACCCTTAAAATATTGGTGAGTAAGAGCAGTGTGGAATTTTTTATTTGGGTATTGTCACTCGAAACTTTGTCGAGGACACCCGAATTCCAAATATTGTGAAATTTCTATTATAACCCTACTAAATTTATACTCGTTCTAAATCTACTCGAATACATTCCTCTTACACTTGCACATTAACAACTCAAAAAGAAAGAAAAAATGGCAAGAAGAAAAACAACATAAGAGGAGTTGTCCACCTCCGCCACCTGTTTTATATCATTATTACTTATCTTCACCGCAGACTCACCACCGCCACTGGAAGTGTAGGCGGATGCGGAGGAGAAGGGGGTGAGTTTGGCAATAAAGGTGAGCAGCAATTATATGAAACAAGTGGCGGAAGTGGATGAACATGGAAATGTATTTGGGGGTTTAGTAATAATAGTATTAATTGAGATTAGCAAAATGAGTTGATTATAATTGGTGTGGGTATAAGTTTAGGGAGTGGAATATAATATGAATTTCACTATCATTTATTTTGGATTCAAGTGCCCTTATTAAAGTTTTAGATAATAATAACGTTGTCCCTTAGTTATTGTTTGAAAAATTTGTTAGGAATTTTGGACACACGCACACGATGTTCGTCTTTCGATTAGATCTGGGGGCGATACCAAGCCAAGATTTTTCTTACCTTGTTGGACAAGTCAACTACAATGAGAAAACATCTTGATCTAGATAACACAATGAATAACTTCTTGCTCAAGATAACACAATGGATAACTTCTTGATCAAGATAACAATGGATAACTTCTTGATCAAGATAACTTGCCCTAATCCTAAGCCCATTAGGATCAACTGGGCCAAAAGAAATACGAGCCCAAAGAATTTAGACTCCATACTCCAACAATCTCCCACTTGGAGACTAAATCCTCCATGTAACATATCTTCTAGTTCTCCTCCCGTATCCGCCTTTTCTTCAAGTTCCAAGGCCAATTGAAGCTATGCATAGCTTCAATTTCTCTAAGGTCACCACCTTAGTAAACATGTCCGCTGGATTCTCATTTCCAAGGATCTTCATAAGCTGTAAGACCTTCTTCTCCAAAAGGTGACGGATGTAGTAATACTTCAATTCAACATGCTTTGTTCTTGAGTGAAATGCCGGATTCTTTGCAAGGAATATAGCACTTTGACTATCACTGAAAGGAGTACTATTTTCATGCTGCTTCCCAAGTTCCCCCAAGAAATTCTGCAACCACACCATCTCCTTACTTGCCTCTGTCACAGCTATATACTCTGCCTCCGTGGTGGACAATGCAACAACCTTCTGCAACTTAGAAGTCCAAGATATAGCAGTACCACCATAAGTAAAGACATACACGGTTGTACTTCTTCTCCCATCAAGGTCATTAAATGCCAAGTCTGCATCCACATAACCCACCAGCGCCACACTCTTGCCTTTGAAACACAAAGCATTGTATGTGGTACCTCTCAAGTATCGCAGGACCCACTTCACTGCTTTCCAATGTTGCTTGCCCGGATCACTCATGAACCGGCTTACTACTCCCACTGCATGAGCAATATCTGGTCTTGTACACACCATGACATACATGATGCTACCAATTGCTGAAGCATATGAAACACTCATCATTTGTGCACGTTCGTCCTTTTTCTTTGGTGATTCCTTCTTTGAAAGTTTGAATTGACTTCCCAGTGGAATACTCACAGGCTTAGACTCTGATATGTTGAATCTTTCCAGGACCTTTTGAATGTAACTCGCATGCGAAAGATATACATATCCCGTCGCCTTATCACGTTCAATCCTCATGCCCAAAATCTGTTTTGCCTCTCCAAGATCCTTCATGGAGAACCGTTCTGACAACTGTTTCTTCAACTTATATACTTCTCTTGCATCGACTCCTATGATCAACATATCATCAACATATAGCAAGAGAATAAGGAAGCTTTTGTCAAACCTCTTGTAGTAGCAACAATGATCAGCGTGACATCTATGGTAATCAATCTCCATCATGAAGTTGTCAAACTTCTTATACCACTGCTTTGGGGCTTGTTTTAGGTCATACAAACTTTTCTTTAATTTGCATACAAGTGGCTCTTTTCCCTTCTCTACGAAACCCTCAGGCTGTGTCATGTACAACTCTTCCACCAATTCACCATGGAGAAATGCCGTCTTCACATCCATCTGATGCAATATCAAGTTTTCTGCAGCTACCATACTCAACGCCATTCTAATAGTGGTCAGTTTCACAACTGGAGTAAAGACATCAGTATAGTCAATACCATGTCGCTGCTCAAACCCCTTGACAACCAACCGGCTTTGTAGCGTCTGCTACCGTCAGCTTTATTCTTGATTCGGTAGACCCACTTGCAGTGCAAAGCCTTTTTACCCTTTGGGAGCTCAACAAGTTCCCAAGTGTTATTCAAACAGAAGAGATGCTAACTCATCATCCATAGCACCTCTCTATTTTCGTCTATCTTTACTCTGCTCTGCCTCTGCATAACACTCAGGCTCACCACCATCAGTAAGTAACAAGTAGTAGTTAGAGGGCGAATACCTATCAGGTGCACGTCGCTCTCTAGCTAGTCTCTACAACGGATCCTCCAATGGTGGTGGTGGTGTCCTTGGTTCTCCAATGAGAACCTCTTCCTCATTCTGACTCTCCTTGCTCCCACTCGAGTTTGAGATGTCTAACTCGACTTCTTGGGTATTAGTCTTGTTAGAATTTGATGCTTCCAATATGTTCTTGTACATAACCTGTTCATTGAAAACCACATCTCTACTGCGAATAATATTTCGGTTGTTCTCATCCCAGAGTCTATAACCGAACTCATTACCACCATAACCAATGAACGTACACTTAACAGATTTAGCATCTAACTTGCTTCTATCATTAGAACTAATATGAGCATATGCAACACAACCAAAGACACACAAGTAAGACAGATTTACCTCTTTTCCTGTCCATTCTTCCTATGGTATTCAACGGAACTGATGGACCTCTGTTAATTAGGTATGCTGCTGTGTTTACTGCATCTGCCCAAAACATCTTAGGCAGTCCAATCTTCAATCTCATGCATCTAGCTCGCTCATTCAAAGTTCTGTTCATTCTTTCTGCCACTCCATTCTGATGGGGAGTTCCTCTCACGGTCTTCTCCATGCGAATCCCATTCTCAGCATAATATTACTTGAACTCACGGAGTTCATATTCACCTCCATTGTCAGAACGAAGACACTTTACTTTCATCCCCGTTTCATTCTCTACAAGGGCTTTTCACTTCCTGAAAGTATCAAATGCATCAGTTTTATTTTTCAGAAAATAAACTCATACCTTTCGAGTGGAGTCATCGATGAAGATCATGTAGTACTCTGAACCACCAAGGGACTTCGTGGGCACTGGTCCTCATAGATCGCTATGCACCAACTCTAACTTTTCTGTCTTCAAGGTTCTGCCACCTCTCAAGAAACTTACTCTTCTCTGTTTCCCGAAAACACAGTCCTCGCATAGGCCAACTTCAATATATTTCAGCCCTGGAAGTCTCCCTCTCGAACACATTACCTTCATCCCTTTCTCACTCATGTGACCCAGACGACAGTGCCACAAATCAACGTTGGTCGTAGCTCCTGCAAGATCAATGCAGTCCTTGGAGTTAGTTGTAGTATACAACGTCCCCTCCTTCTTCCCTCGCGCTACTATCATTACTCCTTTACTGATCTTCCAACTGTTGCTGCCAAAAGTTACTGAGTATCCTTCTACATCAAGCTGTCCAATTGAAAGCAAATTTTTTCAATCCTGGAATGTGCCTAACACCATTCAGCTTTAATGTCGATCCGTTTGGTGTGGATATCCGAACATCTCCTTTCCCCACGATCTTCAAGGGCTCATCATTAGTAAGGTAGACTTGTCCGAATTCACCAGACACATAGTTTTCCATTATTTCAGCATCACTGCATGAGTGAAATGATGCTCCAGAATTCAACACCCATGATTCCAGCGGACTACTGACACTCAAGACCAACGCATCTCCAATATCATCTATGGTTACGTTTGCTGTCTTCTTCTCACTCTGTCCCTTCTTATTTTTCTTGGGCGCTGTACACTGATTCCTATAGTGACCAAACTCATCACAATTCCAGCACTGGATTGAGTCTTTGTCTTTCTTGGATTGACTATTTCCTCTGGACTTTGATCTGCCACGATTCTGCCTACCCTTTGATCTGCCCCTATCCTCCGTGTTTAGCACTGACCCTGAAGTAGATCCAGACTCTTTTCTGCGAACCTCCTCGCTAATCATCAGATCTCTCACTTCGTCAAGCTTCAATTTATCTTTCGCGGATGAAGCACTAACTGCAGTTACTGTGGTAGCCCAACTATCTGGCAAAGAAGATAACAAAACTAAAACAAGTACCTCGTTAGTGAATTCGATTTCGACTGAACACAACTACCCAATGATCATGTTGAGCTCGTTTAGATGTTGCTGCACAAGTGTGCTCTCCGACATTCTGAGGTTGAACAATCGTCTGATCAAATAAACCTTGTTCGCAGTTGTGGGCTTTTGGTACTCTCCTCCAGGATTTGCAGCATCTCCCTTGCGGACTTGGCTTTAGTTGTGTGGTAGGCTATGTTCATGGACAACGATAAACGTATCGCACTCATCGCCTTTCTATTCAACAGATTCCACTCCTTCAGATCCATCTTTTCGGGTTTCACCTTCTCTTCTAAGGGCACATACAGATCTTTGCCATAGAGATAATCCTCGATCTGCATCTTCCAGAACCCAAAATTTGATACGTCAAACTGTTTGATTGAAATCTTCTCGTCGCTCATCGTGACTGCTCCCTTCAAACCCGAGGCTCTTGATACCAGTTGTTAGGAATTTTGGACACACACGCACACGATGACAGAAATAACACGAGATTTGTTTACCCAGTTCGTCTTTCGACTATATCTGGGGGCGATACCAAGCCAGGATTTCTTACCTTGTTGGACAAGTCAACTACAATGAGAAAACATCTTGATCTAGATAACACAATGGATAACTTCTTGATCAAGATAACTTGCCCTAATCCTAAGCCCATTAGGATCAACTGGGCCAAAAGAAATACGGGCCCAAAGAATTTAGGCTCCATACTCCAACAAAATTATTATATTTTAAAATCTAATAATATGCTTCAAAAGGCTAAATGAGTAAAATAAATTACGTAAAATTTTACATAATTATAATTATGCTGTTAAAAATTAATCTTAGGAATTAATATTAAACAATTATGCCTTTTGAAATTAGTAATTAAGTTCTAATAATAAATATTAAATCATATATAATGAAACATTAAATGAACTATTTCCTCCATCCTAATATTTTTGCACACTTATTGTAAATGTCTATGTGTGCAAAAATTAGTGGGTTGGAAGGAGTATAAAATTTCATAATCGGGAGGTAAACTAAATTATAAATAAAAGAGTAAAACATAATGAGTATATTTAATTTAAAATTTATGTTGGCCAAAAATGAAATACGTAGTACTACATTAATCTTGGAAAAATTTATCAATAAAATATCAACATTAAGAAAATGCAAGATTAAGTTTGAGGTTGAAGTTAGTCGTAAAATTGGGTCATAGTTTTGGCAGGAAAGCAGACATGTATGGATCCAATTCTTTAGTTGCAAATGTATATTCAATGGGCCTTTGGTCATATTTCTTGGGCTTATGACTTGTGTTGAAAATATAATATTTAAAAATCAAATCTTGGATTTTTTAACAAGCCCATCAATCCACATTAGTATTAGTGATTTACGATATTTTTTCTATAAAATTAATCTCATCCATTTGACTATTTATCAAAACTATCAACATATTTAGTCTCAGTGATTTTTATTAATACACTTATTAATTTTTCATAGTCTAAAAACCATTAATAAAATAAAATAAACCAATTCGTTCCTTTTTAACTAACAAAAAAGAAAAAAAAATTGATTATTCAGTAAAAAGAAAAAATAATAGTGTTGAGATTGCAAATTATTGTAAACTAAAGATATGAATTGGATTTTGCTGAGCCCATTTAAACTCGAAAGAATAAAGTCTGAAAAAAGTCAAAATTTCCAGTCCAACCCGTATACAAAGTTAAATTCGTGCAGTCATATTAAAAATATATACATTTATAAATAAAAACATATTCATTAATGAAAAATAATTTATACGATTTGTTAGTGATTTTTTATTAATATTTTTTTAATAAAAAAGTGAATATAAAAACATATATATATTTATTAACAAACACATACGGCCTTCGTCCTGTTTCAATCATGATATTTGCCTTTTGAGTATAAATAAAAGAATATAATATTTTAATGTGTAATATATTGAAATATATAATATTTTAATGTAATTGTATTAGTATTGTGTGTGAGTCTATGCACATATATATATAAATTGAAATTGGATGCCTTTATTGAAATATGTATAGATTGAACACAAAGAGTTGTGTAAACAGGTGTAAACCCTGTAATCCCCTCTTCCAATTATATATACTTTATGTATTAATAAAATGTTTAAATTAAGAGAGTCATATAGTTTACAATGATTTATGATATAAACTCGATTTAAAATAGAGTAACTCTAGATTAAAATGGGATGAATGAATTGAACAGAATTAATACAGATATGAATGTAAGATATCAAAAAGAAAATATTTTATCGTCCATTTGAACTTCAAAACATTTATTCATTTGTACAGAATAAATGCAGATTTATTTATGGGTTAGATTTTTAACAAATATAGTATTTTGCTTTAGTATAACTATATTAAATTTTCTTATATTTTTAATATAATTATTTGATTAAGAAATTTAAATAAAATGGAATTAGGATTTTCTATGTTATTCATATATAAATATTAATTGGTGAGACTCTTGTGCTTCCGATGACACCGTGCACCTTTGTAATTTAAACCCCTAACAATATATAAGGTTAAATAGAATATATATGAGGAGTGTTGTGTTCCTATGGAGGCACAGTATGTCCCGGGGGCACACAAGTTTTTGCCAATATTAAATATTGAGTCTCAATATATTTAAGGGACATCCTCTTATGAGACGAGTATATGTGAGACATGTTAACTCATTATTAAAGTATGATTATTATTATATAGATAAAATATATATTTATCAAAAATTAAAATATGGTTGTATATAGTTAAAGGTTGTTTGCTTGTGAGTATGTGATATACAATGATGTTGTATAATGAGATTTATTTGACTTGTGATTAATTGTATCATTGTTTGATATTATGAAAAAAATGAGATTATTGATAATTAGGTATTAATTATTTTAGGTTTGTTATTGAGTATTAACCAATGAGATAATAAGTAAATGACATATTTACCCCTTATTATTATTATTATTATTGATGTTATTATTATTATTCATTATTATTATTATTATTAAATAATAATAATAATAATTATTATTATTAATAATTATTATTATTATTGATATTATTATTATTTATTATTTTGATTATTAATTATTATTATTATTAATATTATTTTTATTGATATCATTATTATTATTTATTATTTATTATTATTAATTATTATGATTATTAATTATTATTATAAATATTATTTAATAATAAGGAAAAATTACTCATAGGTACACACTTTGTACCCTAAATTACTAGGAGATACAATGAATTCAAAAAAATTCTTTCACCTACAAAATATTAAAGTAAAATATCAAATATAACCTTAAAGCATTATAACCCTACACTTTTAAATCACAAACCCTAAACCACTCACTCACCCACCCACCACTACCGCCGGCCGGTCGCCAGACATCCGGTGTACCACCGCCGGACCACCACACTTTTTTGCTGCAACACTTTTTTTACTGCACGTAACTTTTACTGCACACAAATATTTATGTGCAGCACATTGTAAGGGTAATATTGGATATCACTATATTTATATAGTTAGTAGTAAAATATTTTTGTATGTTTGTATCTCATAGTAATTAAGGAGATTCCAATGTATGATTAGCCATAACTTGTAGTCGGGTTGACCAATTCAAGAATTTATCGAACCACAGGGAGGTAGGCACAGTGCTTAAGCATCTCTCGATTTTTGTAATTTTATAGAGACTCATCATCAATGGATTGGTTGCAAACAAATAAATGACAAGTAATCAAAGCAAGCAATGATCACAAATAAGATAAACAAATGAAGAGTGTTTTCCAAATTAAGTAAGAGTGAGATTAACAACAATTAAGAAGTGGAAATTTTAGGATACATGCATCAAATTCATATGAACCATGGGTATAAGACTAAGAGTCAACACTAAATTCACATAAACTCCCTCTCGAGATGGAGAGGATATGAATCTCAATTAGCTCAACGGATTGTTTCTTACTCAAACAATTCCAATTAGGTACTTAGCTTGAAATGAAAGTCCCTTAACACAATTAATCAATCTCTCGATCAAACCAATCACATGTTCTATCAAAGGGTTCTAAATTCCAAAGGATTTCTCAATCGTTTTACAATTTATAATGCACATAAAGTGTTTGATGAAATGATTCACTCAATTATCCTAAGCACATAATTGATTTCTCAATCTAATCACATATTTAGAACAACTAAACACATAAATCATCATAAACCTCAAGATCTCAAATATCAATGATAGAAAATCCAATTACCCAATTAACATATGAATTCAAATACCCAAATCACAAAATTATCCAACAACTTTCATGTTGCTAATCTCACAAGGGAGATTAGCCTACCATATTCATAAGAACATTAACATAGACATTAAGATCCTTACAAAACATGATAAACAATAGAATTCAATACAAAGTATAGATGAAAACTCCTTTGAATGCCTCAAATGGTGATCTTCTTCTCTCCTTTGCGATTCTCCTCTCTTCCTTGCTTCTTTTCCTCAAATGGATGGTAGATTTGATGGTGGGATGATGGTAGATGGTGTGGATGAAGAATGGATGAAAATGATGGTGTGAATTGGAGGAAATAGTGTGTGATGTGTGTGCAGGGGTGAAACCCACAAAAATCTCATGAAATATTGAAGTATTGTGTATTTATAACCCTTGGGAATCTTCTAGAAGAATTTTAATTTTTTTTCTGATTTTTTGCACCTACACGGCCCGTGTATGGTACACTGGTCGAGTATTAAATACGGTCGGCCGTGTGCTGAACACGGCCATAGGAGTGACCGTGTAGGTGTTTCGGATGACGAAACTCGACCTCAGCTTATAGGACCGTGTTTGGTACACGGCTCGTGTAGGTGTTGGCCGTGTACTGAACACGATCGGCCGTGTTGGTGCAGCCCCTGTTTTTTCTTCATTTTGTTTTGGCTCATTCTCTCTCGTTTCAACTACGAATTGAGATCTGCTTTTTCCTACGTCTTCCTTTTCGCGTCTAGAATCTCTTTTTACTTGAAAATCATACATTTAAGCTCATTCTCACATATTTCTATAAAAACACATAACACCACCAAAATATACATAAATATGGATAAACTAATACAAAAATACACGTAAAAAGACACTAAAATTTAGGTGAAAATATCACTCATCACACCCCCAAACTTAAAGTGTTGTGTGTCCGCGAACAACGAAAATGATAAACCAAGGGGTGAGATTTTCACCTAGGAAAAGACTAAACGAACACAAGTAATAACACATCAATAGCAATAAGAACCACAATGTATGCTAAGTCATCCTACAACATTAAAATCATAACATGTAAAAACTATTAACAAGTTCAATCACAAGAGAATAATAGTGTAATATAGTCCCTTTTAGTCCAAGCCACACATAGGTTATAAATGTCACTCAATACTCTTTAAAGTGGTAAAACAACACCCATCAATCGATTGGCTCGACTCGCTATAAGCTTGCTCGTGGACTACATTCACAAACCACCAAAGTTTCCATTAGTGATCAAAAAGGTCTTTCATTAAGGATGTAATGATAAGCTCTTTGGTAGGGTATGTAGAATATGTATATTAGTGACTAAACAAGTGCAAGTAATCGAAGAGATGGCCAATTTCTCCAACTTCTCCACTTTTCTTTCTTCCTTTCTTGTCTTAATGTTCACAAGCACTAATCATCAACTTTCCTTGAATTGAACTTCTTTCAATGCATGCTTCCTTCTTCGAACTTTAGTACTTGAGCACATTATTATTGCTTTGCTCATTTTCTTGTTTTGAGGTTGCATGTTCATTCTTGTTTTTGCTCTTTTCATCCTTTTTCTTACTTGTTACCATTTTCTTTCTTTTCTTGTACAATTCTCATCAAACCTTTCTAAACCACATCTCCTCAATCACTCACACAAAAGGGTAATTATATAAGACTCAAATGGGTAATCAAGGCTTGTAATGTGCTAAATTAACAAGAAATAGGCTTTAAGACTCAAAGTGGTTGACTAGGGATGATGTTCTAGGTAGGGAAATATATGACAATGACTATAAATAACAAGGATGACCTTAGATCATTTCACTAATCTCCACTAATCGGGCTCGTTCCTATAGTCCTTGAGCAAGTTCTAGTTTATCAAACACAACCGATTCACTCATGAAGAAGTACCATGTATGCACGGTTGAGGGTCAAATTCTCACAAGATTATGCTCGAACCTTAAGGAACTTAGTACACCACATTCATCTCAAAATTGAACAAGTTACATAAAACATGTCACAATTCGAAAATGTAGAGATTCTTAATCATAACTTGTCATCACTTATTACCACAACATGTCATCACTCATGTTCAAAAATGAATCACGACCTCCCTAAACAAACCACCAAACATACCAATACAAAAATAAAAATACATACAAAATAAAAACAAAGACTCACCAAACAAGAAATAACATAAAAACACATAACATGCAAAAATACAAAACCATCATAAAACAATGAAACACACATTCTACATCATCCATGATCAAGTAAGCTCACAAACATCCCTACATTTGATTGAAACGTAAACCTCCCAAAAATATAACAAATGAAGTAGTATGCTAATCACATCAATCCAAATCAAAATCAATTAGAAGTGATAGGGTGTAGAGTCAACTCCCTCAATAGGCATTTGGTCATGGAAGTTGTTAGCTCCAAGCTCAATTCGTGCTTCTAATACCCTTCATACATGCTCAACAAGACCATTAGCTCAACAATTTCATTAAAAATATGGACTATAATGCACTTCAATCACCACCAATCATACCAAAATCCAACCAATACTCATGAGAAAATTTTTAAAACTAACCAAATTTTATAAGAAGACCTCTCATCATCAAAATATCATCATATCAAGCACCCTCAAGTGGTGAGTCACACCATACACTCTCCCCCCAAACTTAAATCGAAACAAGTTGAGACTTAAGTTTGCAAAAAAATGGTGGGACTTACCCTTGTAGTTTCCATTGATAATCTTCTTGTGGAGAAGCAAACGCATCCAACGAATTGAGCTATGTCCACCACGCACTAGCCTTCCAAACTTAACTCAAGACAAGAGTCGAGAATTAAGTTTGTAACAAGTGGTGAGACATTCCTACTCAAATTCATGAAGCACTTCTCTTTCCTTCAACATGTATTTTTCTCACGAGCACAATCCATCTACAAGACCAAAATTCAAACAACAAAGCATTAAAATATAAAAGAATGGGTTGCCTCCTATTTAGCGCTAAATTTAACGTATTCAAGCCGGATAAAATTTTCACGCTTATTGGACCAAGTGTTGGTCCATCACACTTTCTCCTCTCATCCTCACTTTAAACATTTGCTTAGCTTTCTTTTTATCCACTAACTCCACTTCGTCATTCTTGCTTACTAGCATCAAATCATCATCAAGAAGTGATTCTAGTGGACTTTCTCTTTCTCCTTTGTCAAGCTTCCACTCAAGTTCCGATGCTTTCATCCTATTAACATCATAAGAAGATAAGTTAGAATTTGACATTTTAATATAATCATGAAGAAATGATTTAAATTGTCAAAGAGAATAGAGTCATGATCCATAAGATCATCCGGAGGCTTCAAATGAGACTTAGCTCCTTTTTTCTTATTGAGCAAGAATGTGACACTTTGTCCTTTTGAGCTCAAAGATAACTCTTCTCTACTAACATCAATTTTCGTTCTTTCCGTCGCTAGAAATGGCCTTCTCAAAATGAGTGGAACTCGAGGGTCCGCCTTCACTTCTACCACCATGAAATCAATCGGGAAAGTTAGCCCCTTCACTTTCACCTCCACGTCTTCAACAAACCCTAGTGGCTTCACAACTTCTCTATTTACTACTTCAAGACGGATAGTAGTAGGCTTTAGCTCTCCAATTTCAAGGTCTTTGAACATGGCATGAGACATCACGTTGACGCTTGCCCCCAAGTCACACAATGCATCAAGGGTACCCTTCCCTTCAAAATCACAAGGAATTATAAATTTCTCCGGATCACCAACTTTTGTAGGTTTCCCTTTTTGCATTGATCCACTTGCTTCGAGTTGCTCTTATTTCTTTTTCTCCTCATACTTTTTCTTGAGACATTTGACATGCTCCTCAAACTCCTTTTTCTTCTCCTCTTTAACAAACATTTGTGGATAGGGAATAGGGAATGGAGTAATCGAAATACCCCAATAGTCACGCTTGTACTCCTCTTCTTTGGCCTTCTCATCCACTTTCTTTTCCTCTTGCACCCTTTTCCACTTTGGTACCCATTTAGGCTTTTGCTCTTCTTTCTTACTTACTTCTTTCATTTCTCAAACAACCTTGCTTTCCACCAAACCTTCTTCAACCTTTCGTTCCTCTTCCATTTCAACAAACAAACATTGAACTTTTGGATTGACTTCGGTTGTGGCCGGAAACTTTCCTTTTTGTTGAGTGCTCAAGGCACTTGCAATTTGTCCCACATTATACTCTAAAGCTTTAAGTCTCTTTTCATTTGCTTCTTCGAACTTTTTCAATGCTTCATCACGAGCTTGTTCGATGCTAACAATTTCTCAAATACCTCATTGATCAATGCCTTCCCTTCATTGTTCGGTGCCTTAGCCCCCGAATTGTATCCCGGAGGATAAGCAACCGCATTGCTCGGATTAGAGTAGGAGAAGTTTCATTGCCTTTGTTGTTGTGGGTATGAGCTTCCTCCACCTTGATTTGTGAAACCTCCTTGTCTTGGTGGGTAGTTTTCTTGACTTTGGTTGAAACTACCTTGGAAATTATTTTGGTAATTCCTTTGGTAGTTTCTTCCTTGCATGTATAACACATCTTCCACACGTGGCATAGAGTTGGCCCATTGTTCTCCACTCACAATATTCGGAGGAGACACACCTTGCTCAACTTGTAGCCCTTCAACCATATTTGCTCATTGATTATTCATACATTGATTCAAGCTCATTTGTCTCAACACTTCCGCCGTTATCATCTCAACAGTTCATACACTTGGCTCAACATTCAAACTCTTCACACTAAACTGTCGCCCTTGATCGAACTCTCAAATCCATAACATCCACTAACTCTCTCCGATGGCAATTGGTAGACATTTGTAGCAATCTTATCAAACATCCTTATAGCCCTTTCCGGAGTCACACAAAGTACGGATCCACCCGCCGAAGCATCAATAAGCACTCTTTGACCATTTACCAAACCTTGGTAGAAAAACCCCACTTGTTGAGCATTAGGATTTTCATTCGGGGTTCCACTAAATTGTTGCTCTCTCACCTTAGAAATCAAGCCCGCATTAAATTCAAAGTTGTTGGCATTGATTGGTGGACCCATCATTTGTGGCATCGTCCTTGGCATAAAAAAATACCGGATCACCCTTTGATCATTGTGAATTCCATGTTGCACATATGCTTGTTAAGGAGGAGCAAAAGCTTGTAGATATCCTTGTTGAAGTAAAGCTTGTTGCACCATTTGTTGAAGCAATGCTTGGTTGTTGAAAGCTCCATGATTTTGATGGGCATGATGAGGAGGATTGACATTGAATTGAGGTGCGTTGTCTTGCACGTTCACATGTTGTCCTCCTTCCCCATCATGCTCTATCTCCACACGATTATCTCCTTGAACATTCTCCATTAGATCACTATTTTTGGGTTTGTTCTCATTTCTCTTTCTCCGAAAAGTATGTTCAATCTCTAAATCAATAGGTTCAACTTGTTTTCCTTTTGACCTTGTTTGCATACACCTTCAAAGTAAAAGAAGTTAGAACAAGGTTTTCAAAAGCAACTACAAATAACAAATAAAAAATATGTCTCTATTAGATTACTCAAAGCTATCATTCTTCAAGCTACTAGCAACCGTTGCCTCCCCGGCAACAGCGCCATTTGATTAGCCATAACTTGTAGTCGGGTATAACAATTCAAGAATTTATAGAATCAAAGGGAGGTAGGCACTAGTGCTTAAGCGATCTCTCATTTTTCATAATTTTATAGAGACTCATCATCGATGGATTGGTTGTAAACAAATAAATGACAAGTAATCAAAGCAAGAAATGATCACAAATAAGATAAACAAATGAAGAGTGTTTTCCAAATTAAGTCAAAGTGAGATTAACAACAATTAAGAAGTGGAAATTCTAGGATACATTCATCAAATTCATATAAATCATGGGTATAAGACTAAGGGCCAACACTAAGTTCACCTAAACTCCCTCTCGAGATGGATATGATATGAATCTCGATTAGCTCAACGGATTGGTTCTCACTCAAATAATTCCAACTAGGTACTAAGCTTGAAATGAGAGTCCCTTCACACAATTAATCAACCTCTCGATCAAACCAATCACATGTTGTATCAAAGGATTCTAAATTCCAAAGGATTTCTCAATCTCTTTACAATTTATAATGCACATGAAGTGCTTGATAAAATGATTCACTCAATTATCCTAAGTACATAATTGATTTCTCAATCTAATTACATATTTAGAACAACTAAACACACAAATCATCATAAACCTCAAGATCTTAAACATCGATGATAGAAAATCCATTTACCCAATCAACATATGAATTCAAATACACAAATCTCAAAATTATCCAACAACTCTCATGTTACTAATCTTACAAGGGAGATTAGCCTACCATATTCATAAGAACATTAACATAGACATTAAGATCATTACAAAACATGATAAACAATAGGATTCAATACAAAGTATAGATGAAAACTCCCTTGAATACCTCCAATGATGATATTCTTCTCTCCTTTGCTATTCTCCTCTCTTCCTTGCTTCTTTTCCTCAAATGGATGGTAGATTTGATGGTGAGATGATGGTAGATGGTGTGGATGAAGAATGAATGAAGATGATGGTGTGAATTGGAGGAAATGGTATGTGATGTGTGTGCAGGGGTGAAACCCACGAAAATCTCATGAAATATTAAGTATTGGGTATTTATACACATTGGAAAGCTTCTAGAAGGATTCTGATTTTTTGCACCTACACGTCCCGTGTACGGTACACTGGTCGTGTACTGAACACGGCCGGCTGTGTGCGGAACACGACCATAGAAGTGGCCGTGTAGGTGTTTCGGATGACGGAACTTGGCCTCGGCTTACAGGGCCGTGTTCGGTACACGGCTCATGTAGGTGTTGGCCGTGTTGGCGCAGCCCCTGTTTTTTTTTTCATTTTATTTTGGCTCGTTCTCCCTCGTTTCAACTCCGAATTGAGATCCACTTTTTCCTACGTCTTCCTTTTCGCGTCTAGAATCTCTTTTTACTTGGAAATCATACATTTAAGATCATTCTCACACATTTCCATAAAAACACATAACACCACCAAAATATACATAAATACGGATAAACTAATACGAAAATACACGTAAAAAGACACTAAAATTTAGGTGAAAATATTACTCATCAATGTACCCAGTAGTAACTATCCATAATAATAATAATAAAGGATTATGTACACGTGTATATAACCTACTCCCTTTGTCCCATACCAAGGGTACATTTTGCTTTTTTGCACGTAGATTAAGGAGTATTATTATTTAATGTGTAGTGCATAATTGTATTAGTGGGAGTGTGGATAATATGTTTTAACTGTATTAGTGGGTGAGTGTGGGACCCATGTGTATAAAATAGGAAAGGGAACCCTTTGAGTGGGACGACCAAAATAGAAAAAAGAGACCCTTGGTGAGGGACGAAGGGAGTAATTACTAATAAATACATTGATCTACAGTCTATTTCTTTTTCCAGCTTTACCCTTATTTACAACGCTGAATATTTCAATGTTTTCACTTAACACTAGTTTCATTGAACACTAATGTACACTAAATCAAATAAAAACAATGGGTGAGAGATTTAAGGATAATTATAGAAATCTTATTTTCAATTTAATTAATCATGTATTTTCTATTTTTTTCTCAAAGATGCACACTAATATACATTCCTAAGGTTCTTCAATTTAATTGCGTATTTTCTATTTCTCTCTAAGAATGCACACTAATGTACTTATCAATAATTTTAATTGTGTATTTTCTGTTTCTCTCTCAAAGATGCACACTAATGTACATTCGTAGGGTTTTTCAGTTAAATCACGTATTTTTTGTTTCTCTCTCAAGAATGTACACTAATGTACATTAGTAGGATTTTTCAATTTAATCGCGTATTTTTAGTTTATTTCTCAATAGAATGTACACTTATGTACATTCGTATAAATAACGTGTTTTTGTTTTCATCTTAATAATGCACACTAATGTATGGATATGTATAGGTATTATGAAAAAACAAAATATAATTTGTAATTTTCTGAAGCGAATGTATCGCTTAGTAATTTTTAAATACTTTTTGTACCTACTATTTATTCACCCTAATAATAATTATAATGAAAGAGGAGTATAATGGTAAAAGTAAGTATAATACCTAGGTATTAAATTTTTGTATTGTGTAACCCACCTCTTGTGGTGGTATATACAATACCAATGAAAATGTATTATTAGAAGAGTATAATGGTAAAAGTAAGTATAATACCTAGGTATTAAATTGTTGTATTGTGTAACACACCTATTGTGGTGGTATATATAATACCAATGAAAATGTATTATTAATTTCGGGCTGAAATAATATCGAGCTGAAAGTATTATTGTTGTGGTATAGTCTTGCATGCATTCATGTATTGCATGAAGATCATCAGCATGCCACGTGGAATTAAGTATTAGAAGTTAACATGCAAATCAAGGGTTAAATTGCATGATATTTTTTTGTTTCTCTCTCAAGAATGCACACTAATGTACATTAATAGGGTTTTTCAATTTAATCGCGTATTTTCAGTTTATTTCTCAATAGAATGTACACTTATGTACATTCATATAAATAACGTATTTTTGTTTCCATCTTAATAATGCACACCAATGTATGGATATGTATAGGTATTATGAAAAAAATAAAATATAATTTTGTATTTATTGGTAATTTTCTGAAGCGAATGTATCGCTTAGTAATTTTTAAATACTTTTTGTACCTACTATTTATTCACCCTAATAATAATTATAATGGAAGAGGAGTATAATGGTAAAAGTAAGTATAATACTTAGGTATTAAATTGTTGTATTGTGTAACCCACCTCTTGTGGTGGTATATACAATACCAATGAAAATGTATTATAATTTTTAATATACATAATATAATCTATCATTTATTTATAATCTAAAAATTTCGTATTATCCTTAAGTATTTTTTTTTAAATTTATATTTTTATCATAAACGTGAAGTTGAATTTGCACGAACTATAATTTTTTAATTTATGTGCTTATAAGCGATGGATGAAGGAGATAGACATGCACCCCCGTTCGGAACCGCCGATTCCGGTTTCGAACCGGTGGTTCCGGTTCCAAGGTAGGGGGAACCGGAATCGAAACGGGGTACGAAGATTTCGGTTCCGGAACCGATGGTTCCGGTTCCAGTTTTAAATTTTTTTTTGGGTTTTTAAGCGTAAAAAGTAAAAAAATTGAAAAACCGGCGGTTCGAACCAGAACTGTCGATTCGGAACCGGAACCGTCGATTCGGAACCGGAACCGCCAGTTTTTTTCCCAAATATGAGGAACCGGAACCGACTACTTAGCCGATTCCGATTTTTTTAGGCCGGTTCCGGAACCGGCGGTTCCGGTTTCGGTTAAAACCGGCGGTTCCCCAGTTCGAACCGCCGATTCCGGTTTTTTAGTGCATGTCTAGAAGGAGATAGTAATTAATTAATTAAATAAATAAATAATAAAATTATCTTTTGACGACACGATCGAGTCTCGAAGAGGTGAATGCGTATTCACTTACATCATCAAATTAGCCTAATTAGGCTGCAGACATGATCTTACACAACTACACTATACTTAACCACCATCGCCAATTCTTGGCTTCTTCCTTCTTCATTCATCTGCATACATTTCCTATCAAAACCATTCCTCCGTCTCTTGGAGTTCGAATTACAGCACTTGCAAGCTCCATATCTTCTTCCGCAGCAGAATCAAAGATGGTTAAGGCTATAAGGGTTCATGAACTTGGAGGTCCTGAGGTATCACTTCCATTTCTGATCGCTTTTATAATGTTAAACAATTTTTCTGATGATCATCTTCGCTGTGTTGGATTCTGCTGTGTGAGATTTTTTTTTACATTTTCACTTTGTCTTCTTTTATAATCGAATGTTTAGGGTTTAATCTGTTTCTATTTCGGTGTTTCTCTATTTGGTGTGGATTGTGAAATATTCTACTGTAATTGCACTTGTTAGTGTCGTGGAATTAGGTCTATTTTTGATGCGCTCGAAATAATTTTGTTCTAAAACCATTTTCAAAAGACAGTGGATTGTAGAATTTGCATAAATAATAGTATAATACTGGATACATGTTATAAATCAATCAATGTGCCAATTTCAAGTGTGCAGTGGTGTTAGAAATCAGTCTTGAAATCAATATGCATTTATGGCGCTTGCTCTTCACTTTCCTTAGGCATTGAAGCTTTTTTGCTTTCAGGTTATTCAATTTGGTTAAGTTATTTGGCGCAGTTGTTATGTTGTGTTGTATTGAAAATGTTGTGAGTTTGATTGAATTATTAAAAGATTTTTAGTCGAGTTCGTTTTCCCCTCTATCTAGATGTTGTTCTGTTCCAGGAAGATTTAGTTATTCATAAAATTGGATCTTAGAGCATTATTTGCTGTTTAATGCATTCTTAATAGGTTCTGAAATGGGAGGATGTGGTGATAGGGGAGCCAAAAGATGGAGAAATCAGAGTGAAAAATAAGGCCATTGGTTTAAACTTCATTGATGTTTATTTTCGGAAAGGAGTTTACAAGGCTTCAACAATTCCCTTCACACCAGGTCTGAACCCTCTTAATATTGACACCTGTCAATGGAGTGTTTGTTCATGGAGCTGGCTATAATTTATTTATGTATTACAGACATCTTAATGGTAGGCGGTGATCTTTCCCAAATGATGATATTAACGAAATCACCCTTTCCTGTTTAATATGGCTACAGCTTCAGTTAAATTCACAGCAAGATATCAGAAACTTCTTGTATTTTCTTCAGTTGAGTTTTTTCATGCATCAATCTTTCTAAGCTATCGACTGTTGTTGATAACAGGCATGGAAGCAGTTGGTGTGGTAACTGCTGTGGGTCCTGGGCTTACTGGAAGACAAGTTGGAGATCTTGTTGCTTATGCTGGTACTCCAATGGGTTCATATGCAGAAGAGCAAATTCTCCCGGCTGAAAAAGTGGTTCCCGTGCCTTCTTCTATTGACCCTGTTATAGCTGCTTCCATTATGCTAAAGGGGATGACTGCTCAGTTTCTAGTTCGTCAGTGCTTCAAAGTAGGTTTTGTGTTTCCTTAAACTAAAGATTTCATAATTTGTTGGGGTCTTGGTTCAATGAAGGCATATGTGACATTCTTTTATTTTCTTAACCGCTTGATGGATGCCAAATATTCTATGGAAGCAGCTTTAGCTATAGTAAGCACTAAGCATTATGTGTGCATGTTTTTGTTGCGTCTGATCCGATATCTTTATTAACTTAGAACTAAGAAGATTCTCTGACCTCAATTTTTAATATCATGATATGCAAATTTCTGGATCTTACATTAATTGGGAGATTATTTGGTTGCTTTATACTTTTGTTTTCTGCTGATTGTGCTTTGCAAGCTCAAGTTCTATAATTATGTTCTTAAATCCTTTTGTTTTTTAAACAAAGAATTTTATGAGATAGTAGTGCTTGATACTTTAATAATTAGTATTAATATTTTTCTCTCCCTTTCAATAAATAGATTTATTGTCTAGTTACGTGCTAAGTACTTCCCTTGTTCCTTTCAGTATTGATCTTATCCGATGGGAAAGGAATATTTCTATATTGATTCAAGATTTAATAAAACCCATTATTATGCAGGTTGAATCGGGCCACACTGTCCTCGTTCATGCTGCTGCCGGTGGAGTAGGGTCTCTGTTGTGCCAATGGGCTAGCGCACTCGGTGCCACGGTCATCGGAACTGTCTCAACTGAAGAGAAAGCAGCTCAAGCCAAGGAAGATGGGTGTCACCATGTTATATTCTACAAAGAGGAAGATTTTGTTGCCCGTGTCAACGAGATAACATCTGGTAAAGGAGTTGAAGTCGTCTATGATTCTGTTGGAAAAGATACTTTTGAGGTAATGGTACAAAATTATTCGCAACATATTCATATCATATCTACTGCATTGGTGATTTATGAGCATAATTTGCATCAAGTGTGTGTAATTGTGAGATGGATGATGGCCAAAATATATATCCTTGCGAGATCTTGCCATATTCTTTTTGTAGTGGAATTTAGCCATGCTAATGTTCAATAGAGTGCTATGGTGACCAATTTGTGATACGTGTATAGCTTCTGGATTTATCTGGCCATTAGGCTTCTTTTTATTATTCATCGGGTCAGAATTATCTCCGGATATGACATTTGAAAACCATTCAAGTTTACCTCAATCTTTCATCTCTAATGTCAACAATCAGGGATCGTTGGCTTGTTTGAAGGTTCGTGGATACTTGGTGAGTTTTGGACAGTCTTCTGGAACACCAGATCCGGGCCCTTTGTCAGCTCTTGCTGCGAAATCTCTCTTCCTGACAAGGCCTTCTCTGATGCAATACACTGCAACTAGGGATGAGCTGCTGCGCACTGCATCGGAGGTATTCACGAATATTGCTTCGGGTGTCCTACGAGCACGTGTAAATCATACGTACCCCTTGTCTGAGGCCGCACGTGCTCATTCCGATCTTGAGAGCAGAAAGACGTCGGGATCCGTCGTGCTCATACCAGATGGGTCTTAAGTGAGTGGTTTCTGCTTTGTCAATAAATACTAGTGCACTTGTATTGTGTATCATGTGTTGAATAGGTGCTGCTTGTAATCTCGTGTTCCTTTTACATCCTTGCTTCGTTTTGTGAATCAGATCACCACAGTGCTGTAATGATGCTTCATCTTATATTTAAATAGTAGCATTATATTAACACACGTTATGTTTTAAATTTTAATTAGTATTATTTAATTCGCGAGATGTCTATTAAAGTATGGTGTTGATTTTCATTACACCATGGTAAACGGATGTGTATTTTATATGAACTAGTAATCGCAGGGGCAGCAAGAATATCAATATAATTTCATATTATAAGATATACTAATATACACGACAAACATTGTGTGAATCCAAATTTATCGATAACTTTTAAGAATATGTCAAAATCGAACATATCATTCTTTCACAGTAGATTAGGGAGAAAAAAAATTGAAATTTAGATTTAATTAAAAATAGAGTAGATTTGGTGTGGATACGTCTTCGAGACCATTTCACTTTTTTGCTTTTTTTTTTTTTTTATATTAGTTATCATATTTAATAAACATATTATCTTTCATTTATCCCATGAATGGTTGTATATTTTATCTACTTTTAAAACACTACAAAGAACATTTGGGAATATCAAATTTAAGGAATGTAAATTTTCACTTTGATCAAGTTGTATTGTTGGAATATATTATGATAACACGAGGTCGGTTTAAGCAAAGGATACAAGATGTGAATAAAAGAAAGACTCCATAAATTATGCTCCCCCGTCCCGGCGTAGGAGTGGGTAGTTATATTAGTGAGAGTGTGGACCCCATATTTTAATTGTATTAGAGGGGGTGTGTGGATCCATGTGTAAAAAAAAAAAGAATCCTTTGAGTAGAACGACCAAAATAGAAAAAAAAAACTCTCTTTAAATGGAACGGAGGTAGTATGAAAGGAACAAAATAAGTGAAAATATGAGATAGTACCTAATTTTAAATGGAAACATTTTTAAATCAGAAGTAAAAATATTTTTTCAAAGTGTACAGTATCCTTATCGGTTGTTGGTGTTCAATTTGATTTATTAGACTCGATTTTTTGTTTATTCAATCTATATATTTTTTGTTTTAATTATGTATCTTTATTTGACTTTTTTTTTATCTATCCGACCTATTTTTTTCTTATTCATCCCATATATTATTATTTTATTCGATCTATATATTTTTTATTTTTAATATCTATCTACGAGAATACTATGGATCTCTATTTTGTCGATTTTTTTGTTTATTCGACTTATATTTTGCTTATTCGATCCAAAATTTTTACTTTATTTGGTCAATATTTTTTGGATTTTTAAAATCTGTCCATTGAGAATCATATACACTCATAATGATTATATTTGTTTTTTGCAAGGATATTAAGGAATATATTATTGAGTTAGTCTCTTGTAAACCGGATTTACATCATAAACCCTTGTAAACTCTGTGGTCCCCCTAATTTAAACACTCTAGCAATACATATGGTATATATGATTGGAAGGGGAGATCACATGTTTAACACTGTGAACCTGGTTTACATCAGTGTTTGTTTATATTATTATAATGTATAACGTGTTGAAAAATATAATATTATAATGCATGATGGGTAGTTATATTAATATTAGGTATGAGCCCTATAAATATATACTCCCTCCGTCCTGTCCATAAAAGATGTTTATTATTTGCATGGAGATTAAGACTTATAGTATTTTAATATAATGTGCAATGGTGTTGAGAGGTAGAAGCTTGCACATGTATAAGTTTTGATGTAAGAATAAAACAGGCCTGATTGGTGATCAGCTTGCTTTGCAAGTAAGATTATGATATTTGCAATATTTTGCAAATCATATATTATCCATATATATTATATATGATATTATCCATGTATATCATATATTGGAGTATATATATGGGTTAAGTTTTATTCCTCAGTATGATTCACAGAATCCATATATTTCCAATGTTAGAGTTTATATGAGATCTAAGTTTATTCATCATCGTTGTAATTGATGAGAGTGGAAATTCATGAATTTTTTTGTCCGATTTGATACCTCTTTGAGTGTTTAATTGCTATTATTTGCACAAATCTTAATACTTTGAATGATTATTGACTAAAAGATGCTTGAGAGGTATTTTGTTGTGTTTTGATAGGAAAAAGGATGAAAAATGCTAAGTTGGAATGAAGGGTGGTGAATTTGTGCAATATGTCAAGGAAACAGATGACTGCATTTTGTAATTTTCTGTACGTGTGTGCAAGTCCAAATTAGTCAAGTGATATATGGTTAGAAAGCTAATGAAGAGAGGATCGCGTGGGCACAAGAATCACCTCAATCGAAGATCAGATGAAGAAGTTATGTTCAAAACCGTGAAGTCGCGCAACTTCCAGCGAGAATTCCGAAATTTCACAAAAATTAACCTCTATTTCCTATTTTCTTGGTGGCCAAGTTATTTCCTAATATAATATCCCTCCATATCTTTCATAATTATATTTTTCCTGATTTTTCAAGATCCCACATCCTTTTTACCCCTTATTATATTCTATTCTCATACCTATATATACCTCATTCTCATCGCCACATAAATGTGTGGAGAAACCGCATAATCTACCACCACCACATCACCTAGGGTTTTTAACCCTAGTCCACCATATCCGCCTTTCATTTTCTACCCATCATCCTGTTGGCGTTCGATCGTTTGGTTAACGTGACTCGTTAGGGTTCCATACGTTTCTAATTCAGCGAAAGCAAGAAAATCAAAAAACGTATTACCTTTCACCAAGGTATATTGAAGAAAATAGATTCTCACCGGTAGCCTGCGCAGTCCCACCGTTTTGGGCATAACTCTCTCATCCGATCTTGGAATTAAGTGATCTACACGCTAAAACGATCCTCTCTTCCGTGGTTTTCCGTTAGTATATCACACGTCTTATTCTAAAGTCTGTAAGATTTTATAAAAATCATAGAATGTGGCGGACAACAGCAGCAAACAACCTTCCAGTCTTCTGCTGTATTCCCAAGTCCAATCTCGACGTCGTGTGGGCGACGATCCCCCAGATCTTCTCAATCTGCTATTTCCTCACCCTCCTCACAATGTTAGGCATGATTAATCTCATTGATTAGGGTTTCCGGACAGTTGAGATGACTTATATATGGGCTACAACAGAGACCAGGAGGAGAAATTAGAGTTGGGCTTCCATTAGGCTTAAGTATCCAAGCTTAGCCCAAAGCTTATACTTAAGTCCAATAATAATAATATATACCACTAATACTGCACTACCGTTCTAATCCCATAATTATGTTATGTGCTCCTTCTTATTATGAGCCCGATAGTCTCCCCATGTTTAAGACATACAATGCCCATTAATTAATTAAGTTACTGACAACTCCATTAATTAATATCTCATCTAAGAGTAGTACCACTCAACCTCATTATTATGCCGGAATAAATCCACCTGCAGGGTTTACATGATAATCCTTATGAGTTTCTCAAGGGGACATCATCAACCTATGACGGACACGGATTCCTTCTACAATCAACAGCACACTATAGAGACATCACTACTTCCCAACTCACCGAGTTTGTTAATTTAATACATATAAATCTCACCCATTAATGAATCAAAGAAATATATACTGCCCTACGTGTCGAGGTTATTGTATAGGGATTAAGAGCATGAACATCCATAATAACTGAGATCAAGTTCTCCATAAGTCAGTATAAGTCGAACGATCTCAAGTGGTCCCGCTCAATACACACAAAGTGCACTAATGCGATTCTATAGCCAAGACAAGCTAATATCAAACCATACTACAACCATCCCGATAGAGAGTCCCCGTCTATCTCGGTTGTGAGAATCTGTTTATACTTTATAAGAAAACCGATAATATAATCTTCCACATGTTGCCGCACAACATATTATCTACAGTATAAAGTAAGTGGACTATTGCATCGAACATATAAATAAATTATAAGACACAATCATTTGATCTTATGATTCTAATTTCAAATAAATTGTTATAACATTGTTCATACAAAAAGCAAGACTTTTAGTATACAATCTAACACATCCGCCATCCACCATCTGGAGAGGATTCAAGAGAGTATTCGTCTACTTGATCGGAGACGGGAATTCTAGAGAGGACGAAGTTGAAGAAGGAGAACCAAACAAATAAGTTTTATTTTCTTTACTTTATTCTTTCTAGTTTTTAGACTCATGGGTAAGTCTTCTTCCATTGACATGGTTGTTGTTTGTAACACCATGTGCTAAGTATCTTGTTGGTATTGTTAGGGCTTTAGACTGTTTTGACTATGTGATTTGATTGCCTTAGACTTGGATCTCTTATACTGCAGATTATTTATTTCCTTATTGAAGTGGATATTTTTAAACTTCATATTATTGTATTTTGAGTTTTGATTTCCTTTAATTATTCTTGACGGTATCACTGATTGATAGTTAATAGGATTCTCTATTTCTGCATAATAATTGTTGTTTCCTGTGACAGTCTTAGGGGATTGACCTATAATACCTAAGAGTGTTAGAGAATCAATTTGGAATATTAATTACTTGGTAAAACATCATTATTAGGTAATTGGTAAGGAGATAAAAAGGATTAATAATTGCGTACCTAGAAAGGAAATTCTAGTGCTCTAGCCTTTAATGGAATTTAGCATTGAGTACCTATAGAGGGAGAGAGAGTTAATTCCTTATCAATCCTAAGATTTGCAGCTCATTATAAGTGTTAGATCTTACCCGATAAAGGTGGTCTAACTAGGCTTAGCGACCCTCTTTTAAATATCTACAGGTAATTAATTTGGATTTAGAATAATCAGTCACATGGTTAAGCTGGATTGTCCTTAGTTTTATCAGTCTCTTATCTTGGAATACTTGACTGTTTTCTCGTCAGCGTATTTTAATTTATTTTATTATTTATTAATTAATTTTCATAAATTGAGTTTGTCTTAAATAGAAAAATAGTCATATTAGATTTATTTGTCACTCTGACAATATTCCGTGGGTTCGATATTTAACTTGGTCACACGCGCACTACAATTGATCCCTTACACTTGAGGGTGAGATTTGATGAGTGATATTTTCACCTAAATTTTAGTGTCTTTTTATGTATTTTTTCTTATATTTTTATTAGTATTTATGTGCTATTTGGTGGAGTTATGTGTTTTTATGGAATTGAGTGGGAATGAACTTAATCGTATGTAAAACAGGTGAAATCGGAACAAAAATGGAGAAGTGAGACGAAAGAAGGAAGAAGAAAACAGGGAAGCAAGAACACAGCCAGCCGTGCACCCGTTTACTATAAACGGGCCTGTAAGAGATGACTGTGCGACTACATCAGAACGCACAATACGACCATCCCTTGGCCGTGTTGCGGCACATGACTCGTGTGTCGTCGTAAGTTCGCATTGACCCAGAAACCCTGACACGACTCGAGGCATGTTGTAGTACATGAGTCATGTTGCTGCAGGAATAGAAACATATCAGAACCCTTCTAGAAGCTTCCCAAGGAGTATAAATACCTAATACTTCAATATTTGATCAAAATTTTCAAAGGGTTTCACTCCTACACCTAGATCACACACTATTTCCTTCATTTTACACCATCATCTTCATCCATTCTTCATCCATCCATCTACACTTGATCTCCTCCATCAAATCCACCATCCAAGTGATCAAGTAAGCAAAGAAGAGTGAAGATCACAAGAAGAAGAAGGAGATCTCCATTGAAGGACTTCAAAGGGGGAAACTAATTCTAATTTTTGTGAATTTCTTTATAGTTTAATCATGAAATTTGTAGATTCAATTGTCTATGTTGTTTTCTCTAAGACTATAATAGGCTAATCTCCTTTGTGAGATTATCCCCATGATTGGTGTTGGATAATTTAGTTTTTATGCAATTTGATTTTAATCTTGAATGGGTTTTGTGTATTTCTATCATTGAATGTTGATTGCTTGATATATATGATGATGTGTGTGATTAATTGTCATGGGCATGTGATTAGATTTAGAAATCAATTATGTGCTTAGGATAGTTCATTGAATCATTTCATCATATACTTCATGTGCATTAATTTGGAATGAGATAGAGATATCCTTCTAGATTTAGAACTCATTGATGGAACATTTAATTAGCTTAATCGAGATATTGATTGATTAGGTGAGGAGACCAAAACTATTAGTGAATTCATAGTACCTTAAAAGGGAATATTGCATATGATTTAGTACCTCATTAGGGAACTCGTAGAGTAATTAGTACCTAGTGGGAGGTGTTTGCTTTGGTCACGATCATATGTGCTTTTGCGATCCTTATTGAGGGCCTACATCCTATCCATCTCGAGAGAGAGTTTAGGTGGAATTAGTGATCGCTCCTATGCCTTGTCCATGAGAGATTAGAATTAATCGCATGATTACTTTATTATCTATGTCATGATTGTTGTTAATATCATCCTTGCATTATTTGGAACTCATCATTTATCTTTGTTGTTATCTTATTTCTTGCATTAGTTTAAGTGCGTTCATTTGCACGTTTATCTTCCATCCCATTCCGTCGTCCTTATAAAATCACGATAAACTTGAGATCGCTTAAACTCTAGTACCTTCCTCCCTGTAGTTCGATAAATTCTTTAATTGGTCATCCCGACTACAAATGGCCAATCAAGATTCATGTTTTCGAAAGAAAATAGAGATCAGTAATCTTTATCTATAAGATCTTCTTCTCTAAAGTCTTTATCAATAAGATCTTCTTCTCCCTTTAGAGTGGACGTAGGCAATTTGCCGAACCACTAAACCATTATGTTTATCATTTTCTTTTCTTTTTTTGATCAATTCATAACCACTAAACCATTGTGTTTATCATTTTCTTTTCTTTATTTGATCGATTCACAACACTTGGTGCCGTCTGTGGGAAAGGGACGATCAAAGAAAGAAGAAGAAAGAAGGTGTGGGAAAGAAGACAGAAACGAAAAGAAAAAAGTAGACAAAAATAACTCTTTACGTTTCTGAGAGAGTCCAAGAGCGCAGAACTATTGCAAAGGTCATATCCGGAGTTTCAACCATCAAATCAAGGTGAAAGTTTGTCAGAATGTTTGGAACTTGTTGAAATTGTTGAAAATTTTTAATTTCTAATTTAGTCTAACTGTGGGAAATATATTATTATGTAAGTATATTAGCTATTCAATTATTTTATGGACTTAATTAAGTGATCCAATTTAGTTGATAAGTCCATGGGCTATAATATTTTGATATAGGCCAATTAAGTAGATACCCAATACTACATGACTGGTGATTATGGGTGTCCCAGTTGTATAGTATATAAAGGCTCACAAGTTATGGTCCCCAATACACTAAGCCGAACATAGTATTCCCTTCTCCCCATCGGGAGGGATTACTACGGTCCCATATGAATAAGGAGGCTTAGTTGAGGACGGCCATAAAAACACTGATTCCGAGTTCGTGGTCCATTGAGACGACTCCATGGATTAAGGTACGCTTCCGCTTTACGGTTAGATCTTTTTGATCATAATATGGCTAAAGGCATTATGGATTTATGGATTTATTTCCAACAAGTGGTATCAGAACCACCCTATTTATGATTCTCTGAGATCGGAAAGAATTATGTTTGGATCTAAATTTTTGCTTGTTTAGATCTTTTTATGAAATCACAGTTTTAAAATTTTGAGATTAAAATTTCTCTACACATTCATGAATTTTGGTACATTATTGATATCAATTACTTAATGTATTCGTAGTATTCGGTGCCTTATTAAGAAATCTTGAATAGTTAAAAATGGCATTGATATTAATGCTCTATGATTTCATTCTTGGTATTGCCGATTCTACAATGGATTGAATATTTCATCCATTTTAAAATTATACCATCATGATTTATTATTGATTAAATTTGGTTATGGTATAAATAAATACACAATGGATTTGTGTCTTCAATGTTTTATAGTAATGTGCATGGTACTACTGTGATTTGAATTCAAAATAAAGATTGTAGTTGACATGGGGTATTGGAATTGTATGCAGCCTTTACATACGAATTGTGAAAATTTGACAAATGAGCATCTGTCACTTATAATTTAGATTAAAGAATTGAAATTATATCAATTTCCCACGGTATTCTATTTACTCATATTTATCAATATTTCCATTTGATAACTATCTTGAGTATGGACATTGGACATACACGATTTGCATGTCATCAATGAGGATTTGATCATTGTAGTTGTTATAGATTCTTGATTGCATACATATTTCGGTAAAGGATTTAGTGGTGAATAATTAAGTAGAGGATAATTGTCTAATTTAAGTTATTTTAAATTAGAATTTGGAATCCCTAATTAAGTTAAGAAATCTTTCAATGTATTTAAATATGTGTGATTCATCTCATATTCCTATTTGGTTAGTGGAATAAAATTTTAGTAAAATTGGGGAGACATTTTTTTAATGTCGTTCAATTAAACATAAATATTTATTTTAAATATTAGTTTAATTAGTCTCGTAATATTCAATCTAGTCAATCAAAGCATCTTGTTGCCATAGCAACCTCTCTGTGTGGAGTGCGATTTTATTGAAATTACATAGATGTGTGTGGAATTATTTATGTGTTCTGTATTCGGCCCATAGGTAGGCACAGTTTGACAGGATAATAACACATATGATGATAAGTATGCGATGATTATTTTGAATTGTTCATGTAAACATCAGCCAGTCCAAAGATAGACTTTTGTTTGACAAAACTTATTATTAGTACTTGATTATTACACCAAGATTGCCCTTGCAGTTAATTTTTGTCCATAGACGAGGTTAATGTTGCACAAGGTGTCTTGTGATGGGTCCCCATTTAATATCACTAGTCAAAATTTATTTTATGACATGTATGTTGCAAGTGTATCTTCATGCGGGTATTGATCGACCCAAAGGTATAATAATATTTGGCCCAAAGTACACAAGCTCCTTTGGTGGTGAATACGTGACAGTTATTTATTTTACATGTAAGTAATAAGTCGGCCCAAAGGAAGACTATTGTTTGACAATTTTATTGTCAGTATTTGACTACTACGTAGAGGGTGTCACTTACAAGTTGATATTATTGTCATTGGACTTGATACTAATGTTATGCTCGATTCCTCAAGATGATTCTAAATTATTTAAATTGTGAAAGATTATAAAGTTTAATGCAAACATAATAATTATTTTGTATTAATTCTCTGTACAATTAAAAAGTCTGTCAATTATGTTTAACCTATATCAGCAACAAAATCATACATGATGATAACTTCAACAATAAAGATAAAACTAGTAGGCTTCAAGAAAATTTAGTCTCAATAAAGTATAAAGGCAATACAAGAAAACCCATTAAGAAGGCTGCTAAAGACAACTAAAGTACAACCTTTTGTTTACTCCTAAAGGTTTATGGAATTATTTTATAATACACCACATTAAGATTACTTAGCATGAGTGGTGTTGTGGTGTAGTTAAAAGACAAAAATAGTACTCCACAACATATGGTTATTAACTAGAGAAATACCAAAGATTGCAGCTTATGGTCTCAATAAAGTTCCAACCAAAGTAGTTGTGAGAACTCTTTGAGCTTCACATATGGCGATGTCCAACTAAGGCTAGATCACTGAGATTTACTAAAGAAAATTGGACTCAAATAAATACAAACTACTTTATTGGTTATGAATAAAGATAAAAGTTTTATGATCCAGTATTCGGATTATATTTGAGATGGGTAATACAGTATTCTTTAAGGATGTTGATTTGGGGAGAAGAATAATATTAGAGGCAATGTCTTTGAAGGGGAGCCAATTTCGACCCCTATTAAAGCTTGTAAGATGTGAAAATTCAGAATATTGATATGACAATGTCAATAATATATTTAAGAAATAACAAATTCAACAAACTTAAGAATTAATGTCACTAAGGTGACCACTAGAGTTGGGAGAAAGACAATTCGAATGATTATTGTAGTTTTCTCCTTAAAAATGAGGACACTATGGAGTTGATGGTGGAACATTTAAACAATGTTCATCAAACTATGTAAGGTCTTAATACTCAATAGTGGGTTAATGTTATTAGTTATGAGTTTAAATCAATACAAGATGATCAGGTTTGCATCTTGATAAAGGATTATACTCAAAATGAAGGAAAATACTTTTTAAGGGACTTTCTTTTCGGTTTCTGAAAAAGACTCAATTTAGGATAATTGTGGCATTAGTAGAACATTTTGAGCTTGAATTAAATTTGATGGATGTAAAGACAAAGTTCCTTGATGGCAACACTGATGACACGATCTCAACGGTCTAAGAACTAAAAGGAAATCATTATATCAATTCAAGTTTATCTTTCACATATAGGAATCACGACTATCATCATGATGTAGTTCCCTCATTAGTATTTTAGACAAATATAGATGATTGTATGATTCAGTGGGAGAATATTTAAGTTAAACTAAGGGAGACAAGTGTAGTCTCAATCAGGTACCCTAAAGTTAATCTAAAGATTTAAGAAATATAGAAATATTCTATATGTTTTGATTGTTGGAAGTTGTTGTATGATGAGGTTTGTACAAGACTTAATTTGGCTTCTGTTGTTGGTATATTAAGTTGACATTTAAGTAACTATAGTATGGATTTTTATAAAGTATTTACAGAGAACTAAGGATAATATGTTTGCACATCAGGGATCAAATTTGCTAGAGATCATAAGGAAGTCTGATTCTGAGTTTGTTGGATGCTAATACAGTATAAGATCCACTTTAGGCTACATCTTTTGTTGGTCGGAGTGTTGTACATGTAAAAGTATTAAGCAAAAAATTGTAGCTCATTAACCATGACAACAGAAATAGTAGCACACAAATGGGCATCCAATCATGAAATAAAGGTTGTGAAACTTTGTCACATAAAGTTTATTGTGACAGTTAGTTTGCAGTAAAGTATTAGCAATAAGAATTCTTATAAGTCAAGCATATTGACATAGTATTCTTGGTTGTTAAAGAAAGTGTTTTATGTGGATAAAATTCTAGTAGAACATATTGTGATAGACTCTAAATGAGGATCCGCCAATTATGTATTTAACGCCCTGTATTTGAGCTAGCTACTCATATGGGTGTTAAATGGTTTTAGAATACATTGGTTTAGTGGGAGTCACATTTATTGCTCATTAAGATTTTTAAAGCACTTTGATTTGGTAATTCAGTTTTCTGCAGAATAAGTTGATGACTTTGAATTCATTATGAATTCACTTAAGTAATTTTTCATTTTGTAATATTTTACATTATGTATTGATCTCATTAAAGATTAAAATAGGACCAGTTGGAAATAGACATGATATTGATCACATTGCATGTAATTTTCATGCTACTCATCATATTTGATCTATGTCATTGAGTGTATTGATATTGGTGATTGACGGGATTTAACCACGATTTATAATGTGGTGAATGTCAAGGTAGTTCCATATTAGTATATGAGATGGACCAAATTGTTAAGTATAGCCTGAAGAGTAATAGCATAAAGTTGCACAATTAAGGACTCTTGATATAATTGTTTTGAGAAATATATAGCTCAAGTGGGAGATTGTTGGAAATTTTTAATTTCCAATATAGTCTAACTGGGGGCAATATATTATTATGCAATTATATTAGCTATTCAATTATTTTATAGACTTAAATAAGTGATCCAATTTAGTTGATAAGTTCATGGGCTATAATATTTTGATATGGGCCAATTGAGTAGATACCCAATACTACATGACTGGGTGATTATGGGTGGCCCAATTGTATAGTATATAAAGTCTCACAGGTTATGATCCCCAATACACTAAGCCGAACATGGTCTTCCCTTCTCCCCATCGGGAGGAATTACTACGGTCCCATAGGAATAAGGAGGCTTAGTAGATGAAGGCCATAAAATCACTGATTCCGAGTTTGTGGTCTATCGAGACAACTCCATGGATCAAGGTACTCTTCCTCTTTATGTTTAGATCTCGCTTAATCATAATAGGGCAAAAGGCATTATGGATTTATGAATTTATTTCCAATAGAAATACATTCTGAACGGTGGAGATGGTATTTGAAACTTTATGTCGATGGGAATAGACCAAAAATAGAAGACAGGTTTTTGGGTGATTCAGTTCTGTGCAACGGTGGTTAAAGGGTTATTTTTCACAAACCAACCGTTGGATCGAGCTGTAATTTTGACATCACGTCTAAGACTCATAGACATTTTTTGGACGATGAAGATCGAGTTCTGAGATTCCAAGAGTTGTGAACATTGAACGACAGTTGCGTTGATGTTGTTGGTTTCGATGTTGAGGAGTTCACGGAGGATTTCTCAGTGAAGATGAAGAAAACGATGGATGATCAAGAAAGAAGGTGACTCTTGCAGATCAGTAAGAGGGATAGGGCGTCGTTCTTTGGACGGCGGTTCGAAGAGATGTTGCGACTCAAGGTGGAGTAGTGATGCAGAAGAGGGCTTCTGTTCCCTTTAAAAAATAGTTGAGGAATTTACCGAGCTCATTAATAACAGTTGAAGAGTTTACTGGACTCGTCAAAAATAGTTGCTGCACTCGTTAAAACAGTAGAAGAGGTGGTTGCACCGTAAAGCAGCAGGTGGGAGAAGTAGGAATATTGGTGTAGTGATGCAAGGTCTAAGGTGGAGTATTGTTGAGAGGTAGACGCTTGCACACGTATAAGTTTTGATGTAAGAATGGAAACAGGCCTGATTGGTGATCTGCTTGCTTTGCAAGCAAGATTATGATCGTATATATGATTTGCAATTTTTCATGCATATTATATATGATATTATCTATATATATTGGAGTATATATATGGATTAAGTTTTATTCCTCAGTATGGTTCACAGAATCATCCATATATTCCTAAGGTTAGGGTTTATATGAGATCTAAATTTATTCATTATCGTTGTAATATTTATCAATAAGATCTTCTTCTCCCTTAAGAGTGGACGTAGGTAATTTGCCGACCCACTATAAACCATTGTGTTTATCAGTTTCTTTTCTTTCTTTGATCGATTCACAATAAATGGGTTAATAGATACTACGCCCTCTATCTCAGCACAACTTTTCATTTACAAAGGATGTGTAATAACTCTGCTAAGATGAAGGGAATATAATATTTTAATATATAGTGGTAGTGGTAGTTGTATTAGAGCATCTCCAATAGTTTATTTAAACAAGATGTGTTCTTTATTTAAAAGAGTAATGGTTTAAAAATGATCTCCAACACACTCTTTAATTTAACATTTAAATCTACATAATGATTTTCACTCTTCAAATTTGGAAAGGTAAAATCACTCTTCATAATTTAATAGCTTTCAATATTACTCTAATTTTTTGTGTTTTTAAGAAAAACAAACAATAAATGAACATTGAAAGGGAAAATATAAAGAGTTTATTAGAGACTTATATATATTTTGATTATGTAAAACTAATATCATTTTTATGCTACCAAATTCCTTTATTCAATATATTTTAAGGTTAAAACTTGCACCGGGGACACCGAGTCCCCAAATTCCACACTTTTCTAAAGTTATACCCTTTAGTCTTAAATAATATATCTTTTAGTATAAGAATGTGTATCCTTTATTTCTTGAAAAAGAAATTTAATTTTTTAAATCAAATATTTATACTATTCATATTTAAGCCGATCTATTTAATGAAAAAATTATAAGTTATTAATTAAAGTATATACTCTTTAAAATAAAATGTTGTATCCTTACATACTTTGTGTACCCGGAACACAAGAGACCAACTCTTATTTTAAAGAGTGGATTGGAGATGCTCTCAGAGCATCCACATCAGTTTTGGGTTTAAACTCATTCTCTCACCTTCATATCATTTTTTGCACACATTTTAATTAAACTCAACTACCACTTACATCTATATTCCAATTTAACCTAGCTACTGAAGGGCCAACTTTTTAACTATTTTATATCTTTTTTGAAAGCAACTATTTTATATATTGATTTAAATTAAATTTATGTATCAATACTTAAAAATGTACAAATAAACCAAGTTTATTGATGGGATTTGGGTTTAAACTGATCCACTCACAATGATTTGAGGTGAATATTTTTTATTTAAACTCAAATTTTTATAACCAGGTGCTCTTAGGACATCTCCAGTCATGTATCCAAACTCAGGTACAATTTTATGTCACATCACTGCCACATCATTGCCACGTCAAAAGTTAAAAATTTTCCACATTCATATCTATATCTCCCCAATCATTCCAGGTATAATTAATAATATTTAAGGGTCCCACCACCAAACATAATTTATACACATTATCATTTTATTAATTGTTAATATGATTTTCATTTCATGAAAAAATATTTATTATTTATATTTAATTATTTTAAATCAATATCTAAATTTAAATTTTTACTATAATAAATTAAATTAAATTATTTTAATATGATTAATAATTCTTTTTTTAATTTTTTTATTAATTGGCCGACATAATTTAAATTAATTATGTAAATTCTTTAGTTTTTTTAAAAATTAAATCATAAATTTCATTAAAATATAAAATAATACAAGAATACATGAAATACAAAAAATATACACTAATTAAAATTGAAATATTCATCTTGAAAATAACAATTTTCTAAATATTACCAAATCGTTCCCAATATGATCAACTAAATTGGCGCGAAGTTGATGATGTTTTTCTTTATCTCGTAATGCGGAATCTCTCTTGAGGTACTCACTGAATCCTCCGACCAGATGATTGGTCGTAATATAGTTGGGATGACCAATTAAAGAATTTATCTAACCATAGGGAGGAAGGTACTAGAGTTTAAGCGATCTCAAGTTTATCGTGATTTTATAAGGACGATCGAAAAGGAGGATAGATAAGCATGCAAATAAATGCAATACAAGAAATAAAAGATAAAAGGAATGCAAAGATAAATGGGTTCCAAATGATGTAAGGATGAGATTAACAACAATCATGACATAGATAATTAAGTAATCATGCAATTAATTCTAATATCTCATGGACAAGGCATAGAAGCGATCACTAATTCTACCTAAACTCTCTCTCGAGATGGATAGGACGTAGGCCTCAACAATGCTCTCAAAAGCATTTAAGATCGATATCATAGCGAACACCTCCCACTAGGTACTAATTACTCTACGAGTTCCCTAATTAGGTACTAAATCGTAAGCAATATTCCCTTTTAAGGTACTATGAATTCACTAATGGTTTGGGTCTTCTCATCTAATCAACCAACCTCTCGATTAGGCTAATTAAATATTCTATCAAAGAGTTCTAAATCTAGAAGGATATCTCTATCTCATTCTAAATTAATGCACATGAAGTGTATGATGAAATGAATCAATGAACTATCCTAAACACATAATTGATTTCTCAATCTAATCATATGCTCATAACAATTAATAACTCATGTCATCATACAAATCAAGCAATCAATAATTAATGATAGAAATAACACAAAGCCCATTCAAAATTAAAATCAATTTGCATAAAAACTAAATTATCCAACACCAATCATAGAGCTAATCTCACAAAGGAGATTAGCCTCTCATAGTCACAAGGAATTCAACATAGACATTAAAATCCTTACAAACCATGACAAATCTATAAAGAAATTCACTAAAATTAGAATTAGATTCCCCTTTGAAGTGCTTCAATGGAGATCTCCTTCTTCTTGTGATCTCACTTTCCCTTGCTTCCTTGATCACTTGGATGGTGGATTTGATGGAGGGGATCAAGTGTAGATGGATGGGATGAAAGGTAGATGGAATGTAGGGGAAAGTGTGTGAAAAATGGTGTGAATTGTGTGTGGAGCTGATCCCTTCTGATCTTAACACTAAAAAATGGGTGTTTGTACCCCTTGGAACCTTCTAGAACACATTCTAATCATAAAATTAACTTCGGGCCGAGCTTGGGTCTAATTCGGGTCAAGTTCAGGTCGGTGCAGTGCAGTCTCACCGTTTCGCATATAACTTTCACATCCGAAATTCGATTTGGGTGATTCTTACGCTCACGCAATTCTCTCTTCGTTAGCTTTCTATGAATATAAAGAACTGAAAAAACTTCCAACATTTGAAGGTGTAACAAGTCATGCAAAGTAGCACAATCGTGCTGAGTAGGAACAGCTTGTACGACGTCACCATTTTAGTAATAACTTTCTCGTTTGGGATCCAATTAAGGTGTTTCTTATACCAAAATGATTCTCTTTTCTGTGGCTTTTCAACTATGTATCACATTTTTAGTTTTGAGCGCCACAAGAATACAAAAAAATTACACAAGTTGGACGTGCGTTTTTCAGCATTTTACTTAATTTGACTCATTCTCCCTCGTTTCAACTCCGAATTAAGCTCCGTTTTTTCCCAAATCTTCCTTATCGCGTCTAGAATCTATTTTTACCTGAAAATCATATGTTTAAACTCATTCTCACACATTTCCATAAAATACAAAATACAACCAAAATATATATAAATACGGATAAAATAATACGAAAACACACATAAAAAGACACTAAAATCTAGGTGAAAATATCACTTATCACCAGACCTTGAAAAACTAGTGGAACATTATTATCATCGTTGTAGTTGACTTCCTCGGACCAATCACTGATCATATCCCCTTCTTTTCTACTATCATGTTATGTAAAATGATACACGCATACATAATATCTTTCAAGTTACTTTGGTACCAAAACCGACCTGGACCTCTTATAATCGCCCAACAAGATTGGAGAACACCAAATGCTTGCTCAACATCCTTTCTTGCTGCCTCTTGCATTTCTTTAAATTTCTTCCTTTTGTGATCAAGAGGACATGGCTCTTGACAAAAGATGCCCACTCTAGATAGATCCCATCCGTGAAGTAATATCATCCCACATATTATTTTTGATTCACTATAAAATTAATTTGTGGTGCTTTTCCCTGTAAAACATCATTAAATAAAGGGGATTGGTTAAGCACATTGATATCATTGTTTGAACCTGCAACTCTAAAAAAAGCGTGTCATATCCACGAATCCGTGGATGCAACAGCTACAAGCATTATTGTTGGAACTCCTTGATCACCTCGAGTAAATTGACCTTTCTAAGCAATTGGGCAATTTTTCTACTCCCAATCAAGGCTCCCTAACATTCCAGGAAAATCATGCCTTTGCTCATGCATATGGAGCAAACGCTGATAATCATCTTCATTGGGCCTTCTCAAATATCTTTCACCAAAGATTTTAATCACACATCGACAAAAGTTGAACAAGCAGTCTATGACTGTTATTTCAGCCACGCATAAGTACTCATCGTAATGATCCGCAGGACCTCCATATGCTAATTGACGGATAGCAACGGTGCATTTCTGAAGTGGTGAGAAACCTTTTCTCCCAGTTGCATCGACCCTCCACTTAAAATATTTGTCATGAGATTCCAAAGAATCAACTATACGAATGAATAATTCTTTTCGCATCCTAAAATGTCATCGAAATATATCACTACTCCATGTTGGATCTTCGGAGAAGTAATCTTTAACAAGCTGAGTGTCTGTACCTTCACGATCACGTACCACATATCTTCTTCTTTTAGATCTACTTGAAGAGCTTTCTGCTAATTGAAGTAGCACTTTATATTGTTGGAGTATTTGGAAAAACGCTTGATCATCTGAGTCATACTCAGTTGAGTTATACTCAGATAAATTATTTTCTTCACTATCATTGGAGGTGTTGAAGTTGGGATCTGAAGAAATTTTAAAAACTTATATCATATATGTCTTTCTTTTCCAGTTCCATTCCAAGCAGTTACCGGTCGCAACTGAAGCAATCTATGGAATGTTGTACCCAAATTATAAAGTCTCAACTCCAATATATATAGATACAAAAGTTTGTAACGGCTAGTTTGTAATTGCTAGTGCTTAACACCTATTTAAAACGACTAATTTAAAAGAACTTCATTACAATAGCATTACATTCAATTAAAAACAAGATTACATTAGGAAATATGACAAATTAGTTAAACAATAAGAATTAAAAACTACAAATGATCACATACAAGTTATGAAATACAACTCACAAAGAAAATTTCTAGATAAACACTTACATGCCCCATCGTTTCTTAATTGCTTTCAACATGTGGTTATGTGCATGAAGTTGGTCAGGTGTCATTACTGTTGTATCTTTCATGAGTATGTCATACTCCTTTATTTTGTTGAGATATCTCATCTTTTCTAGTTTTTTATTTGCAATGGTTTTATATTCCTCCATGTTTTGATTAATGATATCTTTTGCCTCTTCATACTCATTATTAGATTTTCCTTAGGCCTTTATTTTTGCCGCCTTTTGCCCGATTGGATGAATACGATATTCATTATCATCTTCATTATTTGATGATGATTTATATGTCTTTGTAAAGGAAATTTTGGTCTTCTTCTTTCCGCGGTGATCACGATCTTGTTGATTACGCCATTTGGGACTCAAGCGTAAAATATTCCACATCCCCAGGTGGTTGAAAGATTTGTTATTGTGAGTATTTGACCACAATTTCAGCACCTCTACTATTAAATCAGCATCGCTATGATCGTTTTTCAAATCTCTGTTTGATTGGTTAGAGCCCATTAAACTCATTTACTTCTCTTTGAACTATGTATTAATGTGTTTTCAAAGCTTCCCAATGTCTATGCGGAGTGTCGTGGTCGATTTTTATTGTATTCTTTTGTGATCTGTATCCATATTTGATCTAGCTTTTGTGAATTGTCGGTAATAGGATCTTCACTCATATTCACCCAACATCGTGCAATAAGCTCGTTTTCTGCAGCTGAATACCGTGAACCACACTACAAGAAACTATCTGATTACCGATGGAAAAATTCGTCGGTAAACTATGAAAAATTCGTCGGTAACCTAGTTACCGATGGATTATCGATGAAAATTAATCTGTCGCAAAAACCTACTTTGGTAACTTTTTAGCGATAGAATTTTAAATCCGTCGGTAATTACCGATAGATTTTTTGGTCATTAAAGAAAGATATCCGTCGGTAATCATACAATACAAATTCGTCGTAGTGATAATATAGGGACTATTTTACCGGTAGATTTTTTGTCGGTAATTTATGTATATTTTTATAATTTTTTTAAATTTACTGACAAAATTTTTCGTCGGTAATTTAAATTTAAATTAATATTATATTTTAAAGATAAATACCCATAAAACAATTAATTTTTCATTTTAAATAACCCTTCAAAACACTACTTAACATAAATTATTCATCTAATATAATATTTAAATTATAAACTTTCCACAATTCAAATTCACCATAAAATATTCAATTCTAATAATTCTACTAAATCATGGATACAAAATATTTGACTAAATGATCTTCATTATAAATTCTCCTAAATCAGCATCAGCATCAACATATACATCAGTTGCAGTCGATTGGCACATCGAATCCCCGAGAGAAATTGATTATTTTTGTTCATGATAGTGTAAAAAAAGTCATACAATACCCATTAGCCAAAATTTACCTTTTTTAATAAAATGGCAAGAAATAGTTTAAACACGGAAAACAGCTAAGCTACTTCATTTACTAAATCCACCAAGAATGTTATGAGATTTCAACCATTCTACGCTCTAGAGTCGATGTAAAAGCCATCAATTCTTCTAAAGAAATAAATATTTGTCATCCTATGTATCGCAATTTTATAGCATGGCCTCTTGAGAATAATATTTCTTATCCACGTGGATGTATTAAAAGCAACTGTTCATAATCCAGTGTTCAATTCAGTTGATGGATTCTGCCATAAATAAGATTGATAAATCTACTGATGTCTAATTCAGATATAATGAGACCATAGAAAAGGTAAGGAACACCACTGTTAAGAGTAGAAGGATTTTAAATTAGGACATCATAAACAAACTTTCCATTTCCTACCAGCAGAAAGATTATTCAAGGATTCAGTAATATACAAGAAAATGATAGCCATAAACTCCATGTTTTAATGACAAATTTGTGATTATTAAAGAGAATTCTAATCACAAGGTCATCTTAAGCTCATCATCTTGCAAACTATTCATATAATTAATCTCAACCATTATCATAAGAAAATATAGCAGCAGACCTCATTCTTCGCTCTTAAAATTATGTTAATAATATATATGGATTTTATTATAAAGTGCAGCAATATTTTTAATTTCATGACACACCCAGATACATCATTAACATGTGCTTTCAGTAACACTTATTTCATGTGATGATATGGTAGTGTATTTGTTCTTAATAGAAGTTCAACACTTAGTAATAAGTCCAATCAGACATACAGTTTCTTTAAGAAAAGAGAGAATGCATTACCATAACTAATAAATCCAAAATGAATATCTAAAACTAATATCAAACCACATAAGGTTTCTTTGACAACCATATTTAAAGAATAGAATCTATATCTAAAATAAAATAAAACCAATAAGGTGCAAATGAATTACCATCACTAAAAAATTCAAAGTATGTAATAGTGATCCAAAGTGAATATCTCTAGTACGGATCCACACCACATCCAAATATCAGTGAAAGTAAGGCCTCCCTGAAAACAACCAAGAAAAATATGAACACAAGTTAATGGAATCCACCACAAGTTAGAAATAAACTCATTGTCTTATGGAATCCACCAAAAGACTAAGAGGTTCTTAGAAGAAATTCATCTTCTAGACAAGAGTAAATACGCCAAATATATTATATTCTCTCAATAATTTCTGATCTAAATACAAAGGAATGAGGACTCTATTTAAAGGAGTCATTCAAGAATCTAGAATCATCCAAACATTAATCAACTTGACTCTATACTTACTAGATTCATTTGATCATTTTAAATGTTTCTTTGACAACTAAAATACATGCATAACATTAATATGACAATTAACAAAGTAAATGTGCTAACATGTCCAAAAAATGATAGTTGGAAGACTCAAAACACCTCAAATGCATGAAGTTGACAGATTTCCGTGTATTCCAGCCACCTCTCAGAAAAACGGTCATAACTCCTTTTAAAAAACTCCAAACGACTCTCTGTTTGTTGCGTTAGAAACTAGACTGATAGGACTTTCTATCCATATGCTTTTCACTGTATAATAATTCACTCCCTATCAGTACCAGTTATTTTTCAAACTTACTCCATCTGAGCTGGAATATTTTCCGCATCAAATATGATTTCTAAATAATGGCCTCACAACTTTATGTAAAAGGTTTCATCCAGTTTCCAATGGACAAAACAAAGTAATCAAAGTAGACATGCCTTCAAAAAATAAGTCTTACAACAAATGAAACACGTACATTGTTCGTCCTCGAGCAACGAAAATGAGAAAACGAGAGGGGGAATTTTCAACTAGAGAAAGACCTAAAGAACATAAGCAACAACACATCATAAGTAACAAGAACTACAAATCATATCGAGTCACACTACAACATTAAAATCATGACATAAAAAATTAACAAGTTCAAGTCTAAGAAAATTAAGAGTAATAAAGTCCCTTCCGGTCCAAACCTCACAACGGGTATCAAAATGCACTCAACACTCTATGAAGTAGCATAATTTTCACTAATCAATTGATTGAACCCGACGCACCATAGGCTTGCTCACGGACAACATTCATAAGCCACTAAGGCTTCAACTAATGATCAAAAAGGACTTTATTTTTGGATGTAATGTTAGGCTTTTTGGTAAGGGTAGGAAGATTATGGATAAGAGTGACTCATCGAGTGTAAGTAATCGAAGAGGTGATCAGCTTCTTCAACTTCTTCACATTTCTATCTTCCTTTCTTTCCTTTTCTCATCACAAGCACTAATCATTATCATTCCTTTGATTTCTCATCACAAGCACTAATCATTATCATTCCTTTGAAGGTTGCATGTGTATTTGAATGAGCTCTTTTCATCCTTTTCTTGCTTGTTTACCATTTCCTTCTTTCTCTTGCATAGTTCTCACATCAAACCTTGTAGGCCATCATCTCTTCAATCACCTACACAAAGGTTATATATAAGGCTCAAGTGGGTATTCAAGACTTGTAATGTGCTAATATCACAAAAATAGGCTTTAAGGCTCAAAGTGGTTAACTAGGGATGAAGTAAGGAAATATATGGCAATGACTTTAAAGTAACAAGGATGGCCTAAGATCATCTCACTAACTTCCACCAATCGGGCTCATTCCCGTAGTCCATGAGCAAGTTCTAGTTTACCAAGACTCAATCGATCCACTAATAAAGAAATTAACCATGGATGCACGGTTGAGGCTCAAACGCTCACAAGCTTTTGCTCGGACCCTTAGGAACTCATTACACCTTAATTCATCTCAAAATTGAACAAGTTAAATAGGACATGTCACAATTTTAAAGAGTAGAGATTCTCAACATAGTTCGCCATTACTTATCTCAAACAACATGTCATTACTCACATTCAAAAATGACTCACAACATCCCAAAACATACCACCAATCAACCCTATACAATAATAAAATTACAAACAAAACACATAAGATAAGACTCACCAAACAAGGAACAAGACAACAACATATAACATACAAAAACAAAAATTCCATCCATCAAAAGAAAATTAAGCACATATTCTCATCATCCAATAACATTTAAGCTCAAGATTTTGCCACCTTATTCAAAAATAAGAAAAATTAATAAAGCAAGTAAACATCTCAAGTACATAACAAATGAACTAACATGTCAATTTAATCAATTCAAATCAAATCAAATTATCTATGCTAAGCAAATGAAAATGATGAGTAGTAAAGTGAACTCCCTGAAAAGTCATCTGGAGGTGGAAATGGTTAGCACGGAAAAACAGGATGCATACAAGAGGAACTAGAACCTTGGGATGCGTACGGAGTAAATGGGTGCACTTGAAAATGTTCTAAAATCAGGCTTTTAAATTCTGTCTTTGAACACTACACGACTCGTGTTCTGCTATACGGCCTCAGTCGTGGCCATGTATCATTTTTTATGCTCGAGCACGGCTGCGTGTTACAGAACCATGTTCCGCACACGGCCCGTGTTTCTGTTCCCTGCACGGCTCGAGTTCGGAGCTCGCCCTCGATCCTGGGTGAGTAGCCTCTTCTGATGTCAGTACACGGCCATTCCTTACAGGGCCGTGTACTGAACATGGCTCGTGTAGTAATTTTCTCTGTTTTTCCAATTTTTTACACTTCACGCCTCATCTTGCCCTATTTTTGCACTCATAATACACCCTATTCATGCTCAAAATCTCATAAAAATCATCAGCACAACAATTACTATCAATAATGAACTAGCATGCACTTCAACACAACCTAACCAACCAAAATCATACCAATACTCATGAGAAAAATTTTAAAATTTACCTAATTTTACAAGAAGACCTCTCTCTCAACCATCATAATAAGCACACTCGAATGGTGAGTCATACCACGCACTCCCCCCAAACTTAAATCGAAACAAGTTGTGAATTAAGTTTGCAAAAAGTGGTGGGACTTACCCTTGTAGTTTCCAACAATGAGGTTCTTGTAGAGAAGTATATGCATCACAACAATTCAAGGTATGTCCACCACGCATTATCCCCCCAAACTTAAAGTGAAACAAGAGTTGAACTTTAAGTTTGCAAGAATTGGTGAGACGTACCTTCACACTTCAAATCGAGCACTTCTCATATCTCCAATACACATTCTCCTCACGAGCACAATCAACCTACACACCAAAAATACAAAAACTAAATCAAAGCATTTAAATGAAAGCAATTAAAGAAACAATGGGTTGCCTCCCATCCAGCGCTAAGTTTAACGTCTTTAAGCCGGACGGAATATGGAGAACTCATCGGAATGGCCAAAGATATCGTTCGTTCTTGCCATCAAATTTTAATCTTTGTGCTTTTTCCTCTATTAGGCATTTATGGCAAGTAACGACCTCGGTAGCATCCTTCGAGATTGGCTTTAAGAATTCAACTCGTTTGAGTTTACACTCCATTAACCGCTCCTTTCGAGACCACCACTTATTCCTCTTTATCAAGTATGTTCCCAACATCTCTTCAAGCTCTCTTTTGTACCTAAGGTTTTGAGAATAATCAATAGGTAAAACAAAGTCAATATAAACAATATTTTGAAATTCAATGCAACTTGAAGAGTTAAAAGGTGTAGAAATGCTCATTTCACTCCCAAACTCATCATCAAGTGCTTCTAGACCTTGTTCCACTTCATCAAATTCATCCACCTCTTGTGATTCTTCATCTTCACTTAAACTTTCTTTATCAACAAAAGACAAGAAATCATAGATAATCTCTTCATCCTCAAAGCTCTCTTCTACCTTAGGTTCTTTACTCATCTCACTTGAATTTTCATCCTCCAACTTTTCTTCTTTCTTGTCTTCCTTATCCTCACTAAGCTCAACATCTCTTGAGTCTTCCTCATCCCCCGAACATTCTTCTACCTCTAACCATTCTTCAATCTTTTCATCAAAAATTTCCATGTTGTTGAGAGTGTTCCGTTCTCTTATCATTTGACTCAATTGACGTTCTATGGCCTCAAATCTCCTCTCCTCTTCTTCAACTTTTCTCTTTCTTTCTTCCCTTCCTTCTTCAAGCACTTTCATTATTTGACTTAATTGATCTTGCAAGGAAGGTTTCCCTTCATAATATGATGGACACTCTTCTTGAAAATTCTCTTGGACATACCCGTTGACCCGTTTTGCATACATGTTCCATTCCCCATTTGGTAGTTGGGCATGTTCAACACTTGTCCCCCATTTGGTAGTTGGGCATGAAAGCTTTGCCTTGTATCACTTCCATAAGCATATCTTCTAAACATTTCCATCAAGGCATTATTTTCGGATAGAGGAGTAACCGTAGGAACTTGATTGTTGTAAGAACTTGGTACGGAATAAGATTTTTCTTGATACGATTGAAATGTATTCACATTGTAAGCTCCTTGCCATTCCTCATAACTCCCATTGTTGTATCCTTGAGAGCTTGCTTGACTCATTTGACTACTATACACATAGTTGCTCTCATTCTTATAGCCCATTGATTGTTGTGGTGGAACCAAACCAAGTAGATTTTCATAATTTCCTCCCAAGTATTGGTTCCACCCATCCATGTTCATACTCTTCTTTTCAAGGCTTGCTACAACTTTCCTTCACTTACTATTTTTGGTTTTGCTCCTTCTCCCCTTCTTTCAAGGTTGATGTACCTATCAAGAAGAACAAGTAAGAACAAAATTTTTTAAAGCAAAAATAGAATGCAAAAATAAGAAAAATATCCTAAGTAGAGCTAATAAATTCAAACACGTTACACCGAAGGCTTTCGCCCTGGCAAGGGCGCCATGAACTTAGTTTTAATTTTGGTTAAATTGATTTAGAGCAAGTGTACTCTATCGTGTGTAGCACGTAAGCGACCAAGTACAAAATTTATAAGATATCGAACCCAAGGGCAAAAGTGGGTAGCCGTATTTGAAAGATGTTTCACTCTAGTATGACTAATCAAAGAAGGAGATGGGTTGATTTAAGACTACAAACTAACAACTAGGAAAGCAATTAAAGATAGAACATGTACAAATGAGATGGATGATGGGTGAAGGTGAACAATCTAAGAAGTATGTAAGGCAAGCAACATTCATGGTAAGGTATATATAGACTCACACACACATGCATTGATGGTTTTCGTGTTATGATATTAAGGGCAATCACGTTTGTACCTCTAACCCCTATGGCCAAGGTGATTAGGTTCTCAAGTCTTTTACAAGTTTAAATATCCTAGGATTGTTCTTACTCTCAATTCCCATGAAGGTACTATGATCATAAGTTGGGTTCCCCTCACTAGTTCATCACTAATGTTCTATCATGAGGTTCTAAGCACTTGAAGGGTATGACTTACCTCTCCTCATACTAACTAAGTCAATAAATGATTCAATTAAACCACTAAGCATATTATTGGAATTGTCATCCTAACACTATGAATAGAGAATTTAACCACACAAATCATACATAAAATGAGAATAAACATTCATGATAGAAAATATTCATAACAATCAATTCATCAAACATGTGGTGTGCAAAATCTACATAATACCTAACCAATCATATTTCTAGCCTCATATGAGGACTAGCCACCACAAATCATAATAGAATCAATACATTCCATAGCTTGCTCCAATTGAGCCAAATAATGAAGAAAATAATAAAATAAAGGTAAGTTGGCTCCCTTTTGATGGTGAACTTCCTCCTCCTTGATCATGCTATAATCTTCAACCAATGATGAATTCCTCTTTTTAGATTGGTGGATGGATGGATTTATGGATGGATTTGAGAAGATCAAAAGGATTGGATGGATGAAGTGAAGGGTGAAAGAGATGAAGATAAATGTGTATGATTTAGGTGTCTAGTGTGTGTGAAAACTAATCCCAAATGATTCCTCTCGGATTCTGTGGTTAAAACATGTATTTATATCCCCATGGAAGCTTCTAGAACAAGTGGATATCATAAAACTGCCTTTTCCACCTACACGGGCCATGTAGCAGCACACGGGCCGTGTAGTGTCATCGCGTGCAGCGTAGTCTCACCGTTTTGCGCATACCTTTCACATTCGAACCCCGATTCGAGTGATTCTTGCACTCACGCAATACTCTCTTCAGTGACTTTCCAACCATATATCACATGTCTAGTTTTGAGCTCCACAAGAATATAGAAAATTTATACAGGTTAAACTTGCGTTTTTCAGCATTTTGCTTTGGCTCGTTCTTCCTCATTTCAACTCCGAATTGAGCTCCGTTTTTCTCATATCTTCTTTATCGTGTCTAGAATCTATTTTCACCTAAAAATTACATAAATTACACCAATTTACCAATTCTCTAAATATTCACAAATATAGCACAATTTAAGGTACTTAATCATGAAAATCACACATTTATCATTTCAAAGCACAATCTCCATATCTTCATATAACACCACCAAATGATATACAAAATGAATAAAAAAACACAAAAACACATAATAAAGACACTAAAATTTAGGTGAAAATGGCACCGATCATACACAATTGACAAAACCAAGTAATCAAAGTAGACATGCCTTCAAAAAATGTCTTACATCAAATTAAACATGTACAAAATCCCAGCTATATTTTCATATGAGGCGGAAATTCAAATATTGAAACATGGTGAAGTAGGTTCTGTTTGAAGCATACATTCCCAAAGAGCAGTCTAAGGTTCATTCACAAGACAGTAAAAGAATAATTACAAAGTGAACACTCAATTGTGTAAACAAAGATGTAACATTCTAGAAATAAACTTGCACCCTAATTCAAATAGCTCACCCAAGTCAACCTATACCTACCATGAAAGCAAATTACAAGGACATTTATAAACACGCACACAAACATTAGAAACAAAATTGTTCAAAAGAATTCGAGAAAATATAGAAGGAAAAAAGAACCTAAGATCTCGACAAACCCTAGAGATTGAGAGACCTAAAATTATAATGCACTAATTGAACTCGACAAAATAAAATTTAAATCAGCAGGCATAAATTCAAAACAAGGAGGTGTAACTAATTACCCAACCGGAGATCTCGCCGGAAATTAAATCATATGGTTCATCGAAGAAATTATAAATTCTTTTAAAAAACCCAGGCTTACCTCTTCGGAACGCTTGCGCTTTAACAATTGGGAGGGCCGCGGGTAGAACCTGTCGCAAGCGGTGATAGGTGGTGGCCTGGAAGCTATTGTGCCATCGCAAACGGAAGGACTGCGGGTGGAGTCGCGAGGCTCACGAGCAACTGGGATTGGCGTCACAAACAGGACGTCTAGCGACCAAAGTGGGTGACGGCGCAAGCGAATATCCAGAATGCGGCCGGCGACGATAGGTGGTTGCTGGTTTTTCGATTTCATAGGCAGGAGTTCTACAATTTTACATTTTAGCCATGGAGTTCTTAGTTTGATTTTGGAAATTATGTAACTAGCGCTTCATCAGTTCGGTGTACATGTTTGATTTTTGAATTTCTGCTCCAAGTCTAAATTCTGATTTATATTTTAGTTATCAAATACTCTATTTTTTTGTTTTTGTTTTTTAAATAAAATTTTATATATTTACTGACGGATTAACTCCGTTAGTAATTAAAAACTAAAATATGAAAAGAGGAGTAATGCTTCCTAGCACGGGACTCTAATGAGACATTAGGAAGATAGAAGGATCTTGGTCATACAGATATTTTTAGATATTTTTCACAAAAAAATAAAAAAAAATTCTTGTCATTGAAATAGAATGATACGTACTATATAAGCATAAGCGAAACATTTCCTCATTTTATATGATTATATTATATGATTGATATGGATTTGGTTTTTATTAATTTGATATAATTATCGACGGATTAAATCCATCGGTAGAAATAAAGACTAAAATTAATATTTTAAAATAATATTTAGCGACGGATTTAATTCGTCGATAAAATTAAAGACTAAAATTTATTTTTTTAAATAATAAAATTTGATATATTTACCGATAGATTTAATCCGTCAGTAAATATATAAAATTTTATTTTATTTTAAATCCGTCGGTATATTAAAGACTAATTTATTTTAAAAAAATAATAAAACTTGATAAATTTACCGACGAATTAAATTCGTTAGTAAAATAAAGACTAATTTATTTTTAAAAAAATAATAAAATTTGATAAATTTACCGTTGGATTAAATCCGTTGATAAATTAAAGACTAATTTATTTTTAAAAAATAATAAAATTGATAAATTTACCGACGGATTAATCCGTTGGTAATATTCCGAAATTTAATCCCTCTAAATTAACGATGTATATATTGACGGAAAAAAATTCATCGCTACTACCGTCGGTAATCCGTCGCAAAATTCGTCGGAAATTTCTATTGATGAATTTTTAAAAATAAATCATATTAAATTAGTAATTCGTCGGTAATCCAACAGTTTCTTGTAGTGTCACTTCTTGTTTTTGTAGGTGGCGAAATGTTTGCTTCAACATCAGAATTTGTATCCACGTCGAGATTTATTTTGTCAATTCCCGGTGGAAACGAATGTGAAGGGAAATGAGAAGCTTGTCCAGAAGACGGCGTTTCACACCCTTTATCACTGCTTCTTCCTTTCCCACTGGTAATTCTTGACGAGTTTGAAGACTTTCCAATTGAATTCGGACGTGGAAATCCAAAGGAATCAGGTGACATGAATGGAATTTTGAGAATATTCAGGAGGATAATGAAATAGGGAGCTTTGAGGGACTCATTGGATTCATTTGAGTGGTTGGATAGATAGAAAATTTTTTAGGCCGAAAATTCAAATTCGTAGGATGAAAATTGGGATTTTGCGATTATGAATTGTCATTCATACTGGAATTAAACCATTTCATCCATGAATGATCATCCATTGAGAAAAAATTTTTAGTACAAAATTTGTGAAGTTTGATGAAAGATAAAAAATTTGAACACGTCATACCTATTTATAAAAGTTTAAAATTAAAAAAAAAACATAACAGTAATATATCCGTTAAAAATTTACAGATTGACATAAAGTAAATAACAGTAATATATCCATTAAAATATATATATATATATATATATATATATATATATATATATATATATATATATATATATTTTAAAAATTGAGATTAATTTATTGAAATAGAGTGTTTTTTAATGGATAGCATATACTCCAATGAAAGATTAATTCTATTCCAATAATCTGCAAATTAAATTTGATATCAAAATTCAAAACATTAAAAAAATAATAAATACAATAGATGTCCCACCAATTTTTGATTTTTGAAGTTACTTTTCCAGAATCTTGTACCCAAGAATTATTTCACTATCTATACCTAAACTCCCCCAATAGGGTTATACCTCCATTTAGGTACATGTACCCACCGCATCATCAATCAATACCTCTCATTGGAGGTGCTCTTAGCATTCGCATGAAACATTCAATTCAAACTATCTTCTCTCTCCTCCACCTCAATTTTCATGTCTTTTAATAAAAATCTAACTGAGACTCACATTCATGTTTAGTTTAAACTAACTACTCCCTCCGTCCCTCACTAAGAGGATCTTTTGCTTTTTGCCACGTGGATTAAGAGATATTATTATTTAATGTGTAGTGGATAGTTGTATTAGTAGGAATGTGGGTCTCATCTTTTGTTTGTATTAGTGGGTGTGTGTGGATCTCATGTGTGTAAAAAAGAAAAGTTGACTCTTTGGGTAAGACGCTCAAAATGGAAAAAAGACTCTCTTTAAAAGGGACAAATGGAGTAATAAATTTTATTTATTTTATTTTATTTTATTTTTACTTTTGCTCTTAATTTTATCAAATAGACAAAGTCTCTTGTGAGACAGATTATTTGTGAGACGGGTCAATCCATAACTAAAGTATTCTTATTGTATAGATAAAATATGTTTAATAGTTGTTAAAGTATGTTGGATTTTGCATTAAATTATGATTTTAGTGTGTTATAATATGATTATTGTTAACACACTTTAACTACAAATAAGCATACTTTAACTATACAATAAGTATACTATAATAATGAGTCGATCTGTCTCACACCTATTTCACAAATAACCCGTCTCACAAGAAAGTCTCTCTATTAAATATGCCTATCTATCTTTTTTTTTTTTCAATGAACTCGGTTCATGACAGTAAACCAGCAGTGCTACTGAGTTTAAACTAATAATCTCATATTGGTCAGTTTAAGATAAATGTTGGTTTAAACTATAAAATTTGTATTCGATGCATATTGGTCAGTTTAAGATAAATACTGATTTAAACTGGAAATTTTGCATCCGATGCAAATGCTCTTAGTGTTAAGTGTTAACAGTGTATAGGCTTTGTGTAGGATGGAATGAAGTACTAACTATTTTGTATGAAATCGTTAAAAAATATATACTCCTATATACTGTATTATCATAGCATAGTACTCTATACGTCCCACCGTAAGTTCCTTATTTTACTATATTGGGGCGCCCAATTCAAAGGTTCTCATTTTTCCATTTTAGTAAAAAGGATCCACTACTACCGTTCACATCTCTCTAATACAAGTATACAACAACCCAATACACATAAAATGATACTCCCTCCGTCCCATGAATACATTCGCGTATTTTCTGGCACAAAGTTTAAGAAAAATAACTTTTTGGTAGTGTGAGGTAAGAAAAAGAAAGGGTATTTTGGGTAATTGAGTAGAATAAAGTGTATGATATAGTTGACTTTGACTAAATTGTGTGTAAAAAGAATGTGGCATTTTTGTAATATTATAGTATTGTAAGGTTATTGATATTGTGTATTATTTTCATTTTTAGGAAGTGAAAGTATTTTTGGGACGAACCAAAATGAAAAGGATGAATTTATTCTTGAGACGGAGGGAGAATGGAAATTTGGTCCAGTGGATGACTACAAAGAGCTTTGAATCAAATAGGCATCTCGAAATCATGCTAAAGCAAGAGGTCGGCGGTACGCTCTGCTCTCTCGCGACCCCTACTCTAATCAAAATGCTGGATACTTACCTATTATCTTGCTTAGTCGAGGAACGATGTGCGCTAACCTTCTAACCATATTGGTATCTCACTCTTGAAAAATAGAGTAATATTTTCTAATCTAATATAAAAAATAAACGATCACCTTTGCCTTCGTAGAGAGTAGTATAAAAAAATGTAACCAATAACATAGTACGCCCGTAAATATGTGATGTGACTATGACGACGGGTTGGAGCGATTACATGTCATATTTTCTAGGACTTGTTGATACTCCCCATTTTCACTCCTTTCTACCAAAATTTCATTGCCTGAAACGTCCTTTTGAGCTTGGATTCTTCTTCAAAGTTAATACTGCTGCAAAATTCAATCACTTGTCACTGTGACTAGCAACGCCCAAGATGGTCAAAGCTATAAGAATCCATCAACTTGGTGGCCCTGAGGTCTCTCTTATTCACTCTTAAACTTTTTCTTTTTTCCATTTTTTTCACTATGTGTGTGTGGTGATTATCTAAGTTGCTGATTGATTTTCGACACCCTCGAAACTATCAGATGGGGTTTTTTCAATTTGCGATTTTTCGTGGAGGAAATTGTTAGAATCTATTATTTTTGTTACTAGAGCTTGCATTTATGGTTTTATACTTGCTAGTTTTTTGTTTTTTCTGGGTTGCCCCATGTCCTTTGATTTCTAAGAATTCTTCTACTTCATTTACTGGCTTTCATGGGAAGTTATGATTCGAGTGAAATACCATTATCGATTTTGAATGTTACTTTGGAGTTTTGTTGAACTCTAGTGCAGTTTTGTATTATATTGTTTGTACTGACTGTTGATATGATGATATTTGTGGCATCTCAAGCTCGCTTTCGCCTTCATATGTTACTTGGTTCATATTTACCACCTTCCCCTGCATTCATATTATAAACGGATATATAAGTGTTAAACGACCACCTCATCTAAAAGTTTAAGCTGATAGAGAGTTGAATCGTTTAATACTTAATCAAATCACTTTAACAATAAGTGAGGGGGTGCTTGGTTGGGCTATTGGACGATGGTAATGGGAATGAAGTCATGTTGATTTCAATTTTTGACGCTTAGTTTAGTATAAAATATTCATTCCTACTGTTAAAATAACTTCTCCATACCCTTTTCATCATTTTCAATCATATTGCCATTGACTTATGTAATGATACCCAATGCCAATTCAGTTGTGAAATTTGAACCATGCCGTCTCTATATATTTCTCTCTGATCAATGAATAGGTGGATGCAATTTATTTCAGGTACTTAACTGGGAGGATGTAGAAATAGGGGAGCCCAAGGATGGAGAGATTAAACTGAAAAATAAGGTCATTGGCTTGAACTTTATTGATACTTATTTTCGGAAAGGGGTTTACAAGGCTCCAACAATGCCCTTCACACCAGGTTCAATTCCTTTTTCTGTTTTATCTGCTTACAACTTCCATTAGTAGAGTGTATGTATCTTCAGCCTTAAAAATATATCATGGAGTATTATTATTTACTCTCACTGATGACCTCCTATTTTTTAGTAATCATGTTTTTGCAGGCATGCTCTGACCTCAAGAAGTTTATGTTTTCATTGAAGAACATCCATCTCACTTGAGAACACGATTGAGAATTAATAGTTTTTGGGGATGTTCCTCTCTTCTTGTACTGTGTTTGTGTTACACAAGCTAACCAGATTGTTCTGTCATTTGTTCTTGATGACAGGTGTGGAGGGCGTTGGTGTGGTAACTGCTATTGGCCCTGGAGTCAGTGGAATAAAGATTGCAGATCTTGTTGCTTATGCTGGTTCTCCAATGGGTTCTTATGCAGAAGAGCATATCATTCCTGCTGTAAAAGCAATTCATGTGCCTCCTTCTATTGATCCCGTTTTAGCTGCATCCATTATGACCAAGGGAATGACTGCTCGGTATCTGGTTCGACAATGCTTCAAAGTAGGTTTCTCGTTACCCTAACCTTAAAGTCATCATGTATTTTTGAAAGATAAGGCCTTCATAATGTTTCCCTACTTACAGAGAGAAAAATCATACCAAAAATTGCTGTCTACCATACATGATTAATCTTATCTTTTTTCTCTTTAGTTGTTATTAGATGGTTACTTCATTTTTCAAGGATAAGAAGATTATCATTTTGCATCAATTCTTCCTCTACAGTACAGTTTTATCTTATAATCGGAGAGTTAGTTTACAACTCCCTATCATGATAGGTTTCTTGATCAACCAGGTTACCTTAAATAATTTTTAATCTTTCCCATTTTTACTCTCTTGTTATAAACAGTTAATGGAAACTGTTTATATGCATATCCTTGAATATTACACGTTGAATAGAATGCATACCGAAAACAACACATAAGAATTTGAAATACTGAGCTGTACACTTTTGATTAACTGGATTCACGAAAGAATTATATGGGGTTGCTATAGAATCTCTTCATAATGTGGCTCTCCTGTCCTTTCATTTTTTTCATGAAGAATTTCTTCTGAATTGTAAAAAATTACAGGTTGAACCTGGGCACACTGTCCTTATTCATGCAGCAGCTGGCGGAACAGGTTCTCTGTTGTGTCAATGGGCAAATTCCCTTGGTGCTATTGTAATCGGAACTGTCTCAACTAAAGAGAAGGCAACTCAAGCCAAACAAGATGGATGTCACCATGTTATATTGTACACAGAAGAAGATTTCGTTAGCCGTGTCAAAGAGATAACATCTGGTGAAGGAGTTGAAGTTGTCTATGATTCTGTTGGGAAAGACACCTTTGAGGTAGAGATACTAGGCTCTTAGTAAAACTGTCATTCATAATTCTTCATTGACTATTTTGTGGAGGAATTGAGAAGCTTATCAACCTAATGAATCGTATATAAATATATTAACTCAGAGCAATGATGTGTAGACATATCTAGGATTACGTATACATAAAACATCCAACTCTATGCATTCGTCGTTAATATTCATACAGTTCTTCAATTTGGGCCATCCTATGTTCACAAGAACAGAGTTTACCTAGCTCATTGTAGTTTAGACTGCATAGAAGCTAAACTTATTCAGCTTTGTAGATTATATCTTGCCATTGTCTTTAATCTACTACGTAATTCTCATTTATAGTTAAGCATCCCGATTCCCATGTCATTTCTAGTATTTTCCCTCAAACCCCTTAAATATCTTCACCTCCCTTTTAAGGTTGAGTTATAGATTCCCTATTAACTAAATACCATTCACATGTCCAGACCATCTTAACTGCATTTCTCTAATGTCTCGTCTAATGGCGCTACCCTCGCTTTTCTTTCTTAGGCACTCATTACTTGTTTCTTATCTAATTTTCAACTGAAGATATATGACAATGTGATCAGGGATCGTTAGCATGCTTGAAAAATCGTGGATACATGGTGAGTTTTGGACAATCATCTGGCATTCCCGACCCAATTCCTTTGTCTGCTCTTTCACCGAAAGCTCTGTTCATAACAAGGCCTTCCCTTAAGGATTACAATGTCACTAGAGATGTACTGCTTCAAGCTGCTTCAGAGGTATTTGCAAACGTCTCTTCGGGTGTTCTACGCGTCCGGATGAACCATACTTACCCCTTATCTAAGGCTTCGCAAGCACATACAGATCTTGAAAACAGAAAAACATCAGGATCCATTGTGCTCATACCAGATGCATGAATCTTTAGTATAACTGCTAAATGTTTCTCAGTTGAATCCTCTGGCAGTTGTATATAGGGATTATATGTTTTTTATTGCTTTGTTTAATATAGTTTTGTATGTATGATGATATAACATGATATGTATGACTATCACTTTAAGTATACTGTATCTTTTGTACCTGTAATACTGTATTGTTTTTGTTTTGCCCCTGTAATTTTATTTTCTTTATTTTTATTTATTCACTTTTGGTGTGTATTTCGTTACTAAGTTTTAACTTTATAATTATATAATAATCTTTTGCTCTGTAGCTAATGCTTTATTGAATCACACTCTTAAAACAAGGGGTGAGGCTCTTGTGCCCCGGCACATGGGGACACGGTATGTTTCCGGGGCACAGGAGTTTTTGCCTAAAACAAGAATAAATTCCTACACACGTTTTCTTTAAATAAAAAAAAAGAAAAAAGAAAAAGAAAGAAAGGAAAGTAGTAGTATGTATGTAGTCTGATAGGGATCCAAATTAATTCAGATAATACATTTCTAAAATATGGTTGCTTTTATATAAAAAAAATAATAATATATCAAACAGAAAAATCAAAATAAGTTAAATTAGTTTAATTTAGATTATGAATTATAAATAATTTGAGTGAGAAAATAATGAATTATAAATTAAAAAAAAAAAAAAAATTGCCTAATAATTACTTCATATTATAAATAATGGGATAACTAATGGCAAGTTGAGTGAAAGGAAAATTTTAAATAAATCATCAAACAAAAAAATAAAGTGAGAATTATGTACTCCTCATCCCATGACATCCTTAACACTTTATTTCTTCGTTCCGCACAACCTATCACATCTTTTTAGAAAAATCGTTACATCCAACAACTTTAAAAGTTACTTTAATTTCAATTTTTTACACAAATACTATTACTTTATATTTTTTTATTATCTAAAAATATTACAATACCCTCTAAAATCAACAAAATATATATATATATATATATATATATATATATATATATATATATATATATATATATATATATAACCTTTTATGAACAACGTGATATAGTAATATGGAAGAATGGTCGAGGGACGGGGAGTATATCCCAAGGGATCATCTATTCCAAACTTATTCATTACTGAGTAAGAAAGCTAATATGGAAAGGAAAAACTGAAGAAGCATAATAGTTCACTTGAATTGAAACGTCAAATCCACCCTATTTTGCTAACAATTCAAAGCAAAAATGTGTAACATATAATTTGGATCAGCATTGTTGTGTTAGGTATAGAAGAAAATGAATGAACCTTCCATCAGCTCTCTCGAACGAAAAACACAAAATTCATTGTTCCTCCTTGGAGTAAAGACTGGTAATCTCATTAAGTAGTGTTGCAGCACACATCTTGGAGTTATTTCATGAAAGGAACCAAATGTCTCATCTCTGTTCCATTTCCATTTGATAGGTAGAAAATCTTCTTCCAGTTTTCCTCTGAAAATGCGTCCCGTTTCACTAGTCTTTGCCTGCAATTTTGCAGCAGCAAGAATGAATGGAACATGAAATAGCTTTTGTAAATATAATTACACTGATTCCAAATGGCTGCAAAGTCCGCGATATAATACGAATGAACGAAGTGTGTATCCTCATTCTAAGTTTCAATCGAATTTACAGAAGTATATATGGTTTCAAGAACACTTGTGCTAGCAGAAATCTATGAACCAGTTAACCCTTAAGCATGTAATCGCCTAAAAAAATAAATAAAAGCTTTAACAGTTGCAAAGCGAAGACATTACCCATTCACACCATTCTTTAATAAGATACATTAGTATATATTGTTCAAATGAAACTAGACATGCCAACTCTAATTCATTTGTAGAAAACATCACAAACAGAACAAAAATGTTGCCTAAAAGTTTTCTGTGATCACAAACTTGACGGCTTCCAAAATTACTCAAGGTAATAAATGTTCTGCAGTTAGAAGAACTGTCCTTAAGTATAAAGATGATGTTCTTTTACAGTCAGTCAGTCGTAAGATCTGGTTTCAGGATTTTGGAATCCTAACACCGTTCAATTTTGAGATTTGGAATCTTACTTTAAAAACACCTCTACTTGTACATTTATACCTACTAACTCTATTTATTTTAACCCACCCAAGATATATTATCTTTCTCCTATTAATATCCTTTCATATCTTTCTCTCTTCTCTCATCCATTATCACACATTCACACATTTAATAATATAATAAAAACCCTCACATCTCACCACCCTCTTATGCCCATCATCGACCTATTGATGTTTACATAAACTTAAATTCAACTCTGTCGAAATTCCAAAACAAAATGCACTTCATTACTTCTGATAAGAATTTTAAATCCATTACATTCTGAAAATCAGTCAATACCCAAAAAGAACTTACTGAGTTTTACGCATACAAGATTTCAATATAAATTTTTAGGAGCAAGCTGAGTCTGGTTTTCAAATTAGGGGAAGGGGGGTCAACATATAACAGACACGCTAAACTATGTATACAAAAATATATCAATATTAATTAAATATGTCAAATACATTATTATATTTCAAATATATATTGAAGCTAAGAACTTGACATTTGCATACCACAGAAATCTGATAATGTAATTTCCATGATGTAACTCAAAGCTAATTAGTTTTGAACATCCTATATCATGTCAAACTTTAACTTTCATTTTCAAAATTGGTTTTGTCATTCATCAACTTTGCTTCTCACTCTAAGCCCTAGCAGACAACCAACAATGCCATTAATAAATAATTAACCACACTTTCAGTCTCTCATATTCTTAATAAGAAATGTATATCCCCAAAATGAAAGGAACATAAGATATCTAAATATACCAAAGCTGGATGGGAAGAACCTGGCATTTGCCTTGAAGAATATAGCTTCGCATAATCGCATTACATGTCAGATATTCTCTATGCCCGCTCTTCACTTCCAAGACATGTACTAGATTTGTAACATATAATTTTTTGATTGATGTTACAGGATCCTTTAATTACTATGTCACAATTTGTAAGATATCAGCCTAAACTATAAGAAACTCCAGAACATTTTCAAATTTTAGGATATAATTTAGAAGTCATTTCACATGTGAAAGTTAAGGAATTGATTATTCCTTCTTAATATTTTCCCAAATTGTAGAATATGAACCATTTTATTCTTCTTCATATAAAAATTGTAGGATTTGAGCACTATGTTACTAAAGATCAAGATTTTTTATTTTTTATTATTATTATTTTTTTTTATATATCGGAGGGAGGGAAAAGAAACCATTGGCTATTATATTTATGATAAAAAGCCCTTTACAAGTAAATAGAAGCAGACCTCATATAATAGTGGCAAACGGTAGCAGCTTCATCCACAGTGTATCTAGGGAGAAAGATACGAGCATCATTTGGAACATCTGGCAATTCTTGCCGCAGCTTCCCTACAGCTGTCGAATGAGAGAAAGCACCCACCATCATATCATTGTGTAGCATTGACCTGAATGCATTGACCTACAAAATAAAATTTGACAATAACATGGCATAATGATAGAAGTAAATGAGTTTGCCCATATTTTAAGTATAGGAGAGTAAGAGCATGCATAGACTGAATATCACACTCTTCAGGAACTCCATATTATTTCATTAGTAGTTGTTCATAAGGGGAGGCTGACAGTAGTCTTGAGAATCTCTTATGCTTTAACATGAGGACCCATGCCACTTTAGATCCAAATTATGCTTTTGTTCACTCCTGGCACTCCAGCATAAGATATAGCAAAGAAGCAATGACTAGTCTTTCTTAGATATTGCTAAATTTATTTGGGTAAGCAAAATTCTATAATTTTAATATTTGATACGATGAATTATTATTTATATAATATGCATAATCTAATTGTCAAAAAAAGAAAAATGCATAAAATAACTATTAGTAATTAGTTTTGAGAGAGAGCCCTGTTTAAGTGATCTGAATCCATTCACCAGAAAGTCACTTGAACAATTACAGACAGTAATCAAGTTATAAAGTGTCAGATTTACATACTCCATCTTGCAGAGATATACAAATTCAATTAATAAGGAGTCCTCTTATACGTAGAGAACAAAATCAAGAATTTGGCTAATATAACAAGCCAAATAAGGCTGAATTTTGGATGAAATTGACATTTGTATATTTCAAAACAGACCACAGAATGATGAATAGGATCGTGCAATACATAACTAGCATCATGATTCAATTTACATAGCCATCCAAGTAACTGAGCACAAATATATATTCCCCACTCCAAGCAAGACAACTCTAAATAAACCAGCCACAAAAAATCCACAAGCTAATTCTTCCTAATCCACCGAATTGCAATTGAAAAAAGTGAAAATCTGACTCTGACACCCAGATAAAGATACTAAATAATTGAATTAAAATATTATATGAGTGAATACATAACAACTTACAGTCGTGAGTTCTCTAGAATGAATTGGTCGGCATGAACGTATTGTTACCGGCTCCTCAAAATTAGTAAATGTAAACCAACTGTTATACTGTTCAAATGCAACATATAGTTAGTAGCGTGACAGCAATGAATTCAACAGGGCAAAATAGTCCACATAATGAATGATATATAAGTTCATAAAATTCCTTACTTGATCAATTGCAATAAGAACAGGAACACTTGTCACTTCTGATAACTCATTCCTTAATCGAACTAATGCTCCAACAGAAGCATGTGGGTCCTTGATCCCAGACTCAACAAGATCAAAAAGAGTCATGTCTTCGGAAATTTGCATTTTTTCTCTACCTTTGGGCCACCCAATACCCGCACCCTCTCCAAGTGAAATAGGATCTAATATTTTACATTTCAAACCTTGCAAGCAAGAAAAATTGTACTTCAAGAAATCCTGAGGTAAGTAAACAAGACATCAGGATTCAAAATCAATTAGTGAAAATTGAATGTGTACATATCAAAGATGTGGCTTCTGTAAATATGATAGCTTGATAGGTGTAAGGCCAAATGAGATGATAAAAGAATGTAGGATGAGATTTTGTATATTTCGTACTTGCAGAATATTTGCTGCCTGCACAGGGGTATCCCACAGGCCAGTCTCGGGATTTTTATAGAACAGTCCATCATGTGTCCAGTATCGACCGCTGGGGACATATAGCACAAGCCAACCCTCCTTGCGGGCCCAGTGAACAAGCATGGCAAGTGCAATGCTCTTCCCACAACTCACAGGGCCATCTAGCACGATTTGCTTCCTAACTTTAAGACCTGATATTTAACATTATTTCAAATAACTCATTTCTGAATATAATGCATATGATCTTTATGCGATTATGGTGTTGATTAAATTTCAATACTAACTTGCACCAATATAGTTAAATAAAGTGATTCTTTCACTTTCAATTTAATAAAGTTAGTTAAGTTCCAATCACAGGCCTCTCCATTGTATGAGTTTTGGAAATCAAACAAGAAAAAAAAAAAGTCACTTTTTTAAATAATATGCAAATTTTGGATCCTTAGGAAAACTGTAAGCAACTGCTTTCCATGATAAAGTGTTTAAACATTACTGATGTGAAGAATTCCCATCTAAATCAAAAAATCCCGAAGAAAACAAACAAAAAAGAATTGTGGTGGGGGTGGCGCATGTACCTTTAGAGTTGACCACCAATGAAGGGTCAACAACCCGCCTGAAATTATCTCGAAGATCTATAAAGCATTGTCGCACCATCAAGGCACTCCTACATGATTCCTCAAATTCCTTCACCATTCCCAGTGGCATCCCCTCGGGTAAAACCTCCTTTAACTCCTTCATACTACAAATCAAATCAATTATAATTGCAACCAACATATACAGAGCTAATGATAAATAGAAAAAATCCGGTCTAACTGTACAATCAAAATGATTCCTTCTACCAAAAAATATATGGTACCATATCAATTCACATTAGAATTTCAGAAAGAAGCTATTCTACTGGATTGTCACAATGCCAAAAATTGATCCATATGGCCAAACCCACGAAATGGGATACATGCTTAGGTGTTGTGGATATTCTCATGAATTGTTATTCGCTGTTTGCTATCAGGCATGTCATGCTAGCACAAGGCGAACAAGCTCCGTAGCAACTACATCAAATTTCACATGACACTGAGAAAATGATTAACCAAGTAACTAGAAGCCATTTATTCCCACTAATAAATTATTTTAACAAGCCACGAAGTCCTTAGCAAGAAAGATATGAAGCTACAAAAGAGGGGAATAAGTGGAACCGAATTGCCCATGTTGTAGAGTGGCAGAAATCACAGCCTATCAGAGATATCACAAACCAAGAACAAAATAAACTCTGTCTCAACATAACATTTTCATCATTCAATTATTGTTAGACTAAACACCTCATGAGATTTGCACAAAGGTCTACTCAAATGCAGCACCAAACATAAGAATCATCTAAAATCTAATAGAAAAAATCCTCTGAATTCATTTCAAGATGTATAACAACAGAATCAAACTAAAAAAAGGGGAAAAAAGAAAAAAAAAAAAGATGCATCACCTGAAATTAAAATAAGTGTTAGCATCGTCCTTGGTAAGCATGGAGAGAGAAGAGGAGGAAGTGAAGAGACGGCGACCATAGGGACCGACGTCAAGAGCGGGGTTTTTCTCATCCTCCGCCAATAGGCGGCGGCGCAGCGCGGCATCTTCCTTAAACGAGGACTCCGGGGTCGCCACCGGTGTTTCTTCTGGCTTCTTCTCCGTCTTCTTCTCCTTGGGGTCGTATTTCTGGTGAGTTTTCTTACCTTTATTTTGGTTACCTTTTTTGGGAGTTTTCGCAGCCATGCTCCGGCATATGGAGAGCTGCCACTGCGGCTGTCCGATTGGCGCCGTGGCGGCGGTTGCTCGGAGGAGCGATCGCTCTTGTTTCACGTTGGCATAAACAATAAACAAGCTCAACATTAGCAACAAAAGAAAAATGACAATCATTTCATTTCCAAAAAGAGAACAGAGTTGTAGCATACCATTAAGAAGAGAAGTTTGTCCAAATGAAGATTTGGAAGAAACAATTGCACGAAATGCCCTTCTCAAAGCCATCACAAATGTTCAAAAAACCCAACTGTTATTCAATCGTCTTACAGCAAGTTAGCACCACTTCAAAAACATCATACAGGTTAAATTTGAAACACAGGGCGGAGAGAGGATGAGTGTGAAATAAGAAGGCAAAACATCTGTAAAAAGATATTCGACGAACAGAAAAATCACCAAACAGAAAGAAAAGGATTAACACAATTTTAAAGAGGGAGAGCAACCAGTCCTCAAAGCAGCAGCGGGCGGAGGAAGGGCGGAGGCAAGGCGGCGAGATATATGGAACGAATTAATGGGAAGTGGAAGTGGAGGTGCCGACTGCCGAGGAGATTGTTGGGCTACCGGTGAATTACCAGCCCATGTACGCCTAACTCGTCCTTGTGGGCTACGGTTGAATTACCGGCCCAACTCGTCCCTTATAGCAGTAAAATAAAATTTTGAACACATAAAATATCAACAAAATAATATTTAGTTTATAAACTATTGTAAACATATATGAACTGAACAATTCCCGACACGATAATTGCGGATTAGTATTTGGTCAGGTTCGTCGTTATTGTGTCAATTTGATAAAGACACGAAAATTTCGTGTTAGATTCGTGTCAACCCGATAGGCACAATTTATGTTAACAGATAACCCTTTAACAATCCATTAACCTATTAACAACTCAATTAAATATAAAATTAGACAAATATATGATAAAAACTTATTAATAATTTTAAAACATACTCCCTCCGTCACATGTTAAGAGGGTATTTTTCTTTTTGGATTAAAGAGTATTATTATTTAATGTGTAGTGGGTAGTTGTATTAGTATAAGTGTGGATCTCATATTTTAATTGTATTAGTAAGTGTGTGTGTGTGTCAGATTTGTGTAAAAATGGAAATGTGACTATTTGGGTGGAACGACCAAAATGGAAAAAAGACCTTATTTAAAGGGGACAGAGGGAGTATTTACTTACTAAAATTTATAATTTTAATTAGTATGTTTTTATTTTCTTATCGTGTTGCTATCGTGTCGTGTCAATTCATTATTTTTCATATTCGTGTCGTATCGGAATGAATTCTTATCGTGTAGTATTTGGTTTGCCTTTATCGTGTCGACACTAAACCGAACCCAATAACACAAATTGTCACCCCTAATTTCGTGTAACAATTATTCATTTAAATAATTTAGATATATTTCCTTTTACATTGACTATACTTATAGGGATGGAAAAAATCGGTATACAGAAAATATCGATACCGTACTGAAAATATCGGTATGAATTTTTTCATACCAATACCGAATTTTCGGTATACCGATTTTCGGTATACCAAAATTTCGGTAAAATTTATTTCCATACCGATATCGTACCGATATTGATTCTATACCGATTTTTCGATAAATATCGATTTATACCAAAAATTTGACATACCGTTTCATACCGAAATATCGGTATAACAAAAAAAATCTGTATGAAAAAAAATCAATATACCGAGTCATACAGATTTTTTTTAAATGTTAAATAAAAAAATAAAATATTCTAACACATTTTATATTACAATCAATGGACATGATAATTATTTAGATGATATTTATATCAATTACTAATTTATTAAAAAATAAGTATATAAATTTATTTATTATTTCTTACCCAATATTCTAATACTAATTATAACATTTTTTATTTATATAAGTATTAGAGTTTATTTTCACACTTAACAAAAATATATATATGAATAAATGTATTGCATAATTACACATATACTTAATAATAAATTTATATATTATTATTAAATAAAAATGTATCTAAATAAAATTTTAAAATACATATATAGGCCATTTAAAGTTAGACATATAAATAAATTTTAATAATAAGAAATGTACTAAAAGATATATTACATATAATTAAAACTTTTTAAAATAAATATAAAAATTTCGGTATTCACAGTACGATATACCGATACCGAATACCGAAATATTAAAAATATTTTTCGGTATACCGAAATATTGAAAATTTTTAAACATATTACGATACTGTACCGAAATTTTCGGTACGGCAATCATACAATACCAAAAATTTCAATATACCTAAATTTTGATATTTTTCGATAATTTTCGATACGACAATCTCGGTATACCAAGTTTTTGGTATTTTTTCCCTATACTAAATTATTTTTTACTGAAATTCTTGAATAGCAAAAAATCAGTTAAGATATTCACAACCAATATTAACTCAAGAAATTTATCTACAAATTAAACTAATTGTATTTCATGAATAATTTTATATTTTATTTAATACTTCAATATTGTTATAATATAAACTTTAATTAAAAGTGAGTATAGTGTGAATTCGGTTCACTGTGTATTATATTATGGCAAAAACTCCTGTGCATCCGGGCACACGGATCATATTCTGTGCGCTTTTAGAAATTTGTGTTAAATTATATACCCTTTAGTATACAGATGTGTACCCTTTATTTTCTAAAAAAAATTATTGTGTGTATCTGGGCGAATGAACAACACTCTGTGCGCCTTTAGAATTTTGTGTTAAACTGTATACCCTTTAGTATAAAGATGTGTACCCTTTATTTTCTAAAGAAAAAAAAATATTAATGAAAAGTGTATACCCTTTATAACAAAATGGTGTACCTTTTATTAATTAAAGTGTATACCCTTTAGACCAAAGTAATGTACCCTTACCCATAATACTAAATTTCTAAAGGCGCACAGAATGTGTTCCCGTGCGCCGGGCGCACGAAAGCCTCACTCTTCTATTATTACGAAATACTACTTTTTAATTTATAAAAAGTTGCTCTTTAGTGGAAAAAATATTATTCTTCTTCATAAAAAATTTACTCCTCAAATTTTAATTAATAAGAATATAAAAAATTATTATATATCAAAATTTGATGAGTAATATTTTTCATCGGAAAATTAATAGTTCATCTTTAAAGGAATAATTTTTCATGAGTTGGTTTCTTGTGTTCAGGTGCACAATGTGTCTAATTGTACAATATTTTGTTCTAAAATAATACACTTTACTTAATATAAGGGTACAACATTCTGTTATCTTAAAGAGTAATAATTCATCTTCATAAAGAGTAACTTTTCATATACTTCCTCTGTCCCGCACTAAGGGTCTTTTTTTTTCCATTTTGGTCGTCTCACCCAAAGGGTTCCCACTAATACAATTAAAACATGGGGTCCACACTCCCACTAATACAACTACACACTACACATTAAATAATAATACTCCTTAATCAACGTGCAAAAAAACAAATTTCACCCTTGGTGCGGGACGGAGGGAGTACTAAATTAGTATTCATGTGTAGATCTTTATTTGCCTTGAATTAAATATAATTGTATAAATATCATGTATATTTATATATTGAGTTCAAACGAATAAAAATAAAATAAAATGTATATTTATACTCCATATTAAAATATATATCTTAAAAAAATTAATTATAATTAATTTAAAAATTATAACAAATTGTGGAACCCACAGGTGAATTACTAGGATTAAACCCTAAAAACTAATTCAATGGAACTAAATTGTAAATTTCAGTTGGATTTCGATTTTTCAAATTACTGCAGTAATTACTTACTTATTCCTGTGATTTATTTATCCTTGGACTTTATTATATTAATATTTATTTAGACATTTTTATACATGAAATTGTCTCCCTTATTTTTCGAATTTTGTGCTTCCCCTTAGGGTACTATTATACCATTCTAAATTTTGTTTTAGCACTGGATAAAAATATAGATGTGAAATTATAATAGAAATACTCTCCCGTGAGATGGGAGATGGGTATATGTGGGATGGATCAGCATACTCATTGTTATATAGATAAAATATATTAATTGTAATTAAAGTATGTTTGTAATGAATCATATTATAACATTTTAAAATATATTTAAAGTATTTGTAATGATAAAATATGTTATGTGTGTTAGGTGAAAGTTGTAAATTTGTAACTAATATGTACTTTTAGAGGTGGGAGTTGGTGTAATATTTTTTTTTTGAGTACTGAAATTTAATGTAAGAGGTACATAAATGGAAAATATGAGTATTGTGGGTAGAAATAATTAAGAGAAGATTTTAATTTGAAGGATACAAGGTTTTATCGGTGAAAATAGGTAGAATAAATGTTTACCCTTAAATTAATTCTTTAATCTAAAAAGAAAATGGGTAACAAATAAATACGGGTACATGAATGAATCGAGTAATTTACCTTTCTGACCCCAGTCGAAGAACAAGAATAAGGGAAGTTTAAAAGAAATCAAGGGCAATAAAGTAATTTAACAATGAAGCAAATATAATAACTAGATGCAATATGTGTAGAAATAATTAAGAGATGATTTTGATGGTGTACCACACCATTAGGGGCCCCCGCCTCCCCTATCCTGGGATCCTGGGATTGGTGGAGGGGTAAATCGCAGGATGGGATCCTGGGATTGGTGGAGGGGTAAATCGCAGGATGTGCCTCAAGTGGCTTATAGAGAGCACTCATTGTTAAACTTGTGCATACAAGGGGCCAAATTCATGCTAAAGGTAGGATTCGAACTCCCACCCTACAGCAATCAAGCTTAGTTGAAAGGTCTTTCTACCATCCCTTCTACCACTTGAGCATGAGGTACAAGGTTACAAGGTTTTATCGTGAAAATGAATAGAATAAATATTTACCCTTAAATTAATTCTTTAATCTCAGCAAGAAAATACATAACGAATAGAGTACGGATACATGTATGAGTCGAGTAATTTACCTTTTGCTCCCAATCGAAGAACAAAACTAAAGGGTAGTTAAGTAGAAATCAAGGGCAACAAAGTAATTTAATAAGTAGAGGGACCAGCTCGCTTTTTTTATCTCTGTAATGTGCGCGTGTGCAGTGGTGAAATTTTTGTCAGCCGTTTTGAAAACAAATCCACTTTCTCTCTCATCCCACACGCTTCTCTTTTCTCTCTCCTCACACACCATTTCTGCCATTAATTCCACTCTAAACCTCTCTACAAACTCCAGTTACTTCAAGAAATCACTCTCAAGTTTGAATCCTCCTCTTGTGCTTCACGAAAAGGTATAATCTACTCCTGAAATTGCATACTTTTGCCCTCCTTTTCTACTCAAATATGCTCCAACAATTTTGAAACGACGAAGTTTGACCTGGCATGCATTTTTACATGGTTTCTGTATGTGTTCGAGCTCCCTAGGGTTTTATCCGTTGTACATTTTTGTTTTGATCTTCAAACATGTGTAGTTTTTCGGATCCGCCTCAAAAATATGGATTCTTGAGTTCATCGTTTCAGGATTTTTAGCTACGTACGTGCGCTTTGATCGATGGAATATATTCTCTGTAAAAAATTTTTGTATTCTTTTATTTTTGTGCCAAAAGATTGTCCATCGTTTTGAGCTTATTGTTAGTTATTGAAAATGCTTGAAAACTGAAATAGAAGATCTTTTTCTCATCTACATCTTCATCTTTTTTTCCTTTTATTTTGATTCAAATACATACGTACACGCATATATTCATACCCGTTCATGTATCAGATTTTCCAGAAAATTTTCAGTAATTTTCCAGAAATCAGCAGCTTTATTGTTTTTCAATCTGATGGTATATACATGCATGAGGATTGAGGGGGGTGGTACTGTTTGGAATTAGGGAACATCATTAATTATTCAGGTATTTTGTCTGTTTATATTTCTATATCAGTGATATACCTTTCTGTTTTCCAGCCGCAATGGAGATGTATTACACTAGACGTTCCAAGAAAGCACGTCAACCCACTATGGTTTACTCTCTCTCTCTCTCTCTCTCTCTCTCTCTCTCTCTCTCTCTCTCTCTCTCCCCGTCCATTTCATTTGAATAGGGACGTAAAATACTTTAATCAATCTCCTAAAAATACATACTATTTTAATTCTAAATCTTTGGGAGTGTGTGTGTACAGATTCAGAATCAGTTAGCTAGTGTTTTGATTTATATAGTACACAAGGACGACATAAAGGTTTTGAAATATTGCAGGAAATGGAGCAGTGCCACCCAAAAGAGGTGGTGCAAGGAGCCATCACCGCCGTAGAGTTGCCGGCATTAGTGCCACTAAACCACGTACCACTGTCACCTTCATCCCACGGTTGTACTCTCCTGCGTCAAGGTATACCGTTTTATAATATCTTTGTGAATATATCTTCAAATTATATCATGTTTGGGAACAGAAAAATGTTTGGTGATATAATTTGTTTGCAAAAATGGTGCACAGATACCCATTTCTTGTTTTCAGAGGGTAATGGAGATAAATCCCAGAGGCAAAACCATATCGAAACAGGTTATCTTTACGAGATTGATCACGCTCATTTGCCGACAAGAACACCGGTTCAGCTTAGATCTATCAGAGTTGTTATGGTAAAAAATTCTTCACCAAGTAGTAATTATATCTCTGCAACACTTGGTATTTAAATTCATGCTCGAATGTTTTGAAATTTTAGGTCTGTGAGCAAACGGAGGTGCATGTAATGGTAAGGTTCCCAAGCATGGATTCACTGAAAGCTTTTTTCAACTACAGTACAGCTAGAGAAACACACCCAGCATTGGATGAGAAGTTCGTAATGGGGTCAACATTGGCAAACAAAGTGCTTATTCGATTAATCCCTGAAAAGATTTTCAGTGAGCAGAAGGATTTTATCGGGTTTTGGTTGAATCTTCCTTCTGAAAATGATCGATCGTATAAGGATAACGTTGTTGTTACTCAGAAGAAGGGGAGTTGGCTTTCTGAGGAGCTGAAAGGAAATGGGATGGTGAGATGGGGAGTGAGAAGGCAAGTGAAGTATCTGGGTAGGCATAAGGACAGTGATGGTAATGATGTAAATGTTCAGAACTCTTCTTCAAGCTTTGTGAATGGCGTACTAGAGGAGTCCCAGATGGGATTAGGAGCTTGTATTGATGAGAAGAATCAATCTATGGAAGAAGAAAAAGAAGGAGATGATGGAGGTGATGATGGTGAATTTAATGATGTTATTGAGGATGAGGGAGAAGAAGAAGAAGAAGAAGAAGAAGAAGAAGAAGAGGAGGAGGAGGAGGAAGAAGAAGAACTAGGAGAAGATGGAAAGAAGATTAAGAAGGAGAGTAACAAGAATTTGAAAAGAAAGAGGTACTCTTTCAGAAACCTGGGTTTAAAGAAAACAAAGCAAGCAAAGGTTGAAATGATCAGAAAACCAAAGGAAAAGAAAAAAACACAGAAAAAGATTCAGATCAAGAGAAAGAAATATAAAATGAGATCGAGGGAAGAGCTTATTCAAAGAGATCCAAAAGAGCGTTGGTCTGCTGAAAGGTACTTTTGTATTTACACGTGTATAATATATAGGATGCATGATATTTGTTTATTTATTTTGTCTAATTTAGAAATTTAAAATATACAATCTACATATGTGATCAGGTACAAACTTGCTGAGCAAAATCTTTTGATAGTAATGAAATCCAAAGGATCAACAGCAGAAAAACCGATTCTGAGGCCTCAACTGAGAGCAGAAGCAAGAAAAATGATAGGGGATACGGGGCTGCTTGATCACCTTTTAAAGCATATGGCTGGAAAGATTGCACCTGGTGGGGAGCAGAGGTTCAGGAGGAGGCACAACCCTGATGGAGCAATGGAGTATTGGTTGGAAAGTGCTGATCTTGTTAATATAAGGAAGGATGCAGGGGTCACCGACCCTTATTGGGTACCACCACCTGGTTGGAAACCTGGTGACCCTCCAACTCAAGACCCTATTTGTGCTAAAGAGTTGATTCTTCTGAAGGATGATATTTCCAGTATTAAAAGGTCAATTCCATTGATTTATTCTTAACGTGTTTGTTTAGTTATTGTTTGGACTAGTGGTAATGTTTTCTAATGTTTCCAACAGAGAATTGGAGTCGAAAGCAACGAACTTGCAGTTGGAGGAGGAAGTTGCAAGGTTAAGGAGGTAAAATACACATTGATGGTCTTGTAAATGTAACTATTAATGCAGAATATCCATAATCTTACATACACGTATTTGGAAATATATTCAGCTTGTACATAAATCAACAATAATGTAGACCTTATATATGTTGTACTTGGCTAGTAGAACTAATTAAAATGAGTGATATAATTTGTTTTCTTTGGAATAATGCAGGGAACTTGAACTTTCTTCCTTGAAGAGACAAGAAGAAAATGAAGCAATCACAGGTGGATCTGAAATCAGTCAAAAGTTGGATATGCTTGTTAGCTCATTGGAATCCTCAAAATGTGATTTTGGAGATGCAAATGTTTCAGTGGTAGTTAATTTATACCTCTTGCTGTAGTGTTCAGTGAGTTTTGTCATTAACTATTTACCATTTCAGTACTAAATTTAATTATTGTAACATTTGTTTTATAGGTGAAGTACAAGGAGCAATTGATGGTGGTCTCTCATTTTGTGAAAGAAATAGAGGTATAATAAATACACAACTTCAATTAATACTCTTAAATGGATTTATTTTTGGCATATATTAATGATTTGAAGTAAATGGAGTCACACTCTAAATTTTAGTCTTCTGCTCTATCTGATAATTGATGGTGGTCTCTCATTTTGTGAAAGAAATAGAGGTATAATAAATAAACAACTTCAATTAATACTGTTAAATGGATATATTTGTGGCATATATCAATGATTTGAAGTAAATGTAGTCACACTCTAATTAATTATAGTCTTCTTCTCTATCTGATGCAATTGAAATCCAAATTTCAGCAGGTTGGATAAATTAATTATGAAGGTGGTCACTGTATTTAATGATCATAATCTAATCCTATTATGTTATATATATATGAGGATTATTTGACACTGATATTACACCAATATGGAAACTATGATGAAACAGGAAAGAATTGAGAGGCTTACACCAAAACAAGCGGTGGAAAGAGGAGCAAAGGCTGAGAGTTCATTAATGGCGGTGGCAGAAGTCGCAGAGGGAAAGAGCAAAGAAGAGAAAGGACAAGCTTTAATGGCTGGTAATGAGAGAGAAACGACAGAATCCTTTAAAGATGAGAACAAGTCCCAAAATGAGGAGAAAAAAGCAGCAATGATAAAAAGGCTCAAGAGTGGTTTCAGAATCTGTAAGCCACAGGGGACTTTCCTATGGCCTAACATGGTCAAAGACAACTCCAACATTAACTCCTCCTCCATTATATCCAGTAACAGTTGCAGTAAGATGATGTCATCAACCCCCCAAGTTTTTGTGCAAGTTGAGGTTCCCACCCCACCTTCTGTTTCCTCCTCCACCACTAATGCACCTCAGTTCATGGTTCCACCCAGTTACCACCACCACCACCACCACCACTATCAGCCAGCTGTAGTGAAGCCGGTGGCGGAGAAACGAGCCGTCACCGTGACTGTCACCACCTTATCCAAGGACCAAACTTATGATGCCAGCAACTATTCCACCACAGCCACTCCCTTAGTTGATCTAAATGATGCACCTCTGCAGGTACACACACACACATCATATCCCCATTTAATCTTTTCTTGAATGAAACTAAAATGATGAAGTTAATTGTTGTGATATGTAGAATCAGGAGGCAAATACAAGGGGGTGGGGGGTGGGGGGTGGGTATGATGGAAGGAAGATGATGATGGGGTACAATGATTCATGCTGCTGCTCCTCATCAGCTACTTCAGAAGCTGCAAACTGGTTGGCTCTCTCTACTCCCAAATCTGCATCTGATCATGATTCAAGCCATTGTTGAACTTGAACTGCACTCAACTTCATATTATGAGATTAACCATAAAATATATTAGTAGCCTCTTCTTTTGCTTTCATGTCATAGTAAAGCATGGTTTACTTAATGATGGCATGTAAAGTCCATTAGAGATCAACTGGATCTCTGGTTACTTGTTTTGGATCATCTACTTTTGCTAATGTGCACATGAGTACAATTACCCATTATGATCATTTAAATAAGTGGTTATTGGGAGGTCATATTTGTACCCATGAAATTTCTGACATGTTTTTATGAAGAAAATATCATCGTATATTAAACGTATACATGCTTGTAGATTTCTCTGATGGCACTCCTCACCCTTTAATTTATTTATGTAATTAAACGTGGGCAGTGTTCGTTAGAAAATGATCCTTCTTTCTTTCTTTTTTCTTTTTTTTTTTTTGAAATTTTAAATATTAAAAATATTTGACAAAATTCATTTTTTAGGTTTTAAGTTCAGTTTTTAAGATGTTAGATCTTAAAAATTGTTAAAAGTAGCTGGATGTAATAAGTTTATAATGTTTTTACATGTTTGGTATGTGTGGTTATCTACCAAGTCTGACTACACGACGAAATATTTTATCAAAAATGTGGTAAGAAAAAAGTGTAATTTTTATTATTATTATTATTATTATTATTATTATTATATAAGTAAATTTAGGGTTGATATTAGACTATACTCCCTAACCATTAGGGCTGGACCCTCTAATAGTTAGGCTTCCTTTGTTTCTAAACAAAGGAAGCGTAACAAATATGCGGGATGGAGAGAGTGCATAAATCCATACCTCATATGTATATTTCTCCATCTCTATTGTCATCCTCGCAATATCTCTATGTAAATTTGTGGGTCTACATGGAAAATTCTTGAATCTTATATAAAATTCAAAAATTAATTTACCCATGTTCTAATTTAAAATATAAAATTAATCATTAATGAATACAATATACTATTTCTTCATGAATTTATCGAAATTTGAAATAAAAAATCATTTAATAAATGCTAAAAATAATATATAAGTACTACTACGGTTTTATATCTTTGTGTGAATGAATTGACTAAGAGTTGAAGTAAACTGTAAATATTACTGAAACAGTAAACTGACAAAATAACAATAATAAGAAGAACAATTATTATAATTTTAAGGGAGTGAATAATATAGCACTAGTCCTATCACTATCACTATCACTATCACTATCACTATCACTATCATATATCTGTGATTTCCTCCTGAGAAAATAAAATAATACTAGTTCCTACAAATATTATTCCAACTTTAAAATATTTTTTTTTTGTAATTTTTAATTTTGATTATTTTTATTCAATTTTTTTTTCAAATTTAATCATTTTCTCAAATTTAGTCTTTTTTTTTTTTGTCTAAAATTAATCCTGGGCATGGCTATTCGAAATCCCGTTTTTTCTAAATGCACCCATAAATATAAAAATTAAAATAAATTAGTACAATAAGAGTATTACCCCCTAACAATTTGTTTTTAAACAAAACAAGTTAATCACCATGAATATATGGTATCTGCCTCCTCGAATCATATTCTTCTTTCCCCAATTTATTGAACTACTTTCCCCAGTTAATAAGGATTATGAATGTGTATTCAAGATGTTGACATTTAGAATTAGACATTATATGTTCTGTTGGAGTATATTTTATATTATAATATTTCAAATACTGACTAAATTTGTTATGGAGGATCATTTAATCAGTTATATAGTGATAATTTAAAGGGAGATATCACTTATTGCCCAAAGTTGAAATGAATCCACCTTTTTTGCCCACCTTTCAAATTAACATCAAATCTGCCCACTATAATAGTACAATTAATATGTTTTTACAGTATTGCCCTCGTGGCCTCGGGAATGAAAAGAATCACTATTCTTTAAAAGTCATATTAATACTTTAAAATTTTAAATGAGTTCTACCGAAATTACATTGTTGTATAAGTCAAATAAATATAGAAAAATTTTAAGATTCGAATTTTATTACCCATTCTCAATGATTGAATGATAATTTTTTGGTGCATATACATTATTATTATTTTTTAGTTTTGCAGTTTTTATTGTAATTCAAAGGGTAGTATGGGAATTTAAGTTTGGGTGTGGGCAAAATAGATGGGATTTGAAAAGGTGGGCAATACATGAATTGATTTTGGAATTTTGCTATGATCTCCAATTGCGTGGATGGTAAGCATAGATGTTCAAGTAGTGCCTTTTCTTGAATTTTCCACTCATTCTTATATTTTCTTTTCATATATATGTTGGGTGAATTCTTATGTGTTCCTTGCAATTCATTTTGCTATATTTATTATTAAGTGTCTCACATATTCAAAGGGTTATTTGGTCGAGGAGGATGGTTTGATTTCATGAAAATATCTTTTCTTAGAGACATTAAAACTTAGAATAGAAGTTTGTGGTTGGTAAGGTATCTTCTACTCACTCATAAGTACTTTTAAATTGCACCAACCTAAAAATAATATTAGTAGAGACTATTCAAAGACGGTTAAATACTACGATGAAGCAAAGCCTTGAAATGAAAGGGTAACCATCAGTTTCGATCTTACAAAATGAGGAATTATGATTCAAAGCCTTGAAATGAAAGGGTAACCATCAGTTTCGATCTTACAAAATGAGGAATTATGATTCGATACTATTTTGATCACTTCTAATTCCATAATTCGAACTGTCAATTCGCGATTCAAATCGTCTAATTCGAACTTATCTCCATATCAATACAACTAAAAATTCATGCAAAATTCTTCGTCTACTTTATTTTATAAGCTGAATATTCCCTTTCAAATAATTTGAATATCAATAGACCCAAAATTTTGGGTGAGACCACCTTATAATAAGATAGTCTAACGAAATTTATTAAAAGTGAAAATATTTTCAATAAAAAGTTATACTTAATAATGTGAATTATAAGTGTTAGAATTGAATTAAAAATAGGGATGTAAATTGAGTTAAACTTGAAAGTGATTGATACGACATGAAAATACCACAAAATCCAAAAAAAAAAAAAAAAACTTTATTATCTCATAATAAAGTTCACAGTTGATATATTATACATTAAGTTTAAAAATATATTATAAAATAACATAATGAAAAACCAAAAAGGAAAATGTCAAACTTTTATGGGATGTAGGGAGTAGTTGATTGATACATCAGCATTTTCAAATTAACATAATGAAAAATACAATGTGTCAATTATCTATTACTCCCTCCGTCCCACAATAACTTGCACCGTTACTATAAATACGGAGTTTAAAAAAGTATTTTTTGACCAACTTTATTAACTTTTGGAGAGTAACGTAGACTTTTTATGTAATAAATAAATTATAAATTATAAAGTATGTTATATGTATTAGATAGGAGTGATAAATTTATAAGGCAAAAGCTCCGGCGCCCCCGGGGATACGGGGAGTGTCCCCATGTGAATATAACATTTCCTCTCCATATTCTATTTAAACTCATGTATTGCTAGGGAGTTTAAATTGTAAAGAAGTACGAAAATTGCAAAGGGGACACAAATCTAAATTCGTGTGTCCGGGCGCACAAAAGACTCACTCAATTTATAATTAAGATGAACTTTTGATGTTAGGAATTAATGTGTTATTTTCTTTTTTGGGTAGTGCAATTTATTGTGGGACGGACGAAAACGAAAAGTGTACAGATTATTGTGGGACAGGAAGTAATTTGGAACACCAATGGAGTAGGGGATCTCGACCGGCAAAATGGGCCAATATGTCGCGTCCCCAGAGGTTATATTCATGCTTGAAGACCCATTTTTGTAAGATAATATTGTGAATATACAGGATGATTATGCAAGAAAATGAGAAATAAACTAACATGCAAAAATAAACGAGGGTAACTCCAACCCAAGAATAAGTTATAAGGGATTATATATCCTTCCATCCTTGAAAAATAGTTGCAGTCAAAGATTAAAAAAGTAATATAGTCCCTTTCAAATATATATATATATATAAACAAAAACAGTAATATAGTCTATATATATATATGTGTGTGTGTGTTTTTTTCTGGGAGCAACATGAAAACAATTATAAAGCCATGAACATATTTGACACTACATTTACCACAAAATAAAAAGAACTAAATTTTAATGTGGATGGAAACAGTACTGGTCGCATTCACATAAGCAGTTTGGGATCATTACAAAGCTGAATGTTAGATTGCACCTTCATTCCTAAAATATAGTACTCCATTTCTTTATACTATATTGGTTAGAATTCAAATACAAGTTTAATACTCCATAAATCTATTATATAGAAATACACTAAAATTACAATTAAAGCTTCTTCCTTTTTTTTTTAAGTTAAAAATATACTAAAAATTTAATTAAAGCTTGGAGTAGACATTATTATTATTACCAGTAATAACTTGGATCTCCTTGAAATCCACACACTCAAACAGAGCCCCTACCAACTTCCTCAAATCATCCCTAGTGTGAACTGCAGTTAGAGTTACCCTTAACCTGATCAAACAAATAATTAGATCAAATTTGCACAAGTGCATTAACATATAGCCCCTCCCTTCCCCACCCACCACCCCCATTTTGGATTTTTTTTTAAGGTGAAAAACAAGTTTTTCCAAAAAAGGCAGCATCAGATCTACATTGAGCAATTTGCAAGAGCTTTAACAAGATGATATTCAAGGTCGTATGGTTAAACTAATATTTGCAAAATAAGAATGGCATTAGATATAAGAATTTAAATTACTTCACTGCTGTATTAAGGATGCAATGTCAATTTTGATCAGAGAGAATTAGTAAAGAAGCAAACAATGTGGAGAGCAAGAAAGGAATTCGAATGTTAAATGTGCAGTCAGGTGCAGTTACATGGAATTGGCAATCATACAAAGGGAATAACCTCAAAGAGATCTAGAATGTAGGAATGTTCTATTAAGAAGAAGGCGATTGTGCAGAACTAACCTGCATGAGTTTGGAGGTACCGTCGGAGGTCTAATTGCAGTTACATGAAAACCTAACTTTAAAAGATGACTGTTTCATGAAAGACGAGGTGAAGATGTTAGGTGTAGTGATCAGAACTTGATAACACACACATGCATGCAGAGAGAGTGATAGTAAGAGAGAGAGGGCTACCGGCTAGCTTTGAGGGCTTTGTCTTCACTCCCCACAACAAGTGAAATGATGTGACTTTCTATAGGGATTCCTGTCAAGGCACGGAAATCGTTCACCCGTTTCCAGAGAGCAGTCCTACGCCATGCTTCTTTCTTTGCCACAACTACAGAAGCTGCATGATTAAATACAAGAAACTGGTTTACCATCTTTATTCTGCTCAGTTTCTGTAATTACTAATTCTCAACTGCAGTGAATTAACTGATTAATTTTACCAATTCTTGATGTAGAGAAACTATCTGAAGCTATAGAAATGATAATTTATATTTACTGTAAACATTATGGTTATGTTGTGAGTTACACAAACATTTGAGACCTCTGGCTTATATTATTCATTAATCCTATTAATTTTGTAGAAAAAACGAAGATCAAGTACTGATTACTGAAGGTAGGTCTTCCTCTTGTTATCTTATACAGAATAGTTTAATGTATAAACCAAGTGATACAATTTGGTAAGATAAATTCAAAAGACAAACCATGGGCTGCAGCAGCAACAGGCACTGGTGTTGAAGTTGAAAATATAAAAGACCGACCCCTGGATTGGATAAGAAGCTTCCATTTCTTGCTGTCATTCATATACAGGAAATGCATAAATATTGACATCAGTAAACAGCCAAAAAAAAAAATTATTAATCCTTATTCTAAATGAACAATAAACTATTTACTATTTTATGTGGCATGAAGCCTCCAAATCGACTTTCTTTTAGAAAGAAAGAAGGGTGTAATTTGTTTCACTTGATTCTGATCTGATTCTATGATCCAGAATACTGTATAACTTCACTTTATATTGGATATATTAATTCCTTAAACTATAATTTGAACCATTTTCTAAATGATATTGACGAATTTGAAATCCATGTAAAATGGTGACATTACAAATCCTTCTTAAAATATTATCCACAAATGCAAATACTTCCATCTAAGCGAAATCTAAAACAACTACAGAAATTTAAGCTGCAAAATTTGCAACGATTAAGTATAACAAAATATTTCAAGCCTTAAAACTGATTCAACCTTACCTACATGCAATGAATCCACCATGGCAACCTGCAGCTTTACTCAGAGTGCCGATGCAAATGTCAACATCAGCTTCACAATTGAACATTTCAGCCGCGCCACCACCACGTTGTCCACAGACAAATGTTGCATGAGCCTAGAGATTCAGAGGAGGTGGAGAGGGTTTAGCTAACACATAGCACATTAAAACAAGACTAAGATGCATAACGAATCCATACATAATTTATCCAAAAAGCCCAACTAAGATAGAAATAGAATGATCACAATGATGCAGAAGCACTTATAAGGAACTGCATTTTACTACATTTCTGCCTTGTTTTCCTTGATGTGTGTAACTGAAAGCGAGTAGATTTCATATGTGCAGCTTACTAGCTAGCCAGAATGCAATTCATTTTAATATAGCATCTTGTCCTAATTTATTGAATATTAAAAATAATCAGATGAAGTAGAAGAACTTACATCATCAATTACAAACAAAAACCCATGCTTCTTGCGAAGTTTTGCCAACTCAACCATGGGTGCAAAGTCTCCATCCATGCTAAATAGGCTGGAAAAATGAATAAAAATCAACAATCCAAGTTTAATGAGGTTAACCATCGATGTGATATAAAAAGCAGAATGGAGGGAAAGAGTAAGAATCGTGTACATATCAAAGATTTGAGGGCAAGCCATATAAAGGAAACAATTCTTTTTTATTTTAACTTTATATTTTCTTAAGGTAGTGGGATAAGATTGACACCTTGCTATTTAAAGAGAGGGAAAACTATAATAGGTTTGGCATAAACATTAATTTGGAGAAAAAGAACATCAGTTTATCAGCTACCATTCTCAACTAGCATTAAATCTCATTGACAAAGATAATAGCCACAAAAAATAAAAGGAGATCCAGGAATGATAAACTTGTCCCACTTTGTCTGGTCTGTATACAAAAGAAGAAATAAATAATAGTAACACGTGTTAATTAAAATTTCAAGCTACAAAGGATGCTTCAATCTTACTTTTCAGAGAAAAAATATGATATTAGAAAAACTTCATGCTGTATGCTAAGATTCATAATCATCAAGTTGAAGACAGAAACCAGAATCAAAGCACACTATTAAAAAGTAATAATAAAGCTTCCTACTTGTCAAAAACCATCCTTTACAAGCAAGAAATAGGAAAAAAGCAAAAAGCAGTTAAATATTCCACTGCACATATCATTATTGATAAGGAGTAGGGGCCATGGAAGCATGGAAGTATGAATACATTATAACTTTGCCTCCAAGACTCAAGGGTAAGGATCTAATAACAGTCATGATCAACTCATAATGACTTCAGGACATTCTATCTCTTCCAAAACTCAAGGTTGCTATGACAGTTATTAAGAACTCAAAATTATTTGATCAAAAATTGGCTGCTATGACAGATTAAGAACTCAAAATTATTTGATCACAAATTGACTAAAGATTGAATAATCAAATAAGTTTCCAAATCATTCGCTGCTACAGTGACTAACCTATCAGTCACAACGACTCTTTTCTTCATTGGACAATTTGACCTGTTTGAGAATCCAAGAATCAGCTGAGGCATTTTGTTTTCCTATATATCCTGTGTGAAAGAAAAAAATGAAGCAAAAGAATAAAAAATACAAAAAGAAGCTTACAATAGTTCATCAAGGTGGGTCATATCACAGTGCCTGTAGACAAATGCCACAACATTTCCTTGTTTCTCAGCAAGTCGAACACCATCAATTATTGATGCATGGTTCAAGGAATCAGAAAATATAGCAATTTTATCATCTACTGAAGGCTTGCCACCAGCTATGAGCCTATCTATATTTCCAATTGCTGTCATGAAGGCCATGTTGGCTGAGAAGCCTGTTGGACAAAGAAGGCAATCCTAATATTTAACGTTAGAACAACAATGTATCAGTTTTTTATAAATAACAAACCAAGAGATGACACTCTTATAAATAGGTAATGATATCCAGTCGATACCCTCAACAAAAACCAATAGGGAACAGATGTTAACTGCCTCTTTGATGTAAAAGAGACTTTCACAGGGTCAACTATGGATGATAAATTACTAAACAATCTTCTTCCCTATTGAAAAAAGTGACCCCTGGGTAGATTGTGGATTTATAATTGGAATAACTGATGCATGAATAAATTTTATATAGAAAAATAATAGTATATATTTCTCAGTACTGATGAAATAACAGAATATTTCATCTGTGAATGTCAAAACAGTTGTATGGCTAACTAGCCATGCAGTACCAGGAGAAAGTCTCACCCAATCCCTTAAAAATGATCTTACTAAGAAGATAGTCACACCAAATACCACCCAGATACAACAGGTATATTAATTACACATACATGTAAAATAAATAAGTGCAAACATTCACATGTGTAATCTCAATCAAGACTAGCATCTCCTATGAAAAACCAACAGCAGTAAACTCATTGAACATATTGAAATTTCCAAAATAGAAGTGACTACATAAATTAGAACCAGAAAATGAAACCACACCTCTTTCCTTTTCAAATGAGCCAAAGATGATTCAAGTAACCTATGGTAAGTGGTGTAACCACATATCAGAGCAGAACCTCTTGGGCCCATTCCATATTCCAGAGCTGCCTGCATGATCATCAACTTAGTGAATAAATATCGATTCCCACTAAGATGCAAAAAGATTCAGCAAAAATCTTAGAACTGAAAAGCTCGATTAAACATGCCTTGCTAGCTGCATTGCAAACCCTCGGATGAGAACTCAACCCCATGTAATCATTTCCAGAGAAGATGATTAACTTCCTGAGATTTCCAACAATTGGCTCTGCTATATCTCCATTTTCGTATGTCGCATCATTGTCATCCCCTATGAATTCAAGAATAGAAAATATTTAACAAATTTTTTCTTTTACCATAAATATATTTCATTATGTAGAAGCTGTTTTTAACCAAAAGTGCGATGAATTCCAAATTTTCCAAATATTGAAGCTGATCGAAGAAAATAGAAGAGTACCTGAACTAGGGACGTCATGGAGCCATTTTTGGAAAGTGGATTCAGAAATATGAACTTCAACAGAATCTCTATCCCATTTGCGAGGACCATCAAACAGTTGAAGGAATTCGGGATTGAGATTGGGGGAAGAAGGGGGAGTGGGTGGGAGATGAATGGGTCTGAGGGAACGGAGGACTTTGAGGGATTGGAGTACTGAGATGGCTTGTTGTACCCAGGAGTCCCAGAGGAAGGCGTTAACCTCCATTGTTGAGGATGAATAGAGTATTTGCAGATGGAAGCTTTCGAGGTTGTTAGCAGACTACGTTTTATTTTGTTCGGATTTCTCCGCCCGCGATTTCCTTGACCATTTTCGATTTCTTTTGGGCACCTTCTTTTTGAATTTGAAATTTGATATTAAAAAAATAATAACAATAAATAAAACGGCGATTTCGGGTTTGATCGGTTTAATCGGTTATTCCGATTTTGACCGGTTCAAATCGATTTTTCCAAATTTGACTATAAACGCAGTTTTAATGGGGGTTTCAGATCGGTTCCGACGCCATTTCACGGTTGAACCGTTCGAACTGTTCGATCCTTTCCGATTTGAAAATCATTGGTTTGACATAACTCAAGATCTAGCTATAGAATAATTTTGGGCCCAACGAATTTGGGCCAAGTTACAAGTCCAAAATTAAATAATGAGGATGAGTGATAAAGTTGAAGTTGAGAATTAATAATAGAACGACACTATTATCACCCGAAATTTTACTGAAAGCACCCATATCGAAGACAAAAAATATGTAAAGATTTAATTATATCCTCACTTACATTTTTAAACTCTTACTTATTTATTACACTAAGAAAACACATTTACTTTCTACACCCACTCATTACTACACATAAAACACACACTAAAAAATACACACTCACACCAAAAACACACATTAAAAATACACACTCACACCAAAAACACAGGCTAATCACACATACATACAAGTGATACTATCCAAAATGCAATTGTCAAAAATTAATACCAACACTTTTTTTATTGTATTTCTTTTTTAACCAAATGATACTCATAAGGACCAAAATATCCTTAACGGAGAAAAGTTTTATATAATTAAGGAGCAAATCACTACCACACTACTGGACTACTACCATCGTTGACTTTTGTCAGACCGTCACTGCAGGAACGCAGCCTCGCTGGCCACCCAGTCGGTCGGAATTTACATTGAAACTTACACATGATTCGTACCAGCATCCGTACCTACATCAAAACCAATATCCATACCTACATTAAAGCCTATATCGAAATCAACATGAAATCTATACCTACATGATTTCTAAATCCTTATTAAAGTATGTTGTAATAATATAATAAAATAAAAAATTAAATCAAATAAAATAAAATTAACCTAAAATTGTCATGTCTCCAAGAGACCTTTCTAGCGAAATAGTGTTTGGGACGTGCGTTGCACATCGCATGTATGTCACACTTTGTAATGTGATTTCTTGCCTTTTTTTTTCTTTTTTTTATTTCTAAAGTCTTACTTCCCAATATACTACTATCAAAACAAAATGATTGAAAATGTGAAGTGGTATGATTTGATGTTAAGTTTAAAATCTTTTTACTTCCTTACTAAACCATTTATTTATGACTAATTATCATATGCACATGGGTGCATTGTGCATTCACTATAGAAAAATTTATACACTTATAAATAAAATTATACTCATACATTTTGTTAGAGAATTTTTTATAAGTTTTTATAGTAAAAAAACTGAATGTAAAAAAATTATATAATTATTAAAAAAAATGACACTATTAAATAAAAAGTTATACGTATATGAGTGCAAGTATGCACCGGGTGCACATGATATCAACCCTTTATTTATTTGTTTATTAATTTTTATATTGAAATTAAAATATGAAAATTTATAACCAATCACGTTAATTTCAATTGTTTATTAAATTTTAATTTTAGTAATTTGTTTTATTATTTTTTTATTTGTTAGAGTGATTGATTAAGTATTAAACGATTATTCTCTCTAACTGCTTAAGCTTTTAGATGAGGTGGTCGTTTGACATGGTATCAGAGCCCATGGTTAACAGAGGTCCAGGGTTCGAACCTCACCGCCACCCATTTATGAGAAAAATTGCACATGCAAGGCTTGAGGCAAAAATTCTCCGTCTGCATGTGAGGGGCCATGTTAGAGTGATTACCAATTGGATCGTGCAACGTGAACAACACTCTTATAAAAAGAGAGGAACTCTACACATAGACTCACTTCATCATCTTCAAAAAACACACATTCCACATCCACAAATAATTCTCTCTCTACATTTCAATACATCATCAAAGTTGTATATTAATTCAAGCTCATTGAGTGTGTGAAATCTCTCCATGTAATCTTCATCAATAATAGCTCTCTTTCAACTCCTGTGGATGTACACGTGGCAACACCTCATTGGAGCATACGAGATGCAAAGGATCAAGGCCTTGCCATCATGATCCAACGTGAACAACACTCTTATAAAAAGAGAGGAACTCTACACATAGACTCACTTCATCATCTTCAAAAAACACACCTTCCACATCCACAAATAATTCTTTCTCTACATTTCAATACATCATCAAAGTTGTATATTAATTCAAGCTCATTGAGTGTGTGAAATCTCTCCATGTAATCTTCATCAATAATAGCTCTCTTTCAACTCCCATGGATGTAGGTTCTATTGAACTGAACCATGTTAAATCTCCTTGCGTTTATTTACTTTTCTTCAAGTTTTAGCCTATTTACAAAGAGCTTCCGGCGACGGTGGAGATCACGCATGTTTGATCTTGTTTAAGTCTTCATGACGAAAACGAGCAACAACATTTGGCGCTGTCTGTGGGAAAGATTTGGTTTTCGATCTTTGATTCTCTCCGTCATCGTCATCGTCATCGCAACTCCGATCGAAATTCCTCTATTGGTATGGATCTTAGCTCAACTCTCACTTCTTCATTTCTAGTGAAATTCAAATCCTGGGTTCTGCTCGCAATTTTCATTCCGTATATACCTAAATCCTATCCACAATTCTATTAATCAAAGAATCCTCGTGAGAACCTAAAAATCGTTGTTTCCTACGGGAGTTTTCTCTGTTTAAGAATGGGAATTTCACTATTTTTCTTAATTAAGCTCACAAATCTCTATTTCTCCAACTCACAATTTAACTCTTCTTGATGTTTGATTTTGTTTCAAAAAATCCACCCAAAAATCATCAATTCCTTTATCACTCATTCTAAAGGCAAAACAAAAAGCTCAACACAAAATTTCTCTATTTAGAAATCAAGTAATCTTCTCCCTATATTAAGAGCTATTGTAATAAATCTATCACAAATTCTCGCTCCTTCTGATATGGACGGAGAACTTGACGCCTTCATACATCTTACCGGAGAATCGGATGATTCCTAAAAATCTTCTACAATGTTTCCAAGAGAAAGCTCGAGCCGGAGTAGATCGATGTGTTAGAGCGTGTGTCGCTGATAATTTTACCAAGAGGAAAGAAAGATGAGAAATGAAACAAATCTGGAGTATCCAACAGGCCACTGATCCAAAATGAAATGGCTAATCAATGTAGGTTAGTTCGTTAAGAGTACTTCTCTCATATTTGACGATTTGATAAACATTAGTGAGAAGAAGAAATCTTAGGTCTAAAAAGGAATAATATCGAATGCTCTGCGTATTGCCCGTGTTTCGTGTTAATCTGGAAATTATTTGAGGTGTATCCATGTTTCATGCTAAATTTGGGAATTGAAGATGTTAGTAGCTACCTGGGTTAGTGTCAAATATGTCATGAGATCGGTAAGACCTTAAGAGCCGAGGTTATTCCTCACTTGATAACTTATATATTGGACATATTCTGGGAATATCTCATATGGCAGAGCATATATATTTAATGGACAGTAAGATCAGAAGGTAAAAGAAAGAGATTTCATACCACATAATATGAATCCGACGTGGAAGGGCAAACTGATTCTAGCTAAGATATGGTTTCCAAAAAAGTTTTAACTCATACTCCCTCCGTCCCAAGTAATGAGATGTTTAACATAAGATCTCTGACCCTCTTAGCTTGGGACGGAGGGAGTATGGTAAAACATATATTTGATATATTGGGAAGATCGGGGTTAGCTCAGATGGTAGAGCGTATGTATGAACGAGATTTCATCCGAGTATTTGAACGTATTTATGAACTGTTACAATTCAGAGATTTCATCCGAGTATAAGGAAAAACAAAAAGAAGACAGAGCTGGGATATACTGGCAGAAAAAATCAAGAAGATCAATCGGCTTAAGTCCGGTAAGAAAGAAAAGAAAATTAGAAAAAGAAGATGCGAAAGGGTGTTTGCTCAAAAGGTTAAGGAGGAAGACTTAATATCTTCTTCACTACCTATCAAAGAAGGCAAAGATTGCCAAGAAAGTAAGGGTGTTTGCTCAAAAGGTTAATGAGGAAGACTTAATATCTTAGCAAAGATTGCCAAGAATGAATATCAAGCAAAGGAACGGGACTATACCCGGGGGAAAGAATGAACATCAAGCAAAGGACGGGACTATACCTGGGGGAAAGAAAGACAGAGAGAAATATCAAAAATAAGAGACAGAAATGTTGAAAAAAAAAGTGGAAATAATCAGCGATTGATTACTCAAGAGAAAAACGATGGTATAAAAAGAAAGAAAAAAGGGGACCGGCCCCAAGTCACAGAAGAAAGAGAAAAAAGAGAAGAGGCTCTAGCCCAACGAAAAAAAATGAAAGAGAAAGAAGCAAGAGCCAACGAAAAATAAAAGAGAAAGAGACAATAGCAAACGAGAAATAGTTGCAAGGCCTGCATGGCCAACAGGAATCGAAAAAAAAGAGAAGAATGGGATATGTTCGGAGAAAAGGAAAAATTCAGGGGATAAATTCCTCGAGAGAAAGTTAGAGGCAACACAGCTGAGGAGAACGAAGAAAAAAGAACAATGATGAAAGAAAGGCTTTGAAGCCATTGAAAAAAAAGTCCAGATTATATCCCCGAGAATGAAAAGAAAGAAAGGCCCGGAGCCAACTGAGAGAAAGGCCTTGAGCAACCGAGAGAAAGGCCCTGAGCCAACAGAAAGAAAGGCTTTGAAGCCATCGAAAAAAAGTAGAAAGGCAATAAAGCCCGTAGGAGGATGAAAAACGGGTTTACTACTTCTATTTTATTACATCTAACTCAATTTTTGTAGGAGAAAGAAGAAAAAAACAATGATAAATCCACGACAAAAAGTCTGCGATCCACGACAAAAAGTCGATGACAGAATAATAAATAAAAGGAAAAAAAGAAAGAAAGGGGATATGCCCAGAAAAGAAGGCCGGACAGCAACCAAGAGGAAAAATCTTAAAAAGAAAGGGAATAGCTTAGTGGGAGATCATCTTATGTCGACACTCCAAAAGCCTAAGAGACCAGGCATCATCTGGATTGAATAAGGAAAACTAGAGGCCCCACCTAGTGGAGAGGTGGAAGTCAACATTCCAGGTATAAAGTTAAAATCTCATTTCATTTAAGTAAAGAAGTCAAGCCTCTATGAACAGCAACATGGAAACAGAAATTGAAGAAAGGGAAATATAATCAGCATATTCTTGAGAAACCGAGATTGATATACAATTTTCAAGAAAAATATTTGAGTTTGTGATGACTCTAAATTCCGAAATGAGAAAAGAGTCTGAGAATATCTCCCTGAAAAAATAACATACTTCCAAAACAAAAATAAACGTGTATTTGAGAAAAGAGGATAGAACTCTCAAAGGTTATTAAGCCCGACAATAGAGGATATTAAGGTCGGCAAGGGAAAGATAATTTCACATGGGTATCCATGCAATAATTCTTTCTTGAGCATGGGATCAACTTTAAGACTACACATATATCTAACGCCAGTTGTGGTCTTATTATCGGTCCAAATCTTAAAACTCCATGAAGCCAGATTGGATTGCTCTGGTATTAAACATCCACGTTGTTCTGCTCGACAAGGTCTCGCTCCATTGTTAAAGTTGGCCTACCCGGAAGGGAGCCCAACAATCAAGATATCGTCAACATACAAGGAAGGAAGCCCATCAATCAAGATATTGTCAATATATTGTCTGACATAAAAAGAAGAAAATCCAAGATTGAGATTCTAATCTCAATGAGGATATCTGAATTTGAGAATATCAATTTCAAGAAAATACGTTGTTTGTCATAGTGACATGTTCTTCTTCAGCTAAGTTCCAAACCAATGGGGCCAAAGAGTCAGATATTCCCGCTCTTAATAGATTCAGGAGAAGCTGAGTTAAATATTGTCGTAGGAAATGACAGATTGCAGATTGAAGTATAAACTTAAGAATTGAAAGCATGAAGCCTAATCTATGGATGAAGAAACGATACAAGAACACGAGGGTTTTTTTATAGTGGTTCGGCTCACTAACGAGCCTACATCCACTATGGAGAGAGTATCTTATTGCTACATGATTGTGGAGGTGATTACAAGTGATTAAAGCTATGAATACAACTTTATATATACAACTTGATTGAAACGAGACCAATTTGCTGAATCGACTTTGAGCCTTCGGTTAGTGTATCAAACGGTTACCAAAATGAGTAAAACTACTCCTAACTAACAGTTGAGGTGTCAAGCTTTCCAGCCATATGCCCAACTGTCCCTAACTCATCCGTCCAAACAGAATCCTCAAACTTCTCTGCTCACCTTATGCACCAGTTGCACCATTATGTAAAGAATCCTTTGCTGCACCCGTTCGATTAAGCACTGCTCTGCCATACATCAGTTGAGCATGCTGATCACCTTCTCCCAACACTTCACTGTGATGCATTAAGGTTTACATCTCACAATCTCCACCTTAAACTTAATGCAACACATATCAACCCTCTTCTCAATTACACTACTCCACCTTGAGTAGCAACCTATAAACATTGCTCTACCTTGAGCAACACTTTTACCATTGCTCCACCTTGAGCAATACTTGCAACGTAACAACGTTGACATACCGCCAAGTCACAACAAGTTCGAACTATTTTCCTAATGAAAGTGCCATTACTTTGAAGTCGATTCTAACTCACTAGGATTACCCGATGCTTCCTCCCACTCGCTCGTTATTACCACGCTGCTCTTAAACGCCAACGAGTCCAAGTCACCACATCTCCTAGCTACCTCGTTATATCGCTACTTCCCCCGAACACCATTCACTTACCGAAAAATCCTTTTCTTACAAACTTGTTGAGCTGACCTTATCTTCATGAAATACCAACCTGTTAAGTTGATTTCATTTCCATGGTTAACCTGCCATGTCCCGACTCCACCTTGCTGGGAGTCCCATGCCATTGCTGCATTACGTTTAAATGATGTTGGCACGACCTTGTACCGATCCAGTTCTTCGAACCTGTACTGAACCCTCAAGCCACTTATGACTCTTCACAGATGATCCTCTGCCCTTCTTTGAAAATTGTCCTCCACTTATGTACAATTTTTCTTCCTTCTAATTTGCTATAAGTAATTCTTAATCACAATTGGATTGACCCCCTTTCTTGTCTGAATGTCCCATCAATCCAAATTATGAACCCAGCTGCCAGTTTCATCATCCACAGTTGGAGAGAAGCTGTTGCTGTCATGCAATTCCATACGCTGCTCGATTCTGTGGAACTGCTGTGGTGTACTCTTGTCACGCTGGGCCTTCACCTCGCTTCTACTATTAGACTGCCTTACTTCGGTCGCCGAAATTTCGAACACCGCCACTGTTGGAGACTTGTCTTCCTTATTGCCGTTGCTGGATTTACCTTGCATCAGATCTTCACCTCAACTATGAATTGGAATCCAATTATCCGCATTTAAACAATGCTTCATATCTTTACCAGAAGAAATTCTCAATTGCTGTTGGACTTAATTATCATGGCTTCAACGCTTTGCGTTTTGGGTTGCCGAAGACGTCGATAGCTGCAAATCCAGTTCTTCTGACTAAAGACCTACTTTACTCACTGCCGATCAACTATCTTTCGGTGAACAACGCTGCTATTACTTGCCGGAATCACTCTTCAATCTATCGATTCCAGCCGTTGCCCAAATTCACAAACCCATCGCCGCCGGTGAGTAAAATCTCTACCCCTGGGTTGATACAACTTCCTCGCCAGAAGATCCACCTTCGTTCGAAGCCTTCTCTAATTTACACCAATTTCTGCAGATCTATACTCACTACAAGAACCGTCATTTGCCACCGTTCAATTTTGAATGCCGCCCGACAAACCGCCATTGTTGTCCATCAGAGATCCCTTCCTGACTATCCAAGGGAACACCTGTTACTTCAAACTGACTCCATTACTAGAATCAAGAACCGCTAACTTCAGCCCATCGGAAATCTGCCTTGATTAATGTTCGTCAAGAATCTCGTCAGAGATTCAGTTTCCTATCAGTTGCTGGTTACATACCGCCACTGCCGGATTTCCAATTCTTTCTTACCGAGAATTCCAATCTTAGAATTTTTCTCCACCGATTTCTTGATCCCCACTCTTCCCGTCTGCTGTAGTCAATAACCCGCAGCCACCACATCCTAGTTCTTCCATCTGCCTCTGAGTTCTCCTACCTCCAACTATCCGCTGGAAACCATGAACTACCTTTGAAGATCCGAACCCTATCAGTGATTGAATATTGAACCACTTTCGACATTGATTCTCTCTCTTCTGAATCGATTCTCCATCTCGCTGATCTGCAAGAGTTTTCTACTTTCTTGCATCTCACCGTTCTTCTTCATCGTACAACCTTGGATCAAATTTCATCCGATCACTATCAATCATGGTGGAACACCAATTGATCTTCAATGCCCTTCAATCGTCTTCTTCTTCCTCGGCCTGCCCTTTTTCCCACAGACAGCGCCAATTGTCGTGGGAAATGGCAGATTGCAGATTGAAGTATGAACTTAAGAATTGAAAGCATGAAGCCTAATCTATGGATGAAGAAATGACACAAGAACACGAGAGTTTTTTAGAGTGGTTCGGCTCACTAACGAGCCTACATCCACTATGGAAAGAGTATCTTATTTTACATGATTTTGGAGGTGATTACAAGTGATTAAAGCTGTGAATACAGCTTTATATACACAACTTGATTGAAACGGGACCAACTTGCTGAATCGACTTTGAGCCTTCGGTTAGTGTATCAAACGGTTACCAAAATGAGTAAAACTACTCCCAACTAACAGTTGAGGTGTCAAGCTTTTCAGCCATATGCCCAACTGCCCCTAACTCATCCGTTTAGCCACCAAACAGAATTCTCAAACTTCCTTGCTCACCTTATGCACAGGTTGCACCATTATGTAAAGAACCCTTTGCTGCACCCGTTCCATTAAGCACTGCACTGCCATACATCAGCTGAACATGCTGATTACCTTCTCCCAACACTTCATTGTGATGCATTAAGGTTTACATCTCACAAAATATCAAGGGTATCATGAGAGAACTAAACACTTTGATGTGAGGCTTTACTTCATAAGAGATATGATAGAAGAGAAGTTAGTGGCTATCAAGAAGATTAAGACATCAGAGGATCCTGCTGATGCATTCACTAAGGCTCTACCAGTTCAGAAGTATGAATTGTGTAAGAGTCTTATTGGTCTTCACTAAGAGAAGAAAAAAGGTAAGCTGCAGCCTGTAATTGCAACAAGGTGGAGAAGTTTTGTTACATGTGATGATGCATGATCTAAGATGGAGATTTATTGTGTATAGATCATGCATGCATACGTGTGTGTGGTGTAAGATATCAGTGTACACGTGGAAGATGAGGATTGGTTAAGCAGCAAGTTTTGATTGAAGGTTTAGGATCAGCAGGTTGCATAAGGAGAGCCGTAGGATCAAAGATAAGTTGAGATGATGGATTGATGACATGGCAAGATTCTTAGGATTGTTAAACGATCAGTTGCAACTGCATGAAGTTAACTGATCATATAGGAAAGCTTGCTGACATATTCATTGTGTGCATGTGTGTTATAAGGCAGCAACACACATCAAATTAATCATCATTCCATTCATATCAGTTGAGAAAAAAGATTAGGGTTCTTAGAAGTTTTATTCTTCATCTTCAGTATGTAGTTGTAACCATCTTCATCATCATAGTGATTTCACTTCTCCTTAAGAGTGGACGTAGATCTTTAAGATCCAACCACTATACATCCTTGTCTTCTTTTTTCGTTTTTGTTTCATTTTTGTGTTAATTCAATACGTGAGAGATTGAGAGGAAGATAAAGTGTGCAAGTGTGATCAAATAGGAGTTCAAACTTGCTTGCATTCATAAGAAGTATAAAGGAAAAATTCAATAATTCCAGGGTAAGGAGTTAAGCCTACTCGACTTGATCAACAAAATGTAGATGTTCAAGCATGGTTAATCCCAAGCCCGATGTTGTTTAGAAGAGAAATAACAAAAAGAAAAACTACTACAAATATCATTTTTCGATGATCCCTTCGTATTTTGCGTGAATGGGATTTGGAGAAAAAGGAATGAAGCAGAAAACACAAGTTATTGATAAAAAATAAGGAATGAGTCGTTGAAATCACTGGAAGATAAATCGAGATGAATGAGATTCTGCAAGGTGGCAATCTGCTGCAGCAATGATCCACTGAATCAGTTCTACAAATTCTCGAGAAGAATTGTTGAAAGGATCGCAACTTCAACATAGTTCATTTGGAGGGAAAAAAGGAAGAAGAAAAGAAAAGATACCATAACTTTTTTGAAAAGTTAATGGTGAAATACGTTAGCACGAAGAAAAGCATGGAAAGATCCGATCACATATTTTTAAAGAAAGTGAACCCGACGATAAGTCCAGAAAAGAAAGCAAAAGAAAAGTTAAGTCCCGGGGGCTAAAAAGAACCCAGGAATAATCTAGAGAGAAAACAAGACAACAGCTGATATTGAACGACTCAAAAGAAACTCGGGAACTAAATAGGGCTGATTGGTTAGAATAGACGATGGCCACAACAAAGTATAAGGAATCAAGATTTTATCCAGCAGAGGGGTGAAGCCGACGTTGAGCACGTCACGGTTAATTTTCCAGCGAAAGATAAGAAATTAAGATTTTATTCATTTGGGAAGAAGAAATCAAGATTTTAAGGTTTTGAGACATGGAAATCTAAACTCAATTCAAATAAAGTCGAGAGTGGGATGGAGAATCAAGTTCTCGCCACAACAAGAGAAAGTGCATAAGAAATGGCGCAATTGTCTAGCTCGTATAAACAAAGCTGAATGTTATAAACTAGAGAAAGAAGAGAAAGCTGAAATGCCAAAAAAAAGATATATGATCGGCTCGAATCAAAATATCATGCAGAGAATAATCATTTCACTTCTTCATATGTGAAAGCTCGTGGGGTTAGAGCATGTGGCAATTGATTTCCCTTTAAGCAGTAACTGTGGCAACTGCCGAGATAAAATAAAATTTGGAAAATCTCAATTTTGTTAGGGCATTGAGAAAGCTCGTTTCATGAGAAGTGAAAAGAACAACTCGACATTCAAGAGAAACGTTTCACTTCAAGATAATAGCTCAATAGCTCAGTATGTTACAGCGTAAGAAAATATGCCAAAATAGAATTTTGAATGAAGGAAGAGGAAAACGTAGAAAAGATATCCAAAAGGGACAGTGTTGCCATTGACTAGCTCATTTTATCAAATAAGGGAGCATCCGAGAAAATAAAGAAATAAGAAAGCAAAAGCGGAAATAGGAATACAAGGTCAGTCTCTTAGACTTCTCACATGATTGACGATAAATCATATTCAGATAAGAAGAAGAAAAGATCGATGGAGTTTAGCTCGGTTGATTAAAGTGCGGCAGTCAATTGCTAAAAAAGAAAAATCCGAGGCTGGGACATCAATCTCAAGAAAAAATCTGAGGATAATCCCATCCAAAAGGAAAGAAAAGGAAAATAAAAGTACACACGTCTTATCTAAAAGTGATGGTCCAACTGGTTCAATTTGTCAGCACGTCATTGGCCAATCAGTTGGAGAATGGAAGTAGATAATGGTATAAAAAGAATCTAACATAACTTCGTTAATTCAAGGGCATTGCTATTATTTCATAGAATCTTATTCCGAAGGAAAAGTAACCTGGAAATCCGAGGAAACAGCCTGCGCAAGAAAATAATCCAAGGCAGCTTTGTTGTTTAGACAACTATCATTTGCTAAGAATAGTTCGGTGTTAAATTCCCGGGGAAGAGGGAATACCCGAGGTTATATCCTCAAGAAAATAAAAGAAGCCCTTTCCATCGGGAAAGCAAGCTTCAGCTGAAAAGACTATAATCACCGTTGCATGCAAGATCAGACCCTTTATCTTCAAAAAGAGAAAGTCTAGCTCGATTGGTTAGAACACGGATTGAGATTCTATGCAATAATCGGTTCTATAGAGCAGGAATGATCAGCGTGGATTGAGAATACATACAAGAGAAAGGAAGGCAGATTCAACCTCATGAAAAGGTATGAGCGTGGATTGAGAATACATACAAGAGAAAGGAAGGCAGATTCAACCTCATGAAAAGGTATGACCGGTCTTAATTTTACCTCAACAAGAGAAGAGAAAATATAATGCCGATCAAAAGAAAAAGTGGAAACCTCAACTGAATCAATCAGTTTTGGTAAGAAAAAAATGATTGGAATGACATAATTCTATAGCATGTTCAATATTCGTATTTGGAATATTCATCTATCAAAGTTCACTTCTCTCCAACGAAAAGTGCCCTTAAACCTGCTGCAATTGCTTCGACTTGAGAAGAAGAACTCCAGGTTGATTTGATAAAATATGGCAATTACAACATTACTGTTGCAATCAGGGATGATCAAAATGATATAGTTGGTTTTGGATAAGTAGAAATCTGGAAGTACCATGAAAATGAATGATCTAAGAATTTTTCCAAAAGTGGTGACGAGATCAAACACAATTCTTAAGTCAATCGTTAAAGTTCTCTCATGTTCAAAATCTCATGAAGAAAAGCAATGGCAATGACAGTTTCAAGAAATATATACTTGGGGCTTCAACCTCCAAGAGAAGAAAGATCAGACATCATCTTCAGGAGATGGCGGTGCAGTTGGTTAGCGCACAAGAGGAGAAAGAAGAAACCCGAGGTTATATCCCCAGAAAAGGAAAATTATCTCCAAATTTCAAGAATTGAGAATATGTTTTCTGCGACAAAGTTCAAACAAAAATTCAAGTCCAACCAGTTGATAAAAGAGAAGAGAAAGAATCACAGAATCATGAGGAGTCCAGGTAAAAAAAAAAGTCCAGGCTATATGCCCGGGAAAGAAAGAAAGAAAGGCTTTGAGCCAACTGAAAGAAAGGCCTTGAAGCCAACGAAAAATAAAGGAGGAGTTCAGGGTATATCCCCGGGAAAGAAAAGAAAGAAAGGCCTTGAACCAATCGAAAAAAAAGGAGTCCAGGATATATCCCCGGGAAAGAAAAGAAAGAAGAGTGACTCTCTTGTGAGATGGGTTGACCCATTATTAAAGTATGCTTATTTGTAATTAAAGTATGTCAATAATGAATCATATTATAATATTCTAAAATCATACTTTAATTTATCATCCATCATACTTTACGAAACATACTTTAACAACCATTAAACATACTTTATCTATATAATAGACATACTTTAACACGTCTCACAAATGGTCTCACATAAGTAGAGTCTCACAATAGACTTTGTCAAGAAAGAAAGGCCTTGAGCCAATCGAAAAAAAGGGGCATTCAGCCCATCAAAAAATGATCACAAGGCCTGCACGGTCAATAAAAAAAATAAGCTCGCAGGCTCCTCCTTTGTTCTTGTTTAAGTCCTCATGATGAAAACGAGCAACATGTTGTATGATATTTCATTAATACTAATAATTATAAAAAATAATAGTAAAAATAAATAGATAATAAAATATATGAGGGATAAAGGTGTTAAAAATGTTTTAAAAATTCATAACTCTTCTAATATATTAGAATTAGGATATGCAGTGTCACATCTCACCAAAGAAAATTTTAAACTGTAGTATTAAGATAAGATGCATTAGTTGCTTCTCTCTCATTCTAAAATAATATCAATAATTTTTATTTTTGTCCGTCTCTTCCCATTATATATAATCTAAAAATAGCAATATTAATCAATACAATAACCCCACAATTTTAAAACTATATTTTTTGAATTTTTTATTAACTTTATTTATTTTTTATTTTTTTATAATTTTTTTGTTCATTTAAGGAATTTCAAATAACATAGTTTGACTAAATATTTAAAAATCCTTTCGAAATAATTATAAAATATCAAATTCAAATCTAGAATTTAAATCCATTCATTTCAAATCATAAATTTATAAATTCATTGATTTATCCCTCAATCCAAAAGTGTTTTAATAAAATGCTGCTAACTATGCTCTTGTGCGTACTGCGTGTTATCATTGTATTAATTTTAATTTATTGTATTTTGAAGAATAATATAATATTTTTAAATAATAAATAAATAAATAAATTATATAATAGAAGAATTGTGTGACATTGTCTTGTGGTTAAATCATTTTACATATTTGTAAATAGTATCACTTTTTATTAAAGATGTTATCTCTTTTTTTTAAATGTTATCACATTTTATTTATAATATAAATTGGTTACGAAATAATTCGTTACACCATTATCATTTTTCATCAATTAATATATAAGTGAGGCTCTTATGAGTACGGGTGCACGAACCCAGAAACCGTGCGCCCAATACTACCCATTACTAAACTGGACTCATATATGCTTAAAAAACCCAAATTTTCATTCACTTCTTTTCCCTATACAATTCCATCGAAACTTTTATGCAAATTCTCCTCCCAAATTTGATCTGTACTTCTCCAATTCCCACATATTGTGTGTAATTTCTTTTCTCAAATTTCTTAATTCATCATCCTGTTGGAGATTGCACTTTGCAAGATATATAATAAGTTGAAAGTCTCAATGCGTGTGGAGTTGACGCGTCGGATATCAAATCCATGGTCAGTCAATTGAAAGGGCTAGAACTAGTGAAGATGGAGATCGGATGGTTGAAGTAGAGGCTGAATTAGATCTGGAAGCGAGAGAAACGTACGACGACGTATCAAGGCTGGAGGAGGTGGTGGTGAGAAGAAGAAATCAGAGTGGAGATCTACGAGAATAAAGTGCTAATGAGCATGGAAACAGTGAGGAAGTTGAAGGAGTACTGGTAGAGAGAGAAGTAAGAGTTAGCGATAGTTCATGAAATTCACCCTCGTGTGTAGCTGGATCTTTGAAGATTTAATTGTTTAGCTTTTATTTATTCATGTTTCATTTTCAGCTTTTTTTTTTCTTTTATTGATCTCCATTGTTGGAGGTGTAGATTGCATTATCCAGCTTGCTACCATGGGAAAAATTGAATACTCCAATCCTTGAAGATGTGCAATCTTATTTCATCCTCTTTTCCTAAATTGTTTTATGAATTAATAATTTGAACATTGAAGAACACTATTACTTTATAAAAAATTCATATTCCCTTATAATTATAGGTTGTTAATCAGTGTTGAAGCCTGAATTCCAACCTTTTAAAGGTTAAATATATATATATATATATTTAAAACTTTATTGAATGACAATTGTATCCTTTAGTATAAAATTATATACCCTTTGCATCATGCCATTATACCTTAATAATATAAACTTAAAACATTGTAAATAGTAGATGTTCTAATCTCCATACCCTTACTCATCAATAATATAACATTTACTCATTAACAATATCCTCCTTGCACCATGCCCATGATAATACCTTAAAAAAGTAAACTCAAAACACTATAAATAAACTTCATATACTTTACATGATCAAAGTGTACCCTTTACTTATCAACATTATACCCTTTACTCATAAATAATATACCCTTTTCAAATATACCCTTTGCGTGACCACAATGTACACTTTACTCATCAACAATATATCCTTTGCATAATGTCGAAATACCTTTACAACATAAACTCGAAACACTATAAACTTCATATCCTTTACATTACCACAATATACCTTTTACTCATCAACAATATACTCTTTACTCATAAACAATATACCCTTTGCATCATGCCATAATATCTTAACAATATAAACTCGACTTCATACTTTTTACATCACCACAATGTACCCTTTACTCGCCAACAATATACCCTTTGCAATATGTCATAATACCTTCTCGAAACACTATAAACTCCATACACTTTACATGATCACAATGTACCCTTTACTCATCAACAATATACATTTTACAATGAAAATCACACTGATTTAATTCAAATACAAATGAGCAAAATGTAAAAGAAAGACAAAAAAATATATGATATTTCCTTCACATACAAAACAAAAATTGTCTCACTGTACAAATTCTACAGTATATATAGTGATTATATATCATAGCAAAAACTAATTATTTACTACATACATAGTTATAACACCAACTTGATTATAACTACCTTCATATACTAGTCATCAACACAATGTATCAACCAACAAACACCATCAAATATGCCTCTCTCTAAGATTAATTTCTTTAAGTTCTTTCAATTTCTCTGTAGCAGCTTCTTTCTTCCCTTCTACAGCCTTTGACGCCTTTTCATTTTACTTCTCAGATTTTTTCTTTAAATTTGAGGCTTCTCCTTATAGAATTCAAATGAAAATTTAGTAACTCGAATTCTCATCTCATTTTGATTTGATAATATAATTGTAGCACAAATTTGATTAATTCCAAAATGCGGCTAATAAATTCAGTTTGACCATTTCTCCCAAACACACCACATTCATTCTCTTGTATAATTTTTTAATTTCTACCATCTGTAACATAATTATCTATTCTTATTTAAATAGACACACATAATATAATATAGTTTATTTCTGCCATTTGCGTATATCTTGTTTCCATAAGGTAGCTCAATCAGCAGGGAAGACTTAAGAGATCCATTAAGTCTATAGTGGAATTTTCTTGTTTCAGGTGGACTATTTTTGTTCCCTGATCTAATTGACATCGATTGGCCAACCTAATTAATAACCACCGAGCATCCATTATAGCATACTATTACATTCTAATTTATACAACACACAGAGAGAGAGAGAGTGGAAAGAGGGAGATGCAGTAAGAGAAAGAGTAGAATGCAGTAAGAGAGAGATGGAGAGCACACACATAAAAATACCTTGCAATTCTACCATGGATAAAAATTTTACAGCCGAGACTTTGACTCATGGAGCAACCGAATACACCGTCGTTTATTGGTGGTAAGGAGTAGCCGATGAACCCAAGGAGGAGACGGCGCACGACGCTGAGATTTACTTAGAGAGAGAGAGAGATTTTACATAGAGAGAGAGAGAGAGCATGTAAATTAGAGAGAGAAAGATTGCAGCATGGTGAAAGCTGTAAATGAGTGTAGGGTTTTTTTCCCTTATATACTCCGGTCGGATTTTAATATGGGTAGGGTTGGAATTGGGCACATGAGTCTAAATCCGTGTGCCCGGGGACATAAGAGTTTTTGCCTTAATATATATCATTCTTCATTAAAATGTTATCACTTTTTATCCATTTCACGAAAATCATTTCTTTAATAATTTCACACAAGTCTTTGTCATTCATAAAATATATTATATGTGTTAGATGAGAGTAACACTCTTAAAATTAAGATATTTAGAGTAAATGATTGGGATGGTATTTCCATTGTGGTGCAATTATAGGATAGACAAAAATAGAAAGATTTTAGATAATTATGAGATGAGAGGAGTAGTTTTTATTATTTATGTAAATTTTATTTAAATATATTTATTTATTTATATTATTTTTTATTATAAAATACCTTTTATATTTTTTTCACTATTTTTATTTATTCAGGTTACGAACTTCCACTTATGTTGTATGGACAGTTCAACTGTCGAATAAGAGACAATATGATCAAAGGTTAGTGATCGAATCTCCCGCAGTGTGAAAGCAACCTTTTAAAATGAGGGGACTCCTTAATAGAGTCCAACCACAACGACCGAATTGGAGAAAATAATTTATTTGATATTATGGATGACTGATTACGGAGGGACTATTTCGTACAATAAAATTATTCACAAAGTACAGATCTAGGAAGTCATTCCGTAACGGTCTCAGACAATTCTGTCATTTAATTCTGCATTAAATAATTTAAAGGGCGTGACTTTTTTTTATAGTGATACTCGAATTAATGAAAATGATAGTAATGCAATAAATTATTTCATGAATAATTTGTAATATAAATAAAAAGTGATAATATTTTTAATGAAAATCGATAATGTCTCCAATAAAAAAGCATAACTTTTTACAAAAACATAACAAGGTCTCACGTAAAACAATTTCAGCGTAGTTTTTCAAACATACACAGGTATGAAACATACAAACCTCGTAGAACCTCGTCGAATTTCTTATTGCTATTTCGTTTCTGCAAGCTAAAATTCTCCACCCTTAGTTTGACCACAAACAACACACGATGATGAATTTAAGACAATTAATTAGTTTGAAGGATCATAAAAGGGGCAAACACTTTGTGAGACAACCATTTGTATTCCTATAGTTCATGCTCTATTTTATTTTTAGGTTTTACTGGGGCATTTAACGTCTTGCAGGAATAGATCCAATCTTAATTCGATTCTGCATGAAGATATTAAAAATCTTCCCCTTCTTCATTTCTTTTGTACTTTATTTTAATAAATTTTTGTACTCCGAATCCATATAAAATAATTGGTTGGTGCACTGTAAACCAACACTCGATGGTTATATTTTCAAAATGATTCAGTTGAGACATTTTCCAGATCTAGATTTTAGAAAGAAATTGGCAATCCAATTAAGCAAGCTCTTTTCTTGATGATAGTTAATAAATCTGCCGATGTAGATTCCACATGTTTTACACGTCTATATATAATTAGAGGTGACTAATCCCATCAAATTGATTAATAGGATGAGGTTTGGTTTGAAGAATTGGTCGGAAAACAAAAGGATAAAAATAAGGTAGTCGGTATTATAATTAATTCACATTGGGCCCATTCTTAATTATATTTGGGACCATGTTTATGTCTTTATTGTAGATGTTATTTGCAGCCTGTATTGATTTCCTCCCTTCACAATATGGCTTTGCATTGTAATTGGATTTTTAATTGTGAATAATACTTGTGTGGGATTTATTATAAATCGATAGATTAAAAGTAAGTAATATTTAATAAAAATTATATTTGATTAATAAGAAGGGATAATCTACACTATTTATTAATAATTTTGTAGTGTGAATAAAAAATTATAATATTTTTAATGAAAATTAAAAACTAATTAAAAATAAATAAAAAGTTTCATCGTGACACGTCCTTACACTAATACTGCCTGATACAAGTGTTGCTCTCTAATTATATATATTTATATGCAACGTCTTATGTGGATCGTGTTACGGTGAAATCTTGTGTGTCGTGTGGTATTATTTTATCTTTAGAATTTAATATTTATTCTTTTAATTCAGTGCTAATTTTATGATGTAATTGTAATTTTATATTTGTGTTCTATTAGTATTTTATTTTATTCTTTAATTCATAATTTATTTTACCATTCAATTCAGGGGAGATTTAGTGATAATCCAACAGACACTTGGCCACGATATACATACGAGTATATACTTTATTTATAAAATATCAACTCTAGTCTCTAACTAATACACTTAATATATTTTATCTTTTATTTATTACTAGTGCAAATACCGTGTATTACACGGGGCATGAAATTATATTATTAAAATTATAATTTACTAACAACAAAAATATATATTATAATAAAATTAATATGTATTAATAGAAGGAAATAAAAGTATTATTAAAAAAATTGAAATCAAGATTGCTCATTTGATATCCTAAAGAAAAATTATAGTAAAAGTAACATATATTTTTATCAAATCAAATCAAAAGAAATTAAAATAAAATATTAATGAAACTAATTAATAGAAATTCAAAAAAGAAAAAAATAGATAGAAAGGAGAATTATAAAAAAAATTATACGGTATATTTTAATCTGAAATAATAAGAAAGAATAAACTTAATTTACATACTTATAAAAAACATCAAAATTAAAAAATTAAAAAAAAATGAAAAATTATTAAAAAGAAACATAAAAATCAAAAGAAGTAAAATTAAATTAATATAAATCAATTTGAAGAAATAAGAAAAGAAAAAAAATCATAACAAAATTATTTAAAATAAATTGAAATTTGTCCATAAAAAGAATTAATAATAAATAATAACAAGAGTGAGGCTTGCACGCGCCCGAGCGCACGGGAACACATTCCGTGTGCCTTTAGAAATTTAGTATTATGGATAAGGGTACATTGCTTTGATCTAAAGAGTGTACACTTTAATTAATAAAAGGTACACCATTTTATTTTAAAGGGTATACACTTTTCATTAATATTTTTTCTTTAGAAAATAAAGGGTACACATTTTTATACTAAAGGGTATACAATTTAACACAAAATTCTAAAGGCGCACGGAGTGTTGTCCATGCGCCCAGATACACACAATAATTTTCTTTAGAAAATAAAGGGTACACATCTATATGCTAAAGAGTATACAATTTAACACAAAATTCTAAATGCGCACGAAATGTGGTCCGTGTTCCCGGGTGCATAAGAGTTTTTGCCTAATAACAAAAGAAAATTTTAATTTACGTATTAATTAAAAAAAGAACTAAAACAAAAAATATGATATTAACCAATAAAAATCAATTAAAAATAATAATGAAAATTATTAAGAAGAAAAAAAATTAAAAGAAGTAAAATTAAATTAATATAAATCAATTTGAAGATATGAAGAAATAAGAAAAGAAAAATAAATCATAACCAAATTCGTTTAAAAATTTGTAAATTTGGCCAAGAAAAAGTTTAACAAAAAGAAATAAGACAAATTCAATTCAAGTAGTAGTAGTACTAAATAATAATAATAATAATAATAATAATAATAATAATAATAATAATAATAATAATAATAATAATAATAATAATAATAATAATAATAATAATAATATAATAATAACTGAATAAAAAAACCAAAAATAATATAAAGAAAATATAAAATATAAAAGAGACATGATATTATTTTTTGAAAAAAAATGTTACCTTTTTTCGGATCTCGAAAAAAGCTTTTGTTCAATTTTCGGAAGAGAATGAATGAATACAAAAATTTATTTATAAATAGAATATATATTTAATATATTAAAAATATCTCTGTATCTCCTAAGAAAATAATAATTAATATAAATAATTAATATAAATAATATTAAGTAAATATATGTGTATATATGAATAGATATCTCCTATTAATTATAATTAATTAATTAATTAATTAATTAAGATACGCTCATAAAATAAATTAATATAAATCAATTTGAAGAAATAAGAAAAGAAAAAATCATAACAAAATTAATTAAAATAAATTGAAATTTTAAACATGAAAAAAATAATAATAACTAAAGACAAATTTAATATACGTATTAATTAAAAAAAAATAGAATAAAAAAATCAAACAAAAATATAAAAAATATAAAAGATACAATATAATATTAACCATAGAAATCAATTAAAAAAATAACGAAAATTATTAAGAAGAAACATAGAAATGGAAAGAAGTTAAATTAACTTAATATAAATCAATTCGAAGAAATCAGAAAAAAATAATAACAAAATTCGTTTAAATTTTTTTAAATTTGGCCATGAAAAAAGTTTAACAAAAATAAATAAGACAAATTTAATTCACCCGTACTAATAATAATAAAAAAAACTGAATATAAAATAAAAAAAATAACCTAAAGAAAATTTAAAAAAATAAGTAAAAGAGACAACATGATATTAAAACAAAAAATAATCAAACGAAAATTAAAAAAATAAAAAAGAGACAATATGATATTAACCAATAAAAATCAATATTAAAAAATAACGAAAATTATTAAGAAGAAACATAAAAATTAAAAGAAGTAAAATTAAATTAATATAAATCAATTCTAAGAATTCGAAGAAATAAGAAAAATAAAGGAATCATAACAAAATTCATTTAAAAATTTGTAAATTTGGCCATGGAAAAAGTTTAACAAAAAGAAATAAGACAAATTTAATTCATGTATTAATACTAATAAAAAAATGAATAAAAAAACCCAAAAACAATCTAATGAAAATTTAAAAAATGTAGAGAAAAAAAAACGGACCTATTTTTCAGAACTTGAAGAAAGCTACTGTTCAATTTTCGAGAGAAAATAAATTAATGAATAAAAAGTTTTATTTATAGGTAGATATATTTATAATAGATATATCATTAGTATATTAAAGATATTTCGTTATCTTCTGATTAAATAATAATTAATATAAATAATATATTAAGTAAATAGCAGGATATATGTATTATGAATAGATATCTCCTATTAATTATAATAAATAAATATATTAATTAAGATATCATAAAATAATTATTAAAAAATTAAGAATAAAAAAATATATAATTAAGAATAATTTTATAAACGACACATCATCAAAATTAAATTCTTCTTTATTATATTAAAGATTATATAAGAAAAATACCTTAATACCTTAAAAGTAGCAGTTTTCTTAATCAAAAAAGAACATTTACCCAATACACAAAATATATTTTTGTTAGACTAATTATACTGCGCACTCGGGTGCACCTTAATATAGGGTGTGCCCAATTTAAAAAATGTATACAAATATAAACTAAAACATATACAATTATGAATAAAAATGTATACAATTTAGTTGTTAGTTTTTTTAATGAAAAATTAAGTGTAAAAAAATATACAATTATTAAAAAACATGTATACACTTTATAAATAGTTATACATATATGGATGCTAGTTGTTTTTAATGAAAAACTTAGTGTGAAAAAAGTATACAATTATTAAGAAACATGTATATAAAATAGAATAACACATATACAAAATAAAATGAAAAGTTATACACATATGAGTGCACTCTTGCACCCGGGTGCACCTAATATCAACTCTTTTTGATATTTATTACAATAAAAATAAGACAATGACTAGGGTAGGAAGGGGGTGCCAATTTTTAAATGTACAACCTTCTTCCTTCACCTTCAGTATGTGTGTTTTGATGTTTTAATAAAAAAACAAGAATTAATTAAGAAAGGTGAGATCAAATGGGATACCAATCATTTGATACCCTAATTGTACCATAGTCCCTCTCTACAACTAAAAATATCACGGTACTTTCAAAAATAACAACTTTACGTTAAAAAAACAAAACAAAAACAATATAAAAGTAATATATACTATAATTTTACGTAAAAAAAAGGGACAAAAACAAAAGTAATATAAAAGTAATACTATCATTTAACCATTACTCTTTAATCATAAGGATTGTTAGTCTAAGAACTATTACTCCTAAATATTTATAAGAATTTTCTTTTAAATAGATACATAACAATTTTTATTTTGAATTAGTTATAACAATTAAAAATTAATTGTTGCACTTTAGTCATAAATTTTGATACTCTTTAGCTATAAAAATGGTTTATATTAATATTAAGTAGGTATATAGATTGTTATTCTTTAGCATTATTAAAACTATTATGGTTCGTTTGGTTGTATTGATTAGCTAAGTATTGATTCAGTATATCACGTAATACCACATTTATCTTGATGTATTCATAATACTTATTGTAGACACTTGAATTTTATTGGCTATTAAAGGAAAATATGTGACAAATTAATACAATAATTATCAATTAATTATTTATTTATTATGGAATTTAAATAAATAAATTCCTAAAATAAATTAGTGAATAATTGATAATTGGGCCAGATCCAGTCAAATAAGTCTGACTTAAAGTCTAAGCAAGTTAGAAACCTAAGCCCGCAAAATCAGGTCAAATCAAGCAATGACCAATCAAACTGTGTTATGTATGAGGCTTCCTCACCCTTCACCTATATAAGGAGCCCTCCTCCATTCATTTCAGACACACTAAAATATCTAAAGACGCAAACGCTTCTGAAGAGATAAAGAATACGAGCAATGCTCCCTTGAGATCTTCAAGCATCTTCAAGCCAAGAACGGCCTGCGATCTGAGATCAAGGTGCTAAGCCCCTCCGATCTGGAATTCTTCCAGCCATCCGCCTCCGATTAGAGTTCAAGGTGTCAAGCCCCTCTGATCCAGCATTCTTCCAGCCAACCGCCTTCGATCGAGATCAAGGTGCAAAGCCCCTCCGATCCGGCGTTCTTCTAGCCAACCGCCTCCGATCAGAGAAAAAGGTATCAAGCCCCTCTGATCCGACATTCTTCTAGTCAACGACTTTCTCCACAGAAAGCTCTCCAGTCAATGTTCAATCCGAACAAAGGCTCAACGCCTCCGGATCAACGTCACAAGACTACACATCTGAGCTCGAACAAGCTTCATCTGAAGATCCAGCTCAACACACACGCTGTCAATACAGTCAGCATACACTCCAGTCAAAGAAGTCAAAGTCAACATACATAAGTCAAGTCAAAGTCAAGTCAAGGCCAAATTGGTTCAAGAGAAGAATCAGAGGATTGATTGAGATTGTTTCCTAAATTCTCAAGTTTAATCCTTCTGGATTATTATTGTAATTCTCTAGTATTTATTTTATTATAAATACATAAAATTTGTTGTTACAAAGCATGACTCCTCTCAGGATTGCAATAAGAAGGTCTTCTGCCTTGAAGCCTTCAGAGCTGCAAACACAAGAGATTCAAAAGAAAACTCCACTCAAGATTGCGATACGAAGACCTATCACTTCAAAGCCTACGGAGTTGCAAACTGAAGATGTTGAAATCATTAAAGAAAATGAAGCCTCTTTGAAAATAATTCCTTCAGTTGGAGTTGCTCACAATAAGCCACTGCATGGTGACAAAGATTTTGAAGATAACTCCAGCTGCTCAATGCCAAGCTCACCATCTGCCTCAATTGCAGCTGTAGTGATGACGACGAGTGCTATAACCATTGAGGAACAACTCTCAAGTATGATGAAAGTCATTGAAGGACTCAACAAGCACATGGAAGCTCAAGATTTAAAAATTTCCAAACTTATGAAGAAAATGGATAGTGCGGAGACAAACCATGCAAATAAGAAACAAGTTGAGGATGAGCATGAGGAGGAGGACTCCACGAAACAACATCCATCTGATACGAATAAAGTTGAAGAAGATATACAAGTTTCAGCAGACAAGATGCTTCCTATCAACAAACTGAAAAATATCGTGATCGAGACGATAAAAGACAAGTTTGAAGGGAGTTCCAAATCTTTTGTAGCCTACAAAAAGTCACATACAAAGAGAATTGGCAACTTGAAGATGTCAGCTGACTACCAACCTCCAAGGTTCTAACAATTCGATGGTAAAGCAACCCAAGACAGCATGTGGCACACTTCGTCGAGACATGCAATGATACTGGGACCTTAGGGGATCACATGGTGAGGCAATTTGTTCGATCTCTAAAAGGAAATGCCTTTGATTGGTACATCGACTTGGAAGCCGACTCCATTGAAAGTTGGGTGCAAATGGAAAAAGAATTCCTTAACCGCTTCTACAGCACACGAAGAAATGTTAGCATGATGGAGCTAACAAATACTCATCAAAGTGACGAAGAATACGTCATCGACTATATCAACAGATGGACGAGCCTAAGCCTCAATTGCAAAGAAAAGCTTGTTTGCATATTTTTTTAATATACTCACGAGCAAGAATACTCGATCGTTGTAGAAGTATATCCCAAGAAATAAAATTACCGAATCACAAAGGAGTTAGGTTTGGACTAGTAAAATACGTGAACTCATGTTTATGTCACTTTTGTAAGGATGATTTGGGGGTTTGAGTTTGACGTTATCAACTAAAGCAAGTAGCAAGCAAATAAAATAGCAACTAAGAGAAATGACAAGTAATAAGATTAACGAGAAAAGAGAATAGGTACTAAAGTTCAAGTATGGAAAAACATGGGATTAGAAATATCCAAGCACATTCAATTCATATTATCATGCAAAGGGAATTATACTCAATTGATGTAGATTAAGGGTGATCACGATTATATCCTAAGCTCCCTTTCGGGTTACAAAGATTGTTGATCCACTTGAGACTCCCAAAAACACTTAAGATCAAAGCCCAACATTAACCTCTTCCATCTAGGTACTAATTAATTCCCAATTCTCCCTTCAAAGGTACTAATTAGGATTAACTCTCCGTTTTTGTGTACTAAAGCTAACGAATAGATTGGTTTCCCTTATCGAATTTAAATATCCTTTCAATCAAATCCAAACTCGATGTCTATTCATATCTTTCTAATACTTAATAGGGTTGTTTCCGTCTCACTCCAAGCAATATACACATGAACATTATAATAACACTTAATTATCATAAATCATCCATTGATCAACAATCCATTAAACCAATAATCATTCATGAATAACAAACCATGTCATCACAACATCAAAACAATTAAAGCCCATGAATAGAAACCAACATCAATTAAGTCAAAAATCAATTTAATCCACATAATAATATAAACCTAATGTGCTCTTCATATTCCTAATCCCACTAGAGAGATTAGCCTAACATGATAATGGTAACAAAATACATGAATGATTCATTACACATACTCATAGTTTTAAATCCAAATGAAAAACAAAAGAGATGTAAATCTTCCCTAGCAATTCCTTGTAGAGAATCTTCAACACTCATTGATATCCACCTCTAGCTCTTGAATTCTTGAGGTCTTTAACACCCAAATGGAAGGGATGAAGATTGTGGTGAAAAATGGAAGAAATGGTGTGTGATCTAGGTGTAAGAGTGAAACCCTTGTGTGGAATATCCCCTTCCTCTTGAAATGTTGAACTTGAGGCTATCTATACCATCTCCAAGTTGGGCCACGATTTTAACATCAAATGGGCTTTTTACACACACTTGTACACATTAGCAGGTGAAAATCCAGATTTTTGGCCCAAAATGACCTTACTCGACTTGTCATGTCTTACTTGAGTTAGCAACTTTTGTCGAGTTGCATGTAATGCAACTCGAGCTATCCTAGCTCGACTCGTGTCGGCAACTCGAGCTCTCGCCTGTTTGGTCGTATTGTGAGGCTCTGAAATTGAAAATTCCTCAGCACCCAGCTCGACTCATGTCGGGAACTCGAGCTCTCACCTGTTTGGTCGTGTTACGAGGCTCTGAAACTAAAAATTCCTCGGTACCCAGCTCGATTCGAGCTAGCAACTCATGTTGCAGCTTGCAAGTCGAGTTGGCTCACTGCATAATTTTTGGCACTTGCCCTGCTCCTTACTCGACTTGAGTTGCAAGTCGAGTTGGACCTTGCAACTCGAGTAAGCTCTCTGGACAATTTCTGGATCTCAACTCGACCTTCTCCCAACTCGAGTTGCAAGTCGAGTTGGACCATGCAACTTGAGTTGGGTCCCAGCAGCCCTGTTTCTTGCTCTTTTCAGCTCCCGTTCTGTTTTTAATCCATTTTCACCTGTTTTAAATACATTTAAGCTCATTCACACATATTTTCATGAAAACACATAACACAACCAAAATACACATACAATACGGATAAAATAATACGAAAAGACATACAAAAAGATACTAAAATTTAGGTGAAAATAGCGACGATCAACCCCCCAAACTTAAAGTGTTGCTTGTCCCCGAGCAACAAAAATGACAAATCAAGAGGAGTGATTTTCACCTAGGATAAGTCTAAACGAGCATAAGCAATAACACATCTATAGTGATAATAACTACAAACTATGCTAAGCCATCCTACAACATTAAAATCATAGCATGAGGAATTAACAAGTTCAATCACAAGAAAATAAAGTGTAATATAGTTCCTTTTTAGTCCAAGCCTCACATATGTTATCAATTTCACTCAACACTCTATGACGTAGGGTTAAGCAACACTCATCAACCGATTGGCTTGACTCGCTATAAGCTTGCTCGTGGACTATATTTACAAACCTCCAAAGTTTCAATTAATGATCAAAAAGGTCTTTAATTAAGGATGTAATGATAGACTCTTTGGTAGGGTAAGAAGTATATGGATAAGAGTGACTAATCATGTGTAAGTAATCGAAGAGATGACCAATTTCCTCAACTTCTTCACTTTCCTTTCTTCCTTTCTTATCTTTACAATCTCAAGCACTATTCGTTAACTTTCCTTGGATTGAGCTTCTTTTGATGCATGCTTCCTTTCTTTGAATTTTGTTTACTTGAGCATTTTGATGTTGCTTTACTCTTTCTCTTGCTTTGAGGTCGCATGTGCATTCTTGTTGTTGCTCTTTTCATCATTTTTCTTGTTTGTTTACCATGTCCTTTTCTTCTTCTTTTACTAATCAATCAATCCTTTCTAGCTACCATCTCCTCAATCACCCACACAAAGGTATATATAAGCTTGAGTGGGTCATTAAGGCTTGTAATGTGCTAAATTCACAAGAAATATGCTTATAGGCTCAAAGTGGTTGACTAAGAATTATGTTCAAGGTAGGGAAATATATGGTAATAACTTCAAATAACAAGGATGACCATAGATCATATCATTAATCTCTAGTTCGTTCCTATAGTCCTTGAGCAAGTTCTAACTTATCAAACACAACCGATTCACTCATAAAAAAAGACCATGTATGCACAGTTGAGACTCAAATTCTCACTAGCTTATGCATTGAACCTTAAGAAACTTTTTACACCACATTCATCTCAAAATTGAACAAGTTAAGTAAAACATGTTACAATTTGAAAGTGTATAGATTCTTAATCATAATTTGTCATCACTTATCACCACAATATATCATCACTCATATTCAAAAATGACTCACAACCTCCCTAAATAAACCACCAAACATCCCAAGACAAAATTAAAGATACACACAAATCATAAAAATAAGAACTCAACAAAAAAGACACAACAAAAACACATAGCATGCAAAAATAAAAAAAATCACCATCATTAACAAGCACACATTCTATATCATCCATAATCCAATAAGCTCACAAACATCCCCATCTTTGATTGAAAAGGAAACCTCCCACAAACATAACATATGAAGTAGCATGCTAATCACATCAATCCAAATCAAAATCAATTAGAAGTAATAGGGTGTAGAGTCAACTCCCTCAATAGGCATTTGGTAGTAGAAGTTGTTCGCTCCAAGCTCCATTTGTGCTTCCAATACCTTTCATTCATGCTCAAAGACTCATGAAACACCATTAGCTCAACAATTGCATTAAAATATGAACTATCATACACTTCAACACAACCAAACGGATCAAAACATACCAAACTCATGAGAAAAATTTTAAAATTGACCCAATTTTACAAGAATCATAATTCAAGTAGTGAGTCACACCACACACTCTCCCCAAACTTAAATCGAAACAAGAGTTGAGAATTAAGTTTGCAAAAAGTAGTGGGACTTACCCTTGTAATTTCCATCAATGATCTTCTTGTAGAGAAGCATATGCATCCAAACGGATCAAGTTATCTTCACCACGCACTAGCCCCCCCAAATTTAACTCGAGACAAGAGTCGAGAATTAAGTTTGCAACAAGTAGTGTGATATCCTTACTTGAATCCATGAAGCGCTTCTCTTTTCTTCAATGTGCATTTTTCTCCATGAGCACAATCAACCTACAAGGCCAAAATTACAAAGCAATAACAAAACTACAATCTTTATTGAAAATACTAAATAAAGCAATAAAGATAATAATGGGTTGTCTCCCATTAAGCGCTGAGTTTAACGTCTTTAAGCTAGACATAGTGCAAGATCATGGAACCAAAGAGTGATCCTTCACTTTTTCTTCCCTCATCTTCACTTTGAGAGATTTCGTGGCTCTCTTCTTTTCCATCAACATGATTTCTCCATTATTGCTTATAATCATCAAATCATCCGGAAGACTTGTAGATGGAAATACTTCGTCTCCATTAGGCCAATGAAATTCTCCCTTATCAACCTTTCATTCGATGTCCGAGTCCCCATTCCTATAAATATCAAGTAAAGATAAGTTAAGATTAAAATCTTCAATATAATCATGGAAAAGAGAATTAGAAGATTTAAAAGAGTGAGAATTTTCAAATCCATGAAGATCATCCAGAGTTATGATTGGAGACTTGAGGTAAGAATCATCCTTCTTTCTTGCTTTGTTACATGAAAATGTAACACTCTTCATATTTGAACTCAAAGAAAGTTCTCCTCTCTCCATATCAATATGAGCCTTTCCCATAGCTAAGAATGGTATTTCCAAGATCATAGGTGTTTGAGGATCAATTTTCATCTCCAAGACGACAAAATCCACCGGAAAAGTCAACTTCTTTACTTCAACCACTACATCCTCCACCACCTTTAAGGGCTTAATAGTTGATCCATCCGCCACTTAAAGGCATGTAGTGGAAGGCTTGAACTATCCAATATCCAATTCTTCAAAGAGAGAATGAGGCATAACATTCACACTAGCTCTCAAGTCACACAATGCATTAACAACCTTCTTTCCTTCAACTTCACAAGGGATAACAAACTTTCCCGGATCACCAACTTTCATAGAAAGCTCCTCATGCAATGGTTCATTTTTTTCAATTAGCTTCGCTTTTATTCTCTCCTCATATTTCTTTCTCAAAGTTTCAACGAACTTTTGAAATTCCTCCATCTTTTCTTTTTTAACAAATCTTTGAGGGTAGGGAATTGGATAAGGAGTAATTGGAATTCTTCAATAATCACATTCATATTTTTCTTCTTTTTCCTTTTTCTCCTTAGAATTTTTTCACTTAAGTACATGCTCTTCTATCCACTTCTTTCTCTTTTCTTCTAACTCAATTTCTACTCTTTTTGCTTCTTCTTTCTCTTTATCCACCTTACAATCCACAAACTCTTCTTCAACCAATCTATCCTCTTTAACCTTTATGCAAATGCAATGCTCTTTTGGATTTATTTCCATGGTAGATGAGAATTTTCCTTGTTGACGTTGAGATCCAATGGAAGAAGCAATTTGTCCCATTTGATATTCAAAAGTTCTCATCCTATTGTCGGATTTCTTTTCATTTTCCTCCATTCTAGCCTCAATCTTAGCATCTCTTCTTTCCATGTAAGCCCTTGTATCTTTCATGAATGATAGCAATGCATCTTCCAATAATGACTTACCTTCTCCATTGGGCGGCTTAGCACTCGAATCGAATCCTGGAGGAAATGTAACAGCGACTTTAGGATTAGAATAAGAAAGATTTTCATGCTTCCTCATTTGCCCTTGGTAACTCCCTTCACCTTGTTGATTGAAATTAATTTTCCGAGCTTGTCCTTGATAATTTCCACCTTGAAAGTTTCTTTGAGAATTACCTTGATTAGAAGGATAATTACCTTGAAAATTCTCTTGATGTTGGAAATTTTCTTGATAATTTCTCCTATCTAAATAGGCAACATCTTCTACACTTTTCATTATATTGCTCTCCTCATTTGAGTTAGCACTTGTACTTCTCCCTTGACTCACTCCTTGAGTGATCAAATTCAATTGATTTGTTAAAGCATGTATGCCCTTTTTAAATTTTTTCATCCCTTCACTTTGGAATACATCACTCTTCACTTCATTAACACTTTCTACTTGAGCTACCTTACCAAATGCATAACCTCCCATTATTCTCTCAGAAGGTCATTGATAAGCATTCATTGCAATATCTTCAAAAATATCCATAGCTTTCATAGCATCCACTCCAAACATAGACCCTCCGGATGAGGCATCTACATGCATCCAATTTTGTTCACTCAACCCTTGATAAAAGAAAGCCACTTGTTGATTCTCATGAAAATAATGTTGAGGACATTTTCTTAGCATCTCTTTGTATCGTTCCCATGCTTCATAGAAGTTCTCATTCGAGAGTTGCCTAAATTGAGTGATGATGCTTTTCAATTGGAGAGTCTTTGAAGGAGAAAAGTATTTGTTTAATAACCTTTGCTCAAGATCTTCCCATGTATTACAACTTCTCAATGGAATTGTATTGTACAATGCTTTAGCCTTATCTCTTAAAGAAAAAGAGAACAACCTCATATGAATAGCATCATCTGACACTCCTTTCATCTTGATGGTATTTGCAACCTCCAAGAAAGTAGCAAGATGAGCGTTCGGATCTTCAAGAGGACCTCCCCAAACTGATTTGTTTTGACCATGTTGATCAATCCAGACTTAATTTTAAAATTGTTGGCTTGAACCTGAAGAACCATATTGTGTACGGCTCTCGGTTGGAAGTAATCCCGAATTGCTCTAGGTCTTGGCCTCTCTTGAGGTATTTGCACATTTCCTTGCATAACTTGGTTATTGAAAATATTAACCATCTATTGGACATTTCTACGAACATGTGGCTGTGCCTCTTGTTGTTGGAGTATCCTTTGAACTTCTTGATAGACAAGCAATTGCATATATTCTTGGTTTTGAGCAATGAAATTCCTAAACATCTCTGCTTGATTCTCTTGAACTCCTTCTTGTACCTCCTTTTGATCTTGTAATGGATCTTAGGGTGGGTCATGGTTAACATTATCTCCACGTTGATTCTCCATTTGTTTTTTTTTAGCTTTTTATCTCTCTCGTTTCCTTTGTCGTGCGGACTTTTCTATCTCCAAATCCAAATAAATAATCGATTGATTTCTCTTTGATCTTATGATCATATAACACCTTCGAAAATTCAAAAAGTAAGACCACAAACCAAAATAAGAAATAAAATAAAATAAAAATATCCTTATCAAGAACAACTAAAACAATAACACAGTATTACTCGACTCGAGTTGCAAGTCGAGTTGGACCTTGCAACTCGAATAAGCTCTCTAGACAATTTCTAGATCTCAACTCGAGTTGCAAGTCGAGTTGGACCATGCAACTCGAGTTGGGTCCCGACAGCCCCGTTTCTTGCTCTTTTCAGTTCTCATTCCATTTTTAATCCATTTTCACCTATTTTAAATACGTTTAAGCTCATTCACACACATTTCCATGAAAACACATAACACAACCAAAATACACATAAAATACGGATAAAATAATACGAAAAGACATACAAAAAGACACTAAAATCTAGGTGAAAATAGCGACAATAAAAGCTGTCAGAAACTTCAGCTATTGAAATATGCATTCAAGGGATGCAGTGGAGTCTTCACTACATACTCCAAGAAATTCGGCCTAAAACTTTTGAAGAGCTGGCTACAAGAGCTCACGACATGGAGTTGAGTCTGACATCAAATGACATCGAATGACCCTCTAATCAAGACTCATACGAGTTTGAAGACATACCTTCTGATGAGCTCGTGGAAGAGAAACTATAAATAAAGATTACAGTTTCTATAAAGATTCATAGAAATGAAGTGGAAGCAAGAGAAAACAGCGCATCCCAAGATTGGGGGCAATGAACTATTGATAAATCAAATTCAAAGCTCCTTGACACGAGCTAAAATTGTCTGCATTACTCTCCTTGACACGAGCTAAAATTGTCTGCAAATCAAATCTCCTGCTCCTTGATACGAGCTTAAACTATCTAACTCAAATCAAATCTTCTTGAGAAGAGATAAACTCTCTATATGTTATGCTCCTTGATACGAGCTTAAACTGTCTAACTCAAATCAAATCTCATTGAGAAGAGACAAAACTCTCTGCATGTTATGCTTCTTGATACGAGCTTAAACTATCTAACTCAAATCAAATCTCCTTGAGAAGAGACAAAACTCTCTATATGTTACGCTCCTTGATATGAGCTTAAACTATCTAAAATCCTTCAAGTCAAAACTCCATGACACGAGCTAAAACTGTCCATACTAAGCTCCTTGATATGAGCAAAAACTGTCTACATTACGCTCCTTGATACGAGCTTAAACTATCTACAAATTATGCTCCTTGATATGAGTTAAAATTATCTACACACAATGCTCCTTGACAAGAGCGAAAATTGTCTACATTACGCTCTTTAATATGAGCTTAAACTATCTAAAATCCTCAAGTCAAAGCTCCTTGACACGAGGGAAAACTATCTACATTACGATCCTTGATATGAGCTAAAACTATCTAAAACCCTCAAGTTACTCCCCTTGATATGAGCTAAAACTATCTAAAATCCCCACATGTTATGCTCTTGGATATGAGCTTAAACTATTCACATGTTAAGCTCCTTGATACGAGCTAAAACTGTCTACAAATCAAAATTCTCAGCTCCTTGATACGAGTGAAAACTGTCTACATTATGCTCCTTGATACGAGCTTAAACTATCCACACAATGCTCCTTGATACGAGCTTAAACTGTCTAACTCAAATTAAATCTCCTTGAGAAGAGACGAAACTCTCTACACATTACGCTCCTTGATATGAGCTAAAACTATCTACACATTACACTCCTTGATATGAGCTAAAACTATCTACATGTTACGCTCCTCGACACGAGCTAAAAATATCCACACAATACTCATTGATACGAGTTTAAACTATCTAAAATCCTTAAGTTATGCTTCTTGATATGAGTATAAATTATCTACACATCAAATCAAATCTTCTTGGGAAGAGAATAAACTCTCTATACATAAAGCTCCTCGGCATGAGTAAAAACTGTTCACACAATACTCCTCAACATGAATGAAAAATGTCCACACAAGGCTCATTGAAAAGAGTATAAACTGTCTACAAGTTCAAATTCAAGACTCATTGACACGAGCATAAACTGTCAGCAAATTTAAGTTCAACGATCTATGACGTACGAGCCTAAGCTGCATGTTACTCCTAGCCCGCATGAATATAAAATGTGTACGACACCCCCATCCAAACCAAATCATGTTCCTTTGAACTACGTTATGACTTGATCCTCTTCAAAGAGGTACGTATGCAGCTTAACACTTCACTAAGTTCAATCATAATCCAGGCCATTTATGTCAAGTTGGTGAGGCAAGCAATAAAATTCAATCATGTTTATCAAGAATGGATTATCGAAATTTGTTCACTTCAACACAAAGGTGAATAAAATGCGAGGGGGCATTTGTAGGCACTTGAATTTTATTGTCTATTAAAGAAAAATATGTGGCAAATTAATGCAATAATTATCAATTAATTATTTATTATTATGAAATTTAAATAAATAAATTCCTAAAATAAATTAGTGAATAATTGATAATTGGGTCAAATCCAGTCAAATAAGTCTAACTTAAACCCTAAGCAAGTTAGAGGCCTAAGCCCGCAAAATTAGGTCAAATCAAGCAATGACCAATCAAACTGTGATATATGGAAAAGGCCCAAGCCCGCAGAATCAGGTCAGATCACCCCTGTACCAATCAAATTGCGAGTTATTTATGGGGCTTTCTCACCCTTCACCTATATAAGGAGTCCTCCTCCATTCATTCCAGAAACACTAAAGCATCTGAAGATACAGACGCTTCTGAAGAGATCAAGAATACGAGCATTGCTACCTTGAGATCTTCAAGCATCTTCAAGCCAAGAACGGGCTGCGATCCAAGATCAAGTTCTAAGCCCCTTCGATCTGGCGTTCTTCCAGCCATCCGCCTCCGATCAGAGATCAAGGTGTCAAGCCCCTCTTACCCAGCATTCTTCCAGCAAACCTCCTTCGATCAGAGATTAAGGTGTCAAGCCCCTTTGATCCGACGTTCTTTCAGCCAACCACCTCCGATCAGAGATCAAGGTGCAAAGCCCCTCCAATCTGGCGTTCTTCCAGCCAACCGCCTCCGATCAGAGAAAAAGGTGTCAAGCCCCTCCGATCCGGCATTCTTCTAGTCAATGACTTTCTCCACAGAAAGCTCTTCAGTTAACGTTCAATCCGAACAAACGCTCAACGTCTCCGGATCAACGTCACAAGACTACACATCTGATCTCGGACAAGCTTCATCTGAAGATCCAGCTTAACACACACGCTGTCAATACAGTCAGAATACACTCCAATCAAAGAAGTCAAAATCAACACACACAAGTCAAGACAAAGTCAAGTCAAGACCAAATTGGTTCGAGAGAAGAATCAGATGATTGATTGAGATTGTTTCCTAAATTCTCAAGTTTAATCCGTCTGGATTATTATTGTAATTCTCTAGTATTTATTTCATTATAAATATATAAAATTTGTTGTTACACTTATGATCTGGTATTATTTTGACTTAATATTAATAATACTTTTTTTGTATTATGTATACCACCTCGATAGGTGGGATACACAATACCACAATTTAATACTTAGGTATTAAATGTAATTTTACTATACCCTTATCCAATAATAATAATTAATAATTAATTAATAATAAATAATAATGATAATAACTAATAAAAATATTATTATTAATAATAAATAATATTAATTAATAATTAATAATAATAAATAATAATAATATTAATAAATATTATTATTATTATTAATTAATAATTAATCATAATATTATTATTAAATAATAATAATACCAATATTATTAATAAGGGAGGATTAATACTAGGTACACAAAAAAAACCCTTAATTATTATGAGATACAAACATACAAAAATATTACTACTAACTACAAAAATATATAGTGATATTCCAATATTACCCCTACAATGTGCTGCACATAAATGTTGTGTGCAGCAAAGTGTGTGCAGTAACAAAAGTGTGTGTAGTAAAAAAAAGTGTGTGCAGCAAAAAAATATGGTGGTCAGGCTGAACTCCGGTGGCGGCGGTCCGACAGTGCTCCGGCGGCCGACCGGCGGAGCTCCGGCGAATCATTTTTTCGGCAGGCGGCGGCAGCGATTTTCGGCGATGGCAGTCCGACAGTTTCAGATGGTCCGACTACGGCCGCCGCCAGTTTGGCGGCGGCGGTGGGTGGGGATTCAGGGTTTATGGTTTAAAAGTGTATGGATTTAGGGTTATAGTTAGTATTTTACTTTAATATTTCGTATGTAATAGTAATTATTTTAAATCTATGATTCTAATAGTAATTAAGGGTAATGTGTGTATCTAATAGTAATTTTTCCTATTAATAAATAATAATAATAATAATAATAATAATAATAATAATAATAATAATAATAATAATAAGGGGTAAATATTTCATTTAACTAATTATCCCGGCCATTTGTTAATACTCAATAACAAATATAAAATAACTAGTATCTAGTTATACACAATCTCATTTTTTCATAATGCCAAACAATAATACAATTAATTACAAGTTAAATAAATCCCATTATACACAATCCATTTATATCACATACCCACTAGCAAACCAACCCTTAAGTAGTTGTACGAAATTACAACTTTTAATTATAAGAAAGAATTGTTGCTTTTAAATTATAAAAAGTGTTAATTAGGGGAGGAAAAAAATATCAAAAAGTCGGTATACCGCGCTCGTCGTATTGAAAAATATCAAAAAAATATCGAAGTTTCAACATATCATACCGTACAGATAATTTCGGTACGGTATCGGTATTGGATATTAAAATTTTTGGTATTTCGATATACCGAAATTATTTTTGGTATTTCGATATCGGTATACAGATACCGATATACCAAAAATTTTATATTTATTTTTTTTAAAATTTAATTATACATAATACTATATTTAATTATATTTTATATTATTAATATATTTAAATTATTTTTATTTTATTATGTATCACATTTATTCATATATATTTTTTAAAATTTAAAATGATAATAAATAAATAAAGATATAATACACTTCTAAATTAAAATATAGGAGTATAAAAATATAAAAATAAAAACTTTTTATTTAATAATATATATATATATATATATATATATATATATAATCATGAATAAATTATTAATTAAAATTAAATATTATTTTTGGTATGATTTCGGTAAATTGGTATTTTTTGTATGTTAAATTTTTGGTTTGAACCGATATGTCAACATTTCCATATTAATTGATATTTATCGAAAAATCGATATGATGTAAATTTCAGTACGGTATCGGTATCCGATTTATTTTACCGAAATTTCGGGAAATTTCGGTATCAGTATCGGTATGAATTTTTCCATATCGAAATTTTCGGTACGGTATCGTTATTTTTGATATACCGATATTACCCACCCCTATATTAATCTTGAATGTTTATACTGATTGTTATTCTTTAATTACTAAAACTATTACTCTAATTTAATTATAAAAATTATTACTAGTTATAACTCTTTAATTAAAAAAAATTACTTTTTATTGTTAAAATTATTATCTTTTTGTTTGTAAATTGGTTATTCTTTGATTATTAAAATGTTTTTTTTAAATAGATGGAATCGCTAATCCCAATGCCCTTATACTTTATTTTTACAAAATAATGGAAGAGTAAATTATTGTGATTTAACGGATTAATAAGTGCTAGTATATCATTACTCATTGTACATTTGGTTGAAACTATTCTAATCTTCATAATTATTAGTAATTTTTCAAATTTTTTTTCTTTTAAAACATGCATTATTTCATGAATTGCTTTATGCAAGATTCTAAATCGATTCACATAATTTTTGTTTGGATCACTTGTCGTAAATGCACAATAATATGGGCTCAATAATTTATACGTGATAGTAATAATCTATACTATAAAAATAAAATAAAATAAAATTGGATATAAGCCATTGCATAATTGAAAGGATAAGATCGAATAAAAGGCTGTCTATAAAATCAATACAATTCTTATTCACAAAAAGAGAACTTAACTGATAATCGAATTCATTAATGAACAAAATATTTGAAAATTAATATTAAAATGCTAAATAATCCTAAATGAGTTTTGAAATAAATATAAATAAAGTAAGCTCTTTTTTTAAAATACATATATATATATAGCTCTTTTTTTTTAATACATATATATATAAAACATTAAAGTAAGCTCTTTATTTATATATATATATATATATATATATATATATATATATATATATATATATATATATATATATATATATATATATATATATATATATAACATCATATTCTAATTTTACTATATAAAGTGATGAATTATTAACTTTTAAATAGTAACAAATTAATAATTTTCTCAATAAGAATCTAAAAAATCGCAACATATATAACAAACTTTGAACATGAATTATAGTTAGTGTTATTTAGAAGATTGTGTATGCATTGAACAAATCCGTTTGGTTATTAATAGACTAGGGCGGTCTATATCTACACATACACATATTGAATGATTTGGTGTAAGAAAAAGAAAAAAAAAGGGATTCTCTAAGGAAGAGGCGAAATAGAATCAACTTGAATTTGGGACCGCTATTTGAAATCTTAGTGAAATACTGGATTTCTTATCTCATGTCTGTTTTTCCTGAAAAAATAACGTGGAGAGTTTCTTCAACCAACAAAGGGCTGGGTCAACTATTCAATCAAATGATATTGAGCATGTTTCTCATCCCTCTCGAGAAACAAGTGGGCTATTTCTTTGCAAAATTATGCTCAATTTCATATGTGGCAATTTCGCCAAGATCTCTTCGTTAGTTGGGGGAAGAATCCGCACGAATCGAATTTTTTTAGGAACGTATCGAGAGAGGATTGGATTTCGTTAGACAATGCGTGGTTGGTAAACAAAGATCGGTTTTTTAGAAAGATACGGAATGTATCGTCAAATATTCAATATGATTCCACAAAATTCAATTTCGTTCAAGTAACGGATTCTAGCCAACTGAAAGGATCTTCTGATCAATCCAGAGATCATTTGGACTCCATTAGTAATGAGGATTCAAAATATCACACATTGATCAATCAAAGAGAGATTCAACCACTAAAAGAAAGATCGATTCTTTGGGATCCTTCATATCTTCAAACGGAAGGAACAGAGATAGAATCAGACCGATTCCCGAAATGCATTTTTGGATATTCCTCAATGTCCCGACTGATAGATGGTCAGAACTTCATATGGGTTCGAATCCTACTGAGAGGTCCACTAGAGATCCGAAATTGTTGAAGAAACAATAAGATCTTTCTATCGGAAATAAAGAATTGGTTAATATATTCAAGATAATTACATATTTACAAAATACTGTCTCAATTCATCCTATTTCATCAGATCCAGGGTGTGATAGGGTTTTGAAGGATGAACCGGATATGGACAGTTCCAATAAAATTTTATTCTTGAACAAAAAACCATTTTTTGATTTATCTCCTGCGAGAATGATTTAGAAGATCCAAAACCAAAAAAAGTGGTATTTGCTAGCAACAACGTAATGGAGGCAGTCAATCAATGTAGATTGATCCGAAATCTAATTCAAATCCAATATAGTACCTATGGGTACATAAGAAATGTATTGAATCAATTCCTTTTTAATGAATCGATACTTCAAATATGGAATTCAAAGGGATCAAATAGGAAAGGACACTCTGAATCATAGAACTATAATGAAATATATGATCAACCAACATTTATCGAATTTTAAAAAGAGTCAGAAGAAATGGTTTGATCCTCTTATCTTGATTTCTCGGTTTTACTTTTTTAATTTAGAAATATACAGTTAGTTACTCCCTTCGTCCATCTGTAAAGTACTCATTTACTTTTTGCACATGGATTAAAAATTATTATTATTTTATATAAAAATAGGTATTATATTATATAGTAGTGAATGTGTGACAGTTTTACTAAAAAGAGAAAATGAATACCTTAAGAATAGACGATCGAAATGACATAATAGATACATTGTCGATGGACAAGGGAGTATTATTTTGAGTAGAAAAACTTTTCTTACCGAATCAATCCTAACATGTTATGAGAAAATTAAAATTTTAGAACACCAACTAAAAAATAGTTGCATTTGTAGGACATAATATTTTTGAGCGGATAATTATAAGACATTGTATTATATTTTAAAATTAGATGATAGATCATGAATTTTAAACTTTCTCTGTAAGTATGAGTTAACAAACAAGCAACAATCATGCTTTAATAATTAGGGAAATTTAGCTATGTCTGCAGTTTGTCAAAATGACTAACAAACCCTTTGGGTTGAGTTAAATTATCAAACAATTAAACATAATCATCAGGTTTGTCTGATAGCAAATCTTAGAAGCAGTTGTTATGGATCCAAATCTTATTTCTCTCACATGAATCATTTACTAATAACTTTTCACAAACCTGAGAATACTGTAACCAATTACTCCATTCATCATGTGGAAGGTTTATATTTACTTTTTCATAGATATGATTAATAGTATAATATTTTAATATGTGTTAAAGTGAGACATATTATATTTTAATGTATAATACTCCCTTCGTCTCGTTTCAATGTTTACGTTTTCTTTTTGCACGTTGATTAAGGAGTATAATATTTTAATAGATAATGAGTGAAAATATATAATATTTAATGTAAAGTGGGTAGATGTATTAATGTTAGATGATATATTAATTGTTTTAGATGAGTCTCATATTCCAAAAAGAAAAACGTAAACATTGAAATGAGACGCACAAAATAGAAACGTAAACATTGAAACGGGATGGGGGAGTACATAGTATTAGTACTTCCTCCATCTCATCTAAAGGGTAGCTTTTGCTATTTTTTTTTGCACGTGGATTAAGAGATATTATTATTTAATGTGTGGTTGATAGTTGTATTAGTGAGAATGTGATCCTATATTTTAGTTGTATTAGTGAGTGTGTATGAGTTCTATGCGTGTAAAAAAGGAAATGAGTTTCTTTGGATGTGAGGCCTAAAATGGAAAAAAATGTACTCATTGGGTGGGATGGAGAGAGTATTGTATACTATCTCATAAATATATATTAATTGTTTTGTGTGGATTTCATTTATTATAAAGGAAATGTGAACCTTATGATAGGACGGATGTGATATTTTTTTCATTAAATAGAAGGGTTGAAATTTCATTATACGCTTTATATTTAAGAATTTTTTTTCATATTCAGTGATAAACGTTTAAATGCTTAAAATGATGAAAATATTATTGACTCGATTGATGATTCGATTTAAAATAAAAATTAATTAAGTCATAAATATATACAACCGAAATATTAATCAAATCAAGATTATTTTTGTCCAAGATTTTAAAATAAGCCTTAAAAATAGGGGGAAAATTATAATAATGGCTTTTGAGCAATCCTTCAAAAAATAAAACTAAAAATAAATAAAATCCATAATTGTAATTAAAATTGGTGGATTATTGGTTCCGTGGCTCGGATTCTCTGTGCCATTTGATACACTATCTTTTATGTCACACCGTTAGATTGACGACATAAGAGAAACTATACCCTAATCCTTAAACCATATTAACAATGATTGAATTAATTTTTTTATCTTATATGTTAATCACATAACGTGTGACACAGAAGATGATACACCAAAATGACGCAGACGATATACAGTTATGTTAAACAGTACACTGCACGGCAATGTCGTACCTTATTTACTCATTTCGACGTAACTTTGCTTGTTTGAAGAAGCTTGGCTTGTCATAACTTGAAGTAGTATCATTCAATATCACCTTAAATCTTATTTTTTATTTTATATTTATTTTTTTATCAGCCATATTTATCTTGCAAATACTTGACACCTAATGTACGTTAAAAGACATATTAAAATATAATTATTATATAGATAAAAAATATACTTATTTGTAGTTAAAATATATTTTTCAAAAGTATGATAAATAATATTCCTTGTATCCCATTTCAATCTTTATATATTTCTAATTTGAGCGTCATATTTCAATCTTTACATTTCCCTTTGTATTAAATAAGACACACACAAATTAATTATTTCTCTCTCCATGGGCCCACACGTCACACCAATACACCTATCTATTTTATATTAAAATATTATTTCTCTCACCTTATTATACATTAAAATATTACATTCCTTAACCTACGTGCAAACGTAAAGTTTGAAACGGGATGGAGGGAGTACATTAAAGTATGATTTTAAGATATTATAATATGTTCACTGCAAATATTTTTCTTCTAGAGTTGATATTAGGTGCACCCGGGTATAAGGGTGCACCCATATATGTATAATTTTTTATTCTATTTTGTATTCATGTTATTCTATTTTGTATGAGTGTTTCTTAATAATTATATATTTTTTCACAGTAAGTTTTTCATTAAAAAAAGGGTTAATTGCAGAAAAAGTCCCCACTTTTGTTTCAGTTGTAAATTAGTATACACTTTTAAAATTTAGCAAAAAAGTGCACAAGTTTAACAAGGGATTGCAAATTAAGCCATCGGTCAGATTTTGACTAATTTTGACTGCCCCAATCCTACATGAAAAATAAAATTTTTTAAAAAATAAAGTAAATAAAAGAAAAAAGGAAAGAAAATCTTTTTCCATGGTGGAAAAAAAAATAAAAAAAATGTTAGTAAAAAAGAAAACGGGAGTGCTGCGCAAATTGGGGATTATGTCCTCTCCCTCTTCTGCCATCGGAGATACCATTACAGCCACCACTCACTACACCGAGCCACCGCTGTAACCACTCGCTGGTATAATTTCAATACAAAGCTTAGATGGGAAATGGGATTGAGTGAGTCACAAATAGCAACCCTTTTCTTTCGCTCCCTTTCTCATAAACCCTAGAGTCTGCAATCTGGACTCCGCAGCACCATTAAAATCAAAGATAAGTTCTTGTATATTCTATAAAACAAAATTGCCCAGTTGAAAAATCAAACGGATTATTTGCTTCTTGACGTAAAAAATGGATGCTTTAATCGATTCATGTCAAGTATATATTCTGTTCCTTCTCATTACTGCTTCTGTTCGACGGGATCTTGTGTTTGAGAGAGGAAGGATGGGATTTTACGAGATGCGTTTGGAATTCATTTGATGGGGTGACTTTGCACCTAGGATCCTCTTCCTCGTCGAAACGCGAACCCACCACCAGCGCTGTCCGTCGATTGGATTTGCTTCCTCGCCGGAAACGCGAACCCACAATCGCCTGCTGTTGTCCGGCTCCGCCATCCAGCCTCCTCTTCGGAGCCGTCTCCACCGAAAATCGCTGCAAATACTCGTGAACCACCGTCGACCGCTAACGGCTGATACGGAGTGTCGCGCCGCCGATGATGTCATTCGATGCCAACCGCCTCTGCCGGAAACACCGTTGCCTATTGCCGAGGAGAACGACTGTTAAGATCTGAAGGGAAAGATGTCCAGCGAACGCCTTCCATTAGGGAACGACTGTGGTAACGTTTCAGCGAAGCGAGTGGTGGTGGTGGCGGTGGCCTAACGACGGACAGCGGTCGCTGGTGTGACTTCAACGGTTGCACGATTTCCGAAGGTTGACGGGCTGGGCGACAGGTGATCTTTCATAGGAGAAGATGGACGTCCACGTTTTTCTTATTTTTTTTAATTAAAATTTTTTATTTTTCACTTTGGATTTGAGACAGTCAAAATTGGTTAAAATCTGAGCGATGATTTAATTTGTAATCTCTTGTTAAAGTTGTATACTTTTTTGCTAAATTTAAAAAGTATAAATTAATTTACAATCAAAACAAAGGTGGAGATTTTTTGTGCAATTAAAACTAGCATTCATATGTCAGTATAACTTTTTATTTAATAGTGTATATATGTTTTTTAATAATTGTATATTTTTTACACTCAATTTTTCATTAAAAAATTAACAATTAAATTGTATACATTTTTATTCATAATTGTATACATTTTTATTCATAATTGTATATGTTTTTGTTTATATTTATATATAGGTGCACCTTATCTTAGGATGCGCCCGGTGCACACTATAATTAGTCTTTCTTCTAAAGTATGATGAATGAATAATGTATTAAATAATAATTTTAGATAGTCATATTTTAACTATTAATAAACATAAGTATACTTTAAATATAAATTGACTAGTCTCACAAATCACAATCTATTTCAAATAAACCAATTCATGAGAGTATTCCCTACTATTAATTAAATTAATTGTAAAAATCACAAACTCTACTTCTATTACAAATTAATCTTTACATTTGAGAAATAAAAAAAGAAAATGCTTAAATGTAGGGTAAATTATTGTTATTAACTTTTAATTAAATTACTTTTAATTAAATTTCATTTTCTGTTTTCCTTCCAAAATTTCGAACGGCTTCTATATATTTTTTTTTGGCAATTTATAGTGTGAACCCGGGTTCACTTAAAGATAGAGTGCACTCACATACAAATATAAACAAAAACATATACAATTAAGAGTAAAAATGTATACAATTTAATTGTTTTAATTTTTTTAATAAAAAACTGTATATAATATTCAATAAAATTTTATACACATATGGATGTTATTTTTTTAATGAAAAATTAATGTAAAAAAAATATACAATTATTACAAAACACCTATACAAAATAAAATAATATGTATATAAAATAAAATAAAAAGGTATACACATATGAATGCACTCTTGCACTTTTGGTGCACCCAATATACACTTATATTTTTTTTAAAGGACGAACTGCTTCTATATATGATTAACGTCATTCGTTGAATTAAAAAAAGGCGTCTGTGAACGAATTCAGGTTAAGATTGGTGACTGTACGAACCGTATAAGCGAAGAAATCGGATACACCTCCACTGCTCCACCGTCTCGCCACGTCGCCATTGCATCACCGTCTCCCCACGTCGCCATTGCATCACCGTCTCCGCTAACTTTTCAACCACTTTCTCCATCAATATCACTACCCTCTTTAATTTCCATTCGGATTTCACTCCTTCCTCTTACTTTTTGCTGTTAATTTTTTCCATGACGGTGTGAATGCTAAGTTAATTGTTCTAACCAATTGGAATATGGAAAACGGAGCTGCCCAAAATGGCGGCGTTTGTTCGACGGAAACGGGTAACGGAGGGCTGGATGTCTACACTTGTACACAATCCGACTCTTCGTCCGCCGATCATCTTGTTGTGATGGTCCACGGGATTCTGGGAAGGTACTTTTTGTTTGATTTTATGTGTAATTTGATTTATGCTACTTATTAAAATATATAAAAATTGAATTACTGGAGACTTAGCTTGATCGTGAATTGGTTGAAACTTCTGTTCCCTGAATTGGTTGTCTATTTTTGGCTGATTTTTTTTACCTTTTTTTATTCTAATCTGGTGCCATTTGCTTTTTATAGAAGGTTTAATTTTTTGTGCTTGTGTTTTGTGGAGATCGCACGCTAAATTGACGCAGTGCCAGTGTATAGGGAGATCGTGTTTCCTCTCATTTTATTGTTTTTATACTTATTTCAATTTCCTAATTATAGATTCCCAAGTGCGTTTGTTATTGATTTTGTTTCTCGTAATTATGTTTTAACAGTGGTTCAGATTGGAAGTTTGGAGCTGAGCAATTTGTCCAGAATCTTTCTGATAAAGTTTTCGTTCACTGTAAGTTGCAATTGTGTGTTACCTGTAGTTAGTAGTTGCCTTCTATGCAATGATCTTTCTCCAGTGTGGAACGGATTAAGATTTCCAATTGTGTGGTTCTTTTCTTGCATCCTCCTATAGTTCAAATGCTCTCAGATTGCAATTTAGGAGAGGATTAGTGAGGATGGATTTTCAAATCTATATCAGTCAATAGTTAATGCAAACTTGAGAGCTGTACATTCTACTCCATTAGAAAAATGAACTAAGCCAACCGAATATGAATGAAATTGTAGTTATGGATTGAAATTCATATTTTAGATCCATGGCAATGGGGAATACAAACATTTTTTTCGTTAGCATGGATGAAAATGCTGTCTAGCATTGTTGTGAGATGGTTTTATGTTCTATAATTTTGGTTGTTGATACAGCAATGGCAGTATTCATTGATATCTCTGAAAACTGGCGTGTTTGTTTAAAGAAAATTTCTACTCTGAATTCCTTTGAATGTGCTATCTATTCTCCAAGATTTTCTTGCTACTTTTATTGTCATTCAGCATTAAAGTAGATCTTCTGTCCACTCCTCAGTGAACTATTTTTTGTCTGCAGGTAGTGAAAGCAATGCAGCAAAGCTGACGTTAGATGGCGTAGATGTAATGGGTGAGCGACTGGCTGAAGAGGTTGGTTTTCATCTGTACTATGCCTCTTCTCATCCCTAGTTTCATGTACCACAATTTGTATCTGACCTGGATCTACTGCATTTTAGATCATTGAAGTAATAAAAAGGCAGCCTAGTTTGAGAAAAATCTCATTTATTTCACATTCTGTGGGGGGCCTTGTGGCAAGATATACAATTGGAAAATTGTATAAACCTCCAAAGGGAGGAAGTGAAGATGAAGTATCAACCAATGAAGAGTCAAAGGGTACCATAGCTGATCTTGAACCGGTTAGCTTTATTACTGTTGCCACTCCTCATCTAGGTTCAAGGGGCAATAAGCAGGTAAATGCCCTTTCTCTTAGTTCTTGCCTCCTTTTTGTAGTTTATAATAATCAGCATATAGTTCTGCTTGCTGAGATAATACTAACTGTACATTCTTGTGTATGTTTCTAGGAAAGAGTGGTCATCGGTAAGCTATTAGTTTTGCAGTATAGTATGTTGGAAAATTCATCCAGAAACTCAGAACTATCCACTTAATTTCATGTTAAATAAATAAATTATGTTATTTGGACAAGTACCAAACTTGGTAAAGAAACCATGGAACCATTGCCATAGAAAAAATTAGAGGATGTTTGCAAGCACTTTTCACAGCGTAAAATCTCTGTTCTTTTATTTTTTATACTTCGAAATTAGAAGTGATTTTTTGGTGTTCTCAAACACATTTAGGTGATTAAATGAATTGCTTTTTAGAAGCAGTACTTTTGATTTTTTTTTATATGAATACAAGTTAATTGAATTTATAAAACCTCGTGTGTTCTTAGGAAATCCATTTTAAAAGTGTATTTCTATGCAATTGCTTAGGAATTATCTTTTAGCATATACTCCTGACTATTGAAATTTTGGCCAAACACTTGTTTTTGAACACTAATTACTTTTTTATTTTCCCGCAACAATTAATGTGAACTACTTTTACAAAGCAGCCACAATTCAATTGGGAAAGATGTGATAAAAGTGGAAGAGATGTAATTTATTTAGATGATGCATAGTGCACTTTTTTTAAAAAGAAAATTGAGTTTTTAATGAGTGAGATAAAGTCTGATCTTATGTTTTGTCAAAAAGTAAATGCCAGTAGGTCGGATTAATGGATGGTTGCTTTTGGATCAGAGTATGTACTGTCTAAACAAAAACATCATGAACAACTTTAAGTCATAATGTTTATTATATTGACAGTGAATTTATCTAAACGTCATGCTTAGTACTTGTTTTAGCAATTAGGATATTCAACAATATATCATTCCTGCCCAATTTTAGGTGCCATTTCTGTTTGGAGTACCTGCTTTTGAGAGTCTCGCAAGTCGTGTGATCCATTGGATATTTAGGAGAACAGGCAGACATCTCTTTCTGACAGATGATGATGAAGGAAAACCACCCTTGCTAAAACGCATGGTGGAAGATACTGAAGAATTCTGTTTTCTGTAGGTTCTCGTTGTCTCTGACTCAATTGAATTTAAAATATCTGGCTAGATTTAGAAGCGCAATGCAGATGACTGTGTTGTGGTAGTGTCTAAAGGTATTGCAACTTTCCTATGCAGATCTGCTTTAAGGTCCTTCAAACGCAGGGTGGCATATTCAAATGTTGGCTATGATCGTATCCATGATTTATAATCTTTTTATTTTCATTTGATGCCTCATTAGCCTGTAATGAGATTTCATTGTATTCTTAACAAGTCTTTCTTAGATATTGTGGGCTGGAGAACGTCATCAATGAGACGAAATAGTGAACTACCCAAGGTCTTATTTATACCATGCCAATGTGATTACTCTTATGATTTTGCAGTATTTGTGTGACTTAGATAATTTTGACAGTGGGAGGATATCTTTGATGAAAAATATCCCCATGTTGTGTATGAAGAACGCTGCAAGGCATATGACAAGGAGTTCTTCGAGCCAACAACAGAAAATGATGGTTTAGACGAGCTAGAAGGTTTGTGATTTACTCTTCTTTCTGGAGAGTGTTCGAGAAGTTTGGCTTGTTGCAATTAATTTATCTTACATTAAAGCTTATCGCTCATCATAAACAATGCATGATTCATTTTAAAGAAGGCAGAGCTTGTTTCTTATGCTCTTCTTAAAAATGGCTCAACAATGAAATTTCAAAATCTGTGAAGGACAGATCTATTCTAAGGCATGAAAAAATTCATGGACCCTATCTTCACTATATCTCTGTGTCAGAGAGAGAATGATTTGGTAAATACTTTATTTTTTCTTTAAAGAGGGTTGTGGTCCACATTTTAGCTCCAGCAATTTCGTATTTATTAAGAAAATCTTTGTATTTTCGTACTCTATCATCAGTCATCACATAAGAGGCACATGTAAGAGTATACAGCAATGCTATATGGCTTCTGATGGATGTTTGGCATGATGAGTTATTCTTAACTTTGTTTATTTTTGTTTCTCATGTGAATCCTTCCCATTTTTTGTCAAACCATTTGTCCTAGAGTAGGAGGAACCAGCAACTAGAATAGGTTTTGACAGCTAGAGTCTGCCATAAGAGTGCTTGTGACTTGTGAGTAAAGACCAAGGCTAGGATTGTTGTTATGCAATTCCATCTACATGTGAAAGTGATAACAATACCATCAGTTTTTGCTTGAGAATGCAAACAGGTTTCCCAAATTTTTTGTAACCTCGTCTCTTCCCTCCTGAAATTTTTGGTTTCGACTTATTTTCTGTACTTGGTTTGGTAAAGAGAAAACGTCTCTCTCAAAACCTGATGACAAAAAAATAAATGAACATAAAAATCTGGAGTGTCAAAATGATTTGAGTAGTGGCAACTTTTTGATATTTTGGTGCATTTGAGTTTTGTTATTTATTATTAGAGTTCCACCAATACGTGCAGATCCCATGAGTAGGTGGAATATTTATCCCCCTGTTGACTATCCTGATATGTTTGCCTTCTCTCTGTTTTTCTATTTTAATTTTTTTTCTGTTACTATGGAATTTCCTTCTGCACAGAGGAACTACTGAATGGCCTCTCCCGTTTGTCATGGGAGAAAGTGGACATAAGCTTCCATGATAGCAGGATCAAATTTGCTGCCCATAGCATTATCCAGGTTTCTATCTAATTCTATCTTCTTTGATCCCCCCACCACCCAAGTAATATTTTTTGCTTGCATAGCGTTCCATGCTTATATGAAGTCATGAACTCCATTTTTGGGTGATGTGTTTGTGGATATCACCTTCATAATTTTGCAGATAAATCTACTAGTTCCCGGATTTTTCATCACGTTGTTGTATGTCATATATATTATCTTTTCTTGCTTCGTGCCCCTTATTATGACACTATATTACATGCACTACGCATAGTGAACTACACTAGGTGGGTGTATGCACAACACAATCACACACCTGTGGTCATCTGTGGATGCCATACACGACGTAGCATCTTAGCATATGTGTTGCTCACTCAAAACTAGAAGTACTGTTATTCATGAACAACGCACTGATTCCTTTTCTTATTCGATTATCATTCAGGTCAAAGACCGTTCAGTGCATTCAGATGGCGCAGACGTTATACAACACATGATTGATCATTTTATTTTATAGGAGAGTCACCCCCTCCCCCAGCAGATCTATGATTATGTCTATATTAGTGTACTATACGGCTGGATGGGTGGCTCTCTCTCTTCTCTAATTTGACTGATGGTTGTAGCCTCGCATAACATTCCGTCTTTGGACTATGCATTTTCATGAGAAGATATTCACAGGGGATCCAATTGTTAGCTCATTTCAATGGTAAATTTTTCAACAAATGTAAGATTTAATTGAATTAATAATCATATGTTGTTTTTGGTTCTAAGTTCTACCGTGTTTCATTTGGAAGCTTCATTGTGACGTTATTATGAGTAAATTGGAAAAATGGTGTTACATACTTCATCCGTTCCAATGAAATACGAACAGTTACCTAATGTTTATAATAAAGTAGTGTTTGCATTTCACTGGGACGGAGAGAGTATTAATCTTTGCTAGTTGTCATAAGAGAAACTAGTGCCAGGTTACATATGCTAGCTTGCTAGTTTTGTGAATAGGTGTGTGAGATCGTTATTAGTACTATTCCCTCCAATTTACTATAATTTTCACCTTTGCCTTTGCACATAAATTAAAGAACGTAATACATAGGCGGTATTTTGGTACTTTAAATAAATGAAATAATATGTTTGGTGTGTTTTTGTTTTTGTTTTTTTGTAAATGAAGTTTAGGAAGGATAGCTGAGTGAAAACTTCACTTTAGTAGGACAGCCAAAGAGTGAAATTAAAAGGAGTATGAGGGAGTATTTTATTATGGAAAATGAGCATCATTTCTTTATGGAAAAAGGTCCTGGGAGCACGTAATATCATTCCCGTTTTGAACTTTTTAGCAGTGTGTTTATAACCGGACCGGAAATCGAATCGGTGGAGACAACGGTTCGAGGTTCAACCGGTCGGACCGGCTGTTCAACCGGAAAAATTAAATTCACTTATTTTTAATTATGTTTTATAATAATCATTAAAATAAATATATAATAAATAAAGTTATTTTGTAAAATACATAAATTATTTATGTATAGAGCCCATAATTTTTTTTAAAAACATAGCCCATTGCAATTTAAAGTAAAGCCCAACAAGCCCATCTAAAACTCCACTAATATGTGAATTAGGGTTATAACTTAAATCTGCCCAATAATTACCTTTCTCTTTTAGGGTCCGTTTACTTTTAGGGGTGAGGTTAAGGTTTATTAACCTTTAGTAATGGTTGAGTGGAGGTTGAGTTAGTTTTGATCAAAATGGTTAACCTTAAGTATAATGTTTACTTTGAGGGTTTATTTTTAACAATTTTATTATTATACCCTTTATTTAAATATATTAAAATATATTTGTGATATTTCTCAATTATTTTACCCATCTCATTCGCCCAACGCCGTCAACGAAGATGAAAAACAGAGTATTAACCCAATTTCAATTATTAACGTCGAACGCCCATCTCATCTCAATTATTTATCGACGACGAAGATGAAATTAGCAGAACAAAGTATTAACCCAATCTCATTCAAGAATTGCCGCCGGTGACCAAACACTCCGTTAAGTGGATTTCATAATAAATTGGATCGAATATAGATACAAGAGTACTAATCGCCGCTCCCTTCCTCTCTAAGACATTGCCGCACCATCTCTCTTTCCAACTCCAATGGACATCGCCGCACCCTTTCCTCTCCCTCTCCGTCTAAGAATTAAAACGATTGCCCTTCTCTTCTTCATTTCACGTCATTTTTCTTCAGTCCGAACACCAATCGAGATGTTTGCGGTGAAGATTTAATTGCTTTGAAGTGTTTTGTGTGTTAATCTGAAGCCGAAGGAATGGAGTTTTCATTATTTTCTTTCATTTTCTGGATTTGTTCTTTAGACACTGCAATTTTGAGATCGAATATAGAACAGAATAGATGTATTGAGTCACAAAATTGGCGGGTTTTCGGTTGAACTGGTTTTATCGATTTTCCGATTTTGACCGGTTTGATTCGGATTTTCAGGTTAAATATCAAAAGCTGTTTAATACGTCCTTCCAGATCGGTGCCGGCTCCGGTTCCCGGTTGAACTGGTCGGTCCGGTCAGGTTTTGAAAACATTGCTTTTTAGTACCTTGTTAATTGAATGTAATATTCTTTAACATAAATATATATCTTTGATTCTAAATCTGGACAATAGAATCTCAAACAAACAAAGCATAAAAGAATTCTCCAGCAGTCATTATACAAGCCCCCAACACTCCAACAATTCCTCCCATTAATATAGAACATTGAAACCCATTTAACCCACAACGTTACCTTCTCTTTATGAACATCCTATAAAATGATACTTCATTCCAAAGTTTTATGTGCTTCAACCCCAATTCACCCTTCCCTTTGGAAACAATACATAACTCTCCCAACCCTGAATCCCCAAATAAAATGCATGATCATCCTTTCAATTTTTAAATAACCACCCTAGTATTGAAATCATGACTCCAAAAACCCATAATCCCATAAATTACCTACCGATGATATAAACTCAAGCCTCCCCTGCTATCGATAATACCCGGGATGACCATTAACGAATACATCCCAAAACTTTATTAACCAAAGGCTCAAAAACCTCTAAACGTCTGCCACTCAACGAAACACCTAAATGTCGCATCGGAAACACACCATTTTAAAAGGTGTTGAGTTTAAAAATTATATCATGAGCATATATTTTGCAAAACGTGTTTGTTTCTTGTGTTACAATTTAAATATTCGAAGGATATTGATTGAATCCCACAAGGAAAGAAGATAAATTGCATTATTGGATGTATAGTGAATAATTGAGTAATTGAAGGATCACAAAGCTGATTGATTTGAGTGAGTTTATTAAGGAAAGATTGCAAATTTGAACATTCGAAGGATATTGATTGAGTCCCTCAAGGAAAGAAGATAAATTGCATTATTAGATGTATAGTGAATAATTGAGTAACTGAAGGATCATAAAGCTGATTGATTTGAGTGAGTTTATTAAGGAAATATTGCAAATAGATTGAAGTGATTATTTTTTGGAAGAGATTTCAGATTATGAAGTGCAGAGTTCACATGCTTATATATTGGGAGCTTCAAGAGGACAAGAACGGCGGCTTTGAGAGTTTTGATTAGAGTTGTTTATATTATTGAAGAGAGTTGTTCTTCATATGATTTTTGTTTCGTAGTTTGATTGTTCCTCTTTGAAGAAAAGTGTCTTTGATAACCTAGCTTTTAAATGTGTGAGAAAATCGTAGATTAAGAGGGATTCTTGATCACAAGTCCCAGGGATAGGCCAAAACTAGAGTTAGATACAACGAGACAAGTAGCTATGATAGAGTTGTCAAGTTGTTGTCAAAGTTGTGTTGTAATCAAATGGATGGTTTTGAGGAAAAGACGTGGTCTTCCCTTTTCAATTCTATGATGTTCTATTTCATGGTATTTTCATATCTGTTTGTAGAACATCAACTTTAAGAATTACATTTGGCATTAGAGCAGGTTGTCCTTTTATTCATATGGTATCTTTTTTGCGCTCTCCGTATCATGAGTTCTCGTGATACTAGCTTTGTTGTACCCCCCCTTTTTTGGATGGATCCAATTATTCTTATTGGAAACCTATGATGATAATTTTTTTGAAGTCCATTGGAGATGGAGAAGTCTGGAAGGTCGTAGAAGAAGAATGGACTTATCCATTCACCACTGACAAGGATGGAGTTAAAAAACTCAAAACTGAAGGCTGGACGGATGAAGAAAGAAAGGGCGCAGTATCCAACAACAAGGTGCTTTACGCTATTCTTTCTTCATTGGATGTTCGACATCATTCACTTGTCTCTAAGTGTGTTGAAGCCAAGGAAGCTTGGAAGATTCTGAAACTTCAATTTGAAGGAACAGATTCTGTTAGAAACTCTAAGATTCAACGACTGATGATTGAATATGATGGGTTGATGATGAAAGATAATGAGAATATTGACACCTATTATTCAAGATTTTTTCGATAATCAATCAACTTCATCTATTGGGGGAGAATATTCCTGAAGAAAAAAAGATCCAAAAATTCATGAGGACCTTACCTCAAAAGTTTAGTGAGAAAGTTACTGCCTTGGATACCTTCAGTAAAATTGTGAAATTCATTCTTGATGAACTTATAGGTGATCTCAGAACATTTGTGATGAATAAAAACTTTGATCATCCTATCACTAAAGAAAAGTTTGTGGCATTCAATGCTGAAGACAACATTAAAGATGAGTGATACTCAGAACTCTCAATTGCTGAATTTGAGAAACACACGAATCTCCTCTAAAAAACTATGGGAGAATGATGAGGAAATTCAATGGATCATCAAATCAAAAAAGGAATGTTGATCGCAAATCTGGAGGAGAAAGAAGTAAGCAAGTCACTTCTGAGTCTAAAATTGATAAAGATCAATGCCGTGAATGCAAGGGAATATGACACTATCAATATGTGTGTCCAACTTACTTAAGAAGAACAAAGGCCCTTAAGTCCAATTGGAGTGATTCTGAATCTGAAGACGAAGAGAATCTCGACCACACAAATAATCTTGCTCTGGTTAGTTCTCTTTCATGTCTTACAGTTACTGAAACTAAAATCAATGGTCTTACAGATTGTTCTGATGATTCTGAGAACGAAGATTCTCTTTCTGCGGAGGATATGTGCTCAATGTATCAACTAATGAATGATAAATATTCTGAAGCTGTCAGATTAACAAAGAAATTAGAAGATCAAGTTTACTTTCTTAAGAAGGAGCTGAAAATCTCTGAGGATTAAGTTACTTGCTTCTCAAGTTCTTTTGGACCCAGCTCCATATTAAAGTAAACTTGAAAGTCAATCTGTTGAGTACTATTTTGGGATCATAGAATCTCTCAAAATGGAGATGTCTATCACTTTGCAGGATAAAAACTCCAAAATTAGAACTCACAAAGATCATTTAGAGAAAACAATGAAGCAACATCAATTAATGATGGCTTGTATAAAAAGAAAGATGAAAAGATAGAGAAAGATCGAAGTGAACTGGAAAGATTAAATCTATACACTGAATACTGGTAAAGCCAAGTTGGATGAAGTCATTAGAGCAAGTGATGGATATGGAAAAAAAGACATTGGATATGAGTCTGAAGAAGATTTGGGTAAAGAAACAGTTTTTGTTCGTGCTATGAACAATTATCAGACTTCTGTGCCAAACAAGGAACATACTCCAATCAAGATTGCTTACCTAAATGAAACCATTCCTTCTAAGACTCAACCAAATGTTCCAAACCTTCCAAAAAAATCTTCTCCTAATCTGATTCGAGTATTAAAAAGACTTGGGTTCTATCCACTTCTGGGAGTTTCTCTAAATCCAGTCGTATTTACAGAATATCTCCAGTCTGTCATTATTGCAACATAAAAAGTCATATTAGACAAAGTGTTACAAAATGAAGTATGATATTGCTATTGGAAAAGTTGTGAGTTGGAATCAGTTTGGAATACCAGTGGTTGAAAAATCAGTATGCTTGTCCTCTCATTTTGGACTACAAAGCAGGAATTATAATACCTGATACTTTGACAGTGGTTGCTTTCGACACATGACTAGAATTAGATCATTTTTAAAAGACATCAAGCCAATAAAAGGAAGCAACGTCACTTTCGGTGATGGCAAAAGTAACAAGGTTCTAGGAATTGGTACACTGAATGTCCCAGGACTTCCTGAACTAGAGGGAGTTCGACTCATTGAAGAGATAAAGGCAAACTTGATTAGTATCAGTCAACTGTGTGATCAAAATCTCTATGCTATGTTCACTATAGATTTTTGTTCAATTTTTGATCAAAATAATAATAGTGTTCTCACAAGTACTAGGTCATCAGATAACTGCTATCAACTTGGTGATATCAAAGCTCTGCAAAGCAAGAACAACGACTTGGAATTGTGGCATCAAAAGATGAGATATTTAGCTGTCAGTAATCTTGTTTCCCTTCCTTAAAAGAAACTTGTCAGAGGTATACCTGACTTTAAATTGAAAGATCAACACGTATGTGAACCTTGCAAACTAGGCAAACATGTAAGAAAGTCTCATTTATCTAGTATTGATATTCATACTGTTCATATCTTGGAACTCCTTCATATGGATCTAATGGGACCTCTTCAAACAACGAGTGTTAGTGGTAAGAAATATGTATTTATTTGTGTTGATGATTACTGTAGGTATACTTGGGTAAGGTTCTTAAAAGAAAAGTCTGATGCTTTTGATGTTTATGAGAAACTATGTTTTCAGATCGAAAAAGAAACAAGTATTTCAGTGAAAAGAATCAGATCAAATCATGGAAGAGAATTTGAGAATCAGTTGTTTCATGACTTTTGTGACTCAAAAGGAATATTCCATGAATACACTTCACCTAAGACTCCTCAACAAAATGGTGTTGTTGAAAGGAAAAATAGGACTCTTCAAGAAAGGACCCGAGTAATGCTTATCTCAAAAGGGATAGCCTTAAAATGGTGGGCAGAAGCCATAAATATTGCTTGCTATCTTGGTAATCGAGTTCATGTTCGCCATGGATTAGGTAAGACATCATCATGTTTTTGGATGCAAGTTTTATGTTTTAAATGACAGAGAAGGACGTGGGAAGCTGGATAGTAAAAGCATGATAGGGTGCTTTTTGGATATTCAATAAATAGTCATGCATAAAGAGTTCTGATCATCATAACAAAGTATGTTATTGAATCATTTAATGTTGATTTTGATGATACAAAACCAATGGTCAATACTGTCCCTTCTGAGGTAGTGCCCCTGCTTGAAAAAGGAGAAGAAAATCAAACTCTACAAACTGAAGAGTCAGAAAAAGATGATGAAAGTGACTCGAGTCTCAGAACAAGGGATCCACCATTGAAGATCCAGAAGGATCATCCTTTAGAACTGATTATTGGTGATCCTCGGTCAAGAGTTAGCACCAGAAATACCCCTAGAAAGGACTATTGGAAGATGGTTAATGTTTCCTTATTTTCATGTTTTGTTTCCAAATAAGAACCTAATAATGTGAAGGAAGTATTAAATGATCCAGACCGGATACTGGCCATGCAAGAAGAACTGGAGCACTTTGCTCGAAATGATGTTTTGGAACTTGTACCAAGACCAGAAGATCACAATGATATTGGTACAAAATGGATCTTCAAGAACAAAACAGATGATCATGGAAACATCACCAGAAACAAGGTCAGACTAGTTGCTCAAGGATACACCCAAGTAGAAGGGATTGACTTTGATGAGACCTTTGCTTGAGTAGCTAGAATTGAATATGTGAGATTGCTTCTAGCAGTTGCTTGTCAACTTGGATTCACTGTTTATCAAATGGATGTGAAGAGTGCTTCTTTAAATGGTATCCTCAAGGAGACTGCTTATGTTTCGCAACCAAAAGGGTTCATTGATCCTGAGTTTCCAGACCATGTGTTCAAACTAAAAAAAGGCTCTTTATGGTTTGAAACAAGCACCAAGAGCTTGGTATGAACGACTTACATGGTTGCTAAGGGTTATGTTCGAGGTTGAGCTAACAAAACATTGTTCCTTCAGAAGGCCAGCAAATAAATCATGATAGTACAAATCTATGTAGATGATATAGTTTTTGGATCCACCTCTGAGAAAAGGGTCAAAGAATTTATCAATCTCATGACGGCTGAATTTGAAATGAGCATGGTAGGTGAACTGTCATACTTCCTTGGATTACAAGTAAGTCAATCAAAAGAAGGTACGTTTATTCATCATCCAAATATGCTAAAAACCTTGTGAAAAGGTTTGGGTTGGAAAATTCCAAACATTCAAAAGTTCCTCTTGGTTCTAGAGAATCCCTATCTCAAGATCGTGAAGGACCACCTGTTGATGAAACCTTATACAGGAGCATAATTGGTAGTCTTTTCTATTTAACTGCAAGTCGACCTGACATTTTCTTTAGTATTTGTTTATGTGCCAGGTACCAAAGTTCTCCAAAAGAGTCACATTTGAAAGCTGTAAAGAGAAACATAAAATATATTGTAGGAACATTGGAATATGGACTTTGGTATTCAATAGATACCAATGTAAATGTTCTGAGGTTCTGTGATGCGGATTGGGCAGGGGACACTAATGACCATAAAAGTACTTTTGGAGGGTGTTTCTTTGTTGGTAGTAACCTTGTGTCTTGGTTAAGTCACAAACAAAATTGTATCTCTCTGTCTACGGCTGAAGCGGAGTACATAGTTGCAAGTAGTTGTACTTCCCAACTAATCTGGCTTGGAAAGATGCTTGTTGATTACCAATTGAAGCCCGAAAAACTTTACCTTCTTTGTGACAACATCGGTGTCATAACATCTTAAAAAATTCTGTCATTTATCAAAAAACCAAACATATAGACATTCGCTTTCACTTTATTAGAGAATTGGTAGAGGAAGGAACACTTGACATAGAACACATTTCCACTGAGAAACAACTTACAGATATTTTCACAAAAGGCCTTGATACTAAAAAATTTATATCCCTTAGAAAATCTCTGGGAATCTGTTCTATATAAATCCTTTTGTATCTAGGATTAGGCATTTGCATGACATATTTCTCTTTGGTCCTTAGTTGACTATTCTTATTTGTTTTGAACATCTATTACCCATGCAGTTTAGGACTACCTACATGAAATGGTGTATTGTGAATGTCAACTTCAGTGAAAAGGGCTACATACACAGAAATGAAAAGTGAGGAGTAAGCCACTGCATTTAAGGATTTCTCTCTTGAAAAAAAAGAGTTATAAGTCTGGCTATGAAAATTTCCATGTTCAGAGTACATCATCCACATGAACAAATCAAAATCCACTTTAAAGAATATTTGTTTTAGGAAGTTATAAGGTGCAGATGTATTTATATATTTAAGAAAAAAGGAATTTGTAAGTTTTTATTTTGAGAAATGATTGGTATTCTTTTCAAACTTGGATACTGACATTGGGCCAAATTGATTTCTTTCCTACCTTAGTCATTTTTTCATTCCCATTTTTTATAATATCTGCCAGTATCTCTCGGATTTCGTGGGATATGAAAAGGCACCCCTTTTTATTTTGACCGAGTGACTGTTGATTGTCATTTGCTTCTCTCCAAGAAACCCTAAGCCATCTCTCTCTCTCTCTCTTTCACCATGGTTTGACAGAAGCAAACTGCCTTCGCCGTCCTAGTTCTGGCTGCAGGTGTGAACGCTCTGGTTCTCCTATGGCCATAGCCCCTTCTTCTGTTACCCCATATCCTTCATCTCCTTCATGCTGTGAAATCATCGAAGTAGATGAGAATGCAATTGACAAGCCACGCCATTCTGCCAGAAAGAAAAACCCTTCTTCAAGCACTCTTGTGTCCTTACCTGTTGTCCCCTGTTTTCCTCATCTGACTATCCCATTAAGGCAATTGATGTTGGTGTTGCCCGATTCAAGGAATTTTACCCCTCCATGGCGGCTACTCGGTATGGCACTTTTGCTGATATGGAATTTTACGCTAAACGAAATATCTATTTGTCCGATTTTGAAAGGTTTAGAATTTTACCATTACTTGAGTCTGCTGGTCTTCTAGGAACTGTGTCTGAGCTTAAGCCATTTTGTGCTAAAATTGTTAAGGAGTTTTATTCAAATCTTACTCCTGATGTTGGTGATAGTGATTCTCCTCGTTTTCAAATCGTGTTCTGTCGAAATAGAGTGTGCAAATTTTCTCCTTCTGAAATCTCTAGGGTTATGGGTGTTCCTGAGTCTCCGTCTGATTTACAATTGCTTCATTCTTTGAATACTGTGTGTGATGTCATTACATCAGGTAAATTGACTGTTTGGCCATCTGCTGGTTTATCACCTTCAGACTTGGGCTCTTCTTTTAATCTTCTTCATAAAATTGCTATTCGTAATTGAACTCCGTCTAAAAAAAAGTCTAATTTAACAGTCTCTCAAACTAGGTTCATTCATGCTATTGTTACTAAAGGGAATTTGTACTATGGACAGAATGTTTTTGATGTTATCATGGGTTTTGCTGGAAAGTTTGATGATGCCAGGCTTCTTCCGTTTCCATGTACTATCTGAAAATTTTTAATTGAAGCGGGTGTCAGGTTTATGGATGGTGAGGATTCCCTTGAGAAAATGCTCCGTGAATTGAAAGTATCCCTTCATTTGCCACTCTGAAAGAGAAGGTTGAGTCTGCCAAATCCACTCTTGAGTCTATCTCTCCTTTGGTCGATCAGATGAAGACGGATATCCTTGCGGTTCAGGCCACTCTTGATAAGCAGAATGTCAGGTTGGATGAATTGATGGAGGCCTTAGCACGAGTTAAGGGGGAGAAAAAGAGGACTGCTATGACTGCTAGTGCTGGGAAGAAGTTAAAGGTTATCAAAGAGGAAGATGAAGATGATGAGGAATCCAGTGAGAAGGTTGATGACGATGCTAATGACTCCTCTACAGGCTGAAGAAGGGATTGTCCCTGTTTGCCTTATTTTATTAAACTCTGAACTCGTTGAACTCTGAACTCTCTTTGTTTTTTATTTTTTGTCTTGTTATGGTTAAACTATCTATTCTACTTTTGAAATTAACTTCAGGGGTAATGTTGATTCTTCTTTTAATTCCCTTGCATGCTTGATTTTATCTTCTATTATTTCTTTTATGTAAAATATAGCTCATGCCAAGGGGGAGTTTGTTGAGTTTAAAAATTATGTCATGAGCATATATTTTGCAAAATGTGTTTGTTTCTTGTGTTACAGATTTGAATATTCGAAGGATATTAATTGAGTCCCACAAGGAAATAAGATAAATTGCATTATTGGATGTACAGTGAATAATTGAGTAATTGAAGGATTACAAAGCCGATTGATTTGAGTGAGTTTATTAAGGAAAGATTGCAAACAAATTTAGGTGATTAGTTTTGGAAGAGATTTAAGATTAACAAGTGCAGAGTTCACATGCTTATATATTGGGAGCTTCAAGAGGATAAGAACGGCGGCTTTGAGAGTTTTGATTAGAGTGGTTTATATTATTGAAGAAAGTTGTTCTTCATATGATTTTTTTTCGTAATTTGATTGTTCCTCTTTGAAGAAAAGTGCCTTTGATAACCTAGCTTTTAAGTGTTTGAGAAAATTGTAGATTAAGAGGGATTCTTGATCACAAGTCCTAGGGATAGACCAAAACTAGAGTTTGATTCAAACAAGACAAGTAACTGTAATAGGGTTGTCAAGTTATTGTCAAAGTCGTATTGTAATCTAATGGATGGTTTTGAGGGAAAGACGTGGTCTTCCCGTTTCAATTCTATGATGTTCTATTTCATGGTATTTTCATATCTGTTTCTAGAACATCAACTTAAGAATTACAAAAGGTAAAACCTCTTTTGCTCTTTGCAATACATCAACCGAAACTCCAACAATAAACAACCAAGACTTCATTGGACTTATAACAATCCCCAAAACTGCCGCAAATCTCTCTAAACTTGTTGCCACCACATTAGGCAAGTCAACATCCCCATATGGAAATTCTAGTAAATGTTACTACATCCGTCCTAAAATTACTTGCAGATTTTCCTTTTCTCTATCCCAAAAAGATTTGCATGCTCCTTAAATGGAAACAATACACAATATCAATACTATTATAATATTACAAAAATATCACATTCTTTTTATATATTATAGTCAAAGTTAACTACATTATACACTTTATTCAATTAAATTATCCAAAACTCCCTTACTTTTTCTTACATGCTCCCTCCATCCCAGGAAATATTGCACCCCTTTCCTGGCACGGAGATTAATAAAGTGGTGACTTTTAGGGGTATTATGATATTTTTTGGGTAATAAATAAATAATAAAGTATGTTATATGTGTTAGATATGAGTGATTTTTTTGTAAATAAAGTGTAGAGAGAAGGGTGATTGTGTTTGACTTTTTGCCTTTTTAAGAATATACAAACTATTGTGTGACAACTCAAAATGGAAAGTGTGCAATCTTTCCTGGGACGGAGGGAGTATTTTTCTTACATAGTTACACCAAAAATTATTTTTATTTAACTATTTATAAGTCAAAATATGCAAGTCATAATGGGGAGGGAGATACAGTACACATTAAGATACAAATACTGGCATAAAATCGGTTTAATTAATTAATTGTGTTTTGAAAGCAATTAACCCATCTTCTTGGTTCCCTTTCAAATTTGATACATTTGTTAAGTCAGAAGTTCGATTCCCTTGATTATTATCCTTCCGAAAGCATCTCCCTCCCTGAATCTCTAAACCCGCCATGGAATCGGCTCTTAACTCCACCTTTCATTCACTCACAACTTCCCTTCCCTTCACTTCTCTTCGCTCCAACATCACCCCACCTTCTTCTTTCACTATTGCCAACTTCGCCCTCTCTAAACACTTCTCTATCAGAAGCCCCCCGGTTTCGCGCCAAAACTGTTTGATCAAAGTCCGAGCCGACGCCGACGCCGCAATTAATGAGACCGGAGTTCAAGTTGATGAATTCGTCCTCGAAGACGTCCCCCACTTGACCTCTTTCCTCCCTGATTTACCGGTATGCTTTCGATTTCTTAACTTACAAAGGATACTCTGAATATCGCTTGTAACTAGTCTTTTTTTTTTTTTTTGGTATTTTCCAGTCGTATACAAATCCATTGGAGAAAACCCAAGCTTATGCTATCGTCAAGTAAGCCAACTTCCTTTTCCAAAGATGTGTATCGGTTCTGTTGATTTTTGAGATTAATGAACACTAATGCTTTATTGAAGTAATACATGTAAATTTGTCCTAGGGAAACATTTGTTAGCCCTGAAGATGTGGTGGCCCAGAAGGTAAATTTATTGATCAGAGCACCATTTATGTTCATTTTTTCTATATACCCCACCATTAGGAGCCCCACCGCCCTGCCCTCAAGTGGCTTATAGAGAGGGCTCACTGTTTAACTTGTGCTTGCAAGGGGCCAAATCCATGCCAAAGGCAGGATTCGAACCCCCACCCTGCAGCAACCAAGCTCAGTTGGAAGGCCTTTCCACCCTCCCCTCTCGTCGTGCAGGGCCTCGTAAAAAGGTGTATATAAGAAATATTTGTTTTTCATTAGAAGTTTAGATTGCGGTAAACATAAAATGTGGTCTTAACATTTTGTTTTGCTGATTACTAGGTGTATTTCAAGTCGGAGGAAGTTCGCGCATGTATTGTGACATGTGGTGGATTATGCCCTGGAATTAATACAGTGATACGCGAGATAGTTTGTGGTTTGAGTACTATGTATGGAGTAGATGAAATCCTTGGAATCCAGGTCACTTTTGTATCCTGATCATTTTTTTTCTCTTATATACTTGGTTTCCTAAAGTAATTCGTCTATAGTTTATGCTTTTGTTTTTTTTTTTCCTTTTGATAATGTTTCTCATTGTTCTTATTTTTAATGGATCATCTCCTTGCTTAATATGATTAGATATAGCAAACAATTAGTCTATTTCACCTTTTTAGTCTCTGGCGTGATGCAGCATTATGCCTTGATTGCTGCGTGGTTAAATTTTTTGTGAGACTTGATGTATCTAAGCAAATTTACTGGCCTTCTAGCACCCATTTTTAGTTTCTTGCATGTTGAATTTGATGACTCAGTCACCATTATGAGATTTTTTCAGGGAGGATATAGGGGGTTCTATTCGAAAAATACTATCAAGTTGACGCCAAAATCTGTGAATGATATTCATAAGCGTGGTGGAACATTCTTGCAAACATCAAGAGGAGGCCATGATACCAAGAAGATAGTTGATAATATTCAAGATAGGGGAATAAACCAGGTAACTTGTCATTAAACCTGGTACTTTCTTCTTAGCATTTTTTTCGGCTTCTGATGATATGTTGAAGTACTAGGTTTACATAATAGGTGGTGATGGTACTCAAAAAGGGGCTGCAGCAATTTATAAGGTATTGATTGAACTTTGGTTTTCTTCCAATTTTGTTGTTATTTAAATGATTTGAGATGATGAATTTCCAATCTTTAAGGAAGTTGAAAGTAGGGGTATTCAAGTGGCAGTTGCTGGAATTCCCAAGACAATTGATAATGACATTGCTGTAAGTTCTGTCAGTAAAATCTCGTCTATTGCTTGGTGGCTTTTTTATTATCTTTAGTCGGACTGTGTTTATATTTTGATTTTGATTTTGATTTTTTAAATAAACAATATACAACATTGATCATCATCTTTTCATTAGACAATTGTTAAGCTATCTAATTCAATTGTACAATTAGAAAGACATCTCTTAAATAAAACCTAGGGATGGGCATTCCTAACTGTAAACAGTAGCACAGCAAAAACACCATCAAAAAGTTTAGATTAATGTTTTGTTTATTGTGGTCATATTATTGGGTCAACATTACAAGGACTTGAAAATTTAATATTATGTTTGTGTGACCTGCCCAGCATTAACATAATATTATAACAGATGACAAATTACATTATGAGAAATTTATGTGTTTTTATCATGTCTCTATTGTGTCATTTCATCCCGAATGGCCCATGTCAGTTTACTTTTTTCTTATTTTGTTGTTATCTTGCTGTATTTTGTTATTAAGATTATTTTATCTTTTTATCATGTCATTATTGTTTCATGTTGCGTTGAAACAAAATATTTTGTGTTGGCATGGAGTCTTCTTGTGTCATGGTGTTATCGTGTCAATTGAACACGCTATACTAACACGAAATGTACCCCCAATGAATCTTGTAATTCATGAGCATGCAACAAGTTTGTCTGGCATGATTGACAGTAGGATAATTAAATCTAATCCCACCTGCGGTTTTGGGTTGGTACCCTTTCAAGCATGCAGACCCTGGTCCTCTTCTATTAAATTTTATCTCAATGCAAAGGTACAAAAAAATAAAATGGCACATTTTGGCATTATCTTGAGTCGCCACTGTCAATTTGTTAGCTATGATTGTTTGTTTCACTAACATAGTTTGATATGACTAATATCAGACCACTGGTTGTCAGATCCTAGTTAAAAATTTGTTAAAAAAGAGGTTTTGCCATTTTGAGCTGAGGAATTCAACAATAGCATAAAAACTTTAAATTAATTAGATAGTTGATAATAGATGCCTAAAATATTATTGGTGCACTTATCACATGCTCTCAAGTGTATAAAACATCTAATCTACGATGCATTAAAGTGCTGCTCGCATATCCGTCAGACCGGTTAGGAGCATTACACAGTTTCAAGTTTGAATTGTTAATTATCAATGGTTTTAAGAAAGCAAGTGAATTGGCCCAGACACCCTGCATCACTCATTCATGCAAACATCAGATTTGAAAATTAGAAATAATAGGAGTATATGCATGGGATATGTTTAGTGGGAGTTTGATTTCATAAATTAATGGCATACACGTGATTAGTTTGTCGGAGAATGTAAATTGTGGATTGTGGCATAGAATCTTGGTGCATGGCATTCCTGCTTTATCTTGTAGATTGTCCTTTATAATGATTGGTTTTCTTCTGTTTATAAACACTTCTCTAAAGAATAATTCTCATAATCTCCTCACTTTTTTTACTCCTGATTTGATGATTTCACAGGTGATAGACAAATCCTTTGGCTTTGATACAGCTGTGGAGGAGGCTCAGCGAGCAATAAATGCTGCACATGTGGAAGTTGAGAGTGTGGAAAATGGAGTTGGTATAGTGAAACTCATGGGCCGATACAGTGGTAAAAAGCTTGAGCATTGTATAGAAGCTGATTTTTCTGCTTGCTTATTATTATACTCTGTTTTCCTTTTCTTGTGACTTTTCAAATTGTGCAGGATTCATTGCAATGCACGCAACATTAGCTAGTCGCGATGTGGTGAGAAACATTAAATCCTCTATCTGTTGTTCATGATGCATACTTTTTGTTTCATCTCCCCCACCACACACCGTCTTTTTTTTTTTTTAATTTAAATTTTAGGCTGACAGATTTGGTTAAAAAACTTTCTTTACATCTGACCTTATACATTTATTCATTTATTTCAACTTTCCCCCTTTCTAGTTACCTGGCTGATGGATTTAATTATAAGAAACTTCCTGTATGTCTGTCCTCCTTATATTATGGGTATATTAAAACATTTGATAAAGAGTTTCCTCTTGGGGTAATAATATAAAATAGGATATTATTAGATATTCTAGAGTTTTTCCTTAATCTGTCTTCATGACTAGAATTTTCATTACTCAGAGTGACTGGTGTAAATCTGGATTCTGGTTTGAAATATTTCGAAGAACATTGAATGCGCTTGCAATTTCTGCTTACAGGTTCTAGATTGTGTCAGGATTGTTGCTTGATACCGGAGTCTCCATTCTATCTGGAAGGACAAGGGAGGCTGTTTGAATTTGTTGAAGAGAGGCTCAAGGAAAATGGACACATGGTGATTGTGTTAGCTGAAGGGGCTGGACAAGAATATGTTGCGCAGACCTTCCATGCAGCTGAGGAAAAAGATGCATCTGGGAGCAGGCTACTTTTGGATGTTGGCCTCTGGCTAACACAAAAGATTAAGGTATATCCTGGTATGACAAAAATGGCAAAACATCTTATTTTCTGTCAAAATCTCTTATAATATTATGTCATTGCCAATCTTTTTATGCACATATGAACTTCAATCCTAATATACATATTAACAGATGAATGTGTAGAATCTATCTGTTCTTAGGTTCATTACAGTATTTTAACATCTATTAAATTTCTATAAAACTGAGGCACCACAGTTTCCTTTCTCCATGGTTGTTCATACTGATTATTCTATTACTTTGATCCAGTTTTCTTCAAAATAGTATTCTTTCTTCTTATTTATATTTTTCCTGTCAATTATTATGATTGCTGCAGCACCTTCACTCCCACTGATCCTAATCTTTCTTCTGTGATTTGAATTTCTAAAACCTGTCGTGCCCTGGCATTTGTTTCTGAAGGAAGTGTCAATTAAGTTTACTATAAAGGTGTTATGTGATGATCATTAGCACCTGATATGTTGTACTTTAGGATTTTGTGTTGGTTTTCCCTGTGAGCCTCTTTTCAATTTACAACCATTTGATTTTAAATTCTAGTTTCCTTCCACAGGATCACTTCACAAATGTCAGGAAGATGGCAGTCAATATGAAATACGTAGGTAATATATATTTTTCTATCAACTTTATTAAACCTGCTTTTAGTTGAGAAAAAAAAAAGAGAGAGAATCTATTGGGTTTTGTTATTTACCCTGTTTTCTACCCCCCCCCCCCCCCCCCCCCCCTTTTTTTTGTGTGTGTGTGTATGTGGTTCATGTTTCAATATTGGCAAGAATATTGACTGAGAATGGAAATTGCAAATTTCCTGCAGGGTGGTCATTATTTCATTACTGGAAAACAGAGTTATATGAAATTAGAAAATCTCTCCTACGATGTCATTCATATTAATAGCTGGCTACATTGGTCATTTCGGGCAATGTACTCTCTAAACTTTTGAGCAGGCTTGTAATCAAGATTTGTTGCTCATGTAGGGATATGCTCATTAAAAATGATAAAAATTCATCTTTTCTTGCGTATTTCTGAATGCGGGCAAGGATCAGTTAAGTCAAAAGAAAAGGCTTAGAGTTCTAGTATAACAATTTAAGGGAAAAATGCTTATTTCACCCTGGCTGTTTCCTTTTCTTGACTAATATATTAAACAAAAATAAAAATTTCAGAGGCAAATGGAGTAATTCAGTATAGAGGATGTGAGCAAAAATGGGAAGATAGTTCTGGGGCCATGTGTGAATCCTAATTTTATCTTTCTTACCCCTTAAAATTCTTGTTAGAGGTTAGAACTATGCCTAATGGTTTGATAAGTGCTTATATTTTTTTAACGAAGTTGGGGGCTTTGATGAAATTAATAGCTGTATTTGTATCTCATTTTCTATCCATACCGTTTTTCTTTTGAAGATTCTTGATGATCTATGAACTACTTCTGCAGACCCTACATACATGATTCGAGCAATTCCTAGTAATGCATCAGACAACATATATTGCACTCTTCTTGCACAAAGCGCTGTCCATGGAGCAATGGCAGGATACACTGGCTTCACTGTTGGGCCTGTAAACAGCAAACACGCCTATATTCCTATAAGCGTAAGCTCTTTAAGTCTTTTCTTATATTTAATTTAATATATAATATATGATAACGACATTGTGCTGTTCTACAATATTTCTTAGCATAAATGAAATCAAAGTAAAAGCTATCACGGATAATGCTGTGTTAAGTTTCCTATCAGCATAAGCTCTTAGGTTTTTTTAATTTTTTAATAGATATTTTATATAATATTTAGTAGGTTTTTGGATCTAATTTATATACACTCTTAGTTCCTTTTTTGTTGCTAAGTTAGCAAAATTGATCACAGATACTGTAATGTGTAAGAATCTGGATTTTTACTTTCTCATATAGATATATGCTTGATGTTTTATGGTTGCAGTTAGTGCCTAACAATTTATACGAGCTCTCTTACTATCATCTTATTCATTCGTATTCTCAGCGAGTTACAGAGGCTCCAAATGTCGTGAAATTGACAGACAGAATGTGGGCTCGGCTTCTTGCATCCACAAATCAACCTAGTTTTCTAAGTTATGAGGTTGTGCAAGAAAGAGTCAGCAAGAAGATTGTTGATGATATGCATAATTTAAAGATCACTTCCATATAGTGTTCGTGGACTCATCATTTTGCCAGATTTCCATACATCTTGTACCCATTGCTGTTCGCCTAGAGTCCATACAGGAGATCGCTTGATACAGCGGCTTCCATATTGGTTCATAGATTGGAAAAAGGTAATAATGGAAATAGAACAGTGTATATTTGATTTATTCATTTTAATTTTCAAATATTATTGCTGGTTCATGAATTATACTGTAGGTGATCATGTACTGTTATAACGAGATTGTCTTCCCATTTCAATAACAGACAGGATACAATATACTCTGATCTCTCTTTTTGTCGTCGTTTCAGTTTTGTTTGTTTGTCTGTTTGTTTTTTATTGATTTGGGTGATTTGGGAAACCAGTTTGATGGCAACTCTGGTGGATTTGAAATCAACTTCATTTCATTGTTTTTGATTTAATTAATCCTTTGAATCCAAATACAATCTTTCATTATTCCTTGTAACATGTTCTAAGTTAGTTTGATTAATTCTCTGAATAATCATGAACAGCATGCTTAATTATGAGGAATCCAATATAAATGCTGTTTGATTTATGCATTGAGACTATGAAACTCAACTCAAGTTCAGAGTAGGAAAATTTTTATGATGTGTTTTGCATAGACTATGAAACCCTAAATCCTCTTTTAGAGTACATAAAATTAGAAAAAGTGAAGTGACAAAATTTCATGAGTGTTAATACAATATAAAACTAATGTGGTGTAGTGGGCCTATCATTTTAATTTAGTTTAAGGTTAAAACTTGTACGTACTCGAGACACTAAACGTGTACCCTTTATTTTTTTGAAAAAAAAAATATAATGAAAGTGTATACTTTTTAGAACAAAATGTTGTATATTTACACACATTGTGCATATGGAAATACAAGAGACCAACTTTTACTTTAATACATAATTTTTCATGTGAAGTTATATTCAATTTTCAGGTCTCGAGTAAAGTGTTTAGTAATCATACTCTCATACAATAACTGCTTTTTAAATTTAGTTTGTGTGTATTTATTTATTTATTTATTTATTGAGTACTTTGAATGGAAGTTAGAGTTCTACTTAATTCTGAGTAAATATGCAAGGAAATTGAAATCTACTTTCTTGATTTTAAGAATACTAGTACGGCGCCCGCGACGCGGGTAATCGTATTTTATTATTTATTATTTATTATTTTAAAATTTATATTTTTTGAAAGTTTTTTATTTTATTTTTAAATTTTTGTAAAAGAGCATTTTAACATCTATTTATTGAAATCATAACTTATCGTGATTAGGATACGTAAAATTTTTAATTGAGTAATCTAATTCATTGTACTAATAAAAAAATAATTTAAGGATTGGTATGCACCATTAAAATAATAATAATAATAATTATTATTATTTTTTAATTTTATTTTTGATTAATTTAATGCTTTATTGATCATATTTTTGATCTAATTTAGCAGTAGTATTAAGTTAGTGTAATTTGTACTTAGACAACTTTAATTAATTATAACTAAAATAATAGTTTGTACGTGAAGAAAAATAAAAAAATAAGTGTTCAATCAATTCACCGATTAAAATTTAGAAAGATCTAGAATATCTAATACTATCATTCTTATAAATTTTAATTAGTACCTTTCAATTTATTATAGGTGCTTGAAATTAAATTAATTGTTTATGTGGAAAGGGAAAAAGAAAAGAGAATGCCCAACTAATTAAAGTAAAATAAATTATAGAAATTATTAATATTCATATGATTAATTTTATTATTATATAGAGTATCTATTATATATATTAAATTCATAACTGCATGTAATTACAATGGATAAAACACCTCTTTGATTAATATAATTTATTGCACTAATAATATGAATGAGAATAATTTAAGAATTATTATACACCATTTTAATCATAATAATAATAAAGAATCAATCTTATTTGTTGATGCAAAGTCCTAATTGATCATGTTTTTGTTTTTGTTTTTTTAATTTAATTTATTAAGCTATATTAATTTTAAAATGAATAAGTTAATATGATTATCATTATATATATATATATATATATATATATATATATATATATATATATATATATATATATATATATATATATATATATATTTTTTTTTTTTGTTAAAACTAAAATATTGGTTTACATGAAAAGTAAAGAAGAAAAAAAAATCAGTTAACATTTGAAAGATTAGAAATTCTAAAACTATATATTATCTTTTTTTAATTAGTTACATTTCAATTAGGTAATTTAATACTTTAATATATTAGAAGATATAATACCTTTTATATATATATATATATATATATATATATATATATATATATATATATTAGATATGAATTTTCCAAAGTAATTTTTAAAAATAACCATAATTAAATTACGGGCTTCTATTAATTAATTTCTTTTTAATTAAAGAAAAAGTAAAAAGATGCATTTTTTATTTCATAAATTTTTAATACATATTTAATAAAATTTGATTAATAAATTAATTAATTATATAATAGCAAAATACTGATATAAATACGGTGATATGCAATATTAATTTATTGATTATTTGTAATAATTTTAATTTAAACATTAATTTATATACATAATGAATTCAATTAAAAATATATCTTTAAATAAATAATAAAATTCAATCTATTAATTTGTTATTAGAAAAAAAAAGCGTAATTATTAATTTTTTAAAACTTACTGAAAATGTTGATTAATTTGAGAATGATACGTGTAAATTCAAAAATAAGAATTAATCATAATTTAACAAATTGTAACATAAAATATATTCGATGTTTGATATTTCAAATAAATCATGAATATGCATCATTAAATTTGAATTAACGCAAAATTTAGATTTATATTGGAATAAAATAAAATAAAAAAGTACATGCATCGTTCTCTTATTTAAGATTTTAACATAACCAATTTTGCAACTATAAAATTAGGCTAATGTTAACTTTAAAAAAAAGTTCATTTATTATTCTTTTCTGTAATAAAATTTTCAGCGCAACCCATTATATAATCATTTTGCAATTATAAAAATTATGCTAACGTTTTTTAAAAAATAAGTCCATTTATTATTCTTTTCTGTAATTAAATTTTCAGCTCAACCCATTATACAATCATTACCCACTTTGAAATTATCATTTAAGAAAATACATAAATAAATAATTTAAAATAAATATACTTATTGAGGTTTGAACATTTGACCTCCTCAAAACTGTCCAACAAATCACACTACGCCACCTCACACATCTATAAAAATCATAAATGATAAATTCACCGCAATTTGACACTTCACACCTTACAAAATATAAATTGGGAATGTTATTTTGTTTTAATATATAAGAAGATAAATTATAAAAATAATTATAAATAAATATAATTAAAATTTAAGATGGGTTCTCAATCAGGATTTCAATTATTAATTTTTTTTTCAATAATTAATGCATAGTACTCTTTGGGCTTGGTAGTATCTATATTAGGATGGTCCCTCCCTCAATCAAAGTATGCATGTCACACTACTTTAATAAATCATATCATATTGTCACCATTCGAATTATTTAAACATCATAAAAGTCTTGAAGCATTAAAATGTTCCACGGTTAAAAATGATTTAGGGTGTATGATTTATTAATGAAACGATGAGCCAATAAATTGATGCCACCTCGCTAGGCGGTTGACTACGAACGTGTAACACCTCTCCAAACATATTCTAACAACGGATGTAATAATGCTACAAAAAGTTACATTTTTTTTTATAGCTAAATGATAAATCTAAACTTTTTCTTATTGTTATTTTTTAAAAATATATATTATTTATATCGTGTAATAACTGCTCTGTCATTTCATTCCAAATTTTCAATGTCGGATACCAAATATATACTCCATTTTCACATTTATCTAGATATTTAATAATACTCTTTTATTTAATACTATAAAGTATTAAGTGGTATACACACTGTATCAAGACTCAAGTGGAGTATTAAATACTAGATATTAGAAAATTAATTAATTTTTTTGTGTTTTATTTTATTTTAATCACGCTCTTTGTATTTTTTAAAGTTATAACTTTTAATATTAGATGGTATACTCCTTATTTCTTTAAAAGAAAAAATGTTAATTTTTTTAATCAAACATTTATACTATATTCATGTTTCAATTTATCTTTTTAATAAAAAAAATTATATTTTTATTAATTATAATATATATCTTTTAAAATTATATCCTTACACAATACCAAAAACATAAAACACCAACTCATTAATTATATAATTTAAGTTGAGGTTAATATTATGAAAAAGTCAACATGAATAGAACATGTATAAACGAACGCAAATTAACATGCAAATTTACAGTCCAATTTTTTCATATTAATATACAATTATTATAATCCATTTTCTCTAAAAAAAATATATAAAATAAAATGTGATGACATATCTAATTGATTAATTATCCTCCTTCAACATCAAGTACAGAACTCTTAATTTCAATATTCACATTTCTCTCCTATAGAGTTTAACATTTATCCACAACTACAACATTTTGCAACTCTACCAACTACAAAAAAGATAATTCTTTTTTTTTTTTTCTCCATGATATTAATGATGTTTGAATTTTCATCAATAATCTCATCTCATTTCTACCATTAATTTATGATGTCACTATATTATATACTATCTTACTACTAATTAATCAATAACCCCACCTTGTGTACGTACGTACGTACATACACATCTATTTATGACCGTCGCCGGAATTCTTCTCTCTCCTCCTCTTCCGGCCAGAAGTCACCGGCGGCCCTAATTTTCCGGCGTCCATCGGAAAGTTTAAAATGGCTTTGGTACCCCTCATCTTGAAGGCGGCGCAGTCGTAAGCCCTGGCGGCGTCTACGTCGGTGTCAAACGTGCCCAGCCAGACCCGGCTGCCCTTCCGGGTCGGATCTCGGATCTCCGCTGCGTATTTGCCCCACGGCCTCTTTCTAACACCACGATAGCGCCTCCCGGTTTGGAAAACCGGGTCGGGTTTGATTACGGGTGGGTTTTGATCGGCGTGGTAGGTGATGGTGATTTGTGGCTTGGTTTCGACTTCGAAGAAGTCGGAAGAAGGTGGGTGAAAATCCGAAACGGGTTGGGTTGGATCCGATTCGGATGAAGGTGAATCCATATCGTCGGTCGGAAAATCATGCGAGAAACAAAGGTTGAAATCGTCGACGTCTAAAAGAAATTTGCTTATGAGCTCTAAAGTTAAAGTCTCATGAACAGAGTTAGCCATGATCATGTGGATGATCTTAAGAGAATTATATATTGGGGGGAGCTGCAAATATGTGATAACTAATATATATATAAATAAAATCAAACAATTACGGTATACTCGAATTTTATTGGATATTATTAAAGCATACTCGACTTTAATTGATTGTACTTTATGAAAAAATGTTTTTTTAAGAGCAGTAAACTTCTTACTCTGTCTCATCTTAAGAGAGTCTTTTTGATATTATTTGATGTGTAGTGAGTATTTGTATTAGTGGAGGTATGAACTTCATATTTTAATTGTATTAATGTGTATGGGTCCTATATATGTGTTAAAAAATAAATGAGATTTTTTTGAGTAGAACGCCTAAAATGAAAAAAAAAACACTCTTTCAAGGGGACAGACGGAGTATGCAAACACAGGTGTTTATTTATTTACACATGCATTCCAATTTATCGATTACTCATTGATAAATGTTACTCTTTTGAATGAAAAATATTACTTCTTAAATTATTGCATTTAAGATTATTTTTCGTAAATGAAAATTAATCACTCTTTAAAGAGATGCATTATTATCTTTTTAATGAAAAATATTACTCTTCATTTTATAAATTATGATACTCCCTCCGTCCCGCCTAAAAAGATGCATTTTCTTTTTGCACGTAGATTAAGGAGTATTATTATTTTATGTAAAGTGGGTACGTGTATTAGAGAGATGTGATGGGTAGTGGTGGGCCATTGGTGGACCCTTTTTAGTAAAAGAGGAAAATGTTGCAATTTGGATGGGACGCCTAATATAGTAAAATGATGTTATTTGGGTGGGACATGAGGAGTATATTGCAATTTTTATATGTTTGTTTAGCAGAATTTGAGTAATAATATTTTTTATTCATAAAAATAATAATTTATTTTTTTAAAGAATAATTTTTTATATATTAAAAGATAATTTAATTTACATAATTAAGGTGAATGGTGAACCGAATTCAAATTAAATTCTCTTAGGTGATGTTTGTTTTGGGGTTTTGGAGAGTTTGAAAATCAAGAATAGTGATGTTGTGTTTGTTTTGGGCTTTTGATAGGGTAAGTTTTAACTTATGTCAAATCAATATTTAAGAATGTATTAATTTATATAAGAAAATAGATGAGAGAGGAGAGGTAAAGAGAGAATGTGTATTAATTGCGGAGAGAAAAAAAAATATATATATATAAAAGGGTGATTTTGAAAATTTTGGTGTGAAATTTTAATTTCAATTTCAGGTTTCAAAACTCAAAACAAGCATCCCCTTGTAAAACTCTTTGAATATAAGAAAAAAGAATATTCATGAAAAAATTGCAACATATATAAGAATTTAACCAAGCATAATATTTTTCAATTAAAAGAGTAGTAATGATAAATTTTTTTATAGAGTAATTTTTCACATTTTAAAAATTAAATTCAAATTTAAGTCGGATATACTTTATACTTTATAGGAATAATTTGACTAGTTCGAAACGTGTATGTCAACATAAACATGAAGTTCCTGTAACAATTTTTTTTTTCTTGTTCTTTGTGACAATTGTTAATATTATTTATAACATTTGTTAATATTATTCTACTCAATATTTTTAAAAATAAGTCTTAATATTTTAAAAAGTAGCCACTGCACTCGATTTTATGAAATTACGTCCAAAAGGATAAATATCTCATTTATGTGGTTTCCACTTTCCTTTCTGTTACAGAGAAGGCAAGGGATTAAAATATAATTAATATATTAAATTTTTTATAAGACAATAATTAATTAGCAGCTGCGGACAGTAGATAAGTACGTTGAATATTATAAATTGCAATTTGCAAATGTCACAATCATACATTGGGGCCTTAATTGCATAATAATAAACACTCAAATGTTTGTACAATAGATCAGCTGGGGTTTGTGTATTCATTGTCACAGACAGTTGTATTATTTGCAAAGTACGAAATTCATTTTTATGAGATGAAGATTGATAAATGTCCGTTAAATATTGTGTTTGAATTAAAATTTAGAAATAAAATTGAATTCGAGTAATGTTATGAGACGAAATCGATATTCATTTATTTGTCAAGAAGGTAGCAACATGTACTCCCTCCGTCCCGGAGTTAAGTTTACCGACACTGTAGATACGAAGTTTAAGAAAAGTTACTTTTTGATCAACTTTATTAACTTTTGAGGGATATTGTGATATTTTTAGGTAATAAATAAATTATAAAGTATGTTATGTGTGTTAGGTGACAGTGATATTTTTGAAATTAAGATAACTTTTGAGATTGTTGGTTAATGTGAAGTTTCCTTTTTTGGGTGGTGAACATAAGTGTGAGACGGACGAAAACGGAAAGTGTGAAGATAAATATGGGACGGAGGGAGTAATATATATGAGTTAAATTTATTTTTTGCCCTGTAACTAAGTAAAATTTGATTTTTGCCCTAAAAAGATAAGTGGTTTAATTTTGCCCTATAACTAATAAATTATTTCAATTTTTACCCAATTTTCGTCGGAAAATATGAATTTCGCCGGAATCCGCCTCGTCATGCTTCAATTTGGGGGTTTCCGACTGGTCAATGCGACGTGACAATTTCGACTTTTTTTTGAACCAATGAATCCGCCACGTCATATCCCACCTAATATTTATTTATTTATTTCATTTCCAAATCAATATAATATTTAATTAAATTAGAAATATAAAATAATTAAAATAAAAAATAAAAAGAAGAATCAATAAAGCACGATGTTGTTCTCATTAATCTCGGCCCCAAATTTGCTCTTCTCCGGCGTGAGAACGATGTCTAAGTTATAAAGCAGGGGCACCATGGTGACGGAGCAGAGAAACACCAGTACAGGCCGAATATCCAGAGCAGCAGCGGCAGGGCGGCATAGAAGAGGTGGTTCCCTACGGTGTTGAGCGGAACCCCCTCCCCAGCAGCTCTGACACGTACTCCGATAGATTCATTAGCTCAAAAAAAGTCAAAATTGTCACGTCTGATTGACCAGCTGGAAACCCTCAAATTGAAATATGACGTGGTGGATTCCGGCGAAATTCACATTTTTCGACGAAAATTGAGCAAAATTAAAACAATTCGTTAGTTATAGGGCAAAATTGAACCACTTATCTTTTTTAGGACAAAAATCAAAGTTTTGTTTAGTTATAGATAAAAAAAATGAATTTAAGTCTAATATATATAATGGTACATCTACACTTGCACTCCTATATGGAACTATCCATTTCGATTTGGAACAATCGATTTTTGGTTTTTTTTAAAAGCTTTAAACTGTTATTTAAAAAAAAAATTAAAGAAAACGTCCATTCAAATCGAGAACTTAATTCAATGAAATAAAGAACCGAAACCTATTCAAAATATTAACGGATTTGTTTATATATTTTGTGTAAAATTGTTCTACATAACTCATTGTATGAGATGCATAAGAAGTGAAAGTTTTAATAAAAATACATAATCGATGAAAACGATAACCAAGTAAATTATTTCATAAATAATTTATAATATAAAAAATGTCTCAGACTTGTATAAATATTACTCATAAAGACTATTTTACTTTATTTCTTAAATAGTTATCACTCTCCAATAAATTTTTATTAATTTAATTTATATAATGAATTTTTCTTAAATATAATTTATTTGTACATATGAATATTATTACTTTATATTAAAAAGTTATCCCTTTATGCTTATAAATTATTTGAGCCACATCCGGATATAGTTTATTCTCACTTGATATACCAACATTTTGTCATTAGTACACCTGATTTGATTAAGAATTCAGATATCAATACATAATGTTACTTAACCCATTTTCAATTTATTATTATTGAACATAAAATTGGGTTATTTTAATTTTAGGATCACAATTTCCGACAGAAAAAGACAGAATGGATACATAATTAAAAAAATGTGGGAGCCCACAAATGCAAGTTGCTCAATATGTAGATCTTTCTCATAATTCACAATTTCCCTCCACTTGACTAAATTAATATCCCAAATTAATTGACAAGTCATAATAAGTCGAATGCAACTATTTATTAACCCAAAATAAATATACAATTACAAAGAAAAATATCAAAATAAATACAATAAAATTCCAAAGAAAAATAGAAGCTCGAGAATGGATTTTGAGAAAATTATTTTTGAAGTTCTGATATAAAATAAAATAAACGATTGTATGGAACGAATTATAATAATTCTTTTATTTTATAGAATATCTTTTTATCTGCATTTTTTTTCATGAAAAACTATTAATTATTTAAATTAAATAATTTTTTATTGAGAAGCTTCATCATGCAATTCAAAGAGAGTGGCATAAAATGTTTTAATGAAGACAGGGAGATAACTGATAAGGAGACATAAATAATAAATAAACATCACAACTTGCCCAAATTTATATGTAATTAAAGTCTTATTACAACATTCATTGAACAAATATTGCAATTTGCAAATTATTCATGTTTATTGGATGAACCAAACAAACTCTCCTTTCACATAATAGAAAATTTGAATCATCTATTTACTTTTCGCAACTAATTGCTCAAATCACTACCCACTCCAAGAAGTTGAAGATTTAGCAGGAAAAAAAAAATACACAAAAACTCAATGTAATAAAAAAAAATTAGAATCCAATTTACGTGCACTTGAAAGATTTTAACCGATTAAATTTTAATTCTATCTTTACTAATAAATAAAATAATATAATTAATTTTTTTAAATAACTATTCATTACACCTTATTTTTAACTCATTAATCCCAAGTGCACGGTTACAGCCATGCAGTGCATAATCACCCTAAATTTAATGTAAAAGTAATATACGGAGTATTTAGATCATAAAATGTCTCAATCATGGATTACATGATAAGTTATATTTATTTTGAGTTTTTGTTGGGTTTGTAAATTAATTAAATAATGATATAATATTTGGGTGGGATTTTAATATGATAAGTTAGTATTTATTTTGAGTTTTTGTTGGGTTTGTAAATTAATTAAATAATGATATAATATTTGGGTGGGATTTTAATAAGATAGTATATTTTAACTTTATATCAAATTAATATGCGTAAATAAATAGATGAGAGATAAAGCGAGATAGATTATTAATGGAGAATAGTTGATGCATGGAAGATGGAAGTTTTAAAATGTATATCAGATTCAAAACCGTAAACAAACATTTCTGTAAGATAAAAACTCTTTAGATAATAGTTACTCCTTTCATTAAAAACTCAAGATGTTGCACAAAATTAACCTAGATAATATCCTCCATTGAAAAAAAAAACTTTTATCTTTTTGTTTTGGTCTATTCACGAATGATTTCACCTCTTTAAAAAAAAAAAAAAATCAAAACAACCACCTCTCACATATACTCCATATTTTATTTTTACAAAAAAATCGTTCATATATGACACACCTAACATATTTTATCATTTATTTATTATAAAATAATATAATGCTTCAAAAGTTATACTCCCTATGCTATAAAAAGAGTTATATTTACTGTTTGTACGGAGATTAATAAATATAACATTTTAATGTGTAATGAGTTAAGAAATATAATAATTTAATATATAGTGGATAATTCTATTAGTGTTGTATGGTCACCATAAATATAAAATGATTGATTTATGTGACTCTCATCTTCTAAAAAAAGAAGTATAGCTTTTATAGCGAGACATCTTAATTAATAAAATGTACTCACTCCGTCCGCTTCTAAGGTATTCATTTTACTGTTTTTGGCGTCCGTTTCAAAGATATTCATTTTCCATATCAAATAAAAAAGTACACAATATGGTACATCACTTCCATCTAATACAAATACTCACTTTACATATAATAATAATACTTCTTAATCCACGTGCAAAAAGCAAATGGATACCTTAAAACCAGACGGGGAATAACTTTTATTACGGGACACAACAATTATATTTTTTAATCTCCATGTCCGATCAAAACTGAAATGGAGAGAGTAATTTATCATGTTGAAAGATAGAGTTCGTCGGATAGAATAGGGACCCTAGCTAAATTCCACATAACTTACAATGGAATGTTATATATTTATATAATATTTTAATTTCAGCCGAAAAATGAAGAATTAAACAAATTACCTCATTTGCGTAATGTGGACTTTAAACATACATTAGTCAAATTTCAGACTTAGCCGCAAAACGTTTATTATTTTAACTCTCTCTAAATTCTCGTGCAAATTTTCTTTTACATTGACTTTTGAGAAAATAGTAGCTATGGTGTAAAATCGTTTCAATAAGATGGATAAAAAATAACATCATTATCATTTTTACTATAAAATTATATCACTTTCGCTATAAAATATTATCACTTTTTATTTATACTATAAATTATTTATGAAATAATTCTTGTACCCTTATTATTTTTTATCGATTGAGTATCACTTTTTATTCGTCTTATGTAAGGACTTTCGTGAGGGGGTCTCATACAAGTCTTTGTCTGGAGTACTAAATATTAAGGCAATTACTATTGTGCAACAATTTTTAAAGCGCAATAGGTTCAAATTTAACCCATTGACCTGAATATTAATAGTAATTTTTATTTGTCAAGTCATTTCCTCACATTCTCACATTCTTCACGCCTCTATTCTCTCTCTTCACGCTCCTCACTAGAGAGTTCTTCATTCTTAACGTCAGTCCTTCTCTCCCAAAGCCAGTCATTTGACCTCCGCCTCTCTCCGCTGCATTTCACCCTTCGCCTTTTTCCACCAGCGCTACATTCTGCCTTGCGTTCCTCTATTTTTCATGCCTCTCGCTCTCCCCGATCTGTCACTATCTCTACCGCTCGATGCCATTTCACCAGCCTCTCTTCGCCACCTGACGTCGGCGCTACCTCTTGCCCTTCGGTATGGATTCACTCGTTAGAAGTTTATTCTCACCCAATCAGATCTGCCTCAAATCTGAACAAGGTCAAAATATGTTAGAAGATTCTAATTCAAGGTAGTGTTCTTCTTTCCGGTGGACGCGAAAGTCGATTCGAAAACTGATTAGGGCGACAAGTCTGATTAGAGCGATGCTCGGGCAGGGAAGACTGGAGGCTGAAGATTGTTTCTATTTCCGATAAGTGTATACTTTTGATTATAAAAGTTTATTACATTTTATTCTTTAGTGTATAATTAAATTTATATAGATAAGTTGTATTAAATTTAATAATGTATTTTTATAATTAAATGTTGTAATTTATACTGACAAGTTTTTTCCATTTAATAATGTATATATTTTTCTCAATACATGCATTTTTTTAAAAAATAATTGATAATATCAATTCCATTAATGTATATGTTTTATCATATAATTGTATTACATTTTATTCTTTAATGTATAATTAAATGAGATACTCTCTTGTGAAACGGGTCAACCCATTAATAAAGTATGCTTATTATATATGTAAAATGTGCTTATTTTTAATTAAAGTATGTCGATAATGAATTATATTATAACACCATAAAACCATACTTTAATTCATCATTTATCATAATTTAGAAAACATACTTTAATAATAATTAAACATACTTTATCTAGTATATTATAGACATACTTTAACAAGTCTCACATATGTAGCGTCTCACAAGAGAATTTGTCTAACTAAATTTATACAGAAAAGTTGCATTAAATTTAATTAATTTTTACATGTATTTTTATAAACAAATGTTTTAATTTAATAATGTATATGTTTTTCTCAATATATTCATTTTTTATAAAAAAATAATATTGATATTTTATTTATCAATATTTTCATCAATATATTTATTAATTTTAGCTATACATGTTAATATAAAATGTTATACACTTTAGTATAAAATCTAATACATTTACAAAAAATATATATTCATGTTAATATATAAGATCTCACATATTTTAATATGTATAAGTTGTAATGCAATAACTGTTGGATTGTATATTAAAAGTCTAGTTTTTTGTATGAATAATATGTGAAAAGTAGCATCAAAAAGAAGGAAATATGCATCGAAACGAATGAAATGTTGATCGCAAAGAGAAAATGAGCATCAAAATGAAGAGAATATGCATCAAAACGAAGGAAATGTTGATACAATTTATTTGGAATGAGAATCATATGATCAAATGATTGCGTCTTATAATTTATTTATATGTACGATGCAATAGTCCACTTACTTTATACTGTAGATAATATGTTGTGCGATAACACGTGAAATATCATATTATCAATTTCCTTATAAAGTATAAACAGATGCTCACAACCGAGATAGACGGGGACTCACTATCGGGATGGTTGTAGTGCGATTTGGTATTAGTTTGTCTTGACTATAAAATCACATTAGTGCACTTTGTGTGTATCGAGTAGGACCACTTGAGATCGTTCGATTTATACTGACTATATTGGAGAACTTGATATCTGTTATTATGGATGTTCGTGCTCTTAATCCCTATACAATAACCTCGACACATAAGGCAGTATGTATTTCTTTGATTTATCAATGGGTGAGATTTATATATAATTAAATCAACAAACTCGTTGAGTTGGGAAATAATGCTGTCTCTATGATGTGCTGTTGATTGTAGAAGGAATCTGTATCCGACATAGGTTGATGATGTCCCCTTGAGGAGCTCATAAGGATTATCATGTAAACCCTACAGGTGGATTTATTCTGGCATGATAATAAGGTTGAGTGATACTACTCTCGGATGAGATATTAATTAATGGAGTTATCAGCAACTTAATTAATTAATGGGCATTGTATATCTTAAACATGGGGAGACTAACGAGCTCATAATAAGAAGGAGCCCATAGCGTAATTATGGGATTAGAACGGTAGTGCAGCAATAATATTTTAGTGGTATATATTATTATTATTGGATTTAAGTATAAGCTTTGGGCTAAGTTTGGATACTTAAGTCCAATGGAAGCCCAACTCTAATTTCTCCTCATGGTCACTGATGTAGCCCATATATAAGTCATCTCAACTGTCTGGAAACCCTAATCTAACTGATTAATCACGCCTAATATGTGAGTGAGGGTTAGGGAACAACAGATTGAGAAGATGTCGAAGATCGCCGCCCAAACGATGTCGAGATTGGACTTGGAAATACAGCAGAAGACCAGAAGGTTGTTTGCTGCTGTGCTATTTGTGACCTTGCATGATTTTTCTAAAATCGTATAGAACTCATAACTGAACGTGTGATACACCGTTGAAAAGTCACAGAAGAGAGGATCGTTTTAGAGCGTAGATCACTCTAATCGAAGATTAGATGAGAGAGTTATGCCCAAAACGGTGAGGCTGCGCAGGCTGCCGACGAAAATTCATCTTCTTCAACATACCCTGGTGAAAGGTAATATATTTTTTTGATTTCTTGCTTCTGCTGATTTAGAAACGTATGGAACCCTAACGGTTCACGTTAACCAAACGATCGTACTAAAAAAATGTATACCTTTTTATATTTAAAAATATCGTACATTTGTTACGTAGGTGAGTCTCAAACATCAATCCATTTCTTCCATCTCAAACATTTATATCAATCCATTCTACTAAGTCTTTTATCTCAACGATCAATCCATACGTCTTTTATCTCAAACAATCCATACTGCAAGATTCATGCATTGATACAAATACATTTATAAAGACAACTATATACATTAATTAAGTAAAATTTATACAATATACATTATCGTAATTTTGCCTTCCAATTCCATCTCCACGATCAACCTGAAACCAACAATTCTTCAACATAAGGAGCTACAGTTTACAGCCCCAATCAACCGTCATTCCACACCACCAATGAATCCCCAAATCCTCACCCAACCAGCCTTAATCCCTAATTCCAATCCCTAATTCCACACACAACCAGCCCCAATCCCTAATTCTAATACCTCAATTGAAGAAAACAACTTGACTTGACATATAAACGAAACAACAGACCAGAGAGTGGGGCGAAGTTTGAGATCTGAGGTGATGGAGGCACTATGGAGATTGAGATTTGAGATGAACAGAGCCGTGAAGATAAAGTAGATATGAGGAGATAGAAGAGGAGGCAATGGCACGACGGCGAGATCGGAAGTGCGAGCGTGAAGTCTGCGGGGAGGGAGATCGAGAGAAGAAAGGGGATGGGAGGCGTACGCGACTGATCCATTTGTAGTATTTTGGGTTATATATGTGACCTGTTTCTATATATGAGTTATATTTTTAAGGTGCAATTATTGTACAGTAGATCAACTCAAATATTAATTGGTAATAATATATGTAGAGCGCAATATTTTTTTAATTATTATTATTTCTTAATTAATTATATTTTTTATTAAAAATATTAGTATCCTTTTTATTTATTTTATGAATTGTTCATGAAATAGAATATTTGAATAATTTTCACCTTTTATCAATTAAGTGACTTTTTTATTAATTTTTTTTATCATTTCTCATCTAACTCAGTAAAATTTCATGAAATAATATTACAAGGGTTTGTCATATATAAAAGGATAATGAGTGGTTGTCGACACTAGCGGATTCAGAAATTGATAATGTGGTGACCTAGTCAAAAAGTAACTACTTCAATATATATATATATATATTACTTATATGAGTTGGACTCGATGAGACTATAAAACATAAAACTCATCAATAACTATGTTTAGATATATATTATCAACAAAGTCTCTCTCAATATAAAGTATCATACAATCTCTAAGAAATCATCTCTCATATTGTTACGAAGTGCTTGTCTTCACATGTTTCATAGCTGAATAAATTCGATCAGTGGTAGCGGTAGAAATAGGCAATGTGTATATAAGATGAATCAATCTTGTTAGTATAATGTAAACTTTTTCCCTTACACTTTCGCACAAAAGTTGGCACAACTCAATAAATTTAGATACTTGAAACTTTTGCAAAACATCTCAACTTATATTCCAAAGAAATCTTCATGTCTTGGTCTGTGAAATCTTCATGATACAATTTCCTTGCAAGCATTCAAATATCATCGTCGTTGAATTATTTAAAAGAAATTTTAAGATTTAAAGCCACAATGAGAAAAAGAAACTCTACAAACATACCATTTAATCTTGTACACAACTCCATCAAGATGAAATCTATTACTTCACTAAAAAAATAAAAATAATAATGATGTTCAATTGTAGTTTGCCTACGAGAACGAGGTCAGGAACATCAATATTACTTGTTGAGCAAAAAAGTTTGACTTCCAATAATTTTTCCCAACCACTCTGAGATGAATGCAATCACTGTAACAATAACTTGAGTTTTTTTTCTGAAGTACTTGACAAAGAGATTCTAACTTTATGAATTAAATATAAAACAAATACAAACTCAAAATTTGCCTTATTTATGTAAACTCCTTGAATTTCAGCTTTAGATATATATACTATACGGAGAATGTTCAATAGATATTAAAAAACTTTGCAAGTTGCAACATACATATCTATCAACTCTTCACAAAGTTCTAATGAAAACTCCAAAGTGTGGCTCCACATCATTTTAAATTACCAATTTGATTCGCCCCGCATCTAGAACCAATCTCTCTAATGCTAATAAATTATCAATTTCATGCCTTTGAGCAATTTGCAATCGGGATACATGTTTAGGTAAAGAAGTGATTATATTAATAGTTTTATCTAGGTGAGAAAAAAATCTCAAACAACAATAATATCTTTAGCTATAGAAACTAATACTAGTTGTAGACGATGCGCAAAACAATAAATATAATATGCATATAAACATTCTTTAAGAAACAATGCATGGAGAAAAATCTCAAACAACAATAATATCTTTAACTGCAGAAACTAATGCTAGTTATAGATGATGCACAAAACAATGAACATAATGGCATATGGACATCATTTAAGAAATAATGCATGGAGACCGTTCCACGTACCACTAATATGACTCATATTATTAGCACTATCATATCATTGACCTCTCATTTTCTAAACTTGAAGATCATGATTACAAAGACTGGTTGCATATTTCTTTTTTTCAAATTTGAGGAAGTAATATTACTGACGCTTGTAATTACAAAAAAAACAGTTATGTCAAAACTCCATGATCATTCACAAACCTCAAAATACCCGCCACTTGCTTTATTGGTCATAATATTCAAATTTTCTTTTTCAATTTCTAGAGTAATGTATTGAGCATTTTTTTGGAGCATTATCAAGCACAACTTCACTAACTTCCTTATTCATATTTGCAAAAGCCTTCACCGGTTCAATAAAACCTCCATTGTTGATGAATATAAAAATTCATCGTGACCTCTAAAGGCACAACCTTGAAATTCAAGCCATCGTATATTCATAATTGAATTTTTTAAGCGTAAACGATTTTTCTCCTTCTCAATTTTTATTTGAACATGCATAACTTTATCAATATGTCCAGGAGGCTTCATCAAGTTCTTTACTCATCTTAAATGTTAAAGAATATTATGTTAACAATCATCTCTCATGATTTGCAAAGATTATTCTGATGTTACTAATCATTTGCTGTCCACATTCATTTCTTATTATTACCATTAATTGCAATTTATTTACTTAACTTTAAATATAGAAGTATGTTTACATATATACACATTGATGCAAGCAAAGAATATACAGAAACATTATTTTGCATCTTGTATATTTTAAGCACATAGTATGAGGTGATGAAGCTACAGAATAACTTGAGTAAGAAATGCACATTTTTTTCCTTGGCCTATCATTTTCCAATTTTTGAATCCTTTATTGACGAAGGCAAAATTATTTGGCATATTCATATCACTCATGAAAAGGAAACAATAAAAGTAGTAAGCTTTATTTGTTGAGGGTGAGTACTCTGATTAATGCAATTTATAAACCATATTTTCTTAAATCTGCAATTTTTTAGTACCAAACTTTGTAACAGGATACAAGTCCATTTTTGATTGATAAGGTCCAACTCTTAGATATGCCCGTCTAATATCATCTCTTGCATTAGCAGAATATTCACATAGTTGCTTTCTATTTCTAAGATCTCGCTCCCTAGATATATTGGCACCGAATCACCTATTCCAACATGATGTTTCATCTCGTATTCCACCTTCTAAATGATTGACACGTGTCATGATTCTTTTCCAAATTAATGCCACATGCCCCAAGGGACATTTAATAGTCATTTATAGGGTATAATTTTTTTATGTTATGAAACACCAATAAAATACTAAATGTGGAATGGAAAATTCAATCCCAGATATATTCTGTGAAGAATCTAAATTTGAGAAAGTTTGAACTATAGGTATTGAAGAAGACTCATTACTTTGGCTTTACAATGCCATAAATGCAGATTCTGAGCTACTTTCACTCTCTTGACGATCATGTTTCTTAAAGAAAGATGATATAAGTCATTTCTCCTTCTTAATTGAAGGTTGATGTTCATGTTCCATTTTACATTCTGAAAAGAGCACAAATGGAAAATGACCACAAATTTATTGGGATAATTGCACTTTTGGTCCTCTACAGAAGGTCTAATTTCAGTTTTTTGTCATTTTTAACTACAATTTAGGTCCCGTTGCTTTTTTTTTTGAACTTCCATCAATTAAAGTAATAGAATCCTCATGTATTGCTGACGTGACTGTTCACAGGTTATTTATTTATTTATTTATTTATTTATTATTACTACCTTTTTTTAAGTTATGGATCTTACTTGCAAGTACTCAAGGTATATATTCGTACTCGTTCCAAACCTATTATTATTGAACTACTCATATTTGTCAAAAATCCATTTTAAACTACTCGTACCCTTTTCATTAGAGTTTGGATAGACCAGATACATTGAAATACTCGTGTCGTCATCCTTAACAATAGCTGTTGAGTTGCACTTGCAAGAGTATACTTCTGTCTGTGCTTGGGTGCACGCCAGCTGGTTGCTACCGTAAAAAAAAATTAAAAATGTTTACGGCAAAATAGATATATAATTTTTTATCCGACTCATATAACTCATTTAATGAGATGATCTTATATAATTTATATATACACATTTATATATAATAAAATCAAATCCTCGTCAAAAAAGATAATGTAATTTCTGAACATGACTGGAAACTATAACATACCATATTACAAGTCAAAAGTGTGGATTCTTTCTATCATATCACGAAATTTTGATCATTGTGATTTTTGAATTAAAATGCATCTCATGACTAATGTATAAACTATTAATCAATCATACTTAATAGTACTAATAAAAAAATAGTTAAAATATAATGACTTTTAGCCACCGTTACATCAAGGATAAAGACTATAGAGCCAAGTAATCAGAGAAGTCATTTAGCAAGTAATATTGTCGACTAATTCTATATTTACGATGTATGCACGCAACTAATATGACATATTTATTAATTGTTTCTACATAAGTGAAAAAGATATATTTAAAAGGTAAGAGATGACATTTTATATGATGAGTTATTTTCTAGTGTTATTGGGTGCACGGGTATAATATTTTGTTCTAATTTTTATTTTTTTATTTAAAAGATCGATTGAAATATGAATAATATAAATGTTTGATTAAAAATAAATTTAATTTTTTTTCTAGAAAATAAATGGTACATATTTCTATACTAAACAGTATAATATTTAATACTAAATAACACAAGTTTTAACCTTATAAGATTATATGAAATGATTCTATATTAAGGTTTTTTTATTAATGAAACTAATTAGAAATTAAATACTCCACCTTTTTCATGACCATAACAAAATTGGATTAGTATATATACTCCCTCCGTCCTGCCCAAATGGTGCATTTTACTATTTGCACGTGTATTAAGGAGTATTATTATTTAATGTAGAGTGGTAGTTGTATTAGTGAGAGTATGATTCAAATAAATATTTTTATTTTTTTTACTTTTAGTAATAAGGCCACACACACATATATGGTCCATCATTCACTACTAATATAACTACGCATTATATATAAAATAATAATACTCCTTAATCTACGCATAAAAAATAAATGGTGACCTCTCGTAGGGATGGAGGGAGTATAATATCTTGAGAGGGATAATAATTCTTTTTTTTCTTTAGAAAAGTAAGATTTTGTAATAAAGACAGATTTGTGTGAGACTATCTTATGATAAGACCATTTTACGTTTTTGCAATTAATTATCACTTTTTATTAAAGACGTTATCACTTTTCTTTTAGAATGTTATCACATTTCATTTATAATATAAATTGTTCATGGAGAGCCTTATGGGAACGAGTACCAACAACGATGAAACTCTAACAAAGGAATATTCTTGCACAAGATGCCAATGTGAAATGTCAGTTTTGTTCAGAAGAACAGGAGACGATACGCCACACATTTTTTTAATGCAAATTTTCTTATCAACTTTGGATGGCATGCTTTAAATGGGTTGGTGTACAAGCAGTGATGTCCTCCGATCCTTCTATTAGTTTACTACATTTTAGTAGACTAATTAGAGGGAGGAAAGGAAAAATGTTAATGGTTTGTTTATGGGAATGCATGGTGTGAATATTATGGAAAATTAGAAATGTCATTATCTTCAAATATGAATCGATCGCGTTAGATAAGGTGGTGGAAGAACTTAAAGCTCATATGTGGAATTGGATTTTAAGAAAGTATTCTGAAGGATTGATAATTTGTTATGAGGAAAGGAGAAAATGTCCAAAGTTTATTCTGTAAGAGTCCTGTATTAAATCTAGAGTTGGTAGAGGTAGACATTTTTACTCTGACTGCTGTACATTTTTATAACGGGTAATTCTCTTACCCGTAATCTTTAATAAAATTATTTCTTTTCTTATCAAAAAAATATAAATTGTTCATGAAATAATTCACAACACTTTTATCACTTTTCATTATAATAGTTATCACTTTCTTTTGGAAATAATTTCGTGAGACGGTCTCATACAAGCTTTTGCATTTGCAATATAAAAAATAACAGATCCTAATCTAATTTCATGTAAAACAATTTGATGAATGAGTTGGTCTCTTGTGCTACGAGTGCACAAAGTATTCAATGGTACGCCAGTTTATTCTTAAATGGAGTACTTTAACTAATAAGGGTACTATTTTTTACATTAAAAGGTCAATTAAAATATAAAGAATATTAATGTTTTAATGTAAATTTTTTTTTTCTTCAAAAAATTAAAGATAAAAGTCCTTATATAACATTCAGCACTAAAAACTATAAAATTGAATTTAAATGCACAAACTTAACTTCGGGTGGCCGAATACATGAAAGACTCGTCCATGCGCCAGAATGCCCGCATGACTCTGTACGCCCGATACATGCAAGATATTGTCTTCATAAATTACAAGCTATTTATAAAATAGTATTAGAATTTAATTCATCGCATGTAATTTGTTAATATATCAGTGAATATTTTTGTTATTTACATGCCCTAAAAAAAAATTAAAAAAAAAACAACTATCCCACAAAACTAATTTCAAAACTCTAACGAGACTAAAAGTAATTATCAAAGTTGATTAAAGTTACAAGCACCTCTATTATATGAAATCGGTTAGATAGAAAGTTTTTACGAAACCTTATTTTCCTTTTTAAGCATAAGAAATACTCCCCCCTTCTCATCAATAAGTTCCCATTTATTTCCATTTTTTTGGGACGTGGATTAAGATTCAAGAAATATTACACACTATACCACCCAAATAGCACTATTTTACTATATTGGGCGTTCTGTCCAAATTGCACCATTTTCCTTTTTTAGTAAAAAGGGTCAACCAATGGCCCACCACTATCACATCTCTCTAATAAACCTACACAATTTACATAAAATAATAATAATAATACTCTTTAATCTACGTGCAAAAAATAAATGCCCTATTTTTCCGTGATGGGGGAGTATAATTTTATATACGATAAATAGTTGTATTGATAGTGAATAGTGGTCTATGAGTTATTTTTTTTTTTAAAAAAAAAGAAAAAAATAGAGACCTCTTAAATGAGACATAGTAGAATGGAAACCATTTAATTCACTAAATTTAGATACTGGATTTAGTAATAAGTTAGAAATAAAGTAAAAGATGTAACATAAAAACACAAATGAGATCCTTATTAATTTCATCTCCTATTTTATTTGCTAGATACTGGATGTATTACAATCCATCCTTAAATTTATTTGCCACATATACTGAGAATACAAAAATTTAATAATGGTATAATATTTTAATAAAAAAATTAAGAAATACGAATTAAAATACCATCATTGAATAGGGAATCGAAATCGCAAATACAATCTCTTGATTATGAAATTATAGGTTGTGGACGTTAACGTCAATGGATTATCAAATTTGATGGTACTCAATATTCCATTTGATTAATTTTAACATTTTCTAAGAAAGAATTAAATAAACAGCTTGCAATTACAAAATGTTAGGTAATCTCACTATCATGTTGCCATCATCAAACAATTTTAAATTAGACAAAATAAAATATGTTGCCGGTGACAAGTAATTATTCATCCTTTATTTGATGTTTCCTCTTCTAATTTCAACTTTGCATTTCATGTTTATACAAATATTAATAAAAATTACCTTCTTTGTCACCCGAACATTTTCACGTTATCTATTTTCGTTCGTTTCATAAAAAATTTCACATTCCAAAAATATAAATAAAAAAAAATCAAAATAATTTACCTCTCGTATTTAATACAAAAAATAATATCACTACTTAACGCACTAACATACTAATTTATCACTAATTATATATAAAAAAATTCAAAATACCTTCAAAAGTAACAACTTGCTTAATTTAAGTGAAAAAAAGGTATTAAAACAATTATGAGATAGAGGTAGTATATATTTTTTTCTTTTACATATTAATTCTTTTGGGTACTTGATATTTTTGTAATAAATAAATTGTAAACTAAAGATGTTATGGGTGTTAAAAAGGAAGATAAATTTGAAACTAAAGTGTATTGTGAAGTTATCAGTTGAGTTTTTTTTTTTTTATAAAAGTTTGAACTTGAGTTTGAGACGGATAAAAATGAAAAGTGTGAAGTTAAAATTGGAACTAAAGTGTACTATATATATACATATGGAAAAAACTTGCGTGAGACCGTCTCAGGGTAAGAGTTTCGTCAAAACGTATTAGAAGTGATAAAATTTCAACAAAAAGTGATACTTGATTGATGAAATAATAACCAGGAAACTATGTATAAACAATTCGTAGTATAAATAAAAAGTAATAATATTTTTAATGAAAAATGATACTCCCTCCATCCACTCCAAATGCTCCAATTTTACCATTTTGGGCATTCACTCTAAAGGTGTCAATTTCCTCTTTTTAGTAAAAGGGCTCCACACATGGCCTTTCACTATTAATACAACTACTCGATACACATAAAATAATAATACTTTTTAATCCACATTAAAAAAGAAAATGGCTATTTGTGGAGTAAATGGAGGGGGTGATATTCTTATGAAAATCAATAATTAATTAAGAAAATATAAAATTTTCTTAGACAAATATTGCTATGTATATATAGCGCAAATATTGTGTGAAACTATTTTATGGTTAGACCTATTCACTTCTTATTTATTTATTTATTTTTCATCAAATATGTTATCAGTTTTATCTATATTAAACAATTGACTCATGAATAGTTATATTGAATGATTATTATTTTTCATCGATCAAGTATCATTTTTTTATTATAAACATTATCAAGTGAAACCCCTGGAAGTTTTTTTTTGGAAAACACATCTTTGTGTTCACGTACTTTTACTTCGTTCACTTACATAGGCGTAGTTTTGTTATTTATTATGTATACCAAAAATGCATTGACATTCCTTTTTCGAATATCCTTCATTGCATCGCTTTCATAACAGTCAAGATTTTTTGTAATGGTTCTAATTCTTGCTCCATGGAAATAATGCTCCCTTCTACATTCTCGACGAAAGATGATTTCTTTCCTATTGCACTTAAGGTTTTATATCAACCCGCCATGTGGTGTTCCATCTAGTGTACCAACAACACTAGATGAATGTCACATCACACCTTTTAAAATTAAGAAGGAATAATCATACAACTTTTACCTATTAGAATTTTTAATATTGGATGTCTATTTATATATGCTTGTTCTATGATATTGGGTAAGGAAATCCTAAATTTTAGTTATGCATTACCTATTTATTTGGAATACTGGTTGATGCATAAATACTATTTGGAACATTTTAGCTGCATTAGTACTTAGAAATTAAATAAGAATTATATTTCCTATGATCTAATTTGTTATTGATTGAATACATATGTGCTAAGTTATATTAACATAAGCTGTTCAATGTATTTTTGTGATTGTTGCTGTAACATATTCGTGAATCTGAATTACCACCTTCTTGTGAAGTTGATTTGATTGGTTAGAATTGGATTATCCAAAATTATTTTGTCTTTCTCTCTTAAAATACTTGTTAATTTTCTGAATTGTCTTTTAATTTAATTATTTAATTTCACTTATTCGGCCTTGGTTGATATTCAATTCTTTCAAAATCAAATATTGGTTCTCTTAATTATTTGTGATTAAAAAAAATTATATGTACCTACATGCAATCCTCATAAGTTCTATAATTTATTTTGGTCACATATCATGTTACAATAGACTTCGTTATAGTTGAGAGCTTTAAATGTTTTTATCAAGCCAAGTCTTGTATTAATATAACATCTCTCATCGCACAACGAATCTTCTACGTCATTTTCATGCATCATCTTTTGTGTCACACGTTAAGTGATTGACAGTAAGAGGAATAAATAAATTCAACTATTACCCTTAGGATTTAAGGTTTAGGGTATAATTTATCTCTCCTACGTGTCATCCATCTAACGGTGTGACATATAAAATGATGTATCAAATGACACAGAGAATCTAAGCCGATTATAACAACTATATTTCTGGTAGTAGAAAAAGAATACTATTTCTTTCTCTATATTATATTCATACACAATGTATAGCTTAATATACCCTCAACTTAATCATCAATAGGACATTTTGGGTTGTTTACAAAATAACTAATCCTCAATACAAATCTAACGACTAACAATTTGAACCACTTTTGAGCTTTTTTTTTTATTTTTTATCTTTTAATTTTCCATTTCCTCATCGAACATTAATAGCGCTATCATTTTTGTTTAATTGTAGATTTTTTTATTTAAAAAAGACAAACATATTTAACATTTAATATTGAGATCCCATATGGATAAATATCCCAAAAGAAAAATAATATTTGATTGAATACGACATTCGATGATGGGTGTAGTGATGATTTTTGTCTTTTAGCGGCTGCGCGTCTCAATTCTAAGTAGGTCACTCTCATTATTATTAGATGGATGCATCATTTCCCACAATTAATTAATCTTTTTAATGCATCATATTATATAAAATGTCACCCTTCATTTTAATATTAGTTTATCCTACATATATTTTTAAAAAGGATATCTTTTTATTTGACAAAAATTATATATGACACAGGTTATAAGACGAAAATTATAAGATGTTTTATGAGATGGTAAAATTAAACTCATTCTCATTGATTAAATGAATGGTTTTTAATGTTATTTATTTCAATAATTTAAGCACCATGATTTTTCTTACAAATTAAGAATGAATTTTTTAGAGTTGATATCCCCATATATATATATATATATATATATATATATACATAGATTTATTTTTATGCACTTTCGTTTTTTTTTTCTTTTTTCGTAACAAATATAAATTTTAATTTAATAATGTATATATTTTTTTTAATAAATATATTACTTTATTGTATTCAACCGTAACATTAATTTTTTATTAAAAAAATTGGAAGAATTTTTATTAAAAAAATCGTTAACAAGATGTGCACGTTTTATTCATCACTATATATGTTTTTATTAATAAATACTCCATTCGTCCCATAGAAAAGTTTATGTTTATTTTTTTGTACGGGGATTAAGAAATATAATATTTTATGTGTATTAAATATTTAATATATAATAAATAGTTGTATTAGTGTAGTGTTATAGGTTCCATAAATATTTAAATGTTTTGTATAAGTCTCATTTATTAAAGGGAAATGTATACATTTTTACTAAACACCTAAAATGAAAATGCATAAATGTTTCTATGAAACGAAACAGGTATTTATAAATTGAATGTTACTACACAAACTAAACTACTGTACCAAGTGTACAAGATATTTTGTCTATTTCATTGTATAACAAGTTAATTAGTTATTAACACATAATAATAATAATACTTTAACAAACAAATAATTAGTTGAGTTAAAACAACAGTTTAGAGATCATATCAATAGGCAGATCATACCTTTATACCTAAATTTCGTATTTCAGAGATATTTAGTGAGACTTTAATGATTACAATTCATACATTCAATTTACCCGTATGATACTCTAATTAATTAAAAATGATATTTTAAAGTATCATACATTATATTTTACTAAATTATACATGTAATAATTATAAAATGCCATTATTATATTATAATAACGTCTGTCATCACGTTATCGTTGTTTCTTTGCCAACCTGCAAGAGCTGTTGCTTTTAAATTGAGTCCATTTCTTATGATCGCCCCACCTATCCTTTTCATGGTACAAAAAAATTTGCAAAATATCACGTGAATCAGTGAATGTATATCCTCATTCAAAATATATACATCTATTAATAAACAAATTTTTGTATAATTTGTTAACAAATATTTTGTTATTCTTTATTAAACAACTAAGTATAAAAAAATAATACATTTATTAGAAAAAAAAATACTATACATTACTGAATAAAACTATTATACAGATTGAAAGCATGCAAATTAACTCTGTGAGTGCACAAGATATCAACTTATCTTTAAAAGACTTATTTTATTTGATAATTATTAATTATTTTACATATTTGTATAACATGTTTTTAAGATTATATTGTATATTATTATTTCAAATTAATTAGTGTTTTAATATAATTAAAGATTCAAAATTTTAATGCTTTTTTATATGAGGAGAGTATGACGAACACTTATGTAAATTGGGTTTACAGTGTAAACTATGTGATCCACTTTCCAATTCTGTTATATTTATATATAGATAGGCTTTAAATTAAAAGGGGATCATAGAATTTACACTGTAAACCCGGTTCACATGATACTACCTCTAAAAGTATTTGCAAAAATATTTAGCCGCGAATAAAAATTAATGTTTGTGTGAGACTTACTAATGTGTGTAATATATTTTAAGTTTATATATATATATATATATATATATATATATATATATATATATATATATATATATATATATATATATATATATATATATGTGGCTTCCCTACTTAAATACAAAAGAAATATGCATACTTTCTAGAGACATAAAAAAAATATAAAAAAGTATTACAAACAATAATTTAATGAGAATAGTGAAAAAATAAAGTCAATAAAATTTTTTGAACTTGTATTTTATGGAATTGTTTCCATTAAATTAATTATGAATTCTCACTCATGGACATGATATACTAGTGTTCTTTAAAAAAAATAAATTTAATCTATTAATTTTTAATAAGTAATGGTTTGTCCTACGAAAAGATAGTTTACCGTATGAAATTGTTTCATACAATCATTGCTTTAATTTTTAAAATTAAAAAGAAGTGCCTTTTAACATTATAAATATATTACTTCCTTTCTCATATAACAAGCTTCACATTTTCCTTTATTTTTTTGCGTACCAAAAAAAAAAAAATTTCACCTCAATCCTATAATTTCAAAATACATCTTAATTTTAAAATTATCATTTTCACCTATCACGCATAACTTACTTTATAATTTTTTAGGCAAAATTAAATTATAAAGGCGCACGGTGTGTCTCAAACACAAGAGACCAACTCAATTTTGTATTGCTTAGAAATTTTATATTACTCTCAAAATTAATAAAATTTGAAAAAAAAACAAATTTCTTTAAACTACATATGTACGGTATTGTGCAATTTAATTCAAGAATATTTTTATTTGACAATGATATATATATATATATATATATATATATATATATATATATATATATATATATATATATATATATATATATATGCTAATTACGAATACGCTGATATAAATAACGTTTTAAAAGTATGAGGTGTAGTGACGTGGTTAATTATTGTGTATTTTTTATTTTAATATCACATATATAATCTTTCAACTTTTATTTATTTATTATTATTTATTATTATTATTATTATTATTATTCATGTATATTTTTAAATCATATATATATCTATAAATTAAATAACACATTTAATCATATTTTTTTTGGTTAGGAATAGATAATCAATAAAATATATTCAATTTATTATTATTATTATTATTATTATTATTATTATTATTATTATTGATGTATATCTTCAAATTAAATACCACCTTTAATCATATTTTTTTATTGGTTACCTTTTATTTATTTATTTTTATTTATTATATTATTATTATTATTCATATATATCTATAAATTAAATACCACATTTAATCATATTTTTTCATTGGTTAGGAATAGATAATCAATAAAATAAATCCAATTTATTTTTATTATTATTGATGTATATCTTCAAATTAAATATCACCTTTAATCATATTTTTTGATTGGTTACCTTTTATTTATTATTATTATTATTAAAACATGTATATCTATAAATTAAATACCACATTTAATCATATTTTTTTGATTGGTAGGAATAGATAATCAATAAATTATATCCAACTCATTATTATAATAATAATAATAGTTATTATTATTATTCATATAAAATTTCAAATTAAATGCCACCTTTAATTATATTTTTTGATTGGTTAGGAATAGATAATTAAGTCAATCAATAAAAATATATTTAATTAATTTTCTTATAAATTTTTTAAACCGACAATGTAGCCTTAATATCACATCAAATCAGTCGAATGAAACGAGTGAAGTAAATAAATCTCGCATACTAATATAATTTACTTTTTATTTTTATTCTTACATGGTTAGAAATTGGTAATTAAACCAATCAATAGAAGCATAATTTTAAAAAAATTATATAAATAGAGAAAATATTTATTTATGCACATAAATCATGCATACTAATTTCTTAGAGCTATTCATATATATATCTTCAAATTAAATACCATCTTTAACCATATTTTTTTATTGGTTATGAATACTACTTTTATTTATTTATTTATTATTATTATTGTTATTATTCATATATGTCTATAAATTAATAAGCACCTTTAATTATATTTTTTTGATTGATTATAATAATTCATCTGCGTATTACGCGGGAATCTGTACCCGTGTATATATATATATATATATATATATATATATATATATATATATATATATATATATATAATATTAATATATATATATATATATAATATTACGTACTAACAAGTCTCTTTAAAAAGATGATAAAGTCTCTTATTAGACAGTTTGTGGGATGTGAGACATGTTTAAATTATGATTATTATATAGGTAAAATATGTTTATGAATTGTTGAAGTGTGATGAATAATATATTAAAGTATGATTTAAAAGTGTTATAATATGATTTTCGACAAACTAACTATAACTACTCATAAGTAGTATACTTTACTTATATTGAGTACACTTTAATAATGGGTCGACCCATCTCATATATACATGTCTTTACAAGAGAGAATTTAATAGAAAAAATCTCTTATAAAATGGAGTAGCATTTATGTGAGACGGATTAAAGTATAATTGTTATATGAATAAAGCATGTTCATTAGTAGATTAAATACTCCTCCATCCCGCAATTATAGTTACGTTTGCTTTTTGTATGATGATTAAAGAGTATTATATTTTAATCTGTAGTGAGGTGAGAAAAATAATATTTTTATGAAAAATGAATAGGTGTATTAATGTTGTGTGTGAGCTCCATAAAAATATATTAATTGTTTTGTATGAGTTCAATTTACTAAAAATGGAATATAACTATTGAAGTGAGACACACGAATATATTTTTTTAAAGCATAATGAATGATTCACTAAAATATAATTAAAGGTGTTATAATATTATTATTATATAATTAAAGGTATTATAATATTATTATTTACTACAAACATACTTTAACCATTAATAAACATATTTTATCTTAACATATTTTAATAATTGATCTATCCATGGAAAAAATGTTAAGATAAAATTCTTTGTTTAGATTGAATTTTTTTTCTTTTTAATTTTATTTTATTGGGCGGGTTCTTATTATTTCTTATTGGGCTTTAAATATTTTGCTTCATCTTTCAAATCCATAATTCCCTCTAAAACCTTATGTTGATACGTTAGAACTTAGAAAGCTATTCTACTTTCTTGTGCGCCAATTGTGAAATACAGCCACTTCTGATTATTAAAAATCATCGCTTAACAAAATTTACAAATAGATATTTTCTTTCCGAATGAAAATTTTATTAACTTTTGATTATTAAAAATCATTATCAATCAAAATTTGCAAATAGGAGTATATCTTTTCTACCCAAATGAAAATTTTATCGACGAATGTCCCAAATGTTGGTCTTTGTATCGGTGCTCCGACATTTTGATTGAGATCAAATTCGACATTCAATGTTATAATGATGATGTCGGTATTAGGGCTCCGACATTTAATAATACGCATGACGATGATGTCGGTGTCCTGTGTCGAAACTGCAGTACCATGACCGACACCGCATCCGACTTATGATGTTATGACAATAATATTGTCGGACATAATATCGGTATTTGTATTGGGTATTCGATATTCTAACTGACACAAAATAATTAAATTGTTAAAAAGGGGTGGGGATATTTAGGTAAAAAAATGATCAAATGAGTAAATTATTATAAATCTAATTAAAAGGTGGGAATGATTTTGATATTTAAAAATAGGTATTTTTGTAATTTTCTCTGTTTTTTTAACCATTTAAACTATGTCTATATTTACCTATTTTTAAGGTTCTCTTGAAAAAACTCCTAATGTTTATACTCATGGTTTATTACTCGCCTTGAAATCAACTCCTTGTCTAATTACCATACACAACATCTATCTATTTATACTAGTACTAGTATATAAATAAGGCACGGATATAGAATCTTAAATTTAGGAATCTAATTAGGGTGTACCGGTGCATTTTAAACAATTAGATTGATGTATAAATTAATCTCTACCATTAAAAAAAATTAAATAATTAATTTTTTAAAAAATAAAAAACTACCACACTACCTATTTAACCTATAAATTTGGGCCGATGCACTATGTGCACTCCAGAATTACCCTAATTTTAGGGATACATTATAAAATTGAGTATCGAGAAAAAATCGAATCAAATATTTAAGATTGCAAATCGCAGTTATAGAAATGCTGCTATGACCACGTATGTTCAAATGCTCTCTCAATCCGCCAGAAAAGTATACATTTTTAATTAATTATTCAAATTACTCTCTTTTTTAAATCATTACACCAAAAAATTATTTTTCTTAAATTACATGCTACTAAATATGAGCAAGTACCCACGAGCATAGAAATATTAAAATATAACTTTTTTTTTTACTCTCTATTCACCAAAGCTAATAACCATTTTCATTTATTCTTAATAAATTACACAAAATACAATTACTTTATCTTAATTCATACACTAAATATACTCACTTATTTAATCTCCACGCACTCGCATACTCGTAGAAATACAGATAGGAGGGTATATTACTTGAGAGTTAAAGTTCATACATAGTTTCCATATTTTGTAGGTACACATAAAATCTTTTGTATTATTTTTTATATTATTTTCTGCATTTCTCATTATATGATTGACATATAAAAGAGAAATGAAATTCGACTATTTCTCAACTATTGCTCTTAGTTTATGCTTTCCTTTTTATAATTTAGTTTCTTTTATTTAAATATCATTCAATTGTGTAATACACATAAAATATTATACTAAAATAACTTAGGGAATCAGTATTAGGAAAATATTTTTGTATATTATAAACAATTGAGGGTGAGTTACAAATACATGTACAATATAGAAAATGAAAGAAAGCAATCCGATGTGGGATGTTGGACTAAGCTATATACAAAGTTTATATACATTATACTAATACACCCCCTTAAGTTGGAGCACTATAGGTGACTCCAATCTTGTCCATCAATAACCGAAGGCGTGCACCAGAGAGAGGTTTTGTGAGACCATCAGCAAGTTGATCAGCAGATGAAACATGTGAGATACGTAGCTGCGACGATTTCACCAAGTCACGTACAAAGTGAAAGTCTATAGCAATGTGTTTCATTCGTGAGTGAAAGACTGGATTTGAGCAAAGATAGGTAGCCCCAATGTTGTCACTGTATATAGTAGGTGTGGATGGGATATGAATGCCAAGTTCCGAAAGAATTGAGCGAGTCCATTGCATTTCAGTTGCAGCAGATGCAATGGACCGGTATTCAGCTTTAGTGGTGGAACGAGCTACTGAACGTTGTCTTCGAGATGACCAAGAGATTGGATTGGCTCCCAAAAAAATAATATAAGAACTTGTGGAAGTTCTATCGTCGGTGTTGCCTGCCCAATCCGCATCAGAAAAGCAGTGAAGAGATAAAGGAGAGTTACAATGAAGGGAGATCCCTACATCTCTAGTACCATTGAGATATCGTAGTAACATCTTTACAGCAACCCAATGGCATTCAGTAGGAGCATGCATGAATTGAGAGAGTTTATTAACTGCAAAGGCAATGTTCGGCCGAGTAAACTGGATGTATTGGAGACAACCAAGGACTTGTCGGTACAATGATGCATTAGTCGAAGCAGTTCCATCTCGTAAAATAAGAGAAGACCCAGAAGCAAGAGGTGTCTGAACTGGCTTTGCAACAAGCATATTGTGTCTAGCAAGCAAATCAACAATGTATTTTCGTTGGGATAGAAAGCATACATTGTTGGTATGGAAAACTTCCATCCCAAGAAAATAAGAGAGAGAACCAAGATCTTTAACTGAAAATTGAGAATAAGTGCCTCAACAACATGGGTAAGAAAAGGCATGCTATTACTCGTGAGTATCAAATCATCAACATATACTAAAAAGTAAGACATGATTCCATTCTTGTTGTACACGAAGAGTGATTCATCAGACTTCGTGGTCAAGAACCCAATAGAGGAAAGAAAGGACCTCAAAGCATTATACCATGTTCGGGGAGCTTGCTTTAACCCATAAATTGACTTTTGCAACTTGCACACATAATCTGAAAAGTTTTTGTCAGAGAACCCATGTGGTTGAGACATATAAACTTCCTTATTCAAAGTACCATGCAAGAATGCATTGTTCACATCAAATTGACTTAATGACCAACCTTTTGAGACAGCAATACTAAGTACTAAACGAACTGTTGCAGGCTTGACAACAAGACTAAAAGTTTCAAAGTAATCAATTCCAGGTCGTTGATGGAAGCCCTTTGCAACGAGTCTAGCCTTGAATTTGTCTATAGAGCCATCCGATTTTCTTTTGATACGAAATACCCACTTGCAACCTACAACATTGTGAGAGGAATCTGGAGGTACTAGGTCTCATGTACCATTTTTTTGAAGAGTATTAAACTCATCAGACGTAGCCGTACGCCAATGACTATCAGACAGTGCCTGAGAAACAGTACTAGGTTCAGTTTCAGCACAAATAGAAGCAGTGAAAGAGTACCTTGGATTTGGTTTGTGAATGTTGTTTTTGGAACGTGTTGTCATTGGATGATTGACTGTTGTCAGTGAAGGAGTTTGTCGGGGGAGAGCTGGTGTAGGCTCAGCGACAGGTGGAGGCACGGGAAGCGACGTAATGAGTGGAGGTTCAGAAGTTGTAGTGGGAATATGTGAAGACGGTTTAATAAAAGGGAAGATATCCTCAACAAACTCAACATGGCGAGATGTTTAAAGTCGGTTGGAGGAGGGATCAAGACAGAGATATGCACTTTGAGTTAGGGAGTAACCAACTAAAATACAAGAGGTGGATCGAGTTTCAAGTTTGTGAGATGAGTATGGTCTGAGCCATGGATAACATCGACAACCAAACACTCGAAGTTTGGTGATGTTGGGTGGGTGTTTGAAAAGTTTTTCAAATGAGAAGGACATCAATAAATCGACCTTGGGGAGGCGGTTTATTATGTATATGGCAGCGGACATATCATAAGGCCAATAAGTAAGAGGCATGGAAGCTTGATGAAGGAGGGCTAGACCATATCAACTATATGGCAGTGTCGACATTTGTATATTCCATTATATTCAGGGGTATGAGGTGGAGTGGTGAGATGAGTGATGCCATGGGAAATGAGAAAAGGTCGAATAGCAATGTACTCTCCCCAATTATCAGTATACAAGGTGATAATTTTGGTTTTAAAGAAGTTTTCAACCAAAGCTTTGAAGGCAGTAAAGGTGGCCTGAACATCAGATTTATAATTAAGGGGAAACAACTAAACATATTTGCTAAAATGATCAACAAAGATAACATAATATTTGTAGCTATCAATTGATATAACTGGAGATGTCCAAACATTAGAATATAATAATTCAAGTGGAGCAGACGAAGATAAATTTGATTCAGCAAAAGGTTATTTGTGACTCTTAATGCACTTACAAGAATCACAAGAGATATTCAAAGGTTTGTGTTTTGGCACATTATGAGAAGATAGAACTGAATTTAGAATTTTATCTGATGGGTGGCCTAGGCGAGCATGCCAGATGGGCAGAGACGGCTTGACTGTAATTAGAGCAGAAGGAGATGATGGAGTATGCACAATAGCTGGCCATACGTATAATCCATTAACGCGAGGTCCATGGAGTAGCATTCCCCCGTGCGTCAATCCTTCACCTGAAAATCAAAATCAGAGAAGACAACATAAACGTTATTTGTATGGCAAAGGCTGGATACAGATATTAAATTTTGAGCCATATTAGGAACAACTAATACTCCATGGAACTCAAGTAAAGCAACATTAGCAAATTTTAAAAAGCCAAGGTGGGTGATTGACAGGGTTTTACCATCACCGACAACAACATTGTCAATGCCCTCATATGGTGTATGGAGTGATAAATTCACAGGATCTGTAGTGATACTCCAGAATCCAAAATCCACTCCGAGGCTGCGAGGGTAGCAGTGGCGGCATGAGCAGATGGGGATGTGTAAGCTGGTCTCTGTTGAGATCGAACACCTTGCGAGATAGGTACATGAGTGAACTCCGGAGACCGACGAGCAGAATGGCCTGTTACCCTGCAAAGTTGACATTTTCCGAGGTAAGGGCGTTGGCCTTACTGTGTAGAGGATTTCATATGGCGTGCTTGAGGTTGTGGTGATTGGGAGGGCATTCGTGGCCTTATGCGGGAAGAATTATTCTGCTGTCTATGCTGTGAAGTGGATCCTGCATATAGGGCTGTAAGAGGCTGGGCCTGATGAGAAGCTTGTTGAGCCTCAGTACTCAAAAGTTTCTCATGTAGTTCATCAAATTATATCGGGCTTGGATAGCACTAGACAATTCTTTAAAGGAATCATCCAAGCCATTAAGAATTTTCAACGCAAGATCTTCAACATCAGTGGTAACACCCAAGAGGGCTAATTCATCCACCACGCCTTTGATTTCCATCATGAAATCAGTAATTGATCGATGCCCTTTAATCGGGTTGTGCAATTTATTTTTCAGAGCCAGAATTCTACCATGAGTTGGTTTTCCATAAGTGTTGGAGAGAATCTCCCAAGCATGACGGGATGTTTTAGATGCAGCAATAAAGGGAATCAATGTTGGTGTGAGAGATCCAATAATTGCGAAAAGAATGAGTTGATCTTGCCTTACCCAGCGAGCATGTTCTGGATTCGGTGTCGTGACATTGTTCGTGGTCGTGGTTGCTTCAGGACATAAGTGAGTGCCATCAAGAAAACCATACAAACCAAATCCTGTGAGAAGTGTTCGGAATTGAAAACTCCATGCTGTGTAATTTGTAGAGGTTAGTTTCAATGGGGCTTGTGCAGCAATATTAAAAACCATGAACTGAGAGTCAGTGATGGTGTTGGAGTTTGTAGTAGCTGCCATGATTTCTGCAGAAGGAAGAATAAGGTAAAGGTAGAAAGGTGGGTTGCGGTGGAGAGGAAAAAAAAATGAAGGGAGAATGAGTCAAATTTGGAAAAATATTTGACAGATTGATATAGATTGATATAGCAAGGGTCGTGGGATTGAGGCGTTAGCCCATTAATGCTCTGGTTACCATATTAGGAAAATATTTTTGTATATTATAAACAATTGAGGGTGAGCTACAAATACATGTACAATATAAAAAATGAAAGAAAGCAATTCGATGTGGGATGTTGGACTAAGCTATATATAAAGTTTATATACATTATACTACTAATCCAGACCATTTGTATGTGAAAGATATTTCATTTTATTGTAAATGAATGAAATGCAAACAATACAATGAGTTTTACGATTAGGCTTCACTCCCACTAATAGCTAGGACATAAATAACAAGGTTGGACACATTCAAATTCAAATATAGAATTAAGTGTGACCCAATTTAAAATTTTTAAATTGAACCCTTCCAATTATTATTTTAAAATAAAACATTTTGCTTCGTCAAATCATAATTAACACCTAATCCCACCCAAATTGTATTAAACTAATGCCGTACCAAATTATGCTATGTTAGATCTTGTCTAATTCAATACATACACTACTTTGCATGGGTGATTTGTTTGCCTTAAACATACCGTAATTTATTTTAATCTTATTAATTTGATGTACTATGACACTTTATTACATAAAAAAAATTATCTTAGAGATCAATGGGTGATGATTTTACTAAGTCTTATTTAAGCAATTACACTATAAATTTTGAATCCGATCGACCTGGTCTTTAATTAGGCATTTGATTCATGTTTATTTTCAACATAAAGATTCAACTGTGTTATGCTTTAATTATGAGAAGTGTTACTTTACAATTATTATTTTCTAAAAATTCAAAAAAAATTTAATATATTACTCGCGTAACAAATTTATCATGAAATGGTTGTTGTCATTGGTTAATTTTTTTTTTATTATATTACACATAAATGTAATATTTAGACATTTAAGGAATCTAGTTTTACACGAAATTGATTCTCTATATTACACCGTTTGAGTTTAAATTTAAACTCTCTCGTTATTATTATCTTAAAACATAGTATTCATTTTCTAATTTTAATATGTCTTACACAAAATATATATATATATATATATTCTCATAAGAAAACTTAAAAAAAAATAAAATTATACAATATGTTATCACTTGAAATTGAAGATATTAGGTAAAAAGTTAAATAACATCTTACAGTCATCTACTACCCATTAGTTAATTACTTTTTAATCTACATATAAAAATAAGCAAATACTATTATATATGTAGGGACTCATGGAGTATTTATTATAAGTTCACGAAATTTAAATGTAATTGTAAATCTTTAAATTTATTTGTTTAAAAACTATTAAAAACAAATATACTCCTCCTTCCAAAATTAAGATTTATACTTGGTCATTTTGATTTGTACAAGATTAGATTTAGTAGGATCCATGCAAAAATATTAATATATTTTTATGAATTCCTATACCACACTAATACAATTACTCACCACTACATATTATTTTAAAATAATATGTTGTCAAAAAAAATACATATTAAATTATTATAATTTTTAATGTACATAAAATAAAACAAACGTAAGTGTTTGCTAGGACTAGAAGTACTATTTTTCTTGTCACCCCAAAAAATCTTTATATGTAATATTCGTGCAGAATGAACAAATTAGCAAAAGTGTCACCACAATTTTCTTTCAATGATATATGGTATCCCTAATTTTTACTCGAGTTTCAAACCAAGCTAAGTAATCCAATTATATAGTATCATACAAAATTTACTATTATATATTATTATTATTATTAATTAAATTTTCTATTTAATATCGGGCAAAAATTTATATGAAATTGTTTCAAAGAATGTGTTACTTTATATAAATAAGAAATTATAAAAATTTTAATAAAAATTTAATACTTTATTGATGGAAAGAAATAACTCATATGAACTGTTTTATTATATAATTTGATGATATAAATAAATAAGACAAGTCTCTTGTAAGACCTTAATTTTGTAAGACGGCTTGTGAGACCGGTTAAAGTATATCTATTATATTGATAAAGTATGTTTAATTATTGTAAAAAATTATGTTTTCTAAAATATAATGAATTATGAATTAAAATATGACTTTATGATGTTATAATATGATTAATTATTGACATACTTTAACTACAAATTAATACTCCCTCCTTCCGGTTCTAAAATATTCATTTGCTTTTTGCACGTGTCTGATTCTATGGTATCCATTTGCTTTTTGTACGTGGATTAAGAAATATTATTATTATATGTAAAGTGAGTAGTATTAAAGGGAAGTGGTTGGTCATATTGTGTATTTTTTACTAAATATGGGAAATAAATACCTTTGAAACGGACGCCAAAAATAGTAAAATTGATATCTTAGAAGCTGACAGAGAGAGTATATTTTAACTATATAATAAACATACTTTAGTAATGGGTCGACCCGTCTCACGACTTTCTCACAAAAAAATCGTCTCACATGAAAGTAACTAAATAAATAATAATAATATTTTAATAAAATAAGATAATATTTTTGCTGAATGGTGATAGGTAATAGAATACCGACACTTTTGTTTTTAAATTATCAATTCTATCAAATAGTATAGTACACTTTTTGAAAACTATTACCCTCCAACATTAACCCTAAACCTTAATATACCCCAAACCCTTAAACCCTAAACCATAAATTCTAAACCCCCACCCACCCATTGCAGCTGTCGTCCACCCCTCCGCCGAAAAGTTCGCTGGACCAACGACGCCGCGCCATCGCCGGAAAATTCGCCGGAGCTGTAATCGCGCTGGCCACCCCTCCGCCAGCCGCCGCCGTGCCGTCACCGAAAAATTCGCCGGAGCTGCATTCACCGCCAACCACCCCTCCGTCGATCACAGGAGGCCGGCCGCCGCGGCGTCTTCGCCGGAGCCGCCGCCAGATATGGGTAAGTTGGGTAGGGGTGTAGCACTTCCTTTGTAAAATTGATAAAATACAATGAAGGGTAATAGAATAAAAAAATGTCAATTAGTTAATAAACATTTATATGATCGTCGGTATTAATTTTCTAATCTTTATTTTGGGTAATTTTATATATTGCCACTAATAATAATAATATTTTAATTAAATAAGATAATATTTCTGCTGAATGGTGATAGGTAATAGAATTAGCTAATAAAGAAAAACTAAAAGATGTTCTTAGTAAAACTATTTTACAAATGTTGCTCTTAATTTAATGTTCTATTTCTCATAGAAAATTCTTATAATTCCACTAAATGCCATAATTTTAGTGTATTATTATGATAAGAAAAATAGACAAATGGAAGAAAAAAACACAAATGGAGAGGTTGATATCGATGATAATAACGAAAGTTATTATTTTCCATAGAAATTAAAGTAGCACTAATACATAGAGAAATAAACAAATAAACAAATTTTAAATCCTACTTATATATACAAATATTATAATAAGAACCAAAGAACAAACATATTTTTCATCCCCACCCCAAAACCTTCTTAAATTCCTAAATCACCCCAGACATTTTGTCGTCAGGCGCTTCAGTCCCTTCGCTAATTACTAAAACACCCCCAAATTCAGATAACCATCAACCCCGAAATTGAATAACCGTAGGGAGATAACGGCGACAACGGCGGCACGTCAAATATCCCCTTACCGTCTCCACAATCCCAAACCGCCGTCCAACTTGACGGCGTTAGCGGCACCGCCGCCGCCGCCGCCGGAAACTCGCTCTCTGTTTTCACCTGAACTTTCTCCTCTTTCTTTACTTCCTTCTTCTCCCTAACTTCAACACAATCACTCTCCCTCTGCCTTTTCCGACATCCGACGGTGGCGGTGGCGGATTCCTCCGGCGTGGTGGTGTTCAAGTTCCCAATTTCCAGAGGGAAATTGAGGATGGCCTTGCTTCCCCTGAGCTTGAACGCCGCCCTGTCGTAGGCACGCGCCGCCTCCACCGCCGTATCGAAGGTTCCTAGCCAGACCCGGGTGCCCTTCCTATTGGGGTCGCGAATCTCCGCCGCGAACTTCCCCCACGGGCGTTGGCGGACGCCTCTGTAGTGTCTCCGATCGCCGGAGATTTCCTCCTCCACCACCTTCCGGTCGACTTGAAAGGCAGTTTTGGGAATGGCTATGTTGAGAGAAGGCTTCCTCTCTCTAAACCCATTCATTTGTGGCTTGGATTCGAAGTCTAGGAGATCGCAATCCTTGTGGGAGGTGAAGAGGCTGCCATTGGAGGTGGTGGAGAAGGAAAAAAACAAAGGAGGTTGATCGATGGAGGAAACTGGAGAGGAGGAACTGTAGGTGAGATCAGAAACAAGAGAGCTTGAATTACTGGAAGTTCTTGAAATGGTTTCATGACAGTAGTTTTCAGCAAAGGCATGATCATCGAGAAGGTGCTGGCGGATGAGCTCCAGAGCAGAGTTTTCGCCGGAGGAGGCCATGAATGGAGGAGAGAAAAAGTGGTGGATGAGAGAGAGAGAGAGAAGTGGTGTTTCTTTGTAGGATTGAAAAGTGTTGATCGTTGTTGAGTGGAAAAAGGGGAGTGAAGAAGGAGTTTATAAAGGGTGGAAGAAATGGAGGAGATAGTCGCGGAAGGGAGCTTCCATGGAGGAGGGAGGAAGCATCGCCACTCCTACTTACTCAATTATCCCTAAATTAAAAAATACTTTTTTTTAAATAAATTCTAAAAATGATGGGTTTGTGGGCCATCCCTGTCAATTCTGTTTGTTAATTAATCATTTTTTTATTATATTTTGTTATTTGTTTGTTTTGGAACTATACATATTGGCACCTTTCACCCTGCCTCTCATGATCCATCCACGTAATTTTGTAGCATATATTATTTTTATTTTTTCTAGTATTTTTGGTATGAATAAAAGTGAAGCAATTTTTAGAGATGAAATATTTTTAAGGAGGTGTTTATTGGGATTTTAATTACGTGGAATCTATTTATGTGAAGAGAGATTGGATTTGAGTTTGAAATTTGGGAGATAACATGATGTATCATGTATATAAGATAGTATTTCAGAAATTTAATGAGGCAATAAATCAGATGAAAATTACTTAAATTTACGAGAAATAATATTAGGGTATAAGTAGATCTTGTCTCCTTATGAAGGGAATTATAATTTTATCTAAATTATTTTTTAATATATGAAAAATATTTGCTAGAGTTTTAAACTATTATTTTTTCTGAATGCTCTATTGTAAGATTGTAAGATGATATATTTGAGATGGATTGATCTATCATTAAAGTATAATATAGTTAAAAATGCTAATTATTTTTTAATTGTAGTCATATGATAAAATAAAAGAGTGCAATTTAATTTTTAAAATGACAAATTATTTTATGCACCTGAGTATGCTATGAACCTATTTTCAGAAATTTACATGCTTATGAATAATATATACAGTACACTAATGAATAAAAATGGAGTATACAATTTATTAGCAAATTTTCAAATTAGTTTTTTTTAATAAAAAACTGAATGTAAAAAATAATACAATTATTAAAAAATATATAAATGATGGTATAATAATAAATGTTAATATATACTCCTTACATAATAGTCCATTTTTTTCATTTTCAGCGTGCTCCCAAAGAGTCAATTTTCTTTTTTTACACATCTATTAATACAATTAAAATATGGAACTCACGTCTCATTCAATTGAAGTCTAACTTGAAAAAAAAAAAAAAAAATATATATATATATATATATATATATATATATATATATATATATATATATATATATATATATATATATATATATATATATATAAACCTTAATTTTAGACAAATTAAAATGAAAAATATAGTAAACCATATAAAAAAAAATAATAAAACTACCTCATTCAATGGGGGCAAGAGAGAATTGTCATGCGAGGTCGAACTCATGACCTACTATTAAAGGAGAGTGCGCACTCCATTTAACCAATTGAGCAAAATAATAATAAAGTTAATATTTTGTAAATCATATTTAAATCATAAATCTTTGTAAGCTATGTGGTCCTACTTAATTTAGAGTATATAGGATTGGAAGGTAAATCATAAATCTTTGTAAGTTTTATGGTTTCACTTAATTTAAACGTCCTAGCAATACATAGGGTTAGGAATGACAGTTTCGCGGGTTTTACCGGATACCCGACCCGACTAAACCCTAATGGGACGGTTTTGGGTACCTAGAAATGGGTTTGAGACGAGTTTGGTAAAAGGTAAAAATTACCATTAGGGTTCGGGTAGGGTTCGGATGCACCCCCTCGGGTACCCGCTACCCGAACCCGGTTAGAAAATCGGATAAGGGTAGCGGATACCCGCGTATACCTGTCCCAATTGATTCTTGTATGAATGTGTTATAGGGAGGATTCGAACCTTTGATCTCTTATTTAAAAAAAGATATGTTCACCATTTATACATTAATACTTCTTGTTACATCTTTTAATATTAAAATAAATATACACATTATTAGTCACAATTCACAAATACAGAATCAAAACACTAGATAAAATTCATTTTGTCATTCTCTCTCCCCCCAAAAATTATTCACGCCGCGTGGCCGCGCCTATGGAGATTGGAGAACCCTACCATCCATTCTACCACGGGGCACGAGGTCTGTGATTTCCTCTTCTCCGACGCCACCTTCCTCCTCGTTATTGATCCGTGGGCTGTTCTCTTCGATCTAGGTATGTCTTCTTGTTGTTCCCCCTTCGAGGGTTTTTCTGTTTTGTCCGTCGACCCCTGCAGGTGACGCATCTCCTCTTCTCTGTTCGCCAAACCTCGCCCCATACATTTATCTCCGTCGGCCGCTGGGCGGCTGCCTCCTATTCCCTTCGGCTTTTGTTTTTTTTTTAGTTAGGGAATTGCTCGTTGCTTCGAGCTCCATAGCTGCTGGTTTTACTGTTAGATACACTTTTGATGTGTGTTTTTTTCCTTCTTTCCGTAATATTGTATCTTGTTTGTGATGCTGATGATCAATCTGTTACATCTGAATCTGCATTTAGTACAGGAGGAAGAGTTGTCAGTCTCCATCGTAGTAGACTTAATCCTAATACATTGAAAATATTAATGTGTTCTCAAAATTGGTTAGTGAAGGCCACAATTGAAGGTAATAATTTTAGTTGATTAGAGTCATTTAGTTTATAAATTATACTTTACTTTAGTTTTTAATTTCTCTCTTTTATGTAAACACTTGCTCGACAATTGAATCAAGCAACTTATGCACAAGTGAAGATGATGTTGATTGATCCTTCTTATGAGAGAGTAAGCTTATTAAGAAAATAACATATATTAGTTTATCTTAGATTTTGAAAGTATTCGTAAAATTTATTTAATTGTAATAGTTATTTTAATTATTGACAGGTTGACATGCACATGGAGATGAAGACACTGAGCTCATCTAGCATGAGAAAAAAATTACTTATCATTTTATTTTATTTGTATGTTATTTGAAATTTGAATTGAAGATGTTGTGATATGTTAAAACTTGTTATGATTTTATTTTAAAACTTGTGTGATGATTTTCTTACATGTTATGATTATTGTTTAGGTTTAGATAAAAAAATGTTTAATGTTGTAGGCACATTTATATTTGAGACTTGAAATTTAATATTCTAGGTTTTAAAAAAAAACAGGTTTGACAGGTTCGGGTACCTGCGGGTAGGAACAATCGGGTACGGGACGGATACGTGTATTGCAAGTAGTATTTTAAACGGTTATGGGACGGATACGGGTAGTAATAAATTAATCGAATACAGTTTTGGGTACCCAAAAAATGCGGGTACCCTACCCATTGTCATCCCTACATAGGGTATATAGGATTGGAAGGAGACACTACAAGAAAATTGCCAAATTCCAACAGCGAAAAATCGTTGAAAAATGCAAAAATACCGTTGGAATTCATGATTCCAACAGATATTCCAACGAATTTTTTATGTTGGAAATGTGGCTGTTGGAATGTCATTTTCCAACAGCATTTTCAACGGTTTCAAAAATCCAATGGTGAATCCAACAACAAAATTTTGTTGGAATTTTTTTATCTAAAAGTGATTAAAAAAAAGTAAAATAGTGTTATTTAAGACAATCTATACAATTGTTGCCCTAGAATTAATTAATCATGGCCTTTAAGGTTTGATGTAAATGAGTTGGGTTTGTGTGCACTAGGGTGCACATGAACATTTTAATGTGCTATACATTTTATTTTAAAATGCATTTCTTTCTTCCGCTATAAGAATTACTATATTTTATTAATAGGGGCGTCTCGCTATAAAAGTTATATTTTACTAATCAGAGCGTTGTGCCATAAGAATTAAATTTCCATTTTTGTAGATGGAACCCACATAAAACAATAATTTAATCTTCATGGGCCCATAAACAACACTAATTAATACAATTACTCACTATATAAAATTATTATATATCTCAACTCACTACACATTAAAATATTATATTCATTAATCTATGTACAATAATAAATTATAACTCTTACTCCCTCTATCCGCTTTCAAGAGTATCATTTTTCTATTTTGGGCATCCACCTCCAAGGGTCTAATTTTTTTTTTATCCACACACACCCACTAATACAACTAAAAAATGGAACTCACATCTCCACTAATACAACTACCCACTACACATTAAATAATAATTCTCCTTAATTTCTGTGCCCAAAAACAAATAACACTCTTGAATTTGGACGGAGGGAGTATAATGGTACGAGAGAGTATTATTTTAATCAATAGTGTTATCTTTCAATTGAAATGTCCACTGAAACATTTAATGTTTACCAAGAAAATTAATTTTTTTATTTAAAAATTAAGGATATTAGTCCTCAATTTTAATACTTCAAACAAAACGACTCCATGACAAAAAAAAAATTAAATATTTTAAAATTAAATATAAAATCACAAAATAAATATGTAAAACAATGAATTTCTAACTTAATATATACTCCTTAGTTTATAATATATATATATATATTACTGTACTCGATTGTCAATACATAAGTTATAAATTTAACTTATATTCACAAAATTAATAATAATTAATTGAGACGGGAGGAGAAATATAGTGCAGTGAGTAATGGATTCGAAGGCTTTCTTGATTCTAATAATCTCATTCTAAATTGTGTTTTTTTCACTTCTATATTCGGATATGATATTTTGAGGGTCTCTCAATATACTCCATGTAATTAATAATAATATTTTTCGTTGTTAAAATAAATAAATAAAATAAATAAATTAGAATTGTTGTGTTTGAATAGCAAGAGACCCGTGTCTTCCCTCAAAACCACCCTCCATTTCCATGATGCTTCCTTCTATAGCCCATACGTGCAAACTTATTTTACTAATTGATGTATACATTGACTTTTTATTAACATAATCTTGACTTTGAATATCAATCTTATCTGCCCCTTCTTTTTTCATTCATATTTTATTTCAACGTCTTCCGTTACATGCTACCTTTACAAGCAAGCATGTTTTAAAAGGTTTCTTGAGACTATTCGTGCACTCTCTCTATTCAGGTATACTCCGTATCCATTTCGAATTAAGATTTACATTTTCATTTTGATTTAGGTAAGTTAAGGTTTACATAACTCTTCTTGTTAAGTTGAATCCACACAAAACAATTAACTATTCTAATTAGAGCCCACAAACAACAGTAACTACCCACTTTATATTAAATATTATTTCTCTCACTTTACTACACATTAAAGTATTATATCTCTCAATTTACGTGCAAAAAGAAAACGTAAACGTTAACATGGGACGGAGAGAGTACATTCAAATTAAAGAGTATTATTATTTGAGTTGATATCTTGTGTCCTCGGATGTACAAATTTGTAAGGGTACAACATTTTGTTATAAATTGTATACATTTAAATTATTAAGGATATAATATTTTCATTAAAAAGATCGAGTAAAATATGAATAATATAAGTGTTTGATTAAAAAAAAATTTAGAAAATAAAAGGTACACATTCTTATCCTAAAGGATATAATAATATTTAATACAGGAAGGTGTACCTCCCGTAAAATTAGACATGCACGACGGTTCGGAACCGCCGGTTTCGGTTCGGAACCGCCGGTTCCGGTTCCTGAACCGCCGGTTTTCGGTTTTTTTCTGTGAAATCGATTTTTTTTGTTTTTGAAGTTTTAATTTTTTAATAATTTGATTTTTAAGTTTTAAATCAAAGTTTGAAATTGAATTTGCATTTGTAAATTTTTATATTTTTAAAAACAATATCATTTGAATTTTGACATTTGAACTTGGAAGTTGGAACTTGGAAGTAGATAAATTATAATATTCTATAAAACATAATAATAATTATAATATTCTATAAAACATAATAATTTATTAAAAAATATTGATTATTGATAATATAAATTCTAGAATAAGATGATAACATATTAACAATAAATTGTCCATTATCATTACAAATTTACAAAATTTTAAATGTACAATAAAATTTTACAATTTCAATTTATAACAACACTAAAAAATTTCATTATACAAATTACAATCCACAAAATAAAAGGGGGAAAAAAAGAAAAAAAAGGACTTTAGTTTAAATTTGAAGTTTCAATTTGAATTTTGAATATCAACTTGAAACTTAAATTTAAATTGTCTACGTATCCCCAAAAGGAATCAAAGCCTACGTAGTTCTCGTAACTTACCTCTACTTACCTTGTGACGGACGGTGGTCGGGACTCGGGTGGTGATGTCAATCTCACTCTCCTTCCGTATTAATGTCTTCATCCGTCACGTAATCATATCTTTGTATTGACTTCGATCTTCTGCTTTTGACCAATCATCAAACAAACATAGATTTTATAAATTTTTAACACCTAAATTGGATCGTTGAGGATCCAAAACAAGTCCACCAAGGCTAAATGCTTGTTCGACGGCGACAGTAGAGGCGGGAGCCGCAAAGACCTCTTTTACAATTAATGATAAAATAGGAAAGGATTGAACTCTCCTTGACCACCACCACAAAATATCAAAGTTCTCTTCAAACTCAAATGTGTTAGTAAAATAAGAATCAAGTTCTTGAAAAGGATTAGATTGAGCCCTTGCACGTTTTTGAGATCTAGAATCATAAAAGTTATAAAATTTCTCAAAATTTTGATACTTTCTAGAACTATCACCACTTCCACTACTATCATCACCACTAGATTGATCATCACTAGAAGAACTATGTTGTTGTTTGTATTCACTAAAAAGTTCTTTTAAGAGTTGATAAGTATTACATACTATGTCTTTAGGATTAGGAGCTTGTCGTCTAGTGTCTAAATCACAATTAGCATACAAATTATCATAATAAAGTGTTAACAATTCTTCCAAACCATCAATTCTAATACGTGGGTCTAACAATTTAGCAAGTAAACACAAGTCCGGAATATTAAAAAAATATTTTAACCATTTTGATTTCATTGAAAGAATAACATCATGTAAAATTGGATTTGTTTCATTATCACTAAAAGTAATGACAATTTTAACACAATTATCAACAACAATGTTAGTAGTAGGATAATAAACACCGGATAATTTTTCAGTAGCTTCGTTAAAAATTTGCAAAACTTCACATAAAGTTGTGCATGTATCCCATTGATTAGCAAATAAAGTATGACCGATGGGTTCAAGTGCATAAAAATTGCATATATGTTCTCTATATTGAAAAGATGCTTGCAACATTTTATAAGTTGAATTCCAACGAATAGAAATATCCAAAGGAAATTTTTTAGGATGAATATTAATAGATTGACAATATCTTTTCCATCTTTTTGTCACGGAGGGATTTCTCATTATATACCAAATAGCATCTTTAATAGGACTAATATGTTCTTTCAACAATTGTAAAGCATCATGAACACATAAATTCAATATATGGCAAATACATCTAACATGAAAAAACCTATCACCAATTGATGGTTTACAAATGTTAATAAGAGTTTCTAAACTAGCCGTATTAGCACTAGCATTATCAAATGAAATTGTAAAAATTTTTATGGTCAAATTATACTCTTGCAAAATAGTATTAATTTTGTGAGCAATATTTACGGCGGTATGTGGAACATCAAAAGCTCTATAAGTAATTAATCGTTTTTGCGTAGTCCACGAACTATCAATCCAATGACAAGTAATACCCATATAATCCGCACGTTGCCAAGCATTACTCCAAATATCCGAACATATAGAAACTTTATGAGGTAAATTTATTAAAATTTGCTTTAAAACCAATTTATACTCCAAAACAACTTTTATAAGACCATTTGTACATTTATTACGATGCAATGGTGGAGCTTGAAGATTTAAAGTGAGATTGGCCCAATTTTGAAAAAAAACTATTTTCCGCAAAGTTGAAAGACAAATGTTTGGTGCACATAAGTTTAAGATAATATCTCAAATAATTTGGCTCATTAAATTTAAAAAGAGCATTACCTCCCGCAGAACCTCCTTCTCCTCCCGACGAAGACCCGGTGAATCCTCTTCCTAATTGCGTTTGATTTGTTGCTATGCCAATCTTATCCGGATGCTTCTTTTGCAAATGCTTGATGAAAGTTTCATATCCTCCACCATGCTTGAATTTATAATTGGTGCCACAATAGTTGCAATTTACTTTATAATTTGATGAATTTTCAAGAGCTTGTTTCTTGAAGTGAATGGTGAATATATCCGAACATAGAGTTTATTGAGAACTTTGACTTGTTGCTCCGGGTGATGCTCCGAGTGCGGGTGATGATCCACCTCCCCCACTTACTTCGACTCCGGCTCCACTTGCACCTTCTCTACACGAACTTGGTTGGCTATCTTCCTCATTTTGTTGTCTTTGAATTTGAACATCATCTTCGTCGGACTCGATATCATCTCCAAGTATGTTTCTATAATTTAAATCATAGAAATGAGGGTGGGTAGAAATATCCGGAGGAAAATTAGGATGTAGTGGTGGTGATGGAAATTGTTGATTTGGTGATGGAGCCGGTGGTGGACAATTGTCTACGTTGACAATATTTTTTTCTCTAGAAGATTGTGAGAAAGAACCGGCACCGGAAGAAGAAGAACCTCTCCTCCTTGGCATTTTTTTGGATTTTTTTTGGTAGTGTAGTAATAGAAGAAATAAAGTAGTAACTAACAAGTAACTAGTAAGTATGAAATAAGAAGTGAGAATGAAAATTATGAAACTAACAATAATCTAAGAAACTTGGAAGTTGGAAATTTGGAATTGGAACTAAGAGAATGATTTGAACTTATGAAATAATGAAACTTGAACTTGAAAAAAAAATTAGAGCACAAATTGAGAGAGAGAGAGAGTAGTATAGAAGAAATATTAGAAATGGGAGATTCAAGAATGATGTAGAATAATAGAAGAAGAAGAAGTAGAGAAGAGATGTTGTATTGTTGTGAGTTGTGACTTGTGTGCTCAAATGAATCCCAACAAGGGGTATTTATAGAGGATGCAAAATGATCTCAACCATCCATTTCAAATTACATTAATCCAAGCCATTGAAAAATTAAAACAAAAATGGGGACAGTGAACCGCCGGTTCGAATCGAAACCTCCGGTTCCGCGGTTCCAAACCGGAGCGGGATGGGATCGGTGATGATCTCGGTCGTTCATCTCTAACGGACAGCAAATCGGGCGCGTCCATTTCAAATTCAAAATTTTGAATTTTGGAGCCCAAACCACCGGTTCGGCGAAAAAACCGCTGGTTCAGCCCCAACGGGTACTTTTGATCCGCCTGTTCAATTCAAACGGCCATTTAATCTCGCCCGTTAATTTCAAAATCAAAAAAAAAATTAAAAACAAAAAAAACCGACGATTTTTTTTCGGAACCGGCGGTTTCAGTTTTTTGAAATCTAGAACCGGTACCGAACTGTATATTTCATGGTTTCAGTTCCAATTGGCCGGTTCATAAACCACCGATTCTGATTTCGGTTAAAACCGACGATTTTCTGATTGGAACCGACGATTTCGATTAAAACGTGCATGTCTACGTAAAATAGAGGATTTGCGGCAGTATTCCAAAGACATGCAAATTTTAGAATTAGTAGTTATATTAATAATAAATGGTTAACCATCTAAATAGACATACTTTATCAATTAAGAATGTATCATTTACTCCATATAATTAAAGATTCTACCACTTTTAACTTATTATAAGAATTACTGTGAAATAGTTCTAATGAACTATTATCATTTTTCATTATTAAGATAGTTAGTTTTTATTAATAATTAATAATAAAAAAAACATTACTCACTCTTTATTTTCCTTATGAACTCGTTTTTTGAGAGGTACCACTAGATAATATTTCATTATTAAGATAGTTAGTTTTTATTAATAATAAAAAAACATTACTCACTCTTTATTTCCCTTATGAACTCGTTTTTTTGAGTTATCACTACAAAAAAACTGTTTTTTATCAACATAATTAATTTTATTGTTAAATTGGCTTACTAACGGATTAGTAACGGAATCCGTTGGTAAAGTGGTGATTGGTAAATTTTTAATAACGAATAATCAATTTTGTTGGTTATCTGTTGCTAATAATTCCGTTGGTAATTTATATAATGATTCTCTTGGTATTCCGTTAGTAATTAACAACAAATTGAATTCCATTACTAAAATAGAGAATAAATTCGTTGACATTCCGTTGTTAAAATAAAAATGTCATTTTTATTGTTAATTCATTAGTAATTACCAACGGATTGAATTTCATTGGTAAATTCGGTTGCTAATTTTTTTTAGTGTATCACGGCAATCATTCTCTTAATTTTACATACATATCTCCAAATAATTTTATTAAAAATTCAAATTAGCTTCACCATTATCGAATTAATCGTCTCAGTGCTCAGTCACATAATTTTTTTTTTAAAAAGGAATATTATTGCTATCGGGTATGAGATTTACCCAAAAACAAACGAGTACAAATTACAAAGATAACAGTACACTTATCCTAACTTTACTATAGGGACAAACATATCAACTATAGTTAATCATATTTTAGTATACAATTACCAGGGTCTCCACACCAATCAACGTATCTGATATTCAACTTCACTCTCTTCTTTCTCCATATCCACCAACTCCATACTTGTGATTTTATTTCGTCCATGTTCTTCGTTAGATTCCAGCCTATATCTTTAAAGACTATATTGTTTCTACTTTTCCAAATAACCCACACTATACATAACCATATATCAATCGCTAACTTATTCATCTCTTTTTCTTGAAATAAATTGCTAAATAGCATTAAGTTAACCTAGACATTGTTCCTCAATGGAGTCTGCACCTTCATCCACTTAAGAGTTTCTTCCCACAATTCTCTAGAGTATTTGCACTCACAGAACAAGTGAGAGATTGACTCCTCACTTCTCCTACACAACGGGCATGATGTGTCTCCATTTGGTGGAAAACTCCCTTTTTTCTGTAGCTCGACTATAGTCGCCATCCTTCCTTTGATGAGCCTCCAAGCCATAACTTTGATTTTTGGACACGCATTATTGTTCCAGATTATTTTGTATGCTTCCAAGTTTGCATCTACCTCTGTCTTCCTCCCCTCCAATAAATCACATGCTTCCTTGACTTTGTAGCCTTCTTTTGAGTTTGGCTCCCATTTCCAATAGTCTGCACCAAATTTGATTTTGTACATGTCAAGTAATTCAAACAAATTATCACATTCAACAAGTTCCCAATCCCTAATATTTCTCCTCCAAACACAATTCCAGACCCAACTCCCCCTCACTCATTCACCCATTTCATTTACATAGTTATTCCTTCCCATACTCTAACTCATATAATCTAGGGAATTGATTTTAAGACTCGACTCACAACACCATTTATCCAACCAAAACTTTGTATCCCCCCCTCCTACTACCAGTCTTTTAATATTATGTTCAAACCAATTACCCCTTCCATCTTTCAGACTTGCCAACACACACCCCCACCAACCTTTCCCTCTCTCCCCTAGACCTGGGACATCTCTCCCCAGTAGCCCTTCCCGTTGCCCAAATTGTCTAGCCATAGTAATTTTCATCCACAAACTATCCTTTTCTACCAATGCCTTCCTAATCCATTTTCCTAGCAGACTATTATTATAACACACCAAATCCCTCACCCCCAATCCCCCAATTTTTTTGGACGAGTAATGTGGTCCCATTTGACCCAAGAGAGTTTCATAGAGCTCACTTTCCCACCCCATAAAAATCTTCTCTGAAGAGTCACTATAGATTTCACTACACTCAATGGAGCACGAAAGATCGACATAGTGTATGTAGGAATGGAAGAAAGTATCGAGTTTAACAAGACCACTCTGCCCCCATGGATATATTCAGGCTTTCCTATTTATTGATTCTACTTTTGACTCTATCCACATGTAGTTCCAATCATTTATTCTTTTGTGTGATCATCCAACTTTTGTTCCCAAATGTTTCATTGGTAATGATCTCATGCTGCACCCTAGAACCTCTGCTACATCCGCTGTTGTCCCGTTATCTGAGTTCAAATAAATCAGCGAGCATTTAGAGACATTTATCCTTAGTCTAGACAACCATTCCAATAGTAATAGCATCCTCAGTCACATAATTAAGAACTTTCTTTAACATAAAAATAAAAATGATAATGTAAATATTTTTTTTAAGCAATGATAATGTAAATTAAAACCACAAAACTAAATGATTATACGTACGGAATACATGTATTGAATTTTGCTCACGTCATGTCACCCCTCGTATTGAAATTGGTCGGCAAAATATTTAATTTGTGAAAATTAATTTGCCCCCTTATATATTTTTAATAAAATTTTAAGAAAAAATGTAATATATACTCGTAGTATTAATTATCATGTCATAAAAAGATCTAAACAGCTGGAGGGAACATTGGAATAATAATGAATCAAATTAAACATTTAAATATTATATATATAGTTTAATTAATTTATTTTGATTGTTTATTTGAAACTTGACTCAGCTATTTTCAAGTCACATGAAATAATTAATTAATTATATAATATCAAGAGTTTGTCCCAATTAAGTCGTCGCATTAATTATTTAACTATATTAGTGCAACAGAGGACAGTTCTGGTCGTCATTAAATATTAATAAAATTAATGTCTGTGACTAAAGTACATAATTAACCTAATTTAGTGATAATTTGCACCTATTAATCACAAGATCATATCGAGTCCAGGCTGAAAACCTTGGATTGAACGTCAAGTCAAATTTATGAGATAAAATACTTAGAATCAAGATTAGTAATGATTATTCTATGGAAAATTATTTAGAATTTGTAATTTTAAAAATAATATTATATTCCACCAATTTTTTTTTATAAATAATTACTGACGCATGTTGCACGTAAGATTAATTATTCCATTTATTTTATATTTTTCATTTTGAGTTATTTCAAAGTAAGGTTTACGTTTATTTTTTTATCAAGGTCTATAAAAAATAATTAATTATTTTATGTATGGTTCACACATAATACTAATATAACTATCAACTTCATATTAAATATAATTTCTCACCCCATTACACATTAAAATATGAGTATATCTCTTAATCTACGTACAAAAAGTAAACGTAAATGTTAACATGGGATGGAGGGAGTATTTCATTGCTCCTTCCGTTCCTTTATAATTAATGATACATTTTTTTTTATTTTGAGTTGTTACCCGAAAATTTACACTTAATTTTTTTTTAGCTGTTATATTGATTCACGTAAAATTTTGTTAATTTGTTTCATAATGTATTTTATTTCTTAATTTAGTGTTAGTATTTCTTTTAGTTAAATATTTTTTCAATGGATGTAAATCCAAATTCACATAAGACAAGACATAGTATTAATAAAGAGAAATTAATTTTAAGAACTAATTAATTTTAAAACTAATTATTAGTGTGTGTCCGGAAATATCATTATTACACAAAGACAAACACTCATGTGAGATCGTTTTATGGGAAGATTTTCGTAAGATGAATGAGAATTAAGCGATAATAATATTATAATTAGAAAATAATACTTGAAACAATGAAAATTAATAATGGTACAATAAATTATTTCATGAACAATTATTTTTAACGGAAAATTATAACATTTTTTTCTTTTATAATAAATAAACTATTTAAAAAATGTAAAAATAGTATTATATGGAAGATCTCATGCAAGTGTTCCTCGTACATAAAAACATGTCAAATAGAATTTCTTATTACAAGTTTGGTACAACCCAACCAAAGTCTAATAAATTTTTTATATGAATCAAGTTTTGGCCCTAATAGGTTTCTATAATCTACTCTCCCAACAGGTTGCATTTTATTTGGTCGATTAGTTTCATATATTTAGTAGTATATTTTATTTTAAATAATTACATAAGCCGTTTAAATAAATTAAATTATCACAATGAACCAACACAGTTGTTTTACGTTACGTGTTTATTTATTTATTTTTAAATTAAACTGGATGTACGTTACGTAAGTAAGATTACTTTTTTTATTTTTGAATCACGAATAAACAAATAATTAAATGTTGGAACAATTTTCTCATATTTAATTTGTTGTACCACAATTCCGAAATAATGATTAAGTAGGTAATTAAACCTTAAATTCAATAAAGTGGAAAGAAACATATCAAATTATCAACTAAAGCGTTGCCGACGATGAAGAAAACAAAAGTTAGTATAGAATATTTCTACACAATTAAATGGAATTTATTTGTGATTAGAAGTCTAGTCATAATGTATTTTATTTTTTATTCTTTTTAATATACGTGCTTAAATGATATATAAAAAATTTATTGTTTAGTGTTATAAATACTTGTATTTTATTTATCATGAATCATGATTAAGGAAAAGGAAGAACTTTTGATGCCGTTTTTTATATTTAATTATCACATTTTAGTAAAAATGGCATCACATTTTAGTAATACTATGATTTTTGCTCATAAAAATATTTCAGTAAATAGTTACTACTTTTGATGAATCAGGTATTAATTATTTCTTTTCAAAAAAATATTATTATCTTTTATTAGTAGAAAAATACTGTTAATTTTAGGATTCTTTTTTTTTATGATTTAGCTTACTTCTCCGTCGTGGAAAAGTTCACAATTTCCTTATTTAATTGTTTGTTCTATAAAATGTTTTACCTTTATATATATATATATATATATATATATATATATATATATATATATATATATATATATTCTAATTCAATATCTCAAAAATACACATTAATTTAAAAAATATTGTCTCTTCTTTGTATATATAACATATTTTGATTTTATTTATTACTTAAAAATATCAAATCATTCTAAAAAGATAGTAAAAAAGTAATGTTTTCTTAAATGGAAAATAAAGATGAACCATCTTCATTTACGGAAGGCAATAGTATTAATTTTCAGAGCATTATTCATCTTACCTCCATAAATCGATTTCAATATATGCGTATCCATTAAACCAAGTGGGCTAGCCGCCCACTTGGACATTGGGCTCCTCATTAAGGTGAGTGACTCACGTTCGATTTCTTTTGAAAATGAATAGATGAGCAGAGATAAGGAGACTTGGAGATAAGAGGGTGTATTGATGCTTAGCGAACTAACTATATCCATTATACCAAGACTAATTACTCTTTGTGAGTGCAATATGTTCAAAAATTCCAAAATAAAAAAGGTGTTTTTTTTTCTCCACACATGGAGTGAAAAAGTAACTGGAAAGCACGTGAATTAGATTATTGTTGAGATTAATCATCCCAATATTAAATTCTGATCTGATTCTTGACTGACCATGGGTCTATTTTGCTGAAATGTGGACTTAAATTAAGGAAAGTACATTAATCATTCAAATTTCAACAATCAGTAAGTGTGACGTTTCTTGTTTTTCCAAACATGAAAAGTCCAGTTAACATTTGATACTAGGCAGGATGCCGTAAGTTTTACTTATTGCATTCACAATAATTATTCTATGTGGAATTCCATGTACAATTTCACACATCACATCTTCTACTTCATTTTTGTACATTCTCTTTTATATATTATATAATTGTGATTGAAAGAAATCCAATTATTACCCTTAGATTTAAACTTTCTTTTCATCTATCCAATAAAATAGCATATGAGATGATGTACCAAAATAACACAGAAAACTTGAACGGGCCATTTGGCCAATCAAAATAACACAAAAAACTTGAACTGGCTATTTGGCCAATCAATCTTTTGTACTGTATTATATATATATGAATGAAAGGAATTGATGTTAAATCCTTAAAAGAAAACATGGTTTCTTAAGATAAAGAGTTTGATTTTATGATTCTCTTAATTGTCATTTACATACATAACTAATGATACAGATAAATAAAAATTACACAGAAAATCCGGAATTAATTATGTGTATGATTGTTAATGAATGTAAGAATGGATTTGATAAATATTTATTAGAGATTGTTTCTTACATTTCACTTAGTTATAGTTCGATGGGTCACACGTACAAATTATAAAAATATAAAACTCGAAAAAAAAAAGAAAAAGAAAAAAGTAGTGATCCATGCATTATGTTCTTATCAACCAACAATCTCAAAAGTTATTTTAATTAAAAAAAAAATTCTCTCACCTAATACACATAACATACTTTATAATTTATTTATTACTTAAAAATATCATAATACCACTAAAAATCAATAAAATTAATAAAAAAAAATAATTATTCTTAAATTTCGTATTTAAACAAAGACAACAATTATGGGATGGTGAGAGTAATATTTTTATTAATACTTATAAGTGAAACTATGAATTCGAACAAGAGGGAGTAATAATAAATAGTTGGATATATGCATATATTATATATAGAAATATGTGAGACATCTTAATTTGGATTCGTAAGCAAAACTTAATAAATATTCATGTTATGCGCTTTTTTTTCAGGTCAAATAATTACTGTAATTTATTTCAATATTTGCGTTCCTTCTTGGAAGATTAGTTGATTAAATTAATTTAACGCCAGATCATTGCAAAATAAATAATTGTTGGTAAGACATATATTAATACTGATTAATATACGTAGAAACAGAAGTAATGATAATCAATGATGCCAAATCGTACAAACACATGAATACTAGGGAGGTCGAATGTATTTAAAAATTAAATAATAAGGGTTGCTATAACAGGGGCACGTGAGTAGACCATTGGACCATTTTCTTGACTTTTAAGCACAATTAAACTAAATTCATCTTATAATGGAGTACTACTTTTCTCCATAATAAAAAGAAAAAATAATTCTTGTGACGATGTTAATTTGAGATGAACTTTGTATGTGTTGATCTGTATTCACTCTGTCTTATCGAAAGTCCTCATTTTATTATATTGAATGTCTCATTCAAAGATTTTTATTTTTTATTTTTAATAAAAAGTTTAATATATGGTCTACTAGTCACTACTAATACAACTAACTATTATATATAAAATAATAGTATTCCTTAATTCACGTGTAAAAAGGAAATGAGAATATGTGGCCGAGATAGGAGGAGTATTTATTATAATGATAAAATATAATTAAGAATGATTAAAGAATATTTTTTTAAAATTAAATAAATTATAAATATTAAAATATAATTTTAAAGTATTAGGTTAGACTGGTCTCATAGAATGAAAATAATAATAATAATAAATAAATAATAGAAAACAATTGATAAAATAGTCAAAATTACGTGCCAAGTTGATGGGTAGTGTTGCATGGGTCCCACTAACTCCATAGGGAATGTATCTTTATTGTATCGTTTTTTTCCTTTTTCCAATAAATAATTAAATAAATATGTAATATCAACTTGTAGTTAGTATGAGAGTCGCGTGTCATAATTCTCTTTATATTATTACTTTAGCACAAACAAGATTTTAAATTCATGATCATGTTGATCGACATGAATCAGTGGATACAATTATGATGAGATATAGTAATTTATAAAACCTAAAGATTATTAACTATTATTATTATTTAATTAAATATGAAACTTTAAGCATTTCATTTTTTGAATTATTTACAAGAGTTATAGTCAAATTTTACTTAATCTATGATGAGTTATATAGTTATTTATAAAACCTAAAGATTATTAACGATTATTATTTAATTAAATATGAAACTTTAAGCATTTCATTTTTTTTGAATTATTTACAAGAGTTATAGTCAAATTTTACTTAATTTGTAATTTGCTCAACAACCGTGATTGTGAGTAATTATATACTGCAACCAGTGTGTATAAGTACATTTTAATAAAAAAAATTAGAGATTGTATACTCGGAGAACACAATGTGTTTAAGGCTAGGACACTTTATTTTAAAAGAAATATTTTAATGAATTAAGATACTATTTTTATAATAAAAAAATCGCCTAAAATATAAAGGATATTATTGATATTTGATTAAGAAAATTATGTTCCTTCCGTCAAAGGTGGTTATTTTTTTTTTTATAAAAATTAAAAAGTATTATTATTTTATTATGTGTGGGTAATTGTATTTTAGTAATAAATATTGGTGGACCATATATAAGACTTTTTTTACCTAAAAATGAGAAATTGATATTTTTGAAGTGAACGACTAAAGTAATAAAATGGAAACCTTTGGAGTGAATGGAGGAAACATATTTATTTGAAAATAAAGGATATAAGTTTGTATATTAAAAGTTGATATCTTGTGCACCCAGGTGCGCACGTACATTCATATTTGTATAAATTTTTATTGAATAATGTATATATATTTTTTAATAATTATATAATTTTTATACATTCAGTTTTTTAAACTAATAAAAAAATTCACTAACAAAGTGTATATATTTTTATTTATTAGTGCATATATTTTTATTTATAAATGCATATGTTTTTTAAAGAGAATGGATGCACCATATATCCGATGCTGGAGTCTTATATTAAAGCTTAAATTGGATTTTTCCCAATAAAATAATATAAATATACTTTTTCATCCCTACAATTTGATTGGTCATATTTGATTTGACCTCTATTCTGCACTGTTAGACATTTCTAGACTTTATTTGACTTGAGTCAGACCACATTTGAATTGGACTTATTTGACTTAGATCAGACCTCATTTAATGTAAGCCTCATTTAAATTAAAAATAAAATAAATAATATATTTAATATTATTAAACTTTTAATAAATAATATCTTATTTTTTAATTTGAAAATGTCATAATTATAATTATTTGATTATTTTAATGGGTGACTGAGATTTATTTATGAAATAATGGGTGACTGAGATTTATTTGAGAAATAAATGGTCAAAAATTTGACTAAATTATTTCCTAATTTGAAAATTTCATAATTATAATTATTTAATTATTTTAATGGGTGACTGAGATTTGTTTTAGAAATAGATGACTAGGATTTGATTTATTCTACTTCTATATATATATATATATATATATATATATATATATATATATATATATATATATATATATATATATATATATATATATATATATATATATTAAGATTATGATACTATATTATCCAAAGATGGTTAACAAAAAATAAAAAAAAACTGGGTACATATTTTGTGAAGACACTCTCTTGTGAGACGAGTTTTTTTTGAGATAGGTCGATAAATTACTAAAGTATAGTACTTATTATATAGATAAAGTATCTTTATTTGTAGTTAAAATATATCAATAATGAATTATATTATAATACCCTAAAATTATACTTTGATTCATTATTTATCATACTTTAGAAAACATACTTTAAAAATCATTAAGCATACTGTATTTATATAATAGACATACTCTAATACGTCTCACAAATCGTCTCGCGTATGTAATGTTTCATAATAGAGTTTTTCTTTTGCGAAAGCAGTAATGCAACTTAGGTTTTTTTTTTTTTTGGAAACAGAGTAATGCAACTTAAGTTAATTGCTTAGTTAGGAAGTATGAAAGGAAAAGAATTAAATAAAAGAAAGCTACTTTCTTAATTAATAGTCTTATTAGGCCGGAATTACAAATTATGCAAAACTTTATTAGACTAAAATTTCAATCAAACAATATATATTTTATACATAATTCATAGAAACTAATCAAGTTCGATTTGTATAACTAATGATGATTGTATTCATATTTCTAAATTTTACAATTAATTATATTTGAAAAAACGAATTATTAATACCCCAATAGCGTGCTTGTCGCAAACCATGCCATCTATAGCTAGCTAATTGAGAATTCCCTTTTGGATTCTTTAACATACAATTTTTGTCTTTTTTTAATATTTTATTATTTATTATTATATTATTAGGCTTAACGTACCAATTTTTGATATATCAGTGATCTCGGGGTAAATATCACAATTGGTCCGGTAAGTATGATCGATTCTAACTTTAATTATTTATTATTTACAGTTTTCAATTTTGATCATTTTTTGTCCAATTTTATTCCTTATAGTCCAAATTTAGTCATTTTTTTGTCCAAATTTAGTCATTTATGTTCAAAAATGTCCAAAGTTGATCTAAATGTATATATTTTGGACCAAAAAGTGGACTAAAAATAACCAGAATATGAAAAAAAAATGACTAAAAGTGAACTAAAACGATCAAAATTAAGAATTGTAAATACTAAAGGACTAAAGTTGGAATCAGCTATTCTTAGGAGCTGTTTGGTTTGTGGCTTTGGATGGTGGAATTGGAATGATAGAAAAGATTAGATCTTTGTTAAGAAACTTTTATTTCAACTATTACTTTGATTCCTTGGAAGTAAGGAATCTCCCATTCCCTCTCTTTTTTGCGTCTATTGGAATCATTCCCTTGAAATAGAATGACGTGATATTTTTATACATATTCTTTTATTATTGATTTTTAAATAGTATTTAACAATAATATAAATTGAATATAAATTATAAAAATAATGTTTTTATTTTTAAAAAAATAAAAATATAATAAGATGGCTTCCAATTTCACAACAATCGAACAAAATCAAAGACTATAATAATAATTTTTATCATCAACCAAACAATACACTTATAAGCATCATACCCATTCCCATTTCTTAACATTATTATTTCCATTACTATTCACATTCCTTTTAAAATACCAAAACACCCCTTAAAGAACTAATTTTGATATTTACGCAGTGATCTCATGCCGATATTAGATGCAGAGAAGTCTAACGTGATATCACACAGCGATATCGTATTTCACTGCTATCACTCTTATTATTTGTTTTGCCAAAATACAAGAAATAGATTGTCAATCTAAATTATTCAAGTATTTAACTTTTGAAAGAGCTTAACTCTTGAGTGAGGTCTTTTTATCTTACTACCATTATATTTTTTTAATCAGTTATTATACTTTTTTTCTTCTATTATAATTTTTTAATTAAAATTATTTATGAAATAATTTAATTGATGGCAGAATCGATCCTTTAATTTCAAAGGTCGATCTTGTGCTAAATTATTTTGAAGTCTTTTACTTTTTTAAAAGACGTAAAATAAATAAAATTAAAATATGAATATAATTATACTTGTTAAATAGTACTATCTCCGTCCCCTTATATTTTACTTAGTTTTGTGAAAGGAATTAATTAAGATTTTTTTTATTTTTTAATGTATAAAGTAAGAAAGAGAAAAATTATTTTAGTTAATTTAATAAAAAAGTGTGTAAGTATGTATTATTATAGTTTATCATCTTTAGTAAAAATAGAGTGTGAAATATTTTGTGAAACAGATGAAGAAGAAAAGTATGAAATATTTCGAGGGATTGAGGGAGTATACTAATAAAAAGCGTCACATAAAAGAGATGACATAGGAAATGTCCCACCAAAGTGTCATAGCACATTCCGTACCTCTCGACAAAACTCATACTTTAAGTGATGCCAATTAAGATATTAGGTATCTATATTCACATATTTTCAATTAATATATATATTATATATTTTTTATGTCCCATAATAAGTGTTTTAATTATATTTGGAGGTTATTTGTTGATATGAAATTTTTATTTTTAAAGTGAGACATTGGTGGGATGGACGAAAATAAAAAATAATAATAAAATACTTATTATAGAACTCAGAAAGTATATAATAAAAAAATATAGGGCCTATGTGACGCACCTCTTACACCACCCAAAATCACCTCCTATTGAAGGTCATCGCTTTTAATTTATTAGATTGATTATTTTTTCTTATTTTATATGTATAATAATATGCATAATAATCCGGATGCATTGGTAAACCGAATGGAAATGGGAAATAAAATATTATGGTTGATATTAGGTGCACCTGGGTGCAAGGTGCACTCATATGTGTATAACTTTTTATTCTATTTTGTATACATATTATTCTATTTTGTATATGTCTTTTTTAATAATTGTATACTTTTTTCACACTAAGTTTTTCATTAAAAAAATTATCATTCATATGTGTATAACTTTTTATTCAATAGTGTATACATATTTTTTAATAATTGTATATTTTTTACACACAATTTTTCATTAAAAAAACTAACAATTAAATTGTATACATTTTTGTTCATAATTATATATGTTTTTGTTTATATTTGTATACGTTTTTTTTTAAAATGGATGCAATTCGGGTGCACATTATAATTAACCAAAGTATTAAGTGATAGATACTAATTAAGTATATAGCACGTGGGCAATTAATTTAATGTATTCAGTATTCCAAGTTCAATAAGGAGAAGTTTAGACCAAGAAATAGAAATCAAACCAAATAAGAAGTTTGAAATCTTGGCTACAGATGCAGCGAACCTACTATGCATCATTCTCCCACCTTTCTTTTTTTCAATATAAAACCCAAAACATAGATTAATTATTATTAGGGATTCGGATGATTTTTATGTGAACAAATAGGAGTAAGTTTTAAATTGATTTAGAAATATTTTTGATGTCTTATGGGATTTAGGGTTTCAGAAATTGTATTTGATTTATTTAAATATATGTTAAATAATTGTGTGAACCAATTTAAATAAGTTAAATAATTGTGTGAATTGGTTCACACATGCTCCCTAATTTATTTATTATTTAATGAATTTTATTCCTATGGTAAATTAATTTCATTAACTTTAATTTCTGTTCTGAATAAAATATGTTACTTCTCAAATTCTTAAATCTTGATTTGCTGATTAAAAATATGAAAATTTATTCTATAAAGAGATATCATTAATCTTTTGAATGAAAAATACTAGTCAGTCAAATTATGATATATTGTTATTTTTTGTATTCTTGTTAAAACTTAAATAGAATTTGAGGAGTGATAATTTTTATTTAGAAGAAGAATAATTATTTTTTTAAAGAGTAACTTTTTTATTTTTTAAATGTACTAAAAAGTAATTTTATAAAAATTAGAGTGCATGGCGAATCGGATTTACATAAATCTATCTGTAAACATTAAAAATAACTAATAAACTTTATAAATTTTAATTTATTAGTATATAGTAATATTTTTATTAATAAATTTATACTCCCTCCGTCCCAAGAAAATGCACACCCCTTCCCGATACAGAGATTAAAAAGTAATAGCTTTTAGGGGTATTATAGTATTTTTATAATAAATAAATAATAAAGTATGTTATGTGTGTTAGATAAGGTGATTTTTTTGTAAATAAAGTGTATGGAGAAGGGTGATTGTGTTTGACTTTTTGCTTTTTTATGGTAGGTGCAAACTTTTGTTAGACAACCCAAAATGGAAAGTGCGTAATCTGAAATAGGACGGAGAGAGTATATTTTAAATTTATGTGCACAAATTCAAATTTACATACCACCCAAAAAAATGTTTCCAATAATATGGGTCGATATATGGCCCTTAAAAAAATAAATAAATAAAAAATTCCTAGAGTAGGTTATAGAATTATAATTAATCAAAAAATTTAAGGGTGATTCTGGGTGATCGGGGTCACCCATGACCCTCTCACATAAAGGGGTGAGATTCACCCGGATCACATAAGTAGACCTCAAAATTTAAATAAGTCCACGATTTAATATTTATTTTAGAAAATTATATTATATCATGTGGAGTAATTTTAGTTTTGTCAAAACATACGACCATCGTACCTCAAAATCTATGCATGACTATACAACGAAGACTCTTCTGAGTCTTCTCATTTAGTCAAAATTTCAAATTTTGAACGTTGAAAATCGACTCACTTTGTCGTTTTCTAATTCCACAATTTTTATATTTACATCTTAAATATAATATTAAGTTTTAATCAAATAATGAGTTTCAAAAAAGTTTTAATCAAATAATAAAGTAATCTTTGCTCAACATATAGCAGATTTTAACTTTCCATTTTCTTACGTGATTCAATTCTTTTATTAGTTCATTAATTTGGGTTATACTTCCTCATTTAATTGGATGTCACCCACGAGTAATTGAACCAAGTTTAGTCGAACACTATTAGAATTCTATACTATTTGTTAAGGAATAATCAAATTCGAATCTGAGTTTGAATATGTCAAATTCAAACTCGAACTAAAAATGTTTATTAAGGTTCGCGAACATGTTCACGAAGACATAAAATAAGTTGTTCATGAACATATAAATATTTTTGTTATAGAAATTAAAAGAATTTCGTTTATGAACATCTCTATATACATGTTATACTACATATTATTAAATAAACAAACAAACAAAAGATAATAATAATGAAAGTAAAAAAGATATATTTGTATAACCATTTAAATTATTATCATATTTGTATTTTAATATAAAATATTTATTTAATACTATATATTAATAAATAAATAATAAAATATACTATTGAAACATAATAATAAAATTTATGAATACGTTTACGAGCTATTAACGAGCCCGTTAATGAATATTTTCGCGAGCTTTCGAGTCGAATATCCTTAGGTTTGATAGACTATTCGAGCTCAAAATTCAAGTTTGATTTGACTCGTTACGATTAACGAAAGAGCTCGAACGAATACTTTATCAAATTAAAACTTAAATAGTTCACGAACAATTTGATTCGCTTATGATTCTTGCTCTTCTAATGTACAATGTTGGGTTGATAGCTTATTTTTTCGGTGATATTAATGTTTAATCTTTCTCATATTTTTATTTATCCAATTATTATCACATAATTTTCCAAAATTCTAAAACATTATAACTCTTCAAAACAAAACTTAAAAAATTAAATTCCCTTCATTATCTACAAATTATTCTCACATATGAATCAAACATCCAACCATCAATTACCCTACAATTTTGTAAGCTCTGATGGAGCTGTTCAAGTACGTACTTCGAGGATAACTGGATAAGGAATAGATACTTTAGTTTTGGGAATTCCCAAAATATCCTTTTTTTTTTTTTTTTTTTTTCCTCTTAGCTTTTTGCCATTTCTTTTCCTTCAACACGTTTGTATTATCAGTATTAGGCTCCTCATTCTTAGTTTTGTAATCAACATGCTCGTTCGGAGGGTCAGTGGGCATTGCTCAATGCCCGTCGAGCGATCATACCTTGTCCAGTGAGCTTGTCGAGTGGTGTATTCTTATTCTAGTAAACGTGCTGTTGGATTTGTCACAGATAAAAGAAGGGATTTTGTTTACTCCCTCCGTCCCACGTTAATGTTGACGTTTGCTTTTTGCATGGAGATTAAGGAGTATAATATTTTAATGTGTTGGGAGGTGAGAGAAATAATATTGAATATAAAGTGGGTAGTTGTATTAGTGTTGTGTGTGGGTCCTATATGAAATAATTAATTGTTTTGTGTGTGCCAACTTGACAAAAAATGAAATGTAAACTTTAACTTGGGACAACCCAAAATAGAAAACGCAAACCTTAACGTGTGATGGAGTATTTCTTTTGTCCCACGTCGGATGAAAAGTAAAAGGGGAAGGATCCTTAGTGCTATTTAAAGAGGCCCTTGATTTTGATATTCAGTGCACCAGTCAAGTACAATTTAATCTTTTGTGTTTGATTCTTTTAAATTCTTTTCTTGTTCGGTCGTGAGAGTTGGGAGAAAGGTTTGAATTAGTCAAAGATTTGTAATAGTGTATGAATTAGGATTGAGAGAGAGAAATTTTGTGTGATTGTAAAAAATTTGCACATAGTGGTATTTTCTCGATCCGTTGTCTTTTTTCTGATTTTAGAATTTTCCACATAAATTCTTGTGTTGTACTTTTTATGCTCTTCTTAATTTATCCCTTAAGAATGAATGAAGATCTGTTTATCCCAATAAGTGCTCGGTGTTGGGCATGATCTTTTCTGAGTGACTAGCTCGGTATCGAGCAGTGGTGCTTGATGTCAAGCAAATTGTCTAGAGTGTTTTCTTGGTGCCGAGTGGTGATGCTCGATCACCATCGAGCAAACTGCCAAAGCTCTGATCTTTGTTCTGCTCGGTTCCATCTTCATTCAATATTTTTAGACCATCGTATTGTGTTCCGCTTCTCAATGTGATGGCCTTACACAGCTTCTTGGTTGATTTCAGTTAGAGACAAAAAAAATTCCTTGCTACTGAATTTTATCTAGTGCTGCAGGAATTTACCCCAACTAAATCTCATGATCTTATTAATCTCCTATTTATTTCCAATCACAGCTGTCATCAAGACATTCAATGTATCTCTTTAATTCTTCATTATTAGTCTCATGTCTTCTTCAGAAGATGTTTTTCCTTCATTGTTAGGAGATTTGGCTCCCGGATCTAAATGTGGGTAAATACGCCACTGTATTATTCGGGTTGGAGTTGGAAAAATTCTCATTCCTTTTATTATTATTAAAGTTCGAATTCTCTTGAAAATTCTGATTATCGCCACACAATTCCAGTTATTCGAGTTGGAGTATGAAAAATCCTCATGTCAATCACTTCTTTTTTATACATATCACCACACATTACTTTAATACTAAATTAAAATTCACCAAACTAAAACTCAAAACAAATATTGTTTATCTTAAATAATTCGGTGTGCTGTCGTCGGCATCCAAAAATAAGATTTGTAATTTTTCGAACAAACCCACACTAGAGTGTAGTAGGATAAGTACGGGTCGAACCCATAGAAAGTAATCGAATTTAAATTGAATTTAATGTGTTTTCTAATGAGAGTAACAATGGGGGGTTTGGATTAAATTACTAACGACTAATAAACATAAGAACATATAAATAATTTAAAAACATAAAAATAATAAAATTGAGACAACAAATAAAATTGAAAAGCTAGTCCAAGGATTTGAACCCCTCCCATATCTTAATTCTTAAAATCGCAAGAATTAAACATGCAAACAATTATATAAACTCAAATTCCTAGGCTAATAGTACGACCAAATTAACCCGAATATTTTTAAGATCATCAATTAGGGTACGACCACTAAATTGAACTATTTACAAGTGACCCTATGGATTCGAACTCGCAAATGCATTAAGACTCCAAACATAGAATTACTAGGTTACGAAAACCGACTAGGAATCATACAACCTAGATCTTATTACATCTAGAGGGTCTTCCTCTATTTCGCTACTCAATTCAATTCTCACAACAATTACGGATCATGGATCATGAAATAACAATAAATAATTTAACAATTAATCTAGATGGTCAGTCTAAAACAATTATCAAATTATTATAAAATCGATTCAGTGAATGCAATAAGATAAATTCATATAAAAGTTTGCGACATAAAATTCCTAACAATCAAATAAATAATTCATGGGAGGTTCACAACCCTCGAACTAGAAAACGAATTATATAATTAAACTATAAAATTAAATAAAAGAACTGATGTTCTTCGTGTTCTTGATGACGAAGCTCTTCCCCCCAATCTGCGTGAGATGCAGAACGTCCCCACGTGAAATCCCGGATGTGATTTGATGTATATATCTTCCTTATTTATCTTCTTGTCCCCAATGAAACCTAATTGATTTCTTTCCTTCTTAAAGAGTGTCCAGTTTCATTGCATCTCCAATCTTTTTGGTAAGTTTCCTTATTTCTTCAAATCAAATCCCTCCTTAATTTGTCTTGGTCAAATCTTTATTTCCTGCAATAAAGACTATTGTAACAGTCACACAAAAATAAATTAATATGACAGTACAACTTATCTCTATTTTGACCTATTTCAATAAGAAATAAAATAATTAAAGATCAAGTGTGAAAAATATAAATAAGTCGTAATCACACTAAATAATTCACAACTCATATAATAATATATATGAATTCATCTAAAATAATGAAGTAAAATTACGATTTATCATAATATATATATATATATATATATATATATATATATATATATATATATATATATATATATATATATATATATAAAATGTTTTCTCTCTCGCTCACTTATATCACTCATGATGTAACACCAAAATTTGAGAGACATTCAGTATGATTTAAACCTTATTGTTAAAATAGAATCTTGTACGTCTATTTAGTAATTAATATTATTTTACTAGAAAAAGTATATATTATCCAAAATTTGGATTATAAGCCAGCAATGATTGACCATAGAATTACTAATGAGTACACAAAAGAGTGTAACAGAGTCATCCATTTATCCTCCAAACAGAAGCAGACTAATAGTCAAATTAAATGGAAGAAGAAATGAGTTGGAAAAACTTCAATTCCACATATTCATGGCAATGTGTTTCGAATGGGAAGTGCCAATTAGATAATTAGTGGACCAATAATGGGAGAAAATGTGCCAATCTCATATATGCTTTCTACCATTCATTCTTATCATAAATAATACTTGCCTGCACTTTTTCTAATAGCATCTAAAAGCTTTAAAAAGATATATATAATGATAAGATTATTATAATATCCCCCACAATAAGACTTAATATCCCCACCCCAATCAACCCTTTATAAACTATTAAATTTGAAAATATTTTCATAAAATCTTTAACACATAATCCAAAATAAATTGATTTAAAATTTATTTATTTTCAAATCCATTAAATTCCAAATGAATCAATTAAACCTAAACGCTAAATTCCTTTTTCTATTCTTAATTCAAATATGCCAAATAGCTTTCGTCAAGTCTCGCCTCTCACCTCTGTGCTCATAAGTTTTGAATTAAGGAATCAGCGTTGCGTCTCATAATATTCTTTACTTGTTATAAAATGAGGGTATTATTCAAAATTATTATGCAAATATATGTGTTATGCAGAAACAATAGCGAAAATTATTACACTTGTTATTATGCAAAATATAGTACTCCCTGCGTCCGCCCGGGAGGTGGACATCACGTGGATTAAGGAGTATTATTATTTAATGTGTAGTGGATAGTTGTATTAATGTAGTGAGTGAGTCCTATATATTAATTATATTAGTATTGTGTGTGGGTCCCATGTATTTAAAAAAGGAAATGTCCAACTTTAATGCGGACGCTCAAAATGACAAAATGTCCACCTTTAATGCGAACGCTCAAAATGAAAAAATGTCCACCTATGTTGCGGACGGAGGGAGTAAAAGTTGGGATATATAGCTTAAATCACATGTTTGACAAAGATGGAGATATATTTTTCTGGTTAGATTCTTAAAACAATTATTATCATACTCTGTTTCCATGGGAAGTCATTCCTGTAGACATGGCTCCATCTAGGATAACATTTGGGATGAAAACAATTCTTGGTATTGATCTCATACTTGATTCTTGGACTTCAATACACTGCCCTTCTTTAGTGTAGCATGCCCTAACCAATAGAAAGGTCGTCGTCGGCAAACGACCCGACCCGACCCGACCCGAAAACGCTAATATGGTGGCATCTCATTCTCAAGATCCTGCAAAATATTTCAAGAAACGCCTTTTTGTCAAACCATGTTGAGGAATGGGGGAATCAAATGCACAATTATTAAGCTTCAATAGAAGAGTAGATTTATGTGTGATGTGGTTTTGGATAAGGATGGTCACATTTTCTGGAATTTTTATTAAAAAAGAGGTGTGCATAGAAAGCTCCACTCATTCCTATCATCACTCTTGCTCATATCCAATGTTACGTTATATGCACTTAATTTTTTAGTTCCGTACGAGCCATATGTTTACGTTAATTTCGAGTATATTATTCTATTTTAGTCTTGTGGTTTGGAGTTCATCTTCTGAGATTAAAGTATTGAATTGCTTAAGGTGTTATGTGTTAGAGTGCGACATGTGTAACCTGATTAAATATTAAACGATCCCTCTTTATAAGCTTAAGTTTTTAAATGAGTTGATCATTTAATATGGTATCGGAGACATGACATAGCAAAGGTTCAGGGTTCGAACATTACCGTCACTCAATTAATGGAAAATTCCACATGCAAGAGTTGAGGCAAAAGTTAACCACATCTGCGTGTGAGGGAGCGTATTAGAATATAACCTGATTAAATATTAAACGATTTCCCTCCCTATAAACTTAAATTTTTAGATGAGCTGTTAATTTAAAGTTAAATTAATGATCAAGTATAATCCCTCCGTCCCGCCCAAAGGGTGCTTTTTGCTTTTTGCAAATGGATTAAAGAGTATTATTATTAAAATAAACTATAATATAAAACAAAAGACAACATTTACAGGAGCATTAATATTTAATGTGCAGTGGGTAGTTATATTAGTGGGAGTGTGAGCCCCACATTTTAATTGTATTAGAGGTTGTGTATGGAACTCATGTGTGTTAAAAAGGAAAGAGAATTCTTTAGGTGGGAAGCCTAAAATGGAAAAAAGAGACCATTTGAATGAGACGGAGAGAGTATATAAAAATGTGATATTTCTATTTTATTCTTATATACTCCCTCCGTCCCAACTTAAGAGTCCTATTTGTTTTTGGGCACGTGGATTAAGGATTATTATTATTTAATGTGTAGTAGGTAGTTGTATTAGTGAGTGTGGGGGCCCATGTTTTAATTGTATTAGTGGGTGTGGGTGGGTCCCATGTGTCCAAAAAAGGAAATGAGACTCTTTGGGTGTGACGACCAAAATGGTAAATGACCCTCTTAACCTGGGACGAAGGGAGTATAATTTATGACTTATGAAATATCTATATGCTCATTTAATGATTTATTACCTTCTCTCTTAAGATTATTAATTATTGTCCGGTGCAGATTACTTATGTTATTTTTGTATAATATTTTCTGCATCACTATAAATAACTTATAGTGGGCAAAATCTATACTAATATAAAAGCAAAATATTTTCACTTATTTTAACCAATTTTGACCATCCAATTTTTAATCTTGGCCATTAATCTAATTTTACATTCAACTTTCAATGTTGGCCTTTGATTTTTACACCCTAATGCAATTCTATCACTACCACTATCCACCTGCATACTCCTCCTCGAAGTGGCGGCAAACAACAAGCATGAGAAACTGAAGAATAAACCTGACCGGAAGCCTCGCCAGTGGCAGCGCCTTGAAGCCGTCCCCTCCGCAGCCGCTGTCACCACCGACGAATCATAATTTTATTTTTGTTCACTAGATTTTTGGTACTAAACTAATTTTTAATCTCATTTTCGGACCCTAATGTAATTATCTCTCCGCCGCTGAGTCAAACTCATGTTGTTCTCTTAACATGGCAGCAGCGAATAGGCACGGCAGTGGCAGCTTGAAGGCGGGGAACCAGATGGGCGACGACATTCCGGTGGGTTCCTTTACTTTCTTTTGCTTCAGTTAATCACATTCACATGGTTCGATCAAATTGCACTCTTTTTGGTGATTATGCATTGAACTAATATGGTACATATTCTATGGATATGCAGCTCAAATTGTGTCCTCTGTTTCGTCTCTGCCACTAGAAAAGTTGAGGGTTCGATTGATCCTCTTTCTTCTTCTATTGATCCACTGTTTTTCCTTTTGGAAAATAAATTATTATATGTGAAATGCGATTCTAATTCATGTAGCTATTGCTTGATGAATTTCCCAAACGAAATTTATTATATTTGATATGAAGAAATTTTGTGAAATGATTCAAGTTACTCCTTCTGTTTCATGAATTTTGTAGTGTTTTATCTTCATTTGTAACATATATGACAACAAAATGTAGAGAATTTATATAGATATCCTGTGTATATTCATATTGAGATTGCCGGCCAACATCTTGCCATGACCATTGTGCGTGTGTTTTCATTATCACAATTCTATGAGCCGTTCAATCTCAGTTTTGTTTTGATTTTCTACAAAAAAACAGTCTACTTTTTTGCTTCTGGAAGTGATTTCGAGGATTTTATCGATTCAAAGGTTAGTTGACTCACTGCAAAGTTCATTTGTTCCCTAAACTATCTTTATTTGTTCATATTGTTTTGTAGCATAATGCCCATGTATACTTAATCTCCATCTATTTTAGGCATTCCTTCTTTCTCTTTAAATTTATCTTTTCAAAATTAAGCATATCTGCATATGTGACAATCTCTGTCCTATGAAATTTTTGCTTTTCCTCACAGATTATTCATTTTCTCTCATTGAATCGATATATGATTGCTGGTACGTGAGTATTTATTTATTGGCAACATTGGAGATGCTGTGGAGGTTCTTCAGAATGTAACTAATGTTACACAGGTCTTTTATCTCTATCTGGCCGAATAAATCTAGGAAGGAATGTTTGGGCAAATCTTATAGTGTTCTTGAGCGTGGATGCTTTGGTGTGTTGGCAACCAGATGCTAATAACTTACCATTACAAGCTGAATATGAGGACATCTGCCCCACATGTCTTGAAGGTAATAGTAGTAATATATGTTTACTTATTTGGCCAGTTTCTTTAGCAACTACTCATCCCTTGATGTACTCAATTTTTATTGTGTTTCCACTTATAAACCAGCCTCCCCATAATTCCTATACTTTAACTGAACCCAGTAGTGAGATAAAGGAAAAGATAACGACATATCCTACCTTTAGTTCTTTCCTAAATTAAACACATCAAGTAGGCAGTTTCTGTGTGTATATCCTACTCTAATGATCGCATGTTTATAGGAAGGCACACTCACCTGGAAGCTGGAAATCAGCACTAAAAGACGATTTTCTCTTTAACTGTGATTTGAAAGGTAAATTTCATAGTATGTCATCAATCTTGATTGTGGATAAAATAGCAACAACCCTTCAGATCCACGTAGGAAATTGAGCAGTCGTTAGATAAATGGGAGCTTATTGATTGGAGGAACTTTATAAAACCAATCAATGAGGAGTGATGAGAGTAGAAATCTACGTCTTTTCGGTCTCACAATGCACTGTTTTTACTAGAATAATGCTATGTAATCATGTGGAATTACGTTGTTTACGTATTTTGCATAATTATAGTGCTACTAACGTGTTTTGTGGAGTTTTGAAAGGTAAAATAGGTTAAAATAAAGTAAAATCGAAGACGGGTGAGAAACGAGCTCAAATGGGTCTTACTCGAGTTGCAAGGGTCAGCTCGACCTGGCAACTCGAGTCGTGTTGGATGCCGTAGAGGGTCAGAATCGATGAGTGAGTCAACTCAACTTATCTTGGGCAACTCGACTTGCAGCTCGAGTCGAGTAACGTCTGAGGCAAGCCGAGTTGCATGTCGTGTGAGGCAAAGTCGGGATGAATTTGTACAGTGAGCCAACACGAGTTGACAAGAGATGACTCGACTTGCCAACTCGACTCGAGTTGGTGTATGGAGATGATCTAGTTTCAGAGCAGTGTAACACGACTAGACAGGCGAAAGCTCGACTTGGTGACACGACTCGTGTTAGGATGACTCGAGATGCATTTCAAAGCAACACGAGTCATGTTGCTAACTCGAGTTGGACATCTCACCTCGAGTTATGATGTTTTAGGCCAAAAGTCAGGATTTTTGATCCTCTGTGTGCGACAAAGTGCAAAATTAGCCCAAAGGACTCAGTTTCGAGGCCCATGGTATATAAGAAAGATCAAACACCTGGAGAAAGGGACCGATCATTCAACACAGGAACAGAACGTGAATTCAATTCACGCACCATCCATCACCCAATTCACATAATTTCTTTCATCCATCCATCCCATCGATCCATATGAGGTTTCAAGTGCGATTTTGAGAGCCACTCTAATCAGAGAGATGGAGGAAAAAAGCAGACTACATACTAGAGTTTTGTATCTTTTCTTATTCTTTTCAATTGTTGATTTGATTATGAAATTGTCAGCCATGAGGGTTGTCTGTAATCTCATGGGCTAAAAACCCTTTACAGTTCAAAGGATTGAAAGTTAGGGTAGTTGATTTGGAAACCTAGATAAATATTGTGAATTCATGATGTTGATTATTCTTGATTATTCGATTTATTCAGACTATATTATATGTTTGTAACGTCTTCATAATATGTTATTGATGTTGCCCGTGATGCTTGGTATGTTGTATTAGGTTGTATGCATACGTACTTAATATTGTCTGTTTGCTAGAGATTATAGTAGTTTGCCCGTGAACACGATAATCCTAAGGGCTGGTAAATAAGATACTTGATATTCTTAGTGGAACAATGCAATTAGAAAATCAAGTAGGAAGTGAATAAGTTTGAGTAGTACTTTCAGAGAATATATTTTAGTCGAATTGGCCATCTGGAGGTTTATGAAATTTGCTTTATTAGTATCTAGGAAGGAGGTTCAAAACTGTTCATGCATCATCTTATGATGTATTTCCATTAAAATAGTATGAATGAACAATAGGACGTCTAGGAGACCAAATCAATTGCACTACACCTGATACCTTAGAGCTGTTATTTTTCTCTTGATCAATCTTGAATAATTCCTATTGATTTTATTTATTTGTTAATTAATATTTAAATTCTTAGATATTAATTCATTCAAACAATTGGAAATTGGTTACAATAGTTTTAATTGAATAGTAATATAAATTAAATAAATAGTTAGCTCTCTCAATGAGAACGATATAATTTTAATTGGGATACTTGCTATTGCAATTGACATCCCTACACTTGGGAATTTTAGTTGGAGTGCGCAATTTATGCTAAACAAGTTTATGGCGCCGTGCTGCCAGGGACAGTAAATTATTTATTTTGCTTTTGTTACTGATTTAATTAGAATATTTTCTTTGAGATTTAATTGTCTACACTTTGAATTTTCTTGAAGTTGCATGCGCACCAGGTCAAAGAAGGGAACACAAAATCTTGAATTTGATCCGGAGGTTGAAGCGTCTGTTAGAAAAAGGAGATGAGCAGCAAAGAAGATCAAAGCACCTCTTACGGCTGTTAAGGTACCGAATCCAAAAAAGAAAGCGGACACATCAACACCTAAAGCAGTTGTAGAGGAGGAGAAAGAAAAGATTGAATATCAGGTTATCCCAAAAGAAGCTGACTCAGAAGCTGAGTCAAAAGTTGAAGCAGAAACAGCAGTAGAACAATAATTATGGGAGATAGAACACATGAAGATGACATTGTCATCCGGGAGACGTTCAAGTTTACCAATCTTGGAGGATCAGACGTAGTTGGGGCCATTCAAGCTGATGAAGCAAATGATATAAGACCAGCCCTGATTAACATGGTGGAGAAAAATTCTTTTGTCGGAGGTGTTTTCGATGAACCCTATGGACATTTGAAGCGCTTCAACAGCTACATGAATACAGTTAAAGCCACAGACAATACTAATAATATATGGAAGATGAGGCTTTTCCAGTTTTCTCTAGCTGACAAGGCAAGGGAGTGGTATGACAATTTGACTAGGGACATATGTGCTAATTGTACTGAGTTGCAGCAATTGTTTGTGGATCGTTTTATGCCACTAGGGAAGATTCTTGCACTGAAGCAAGAAATTAATCAGTTCAAATAGAGGAGAGACGAATCGTTTGGAGAAGCTTGGGAGAGATTCATTTATGCATTGAGGAGATGTCCACAGCATGGACTCAAAAAGTCACAGCTCATCAGTGTCTTTTACAATGGTCTTGACAATTGAGTCTAGAGTGCTAGTCGATGCTTCTGCTGGAGGAACGGTCTTTGGGAAAACATCAAATGTAGTGGAGAAGCTGTTTGATGACATCTTGATGAACTCAAGAGACTAGCCATCAGAAAGGATTAGAGGGACTTATATACTCGGGAAAGTTGCTAAGGTTGAGGAGAAGTTTTCTGAATCGGATAGAAATGATAAAGTTGTCTCTCATTTAGAACAGATGAATAAACATTTGGTTTCTTTGATATCAGGTAACAGTGGGAGAGTCAACCAAGTACCTGCTAGTGATGATGTGGTGATGAAAGTGCAAGAAATAGAAGACGAAAATTGGGCTATGGGGCAGAGACTCCAAGGTTCAAGAGCACCGCAGAATTGGCAGGGAAATAGATACCCTCAAGGCAATTCCAACCAGAGAAATAACCAAGGGGGAGGACCTAGCAGCCAAGGAGGTCCAAGCAATCAAGGAGGTTGGCAGAATCAGAAGAGACACGAAAAATTTTCCTATTCTAATCCCAACAATGCAGTCCCATACCCTCCAAACTTTGACCATGGAGCCAAGCCTGAAGAGGGGAAGCCCAATATTGATGATGTGTTAGCAAAATACATGCAAAAAAATGATGCTGACATCAACAAGATCAACAACTGCATAGTACTCATGGACTCGAACATGACAAAATAAAATGAGAAAGTGAACAAACAGTGGCAAAATCAGACATATTCAATGGGGCAGATCTCTACCATGGTAAACCACCAGCAACAACATTTTCAAAAAGGGAAGTTTCCATTAGATATGGAAATAAACCCCAAGGAAACTGCAAAAGCAATCACTCTGAGGTCCGGGAAGCAATATGAGGGGCCAGAACTAATACAGGATAAAACAAAGGAAAAATAAAGGCACTCAGGTACTAGCTTGGAAGCAGTTCAAGAGGAGCCAAGATTGGGGGCTAATCAAGTTAAGACCAGTGTACCTGCAGATTAGGAAGGGCATCAAGGTTCGGTACAACCCCAGATAGATACAAGCTTACCTCCAGGGTTTCCTGCACGTCTGAATATAGTAGTGAGCCAATCGGATCAAGCAATTGCTGATAAAAAATGGCAGCGGGCAAAGAAATTGAAAGAGATAGAAGAGGTGTTTGAGAAGGATAGTTTGGGTCTACCAAAAACAAGGGTGCCGATTCCATTTCCTCAAAGATTGCTGCCAAAGAGCCTCGATGAGAAATTCAGAAAGTTTTCTGAGGTAATAAGGATCATTCAGATCACAATTCCATTTTCGGATGCTTTGGATCAGATGCCTTACTATGCAAGGTTTATCAAAGAGCTCATCTCCATGAAGAGGAGTCTGAACAGTGTGGAGACGGTAAACCTAACAGAAAATTGTAGCTCTATTATCCAGAGAAAGTTACCTGAAAAGCTGAAGGATTCTGATAGCTTCATAATCCCTTGTGAGATAGGAAAAGGGTCTGCAAGGAAAACGTTGTGTGACCTTGGAGCCAGTATTAATTTGATGCCCATGTTAGTGTTCAAAAAGCTTGGTTTAGGGGAGTTGAGGCCTACATCAGTGGCTTTATAGTTAGCAGACAGATCATTGACTTACCTCGAGGGGGTTATTGAAGATGTGCTGGTGAAAGTCTCCAACCTGGTTTTTCCTATTGACTTTTTGGTTCTAGATATGGAAGATGATGTAGAGGAGACACCTCTGATCTTGGGGCATCCTTTTCTAGCTACTGGGAGAGCCCTGATTGATGTATTTAAGGGTGAGCTGAGGTTAAGGGTAAACGATAAGGAAATCATCTTTTAATTGAACAAGGCGATGCAGTGGCCCACAAAAAATCAGCAGTGTAAGTTGGTTGAAGTAGTAGAGGAGATTTTGGAGGAGGACTTGCCATTGATCCTATTTAAGGATCCAGTGGAAACGTGCATAAGCGAATCTTTAACTTTACCTACTACTGATCTTGATAGTATGTCTAATGAACTTGCTATTGATTTTCTTGAGACCTTACTTAATTTTGATGAGAACAGGTACAAGCAAGAGGACCCACCAGTGGAAGAAACCATGTGGACAAGGGAATATCTGCCTCTTCGAGTTGAAGGAGACAATATAAAGGAGGATAAGAAGACTGAGCTTAAGCCACTTCCAGATCATCTGATGTACGCTTATTTGGGGGAGGAAGAGACTTTTCCGGTAATCATGTCTTCTACCTTGTCTAAATGTGAACTTGACAAATTACTAATTGTATTGAGAAAATATAAGTCTGCTATAGGGTGGACAATTGAAGACTTAAAAGGAATTAATACTGCTTTTTGTATACATAAGATTAGGTTAGATGATGAAACTAAATGTTCTGTCTAGCATCAGTGGAGGTTGAACCCTGCTATGCAAGAGGTGGTTACGAAACAAGTGCTTACATGGTTAGATGCAGGCATTATCTACCCTATTAGAGATAGTACCTATGTGAGTCCGTTGCATGTGGTAGCTAAGAAGGGGGAATGACTGTAATTTTATCTGATAAGGTTGAGGTGCTTGCGACTAGAGTACCTACAGGGTGGCGTGTCTGTGTAGATTATAGGAAATTGAATGAGAACACGCGTAAGGATCATTTTCCTTTACCCTTTATGGACCAAATGATAGATAGACTTGCAGGGTATGATTTCTATTGTTTCTTAGATGGGTACTCTGGTTACAATCTGATAATGATTGCACTGGGGGATCAGGAAAAGACCACGTTCACCTGTCCCTACGCCACTTTTGCTTTTAGAAAGTTACCTTTTGGTTTGTGTAATGCACCTTCGACTTTTCAAAGGTGTATGATGGTCATTTTTGAGGGTTTAATTGAAAGAGTAATGGAAGTGTTCATGGATGATTTCTATGTATTTGGTTATTTTTTTTACTCTTGTTTATCCAACCTGTCTTTAGTCTTAGAAAGATGTGAAGAGACTAACCTCGTCTTGAACAGGGAGAAATGCCATTTCATGGTCCGAGACGGGATAGTCTTGGGACATCATGTTTCTGTGGCAGGTCTTCAGGTTGATCGTGCCAAGGTGGTGGCAATTGAGAAGCTTCCACTGCCCACTAATGAAAAAGAAGTTCGATCTTTCTTGGGGCATGCGGGATTCTATAGGAGATTCATTAAAGATTTCTCCAAATATTCAAAACCGCTGTCCAGGTTGCTTGAAAAAGATGTTACATTTGATTTTGATGATACTTGCTTGCATGCTTTTCAGGTTCTTAAGGAAGCATTGATTACTGCTCCGATTCTTATTACTCCAGATTGGACCCAGCCCTTTGTGCTAGAGTGTGATGCTAGTGATACAACGTTGGGAGTTGTGTTGGGGCAAATGAGAGATAAAAAGTTTCATGTGATATATTATGCAAGTAAGATGTTCGACTCTGCTCAAAAGAATTATACTGTCACCGAGAAGGAATTCTTGGCGGTGGTGTACACTTTTGATAAGTTTCAACCTTACTTGGTTGGCATGAAAAACTGTGGTGTACACTGATCACTCGGCTATCAGATACTTGATGGATAAGAAAGTTGCAAAGCCGAGGATAATCAGATGGATCCTCTTGCTATAAGAGATTGACATGGAAATTCGGGACAAAAAAGGTAGCGAGAATGTCCTAGCCGACCACCTGTCGCGACTTGAGACGAATGAGCATTGTGACAACATAGATGAGGTAATCAAATAGTACTTTCCTGATGAGAAGATATTGATGGTGGACATCAAACATGTCTTCACTGTTTTGAAGACATACCCTGAGATAAAGGAAATGGATGTCCCCTGGTATGCTGACTACGTGAACTACATTGCAACGGGGGTCAAACCATATCAGTTGAGTGGACACTAGATGGTCAAGTTTCTGTATGATGTACAAACTATATTATGGGAGGAGCCATGGGTCTACAAAATCTGCACTGATTCTATTATCCGGAGGTGTGTTCTTGAGGTAGAATGGGAGAGTGTGCTAGATTTTTGTCACTCTCAGCCGAATGGGGGTCACTTCGGCGCCCAAAAGACTGCTCAGAAAGTGCTTTAGTCTGGTTTGTATTGGCCAACCCTGTTCAAGAGTTGTCAAGAGTATGTTGATACATGTGACAGATGCCAGCGAATGGGGAATATTTCAAAGAAAGATGAGATGCCTTTGCAGCCTAGCATCGTAGTGGAGATTTTTGATGTATGGGGGATCGATTTTATATGGCCATTTCCCCCATCTAATGGATTCTTCTACATCCTTCTTACAGTGGACTATGCATCGAAATGGGTGGAAGCAATTCCAACCAGGACAAATGAGGCGATAGTGGTGCAAGAGTTCATAAAGAAGAACATTTTCAACAGGTATGGGGTACCGAAGACACTCATTAGTGATAGAGGTAGCCATTTTATGAATAAGATGTTGGAGAAGGTGCTTCGAGAGTATGGAGTGAAGCATAGGGTTACTACACCATATCATCCACAAGAAAATAGGCAGGCTGAGGTGTCCAACCGTCAGATTAAGCAGTGTTGGAGAAGACGGTGGGAAGCACAAGGAAGGATTGGTCTACGAAGCTTGAGGATGCTTTGTGGGGAGTCAGGACTGCGTTCAAGACGGTCTTAGGGATGTCACCATACCAAATAGTTTATGGGAAATCTTGCCATCTTCCGTTGGAGATTGAACATAAAGCTCTTTGGGCGATTAGACATTTGAACTTGAGCATTGAGGATGCAAAGGATTTTCATCTTACTCAGATCAATGAGTTAGATGAGTTCAGAGAGAGAGAGCGTATGACAATTCAAGGATCTTCAAGGCAAGGATGAAAAGATGGCATGATGCGAAGATCCGTTTTAAAGAGTTCAAAGTTGGTGATCAGGTACTTCTTTTCAATTCTCGTCTCAAATTGTTTGCAGGTAAGTTGAAGTCTAAGTGGACTGGACCTTATGTCATACATAGAGCCTATGGAGGGGGAGTTTCGAATTGAAGGATGAAAAAGTTGAGATTATGGTGGCGAATGGACAGAGGTTGAAACATTTCAAATCGCTGCTTGATAAGCAGTGCTCTCTCTAGAGTACTTAAGTTAGAAGTATCCGTCGTGACTCGACGACGTTAAACTTGAGCGCTTGTTATGGCTGACCCTCCCGTTTTTAATTGTTTTATTGAGTCTGTGTCAATGTAGAAATTTTATTAGGTGTGCTCGACTACAGTATACACTTCTTTTCAAACTTATGCTCTCCCTTTGTTTGATCTAAGTTTGGGGGGGAATATGTGTATACTTGCGTCTTGTTGTATCAAAGTAGAGTTGCTTCATTGTGTTGTATGCTTGGATGATTAATTTTTTGTGATTTTTTGATATTTTTGATTCATTTGATTATATTGAGAGGTTGATTTTTTGTGATTGTCCAGGTGTGTCGTTAGATTGTTTTTGTTTAGTGTCAGTCCTAGTTTGAGTGTGGTTATATTTTTTATTTTCAATGATGATTGATTGGCTTTTCTTGGCACTTGATTGAGTTAAATTATTGATATTTGATGTATTGAATGATGGTTTAGTCGGGAATGTCGAGTGGTTGGTTGAAAGTTTGAGTCATTTTATTTGTAAGAATGATTTTTAGCTCCTTATTCTTGACTGAAATTGGATATTTGATGATTAATATATGTGTTTTAAGTGAGTTCAGGGAAAAAAAGGGATCAAATGACAAGTTTTTGGAGCTTTCGGAGCCAACACGAGTTGTATAGCACTAACTCGACTTATAGCACGACTCGTGTTGGGATGCCGAGGTGAACATGTTTCAGATAGATGCAACTCGACTTAACAGGCGAAAGCTCGACTTGCGTAGCTCGAGTCATGTTGCGTAGCACGACTTGAAAAGCGGCAACTCGAGTTGATAACTCGAGTCGTGTTGGGTGCTGAAAACTTCCAGAATTGTCCAGAAGGGTAGCTCAACCCCGTAAGGCCAACTCGAGTTGTTACACGACTCGAGCTGGGGCTCCAGGTTTGAATTTTTAAGTTAAAATTTAGGGATTTTGACACTTTGCCTTTTTTTCCCCGATTCCAAGCCGTGTCATATACCCCTTTCTTCCCGTCAATTTTTCATCAATTTCTCAGCAATAATCCACCATTCCCCCATACTTAAACACTTCACCAACTAGCGCAACCACATATAGTCTAGGTTTTGAGGAAAATTGGGGGCGAAAATTAGGGCTTTTTGAGTTTTGTTGTGAAAAGCAATTCAAATTCAATTCAGCCATGTACAACCTCAGAGGTATGTAATCCTTACTCATTATATATTTATATGTGCAGATATGTTGTGAATTTGTGATGGGTAAGCATAATGCGTTGAATTTGACATGTTTATTTTGGTTTTTGATTGAGGAATTTAGTCGAACACATGGTGTGCATCTTGGTTTGTTTGCAAATTGATTTATATGCATATTGTGTGACGAATTCATAACTATGGCTTGGTTGATATTAAATTTTGAACATGTTGTTGTATGGTGAGTGAGCAAATATGAACACAAGTTGGAATTTTGGAGATTTGAGTGCAAGCATGTTAAGTATGAAGAAGTTGTGGCTAGGAAAATTTGATATATATGTGTCGAAATTGCTTAAATATGCTTTGAATTACTTGATTTTGATTGCAACTGGTTGAAGTATTGTGAAGGGAATGTACTTGGTTATTATTGAATTCATGTTTTGCATTGAAAATAGTATGTCTGGGATTTGTTGAGTGAAATTGTTATTCATGTCTATGTGATGTAAGTTTTACTTGATAAGTACTTGAGCATGATGAGGTGTTGAATTCAATTGAATAAAACTATTTTAAGTATCCTATACAAAGTTCATGTGAAGTGAGCATCTTGTGTTAATTATAGGAAGAATTTGGGTGAACAATTTGGTCATGATAGAGGCAAAGGAAAAGGGAAGCAACCGGCTAAAGGAGACGGGCCAAGTAAGAAGAGGAAAGGTTCTTCCAGTTCAACGGGTGAGGCGCAGGATGATACAGCCAACCAAAGGATGGAGAAGTTGAGAAGATTAAAAAGGCTACCGTCGAACTTTAAGCTGAGTATGAATAGCTGGATAGAAATGGCTTTGGTATGGGAGAAGGTTTCAGATAAGATCACACATACCCGCTATCAAGACGATGGAACCATGACCACTCTGAAAATTTTCGAGGAAATTCGAGACATGTTCGATCGGGTTGGTATCCGCTATTTTATGGAGCAAAAAGGAAGAACCTATTTCCAGCTGACTGCGGAGTTCTTGTCTACATTGACCATTTTTTCTGATCCGATGGATAAGCTTCCTTATGCTGCAGAGTTCTATCTGGGAGGAGTATTTAGAGAGATCAATTTAGATGGACTGAACCAATCGTTGAGGGCTCCAGTAGGTGTGGCTTTTGCTGAAGACAAGAGGTTTAAAACCAATGAGTTCTGGGAGGCTATAACAGGGAAGAGAAGCTTTAGGTCGAGTGTGGGGAAGGCCACTTTCATCAGAAATCCGGTGCTGCGATACATGGATCAGATTTTGGCAAGTACAATCTTCTGTCGAGCAGAAGGGGAAGCATTACTCAGGGTGAGCTATACATACTGTGGTGCATGGTTAACTCGGTACAATTTAATCTGGCTGTCTACCTCCTGTATTAGTTTCATAGGTTCAAGGTGTGCTCGACACAAAAGGTGAATATAGTTGGACTGGTTACTTCAATCGCCCATCACTACGGTATCGATACCTCGGCGATGAAGTATATCAGGGACCCACCAGATCTCGACATGACAGCTATGGTTCGTAGGGAGATCACGAAAAGGGACCCCCAAGGAATCATGTATATATTTAAGGAAGATGGGTTGTCATTCTTGTTCCCCATGGTACTACATCAGTTCACCACCGCTGGAAGAGAGGAGAATCTGTTGATGGACACACCGGATCACGTGGCTATTAGTGATGGAATAAAGAACCATACTTGGCAGAATATCGCGAGAATGCATTGGGCAGGATATTCCCGATGGCCATGGGAGAGCCAGAGATTCCAGAGCAGCAGCCACAACCGATGGATGAAGAGATTGGTGAAGTCGGTCCAGGAATGGGAGAGTTTGGTGAGGATCAGCATCAAGAGTTTGCAGGGGCACAGCAGTACCATGAGCAGCCTAATTTTGGTGGAGTGTCTTTGTATGGGATGGCACCACCAGTTCCTCAGATCGGATTTAAGGCATGGGCTCCCATGTTTGATTGGTGGGGCCAGCAGGCGCAAGGAGCACGGATACATAATGAATATCTAATGGAGGAGAACAGGCAGAGGAGAGAAGAGAATAGGCAGAGGGCTGCAGAGAATCGAGAGCTGAACAGACAGATGGCCACAGTGCTGAGGAATCAGGATGTTTCAGATAGGCATCTTAGGGCATTGGCTACCACCACTAATGATATTGCCACCATATTAGCCGACTTTGAGGATCTGAGGAGAGATTTCGATGAGTGGCGGATGGGTCCAGGAGATAGAGTTGGTGCTGATGATGATGATGATGGTCCCGGTGATGGCGAGGAGGATTAGCAGTTTTTGGAGAGGTTATGTTTTTCTTTCATGATATCTGTGGGTCTGTGTAGGTAGTTGATTATCTGTTAGGTTTTCTTGTCTAATTTGATCGGCCTGTACTAATGAATTAAATCTATGATTTATGTGATGAATTGGTAATTAATATGGAGATGTGATGTTATGAAATGGATAATCAAACTAGGTATTACTTGGGTGTTGAAATATTTGATATTGTTACATGTATTAAAATTGGTTTATAAGCCTATGAAGGAGTGCTCGTTATTCCGTTAAACCCATGTGAGAATTTGAGCTTTGATAGATCATGAAAATACACATGATTGGTTTCATTCTTGAGAGCTTCGTTTACATGCATATATTCTAGAACTTGACTCTTAATCTACTTGAGGCTAGATGATTGATTAGATGATGGGAAATGATATTAGGCCATTTTGTTCTTATTTGAGTCACTGGCCAAATGTTTATCCTACCTGTTTGTTTAATCCATAGTTTCCCGTTTGAGCCTTTAAGCCTTATTCGTTGGAAGTCAATGAAGATAGCCAATTTAATCCTTTAAAAGCCTTTAAATATCTATCCTAGTAGAGAAATAAAGGAGACAGATTGGTGTAGTGTGAAAAGAAAGTTGGGACGATGAACGTGGAGGAAAGTGATTGAAGTGTAGAATAGTTAAATCTTGTAAAAGAGGTAGTGCCTGAAACTGGTACCCCAGTTATAGGGTAGTGCCTGAAACTGGTATCCTAGTTAAAAAGAAGAGAAAAAATGAATAGAAGATGTTGATCTTGTAAGTCAAGGGAGGATTGAATTACAAAAAGAAGTGAAAAGAGAAAAGAAAATGAGATTGATTTGTCAAGTAGATGTGAAAATGTATCTCTACTGTTGATTCTCTACTAGTGATCGAGTCACTTATCCTATATTTACCTACCTTTGTCCAAAGAGCCAACGTTACAACATTTAGCAAGTCCTTTGTGATCCCATCGTTAAGTCTTTCAAGTTAATGGAGAGTTTAGATAATTGTCAAGCTTATGGTTACGCGTGCATGTGAATTGATTTGAGTGTATATATATTAGGCATGAGAGTGAATAGCTCACACTTGAGCGATGAGTGCAAATACTATCTGTGAGAGTGGAAGATGAGCATTCTGAAATGGGGAGTGACTGATTTCACGTGCGTGATTTCAATTGATAGGATTTTGACATTTGAGTATATTATCTAGGTTTGGATTTGTGAGTGATCCCTTGTTTGCATTAGAATTTCAACTCTCATATCTCTCATGTTTTGAAATCGTGGTAGTTTGGGGGGTTGATGAGAGTGGAAATCTACATCTTTTCGGTCTCACAATGCACTGTTTTTACTAGAATAATGCTATGTAATCATGTGGAATTGCGTGGTTTACGTATTTTGCATAATTATGGTGCTACTAACGTGTTTGGTGGAGTTTTGAAGGGTAAAATAGGTTACAGGGCCATCCTCCTGGGCGAGCAGCGAGTTCTGATGACATTACATGGCCATTGGTTATAGGGCCGTGTTCTGCACACGGCCCGTGTACCAACATACCATGTCTTTCCGACTCCATTTCGCTCCCGACTCCGTTTTTGTCCATTTCTTGACCTGTTTTACACATATTTAAGTCCATTTACACAATTCTATAAGTTCATACCACATTCCTCAAAAATAACAATAACTCCACCAAAAACAACACAAATACAGATAAAAACCTCCGAAAATACACAAATAAAGACACTAAAAATTAGGTGAAAATGACTACGATCAACAAGAAAGCTAAAGTTGAGTTTGATTAAAGTACATGAGAATAAATTTGAATTCCATTTGAGCAAATCCAGTTGTGGTGGTTTGGATTAATGATATTTATATGGATTTTGAAATAAACTAAACCATTGGATTATCAGCTGTACGTATTTTGTCAATGCAGGGGCTATAGTTGGCTTTGATGACCATTTGATTTCTCTATTGTTTTGCCCTTAGTTACATTATCTTTATTGTCTGTTTTTTTTTTTGTTTCCTTTGTAGGTTTATAGTGATTACATTTGAGAAAGTTGTGCAGTTTTATTTATGATGTTTATGATCTGATGTTCAACAGGTGCATCGGCTTCGCGACATCATAGTATTTAAGGAATTACCCGGTCTTCTTCTTTCCCAAACGATTCAAGGTTTCCACATCTCCTCCGTCTCCTTTTTTTCACTATTGAGCTATTTATATTTTTATTTGATTCCCCATTCTTTTATTTTTTTGATTGGCTATAGCAGTAGTCAGTACACTTAATATCTCATTGAAGTATTATCAATTTTTTTTGTATATTGATGATATATTTCTATTATATTATGATTTTTATATTATAGATAAGTCGAGTCAAATTTCAAGTGAATTAATAAGTCAATCAATTTAATTTGTCTTTAAAATCTTATAATTTAGATTCCAATACAATATTCAGTTATTAGACCTTTCAGATGAATCATGAATAGTTATGTCATTCTTATTAGTATTACTTGCGTGTGTTTGATGATCGTTTATTCAACTTTGTCAATCTCAATTGAAGAAAGAAACAATTGGATATGTTGTCTTATTCGACTTTGCACTTTTAATTCTTACATTTTTTTTTGATCTTTTGATTATTTGATTGTAAATTTGTAATGACTACCATGTTACTTTTTTTTTTTTCCAGTTAGGTTAGCATGGAGTGATTAGCTGTTGGAAGGAGATTTTTATATTTTCATTGCAATATTTAAAAATATTATAAAAACTTGTATGCATGAAACATCAACGGTTGATTCTAGAGTTTATTTTCTATTTAGGAGGGTCAAACCGAAAATGAAAAATATGCTCCAATTTTAAAAATAAATAAGATGTTTATCTTTAAACTATGACTGTTTGTAGCTATAATTATTTCATCATAAATTTTCGTGTTTTGGTTCTTTGAGTGTTAGGGTTAGTATATTTAAATTCAATTTATATTAGATGCATATTTAAATAAAATCTCACTATAATTTGAAACGGATAGTACTCCAATACCCATGAGTACCTATTTTTATTATATATATATTTATATTTATTATGAAATATTTGTATATTTGATTAATAGTTATAAGTTTGACTAATTCTCTTGTGAGACATTATACATGTGGGATGTTGTGAGACGTGTTAAAGTATGTCAATTATATAAATAAAGTATGCTTAATGGTTGTTAAAGTATGTTTTCTAAAATATGATAAATGATGAATTAAAGTATGATTTTAAGGTGTTATAATATGATTCATTATTGACATACTTTAACTATAAATAAGCATACTTTACCTATATAATAAGCATACTTTAGTAATGGGTCAACCCGTCTCACACCCGTCTCACAATAGAGTTTCTCTATAAGTTTTATTTAATTATATTTATTAAATATTTATTCATAATAATTGAATTTATATTATACTCCACTATTTATTTTAAGTTGATATATTCAGTGCACCTGGATGCATACGCGCATGTGTATACATTTTTTTCAATAATGTATATATATATATATATATATATCTTAAGAATTGTATAATTTTTTACGTTCAGTTTTTCATTAAAAAAACTAACATAAAATTCGCTATCAAAGTATATACAATTTTATTCGTTAGTGTATATGTTTTTATTCAGAATAGTCTGAGTTTCAGAAAGTGGGTGCGGGGTTCACCCGGGTGCATAGAATAATTTGCCATTTATTTTATATTTAATTAATAATAGTATAATTTTTAATAAAATATTATTTTAAATAATAAAAAATTTTAAATAAAATAAATGAATATTAAACGGGTACTTCATCATTATCATCATCATATTGTTGGTAAAGTAGTTACAATATTGGATGTAATCATGGTGGAACTTCGAGGCGTTATATGGTAACGGGGTTGAGAAGTACTTTTTTCTGAATGAAACGATAATAATTATATAATTTTTTGGTATTTTGTATAATATGTAGTAGATCACTTCTTAATGTAATATACATTCTTAATTACCGAAGTTTTTCTTGGTAGATAGGTACTATAAGTACTTTTGCATTTCTTGGCGATAGGTGGGGTTTGAAAGAATTAATTAATCATTTAAGTTTGAGTTTTGTAAAATTGAGTTTTTAATATATAATCATTATGTTTATATTATACTTATTTAATATTAGTTATAATAGATTAAGAATTATTTAAATATTATAAATATAAATATGTATATGAAATGAATGAGTATGGATAACCATTTAATATTTTTTATTGAATTTTTTTATTAGGGATGATATTGGAATGTGTAATTTTTAATATCCTTTCTACCCGAATTCTATTGGAAAATGGGTTTGTGATGTGCAGACGAAGTGAGTACGTTATTTGAAAATTTTACTAATATGGTATACTAATTATATAATTAGCATATCATATTTATTTAAAATGGTTAATTGCAAGAAAATTTATGAACGTTACTTCTATTGCGAATCAATTCCAACCTTTGAGAAATTTCAAAAAAAAGATAATTAAAATAAAATTATTTTTAATAATTGTTGCCTAACATTATAGTATGATTTGGAGGGTTAATGTGAAGTTAAAATGTCAAGTTAGCGTCGGGCAGACACCTATTTTCTACTGAATGCATTTTTTGCAATAATGTTTAATGGTGGGGGTTCTTTTCTGCAAATCTTCAAACGTATGAATTAATTCTCAATTGAAGTAAAGTTCATGATCTTTCTTCCAATTAACTATTTAAATATTGAAATTATATTATATTTATTCTATAATTAGTTAATAGTAGTATATTTTTATATAAAAAAAATTTAAAGGACTAAAATTCAATTTTTGTCGCCACATCAAAAGTTTCACGTGACATTACCGGTTGGGTGACCTACTCCAACAGGTACAAGGACTAGATTGCCGAATAATTTAAAGTTAATGGATCAATTTCTAAAATTCGAAAACGTATAGATTAATTTCCAATGTTAGGTAAAGGTAAAACACAAAAAAACCCTTATTTTATATTTAATTATAAATAATAAAGTATTTTTATTATTATATTAATTTAAATAATAAACATATATAATAAATTAATATTAAATGGTTATGGGTACTCGCGAATATTGATAAACGAGATGGGATGAGTACGGGTATTATAATAATTATTTTTAGCGGGACGGGTACGAGTACGAGTAGTTAATAGTTAACCGGATACGGGTACGGGTACCCTACCCGTCATCATCCCTAAATACAGGTGGTAGAAATTGAAGTGGATTTGAGCTACAGGTTTTCTAAATCATGCATGCAACAAGGTTTAAGTTTTTTTTTATAAGTAAATTAATAGATATAATATTTTAGTGGATTATGAGTTGAGATATATAAATTTAATGTGTAGTAGGTAGTTATATTGTTGTATGTGGTCCCATGTAAAGTAATTAATTGTTTTGTGTAGGTTTCACTTGAGAAAAAAATATATGACTTCACAGTAAAATATTATATTTCATAATCCCCATATAAAAACCAAACATAAGTATTATTGCGAAACTGATGAAGTTTAAAATAAAATTTGTATGGTTAATATAAAAAATATCATGATTTAAATTCTTTCCGTGCAACTCACGAGCCGGTAAATTCTAGAAAGAATTACTACATGTCATGCGCGGATGTTGGACAAAATTATCATCAAAAGTGTTCGCCTACTTTAAATAGATGGTTAATGATAAGACAACTCTGAATATTTTAATAGACATGATTGAGACGTGTATGAGTATCATTACAATAATAAATGGTACCCATGAGTGGGTATTAAACGGCTACCGGTAACTAGCGAGTATTTATATATGGGTTTGAGACGGGTATAAGTTTCATAATTAATATTTTTAATGGGACCAGTACGGGTACGGTTCGTTGTTATTTAAACGAATACCATTAATCGGGACATCCCAAACGAGCTTTGAGTTAGTCGGGCTTTAGGTTACTCGAGGTTGAGCTACTAAATTATTTCTATTTGATGGTAATTATAAATAGATTTGGGATGTTACAGACGAAGTGAGTACAATAATGTTATATTTTATATATTTAATTAATAGTAGAAAGGAGAATTGCTAAATAGAAAAGAGAATAATCCATACAAACATTTTATACGATGTTGATTATATTCTTTAAAATAGATTATTTTCACTTTGCATAAGCTTACATGATATTTAAAAATGTCTGTCAAATACAGTTATTTTAATTCAAATTGTTCTAAATGCATCTTTTTGTCTATTGTCATTTGCATGTAAAATGTTATATTTCTTGATAATTGATGATCTGGAAATTCTGCATGTAGATATTGAATTGTGTAGATAAGCCTATGAAACTATCCTTGCTTTTCATCATTTATGTTGATGCTTTCCATGGCCAATGTTATCCTGCAAGGAATCGAAATTGCAAAATTCTCATCATTAATCCTAAAAAGAGAAAATCAAGCTTTCTAATATTTAATTGTAACGAAAAAAGAAACCAAGAGGAAAGAATAGAAACCGTAAAAAGAAACATACGTTATATGGTTCTTAAAAAATTACAAATACAAAAAATATATATTTATATATATAAGCATGGTCAGTATAAAAAAAATACTCCTTACCTTCCAAGAAAATTCTATTAACCTTATAAGAAAAAAAATTATATATATAAAAATATTTTAAAATTTTTCCTGTCCGCGCAATACGCGGCCGGGTAAATTCTAGTTATATCTTTAAAAAAAATAAAACACTTATAACGAGGGGCTTGACATCATGAAATTAAATCGAAACAATGAAACCGTAGCAGGTAGCCCATAGATTCTAAAAATGTCAAAGTGCAGAATGTAAGTTGCAAGTAGCTTAAGATGATAAAGTATAAGATAAGATAAGCTAATGAAATGAGCCATCCTGACTAGTCTATATCATCATTAATTATCACACACAACACCATCGGATAATCTTCTTCTTTAATTAATCTCTTAAGTTTTAATTTTCCATTTCTCTACTTACTTATCAAAAAAAAATTCTTGTAATTGAAAAGGAAAAATTAATTAAAGCCTGATGGGACCCAACTAGAGTTTGGCCTAATGCATCCTGTTTCACAAAGTTAAATTTGTGTGTGTTATTGTTTTACTTTCATAGTTACACGAGGATGTGGGTATTACTTTAAAAAACATGTTAAACACATTTTATCCATTATCTTATTTATGCGTGAAAGGAGTATAACTTTTTGGGAGAATGACTAAAATAATGAAAATTTAAAATTGAAAACTATGGTTATTTAACAATTTAACTTTATGTTATTTATTTATATATATTCAAATGATTACATTTAGACTAAAATGTACATACTCTTCTTTTTTTTAATTGTTTTATTATTTAGTATCGATAATGGTATTGGATACCCGACACATTATATCGACATCATGTTCGATATCATTGGATGTCGAATTTGATGTCGATCAAGGTGTCGGAGTCCCCGACACTCGATGTTGGTATTCAATGTCAATGCTTCGACACCGAATTCGACATTCGGTGATATGACGATGGTATCAGACATGATGTACGAACTCCAATATTTTGACCTACACTGAATAATTAAATTATTTAAAAAAATGTGAGAATATTTTAATCAAAAATAATTATTTGATAAATGATAGAAAATTAAATTATTGAGTGACTATGATTTTTAGAAATGTTATTTTTAACATTGATACTAACTTTTTTTTCTATAATAAAATTATCCCTTATTCCAATAAAATTTTCACATTTTTCCTTGTACAAAAATAAAAGTAAAAAGATTATTGGAGAAGGAATATCACTTATTATTATAAATTAATGGATCAATTAAAAAATTCAAGCGGTAAAGCTTATCACATCTCTCAGCCCCCAATTGTCTTTTAGATCAGGTTTGTTGTAGACTAAACCCAAAAATCAGACGTGAGCTTCACCTATTATTAATTTCTTTTTTAAATTCAAAATCAAATTAACTAGTCATGTTTTTTAATGAAAAAATAAAAAAGAAAAATAGTAAATAGAGGACGCAAGAATGTGACGATATAGCTTATCCTGAAAAAAATTAAAGAAATCCCAACTTAAATATTATGAACCACGTGATAATATTGCTACATACTAAATTACTACTTACTATTATACCACCAAAGCTACTTGCTCTCTCCTTTTACGATGTTTCCAAGAAACACCAAACCCTAATGGAAACATAATACCCCCCACTTTACCCACTGGTGCATGAACCTTCCTCTCTCTCCTCCCTCTATTTATACCCCACCCTCATCCACACCAGAAAAAAATTCAAAAACTTCTTCTCATTCTAAATTCTCCTTTCATTCAACAAATAAAAATGTTTCAACCAATTAACAGTGATTTAACGCCGTCATCAGAGCTGCATCCGCCGTTATATTGCCGTAGCTCCAGCTTCAGTAGTCTCATCCCCTGCTTAACGGAAACCTGGGGCGACTTGCCGTTAAAAGTCGACGACTCCGAGGATATGGTCATTTACGGCGTCCTGCGGGACGCCGTAAACGACGGTTGGACGCCGTTCAGTGATGTTAAAGCCGAGCCGAGGTTTGAAGAAGCCGAACCGGATGTGACCTTCGCGGCTGTGAGGATGGTTGTTCCGACGCTTGATCAGGTGGCGGCTCCGGTGGCGGCGCGGCCGTCCAAGGGGAGGCACTACAGGGGAGTGAGGCAACGGCCGTGGGGGAAGTTTGCAGCCGAGATTAGGGACCCGGCTAAGAACGGCGCGAGGGTGTGGCTTGGAACGTATGAAACGGCTGAGGAAGCGGCTTTGGCTTATGACAGAGCCGCTTACAGAATGCGTGGCTCGAAGGCTTTGCTTAATTTTCCGCATAGGATCAGCTTGAACGAGCCGGAGCCGGTTAGAGTGACGGCTAAGCGCCGGTCACCTGAGCCTTCTGCTTCGGCGGCTTCGACGATTACTTCCGGCTCAGATAGCGGCTCGCCGAAGAGGAGGAAGAAGGGAGCCGAGCCGGAAGTGGAAAGTCGAGCTAATGTATATCATCAAGTTGAGTGTATAAATAATGACGCCATTGCCAGTTGGCGGAGAGTTAGTGGTGGCGTGAAATATGAGCTGGAATTGCATTAGGGTGTGTTTGGTTGTGTTGTGTATATGAAACTGAAATTTTGGCCCCATTATTCAAGTGGATTCATCCAAAATTAAAATTATAAAAAGAAAAAAAATTATTAAAGAAAAAAAAACGTGCGAGTATGAAATCTAAATTGGTGTATTCCAAGTAAGCTACAAAACAATTAAACATACTAAACCGACTCAATTATTCAATCAATGGCTATAATGTGGTTTTAAAAGTCTTCATTATAAATTGAATTATTGGTTTGATTTGTGAATAAAGAAAACAAAAATTAAATGACCAAATGCAACCGATTGGATAACGATATGGTTTTCTAGAATTTAATTAAAATATATGTTGAATTTTCTAGAATTTAATTAAAATGTATGTTGAATTTTAGGAGTGACTTCAGTGATTTGATTGCATGTATAATCGTATAGTACTTTTTATTCATCATTATTCAATGTGTGAATAATTTATATCACTTCCTAAACGGTTTTTTAATTTTTTTTTTCCATCGTAAAATAATGTAACTAAGATTAAAAAGACCATCTTACAATTTTATCTATTCAGATCACATATGAAACTAAGTTATTATGTTTAAAAAGTGAAAAATAAATGCAGATAAAATAATTCATAGTATAAATAATTAAAAAATAATATAACTTATTTAATAAAATGTGATAGTATATAGGAGTAATATCTTTCATTAGTAGTAATTTCGGTGGTTCAATCCCCTAATCTACAATGTTGTTTTCCTTAATGTTTCATTGTTTTTTATTTTATTTAAATACTAAACCATAATTAATTTTAATGATTAATAAACCTTATATGAAATGAGACACCATTATAAAATAGGTAATAGCCATTAGTAATGCTGGTCTTGTCGGTCTTGCGTGATCAAATGGTGTCGTTGCGTGTACCTAAAATAAATTCTTAGATGTAAATGAGTTGTTTTTATATTATTATTACTCTTCCATTTTACCATAAAAATTATATTTTACTAATTAGGACGTCACGTATAAGAATTACATTTCTTTTTTTAGTAAATGAGACACATATAAATCAGTCATTTTATCTTCATGGAACTTGTAGCTAGTCAGATTTGATTCCTCACTAATGATGGATTAATCTGGCTGTTTGGGAGTAGCTATAGAATAATCTGTACTAAGCTAACATAACATATAGAAGAGAGACGATTGCCCCAGGCAATTTTGTGCCTTTTATTTGGGGGTGAATATTTGTTGTTATTGTCATGAGTTATTCCTATATTTATATTGTATAACCTGACGTCATCCGTATTCGGATAAATCGTTAGGTCACCTCACAATATATGCGTACAGTGCGGGCATTAAATACATTAGCCTCACGTGACTATTTTAGGATTCGATTTAGGATATCCCCTACGCAGATATCTTAGGGGATATATGCGTAGCTTCGTAGCAGTGGCCAAGTGGCCGAGTCGTCCTACCCGAGAGAGTGGATCAGACGCGCCCCACGGCTTCTGTAATTGGGGCCTTTGGGCCAGGTTTATGCTTTAATTGGGCTTTAGGGTTGGCGACCCAATTGTTGTTTCAAGGAGGTGAGGGCCCAATATTCTAGGCCCTACTACATTAGTCCCCAGGTTTCGTCATCACAAGCGCGTGGCAGGTGGAGGCAGAACCTTCTCAATAAGCGCGTGTGCCCTAATTTTTTGATTTCAAACCCTTGAAATGACGTTTCGATGCCCAGAGATTCTGATACGACGCTTCGAGATCTCGGGTTGCCTTTCCGATGTACCTTTTCATCATTAGGTTTTCTGGAGAAGTGTTCTGCATTAACTGCTCTTCTGTCAGCGGTGGCGTTGATTGGGGAGACGTATTATAAAAGGGCGCCTCCTCCTACTGTAGTCCTCACATCTCTCTTGCTATTTTAGCTTCAATTTGTTACCTTCTATCAATTGTCCTTTTCCAGTTATTAAACATCCTTCATGAATCCAGACGACCGTTCCGTAGGCCAGTCAGACCCGAGGAGGTTGGTGAGTGGCGGAGAGGGGGTGTTGGAATCCCTAGAGATGGCCTTTCGGGATCTGCGGGACGAGACTTAGGTATCTTCGTCATTGTGGAGACTTCCTGCGGTATCTCACTCCCTTCCTTCCCCATTTGCAACGACGAAGGATATACCGGATCCGGAGAGCATTTGGGCCCGTATTGCTTTTCATAATGGGGCCCACAATGGAATGTGGGCGCATTTTCAGGACAGCTCGATTCCTTCTTCCCAATTTGATAAAATTTCTTCAAAATATGCAGCACCGGAGGTGGAGTTCATTAAATCGATTGAGAATGATAGGGCGAGCAAGCCGACTCGAAGGCGGGTGGCCGTTAATGGTCAAATATTGAAGCTAGGGTTCCGTCTGCCCATTCATCCATGTTTGGTGAAACTCCTAGATTATTGGAATCTAGCGATGGTTCAATTATCCCCAAATGCTTGGGCCACAGTGATTGAATTCATTCTCCTTTTTTGTGAGATGGGTTACCACCATTTATCCCCCAAAGAGATTGATTATTTGTGTCGTCCTTCGGAGGAAATTTTGCATAGGGGCTTTTACCGAGTCAACCCTACTCGCGGGATAACACTCTCGGGGAAGTCCACTTTCATAAAGAATTGGAAAGAATGGTGGTGCTGAGTAGGCGTCGCATGGAAGCCGGCTAAGATTAGGGTTCCCTCTGCCTTTCAGCTCGTTCGTTCTCGTGGAGGTATGTACGTCCACCTTTCTGTTTGATTCTGTTTGCCCCCAGGAAGTATTGACAATGATTTCACTTTTCATTTGTAGATGGAGACGTTCGTCCGGGGCCTCCCCTTTCTCAGGAGTTCTTGGGGTTGGTAGGCATTATCAGTAAGATGAGTCCTCAGGTGAGGAGCACCAACATAATCACCGACGAGCATTTGAAGAAGTATGGGCTTATGGTGGATCCGAAAGCGCCGGTCCCTTCACCGGCGGTGACTGTGGCTGCTCATGTCGGGGCGAGTTTGGTGCCTCAAGGGACCTCTCTCGCTGACTCGAACATTCCTGTTGGGGTGGCAACGATTCCAGTGGGGTTATCCGCTTTCCTAGGTCCAGAGGTTGCGAGGCCGAATGCCTTGGCAGGAATAATAGAGGTGGACGAGTCCTCCCCGATGGAGCCGAGCCCCCAGGCCCCACAGGAAGGTACGATTGCACCGGATTCCGAGGCTGGTGCTCACGTAGAAGAGGAGGTCGCTCGATCGAATGCGAGTCGTGAACCTATGGACGTTACGCAACAAAAGGAGCTTGACGACATCGTCGTCATTTTAGAGGGGTGCCGGAAGGCAGACAATTTACTTCCTGACTCTGGTGGCTGTTTTCTCCGATCGTCCGTCTCGTGCGTTGACAGCCTGGGGGTTCGAGTGGAGTCATTCTGGAGGATCAGTCGGCACCTGTCAGCGGACCTTTCGAGCCCCCGAGTAAGAGAGTTCGGGCTGAGAGTTTTGGCCTCTTCTCGAGTGGGGCCACTTTGGGGGTGCCTTCAATCGAGACTCCTTACCTTGGCTTTAAAATCGGTGCCTCTACTCCGAACATTCGTTCCTTACCGCCAGTGCTCCGCAGCCTTTACGGGTCGAACCCATATGATTTCAATCAACCAGCTCTCCCTGCATATGCAAAGGGCTATGGAATCTGTCCCTGTAGGTTTTACTCAGGAAGAAAGTAATGTCATTAGGGCCTTGAACTTAGACGACCTCATCAATACGGCGACCGATTATCAGGCGCGGGCCCTGATCTATCTAAGCCAGATGTCTCTTGTCTTGGCTCGCCAAGGTTAAAAGATGGCTCAGTCTGCTGCTCTCGGTCGTCGAAAGAAAGCTGAATTGGTCTAGATGAAGGAAAGGATGGAAGAGGCAGAGCGGAGACATTCGGGAGAGCTTGAGTCGGTCCGGGAGGAGGTGGCTCATCAGCTTAAGGCTTTGGAGGAAGCCTTGGAAGCCATTAAAGAAGAACTAAGACTGGCAGAAGGGAAACTGCTTCCAAGTGAGGCGATGTTGAAAGACGTCGAGGAGGCCCTGAAAGAGTCGGATGAGAAGAACAGTCGACTCGTTTGAGAGCTGGATGAGGCTAAGGGGCGGCTAGCCGATTATCAGAAAGAGCTAAGAACTAAAGAGGCTGAACTGGTTGCCCTTTCGAACAAATATAAGGCAGACTTTTCCATCTTAATCAACTCATAGAGAAAAATTGCTGGGATAGTTGGTTTTGCCAAGGCTTTGGTGCACTCGGTGCGGTTGGCTAATGGGATCGGTGTGACGGTTCATAAAATTTTCATCAGATTCTGCACGCTCTGATGCCGCCTCGGGTTTGCCAGCTGGCATTAATTGGGAGTCGAAGGGGATGAACCTTGCTCCATTGGGATACGTGTCCGACTTCTTCCGCGTTCCTGGTTTCTCGAGTCGGGTGGCCTCCCAGACATCCATGGCGTCGACTTCCACAATGGCTCATTCTCATCTTGCTCCTGCTCCGACTGGCCCCTCTGGTGGGACTTAGCTTTTATGATGAAAACCTTTGTTTCTTTTGGTTTCCCCTTTTTGGTTTTTACTTAGTTTGTATTTGTGTTCTTCAATGGCAATGATTGCATTTAATAATGGTTCTGACATGCATTAATTATGAATTTAATGCATTTGATCCCCTCATATCTTCGCCGCCAATTTTTTTTCAAACTGTCACATTGAATGTCATTCTCCCCACGTTTTCTTGTTCGATCGCGGCCACGTGTCAAAATCGACGGTTCTTGCTTCACCCTTGGGTGATCGCTTCGAATTCTGGGAGAGGGGGCAGTTATCCCCTCTCTCTCCCCACCCTCTTTTCTTCTATAAAAGGGGGAAGTCATGCAAACACCAAGGCCACGCTTAACTATTTCTGTAACCTATTCTTTCTCAATCACTTCTGCAACATATTTTTCCATGGCTCTTGTTTTTTATTTCAGTGTGTTTATGCTTCCCCTTCTATTTTCCGTTGGTCTCCTTTCTCCCCTTATGGCTGTCGATTTGAGATCTTCTCATGAGTTCCTCAGTTCTGAGGTAGACGAAGAGGCTAGCAATGCTAGGGCTCCTCTTATTGCTCACGTAACTCGAAGCGGCCACCGTTTCGTTCCATCACTGTCGTGTTATAAAATTCCTCAAAAATCAATCCTCTTGGAGAAGGATCATCGCGGCGGCGCGTGGTCCCTAAGACTGAAGGTCGGGTCTCCCCCTCTTTTGTGAACTTAGAAGATTCTGCTGAACCTGACAGCATAAGTCTTCCTTTCGGTCTGGGTCGTGTGGTGACTAACTCCACTTTGAGGGTTTACACTACCAGCATGCGGAATGAGGATGTAGATGGCGCATTCATCCTTTATAGTTACCCCGGAATTGAATTTGGAACTCCTGGTCATCGTGAACGCCCTTGGAGTGGCGAGCCTGACCATGCCGCCTTCAACACGGGTATGTTTGCCGCTAGCATCAGGCTGCTATTGGCTCGCGTCATCGGCCGGGTGTCGATCAATTAGGGTTTGGCCCCAATGTAGATAATCCTGTCAACCTGGGTTAATTTGATAGGTTTGCTGGTATTTCTTCATGAGAGTGGGTGCCTTCTCCTTCTGCCCGAGATATTGATTATGTTTAATGTTACGTTCGTGATCCCGGCTATCACGGCCATTATTATCTGCAGGTGCAGCGGGGCGTCCGTCCTATTTTTAATAAAAACTCCATTGGCGGCCAGCATTGAAGACGTCAATGGATTTGGGTTCGAAGTTTTGAATGTCGAGACCCACTTGGAAATTATTTGCCCATGCCGTGTGCCTTTCGGACTCCTGAGTCTCGTAAGTCTTTCTACCGCGTCTTTTTCCTGTGTACATGTCACTTATGGTTTTTAATTCTAACCTACGTTGTATTCGTTTGTAGCCCCACTCCATCCGGCTGAGGAAGACTGTCTCTGGGTTTCCACCGGGATTTTGATGCGATTGGCCGGATGACCCTTCCTCGTGACGTCTCTTCACTCTTGACTGATAAGCGGCTCTTGGATTTCAACCTTTATCAAGATCCGACTCGGGCTCCTCTGGTAAGCTTCAAGGGGAGAGTAAGTGATAATCTCACATCTTTGGATGTCGTCCTGATGAATATTTTTCCGATCAGGTCGTGTATCCTCCACCTCGAAGAACCCTTCAAGAAGCCGGCCTGAGTTCGGTCACAACAGAAGGTACTTCCATGGCCGTTGGGGGCAGGTCTAGGCTTCGTGGTGTGGTGACTATTAACGCTGATAGGACTGAGGAAGCAATACCAGAGGCAGCACAGAGTGTGGTTGGAGTTGTATATAGGGTTTCCGTTGGTGCTGGAAAAACGGTACGTGCTAATCCATCAGATAAAAAGAAAGCTCCGATGGAGGAGGCTAAGACACTGAAGAGCGATGCTTTTTAGCCCGTTTACCGTGCTGGTCAGGTACTGCTATTCAGATCAATCCTATCGAGGATCCACCAGGTACTAGTCAACCTCAACTTCTCTGTCCTGACAACGATCTGATCCTTAGAGGGGGAAGGCTTGATAGTGGCGTCCGTCAGCAGACTCCTTCGGTAGAGGAGGCTCGCGCAACAGAAATCGGTTTTGACGGGGGTTCCCCTGGTTGCTTTAGAGGAATTGCTACGAATGTGGAGTATGGACGAGTCTCGATCGTCCATTGAAATGGAGCTGAGCATTTTGGAGGCCAGCTTTGTTCCCACTCCTTCATGGAATCCTATGTTGTCTCGCTGGCTGCAAAGCACTGGGCCCCATGAAATTGGAAACGCCGCTTTGGTGAGTGTGTTGCTCAACTTGAGGCAGAGGTGGCATGGATGAGGAGTCTTCGCAACTTTTCTGATGGTGGTGGTGATAGTGCGGGTCCTAGTGGTGCTGATCCCGGTAGTGCTTGACGGGAGGCCTCTTTTGTGTATTTCTATTTTGTTATTAGATCCTTACTGGACTTTTCTGTAGCCTCCTTGGGCGTATTATGAACATGTTTCTTGGGTTGTGGTGTTCTAGTTAGTAGGTTTTGTGGTACAATGTGCATCTTAACTTTTTCTTGCACTCTTGCTTATTGTGGGCTTTCACATGACATTAAGCTTATGTAGCCTTACCAACTTTCCTACAATTTGTACAGGTAACGATTTGGCTAGGTGTATTTAAGAATAGAAGCGCTTTAAATTCTAAGCGTTCCACGAATGCTTAATATTTTTGCAATTAAGTTAGCTAAGCTCATATGCTCCATTACCCAAATTTCTTTTTATTAAGTACGGGCCTTCCCAATTCGCACCAAACACTCCACCACCTTGTTGACAGATCTTTCTCATGACCAAGTCTCCAGCCACGAAATCTCTACGATGCACTTTCTTATTATATTGGGTCTGCAGCCTTGACTTGTAGATTGCATGCATCTCAACCGCTTGTAGCCGAAGCTCCTTCAATAAATCAAGGTTGAGCTCAACGGCCTCAGGATTGGTGGCCTCTTGTTGGTAAGACACTCGAAAAGTTGGGCAAGCTACTTCCGCCGGGATAATCGCTTCCGTGCTGTAGGTTAAGGAGAAGGGGGTCTCACCAGTCGACGTCCTGGCTGTAGTATGGTACGACCAGAGGACTCCGGATAACTGTGGTGCCTAACTTTTCTTGAGGCTTTCTAGTCTGGTTTTGAGAGTATGTTTAATCATCTTGTTTACCACCTCAACTTGTCCGTTTGACTGTGGGTAATACGGTGATGAAAATAGCTTCATGATTCCCAAATCATCGTAAAATTTTTAGAGCTGCGCGCCCTCGAACTGCTTCTCATTGTCAGTTACTATGGCGTTGGGTATTCCAAAGTGGCAAACAATGTTTTCCATATAAAAGCGATCATATTGGCTTCGCTGATAGTGGCTAACGCCTCAGCCTCTGCCCACTTTGAAAAATAGTCGACTGCGACAACCGCAAACTTGGCACCTCCTTTTCCCGGTGGGAATGGGCCTATTAGATCGATTCCCTATTTTGTGAAGGGCCAGGGAGCAGCCGTCGTGACCAACTCGGTGGAGGGAAACCTGATGATAGGGGCGTACACCTGGCAGCTTTTGCATGCTCTAGCATACTCGATCGCGTCTTTTCTGAAGGTAGGCCAGAAATACCCCTGCCTGATTATTTTCAAGGCTAAAGCTTGACCTCCTGAATGATTCCCACAGACTCTTCCATGGATTTTGCCAGGACTTTGGCGGCTTCTTCTTTATCTAAGCATCTTAGCAACGGCATCAAGTACCACCATTTTTTATACAGTACATCATTTATTATGGTGTACCTTGTGGCTCGGAGTCGCAGTCGTCTGGCTTCCATTTTGTCTTCCGATAATTTTTCTTCTCTTAAGAAAGCCTTAATGGGAGTCATCCATGTCTCTTCTTTATTGATCTGTCAGATCGCTTTATCACTCGGGGCTTCTTGCCTCATTACACTGATGCTTCCCAATTATTCAGTATTTTCCGAAGTCGTCAGCTGGGCTAATGCGTCCGCTTGTATGTTTTGCTGCTTGGGAACTCGTGTGATGTGTATGTGATCAAATTCCCGGATCATATCTGCTACTAACTTCTAGTAGCCTGCTAACGCTAGTCTTTGGCCTCGGAGAGTAAGGCTTCATATTCAGCTTCATTATTGGTTCTCGGGAATCCGAACCTGATCACCGAACAAAATGTCTCTCTGGTGGGGCTCGTGAGCACTATGCCGGCTCCGAAGGCGTGAGTCGTGAATGATCCATCTACCGATATTTGTCAGAGTTTATTGATCACTTCTCCTGGCAAGACGGGAATGGTTAGCTCCACTACGAATTCGGCTATGGCTTGCGCCTTAACCGCTGTCCGGGGAACGTACTTGATATCGAATTGGCTCAATTCCATGACAACTTCATCAGTCTTTCTGCCGTGTTTGGTTTCGCGAGCACTTGTCTTAGTGGAAAAGATGTTACTGCCTCGATCGGGTGTCCCAAAAGGTAAGGCCTTAAATTTTCGTGCACTCATTACCAGGGCATAAGCGAGTTTCTCGACTGTGGGGTATTTAGGCTCCGCGTTTCTGAGCATTTGGCTTACATAGTACACTGATTCTTGCTGTTTTCCTTCAGTTCAGACTAAGACTGTGCTTAGTGCCGACTCTGAGGTAGCTAGGTATAGGCTTAAGACCTAACCTAGTTGTGGCTTCGAAAGAATCTAGGTGTTGGCTAGCGTGACTTTTAACTCATCAAAAGCCTCTTGCGCAGCTGGTGGCCAGTCAAACTTTTCTCTTCGGATCACATCTAGAAGAGGTTTGCATTTGTCGGACGCACTGAGCAGAAAATGACTGAGGGACGCAATCCTTCCGGCTAGCCTTTGTACACCCTTGGAGTGCTTGGAAGGCTCTATGTCTTATATGGCTTTTACTTTACTGGATTTGCTTCTATTCATTTTTTACTCACCATGTAACCAAGGAACTTTCCCGCGGACACACCTAAGGTGCACTTTTTAGGATTAAGTTTCTTCCCGTACTGCCGTAGGATGTCAAACGCTTTTTTTAGGTGGTATACGTGGTCATCTATGGCTATGCTCTTAACTAGCATATCGTCCACGTATACCTCCATAGTTTTCCCTAACTCTTCTTGGAACATCTTGTTTACTAGCCTTTGGTACGTAGCGCATGCATTTTTCAATCCGAATGGCATCATTACCCAGCACAATAAGTTCCTTTTGGTGTAGAATGTCATTTTTTTAATATCATCCGGATGCATGAGGATCTGATGATAGCCCGAGTACGCGTCCATGAAGCTCATCCCCATGGCCAGCCGTTGCATCCATCATTTGATCGACATGCGGCAATGGGAAGCTGTCCTTCGAGCATGCTTTGTTAAGGTCTGTAAAGTCGATGCTAATCTCCAGGACTTGTTAGCCTTCTGAACTATGACTGGGTTAGCCACCCATGAGGTAAATAGAACTTCTCTCACTAGATTATTTGCTAACAATTTTCTAGCTTCCATTTCGATGATCTCATATTTTCCAGGGATGTACTTCCTTTTCTTTTGTTCGACTGGGCGATAAGAGGGGTTTGTATTGAGCCGGTGGCACGCGTATTTTGGGTCTATTCCTTTGATGTCGGTTGGTGCCCATGCAAAGTCTAGGTTGGATCTCAGAAATTCGATCAGGGTTGTTCTGTGCGGCTCTTTCAGCTATGATCTGATATACAGTTCTAAGTTCGAGTTGCTCGGCTCCATCCTTATTGCCTCGGCTTCCTCAATCGGTTCTCCCCTTTTCTTTTTCTTTTTTGATCTTAGATTTTTGTCAGTGATTGGGGGAGATTGATTTTCTTATTATCGAAGGATCAGAACCTTTTGACCTCCTCTAGGACTTTCGGTGGTTGGTCGTTAGTGGCTGGGGGTGCCTCGCCATTTATTCGATACATCACCAATAACTGGAAATGTGGGTCATGATAATTGAGTCTGTTTCCCTTTTCGATGAACGAGTACTCCCTTACTTTCCTCTGGCTGCCTATAACGGTGTCGACTCGACCATCAGTGGTTACAAACTTCAGACATTGGTGGAGCGTGGATGGGACGGAGTTGAACTTGTGGATGAATGTCCTTCTAAGGATACAATTGTACGGTGACGATAGGTCAACTACTTTGAATTCAAGAGTGTTCTGGGCTTTCACTGTTTGCTTTTCGTCCACCATCTGGATCAATAGGTCCGCCTGCATCAAGGGGGTAGTAATGGCATTACCGAATCCTCGAATTTTATCATCACACGGAGACGCCTTGTGGTGAGTGGGTCCTCCGATGGCTTCAAAAGCCTTTTTGAATATAATATTCGTGTATGTACCCGTATCGACCAGACATCGATGCACCTTTGCACCTGAGATTGTGGCCGAAATCACCAGTGGGTCATTGTGGGGGGTTCGTACCTCGGCGAGATCTTCTTCAGAGAAGAATATATTAGCCTCGTGTAGAGGCGGTCGGGGACTCACCGTGAACACATGCTGGTACCTATCGAGCTCTCGTAGCTCGGCTTTCTGTTTCCTTCGCGACTGAGTGGTTAGGGCCTGAGATGTCCCTACATAACTTCCATTCATTACAAAATTTTTGTCCATCATGTATACTTCTCGAGGTGGCGAGGGCAGACGGTCGCTGGCCCTACCCGTCCTTGCGGATTGACTGGTCCTTTTAGCCATTCGTCTATCGCGACGGGTTGCTCTCTCCTCCACTTCGGGCCAGACACCAGTATGTCTAGCTTCCCATCTTCGATCAGTTTCATTAATTCTGCCAACAGGTCTCGACACTTATTGGTGTCATGACCGATGGATTTATGATACTTACAGAATTTCTTTTTATTCAACTTAGCAGGATCCGCTCGTATTTTGGGCAGAGGACTCAACAGGTTGGCATCTTGTATCTTGTTGAATATTTCTTTTGGAGTAAGCTTGAGTACCTCGGTCATTTCTTGAATTTGGTCATCCTCCGAGAATGGTTTGAAAGAAGACGGAGTCCTATAGTCTTTATCTCCTTTTTTCTTCTTCTTGCTTTCTTTGAGGTCGCCTTTGGATTTCTTATATTCTTCGAGAATTTCTTCGCTATGGATGAACGCTTGAGCCGAGGTCATGAAGGCCGTGTAACTAGCCGGTATCTTTTGTTGATAGCTAGTCCACATTGGTGACCCTGGGAGTAGGGCCGCGGTTGCCAAGATGGTCGATGTTTCGTCCGAGACTTCTTTTGTATTGGCGTGCTGCTCATTGAATCTCTTCATGAAATCCTTCACGGACTCCTTCGGTCCCTGTAGTTGACAAGCCCACTTCTGTTTCGCCTCCTTTCCCTGCCCAGATATGCAAAGTGGGACGAGAAGGTCGTAGCGAGTTGTGCCCACGAGTCGACGGAGTTAATGGGAAGGGATTTGAACCATGAGTGTGTCTTATCTCCCAACGTTAGGGGGAACATCTTGCATCGGTCCTAATCTGAACTCCCCTGTGCCAGCATCCAACCAACATATTTATTCAGATGCGTGATCGGACTAGAATCGCTGGCGTATTGGGGGATCTGAGGGATTCGAATCTTTTTCATGGTGACAGCCGTAATAACCCGATGGGTGAACGAGGTTCTTCCCGACTCTGGGTCGGGAATGCTATGGAGTCCAGCTCCATTCTTTCTCTCCATCTCTTCGAGTCGTCTCCTCAGTGCGTCTATTTTTGAATTGTGTTGTCGTTTGAGCCGGTTACGGGATCGTTGCCCGTGCTTTCTCCCGTTTGCTCGTGTCGAAACTTGATCGGGTCTGGTCCTAGTAGGTCTTTGGCGCTTACGCGTCCAACAGTGTGTCTGGGGGACCTACTAGTGACCGAGTTAGTGTGGGATATCGCCTTCCTCCGCTTACGTCCTTCATCTACTACTTTCTGGGCCTTTCGTGGCTCTTTTTGTGTGTTCTTTGGTCCCATTCGTTCGTGCACCGACCTTCTGGGCGGAGTCCGGTCGCGTTGCCGCTCATTTGTTTGTTCTACCGAATTCTCCTCAAGGCTAAAACTTAGCCTTCGACAAGCATTTTTTGGTTCTGCCACTCGTTTTTCCTTCATTTGTTTGAGGAGGTCAAAATACTTCTGGCGGAAGTCCGTTTGCGGGTCGTCTTCTTTCGAACTTTCGTCCTGTGGTGGAACCTCTTTTTCTACAGTTCGAGGGGGATTTGGATCTTCCTGCTGATGCCGACTGGTAGTCGCATCAACTCTACTGGGGTGGCTTCCTCTCGGCCATTAGTCATTTATAGGCACAGTTCGCCACAATAGAATTTATTGGGTTTTTGTGAGGCTTGCCGGAGCGTCGGCGGGAGTTGGGGCGCATCCGCCCTTCCTCTAGCGCCAAATGTAGGTAGTCAGATTTGATCCCTCACTAATGATGGATTAATGTGTCTATTTGGGAGAAGTTAGGGGATAATCTATACTAAGCTAACATAGCATATAGAAGAGAGACGATTGCCCCCATGCAGTTTTGTGCCTTTTATTTGGGGGTGAATGTTTGTTGTTATTGTCATGGGTATATTTATATTGTATAACCTGACGTTATCCGTATCCGGATAAATCGTTATGTCACCTCACAATTAAATACATTAGTCTCACGTGACTATTTTAGGATTAGATTTAGGATATCCCCTATGCAGATATTTTAGGGGATATCTACGTAACTTCGTAGCAAGGAGGAGCAAGTGGCCAAATGGCCGAGTCGTCCTACCCGAGAGAGTGGATCGGACGCGCCCCACGGATTCTATAATTGGGGCCTTTGGGCCAGGTTTATGCTTTAATTGGGTTTTGGGGTTGGCGGCCCAATTGCTTTTTTAGGGAGATGAGGGCCCTATATCCTGGGCCCTACTACAGAACTCACACACAATATTAATACAAACTATCCATCATACATTAAATTATTATATTTCTAAATCCACCACACATTAAAATACTATAATTCTTAATCTCCGTAGAAACAGTAAACGTAACTTTTTTCATGGGACAGAGGAAGTATATTATTATAAGCAGATAATTATTAATTAAATTGTTGATACTTGCATCTCTTTTCATAATTTGAGAAGAATAAGATTAGTACTCTCACCGGTAACAACTACTCCCTACGCACTCCCACCAAATTCCCTATTTTCCTATATTATCATCCCATATTCTTATTTTTCTCTTTAGGTAAAAAGTATTAAACGTGTTCCACCATTCACAACTAATGTAATTATTTATTACACATAAAATAATAATACTCCTTATTCTACTCATAAAAAGCAAATGATCATCTTTTGACGAGATGGAGGGAGTATTATTTTGTTACAATTTTACTATTTTGGCCTAGGTTTTTTTAGTGGATGAAGTTTCCACCACTAAAAAAGAATGAGTTTGTATATATATTATATACTCTTTTTATTTCAAGATAAATTTTATACTTTACATTTTATCTGTTCTATAATAAAAAAAAAAAAATCACATCGATCAATCTCACCCCTACATTTAAATTAAAATTTTATTATTTTTACCTAATACACATAACATACTTTATAATTTATTTATTACCTAAAAATACTAAATTATCTCTAAAAGTAAATAAAATTGATAAAAAATAACTTTTCTTAAAACTCCGTAAATACAGTATTTGTGATTTGTGCAGTTTAAATTGGGACGAATGGAGTATATTTTATATATATTCATTAAAAAAACTACAAAAAAGAAAATTCGCTAACAACTATATAATTTTTTTATTTTTAATTTATACTCCAATTTTATTATTATTAATTGCATTGAAAGTGCACACACATATTAGCGTCTTGCATCATGCCCCTAGATAGTCTTTAACATTAAATAGTATATATTTTAATATAAATACCTGTACTTTATATTTTTTTTGTAAAAAAATAAATTTTGTACTTTTATTAATTAAAATGCATACTCTTTAAAATAAAATTTTTTACACTTATACATCTTATACATCGCTCAAGAGACCAACTCATTCTTTAATTTAATTTAAATATAAAAAGTAAATAAATACTATACCATGAAAATGTGAGGTTGAGCTTATCAAATTCACCAAATAAAATAAATTATTTTGTTTGGATATTGATCATTCGGTAAACTTAAAATAGTTTGAGTTTACATTCTAAATAAATTAAGAATATTAATAAATATATCTTATTAATAAAATATATACACAATGTACTAAAATATGAATTTATATATTTTAAGAGGTATTTTGGTGTGACATCATAGTACAAATCTAATTATGCACAACGGATCTTATCTCAACCCATGGATCATTAATTAATCAAATGAAAACGAGCAAAATGTATATCCACATAAAGGATGCGAATATTTAACACCAAATTGGGCCTGGCTGGGCCACACCATAATTGCAATTAATTATTAAGAATTGCTTTTTCTTTTTTAAAGATTTTTATTTTTTTTATTTATGAAATCAATTGTAAAATAAGAATTAATATCACGTGCACTCGGTGCATGCATGCATCTATATGTATTACTATTAATTTTTATTCAATAATGTATATTTCTTTCGTCTCTTTTAAAGGAGGCTTTTTTTCACTTTCGTTGTCCCACTTAAAGCCGGGTCTCATTTACTTTTTTACATACATGAGACCAACATATACACACTAATAAAATTAAAATATGGGACTCACACACCCACTAATACAACTACAAACTACACATTAAATAATAATACTCCTTAATTCACGTGCAAAAAACAAAACACCTCTTTAAAGGGGGCAGAGTAAGTATGTGGTTATAGGTATAATGTATTAATACATTACTTATTACAACACTTTTAACTGTATTTAAATGCAATTTTTTTAGTGTTTTTATACTTTTATAATAGACAATAAGTTGGCCTTTTGTGCCTCAGACACTAGGGATGGGTAATATCGGCATACCGAAAATATCGATACCGTACCGATACCGTACCGAAAATTTCGGTATTGAAAAATTCATACCGATACCGAAATTTCGGTATATCGGTATACCAAAATTTTGGTAAATTAAATCGGATACCGATACCGTACCGAAAATTACATCATACCGACTTTTCGGTAAATACCGATTAATACCGAAACGTTGGCACACCGTTCATACCGAAAATTCAACATACCGAAAAATATCGATTTACAGAATCATACCGAAAAATAATATTAAAATTTAGTTATTATAATTTTATATATTTTAATTTATAAGTGTATTATATTTTATTTAATTTTATTAGAGTTTATTTTAAAATTTAAAAAATAAATATGAATAAATGTGATGCATAGTTACAGACATATAATTTAAATATATTAGTAATATAAAATATACTTAAATATAGTATTATGTATAATTAATTTTTAAAAAAATAAATATAAAATTTTTTTGGTATTTTGGTATCGGTACTGATACCGAAATACCAAAAATTTTAATATACAATACCGATACCGTACCGAAATTATCGGTACGGCAACCATACCGTACCGAAAATTTCGGTATGTTGAAAATTTGACATTTTTAGGCATTTTCGATACGGCGAGCGCTGTATACTGAGTTTTCGGTATTTTTTCCCACCCCTAATCGGCACATAGTTTTTAAGGATATAATATTTTATTCTAAAATATATACACTTTAATTAATAAGAGTGTAATTTTTTTATTGAAAAAGTCGATTGAAATATGAACAGTATAAATATTTAATTTAAAAAATTAAGTTTTTTTCCTAAAAAATAAAGAGTATATATTTTTTTTATAATTCAAGGTATAACATTTAATAAAAAATACAACTTTTTAAAAACCATCAAATTTGAGAGGACAATATCCACACAAGACTTTGCCAAAAGATAATCACTCAACTCAATAACTATAGAATTATACTTTATTTTTAAAATGGACATCCACCTCAATAGACATGAATGTGCCGGTTCCAGTTCTCGTAAATAGGGAACTAGAATTGAATCGGGGGTAGGAAAATTTTGATACGATTTTGGAACTGCCGGTTCTAATTTTTATTTTATTTATATAATTTCTTTTCAGCATTTAAAACGTAAAAAAAAATAATAATAATTTGAAAAATCGTCGGTTCGAATCAGAAAACCTCGGTCCAAACCGAATTCACAAAATAAAGAATCGAAACCGAATCGGAATATATCCGATTTCAGTTCTATTTTGGCCGATTTCGGTTAGAATTATCGATTTCCCGATTCTAACCACCGATTCCGATTATTTTGTGCATCTCTACACCTCAATTCATATAACATTATTTATAATTTATTTATAATTAAAAAATCTCGAACTACCCTAGCTAATCATTTGTTCGTTTCGAATGTGTGAACTTTTCATGATATTGAATCCAAAATAAAGTTCTTTGGTCAATCGTTTGGTCATAATCTATATAAATACAATGTTGACTTTTTATTTAACTTCGAAATATGCGTGTATAATTAATCTAAACTAACATGTGTAATTTCAAACTTTATAAATAAAGTACACACACTTCAATTGAACGAACAATATTTTTGTCAAATGTCCATTCTATAAATCACATTCATAATTACTCCTACATGACCAATAAAGATTGTCATGAATTTTAATATTTTTCTCAAATTTTAAAGATTTGTATCAAAGTCCAACAGTAAAAATGATATATAATAGTTTTAAAAATAATAAAGCAAATTAATTTTTTTAATTAAGAATATTATTTTTAAAAAATATATGATCGTAATTAATTTAAAACAAAAGTGAAAAAATTAATGGGATGTCTTACGGAGTTATTTTGTCATATTTAAATAAGAAGTTATAAAATTTTATTTATATATAATTTTTGATAGATTAAAAGTAATAATTTATTTTAAAACTACCAGCGCTTCTTGGAAAAATAATTCTAATTTAATAATATTATAAACTCGGTTTATATAGGTATATGAACTTTTCCGTCTTTTTTTATATTAAACTAGCGTTTACCCGGCCGAGCGTTACGCGGACAGGGAAATTTCTGAAATATTTTTATATATATAATTTTATTTTTCTTATAAAGTTAATAAATTTTTCTTGGAATGCAAGGAATATTTTTTTTATACTCGACCATGCTTATTTTTTTCGTATTTTGTAAATTTTTTAAAACCACTCAACGTATGTTTCTTTTTATGGCTTCTATTCCTTTTTATTGGTTTCTTTTTCGTTACAATCAAATATTAGAAAGCTTGATTTTCTCTTTTTAGATTAATTCTGAGAATTTTGCAATTTTCGGATTCCTTTGCAATTTCAGATTAAAATATTATTTATAATATTGTACATATTTTTTTAATATATATATAAATTATTTAAAATATTTTAATAATTTTGTTTTAATTAATTATAAAATGTTTGACCTTATTTTCCATAAATAATCAATATATATATTTGTTCACATATAGTCTTATTATTTATTTATTTTTCCTAACTTATTATAACTTATTTATTTTAGTATCATTAATTGCAATTAATAAATAAATCATTAGATACAAATAAATTAATTACTAAGAGTTTTATATACTTTAATTACTAAGAGTTATATACTATGATCATAATTATACTTAAATACAATTAAAAAATGAAATACTAACAACTACATAAATATACAGTCATGAGACAAAATTGCCCCTATTTGGTTGCACATTTTTTTAGAGAGATAGAGGGAGTAATAAATAATTTTCAATTGTATAATGTTATAAAGTAACAATTAAAAAAAATACAACAAGATTCTTTCAAATAATTAGAATATATATATATATATATATATATATATATATATATATATATATATATATATATATATATATATATATATATATATATATATATATATATAAACTTTTTACATGATTTAGCAATACATTACATTATCAAAAGTCAAATGTTATAATTTGTTGCAAATTCTTTATATTCATAAATAAAAGAAACTGTCTAGCTATAAGAAAAAAAATCCCCTTAATTAATATTGTTACGTTATATAACACGGATTATTTAATTATAAAAAATAAGAATAATAATTAAATGATTTCGCGTAGTACGCGGGTTTCATACTAGTATATATATATATATATATATATATCACAAAATTCTTTTATTTTTTTTTTCAAAATACAAGAATTTTTTTATAAATTTTATTAAAAAATTAAAGTTTAAATTATAAGAAGTTGAAACTACAGAAGAATAAAATAGTATATTTTGCTATAAAATTTAATACATCAACATCAAACTAAGAGTCAATGTTTGCTCTGATGAGAAGGAAGTTTTATTGTTGGGGGAATGAATAAGAAGAAAGAATTTTAGGAGAGGTGGAATAAGTTGTGTTTCCACTTGCAAAGGAAGGGAGTAACATCATCACTTGCTCCATTTAATTAAATATACTTGAATATTCATTATTTTGCCTACTTTTTTTCTTTATCTTCATGGCATGGAAAGAAACTTCTACCTACAACATTCAAATTCAAAACTATAGTACAACCATTTTTCTTTGTTATTAATGTACAACATTTTTTCTGAATTGATATTGAATTGGGGAATCACTTGTGTATGAGACAGATTTTACAAATTTTTTTCAAATAATTATTACTTTTTATTAAAAATATTATTCATCTTTACTAAAAATATTACACCCATTTTTTATTTATACTACGAATTGTTGATGAAATAATTTATTGTATAACTATCATCTTTTATTAATTCAAGTATCACTATTCGTCTTACAAAAATCTTCTCGTAAAACGATTTCACACAAATTTTTTTAACAAAAAAATCAAAATCGTCAGCGTTCTAACGAGACGGAAGAAGCGGGCATTAAAAAATATATAAAAGTGTAACGTTATTAAAGATCGGCTCTTTATTTGTAAAATTTCAAAAATTAAGATTAATTTACCAATGAAGTAAACGTATATATAATCTCGAATTAAACCACTAACAAAATTGATCAATTCTATAAACATTGTGTTCATTATAAAAATATGCAATTGAATACATTCTGCAAGTCTTTTCCCATAAATCTACGTGTTTTTTGCATTTTAACCAACAAATTTATAAAGTGATAATATACATGTGTGGTTGAATAAGCCTTTTCATATACAATCTTCACCCCGATTTTTACATTTTTCATTTTGTTTGTCTTATATTCCCCTTTTTATTAGGTGAGACTCACAAAATATTTAATTACTCTATATGATCCATACACAATATCAATATCAATATCAATATTACTATTCACTGCACATTAAATTATTATATTTCTCACTTCACTATCCATTAACATATTGAATCTCTTAATTTACGTGCAAAAATCAAACGTAAATCTTAATGCAGAATGGAGGAAATATATATTTAAGAAAATAAATTAAGCTTTATGAAATAGCAAATGACTTGTGTGAGACTTTCTTACCGTTTTATGAGATGGGCCAAGAATGATAACCTAAATAATAAAAAAATGGTACTCAATTGATTAAAAAAATAATAAAAGTGTTGTGAATAATTTTATAAATAATTTATAATATAAATAAAAAGTGATAAATTTTTTTAAAAAATAACATCTTTAATAAAAAATATTAACTAACCACGAAACCATAAAATATTTTACGTGCCTACATTATAAAATAATATTGATATAATTTTAGTAATGCTTACAAAAGATACACATCCACCATTGGTTTGTGCTTCTTTTCATTTCTCAAATTAAGAAACACCAATTGCATTTTTATGTTTAAGTGTACTATTAAATATCTCTAATTCACTGTTTAATGATCAAAAACTTACAATCAGTTTTTTTATAACCGGATCGAAGACGGAACCGAAGGATGCAACGGTTCGAGATTCAACCGGCAGTTCAACCAAAAAATTAAATTTTACATATTTCAATTATATTTTAAAATATTACAGTTCATTAAAAAATTAATAATAACTAAAATTATTTTATAAAGAAAATTTTCAATTTATATAAAAATATAATTAGATAAAATATTTATAGTTTATAATTCATACTTTATAATTCATTTTTTTATATATTCTCTCAATACCATAGTATTACATAATTTATACTCAAACTGCTATACATGTGGTGCACCACTCAAGGAAAATCACATAATTTAATTCAAAAATTAAATATTATATTTTAAAATAAATAAAAATAAAAGTAAAATAATATAAAAATATAAAATATAAAAAGAAAAACAGAAAAAAAAATTAAAAAACCAGTAGGACCGGTTCAACCGGTTTTCCCGATTTTGGTCGGTTCAACTCAAAAAACGGTTATAAGGGTTTTGGACCAGTTTGGAGGCCGGTTTCTGTTGAACCGATCTTTTTAAAATCATTGCTTACGATCAACTGTATAGTTTACCTAAAATATTTAGGTATGTGTTTAAGTCGCACCCATGAATATTTAAAAGTTTATTTTCTTTTAATTCAAATCTTTAAATTCCACTCCCTCTGTACCACTAATTAGCGCACTTATTTTAGCTTGTGAAAGTTCAAAATTATGTAGTGTTTTGGGTGTATAAAGTAATGAGAATAATGTTATATTTTATTTTATTTTAGTAATTTAATGAGAAAATTGTATAAATTGTTGGATTATGTGCAAGAAGTATGTATTAGTTTTTAGCATATACTTTGATATTGCCATGGTATTAATTTTAATAATTTATGACTATTTAAATGGATATATGAATAATTTTTATAACGGTATAATTCAATACCGGCAACACTCACATGGAACCGTTTATACGTTTTTTAAAATACTTATCACTTATTATTAAAGATATTCACTTTTTATTAAAAATATTATAACTTTTTATTTATACTACGTATTGGTCATAAAATAATTTATTGCACCACTATCACTTTTCATTAATATAAGTATCATTTCTATATCTTAATGTAGTCACCTTTTTTCTTCTCACGAAAATTTTCTCGTGATACTATCTCATACAAGTGTTTGTGAATATTATATTAACAAAACAAATAATTTTATATTCAAGTAATATAAAGGCGATGTCATCGCTATTGGAACATTTGTTAAGACTTAAGAGCATGCCATGCAAAGAACATGAAATAAGGCGTGTTCCAAGTTAAAATAATTGGTGGGCTGTTATATTAATTGGGCATGGGTTTAGGCCTGGGCCTGTTGATTTTTTCCGGAGCGACACTATTGTCACTCAAAATTTTGTTGAAGGCACCCTATTAAAGGCAAAAAAATATATAAAAATTCAATTATAGCCTTACTAATTTTTCTAAACCCTAACTCATTTATTACACACAAAAAAAATATTTTACTTTGTACACTCACCACCTCTTACACCAAAACACATACTAAAAATACATACTCACACCAAAAACACACACTAATCACACACATATCACAACTGATACAAAAAGGAAGAAAGTAGAAGAAAGATTTTATTTTAAGAAATAACACTAAACCTCACTCATCCTCATAATTCTTGCAAATTTATTGAATTACCTCAAATATATAGAAATATTTTAATCTCACAAGATCTCTTTTCAATTCAATAAAAAAATTATATGACCCATATTTTAATTTTTTTTAAATCCTAATTATTTTTTAGTATTATGGAGCATGAGATGATCACCTAGTGAAAATGGTAAGTTTTGAGTTATTTTTTTCCTAAATAAAAGTTTGAGTATTAAATGATTTTTTTATTTTTCGTTAAAAATAGCATAAAATCGCAAAAAAAAATATCCATCGCTGGTTTGTTGAAAAAATTCACGAATTTCGATCGATAGTAGCCGAAATTTTAGGTGAAAAATTCGACTACTCGTTTTTGGGTTTGAAACCCAGGTTTTTGTTTTCAAAATTCATATCTAAAATTTTAAAAATCACCTCTATATATATTATATTTCATCTCTCATCTAACTTTTTAAATAAATTAATACATTGATTTGACATAAAGTTAAAACATATCAAAAACTCAAAACTCAAAACCCAAAACAAACATAGAATGATTGTTCATTGTTTTCAAACCCTACATAACCCCAAACCAAACATCACCATAGAAATTTACAAGTCATTAATGTTGTAAAATTGGAGAAGATTTACGTTTGGACTCTATTTGGAGAAGATTTACGTTTGTAAAATTATATTAGTTTAGTTGCTTAATTTACACCCACTAAACTTCCTTAAAAATTTCAACAACATCCCATTGAACTTTTTTACAAAAATTTCGGCAGAATAAATTTTTTTTTCAAAATTTCAACAACCTCCGGCCTAAATTTAACAAAATTTTGGGTGGACCAATCATGAAATATAAAATTTTAATTTTCAACACCCAAAATATAAAATTTTAATTTATGTTGCTAATAACTTTTAAACTCAAATTATATATATAATTTTTCTAATCCATCAATAATTTTTAATTAATTACATGATTTCACTAACCCACAAGTCCTATAATACAAAGCATGATTTTGAGAAAGAATGTAGTACTCTCTCCGTCCCCTAGATAAGTGTCTATTTTGTTATTTTGATCCGTTTCAATACAAACTATCCATTTCCTTTTTTGGTTGATTTGACACACAATAATATTATTATAATAACCCACTGCATATGGGGTCCACACTCAACACTAATACAACTACTCACTACATATTAAATTATTATTTCTCTCACCTCATTATATTTTAAAATATTATACTTCTTAATCCATGTATAAAAAGCAAACGGACACTTATCAAAGGAACAAAGGGAGTATAAAATTACTTTTAATCAATTATTTGGTTGTTCCTATCAAAAATGTTTTGGGTGTGTCCCTTCTCTTCCCTTCTCTTCTTCTCTTTTCTCTCTCTCTTTCTCTTTATGTGCCATGTGGTTTGTGTGAGTGAGTGAGTGTGTGTTTTTGGTGTACATGTGCAATTTTTTAGTGTTTGATTAAGTGTAATGGTGGGTGAGTGTACAAAGAAAAATATTTTTTTAGTGTAATAAATGGGTTAAGATTTAAAAAGGTAAAAACTTGTGTACCCCTGTAATACGCCGTGCCCCATAAAACACAAGAATTTAATACTAATTTAAAATTAATATTAAATTCTTCCAGGGCCACATAAGACTAACTCACTTAAAAAAACAAAGATGAGAATATAATTGAATATATATATATATATATAGTCTTCGTTACGGTGTCTTCAATAAAACTCCTAGTGCCACCCTTTTTTTAGAGAGAGAAAGAAGATGGTTATTTCTGGCCTAATCAAGATTGTAAACCACTCATTAATATGCATAAAAAAATCCAGCCCGTAAGAAATATGGATAATCTTTTTATCAAATTAATTGGACTTCAAATTATCTTTGCCATTTCAAGATGCTTTGGGCATTTGAAAGAGCTAAAACATATATCAGTTTGAAGATAGTTGGATCGGCCCAGAGGACTGAACCAATTCGAATAATGATTGGGCTGCAGAATTTAATAATATTTAAATGGAGAAAAAAGTTCGAAAATTTATATCTCGATCGTATTATGGAAACTTATTGTTAAAATAAATATATATACATAGAATATAAGTAAATATCAAAATTAGTCATGTAAGTATGACGTTTTCCAATTTTAGTTATTTTTTTTTTGCAATTCTCAATTTTAGTTATTTTTTGTCTACTTTTAGTCCTTTTTTTGTCCACTTTTGGTCCTTAATGTATATATTTTCGGACCATTTTGGACATTTTTTTAACATAAAGGACTAAATTTGAACAAAAATGACTAAATTTGGACTAAAAGGACTAAAAGTGAACAAAAAATGACCAAAATTGAGAATTGTAAAAGAAAAATGACTAAAGTTGAAAAACTTTATACTTACAAGACCAATTTGATATTTACTCCATAGAATATTAGAATGGGAAGCCAGCTACACATGCTACCAAAGTAAACGTGTCTGAAAACAAGAAACTCACTACCACAGTATCAGCAGCAGCAACCGCGGAGCCACTAGATGGTGAAGGCAGCCACCGCATCCACGGCCGGCGGCTCCCTCCTTGCAGAGGCGGATGTAGTATGGGTACAGCTGTACCCCGAAAATAAAAAAAAAATCTATATATATTATGCATAATATTCAATTAATGGCCATAGTTTGGTGGTTAGGCAGTATATGTTTGTACAGGCAGATTAAGGGTTCGAGCCATGCGTTGAATTTTATTTTCTTTTATTTATTTTATTTCTTTATTTTATTTCTTAATCTGTGTCAACAATCAACCCTTATAATTATTTTACTCTCTTTTTTATTTATTTTATTATTATTTTTTGTGTCAACATTCTTAATTTGTGTCAAAAATCAAACCCTTATAATTATTTTATCTTTTTTATTTATTTTATTTCTTTGTGTCAACAGTCTAACTCTTATAATTATGTTTTGATTTTTATTTATTTTTTTATATTTATATTATTTCTTTTTTGTTTTTCTTATGTGTTTTAAATTATTTTATATAGCAAGTGCGTTTCTTCTAATATTATACTACACTTATATGTATCCACACAACATATAAATATTCATGTTTCATAAAATTATTCATATTTTCCGCACCTTAAATTATTAATTAACAACACTAATTTATACTCAATTCATTTTTTAAAAAATTATGATAATAATATCTTAAATCGCTTTAGAAAAAAATCGACCATATCAACATAAGTTATGATTTTAAATAATATTTGTAAATTACATATCGTACCCCCAAAAATATTTTTCTGGATCCGTCCCTACCTCCTCGTCCTCTCCGGGATCACTCTCGCCGACACCGTCATCGCCCTCACAATCGCCACCCCACTTCTCGTCATCTTCAGCCCGGTTCTGGTGCCGGCCACCATCGCCATCTTTCTGATGGGTTCGGGGTTCTTGGCCTCCGGTGGATTCGGGGTGGCGGCGCTCAGCGTGCTGTCGTGGATTTATAGATACGTCACCGAAAAACACTCGGTGGGGGCGGATCAGCTCGACACTGCGCGGACGAAGTTGGCTAGCAAGGCGAGGGAGATGAAGGATAAGGCGGACCAGCAGTACGGACAGTATAATGTCAGCGTTTCTTGAGCTCGCAGCCATGGGATGAGGTGGTGCGTGGCGGCGGAGGGAATTGGAGATTGTCAACGGACAGTATAATGTCAGCGTTTCTTGAGCTCGCCGCCGTGGGATGAGGTGGTGCGTGGCGGCGGAGGGAATTGGAGATTGTCAACTTATATATATAGGTCTTTTTATTTAAGTGTCTTTCTTTCCGAGCCAGAATCGAACACCAAACCTATTATAATGTGAGTCTTATGACTCTTCAGGTGACCATGTGACCTATAGTGTTACTTGATAATAACTTATCAAATAATTTATTTATATTAAAGTTTCTTATTAATTTAATTATCTTTCACAAAAATATCCGTCATTATTTCCGTCGCAAAAATTTCGTCACTATTTCCGTCACTATAGTGAGGGAAAGCTCCGTCAGAAAAATATCCATCACTATTTCCGTCACTAAATCCGTCGCAAAAAATTCCGTCACTATTTCCGTCACTATAGTGAGGGAAAAGCTCCGTCACAAAAATATACGTCACTATTTTCGTCACTAAATCCATCACAAAAAATCATGTCACTATTTCCGTCACTATAGTGAGGGAAAGCTCCGTCACAAAATATCCGTCACTATTTCCGTCATTAAATCCGTCATAAAAATTTTCGTCACTATTTCCGTCACAAAATTCCGTCACTAACAGAGCATTTTTTTTAGTGTATTAGTAGGTATATGTGGATTTTTCTATATAGTTTGCCCAAAGTATTATTATTATGTACTTCCTCCGTCCCACCACAGTTTTCACACCTCATTTGTAATTACAAATGAGGTGTGAAAACTGTGGTGGGATAGAGGAAGTAATGTGTAATTTTATTAGTAGGTGTGTGTGGATATTTCTATATAGTATGTAGAAAGGGCAGAAAGGGAAATTAGAGGGATATAGTATGTAGAAAGGAAAATTAGAGATTTAATGTATACTTCCTCCGTCTTACCCAAATATCATTATTTTATTATATTTGACGTCTCATCCAAATTGCAACATTTTTTTTAGTAAAAAGGGTACATCAATGGTCCACCACTACCCATCACATCTATTTAATACACGTACTCACTTTAAATAAAATAATAATACTTTGTAATCTACGTGTAATACTCTATTTAATACATCTATTTAATACATCTACTCATTTAGCAAATGCACATCTTTGCCTCGGAACAGAGGGAGTAGTGTCTAATTTCTATATAGTATGTAGAAAGGGTAGAAAGGGAAATTAGAGGGATATAGTATGTAGAAAGAGAAATTAGAGATTTAATTTATAGTGTCTAATTGTATTTGCAATAGCAAGTGGGGGTGGATCTTCTTAATTAATATATAGTATGTAGAAAGGGTAGAAAGGGAAATTAGAGGGATATAGACTTATAATATGTAGAAAGGGAAATTAATACACTTCCTCTGTCCATCGGGTCTTTTGCTTTTTGGCACGTGAATTAAGGAGTATGCCTACTACTACACCACACTACACTTGGCTCCAAAGATTTATAATATTCCTTATTTTATGTGTAGTGAGTAGTTGTATTAGTGAGAGTGTGGATCCCATAATTTAATTATATTAGTGGGTGTGGGTGTTCCATGTGTGTAAAAAAAGAAAGAGCACTCTTTGGGTGGGACGACCAAAATGGAAATAAGACTCTCTTTAAAGGGGTTAGAGGGAGTATACTTTATACGATGACACACTTTCCTTTTTGGGTTGTCCCACAAAAATTGACATATTTCTTTTTTAAGAAAATGAGACCACACAAAAATAATTTTTTATTTACATGGGTCTATACACACTTCACATTCACCACTAATATAACAACCCACTACACATTAAATATTATTTCTCTCACTTCACTTTACATAAAATTATTATACTCCTTAAATATTATTTCTCTCACTTCACTTTACATAAAATTATTATACTCCTTAATCTCCATGCCAAAAAAAATGTGTCAATATCTCCAAAACCTTAATCTTCGTGCCAAAAAAATGTCAATATCTGCGAAAAGGAGAGAGTAGTATGTAGAAAGGGTAGAAAGGGAAATTAGAGGGATATAGACTTATAGCATGTAGAAAGGAAAATTAGAGGGCGGTCGCTCATAATTAAAAAAAAAAAAAGACTATTTAAGGAGGATGGAGATAAGAACGTAAAAAAGGAAATTAAATCTTTAGAGGTTAGAGGAAAAAAAATGAGTGAGACTTGCTGAGTGCACGGGAACACTTTCTCGTGTCTTTAGAAATTTAGTATTATGGGTAAAAGTACATTTCTTTGGTCTAAAGGGTACACACTTTAATTAATAAAAGGCACACCATTTTGTTCTAGAGGGTATACACTTTTCATTAATATTTTTTTTTCTTTACAAAATAAAGGGTACATATTTTTATACTAAAGGGTATACAATTTAACACAAAATTCTAAAGGAGCACGGAGTATTGTCTATGCGTCCAGATACAAACAATAATTTTCTTTAGAAAATAAAGGGTACACATCTGTATACTAAAGTGTATACAATTTAACACAAATTTCTAAAGGCGCACGGAATATGGTCCGTGCGCCCGGGTGCACAAAACTTTTTGCTAAAAAAAAAAAAGACTCTTTGAGACAAACAGAGTGAGTATCACTTCTATTTTAAAATATTAACACTTTTCATTTATACTAAAATAGTTCACTATTTTTTAAAATATATATTATCACTTTGTTTCTTTTGTCTAATTTTGATTCAATTTAACCAAATAAAAATTGATATCAACGGATTTTTTATTTTTTGAAAAATTTGCGTTTGCATAATCTAATTTTAATCCTTTAAATGTTCTACACTCAATTTTAATTTTTTTAATTTAATCTTTCTTTTTTAGTGATACTTATTATTTTAGATAAATTAATGTGCACTCGAATGCACCGTCTACCCACTTTACCCACTTTCAAAAATTTATATAGTTATATATAAAAATATATACAATAACAAATAAAAATGTATCACTTTATTAATAAATTTTATGTTAGTTTTAAATGTAAAAAAATTATATAATTATTAAAAAATATGTATACAATTAAAAATTATATATATTTATATGGATGCACACATGATATCAAACTCTTATTGTAATTATTATCGTCACTGAAATGGTCAGCTCGTATGTTCAATAAAATATTGATTTTTATTTTTATTTTTTACGACTACTATACTTACGTGGTGCACATGATCAATTTAATTAAAAATAAATTTAATATCAGAAAATTTACCAAAAAACAAAACTTAAGAGTTAAAATTAATCAAATTCACAATTTCATTCTAAATTCAAATAAAATCAAAAGATACTCTCTTGTGAGACGGTTGTGAGACGGGTCAACCCATTATTAAAGTATACTTATTATATAGGTAAAATATGTTTATTTGTAGTTAAAGTATATCGATAATGAATTATATTATAACACCCTAAAATCATATTTTAATTCATTATTTATCATACTTTAAAAAACATACTTTAACAATAATTTAACATAATTTATCTATATTATAAATATACTTTAATACGCCTCACAAACCGTCTCACAAGAGAATTTGTCAAAATGAAAATATTTAGTTTCAATCTTAGTAAAAATAAATAAGTAAATGGTACTCCATTACTTATAAAAAAAAATCAGTTTTTTTTATTTTTAATTCAGGACAATATTATATATATAGAAATAAAATGAGAAAATAGTAATTTAATTAATAAAAATTACATTTTTAATTCCAGACAAATAGTCTCATTTTTTTTTCTTTTAATAACAATTTTGATCCCATTGTTTATTTATTGAAATTTCATCAATTAAAATGATTGAAGTAAAAGGACTTGGTGACTGGAAATGGGAGACAGGCGGAGGTCCCTATCCCTCCACTAATAATGTGAATAACGATACTCATTATTTATTGAGATCTTGTCAATAAAAAAATTTATTTTATTTTTTTAATATAACGTTTTCTAATTGAAAAACTAAGTCTGAAATAAAAGTGCAATTTAAAAAAAATCAGAAAAAAATGAAATAAAATTTCTCGTATAAAATAAAAATGCAATTATCCCTAACAATTTGTGTTTAGAAATTAAAATGATTGGAGAAATTACTATACTCAAAAAAGTGGAGGAAAAAAAAGTTAAAAAATTAATATAATCCATAAATTTTAAAATAATAATCGTGATAATTAAAAATTCGGAATGATGCTTAAATAAAAGTTAAAAGAGACAAATATAAAGACAAATTCTCCTTTGTAATCGGTGAACGTGCCAAAATTTAGAATTTATACATTACTATATAAAAATAACGTACTTCTTCGTCTCACATCAAGGTTTATATCTTTTATTCTGATTTATTCCAAAATAAGGTTTATATCTTTTATTCTGATTTATTCCAAAATAAGGTTTACAATTCTTTTTTTATCAAGTAGGACCTACAAAAATAATTATTATATCTCCATGGGGTCCAAACACAACATTAAAATGAAAACTCACCCCAACTAAAATATTACTCCCTTTGTTTTAGAGACTGAGTATATAAGGGCTGAGACCTTTGAGTTTGGAGGGAGATGGAAGCATGGGCTATTTACTCGGAATAGCGGTTGCTTGGGGATCCATGGATCACCCTGATATTAGTGTTAATCCCTGAGTTGATCTTCTTCCAGCATCCCATACGGATCACTCTTCTTCCTTCCAATATGCTCCTCCAAGTCCATGATGGGCGAGAGCCTAGGCTAGCTTCTAAAAATTTTGTCCGAGGATGGTATTTGACTTTAAGAACTCGAGCTAAAAGAGATGAAGGGCTTGTGAAAAGCCTTCAAGCTTGTTTGCTGAGAAATGCAATGTTGAATGCATGAAGATTACGAAATCCAAGTTCACCTTTCTTTATACTCAAGCAAAGAGTATTCCATGAAGACCAATGTATTTTCCGAGAGCTTTCACTGCCCCACCAAAACTGAGACATAAGAGTGCTTATTTCTGAAAAAAGCCCATCTGTGAGCCTGAAGCACGACATGGCATATGTAGGGATGGACTGAATGACAGATTTTAACAGGATTTTCTTCCTAGCCCGAGAAAGATGTTTCTCTTTCCAATTGTCTAATTTACCTTTGATGCGGTCAAGTAGAGAGTTAAATTTTCAGATTTTTTCCTGCCAACAATGGATGGGAGCCCAAGATACTTCTGGTGAGAATAAACCTGTTGAATACCAAGAATGTTGCATATATCTCCCCTAGTGGATGAAGCTGTATTTGGGCTAAATAGAACTCCAGATTTCTCTAAGTTAATTCTTTGACCAGAGACATTTTCATAAAATTTGAGAACATAGGATAGAAATTTAGCCTCTTCAGAAGTAGCATGGCCGAATAAGAGAGTATCATCAGCAAAGAAAAGATATGATATGCTCGGGGCTGATCTTGCCACCTGAATACCAGAAATATTATCACACACTTGAAGATCTTGAAGTATGCAAGAAAAGACTTCTGAGCAAATGATAAAGAGGTAGGGAGATAGGGGATCGCCCTGTCTCAACCCTCTCTACGGTTTAAGCTCTTCGAAGGATTCGCAACTAAGGAGAAACGAAAGAGATGTAGAAATGCAGATCCTTATAAGCTCAATAAAATCATTGAGGAAGTTCATTGATTTCAGAACGGCAATTAGAAATGACCATTCAACTCTGTCGAAAGCTTTGCTCATATCCAATTTGATTGACATAAGACCTGTAGAACCTGAAGATTTACTTTTCAAAAAATGGTGAGTTTCATAAGCAAGAAGCACATTATCCGTAATGAGTCTTCCGGGATAAATGCAGACTGTGATTCAGATATAAGATGTGGGAGAACAAGGCGAATCCTATTTGCAAGCACTTTCGAAGCTAACTTGTATACCACATTACAAAGACTAATAGGCCTGAACTGAGAGACATAATCAGGTTTTTTAGTCTTAGGGATAAGCACAACAAAAGTATTGTTAGCTTCAAGGGGGAAGGAGTGATTATTAAGAAACTCAAGAACAACATGACAAACATTAGAGCCAACAATATGCCAGAATTTACGAAAAAACAGGGCTCATACCATCCGGTCCCGGAGATTTGAAAGGGTGAATGTGCTTGAGAGCTTTTAGAATCTCATCATTGTTGTAAGCTTGACACAAAAGTGAAATTTTGTTATCGGTTAGGCGATGTCAAATCCTTCCCAGACATTGGTTAATGTCAGAGGAAGAAGGAAGAGAAGAATCAAATATATTCCCCAAAATAGTCAAGAATTAGTTTCTCTAATCTGCTTTTTCAAATTCGTCAACACCAGATGAGTTTTTAAGGGAGCTGATGTGGTTTGACTCCTTTCTTTGGCGGGGCGTAGAAGTGAAAATAACTAGTATTTCGATCTCCTTCACGAGCCCAATGTTGTTTTGAGCGTTGCTTCTAGAAATATTTCCTTGGTCCAAGAGAATATCCAAACTACTTTGGAGTGACATTAACTTTTCTTTGATCCGGGGAGTTATAGTTCATTTCCTCACATGATTGATTTCCTCATTGAGCTTATTAATACGATCCTTGAGACTTTTCAAGTCTTTTCTACCCCACCTCAAAAGGGCCATAGAACAGTGTCTAATTATTGTAGGGAGGTTTTCAAGAGTGTTATCCTAATTATCTTTTATGACTTGTTCACATTCATCTGATCTTATCCACATAGCTTCAAAATGGAAAGCTTTCTTCCTTCGAGTAGGCGAGTATCTACAGGAGGTTCTCAATTGGATTTGAATCAAAGAGTGGTCTGAATGGAATGTTTCAACATGAGAGACTTTGTGGTAAGGAAAGACACTTTTCCAAGCTTGATTACATACTCCACGATCAAGTCTAGCTCTTTGCGTGCGTGGTGATGATAAGAGTCTAAACCATGTGTATTTGTATCCAGCATAACCCATATCAGATAGATTGCAGAAAACAAGAAAATCCCAAAATGCATTCATCTGCCAGTTTGCAAGGGCTCCAATTCCAGAGAATTCAGATTGATAGAGAACTTCATTGAAATCTCCAAAACACATCCACGGAGTAGTTGGAAAGGAGTTGAGGGAGCGCAGTGTGTTTCAACACTCTCAACGATGAGCAACTTCAGGCTCACCATATATACCAGTAATACGAACTTGCTTGTCATTCAAGAAGACATCGGCGTCAATAAAACGTGAGCAGTAGCTTCTTATTGAAATTTTTGTATCATTTATCCATAGAAGGGACAACCTCCTGATCTCCCGATAGAAGGAGAAGAGATACCAAAGAGATTGAATCGGGTTTTAAGTGAATTGATGATGGTGGAGTTGCACTTAGTTTCACATAAAAAGATAATGCTTGGGCAACTTGAGTGGATGTGTCTTTAGAGTTCATGAACTGTAGACTGGTTCACAAGCCCTCTACGGTTCTCAATGCCAGTCTCTGCAGTTTGAACTGAATCAGGATTTTGAGAAACATCTTGGTCAAGCATCAGAAAATCAGAATTGGTTTTTTCCTTTTTTGAGTTTTTGGGAAGTACTGAAGGTTCTATGTTGGTATCGTCGAGCTTTCTTTTAGGAAGAGAAAGTTCCATGGCACTAGGAGAAGTTGATCGAAGAAGACGATCTTTAGTGCGGACAAATTTTCTAGCAGTTTTTTTAGTAGGTGTGTCAAAAGTTATTGGGACATCCATAAGAAATAAATCAAACAAATTTGAGGAAATTGGATAGGTTAATGGTGAAGGAGATGGGTGAGTTAGCTGGAGATTGATTGTATCAGTTGTGGTTAGAGGTGTGGTTTGAGGGCGGTGGTAGTTGTGGTGTTGTGTTGCAAGTAAGAGTGAGTTTGGCTAGGGATGGATGCAGAGTCTAAAGGTTCATGAGCAGTCATACGAGGGATTTCATCTACCACCAGAGTATTAGGTGAACTGGGAAGGATATTAGTGACTGAGACTATGGGAAGATGGCTATTAGTATGAGTGATATTCTGTGATGGAAGTGAACTGGGAAGGATATTAGTGATTGGGACTATGGGAAGATGGCTATCAGTATGAGTGATATTCTGTGATGGAAGTGAACTGGGGAGGATATTAGTGATTGGAACTATGGAGAGATGGCTATCAGAATGAGTAGTATTATGTGATGGAAAATGAGTGCTCAGAGTATCTGGATTGGAAGGAGCTTTGTTTTGAGTCAGAGCTAAACTAAAGCTCGATGAAATATTTGGATCATTGGCGGAAGGAGGGGATGAATGTGTTGGGTCTATCCGCCCAGAGAGCCGGATTTAGTGGCGGATTGAGTGGGATCCGATGTAGACACCAGAAAGTCAATTTCTGCCTACCTAGTGACATTCGCAGATGGCGCTGTGTCATGGCAATCAAGATTGCAAAAGTGTGTTGCACTCTCCACAACAGAATCAGAGTACATCGCTGCAACGGAAGCATGCAAAGAGGTGTTATGGTTCAAAAGGTTTATGGAGGAGATTGGACTGAAGCAAGAGAGATATGTAGTATTTTATGATAGTCAGAGTGCTATCCATCTCAGCAAGAATGCTGCATTTCATTCAAGATCGAAGCATATTCATGTGAGATATTATTGGATGAGGGATGTCATCAATGATAAGTTTCTGAGCTTGAAAAGATTCATACGGATGATAATGGTGCTTACATGATGACGAAGGCATTGCCTAGAGAAAAGCTCGAGGTATGTCGTGTGATAGTCGGAATGGCTAGTCTCTCCACATAATCGGAAAGGGGGAGATTTGTTGGGTTGGGTTTCCAAATATGTGAAGAGTCCAATAGCCAACAAGGTTGAAAAGCCCAAGTAGGCCCGATTCTTAGTTTTATCTTGTCCCGTAAGTCATTGACGGAAGAGTGAAGAAAAAAGAGAGCAAAAACAAAATTCATATTTTTGAGAGAAAATCCAGCGCAGTGATATTGCAGAGGCAATAACCGGAGTTTCAACCGTCGGATCGAGCTGAATTTTGGTCAGCATGTTCAAAATTGTGGAGGTACATTCTGAACGGTGAAGGTTGTGTTTAGATCTTTGTATTGACGGTAATATGCCGAAAACAGAAGCAGATTTTTTGGGCGATTCTGTTCTGCACAGTCGAGGGGAAAGAGCCGTTTCTCACAAACCAACCATTGGATTGAGCTGTAATTTGGACAGCATATTAAGAACTCATAGGGATTGATTCTGGATGGTAGAGATCGGATTCTGAGGTTCCTACAATTGTGAACTCTGAATGTCAGTTGGTGCAATTTGGTGATGTCTTTCTAATCTCATTGTTTGTTATCAAGTATTGAGCGTCTTGATACGTTTGTGATAGAGTGTCTGTGGGGCAGATTGTAACTCTTGGATTTTTTGTCTCATAGTGAAGTTTTTGGTGGGCTTCGGTCCCGTGGTTTTTTACCTTCTCACATTGAGGAGGTTTCCATGTTAAATTAATTGTGTTGTGCGTTGTTGATTGCTTGCTTTATCGTGCATTATATTATTAGGATTGTTTCCTACTAGATTCACACAAGAGAGGGATAATTGATCATTTCGCTGCGTAGACGAATAGTTTATATTTGATTATTCGTGTGTTTATCCCAACAAAATGGTATCAGAGCGGGTTGCTGCTCTGTGCCTTGTGGTGAATATGGAAACCAATACTAATAGAATGGTGAATCTCAATGGTTCTAATTATCATGTGTGGAAAGGCAAGATGGATGATCTTCTTTTTGTGAAAGATTATTATTTGCCTGTATTTGAAACTAAAAAGCCTGATGATAAAACAGATGATCAATGGAATATATTGCATCGTCAAGTATGTGGTTACATTAGGCAGTGGGTGGATGATAATGTATTGAACCATGTTAGTGGAGAAACATATGCACGAACATTGTGAAAAAAGTTGGAGGAGCTGTATGCTAGAAAAACTGGGAACAACAAGTTATTTCTAATCAAGCAGTTGATGAATTTGAAATTCAAAGGTAGCACTCCTATGACGGATCACTTGAATTCATTTCAGGGCATTATTAATCAATTGTCGGAAATGAATATCAAGTTTGAGGATGAAGTATAGGACTTATGGCTTCTTGGTATATTGTCGGATTCATGGGAGACATTCAGGACATCTTTGTCTAATTCAGCCCCCAATGGTACTATTACAATGGATTTAGTTAAGGGCAGTGTTTTGAATGAGGCCTTTTGGGCGTGATGCCCAGAGTGGTAAAACCGTGCGGGCCAGTGAGACAATATCATGCTAGTGGATTGAGTGGGACCGGCTCACTGGGCGGATAAACCCAACAGAATGTAGGGGAGAAGTATGGGTTGAGTTATGGTGGGAGGGATGTGGGGGACGGGAAGAGGAAAAAGGGCAAATGTGGGAGGCAACTCGCATCTAGGGGCCGAAACGGCCTACTGGGGAGGATGTTGATGGTTGAAGGAGACGAGTAGAGCAGTCTTTATCAACATGCCCAATGCAACCACAAAAATAATAGAAAGTAGGGAGGCGTTCATACTTGATTATGCAGTTGTAAACTGTGCCAAGATGGGTGATTCTCAGGAAACGCCTCAGAGGCTTAGCTATGTTGATTTCAACTCGGATCCGAAGAAACTTTCCAATAAGAGAACCCTCTCTATCACAATCAACATTCAAGAAATGTCCTACCTGGTTGCCAGCAAATTCCGCAAAAGTTCGGTTCATCAGTCCCAGCGGAAGCCCCAAAATATGTATCCAGAAGTTGGAGCAGTTGAAGATAGTTTTAGAGGCCACAGCTTTGTTGCTTGCATCTTTGAGAACTAGTAGATGCCTGTCAAACATCCATGGAGTACCTTCTTGGATCTTTTTTTTGTCTGTTATATTTTAAAAGTGAAGAACAGAATATTATCAGAGAGGGATTTGACGGTGAAATTCTCCACAGCTTTATACCATAAATTTTTGAAGAGTTTTTCAACTTGGTCTGAGGGAATGAGTCTAGGGCAGAGGATCTTTCCAATAAGAGAGGTTGTGAGATCTTGAGAATCTAGAGCAATATAACTAGTATCAATTGGAGTTTGCTCTTCATTATCAAGAGATAGCTTTGTATAGAGTAGATCTAGGGGATCAGCCATGGGAGGGATGAAGACAAACAGTCAAACACAATCTAATTTCACTTCCACAGCAAGCAAATTCATATCTACATTACCGATAAATAATATAACAGATAAATTTTATGGACATCAATCTTTAAACAAAAAGATGGTGATTCTTTCTCCAGTAAAAGTAAGCAAGTTTCTCTAAGCAAGTTCTGTTGATTTTATCAACGGAAGTAGCAGTGAATTTATAATCACTACCACTACCACTTCCGTTATAAAATCAACAAAATTTGCTTACTTTCCCTGGAAGAGAAAAAAAATCACAAATCTTATTACGTTCGGTTGCAACAACCAAACAAATAAGATATATGAATTGTGTTAGATTACAACAATCGAACATATAAGATATATGAATTCTTCTGTTCGGCAACAACCGAGAAGATATATGAATTCTTTATTTTGTTCAATTGTTGCAAATAAGATAAATGGTTATTCGATTGTTGTAATCGAATAGACATAAATTTTATAAGGGTAATTATGTCTTATTATATATTTTTAGGTAAATTTAGTAATTTTTGGGTGCAAATAACCGGCCCATTTAAATAATATAAATTAGTTAATTAATTTTCAATTATCATGTTTTTTTCCTTCTTAATTAACGTATTCATTACATAAATTTATTATTATCCTGATCGTCCATGATCATTTTAAAAATGGTAAGACCATCTTAAAACGATTATTTTAAAAGACAAAGTTTTTGTAAGACGTCATATATAAGAGACCGTTTGTGAGACGTGTTAAAGTATGTCTATAATATAGATATAGTATGCTTATTAATTGTTAAAATATATTTTCTAAAGTATGATCAATGATGAATTAAAGTATGATTTTAATGTGTTATAATATAATTTATTATTGACATGCTTTAACTACAAATAAGCATACATTAGTAATGAGTCGATTCGTCTCACAACCATCTTATAAAAAACTCATCTCACAAGAGAATTACTATTTTAAAATGGTAAAACAGTTTCAAAAGGTAATTATTTATCAATTTTTTAAAAGTAAAAATGTTACTATTCCTATCTCAAAGGGATTCATTTATTTTTTATAAATTAAGAAGTATAATTATTTAATATGTAGTGTGTAATTGTATTAGTAGGTATGTGTAGATATGTAGAAAGGGAAATTAGAGATTTAATTTGTAGTGTGTAATTGTATGTGTGAATCTTCTTATATAGTATGTAGAAAGGGTAGAAAGGAAAATTAGAGGGATATAGTATGTAGAAAGAGAAATTAGAGGACGGACGCTCAGAATAAAAGAAAAAAATGAGACTCTTTAAGGCGGACACTCAGAATAAGAAAAATGAGACTCTTAAAGCGGATGGAGATAAGAATGTAAAAAAGGAAATTAAACCTTTCGAGGTTGGATGTAGACACCCAAAATGAAAAAAAAATAAAGACTCTTTGAGACAAATAGAGTGAGTATTACTTCTATTTTAAAATATTATTATTTTTCATTTATACTATTCCCTTCGTCCATCCTCAATGTATCCATTTGCTTTTTACACGTGGATTAAGGAACATTATTATTTAATGTGTAGTGGGTAGTTATATTAGTGGGAGGGTGTGAGTCTCATATTTTATTTGTATTAGTAGAGAGTGTGGGTCCCATAGTCTAAAAAGGGAAAAGAATTGATTAATGATGGATGACCCAAAATAATAAAATGGATAATTAACGGTGGACTAAAATATTTCACTATTTTAAAATATATTATCACTTTGTTTCCTTTGTCTAATTTTGATTCAATTTGACCAAATAAAATTTGACATCAACGGATTTTTTTGTTTTTGAAAAATTTGCGTTTGCATAATCTAATTTTAATCCTTTAAAATTTAAATGTTCTGTTCTCAATTTTAATTATTTTTTAATTTATTTTTTATCATTCTTTTTTAATTTTATAAAAAATGATAATTATTATTTTAGATAAATTATCATGTGCACTCGGATGGTGCGTCTACCCAATTTCAAAATTTTATATATTTATATATGAAAATATACTCCCTACGTCCGTTCAAAAGAGAGTCTTTAACTTTTGTGCACGCGAATTAAGAATTATTATTATTTAATTTGTAGTAGGTTGTAGTAGGTAATTGTATTAGTGGGAGTGTGGACCCCATATTTTAGTTGTATTAGTGGGTGTGTGTGGGTCCCATGTATGTAAAATAAGAAATGACCCTCTTTGGAGCGGACGACCAAAATGAAAAAAAAAAAATCTTTCGAGCAGACGGAGGAAGTATACATCAATGGATAAAAATGTATCACTTTGTTAATAAATTTTATGTACTCTTATTTTAATTATTATGTCACTGAAATGGTCAGCTCATATGCTCAATAAAATATTGAAATTTTCTTTTATTTTTTCCGACTACTATACTTGTGTTTTGCACATGATCATTTAATTAAAAATAAATAAATAGTCATATTAGAAAATTTACCAAAAATCAAAACCTTAAGAATTAAAATTAATCAAATTCACAATTTCATTCTAAATGCAAATAAGATCAAAATAAATAAGTAAATGGTACTCCATTACCTATAAAAATAAATTATACGGATGTCAATAAAAAAAATTATTCATTTATTTTTTTTTAATATAACGTTTTCTATATGAAAAATTAAGTCGGGACTAAAAGTGCAATTTTTTTTTTAAAAAAAAAGACAAATTAGGAAAAAAATAAAATGAAATTTCTCTTATGATAAAAAAAAAGCAATTATCCCTAACAATTTATGTTTAGAAATTAAAATGATTGGAGAAATTACTATTCAAAAAAGTGAAGGAAAAAGAACGAGTTAAAAAATTAATTTAAACCATAAAATTTTAAAATAATAATAGTGAAAATTAATAATTCGGAATGATGCTTAAAAGTAAAAATATAAAGACAAATTCTCCTTTGTAATTGGTGCACGTGCCCCCAAATTAGAATTTACTGTATAAATTAATATATAAAAAAACATAATTCTTCGTCTCGTTAAGGTTTATATCTTTTATTTTGATTTGTTTCAAATAAGGTCTACATTTCTGTGTTTTTTTTTGTCAAGAAAGACCCATTAAAATAATTAATATATTTCTATGGGTCACACACAACACTAATACAAAAACTCACTCCAACTAAAATATTGCATCCATCAATTCACTACACATTAAAATATTATATTTCTTAATATATGTGTAAAAAGTAAATATTAATATTAATGTAGGACAAAGGAAATATATATTAATGAATAAGAACTTACACACTTCATTATCGAATTTTTGTTATTTTTTTAAATAAAAAATTAAATATTAAAAAGTTATAAATATGCTAAAAAACATATATACACTATAAAATACAGAAACGAATACAGTATCCACTCAAGTTAGTTGATCCAAGTTGCATATTGTTTGGATAACGCAGGAAGAGAGCCGGATTTTCAATTGCTGATTTACTAGTACTCCCTCATTACTAAATTAAGTTAACCTTTTCTATTTTATTGATTTTTTAAGGTAATATGATGTTATTAAATAATAAATAATATATAAAGTATGTTGTGTGTATTAAAAAGTTATAAAATTTTTAAAGGGTGCGCTATTTATACTCTCAAAACTTTTTAATGCACCCCAATAATTATTTAAATTATAATATTTTAATTTAATATTTATTTATATACCATTATCACTAAATACATCCCTAAAATATATTTTAATTTTGCTACATATATTCCTGTAATCTTAACATGAAACTGTCTTCTCTCTTCAAGAGTCGCACAATGATTAAAAATTGTAGTTTGGTGGTGGAAATCAAAGGCTTCTGATTAAAGACTTGCTTAGAACCAACAACGCATATTACAATATAAACTTTTTTAGTGATTTCAATAAACACTCCTCATCTTGCAATGAACCCTAGCTATTCAATTCACAAAATTTAGAAGAACAAAAATGAGATCAAAATCCGAAGAAAAAGGATAAGGTAAGTAGATTTGATGATGCGTTAATGTTTCAAAAAAATATCTCTGATGTATTGATGCATAATAGAGTAAAAGTTATAGGAATTTAGATATAAGAAAAGTTGAATATCAAAGTGGCAACAACCCAAAAGTGCAAATAAGAGTTGTATTGATGATGGAAGCTTGGCTCGAATTCCTCGACAAGACGATTGGGTTTAAAAAAAAAAGTGATGATCAATTAAATTTGATCCAAGAAATTGATCAAAGAGGGTAAAAAATCCATGTTGAACAGTGATACTCTAATGTACGATGTCTTGAAAGAGAGAGTAAAGAGACTTTCAATTGAGATTCAATTTATATGTGGTGTATATTTAATAAGTTTGAAATATGTTTAACTTATTAATTAATAAAAGGATATTTAGGTAATATTATTAAAAAAATTCTAAATTCTAAAGGCACACGAAGTGTGCTTCCGTGCGCCCACACCTTTCATTAATATTTTTTTATTTTTCTTTAGAAAATAAAGGGTAAACATCTTTATACTAAAGATACACATTTTAACACAAAATTTTAAAGGCACACGGAAAGTGTTCCGTGCGCCCGGGAACACACAAGTTTTTGCCAATGAAATGAGAAAATAGTAAACTCAAGCCGATGGAGTATTTTTTTAATTCAAAAAATAGATCAAATGCACTAATAAAAAAAACAAAGACTGAGTTATTGGAGCAATGCCAATCAACCCATTATATGGTGGGCTTAATGTTACAAATTTTGAAATTGTTCAGTTGATTTGAGTGGTACTAGAGTGAAGTCAATACAAAATAGCTAAATATACATTTATTGCAATTGAATAAAATGGTTCGATAATATTAGTGTTTCAACATATAAAACTTTCTCAACTTCTTCAAAAGATTGATAAAAGTAAGATAATATTTTTATTTTTGAAATGAAGTTGCATTGCTTATGGCTGCCTATCTATATTGATTGGTTTAGTGCAATACCAATCAGGATTTGCTCTGTTTGTTAACAATAGTTTCCAACATGATGAATATTTGTGCCTTAAGGAAGAGAGCCAGTGGGTACTTCAGCTTAAGCAACTGCTTCCTCCTCAAGAAGAATTGGATTCACATCAAATGTGTCCAAACAGCCCAACCAACTACTCCAGGCTGATGCATTGGACCCAGAGTCAGGACTGCTGCTTCTGGGACGGCGTCACTTTCGACCGCTCCACGGGTCATGTTATCGGGCTAGACATCTCTTGCAGTGCTCTCACCGGTAACATAGACTCAAATAGCTCCCTTTTCCGTCTCACTCACCTCCGGAAGCTCAGTCTCGCGTACAACGACTTCACATCCTCTGAAATTTCGTTCAAGTTCGGGCAGCTCACCAGCCTAACACACCTCAACATTTCCCAAACGGGTTTCTATGGACATTTCCCTAGAGAATTCTATCACCTTTCCAATTTGGTCTCGCTTGATGTCACCAAGGATCATTTCGACCCGAAAATTTACTGTGATATCAAACCGTTGTTTGGGAACACGACCAAGTTGAGGGTGGTTTTGCTTGAAGAGGTGAGAATCTCATCTGAATTGCCTCGAAATATGTCTTCTTTCCTAACACATTTGGATCTTTCAAGTACTGGTCTGCGAGGAAGTATTCCAGTGAGCATTTTTGAGAAACCAAACTTGCAAATTCTTGATTTGGGTGATAATGACCGCATTACAGGTTCTCTGCCAAGCTTCAACAGGAGCAATGTTGGTCTTATTGAGAGATTGGTGACAAGAATTCGCACCACACTCTATGTGTTCGATATGAATTCTCACAGAAAACGTTTTTGAATCAAGAAGCTTCGAATGAAGAAAAACTAACTATGAAGAAGATGTGTGTTTGTGTGTTTCAGAAAGTAAATTGCGATGAGGATTTAGAGTGGTTCGGTCAGGAATGACCTACGTCCACTATAGGATGAGCTTCTCTATTGATCAATGTGAAAAAAATGGTGTACAAGTTCTTAGAAAAATGACAGAATCAGCTATATATATACACTCCTCACGCAGCTGCAAACTTACGGGACAGTTTTGATGATCCAACTTTGCAGCTGTATTTCGGTTATCAAACGGTTGAGTTTTTAACTGAATCAAACTCCCTTGCATAGACCACGTGTAGGACTATAGAAACCAGCTGATAACCACCCTAAAAAGATCTAGATAACCACCACAAAATATCTTCAAAACAGCATGTCCACATTGTGCAACCGTTGCATGATTTCATGTGTACATCTGCTGCTTCATTCCTAACGCATGCATGCAACTTTACCATGCATGCTCTCATTCTGTAAACCAATCTCAACACTTCACCATGCATGAATATGGTTTACTTCACAATTTCTCAACCTTAAACCTTATTCATCATCATCAAACCTCAATCCTATTACACTGCTTTGTAATGATTGCAGCCACTCTTTCCACTATTCTTTAACGAGTACAGCATAAACTCAACCTTACTCCCTTAGCAAATATTGATCAAATTTTTGCACAACTCAAAATTTTGAGGTTGCAAGAGCCTTAGTTAGGAAATCTGTTGGATTCTTTGCAGTATCAACCTTGCAGACTACCACCTTCCCTTCTTCTATCATGTCTCTCAGAAAATACAATCTTACATCTATGTGCTTAGTCCTTTCATGGAATCTCTGATGCTTAGATAAATGTATAGCACTCTGATTATCACAGTTGATGATAACTGATTTTTGTTCATTCCCAAATTCACTTAGGATTCCAACCAGCCACATACCTTCTTTTACTGCTTCTGTTAATGCAATGTACTCAGCTTCTGTTGTAGACAGAGCTACAACTGGTTGATGTGTTGTCTTCCAACTAATGGTTGTACCGAATAGGCAATACACATAACCTGACAAAGACTTCCTAGTGTCTAGATTAGCTGCATAATCTGCATCAACATAACCTTCAAGAAACTCATTATTTGAAGTTAATTTCTTGAACTTCAGACCTGATGTAAGTGTCCCTCTGATGTACTTTTGTATCCATTTAACTACTTCTCAATGCTCTCTACCAGGATTGCTCATGAATCTACTTACTAGACTCATTGCATAAGCAAGATCCGGCCTGCAGCATACCATGGAATACATTAAGCTTCCAACAGCATTTGCATAAGGAACTTTCTCCATCTCCACTATCTCATTTCTGGTTTTAGCTGATTGAATAGTAGACAAATTGATACCCTGCTTTACTGGTGTTGTAACTTATCTGCTCAAGTCCATGTTATACCTCTTGAGCACCTTTTCCAAATACACACTTTGATGAAGTCTTACTGATCCATCAACTCTGTCTCTATCAATCTGCATCCCCAAGATTACCTTTGCTTCCCCTAAATCCTTCATGTCAAATTCAGCTTTAAGCATCTTCTTAACTGCTAAAATACCCTCCATGGACTTACAAGCAATAAGAATATCATCAACATACAATAGTAAGAACATATGATACTCACTGTCATGCTTGAAATATACACAGCTGTCATGACAAGACCTCTTGAATCCACAATTGATTATGTATTCATCAAATCTTAGATACCACCTTCTTGGACTTTGCTTCAATCCATACAGTGATATAAGAAGTAAGCATGCTTTAGTTTCTGGTTCTTGTACAGAAACTCCCTCTGGAACCTCCATGTAAATCTTCTCTTCAAGCTTACCATGTAAGAATGCTGTAGTAACATCCATCTGATGTAATTCCAAGTCATATTGAGCTACCAAAGCTAACAAGATCCTGATGGAATAATGTTTAACAACTGGAGAAAAAATCTCAGTATAATCTATTCTCTCTCTTTGTGAAAAACCTCTTGCTACTAGCCTTACTTTGAATCTAACTCCACCTGAATCCTTAGGTGCAACTTTCTTCTTGAATATCCACTTACAGCTGACTAGTTTATGATTTTTGGGTCTTTTAACAACCTTCCATGTCTCATTTTTCTCCAGAGACAATAGCTCTTCTTGTACAGCAACATTCCACTTATCACTTTCTTTACAAGTAACAACTTCATTGTAGTTCCTAGGCTCATAAACATCCACATCAACTGCAGTGTACAGAGCAAAAGACACTATATCAGCCTCAGCATATCTAGCTGGAGGTCTAATGGTCCTTCTCCCTCTGTCTCTAGTCAACTGATAGCTATTCAATAGTTCATTAGTCTCTAAAAGATCATCTCCTGTCCCAACTTCTTTCCTTATCTCTTGATCAGATTCAGCAATAACTTCTTGCTGTTTTCTCTGATCAGTTCTGGAAGACTCCACCTCAAGCTCAGCTTCATTACTTCTCTGAGCTTGTTTCATAAGTGGCATTACATTTTCATTGAAAGTAACATCCCTGCTTATCATAAACTTGTTATTCTCAATGCACCACAACTTGTATGCTTTAACACCCTTTGGATATCCTATCATCACACATTTAACAGCTCTAGGTGCTAGCTTATCTTGTTTTATGTGTGCATAAGCTAAGCAACCCAATACCTTGAGCCTGCTGTAGTCTGCTTGCTTTCCATGCCACACCTCCTGTGGTGTTTTAAAATTCAATGCAGTTGAAGGACTTCTATTGACAAGAAAAGCAACAGAAGTAACAATTTCTCCCCAAAAACTCTTGGCAAGACCAGAACTTCTAAGTATACACTTTACCCTTTCCAGCAGTGTCTGATTCAATCTCTCAGCTACACCATTTTGTTGAGGTGTACTAGGAACTGTCTTGTGTCTCACAATTCCCTTTTGCTTGTAGAAGTTATTAAACTCCTCAGAGCAGTATTCAAGCCCATTATCAGTCCTGAATGTCTTTACTTTAGCATCACAGCTATTCTCTACTTCAACAAGCCAATTCTTGAAAGTTTGAAATGCTTCACTTTTGTTTTCAAGATGTATACATAAACTTTCCTACTGTAATCATCTATAAATGATATATAGTATCTGCCTCCAACTCTTGTTGGTGTTCTTGAAGGCCCCCATAGGTCTGAATGTATGTATTCAAGCCTACTTTTGCTATTATGAACACCTACTCCAAATTTAAGCCTCTTGGTTCTTTTAATTATGCAGTGCTCACACTGATCAAGCTGATCTGATGAACTAGTAGTAATAGCCTTTTGTCTAGCCAATTCTTGTAACCCCTTCTCACTAATATGTGCTAATCTTCCATGCCATAGATGCATCTCATAACTTACTGATGCTGAATTATTTTGACCAACAAGTGTCTAGCCATCAAGCAAGAATAGATCTCTATGTTTGATGTCTCTCATGACTTCTGATTCTCCCTTCATTACTGTGAGAATTCCTTTCTTTAATTCACAAACATATCTCATGTCATCTAGTACTCCCAATGAGATCAAATTCCTTTTCAAAGCAGAAACATATCTTACCTCTGAAAGCATCCTGATTCTTCCATCATGCATCTTTAACCTGATAGAACCAATTCCTTTAATCTGACATGTATGATCATCACCAAGGAGAACTGATCCAGCATTGTAGATCTTCAAATCATTGAACCACTGTTTCATTGGAGACATGTGGAAAGAACAGCCTGAATCAAGTACCCATCCATCTGCCATTTTTGTTGAACTAATGGACAGAACTTCAATGTAGTTATTTTGATCATTCTGATCTTGTACACCAGCAACTTGATTTGCTTGGTTTTTCTGTCCTTGCCTATCAGCTTCACTTTTCTTGGCCTTCAATGCCTTTAACTTGTAACAATTCTTATTGTAGTGACCAGGTTCATGATAATGGAAATATTTTCTACCTTCTTTGTCTCCGGATTGATCATTCTTCTTATCTTGCTTCCTGTCAGATCCTCCCTTCTTGTTATTCTTCTTACCATGATCATTTCTTTTGACCATTAATCTCTCACCTGATCCATTGCTTCCCTCTGAAACTTTCTGAAGTTCTTTTGTCTTCAGAGTCATTACAACCTCTTCTGAACTTATTGTTTCTCTACTTCCAAATGACAAAGTGTCTTTAAGATTTTCAAAAGACTTTGGAAGTGCAGATAACAAGATCACAGCCTTATCTTCATCACTTAGCTTCACATCAACATTTTCTAAATCATTTAGAACCTTAAAAACTCATCAAGCTGAATCAAGATAGGCCTATCCTCTACCATCTTAAAGGAATATAACTTCTACTTAAGATATAAACGGTTAGCCAGAGATCTTACCGAGTAAAGATCATCAAGTTTCTTCCATAATCCTCTGGCGGTTGTTTCTCTCTGAACCTCCCTTAGTGCCTTGTCACCAGGGCACAAGATTATGGCACTCAATGCCTTTTTTTGCATCTCATTATCTGCTAACAGTGCTTGTGCATCCACTGCAATAGCTTCGTTTTCAGGAGCTTGTTGAATCGCCTTCACCAGCCCTTGCTGAACTAGAATGGCCCTCATCTTGATCTTCCACAATCCAAAATCGGATTTCTCAGTGAACCGCTCGATGTTAAACTTTGTAGCCACCATGCTGTCTTCCTTTCTTCAATCTCCTTCTTGATTGCTTCTGATCTGGTCTGCGTTCCCACAGACGGCGCCAGTTGCCAAGAATTCGCACCACACTCTATGTGTTCGATATGAATTCTCACAGAAAACGTTTTTGAATCAAGAAGCTTCGAATGAAGAAAACCTAACTATGAAGAAGATGTGTGTGTGTGTGTTTCAGAAAGTAAATTGCGATGAGGATTTAGAGTGGTTCGATCAGGAATGACCTACGTCCACTATAGGATGAGCTTCTCTATTGAACAATGTGAAAAAAATGGTGTACAAGTTCTTAGAAAAATGACAGAATCAGCTATATATATACACTCCTCACGCAGCTGCAAACTTACGGGACAATTTTGATGATCCAACTTTGCAGCTGTATTTCGGTTATCAAACGGTTGAGTTTTTAACTGAATCAAACTCCCTTGCATAGACCACGTGTAGGACTATAGAAACCAGCTGATAACCACCCTAAAAAGATCTAGATAACCACCACAAAATATCTTCAAAACAGCCTACCCACACTGTACAACCGTTGCATGATTTCATGTGTACATCTGCTGTTTCATTCCTAACGAATGCATGCAACTTTACCATGCATGCTCTCATTCTGTAAACCAATCTCAACACTTCACCATGCATGAATATGGTTTACTTCATAATTGGCAATCCGGAGGACGAATGTTTCGGGGAGACTGCCTGATTCTATAGGTTTCATGCACAACTTGAAGCACTTGCTACTCGATTGGGAACCTCACAAAGACGACGGAGATCGACTTGTCAGGAAATGAGTTCAGCAGCGAAGTCCCCTCTACAATAACTAACCTCCACCAACTCACACTCTTGGATCTATCAGTCTGCAAGGCCAACTACCAGAAAATCTTCAAAAATGTGGATTTGTCAAGAAATGGCTTCACAGGCCCAATTCCATCCTCCCTCACAAACATCTCACAATTATGAGATGCATTGGCCTAATTCCATTGTCTTTCACCAACATGTCAGAGCTTGAATGGATGGCCATTTTTTCAAATAAGTTGACAGGGCCTCTGCCTTCCGGACCAGGCAACGGACTTCAAAAGTTAACGAGCATGTTTGCCGAAAAAATGCTATTCAAGGTACCGTGCCATCATGGCTACTTACCCTTCCTTCATTACAAACTCTTAAGCCTCTCTTCTAATAGCTTTACTGGACCAATTGACAAGTCTTAGAATAGCCAGTGTTTAACCAACCTTTATTTGGATAGTAATCAACTCAATATCCAGCTTGAGTCTTTTCATAACCTCACTTCACTTCATCTCTCCATCTTTCCCATAATAAGGTAACAGAGCAAGGCCATACAACTGCAAATGTTACCCTCCCAAATCTTGGCATTTTGGGGTGGGGTTGTTCACTTGTGACTTGTGAGATTAAAGAGTTCCCAAACTTGTTAAAAAAATTTAACCAACCTTGATTTGGCGATCTGCAAGTCCTTGATTTATCCTACAACAATTTCTCTGGCATCTTACCTGAATAGTTCTTCGCAAGGCTCCAAGCAATGAAAAAGCAGGATGAAGATGAAACATCAGAGTTATATCTAGGAAGAAGTCAGTATCGTTATTCCATGACATTATCAGTGAAGGGAGTGGATATGGAGTTCACCAGGGTGTTGCGTGTATTCACCACTATTGATTTATCAAGAAATAACTTCAACGGCCCTATTCCAGAATCAATCACAGATTTAAGGATACTTCGCCTGCTCAATCTATCCCACAACAGTATCAGTGGCAGCATTCCTAAAGCACTTTGGCGTATGACGAAACTAGAGCAATTAGACCTTTCGACCAACCAGCTCACAGGAGGGGTTCCCAGACATTAACAAATCTCACATTTCTGTCAGTCTTGAATGTTTCACATAACCATTTAGTTGGTCCAATTCCAAAGGGTAATCAGTTTGGAACATTTTCAAATGACTCATTATACTCATTTTCACTGTAAATCCCTTTTATTGGGCCAAAATAAAATACTTCCCCACCCCACATATTTATGCATGTTTATTGGTATGGAGATAAAAAAAATATATCGTATTTTAAATATATGATATAATAAAAAAAATATATACATCGGTAATTTAAGGAGAAAAATTAAATAAAGTTGTTAGAAATAATTAATAAAGTATAATAAACTAAATAAAATAAAAAAATATTGAGAATGATGAATAAAGTATAAAATGTGTATTGTATTTTTACTATGGTCAATTAATCATCGATCACACTTGCAACAAGCTAGATTAAGTAGTGGCTAGTGAGAAGACCGTGCTTTGAAGTAAGCCAAAAGGCCTACAAGAGGAGCATTAACATACGTGGTTGGCTTGGATTTAGCTGCATTAGCGTGGTAGTCTGCAAACGAGTCGGAGCCCCCAACCACCGCCCCTACGAGGAGGTTAGGGTTGGGGATCCCGCTCAAAGAAATAGGGCGTGCCGGCCTTGCACCCAATCTGCTGTGGATGCGCATCAATGGAGGGCAATGAAGAGCCTCTGTGGTGTATTCTTTCTAGATATTTACTGCCATATCCCACCATGTACGACATATTCATATGATTATCTCCTAGTACGTAGTCCACCTGCATGCATCCAATATTATTCATTAAAATTATACTCCCTCCGTCCCGCCCAAAAGTCACCGGTTGCTTTTTGCGCGTAGATTAAGAAGTATTATTATTTTATGTGTAGTAGGTAGTTGTATTAGTAGTGAGTGGTGGCCACATGTAGTACTTTTTTACTAAAAGTGGGAAATTAGGACATTTGGATGGGACGCCCAATATACTAAAAGGGTGACCTTTCGGTGGGAGGGAGTATTATACTAATAATTAAATTAAATGTTGTTTTGTGAGAATTCAAGTATACCTGGGATTTTGAGAATCGAATTAGTTGATTTTGAGTGATGATGATGTTGTTACATCGAATTGGTTAGAATTCTTTAAGTAGCAACCGTAGGTTAATAGAAGAAATGAGAGAGCAATATGCTGCATGTTGCACATTTCTGATTTCAATAGAAGCCCACCTACCATAACATGTCACAATATCAATATCAATGAAACTAATTGGGAGTTTTAAGAGTTAATAATATTCCATGAGCCTTAAAAATTATGAATTAATTTACACACTAACGGCACTTAAATGCAGGCACGGATTCTCTGTGTCATTTGGTACATCATCTCCTGAGTCAAACCGTTAGATGAACGACGCGTAGGAGAGAGAAAATTATACCCTAAATCTTAAACCATAGGGGCAATGGTTGGATTTATTTCTCCTCTTATGTGTCAATCACTTAGACGCGTGGTGCAGAAGATGAAGCACGAAAATGACACAGAAGATCCGATGTGACTTAAATGGGATATAATTTCTTTTTAAGCCCATTAGTTTACAATTTAAAGAGAAGGTGAGTTACAACATCCCATAAAACTAACAAAAATTAAGACAACTCTTATGCTCATTCATTATAACATTTTAAAACTTTATCATTCCCCACCTTATGACTAATGAACCAAGCACAATCTTCCAGAGAAGATATTGCAGGGAATTGATTACATGAAACCAAAATTCCAAGTATATATAGTTATTACCTTTTTAAACATAAGAAAACAGTAGTTTATTTTGGAGTAACAATTAATTAGGTGCAATTAATTTTGGAAGAAAAGGGTGTGGGTGTATATATAGCATACTATGAGTGAATTCAGTAGTTTTGGTGGGAGATTGAGGCATAACTGCACACACAAACTTGTCTGCGTACGACAGGAAAGGTGTTATTGCTTCCAAGCTTTGATTCTTCACCACGTACTGCATGATAACGACGATGATACACTTGTGTGAGATCATTTCATGATGAGATCCGCTTTCATAATTAGATCACTTTTTATTAAAATGTTTACTTTTCTTTAATTTAGAATGTTATAATTTTTCATAGGGTAAATATCAAAATTAGTCACGTAAGTATGACGTTTTACAACTTTAGTCCTTTTTCTTTTTCAATTCTCAATTTTGGTCTTTTTTTGTCCACTTTTAGACCTTTTGGTCCACTTTTGGTCCTTTTTTTCAAAATTTAGTCCTTTTTTGGTCCACTTTTGGTCCTAAATATATATATTTTCGGACCATTTTTTGACTTTTTTTTAACATAAATAACTAAATTTGGAGGAAAATGAACTAAATTTGGACAAAAAGGACTAAAATGGACCAAAATTGAGAATTGTAAAAGAAAAATGACTAAAGTTGAAAAATGTCATAGTTACAGGACCAATTTTGATATTTACTCTTAATATAAATTATTCAGCTCATAGCACCGTTATCATGTTTCAACAATTGAATATTACTTTTCATTATAATAATTATATTTTTTATCATTTTTAATTAAGGATGAGTACCTTAGAAAGGAGAACATTAATTCCAGCATGTTTTGCATCCCATCCAAATTCTGAGATACTTAGTTCAATCTGAGGTTTAAAACTGTTGACGATGTTTTGTATGACATAATTCAAGTAATTTAAGCTTTTGGTGGCTCTGTATATTCATGCTGATGCCCATAACAATTCATCCTGCAACCAATACATTTTCTTTTTTAAATAAATATATATATATTTCTTCAATTCATAATTAGAGATTAATTAATATTGTATGCCTGATACCCATTGTAATCACAATAAAAAGGACAAACACCCGATCTTATGCTGTCACTATAAGAACCCCTGTATTCGTCTGCAAATTCAAATACCTGATGCAATATAAATTAAATTAAGTTAATATAAGTCCAATTGTTAATATAAGAATGTGTTCTAAGTTTGTCATACAATTTGTCATTTGATTAGCTTTATCATTTTATTAAAAAATTGTTTGAGAAACTAATTTAATGTATCCTTAAATAGTAATACTAATAATTAAGAAAATATGACCTTGGTTGCCCTTCGCAAAAACAATTTAGAATAGTCCGATCGCCGGAGATTTTGAAGGCGAGAGATGCCGCCGCCAGCGCCGCCGCGACTTCGGATCCGGGGGCCACTTTACTGACTTGATAAGCCGTACGGGGAGTGTCCATATCTTCAGGGCGTTCCCAACAGTTGTGGTCGGCGTTGGGATCGCCTACCTGCGCGTACACGAACCCCGGCGTGGCGGTGGCTTTGAGGAGGTAATCCGTGGACCATCGGACGGCGTCCAGTGCGTGCGCCAAATCGGGGCCCATGGAGCTGCCGTACTCGATCACTCCCCACGCCAGCATTGTCGTTGAGAACGCCATCGGGAAATTGAACGTAACCTCCTGTTAAGTCCACCTGTACCAGATTAAGTCAAATTACTACCTTAATTACCTTATATTTTCTTCATTTATTAATCACTCACTTATCATTTTATCATGATTACGTACATTACAAAAACGTTTCCAATAGTAGTGTATGAATTATCTCATACCAAAAATAAATTTCACCATATATAATTTTTTTAATGTTTATCCATGCATATATAAAAAGTAGAATACAAACTCTCTCAGAGACGTATTTATGTAAAACGATTCGTGACACGTGTTAAGATATGATTGTTATACAGGTAAAATATACATATTGATAGTTAAAATATGTATTTTTAAAATATAATAAATAATGCATTAAAATATGATTTGGAGATGTTATATCATGACACCCTTCTTTCCAAATCAAACTTTATGGCATGCTTGAAGGATTGTATTCTTTTTTTTTATCGGACAAATTTAGTTGTTAGAATAATTAGTAGTTATCACCAAATCTTTATTCACTCTTATTCTCTCAAGACTCCTTATAACTCCCCTCCTATTCGTTTTCAATGGGAATCGAACTCATGTCACTCACTTGTGTGAGGAGCCCGATAACCAGGTTAAAAGATTGCATTCTAATTTGGAAGAAAATCCCATGTAATCAGCATCAACATATTTTATGACATTCTATATGAGTAATATAATTTCAGAATTTTACACATGTAACATAATAAAGAGAGGGAAAAAGATGCTTACACCCTTATCGAGGCCGTCTTGGAGGGCGGAATCGTGCCTCCAAGACAAGCGCTGGGTGGAGGGCAGCTTGCCTGATCTTTGATCCTCGAAGAAAAGTATGCTCTTCGATAATGCGTCCCCATAATCATGCATAATTGCATTTGCAGTCCTCATAAAAACCAAAAATATCAATAAGTAAACTAATGCTCTCTCCATTAATTTCTTTATGTTTCGAAACATTCCAAGAAACAAAAACTGAGAACGGAAATGATTGCTTAGGGATAAAACAAATGATCTCCATATTAGTATGTTTTCTTTAAGTGAAATTTACATTAACTAACTTTAAGTGAAGCGCATACTTTAATTGCACGAACCCCATTTTGAACTAAAATAAAATACAACTCTGTCTCTTCAAAGTTGTGTCTATATTAAATAGTATATAAATTTTGATATTAGCTCAGAAGATAAGATGATTCGAAGATATTTTGTCATGCATTTTTTTTATTTATTTATCATATCATTAAATGTGTGACTAGAGAAATACTAAATCTTAATTAAAAAAAATGAAGGAATAAATAAATACTAAAGGTAAGTGTTAAAGTGATATTCTTTTCTCTTCACGTGTCAAATTACTCTCTCTGTCTCATACTTATCTTCACCACCACCTAGAAAAATAAAACATCACATCAATAAATAATTTTAAAAGTTAACTTAAATTTAAAAATATCACTCAAACCTAATACACACAATATGCATCAACATTCACGTAACACACCCACATGCCACAATATCGGTCAATAAAATTAGTTAAGAAAACAACTTTTCAAAAACTATATATCTACAATATCAGAGAACATATCTATGGATTACATAACTAACAGTATAAGAAATGCACAAAAGTGACATAATCAAGCAAATTTTAATGTGAAGTATGAATTGAATGGAACCGAGTATAGGTGTGCATTTTTTAAAAATATTTGCTTTTCTAAAGTGCAACTCATTAGAGTATCAAATATTACTCTTTCTTAAAAAAAAAAAAAAACTATTAAATATAAGAGTGATATTAGCATCTGTACGGTAGAGATACCTTGTCTACACAAAAAAACGATTTCACTGTAACTTTTCAATTAGAAATTTTATTTTGGCGTTTATTATGATTCGATTATGCATACTATATTGAGATGGATTAGATGCATGCATTTTTGTTGGTGTTTATGTAAATTTATTTTTATATAGTATTTAATTTATTTAATACCATAATATACTCATATTCCCTATTTTTATAGCTTAAACCTGAATTACATTTTGCTGTATACATATATTTTTAAAAAAATATTTATTGACTTCTACTTGTATTTGACTTACAGACTTGTAGAATATATCGAATATTTATTTAGAATATTAGATATTGCTTCCTAATACTTAATGGATTTAAATGAAAATGGCCCAAGCCCAACTAATTGATTAGGATAATATTTAAACTGGGCTAAGCCCAGATTCGTATTTAATATAAACGAGGGATTGCTACAACGTACAACACTCAAATATTTTCTTTAATTGGTTTATTACTTTGAAATAATTTCTATCGAAATGAGCTAATCTTTGGGCTAGATCCAAAAGATTAAGTTTTCTTAGTGCTAAATTTAGGCCCAAAAAGGAAAATGATTCGAAAAGGGGCTATATTCGAATATATCCTCGAATTATTGCTCATGTATCAATGAGCCTAAGTATTTTCTTGATACAAACTTACTTTTTTTTTTATTAATAGAACAATTATGACCTTTACATATTAAAATTGTACATTCATGGGTTTATCTATTAAAAACGGCTTATGCATGATCTTCTGCAAAAAAATTATTAACATTGAGAATATAATTTTCTTATATGTCGATTTGCAAGAATCCGACCTTAAAAAATTTTTAAACTTTATATTAAAATAAAAAGTTTTTACTAGCTTTCCATCTATCGTTTCAGATTTTAAATCACATATTAATATATGTTTAATTTTTTATGCTACAATTTCGTATGAATATTTTTACAGACCACAGTTATACAATGAAAGATTATTATCAGTTGATTTTCAATAAATCCAACAAAATTATTCTTACGAACTTAATATCAAAAAGAATCTCTTTTTATGAACTTAATTAATAGACAAATCATTTTTTTAGTAGAATAGCAAAATATTCAAACTTTGTTTATTTATTTATAAAATAAGCTTAATAATTTATTTGATAGCTTTCATTTATTTTAACGAATACACATAAAGTAGCGTGCATAGATATTGAGATTTATTCAAAATAAAAAAAAATTACACTCTAAATACGCATCACTTATGTGCATGTTTCTATATTCTAGAATATTTGATTTTGCTAATTGGATCAAGATCGGCAAAAGAAGTTTTATTATTATAATTAAAAAAATCTTAATATTAATTATTTAAAGAGTATCTTACTTTATCTAATTACAAGATCAAATTAACGTGGCACATGGACCCATGTGGTCCATTCATCGATTCATACTTCGCAGACTGCCTCCAATGTCATTCCTTATGTCAACATTTCCATATATTAATATATCTTATTTTCCAGAATTTTATTTAAATAATATTAAAACTAACTTAAAACCCTATTAATCCGTAGATTGTTTTTGATTGTTGACTTGAACAAAAAAATTAAAGTAGGAAGAAGGTGCACATGGGTTAATCAGCAGATTAAATGCTTTAAGTTCAGACATGCAGATTAAATGCTTTAAGTTCAGACATGCAGATTAGTATGGAATGCATTCAACCTCTTTAATTATAGGTTGAAAAGTAGATTTATATCCTAATAATTAATTAAACATTAATGTAATTATAGTCAAATATCAAACACTATATTTTTAAAATTAACATTATATCCTAAAACATAAATAACAAATTTTAAAGATTAAATAATACATGAATTATAAGGTTCTAGAAATCGAGGATTAAATTAATCATGGATCATAAGATAAGATAAAAGAGACAATTTTGTTTGGGAATATGTCACGGTGAAATTTTTTAAGTTTTCATAATTAATTATCATTTTTTATTAAAGATGTTATCATTTTTTTTAAAACGTTATCATTTATCATTTATATTATGAAATATAATTAATTATCACTTTTTATTAAAGATGTTATCATTTTTTTTAAATGTTATCATTTATCATTTATATTAATAAATATTTCATAAAATAATTCACATCGTTATCAGTTTTTCATAAATTAAAAATCACTTTTCATTATATATAAAGGGTATCACTTTTTATATTTCACAAAAAGATGTAAAATGATAATATACAAGTCTTTATCAAAAATAAAATATTACATTAACTACAAATATATAAATATGACTATTATTATATTTTAAAATTAAGACTAAAGTTTTAAAAAAAAATTAAAATAAAATAATACACAAACCAATTATAGAACGTGGAGCTCATGTTTTTGTCACGTAATAATGTGATGTTAACGGCGCATCAAATTATATTATTTGACTCATGAATTTCAATTTCTTCAGTTTTTTGAAGTGACATTTGTTATTAATTACTTTTTCCCTTAAATTTTTTGAGATTTCATTTTTTTTTATTACTTGCTCTTTAATTATATGGTAACTAAGTTTTGTACTTTTAGGACGAATAAAAAAAATTATAATAATATATTCTAAATAATGAAAAATATTTGTGCAGTGAATCAAATTATAATGAAATAGTGTATATTTGTATTATAAATAAAAGAAGTGATAACTTTTTAATAAAAGGTGAATATATTTGATAAAAATGATAAATATTTAAAAAACGTAAAAACAGTCTCGTTGTTTACTGCCCTAATTATATATTAATCTTTCCTTCAGCTTATAATATAGTATACATTTTTTTCATTTTGGTCATCCACTGTAAAAGTATTCGTGCTCATTTTTTAGTAATAGTATTTCTCAATTCACGTGTCAAAAGTAAATGAATACATCACCATGGGAGTAAATATATATATAACGACGACATAGTTATACGATATTGAATTAAAATTAAACAAAGTGTCTTATGAGATGGTATCTATGTGATACGGGTCGACTCATTAATTAATTATGATTATTATATAGATAAAATATATGTTATATGATAGTTAGCATGACAAATTATACATTAAAATATAATTTTATAATATTATATATGATTTCTTAAAATATACTAATTTACTGTATGATTATGGATTATATAAGTAAAGCATTTCATTGAGTAATCGAAATATGATTTACTAAAGAGATAAATGATGCATTAAAATATAATTCTAGAGTGCTATATCACTGCCCATAATACCCTTTAATAAAACGTGATATACCATTCTAAATTCTCATATTTTAGTAAAGATAAGTTAATTATTCAATAATATAATTTACATATATAATAATCATACTTTAAACATTAACCCATCTCATATATATACCAATCTCACAAAAGTCTTTTTTTTTTTTCAAAATACAAGAATTATTTTATAAATTTTATTAAAATATTAAAAGTTTAAATTATAAGAAGTTGAAAATACAGAAGAAAAAATAGTATATTTTGCTATAAAATTTAATACATCAGCATCAAACTAAGAGTCAATGTTTGCTCTGATAAGAAGGAAGTTAATTTTAGAGGGCATAAGAAAGAAGAATTTTAGGATAGGTGGAATAAGTTGTGTTTCCACTTGCAAAGGGAGGAGCATCATCACTTTCTCCATTTAATTAAATACTTGAATATTCATTATGGACCAGCTATTTGTATCTCAATTTTATTAAACATATTCCACAAAATAATTAAATTAAAATATTAATACTTAATAAAACAGAAATACTCTTATAATTAAGATTTCATATTGCGTTCAATTAGGGTAGCTAAACATTATATAATGTTCGCTCAGAGCAGTCAAACGGTTCAAAAACTTTCTCCTCTTCCGTTTAAACATTGAAGTTTATATTTTATTTGTATTTTACTCAAAGTGTGTACTAATTCGACTCTCATTCCTTTGCATACGATGATAATTTGAGGAGTCATCCGGCACAACCTGCAAATTCAAGAAGTGGTATCTTTATGACATTTAGTGGCGTGCGATGAGTCTGATTCTCTTTTTTACCACGAATTTGATGAATGTCTTTCGAATACGTTGCCCATCTATTATAGAATTTGAGGGTGATAATCCTTTGGCTAGTCGAATGCGTGAATCTAATTTACGAGCCATATAATGTATTCTCTCCGTCCCATTTCAAATAGCACACTTTTTATTTTGGATTGTCCAACAAAAGTTTGCATATTTCCTAAAAAAGTAAAAAGTCAAACACAATCATCATTCTTCATACACTTTATTTACAAAAAAAAACTATCCTTACCTAACACACCTAGTATATTTTATCATTTATTTATTACAAAAAAATATTATAATACGTCTAAAAGTTATTACTTTTCTTAATTTTCGTGCCGGAAGAGGGATGGAAACTTTTGTTGGATGGAGAAAGATATATTCTAAGGCAGCAGGATCGGATGATGAGGTTTATGTGGACTTATGCTACATGACAAATTAAAATTCTAGCAATATTAATGATGGAGTGGGTTAAGAATATTTGAAATCTTAGATTTATCATCAAATTTTGTTGAATAAATCAACTCATGAAGGTGGGAGTGATCTAGATTTGAGTAAAAATCACGTTCGATGTCCGATGGGGAGAACACGGATGGGGAAAAAAATTCTGAACTGTTCGACTGCTCCAACAGAACATTACATATTGTTCGGGCACTCGAGCCGAATACACAATGTATTGTTTAGGTACTCCAATCGAAAGCAATATGAAATTTTAATTATAAGGGTATTTATGTCTTATTAATTATTAATATTTTAATTTAATTATTTTGTGGGGTACGTTTAGTAAATTCGGGGTGCAAATAGCCGGTCCTCTTTATTATTTTGCCTACTTTCTTTTCTTTATCTTCATCACATGTAAAGAAACTTCTATCTTCAACATTCAAATTCAAAACTATAGTACAATCATTTTTCTTTGTTATTAATGTCCAACAATTTTTCTGAATTGATATTGAATATTTTTCTTTGTTATTAATGTCCAACAATTTTTCTGAATTGATATTGAATGGGGTAACACTCGTGTATGATACCGTTTTTACAAAAATTTTTAAATAATTATTACTTTCTATTAAAAATATTATCAATATTTACTAAAAATATTATATTTTTTTTATATTACGAATTATTGATGAAATAATTTACCGCACAACTATCATCTTTTATTAATTCGAATATTACTATTCGTCTCTTAAAAATTTTCTCGCAAAACGATCTCACATAAATTTTTTCCAAAATAAACAAAGAATCTCTTATATTTTATTATATATATCACCTCATTACATATTAAAATACTATATTCACTAATGCAAAAACAAAAAATCGTCAACGTTCGAACTGAACGAAGAAAGTGGGCATTAGAAAATATATAAAAATGCAACGTTATTAAAGAACGTCTCTTTATTTGTAAAATTTCAAAAATTAAGATTAATTTACCTATGAACGTAATATATAATCCCGAATCAAACCATAAATAAAATTGATCAGTTCTATAAACATTGAGTTCATTATAAAAATATGCAATGGGATACATTCTGCAAGTCTTTTCCCACATAAATCTACGTGTTTTCGCATTATAAAGTGATAATATTATTGAGGTATATATTAACATCAACTACATGTGTTGTTGAATAAGTCCTTTCATATACTATCTTCATCCAAAAGATTTAGATTTTTTATTTTATTTTGTCACAAGTTAATATTTATATTTCTCTTTTGTTAGATAAAACTTACACAAAACAATTAATCACTCTACATGAGTCATACAACAATAATATAATCATCTACTAAATATTAAATATTATATCTCTCACTTTACTATCTATTAAAATATTAAATTTTTTAACCTATGTGCAAAAAGTAAATGCAAGCTTTAATGCAGGACGAGTGGAGAGGTGGAGTATATTATTTAAGAAAATAATTTAAGCTTTATGCGTGATAACGGGTATTGGTTTGTGCTTCTTTTCTTTTCTAAATTAAGAAACACCAATTGTCTTTTTTTTATGTTTCATTAAATATCTATTATTCACTGTTCAATGATCAAAACCTTACAATCAAGTGTATGGTTTAGTGAAATATTTAGATACTCCCTCTGTCCCATGGTTTAGTGAAATATTTAGATACTCCCTCTGTCCCATTTTTATAATTACGCTTACTTTTTTATAGTTATGTTCCCTTGTAGCGTAACTATAAGAATGGTAATATTTAAAAGTTTATTCTCTTTCAATTCAAATCTTTAGATTCTACTCCCTCTGTACCATTAATTAGCGCACTTATTTTAGCTTGTAAAAGTTCGAAATTATGTTGTGTTGATGAGAATAATTTTTTATTTTATTTTAGTAATTTAATTTAAAGAGAAAATTGTATAATTTGCTCGGTTCTGTACTAGAAGTATGTATTATATTTTAGCATATACTTTGATATTGCCATGTTATTAATATAGTATGAATCATTATTTTTTTTTAAGTGTATATAAAATTTGGAGCAGGAAAAAGGAAGAAAAAAATTATATCATTTATTCCATTTAATTTTAGTATTACACAAGTAAATACTAAATATTCATTGCATCATGTTTGCCATCATTTATTCAGTTGAATTTTAATACTTACATAAAGTATTTCTCTTTAACTTAATGCATATACACTTTACTTGTTCGAGTTAATTCTTACTTTTTCTTTTAACGTTAATTCTTAAAATATAATTGAAATTTTATTATTATGATTCATGTACGTAGTTATTTAACCTTTATATAATCTATAGTTTATAACTTATTTTATCCTTATAATCCATAACATATTTTATTTTAATAGTTTTTGACTATCTAAATGGATATATGAATAATTTTTATAACTATATAATTAATACGGCAATACTCACATGAAATCGTCTTATTACTTTTTATTTATACTACGTATTGATCTTAAAATAATTCACTGCACCACTATTACTTTTCATTTATCTGATTATCATTTCTATATCTTAATATAAGCACCTTTTATTCATCTCACGAAATTTATTTTGTGATACCGTCTCATACAAGTATTTGTCAATTCAATTATATTAACAAAATAAATAATTTTGTATTCAAGTAATATACTACATAAATAAAAAGGCGATGTTAAGGCTCGAGTTCATCTAAATATTCGTTACGTTATCGAGTCGAACTCGCCTCGGCTCGATAATAATAATAATATTAATATAAATATTATATATTGATATTTATATATATTAATATAATAAATATTAAATATAATATTAAATATATTAATTAAATTTCGGCTCGAAAGCACGACTCGTTTTACTTAATTAGTTGAGCTTGAGTTTGCTCGTAAGCTCGTTTTCAAATCGAGCCAAGCTCGATTATCCACTATTTGAGTTCGGCTTGTTTAGCATTTCTAAACAGCATGCTATGCAAAGAACATGAAATAAGGCATGTTCCCAAGTGAAAATAGTTGGTGGGCTGTTATATGAATTGGGCTTGGGCTTAGGTTTGGGCTTGATGATTCTTTAGAAAGAGAAAGAAGAGTGCTATTTCTGGTCTAATCAAGATTGTAAGCCACTCTTTATACAGGAGGCATAAAATAATCCAGCCCGTAAGAAATATGGATAATCTTTTTATAAAATTAATTGGACTTCAAAGTAGAAATTGTATTTGCCATTTCAAGAGGCTTTGGGCATATCAGTTTGAAGATAGTTGGATCGGCCCAGAGGACTGAGCCTAACCCAATATTGATTGGGCTACAGGATAGGAAAATTTATCTCGATCGAATTGTGGAAACTCATTGGTAAAATAAATATATATTCATAGAATGAGAAGCCAGCTACAGATACCACCAAAATAGACGTGTCTGAAAACAAGAAACTCACTACTACATGCAGCCCTTGCATGAAAACCTTTCCGACACGTCACCCCCCCACCCCCCACCTCACCCACCCCTTATTTAACCCCCCATTTCACCAAAACACTACTACAAACATTCCTCAATTTCTTACCACAACAAAAAAAATGGCTGATCAACAGTACGGTCAAGTAGGGAGGCCACAGTACCAGCAGCAGCAGCAACCACGGAGCCACCAGATGGTGAAGGCGGCCACCGCCGCCACAGCCGGTGGCTCCCTCCTCGTCCTCTCCGGGATCACTCTCGCCGGCACCGTCATCGCCCTCACCATCGCCACCCCACTTCTCGTCATCTTCAGCCCGGTTCTGGTGCCGGCCACCATCGCCATCTTTCTGCTGGGTTCGGGGTTCTTGGCCTCCGGCGGATTCGGGGTGGCGGCGCTGAGCGTTCTGTCGTGGATTTACAGATACTTCACAGGAAAACACCCGGTGGGGGCGGATCAGCTGGACACTGCGCGGACGAAGCTGGCTAGCAAGGCGAGGGAGATGAAGGATAGGACGGACCAGCAGTAAGGACAGCATAATGTCAGCGTTTCTTGAGCTCGCATCCGTGGGATGAGGCGGCGCGTGGCGGCGGAGGGAATTGGAGATTGTCAACTTATATATATAGGTCTTTTTATTTAAGTGTCTTTCTTGTGTCTGGACATTATTATTTTCTTTTCTTTTTTTTTTTTTGGTGTAAGTTGAATCTCTGAGTGCATTTATGTGTTAATAAGACATAATTCTTATAAAACTACAAATTATTTCATAAATATTTAATAAGACATAATTATCTTTATAAAATTTATATTTGTTCGGTTGCAACAATCGAACAGTTTGTCGTATATCTTATTTGTTCGATTGTTGCAACTGATCATAATAAAGAATTCATCTTCGAATGCAACATATAAATAAAAAAAAATTAAAAAAATAAGAAATAAATAATTCATAGATCGCTAGAATCAGCCAGCACTGAGAGATACAAGAAACTCGGGAGGAGATTCCCAAAAAATTTCACTCATTTCATGGGATTTAGCATAAGAAGCAAGAATATATGCAATATGTTTTTTATATCGTGGAAGCCAGAAAACACCTCTTGAAGATAGAGGGCCGAGCATGAGAGTGATATCTTCTAGTATCGGGATGCAAGCAGATGGACAATCAACCTCTCCTTTAGTAGCAAAAACGACAGTAGCTGCATCACCAATGATAGAGAAATTACGAAGTTTTCGTTGAGAGGCAAAGGTAATTGCCTCTCGTAAAGCTAGAAATTCAACTATCACTGGGATAAAATTTCATAAAAGACTTTGGCAAATCCTCCAAGAAAGGAACCATCAATATTTTCCAAAAATATTCCAACACTAGCCAAAGAACGTGTGAGATAAAGCTCCATCAAAGTACAGTCGGGTGCCATCAGAAGGAGGGTGAATGTTTGTAGGTGAAAGAGATGGAGAAAGTCTTTCCGGCCATCCATTTGCTGAGTGGAAGTTTCTGAGGAAATAAGAAGCATTTGCAATTATCATTTTGGTATCGACGTTAGCTTCACCAAAAATTTTCTGATTCGAAGTCCACCATAGAGAATGGCAAATCACTGCAAACAACTCATGGAAGCTTTTGTCCCCAAAAGATAAGACATCTTTGAGCCATAGATCACAAAGAGGTTGTTCAAACTAACAAATATGTGAATAAAATCCAGCTTTTTTCCAGACAGAACATGAAATATGGCATTTAAAGAAAAGGTCGGCAAGAGTAATGTTAGGAATTCCACATAGTGGGCAAGAGTAACGAACATTAACTCTACCGATTTGGAGGTTTTCTGGCGAAGGAAGAGTGTTTGAACTGTTGGCGTTCGATCGTTTGGTTAATGTGACCCATTAGGATTACATACGTTTCTAACATACAGCGGAAGCATGAAAATAAGAAATGTATTACCTTTCACCAGAGTATGTTGGAGAAGATGGATTCTCGCCGGCAGCCTGCGCAGTTCCACCGATTCGGGCATAACTCTCTCATCCAATGTCGGATTTGAGTGGTCTACGCGCCAAAACGATCATCTCTTCCATGGATTTTCGTTAGTATATCACACGTCCTGTTATGATGCCTGTACGATTTTATAAAAATCGTAGAAGGTGGCAGACAGCAGCAGCAAACAACCTTCCAGTCTTCTGTTGTATTCCCAAGTTCAATCTCGACGTCGTGTGGTTGACGATCCTCGAGATCTTCTCAATCTGCTGTTCCGTATACCCTCTTCACGTGTTAGGCGTGTCTGTCTTAGGGTTAGAACAGCTGAGATGACTTATATATGGGCTACAGCAGGGACCAGGAGGAGAAATTAGAGTTGGGCCTCCATTGGGATTAAGTATCCAAGCTTAGCCCAAAGCTTATACTTAAGTCCAATAATAATAATATATTCTACTAAAATATTATTACTGCACTACTGTTCTAATCCCATAATTACGTTATGGACTCCTTCTTATTATGAGCACGTTAGTCTCCCCATGTTTAAGATATACAATGTCCATTAATTAATTAAGTTACTAACAATTTCATTAATTAATATATCATCCAAGAGTAGTACCACTCAACCTCATTATAATGCCGGAATAAATCCACCTGCAGGGTTTACATGATAATCCTTATGAGCTCCTCAAGGGGACATCATCAACCTATGACGGACACGGATTCCTTCTACAATCAACAGTACACCATAGAGACAACACTACTTCCCAACTCACCGAGTTTGTTGATTTAATTACATGTAAATCTCACCCATTGATGAATCAAAGAAATACATACTGCCCTACGTGTCGAGGTTATTGTATAGAGATTAAGAGTACGAACATTCATAATAACTGAGATCAAGTTCTCCTATATAGTTAGTATAAATCCAACGATCTCAAGCGGTCCTGCTCAATACACACATGTGCACTAATGTGATTCTATAGCCAAGACAAGCTAATACCAAACCACACTATAACCATCCCGATAAAGAGTCCTCGTCTATCTCGGTTGTGAGCATCTGTTTATACTTTATAAGGAAACCGATAATATGATCTTTCGCGTGTTGTCACACAACATATTATCTACAATATAAAGTAAGTGGACTATTGCATCGTGCATATAAATAAATTATAAGACGCAATCATTTGATCATATGATTCTCATTTCAAATTAATTGTTAACGTATTGTTCATACAAAAAGCTAGACTTTTAGTATACAATCCAACAATCTCCCACTTATAATAAAAGACTATGTTGTCATGTCTTCTGTCATACATCCGATTTCCACTTCCATTACACAACCATCAAAAGCTTTCGCCTTAAGGTCCTTGTAAAAGGATTTACTAGGTTATCATCCGGTGTAATCTAGGCGACAACAACCTTCCCCTCATCATACGATTTCTCGTAACAGGTGGTACTCCGCGCTCCATGTGTTTAATTGCTTATGGGCTCGTGATTCATTTAAGTTTGCAACTGCACCATTATCATCAAAATAAATTGTGATAACCTTGGGCAAACTTAGAATCACATCGAAGTCCATCATGAAGTTTCTAGAGTCATACAGATATTTTGGCTGTCTCATAGGCTCCAATTGATCATCTTTCTATGATGGAGTTCGGAATCTGAAATATATTTCTATATAACACTCCTCCACATTATGACTCTACTTCCTAAAATTAAACACATAACCTTTGAGGTGGATTTACTGTTGTCCCTATTTGATTTGAAAAAACTGAATCTATGTAACCCATAAGAAGCAGTGAATCTGTCCAGTAAGCCCACATATAATTTCTAGTCCTTTTCAGGTACGTAAATATATGTCTTACTACAGTTCAATATTCTTATTTCGGGTTACTTTGACACCCACTGTCCATGGATTTAGGCAAAACAGATATCCGATCTCGTGTATAGCCTTCCTTGGATTAAGCTTCCTTATTCGCCGAAGCATAAGGAACTGTTTTCATCACATTTATCTTCTTTTGTGTCTCATGACACATTTCCTTAGATAAAGTCACATGCTAAAACAAGTAAGGATCGTATCAATTCATGAAGCTTGAAACAAGCATAACATCCTTTCTTGTGATCCTTATTACCGTGATCAAAAGGATATTTTTGCTTCTCTTAAGTTCTTCATCTCTTACCACTTTATCAACCATAATCATACGCCCGACAATACTCTTTCATTGTCTCCAATGAGCAAGATACTATCTACATATAGTACAAGAAATACCACCATGTTTCTGTCACTCTTTATAATACACAAGACACATTCGAGCATTGATTAAATCCATATCACTGGATTCCCTCATCAAAACGGATGTTCTATAATCTTGAAGCTTACTTTAGTCCATCTATGGACACTTTAAGCTTACTATTACAATGCTCTTAGCCCTTTGCAATGAATCACTCTGGTTGTTTCACATAGATGTTTTCCTCAAGACTTCCAATCAGGAAAGTTGTCTTGACATCTATTTGATATCCCTCATATTTCATATGAATAGCAACAGATAAAAGAGTCCGGATCGACTTTGGCATAGCTACCGGCGAATAGGTTTTCTCATAATCGAATTTTTTCTTTCTGAGTATACCTTTTCGCAAAAAGCTTTGCTTCCAAGGTTTTCACCTTACCATTTGATCCTCTTTTATTTTGTATGACCACTTCCAATGGCTTCTACACCATCTAGAGGTTCTACAGGCTCTCAGACTATATTTAATTTAGAATTCTTCGATTCTATTTCAACATTCATTCCACTCTGCTAAGATTCCGCATTTCTATCTTGTAGTGTTTCGTCATATCCGTGAGTCTATTCTATGTTTACTAGGAACCAAGTCTCACGACTCTCCCAAAATATGTATCTTATAGGTTGTCGAACAACCCTCCCAATAAGACAAGGCATTACATGCAATTGTGTATCAGACGTGACACACGTTGCAGTTTACTTTGTGGTATATCCTCTTGTACACTTGGTACTAATACTTTGTGTTTTCCCTCTCACTTCTTTTAGAAAAATTTATACATGGCTTTATGATTTAATACATAGCCCTTTTCCAAAAATCTAGTGTTTGTGTTAACAATCACCCTTCGATCTTTTGGACTAAATAAATCATCACTCTTTATTTTTCTAGGATATCACACAAACAGACAAACGTTATACGACATGCTGTTCTAGGGCATATCCATAAAATGAATTTAATAATTTCAAATAACTCATCATCTATCAAACCATTTCCATAAGAGTCTTTCTCTTATTAGGATTAGAAGATGCATTATTAATTACTATTTGTTGCATCTGTGGTATAAACATGATTTAAGAGAACAAATTGTCACTAACGTACCATAACAGATTATAGCTTCATCCTTCATTACTATGACCATGTCATTTAAATGAAATGGAGTATCCATCTGTAAATGCATAGAAACTAAAATAAAATTCTTTCTATGAAAACGTACGGAAAGACAATTTCTCATAATTAAACGTTTATTCATATCGTAAGATAAATAAACAACTCCTATTGCAATATCCGCTACTCTCGTAGTTTTATCCATGTATATTATAATTTCATCATTACTTAGTTGCAGGCATTTAGTGATTCCGGTATATACACACAACGTGTCAGTGAATGTCATCACTAATAATGCTTCAACAACTAGTGAATGAGATATTCACCTTGTTCACATCTTGATGAAATTTGATTTACTTCTCCATGTGTTTTGTCAGAAGTTCCCCACCATATACAGCCTCTCGTATTTCAGGTAGAACTTACTCAAAACATCCAGGCGAACTACGGAGAATTAAATTGACCTAGGTTTCCCTTCAATTTCTACTATATACTTTTCAATTCATTCATCAAGTCAACCATGACCTCTTGCCTTTTAACCTCACTCAAGTATCCGAAGAGTTCCATGAGATCATCATATTTTTATGAACCTCTCACCTCTTCACTAGAGACTTTAAAAAGCATCACGAGACATCCTTAGTGAGAACACACTTAGATTTTCATAAGCAGTAAAATTTGAAACTAAGATTCTTTTCTAATCATCTAATTTTGGACTAGTAAATATAACTTCTTTCAGTAAGCAACTAGTGAGATAAAACCATATGAAATTAAGAGAATCACAAATAAATACACCGATCAAATCTTCAAATTTTATCCATTTATATTGATTCCCTCAAAACAATATAAAATTAAAATTCACCGACATCTCAAGCACCGTGAGTCTGCAAGCCACGTTAATATGGACGTTTACAAACTCGAACATTTACAAGAGAAGGCTTTACCCATTAATTTCATTTGTCAACCTAACCCCATGACAAAATAATTAATAGTCGGTTCCTCTTTAGTCATGCAAATAATAGCAGTGACTCCATTGGGGAGGATACTAATTATTTACACCTAAGTGTACACCATTTTTTGATTTCATGTCCATTACACGAGCTTATGTGCCTTACAGTTGGAGAAGTACACACGCCTCGGATAACTTCCTACAATCATCAATTATATGTTTGTACCAGTGAACCGCACATAAACTCATCTGTTAGGGAGGAATGCCTATGCCAACACGCAACTTCATGTGCCACATTACAAACAACAATTATTTAATAAAGTCTGTACTAGTAATCCGTGAATAAACTCATCCGTTAGGGAGAAAGGCATATTGCCAACACGCAAGTTTACTCACATCACTTACAAACCAATAATGGAGACAGCGAGAATTTATAATAATATACGAAACCTAACATGCTCCTATTACGGCAAATAAGACAGTAAATCAAGTAGAATATGCATCCAATCCAAATATATAATAATAATTGACAAATAAAATAATTATATCAATTATATATAAGGAAAGTAAAATAATAGACCAAACATTGAAAGACTTGGTGAACACTCCAAGCACATAAGGAAGAGACTTGCTCAACAAGTAGAAAATAAGCCTTGTGGCTTGTGCAACAAACTTGGGCTCCAAGATTCCAACCTTCACGCACCTTAACTGCTCGGAGAAACCACTCCAGCCTTGCAACTTCCTTCCGGTGAAACTGCCCGCTGGATAAACGTGGTACACCGGGGAACATGTCCTATGCCGGAAGCCCATCGAACAGGCCCGAAAACAGCGTCGCTATAGTCATTTCCTGGGAACATGCCTTCCGTGAGCGAGCCAACCCTTTTCTCGCCTTCTGTGTGACTGCCGTGCTCGAAGTCTAGGACCTCGCCGTCAGTCGCGCCCACTTGGAGCTGGCTCGAAGCCCTCCATGTGCTTCCATGAACAATCATGCCAACGCCTGTTGTCTGCAACTTGCCACCAGGTAAAATCAATCATCGCTCCTTCGCCCCGGCAGACAAGATCGTTGGTGCGACAGCCTCCCATCGCTCACGCCTCATCGATGCACCATCAGTATGAATCCTCCCCGGCATCTCCAGCATAAAGCCACGCCGGAAAGAATTGACCAGCCCGCCTGACCACTGTCACCGGCTATCAGGTAGACCTGACCTGGCCAACAGGCAGACTTGACGGGGAATGACTTGACTCGCTGGGAAATTTCCTCAGTCTCGCCCGGAAACACAAGCAGGCTCGCTCGGAAAGCATGCTAGACGCGATCAGAAACTGATCCGTGCACGACACTGCCATCGTTCAGCAAAGACCAAGCCGCCTACCGCCTGCTGTGCGTTGCTTGAGTCCCAGCCGTGCTTCAGTGCCCACGCATAGCCTTGCTGTTCCGTCAACATAACGCCGATCAACAGCTGCCATCGTGCCGCCGAGTGAAGCTGGCTTCCTTCGCACCCACGCTCCTGCTCCGCCAAGCCTTGATCTGGCCCATTGCAAGACTCGCCTCATGCTGTTCGCTGCAGGCGCCCACTGCCGTGTGTAGCCCCGTGCCACCGTGAAGCATGTCGCCGCCCCACCGTCTCCAACGTCGCATGTCCCGTCACTTCCCATCGGTGGTGCAACGTGTGTGCTTTCACCAGCAACGATCAGCCATGCCTATGCATTACGATGTCCAGCCGCGCATGCTGACAACGCTGTTGCTTGCTTGCAGCTTTGCCGTGCGCCGGTAATCCACACCTCGTGGTGTGCCGTTGGCCTTTCACTCAAGCCCGTCATCGATCCGTTGCACGGTGATAGTGACCCATTAGGGTTTTATACGTTTCTAACATACAGCGGAAGCATGAAAACAAGAAACGTATTACCTTTCACCAGGGTATGTCGGAGAAGATGGATTCTCGCCAGCAGCATGCGCAATCCCACCGATTTGGGCATAACTCTCTCATCCGATATCAGATTTGAGTGATCTATGTGCCAAAACGATCCTCTCTTCCGTGGTTTTTCGTCAGTATATCACACATCCTGTTATGATGCCTGTACGATTTTATAAAAATCATAGAAGGTGGCGGACAGCAGCAGCAAACAACCTTCCAGTCTTTTGCTGTATTCCCAAGTCCAATCTCGACGTCGTCGACGATCCTCGAGATCTTCTCAATTTGCTGTTCCGTCTACCTTCTTCATGTGTTAGGTGTGTCTACCTTAGGGTTAGAACAGCTGAGATGACTTATATATGAGCTACAGCGGGGACCAGGAGGAGAAATTAGAGTTTGGCCTCCATTGGGCTTAAGTATCCAAGCTTAGCCCAATGCTTATACTTAAGTCCAATAATAATAATATATTCTGCGAAAATATTATTACTGCACTACCGTTCTAATTCCATAATTACGTTATGAGCTTCTTCTTGTTATGAGGCCGTTAGTCTCCCCATGTTTAAGATATACATTGTCCATTAATTAATTAAGTTACTGACAACTCCATTAATTAATATCTCATAAAAGAGTAGTACCACTCAACCTCATTATCATGCCGGAATAAATCCACATGCAGAGTTAACATGATAATCCTTATGAGCTCCTCAAGGGGACATCATCAACCTATGACGGACACAGATTCCTTCTACAATCAACAACACACCATAGAGACAACACTACTTCCCAACTCACCGAGTTTGTTGATTTAATTACATGTAAATCCCACCCATTGATGAATCAAAGAAATACATATTGCCCTACGTGTCGAGATTATTGTATAGGGATTAAGAGCACGAACATCCATAATAACTGTGATCAAGTTCTCCTATATAGTTAGTATAAGTCGAACGATCTCAAGAGGTCCTGCTCAATACACACAAGTACACTAATGTGATTCTATAGCCAAGACAAGCTAATACCAAACCACACTACAACATCCCGATAGAGAGTCCCCATCTATCTCGGTTGTGAACATCTGTTTATACTTTATAAGGAAACCGATAATATGATCTTCCGCTTGTTGTCGCACAACATATTATCTACAGTATAAAGTAAGTCGACTATTGCATCGTGTATATAAATAAATTATAAGACGCAATAATTTGATCATATGATTCTCATTTCAAATAAATTGTTATAACATTGTTCGTACTAAAGCTAGACTTTTAGTATATAATCCAACAAGAACAACAATGCCAAAGAAAGTGTTGAACCTTACTTGGGATGTGTAGCCTCCACATGTAATTCCAAACCTGATTAGGACCATTGCTAGAGGAGCCAAGAGCTTTTGAAAAACCTAATGAAGGATTATTCATGATAAGATGATAAGTTGATTTGACAGAATGACGATCATTGGAAGCTAAAGACCATTTCCAATTATATAACGCAGTAGCTAGCATTACAGAGAGGCATAGACATGATGATATCTGCTTCTTCAGAGCTAAAGATAGAACGAACCAAAGCAGATTTCCATGTTTTAGAGACTGAGTCTATAAGGGCTGAGACCTTGGAGTTTGGAGGGAGATGGAAGCATGGGCTATTTACTCGGAATAGCGGTTGCTTGGGGATTCATGGATCACCCTGATATTAGTGTTAATCCCAGAGTTGATCTGCTTCCAGCATCCCATACGAATCACTCTTCTCCCTTCCAATATGTTCCTCCAAGTCCATGATGGGCGAGAGCCTAGGCTAGCTTCTAAAAATTTCGTCTGAGGATGGTATTTGACTTTAAGAACTCGAGCTAGAAGAGATGAAGGGTTTGGAAAAGCCTCCAAGCTTGTTTGCTGAGAAATGCAATGTTGAATGCATGAAGATTACGAAATCCAAGTCCACCTTTTTTTTTACTCAAGCAAAAAGTATTCCATGAAGACCAATGTATTTTGCGAGAGCTTTCACTGTTGCCCCACCAAAACTGAGAGATAAGAGTGCTTATTTCTGAAAGAAACCCATCTGTAAGCCTGAAGCATGACATGGCATATGTAGGGATGGACTGAATGACAGATTTTAAAAGGATTTCCTTCCCAGCCCAAGAAAGATGTTTCTCTTTCCAATTGTCTAATTTACCTTTGATGCGTTCAAGTAGAGAGTTAAATTTTCAGATTTTTTCCTGCCAACAATGGATGGGAGCCCAAGATACTTCTGGTGAGAATGAACCTGTTGAGTGCCAAGAATGTTGCATATATCTCCCCTAGTGGATGAAGCTGTGTTGGGGCTAAATAGAACTCCAGATTTCTCTAAGTTAATTCTTTGACCAGAGACATTTTCATAAAATTTGAGAGCATAGGATATAGATTTAGCCTCTTCAGAAGTAGCATGGCCGAATAAGAGAGTATCATCAGCAAAGAAAAGATGTGATATGCTCGGGGCTGATCTTGCCACCTGAATACTAGAAATATTACCACACGCTTGAAGATCTTGAAGGATGTAAGAAAAGACTTCTGAGCAAATGATAAAGAGGTAGGGAGATAGGGGATCGCCCTGTCTCAACCCTCTATGCGGTTTAAGCTCTTCGAAGGATTCTCCATTAAGGAGAAACGAAAGAGATGTAGAAATGTAGATCCTTATAAGCTCAATAAAATTATTAGGGAAGTTCATCGATTTCAGAACGTCAATTAGAAATGACCATTCAACTCTGTCAAAAACTTTGCTCATATCCAATTTGATTGACATAAGACCTGTAGAACCTGAAGATTTACTTTTCAAAAAATGGTGAGTTTCATAAGCAAGAAGCACATTATCCGTTATGAGTCTTCCGGGACAAATGCAGACTGTGATTCAGATGTAAGATGTGGGAGAACAAGGCGAATCCTATTTGCAAGCACTTTCGAAGCTAACTTGTATACCACATTACGAAGACTAATAGGCCTGAACTGAGAGACATAATCAGGTTTCTTAGTCTTAGGAATAAGCACAACAAAAGTATTGTTAGCTTCATGGGGGAGGGAGTGATTATTAAAAAACTCAAGAACAAAATGACAACATTAGAGCCAACAATATGCCAGAATTTACGAAAAAACAGGGCTCATACCATCCGGTCCCGGAGATTTAAAAGGGTGCATGTGCTTGAGAGCTTTTAAAATCTCATCATTGTTGTAAGCTTGACACAAAAGTGAAATTTTGTTGTTGTTCAGGCGATGTCGAATCCTTCCCAGGCATTGGTTATATCAGAGGAAGAAGGAAGAGAAGAATCGAATATATCTCCCAAAATAGTCAAGAATTAGTTTCTCTAATCTGCTTTTTCAAATTTGTCAACACCAGATGAGTTTTTAAGGGAGCTGATGTGGTTTGACTCCTTTCTTTGGCGATCGTAGGAGTGAAAATAACTAGTATTTCAATCTCCTTCACGAGCCCAATGCTGTTTTAAGTGTTGCTTCCAGAAATATTTTCTTGGTCCAGGAGAATATCCAAACTACTTTGGAGTGACATTAACTTTTCTTTGATCTGGGGAGTGATAGTTCCTTTCCTCACATGATTGATTTCCTCCTTGAGCTTATTAATACGATCTTTGAGACTTTTCAAGTCTTTTCCACCCCACCTCAAAAGGGCCATAGAATAGTGTCTGATCATTGTAGCCCAATTATCCTTTATGACTTGCTCACATTCATCTAATCTTATCCACATAGCTTCAAAACGGAAAGCTTTCTTCCTTCGAGTAAGCGAGTATCTACAGGAGGTTCTCAATTGGATTTGAATCAAAGAGTGGTCTGAATGGAATGTTTCAACATGAGAGACTTTGTGGTAAGGAAAGACATTTCTCCAAGCTTGATTAAATACTCCGCGATCAAGTCTACTCTCTGCGTGCGTGGTGATGATTAGAGTCTAGACCATGTGTAGTTGTATCCAGCATAACCCATATCAGACAGATTGCAGAAAACAAGAAAATACTGAAATGCATTCATCTGCCAGTTTGCACGGGCTTCAATTCTAGAGAACTCAGATTGATAGAGAACTTCATTGAAATTTCCAAAACACATCCACAGAGTAATAGGAGAGGAGTTGAGGGAGCGCAGTGTGTTCCAACACTCTCGTCGATGAGCAACTTCGGGCTCACCTTAGATACCAGTAATATGAACTCGCTTGTCATTCAAGAAGACATCGACGTCAATAAAACGCGAGCAGTAGCTTCTTATTGAAATTTTTGTATCCTTTTTTCCATAGAAGGGCCAACCTTCCTGATCTCCCGATAGAAGGAGAAGAGATACCAAAGAGATTGAATCGGGTTTTGAGTTTATTGATGATGGTGGAGTTGCACTTAGTTTCACATAAAAAGATAATGTTTGGGGAACTTGAGCGGATGTGGCTTTGGAGTTCATGAACTATAGACTGGTTCCCAAGCTCTCTACGGTTATCAATGCCAGTCTCCGCCGTTTGAGCTGAATCAGGATTTTGAGAAACACCTTGGCCAAGCATCAGAAAATCAGAATGTTTTTTTCCTTTTTTGAGTTTTTGGGAAGTGCTGAAGGCTCTATGTTGGTATCGTCGAGCTTTCTTTTAGGAATAGAAAGTTCCATGGCACTAGGAGAAGTTGATTGAAGAAGACGATCTTTAGTGCGGACAAATTATCTAGCAGTTTTTTTAGCAGGTGTGTCAAAAGTTATTAGGACATCCATAAGAAATAAATCGAAAGATTGGAGGAAATTGGATAGGTTAATGGTGAAGGAGATGGGTGAGTTAGCTAGAGATGGATTGTATCAGTTGTGGTTAGAGGTGTAGTTTGAGGGCGGTGGTAGTTGTGGTGTTGTGTTACAAGTAAGAGTGAGTTTGGCTAGGGATGGATGCAGAGTCTAGAGGTTCATGAGCAGTCATATGGGGATTTCATCTGCCATCAGAGTATTAGGTGAATTGGGAAGGATATTAGTGATTGGGACTACGGGAAGATGGTTATTAGTATGAGTGATATTCTGTGATGGAAGTGAACTGGGAAGGATGTTAGTGATTGGAACTAGAGAGAGATGGCTATCAGAATTAGTAGTATTATGTGATGGAAAATGAGTGCTCAGAGTATCTGGATTGGAGGGAGCTTTGTTTTGAGTCAGAGCTAAACTAAATCTCGATGAAATATTTGGATCATTGACGGAAGGAGGGGATGAATATAGGGGGGAAGTATGGGTTGAGTTATGGTGGGAAGGAGTAGTATTCTGTGATGGAAAATGAGTGTTCAGAGTATCTGGATTGGAGGGAGCTCTATTTGGAGTCAGAGCTAAACTAAAGTTCGATGAAATATTTAGATCATTGGAGGAATGAGGGGATGAATGTAGGGGAGAAATATGGGTTGAGTTATGGTGGGAGGGATGTGGGGGACGAGAAGAGGAGAAAGGGCAGATGCGGGAGGCAACTCGCATCCAGGGGCCGAAACGGCCTACTGGGGAGGATGTTGATGGTTGAAGGAGACGAGCATAGCAGTCTTTATCAATGTGCCCAATGTAACCACAAAAATAACAGAAAGTAGGGAGGCGTTCATACTTGATTATGCCGTTGTAAACTGTGCCAAGATGCGTGATTCTCAGAACACGCCTCAGAGGCTTAGCTATGTTGATTTCAACTTGAATCCGAAGAAACTTTCCAATAAGAGAATCCTCTCTATCACAATCAACATTCAAGAAATGTCCTACCTGGTTGCCAGCCAATTCCGCAAAAGTTCGGTTCATCAGTCCCAGCAGAAGCCCCAAAATATGTATCCAGAAGTTGGAGTAGTTGAAGATAGTTTTGGAGGCCGCAGCTTCGTTGCTTGCATCTTTGAGAACTAGTAGATACCTGTCAAACATCCATGGAGTACCTTTTTGGATCTTTTTTTGTCTGCTATATTTTCAAAAGTGAAGAGCAGAATATTATCAGAGAGGGATTTGACGGTGAAGTTCTCCATAGATTTATACCATAAATTTTTGAAGAGCTTTTCATCTTGGTCTGAGGGAATGAGTCTAGGGCAGAGAATCTTGCCAATAAGAGAGGTTGTGAATCTAGAGCAATATAACTAGTATCAATTGGAGTTTGCTCTCCATCATCAGCAGTGAATTTATAATCACTACCACTACCACTACCACTTCTGCTATAAAATCAACAAAATTTGCTTACTTTCCCTGGAAGAGAAAAAAAATCACAAATCTTATTACGTTCAGTTGCAACAACCAAACAGATAAGATATATGAATTGTGTTAGATTACAACAACCGAACATATAAGATATATGAATTCTTCTGTTCGGCAACAACCGAGAAGATATATGAATTCTTTATTTTGTTCAATTGTTCAAATAAGATAAATGGTTATTCGGTTGTTGTAATCGAATAGACATAAATTTTATAAAAGTAATTATGTCTTATTATATATTTTTTTGGGTAAATTTAGTAATTTTGGGGTGCAAATAACCGGCCCATTTAAATAATGTAAATTAGTTAATTAATTTTCAATCTTAATTAACGTATTCATTACATAAATTTATTATTATCCTGATTGTCCATGATCATTTTAAAAATGGTAAGACATTCTTAAAACGATTATTTTAAAAGACAAAGTCTTTTGTAAGACGTCATATATAAGAGACAGTTTGTGAGACGTGTTAAAGTATGTCTATTATATAGATATAGTATGCTTATTAAATGTTAAAATATGTTTTCTAAAGTATGATCAATGATGAATTAAAGTATGATTTTAATGTGTTATAATATAATTTATTATTGACATACTTTAACTACAAATAAGCATACTTTAGTAATAAGTCAACTCGTCTCACAATCATCTTACAAAAAACTCATCTCACAAGAGAATGACTCTTTTAAAATGGTAAAACAGTTTCAAAAGGTAATTATTTATCAATTTTTTAAAAGTAAAAATGTTACTATTCCTATCCCAAAGGGATTCATTTATTTTTTATAAATTAAGAAGTATGATTATTTAATATGTAGTGTGTAATTGTATTAGTAGGTATGTGTGGATCTTCTTATATAGTATATGTAGAAAGGGAAATTAGAGATTTAATTTGTAGTGTGTAATTGTATGTGTGAATCTTCTTATATAGTATGTAGAAAGGGTAGAAAGGGAAATTAGAGGGATATAGTATGTAGAAAGGGAAATTAGAGGGCGGACGCTCAGAATAAAAGAAAAAAATGAGACTCTTTAAGGCGGACACTCAGAATAAGAAAAATGAGACTCTTAAGGCGGACGAAGATAAGAATGTAAAATAGGAAATTAAACCTTTCGAGGTTGGAGGTAGACACCCAAAATGAAAAAAAATAAAGACTCTTTGAGACAAATAGAGTGAGTATTACTTCTATTTTAAAATATTATCACTTTTCATTTATACTACTCCCTCCGTCCATCCTCAATGTATCCATTTGCTTTTTACACGTGGATTAATGAGCATTATTATTTAATGTGTAGTGGGTAGTTGTATTAGTGGGAGTGTGTGAGTCTCATATTTTATTTGTATTAGTAGAGGTTGTGGGTCTCATAATCTAAAAAGGGAAAAGAATAAATTAAGAATGAACGGCCCAAAATGATAAAATGGATAGTTGACGGTGGACTAAAATATTTCACTATTTTAAAATATATTATCACTTTGTTTCCTTTGTCTAATTTTGATTCAATTTGACCAAATAAAATTTGACATCAACGGATTTTTTAGTTTTTGAAAAATTTGCATTTGCATAATCTAATTTTAATCCTTTAAAATTTAAATGTTCTATTCTCAATTTTAATTATTTTTTAATTTATTTTTTATGATTCTTTTTTAATTTTATAAAAAATGATAATTATTATTTTAGATAAATTATCTTGTGCACTCGGATGGTGCGTCTACCCACTTTCAAAATTTTATATATTTATATATGAAAATATACTCCCTACGTCCGTTCAAAAGAGGGTCTTTAACTTTTGTGCACGCGGATTAAGGATTATTATTATTTAATTTATAGTAGGTTGTAGTAGGTAATTGTATTAGTGGGAGTGTGGGCCCCATATTTTAGTTGTATTAGTGGGTGTGTGTGGGTCCCATGTGTGTAAAATAAGAAATGATCCTTTTTGGAGCGGACGATCAAAATGAAAAAAAAATTATCTTTCGAGCAGACGGAGGAAGTATACATCAATGAAAAAAAATGTATCACGCTGTTAATAAATTTTATGTACTCTTATTTTAATTATTATGTCACTGAAATGGTCAGCTCATATGCTCAATAAAATATTAAAATTTTCTTTTATTTTTTCCGACTACTATACTTGTGTTGTGCACATTATCAATTTAATTAAAAATAAATAAATAGTCATATTAGAAAATTTACCAAAAATCAAAACCTTAAGAATTAAAATTAATCAAATTCACAATTTCATTCTAAATGCAAATAAGATCAAAATATTTAGTTTCAAGCTTATTAAAAATAAATAAGTAAATGGTACTCCATTACCTATAAAAATAAATTATACGGATGTCAATAAAAAAAATTATTCATTTTTTTTTAATATAACGTTTTCTATTTGAAAATTTATGTCGGGATTAAAAGTGCAATTTTTTTTTAAAAAAAAGACAAATTAGGGAAAAAATAAAATGAAATTTCTCTTTTAAAAAAGACAAATTAAGGAAAAAATAAAATGAAATTTCTCATATGATAAAAAATAGCAATTATCCCTAACAATTTATGTTTAGAAATTAAAATGATTGGAGAAATTACTATTCAAAAAAGTGGAGGAAAAAGAACGAGTTAAAAAATTAATTTAATCCATAAAATTTTAAAATAATAATAGTGAAAATTAATAATTCGGAATGATGCTTAAAAGTAAAAATATAACGACAAATTCTCCTTTGTAATTGGTGCACGTGCCCCCAAATTAGAATTTACTGTATACATTAATATATAAAAAAACATAATTCTTCGTTTCGCGTTAATGTTTATATCTTTTATTTTGATTTGTCTCAAAATAAGGTCTACATTTCTGTGTTTTTTTTTCAAGAAAAACCCATTAAAATAATTAATATATTTCTATAGGCCACATAAAATACTAATACAAAAACTCACTCCAACTAAAATATTGCATCCATCAATTCACTACACATTAAAATATTATATTGCTTAATATATGTGTAAAAAGTAAATATTAACATTAATGTAGGACAAAAGAAATATATATTAATGAATAAAAACTTATACACTTCATTATCAAATTTTTATTATTTTTTTAAATAAAAAATAAAATATTAAAAAGTTATAAATTTACTAAAAAACATATATACACTATAAAATACAGAAACGGATACAGTATCCACTCAAGTTAGTTGATCCAACTTGCATATTGTTTTGATAACGCAGGAAGAGATCCGGATTTTCAATTGCTGATTTACTAGTACTCCCTCATTCCTAAATTAAGTTAACCTTTACTATTTTATTGATTTTTTAAGGTAATATGATATTATTAAATAATAAATAATGTATAAAGTATCTTGTGTGCATTAAAAAGTTATAAAATTTTTAAAGGATGCGCTATTTATACTCTCAAAACTTTTTAATGCATCCCAATAATTATTTAAATTATAATATTTTATTTTAATATTTATTTATATATTTTTATTACTAAATACACCCCTAAAATATATTTTAATTTTACTACATATACGCCTGTAATCTTAACATGAAACTGTCTTCTCTCTTCAAGAGACGCACAATGATTAAACATTGCCGTTCCCAAAGGCATATGAAGTCTTTCAAATGGTAATCCAAAATCCCTACACACATACTGGTTTAGATATTTCTGACAATTCAATTTTAAAGCTTCCCAAAGTTAATTTCCCTTCTTTGAAACTCTTTCCCTTTACAATTCTCATCTGTCTTCCCAAAGTTAATTTCCCTTCTTTGATCATCCCATTCACTCCATTCCACAGGAGGATTGGTTATGCGATGAGTGTAGCCAAAAATGTACTCCTAAACCCACCAAATCACCATAATTTTATTCTTATATTCTACATCTTTTTGGACATAAACCTTCCTCTAATTTGATTATTAATAATAATCTATTTTATGATTTCATATAACCCATTAGTAGGAGTATTATTTTAGCAAGTTCATTCATGGACTAAAAACAAGTGAAATCAACTGTCAATTAAACTGGGCTTAGTGAGTGTGTGAATTAATTAACATAATCAATGTGTATTATTTTCGTCTGTGCCTCACTTGCTTTGAGGTAAAGGCTAATACTTCCAATTAAGTCGGTAAGAAAAGACTTTAGCAACTAATAAGGCTTAGAATTCAGTAAGGCTCATACATTCAAGATCATATACCATTTCAGATCTTTTAACACAACTCCCACCAACACTTATTCATACTACTCCTACATATCCTCCGTTCACAAATTGAATTTTATGAATTCAATTCATATACTACTTTTTTTCTGCAATATTTAGAAGCATGGCAATTCGTTATGATTCTGGTTTAAGTTATTAAATTTTATATTATAAACAGACATATATAATTATAATCGTGGTGTTTAAAATCCAATCGAGTATTGCGTAATTACATTTTTTTTTTTTAATTTATGAATCTATAATAGGTAACTGGATCTAAGTTGTGGCGGCAGGTGGGAGAGTCATTTCGCCCACCAAAGTAAGTTTGACTGTTCCTGATGTCTGAATCTGAAATTTACTGTTCAAGTGTTATCATGGAATAAATTTTCTAAACAATTTTCATGTGGGGCTACCGACATAATTGTTTCTTCGAATACATTAGTGATTGTTACCTGTTATTGTGATATGTGTCCCATTGGAATAAGTTTCATCAGCTATTCATTGATTCAAAAAATTATAAGTTATCATTAGCATAGTTATAGTTTTGCAGATCAATTCTTCCTAGGCTTCCATTATATGATTCCTTTCCCTTTCCAGTGTTGGGCATATTTTGTGGGTCCAATTTATTATTTATTATATGTGCTTGTAAAGCATTGTGAATAATTGTAATTTGTTGTTTTTTTTGAAAAAGTAAACAATGTAATTCTTAACAAGTTTGTTCAAGAAACTTGTCTTTTTTTTTTTTTGCAGGACTTGTACTACAGTTTCTTGGACATTCCGCATCTTCTATGAGAAGGTAACAGCTCGCTGAACATCCTCTATTGTTATTATAACAGCTATATGTCCATCCATCTTATGTATAGATTTCCATATCTCTTACTTCATAAGTTTTGAAATTCATCATTTATTTCAGGTTGCATTATTATGGGTCTATTTGGAAGAACTGTCCCGAAGATAGCAGGTATACTAGAATTAATGGATTGATGTTGAGGATCCTTGTTATCATTGCCTACTGATTTATTTTCCTCTTTTTTTTTTTGATCTTGCAGAAATTTTATAGCCCTTTGTAGAGGTATAAGTTGCCATCTTTCTTGTTCTACCATTTTGTGGAATATATATATGACTGTATGAGTTTTTAGTTGAATTATTATTATTAGGCTCTTCTATTTTACAATTCTATGCATAGCATTGGGTGGGGTGTTATAATTGTCTCCTTGGCTTGTTCTTAAGTTATTGGTTCATAATTGGTTGTTCTTTCTTGCTTCATTATTTTGGGATAGATGGCATTTTTCTTTTTTCTCCCGGATAAAAATAAATGAATAATTACACACATATATATCTATGTATATTTCTGATCTCATTTTTTCTTTTACTTGGGTGCATAGTACATGCTCTCTCGGAGTTTTTGCACCTGTAACGTCGGTTTTGTATATAAAGTTAGATTTTTCAGCCTAACTTTTAATTTATGCAGAGAACCTTACAAGGAATTTGTCATTTTCTAGCATACAACTCTTCACCTTTTTTTGTACTTTTTGTCGTTTCTAATACTTGTGGAAAATTGACGTTTATATTTTTCGTGTGATCTCGCTTTTATTCTTGCAAAATGAAATGGGATCATGTTTGAATCGATCCTCATCAGGTTTTTATGTGAATTTAAGGGTTAACTTTTAAGGAAACGGGTGTGAATCATGTTTGGTATTTATGCAGCTAAGTTTATCTGATGGGGGCAGTGCAGTTGATGATGATTGGGAGTTCGCTTCGCCATCAAGTATGGTTTGAACTGTGGTTTTGGTTGGAAGAACTGGTATTGGAAAAAGTGCAACGGGCAACAATATACTTCAAAGAAAGGCTTTCAAGTCAATGTCGAGCTCTGCTGGTGTTATTAGTACCTGTGAGCTTTGAGTACTATACATGAAGATGGGCAGATTCTTAATGTGATCGACACTCCAGGTTCATGCTGTTTTATATATTCAGATTTTTTAATCTGCTTTTAGTTACAAAGGAGAGAACTGAATGTTTTGGAGGGTTGTGTAGATATTAGACAGTAGTGAGATTGTGTGTCCGATAAAAGAAAAAAAGAAAAATGTAGTCTGATCCATCTGGAGAAATAGTGAAGATATATTTCATGTTTTCTATATTTCATGTAGTCTGATCTACCCTTGTTTAGTTGTTTATCTCCGTTAATCAATGTATTTGGTTTCATTTACAGATTTTAATGAGGGTATAACAAGAACATAAGATGACAGAAGATGCCCATATATTTTCTGAGTAAGATGCTACTACTAAGTTCTGCTTTTTTGTTATGTTTTTAAGAAGGTAATCTTGTATTTGCTGGTCTATAACTTGTTAGAAATACTGATAACGTAGATGAATGGGCAGGAAATGTTGTGAATTTTAATGATTTGCATCATGTCTCTTGTTTTCTCTTTGCATGTTTTGCATCTTGGACTTGGGATTATTTACATACATTTCAAGTGTCTGCAGATGTCTTTTTATTTACTCTCAATTCTAACAAATTCCTACTTGAGCAGGGTGAGATAAAAGCAAATGAAATTTGGAATATTAACAATAGTTCACCACGAGTACCTTATGTATGCTCTCATTAAGTTGAATGATGAAGTTTATGTAGTATTTCATGAATATTTCTTCTATGACCAAATAGATTTCTTCTATGACCAGATATTTTGTTGCACCACGGCTGGACATTTGAACTTTCAATGCACATCCATGTGATTTTTCCATCTTGATACTCCTCTTCAGATGGAAAGGAGGTTTTTTATGGATTATTTCACTCCAAAAATTAATGTTTTCTGTTTATTTGTGTTTTCAGTTTTTAAGGCAGTTTCTATTTTTCTTTGTGTTTTCTCTGTTTTTACTGTCTTGAGAAAATATGAAATTACTGTGCTTTGAGTCTTCTGGAAATTTTTGGAAACTTTTAATTGTTAAATATTTCTTGAATTGTACTTTTGAAAATTAAATGGAAACAAAATTTTAGTAGCTGATGATTCTCCAAATTTTGAATCAGTACTGAGGCAACAAAGCTTCACGCTTTATAAATTTAATTTTTCAAAGTTAAATTTTTGTATGTAGAGTTTTTATGTTATAGTTATATGTTTTGAGAATGCTTAATGTGAACTTGGGATGGAGCTCAACCTCTTACATCTGTACAGCTTGTGGAGTTAGGGTGAAGCTTTCATGCATAAGCCAAGTAACCACACTATTGCTGCATTGGATCATTCGACTGAAGGGCTTAACTATGACCAGGTGATTTTTTTTCTTTTAATTTAACTAGCTTACTTATTTGAGAATCTGTCAATCATGTTCAGATATGCAAGATTTTGATGATGTGCTCTTTCTATATTGACAAATCTTGTGATCATTAAAGATTACTATAATTTCTTTGCTTTCCACCTGCTTTCTATGCAACTACTTGGATCTGAAAATTTACTTTTGATGGCAAACTTATATTAATCATATAGTAGTGTGTGGTTTAACCTGTTTTTATCTTTAGATAAGATGCTAGATATCAAATCCCACAATAAATTGTTTCTCTTTCCCCTCATGGTTTAATGCTTGATAAATGAGAAAACATGGAAAGTGCAATGTTCATGTATATCTTGTTTCTTTTCCAGACTTCTTTTATCTGCTCTTTAGTTCCTTTTTTTTTTTTTTTTAATTATTAACATTGGCAACGAGAAAACGCATCAGATTTCTTACAAAATCAATGCATTACATTTCACTCTTTTTATGCTTCTATACAGCCTTGTTAATGCAAGTTAATTTGTTGTACTTTAGGGTGTTCATATATAATTATGTCTGTGGTTCTCCAGACCATCTTATGGGAGAATGCCCTGTTTCCCATTCAATTAGGATCCCAATATGTTTGAGTGTTTCAATTACATCTAAATGAATAAAATTCATACTCACTATAATAAATGCTTACTGTATTGTCTCCTTTAATGCTCTCTAGTTAAATTTTCTCTTCATGTTTTGACGAATCAATGTTAATAGTGAAAGTGTTAGTTGTAGTTACTTCACATCTGAAATTTGACATTGCTTCCATAACTTATAATTTTTTGCATAACCTTCAAATTATTTTAGTTGAGGTAAACCTATTAACTTTCAATATTATTTATGTTTGCTTAATCATTTATCAGCTTCTGATAGTTTTAATTGATCTTTTGCTTTTTGACACGTGAATTAATGAGTATTATTATTATTTAATATGTAGTGGGAGTATAGGTCCCATATTTTAATTGTATTAGTAGATGTGTGTGGGTTTCATGTGTGTAAAAAAAGAAAGAGTACTCTTTGAGTGAGACGCCCAAAATGGAAAAAAAAAAACTCTTTTTAAAGTGGACGGAGGGAGTAGTTAGTAGCGTAATCACTTTCTTTTTCTATGCTATTTATGGTGTGGATTAAGATATAATGCCGTCAAATTCATGATAAAACTCGTTTTCCTTTTGGGGGAAATATCAAAATTGATCTTTTATGTTTGGCATAATTCAATTCCAGTTTCTAAATTTGCTAAATTCGCACGTTTGATCATCCAGTACCCGATTTTAATCATTTTTGTTCAGTTTTGATCATTCAATACCCGATTTTTATATCAAAATTGTTTAGTTTGATCCCTAAATCACTTTTAATCAATCACTGGAAATTACATAATGTGATGATATAGACCATGCACATGCATACTGCAGAATGCATGTATGTGTATGTATGGTGGAAGTTAGAAGTGTACCACATGGAGGTTGATCATTGGTTGATTAAGCAATGAAAGGAAAGTAAGTGAAGACCATTAGATCAAGTTTGATCAATGAAAACGCAGCAACAAGAAGCATCAGTTAACTGAAGATAGAAGTTGAAATATCAGTTGGTTGCAACTGAATTGGTTGCATCAGTTTTCATCAGTTGGTTACAACTGATTGGGAGATGCGTTTTGTGTTTGGATGGGAAAGGTTCTACTCGATGGACATACATCTATATAAGTTGAAGAACTGTCAAGTTAATAATCATCATCAATACATCTCCTTCACTCATAAGTTAGAAACAAGCTTAAGAATTAGGGTTTTAAGTATGCTTGTATCTTGTAATTGTCATATTCATTTTGTTTAGTGAATTATTCTCTCAAGAAGTGGATGTAGATCAACATGATCGAACCGCTATAATTCTTGTCTTCATATTTCAAGTTTAAGTTTTTCTGATCATTTCATATCCATACACAACATTAGTTAGAGTTGAATTATCAAGTTTATTGTTGTAAGCTTGTTGTTCTTCATAGTGTGGTGTTGAATTCATAAGAATTGGCGCCGTCTGTGGGAAGGCCAAACCAGAAAAAGAAGAAGAAGACTCAGTGGAGAAGAAGAAGATCAAATGGTTACCACAAAGTTTGATATTGAAAAATTCACAGATAAGAAAGACTTCAGTCTGTGGAGGATGAAGATGGAAGCTATCTTGGTTCAACAAGGTCTGTCAGATGCCATTAAGCCATTGCCTGAAGATCAGATTGTAGGAGCTAGTGCTGCTGTTCTTGCAGCAGATCAAGAACAACAAACCAAGGCCAGAAGTGCTCTCATTCTGTGTCTTGGAGATAAGGCTCTAAGGGAGATCTCTAAAGAGCTCACTGCAAGAGGAGTTTGGAAGAAATTGGAGGAATTGTACATGGTTAAAAGTTTGGCAAACCGTTTGTACATGAAGCAGAAGTTATACTCCTTCAAGGTATCAGAAGATAAGTCTATAATTGGTCAGTTAGATGAGTTTAACAAGATTATAGATGACTTAGAAAACATAGATGTGGCTCTGTCAACTGAAGATAAGGCAGTCATCCTCATGTCAGCACTTCCAAAGTCTTTTGAAGGATTGAGAGATACTTTATTGTTTGCTAATGCTGAATCAATCACCCTTGAGCAAGTGTTGTTGGCAGTCAAGGCAAAGGTACTTCACAAGAATCCAGAACAACAAACAAATGCAGAAGGATTGACAGTGAGGAAACAAAACCAGTGGAATAAGAACAACAAGAATAGTAAGAGTGAGGTTGATAAGAGGAAGCCTGAAAAGAATCATAGTGCACCAGCAGTTGAAGAAGAAAACAAGAATTGTTTCCACTGCAATAAACCAGGACATTATAAGAAGCAATGTTACAAATAGAAAGCAATGGTAGCAAAGGTAATAGCTGAAAGAAGAGGAAATAAAAGGCCTCATGCAAATCAGGTAACAACTAATCATGATGCTACAGACTCTGATTTCATTGAAGCAATGTCTGTGAGTTCTAATTCAGTTTCAGAAGAGTGGGTTATGGATTCTGGATGTACTTTTCATATGACATCAAGAAAGGACTGGTTTACTGAATTGAGATCACAAGATGAAGGATCAGTAATGCTAGGTGATGATCATACTTGTAAGATTGTTGGAATTGGTTCTGTCAAACTTAAAATGTTTGATGGAAAAGTCAGAATGTTGAACAATGTTAGATATGTACCAAGCTTAAGGAGAAATTTAATATCTCTTGGAATGCTAGTTTCTCAAGGTTATGAATGCCATTTGAAAGGAGATACACTTGCTGTCATAAAAGGAAAGTCAGTAGTTGTTAAAGGATTCAAGAGGTCTGATCTGTATTTCTTGGATGGTTCAGTTGTAACTGGACAGAGTAATACAACTAAGGATGAGAGTAGTGTTAATGTTTGGCATGGGAGGCTTGGTCATATAAGTGAAAGAGGTTTACAAGAACTTGCAAGACAGAAGTTACTTGAGATCAGTTCAACATGTAAGTTAGATCAATGTGAGGCTTGTATATTAGGAAAAGCTAAGAGGTTGAAGTTTGGTGCAGCTGAGCATAATATCAAAGCTAAGTTGGAATATGTTCACTCAGATCTTTGGGGGCCTTCCAAGACTTCAACAATAGGAGGTGGGAAATACTTCATTTCATTCATTGATGATTATTCAAGAAAAGTGTGGATTAAAATTCTGAAAACAAAGGATGAAGCACTATCAGTTTTTAAGGTATGGTTGATAGAAGTAGAGCTACAAACTGGAAATAAGGTCAAGTGCTTAAGAACAGACAATGGTCTTGAATTTGTGTCACATGAATTCAATAAGTTTTGTCAAGAGAAAGGTATTAAGAGGCACAAGACAGTACCAGGTACACCACAGCAAAATGGAGTGGCTGAGAGGATGAATCAGACACTCCTTGCAAGAGTTAAGTGTATGATGAGCAGTGGAGGTTTCTCTAAGGGTTTCTGGGGTGAGTTAGTATCCACTGCAGCCTATTTGATTAATCTGTCACCATGCACAACACTCAAGTTTAAGCCACCTGAAGAAGTATGGTCTGGAAGGGTACCAGACTATAGTCATCTGAGGATTATAGGATGTTTGGTGTATTCTCATCAGAAACAAGATAAGTTAGATCCTAGAGCAGTTAAGTGTGTGCTAGTTGGCTATCCTAAAGAGGTAAAAGGGTACAGACTATGGTGTTATGAGAATAACAAGTTCATAGTTAGCAGAGATGTGACATTTAATGAAGAAAATGAAGAAAGAATGCCTTTGTTGGAAAGAGGATCTGATAAGTTGATAACTACTGATAAGTGTGAGTTTGAGGTGGAGCATGATGACAGAACAGTTGTACAGCATGATCAAGATCAAAGAGAGGATAGTGTACATGAAGAAATTGCTGCTGAAGAAAGGTCTGAATCATCTGGCTCAAATGAAAGAAGAACTCTAAGTAGCTATCAGTTGGTTAGAGATAGATTGAGAAGACAAATCAAAACACCTATAAGATATATAGAGGCAGACACTGTGTCATATGCATTATATGTAGCATCAGATGTTGATGTCTATGAACCTAGGACATACTCAGAAGCAGTTTCAAGTAAGGAAAGTATACATTGGTTGGATGCTATGGAAGAAGAGCTGCAATCTTTAAAGAGGAATAATACTTGGATGATTGTTGACAGGCCTGCTAATCAGAAGCTTGTAGGCTGTAAGTGGATATACAAGAAGAAACCAGTTACTAGCAAGGAATGAGGAATTAGATATAAAGCAAGGCTTGTAGCAAGAGGGTTTTCACAGCAAGAAGGTGTAGATTATAATGAAATCTTCTCACCAGTGGTTAAACACTGCTCCATAAGGATCCTGCTGTCATTAGTTACTCAGTTAGACTTGGAATTACATCAAATGGATGTAACAACAGCTTTCTTGCATGGGAATTTGGATGAAAAGATTTATATGAAGATACCTGAGGGAGTTAATCTACAAGGAGCAGACTCAAAGGCTTGTCTATTACTTAAATCATTATATGGTCTGAAGCAAAGTCCAAGACAGTGGTATCTCAGGTTTGATGAGTACATTACTTCAAATGGTTTTGACAGAAGCATGTATGATAGCTGTGTATACATAAGATATGATAAAGGAAGCTATATTTATCTTCTACTATATGTAGATGATATACTGATAGCTTGTAGAGATATGATGGGAATCAATTCAGTAAAGGAGACTTTGAGAAAGGAGTTTGACATGAAAGATCTTGGAGAGGCAAGGATGATCCTTGGAATGCAGATAGAGAGGAATAGATCAGCTGGAGTATTAAGGTTGTTTCAAGAGTCATACCTGGATAAGGTTTTAAAGAGATATAATATGAATCTTTGTAAGAGTGCATCAGTACCAGTTAAGCAAGGGGTAAGTCTGTCATCTCTTCAAGGGCCTCAAACAGATAAAGAAAGGTTTGAAATGGGTAAAATACCTTATGCCAGTGCAGTAGGCAGTTTAATGTATGCTATGGTATGCTGTAGACCAGATTTAGCTTATGTGATGAGTGTGATCAGTAGTTTTATGAGTGATCCTGGTCTTGCTCATTAGGATACAGTAAAATGGGCACTGAGGTATGTTAAAGGAACCATCACAACAGGATTGGAATTTCAGAAAAAGGCAACATGGGATAAGGCAGTAGTTGGATATGTTGATTCTGATTATGCAGCAAATCTTGACACAAGAAAGTCTCTCACTGGTTATGTGTTCAATTTGTTTGGAATTGCAGTAAGTTGGAAAGCAACTCATCAACATATAGTGGCCTTGTCAACTACTGAGGCAGAATTTGTTGCACTGACAGAAGCAATCAAAGAAGGAGTGTGGCTGATTGGTATCTTGAGTGAGTTTGGGATTGAACAAGAGTCAGTTGAAGTGCATTGTGATAATCAGAGTGCAGTGCATCTCTCCAAGCATCAAGGATATCATGAAAGAACCAAACACATTGATGTAAGGTTATATTTCATAAGAGACATGATAGACAATGGGGTAGTAAGTGTCAGAAAGATCAAGACACATGACAACCCTGCAGACATGTTTACAAAAACCTTACCAGCTCAGAAGTTTGAGTTGTGTAAGCACTTGATTCTATTGAATTAAATAGAGAAGAAAAGGTTGCTGCTCCTTATAAAAGCAGTAAGGTGGAGAAGATAAAGCTAACGTGAATATGCAAGGTCTAAGGTAGAGAATTGTGATGATATAGACCATGTACATGCATACTGCAGAATGCATGTATGTGTATGTATGGTGGAAGTTAGAAGTGTACCACATGGAGGTTGATCATTGGTTGATTAAGCAATGAAAGAATAGTAAGTGAAGACCATTAGATCAAGTTTGATAATTGAAAACGCAGCAACAAGAAGCATCAGTTAACTGAAGGTAGAAGTTGAAATATCAGTTGGTTGCAACTGAATTGGTTGCATCAGTTTTCATCAGTTGGTTACAACTGATTGGGAGATGCGTTTTGTGTTTGGATGGGAAGGGTTCTACTCGATGGACATACATCTATATAAGTTGAAGAACTGTCAAGTTAATAATCATCATCAATACATCTCCTTCACTCATAAGTTAGAAACAAGCTTAAGAATTAGGGTTTTAAGTATGCTTGTATCTTGTAATTGTCATATTCATTTTGTTTAGTGAATTATTCTCTCAAGAAGTGGATGTAGATCAACATGATCGAACCGCTATAATTCTTGTCTTCATATTTCAAGTTTAAGTTTTTCTGATCATTTCATATCCATACACAACATTAGTTAGAGTTGAATTATCAAGTTTATTGTTGTAAGCTTGTTGTTCTTCATAGTGTGGTGTTGAATTCATAAGACATAAAGTTGTCAGAAAATAGAACATGAGATGCACGTACTGGGAATTGGTCTTTCTCGGCGGCTTCGTCGACTATCTTGCCTATCTTCAAAAAGCTCAAAAATACTACGAATTCATCGATGATCCTTGATGGAGTGTAGTCACAGTCCGTTGTTTGATTTCTACATGCCTAATCAATGCATATATTTGTGAGAAATATTACAATGGGATGGTGGAAATAAATGAAACTGCTACGTAAGCAAAAACGATCGGAGACAGCCAAAAAACACAATTTTTTGGGCAAGTGCATCTCACGCTCAAATTCCCAGGAACATTTAGTAATTTCCGACAAATAAATAATCAAAACTAGGGGTGTCAATGGGCCGGGGGTGGGGGGTAGTACACTACCCGAACCTGACCCGTTTGTAAGAAGCTCGCCCCGGACCCGCACGGGTCATATATTATATGGCCCGGACCCAGACCCAGACCCGTATGGAGTGAGTCCGCCCTGCCTCGCCCCTTTTTTTTTTGTAAATTGTCATCAACCTCATAAATTTAATTTAACATTTACTCACACACAAAAAATATCTGTATATTTAAATAAATAAATAAACTATAAGAATATTAAATATAATTTTAATTTAATGTAATTATATATATAACATATAGTTATAAATAATATATAAAATATAAAATAATTGTATAAAATAATATACAAAATTAATAATTTAATATAATATATATACATATATAATATATATATTAACATAAAATATAATTATATGTATAAAATATAAGATAATTTTTATTATATTATATGCAGGTCCGGGTCGGGTCTAAACTAAGACCCGGACCCGCCCCGTATATTTACGGGTTCGGGCCGGGTCTGGTCCGCCCAAAACGTGCGGGGCTGGTCGGGCCGAAATTGACATCCCTAATCAAAATTGGACAAAAATTAATAAAATCGGACACTGGAATATCTAAATTGCGAATTTAACAAACTTTGAGACTGAATTTAGATTACTCAAACATAAAGGACCAATTTTGAAATTTTCCAAGCTGGTGAGGACCAATTTTGAAATTTCTCAACACGTGCATCTCACCCTCAAAATTCAAATTTCCGATAACATCTAGTAATTTTAGGCAAAAAGTTGATAAAAATGACTAAAATTGAACACTAAAGAACCAAAAATGCAAATTTAGCAAACATCGAGATTGAAATTGAACTACGCCTAACATAAAAAACCAATTTTGATATTTTCTCCAAAACAAATAAGTATCTAACTTAAAATGGAGGGAGAGTTGTAGTTAAGCGAGTTAAAAACGAAAATGGTGCTACACTTCTTTTTTTCGATACAACCTCTAAAAAGGTCAAATTAAATTTTAATTTAGTATAATAACTTTTAAAATTACATCAATTTAATAGCCAGAATCAAACATTTCTCACTCTACACGCACCACACGAAATATTCAGACAAAAATTGCAATTTCCAATAAAATTTAAACTATATTAACACCATTTTGAAAACAGTTGGACTAAATTGATATTTTTAATTTTATTGGGATAGTTTTTTGAATAAATAATAAACTATAGAACTGTTTTGGTCTTTGACTCTAAAAGAGTTAAAAGTTAAATCAAAAAGGAAATGAGATGAGAGTTGGTGCAGAAATTGTGTATAGCAAGAGAAGGCCAGGAGGCAAAAATTCAAGGAGAACACTAAATGACATTAAAAGTCCTAAGAATTAGGAGCAAAAAGGTTGTGGAGGTTGGTTATCATCAGACAGATTTTAAAAAAAGAAAACTCAATCTCAATTTCAAGTCTCAAGTAGAATCATACAAGAAAAATGTTGGTAGAGATCCATGGGAGATACTTATACAAAACCTCCATCATAACATGTTGGATAATTTCAATCTACCTTCCTCAATGGAAACCAAATAATAAATTGAAATACTGACTTTCAATTGCATGTAATAGATTCTCAACTTCGTAATTCCAATTAACATCGCTCTCTGTGTTTATCTTTATTTGAGTTGCTAGTGCGAAAGGCACCATGGCCATGGGAACAATCCATGAAAATTAAGTTTCCTTTTGAAGTTTTTGCATAAAGAAAATGTTAAAATCATTACCAGTCTAATTGAAGCTTTAAAGCCCTCCATGCATACAGAGTTCCTTAAGATTCTGCAATGCTTCACGAATAGAATCTTCATCTTGATTGGAGTATTTCAGGCACACCAGTCGCTGAGCAATGCGGTACGCCATTTGAAGATCATGATGCTGTTCCAAATTTATCTCGATTCTCTTCACTTCCTACGAACAGATTAGAGCATGTAAGGTAAATTAATAAACTAGCAAGCAGAGGTTTTATATTAGAGGCAAAGTGCAAACAGAATTTATTTTGAAAAATACCCTTTGTGTAATCATTGATGTAATGCTTTTGGCAGACTCTATCACTGAACTTGGTAATCCAGCCACTTCTGCTAGCATGAGACCATAGTGTGCTACATGACGTGGCCCATCTTTCAATTGAAACTGGGAAAGGCAGTCGACGTTAGAAGCTGCCACATATCAGAGAAAACTAATGCATCTGATTCAATATCTTACCTTGAAATCCATGCGCTTGTTCATAATCTCAACATCGAAGTGAACAATTTTCACATTTGGATACACTGCAGCCAACTCAGATAAGTTTTCCATATGAGTAGCAAAGATAGTGTACCTAAAACCAAAAGAATAGTACTTCAGTTCTATGATGTGCTTCTCCTGTATTGTATATTGCTTCTTCTGGAAGGTGGGGTGGGGAAGGGGGAGACATTTCCAAGATGCCCTAACAAATAAAGCACCAGGATTTTAAATTCAGCATTGACTAATATAAATTAGACACCGGAAATATCTTAGAAGCAATTTGAAATCTTCTTTTCTTTTTATTTAAATTTCAAATACTTGCAAAACTTATCAACATGCAGGAGCTATAAAGCATAATAACACTAGTCAAACTTCTTAAGGATAATCATTAACCATACGAAACAATAATACTGTATACAAAATAACATTTCTGTCAAATAATCTAATTTAACAAATTTAATATACAAATTTATTAACAATAAGTATCCAGAATGACATGGAATGTGGGAAAAACAAAAAATAAAAGTCAGCCTCAACCAGTTCCTATTGAAAACATAAAGATAGTGATACTCTTTTTTCTAGAAAGTGCTAGAAACAGAGAACACGTGTATATAAAGATATTTTCAGAATAATGTTCGAATGACATTTCTCGCAGCAGCACATAGGGACACCAGAGCAAAGAAAAATCATTCAAAAAACTCTTATGTTTTATTATTCATCTAAAATAGTACGACAGCTTATTAATGTAACGTGATCACATATGTGCCGAGGGTCATCAGCCAATAATAATAGTCTCAACAAGACTACAAGAGTATGAACAATTATCTGTAAACCTGGACATACATTCTAAATGAGAAAATAATTTTATGATAATACTATTAAAATTGCTATTACCTGTCAAATGTACATTATGCTAAAATCCTCAATTTGTCCTGTCATTATATCTTTTTTAAAGCAACTAATTAATTTTATAGACTATTTTTAAGATTTTCCCAGCTCACAGAATACAATTAACACTTGAAGTGGTGAAAATATTTACGCTCTTAAAGCCAGTAGATGCTCGCAACAGCTCCATGAAATTGCAAACCCATCAGAGGAAGATGTTGCTCTCCCCAGTTCATCCACAACAATCAAACTTCTGCATGCATCATAGACAGCTACGACACATCATTGAAGAAGCCAGTCCAACCATTAGGAATCAGTTATTCTAATATACCTATGAGAAGCATTTTGCAAGATAAAAGCCGTCTCCTTCATCTCCGTCATGAACTGCAAAATTAATAATGTAGAAACAACACCATTCATCTTATAACCTTTCGAGCAGAAGGATTCCTAGTTCATATGGACAGTAGCTTTTCACAATGAGATGACATGATTATCTCTTCATTTTGCAATTAAAAGTAAATTTAAGAAGTTACTTTCACTTTCATTTTACATCTCTTTGAGGTCAATATTCTTAGAATCATGCAAGCATGATTTTCTTGATATAAATGTCAACAGCTATTCTCAGAAGTTCGATAATCATTTTCAGACTTTCAGGTTAATATATAGCATAAGTTATAGGTAAGCAGAGTTGTCTAGAATCAAGTGGCTGAACTTTATGGATATTCCAGGTATAATATCTGAAACTACGTGAAACATATCTTTGTATAACATCTGAAACTATATTTGAAATATGAAATTGTATTTCCATCGTACTTGCACTCCGGAGTTCAGATTTGTAGCTAATATGAAGAATATAAAACTGTCCTAATTTCAGCTAAGATTCCAAAACAGAGAATGGGTTGTATTATTTTATAGATCGTATAGTATTATAAACAAATATAATTTTTAAAATTCGACAACCTAGTTATGATTTCAAGGCCCCACACCAGCATTACAGACCCTTAGCTACTCTGGCTTCCACTTCACTGTTTCAGGCTCAAAATCCTCACCAAAAGAACAGAACTAAACATATTCTTAAGTTGGTGAACTACACATATTAAATATCACATCATAAATGGGCAGACAACCAAATTCATGGAATTGATAATTAACTTGATTTACAAAAGAATTATGATCAAACCAGCTTCCAATGAAATTCATCTTGGTCTCAAAGGAAAATTTTTTGGAACTTATATGTACTACTGTTATAAATTGTTAAGTTGATATGATCAATCACTTGAAGAATTATTGAACTCCTTATGCTGATAAAGGCATCACACTGAGTAAGTTTGTTCAGCAGTTATTTTCGAGTAGCTACTGTTTCCTTATTATGATACTTCACTCTTGTAAATGTTTTATCAGACACATTCATATTAAGAGCTTCATAAAGCTGAGGGACTACAACTGCAAAATGAATTTACTTCTGTAGAAACTAGGTCAGCTAGTTGTAAATGGCAACATGAACCTTTATTTTTCTTGTCAAAGCTAATATAAAGAGTGTTCCAGTAAATAAAAGAAAAGATGTGGAGAACCTAATTTTGGCAATCAAAGTTAAATCTTACTATAAAGAAAACTATTTTCTAGTACCAATGGCTTCACAAGAGCTAAGCATTTATGTCTTTGTTTAACTTGCATCCTTTTCGACTTCATACTTTTACTTTCATCATGTCAGTATAAGAGTTTGCAGGATTTTGTGTTGGAGGCAAGGGAAGGGCCAAAGGGATGTTATATTTCAATTGATTAAATATCAAAAGGTGAAGACAATAAAATATTAAGTTACGATATTAAAATTTTAATTTTACCGTACTAGAATTTGACTCAACACTGTCCATTATTCCCATCCTTGTAAATATTCGATCAACTACTCTCATTGTCGCAAAGCGAGCAGGAATATAACAGCCAATTTGAGCAAGGATGACTACCAGGCAAACTTGCTGGAGAAAAGTACTCTTTCCACTCCTACAGGTAAAAGAAGCATGATTAGGTTATAGAATCAAAGATTTAATTTATGCTTAGTCAACTAAACAGGCTAATAAAAATAACAAAATAACAAGAAAAATAATAACTGAAAATGAATTATGGCCTGGCCAGGCCCACACCTTATCTTCATTCTAACTAACTGCAATGCGGACCAAGGGGAACCGACCCCTCTAAAAATTCCAGATCTTAGCTTTCTACTCATTAAAGCAATTGTGGATCAAAAGTGGAAAACTCAATTTCAGTCTGTAACTGCAACCACAGCTATGTCTATATATTTGTTTAACCATTTGAGATCACCAAAACTTGAGATCTACAGTTGGGTGAAACAACAGTGACTTATAAAACTTAACTATACAAATATGTTAACCTAAGAGAGCATAGCTACAATGCCTACCAATGACTGTAACTGTGAAAATTCAAGAAATTTGTCATTGTTTCAGTTTCACTTCCTGCTAGCATGACAAAGGAATTTTGATCTCTTAAGAGGAGCTTGGGTCACTCGAAGTACAAAAAAAGAGGGAAATATATATGTGTGTGCGCGGTGAAAAGAATAACAAAATAAAAATAAAAATAAAAATCCCCATGCCAAAGGAATTAACTTTTTGCGACTGCATATTCTTACATGTTTGGGCCTGTAACAATTACCATATTTGATGCTTCAGAAAGGAAGATGTTGTTGGCCTGGACAAGAAAGTTAGCAATTTTGTTAAATGGCTGACTTTGTATTTTTATCACATTAAATATGAAGTTTCCAATACTACGTGGAATATGAAGTTTCCAAGCAAGAAAATAAATATCCTTCCTATTGTCAGAGAATAAACTTACGACAAACTCATTGTGCACGCTTTCGAGGATGGGGTGCCTTCCTGAATCAATTGCCAATGGACCATCATCTACAAGTAATCAGTGGATATTGAGCAATCTAAATTATCAAAATGTTAAGGTGCACACTATCAGTCTGTGTAAAGATGGTTCTTACCTGTGAATTGAGGCCTTGTATATTTGTCAACTGTCTTTGTGGATATTGTATGAGCAAAAGAATTGACTATCAAATCCAGAAGGCACAGGACCTCAGCAAGAAGAGTCAGCACAAGAACATCCTCTCGTATGGCATCCATTAGTTCTTCATGTTTAAAAATTGATCATAGGTGTTAATAGAAATATTTTACCACGAAAGACTGGACTGAAGCATAATGACATAATTTGACTTGATGGTTGGGAATTTGACTAGGGAGACATGTGGAGAAGATAGAGAACATCTACAAAAACAAATAGGAGAAGACTGAAGACTGCATACAAAGCAATAAATACTAATCATTGAATCAGTCAGGCAAACAACCTTGTTGCAGATCTGTATGAGCAATCATATGTAACTTCCTTAGGAGAATTTTAATATATCCAACGAAAGACTAAAATCAGACAACAGGACTAGGCCATAATATGGATAAAACATACTGGATAGTTAAAAAAAGGTAGTGTTTTTCTTAGATAGATCAAGGGAGGGTATGATCAAGGGCAATGCACATAAACAACTTTTTGATCCAGATACTCAGGAATTGGATCCATGTTGGTGCAAAGGATTGACTTTGCAATTAGAATGAGAATACATTATTAAGGGTGATTTAACATATCTTTAGACTATGCATCTCCATTATCAGTTCTTCTAACGTAGGGTAACAAAGAAATCTGGAGGAATGCTGCCCGTGGATTGTTTTAGTAACCCATATAACTTAAGAAATGGCATGTACTGAAGTACAAGATCTTTTGACTTAAGGAAATGCTTACAAGTGCTTGATTGGGTTGGAGGAAAGTGTGGCAAAGCGACATTTAATCCTAGCATTGTTCTGATGAGCTATTTCCTAGCAGTGTCAGAGAGCTGAAATAATTGAACTATAGTCTATAACAGAATTTGATTGTGTAATATGTCACTAAGAAAGCAACTTAGTACCACTATGCTTATACGTATGAACATGACACTGCAGAGAAACGTAATTCCAATCACGAGATTCCCTCCCTTAAATCATATTTTCCTTATTATTTTGCTTTCATACTATTTCTGCATACAAATAAAGAAGCCTAAAGAAGTGTTATAATTTCACTCAGTTGACAGGCTTGTTGGTGGGGCTTAATCTCGTAATGTGAACTGACATATCAAGCATCATATATAATTCCCCCCCAAAACATGTGAACACAATTTAAGCACGTTACACCAAAAAAAGTAGAAGTGAATAAAGTTGTGTGGCCATGAACCTTTGATAAATGAGTGGATGGTATGAATCAAATGAGAATGGGTTTTGTAGGTGTGATGCATGATTCTCATACCAGCCAACATGCAGAAGAATGGGGATTCCCATAAAATGAGAATTCATATCAATATTGTTTTATTCCGTTTCTACACACCAAACACATACTAACAATCCTTTTCCAGTTCTCCTCACTATGTCTCCCAACCAAACATTAACAATAATTGCTTTCCCATTCCTTCTCTCAAAACTTCCCATAACCAAACACCCCCCAAAAGTAAGAGCACAACTGCTCAAGATAAGTGGCAAAAAGCTGATCAACCTGATCCACTAGCCATATTACACACTAAACTTGTATACACTAATTGCAACCAAGTCTTTTTTTTTTTAATTTTGTTTTACTATAGTACTATACAAAAATATGCGGTGGTAGAGATGGAGTTTTAGTTAGTAGAACAAACCCTCCAGGCAAGTTTCTGTCCGAATATAGCACTCTTTAGCTGCTGACTTGTTCCTTACATTCAACTGTAAACATACAATAAAAGAGTAAGGACAAGCAAACATAAATTTGGATCAACGGAACATAAAGTAATAATAGTTGAAAATATTAGGCATCAGAATATATGATATTGTAGATCCTAGTTGATGTCCAGTGTCAAGATGCATTGATTGCAATGCTCACTAATCAAATTTAAGACACTCAGTTTCATTAACAGAGGGATCATCTGTCTTTAATAACTATAGCAGCATCGAGAACGAGGCAGGATATGGAAATAGATTCTTGAAATAGCTATGATTCATCTTCCTCAGTTCCTCCTTAGTTAAGTTTATCAATAAAGATATATCCAGGCATATGATAGCAGCACACCATGAATTTAGCTCTCATTTGGAATCCTTGAGTTGAGTTCACAGTATTTACTAATTAGTTTCAAAATTATGTATCGAGCAAAATTTTGAGATTGAATTGCAATGGAGAAAATGCTTATATCCATAAAATGATCAATGTAGTGATAAATACAGGCACTACCCCAATAAGAAACATATGCACTTATTGCCTAGATTCTTAAAATGTCCGTTCTTTTGATGATATATAACACAAGCCACAAGGAATTCAACCTTCTCACCCTTTGCAGGCCCAAAAGGTAAAAACGCACTATATTTCACCAACTACCCTGCATGACATTTAAATATTGAACTTAAACCCATGATATTATCTCACTGCATTCATTTTTTTTTTCTAAAAAAGCACTTACATGATTTTATAATAAAATTTCGACTTCATGAATAGAAGTTTTGTTGCACTACCAATTTATCCCTTAACTACTGTGTATTATACCACCTTGTCCCCTCAAACTATAAAAAATTTACATATCAGCGAGACGGGATTCACATGACCAACCTACATCATAGGATTAAGCTTAGTTTGTCGTAAACGAAAAATAAAATTGTCAACTCTACCAACACATTCTAATGAACTGTAAGTTTCCTGATTCTACCACCATGTGGCATGTAGGATAATAAGTCCAAGTCATCCCACTTCTTTCCCTTACTGAAATGATCAGAATAGTGTAATATGGCAAAATATTTAACAATATTCATTCAAATTTCTCTGATACAAATTTTAAGCTTCCTTTTATAGCATCAAAAACTTTCATATCCCACTAATCACTATCCAGACTTAATGTGCAACAAGTTAGCTCAGAACTAGCAACAACAAATTACAGCAGCAGCAGCTAAAAAGGAGCTATTATCATGCTCAAGAAAAATAGATTTACGATAGAAGTATTACTAAAACCACACAAGTGAATATGTAATTAAATTTTGTCTCACTAAATTTGTAATGAGAGATACACTTAGAAAAACAGTTGAGTTTTCAAATACTAAATATTGGATATATAAGTGATATTCATGAGTTGACATTTAACAAAAAAAAAAAAGTGATAATCTACTCACAGAAGCCAATTCTGAAGAAGAGCAATGCACGTTGTTTCCATGTTTTATGACCTGATAATAGTCCATCAGAATAAGAATTTATATTATATTAGGGTAAATGGTTGAATAAGATCTGTAAACAAAACAAGTATTTTCTTCTTTAACCTTGATAAACTTGCTCGGAAGTTTTCCCTGTATGTCTTTCTGAGGTATGCTAAAGTAAAAACCTTGCCTGCTGTTGTATGGGATTTTCAAATTTGGTAGCTTTAAATTCTCCCTATACTTGTTTGCTAAGTTGTATATTGCTGCAAACATTGTTGATTAGAATGCTGGCAATCTATAAAAAATTGGTTATAAAATTCATCCCTTCATCCAGCAAACAAACCTTCGCTTGTGTCACAGAAAGATCTTCTCGCAACATCTAGAAACCCATCTATTCCTCCCTTGACAGCAAAACATTGTTGGGTTCGGGCAACAAAAGGAGCTCGTGCATGAAGAATATCTTCATCAATCACCTCTCCAATCCTGGAACCGACATGTATGACAGATGAATAATTTGAATGATATGACAAGATTCTCATGTACAATTGCAAAAAACCAGTTATTATGTTCAAAAGATATAATAAGATTTTATTACATTCTCTATTAAATATAAGATTTAGTCGAGCTTTCTAAGTTTAGGATTCCAGAGTTGTATGTATAAGCATCTCATAGAACTATTAAATAATACTCCCGGTATTTTTGCACGCATATGAGTGCACACGAACCAAGAAAAATTGCTTTTTAGTTGTATAATGCAAGATAAAGTTAGGGATATAACAATGGGTTTATATGATATATTACAAAATTGCCACATACTTTTTACACTTAACCCAACAACTTTATACGCTTTTCTCATTGAATTACCCAAAATACTCCTTTATCTTACTTTACACACCTAAAAATAATTTTCTTAATCTCCACGCACAAGATACGTGCAAAATTTACCGGGACGGAAGGATTATTATTTTGTTATGTAACACTCAGCTGTTAATTATTAAGTTCTGCTCTATTTTTTTATTCTTCAAGATCAGTTCATTTTTATCTTCATATTGGATGAACTTTATTACTAAAACGTCTACAGCATTGTAACCTTCTTGTCTTTAAAAAACATAACATGAATATTCTTCTATCTACCTTAAAGGAGAAAAGCATGGGCTTACTGTTGGCTAAGAAGAAATAATTGTTAATTGGTTTTTATAAAACCAAATGAATAATTATCATTTTAAGAGAGTTCTTTGTTTGTAGTTTAAATTAAAAGCCTACATTATGCTTTTATGGCAATTATAAAAATATATTAAGGTAAGGATTTACTTGGCTTTCCCTCGTCTTTTCTCAAAAGTTAAAAACTCAACAAATCATCGTATCCTTACCCTATGCAAAACATTTTAATCACATCTCTCATTAAATATTATTAAAATTATTTACTATAAGATTTTACATATTAAGCCTTTTTATGTTAGTGGATTTGTTGGGGCAAAGTAAGATGTGAATTGGATTATGACATGCAAGATCTGCGCCATGTTGAGGATGGCCTTTAGATAAACTTCCATTCCCTCACCAAGGAAGATCAATTGATTTTGAGGATGAAGGTAGGGATAAACTCTTGTAACTTTAAACAGTTAGCTATGTACCTTTTCCTCATGGAAGCAAATTTTTCATTCTCACATATGGACTTGTAGATATTTTTTAGTAGATAACAACTGGCATTCTTGAGAACCTAGAATAACTGCATATTAGAGTGTCATCCTTTCAAGTTTCAAATAACAAAGTTAACATACCTTGGAAAGTAATGGTAATGCATCAAGAGCAGTTTTGAGAACAATAATGCTTGATATTAAGATTTGGCTCTTTCTAGAACTGTCACCAGCCATGACTGCATTAGTAACTTTCTTTTGCTTAAAGCAGAAGTGACAGAGGACCTTATCTGAAACAAAGAACTGTTATAGCAACTAGAAGTATGAAGTAAAATTGTCCAATCATTTTATCCAGCACTTACCAGTTTCTTTTGGAAACTTACGAAGAGCCTGGGACAAGCCGAAGAAAAGTTGCTCATTGCCCATCAGCTCATCCTGAAATCGGATTCAGCCATGAAATGTTTTTCCAGCATAGAAAACTAGAAACTTGCACTAAATTAAATAGTAAATTTAATGTCGTTAAAATGCTTGTAAAAAGACAATTAATTTGGCATATCATGTGTTAAAAATAAAGCTTGAATGAAAAAGTTATAAATACTTAAGATTCAAGTATGAAACAAACTAAAATAAAATAATAAAACAAAAAAAAAATTTCAAAACCATAAATAGTAAGCCTCATTCTGCTGCCAATTGTTCATTCTATAAATAGAAAGATTTTCAAAACCAATCAATTTTTTTTTGTTTTATTATATATATATATATATATATATATATATATATATATATATATATATATATATATATATATATATATATATAAAAGAATTGCTGGCTTGAGACCTGATAAATTTTTGAAAAAGTTAGATGAAAATCTGTTAGATCAGCACAAAACTGCAAAAAAATCAAAGATCAAACCATGACACCTAGAACCTAGAGTGGCATATAACTAATTCATTCTACATTAATCTTTTAGTATCCAGAGTACTCTACAAATCATAGTTTCCTGCTTTAGATTTCAAATCGTAAATCAAGTGATTAACAATAGTTGTTTTCTGTATCCAATGATATAATAAATTTAACATTTATTACTAACATATGCTTTTTGAAATCAGATGCTGTAACCAGAGAACATGGATTACAACAAAGTTATATATGGATTGCACGCTTGAAAGTCTAGTTCTAATGTAAGAACACACCTACAAATTATAATGCCATGAAAGAAATCCAGAAGTCATCTTTCGAGGAGAGTCATACTAAAACTTACAAGGCAATCAAGTCGGGCATTGATAGTCTCGATGTCTTTGAGAGGCTGCAAAAGATTGGCTCGCAAAAGTCTTGTCCTTCATACAACTAGATATATAAGATATCTGATTATTGAAAACATGGCATCATATTCTGCAGTCAGTTACAGTTTGAAATCTGAAGAGGAGTATCTCCTTTACAAATGAATAGCATTACATGGTCCGCTTTGAGAGCAATAGGAGATCTTTGTTTTGGGTTTCCAGAAACCAAATTTTGGGATTTCAAAATCCAAAGACCGTTTTAGAAAACACAATTACGTCCATCCATAAAAAAAAACCTATTAAATTTGTTATTACTGTATCATTGCAATCACTAACCCAAAAAATTGTACAATAACATTAGAACACCATCCCTCTTACACTATGATGTGACATAATGTTAAATCTATTCATACCCAAATTCCAAAACAAACACACACCACTCACAGAATTTACAGGTCTCCCAGATTATGAAAGTCAGATTTCAAAAACCCACTAAATCCCAAACCAAACATATGTATCTTACATCGTTGCCACACATATTACTTTTACATGAGCCAATTGATTTCATAATAGCAAGCTGTATGCTTGAGCTTTCTTTATAAAGTTAAATATTTGTGCAAGGGTATGCTCCCATGACCTATTTTTCATATGAGTGGCCTTGGCTTTACTCATAGAAGATATTTTTGCTTTTCATTAAAGCATTTGAAATATAATAATGAAATATGATCTTAATATCAGTCAAGCTCATTCACCTTAAATTCAATTGTCCAGTAAATTATTAGCATGCAGCACTCAGCTTAGCAATAAAAAATTTGCATCTATTTCCGAGAATTAAAAGCAGACCCTTATCAATCTTTTCAAAATGAAAAGCAGATCCTTATCAATTTTTTCACAATGATTAGTCGGGTGAAGGCACAAATGCTACTCGTTAAAATATTTGGTGAAAGAATTTAATGTCTTTTTAGCAATGAGGAAACATACAATATGCAATTATGAAAGCTACTATGCATACCCTCCAACAGTTCGCGTTGTCTTGAGCATGTGAAACAAACTTCTCTTCTTGTTGCTAGAGCCCCAAAGACTAGAGTGCATTGGCTCAATGATTTCCAGGTTCTGGACACTGATATCAGACTATGTTACAACTTCAACGTAACATGGTACAATAAAGAGGAATGCCATCCTTTCAAGAGAATAATTGAGGGAGGAATAAACAAAGGATAAAAAGGAAGCACACTACAAATTCCCTAAAATTTTCTGCTCTGTAAAGCTATATTTGAACTGCTACAAGAAAACATTAATAATTTAAAACAGTGTGGTATTCTTTTCAAGTAGACTGTAGAAGTATACCTAGTAGCATCTATATTCATGTGATCAAATGATCCATTAAAAGTAACCTGTAGAGATCAAAAGAGAAATTGAGTGAAATGGTAAATAGATTTTCTCTACAGCAATAATATAAATTGCAAACTGCATCAAAATTTGCACTATGATAATCATATAAAGAATGTTAGAAGCGCAAGATCATGCATATTAATGTATAATTGAAGTGAAAAGATGATAGATGATCCCAATGATGTAAAGTTTTATGGTCACTTTGGCCGTAATGACTAATGAATCACAATTATGAACCAAATAAGTAGGTGAATCACAGAAGGCAAAAGAAGATGGAGGACAAGTACTCACAGATAGTGAATGGTTAGTGATGATCACCCCTTTCTCTGCTTCTATCCTGTGCATAATACAGTACAAATTTATTTAAAGCCAACAACCTTCTTGAATTTCAAGAAGTTAAAGTAAAAGGATATATACATAGGGATGGCAAGAATACTGTTGGGAAATTATTATCAATGGAATAGCAAAGTTTTGTAGATTGTATTCTCTTCTGTTAAATGTTTTTGAAAGTTAATACAGCCTTAATAAGCAAAAAATATGTTCCTCTCTGCTTTCATTCTTACATCATTAATTGTTTAAACTATAAAAATAAGTGACAAGTACAAAATAAGCCAGTTACGGCCTAGAGTTAGGGTGCCTAATTGATCTACTTGAGCTACATCTCAGATGACAACATTAATGTCAAAAAAACCAATTGATGAAACAGAAAAAAGGTGCCACCAATTGATGAAACATTTCAGAAAAAATGTTTCTGAAACATTTAGACAGCCGCTCATTCTAGAAGATGTTGAGTGTACGATGAGCTCTGCAAAAAGATTGATTTACTACACGAACATCTTAATGATTCTAACTGTCTAACCCATGCATGCTCCTTACAAATTCACAAGAGAACAAATACATGTGATAGGAAAGTTATGGAAATTTTAAATGAATCACAGAACATATCCTTTAGCCTAGGTCACGAAGACTAGATCTAAAGAAGATATAGTGTATGCTGAAATTAAAAATTAGGCAACAGTTTATACCTTAATATCTTATATTATTATTACATTACTATCTTCCTAATTTTCAAACTATCTGTTCCTCAACCTGGTGAAGAAACATCGTATAATTTAGAGAAGGGTGAAGAAATACCACTTGATAGTTGCAGCAGCAGCAGCCAAGCAAAGATAATACTGCTTGGAATAAGTATCCAAACCAAGAGCAGATGGTTCATTAGCAGCCAAGTTTTTCACTAGCATAGCTCCCTTTCGAGAAGATTAGAACAACTTATGTTATAAAGGAATGCATTTAGGGAATAAAGACACAGATCATCAAGGTTTTGTTTTAAAGGCTACCCTGGTATCATCAAAGCAGCCACGAGACATTATAACCTGCAGATGACAGATGTATAAAAAGTTAACTTTAATTGATGGGGCACTAAGAATAATAAAATCCAAGAACACATGCATACCTTTGTGGTTGAAGAGCAAAATCTATCAACAAGCTCAGAGACTCCAACCATGCCGTCAGGAGCCATCTTAGCAGGGGTGACAATAATTACCATAGGATCATAAAAATTCAGTAATGTTTTTGTGTTCTGGTAGGAGCTGCTGGTCTCAATATATTGAGAAAGATCAAATGAAGCTGATCTCAGGTCAAATGCAGCCACTCCAACCTGAAGTAAAATAAATTGATAGTCATTAACAAAGAGAACATAATGCAAACAAGTACATTAATACAACTTTTCAGTAGCACTCCGAACACACATCTATAAATAAAAGTTTATGAAACTACACAGTAATCATAGAAACAAGAAGAATTAAATGCTTGCAACAAAATGTTTCCCTTTAATTTCTTCTTTTAGAGGAAAATTCAAGCTTCAGTCAGTAATCACAGATAAAAACTCACATCCACAAATACAAATTAAAGAACACTGCATTAACTGAAATCATTATTTTCATAATTCACTATGTTGGAAAATTACACACTATAACAATAGAGATAAAATAGTAAGCTCAACTGAGCTCATTCGAATAAAACCCCAAAGAAATTCCACAAAAACATAAGAATTAATGATACTGCGCGCTAAAAATCATAAACGCGTACACGATTTCACAAATTTACACTCGAAGATGGACGTATCTGCATATTAAATTGTAGATCATAAATCAGTTCATCAAGCAATCGAGCCACTAACCAGAGAAAAAAGCATCAAAAGAATGAGAACCTCGAAAAAGTCACAATACGCTCTGCAACATCTTACGTATACAATAATCCATAACTAGCATGTGCTGATTCGCGGTGGTGTTTGAACATGCGAATATACGTATGCGTGTGTGTGTGTGTGTGTGAGAGAGAGAGAGAGAGAGAGAAGAAAGGAATAGTGGACCTCTTTGGCTCGGTTCTCGATAAGACCGACGATGAAGCTGGATTTCTCTCCTGTATCGTCTTCCATTACTTGTTAGGGTTGTTAACAGCAGCGAGGCGGCAGCACCGCAGCGCAGCCGATGTCGGCGAATCGGTACAAGCAAACGCTTTCTGCTCGTTTTCTGTAACGCACTGAACAGGCGGTTAGTTCGCTTCTCTCACACCGTATGCTTTTAAGCGGTGTGTGTGGAGAGTTGTATTCTGTTTCGATTTTGCGTTGATGAATGCACGGCAAACTTATTTTTTCCCGCCTAAATTTCCCATCATATCTCACACCCCGCATTCATTCATCAGTCATCACATCATTTGTTTTTTGGTTTTGGTTTATTTTTGAAAGAAATATGATGCGCGACTTGTTAGAAAATATAAGGTCGCTTGATTAGAGTATAATGAATATTATTAAGGAGTTCAATTACACAGGAATGGAAGGTGATTGAAGTATGAGATTGAAGGATGGAGAGTTATTGAATCAATGAGATTAATAGAAAATTTTTTATTTCCATTAAATCAAACAAAACATCAATAACTGGAATTAATGCACCTTTATCCCCCATTAAAATCACTCAGTATCCCCAACCAAGCACCCTTAGTATTTTATTATAAAGTACTCCCTCCGTCGATTCTAAGTATTCATTTGTTTTTTGCACGTGTTCGGTTCTATGATATCCATTTGCTTTATGTACGTGGATTAAGGAGTATTATTATTACATGTAAAGTGGGTAGTTGTATTAGAGGGAAGTGGTGGGTCATATTGTGTATTTTTTTACTAAATAAGGGAAATAGATACTTTTGAAGCGGACGCCAGAAATAGTAAAATTGATACCTTAGAAGCAAACAGAGGGAGTATATATTATTAATAAAGATATTATTTTATTAATTGAAAGTATCAGTTGAAATATGAAAAAATACTCCATTTGTCTCAACTTTCACACTTTACACATTTGTTAGTCCAACTTTTACTTCCAAAGAAGAAAACATCACGTAATTCAATAATCTCAAAAGTTACTTTAATTTCAAATTTACAACTCATTTCCACACTCATAACATTACTTTACACTTTATTTATTATTATTTAAAAATATTACAATACCCTTATAAATCAATAAAGTTTGTCAAAAAAACACTTTTCTTAGACACCGTGGAACAATAAATGTGAAGGTTATAAAGAGACGAAGGAGTATTATTTATCCACAATTTTTTTTTTCTGAAAATCAAAAGTTCAAATTTTTACACTAAAAGATACAACATTCAATACAAGTATATGAAAATCGGATCGTATAGAATCTGGACTCACAGACCTAGATCTGTGCATCAGACACACAAGTTATTGCCTTCGTATTAAGACTTAAGGGTAAGTTTGGTAGGTCGTCACATATAAATAGGTTCTATCTTAAACACAAACGTGTTTATCTGTTTTTAAAGTTTGATTTTCAAAATTTACATTTAGGTTTTCAATATTATTTCTATATACACCAATAAATTCTATGCCACAATAAAAAATCTACAACATCTCACCCACCTCACAAACTCATTCTTAATTCAATTCTCTTTTAATATAATACACACACCACAAAAACATAACAATATATACCTTTAAATCTCTCTCTTTCCCCCTCTCTCTCATTCTTTTATTTTATAACAAAGAAGCTTAAAGTACATTATTTTTAAGCATTTTTACCGATTTAAATATTATTTTTAAGCATTTGGATATAGCTAATGTCGCGGATTTTAATGCCAACCAAGGTCGATAGTTCCTGGATTGTTCGGTCATCGTCGAACAAAAATCATCAATATGTTCGGCCAATAACGATCCATATACAAATTATCCATATACAAATTTTTGTCCAACATTGAATAAACAATCCAGGAAATATCGTCCAATGTTAGGCAAACCGAGGCTAATTGGGTGTCCAACCAAGACTGAACACTACTCAATTTTGCCGCATAAACCTAACAACTAAACCACCCTATTTATTTTAAAATCAACATATTTTATGTGTTCACATTTAATTTAGACAATATAACTTCACTATTAGATATTAAAACCCTAAATATCTAACAAACCATATAAACCACAATTCGTCTAAGAGGATTTTCGTCACTCATTGTAATGTTTCTTCGATTGGTCCTCTTCTCTCGTGTTCCTCAAATACAATTGTTCTAACTTTGGGAGGTGAGTGTTCTTCTTATCTTCTTCTCTCTCTTCTTTCTTTTTTTTCTTCCTTCAATTAGTATGGGTTTTGTGGGAGTGGGGGTATGAGATGAGTGGAAAGGGGTTGGTGTATGAGGTGAATGGATATTGATTAATTTTTAAATGCGTTGGATGGGTCTATTTATTTAAGGTAAACTTGTCTTTTTCACTTGTATTTATAATTGTAGATTTTAATGGTTCATATATAGTGTGTGTATTAAGTAAGTAGTATATGAAGTTAAAATTAAAGTGTATATATTAGCCACTTAAATTAAATTAACTCATTACCATAAGTCCATAACTCATCCACCTTTTATATATTCACTCTCCTCAATTGATATATATTCTCTATATCTCTCTCATCTCTCCCTCTCATCTCTCATCTCTTCTTTTACATCAATCAACACACTTGTATACATATCACCACATATTTATTACACATTGATTTGACATAAAATTAAAATTTATCATACCAAAAAAAACCCAAAACAAACATATATTACTAGGTTTTCAAAACTCAGGTAAATCGTAAAGACACATAGCAATATACTAGGAAGGTTTACATTTGCCTTTTGCAATTGGGATTAGAAATATGATATTTTAATGTATACGTGGTTGATATATATAATACTCCCTCCGTCCGCTTCAAATGTATCCATTTGCTTTTTGCACATGGACAGTTCTAAGGTCTTTATTTGCTTTTTGCACGTGAATTAAGAAGTATTATTATTATAGATAAAGTGGGTAGTTGTATTAGAGGGAAGTGGTGGGTCATATTGTGTATTTTCTTTACTAAATAGAGGAAATTGATACATTTAAAGCGGACGTCAGGAATAGTAAAATGGATACCTTTGAAGCGGACGGAAGGAGTACTTTAATGTATAGTGATATTGTAATAGTGTTGTGTAAGGCCCCATAAAGATATATTAATTATTTTGTGTGGGTCTCATTTACTATAAAAGAAAATATAATCATTATGGTGGGATGCACATAATTAAAATGTGAAAATGTTATGATGGGACGGAAGGAGTACTTATTTTGGCTTTACCCAATTTTAGAAACGTTATGATGGGATGGAAAGAGTACTTATTTTGGGTTTACCCAATTTTAGATCTATAAAACAAAGGGGCCGGTTATTCGCACCCCCGAAATTGCTGAACGTACCCCAAAAATATTTAAATTGACATAATTACTCTTATGAAACTTATGTATGTTCGGTTTCAACAATCGAACAGTCATCTATCTTATCTGTTCGGTTGCTACTGTTCGGTTGTAGCAACCGAACAGAATAAAAAATTCACTTATCTTATTTGTTCAGTTGTACCAACCGAACAGAACAAGATTTATGATTTTTTTTATATATTTAAACAAAGATGGTGATTCCTCTCTCAGTTAAGTAAGTTATTTAAAGATCGATGTCCATGAAACTTATCTATTATCTTATCTTTTTGATAGTGTAGATATGAATTTAAAAAAATCACAAATGAAAGTGTATCAAAGTATCCTCATCAAATTTAAAGGTAAAATAAAAATAATAATAATTTAAAAAAAGAGAGACTAGAATCCAAGCAAATTCTTGGTGGTAGTAACTACACTATCAACAAGGAGATTATGACCACTAATATACTTGTCGGATTCATCACTTGCAAGAAACAACGCCACCTCCTTATGTTCGGTTGTTGCACCCGAACAGATAAAATAATTGAATTCTTTGCTCTGTTCGGTTGCTGTAATCGAACAAATAAGATAATTGAATTAAGTAAGTGTACCCTACACGGGCCGTGTGCTGCTGCACGGGCCGTGTAGATGCAAAATCCTACTAAAATTTCAGAATATTCTGGAAGCTTCTAGAAGGTCCATAAGTAATATAAAACCATGACTTGTGTGAAATTTAAAGAAAGAATTCATTAGAGATCAGATTGGAGCAGTTACACATATTAAAACACCACATTTCCTCACATAGTAGATCCATCTTCCATTTCTACCATCTAGATCCATCAAATCATCATTTGATTTACATTTTCAATCCATAAAACATTCATTCCATCCAATCTTCCATCATTTGAGAAGATTGCTACATCAAGGAGAGAAGAATTCAAGACATTGAAGAGGAGAAGAGGTCTTTCCATGCAAGGGAAGCCATTTTTACTTTCAAGTGTTGATTTTCTTCTTATTATGGCTCATATGGAGCAAAGTATGTCTTGCATTGATATAATCATCATGTTTAGTGGCTAGTTCTATAGTAGGGCTAATCATATGAGTTGTTGAGGTGAAGAGTTAGATATGTAAAACTTGAGTAATGATTTGAATTGATTTGTAGATTTCCTTTTATGATATATCAATCATGTTTCATTTCAATGTTTGTGTGATTAAATTCTCTATTCATTATGTTAAGATGACCATTCTAATATTGTGAGTGGATGCTTAATTGAATCATATATTGAATTGTGCATGTATGTTAGTATAAGGGGAGATAAGTCATACCCTCCTTAAACTTAGAACATTCATAAATGGACATTTAAGTAATTGAGTGAAAAGAACCAACTTATGATCATAGTACCTTAGGGAATTGAGATTAAGCACAATCTTAGGTGATTTAGGCTTGTAAAAGAGTCGAGAACCTAGTTGCCTTGGCCATAGGGACTAGGAGTAAATTTGTGATTGCTTTTAATCCACAAGTTAATGAGAATTATTATAAATGGTTTGCATATATAGCTCAAGTCTTAACCATAAGTATGATTAGCCTTTCTCTCTTCTCAAGTGCATTCTACATCTATTTCATTAATCATTTGCTCGTTATTTGATCATTTACTTAGCTAGTTTACAATCTAGTTACTTGAGTAGAATCTCAAGCATTAGTTTTAATACTAAACCTTCAAACATATTATCTTTACAAAACATAAATCGATGAACAATTCGGATACTAGCCTTGCTTTCCCTTGGGACGACAATCTTATAAATTTTATACTTGGTCACGCGTATACAACAACGATAGAGTATAAGATAGATGAATTCTTTGTTCTGTTCGGTTGTTGCAACCGAACAAATAACTTAGATGACTGTTCGATTGCAACAACCGAACATATATAAGTTTTATAAGAATAATTATGTCAATTTAAATATTTGGGGTACGTTCAGTAATTCCGGAGGTGCAAATAGCCCGTCCCTAAAACAAATCTTATAAATCGTCAAGTCATCCACCTATTACATTATTGCTTATCAATTAATATTCTTTTTCTCTTTATCTATGTTTCTCTCATCTATTCTCTCACATCGATTTATATCCTATTACCACATACTTCTAACACATCCTATTACCCATATTACCACATACCTCTAAAATATTGATTTTACATAAGGTTTAAATTAACCCTATCAAAATTCAAAACAAACATACACTATCACTATTTATGGATTTACTAAATCTACTTGAACCTAAAACAAACATCAACGAAGATCAACATCTCTTCTACAACCCAACCCATCTCCGTTGATGAATCGTATTATAAGACTCGTATCGATGCATGTTCTTCACTCCTCATTGGGCAGTTGCTGTTAAATCAGGGCCAACAATCAAAATCCATCGATGATTTGGTCTCAATGTTGAAAATCTTTTGGAAGGTTCCTGACTTATCTATTGTGCCTCTTGGAAAGGGCTTTTTCAATCTGCTCGTTCCCGATGCTAAATGCCGCCGCAGTATACTCAAAGAGCAATTTTATGAGTTGGAATTGGGTAAGCTTAGGGTCCAGAAATGGTCCCCTGCATTCAACTCGTACAAGCCACAACCTTCATCCACCTCTGTTTGGATGAGAGTTTTTGAATTTCCATTCGAACTTTGGACGGAACGAATGCTTTTATCAATTGCCTCCTTTATTGGTTCCCTTGTTCGCATTGATGAGAGAGCTTTGAATGTTTTCTTGGACGTTTTGCTCGTATTTTGGTGGAGGTTGATATGTTGGATTGCACTTTTCCTTCGATGATCAAAATACAGGCTGCATCCATTTCTATTGATGTGCCTATTGGGTATGAAAACATCTCATCGTTTTGTTCTTTTTATCATCTCTTGGGGCATATGGAGAACACTTGTTTGAAAAAGAGAAAGCCTAAAAAGTCTTGAGAAGATGGATTCCGATTTTCGAAGAATAAGCATTGGAGATCTGTTGGTAGGACGCTGTTGGACTCTTTTACTCAGCATGAAGATTTTTCGCGATCTTATCAGGACCCTTGTACTGAATCGGATCATTCTCTGGCTGAGCTTCACTCTATTCCGGATCATCAACCTAGTAAGTTGGTGGAGAACTCACAGCCTGCTGTTTAAGCTGGTCTTTTTTTAATCACACTACTTCATCACATGTTCAGCTTATGAATAGTTTTGAGTTATTAGAATGTGATGATTTGGACGTTTCTTTTGGGCATTCTCGTAATGCAAATGAGGCTGGTTCTATTGCCCATGTCCATTCTGCATCTCCTATATTGGAGCATGTTGACAGCTTGGATGATGTCAAGCCCTGATAATACTCTACAAGTGCCGATCTCGAATATGGTTAACTCTATGGATGTTGGTGTGATTGAGTTTGGTCCTTCTCAAAAGGATGTTGGCCCAGTGCTGATTCTGTAAAGGCTGGAGCATCCCCTGCTCTTGCTGTTGATATGGCTGATCGGACTACGATTAGAGCAGATTTAACGGCCTCGTCCCCACGGGCCAGTGATAAGATTTTGGTTGATTTAGCTATGTCCTCGTCAAGTTTCAATGCGACCATGAGAGCGTTAGCTACACAACTTTTTGAAGCTGAGAACTTTCAACCTTGTGTTGTTTTCCCAGCGATGATCAAGTTCATGTTGGTCCGAATCAAGCTGCTCTGTTTTGTGTTGATGCTGATCAGTTACACTTCAGCCCTGATCAGGTAAATCGTGATCAATTTCCAACGATGCGACCATGAGAGTGTTAGCTACACACCTTTTTGAAGTTGAGAACTTTCAGCCTTGTGTTGTTTTCCCAGCGATGATCAGGTTCATGCTGGCCCGAATCAAGCTGCTCTATTTTGTGCTGATGCTGATCAGTTTTGCTTCAGCCCTGATCAGGTAAATCGTGATCAATTTCCAACCTTGGAAAGTGGCGCAACAACGTTGAGAGGTGGAAGGAAAAAGGAAAATGTTTAAACGGGCTATATAAACTGATTAATAGCAGCCTTACTGATGATTGTTATACGAATTCTACAGCCTTATAAAATTCTACAAAGAGCCGTCGGTTCCACGGGGAAGGTGGAATACTAGTAGAGGTACATATCATAGGAACTAATTTCTAGGATGTCCTCTTTGGTGTATTCACTTCTATTGCCAATTTTCTTGGTTTTTTATCTTTTTAAGCCGTCTGTTATGGCTTTTTAGGCTCTTTTGCCTTTCACACATCTTTATTATTTGTGCTCTGCTTTATTGTTTTTTCGTTTTAGTATTGCTTAATAAATTTTTCTACAACCTAACATTCTGTACAATCGTTTCAAGAGAAGACTTATGTAGGATGAATAAGAAGTGATAATATTTTATCAAAAAATATACTTGAATTAATGATAAATGTTAGGGGAGGTCTTACGTAAGATATTTTTCACTTTTTAAAATAGTTATCACTTTCGCTATAAATCGTTATCACTTTTGCTATAAAATGTTATCACTTTTTTATTTATACTTTAAATTGTTCATGAAAGGGCATTATCACTTTTCATTAATTTATTCCACCATTTACTATAAATGTTATCACTTTTTATTTTATGAAAAATTTGTAGTATAAATAAAAATTGAATAAAGAATGAGTAATATAAAGTGGTAACTATTTAAGAAAACGTAAAAATAATCTCACGTGATTTATTTCATGAACAATTTGTAGTATAAATAAAAATTGATAAAATTCTTAATTAAAATGAGTAAAAATAATCTTACGTACATAAGAGTGAGTCTGTGAATCATGATTAATAATGAACCCTCCTTATTTATTTATTGGTAAGTCATTCTTATTTATAGATTGAAAAGATAATTATATGTGTCCGTTTTTGCTTCTTACTAAAAACTCTTTATTAGCTTGTCTAACCATGCATCATTTTGTTTCTTCTTTCCAAAAACTCTTTTTAATGAATACAATAAAACTCATTATAAATTAACCCATATTAAAAAAATGATATCAAGGAAAAAAAAATCAATACAACCTTTGAAATTTCTCACGGCAACACTTAGGTTTGTACAAATCTGAAAAAGAAAAAAAAAAAGATATTAATTATAAAAATATATTTTTTTGTGAGAATAAAAAAAAAATCGTGAACAACATTGAATTGGTCTAAAGGTATACACTTTAATTAATAAAAGGTACACCATTTTGTTCTAAATGGTATACATTTTTCATTAATATTTTTTTTCTTTAGAAAATAAAGGGTAAACATTTTTATACTAAAAAGTATGAAATTTAACACAAAATTCTAAAGGCGCACGGGGTGTTGTTCATGCGCCCAAATACAAACAATAATTTTCTTTGGAAAATAAAGGGTACACATCTGTATATTAAAGGTTATACAATTTAACACAAAATTTTAAAGAAAAAATAATAAAATAATCCAGTCATTGAGAAAAAAAAAATAATCTCAGATTTAATAAAATCTAACAAATTAATGGTTATGATGAAAAGAAAAAAAATGGAAGAAACTTACTCTAAATAACACGGAATGATTTTCTATTATAGTTATATAAATTTTGTAGAGATGTGAAGAGAATTTTAGAATAAATGAGAGATATAAATGTTCTTTATGTAGGGATTGTAAGACTAGAAATCTCTATGATGGATAGATATTTGGAGAATGAGAAAGAAATATGTGTGTGCAAGTAAAATTCACAAAACATGTGATCAAAAATAAGAAAGATGTGTTAGATTAATTAGGAGTTAGACTTATCTAAAATATTAGGCGGTATACTATGTTATAGTATAAGTAGATGAGAGATGATCACTTTGTAGAATACCAACAAAATTTTAAGTGAAGTTTCTTTCATCTCAAATTTAAGTCTTCATAGTCTTTTCATTAACCATTCATAGTCTTTTTATTAACCAAATCACAAATCTCCGTTCATAAATAGTTACACTTATCATTCCAACTTTATATCCCTAATGAAAATTCCACCGAAAATTACTCATTAAAATAGTGAAATACTACTATTTTGAATAGAAAAGAAAAACTCATTCCTAATTAAATTAAATTTAGTTATGTTGTAATTTGTTGACGACAAAGTCTCTTATGAGATATTATTAAAGTAATATTGTTATATAAGTAAAGTATGCTTATTATTAGTTAAATTATATTTTTCTATAAATAATGAATTAAAATATACTTTATTTCAGTGATAAAAGCTGAACACTAAATTTTTTTAGTATGTTATTAAAACTTTGATGTAAGAGAGTTTTTCTAAATGAATGGGATGTTTTTGCAGTGAGAAATTGAGTACGTCTTTTGAATTTTTTAATTAATAAAATAGTACTTAATTTTACTAAATGTATTCCCACTAAATAAACATACTCCCACCCCCACTTACAAGATATCCATTTTACTATTTTGAACGTCCACTTTAAAGGTATCCATTTCGCGTATTTAGTAAAAAGTATATCATATGGTCCACCACTTCCCTCATATTCCCTCCGGCAACTTACAAGATATCTATTTTACTATTTTGGACGTCTACTTCAAGGTATCCATTTCCCGTATTTAGTAAAAAAGTAAACCACTTCCCTCTACTACAACTACCCACTTTATATATAATAATAATACTTCTTAATCCACACACAAAAAGCAAACGGATACAGAGTGGGTGCTCTATTCAGCAATACCTTATAATACAACTACCCAATTTATATATAATAATAATACTTCTTAATCAATACGCAAAAAGCAAACGGATACAAGGTGGGTGCTCTATTCAGCAATAATTTCTGAATGCTTCCATCTCTTGTTTAATAGCTGTGTCACAAATGCTTGACTTAGATCATCAGAGAATAACCTTCCATTCCCCGACGTCGATGCCTCCCGTTTCACGTTGCATGTGCTTCCTTATCTCCCGGCTTAGCTGCAACCAGTGCCTGCCTATATCTCTAATCTCCGCTGGTTGAGCTTCTTTCTTCCGCGCATGCACACGGAAACATAGATCGTCCAATTCGTGAATTTGCATTGCAATTATAGCTAAGGGCGCTCCACTGACTACATTTATGTTCCGTATTTAGTAAAAAAGTACATCGTATGGCGCACCACTCCCCTCTAATATAACTACACACTTTATATATAATAATAATACTCCTTAATCCATACTCAAAAAGCAAACAGTTACATTTCAAGTGGCCGGGGACACCACTTAACCTCTCACAATTGCTCTCTTGTTCTCACACTGAGAAGTTTTGATCCCGATGTTTTGTTCTTCAATTCTCAATTTTATTTTTGTTGAAAAATGGTGTGTAAATCTTGATTCATCATGTGAACATAAGGTGTTACTGTGAAGCTGAGGGATTAAAGAACGTAATGGACATAATGCATGAGTCATACACGTAGCATTAGATTCATTTTATCAGCTACAAGTGTATATATATAAGTTTGTGATCACATGAGAGGTTGGATCAGTTTGTTTGTTAGCTGAGCTGTTATGAGGTTGTTAGTGAACATGTGCTCTTCAGCTGATTTGTTATTTGAGCACATGAGGTGTGATCATTCTATTGGTGCACATGACAATCAGTTATTGGTGAGAAGATACATAAAGTTCACACAAGCATTCACAGCAAGAGAGTGAGTGAGCTACATTCATTCATCTTCATCCAGTTAGCATTGTAGTTAGTTTTAGAGCTAGATTTGAGTCTCTATAGCTCTGTTCTTCATCTTGTATTTCATCAATCAATAAGAAAGTTATCTTTCTCTTACAGTGGACATAGATCTTTAAGACCGAACCACTATAATCCTCTTGTGCAATCTTCTTCTTTTATTTTGGGGTTTTGCTGGTTTTTCATCGTGTGTGTGTGTTAATCAACTCTTCAACGTGCAAGCATCGAGTGTGATCTTCGTGTGTGATCAAGTATCTTGTGGAGAATCAAGATAACCTGTTAGCATCACAACAAGTAACGCCGTCTGTGGAAAATAAACTATCAAACGAAGCTGAACACAAGAAGATGAACACCACCCGATTTGATATTGAGAAGCTCTCTGAAAAAATGGATTTCAGTCACTGGAAACTCAAGATAAAGGCGATCTTGACACAGCAAGGGCTCATTGATGCATTGAAGCCACCTCCACCAGTCAAGACAAAGATCATAAAAGATCCATCAGCAGCAGGACCTCCAAGAGTACAAGTAGATGATGAGGTACTTCGTAAAGCTCATTCTACAATCATTTTATGTTTGGGGGATAAGACACTACGGGAAGTAGCTAGGGAAACTACTGCAATTAGAGTCTGGAAAAAGTTAGATTCAATGTTTATGGTCAAGACTTTGGCAAATCGACTTCACATTAGGCAGAAACTGAATGCATACAAAATGACTGATGAAAAGCCTATTTTGGATTAAGTTGATGAGTTTGTCAAGATCATGGATGACTTTGAAAGTGTTGATTCAAAGATATCAGAAGAAGAGAAGGTTCTCATGTTGATGACAGCACTTCCAAGATCTTTCCAAAGCTTCAAAGATACCCTGTTATATGGTAATCAAAGCTCCATCAAGTTTGATAATGTTTTACTAGCACTCAAGTCTTGAGAATTACAACTAGTAACTGATAGTACTCAGAGTTCTGGAGGAGAAGGTTTGGTTGTCAAGAAGAACAATCAAGCTAAAAGAAATAACAAGAAGAAAAAGGGTTCTGAAGGAAATAAACAAGACATGAAAGAAGGAGAGCATGCTAAAGAAGGTGAAGTAAGGAAATGCTATCACTGTAACCAACCTGGCCATATGAGAAGAAACTGTTACAAGTGGAAAGCTAGCAAAGGCAAAGGCATTGAAAAGGGGAAAGAAATTGATCAACAAAACCAAGTAAATCAAACTGCTCCTGCACAAGAAGATGCTACAAAATATGTTGAAGTATTGACAGTCACTGCATCTGAGATCTCCTCTGAATGGGTGATTGATTCTGGCTGCACCTTCCATATGACACCTGTCAAGCATTGGTTGATAGGGTTTAAACATCATAATGAAGGCTCTGTACTTCTTGGAAACAATCAAACATGCAAAATCATGGGAAGAGGATCTGTCAAGCTTGAAATGTCTGATGGTACAGTAAGAATGCTTCATGATGTAAGATATGTCCCTGATCTAAGAAGAAATCTTATCTCTCTTGGTAATCTTGATTCCATGGGATATAGTTTCCAGTCAACAGATGGTCTTTTGACTGTCACAAAGGGAAATGATGTGTTTTTGAAAGGTATAAGGAAACATGATCTATATTTCTTGTGTGGTAGTACTGTCACTGCTCAAGCTTGTAGCACTAGTACAATAGACAATTATATCCTATGGCATGGAAGGCTAGGTCATATAAGTGAGAGGGGTCTGCAAGAATTGGCTAAACAGAAGTTATTATGTGGCCACACTTCCATTACTTTGAATTAGTGTGAGCATTGTGTGATGGGAAAGGCAAAAAGATTAAAATTTGGTATTGGAGAACATAAATCTTCATCTGTGTTGGATTATGTTCATTCTGACCTTTGGGGACCTGCCAAGAACATCACAAAGGGGGGTGGAAAATATTTCATCTCCTTCATAGATGATTATTCAAGAAAAGTATGGATTCATATGTTGAAATCCAAGGATGAAGTCTTCACTAAGTTCAAAGAGTGGTTGGTTGAGGTTGAAAACCAAACTGATAAGAAATTGAAGTACTTAAGGACTGACAATGGCTTGGAATATTGTCAGATGAATTCAATCAGTTTTGTAAGGATAGAGGAATTAAAAGACATAAGACTGTTCCATTAACTCCACAACAAAATGGAACAGCAGAAAGGATGAATCAGACTATTCTGGAAAGAGTTAGGTGTATGATTAGTAGTGGAGGATTTTCAAAGAGTTTTTGGGGAGAATTAGCTACTACAGCAGCATTTCTCATAAATAGATGTCCATCCTCACCACTGAACTTCAAAACTCCAGAGGAAGTTTGGAGTGGTAAACATGCAGATTACAGTAGGCTGAAGGTAATAGGATGTCTTGCTTATGCTCATATAAAGCAAGGAAAGCTGGAACCAAGAGCTTTGAAATGTGTACTAGTTGGTTATCCATCTGGAGTAAAGGGTTATAAATTGTGGTGTCCAGAACAACAGAAGATTCTAATCAGCAGGGATGTATCCTTTGATGAAGGAAAAATGCCACTATTGGAAAAGGTCAAAGCCACAGCAAGCTCTAATCAAGATGTTAAGCCTCAGGTAGAGCCTTACAAGTCAGCTAGTGGTGGTGACAGCAATTTGGAAGAGCAAAACACCTATCATCTTGTCAGAGATAGACAAAGAAGAGAAATTATACCACCTGCAAGATACATCCAAGCTGATCTTGTTTCCTATGCTTTGTATACTGCTTCTGAAGTTGAATCACTTGAACCTAGGAATTACAAGGAAGCTGTAAATAGTGTTGATAGTGATCATTGGATAATGGCTATACAAGAAGAGCTCTTATCCCTGGATAAGAATCACACTTGGGATATAGTGGAGAAGCCAAAACAGCAGAAATGAGTAAGTTGTAAATGGATTTTCAGAAAGAAACCATCTACAGTTGAAGGAGGAAAACCTAGATTCAAGGCAAGATTATTAGCAAGAGGATTTTCACAGAAGGAAGGTATTGACTACAATGAGATATTATCACCTGTAGTTAAACATTGTTCTATAAGGATCATTCTCTCATTAGTCACACAATGGAATCATCATCAAATGGATGTTACTACAGCTTTTCTACATGGAAAGTTAGAAGAGCAGATATACATGACCATACTAGAAGGCATTGAACTTCAGAGCTCAAGTTCCAAAGCTTGTTTGCTTAAAAGATCTCTCTATGGTCTTAAGCAAAGTTCAAGACAATGATACTTGAGATTTGATGAGTATATAGTCAAGTGTGGGTTCCAGAGAAGTCTACATGATAGTTGTGTATACTATATGGAGGAAGGTGGTCTATTTACATACCTTTTATTGTATGTTGATGATATGCTATTGGCTAGTCATACAATAGATGGTATTCTGAAGGTGAAAAGATTGTTGGAAGCTGAATTTGACATGAAGGATCTTGGAGAAGCCAAGATGATCCTAGGAATGTCAATTGATAGAAACAGGATCAGTGGAACTTTATTGCTAAACCAAGAGGCTTATATGCTAAAGGTCATAAAGAGGTATAATATGGATGAGTGTAAGACAGTCACTACCACATTTAAACAAGGTGTAAAGTTGATTCTACAGCAGGGACCAAAGTCTACAACAGAAGTTATTGAAATGGACAAGACTCCCTATGCTAGTGCAGTAGGAAGTCTAATGTATTGTATGGTCTGCTCTAGGCCAGACATGGCTTTTACACTCAGTGTTTTAAGTAGATTCATGGGATCTCCTGGTAAACCACAATGGGAAGCAGCAAAGTGGGCTATGAAGTATGTAAAAGGCACTGTCAGTAGGGGATTGAAGTTTCAGAAAAACAATCAAGACAGTGAAGTACTGTGTGGATATGTTGATGCAGATTTTGCTGCAAATATGGATACTAGAAAGTCTTTAACAGGTTATATTTTTACTCTTTATGGAACTGCTATAAGTTGGAAGGCTAGTCATCAATTCATAGTAGCCTTGTCCACAACTGAAGCTGAATTTATGGCATTAACTGAAGCTATTAAGGAAAGTATATGGATTAGTAGTATGCTTGAAGAGCTTGGTGTGAAGCAAGAAATAGTGAAAGTGTTCTGTGACAATCAGAGTGTTATTCATTTAGCAAAACATCAGGGTTATCATGAAAGAACAAAATACATTGATGTCAAGATGTATTTTGTGAGGGATCTTATTGAAAGTGGAACTGTTAAGGTGTGTAAAATTGACACCTCAGTCAATCCTGCTGATTGTCTAACTAAGGCCTTGCCTAATTCTAAATTTGAACTAAGCTTAGGCTTAGTTGGGATGTGTAATGAAGTTTTAAGTACTGCTCAATAAGAGCAGTAAAATGAGGGAAGGTAGCAATCTTAGTTGAAGATGGATACTTGATTTAAGGTGGGATATGTTGAAGAATGGTGTGTAAATCTTGATCCATCATGTGAACATAAGGTGTTGCTGTGAAGCTGAGGGATTGAAGAACGTAATGGACGTAATGCATGAGTCATACACGTAGCATTAGATTCATTTTATCAGCTGCAAGTGTATGTATATCAGTTTGTGATCACATGGGAGGTTGGATCAGTTTGTTTGTTAGTTGAGCTGTTATGAGGTTGTTAGTGAACATGTGCTCTTCAGCTGGTTAGTTATTTGAGCATATGAGGTGTGATCATTCCATTGGTGCACGTGGCAATCAGTTATTGGTGAGAAGATACATAAAGTTCACACAAGCATTCACAGCAAGAGAGTGAGTGAGCTGCATTCATTCATCTTCATCCAGTTAGCATTGTAGTTAGTTTTAAAGCTAGATTTGAGTCTCTATAGCTCTGTTCTTCATCTTGTATTTCATCAATCAATAAGAAAGTTATCTTTCCCTCACAGTGGACGTAGATCTTTAAGATCGAACCACTATAATCCTCTTGTGCAATCTTCTTCATTTATTTTGGGGTTTTGCTGGTTTTTCATCGTGTGTGTGTTAATCAACTCTTCAACGTGCAAGCATTGAGTGTGTTCTTCGTGTGTGATCAAGTATCTTGTGGAGAATTAAGATAACCTGTTAGCATCACAACAATTTTTGTATTCGTTGTCTACGGAAATTGGAAAATTGAGATAAGTTTATATGCAAATCTGAAAGAGAGTTGCGCAACCTAAACATGGGCACGAATATTATCAAGCGCATCCTACACCATAATAAATTGGCCAATTATGTCAAAAGTCTATTTGAAAAAAGAATTAATTTCTTGTAAATCAGGTTTATAGTGTAAATCTTGTAGTCTTTGCAACCTGGCGATAATGTCTCAAAAGAAATGTCAACCTAAAGAATCTCTTCTCCCCAAGAACATCACAATATTCAATTTATTTCCAATTCTTTTTTAAAATATATTGAAATTGGAGTCTTCAAATTCATCTCAGATTTCAAGTTGGTCTTTTCAAGTGCACTTGCGTGGATACGATAGTGAGAGGTTAAGTGTTTGATGTTTATAGAGTCTTTGATTACACATGGATTAATGAAGGTAAAAATGTTTTTAATTAGTGGGATATGATTAGTAAATTTTGGGTACAACTTATTTGGCTAATACTATGTACACCGCACTCAGGATATGTACCAACTTTCGTATACAATTAACAAAAACATATACAATTATAAAGAGAATTTTGCACTTTTTATCCTGCATGACACATAACCTCTTTAAAGTAGTTTCAACATTTCATTTTTAGTCCCAAACAATTAATTCTTTGCAAACTTGGTCCTATAAGACTTCAACCTAGCATATTTAATCTCATTCAATTACACTATTAGTCCCAAAAAATTAAATTCATATTTTATTTTATGTTTATTTATTTATTTAATACTTGTAATAATAATAATAATTATTATTATTATAATTATTATTATTATTTTGAACATGTTTTAAAAAAGTATTAAAAATGTAACATTAAATAAAATAATAAATGAGTAAATAAATAAATAAAATAAAATATGAATCTAAATTCTTATAACTAACTTTATATCATATCTATTTATTTATCTATTATTTATTATTATTATTATTATTAGGCAAAGACTTGTGTGAGACTGTTTCATATAAGCCCTTACGTTTGAAGGTCAGAAAGTGATAACTTTTATAAAGAAAAGTAATAATAAATAAATTAATAAAAAGTGACAGTGTTATTTCATGAACAATTTATAGTATAAATAAAAAGTGATAACATTTTAAAGCGAAAGTGATGACATTTTATAACGAAAGTGAAAACTATTTTAAAAAGTAAAAATTAATTTCACGTGATACGGACATACCCTTATTATTATTAATATTGTTATTATTATTATTATTTTGAACATGTCTTTTTTGAAAATAATAAAAATATAATAACATTAAAAATAAAGTGAAACGGTGAAAAAACGATCACCCAAAGTTAATGGATTCTCCCAAACCCTTCTCTCTCTCCTTCCCTCATATCTCTCTTATCTGTTTCTTTTCTGCTTCTGTTTCTTGATGCTACTCACGCCACCAGCATTCCATCTCAATTAATTGACCAAAATTGGTCATGCTGCTGGGCCCACAATTAATCTTAATTAATTAGCCATCAATTAAAATGCAATTTTGGGAGATATCCTTCAATTTCTATTGGGCTTCTTTTCTTCAATTATTTTGGGATATTTGAGGCAAACCCAACAATGATGTTGAGTGCTTGGTGTTTATAGAGCCTTTGATTACACATGGATTAATGAAGGTAAAAATGTTTTTAATTAGTAGGATATGATTAATAAATTATGGGTACAACTTATTTCATAAGGATTTAATTAAAGATATTTTTATTTGGGTTAAACTAAATGCACGCCCTTTTTCCAACAGCGGATCCACACCGAGTCTTGCTTAGAAAAATTCATCGAATCTCATTATTACTCAACGTCCCAATTCCAGGAAATAGAACCCTTTTCTGAGGAGAATCCCATGGCGTCCAAAACCCTAATTAAAATAATTAAACTGCCAGGAAAAGTAAAACCGAAACTCCTGACGTTTTAATTTTTAAAGGATGCATGATTCATTGTCGCCCGACCAAGACTTTCAATTTTTCTGCTCCCTATCCAGACCATCGGAGAGGAACCACTCACCTGAATAATCACTTGCTTTATTTAAATATCTAATCTTTTTTTTTTTAATTTAATATGAGTGTTTTAGGTTTTTAAATGTGTGTTTGTAATTTTAATTTTGAAATGATAGTTTTGGAATTTCAAGGGGTGTGTATATAATAAAAATAAGAAATTAAAAATTAAAAAGGGTGTGTATTTAATAAAAGGTGTGTATTTAACAACACTCTTAAATATTTATGGGATTTTTTTTTAATTTCGTAAGGATTTTACAAGGATATGAATAGCTGCTCCATATATATATATATAAATCTTGTCGCCCCCAGGGCATAGCTCAAGTGGTAGAGGGGAGGGTGGAAAGACCTTCCAGCTGAGCTTGGTTGCTGCAGGGTGGGGGTTCGAATCCTGCCTTTGGCATGGATTTGGCCCCTTGCAAGCACAAGTTTAACAGTGAGCCCTCTCTATAAGCCACTTGAGGCACATCCTGCGATTTACCTCCTCCACCAATCCCCAGGGCAGGGGCGGTGGGGGCCCCTAATGGTGGGGTACACCATATATAAATCTTGTCTTGGAAAAGATGAGAATTATCTAAAAAAAGTTGAATAAATCCGAACCCAAAATAAAAGCATGAATAGTCTTATAAAATCAAGAACTCTCTGGTCTGGACAGACATTCATATCATATGTTATGTCACATTCTAACGCCTCTCCATGAAATCCAGTGTATTATATTCCATTGTATATTATCTTAGCACATTCTTTCAGACGATCATGAGGCCAAGCACGTGCAAGAGTATGAGGCTGTTCGGCGTCGACATCATGCCACTGATTGGCCATGGCGGCGAAGCTACACATGGGAAGTCCAAAAGCATGGCTGAACCAACGGAGTGTCTCCCAAACGGCGTCGTTCGTTCTCCCGAGGTATCGGGTAGTGACGGCGGAGCATCCACACTGGAAAGGTGCAAAAGTACCACCGTTGTTGGGTGTCTCTCAAACAGCGTCGTTCATCCTTCCCATGAAAAGACTTGTGTAAGACCAAGACTTGTGTAAGACCGTCTCACGGTGAGTTATTTTATAACTTTTTATTAATTTGTTATCACTTCTTGTTTATATACTTCAAATTGTTCATATAATAGTAAGCAAGCCGCCTGAGTGTCTCTCTAACGGCGTCGTTCATCCTTCCGATATAAACATAGGCAACACTTGTGCAAGACCCTCTCAGGGTGAGTAGACTTTTCATTAATATGTTATAGATCACTTTTCTTTTATCTGAAATCTGTTATAACTTTTCATTCATAAAATAGTTAGATGCACCACTATAGATCACTTTTCATTAACATGTATCACATTTTTTTAAAAAGTTATCACTCTAACTTCTTATAATTCCGTTTTGGTGTGTGTGCATATACTTAAGGTAGGTCTGAAAGGCAGTTGGGACTACGAAGAATTGGGACAGAAGAAGCATTAGATTTGAATAGTAAGTGTACTAGCTAGCTACTAATTAAATAGCTCAATTTTTTTTAGTTAATGTGTCACATGAATGTATTTGATTCAATTGATTAATTCAGGAAATGCATGGACTCAGGAGGAGCACAGAGCATTCATAGAAGGATTGGAAACCTTAGGCAAAGGTGATTGGAAAGGAATAGCCAAAAAGTTTGTTCCTTCAAGAACACACACCCAAGTCGCCAGTCATGCTCAGAAATATCTCAAACATCTCGCAGCAACTCAAGATCGAAGACAACAGAAAGCCAGCGTATTCGACATTCCAGTCCATTATCATTCTACTGCACCTGAACATATGACAGACATTAGAGAAAGAAGATTCACTCATTCAACAATCCAAGCAGCAAAACTACCTAGCTCTACTCATGGGAATCAGCCACCAAAGATTGTTTGGATTCCAGTTATATTTCCTGAAGATTGATCCGACCAGATAAATTCTTTATCTGCTAATGATGCCACTAGGACAAATAATAATGAGCATAGTATTCCTAACACTGGTGAAACCTTGTATCCTAGTGATGAGTAATATGTATAATTATTCTCAACTCGAGAATATATATAGGTATACTTATGTTTTCTACTCATGAATAAATAAAGGGAAATTAGAAGCTAGGGCTTGCTAGGGTTTACCGTGTATTATATCAGGAGTTGATCACTTGATCAGCCTTGACGAATTTAATTTATGACTCAATGATTTGAGTATTTTGTTTTTATGAAGCTAGTTATGATGTCATGTTTTGTTTAGCTCAAAAACTTGTACTCATTGATTCAATATTACCTTATCTCTGTCCGTTTCATAAAAGTTTTCATATTTTTCATTGTCAGTCTCATAAAAATTTTCACATTTTAAATTTTTGTACGTCCTACATAAGTTTTCACCTTCTACAAAAAGCACGGAAATTAAAAAATATAGTATTTTAATGTGTAGTTGGTTGAGAGATATAATAATTTAATTTATAAGTGATTGATTTATGTGGGTCTCATCTACTAAAAAGGGAAATGTAACTCATGTAGTAAAATATAATTCTTGTGGCGGGATGGAGGGAGTACATTTTACTAAAAAAACAATGCGTTACACTTTTCTAAATCTTCTTGTCCAGTTAAAGATGAAGATTTTTTGTGGGATAAAGGTAGTACATTTTTATTTTAGTGGGTTTATCAATAAAAAAACAATACGTTACACTTTTTTAAATCTTCTTGTCCAGTTAAAGATGAAGTTTTTTTTTTTTTGGATGAAGGTAGTACATTTTTATTTTAGAGGGTTTATCAATAAAAATATGAATTTGTGATATTTCTACTTTACCCATAATTGTTGGTGTTGCTTCGTTTATTGTCTTGATTGCAGATTTCACATATTAATCTATTGTCTCCCGTTATGAAATCAGAAGAATCTTTTCTTGACTTTTATGAGTTGGTATATAGCTTGGCCTAACTGGAAATATGATGCAAGACTTGGTAGTAAAAATTAACATAACAAAAAATGAGGAAAGCTATGTACTAATTAGAAAGTGGCATAGCTGAAAGATCCACAGGGTCATTTGTGCCATTAGCCAAACAATTGAAAGAGCCATGTAATGTTTTATTCTTCTTGGAGGATAAAAGTGCATGAGTTGAATCTCCAGTATTAGGAATCTTGCCCTACCAAGTTACAATCCTATAGAAATCTACAAAATCGAGACGATTCTACACAAATTTGTTTCGAAAGAGAGTTGCGCAAATTAATTGGAGATCCTAAGAATACAATTGTTTTAAATGCAAAAAATGAGAATCCAAATAGTCTTGTAGGACCTTGACGTCCTTTAGGCCAGCTAAAAATATGACGAGTGCTCTCAGGTCATAGCTCAAGTGGTAGAGGGGAGAGTGGAAAAGTCTTCCAACTGAGCTTGGTTGTTGCAGGGTGGGGGTTCGAATCCTACCTTTGGCATGAATTTGGCCCCTTGTAAGCACAAGTTAAACAGTGAGCCCTCTCTATAAGCCACTTGATGCACATCCTACGATTTACCTCCTCCACCAATCTCCAGGGCAGGGCGGTGGGGGCCCCTAATGGTGGAGTACACCATTTGAAAAAAAAATAAAAATATGACGAGTAACAAAAAATAAAGCAATTTATTCAAAGAATATCCCACTTTAAAATGCAAACACAAATCACATATTACATAACAATGTTTACCAAACGAGTCATTAAATTTTTTACCAGCTGTTTGCAAACACTAAGACACTGCTACCTGTGGACTGAACTACTATGTGATAAAGGGCAAAATAAACAAACAGTTACTAAGAGAGTATTCGAGTCCATAAGAATTTGTACAGCCACTTTTAGCAAACAAATATATTTTGAAAGAATTGACTACTATAGAATGTAGCACTTAGGGAGAGTCCTCCCCAATCGGAAGGGTGGGTAGAATACCAAATTGCCGAATCTATGGCCATCCACTAAGAAGAGCAGCACCCACTCTTCTGAGCAACGGGTTGTCCCCGGATTTGCACGGTAGGTGGCCTTGCATTGTTTGATGCAGGCTGACTCGCCATCCTGCATTAATTTCGCTTGATAAGATATTCATAGAAGTTCTTTTTAAACAACATTGAAAACATTACAAATTTACAAGAAGGATAGCACACAATTCCAGCTGTTGTAAAAATCCCAGACTTAGCTTGTGAATGGAAGAAAAAAAATTAAATCTACTCATATTTTCTTCCTATGACAAGTGAGAATTTTTTTCCCACTTATGTGCTTGTGGTCTCGGTGGCCTGGTTTTATTTTTTACGAGCTGGTATAGAAGGATCAGTTTGGAACGAAAAAATGCCAAGTGGTGTGGCTTTATATGGTACAAGGTTAAAAGCTGGTGTGGATGGCATGAGAACGCTGGGTTTTAAAACAATACATGAAAAAAATTTAAAAACCTTGACCAGAGCAAGAAAAAGCTGTGACAAGAGATGGGTGTCAAATTCAAATTAAATAAAATTAACATTCGCACAATAAACAAACAATAAAAGAAGAGAAGAGGAAAACCTGTTCTTAATGTCAGCAGACATGGCCATGAAAGCCTGTTCAACATTGGTGGCATTTTTGGCACTAGTTTCCATGAAAGGAATGCCAATTTCATCCGCAAATGCCTTTCATGTAGAGAAAAGATATATTTCAGAAAGAATTCTCAGTTTAAAGCTCTAATATCTTAGCAAACTTAAAGAAATTTACCTTGGCTGTTTCATATGGCACAGCTCTGTTATCAGCAAGGTCACACTTATTTCCTACCAAAAGCTTGTTGACATTTTCACTGGCATATCGATCAATTTCATTCAACCATTGCTTCACATTGTTGAAGCTTTCTTGGTCAGTTACATCATATACTATCTGCCAGAAGATCCCAAGTTTGGTTTTAGTAACTCAAAAACACAAATGGCTTATTGTGAAAAATCCGTTTAATCAACAAAGAAAGAGACTAACTATAATTCCATGTGCACCACGGTAATAGCTACTAGTTATGGTTCTGAACCGTTCCTGTCCAGCAGTATCCCACTGCAGGTGAAGAAAAGGTAAAAAGATCATTAGACTATCATAAAAGAAATCAAGCAAGTATGAACATACTATATTTACGCTGCACATAAAGTTAAAAAACACTACGTTATCACAAAACTGGATGCATAGAAAGGAAAAAAGGGTTCTATGTCCTGTCTGAGGTAATTTATTAATTTCTAGCCTTCTAACAGTCTTGAGAAATCGAACTATTAATAGGAGAATAAAACAATTAGTGTTTGCATACTGCTCAACCTATATTTATTCTGTTAAAAATACAAAACAAAACATATTAATATCTTATATTCTTATTGCTCATCAATACAAAAACTAATAGCATTATACTAAAAAATGAACACATTCATGCCACAAAGTTAACAAAGAGATTCGACATGTGTTCCAACAAAAGCTATACATAGATATATTGAGATTCGACATGTGTTCCAACAAAAGCTATACATAGATATATTGATCCTCAAGATCAATTAGAAGCAAACAGTAGAGATTATTCAAAAAGTACAATGGCTGAAGTTTTCAAAATAGTTGATAATTTTGAAGGAGATTTAATAGGCAACACACTAATTCTAGAACTGTTGATCCTGATATAAATAATCAAAAAATAAAACTCACAATCTGAAGCTTAATAGTCTTCCCATCTTGCTCCACTGTTCGAATTTTCTGTAAAGAGAACACAATTAGAGATATAACTAAGACAGGTAAAATTTTATAGCAAAACAAACTAAAGTCCTTACGAAGTCAACACCAATTGTGCTGATGTAACTGTCAAGGTAAGAATCGTCCTGTATGCAAAAACACAAAAGAGGTCATTAATCATCCTTTTAATCAAAATAAAAAAGCATCACAGCTCCAGCTTTCAACATAAGTTCACAGAGATGAGCAGTTCTATCAAGAGAACTATAACATTAAAAAAAAAGGAAACTATAGGAATTCACCTAAGCAGCTTCAAAAACTTCCATGCTTAGAAAACCGTGACATCAAAAGCAAACAAAATTCCAACTCAACACCAACTTCAAGCTATAGGCTAAGATAATTCAGAAAATGTAAATGAGGACTAATAATTACTTTTGACAAGAAAGGTTTTGAACCTGATTAATATAACAATTTCACTCAACAAAGATCAGCCTCTTCTTTGGAATGTGCATCAGATTCTAAAATAAGATGCCTAAACAACAATGCTACATTTTCATAGCTTGAATAATAGCTACATCAAATGGCAGCATATATCTAACTTAAGTTCAATATATATTCAATGAATATCACCGGAAACAATACCATGAAGAGCAATGTTACTTTCTGATAGATGAAACTAACACCACTAATGTCCCGATTTTGTTACATGGGCAAGGCAGATCTTAAGAAAAAGTCATCACAGTCAAGATTCACATGGTACTAAAAAATTTCACTGTCATTGGCAAAATATAATGGCCGTTAGAGGCTTGCCTAAGCCTTTCTTTCTTTTTTTTTCTTTTTTTTTTTTGGGGGGGGGGGGGGGGGGGGGGGGGGGGGGGAATGTTTAGTCTAGCCTCTATTTGAGTTAGAGTTAGGGTTTTATAAACAAAAAAGTAAGGGAAACAAAAGTGATGGTCAATGTGAGAAGGAAGAGGATGATCGGGATGATAACAATCATTAATCATAATGATTATTGGTTAGTTTTGTAATCATTTGATAACCATTTGAAAGTTCAAGACTTAAGATTATTGGCTAATTGTCTACGAGTATTAAAGATTTGAACTTTGATTTTTTGAAGTTGATAATGCATGAATTTTCTACGTGTTATTAGTCATTTATGAGTTATTATAATGTATTATCATGTGATGTTAATAGTTATATGATTTTTACACTTATTTGGTTATGTAATTATGTGTTAAGTAGGAAATACTTATTTATCTAGAAGAGGTTTGTGCCTCGGGATCCAAAAGGCCGTTGTGCCTTTGTGCACCTCTCGCCTCCAACAACAAAGGAAGAAACACTAGAACAAGCAGCAACACTAACAAACTAACTGAATAATATTAAAAAACTATGGGCTGAGAACTCTAGTAATGTATCTTCCTGACTAACATGATATACCTCACAATGGTGATGGATCATTCATATTGGTCACCAATTAGAGAAGTTATGAGATTCACAATCATACATATCCAACAGTTTCTAACTTAAATCAGCATTACTTGAATAATTTGAACATGGAACCTTGAATAAACCAAACATTAGTCAAAACAATCATCTAAGAAAGAATAGATCTTGGCAAAACAAACTATAGTTGCTGTTAAAACAATTAAGTTAAGCAGAGCCATGCTTACAGCAAATCTCAGTAGAAGACATGACTTGCCAACACCTGAATCTCCAATTAAAAGAAGCTTGAACAAGTAGTCACTGAAAGAAACAAAAAAAGATATAAGAAGCCTTATACCACAAAAGATGGGGTAAAATACATGAAACTAAATTCCAGCCATTGATCAGTATGAAATCATTAATGTTCGGTCTAAACCGAAAAAAATGACAATATTTCCCTTCAGTCAGTAATTAGAGAAGAACGTGTGCTACCTTTTAGATTCATTAGATATTATATAATTACATAAACCACATGTACTCAAAAATCAACAAATCATGGCATCAAGTTCGCATTGAACAACTCATTATTTACTTGAGGACCTACTCTACCGAATTCTAAAGCTACGACAAGCCTAAATTGCAGAAAAAGTTCTTCAAATCGCCAAATTTATGCGTGTCCACATGGCATAATACCCGTGATTAAGAAACGTCAACATCACACAGCTGTGTAAATCTACAATATAAAATTGGAGATCCATCCAGAACTACAGTTGTTTCATTAACAAACGGATCTTACAAGAGATTAAAAATATATTTATCCACAATAATCATGCAACAATTCACATATTTGCTGTCATATATGTGAATCAGAATTCAGATGACTAATTTAACACTACAATCAGCTCTTAACAAAGAATTCATGAACACCACATCAGGTACTAGCTACACAGAACAGGAATTCCATGGATCTATCATAATCACTTGACGCCTAAAATCAAACTGAATTCTCAGAGGACCGAATCAAAGTGGATCTACCGAATCAAAGCTAACACATAACATAATTCCAATCCAATCATACGAAATCCTTCCAAATAAACTCAAAATAGAAAGAGAGGGAGATGAGATTTACTATTCGGGATTCATGATTGGCGGAGAGAAATCGAGGGCGAGGGGGATGGAAAATTCTCCTTCCGACGGACGACGATCGTTCGCGAGAAGGAATGAGCGTCGGAAGAGTTGACCGGAAGGTTTGGCTTAAGATTAAAGGAAAGGGGAAAAGTAGTGGAAATGAGTAGTGGAAATGAATAAGGTTGGGATGAATTGCAGTTGGGTTTAATTTATACAAACACCAACAGCGGAAGATTGGTGAAGACTTCGAGGAAAGGGCCCCTGAAATTATCGAACCACACGCGCCACATATAATACATCCTCTTCTCGACCTCTCTCTATTCTATTTTGGAGTACATTTAAAATAACTTGTTAAATACCAAAATACTCACTCCGTCTCACCTAAATAGCATCATTTTACTATATTGAGCGTCTCATCGAAATTGCTACATTTTTCTCTTTTAGTAAAAAGGGCCCATCAATAACACACCACTACCCATCACATCTCTCTAATACACCTACCCACTTTACATAAAATAATAATACTCCTTAATTTACGTGCAAAAAACAAATGTATCTCTTTGGGCGGGACGGAGGGAGTATCGATTATACAAAGTCCCTATTAAAACGTTATTTATATGAGACGCTCTTTGGACATGTTAGAGTAAATATATTATATAAATAAAATATTTTCAATGGTTGTTAAATCATATTTTTTAAGGTAAGATGAACGATGGATTAAAGTATGATTTTGAAGAGTTATAAATATGATTCATTATTGACATATTATAACTATAAATAAGCATATTTTACATATCATATCATAATCATAATAATCATAATAATAATTATTATATTAAAAGTGGCTAACTACTTGGTTAACATTTTTACCCATTTTATTCTCACCTAATTTTTTAATATTTTTAACCTTAATTAATTATAAATAAATTATTTATTATGTTAAACTATTTTGTATTCATTTAGGTTATCAAAATCTCTTGGAGACCCTTAATTAATTAATGAGTTAGTCTCCTGTGTTCTCGGACACATCGTGCCCCATGGGTACACAAGAATTTCTAATATTAAATTTTTGTGTTCACATAGGACACGGTGTATTCCGGGGGCACACAAGTTTTTGCCTTAATTAATTATTAATAACTTACAATAAATTCATAAAGCTATTTTAAATGAATAATATGAAGAGACAAATCAAATAATATAAAATGTGTTGTGACGATGGAGGTGTCTGAGGTGGAGTCACTGAATGGATCCTCGACGACAATAGAGAGCTTCTCAGATGCGTTATTGGAGTAGGAGATGACGACAATATTTTAAGAGTAGTGTTGGTTAATAATAATCTTTTAGATATATCATGAGGAGACTACTAACTTGAATGTTGGAGAGCCTACGCCTGAAACTCTTTCAGACGTACTTTTTTAAATACACGTGGAGTTCCAGATTGTGCAGTTCAGAGGATCGTGCTCAACCCCTATTACCATGTCACAACTCCCTAGGTTAAGGATCTTAATGGCTGAGCTAAAGTTGCACTCTCCCATCTCCCATTCTAACTTTGGGAGCCTAGTGTTACATTCAAACTCCCCACAATCAGCAACTATAGCCAACAACGAATTTGTACATTCTAAGACACATCATAATCTTCTAGCAATTGATTCATCTAAGAAGGTGTGGGTATTATCCGTATCAATTAATATAGTAATCTCATGCATTCCTACCTTCCCCAAGAGTTTAATAGTATCAGGTGTACTTGCCCAACTAAAGCATGAACAGAAATATGACAATCTCCACTTTCCTCTTCTAATTCATGTAAAACAAGCTCAATCTCCTCATCCTCACTAGGTTCACAGATTATTACAAAGAGATTTTTACATTTATGTCCAATTTGGTAGGTTTCTTCACAATTAAAACACTGATTTTTCTTCCTTCTCATCTCTATTTCTGCAGGAGTTAATTTCTTAAAATTATGAGATTTATTGAACAAAGAGTCTTCAGCATTTTTAACCCCTTAACTAATTCAAAACTATCCCTTTTCCACTTGTTATCCCCACCACCACTGATGTTCTTATTAAAATTCTTAGGTCCCCTTCCTAGCGAGTTTATGAACAGTTCTTGTTTTCTAGCTAGTTGAATGGTTAAACTTAATTTTTTTGGGTTAAACATCTCAACCATTCTTCAGAATTTCTCTTTCAGCCCACTTAAGTAACTTTGAGCAAAATATTCTTAATTCTAACTCTTATAAGAATTAGCCATGAAAGCTTTGAGTTCTTCAAATTTTAGGGTATATTCAGATACATCATTATTTTTCTTAAGTTTATTAAACTGAGCAACAAAGTTCTTGCCATCAACATTAGCAAATCTTTCTAAGACAAGATTGGTAAACTCTTCCCATCCTAAGTCATCTCTACCCTAGACATACTCTAGGTACTACAAATCAGCATTTACCTCCATGTACATTGCACCATTCAGAATTTTATCATGATCATTCATGGGATTGAAAATGAAGTGTTTGTTGCACTTATGAATGAATCCATTGCCTATGGTTCTCTCCAGAAAATTTTGAGAAATCGAGTTTTGGCGTACCATGAGATAAATAAATGGGTTGAGTTGAGTTACCTTGGCCATTTACAATGTGCACTGGAGTCAAATCAGATTCCCCATCTTGCTTACTACTCGAGGTCCTAGCTTCCTTTCCATTCCCAACTCCAGACATTTGCATCTCCTTTCTGAATTCCTCAAACTGTTACTTCAATAAATCCATCGTCGATCGATTGAAATCAATTTGTTGCTGCTTCATTTGAGAAAGTTGAGCCTCCAAATTCTCTACTCGAACATCCATTCTTGCTCTTCTCGGCGGCATACACAGATCGAACCTCTCTGATTACCAATTGTCACACACTAGACACCAGCTTCTAAACATTCAAAATATATTCCAAGTAATCAGCAGCAAACCAGGAACCCTTGAGCAATTACCTTTGGTGAATAGATCAAATATGGGTGGCCATGTGTGCGGGTGATCAAGGAAAAAGATGCGCGAAAGGCTAAATGAAAAATATGGAATTGAATTAAGATCTTCGTTGAGTCTGTTACACATTGAGTTGTTATTTATAGTACCAGCTATTAACTTCCCTAATCTTATTTAACTAACTAATTAAAGTGCTAATAGAAAAAGTAAAACGTATTTTTAGACAAAACTAAAGTGCGTTTTTTCTATTACTATGAAAGAGATTAATCCATATAACTTTTAATTATTAGACATTCATTCAATATATGATATCTTATATCTATCAGAACGTCATTGTTTGGTATTTGGTAAGGAGAAAATATATATAATTTTGTAGTACCTATTAGAAAAATCTGTTGGTGTACCTTATAAGGGAACATCTTATCAGCGTAAGTACCTAGAAAGAGAAAATAATTAATATCGAATTAATCTTAGGATTTTATGTTCTTCATTCATCCACCTATAAATAAGGATCTCTTATCATTCATTTGAAACACATAAAAATCATTCTCTATGATGAACTTAAGCATTCTTCAATTCCTAGAGAATTGATAGTGCTAATTTCTTCGAAGAGAATCAATTCCAGAATATTTCCCGATCAGAGATCAAGATGTTAAACCCCTCTGATTTGGCGTTCTTTGAGGATTCAACGACATTCATCCCAAAAAGCTCAAAAATGCTAAACCCCTCTGATTTGACATTCTTCACGAATTCAACGATGTTTATCAAATTCAACAACATTCATCCCGAAAAGCTCAAAAACAACATTTGATATGAGATTAAGGTGCTAAACCCCTAAAATTTAACATTTCTTCAAATCAAGTTCATTCAGTATTCTTCGCAAAATCAATGGTATCCTACCAAATTCAATAGTGTTCTTCATGGAAAATTTTCAAGTCAACGTTTAATCCAAATAAAGGCTCGAAGCCTCCAAATTAACGTCAAGCACGGACAAGTTTCATCCAAATATTCGACTTTGAAAATTGAAAATCAAAATCAACTCAAAAGAGGAATTAGAAGAGGCAGTTACTTAAATTCTCAAATTTAGTTCGTTCGTCTCTTTTATGTTTGGTAAATACAAAATTTTGCTATTACAAGGAATATAGCACCAAAATATTTACCAAAATTTTGCTATTACAAGAAATATAACACAAAAATATAATAGGAGATCAAACCGAAAGATTTTGTGTTTTATGGATCAATATTTGTATGAAATGAATAAGAGTTGATATTAGGTGCACCCATATGTGTATAACTTTTATTCTATTTTATATACATGTTATTCTATTTTGTATACGTGTTTTTTAATAATTGTATACTTTTTTCACACTAAATTTTTCATTAAAAAAACTAACATCTATATGTGTATAACTTTTTATTCAATAGTGTATATGTTTTTTAATAATTGTATATTTTTTTACACTCAATTTTCATTAAAAAACTAATAATTAAATTGTATACATAATTATATATATATATATATATATATTTTATTTATTTATATTTATATATGTTTTTTAAAGTGGGTGGACCATATCATAGAGTGTAGCCAAGTGCACGTATGCCAATGAATAAAATCTAACAAATTTGAAAATATTTTTGCTGAATGATTAATTTCTCAATCAATCAATATATTCTAAAATTTCCTTCTCCCTCTCCAACTCTTTTTTCTCTTCTCGATCCTCTCTCAAATTAGGAGTGTGAGTGCTTAATTAGGTAGACGTTAAATAATTTGAGAGGCCCGGTGTACAAAGTAATTTATGATAGTGAGTTTATATTTGAGATGTGAGGTTAAAATTATATTTTTATAAAGTTATTTTTAAATAATCAGATCGTTTTAATAATATTTTAGCTAAAATAACGCCCCTAAAAAATTAGGATATGAATATCTTGGGATATATATATATATATATTTTGATAATTCTTAGGTATTTTATGAGTACCAAATACAAATTTACTCGTTCATAGAATGAAAATATAAAAATTAGACTACACATTTAGGACATTAGAAAAAAAAACATTGAGACAAGGAGTGAAAAAATCTAATCCTTCCCTCAAATCTATCTCTCATGTTTGGATGATATTATAATTCAATGGATTTATAAATTCAAGATTTTAAATTAATGAATTTCAAATAATAGTTTTGATTTTGAATTTTCACTACAAGAAAAAGGGACATTAATGACGGAAATTTGATGACAGAGACTAATTTCTCTCATTAAAAGTTAGTTTTAATGAGAGGAGTAAAAAAGTAGATGTTTTTGATGAGGAAATTTCATTTCTCTCATTAAAATTATATTCATCCTCTCATTAGATATATAAAATTTTTAAATTCCTCTCATTATTGAGTCTAAAATATTTGCCCGGTTAATTTCCCTACCACTTTATTTGGCAAATCTGCCTAAAATAATAATAAAAAAAAAAGAAAAGAAAAGTAATGTACCCTTTTCTCTAACCAAATCCCTAATTCAAATTACACGAGCAGCGAGCAGAGACAAAGATTCATGGTAACCTCTTATCCGAAATCCAAAACCTTTTCATCTCTCGCCCTTCTACCTCAAGCAGCTCGACAACGACAGAGTTTGGTCTCTTTCGCGACTGGTCGGCTGTGTCGACGGTTGTAGCGGTGAAGAAGATGACTGGTCGGCAGTCTCTCGGATTGAAGTAAGAAGCAGGGCGGTCTCTCTCCTTTCTCTTCTCGCGGGTTTACAGATCCGATAATGGAGGGGACTAGAATTCCCTTCCCTCTTCACCATCTCTCAGACATCGGTAAGAAATTTGCAGTACTTTTCCAAGCCAAAGATTAAGCTTTGTCAAATATTAATGTTTAAGTCAATTAAAGGATGTCCCAGGTACTGTTTTTTTCACCATCATCGTTCTCATTTCTTCTAATTGGATATTTTCTATTCGATTTTTCAGTAACATGTTTGTTGTTGCTTGGGGCTTCCTGGTGGTTTAGAATAGTTAATAGATAATTGGTTCTTGATCACCCATTAGAGCTTGGGGTTCACCTATTGGTTTTGAAGTTCTAACCTTAATTTCCTTGGAGCTAATGTATGGTAAGTTTTGAATTAGTATTTTATTCTACTTCACTGTATTGGTGTTTTTTAAGTAACCTCATTAGCTAATGGGTGTTTTTTGATTAGCAGGGTTTCTGTCAGTAGGTCTTTTGTACGATGCTCATTCTAATCTATGGATCAATCAATTTGTAATTACTTAACATCAAGAATGATTTACCTGTTGATTGATTATATACCTCTTAATCTTGTAAAAAAAATTTATTTGATGGTACAACATGGATCACCTCCTTTAAAGGAAAACATATTTGCCAAAGGTTTTGCCTACATCTTATTAAAACTCATGTTTAGTAACATTTGTCTTGAGTGTCATATTAAAACATTACTGATTTCATTGACCATAGCAACTGGAATATTGAATTTAATTTTGTTTAACTTATTAAATTGTGTAATAATTTATTTCTTTTTCTAAGAATGATGATTACCTACTTCTCAAAATACAATGCATATGTGTTTAGACCATAGTGTGATGCTGTAGATAATCTAGAGGATTCATTTGGTGGATTTAATTTCTAGTATTAACTTCTACTTGTTTACTCTTGTCTGTTCTTGATTATTTCCCCATTGCTATCATATACATCATGCCTTGTATTACATATATGTATTTTATAAATTGCAGTTAACTTCTTCTTCTAACATTTTTTTGATGTGGCTAATAAGTAGGGATCATGAAGGATTTCTTTCAATGAGTGAACCTAATGGTAATTTACTTGAAATTATTTGCTTATTTACATTACGAGGTCTATGCAATTTTACTTGCTTAATTGTATTTGAACTATTTAGATGGATCAGGCGTCGTTTGAATGGAATGCAAAACAAATCGTGCTAGTGGTGGCTATATTCTCAATGGAAACAAGATAAAGTATGGTGCACTAACGTTCTTGTTGCTTAGACACTTTTACACTATTGCTTAGAACAACTATCTGAAAGAACTGGACCACTTTTACACTATTGATTATTAAAGTAGGGAGAGATAAAGCATAACGGGGTTCTTGTTTATAACACGTGCTATGTCACCCGTTAACAGTAGTCCTAATGGCTTGAAATTTTCTTTGTACGCATTCTTGGCTAAATAAACCAACTCTTACAACTTTTATATCATAGAGAAATATATGCCTGCGTATGCTCAACGTAGCTAGAAAAGGATATGGTTTAGAAAATAAGAACTTTGATATTGCTGGTATTTCTCTATACACCTTGTAATAATTTCTATTTTATTTTTTTCAAAAAGTCTTCACTTTTTTTTATGTTGTTTTGCAGTCTATCTTAAGCTTGTATATATCTATGCTATATAAAGAGGCAATAAGTTGAAAATGACCAATTACCCATCAGCTGCTGATTAAAGAAGTGACACATGTGAGAACATACAATTCTCTATCCACTTCTTGGTTTGGTTTATTCAAACTGATTTACTCTTTTCTGATGTATGTAATTCATAACTCCACTTTTATATATCTCTTTTGGAATATTATATTATACTTACAACTTAACATATTTTGTTTCCTATTTATGATTCTTGACCAAGTCTTCCATGAGCGCTTCATTTTCCCATTGCCTTTATGCACATCTCATGTAAGTTTCTCCAAATTTTCACATTATTTGAATTCTTGGTGTATTATACTTATAGTTGGCAAGGAACTTAGTCCTAGTCGATCCTAAACATATTAGAAATTTGAAACACATATACATACATATATGGATAGTAGAGGTTCATTTTTATTTTTCTACACACTTAGATAATCATTTTAAAAATAAAAGAAGAAAAATAGAAAAATTAGCAGCAAACACTTGACATTCATAAAGCTTATTAATGTGATTTGAATGTTATTTTTGCATCATTTTGCACTTTTAGGCTAATTTATGACATGTATAATACTATGTGCTCGTACTATGTACAATAAAGTTACTGATCATGTAGTAAAAAATTATTCACACATGTAAGACTATAACGCAGAATTTTGCTAAGATTCTAACTTTCTCGACCATGTGATACATAGTAAAATTTTGTTCACATTTTGATGCTCCAGTTGTGGCCAGACTAAATATCATATATTAATGTTAAAGTTGGTCTATTATATCTTGGTCTGCAAAGTTACTGAATTTTCTGCAATTCATCTTACAGGTTGCTGGAATTTTGATGGATTTTACACTTTTTATGTTGTTTTTTGCAGTTCTTTCACTATGCAAAGTTGCTGGTTGTATGATGTTTGCAGCAAATAGCTAGCTATGCCAAAATAAAATAAAATTCATCATGCTGTAACATCAAGCACATGACTCTTCAACAACAAAATAGTTGTTTTAATAATAAATGACATATTAGAACCAAAAATCTTAAAATACCCACGAAACATGAAATACTGAATCTAACAATAATTCACATAACCAAACTGATCCAATTTAAGACACAACATTTTCCCAATTGAAGTTCCAAAAGTTGCAGTCGTATAAACTGCTACTTATTTCAGTTTTATTATGTCTCCCATTGCCAACGCGCCCCCACTCATACGCTACCGCCACACTAACCTGAAAGGGGGTAAATCATAGGGAGTGAGCAATCCACAGCTCAGTGAAATTAATCATACACTATTTATCATTTCAAATTCTACTACGAGTGAAATTGAAACTCTTACACTTGTAACTTGAAATTTAAAATCATGTTGGTAAGCACCTTTCGGTTCAATACCCATGTTGGCAAGCACCTTTCGATTCAATACCCATGTTGGCAAGCATCGCAATTCAATACCCTTGACTTGTACTTAATAATTCATGGATAACATAGCATGTTCATGTATAATCACATCATGTAGGGTTTTAAATACATAAATAACACATAATAAATCCCACCTTAAACACTTGATCTAGCAACACGAAAACTCCGATCTCCTTCAACTCGTCCTACCCTCGCTGCCTATACTCAACAATAATAGAAGGAAGAACGATCAAAACTTGTTTCTAGAACTTGGTAAAGAAACTAAATTCTGAAACTTATAGTGTGGTGACGTAAATAGGATTCGAAACAATTATTGAAAATATATCTTTTGGATGAAAAAAAAGAAAAGAACAGGCTCATGGTTGACTAAGAAGGAAGAGAAAACAATTTAGATTTATGGCTGAAATCATAAAAAATTCAATCTGTGGAGGAAAAAGTGAGAAGAGGTTTTTACCTTGAGAAAGAATTTGCGTTGCTGCGTATTGATGTGAGAAGAATAGCAGAAAAATATGAGGTGGCCGGGAGTAATAACGTGTTTGCAGCGACGTTAAGTATGGGAAAAATTTGAAAGGTAACATCTTGTCCTAATTTACGGGGTGATAAGATGAAGACAGGATTTAGAGATATTCTGCAATCTTTTAAAAAAATAAATCAGATCTTCTCTCCTTTCTATTTCACGTTGCGTAGGGGGTTTCTTAATGGGCTTTAGAAGTTGGGCTTAAAAGGATTCGGATCTTGGGCTTGAAGTTTTTTGGGTGTTACAATACAATCTTGCAGCTATATATGCTTGCTGCTATTCTCTAGCTGCTGGTTTTCTAATTTTCTTAGTTTCCTAGGTTGCTTGACTAATGTATTTTTTCTGCTGCATACGTGGCTGATTTATTTTTCTTGCTAATTGCAATGGTTCTTGCTCCCGTGCTTTAACTTTGGGTGATGCTAGCATGTAGCTTGCTTTCTGTCGGAGATTAATGATCGTTTTTTGTTGCTGGATCCATAGGTCATTACTGATACTTTATTAGTCTTATTGCAGGGATAATGTCATGGGAGCTGCCTCTTGTTTTCTGCCTCAACTTTTGAAGCAATAGTTCTTTTGTTGTTAATGCTAAATGTAACTAAACAACCTACTTTTATAAGTATATTAGTGGTTAAGTTGCTAGGCATATATAGCATTTTGACCTAGTTGCACTAGGTAACTACTTTTGATCTTGCACTTTTGTGCTTGCGATGTATTCTACTTTGTACGGTTATCTTTCTTAATATAATTCACCCATTTTCAAAGAATATATCAAATTATTATTGTAACTATTAGTGACAGGGAAAATGTGATTTAATGACGGGACAATGTGATTTAATGATAGGAAGTAATATTATGTGAAAGATATTTCTAATGAGAGGAAAATTCCATCATTAATTGTAAAACGTTAATAATAACAGGAACCTTTCCTGTCATTAATGACTTTTAGTTGTTATTAAATGAATTTCAAATCCTTATTCAAACCGTGCCATTTGAAATTCTTCCGTTGTTGTGTAATTGATTATATTAATATATAAAAATATTATATAAAATTAATAAATTAATTAATATATATATATATTAATTTTAAACTCTACCACTCAATCAATCCCTTCCCACCCCACCATCCCAAAAAAAATTTATAAAATTTTAGATTTTAATATTTAAATAATAAAAATAGTACCACCTACCCACCCCTTCCACCACCCCACCCCAAAAAAATATTTTTAAATAAAAATTTAGATTTTATTATTTAAATAAAGAAAATATTATCACCCAGCCCTATCCCTCCCTATCCACCCACCCACCCACCCACCCCCCCACCCCATTCCACCCCACATCCTCCCTCCCCCAATTTTTTTTAAATTTATTTTTTTAATATTGAAATAATAAAAATATTATCACCTAACCTACTGATAAGTCATATTTTAGCACGATTATTTGGTTGAAATTCATGTTTATTTGATTGACTTATGTGCTAATTGGGTGCTAAATTGACTTATCTTGTCTTTGGTAAATTAGAACTTTAATGTTGTAAATTGATGTGGAAATAGGATGTTTTGTGGAGGAAATTCGTTGCTGCCAGATAAGCTGACACTGATCCCTTCAGTGTCAGTGGAAACGAACGAAAATTCAGAATAAATAAAGAAAGTGGCAGCTGAAAATATTCTCACACGTTTTCTCACGTTCCAGAATCATCCCAAATCAGGCCCATATCTTGTGGAAGGCACGGTAAGAAAAAGAAGAGATCCTGGAGATATTTTTGGAAGAGATAAATAAGGAAAGAGATCAAGCAGGATTACTTAGGGATCAAGACACAGATATATATGGGAAATATTTATTTATTTTTGGGGGCAGAGATACACGATTAGAACGTGAATTCCTGGAGGAACAGAAGCAGCAGTTTTTTTACGGGAAGTAGAAGTGAAGATTCGAAGAACAGTCCGACATTCTGGTTTTATTATCTTTATTTTTAATTCTGTTTTTGTCATGAACATGTGGGGTTAATCCCCTTTTCTAGTTTAGGATTTCGTGAACCTCCCGTTGAACCTTAGATTAATTATTAAGGGTTTTTCGTTGAATCTTTTGTGCAAGTTTATTCTATTATATGCTTTGATGTTCTTTATAGCACTTTAATAATTATTTTAGCCTGATCAACTAGTTTAATTATTTTATTGCTTACTGCTATTTCATGATCTACAATCCGTAATTGTTGTGAGGATTGAATTAAGTAGCAAATAGAGATAATTTTCTCTAGGTGTAATGGGATCTAGGTTGTATGATTCTTAGCCGATTTTCGTAGCCTAGTAATTCTATGTTTAGAGTTTTAATGCGTTTACGAGTTCAAATCCATAGGGTCACTCGTAAATAGTTCAATTTAGTGGTCGTACCCTAATTGATGAACATAAGAACATTCGGGTTGATTGATCGTACCGTCAATCTAGGGATTTGAGTTTGCACACTAAGCTAGATGTTTAATTCGTATAATTAATTAATTTAGTAAACGGGAGGGGATCGTCATCCTAAGCTATGTTTGTTTCACTTGGTTAATTTTATAATTAATTTTCTATCTACTTTGTTATTTAAAAAATTAAGTTGATTTAATATTATTGTTAATTTCAATTGTCACCAATTCAAAACCCTCTTATTTATTTTATATGTATGCAGCACTTGAATTTAATTAAAATCTCATTATACTCTCTTAGGATCGACCCGTACTCGTTACTATATTAAGTATTAGAGTGAGTCGGAAATTAATTTATTTTGGTAGGCCGGCGACAGCCTATCAAATCAGGTGCTAAAATATGACTTATCAAATCTCCTCACACTTTTACTTGTCCTCATGCAAACTTAGTTCAAAGATGACAGAGAATAAAAAATCAAGGAACATCTACCAAGGCAAATGAAAGTTACAACACCTCAATAGAAAAATAACCAATAAGCATTCGGAACTAATATAAAAAATGACTTCTCACTCAAAGTTTGCAACTTTCATGGCATCAAATCTTTCAAAATTCCATGGCCTCACAAAAATTCACTCAATAACACTCAAGTATATGATTTAGGTAGCAAGATCACTCAAAAATTGAAAAGAACAGTCATTACCATAGGCTTGCTCCCAAATCAAATCTCCACCAATTTTGGATGGATCATGCGCAACAATCAAAGTGTCTTTGCATGAGTTGTAATGGGGCCTTAGGACAGGGTGAGATAACAAAATAGATAAGAATGACTAAATGCACCACTTCATAACATGTGATCTTTACAAATCTAATCAACCATCATCTCCAAATTTCCCTTTTCAAAACAACATTTTTCTTTTTTAAATCTCCCCACACTTGCTCCTTTTCAAGATTTGGAACAACAGGTGTAACACTCGGAAGAATCATTGTTTGCTAGATAATTTCAGCAACTCAACACAAACAAACAGCTTAAACAGTTCCTTTTTCCCTTTCTTTTTTTCATCAAGAATTTTTCTCTTTTTTTTATATTCAACCATTCTCCATTTTCTTTCTTTTTCTTTCTTCTCCAATATTTTATCAACTCCCCCCTTCATCATCAATTCAACCATTAAGTAACTCCTCAAGATTCACACATTGCAAAGTAATGAAGGGTTCAAACGGAAGAGTCAAAGAAAAAAAAAGGGAATTTAGGGTTCACTTATATGCTCAAAATTAAAAAAAAAAAGTTTAGGCTCAACGCGGCTTCCCTAAAGTTTTCATAATCAGGTGGGACAATATAAGCCAAGAGGTTGAATATAAGTGCCCTTATCATTTTATCACACACAACCAATCATATGATCTTGAAATGCATTCAAAAGAGCAAGTTCTAGAATGAGCAATTCAAATTCAATGCACTCAAGAAAGAAATTTCAATGGAGCTCATAGATGATAGCTCGTTAAGGCTCAAAAGCTCATAAAAAAATTTGGTATATTTGCCATAAAATTCGTAAAAAAATTCAGCCACTACAATCACAAAAATTTTGCATAGAATATCAACTTTCAACAGCTCATCAACATCACTGCCACCCCCTTAATCATGCATCACCCTCATCACCTGAAAAGATTACATTCCTAAAATTTCCAGACTCCACCTCAACATAAATTTAGAGGACAACAAGAGTAAGACACTTGACAACAAATGCAATTTCGGACTGAAAATCACTCAAACGTGCAAGTATTCACCAAAATCGGAACTTAATAGCCCCAATGAAAGCTTACTAGCACCAAAATCAATCAACGAGAGTCACAAGTATGAAAATCAAGTATATACAGCCAAAAGAACTCACCAAAATCAGCAAAATCAGAAAGAACAAAAAGAAAATCATAAAGCATATTCACATACTTTTCGAACCCAATTATCACATAAAATTCCCCTCCCCCACACCTAAACTTTTGCTTGTCCCCAAGCAAAAGAAAGTATAAAAGAGCATCTGAATATGAAAATGGGTAGAATACACCTGATTTCGAGGTGTAGCTATTGCGGTGCCTCGTCCTCTGGCTTTCTGGCGCTGAAGTGTTCTCGTCGGGCTCAGTACAGGCGGCGACATCAGGGTCGCTGGGAGCATCCCCTTCGGCGGTTGCGGCATTGGGGTACAGGGCCGAGGCTGGAGTGTGCTCGCCGGAATCGAATGGCCCACGGCAAAAGCGGGTACATCGGAGACAGTTTGGGCAGTGACGGCAGATGGTTCGTCAAAGTAGTTTAGAAAAATGTCAGGCAATTTAACAGAAGCTATATCTGAGGTGCTTGGTCTCTGAGAAGAACTATGCAAAACATTGACATAGTGATTCATCTCTTCATTATCCCATATTTCAGCATCCTCTTTCATGATTCCATGTTCAATGACTGAATCTAATGCATCCCTACAAGTGAGTTCGAAGTGTTAATGGACAATATGTTCAATAGTACTCACAATAGAAAGCAGGTTATCATCATCAGGGTATTTCATAGCATCATATATGTTGAATTTAATGATCTGCCCATCAAATTCCATCGTGAGCGTACCTTCACTCACATCTATCTTAGTGCGTGAAGTGTTGAGGAACGGTCTCCCCAACAAAATCGGAGTGAAATTCGATAGGTGTTCATTCATTTCTAACATATAAAAATCAGCAGGGAAAAAGAGTTTGTCTACCTGAACAAGAACATCCTCAATGACTCCATCTGGGTATGCCTGGCTTCGATCAGCAAGCTGGATGACAACTCCAGTCTTTTTCAAATCTCTCACACCCAACTTTTCAAACACTGATCGAGACATCACATTAATGGAAGCTCCAAGGTCTAACATGGCTCTTTCGACCTTAAAATTCCCAATCTTGCAAGGAACCACAAACATGTCAGGATCCTTGCGCTTATAAGGTAATGTTTGCTGGAAGACAGCTAAAACGTTTTCTCCCATCACCACTTTTCCATCTCCTTTCAACTTCTTCTTATTGGTGCACACCTCCTTCAAGAACTTGGAGTATCTCAGAATTCGTTTAATCGCCTCAATGAGAGGTAAATTGATCTCCAATTTTCGAAACACCTCAAGTATTTGTTTATCCTTTTCAGTGGTGTCCGACTTTCTTATCCTACTTGGAAAAGGCAAATCGTTAATATTAAAAGGAGCAGGGTCAGAAATTTTAACTTGATTTTTTTGACCTTCTGACACTGAAGGGTTCAGTGTCAGTATTACGTTTCTGCACATCAGATTTTTTCGCCCAAACTGATCCTGATCGTCCACTGTTCCAGCAAGTTCTACATCATCTTTTTCCATGTCTTAGTCAAGCTTTTTGGGCTGTACAACCTCCTCCAACTATTTCCCTCTTCGTAGTGTAATAGCACTCACATTCTTAGGATTAACCTCTATTTGTGAAGGCAACTTTCCACTGTTTTGAGCCTGCATTTGGCCTATAGTTGTAGCCAATTGACTCATCTGATTTTTTAAGTTTTGGATGGATGTCTGAGTAGATACTATTGTTGGCAGCCATCTCTTTCATCATTTCCTCAAATGAAGCTCCGGAACTTGCCCCGCCTTATTGGCGATTCCACCATCTTGAGGGTAATCTTGTTGTCTATTCACCACTCTCTGCTCTTGAAGCTGTTGTTGCCCCCTATTTCCTCCTTGTCCACTACCATGCCTAAGATTAGGATGATCTCTCCAACCCTGATTATAAGTTTGAGAGAAGGGATCATAAGGTCGCCCCATAGCGTTTACTTGCTCCTCGCTAGGTGTAAGCCTACAATCAAGAGTAGAATGATTATAAGCTAAACAATATTGACAAGATGGAGGGTTTGCCCCTCTTCATTTAGCAAGATTCTCCACAGCAACTGTCAACTTGTTCAAAGTTTCCTCCAACTTAGAATCATGGACCTCCTTTACTTCTTTAAGTAATGGATCACGTGTGTCAAACTGTTGGGTGTTGGCAGCCATGCTAGCAATCAAGTCTCTAGCAGCCGCAGGTGTTTTCATCATAAAAGCTCCTCCGCTAGCTGCATCAAGCATGTTTCGATCATGGCGGGGTTGGGTAGGGTGTAGGGACGAGTGGTAATATTTTTATTATATAAATATTAAAATTTAAATTTTTTTTAAAAAAAAAATTGGGGTAGATGGTGGGTGGGTTGGGGGTGGGGTAGGGGTAGGGCTGGGTGGTAGAGTTCCCTCCAAAAAAAAATATTTTTAATAAAATTTTAGATTTTAATATTTAATATAATAAATTTTGAATTATGGATTTGAAATTCTTTCAAAGATTCATAATTTATCCAAACGGTAAAATTCAAATGAATTGATTTAAAATCAAAGGAATTTAAAATTCACTCATTAAATATGATCAAAACACCCATTATCTCATCATCAAATTTATTTTAAAAAAAATATAATATAAAATTATTACATTACCAAAACTTATTCTGCATCAGTCTTAAAAAGATTCCACAAATACATAAATTATATGGTCTCCTTATTCACTAGCACAACAATGACAATATTTCATCCTACAATCTTTAATATTGAACTAAAAACGTGCTTCACGCGTTTTAAATATGTTAATTGACTAACATATGTCGTGTATAAAGAATTAAAGGATACAAGTGCGCTTTTTATGATAATCGTGATCGTGTATTTTGTGGATCTCTTAAGACAGCATGATAATGAGGTAAATCTCCGATGTGGAGAGGTAGATGTCCGATGCCGTCGCTTGCTAGCTCTCCTGTAGTAGCCATTCCTTGCACCTTTTCTGCTATCGAGCTGCCTTTCACTTCAATATCTGCATATACATGCAATCTCTTTCATAATTAAACCATGATAACTAATTTGTACGTCTACAGTATCTGCAGATAAAACTCTACTCTAAAGGGAAATGTTTATATTTTTTATTTTCTATGTGGCAGTCATCTAACTAATTCGTAGGATTGGAAATGTAGCATCTAAATATAATTAGAGATTCATAACAAAAAGAAGAAGAAGGACTAATTAGTTCTACATTACTTTTCTCTATGCAAAATTCAAAAGCCCCTTTAAAAGACACCCTACAACCCTCATCAACCTCTCTTATTTAATCGAGTTTTTACTTCATATGAGTGAGTATCATATAATTCTAAAGGCATATTACATAAGGTAGAATAAATTTAAGGTCAGGTAGCAGCCATCCAAATTTTCTTGTTACATCTTTTATTACGATGTAGGATGTATACAAAATTTATACCTGGAGGAAAAATATTAACACTAGGAAAAAAATTTAGATTTTTCTGTTCGCATATGTTTCAGCATCTATTGCATTGAGATGTATCACCAAATTCCATGTCGCAGATCTATTAATTCAATTATTGCACTTCATGTGCATGTTACAAATAACAAAATTACTAAAATCTTAGTTCAATTAATACCAATATGAAATCATTAATTACTAATATATTAGTTCAATTAATACTTGCAGAAAATAGAAATAAAATTTGAAACCCAATTATGTTAGAGTAAGGCTTGAATTTAATCATTTTACTTGCTTGAATTTAATCATTTTACTTTTTATATACACTACCACCTTTTATACTATATTGTAAAAATTATTTATAAAATAGTTTAATTAGAGATTTCACTTATAGTAAAAAAGGTCATTTGACTTTTCATGTACCTTAAACAGTTTTGAATCTAGTACAAACACAATATTAAAGGCATGCTTTATGATATTATATATGATTATAGACACATTATATGAAGATAAAGATGTGTACTAGCCTGGATTAGAACAAATCCAAAGAATGAAACCACATATGAGCAACACAAAGGGAATGGCATGAACTGCCTTTTCTGAAAAGTTAGGGCGTGGCTTCTCCTTCTTAGCCGACTCCGACATCGGCTCGTACATCGGCAACAACTCGTTGCCGCCCTGTTGCGACAATGCTCTCAATGCCGTCGGCACCTTCGACGATGGTGACGACGTTGACGCGTAATAACTATTCTGATCATCATTAAATCGATTCGTGCTTATTGAACGATACATATTAATTCTTGTTGCAAACTATAGTTATATTGTATGCTTGAGAAAAATTGATGTAATTGAGAAAGAGTATTTATAGCTTCTGAAAAAGTATATGCGAGTGTGAAAATTGGCAAGCTTTTCGGAGACTTTGATGGTCCTAGATTTTGAATTTGTCAATGAAGTATGAATTATATATATATATATATATATATATATATATATATATATATATATATATATATATATATATATATATATTATACTATATAATAACACAATACTGCTATTTTAAGAAAGTTCCTCCAAAACTAAATTCTATTTATTGTAAGTTAAAAAAAATAAAAATAAAAAATTTCAAAAATAAGTAAAAATTATTATTATAAAATACATTCATAATAAATATTAATTTAGTATACAAATTATTATATTGATATACCCCATATAATCCTAATTAATTGTGGGACTACCATATAATCTAAAAATATATTTCTTATCTTTCTTTTGATAAAGGAAAATTTTATTAATAATAACAAGATATCAAGAGATACCCCATAAATACGATAAAATGACAGTACAAAACAATAGAGTTAGAACTAGTCTACAACCTCATATATGCAATTGAACAAATTTGAACACCAAGTCTTGTACTTTATTCCTTTCAATCCACATTTACTTTTGTGTACTATCCAGTTCCATGCCCTACAAGAAAACTATCAAATTCCAACAGAAAAATTTCAACGAAAGCAAATTCGTTGGAAAATTTAGAGTTCTAACGAATTTTTCAATGAAACTTTAAACCGTTGGAAAATTCCAGCAAAATTCCCATGAAAATTTAAACAGTTGGAAATTTCCAATGCTAATTCCAATAGTCTGATAAACTATTGGAAATATCCCACGAAAATTCCTATAAAACCTAAAACTGTTGGAAACTTCCAATGAAAATTTTCATATAAATTTAAACCGTTGGAAAAATTCCAATGCTAATTCCAATAGCTTGATAAACCATTGAAAATTTTCAATAGAAATTCCAATTAAACTTAAGCCGTTGGAAAATTTTAATGAAAATTATATAAAAAAAGAGGCTTCAATAAATTTAAATATAAATTATATATTAGTTAAGTTGGTAAATGATAAGGTGATATATTCAAGAGGTCAAGGGTTCAAATCCGAATATATTTTTTTTTGTTGAAAAATTCCAACGGAGTTCGAAGATCGTTGGAATTTATTCCAACGCAATTCCAAAAGAAAATTCCGATGGAAAAATGTATGAATCACTTTTAGATAAAAAATTCAACAAAAAAAGTCGTTGGTTTCACTGTTGGATTTTTTAAACTATTGGAAATGTTGTTGGAAAAATGACATTCCAACAGCCACTTTTCTAACAAAAAAATTCGTTGGAATATCAGTTGGAATCATTAATTCCAATGGTATTTTTGCATATTCCAACGATTTTTCGTTGTTGGAATTCGACAATTTTCTTGTAGTGATGTATGAATTTTCACTTTGTATAAAATCTCATCCACCTTCCATTCCTTATCCTCAAACAAAAGGTTATTTCTATGACTCCATATCTTCTAGATCGTACAAGCCCAGATACATCTCATCAAAGAAGAAGCCAACATACCATTTAACAGATTTCCAAATTCCATCAGATTTTGTCCAAGTTCGACACTCAACGGTCTATTTACACCCACCCATCTCAATACCTTTTCCCATATTGTATTTGCTTATCTACATTCGATGAAATAATGATGGGTAGTTTCCGGCACCTCCAAACAGACCGGGCAACATGTATCAGCAGATACGTGAAGGGAGTTTATCCTTAGAAACTCCACTTTAGTAGGATTTTTGTTCTTAACAACTCGTCATACTAAGAACTAAACTTTTGATGGAATATGTTTATTCCAAATGCAAGAATAGAGTTCCGGAGCAACATCATAGTCCCTCAACTTTCTATCCATAAGCACTCCTATATTTCTTAGGGGTAGATGTAGGATTAGTCCCATTGAAGAAGGTCACTTGCAGAAATGGTCCCGTAGCCTGCGATTTTAGTCCCATAGAAGTTTTTCTAAAAATATAAATTTACAAAATTGACCCCAAAATGTGCAAAATTAGTTCCAAATCAGAATTTATACTATACCTATTTTATGCCAGATTTAACTCAACTTTCTGCGCTTCAAAATAGTATCAGAGCCTAAGGTTTATTTATTTATGAATGGATAAATTTATTATAAACTTATATCACTTAACGAGAGGAGAATTTCAAAGAGATATGGATCCGAATGAAAGTTCGACATCTGAGAATGACAGGACTAACAGCCCTGTTCAAAGTTGGAGCAACAGGGATTTCTGGCCTGTTAACTACGACGAGACAAGCAGTTCTACACAACAATTTTATTGTGTGTTGTATAGACAATATGCAGAGAAAGAATACGAGGGAGCCGACCGATGGTGGGACAGTGTAATCCAAAGGAAAGATAGAGCGAATATTCGCGCCAACCACATCAAGGAAGAACATCTGGAAGAACTACGCCAGATGGAGATAAAATATTCCAAAGAAATAGAAAGGAATATAGTGGAACTCCGAAGTTTCATCGAGATCCATGAAGGTGTTCCCAAACACAGACAATGGATGAAACGATCCAACCAGGGTCCAAGAGAAATTTACAAGCCCTACCACTTTACACATTGGACAGAATGACAGAGTAGAAGGAGATTGAGACAGATAACTCTAAGATGAACCAAGATCTTAGAGAATTGCAGAATACAGTGAGATTCTTTGGAGAATATTGCCAAAGCATGTCCAAGACAATGTTCGAGATCAGCCTTAAGATGGACAAGGTGGAGAAATTGCAGAACAAGCAACTCGACCTCATCATGAATTTGATAGAACAAGTATAATCCCTGGAAACCAAGGTGACGGGAAGAAGGCCAGGAGGAAGGTTACCACTAACCTTCGGAACAGAACCCCTTTTACACAAAAAGGGAAAAACGACGGAGCTCATAAGACCAAAGTCGGAAAGCGAAAAGATGATTGCCATCCTTCAAGGAGAATCCACATCCCTGGATGGAAAGAGCAAATCTTGAAGATCTACGAGATCTATATGAGTCATTCCAAAGACTGTCAATTGTAGATCTAAAAATGAATGTTGGAGATGCATCAAGCTCACAACAACAGTCACAGACTCATCAAGAACCGGGCCTAAATGAGGGAACTTATGGATCACATGGAGTCCATGAAGGGAGACAAGAAGAGACATTCCAAAACCCAGGAAATTTCAAAATGAAGGCGATTGGACTGTCAACAGGAGCGAGCCGAGTTCGAGAATCTAACCTACACAACACCCCATATGGACGATCTCACCTTAAACCGATAAATCCATACGGGTTGATCCTCAACCTCGACACTCTAGACTTCAAGAATAGAGAAACCTTGATCGATGAATGGACAAATGTCATGAAGATTGCAGGTGGCACATTAGAGCTGGATAAAGAAGGGTTAATAAGGTTTCTAAATATGAGCCTAGAAGGATCAGTAAAATGCGCCTGGGAGGTACTCTCAGACGAAGTCAAGAAGGAGGTCATGGAAGGCGAAGATCTTAGCAACATTGTTGACTACATGGCCAAGATTTTCAAGATCCACTTCATCGGAGTAGGTTACTTCGAAGGAATGGAAGAAGAAAAGAAGAAGAAGTATAGGAATGCCCTATACAACCTAGAACTACTTGACATCTGTCACGTAAACGAGTACTCAAACTCTTTATAGAGTATAGATGGAAATCAAAGATCAAGGAGGAAGAAGTATTTTTCACCTATTCTTTGCAAAGATTTCAAGCCCATGGAGGGAAATGCTGATCAAAGAATATGAGCCATGCGAGCTGGATTCAATAGCAAGAAGGATGTCTTTCCTCAAAGCCAAGATTGCAGAGTGGTGTCATCAAGCATCACTACACAAAAACTACAAGATACTACGGGGAATCAACAAAACGGTACCATTATGTTGTGAGAATAATGATCCAACCATCATTGGGAGAAATCCAAGGAAGCAAAAGAGGATGAAGAAAAATCATCCTTACACACAAAGGAGCGGAGGATGGAGAACTTGAAGACCAAGATCCTTTTGGTCCAAACAAAAGGCCCGAAGCTATAAATCAGGGCAGAGGTCTGGACCCTCCAGATGGAGTTCAAGAAGTCAAGCTTCATCCTCAGGGTCAAACCAGAGAAGTACAAGAAGAGCTCCCACGAGAAAGACATTTCAAAGAGCAGCTACACGAGTCAATGAAAGATTCAAGGAATGTAACTGCTACACGTGTGGAGCCAGAGGGCATATCTCACCAGATTGCCCACTAAACCAGAAGAGAGGAGTACGACAATTCGAGACAACTACATAAATGGAGGAAGCTGTTTACTTCCAAGATCTAGTACAGGTATATCAGTTTGAAGATATACCCTCAGACGAGAGCATCTACGAAGAAGAATTCTTCATCCAAGATGAATCCTCTGAAGATGAGTCGGAGTGAAGAAGAAAGCTTCAGACAGGAGATGCAGGAGAATATGTCTGGATTCTTTTCCCAGACATCTATTTCTCATAAAACTCTTATGAGAATCATGAAGGAAGATCCAAGGCTCAACCTATACGACGGATTCACTGTAGGGAAGCTGGATAAATTTCTTCCAAGCTTCAAAAAAAGAAAACATAATATCATATACAAGGTGACCGAAGGGGAAATTATCATCCCAATGGAGCTCACAAGAAATGTGATGGAAATGCAGCTAGTTCCTGTGGATGAAATCAAAAGGGAACTTAGTAAACTCAAGGAAGGAATGACTAAAATCATGTCTTGGATCCATATTGGGGTAATTAGGATCCTAATCAAAGCAACTTTCAAAGAAGGTATCGATACACCCATCGATATTGTAATTTTTTATAAAATGATCAAGAATACAAGAGAGGCATGCCTGAGAGGAATCTCAGGAAACCTGTATGCAGGCAAGGTGACATCCTACATCTACCCAAGAATTGCCTATAATCTTACAAAGATTTCAGTAGGGCACTCACCCATCATCAAGATTTCAAAAACAAAGATTTGATGAAAGAAGGGAATATGACTTACTCTATCACTTACAGTATCTCATATGCTCTATCCAACACTCATCATTCGGATTTATTCAAAATAAAGGAGTATATCGAGATACAAGAAGTGTTCGAAAGAGTGGCCTGCGCAACCAGGCCAGAAATAATGGAATTACCGCCAATCCACGACATGGATTTGCGAATCAAGGATAAACCAGTCTGGAGTAGGCAAGACAGCCTCAGATTCGAACATAGAAGGATTTGTTTCAAAAAAGACAGAATGATCAGTGAAAAATGGGGAAAGAAACCTATCGTGGAGGTAATCTAGGAACCAGAAAAGTTCACAACCAAAGGTGAACTAAGATGCCCAGAAGGATAGAGAGGAGTTGAAGTAATATTTGATATCACTAAAAGGAAAACTCCATTCCTTGTGATATCTTGTATTATCTTCAACAGCCAACAATTGGGAGATATCAAGGACAGCTCAAACTCAGAGAACTTGAGCTGGTTATTGAAGGAATAGCAGGAAGATTCCCAGAACAACTAGTGCTGTTGATTGGAGTTTCTCGAGGATCAAAAACCTTGGGAACGACTACAAGACGGAATGGAGTTTACGGTCAAGGGAAAAAGATACAAAGTCTACTAATAGAGGCTCGGGCATATAAGCTCTGATCCACCCATGGCCACAAGTCCATTCTTAATATATATCACTGTCAGGGTGATATATAAGGAGCATCGTGCAGAGTACTTTGCGGCGTACATTGATTCAGGAGCCAGAATCTGCACAGCAAAAGAAGGAGTCTTTTCTAAAGACTCAGGTGAAGAATTGTCAACAGTACTAGGAAAAAATTTCTCTCAAATGGTGCTAATCCTTAACAGAGAAATCAAGCAAGCAGAGATCATGATCGGAGGAGCAGATCGTACTTCATGATACAAGGTGAAAACTCCACTGATATATTTTCACGACACCGGAGCGGATATTCTGTTAGGAAATAATTTTCTACAGACATTCAAGCGTTTTACCCAAGAAAACGCAACAAGAAGGCTTATTTTCACAACCCTTTGTGAACATAAGATCATAGCACCAAGACTGCATAATGCATTTCAAAGAAAAATGCCAATCAAATTTCGCAGCAAGCATGGTGATGAAGGAAAACTTAGCTATTCAAAGATGAATGATCGAAGGAAATATTGCGAAGCAGTACTTCAAATGAGAACTGAGACCAGAGGAGGATGGAAGATGGAAAAACTAAAAGAAAACACAATCCACCTTCTCAAGGCAAGCTTGGGAGAAAGCTTACAAAAAGATGCCATAATTAAAGAACAAACATCTTTGGAGGACGTCAAAAGAAAGATACAGAGGAACTTCAATGATGATCCTCTAGCCTGGTGGGACAAAAACTAGCTCAGAGCCTCACTCAAAGTAAAAGAGGGGAAGGAGCATGAGTTCGTGAGATACAAGCTTATCCTAATGAATCAAGAAGATCGGAAGGATATGCAGCAAATACTTAAGGAACATCTAGACCTTAAGTTGATATCCCCAGGAGTATCGCCATACAGCAGTCCAGGATTTCTGGTTTGAAATCATGGAGAAGTCAAGCAGGGAAAGCCGAGACTTGTGATCAACTACAAATAGATCAACAACATCCTGGAGTTCGATGGATACTACATACCAAGTAGAGAACACTTGGTTAACTATATCAAGAATGCCAAGGTGTTCTCAAAGTTTGATTGCAAATCTGGGTTCTACCAGATTATGATGGAAGAAGGAAGCAAGAAGTTCACAGCCTTCTCCACACCACAAGGCCATTATATCTGGAATGTCATGCCTATGGGTTTGGTGAATGCACCCCAAATATACCAATGGAAGATGGATAATCTTTTCAAAGATTATTTCTCATTCGTGTTTGTTTATGTGGATAACATCCTCATAGCCTCAAAAAACATGAAGGAGCATTTGGCGCATCTGGAAATATTCTCAGAAGCATGTCACAATGAAGGATTAGTGCTTTCTGAAAAGAAAGCAGTAATTGCAACAAGACAGATCGAGTTTCTTGGAGTCGAGATCGATGAGTCCGGAATTATTCTACAACCACACACTGTAGAAAAGGTCCAAGGATTTCTTGAAGATTTCAAGGACAAGAAGCAACTCCAAAGCTTCTTAGGAGTGGTTAACTTTGTTGGGATGTTCATCAACAATCTGGCGCAATATAGGAAGGTGTTCAGTCCTCTCTTGAAAAAAGATGCTGAATTCAAATGGGAGGAATCACACCGAGAAATGGTTAAACAATTAAAAGAGGTTTGCAAGAAGCTCCCCAAGTTAGCTATACCAAATGACGAGGATGAATTGGTACTCTACACAGATGCCAGCGACCATTGGTGGGCCGCAGTTCTTACAAAGTCCACACCGAGAGGAGAAGTGCCCTGCAGATACTGTAGTGGGCTCTTCGCGGAGAATGAAGCAAAGAGATGGCACATCAATGAAAAGGAATTTTTTAAGGTTCGAAAGACGTTAAAAAAATGGCCCTATTTCTTCTCGCGAAAAATTCATCCTTAAAATTGATAACACAAACGTCAAAGCCTTTTTGAAAAATAAAATCGAATCTAAACCTGAAAAGGCTAGACTACTAAGATGGCAAGCAGAATGCCAATATTATGATTTTAATGTTGTTATTATTAAAGCTGTTGATAATGTCTTGGCAGATTTCCTGACGAGAGATGGAATAAGTTGAGATAGACTCCATCCTGACAGTTTCAAGACACCTGATGGACAACCTTGAGTTGCTCCAGAGGGAATTCGAGAACCTGACACTCAATGCAACACGTGCTGAAAAATTATAAGAAAGCGATCGGACCAAAGTGTCTAATGGCATACGAGTTTGTATTCGCAACAATGCGAGTCTCTTCGAGTCCTTACGAGAGCCACTCCTCTGAGCTGTTGACGACAATAACAATCGACAAAGGAGAGTAGTCGAGAACGGGGCTCTAAACCCGGAGCAGGGGATTCAAATACCCCTGTCACGTGTTCTAGATTGGAACCTCCAAAAGATGAACCAATCCAAGAAAGGGTCGAGGCTTCTGAGTCACATCTTGAGCCTTCAAGTCAATCCAGCACCTCTGGGGTTAAAGAGGGAGAGATCAACCTTAGGCCTATGACAGACAATGCTAAGGTTGGTATTAACTTAGCTAATTTCTCTTATTGGTAGGAATATCAGGCCAGCTGGGAGAAATTGAATACCAGATAAGGAATCCGACCGGAGAAATGCCGGGTGGATATATCTGGGGAATACCCCCGAGTTTGGATGCGAGAAGACTAAAATCCAATGGATGTAAAGCAGTGGTATGACTTTGGGGCACTAGCCTCGATCTATACTGTTGCACCAAGTTTCCCAGAACTTGCTAAATTTCCAGATTGGCTGGGAGAAAAGGTTATCAAGGCATGAGAAAATAACTCGACTCTATCCAGATGCGATGTATTAGAGCTGAACTTCACCAGTGCAGCCCCAGAACCAGTCGGGAAAGACAATCACAAGGCCTTCTATTTCATCAAGCTAAGAAGACCCGATGTTTCAGCATCAAATAAGATCAAAGAGTCTTCTGGAAAGGAACCAGTCTTGGTTTCTACATTTTCTGAAGAACAGATCTCTACGTGGAGAGCGAGGGGTTTGTATGTTTGCATCAAAGTAATGGTGGTGGTGAAGTTCCCATTCAAGTTCGAGCATAAGTCTTTCCTGTTGAATACTTTAACAGGGAAGAAGACAGTGTTTGCTGAGAATGCTTTCCAGGAAAAACAAGAACTTCTCTGGAGAAACAAGATTCCAGTGAGTAAACAAACTCATCGGAGATATTGCAACATGACCCTTTTTGAGCAATGGACGAACAAGGTATGCACAAGCTGTTCCACCCAAACAGAACCAGAATTTGGGAAATGGATAAGATTGGGCATAGAAATGATCAGGACTGCTGATCCACCCCCAACAAAGGAGACACGTGGAAAGAAGAGGGTGAAATCTCTTTGGAATACTCAAGAGCCGGGAGAATCATCAGGCACCAAAGAGGACAAATGACTCCTCAAAAAAGCAATAGCTAGGTGATCTTTCCAAAAGGGTAACAGACATGTGACCAACAAGGAAGATGACCCACAAAAGGGAATCCAATAAAGAGAGACCAGCCAGCTGTTGAAAAGTTGGCATCCAATGTGAAGTGACGCAAGCAGTGACGTCACAAAAGATTGAGAGGCTTTGAAATCCGGATTTCAAATCCGAAAACCTCTATAAATAGGTGTGTTGAGGAAGCAAAAGGCATCGACCATCACCCTCTGTTTTCTCTTTCTAAAATAAACATTGTATCTCTTTCTTTTATGAGTGTTTTGAGTGCAGCAATAATAGGTAGCTAAAGGATTTATCTCCTCTTGTTCTGTGAGGATGAGTGTGTAATAAATTCTCCATTCAATAAATAAATAATTTTGTGTTACTGCCCACATGAAACCTTCCATTTCATTCTGCAAATTCAATCTCCATACTTTCCGACGAGAAATAGTAGTAGCATTCTGTACACCTGGTGTAGGAAACGAACCAGGGTTGTGCTGAGATCCGCTGAAGGAACGAGATTGATCCATCACACTGCGGGGCTCTTGGTTGGCTGTGAGGATCAGCTGTAAAATCTCCCAGATATCCGGTGGATTGACGGTAAAAAAAGGCACTGTTACTATTTTAAGCTGGTTAGCTATGAGATTAATGTTGTTTAATTAATGTACGGAAGCATGTTGGGTCTGATATGGTCGTAATGGACTATGTCTATTTTTAAAAACAGAAGGACGATGAAAATCTGGCAATATAGATATGATATAAGTTGATTAGGAATGAAAATTTTCAGAAAAATTATTTTGAGACTAAAAATGTAACTTTTAGGACCAGAAAAAAGGTTTGGGACCAAAAATGCAACTGGGATAATCCAATGGGACCGAAAGTGCAATTATCCCATATTTCTTACCTTATTCATTACAAGTTCATCAAATCGTGTCGCGTTATCTTCCGATCATGCTATTTTTTTGTGTCTATCATCCTAAAAAATTTACAATAACATGATTTTTTTTCCTACCGTTTTAACAAAAGAACTTGAATTTTTTTAACTTTAACACCAAATTTATCTCTTTATTTTATATTTCTACAAGAACTAACTTTTTTTTTCACAAGCACAATAACGGAATTTATGAAAATAATTGCATACATTTGTTTAGAAAATCTAACTTAGAATTTATTATGTGGTGCACCTACATGCTTATAAGGTAAATGAAGGGTGTAGTTATTGGTTATCAAAATTATTTTAATTATTTTTATTTTATTGAGTGGTTATGATTAAATAAAAAGTTGATATAACAGTTGAGATTATCCAAGTGCACGTAAACTGCAGTTAAACTCAGTAGTAGTACTGGAAAAAAGTGGCAATTTGGGTTTGTCTGACCGTCTCATATAACCCTATAATTAGTTAGGTTGGGTCTTTTAAATTGAACTAGTTATGGGGACACCTTACTTCGTAAGGTGTTTGACCAGGCTTGAAATATTACAATTAGCAAGACCACATCCATTATGATTGAAATGTCAATAGCACATCCGTTTTCAAGCAGCTATCTAGAAAAAATGCTGATATGGAGGAATTCCTAATTAAGAAGATAACAAAAAGTAAGAAGTTATAAGTGTCTTGATTATGGTAACTCCAGCTGGTGTTCTTTGGATCAAATCCTGTAACTATTCCTGAAGCTTGTTTCGGGGTTGCCCCCAAGCAAAACCAACGGAAATCCATCCTTGCTGGACTAACATTCCCAATGAAATAACCACCACGTTTTGGCATGAAATCGAACACCCAATCAGGGAGGGAGTCTGGCATCACGTTGAACTTGTTCACTGCCGTGTGTGAATACTCTGTCTTGTAACGGTAAATGTCATTTAGCTGCTTGATATCAAGCCAAAAGTAACTTCTCACGTGGAAGCTCAGTGCATGTAGGCGTTTGAGTACTCTGTCGGCACAATCCTTGCCCTCGTCGTCTTGCTTAAGTAGGATTAAGGCGCACCTCAGCGCTATAAAGAACAATGCTTGTATCTCTATAGGATACCCGTAAACACCCTGATCTTGATCAACAAGGAAAAGTAAGATTAAAAATGTGGTACCGTAAATCAGATTACAAAAAAAGTAGCAACTCCAAGAGCATCCGTTGAACACGAAAGAAGAAAGACTACTCACCATTCTATGATCAATCATACTGCATCCATCAGCACACAACATGGTTGGGAATGTATCAAATCCTTCAGAAAGGCATAATGTTAAAATTAGTCGGATGCCCCTCTAGACAAAAATCCTGAAGTTTTTTATGACCTCTCAATATGTTTGAACTCTAATCCCTAAATGCTAACATATTCATTTGTTCGTCTCGTATGATTTCTTTTACTATTTTCATGTAGAAAATGTATACCGTAATTCAGTTGCAGACGCAGAATCGAAATCTTTTGAGAGAACTACATTATAGTTGGGTGTATGAATCTTAATAAAAATGATCAATACTTGCATAATACATACATATACACCTTATTGGAGAAGGCAATTTGTGGATTGTTCATTGTCCTCTGGAAATATCGAACAACTTGACGGCCTATTCATTTAGGCTTGCATAGTTGTTCTTATTCCAAGCTGGAGTGCCATTTGGAAACTGCTAATCAATTTATTTGCATCTCCAGAAGCTTCAAAACAACAATGAACATCATGACAATAATATTCATTAATGGATGATTCAAAAAGGGTTGGCAGGGGGGGGGGGGGGGGGGGTCTCGGAGAGGAACCAGTGTTGGAAATGAAGACTTTGATCTAAAAAAGGTAGTAGGAAAAAATGACAAGAAGAAAGGCAACATGAGTACTATGTTAAACGAGAGTTGAACTATTTAATACTTAATCAGATTACACTCTAACATACTAAATGTCTCTTAGGCAATTTCTCATACAGTTGGAAGGCAATAATACTATACCAGCAAGTTCACTGAAAATTCACGGATCTATGTCAAACGTTGCTATTATTAAGAGTGGAAGCAAGAGAAACTACATCACATAATCGAAAAGACGACGTATACATCATGGTGCAGCCACATGTGAAGTGCAATTAAAGAAGAAAGATGTAATTAATCGTAATCCATACATTACCTGTGTAAAGAGTTGTCAGAATAGTAGTTGGGAGGCGGGAAAGAGTGGAGATGAGGCTTGCGCGCTGGTTTTGCAGACTTACGCGTGGAGTCTGGAGGCGGCTTGCGGGCCGTTGCCTGTGTGACGTAAACAGGAAAGAAAGGAGAGTTTCGTGGAAATTGCAGCGGCAAGTGAGAGAGATGAAATGGAAGAGGAAGAATTAAGTGCAACAATTTCATCTTGCGGAGTTGATGTGGACGGTGTACGTGTGGAGTATAGAGGAGGTCGTACGCGTCTAAGGGAGAAGAAGCCACGTAGCGGGTGATGACCGGGAACTGGCAGAATACCGTGCCAAAGTCGCTCAATTGCCTTTTTTTATGTAGTAGTAGATAGATATAAAAATAAACCAAGCTTATTTGTTCGGCCCAACAAATCAGATGGGCCAATTTACTTTGATCCCGTTTTTTAGCCCCATAGAATGAGATTTGTAGTCCGTTTATTTGTTTATTTATTTAAAATTTTCATTTGATTTATAAATGATTATATATGATATATGCTACTATTATATTTAATTAATGTTGATATTATACTTAAATTGACTCTAATTCTAAGGTCATGCGTAAAAGTAACTCTCTTAAAATAGTTACTTTCTTAAAATAAACATAAGCTTAAGATTATATACGAATTTTCTATTATATTTGAATATTGGGTAGGTCTTGCGTGAGATTATTTTACATTTTTTAAAATAGTTATTACTTTCGCTATAAAATATTATTATTTTCGCTACAAAATGTTATCACTTTTTATTTATACTATAATTTATTTATGAAATAACATTATCACTTTTTATTAATTCATTATCACTTTTTGTTATAAAAATTATCACATTTCGCCCACATAAGGGCACGTAAGCCCTATGTGAGACGGTCTCACACAAGTTTCTGCCTTTAATATTTGATATATGTGATTATTATACATGTTAATTAAAGTAAGACAAAGATTTGGGTGAGACCGTCTCACGGATCCCTTTATGTGAGACAGATCATCCAATAACCCATTAAGTATATTTTAAAGGGTCTTGTTTGGTTGTAATCAAATCTTTATATATCTTTAATATACGAAAGGAGAATTTAATTTTGATGAGGTGTCGCCACCATAATTAATCTCAATTATTTTAATTATTAATTAAATTTTAATGTAGATAAATACATATATTATTTTAAGATTTGAATATGATATTATCAAATCAAAATTAATTAAAAATTAGATAAATACATATAGATAAATACATATATTTACTTAAAGATTTAGAAAATTTATTCCGTCTCCACCTATAAATAAGACTCTTTATTAATTCATTCTACACACATAATTTATTTACCATGATAAACAAAAGTTTTCTTCAAATTCTAAAGATTCTCTTTTAATTATTTTTTATTTTTATTTATTTATTTATTTTGTTTTAGTTCTGTTTTCTTTAATGGTTAGTACGTAATACTTTGATTATTTATTGTTTTTATTTATTTATTTTGTTTTAGTTCTGTTTTTTAATTGTTAGTACATAATTTTTTTATCTTTAGTTTTTTTACGTAAATTTTTGTTTAATGATTAATTTTACAATTTTTTTAATTAATTTTGTTATGTATTCACTTTCGAATATATTTTTATTTAACTAGATATTACCCATCCGTGCGTTGCACGAAAATAATTAAAATTTATTACAAATATAAACTTTTAAGTTGGGTCATTTCAAATCTAATTGATTTGAGTGGATTTTAAATTCCTTGAAAGGATTTTAAATTCATAATTCAAAAATTATTTTTAAAATAGAATTCAAATCAAAGTAAAATATAAAAGATAAAACAAATTAAAGTAGATTAGAAATAGTATGAGAGTAAAATAGAGAAAAAAATAAGAAGAAAAAAAGAGTAAGAATTTGATTAGGTAATGAAAATGTTTATATAGAATTATTTGAAAGAATAAACGATCGTGATTGAAAGCAATCAACGATGTAGGAAAAAAGGTGAAAAATTACCAAAGATAGCGTTGAAAGATTTGATATTAAGAAAATTAGTATATTGACTGATAATTAGTAGAATATATGCCAATAATATTTTTTATATTTATTAAATTTATATTATTGATTAAAAAATAAATAAATAATTTTTTATTAGCATAAATAAAATCTATGATTGAGATTAAAAGTAGTAGACGGTCAAGATTAAAATTGAAGATAAAAATAAAAATTAAGGTTATATATATATATATATATATATATATATATATATATATATATATATATATATATATATATATATATATATATATATATATATATATATATATATATATAATCTGCCAAAAATATATCTCATATATACCAAGTTTATATTGTAAAATAAAATAGTAAAATTTAAATAATAAAATCCATTATTAGTATAATTAAATTTTACGATTGAAATCAAAGCATTATTTGGACGGTCAATATTAAAATTGAATTATTTCTAAATAGAGTAAAATTGAAAAAAAAAAATAAAAACAAAAGTAGAAGTTTAGGTTTACTTTTATATATGTAAAGATAGATGATTGAACCTTTAAATTTAAGGAGAATAATTGAACATAATTTATAAATAATATGAAAGTAGAATCTGTAAAACAGAAAAAAAGAAGAAGCATTAGAGGAAAAAAACAAAAAGAAGATTATAAGAAGAACAAAAGATAGAATATTAAAATATAAAAATATGGTTCATATAATTATTATAAAGCAAATATAAAAATTGAAGAGAAAAAAGATAGACAAAAAAAATAAAAAATGATACCTGATTGGACTTACCAATAAGATCAAATATGATAATGATTGAACCTAAAAGTAATATCAAATAAAAGTATAAAAAAATATGAAATAAATTAAAATATAAAAATAAAGTTTATAAAATTATTAAAAAAACACAAAAATCAAAGAGAAAAAAAATAAGATAACAAAAAATTAAAAAGTATAATAATACCTTTAAGGTGAATGATTCAACCCGCATATAAGATCAGATAAAAGTATAAAAGACAAAACAAATTAGAATAGATTATAAATAATATGAATGTAGAATCTGTAAAAGAGAAGAAAAAGAAGAAACATTATTAAATTATAAAAATAGGGTTTATAGAATTATTAAAAAAATATAAAAATCGAAGAGAATAAGATAACAAAAAAATTAAAAAATGATACCTTTAGGAGAATGATTGAACATGCAAATAAAATCAAATAAAAATATAAAAGACAAAACAAATTAGAGTTGATTATAAATAATATGAAAGTAAAATATGTAAAAGAGAATAAAAATAAAAAGCATGAGAGAGAGAAAAAATAGGGAGAAAGTAAGAATTTGATTAGGATGAAAAGATTTATATATATAATGATTTTAATAAATAAACGATCGTGATTGAAAGTAAATATTTATAGAGACGATTCTAATAAAAATAAAATTGATACTATATTAATTGAAATTAAGCATATATTGATAAAAAAATTAATCAAATTTATATTTTAAATAAAATTAATAAAAAAAGTAAAATTTAAATAATAAAAAAATCCATTATTAGCATAATTAAATTTTATGATTGATTGAAATCATAGGTCCCATGTATAATAAATTAAATTATAATATATGAATATTGATTGATATATTAATTTAAATTAAGTATATATTGATTAAAAATTAGTTAAGTATGCAAAAAATATCTCTTATATTTACCAAATTTATATTGTTAAATAAAAAAGTAAAATTTAAATAACAAAATCCATTATATTAGTATAATTAGATTAGATTTTATTATTGAATAAAAAATATTAATTGGACGGTCAAGATTAGATTTTATTATTGAAATAAAAAATATTAAATGGACGGTCAAGATTAAAATTGAATTATTTATAAATAGAGTAAAATTAAAAAAAATTAAAAACGGAAATTTAGATTTGCTTTTATATATGTATAGATTTTTTTTGTTTTTAATTTTTTTTTTTAATTATTAGTGTGTAATTCGCTCAAGCTTATTACGCAAATTTAGGCTTGGGCTCGAAAGCCGGCCTTACTCAACAAGCCCCTTTATTTAATTCTTTTTTACGTTATTAATTTTTTTTATGATTTTACAATTTATTTATTAATTTTGTTATGACTTCCTTTCCTATTCTTATTTCTTTAAATTTATTTATAATAAATTTATTTTTTTATTTTTAATAACGTATATTAATTTTATTATAAGTTTTTTAAAATTTTTTAAATTTTTTTTCGTATGTTTCTTTTAATTTTATTTATTTTATTATTATTATTTTTAATATACTTTCACCAAAATTAAAATATAATGATACATAAATAATAATTTTTTTAAAGATCGAATAAGGATGTATTTTTTTTTATAATTTCTGCTGTGTATTTTATATTTTTTAAATTCTCTTTTATTAATTTTTATTTTTATTAATTTTTTTTTAATTCTGTTATTTTATTTTTTATTAGTATGTAATTTTTTAATTTTTTATTTTTTAAAATTAATAAAAAATTTCATTGTTACTTTTATTATATTTTTAATTAAAATTTTTATAATTTCTCTTTAGATTTCTATTTATTTAATATTTTTTGTTTAGTTCGGTTTTTTTTATTAGTAATTTTTAACCTTTTGATTTTTTACGTTATTAAATTTTCAAATGATTAAATTTACTAAAAAATTTAAGTATGGGTCTCATGTAAACCGTATTTACATGAAAATCCTATTTTTTAAAAATTACTCTTTGAACAGTAATAATTTTTATATAGAAAAATAATAATTCATGTCTCTAATTTTCATGTACTATGAGTAATCGAAAAATTAGGGTTACAAGAATTTGAAAATTAATTTTTTAATTTAAAAGAGTAACAATTTATGTGTTTAAAAAGTAATTTTTCATGTAATAAAGAGTAACAGAGTCTACATATAAATGTATGTAAACCCAGTTTACACAAGTGTTTGTGAAATTTTTAATTTTAATGATGTGTCGTCACCTGAATTAATTTTAATTTTAATAATTGCTAATTGATATTTAGTGATAAATACATATATTTTCATATAAATTTTCTTTAAGATTCAAATATTTATATGATTAGATTAGATCAAATAAAAATCAAATCAAATTTTATTTAGAAACATAAAAAAAATTGATCAATTTTCACCTATACAATAAGACTCTTTAATAATTTGTTCACATAAATTATTCATCATGACGAACAAAAGCTGACTTCACTTTCTAAAGAAAAAAATTTCTTTTTCTTTTTTTATTTATTATTTTGCTGTTTCTTTTATATTTTTTAACTTCTCTTTGATTATTTTTTATTTTTATTTATTTTTAATTTGTTTCTATTTATTTTTTATATTTTAATTTTTTAGGTTTATTATGTAAATTTTTGTGCAAATAATCTACTCTCCACCTATAAATAAACTCTTTATTCATTCATTACGAACAAAAGTTTTCTTCAAGTTCCATTCAAGTTTTGAAGAAAGGTAACCATTTTTTTATTATTATTTTCTAAAATTTATATTAATTAATTTCTTGCAGATTTTTTTATATTTTTCAAATTTTATATTAATTATATTTTTTTTAAAAAAATGTTTGAATTCTTTTTTTCATTTAACTTTTTTATTATATATTAATTTTTGATTTGTTTACGTTATTAATTTTTTTCATTGTTAATATTTTAATTTTTTAAATTCATTTTGTTAAAATTATTTTTTTATTTCATTGAATTAATTTATATTGAATTTTTTTCTATTAATTACTTTATTATAACTTTTTTCTTCAAAGATAAATCTTACATATTTTAATTTTTTTGATCAATTTAATTCTGGAACAACAATCGTACCAAAATTTGACAAACCAATTCAATAATTTTTTTACATTTTTTTTTGGTAAATTAATTTAACAACGAAATTAAACTTTTTCCAATGGAAGTAAATTCACATTTGAGTATATATAAATTGAATTTTACTTTTTAATATAAACTTATATTGGATTATAATGGAATAAATAGTTATATTAAAATTGAATTGTATTTTTAAAATTATTGAATAAAGGCAAAGACTTGTGTGAGACCGTCTCACATAAGGGCTTACGTGAGACAGTCAGAAAGTGATAACTGTTATACTGAAAAGTGATATTAAATTAATGAAGAGTGATAATGTTATTTCATGAATAATTTATAATATAAATAAAAAATGATAACATTTAATAGCGAAAATGATAACATTTTATAGCAAAAGTGATAATTATTTCAAAAAGTATAAAATGGTCTCACGTGAGACGGTCTCACGCAAGACCTACCCTTGAATAAATAGTTATATTAAATTTGAATTGTATTTTTTAAAATTATTGAATAAATATTTATATTAAACTTAAATTATATTTTTTAAAATTGTAAATTTACAACCCGTGTAATACACGGGATTCATACTAGTACATAACAAAAACACCTTGAATGTCAAAATTAGACCTAATATTTCTTTCCCATTTTAATCTACTTAATTTATCTTGATAAAATTAAATCTTGGCTCTTCATTAGTTATTGTAACATCTCATCTCTTAATTGACCAATATTTAACAACATCTTATCCATTTATTTTATTTTTTATTTTATCTCATCCATTTATTTTTATTTTGTATATTATTAATTTCATTGTCCAAAATATTTTCTTATGTTAAAAACTTATTTTAATTTTAAACTTTATGTAAAGTATATTAATTAAATATCAAAAAGAATTTATATTATATTTAATTAATAATAAAATATTTTTCATAAAATATTAATTTAAACAATAAATAAATATAAATATAGATAAAATAAATAAAATCAAATAGATACGAATAACCCGCGAGTTTTGATAAACGGGTATGAGACGAGTACGATAATAAGTTTTTTAAACGGGACGGGTATATATAGGGGTAGTTAATATTTAAACGAATACGAGTATGTGTATCCAAAAAAAATGCGAGTACCCTGCCTGTTGATATCTCTATTCCTACATGCTATAACTTCACACTTTTTATTTTTGTTTGTTTCAAAATTTATGCACATAATAATATATAATACAATATTAACATTCTTAACTTCTTAAGGTACCACAAAATTAAATAATAGATTATATATTATATTTAATTAACAATATTATACTAATTTTAAATAAAATATTAATTTAAAATGGGACGAGTACGAATACGGGTAATTTATATTTAAACGAATATGAGTATAAGTATCCCAAAATAAGCGGGTACCTTACCCGTTGCCATCTTTGTATATAATAAAATACACTTTCAAACCCAAAAAATTGTGGGTAGTCTGCCTGTTGCTATCTCTATTCCTACATGCTATAACTTCACACTCTTTTTTTGTTGGTTTCAAAATTTATGCACATAATAATATATAATACAATATTAACACTCTTAACTTCTTAAGATACCACAAATTAAATAATAGATTTTATATTATATTTAATTAATAATAGTATACTAATTTTAAATAAAATATTAATTTAAAACGGGACGGATACAAATACGGGTAATTAATATTTAAACGGATACGAGTATGAGTATCACAAAATAAGCAGGTACCTTACCTGTTGCCATCTCTATTCCCACATGCTATAACTTTACACTTTTTTTCTCAAAATTTATGCACATAATAATATAATACTTTTACGGTACTATAAAATTATTGCTTGCTTTTTCTATAAATATATGCAATGTGTTAAATAATTATTTTTTAGGAATGTAAAAATTATTATCGAACCGGAGGTATTATATATAATATATTTAAAATAATATTTTATTCAATTTTTTAAATTATTTAAATAATTTAAATAAATTACAGACCATTTAAATAATTTAATTAATTTTCAAACCAGTTATTTCAAAAAATTACAATATGTAGTGAGTAGAGTCATATGTGGGACCATTTTATTAAAAGAAGAAAATTGATACATTTGGAGTGAACGCTCAAAATGGTAAAATTGGGACCTTTAGGATAGACGGAGGGGATATATGTAAAATATATATATATATATATATATATATATATATATATATATAAAATAAAAAATTAAATAAATTAAATATCAACTATGTCCGTGCAACGCACGTGTTATGATTGCTAGTTAGAAAATTGAGAAATTAATTATAAAATAAATTAAATTAGGTCTTTTATATTATATACATTAATATTTTTTTTCTTTAACTTATATTTTATTATTTAAAATTTTATTAATTAAATTTTTTTTATTCATTTAATTTATTTTTTAATTTAAAATTATAAATTTATAAAATGTGATACTTAATTGACGAAAAGTGATAACTTTATTGTGAACTATATTTCTATAATATAAATGAAAAGTGATAACATTTTAATAGAATAAGTGATAACTAACTTTTGTAAAAAAGTGATAACTAATTAAAAAATTAATTTCACGAACAATTTAATTACTGGAATAATAAAATGTGATAACATTTTTAATAAAAAGTGATTCATAATCAAAGAATAATGATATCCATCTAATTAAATTATTTTACGAACAATTCATTGAAATAAAAAGTGATAACATACCTAATAAAAAAGTTACACATAATAAATAAATAGTGATAACCATTTAATTTAATTATTTTATGAACAATTCATAGATGAATAAAAAATAATAATATTTTAATATAAAGTGATACATGTTTATAATAAAGTGATAGAAAGACGGTTGAATTGTTTAATGAATAATTAATAATATTAATATTAATTAATTAATTAAAAAAACTAATAACACAAAATATTATTTTTATTAAAAAAGAAAATCTGTAACAAAAAAAACATCGTGAATGAATGCTGACACGATCTCACCCAACATCTACCTTAAAGTAATTGAGTTATAAATTATATTTTGATTAAAAAAATAAGAATTATTATCATATAGCACACATTATCCACTATTATTATTATTATTATTATTATTATTATTATTATTATTATTATTATTATTATGGAGTATTCATAATAAAATATTATTTTTATAAACAAATTATTATATTTATACACCCAATATAAACCTAATTAATTGTGGGATCATCGTATAATCCCAATATATATCGTGACGTGTTTCCTTCCATTCACACTATTTTTTCTGCGTAATCTTCATAAAAATATCATACTAAACAATTTTTGTCTTTTCCCCTACGGCATTAATAAAAGCACTTAGAATTTTGAACTTTAACGCCAAATTTAATAATTTATTTTTTATTTCTATAAGCTCTAACTTTTTTTTTTTCTTTTTTCACAAGCACAATAATAAAATTTATAAAAAATAATTGCACATTTGTAAACAGATGATTCTGTGCACCAACAATAATATTACTTGTGTAGCATTAGTAATCAAATAATTATGTACAGCAACAATAATATAACCCGTGCAATATTAGATTATTAGTAAGCAAATAATTCAGTGCAGTAACAGTAATATAGCATGTGCAACATAAAATTATAATCATCACAGGTGTGCAACAATTATAAAAAGAATGCAAGGAAATTAAAAAAGCAAAATTTTGTATGAGACCGTCTCTCGTAAGCTTTTAGATGAGGCTTCATTAAAAGTGAAAATATCATTATCAATTCTGCTATAAAATATTATACTTTTTATTTATATTATAAATTGTTAAAATAGTTTAATGTACCATTATCATTTATTATGAATTGAGTATCACTTTTCGTTAATAATATTATCACTTTTTACCTGTGTAACGTAAGAGCTTACGTGAGAACTGAGACGGTACTCTCATACAAGACTTATCCAATTGAAAATTAGTGGAATTTGTGAGATTGTTACGATAAATATGAAACATTATTAAGTATCTATTTTTAATAATTTAGGATGTGTATATATATCTAAAAGTAATATTAGGATATATATTGCATTTGATATAAGTGATTAATTAAAAAATTTAAAAGCAAATAAAATTGAGATGGTCTAAATGGCCCAATAACCCGATGACTATAAATTGGACCTAATAAAACAAGACTTAATTTAAACCGATTTAAATCCATTAAAAAAATATACATTGGCCCGATGAGCCGATAACAGAACAACCTACCCACCCTCTCTCCCAACTCTGATTAGCACAGTTTCCTATGACAAACACTAGCCTATTTGCCAACTCTAATTAGCATAGTTTCTTTTGACAAACACCTAGAGTTAGACACTTTAAAATTGGATTTACATTATAAATTTTTGTAAATTTTATTTTTTCTTTAACTTAAACCCCTAGCAAGACATATGGTATAATAGAATTAGAAGGAGAAGATTTTAGAGTGAAAAAAAAATCAAAATTTATATAATAATTTATGTAAACCGAAATTATATGTGTGTTTGAGATTCAAGTATATCAACAAATTTCCAATCAAGGGAAGTAGCTTAAAAATGAGGGAAAATACATACTCCCCTCCATCCCGCCTAAAGGGCTGTATTTTGCTTTTTGCACGTGGATTAAAGAGTAATATTATTTAATGTGTAGTGAGTAGTTGTATTAGTGAAAGTGTGAGCCCTATATTTTAATTATATTAGTGGACGTGCGTAGGTCCCATATATATATATATAAAGAAAATGTAACTCTATAGGTGAGACGTTCAAAATTGAAAAAATGAACTATTTAGGTGGGATAGAGGAAATAATTTCTAAGAAAATTAAATAACTAATCCTTCATGTCCCATCTCATCTCTAGAGTTTAGGGCGTGACATATCCAACATGAATTCAAGGGCCGTAAACACTGCAATACGCCCCTAATGTAAGTTTTTAGAGAAAATTAAAAAACTTCAAAATATCATAGAAAATAAAATAAAATATATAAATTCCAAAATTTTAAATAAAAATAATAGTTTAAAAAGTAAAAAAATATAAAGGAATAAGAAATTTGAAAAGTGACAAAAAAAAATTATAATAAGAAAATTAATACTTCACGTCCCGCCATAACATTAACGCATTTCCATTCTGGGCGTTCCAGCATAAGGTTTACATAGTAAATGAGACATACACAAAGTAATTAATATATCTTTTTGGGGCGTACACATAATACTAATATAAATACTTAAACATAAACAAGTCAATATTGATGCAATCAGAAAGATAATGAGACAAATACCTAAAATTTATCTTTTTTGAGATAAAAATTGTGCATCTCCAAACTTATGGGGGCAAAGTTGGTTTTTATCTCTAACTACCCACTCATTAAAATATTATCCACTATATATTAAAATACTATTTTCCTTAATCCCGTACAAAAAATAAATATAAACATTCGAACATGGTAGAGGGAGTATAGAACTAAGGAGAAGCGAATTTGATTTTTCAAATCTAATGGTATAATTAGTATGATTGAATGAAACTATAGTGGAATGAAATGAACTCACTTACTCATTAATGAAATAAAGATAAGAAATAAATGATTAAAAATAATTATAACATTGATTAAGAATAACTAAAAATTACATTCCTTAATTTGATTCAAATATACTTTATTTAGATTTTAAACTAATTCCAATCTCACTCGACTACTTATTCTGGCATCACACAAAAACTGGGATTTTTTCAGTTCGATCATGATACCACATTGCTTCAGAGCTCGAGCACGCAGATATGATGCCCTCTGGATAGGTTGATACCCATGGCTGGAATTGGGTGTGAAACCTTAATATTACTCCAAAAATCCGGGTGTTCGTTTGGAGGTGTCTCAAAGATATCTTGCCAATCAGAATTAATCTTGTTAGCATATTTACTGACGTGGAACCTATGTGCAAGCGGTGTGGAGGGGATGTGGAAACAATTGAACATGCTCTTCGGGACTGTCCATGGGTTAAAGAGTTTTGGGCTACATCAACAATGAAAAGTTGTGGAGCCAAGGAAAAATCATGATAATGGTTCAGAGTCACTTACATGACTATTTGAAGGCTAAATCACCGGCAAATGCAGTTGTTACTCAACCTATAATTCATGGATGGAAGCCACCTGAGATTGGGTTTATTAAATTAAACAATGATGCTGCTTTTATTGGAGAAATTGGTACAAGTCTAGGAGGTGTTGCAAGAGAGTCTGATGGAACTGTTTTGTGATGTTTTACTTCTCTTTGGCATTCGAGGGTTCCGGTGGATTTGGGAGAGCTTTTAGCTGCTAGAAGGGGAGTTGAGTTGGCAAGAGAACGTAATCTCCCTCGAGTCATTTTAGAAGTTGATTCACTTAACCTTTTAATGCTCTTGAGAAACCAAATAGTGATCTCTCTGTTTTTGGAGGCATCATCAGCAATATTTTAGATCTGTGCTCGTCTTTGGATCGTGTTATATTTAGATGGGTTCGGTAGAAGAATAATGTTTTTAATATATAATGTGATATAAATAAAAAAATTAAATTGTTTATAATATACTTATAATGTATCTTATGTATATATAAAAATAAATTCCTTAAAAAATGGAATAAGTAAAACTATGGGATAGGATGAATGAGGAATATACGTTTTTTTTGGATTGAGTATGTTCACAAAACATATCAACGGTAGAAATAGAAATGAATTTGGGAATCTGATTTCATTCCCCAATTCATTTTATTATACTAGAAATTTTGAACGTGCTGCACGTCGCAGCACGTTTTATTTTGTAATATTTTTTTGCTTTATTTTATTATAAAAAATTGAGGTAACATATTCAAAATTATATTCGCAAACGGGAGCAAAAGATGTTGATGCATTTCATAGTCGTATAATGGAGATTGTATTTGAATGAACTCAAGGAGCCTATCAATCAGAATGTAGAACAATTCCAAAATATGAGACTCAATTCTCGTTGCCTAATCAAATTCAAACAAATATACTTATCATCATAACACACTAAAATGCTTTATCATGTACCTTTCACTTCATCTACAACAAAAGGCCAGATTAAGAATATGTAGTTTACAGCATGAAAGAAAAATAAAATGATAATATCCATAACTATCAAAACAAATAAATTTAATAAGACAACAGAGTTCCACTAATCATCTAAATTTCACTTCACTAAGGTTAGGCTATCATCCCACCCATCTTATATTACTGAAATTTTATCAATCCAGGATTTGAAAAATAGGTAAACTATCAATTCGGAGCTTAAATTATGTTTTTTTATCCATTAGGAGCCTGAATTATGTAAAATTATCCGGGAGCAGTGCTATATCCGGCTTCTTCAACGGCTCAACTGCCGAATTATGTTTCCGAAGAGCCGTTCTCCTTCTCTGCCTCTGATCTGATTTCATTATGAACCCACCCCCCAAATTCTTCGTTGCTTATTAAGACCATCTCTACTAGTTTACTCTATTTTAGCGCAAATTTCACACTAATTTAGCACAGAATTACAATCCAACTCCAGCAGATTGCACTATATTTTCGCACTATATACAATATTATAAGAATATTCTATTTTATATTAAAATATAAATTAATATTTGTATAATATTATACTATATTTTTAATTAAACTAATGGACCACTTACTATTGGATACATAAAATAATGCATAATTGTAATAAACTATATGACTTAAAGCACTAATACTCATAATTACACAATTATGATTGTGATACCATAAATACCCTATGTGTTTGCACAATTTTGTTTTGCACATTTTAAGTTCCGGCAAAGGTCCGGCAACCGGCGGCAGTCTGGCGGGTGGGTGGGTGGGTGAGGGGTAGGGTTTGTGGTTTAAAAGTGTATGAGATTATAAAGTTATATTTGGTATTTTACTTTAATATTTTGTATGTGAGAGTAATTATTTGAATTCATTGTATCTCATTGTAATTTAGGGTAAAAGTGTGTACCTATTAGTGGTTTTCCTAAATTAATTTAAGATTTAATAAATGTAATATATTTAAAATTAAAACAAATACTATATATAATATAAAATTAGACAAACTAAAATAATAATAATAATTTATTAATATAAAATTAAAATAATTAGATATATACTCCCTCCGCCCCAGAGAACCATTCACCTTTCCTTTGTAAATTACAAAGGAAAGGTGAATAGTTCTCTGAGACGGAGGGAGTAATATTTAGAGAATAGTGGATAAATTTGTATATATAATAAAAAAAAGAAATAACAGAATGTAATTAAAAAAAAAGAAAAAAGGAGATAAGAGACTAACAATAGAATAGCGCAGAGAAATAGCGAGATCAATCTATCACTATCTAAAATAACGTTGTGTTTTAGTGTTTTAGCGCACTGTTGGAGGGGAGGATTAGCGCCACACTAGCATTTTAACGCAGTGCTGAAGATGCCCTAAGCATCAAGTATATTGACATTTGAGTGGTAGATTCATGTTTGAATTGAAACTTAATTACATCATTAAAGTAATTAACATATAGATATGAATATTGTCTAATCTAATTAGGATTATAGGGTTACAGGCTTAAAATGTAAAAATAAGTTGGGATAATATAGGAAAAAATTGGCTAACCTCTTTTAATATAACCTCTTTTAATATATTAGGATCACTGTTTAAAATATCCCGAAATATCCTTGATATTTCCACAATATATCCATGTTTGGAGAGTATCGATATCGATATTAGGGAAAAAGATACTTCCTCCGTCCGCTTCTAAGATATCCATTTTACTATTTTTGGCGTCCGCTTCAAAGGTATTCATTTTCCCTATTTAGTAAAAAAGTACACAATATGACCCACCACTTCCCTCTAATACAATTACCCACTTTACATATAATAATAATACTCCTTAATCCACGTGTAAAAAGCAAATGAATACCTTATAACCGGACAGAGGGAGTATTTTTTTCTGATATCGAGGAAATATCGAAAAATATTGATGGAAATATCGATATCAATTTGTCACGGTTCAAATTTTTCTGGTTGTCGAGATATATCGAGAAAATATCGATGAAATACGAAGATATATCGAAAATATCAAAAAATTATCCATAATTTTAAGAAATTTTAATGATATTTTATGTTACTTTTATCAACTAAATACATTTTTTATCATTAATTTGATCAATCTAAAAAATAAAATAAAAAATGAAGCAGTACTTGCGTGAAACATCTCATAGTGAGATTGTTTTACGTTTTCTTAATTAACTATCTTTTCTTAATTAAAATAGTTATCATTTTTATTAAAAAATATTATAACTACTAATTATGAAGGGTTCCCGTAAACAATATACTCTTATTAAAAATACAATTATTTTGGCACAGTTGGATAAGGTAGAACGATATACTACTAACACATTCAGAACAATGTTAAAAAATTTATATAATTCGATTAGTTGATACCAATATTGTTTAGATCAAGACAACATGACATGTTTTACATTTGAACCTCATAGATCATCATTTGGATATTAATTATTATGTGTTAAATAATTAATAATAATTATTATATGATTTCAGACTATTTAAATATGTTGTTATTGATATATACTTATTGTATATTTTGATTTTTATTTTTATTTTGATTATAAATTGTATATATATATTAAAATTAGTTATAATATATTGCAAAATTAAATAATCAATTTTCTTGTTTTTTCTCACAAATTTTCATAATTTTTAAAATTTTTACCAATATCGATATCAATATTCAATTTATTCATCGATATATCCGTATATTTTGAGGTACCGATATTTTTACCGATATCGATATTTTAAACCTTGCATTCACCTATGGTTCTATTCCCATTCCTTACTATTAAAAGTGTCCAACAAAACACTCAAATTTCTTAGTAGCATTTTCTTCCCTATAAATAAAGTTCTAAATTAAACTGACATATCAATTCTCCAAATTTAATGGAATAATTATATATACATGAAATGGCTTCTTACCAAGGAATGTGCTTGCTGTTATGTCTTCTCGTAATTGTTTCTGTCTTCCTCATCACCTCCAATCAAGTAACAGTTTCACATGATCAAACAAGTAAGCCACTAATCCTCATAACTTTCTCTTTTGATTAACTATAAAATTAATTTTTTTATTCTTTTAATTTAATGAATTTGGTACTGTTATCCATATGAAGTATTTTGATCTACAAAAATTGCAGTTTTGCCAGAAAAAACTTGGAAACTAACGACAGAAGTGATGCGGGCGGTCGTACTTATGGTTATCACCGTCTGGGCGAGGATTTTGCGCAAGATGTCGGGATGGCTGTCGGGGCGGAAGAAGCTGTGGTGCTGCAGCTGGAGCAGGGATCAGTTGTGTTGCCAATCCTAATAGAAGTTGATACATCTATGTAGAGTACATGTGTTAGCATTAGATGCAAGAACGAAAATATCCCGATATATCCACGATATATCCATTTTTTAGAGTATCGAATCGATATGGGGGAAAAAAATATTTTTTTCTGATATCGAGGATATATCGAGAAATATCGGGAAATATCGGTAACAATATCGATATCGAATTGCCACAATTCAAATTTTCCCAGATATCGAGATATATCGAGGAAATATCGATACAATATCGACAAAAATATCGAGAATATATCAAAAATATCGAAAAATTATCTATAAATTTAAAAAAATAAATAAATTTTTGTTTTACTTTTACCAACCAAATACATTTTTTTGTTATTAATATGTTTAATTTTAAAAAATAAAATAAAAAATAAAACAACACTTGCTTGAAACCATCTCATGGTGAGATTGTTTTACGTTTGATTAATTAATTATCAATTTTTATTAAAATTGTTATCACTTTTCATTAAAATTATTATGTATTGTGACTAAAAGTACAATTATTTTGGTGCATTCAATCGGGACGGGTGGAGTATATTATTTCTCACATAAAAGTACATTGTCACTCACATTCTTCATAGATCATCATTTTAGTGTTAGTTATTATGCATTAAACAATAAATAGTAATTATTGTATAACTCCAGACTATTTAAATATGTTGTTATTGATTTTCTTATAATGTGTTATGAGTTTTATTGAGACTTTAAAGTGTATTTATATATTAAAATTAGTTATAATATATTGAAAAGTTAATTAATTAATTTTCTTTTATTTTTTTCATGTTTTCGTGTTTTTAAAAATTTTTACCGATATCAATATTCGATATATCCATCGATATATCCATAAATTTGAGGTACCGATATTTTTACTGATATCAATATTTTCATCATTGATTAGGATTAGGATCAATCATGCCATTATGAATATAAAAATTATTTTAATGAAATTTTAATAAAAATAAATAAAATAAGAATTTAAAGACATTTCCAGTTACATTTGCTACATAATAAACGTAAAATTATCAATGTATTTAGAATAACCTGATAAATCAAATTTCAATTAATTAATGAGTTATGTAAATTTAAAAAAAAATTAATATTTAAATATAGAGATTATTACTGATAGATACGCGTGTATATAACCTAATTACTAATAAATACATTGATCTAAATATCTATTTCTTTTACCAGCTTCACCCTTATTTACAAAGTTGAATATTTTAACGTTTTCACTTAACACTGGTTTCATTGAACACTAATGTATATTAAATCAAATAAAAACAATGAGTGAGAGATTTTAGGAGAGATTTAATTATAATTATAGCAATCATATTTTCAATTAAATTAATCATGTATTTTCTGTTTCGTTCTAAAAATTGCACACTAATGTACATTCTTAGGGTTCTTTAATTTAATTGTGTATTTTCTGTTTCTCTCTAAAAATGCACACTAATGTACTTAACAATAGTTTCAATCTTGTATTTTCCGTTTCTCTCAAAGATTCATACCGATGTACATTAATAGGGTTTTCAGTTTAATCACGTATTATCTCTCTCTCAATAATGCACACTAATGTACATTAGTAGGATTATTTAATTTAATCGTGTATATTTAGTTTATTTCATAATAGAATGTACACTAATTTACATTCGTATAAATAACACATTTTTGTTTTCATCTTAACAATACACACTAATATACAGATATATATAGGCATTATGGGAAAATAAAATATAATTTTATATTTATCGGTAATTTTCTAAAATGAATGTATCGCTTAATAATTTTTAAATATACATTTTGTACCTACTATGTATTAACCCTTAAATATATTATTCCAAATTTTAAATTTTTTTTTTAAAAAAACCACTAATAATACACTGCCGTTTATATAATACAGTATGTAGATATATTATGTGTTATGTTGACTTAAAATGGAAATGTCTCAAGCTTGCCTTGCTCATAAATGCTTAATCATTTGTGGTGGCTGTTAGGTTTTTGTTGGGCATATTATTGATTTGACGTGCCCTTTAAGTTTTCTTTATCCCCGTCGACATATTTGAAAATGAAAGAAAATTGCACTCCCTCCCTCCGTTCGTCCAAACTCATTATCTTCGTTACTGTTTACACGAAGTTTAAAAAAAATTATTTTTTTATTAACTTTATTATCTTTTAAGGTGTATTATGATATTTTTAGGTAATAAATAAATTATAAAGTATGTTATGTGTGTTAGGTGTGAGTTGTATTTTTGAAATTAAGATAAAATTTTGGGGTTGTTGATTGATGTGAAGTTTCCTTTTTTGGAATAAGACAATTAGTTTGGGATGGATAAAAACGAAAAAAAAGACAACGAATTTGAGATGGTGAGAGTATTCGTTATTTCTTATATTTATCTGGATAAATATTAAAATTAGTCTTATAAATATGATTGATTCTAACTTTAGTTTTTTTTCCTTCAATTCTCAGTTTTGATCATTTTTTGTTAATTTTTAATCATTTTTGTCCGATTTTGATCTTTTTTTTTCAAAATTTGATCATTTTTTGTCCATTTTTGGTCCAAAATTTATATATTTTCGGACCAATTTTGGACTTTTTTGAACATAAAAAACTAAAATTGGACCGAAAAAATAACTAGATTTTAGAAAATGACTAAACTTGAACCAAAATTATTAAAATTAAACAAAAAAATGACTAAAATTAAGAATTACAAATAAAAAATAATGAAAATTGAAATATGTCATACTCATGAGATTGACATTTTTTCTACTTATCTGCGAGAAATACTTATATGCGCTGCGTTTACGATGTAGATAAGTAATTTAAAAAGATTGCTATTTGATTAGTTTTATTGATTTTTATGTGTATTAAATTTTTAAATAATAAATAAAGTAGTATATAATATATTATGTGGGTTAGGTGATAATAATATTTAAAATTAAGATGATTTTGAGATTATTAATTAATATAATATTTATTATTTTAAATAGTGAAAATAAATGTGAAACATACTAAAATTAAAAGTAAAGTTTCGAACATAAAGAGTACTAGACAAAATATTGGAGAAAATATTAATTTTGGTACATATTTTTTACTAAATTCAATTTTAGTCTTATAATTTTTAGTATTTTCAATTTTAGTCTTTTAAGTTTCAATTTTAATCCTATATCTTTTAAAATTTTAATTTTAATCCTATTATTTTCAAATTTAGTCCTATATCTTTCTGAATCATCAAAATTAGTCTTATATCTTTTGAAATATGATATACTTTATAAAAAGACTAATTTTGATGATTAAAAAGATATTGACTAATTTTAAAACTAATAGGACTAAAATTGAAATTTTAAAATATATAAAACCAAAATTGAAATTTAAAAGATTAAAATTGAAAATATTAAAAATTACAGGATTAAAATTAGATACGGTAAACATAAGGATCAAAATTGATATTTTCTCCAAAATATTGTGTGTAACACTAGATATAAAGGATACAAATACAATCTTATGCTTATGTACCGTATGCACTTAATATACTCGTACATTTTAATTATTAGGTTGATAGATCTATACCTTAAAGAAAAAAAAAATCTCCTTTTGGTAGATAAATCCTACATATAATAATTAATACTCCCTCCATCCGCCACAAAGGGTAACATTTGCTTTTTGGCATGTGGATTAAGGAGTATTATTATTTATTGTATAGTGAGTAATTGTATTAGTGGAGGTGTGAATTCCATTTTTTAGTTGTATTAGTGGGTGTGTGTGGGTCTCATGTGTGTAAAAAAGAAAATGAGACTCTTGGGGGGCGGACGTCCAAAATGAAAAATGGAACTCTTTGGAGCGGACGAAGGGAGTATATTTTTATAGAACCCACACACTACAATAATCTATTCACTTTACAAAGAAAAATGGAACTCTTTGGAACTGACGGAAGGAGTATATTTTTGTAGAATCCACACACTACAATAATCTATTCCCTTTACATTAAAATAATTTCCGCAGCAAATGTAAAAATTAAATTGGAAATATTATATATTCCTTTTTAATAAGTGGTGCCCGCACCTTAAAACAAATATCCCAAAAGTTTCTAAATACTTATACTATTTGCCAAAATTTCAAATTAAAGTCTAAGAACAAAAAAAGTAAGTTCATTTAAAAAGTAGCTAACTTAAAGATTTATGAATCATATGTATTATTGTGTGGATCTCATTTTTTTTTTAAATTATTTTTAACGAGACAAACCTTAAATGTTAAAATGAATACATTCAGAGGTGACAAATAGAGTAATTTACTCCTTTATTTACATATATAAAAGTAAATGTTAATATATCTAGTGGATTGATGGAGTATTATACTTCACCCGTCTCACTATTTGATGCACATTTTTTTTCGTAAATTACAAATAAAATATATACATAAAATATCGAGAGGGAAGCAAAGAGTACTATTTTTCTCTAAAAGTTTAATGTATATCTTAAAATTTAATATTAAATTTTGTTATAATTGTAATTTTACTTTATAATTTATCTAATATTTAATCATTCTAATTCATGATTTATTTCATTCATCGATTCATGAAACCTTTTTAATTTATGATCGATTTTTTTTCTTCATATGATTAAATCTTTTATATTTAAGGTTTAGTGTTAAATCTAATAATATAATTGTAATTTGAACTTTGTAGTTCGTGTAATATATATTACGATGCTTCGTGATTCATGGTTTATTTTACACTTTATATTTATGATTTAACCTTTTTTTATAGGATTTTTAGTGCTAATTATAAAGATATGATTGTAATTTTCACATGTTTATGTTATATAATTACACCTACTTAGTTCATGATTTATATAACTCCTAAATTTATGATTGGCTTAAGGATATGTTTATCTTTTCAACTCTAAAATTTTAATTTATTTAAAAAAAAATGAAAAGTAATAATTAATTGCCACGATACATTTTCTATAATTAACTGTGTAATTTCTGAGAAAAAATTTGTGTGGGACAATTTTATGGAAGATTTTCGTAAGACGAATAAGAAATGATAATATTTTAATAAAAAAAATAATACTCAAATTAATAAAAATAGTAGTATAGTGACAAATGTGCCAATACCTAAAATTAATCAATATGAAGAGAGAAAAATTAATATTGACGATCATCCAACTTAATTATTTTTATTAACTAATAAAATTTTTTTGGACTTTATTGCCCCTCATTCCAACTTATCAATTTTGCCACTTAGAGCAGCAGCCAGCGACCAGCGGCGGTGATGGTTTAGGTTTCAGGATGGCAGTTGGCGGTTTAGGATTTAGGGTGGCGATGACGACCGCGGAAACAACTTGGTGTGGGGGGGGGGAGGATTTGGGGGTTGGAGAGGTAATAAAGTCCAAAAAATGGCTATTGGGTAGAATTAATAATCTCTAAATAAAGTGTCGGTATTAATTTTCAACTGTAAAATTTGTATAAAAAAAATTCCCCAAATGTCAAAACGTCAAAATAGTCTTACGTGAGTCGGTCTTGTGCAAGTATTGCACTAATTTATAATATTATAATGTTTTTAAAATTATTTTTTATTTTTTAATTTTATACATAAATACTTTATGACAAAGTCTCTTGTAGAACATTAGTTATGTGAGACGTGTTAAAGTATGTTTATTATATAGATAAAATATGTTTAATGGTTGTTAAAATATGTTTTCTCAAGAATGTTTGATTATGCATTAAAGTATGATTTTAGCATGTTATAACATTGTAGCTTGTCAGTTTGACCTCTTGCTGATGGTAGATTAATGTGGCTGTTTAGGAATAATTAGGGGATTATCGGTGCTAAGCTAACATATAGAGAGAGTTGCCCCCTAGGCAGTCTTGTGCCTTTTTGAGGGGGTGAATGAGTGATGATTTTATTGCTATGAATTGTCCCCATATTTATATTGTGTGACCTGACGTCATCCGTATCTGGATATATCGCTAGGTCACATCAGAATATAAGCGTATAGTGTGGGCATTAAATTCATTATCTTCACGTGATCCTTTTTAGAATCCGTCTTAGGATATCCCCTATACAGATATCTTAGGGGATATTTATATGACTTCCCAGCAAGTGGCCAACATGAAGGGGATGGCTGAATCATCACGCTCTGAAAGGGATGTTGAGACAGACGTGCCCCACAACTCTTGTAATGGGGGCCTTTGGCCCAGACCCATGTCCATAATGAACTTTAAGGTAGGCGGCCCAACTGCCATCTTTGATAGGTGAGGTCTCAATATCCCGAGCCCTACTACATTAGCCCCCAGGTTTCATCATCACTGGCGCATGGCAGGTAAAGGCGGAACATTCCTAATGCGCGCGTGTGCCCTAATTTTTGAATTTCAAACCCTTGAAATGACGTCTTGGGTGGCCAGGGATTCTGAGGCGACGTTTTGAGATCCCTGGATATGCTTCCGAGGCACCTTTTCATCATTAGACGTGTTCGACATTAACTACTGTCCCGCCAGTGGTGGCGTCGATTGGGGAGTTGTGCTATAAAAGGAGGCCTTTTTATCTCAATTCTCATTTTTCTTTCGTCGTTTCAGATTTTAATTTGTCAAGTCTTCTCTCTCAGTCGTTAAAGCATCCTTCATGAATCCAGACGATTATTCTATTGGCCAGTCGGACCCGAGGTGGGTGACGAGTGGCGGAGAAGGGGTATCAGAATCCTTAGAGAGGGCCTTTCGAGATCTGCGAGATGACACTGAGGTTTCTTCATTGTTGCATAGACTTCCAGCAGTATCCCGCTTCCTACCTTCCTCATTCTCGACGGAGGAGGATATGCTGGATCCGGAGAACATTCGGGCCCGTATTACTTTACACGATGGGGCCCATAACGGGATATGGGTGCATTTTCAGGATAACTCGATTCCTTCTTCCCAATTTGAAGAATTATCCACAAAATATGCGGCACCAAGAGTGGAGTTCATTAAACCGATCGAGAATGAGAGGGCAAGCAAGCCGACTCAAGGACGGGTGGCGGTAAACGTTCATATGCTGAAGCTAGGGTTCCGTCTGCCCATTTATCCTTGTTTGGCAGAACTCCTCGACTATTGGAATTTGGCACCGCATCAGCTATCCCCAAATGCCTGGGCCACAATAATTGGATTTATTCTCTTGTTCTGTAAGAAAGGGTATCGCCACTTATCCCCCTAAGAAAATCGATTATCTGTGTCGTCCTTCCGAGGAAAATTTGCATAGAGGATTTTATCAGGTCAATCATTCACGTGGAATAAGTCTTTCAGGGAAGTCTACTTCCATAAAGAATTGGAAGGAATGGTAGTGCTGGGTAGGCGGCGCGTGAAAGCCGACTCAGATCAGAGTTCCTTCTGCCTTTCAGCTAATTCGCTTTCGCGGAGGTACGTGTGTCCATATTTTCGCTTGACTCCATTTGCCTAAGAGGTGTAGTGATTGTGCTCTTAATCTTTGTTTATAGATAGAGATACTCGTCCAGGACCTCCAATTTCTAAAGAGTTCTTGGAGCTGGTTAGCATTATCAGAAAAATAGGTGCCCAAGAGAGAAGCACCGACATCATTACCCACAAGCTCTTGAAAAAGTATGGACTCATGGTGGATCCGAGGGCGCCGGTTCCCTCATCGGAGGTGACTGTGGCTGCTCATGTCGGTACGAGTTCGGAGCCCCCGGGGACTTCTGTTGCTGACCCGGACATTCCTATTGGGTTGGCGGTGATTCCTATAGGGTCGTCCGCTTCCCTATATCAGGTGGCTATGAGGACGAACGCCTTAACAGAAATAATAGGGGTGCACGAGTCCTCTTCGACGGAGCTGAGCCCCCAGGCCCCACAGGAAGGGATGATCGCACCAGATTCCAAGGCTGATGTTCATGCGGAGGAGGAGGTCACTACGAGTCATGAGCCCATGGGCGCTGCGCAACAAGAGGGGCTTGATGATATGATGATCACTTCGGGAAGAGAGCGTGAGGAGGATTTTATGCTTCCCAAATCTGGCTGCTCTTCCCCAATCGTCCGTTCGGTGCAACGACGTCCTGGGGGTTCTAGTGGAGTTGTTATGGAGGATCAGTCGGTGCCTGTCAGTGGACCTTCCGAGCCCCCGAGCAAGAGGGTTCGGGCTGATAGCTTCGGCCTCTTTTCTGGTGGGGACACTTTGGGAACGCCTTCAACCAAGACCCCTTACCTCTATTTTAAAGTCGGTGCCTCTATTCCGGAAGTTCGCTCTCTGCCACCAGTGCTCCGTAGCCTATACGAGTCAAACCCGTATGGTCCCAATCAACCTACTCTTCCACATATATGTTGAGAGCAATAGAGTCTATCCCCGTTAGCTTCACTCAAGAGAAAAGTGATATAATTGGAGCTTTGAATTCTAACGATCTCATCCATGCGGCGGCTGAGTATCATGCGCGGGCACTGAGCTACTTAGGTTAGGCATCTCTCGTCTTGGCTCGCCAAGGTAAGGAGGCGGCTCAGTCTGCCAATCTAGGCCACTGGAGGGAAGCAGAGCTGGTCCAAATGAGGGAAAGGATGGAGGAGGCAGAGCGGAGACACTCGGAAGAAGTTGAGTCAGCTCGGGAGGAGGCAGCCCGTCAACATAAGGCTTTAGAGGATGCTTTAGAGGCCGTTAAAGAGGAGCTGAGACTGACAGAAGGGAGGCTACTTTCGAGTGAAACATCATTGAAGGCCACCGAGGGGACCCTGAGAGAGTCAGAAGAGAAAAATAGCCGACTCGTTCAGGAGTTGGATGAGGCAAAGGGACGACTAGCTGACTATCAGGGAAAGTTAAAGGCAAAAGAAGCTTAGACGGCTGCCCTCGCTAACAAATATGAGGCGGACTTTTCCACCTTAATCAACTCCGAGAGAAAAATTACCGAGATAGTCGGCTTCGCCAAGGCTTTGGCGCACTCGGCTGGATTGGCTAATGGGATCAGCGCGACAGCTCTTCTGGAAAATTTTTGTCAGATGCTGCACACTCGGATTGCCTCCTCGGGGTTGTTGGCTGGCTTTGATTGGGAGTCGGAGGGGATGAACCTTGCTCCATTAGGATACGTGTTCGAATTCTTTCGTATTCTGGGTTTCCCGAGTCGAGTGGCCTCTCAGGTGTCCACGATGTCAACTTTCGCATTGGCTCCCTCTCATCCTGCTCCTTCTCTGACTGGCCCTTCTGGTGTGACTTAGTTTTTATGATGAAAAACCTTTGTAATTTTCTGGTTTCCCGTTTGTTGGCTTAGCTTGTATTTTTGTTCTTCAATGGCAATGATTGCATTTAATAGTGGTTCTGACATGCATTAATTATGCATTTAATGCACTTGATTCCCCATTATCTTCGTCGCCAGTTTCTTCGAACTATCACGTCGATTGTCATTCTCCCAGCGATTTTTTGTTCGATTACGGCCACGTGTCAAAATCGACGGTTCTCTTTCACGTTTGAGTGATCGTTTCAGATTCTAGGGAGGTGTAGTTATCCCCTCTCTTCCCCCTTTTTTTCTTTTATAAAAGCGGGAGGTTACGCGATCATCAAGGCCACGCTTAATTCTTCCCTTCGCTATTTCTGTAATCCATCTTCTATCTCACTTACTTCTGCATCATCTTCTACCATGGCCCTTACTTTTTATTTCAGTGTGTTTATGCTTGTCCTTCTACTTTCCATGGTCTCCTTTCTCTCCTTATGGCTGTCGATTCAAGATCCTCTCAGGAATTCCTCAGTTCTTAGGAAGACGAAGAGGCCAGCAATGCTAGGGCTCCTCCTATTGCTCCCATTACTCAAAGAGGCCGCCGTCCTATTCCACCACCGCCACATCACGAGATTCCCCGAGAAGCTGCTCCCCTTGGAGAGGGGCCGTCACGGCGGTACGTGGTTCCTAAGATTGAAGGTCGGGCCTCTCTTTTTTTTGTGAATTTGAAAGATTTCGCCGACCCTGATAGCGTGAGTCATCCTTCTGGTCTGGGTCGTGTAGTGACCAACTCCACTTTGAGGGTTACGCTACTAGCATGTGGAATGAAGTTGTAGACGGTGCCTTTGTCCTTTACAGTTATCCCGTGATTGAATTTGGGACCCCGATCATCGTGAACGCCCTTGGAGTGGCGAGCCTGACCATGCCGCCTTCAACACAGACATGTTTGCTGCTGGCATTAGGCTGCCGTTGGCTCACATCATCGGTCGGGTGTTGATCAATTGGGGTTTGGCCCCGATGCAAATAATCCCGTCAGCCTGGGCTAATTTGATAGGTTTGCTGGTGTTGCTTCATGAGAATGGATGCCCCCTTGGAAATTATTTACCTGTGCCGTGTGCCTTTCGAACTCCCGAGTCTCGTAAGTCTTCCTACCGCATCTTTTTCCTGTGTATATATCACTTATGATATTTTTGGTTCTCATTTGCATTGTACCTTTTAGTAGCTCCACTTCATCCTGCTGAGGAAGTACTATCTCTGGGATTTTGCCGGGCTTTCGATGTGATCAACCGAATGACTCTTCCTTGCGACGTCTCATCACTTTTGACTGATGAGAGGCTCTTGGATGCTAACCTTTATCAAGATCCAATTCGGGCTTCTCCGATAAGCTTTGAGGGGAGGGTAAGTGATAATTTCACATCTTGGGACGCCGTCCTTGACGAATATTTTTCCGATCAGGTTGTGTATCCTCTGTCTCGAAGACCTCGTGAAGAAGCAGTAGATACTTCTGTTACCGTTGGGGGCAGGTTTAGGCTTCGTGGTGTGGTGGTTGTTAACACTGATGGGACTAAAGAGGTGATACCAGAGGCGGCTCAGAGTATACTTGGAATTGTAGACAGGGTTTCCGTTGGCGCCGACGAGACGCTACGTGCTCGTCCGTCAAATAAGGGGAAAGCCCCGATGGAGGAGGCTGATACACGGGAGAGGGATGCTTCCATTTTTTATGCAGGCCAGAGTACCAGTATTCAGATTAATCCTATTGAGGACCCACCAGGTACTAGCTAACCTCAACCCCTCAATCCTGAAAGCGATCCGATCTTTAGAGGGGGAAGACTTGATGGTGACGTCCACCAGCAGGCTCCTCCAATAGAGGAGGCTCGCACGACAGAAGGCGGTGTTGGCGTGGGGTTCCTTTGGTTGCTTTGGAGGAATTGCTGCGACTGTGGAGTATGGGTGACGCTCGATCGGCTATCGAAATAGAGCTGAGTGGTTCGGAGGTCAACTTTGTTACCGCCCGCTCATGGAATCCTTTGTTGTCTTGTTGGCTGTCAAGCGCTGGGCCCCATGAAATTGGAAATGCCACTTTGGTGAGCGTTGAACACGCCTTGAATTTCCTATGCCGCTTTCTTATTTTGACGGAGTCTGGGCAGGCCATTCCTCCCAGAGTCGGCCACAGTATGGGGGCCTCTACTTGTGCTGAAGGACTCTCTTCTGTGGCAGAAGTCCGGCAGGCTATGGTGGCCGAGCAATTTATCACTTCTGCCAATACTCAGGCCACCGCTTATAGAGAGAGAGCGCGACTGGACGAAAGCTAAGTTCATCAACTGGAGGTTGCTCGTTATCTAGCCGAACATGAATTGAAGCATGAAAGGGAGCGCGTTGCTCAACTTGAGGCGGAGGTGGCGTGGATGAGAAGTCTTTGCTACTTTTCTGATGGTAGTGGTGGTGGTGATGGTGGTGGTTCTAGCGGTGCCGGTCCCAGTGGCACTTGACGGGAGACCTCTTTAGTTTTAGTATATTTAGTTTTGTTATTAGGTCCTTGCTGGACTTTTTTGTAGCCTCCTTGGGGCGTATTATGAACATGTTTCTTGGGCTGTGATGTTCTAGTTAGCAGGTTTTGTGGTACAATGTGCATCTTAAGTTTAAACTTTTTCTCGCACTTTTGCTTATTATGGGCTTTCACATGTAATTATGCACATGTAGCCTTACCACCTTTCCTACAATTTGTACAGGTAGCGAATTGGCTAAGCATAGAAACGCTTTAAGTTCTGAGTGTTCCATGGGTGCTTAATACTTTTACCATTGAGTTTGCCAAGCTCGTAAGCTCCATTACCCGAATTTCTTTTTACAAAGTATGGACCTTCCCAATTTGCGCTGAATACTCCTCCACCTTGTTGACATATTTTTCTCATGACTAGATTCCCAATCGTGAAATCTCTACAATGTACTTTCTTGTTGTATTGAGATTCTAACCTTGACTTGTAAATCTCATGCCTCTCCGTCGATTGTAGCCGAAGTTCCTCCATTAAGTCGAGGTTGAGTTCAATAGCTTCCGAATTGGTGTCTTTTTCTTTGTGAGATACCCGAAATGTTGGGAAGCTACCTCTGTGGGTATGACCGCCTCCGTGCCGTACGTCAATGAGAAGAGAGTCTCTCCAGTCGACGTCCTAGTTGTGGTGCGGTATGACCAAAGAACTCCGGGTAGCTGCGGGGCCCAACATTTCTTGAGGCTTTCTAGCGTGGTCTTGAGAGTATGCTTAATTAACTTGTTCACTGCTTCAACTTGTCCGTTCGACTGGGGGTAATAGGGCGTTGAAAATAGCTTTTTTATTCTTAATCCATCGCAGAATCTCCGGAGCTGCAAGCTCTCGAATTGTTTTCCATTATCGGTCACAATGGTGTTAGGTATCCCGAAATGGCAAATGATATTTTTCCATATGAAGCTTATCATGTTGGTTTCGTTAGTGGTAGCTATCACTTCTGCCTCTGTCCATTTTGAGAAGTAGTCCACGGCAACTACCGCGTACTTGACACCTCCTCTGCCGGGTGGGAATGGGCCTATCAGATCGATTCCCCATTTTGCGAAAGGCCAGGGTGCGGCTGTCGTAATTAATTCAGTGTTAGGGAGTTCTGACTATGAGGGAGTAGATTTGGCAAATTTTGCATGTTTTAGCGTACTCGATGGCGTCATTTCTCAAGGTAGGCCAGAAGTACCCTTGTCGAATTATCTTCAGGGCTAAGGCTTATCCTCCCGAATGATTCCCACAGACTCCTCAACGAACCTCTTCCAACGCTTTGACGGCTTTTCCTTTATCTAAGCATCTTAGTAACCGCATCAAGTACCCTTTTTTATACAACACGTCATTTGTCATGGTGTACCTTGTGGCTCAGAGTTGTAGTCGTCGGGCTTCCGTCTTGTCTTCTGGCACTTTTCCATCTCTTAGGAAGGCCTTGATGGGAGTCATCCATGTCTGTTCTTTGTCGATTTTCCAGATTGCTTCATCACTCGAGGCCTCTTGCTTTATTACTCTGATGCTTCTGAGTTGTTCAGCATTTTCCAAAGTCGCCAGCCGGGCCAATACGTCTGCTTGTGTGTTTTGCTGCCTAGGAACTCGGGCGATGTATATAGGATCGAATTCTCGGATCATATTTGCTACTAACTTCCGGTAGCTGGCTAGCTGCTGATCTTTGCCCTTATAATCTCCTTTTATCTGGTTGACCATTAATTCCGAGTCACTGAAGATCATAACTCTCCAGTGCCATTCTCATACCGGAGAGTAGGGCTTCGTACTTAACTTCATTGTTGGTCGCGGGGAATCCAAACCTGATCGCCGAACAGAACGTCTCTTCGGTGGGGGTTGTGAGCACTACGCCGGCTCCGGAGGCATAAGTGTGGATGATCCATCTACTGACATTTACCAGAGTTTATTGATCACTTCCCGTGGTAAGACGGGGATGGTGAGTTCCGCTATGAATTCGGCTAGGGCTTGCGCCTTGATGGCCAGTCGGGAAACGTACTTATTATCAAATTGGCTCAATTCCATGGCCCACTTCATCAGTCTTTCTGCCATGTCTGGTTTTGAGAGCACTTGCCTCAGTGCGAAGGACGTTACTACCTCAATCGGGTGCTCCAAAAAGTAGGGCCTTAGTTTTCGTGCGCTCATTACTAGGGATAAGCAAGCTTCTTAACCGCGGGGTATTTGAGTTCAGCATCGTGGAGCATTTGACTTACATAATACACAGGCTCCTGTTGCTTTTTTCGGTTCGGACCAACACCGCGCTCAATGCCGATTCTGAGATTGCTAGGTACAGACTAAGAGGTTCACCCGACTGCGGCTTTGACAGGGTTCGTGTGTTAGCCAGAATGTTTTTCAACTCTTCGAAGGCCTTCTGGGCCACAGGTGTTCAGTCGAATTTTTCTTTTCGGATCACGTCTGATGAGAGTGAAAATTAGCGTGTTTTAGTGTCTAATTGAACACCTTTTTGATGAGAATTGTAGTCATATATCAGCACAAGTGTCTTGTGCATGAATGCTGAAAAACGCACGTCCAACTTGTGTAATTTTTCTGTATTTTTTTGAAGATCAAAATTAGAAGTGTTATATATGGTTTGAAATCCACTGAAAAGAGGATCGTTTTGGCGTAAAGAACATCTCAATCGGATTCCAAATGAGAAAGTTATGATAAAAATGGTGACGTCGCGCGAGCTATACCAAACAGAACGTCTGTGCTATATTTCATAACTTGTTACACCTTCAAATATTAGAGTTGTTGAGATTTCTTTATATGGATAGAAATCCAAGGAATAGAGGATTGCGTGACCGCAAGAATCACTCAAATCGGAGCTTAGATGTGGAAGTTATACGCAAAACAGTGAGACGACGCAAGTTGATTCGACCACGAAAGTTTGGTTAGACCAGACACTTTGGTCGAACCACTGGACTGGATTGTGAGTCGCGTGTTTTTATTGATGCATCATCAGGTGGAGTGTTGTTATCTAAAACAGTAATAGGAGCAGAAAAGTTGTTTGAAGACATCTATATGAATTCACGTGACTGGCCTGTAGAGAGAGATAGAAGATCATATGTAATTGGTAAGGTAGCACAGGTTGAACATCAAGTGGTGAAGCCGAATAGGGATGATGAGATCGTCTCTAGTTTAGCTGACATCCACAAGCTATTAGAGTCCCAGCAGAAGCACATTACAGAGTTGACACTAAGGGGACCTAGTATGCAGTAGCACGAAGTGATAAGTGTTGAAGATACCTGCAATCTATACATGGCTGAGAATGATGCAAGGGTTGATTGTCTTGAGGCTACTATGAATGCTAAGCATGCAGATTTATCTAAGCAGTTGAAGGACATTACTTTGATGATGGGGCAGATGACCGAGAATGTAAATCAATTGACACAAACGTTGGAGAAAGGAATGTTCCCGTCTCAAGGCATAGTGAACCCGAAAGAGTGCGAAGCTATCACATTAAGGTCTGGAACACAGTATGAGGGACCGATGATGCCGAAAATGATTTCGGAAGCTCTAGGAGCACGATTTGACCTTGATTTGACCAAGCCAACAGGTCGAATCACATCATGGAGGTCGAACCAAGCACCTGGGCAACCTTCGAGGCATCCAGACGTTCGGTTCGATCATGACCATCATGGTTCGACCAACCCAGTTGGTCGAATCGTGGTTGAACCAGCCTGTTCGCGATTCCCTGTTTTATCTGAAGTACTATTCGACCACATCAAGCATGGTTCGACCAACCCTGTTGGTCGAACCGTGGTCGACCACCCTGTGAGGAGTGCTCTAATTTTTCTGAAGCTCGGTTCGACCACTACACATCTGGTTCGACCAACACTCATGGTCGAACCATGGTCGAACCATCTCGTCCCATACCATTTTTCACGCAGAACGCTATACTTGATGTTGATGCTACTCCAGTACCATCCTAAGAGCATAATACTGAGCTAATAGTGGAAAATAAATGGGAAAGAGCAAAGAGGTTGAGAGCCGAGAAGCTTAGACTACATATGGACAATAAAGATGAGTTTTTCTCTCTTGATCAAGCAATGAAGATGCCCATGAAGACTCAAACATGCATGAGCATAGACGTGGTTTCTAACTTGTTTAATCTTGATTTTACTAAGAAAGATGATTCTGAATTTGAATGGAAGATTGACAAGGAGGTGTCTAGACAACCATGGGAAGAAGGAAATTCCAAGGATCATATAATTATGACTAAGAAAGGTGAAGTGCTGAGTGTAGATAAGAAGAGGAAAATAAAGTATTTGAAGGTGAGGATGCGAGAAGACCGACATCTAATCTAGTAGTTCAAAAGTGGTAAACCGTCGTGACTCTCCGACGTTAAACACGAGCGCTTGTTGGGGACTTGCCCTTCTATTTTATTACTTTATTTCTTTCGTGTGAGTAATAAATTTTTATATTTAAGGTTCTTACTAATCGGCAATTACATCTCTTTGCAAACTTAGTTTCAACTTACGTTTTTTACTAAGTTTGGGGGGTGTGATGTTATTACCTCATTGAAGCACCAAGAGTATATTCTTTTCTTTGTAATGTTTGCTAGGGGAGTTGATTTTTTTTAAAAAAAAAAGCATAGTCTTATACAAAATAAACCACAAGTAGTGTTGTACGGAGTTTACACATGAAAGTTCAATTAATTCGTAAAAACCTTCACAATCTTAGTTCTACCAAAAAGGCTCTAACCCATGATGTTACGAAGAACAATCATGGGTGTTGAATAGATCTTACCCAGATATCTGGAAAATTACAAAATAAATTAGGAAACGAAATAAACCCTAGGTGTGGCGCCGTCGCATCCTTCTCCATCTTGAATTCTCCTCTTAGTTCTCCTCTTGATTCAACAAACGAATCTTCAAAGTGATGAATGGATGTAGGAAAGGATGTGGATGATGGTTGGGGGGTGATCCCCCCTTGTGGGGTGTAGTATTGTTGTGGCCTCTCTCTAATTTAATTTCAATTTCTATTCTCCCCCTAATGATGTGATCTACATCCCCTTTTATACTTGTAAGCTCTCCTTATGGACCTAGGATGGACTTTTTATTGAAAAATACGCAAAAACACGCACTAGGGGTGTAAAAATCAAATTCAGACGCGTCCCAGGCATGTGGTTAGACCTAGGGTTCGACCTAGGGCTTGGTCGAACCATGGTAGAATCGAAATCAGTGATTTTTCGCACTTCAGGCTTCTGGTTCGACCAAAATGGCTGTGGTTCGACCAAAGTGTCTGGTCGAACCAAACTGTCGTGGTCGAATCACACTTGCGCCGTCTCACTGTTTCGCATATAACTTCCACATCCGAGCTCCGATTTGAGTGATTCTTACGTTCATGCGATCCTCTCTTTCTTGGCTTTCTATCCTTATAAAGAACTCTAAGAAAATCCAAGATTTCAAGGTGTAACAAGCCATGCAATGTAGCACAGCCGTTCTGTTCGGCACAGCTCGCGCGACGTCATCATTTTGATCATAACTTTCTCGTTTGGAATCCAATTGAGGTGTTCTTTACGCCAAAACGATCCTCTTTTCAGCGGCTTTCCAACCATATATCACACCACCAGTTTTATCTCCACACAAACACAGAAAAATTACACAAATTGGACGTGCATTTTCTAGCATTCATGCACAAGTTGCACATTTTCTCAAACTTTGCACTTTTGGTCCTTTTTCCACCTAAAACATAAATAAACACCTCAAATGTACCTTTTTCTCAAATATATTGAATATAAGATACTTGTGCTAATATTGACTACAATTCTCATCAAAAAGATATTCAATTGGACACTAAAACATGTTAATTTCCACTCTCATCAATCCCCCAAACTATTTTCCGCTCACATCAATCCCCAGCAACGGCGCCATTTGCTTGAGGAAAATAATTGCCGGGGACAAGTTCCATAAGGTAATTATTTGAGAAAATTAGCGTGTGTTGGTTTATATGTGCACCAACCAATCACATTACAATATTATGGATAGAAATGTAAAAGTGAGAATGTACTAAATATAGTACTAACAAGATTACAAATGAAATTAAAGGAGTTGAAGTAGAAGATCTTTTTACACCTTTTTACAGAATCTTCAAGAGAACAACGTGTAGAAGTCGAGTCAAGGTAGAACCTCTTCCTGTAAGAAGAAATACACCCCGGTAGTTCTACTCTAGCTCTTTTACTACGTCTTGGTTCTACACTTTCTTGGGTAGACTGAACCCTAGTACTATTTTCAAGTGATCTTTTGTTAGAACTCACTTGTTCATTTCATTTACTAGAAATATGTTTTCAAAGAATATTGCATTCCTTGACTCTATCATAGTGCCTTCAGTCATGCCAGGTATCTCTGATTTGTGAATCAGAAATCTGTAGGCACTACTGTTAAGTGCATACCCAACAAATATGCAATCAACCGTTTTAGGTCCAATTCTAACTTGTTTAGGTAGTGGCACTTCAACCTTGGCCAAACACCCACATACTTTGAGGTATTTGTATGACGGTTTGCGTCCCTTCCACATTTCATAAGGAGTTTGATCCTTAGATTTGTGTAGAATCTTATTCAGAATGTGGTTAGCTGATAGGATAGCTTCCCCCCACAAGCTCTGAGGCAACCCTGAACTGATTAACATTGCGTTTATCATTTCCTTCAGAGTTCTATTCTTGCGTTCAACAACGCCATTTGATTGAGGTGAATATGGAGCCGTTGTTTGATGTATGATACCGAATTCAGCAAATATTTGTTCAAACCGTGCTACGTATTCACCACCTCTATCACTTAGAATTGTTTTAATCCGAGTATTAAGTTGATTTTCAACTTCATTCTTGTAGAGTCTGAATTCTTCTAAAGCTTCATCTTTACTCTTCAAGAGACATACATAGCAAAACCTTGTGTAGTCATCAATAAAAGTAATAAAATACTTTTTCCCCCCTTTAGTTTGCATAAACTTTAAATCACACGTATCAGTATGGATTAACTCTAGAGGTTTAGTGCTTCATTCTGTTGTTGGAAATGGTTGTTTTGTCATTTTTGCTTCTACACACACTTCACATTTATTTGAAGTCTCAATATTTGCTACTTTAAGCAAATCAAGATTATTTAATCTTTTAATCGATTTTAAGATTTACATGTCACAATCTTAAATGCTATATTGAGGAGCACTCAATGATATAAGCAGAAGTAGAAGCATTTTTATTCATAACTTTCTTGCCTTCACGGCTTACAACCATATCATTGAGCTTAAAAAGCCCATTATCAAGATAACCACGGCCAAGAATTAGCCAAACTTGCTAAGCACTAGTTTATCAGACTCAAATAGAAGCTTGAACTGATGACTAACTAGCAGAGAGCCTGAGATTAGGTTCTTACGGATGTCTGGGACATGCAGCACATCATTCAGCTTCAGTTCTTTCCCGGAGGTGAGCTTCAGAGTTACGCTCCCAACACCGGCTACATCAGAAGAGGCTTGATTCCCCATGTGCAGCTTCCTCCCTTCAATGGGCCATAAGTAGAGAAGACACTTTTCTTCGAGCAGACGTGGCAAGTGGCACCAGTGTACATGAACCACTCCTTTGGATTTGCCACTAAATTGGCTTCAAAGACCGCAGCAGCCAAGTCATCATCAGTTAGAGCCCGTTCAACCACGTTAGCATTGTGGTTCTTACCTTTGTTTTTCTTAGGCTGACGAAAATCTTTGGCCTTGTGGTTTGGCTTGCCACAGTTGTAGCAATCCCCACTTAACTTGGGCTTTTGCACTGGCTTCTTGCCTTTGTCGTAGAACATCTTCCTCTTTTTAGAGGGTCCCACACGATGTTCAGTTAAGTTTGTCTTTGCCTCCATTGAGGATTGGCCAAACTTCCCATCCATCTTTCTGTTGTCCTCTTCGATTCTCAGTTTGAAAATTAATTCATCTAAAGACATCTCCTTTCACTTGTGTTTGAGATAGCATTTGAAGTCCATCCACAATGGAGGTAGCTTCTCAATCACAGAGCCGACAACGAATGCTTCTGGAAGCAACATCCCCTCAGAGAGGATTTCGTGCACAATCAGTTAGAACTGTTGCACTTGTTCAACCACAGATTTAGAGTCCACCATTATGAACTCCAAGTACTTGGCTATCACGTACTTCTTCGTACCGACATCTTCCACCTTGTACTTTTTCTCCAAAGAAGATTCCCACAACTCTTTGGATGTCCTCGTGTTTATATACACGTTGTACAGTGCATCGCTAAGTCCACTGAGGATATAGTTCTTGCACAGGTAATCAGCGAAGTTTCACTGATCAAGAGTTATACGCTTTTGTTTTTCAGTCTCATTCTCATCCACCACTGGTACAGTCTCTTTTAGGAAACTCACCAGATTCAGTGTGGTGAGGTAGAACAACATCTTTTGCTGCCACCTCTTGAAGTCAACACCCGTGAACTTCTTGGGCTTCTCCGCTGGAGTTGGAGCCACGAATGGTCTCAGCATCCCCATTGGAGGATACATCCTTTGAGATTCAAACCCAACAGGATTCACAGTTACTCTTTGGGAATCAGTCCCAACAGAGTCCTTATTGAAGTTGGAGGTTTCACCCACTTTTGGGATCGATGCTCCGTCATTATCCATATCAGTTGTCATGGTGATTGATTGGTACAGAGGCTACGTGTTTCTTCTTGTGATTGTTGGTTTATATGTGCACCAACCAATCACTTTACAATATTATAGACAGAAATGCAGAAGGGAGAATGTACTAAATATAGTACTAACAAGATTACAAATGAAATTAAAGGAGTTAAAGCAGAGGATCTTCTCAAACTTTTTTACAGAATCTTTAAGAGAATAGCTGTAGAAGCCGAGTCAAGGTAGAACATCTTCCCGCAAGAAAACATGCCCTGGTAGTGCTCCGGTTTTGGCAAATCTTCCCCAAAGGTAAAATGGCTTTTCCTTTCCGGCGAGGCAGCACCGTAATCACTGGAACTCGGACGAACGAAAGAAGATGGAGAACTGGATCGTAACTAAGATGCAAATGCTTTGTGATGCAAATGCTTGTTGATTGTGGTGTGTTTGAATGAATGGTGAATGACCCTATTTATAGATGCATCATTCCACTCAGGCATAATGGTGATTGTGACGTATTAATTGCTGATTGCGTGATTTCCTCTAATCAGCAATTATGACGATTTGATTTGATTGCGTGATTTCCTCTAATCAGCAATTATGGAGGGTTATAGCGACCAGATTCAACGAACCTACTCCATCATCATTTATGAAAAGATTCGTAATCCAATTTTTGAGGATATCCCTCCTACATGGGACAATAATTTCATATTAATTCTCATTACGCCTCACATAATCTCTCCAGTAGATGAGTCAAATTACACTCACCCACTACACTCATATAATTGGTGATTAATTTAACAATTAACCCTTACTAACCAACTAAATCCAATTTAATTTAATTAATTAATTAAATTAATTCCTACAGCGTGTCCTACAATTAGCGCTGTTACGGTATATTGAAACTTTAATCGGTTTTGATATATTGATTTTTTACAATTTGCCTAGTGTTAAATGATGTTTCTAGTGTGTGGAGTCGATTAGATAGTCAATTGATTCTTTCTTATAATTCTCCTATTTTATTATTGATAAATCATGTGATGATGAGTGTGTTTGAGATTTGATGATAGAAAAAGGTAAAAGAGGGGGAAAGACGAGCTCTACACTGAGACTTGTCCTGACCGAGTTGAACAACTCGAGGAGCTCGTGCATACGTTGAAGAAAAATCAGGCGCTCTCATTTTCTTATTCTAATTTTTATGTGTGTTTTTAATTCATGGGAGTAGAAGGATTGAGTTTACGTTTGTGATCCACATGAGCTTTTATTTTTAAATTGTGCTTAAAATTCATATGCTCTGAAAATTGATAAAGGAAGTGTACTTGAATTACATTGTAGTATAAAATTCTATGTGTACTTGTGGGATATTACTTACTATGAAAAGTGCTGTGTTACTTGTTAAAAACCATGTGAGATTTTGAGCCTCGTTGATCATGTTACATAATCACATGATATTTCTTTTCTGGTGAGTATCGTTCATGTGTGTGTATTCTAGAACTTGCCTCTTATCTTACTTGAAACTACATGTGTGTTAGATGAAGGGAGATGATTTTAGGCCATCCTTGAAATTATGAGTCACTTAGCCAAATAATTCCCTACCGAATGATGTTTATCCGTAGTTAGCCCCGTTGAGCCTAAAAACCTTATTCTTTGGCAGCCTACGAGAAATAACCACTTTGAGCATCTGATTTTTTTTAGTCTTGATTGTCCTTCTTGAAGAGAATTAATTTCTTTTCAAAGTATGTTGATAGAGCTTGATAACAACTTGGGAAGGATGAAATTGGTGTTGAAAAAGTGATTAAAGCTTGATAATGTATCTAAGTAAAATCATGGAGTAGTGCTTAAATCTAGTACTCTGTGGAACCAAATACCCTATGGTAGTGCTTAAATCTACTACCCTATGGAGAATGAGCGAGGTAGTGCCCGAAACTGGTACCTCGAGAGAAAAAGGAGAGAAGGTAGAAAAAAATGAGAAGGAAAAATTGTTATGCTTGAAAAAAGTTGAAGAGTTGAGGAGGATGTGCTTAATTAAAGTGAGTAAGAAGAATGAAAGATCATGATGGAGTGCACGCTTGATTGATCCAAAATTTTGAGTCACTTATCCATATGTTTCCTACCCTTGATTAAAAGTCCTTTTTGATCCCATTGTCAAATCATACTTTTAGTGGTGGAGAGTTTGAGACTTTTGGCAAACTTATGATTACGCATGCACTTGAATAAAATTTGAGTGTAAATACCTTAACACATAAGTGTACATCTTTTACACTTGAGTGTGAGTGATATATACTTCCCGTGAGAAGATGTCAATGGAGCATTTGAATTGGTGGTGATTGTCTTAACTCGTATGCTATGAATTGATTATTACATGTAACGAGACTTGCATGACCTAAGTTGAGGAGAATTGTATTTTGAATGGGGTATTGATCATAGTCCTTGTTTTCCCGCTAATTTTCATACTCTTTCTCTTTATTTTTATTTTGTTGCCTCAGGACGAGCAACGAGTAAGTTTGGGGGATTGATGAGAGTAGAAATTAGCGTGTTTTAGTGTCCAATTGAACACCTTTTTGATGAGAATTGTAGTCATATATTAGCACAAGTGTCTTATATTCAATATATTTGAGAAAAAAAAGTGTGTTTGAGGTGTTTTGTTGTGTTTTAGGTGAAAAATGACCAAAAGTGCAAAGTTGGAGAAAAGGTACAACTTGTGCATAAATGCTGAAAAACGCACGTCCAACTTGTGTAATTTTCTGTATTTGTGTGGAGATCAAAACTAGTGATGTGATACATGGTTGGAAAGCCATTGAAAAGAGGATCTTTTTGCCAAAAAGAACACCTCAATCGGATTCCAAACGAGAAAGTTATGATCAAAATGGTGACGTCGCGCGAGCTGTGCTGAATAGAACGGCTGTGCTACATTGCATGGCTTGTTACACCTTCAAATATTGGAGTTTCTGAGAGTTATTTATATAGATATAAATCCAAGGAAGAGAGGATCGCGTGAGCATAAGAATCACTCAAATCAGAATTCAGATGTAGAAGTTATACGCGAAATAGTGAGACAGCGCAAGTGTGATTCGACCACGACAGTTTGGTTCGACCAGACACATTGGTCGAACCACAGCCATTTTGGTCGAACCAGAAGCCTGAAGTGCAAAAATCACCGATTTCGATTCGACCATGGTTCGACCAAGCCTTAGGTCGAACCACATGCCTGGGACGCGTCCGAATCCAATTTTTACACCCCTAGTGCGTGTTTTTGCGTATTTTCCAAGAAAAATCTCATCCTAGGTCCATAAGGAGAGCTTACAAGTATAAAAAAGGATGTAGATCACATCATTAGGGGGAGAATAGAAATTGGAATAGAATTGGAGAGAGGCCACAACAATACTACACCCCACAAGGGGGGATCACCCCCCAACCCTCATCCACATCCTTTCCTCCATCCATCCATCACTTTGAAGATTCATCTGTGGAATCAAGAAGAGAATTAAGAGGAGAATTCAAGATGGAGAAGGACGCGACGACGCCACACCTAGGGTTTATTTCGTTTCCTAATTTATCTTGTAATTTTTCAGACATCCGGGTAAGATCTATCCAACACCCATGATTGTTCCTCGTAACATCATGGGCTAGAGTCTTTTTGATAGAACTAGAGTTGTGAAGATTTTTACGAATTAATTTAACTTTCGTGTGTAAACTCCGTACAACACTATTTGTGAATTTATTTTATATATGATTGTGCTTTCTTAATCCATATTCACGGTCGTTTTGTGCATCTTCAATTGGTATATAGAGTCTGAATATATATCTTGGTTGTAGATTGAGTGCGTTCACCGCTGAACAGGATTCCATGTTATGATTCTAAGTGAGGGGACTCCGAAGCTTCATTAGAACTATCTTATATGAATACTTATTAATTGAATTGAATTCGGATTATTAAGTAGGATAAAGAGGATAATTTTGTAGTACCTATAAAGGGAGATCATATCGGGTTAGAGTACCAATTGACAAGGGAAATAATTGATACTGATAGTACCTAGAAAGAGGGGTGGAAATATATCTCTTGCTCTGAGGTTATTCACACGTGTTGCACGCTTATTTACTTATGTCTATAGAGTAGATTTGCATGGTTTAGTGATGCGTCCATATTCCAAAAGGCAGAGTCGGACATCAACACACGGAAGGGAAATTAATGAGTGAAACTGAATTATCCTAGAGCTACATAATCTTCTACTTGATCCACTTTCGTATTCTTCGAGTAATATTTTATTTTATTTGTTATTTAATATTTTTGTTAGTAGTTAATAATTCAAACCTCAAACTTTTATTCCCATTCGTCTTAATTAATTTAGTAAATAAATAAATTGATAATACGCCGTTCTTTGGATTCGATATTCACTTGGTCATTTGCTTAAGTTGCAATTAATATCCTTCATACTTGGGGATTAATTTTGCTGCAAAGAAAACGCGCATCAAGTTCTTGATGCACAAAATTATCGGATCAAGTTCCATAAGGTATGAGGATATTCTCTTTGGGTTCGATATTTTCTTTTCATTCTTCCTCATTACTTTTTTTGGGTTCGATATTCTCTTTTCGGATCACGTCCATGAGGGGTTTATATTTGTCAGATGCTCTGGGTAGAAAGTGGCTGAGGGATGCGATCCTTCCGACTAGTCTTTGTACACCCTTGGAGTTCTTGGGAAGCTCCATGTCTTGTATGGCTTTAACTTTATCTGGGTTCGCTTCTATTCCTCTTTTACTCACCATGTAACCGAGAAACTTCCCCACGGATACCCCGAAAGTGCACTTCTTAAGGTTAAGTTTCATCCCGTACTGCCGTAAAATGTCAAACGCTTTGCTTAGGTGGCGTACATGGTCATCTATGACCACGCTCTTGAAACATCTTGTTTACTAGCCTTTGATATGTGGCGCCTGCGTTTTTCAACCCGAATGACATCATTACCCAACACAATAAGTTCCTTTTGGTGTAGAAAGCTATTTTTTCTATATCGTCTAGGTGCATAGGGATTGATGATAGCCCAAGTATGCGTCCATAAAGCTCATCAGTTCGTGGCCGGCCGTGGCGTCCATCATTTGATCAACGTGTGGCAACGGGAAGCTATCCTTTGGGCATGCTTTGTTAAGGTATGTGAAATCGATGTATAATCTCAAGGACTTGTTTGCCTTCTGCACTAAGACTAGGTTAGCCAACCATGAGGGAAATAGAGTTTCCCTCACTAGATTATTTGCTAACAGTTTTCTAGCTTCCATCTCGATGATCTCGTATTTCTCGGGGCTGTACTTCCTTTTCTTTTATTCCACTGGGCGGTAGGATGGGTTTGTATTGAGCCGGTGGCACGTGTGTCTTGGGTCTATTCCTTGGATGTTGTTTGGTGCCCAGACGAATACGTCTAGGTTGGATCTTAGAAATTCGATTAGAGCCGTTTTGTGCGGCTCTTTCAACTGTGACCCGACATACAGTTCCAAGTCCAAGTTGCTTGGTTCCATCCACATTGCCTCGACTTCCTCAACCAGTTCCCCTCTTTTTTTCTTTTCCGATCTTGGATCTTCATCGATTATCGGAGGTAAGTTGATTTCCTTGTTATCGAAGGGTCGAAACTTCTGGGCATTCCTCGGCTTCAGATCTACAGTCATCAGGCCATCCGGTGGTGGGGCTTCTTCATGATTCCCCTCCTCCTCTTGGTTTGGCTGCTCCATCACTATTAACTAAAAGCTTGGGTCGTGGTAGTTGAGTTCATCTCCCCTTTCAATGAACGAGCACTCTCTTACCTTCCTTTGGCTGCCTCTAACAGTGCCAACTCGACCGTCCGTGGTTACAAACTTCAGACATTGGTAGAGCGTAGATGGGACGGAGTTGAACCTGTGTACGAATGTCCTTCCGAGGATAAAATTGTATAGTGATGGGAGGTCCACTACTTTGAATTCGAGAGTGTGTTGGGCCTTCACTGCTTGTTTTTCGTCTAACATCTGGATCGATAGATCCGCTTGCATCAGGGGGGTAGTGATGGCATTGCCGAAACCTCGAATTTTATCATCACACGGGGACGCCTTGTGGTAAGAGGGTCTCAGATGTCTTCAAATGCCTTTTTGAATATAATATTCGTGTATGCTCCTGTATCGACCAGACATCGGTGTACCTTTACACCTGAAATTGTGGCCAAAATCACTAACGGGTCATTGTGGGGGGCTCGTACCTCGGCAAGATCTTCTTTAGAGAAGAATACGTCGGTCTCGTGTATAGACGGTCGGGGACTTGCAGTGAACACATGTTGGTACCTGTCGAGCTCTCGCAGCTCGGCTTTCCGTTTCCTTCGCGACTGAGTGGTTAGGGCCTGTGACGTTCTGACATAGCTTTCGTCCATCATGTATACTTCTCGAGGTGGCAAGGGCAGACGGTCACTTGGTCCCATTTGTCCTTGCGGATTGAGTGTCCTTTTAACCATTCGCCCATCGTGACATGTTGCTCTCCCCTCTGCTTCGGGCCAGTCACCAGCCTGTCTAGCTTCCCATCTTCGAATAGTTTTAACAGTTCGGCCAACAGGTCACGACACTTGTTGGTGTCATGGCCGATAGATTTGTGGTACTTGCAGAATTTCTTTTTATTCAGCTTGGCCGTATCCGCTCGTATTTTGAGCGGGGAACTCAACAGGTTGGTGTCTTGAATCTAGCTAAATATCTCTTTAGGGATGAGGTCGAATACCTCGATCATTTCCTGGATTTGATCGTCATCCGGGAACGGTTTGAAGGAAGACGGAGCCCTATAGCTTTTCTCTCCTTTTTTTTCTTATCGCCTTCTTTGAGGTCCCCTTTAGATTTCTTATATTCTTCAAGAATTTCGTCGCTATGGAAGAACGCTTGAGCCGAGGCCATGAAGGCTGCGTAACTGCCCAGTAGCTTTTGCTGACAGCTAGTCCACATGGGTGACCCTGGAGCAAGGCGGCGGTTTCCAAGATGGTCGATGTTTCATCCAAGACTTCTTCCGTGTTAGCGCACTGTTCATTGAATCTCTTCATGAAATCCTTTAGGGACTTCTTTGGTCCCTGTCGTAGGCAAGCCAACTTCTATTTCGGCTCCTTTCCCTGCTCCAAATATGCAAAATGGGATGAGAAGGCCATAGCGAGTTGTGCCCATGAGTCGAAGGAGTTAGCAGAAAGTGATTCAAACCACGAGTGTGCCTTATTTTCCAACGTTAAGGAGAACATCTTGCATCGGTCCTCCTCTTAACTCTCCTATGCCAGCATCCAACCAACATATTTATTGAGATGCAAGATCAGACTAGAATCGCCGGAGTATTGGGAAATCTGCGGGATTTGAATTTTTTTCATGGTGGCAGTCGTAATGACCTGATGGGTGAACGGGGCCGGGTCGGGAATGCTATGGAGTCCAACTCCATTTTTTCTTTCCATCTCGTCGAGTCATCTCCTCAATGCATCTATTTTCGAGTCGTGCTGTCGTTTGAGCCAGGTTACTGGATCGTCGCCCGCGCTTTCTCCTATTTGCTCGTGTCAAGACTTGATCGAATCGGGTCCTAGTCGGTCTTTGGCGCTTATGCGTCCGGTAGTGTGTGCGGGGGACCTGCTAGTGATCGAGTTAGCATGGGATGTCGTATTCCTCCTTTCGCGTCCTTCATCAACCACCTTCTGGGCCTTTCTTGGCTCCTTTGTACGTTCTTCGATCCTACTCGCTCATGCACTGACCTTCTGGGTGGGGTTCGATCACGTTGTTGTTCATTCGTTTGCTCTGGCGAACTCTCCTCCAGGCTAAAACTCAGCCTTCAACTAGCGGTTCTTGGTCCTGTTGCCCGTTTTTCCTTCACTTGTCTAAGAAGGTCGAAATACTTCTAGCGGAAGTCAGTTTGCGAGTCGTTTCCTTCTGGATCTACGTCCTGTGGCGGGACCTCTTTCTCTACAGTCCGAGGGGGATTCAGATATTCCTGCCAATGCCGACTGGTAGCCGCGTCGGCTCTACTGGGGGTGGCTTCCTCTCGGTCGTCCGTCATGGTAGGTATAATTCGTCCCAACGAATTGTAGGGTTTCAGTGAAGACCTATCGGAGCATCGGCGGCGAGGGTTGGAGTGTGTTGGGGTGGCAGCCGGTAGGCGGAGGACGCCATTCCTTTAGCGCCAAATGTAGCTTGTCAGATTTGACCCCTTGCTGATGGTAGATTAATGTGGCTATTAGGGATAATTAGGGGATTATCGTTGCTAAGCTAATAGAGAGAGTTGCTCCCTAGGCAGTCTTGTGCCTTTTTGAAGGGGTGAATGAGTGATGGTTTTATTGCTATGGGTTGTCCTCATATTTATATTGTGTGACCTGACGTCATCCGTATCTGGATATATCACTAGGTCACATCAGAATATAAGCGTACAGTACGGGTATTAAATGCATTATCATCACGTGATCCTTTTTAGGATCCGTCTTAGGATATCTCCTATACAAATATCTTAGAGGATATCTGTATGACTTCCCAGCAAGTGGTCAACATGAAGAGGATGGCCGAATCATCATGCTCTGAAAGGGAGGTTGAGACAGACGCGCCCCATAGCTCTTAATGGGGGCCTTTGGCCTAGGACCACGTCCTTAATGGGCTTTAAGGTAGGCGGCGCAACTGCCATTTCTGATAGGTGAGGGCCCAATATCCCGGGCCCTACTACAAACATAATTTATTATTAACATACTTTAACTACAAATAAACATACTTTATCTATACAATAAGTATACTTTAGTGATGGGTCAACCCGTCTCACACCCGTCTCATAAATAACTCGTTTCACAAGAGAATTTCTCATACTTTATACTTTCTCTATTATTCTATATTTAAAAAAAATGGTAGGTCTTGCGTGAGACCGTCTCACATGAGATAATTTTACACTTTTTAAAAACGTTATCACTTTCGCTATAAATGTTATCACTTTTCATTTATACTATAAATTGTTCATGAAATAATATTATCACTTTTCATTAATTTAGTATCACTTTTCAATCAAAAGTTATCACTTTCTTACCGTCTCATGTAAGGGCTTACATGAGACGGTCTCACACAAGAATACTCTTAAAAAAATTAATACATATTTAAAATTAGTCAATAAAATAATTTTTTAATATCCATATTAATACAATATCGAGAATATTGGAGGATGGTGGCAGGAGTATGAAATATATGAGGGAGGATTTCAAAAATAACGATTTATTTAACTAAATTAACATACCAACAACAAGAGAAAGTCTTTTGTGGGACGAATTGATTCATTACTAAAGTATGCTTATTATATAAATAAGCATACTTTAGTAATGGGTGACCCGTCCACACCCGTCTCACAAGAGAGCCAACAACAAACAACTTTTATAAAAAATCTAATTAATATATTTTTTTTGACTTTAATGTCCTCACTATTAAACTAATAATACTCAATGTATTCCGTATCGGTATGGATGTCGATATGGGTGTCGGTAAGTGTCGGTGATTGTCCCATGTCGGTATGAATGTCAGTGAGTGTCCCATGTCGGTATGGATGTCAGTGAGTGTCACATGTCTGTATGGATGTCGATGAGTTTCGATTACCACATTGGTGATCGGCGGGCGACGGCCGACGACTAGGAGACAAAATTGGTTAAAATTGTTATAAAAGTTGATTGATACTAATATTATTATTATTTGGGTGTATTTTGAATAGTTATGACCATTAACGCAATATATTATACTCCTTTCGTTGCAGCGGAACTTTCACACCTCACACATTTTATATCTAAGTAACAACTTCATGCATAAGTGGGATTTTTTTTTTTACCAATAAAATTTTGAGCAACCCTCGTGTGAATCTATTTCACTTTGCCTTTGTTATCAATTTTCATAAAAAAAATTCTACACGAAGGAGATTTGAAAAATAAAAGACTTAATTTATTTCTTCTATTTCATTTGTATTTGAATTTTACTATTTTCCGTTTTTCTTTATAATTTTTCTCACTTTGTAATAGAAATTGATTGGTGTACAAAATCTCGTCTCGAAATTGAACCGATCGGTCAGTTCTTGATGTGAGTTGCTCCCATCTAAAAAAACCGTCTTCAATTGAGAGGGTTTAAAATTTGTCTCTAATCGGGTGTTTTTTTTTACGGGCCTGTCTCACAAAATTCATTTTGCAATATGGCTGTTTTAGGTAAATGTTTGTCTAATTATAGATGTTATTATTTCTAAATTGTATATTATTGCACGTAATTCGTAATATTAATTGTCATGCCGCATAATTAATTTTAGATATGACTTTTGAAGTTAAGTACATCACAAATCAATATATCTACATAAAATTAAAGATAAAAATGAATAATATATAAAATGACACCTTTGACTTATGCCATTAATTAATTCCAAACAATGATATGCATAATGCCCACCCTAATTACTTGCATGCATTTGCCTAAAATATATGCAACTATGAAGATAACATGCAACATCCAACTATATATGGGCCTACTCATTCATGATTACTTATAATCAGAGGTTTAGATTTATTTATCTATAAATAGAGAAGCAAATTCAACAATTTTTATAAACAAAAATTTAATCAATCAATCAATCCAAAGGTTGAAGAAAATGGGTTCCAAAGTAATTGTTTTTCTTGGGCTTTTCTTGGCTATGTTTCTTTTCGTTTCCTCACATGTAGCAGCTCGAGAACTGTCTGAAACTTCAAGTACTACCGTCGACACTTCGTGTAAGCAATTTTCTACATATCTATAACTTTTATAATAATGTAATTATGCATGTATATATAAAATATAGAGAAGAACATATATAATTGTGTCTTATTAAGCATAATTAATAATTTTATAATTTTATAATAACGGTATTTAATGCTCTTCAACCAGTGCATATTTTGATACCTCAATTTTAGTTAGCCATGCAAACAGTACGTGAATCTAAATAAAATTATGTTGCACTCCTTCGTTTTGATGGATTGTTTATATTTTCTCATTAGTTCGTCTCATTAGAGTATTCTTCATACTTAAAAATAGTGAAAGCTTAATTAACCAGTTAATACACTTTATTTTCAAAACTATCATCCTCACCTAAGTTGTTTTATAATTTATTTAATTATTCCTTGAATAATTTATTTTACTCCTAAAAAAAATAATAAAGTTGATCAATAACAAAGTCATGCAACAAGTGTAAATGAAAAATCGAGACAAAGGAAATATATTTTCAGGTAAAAACATGCATTCGTGACACAAACATCACTTTTGTTTATTCATAGCGCATATATTTATTTCATTAATAATTTTAAGGTACATATAAATGAAACTTTTTTTTTTAATCAAAGATGTGTGTTACTTCTTATTTGTCACGCAATGCTCATTTTTTGGAATAATTTCGCTTTAATATTTGCCTACCATAAAGAATATATCAAGGTTTAGCCTTTATGTATGACAAATTCCAATACTAATCCTTTTAATTTTATTTGATTTTTGTCCTTTTGACTAAATTTAATTTTTTTATTAAATTTAGTTCAATTTTTTAAATCAAATTTAGTCTTTTAGGTTAGAATATGTTCAATTTCTGTACAAAATTTGGAAAAAGAAAAAAAAAGACTAGATTTGACAAAAATCTCAAATTTTGGATAAATAAGATCAAAGTCAGATAAAAATAACCCAGAATAAAATTGGAATCGAACATACTCAAAAGGATGATATTTTCCCACCTACTATATATATACCAAATTGGTGAACTAAGTTTCATGTGGCAATTAACTCAGCTAAGGATGCGGATGAAGCAGCAGTGGACGATGCCAAATATCCTGGCGGATATGGAGGGTACCCGGGTGGCGGATATGGAGGATACCCCGGTGGCGGATATGGAGGCTATCCGGGTCGTGGTTACGGAGGCTATCCAGGTCGCGGGTATGGTGGATACCCCGGTGGTGGGTATGGAGGATATCCAGGTCGCGGGTACGGTGGATATCCGGGCCGTGGGTACGGCGGATACCCGGGTGGCGGATACGGAGGATATCCGGGCCGCGGGTATGGTGGATATCCGGGTGGCGGATATGGAGGAGGATATCCTGGACATGGGAACTAAGTCTAGGGTGGTGGGGATGGACATGAAGGTGTGAAAAAACTATATATAGGTTAATGAATAGTGTGGGAGTGTGTTGGTATATATAGTGGAAGTGGAGTATCATGAAAATCATGAATGTGGTGTGTGTCTCCATTTAGCTACTCATGTATGAATGTTGCTTTTGAATAAGAGTTTGTGCAATTACTACTTTAATGACATATAAACGCGTGCGGATGATATGTGATGGTTTGTCACCAATCTAAACTACTCGATACTGAGTTTGATCGATAAAAAGCTTGTTTGAGTTCGGTTTGATAAAGATATAAAACAAGATTGAATAGATTTTTATACTTGATAAAATTAAAAGTTAGACTCGAGCTCAAGCTCAATTAATGAAAATATGTAGTGTAAATTTATCAAAGTTGCTCGAACTCAGCTCGTGTTAGGCTTGATAAAAGCTCGTTCGGGCTTAGCTCGATCTTTTATCAAATAATCTTGAACATATATTTTGCAGCTTGATAATATTTCAAACAAGCTTGAACAACTTTTCGTTCGGCTCTACTCGACTCATTTACACCCCTACATCGCATTATTTATTTTAACATGGTGTTTTATTTTGTATTTCATCTTTTAAATAATTAAAACATAGACATAATGTTCTCAAATTAACACCAGGTGCTCCAAGTGTTTAATAATTTAACTTCAACTTCACACTTTCCGTTTTGATTCGTCTCAAATTCAACTTCACACTTCCATAAAAGGAAAAAACAACTAACTAATATTCCTCTAACATACTTTAATTTCAAAATTGTCATTATCTTTTTAACTCACATAACATACTTTATTATTTATTTATTACCACTACTAGAAAAATGAGTTATTATGACATTAATAAATGTTGTGTAAGAATTACTAATAATATATTTAACATATAATGACATTTCTACAAAATGTCTTCTATTCCAATGTATTATTAGATCACAATCTATCAATACACTTTTAAGTGTCATTATATACTAGTTTAAGCTACACTTAATTAAAGATAAATTTAATAATTATAATAATTCAAAAAATTAATTAACTAATTTTTAATTACAAAAAGGAAAAATTAATAAATTAATTCGAATTCTAACGATTCGAACCTGCGATCCTAAATCAATTTGTAGACTTGTAGCCGATTGAACTAAATGCATACTTGTTGATTTTTTTTTCTCAAATTTCATATAAATACAAATACTTTTGCTTTGTTTTTATTTTTACATTAGTTTTTATTTTTATTTTTACGTTAAATGTTTTTTATTTTATTTTTTACTTTAATTTTTACATTAGTTTTTTTTTTAAATTTCATTTTAGTTTTAGTTTTTTTTTATTTTTATTTTAGTTTATTTAACTTTAGTGGTCAAATAAATTTAAAAATATTATAATTATGATTAAAATTAAATAATTATTATTAAAATTAAGATTACGATTACACATAATAATTTCTTTAATTAATAAAAAATTGTTCGTTTTTTATCTTAACTAATTAATTTATTTTTAATTAATACTATTTTTTTATCAACCTATAATAAATATTAAAAAAAATTAATAATTTTAATAAAAAATTGTAATTATAATGATATACTATATATATATATATATATATATATATATATATATATATATAATTATAATTTTTATTATTCATTTTATTTCATTGACTTATAATTATATTATATAATATTAAATCAAATTCATTAATAAATTATACGTATCTATTTTATTATTTTAGAAAATTTATATGTTTATATTTAACTTTATTTTATTTAAAATATTTTATTATAAAATAAAAGTAATAGTAATTGTAATTAAAAAAAACAACACATATAATAATAAGGTTATATTAACACATTGAATATTGTATTAATAGATAGTATAATAGCGTAGTTAAAAGAGTTGTAATAATATATTTATTGAATAGTGTATTAATAGATATTATAATGTGTAGTTATAGAATTAATGTATTGAAAAAATAGCTATTAAGACATTTCAAATAAAACGCATTAAAATTAGTGTAGAGATAGACCTTTTTTCTAGTAGTGTACCCAAAAATACCATACTACCCCAAAAGTAAGTAAAAAATTAACTTTTCTTAAAACTCGTATCTGCAGTAAATATGAAGATAAATTTGAAAAGGAGGAATTAATATTTTTATGTTATGAAACAACACTATGAAATACTATAAAATAGTGAATTCAATCCGTCCTTGACTATTGCTTTGGGCTTACGTTTTCTATTTGGTAGGAGGTGTTTCACATAAAAAAAAAAAAAAACACTAATACACATGAAAGGTTGTATTACATTATTTATCATCAATTTTAATTAAAGCTAAGAATGAAAAAAGTGATGGCACAAGAGTTGATTTGTTATGTCTTTGAGTGCACAGGGTGTACGAATGAATAATATTTTGTTCTAAATAACATACACTTTAAGTAATAAGAATATAATTTTTTTTATTAAATGTTTGATTAAAAAAAGGCAAAAGCGTGTATGTGTCCAGGCACATGGGAGTATATTCCATGTGTCTTTAAAATTTTGTGCTAAATCGTATACCCTTTAGTATAAATATATGTACCATTTATTTTAAAAGGAAAAAACTTGTGTGCGCCCGGGCGCACGGAAGCACACTCCGTGTGCATTTAGAATTCTGTGTTAAATTGTATACCCTTTAGTATAAAGATGTGTACCCTTTATTTTCTGAAGAAAAATAAAAAATATAATGAAAAGTGTATACCCTTTAGAACAAATTGGTGTACCCTTATTAATTAAATTGTATATCATTTAGAACAAAATAATGTACCCTTATCCATAATACTAAAATCTAAAGGCACGCGGCATGCGCCCGGACACACTCAAGCCTCACTCATAAAAAAATTAAGTTTTTTTTCTCAAAAAATTAAAAGTATAAATTCTTATAATAAAATATATAACATTTAATACTAAATAGTACTAACTTTCGAAAAATGTAAAATTTGAAGCACAGTGTCCCAACACACAAAACTTTGCCAAAATACAATTAAAACATATTCAATACTCATTATAACACTACTATATCTTCTTATATATTAAAAGAAAATAAGTTTCCCAATTTAGAATTTGTAAAGTGTGAGGTGTCAAAGTATGGTGAGTTCATCATTTATGATTTTTATAAATTTGTGAGGTGGCGTTGTGAGATTTTTCTTTTGAGGAGGTTGTAAGTTCGAATCTCGATGACTACATTTATTTTAAATTATTTATTTACATATATTCTCTAAAATGATAATTTTAAAGTGGGCTTTGGTTGTATATTGGGTTGTGCTGAAATTTTAATTAAAGAAAAGAATAATAAGTTGATTTTTTTAAAAAAAAATAACATTAGCCTAATTTTTATAATTTTAAAATGAGAAAATGATGCATGTACCTTTTTTTTTAATGTCTATATATAAATTTAATTTTTGCATTATCCCAATTTAATGGTGCATATTCATGATGTGTTTGAACCATCAAATATCGAATATATTTTATATTACAATTTGTTAAATTATGATTAACTCTTATATGTTTACACATATCATTCTCAAGTTAATCAACATTTTTAATAAGTTTTATAAAAGTAATAGTTACTTATATTACAACTTTATTTTTTTGCTAATGACAAATTAATAGATTGAATTTTATTTATTGATTTAAAGAGATTTTTTTAATTAAATTCAATAAGTATATAAATTAATGTTTAAATTTAAAAATAAAATTTCGTAATTTTGCGTAATCAAGCATAACACGTCGGTTTCATACTAAATTTTGAAAAGATGACTAGAATTGTAGTAATTGTTATAATAATATGATCATGTTCTTAATTAGTTTGAATATGATGTTAATCCACATATAAAAATATATCAAAATGATAATCTCAAACCTTTATATTATATCAATTAACTATTAGAGGTTCATAATCATATTTTGTTTGATTATAAAAATCTATAATCAAATATTGACTGGATGAGGTATTTTTAGTGAGTTCGCGGGTTCGAATATTCATGATACATTGTTTTATTTATTTTCAAATATATATTAAGCTTATTAAATTTGTTATTTGATTTATTTAATTTATTTGATTTAATGTTATTAATCACCATAAACTTTTATTTTGATTGGGTAATAGATTATATAGAGAGAGAGAGATTTAATTATCAATTTTTACTTTACATGTTACTCTATTTGGAATGCAAAAGTTAATTATAACGTGATCATATTCTTACTTGAAATATCAAGTTAATCCAAAAATAAAATTTATCGAACGAACATCTTGAATAAGCCTTCAAAGATTCATGATCTGGCTTCCTTCGTACGAATTAATAATTAATTTATCCATTTTGATCGTCTACTCTAAAGATATTCATTTTTTATTTTTATAAAAAAGATTCACAATTCACAACTAATACAACTACTCTCTTTATATAAAATAATAATATTTCTAATACACGTGCAAAAATTAATACATTATAGATGGAGTATTTTGTTTAATTATATAAAAAAAATTGTACTCAAGTATTGATGGAATAAAAATTAAAAAACATCTAAATAATTATAATTAATATAAGACATATATGAAAATATTGGATTAATCGCGTCGCACGTGGGATCTAAACTGGCTTAGGTTTATTATTATATATTAATGACATTTTGAAAATGTGAAATGACTTCTTATTATTGGTTTGAAAATTTTATTATTTTGTAACTTATTTATTTATTATTTTTAATAAGTAAAATAAGTTTCTTAAAGAAAAATTAAAGTATGGAGCTGTTGTGTTTATGTGTGTTTGACATTTATGATTTCTCTTAATTTGTGATGTGACAACCTTTATTATTTGTTTGATTCTTAGGAGGTTCTAGGTTCAAACCCAGCAATGCATTATTTTAAATCTTTTTTTTTTTACTTTTAAATGGAAAATTTAAATTGAGTTGGAGTTAAAGTTTAATTAAAATTGAAAATTATATTGACACATTAATCAACAATCTTATTTTGATATATTGCGATGATGTTGAGTGTTAACAATGTTTTACTATTAATGCGAAATAAATCAAGAATGCATGTTTTTTACCAGTTTAATTTATATACCTTAAGACATTTTTTTCTCAAACAATAAATTTTATTTTTAATTATCCTAAAATGATATGATGAATTCCTATTTAAAAATAATAAATAAATAACAAGCATGATAACTCGCGTCGCACGCGATCACTGCACTCGTAATTACTTAATTGCTAAGCTCTAAGGAATATCATTCATATGTTGTTTTTGTGTCTAATTTGTTATTTACAAACACTATTACGAGAACAGGAAAGATTTCAATGAGACAAATAAAAAATGATAATATTTTAATAAAAAATAATATTCAATAATGATGCAGTTCATTATTTCATAAACAATTTGTAGTATAAATAAAAAGTAATAATGTTTTAATAAAAAGTGAATATATTTAATAAAAATGATAATTATTTAAAAAAACCGTAAAATGGTCTCACATGAATATTGCTCTTTGTTATTAATTATACGAGTGACACGTAGGATAGCGAAATATATCGAACTCTTGCGTCTAAGATTTATGTTTTTCCTTTTAGGGTTTAATTTCCCTCACTTCCCTCTTGAGTGTATTTGACTTTTAGAATAATATGTTGACTAAAAAAATTCAATCAGACAGTAGCACAATTCTTTTTAAGACGAAATTGATCTTGCTCTAATGCTTATATATTTATGGCAATCATCTTTAAGATGTAGTGATTCAAATTTTGTGATAATAACAATACTAATATCTCAAGATTCAACGAACGAAAATGTAATTTAAACTGAGTCTAAGAGCAAGACTTGAAGTATGGAAGAACAAAATTAATCTCAAGGACTATAACTTGATTTCATTCACTATCAAATATCGTATGGAAGTTGTGTTGAATTTGTTTAAGCACGAAAGAGTATTACTATATACTATATATTTAGTTTATCTACTCTTTCTTTTCTATACATTCCTCATTTTTCCATTTTTAAGAGGGAGTATAATCACGTGAAGAAATTCTAAAGTGAATGTGACAAGGGCGTCATGTAAATTAGTTTTTCATATAGATTTAGAATTAATTAGGATTGGGAATTTGGGAGGAGGAGTTGAACTTCCTGCCAACTTCCCAACAAATATTCTTCCCAACTTACCAAAACTCTATTCAATTCTCATCAAACTTTTAGTACTCATTCTCATCTATCAAGAATCAAGATAACATCACCTCTCTAATTAATCCTTTTGGCAAGCTTAGAAAAACATATATAATAATAAGCCAGACATATATTAAAAATGTTTATAAATGAAAAATCTTTCACAAATAAAATAATTAAATCTAAAAAAAATTAGATAGAGTTAAAAATCAAAACAGTCTCATAACGACGTTTTTATAAAACAAATCCAAAATGGTTAAAAAAATCTCATTTATTAACTCCAAAAACATAACAAGATTTTTCTAATTTTGAAAAGGGCAGTTTAAAAGGTTGATGATGTTAGGTGATCTAATTAGGTGCAGCATTCTTTATAATGAGTAACACATATGAATCCATGTTTGTCTGAAAAATGGGAAAGATACGTGGCGTGTCATTGCTGCTCATCTTCTTCTTCATGTTCCATTCATGTTCCTCTGCAACAGTTTACAGTGTGGGTGGCAATGCTGGGTGGGATATCAGCACTGATCTTGATTCATGGGCAAACGACAAAACTTTCTCTGTCGGAGATACATTGTGTAACTTCTATCTACTCTCTGTCTTACCCCCTTCTCCATAAGATATAGGAATTTTTTGTCCAACATGAATTAACAAGCTAGACGTAGGGCAGGGAATGATTTGGATTTCTTTATCACCGGTTTTATGTGTCACTTATAATCTAGTATTTGTACAAGATATGTCACATAAAAATGGCGCATAAAATAGTTTAATTTTTTTATATGCTAAGAAGAGGTCAAAGTACCCCAACCTTAAAGCAATTAGTTGAGTCATAACATACAATGGATTGAACGTGCAGTGTTTCAATACTCACAATATCATTCGGTGAGCGAGGTGACAAAGGAAAACTACGAGGGGTGCAACACGACCAACGTACTACAATCAAGTAGTAATGGGAACACATCGATCGCTCTCACCCAACCGGGGGATAGGTTCTTCGTATGTGGAAACAAGTTGCATTGCCTTGGGGGCATGAAATTTCGTGTCCATGTTATTGGGGCTGAGCTCACATCCCCTAGCCAACCACCTCTGCCTCAAACACAATCGGGGCCAAATTTTCCGACCGGTTCAACCAAGTCCAATCATCCTTCCAATTCTTCCTCTCTTGTCCTCCCTCCATTCCAAACACTTGTTTTAGCACTTTTCTCCTCCTTGATTCTTATCTTATTAACATGATCATGTTTATTGGATTTGATCCACTTTGTTCCTTATTTATATATCAGATGAGTGTTATTTTACGGTTTATTTCATGATTGATAACAATATTAATTAAATTTAAGAAAGCGATAAAAAAAATATTTTACTTCGAAAATATTCATGATTACAGTTGCAAAATTTAATTATGAGTTTCGCTTCGTAAGAACATGATCAACTGTGAAAGAAAATAATTTATTTGATTTCGTCGCGAATTCGGCTGTTCCAACCATTCATAATATTACTAAATTCTGAGGGGAAAACAAAAAATTATACAACTTGTTATATTTCTTGTGTCATTTATATCTAACGCTTAAAATTTTTTTATCACTCTTCTAAATAAAAAATATTACTCTTCAAAATTTATTCGATAAGAATATAAAAAATTATACTCGTAATACATTAAATTTTAAAAATTAGTATTTTTCATTCAAAAGAGTAATAGTTTCTCTCTAAAGAATAATTTTTCATATACTAAAGAACAATAGGTAAAAGTGAAAGAATTCGAGTAATATTTCATTTCTCTATAGAATTTTTATTTATTTTTGATATATTAAAAGTAATCAATAAATTTGGGTGCATGCTTGAACCCGATTCACACAAGTTTTTGCTCATGAATTTTATAGTCTAATATAATTATGCAATGAGAATTAATATTAGGGATGTCAACGGGCTAGGTAGAGCCGGGTAGTTAACTATCCGGACCTGACCCGTTCCTAAATAACCCGCCCCGTGACCCGTACGGGTCTTAGTATAGGGACCCAGACCAGTACGGGGCGGGGCGGACCCGTCCCGCCCCTTTTTTATATTTACTTTTGAAATTTTGTTTTCTTATACGTGAATGCTCATGACTTACCATCTTAAATATAATTACTAATTAGACAATTAATTTACAAGAGTTAATTGTTGTCGCAACTTATCATTCCTTATTCCTAATCACCAAATTTTACAAACAACCACAATTTTAGATAATAATAATGATAACAATAACAATAATAATAATAATAATAATAATAATAATGAGAGTGCAAATGGGAAATATTCTAAAAAATAACTTTAAATAATAAATAAAATATAAATAATATTATATATATAGTATGTATAAATGTGAGTACACGGGTCAGGCCGGGTACCCGCGGGTCTAGAATGAGACCCGAACCCGACCTGTTTTTAAACGGGTTTGGGGCGGCCCAAATCTCGCGGGGCAGGGCTCAAATTGACATCCCTAGTTAATATTATTAGTTCCATCCGCCAAGAAAAGTCTCATTTTATCATTTCTGGTGTTCGTCTCAAATAGAATCATTTCCATTTTTAGACATAAAAGCCACATACATCACTAATGCAACTAAAATATGTGACACACACTCATTAATACAACTATTACTAGCTACACATTATTTAGTGATACTCTTTAATCGATGTGCAAAAAATAAATTAATTAATACTTGTATATACACCTAAAAAATATTCTTCCTTAGTCCTAAAGATAATACTCCTTAATCTACATGTAAAAATCAAATTACGCCCTTACGAATGAACGGAGGGAGTATAATTTAATTAAAAAATTAAATTATATAAATAAATCAATACTAAGATATACTCCCTCCGTCCGCTTTCAAGGGTATTATTTTTCTATTTTGGTCGTCCGCCCCCCAAGGATCTCATTTCATTTTTTATCCACACATACCCACTAATACAACTAAAAAATGGGACTCACACCTCCATTACTACAACTACCCACTACACATTAAATAACAATACTCCTTAATCTATGTGCTCAAAAGCAAATGTCACCCTTAAATTCGGACGGAGGGAGTACTCCTAAAAAATATACTCATTCACACTCAATCAAATTAACTCATAATAGGGTATTAATTTAGGATAAAACAAATTCAACAACAAACATCCAACGTTTAAAGATAAAATAAGGGAGTAAGAGTAGCTTTGGTCGAAGCACGCCTTAGCGTTCTCTTTAAAGAAGTAATACCCCCACTGTACTAGTATTGATTTACATGTTCTTTTCCAAAGATTCGACAATCCAATAATCTTCTTGTGTGCAGCGATGAGAATATCGAACCACACAATTACTCAATGCTCAAAGAGTATATTTTTATATGTAAAATTATATGATTTGTAGTATGTAGATATATACATAAAACAATCATATGATAATTGTAATTATTTATAGGCAAAGTCACCATTAACATGGGAGAATAAATACAATTCATGCGGGTGGTGTTAATATGATGTTTAATATTAGAGGCCATAAAAGAGTATATTTTTGCATAAATAACTCCCACACAATTGCTCAATGCTCATATTTTTTTATGTAGAATTATATAACTTGTATGTAGATATATCCATCAAATTTTCTTATGGTTATTTATAGGTTAAGCCATCATTAATATGGGAGAATAAATACAATATCATAGGGTTTATTATGATGTTTAATATTGGAGGCCATAAAAGAATTGAAATGTACGGTGGCAACAACTATTTTGAAAATACACGATAATCAAATTTGTAACAGCTACATTTCGAAAATATATATGATAAATTTTGTTAATTTTAAAGGGTATTGTAATATTATTATATTAAATTAGATAATGTAAAATCATAAAGTAATGATATACTTTTTAGGTGAGAGTGACAAATTTAAAATTTAAATAACTTTCGAATTATGAATAAAAGATTTTTTTATTATATTATTATTATTATTTAAAAAAATATTGTGAAATGAACAAATGTAAAAAGGAGAAGGATTCTACTTGTCCAATGAGTATACATTTACCCCAATTTATTATGTCAAGATTACCTTTAAACTTTAGGCCTTTCTCTCATCGCGGGAATAAGATTACACAATTATTTATATTCGGTATATAACTTAGTTAACAATCAACCATATATTTTCAAAATTCAATGCTATAGAAAACGATATACATTATTTATTTAATTTTTGTCATGTCACAAAAATATCTTCTTCTTTTTTTTTTTTTTTATAGAATCACACACAAAAATATCACAAAAATAAAAATTATTATTATTAAAAAAAAATCAAAACCCAAGATAATTGTTACGCAATAAAAGTAAGCCTGCAACAAACCCCACAACTTAATTCTCTCTCTAAAAAAAGAAAAAGAAAATGCTCCTCAAAACCTCAGCTACCGCCATAGCCACCCCCCTCTCCTCCCTCTTCAAGAACCGTTTCTCTATCCTCAAATTACCCTCGCTCAAGCCCTTTAATTCCCCCCGAATCTCCTCCTTCAAACCCCCCTACTATTCGGATGAGCTGGCTTAACAAGCTTGGGTTCGGCGGCCGTGCCGCCGCCGACTCTCCGGTCGACTCCTCCTCCATCGCCCAGGGCCCTGACGACGATATTCCGGCTCCAGGTCAGCAGTTCGCTCAATTCGGGGCGGGTTGTTTCTGGGGCGTCGAATTAGCCTTTCAGAGGGTGCCAGGTGTCACCAAGACTGAAGTTGGGTACACCCAAGGTTATTTGCATAACCCCACGTATGAAGATGTGTGCTCGGGTACGTCGAATCATTCGGAGGTGGTTCGGGTTCAGTATGACCCGAAAGAGTGCAGCTTTGGCACTCTGCTTGATGTTTTCTGGGCCAGACATGATCCCACAACCCTTAATCGCCAGGTGTGTTTTTTGTGTTCTCTTTGTTCATCTCATTTCATGGATGAATTGATGAAATTTTGTATTTAATTAATGGGTATTGGACAGAGTTCAGCTGCTTTCTTCGGATGCTTTTATGTATTTTACTGTTACATTTGTAAGTAGCAGATGGTATATAGTAGACTAAATTGCTGTATGTGTTTTAAGTTAACCTCTTTTTTTTTCGGTGTTTTCTGATTTAAGGATAGAGGCTTTTTATTGGACTTTGTAGGCTTTGTTTGGCTTGTGCAACAGGTCTTATGCGTGTGTTTATGAGGGTGATATTTTATTGTTAGGTTTAGGATTTGGTTTAAGATTTATGATGAATGTGAAATAGGGTGGAGTAACATTTTGTTGTAATAAATCAGCTCGGATGGTTCCTATACCCGTTCGTCGGAAAATTAGTCTGAACTGTCCTTTGGAACTCTGAACTATCTTTGGTCACTGTTAATCGGCCAATTCACTACTATAGGACTTCTAACAGTTCAACTGCTCAGTATCACTTTTGATCTTCCATCTTTTGTTCCTCTGCTTGGATGTTTGATGTGCCTACATGAGATAAATATAGGTTTGTATTAAACTTTAGCATACATTTTTCATTTATCTGTATAATGCAATGTAATGGAGCCCAAAAAAATGTTAAAGATGATTTCTTGTGCGCTTCTTGGCTCTCTCTAGTCACATTAGGTGGTCTATTTCTGAATAGTAGTGAATACTATTTTAGACAACATTCAGTGAGCATGTTTCAAACCACCTTGGAACTCCTGAAATGTTTGTACTGGAAATTTGTCACAACAGATTCCTCCTCAAGTAGATGAAACAGTTGTGTTCCCCCTCCTGGTCCAGATTGATACTCTCCCGTCTTTGTTAATCTTAAGATTTAATGAATCGGTCATGATGTTAAACTCTGATAACGAGCTTCATTTCTGTGTATAAAAATGTGTTTAGCTCCTCAAAAACGATTTTTTAAATGATGCTATTACTCAATTAAAAAAAAAGATCTTTTTCTTGGTTATGTACAAATTAATTTTTTCAATTATAGTGCTTGATGGTGTAGATAGTGAAGAAGCATCACTACCTATAAACTCATTCATGCATTTTCTGTAAACAATCTTATAGTGGAATCATATTCCAATTATTCCTCACGATTCTTGAATTCCAATGATGGAATTTTCTGCGTTACATGCATTGATTTAATTTTTGGGGTTATTGTTAGGCATATAAGCTAGGGAGTCCTAACTTCACCCAAAATCATGACAGTATGTGAAGGGTTGACCCTCACTTATATGCCCTTCAACACTTGCGTGTAGAACTGATGTGGAATATCATAACAATTCATCCCCCTTCGAACCGGATGTCCACGGACGGCACACTTCGGGTGGCAACCCACATGCCAAGGCCCACGACTCCGGGTGGCAACCCCCTTTGAGCCCACATCCGGGGTGGCAACATTGGGCCCACCATCGGTAGCTCCTTCCAGGGGGGATGGACCGTTATGATATCTCACATCGGTCCACATGCAAGTGTTGAAGGGTATATAAGTGGGGACCAACCCTTCACCTTCAACCATGGTTTTGGGTGAAGTTAAGGCTCCCTAGCTTATGTACCTAAGATCCATAGATTCGAATGTAACAACCATCATGCAAGTATAGATATATTGACTAGGTACTCAACATCATAAAATGTTTATACATGCACTTTAATAATATGTATATGTATAAAAAAAAAAAAATTTTGGGCTGTTAGGAAATAGGTATAAAGTGGATTTTGTTGAGTGTGGGCTCTACAATAGAATTCATTGAGCCTTAAAACAAACATGGATTGGGATTCTGAGACGTCAAAACATGCTGCTTCTAGTACAATGTGTATATTAAGATAGAATTAATATAGCTCAATTTTAACAAATCCTTGATTTTCCGGTTCCATAAAGGTTGCTGGACGGTTTAGAAATAGATACAATTTTCAATTAAGTTATTTAATATTTAGATCAGGTGATTGTAAGTGGGAAAAATGCATAACTTGGAGAATATACATCTGTTGGCCACATGAAATAATGGATGTGACACCAATTTTTATTTATTGTAGGGAAAACTAACAAACATATGTTAGAGTACATTTTCAATCTCGCATGCTCATTCACTTATTGCATGAACATGAATTATTAACAATAAAAGATCTCAAGTTCATCAAAATCGTTCTTTGTACTTAGAAACAAGACATTGTTGTGATGTTTGGAATTTTAGTTAAACTTGAAGGTTAAAAAATGTAAATTGTGTTAAGCAAAACTCTAAATGGTTGTCATCTTAATACAATCAGGGGGAAGGTGAATGGTATTTGATCATTTACCTGAATTTATCAGGCAGTTACTTTACTAACCAAGACTCGGATAATTATTTTGTATCTTCTTGAATAAAAACCTTAGTCAATTTATCAGCAAAAAGAAAAGAACCAAGAAGTATGTTCACTTACAGACAGACATTGAGATTTGAGACTTATCAAAGTTTATTCTTGTTAGATTGTGTTGTGAAATATTCTGAGTGCTCTGTTGAGATGAAGTTTTATTGTTCGAATCTATAGGTTATCATTTGCAACATTTCGAATGCAAACATGTTCATAGACAAAATATTTTTCTTTTAATCTTTTTTCTCAGCTAAACTGATCCAAACTAGAAAGCAAATATCAGCTTGACAGATAATTTGATCAATGCTGATGTGATATAGTGGTTCCCAATTTTCAGGGAAACGATGTAGGAACTCAATACAGATCTGGAATTTACTTCTACACCCCCGAACAAGAGAAAGCAGCTCTAGAGTCGATGGACAAGCAACAAAAGCTTTTGAACCGGAAAATCGTAACTGAGATACTGCCTGCGAAGAAATTCTACAGAGCTGAAGAATATCACCAGCAGTACCTTGCAAAGGGCGGTCGATTTGGGTTCAGGCAATCAACTGAGAAAGGCTGCAACGACCCGATTCGCTGCTATGGTTGAGGGTTTAAACAATATATTAATATATATACCTATCCCATATCATGGTCCTTGTTTAAAAGTCGTGTCTGGTTTTTTCACCATTAGTTCATCTAAATCATCTATATGGTAATAAGTATATGTATTTGAAATAGGCAAATGTGAAATGGAGGTGGAGGTAGTCTCTCTATGTCCAAGTGGTAACTGGTAATAAGATTTCATGCGTTTATGATCTGCATTCTCCGCTCCCATTTCCCATATGCTTTATTTTTTAAATGACCTCCTTATTAAAAAAATTTAAGCTTGTAGAGAAGTGTATCATTTAATAGATAGTCAAAGTAATCTAGGCTTGTTTGAAGTATGGACATTTTTAAACTTGGGCTCTAATACCATATTTAATGACTACTTAGATTAAATGACCATTTTCAGTTTTTAAATGAGGCGCTCATTTAATATTTAATAAGATATTCTAATATGTCCCATCGCGTCTTGACAGGGTTAATTTATATCAATGCCTTGCACTTAAAATTTTTTGGGTTGAGGTGAGGTTCAAATTTAGGTCCTTTTAACATTTCTCTTGTCTTATGCTCTCTAACTGCTGCAAGATGTTTATAGTTAAATTAATGCAAGAAATCGGGAAATAGTTCCCCAATTTAACATGTCTAAATTGTGAGGCTGATTTAGGTGACCACGGGTCACCGAGTGACCCTTTCACATGTAGGGTATTCACTGTGCACACCACCTTATGTGTGAGGGTTATTGGTGACCACATGTCACCTAAGAATCACTCCTAAATTGTAGAGCTTGAACTGGTAATTATATGATGTGTTTTTTTTTTAAGGAACATGTATTATGGATATTGTGGATTATTAGACAATTTTGTCCCTTCAACTAGCAACAAGAGATGTAAATGAGCCAAGTTGAGTCAAGTAGTATCAAGTTTTAACTCGTCTTGATTAAAAAACTTGGAGCTCGAAACTCAATTGAGCGTCAAGTTGAGCAAGTAGTGTCAAGTTTTAACTCAAACTTGATTAAAAAACTCGGAGCTCAAAACTCAATTGAACATATATTTCAAACCTCGAGCTCCACTTGATAAGAATTCAAAAAGCTTGGCTCAACTTTAGCTCGACTCAATAATTTGAATAAAACTAAAAAAATAATAAATTAATAGTATTTCTTTCATCCCACACAACCCTTTATATTTACGGTTCCACATTTAAGAATTTTTTTTATCAACTTTATTGACTTTTGAAAATATTTTAATAGTTTTAGGTAATAATTAAAGTATAAAATTATGTTATGAATGAAAGAAAGTGATAAATTTGAAATTAAAGAAATTATTTTAGAAAAGTATAACATTTCGATAAAAAGTACTACCTAATTAAAAAAATTGATAACCATTGTGTAAACATTATTTCAATAATAATTTATAATATAAAAAAATGAGTAATAAAAAATGAGAGCATATTTACTTGAGAATGATAACTAATTAAGTAAAAGAAAGAACAATCCCCCACAAGCGGTCTGGATCTTCTGTACCACTTTGGTGTAATATCTCTTGTGTCACTCCAATGGGGATTGATAGGAAAAAAGAGAACTATACCTAAGTCAATGCTAAAACTCTTGAAGCAAATGATTGAATTTCTCCAAAGAAGATGTCACATCGAAGTGACATAGGACATCCCGTGCCTAGCAAGTGTTAATCTATCTAATTTCATTCTACAAAATAATCTTACTGAAGAAACATTGCATAAAAATACCACTTCAATGAGAAACAAATGATAATTAGATTAAAGAGATGGTGATAGATATGATTAGAGAGTCGTAGTGAGAGGAAGAGATCTCTAATTATAATAAATGAGAAAAAAACCAAAAGAAACTGACAAAAATGCAACTTCATTTACCGTATATTTCTAATAGCTCCATTTGGTACCTCTCACAACTCTTTTCACTTAACCTCCTTCTCACAAAACATGTGAGAAGGGTCGTCTTCTCTAATTTATAACTTAGATGAGACGGACAAAAAATGACACCCCATTCAAACAAAAAAATGGTACTTCTATTAAAACTCAACATACGGATAAGAGGTGACACCCACGTGATAGAAAATTAGTGTTCCTATTAGTAATCCTCATACCGTTCCTGCAATAAAAAAGTGATACCAATCTTTAGGAGAAAGACTAATCCTTATGGCACTAATAATTGAGAAAAAGAATTAAATGGGGCAACCAAAAAGACAGAAAAAGAATGCTTTACACATGAAACAAACACAAGAGAGTATCTGCCAGAGCACACAAACAGTGGAGTAATATTTATTTACCACCTAAGAAACAAGTGCTATTTAACCAATTACAATCCAATACTCACATATATGCACTGTAAATCATCAATCAACTCTTTAGTAACCACAATGTATTTGATGTTAATCATCGATTGTTGCTTTATAACCAATCCTGTCTTCTACTACTCAAAAAGACAAGTAAATCACAACCAAGTACTTCCTCTGTCCCACGTATGTCTTCACACTTCTTTTGCAGCCAACAAACACATATTAGAATAAAATAAGTTATTTAATTATCAACATCATTCCCATCCATAAACAGTGAAAACAAACAAAGCAATACAAATCATAATGAACTTGCTAGAGGTTTAGTGAAAGCATATCAATTTTAAGATAATTGAAAGAGTTTCTAATGAGAACTATTTTTGAGAAAAGAAGACTCCTTACAACAAGAGAGCAACACTAAATTTGAATGAGTTAATCCCTCCATCAGTATTTCAATATCTGTTATGAATATAATTTCTTACATTTTGGGATTTGAAAACCCCAAGACCATGAGTTTTAGGATTTTTAAATTTACATCCAACCCTAAGAAAATCTTTAAATCCTACAGTTCCAATCCAGCAACCCTATTTTCTCTCTTCAATTTATGCACTCTTCTATGAATAAAAGAAATTATACCTCTTACGAATCACATGACAAGTCTTAACACAACACCACCCCTCTTACACATTGAAGCTAACAAAGAGTTAAATCAGTTTCTATCGAAATCTCAAAACAAACATACAGGCCTAGTTTAAATCCACTTTAAATCTAACATCCCATTGAAATTCGTAAAAAAAATAAGTAAATATCCACAAGAACATTAATGTTAGGTACAATGAATTGAATGTCTGAAAATATCAAACATGAGACAAAATTGTACTGAATTTGCCTAAAATAGAACAGCTAGTTTGCATGATATTTAGCTGAATTATGGAAAGTATCAAACAAGAGTATTTTTTTTTCCATGTATATATGTCAAATAACAAGAAAAAAAGACCAACTTGATTGAAGTACCTTAATAAACAAGAGTGATCCTCTATCATGGTTATGAGAACCATGAAAACAAAGACTCAAAGTGTTTGTTAGTACATCCTACCAGTGCATTTGCGAGCACCACAGTAACAATACTTCGTCTTAGCATTTCCTTTGGCATCAAAAACATGATTGTAATTATAATCATAGGTAAGTTCCTGAGAATTTCGAATGTTTTTTGAGGCAAAAAACATAATGTGCGGCATTCTCATGTCATCATGATCATAAAAAACCTCTTGAGCAAACATGTTGGGAGAGCAACTATGGTTGATAAATCTCCCAATATTCCCACATTTTGCAGCATCAACAACAAACCCATCCTTGCAGATATCGAAAAGATATTCATCATTATGAGTTCTTTGTTCTGCTTCATTCTCTCGTAGCAACTCACCGACATATTCACATACAAAACTTCCTATTGGAATATTATTTCGAGATCTAACTCCCCAACCCCTTGAATTGGTCTTAAAAATCTCCAATTGAAAACGAGGACCGTGTTGAGTAACTCTATTCATGCAAGAGGGGGGGCATTTGCATGAAGGACCACACTCGTGAACTCTTGGCTTCGCTCTAAGAAGACCTCCATTTTCATTGAACGGAATCTCGTCTCCATTCTTTAGCACACAAGAACATTTTTCAAAGTCGGAGCAACCATCCGTGCAATCACAACCAATAGGTTCAACGTGCTTATACCAATCCGGATAGACAATTTTGGTAATGTAGGTGAAAGGTGGTAGCACATCATCATCTGCTCCATTCACAACACGCACCACAATCTTCTCTTTTCCTTGTGACAAATCATTTTTAAGACATACTTCTCTACGTTTTCCCAATCTAGCATCAGTTTCACTAGGTCTTGGTTGGCCTTCGAGTCTGCATAATTCAAACTTGAACACCAATTTACCATTTTCTCCTTTTTCTTGCCAGTGATCATTTACCATGTAAAGTCCATCATACATGTAGACAACATCATGCTCATCACTCGAAACTAGTGTCCTACAAGCCATCACATTCTTTCTTTTATAGATGACTCTAACAGGAAATCCCATTTCCTTACTATTCACCAAAGCAAGATTTCCCCTGACAAGTTTCTGATCGGAAGCATTGTCAACAAGCTTTGGATTGCCACCTTGACCAGAGTATATCAAAGTATTTGTTTTAGCTATATTCTCATACTGCCCTGAATCAACAACACTAGTAGCACATATCTTTCCAAAAACATCAACATAATGAATACCTGAAACTAGTTGGGGATGAAGACCAATAACTTTAAGTTCAGCCCTAAATCGGAACTTGTCACCAATTTCGATACCCGGTATATGGCCAAAGGGCTTCTCAATAGATATCTCCTTTCCCATTGCCTTGACAAGGTCTCCTGCTTCAATATGAGCAGCTTTCGGGATCTTTCCTCCTCTAAACTCTGATGCGCGGTCCTTCAATAATATATTGTAATGTTCCTCAAATAGCTTCAGAGTCTCCATCACCTTAGCATATTGAGGTTGATCATGCATCCCAAACTGCAAATTTATCAATTCATTGTGATTCATACCATATCCGAACTGCTCTTGGCGTTTAAGTTTACTTTTAGTTTCAGTCAGATCATAATATGGAACCATATCACTTTGTTTATCAGTCTTAGTGGCAACCGAATTAAGACCTACATCATCAGCCATTTTAGTTACATGAGATTCGGCCATATCCCAAAACTCTCCACAAGACTTGTTACCTTTTTCTGCTCTCATTTTTCCTATTGAAGCTTTGGCACCATCACCCTTCTGATAAAAGGGCAATGAGCTCCACTCTGAAGGTGAAAGAACACACACTTCATCATCATCGTCTTCCCCCTCAATTTCAATCCCAACATCATTTCCTTCTTGAACAACCTCCAAACGCTTAGGTGCGGAGTATTTACAATCAATACAACCATTAAGAAACTTTTTAGCATCTTCAATGAGTTCCGTCAATTTCTCCGATTCACGCTCCCATGTCTCATCTTTTTGGCCAAGAGTCTTCTCCTTGATGATAGCCGATTTTATTCCAACACCATCATCATCCTTTCCAGATGATATAACTGGTTTTTCAGGGTTCAATCTCACATCACTAGAAGGTAAACTTCTCAATGGGATAGCCGCAACGGCCACCCCCTGTGAAAACCTGAGCTTCTTACCAGAAAACTCACCTTTTTCACCATAAATTTCATACTTCTCTTCATATAAATTCAATTTTGAACGCTTAAGAGAAAAAGAACAGACAATGTTGGAAGAATTAAATTCTGGAATCTTGGAATTAGACCCCACATGAAAACTCCCAACATTATCCAACTTTGGAAGCTTGGAATTAGAGATGAACTCATCACAGTCAAAACCATCACTTTCAGAAAACTGTTTGGGAGGAGAGCATGAATCGGCAACTAAACTCATATCTAATGGTAACAGAAAAATTCGAACTCCCTCCTACAGAAATGCAATACACACGGTCGATTTAAAAACTCTCGAACTAGAACATGAGAAAAATATACAAAAAAAAATCATAATAAACTCTGCATAACTGTAACTATCATAAAAAATAAAAAATAAAAAAAAGGAAGACATTCAGAGGACTTACTACATTAGACACACCAGAGATTCGCTCAGAGTTGGTTTTCAATTTTGAGAATTAGGGTTTGCAGGAAATGAGCATATCATAGAGAGAGCGGTTTCCAGAGATGGGCAGTTCGCCGTTTGTGAGAGAGTTGAAGTCTCTGAGACTAGTGTTCATTTTATATTAGTATATTTTAAATTTTAAATTTAAATTAAAAACGCGGATTAACTTTCCAGATTTTAAATTAAGGTTTCTTATTGTTAGATAACGATTTTCCTGTGAGTTTGTTGATGCGAACTTAGGGTTAAATCGTAATTTTAATTTATAACTTGAAAATTTAATTAGACTTTACAATTGGCAAATACTATGGTAAAAGTTCATGCGCCCTCGGGACACGTCGTGTCCAAGCTTCTGCGTACCCGGGGACACGCTGTATCTCCATGTGAACACAACTCTTCCTCTTCATATTCTATTTAAACTTATGTATTGCTAGGGGTTTAAATTGTAAAGGAGCATGAAAATTGCAAAGGGGCACGATATTTATGGGGACACAAGAGCCTCACTCTAAACCTATTGCTAGGGATTTAAATTGCAAAGGAACACGGTGTTCGCGGGGCACAAGAGTCTCACTCAAAGACTATTGTACATTTAAATGTGCCAAGTGCATTAATAATTTTAGCCTTTAGAGTTTAGGTTTATTCATTTTCTCCTAAAAAGTTCTGCAAATTCTCAAAATACCCCCACCAAAAAATATATATATATTTGGAAAGACAAAGTAGAAATGGTGTTAAAATATAATTATTGTATGAGTAAAGTATACTTATTGATTATTAAAAAATATATATTGTGGAGTATATTATTTTCTAAAGTATGATAAATGATACAGTAAGTATAATTCTAATGTGTTAAAATATGATTTACTACATACATATATTAAGGAGTAGTAATATTTTAATGTGTAGTGAGATGAGAGAAATAATATTTTAATGTAAGGTGAGTATGTGTATTAATATAATGTGCAGGTCCATAGAGAAAGAAGTAATTAATTTGTGTGAGTCACTTTTACCAAAAATGAAAACGAAAATGTTGAAGTGGAATACCCAAATGAAAATGCATAATTATTATTGTGGGACAGAGAAAATATATTTTACCTATATAATAAGGATATTTTAACAATGGATTGATCTACTCAGTACTCTAATTATCCTATCCTAAGCCTATTCTAGGCTAAATTTGAACATCGAGTATGATACAGATATACTCATCGAATACATGAGTATACGCAGTTATACGAGTACCAGTATAAATTATAATACGAATACCCACAATTATTAATAGTTAAACAGGTATAATACAGATACTCACAATTAGGGATGTCAATGAGATAAGTATTTTTGGGTACCCGGCCTACCCAAACCCTACTAGGAAGGGTACGAGTAGTTGTAAACGAATTTAACACAGATACGAGTAGTTATAAAAAATAGTATTAGGGTTTGGAACGGGTACGGATGATGCCCCAATACCCGCGGATACCCCATTTTTATATATATTTTTATAAAATTTAATATATATTATAATTTATATATTTCGAGGTATTTTATTATTTAATTAATAATAATAATTTTTATTTAATCATATTTATTAAATATTTATTCAGAATAATAAAATTTATATAATATTTATTTTTTATTTAATTAATAATAATGTCATTTTTATTATTATATTTATATAAACAATAACAAATATAAATATATATAAAATAAATAAATATTAAAAGGGTACGGGTATTCCCAGATATTGATAAAAGGGTATGAGACGGGTACCATAATAAATTTTTTAAACAGTAAGGATACGGGTAGTTGTTTTTTAATCGAATACAGGTACCTCAAAATAAATGACTACCCTACCCGTTGTCATCCCTATTTACAATGACTTGAATCTGTCAAACCCTACTCATCCCGCCCCATCCCAAATTGTATTCTTTTTCCATTGCAATCAACACAAAAAATAATAATAAAACATAAATAAATATGATATAAAGAATGAAAATAAAAATAGTAATAAAAACTAATATTTAATCCAAGTGCAACAATAAGAGATCTTCGTAATTAATCAAATAACATGAAAAGAAATATCGTAATCCAACAATTGTTTCTAATTGGAGCAAATTAAAAATATATTATATCGGGTATCGAAAATCGAGTATAATTAGAGAATTCGTACCCTACCCGCATATTTTTTTGAGTTCAGGTATTATTCAAACCGTTGCTTGATTTACCCTACCCTATCCTTGTCCATTACACCGGGTATCCACGGTAACTCGATCTAGAATAAAATTGCCAACCCTAAGTAAAATTATAATATTCCCTCCATCCGGTTCTAAGGTGTCTGTTTGCTTTTTGCACGTGAATTAAGAAGTATTATTATTATATATATTAAGTGGGTAGTATTATTATAGGGAAGTTGTGTGCCATATTGTGTACTTTTTTACTAAATAGGGGAAATTCGGACGCCAAAAATAGTAAAATAGACATCTTAGAATCGGACGGAGGGAGTATATGTGCAAAAATCTAATTGTATTTTGGAAATAAATTTTCTTTAACATATCTCATGGTAATACTATATCGGTATATCTTATAAAATGTACTCCCTCCATTCATCTGATAAGTGTTCATTTTGTCATTTTGTTCCGTCCCAATACAAAGTATCTATTTCCTTTTTTGGTTGATTTGAAACACACAATATTATTATACTCAACCCCCAGGGCATAACTCAAGAGGGGATGGTGGAAAGACTTTACAACTGAGCTTGTAGCTGCAGGGTGTGATTCGAATCCTACATGAATTTGACCTCTTGTAAGCACAAGTTAAACAGTGAGCCCTCTCTATAAGTCCCTTGAGGCAAATTCTTCAATTCACCTCCTTCACCAATCCCCAGGGCAAAGGCGGTGGGGGCCTTATGGTGGGGTACACCATATATACTCAACTCACTATACATAGGGCCAACATTTAACACTAATACAACTAGTCACTACACATTAAAATATAATTTCTCTCACCTCATTACACTTTAAAATATTATACTCATTAATTCACGTACAAAAAGTAAATACGGAGGAAGTATCTAAAAGTTAGTAAGTAGTAATCTTAATTTTAATGTGTTACAAATGATTTATTATATAAAAAAAATTACTCACAAATCAAAACTACTAATAATTCATTAATTATAACTACTAATATAAATACAAATAAACTCTTTTAAGTCAAATTATTTTCAATTATAAGATCAGAGTCATAGCTACCATTGTTGTCTTTTTTTTTTCTTTCAAGTAAATTCTAAGTGCAATTTTACAAAATACAGTACGCTGGCACTATGTTAACCATTAGATTCATTTTTAATTTAATCTCAACCATTAAATAAAAAAATATAATTAAATTTCTTTTTTTAAAAATCACCCACTATCCATTTTCTACCCACAAACATACCATACCTAAAAACATAGGGTGAACCGGTGATCCCAAAATTACCCAATAATTTGTAGTTTGATAACCCAACTATCATTAACAAAAGAAAGTAAAAGGTACTTACTTATGTAAAAGGAGGTAGGCACGGATAACTTGTTGACATAAGATTAATTTGTGAAACAGTGTCTCTGATGTGAAGAGAAAGTGGTGATAGACTTCTGGTATTTATAGTTGAGATTTTAGACCCCCTTCCAATTGAAAAATCTATTTACTTTGATTAGGGTATAATTTATTTTTTTAACTATAATAATAATTAACTGCATTATTTGGGATTCTGTTTTCCAAAATAAATATTCTTTTTCCATAATTATATGATAAAAGATCAAAGAGTTAATATATGAGAAACTCTCTTGTGAGACGGTTGTGAGATGGTTTAACATAATACTAAAGTATGCTTATTATATAAATAAGTATGTTCATTTATATTTAAAGTATGTCAATAATGAATGATATTATAACAACCTAAATTATTCTTTAATTCATCATTTATTATATTTTAGAAAATATCTTTAACAACCATTAAGCATACTTTATCTATATAATTGACATGCTTTAATATGTCTCATAAACCGTCTCACATATATAATGTCTCATAAGAGAATTTGTCTTAATATATGTATTGGGAATTTTTTTTAGTTATATAATATATTCATGTAAAAGGGTACAAGAGATGATACATATTCTTGACCTAATTAACTTTAAATTAAATAGTGCAATTAATATAATTGATTTTATATTGAATCAAATTAAGGAAATTCCTAAATTATATGAGTAATAATTTCAATCCAAATACTCATGTAAACCCAATTTACATAGTAAATCCTAATTTTTTTCTCACTCTAAGCCCTCCCTTTCCAATACTATTATTATATCTATATATATTTATAGGAGTTTAAATTAATGAGGAAAATAGACCGTGTCACGGAATGACTTATATAACACAAATAAAAGTGATAATTTTTATAATGAAAAGTTATTGAACAATTTTTTATAGTAAAAATAAAAAGTTAGAATATTTAAAGTGTATCAATGAGTTAGCCTGTTAAATCGGAGTAATACTAACATTAATAATAACATGTGAAAATTAATTACAAAAGTGTTAAAAAATCTTACCTTGAGATGTTATAACATAAGTCTTCCCCTATTTCTTTTATGTCCAGCTATGACTGAATATAGAACCTTATTTTAGGTGAATGAGAAATTTTATTGTGTCTTATTGTTAATGAATATATAGCCTTATAAATAAGTGAATAAGAAATTGAATATCCCTTTTCATCCTTCTAATAAGATTCGATTTTAATTTAGTCGCCTTTATATTCAAATCTTAAAATAATATATGTACCTATCTAATTTAAAATTTAATTTATAATTAATTTTGACTTAATCAAATCAATATTTAAATCTTAAAATAAATAAATGTATTTATTTACATTAAATTTTAATTAATAATAATTATTGATCACATCCATATTTAAATTATATATATATATATATATATATATATATATATATATGAAATTGTTACTATATAGTACAAAATATATACTAATATTACTAGTAGATAAAAGTATATATTTTATTACTACTAGGTACAAACATAGGTAATGAAAAGTCTCAACTACCCCTTATGAATGTCGCTGAATACAACTGTATTGAATACACTATTTTATTTTACGTATATCGTGCAGATTTCTTATTGTGATATAATCTGATAAAAAAATATCTTAATATACTGAATACTTATCTAAATATTTCTCTTATTGTAATATAATCTGATAAAAAAATATATCTTAATATACTGAATACTTATCTAAATATTTCTAAATACATAATGCAAATTTCTTATCTTATATAATTTGAATACGAAAATATGTTTAAATATTCTGAATACTTATCTAATTATTTTTTAATACTGTAAATATTTATCATAATCTAATTTGGATACCAAATATACATCATCTAATTTGATATCAAATATATCTAAATATTTTGAATATTTGTCTAAATATTTCTGAATAGATTTCTTATCGTATTCTAATTTGGATACTAAATAAACATCATCTAATTTGATACCAAATATATCTAAATATTTTGAATACTTATCTAAATATTTCTGAATAGATAATGCAAATTTGTTATCGTAATATAATTTGAATGCCAAAATATATACAAATATTCTATATACTTATATAAATATTTTATGTAAATATTTTTGAATACATCGCGAGGATATTTTTATTGATAATGTAATCTGGGGTCGTGAGGATTTTTTTATCGCAATATAATCTAAATACCAAAATATATGTAAATATTTGTTTTCAATTTTTTAATTAATGTTTGGCCCACAAATGACTAATCCCTAATATATCTCCTATTTTTATGGAGAGATTAATGATTATTAATTATGAATACAATTAAACTTAAATAGGGTTAAAAGTGATATTTGATTAATATAATTTGGATATTTTACCTAGTAATAATAAAGGTTAATTAATTGTATCTATAAGTAATGGACCCTATATTTAACTATATTAAATTTTAATATATATTTAATTTAAATTTGACCAAATCAAAAATTCAAAGATTTTAAAGTAAATATATATGTTTATTTACGTTAAATATTAATTAATAATTAATAATAATTATTGATCACATATATATTCAAATCATAAAATAAATATATGTATTTATCTACAATAAATTTTAATATATATTTAATTTTAGTTTGACTAAATCAAAATTCAAATATCTTAAAATAAATATATGTTTTATCTACATTACATTTTAATTAATAATTAATCATTCTTAAAATTAAGATTATTTTTAGAGACAACACCCATTAAAATAAAGGCAAAAACTCATGCGTCTCTGGGGACACGGGGGCACACGGTCGTGTCCCCATGTGAATACAATTCTCCCCCTCCATATTTTATTTGAACTTATGTATTGATATGAGATTTAAATGGTAAAGGAGTACGAAAATTGCAAAAACGCACGATGTTCCCGGAAGTACAAGAGTCTCACTCTAAAATAAAACTCTCAAACTCTCATTTAATATATTAAAATTCTACATTAAATTTTAATTAATATCAATACCATATTCAAATCTTAAAATAAATATATATACTTATCTACATTAAATTTTAATTAATAATTAATTTTGATTTCACCATCAAAATTCAAATCTTAAAGTAAATAGTTGAATACAATGCCTTTCTTAATATTACTATTAGTGGTATAAATTATGTTATGCAATTCCAATATTATATCTTCATTCTATTTGAATGACAAATATATTTTAATGTTCCTAAAATTCTTTAAAATTACTGTATCCAAGTATCACAAAATAATATTATTTTTCGAATTTGTGTCTGCACGATGAATAGAAAAGGAAAATCAAAACATATCCCATGAATATTTTTTACAACTAGTGAATATTTTTGTACAATTAGTGAATAATTCAGTATAACATATTTTTTGTGTTTATTTCACCGAGTAAAAGTTATATCAATAATTATAAATAATTAGTGAATAATTTTACACAATTAATAAATAATTTTGAACAACATAATCTTCTCTGATCCTATCTTGAACTAAGTACATGAACCAGAAAACCCACACGGCGGTATACCTGACATCTTCAGAATAGCAAGAAATCAGAGCTATAACCTTTTTCGGCATTGTTTAAGAGAAAAAAAAATACAAATACTCATGTAAACTGGGTATATAGTTCTCTTTCCAATCCTTTATACATTGTATATTGTTAGAATGTTGAAATTAAGGAGAATTACATAATTTACAAGAATTTATAATGTAAACCTAATTTACAAGAGGCTAACTAAAAAAATGGATGTAAAAAAATGTTTTGATGATGACGAGTTAATTTTTTTCAAGGAATAGTTTCTTCATCATTCTTATTAACGAAACAACATAATCAGTGAACGTCGAGAATAAAGGAATAAGATAATGACAAAGTCTCTTGTGATACGCTAATCATGTGAGATCGTTTGTGAGACTTGTTAAATTATGTCTATTATTTAGAAAAAAAATGTTTAATGATTGTTAAAGTATATTTTCTAAAGTGGGTTGGATTATGCATTAAAATATAATTTTAGCGTGTTATGATTCGATTTATTATTGACATACTTTAATTCAAAATAAGCATACTTTATCTATTAAATAAGCATATTTTAATGATGAATCGACCCGTCTCACAACAGAGTAAATCTAAGATAATTTCTTCGTAATTATCTGCCATTCGTTTTTGCTTTGCATAAAAAAATGTATAAAAAAGATTGTAATCCTCGTAGTTTCCGAAACCTACGTAGAAGTGAGAAAAACAGAAGTTGAATTAGGTATATTACTTCAATTTATTATACTCCTATTTAATAGTACTAATATACTTCTCCTGTCCCCTTCATCAAAGGATTTTTTTTCTTTTTCACATTAATTAAAAAATATTATTATTTAATATGTAGTGAGTAATTGTATTAGTAGATGTATAGACTCCATATTTTAATTGTATTAGTTGATGTGTGTGAATCTCATGTGTCCAAAAAAAATAAATGAGACTCTTTGATGAGGACGCTTAAAATGGAAAAAAAAAACTCTTTGAAGGGAACGGATGGAGTATATGAATGCATATATCTTACAATAATATTCTCCTCGTTCCATAAACCCGTCATTTGTTTGTTCCATAAAACCCTTTAAACCAAAAAAAAGGAAAAAAAAAAGAAGGAAACATCACCTTATCCAACAACCTCAAAAGTTACTTTAATTTCAAATTTACCACTTATTTTTTACACACATATCATTACTTTATACTTTTTTATTATCTAAAATTACTACAAAACTCTCTAAAGTCAATAAATTTTGTCAAAAATGAAAATTTTTTCTTAAATAACATGGAACAGTATACGCATTTTTGTGGGACGAAAGGAGTAATATTTAACATTATACTCCTTCCGTCCCATTTAAGATCGCACCTCTCCTCTATATTTTAATAGGAGAGGTGCAACCTTAAAAGGAGAGATACAATCTTAAATGATGGAGAGACTATACTAAATAGTAGGGTTAATTGCAAAAAAAAACTATAAACTTTATTCCAATTGCAAATAAATCTTCACTTTTGAAAATTTGTAAATTAATTTGTTATAGGAGTAAAGTTCGTAGTTTATTTTGTAATTGACCCTAGAAGATAGTAATTAACGCAATTTTAATTATTAATTACTAATTATTAAAATTGATAATAATTCAAAATTGAGATCACATAAAAAAAATCTCCTATAACATGCATATACAAATTTATTTTCTCTAATCATAAAATTAAAATTGCAAAAATTAGCATGAAATCGATTCCACAGTGGAATTAATTGACTAAAAAACTCTAAACTTTCACCGGATTGCAAATTAATCTCGACTTTTATGAATTTGCAAAAATAATCATGACTTTTCATGCTTATCCAAGGGCAGTGGAAGCCTACTCAACCGCTGACGTGGCATACGGGTCTCCACGTGGGCATTTGAAATGAGTCGTTTCTGCCTATTTCCCCAAATTAAAACGCAAATCCTAATTAATTGAACCCAAACCTTCGCCAGCCAGGCGGTGAAGCTCTCCACCTCCACCTCATAGCTCTCCGGCAATAGCAGAGTTTCCATGAGAAAGACCGGCGCTAAGACGTCTCCTTTGGCAGCCCTTGGCACGGCCTTGACTGTGTCAAGTACCTGGGCTGATTCTCCGACGAACCCCCCGAGCCATCTCACTGGCGAGTTCCCCAGCGACTACGGCTGGGACACTGCCGGACTCTCGGATAGGCCATGCCTGGAGCTCTCGGAAGCGTCTTCCCGAGGTGCTGTCCCGCAACGAAGTGAAGTTCAGCATGGCGGTGTGGTTCAAGGTCGAGTCGCAGATACGGCGCCACGTCAGATCTGAATCCGAAGGGTAAGAGAGAGCCTGATTCGAGGTTGATAAAAAGCTGTTTTTTTTAGGGAGACAAAGGATTACCTTGGCAGATAAGTCCGATTTCTAGAATCTCCACTGTGGTGACTTTGTTCTGAGACCAGCGACAGAAATGGAGTTGTAGATGTTCTGGATGGCCGGGAGGACGTAGGGGTTGTAGTGTGATGTGTCGCCGATGATGGGTAGGTGGTTTGGGTTTTTTTTTTAATATGGGGAAGAGGCAGAAACGACATCGTACAAATGCCCACATGGAGGCCTGTAAATGTCATGTCAGCAGGCAGGTAGCTGACGGGTACGAATTGCAAAAACATGAAAAGTCTTTTTTTCTGCAATTTCATAAAAGTTGAGATTAATTTACAATATGTTGAAAATTCAGGATTTTTTAGGCAATTAACCCTATTTACTTTTTAATACAATGAAATGTAATTTTATTATAGTATAAGGGACCGTTATTCTACAATACAAAAGTAATACTCCCTGCGTCCCATTGAAACATGAGTATTTGTTTTTTGCACGATGATTAAAAGATATAATATTTTAATGTGTAGTGAGGTGAGAGAAATAATGATTTGATGTAAAGTGGGTATTTGTATTAGTATGATATGTGGACCCATAGATAGAAAAATAATTAATATGCGAGGATCTCCTTTACCAAAAAAAAAATACACACTTTGTATTGGAACATACAACCATAGAAAAACACATACCGAAGAGGGAGTATTACTATTGTTGGCAGCTCTCAATTTACATTTACCAATATGAGCGTCCTCTTAAATTTTTATATTTCATTTTAGAGTAAATGTGGGTCCTAACAATTAAATCAATATACGAAGGAGTAATTATAACAAAATAAACTAATTCTTAAGATTTTTACAGGTCAATTATTATATGCTAATATCTCGTGTACAGAATATACTATCAATATATATTAGTAAATTAAAAACCCGAATAGAATATAATCAATGTATTTTTTTTAATGAGATTTTCTTGTGTAAAGTAAGATTACTGTATAATCGTTTCAAACATTATTATTACTCTAAAAAATGGCAAGCTATTAGTTTTCGGATAACAAACTAATAGTTGGCTTGTGTGCATGCTAAGAATTCTGATTTCATGGGCATTATTTATGGCTACAAAATTATATGAGCCAATCTCTAATGTTCCATGATTCAATTTCTAGATATTATTTTTGCACTGATTTTCAGCTCATTAAATTGTAAGTTGTGAAAATGTAAGTGGCTGTATTCTTTGCTTGGTATTTGGAATAAAAACTTAGATATCTATCTGTTCAGCAACGATGCTTAAGTGGCACGCGCCTTTGCAGATCTCTATCTACTGCTAACTTTCTCAATATTGCTTAATAGCATACATCCAGTGCTCTCAAGTCAATCACTAAAACATTACGAGCAAGCCTATAATTTGTTAATGAAAACCATGATGAAGTGCTGATGATATTAATGTAATTAGTTGATTCAAACAAATTAGAATTCTATTTAATTTTTACTTAATCACGATATTTAATTATAAATAGGGAGATAGAATTTTAAAATAGGCAACAAACATTGTAGTATTGTGATATATGTATTATATTGCTCCTCTGCATATGTTTGTTGACAATTTTTTTTTAAAAGTAACCTCCTTATAACCTGTGTGATGCAGCAAGTAATGGATTGCAAAGGAGTGGGTTGACACTACAATATGATGATATTACCTTTAAAAGAATAGAATCTATTCAATTGAGGCACAATATGGTATGTGCACATTGTTAAGTCCAATATTATATAATGCATACAATATTGTATTCGAGTTTTTTTTTTTTTTTTTTTTTGCTGCGTCTTTACACTTGGCCCTTTTCCTCTTAATTATGGAATTGATCGTATTTATATGAGTTGATTAATTTTTTTTGCAGGACTTATTAACCATAAATTTACCAGTAGGAATGTAAATGGGATGAATGACAGTACTACTCAATTATTCGAAGAATATTTCTTTCGAAGCTTTTAAAGTTAATGTAAGTTCAATTTGCATTTTTTTGGAGGATGAATGATTAATACCTACAAATTACTACCTTTCTTTTCTTATAAACAAGACTGAAACTTAGATTATTGTTGTAGATAACTCTTGCATTGATTGCAATACCTATCATTGGAGGGCTCTGGTGTTCTCATGGCACTTTCAGCTTTATATCTAAACAATGGATGGCTTGAAAATACATGCTACTCACTCCTTTGAATTTGTTATAACAATAAGAGAAGAGATGCAACATTAGTATGTATATCTTATTAGCAATTACATCTATAATTTAGATTTCTCTTCTTTCAGCTCTGAAGTTGCTTGGATAGAACTGGAGGATATAAAGAGTCCTAGAAATGAACTGCTATAAAGTTATGACTACCTTTAATAACGAGTGTGATGGCATTATGGCAAATTGGCAGTATATCACTCATATAACCGAACATGCATAGTGTTTTTCTTGTTGTGTTTATTTTGAAACCAGAGTTCTTTGATTTCTTATGACATTTATATTTCAACTGGTCAAAGGGAGATAGCATTGGATGTCATAGTGATGACAATAGAGATCATCTCAAACAGAGGGATTTTTCAGTGTGTTGGGTTGCTCGTTAAAATGTTAGTCATCCTCATTTTGTTACTTGATACTTTCTTGTGTTTCTTGTTCAATTTTAGTCTTACTCATATGTTTATATATTTTGTTTCACAATTCATCCTGTTCTCTTTGGTAATTCATTTTTATAGTGCTTTAGGAGATTACACATGTTGAGTCTGGAATGGGAGTAGATGTGCATTTAGGATGCATCCTTGTGTCCACTACTCCTCTTGCATCTAGTCATCTACTAAGATTGATGTGAATTCGTGGGCAGTGGGAAGAGTGTGATTCCAAGCAACTCATTGCGAGATTGAGAGTTTTTGTATAAAACTTATAATTATACCTTATTAATGACCATTGAAAATCATATATCATTTACAAGAATTCCCCCCTGTCCAAAATTTTTATTGCTTAACTAGGGATTAAAATATGAAGAGTTTGTGTGTCTCTACTTTATTCCTGTTTAAATCATTTTAGAAATTTAGCTTAATTACTAGATGTTGCCAAAATTATTCCTGTTGGTTGCAGTTCTATGTCCAGTAAACTTGGAAATGAAGCTAATAGTTATATTTTGCTATCTGGTTGAAGGCTGTTTGCTATTTAAATAGTTACGATATAGATTTCCACGGGGGCCTGTTTCATTTCCAAGATGGGGAGCCCTCAACTATCACACCCATGACTGGGGTAACTGAGTTTTGTAATGGTAAAAGTGTTCATAAAATCTTTATTAATTTATTAATGTGCATGATTTCGTTTCCTGGACTGAAAATATGTGCTCTTTTGATGCAATGATCTATTATAGTTTTTGTTCTGAGGGCCTTGTAAAATTATGTGGTTTATCTTAACTGAAATAGTTATATATATGGTTTGCATAATGCTCTTAGGAAGAGTTGTTATTCTTTTATGACTTTTGGCATGTCATATTATATTAGAGAGCCAATTGGATTATGACTCTTATATTCATCATTTAATTGCTTGACATTGTTATGATGTACAAATAAGAAATTCTATAATTGCAATGAGTCGACAAGTTAAAAGATATATTATATAATGCAAGGCTAGAAGATAAAGTGGATTGGAGGTTGGAAATCTCTTGATCTTGAGGTTTTAGATTATAAATTTAGGTTTTATTTATGTAAAATTTAAGTTTTTGGAATTAATTAGTTAGGATATTCTTGTATTTTTAGATTTAGGGGAAGATTTTGTGTAATTGAAATTCTTGTAATTTTTTTTTGATATTTTTTAGTTATATAACACTATGGCATTTAATTTTATTTTAATAATAATAATATAATTTATTTATAAAATTAAATAAAAAATATATATGAAATACATCATGTAAAAACTGATGTCTATTGGTGTGAAACTAATGTCTATGTTAGGAAACACTCGGTAGAAAAATGATGTGTTTTGGTGTTTAACCGATGTTAAATGCAAACCGATGTCTTTAAGTGGATAGACATCGGTTAATAACAATGTTTTTTTGTGCTATCCGATGTCTTTTCTAGGAAAGACATCGGTGAATAAAAGATGTCTTATGTATGAACTGATGTCTTTTAATCGAGAGACATTGGTGGATAACTAATGTTAAATGATGCAATTGATGTCTATACAAGGGAAAAGACATCAGCTAAAATATCCAAAAGAATTTTGTAATTCCAAACATGTTAATGTTATTTGTGAATTGAGATAATTGATTTTCAATATTATTTTTTAAAATGTATCTTATGCTTCATTGTTAAATAATTTTATTTTAAAATGACAAGACAACAAAGCTTAGAAAGTTAAAGGGCATTGAATTATTAATTAATAATATAATAATCAATATAAAATACTATTTTAACGTACAAATAATTATTATTAATTATTAATAATTTAACATATTATTAATTATTTATTTATAATAAAAAAATTAATTAAAAATCTACATGCTAATCCTATGAGGGCATTGATTAATTTTGTGGGGCCAAAATCTAGCCCGCATTTTATAAAGTTAAACGGGCTGAACAGAGGTCGGCTCGTATTAACATCTCTTCCACACATCACACGTGAATAAATACTCCAATCCCAACCCAACTAGAACTCAGATCCATTTAGGGATATAATCGAGTCGAATTGAGTTGAATATCATCAAGCTCGAGCTCGACTTGTTTAATTTTTTCAAGCTCAAGCTTAATTCAAGAGAATAATATAATTTGCGAGCTCAGCTCGAAAATAAAATTATCAAATAAGTAAAATCAAGATCGAGCTCAAGTTTGAGTTCAACTCATTTAGAACTAATACTGAATTCGAGTTTGGGCTCGATAGAACTCGTTTAACTGACAATTTCTTTTTCACTTCTAAAAAAGCTATCATTTTTAAAAACTTAAAATGATTCATTGTTCACGAAAATTAATACAATTAATTTATTTAAGAAATTTGTAATATTATTTAAATTTAATACTTAAAGATATACAATTTATGAATATAATTTTTTAATTTAAGAAAATAATTACATTCAGCCATTCAGAGTATGTTAAAAGAATATGTCCACGAACCTATTGACAAACATGTCCGCAAGCTTGTTAAACGAACGTGTTTGTGTGTCCGTTAAACGAACAATAATTGCGATTTGTGAGTTTGTCAACGAACATGTTCGCTATCTTTCGAATCGAACATACCCAAGCTTGTATTCTACTTGTTAAATTATTCAAGCTCAAAGTATGAGCTTGGTTTGGCTCGCTTAGATCATCCGATTGTGTTGGAAAGTAATATTTGGGTTAAGGTTTGTTAGAAAGTTTTTGGGTGTTCTTCTATGGGGGGTGGGGGTGTGTGTGCGTGTGTTAATGTTGGGTTAGGTGATATTATTTTATTATATTTTTCATTTTAAAACTAAAGGATAATGTGGTCTCTTTATTTGGGTGAAAAATATTAAAAGTTATCATTTGGATGTCAACGATGATTGCACATATAAAAGAAAATTCATTTTTTTTTATAGTTTCATACCTATTTTAATTCATATAACCTTATGGAATCATATGTCCCCTCACTTCCAATCATCTTTCAAAGTTATTCTCATCAACACAACCCAAAAAGCATTTATTAAAAACAATGGGCAAATGTGGAAAAAGAGGAGTTAAAATTGACGTGGAATACTTAGTTTCCAAAAGTTCGAGTGCATGCTTGGCGTGTTATGTGGAAATGTATCCCTACAACAACTATGCTTGTTCGACGAAAGGCACTACACCCCAATGTAAGTGTCTTATGTCCTCTACATGGATTGAAACTGGAAACAGTGCGTCATATTCTTTTTGAATGCTCGTTTGCTCATAGTAGTTGGATGCATGTTTACAAGTGACTTGAGATATCAACTGTTATGTTCTCAAATCCCTCAACAAATTTACTATATTTTAGTATGATTTTGAGAGGGAGTAAAGGAAAAAAGATCGTTGTTTGTATTTGGGAATGCGTTATTTGATTCATATGGAAAGCTAGGAATACCTTTGTGTTTCGAAATGAGAAAGTTGAAGTAGGAAAGTTAGTAAAGGAGCTTAAAATTCGTGTTTGGAGTTGGATTTGAATGAAGGAGATATCAATTGATAAATATACTTTCAATGATTGGGAATGGAAGCCTAAATTAGTACTGCATTGTTGAATTTTTCTTAAACAATTAGTTGTCTTGGAGATTTGTGTATATGTATTGATGTAATGTGAAGTGTAACACTTATGGATATTCCTTATACCCATTTTAATAATTTAATAAAAACTTTTTGCCTTTCAAAACAAAGAAAAAGAAAAAGGGGCAAATGTACTATTAGTATTGTGACTCTAAAATATTTAGAGACATAGGATAATGTGCTAATGATTTCAAATCAAATAAAAAACCAATTGCACATGTATTATATCCTTATAACTTGTATTTAAGCAAGAGTAAAATAGCATTACTTAAAAATAAATCTCAAATGACAAGGAAATTGAATGACATTATTCAAGTACCATGATAACCGCAAATGATCTCTATCATGGTTATGAGAAACACAAAAATTGAGACTCAAAATGATTGCTAGTACATCTTACCTCTACACTTGCGAGCACCACAAAAGCATTTCTTTGTCTTGACATTTCCTTGGGCATCACATACACGATTGTATTTATAATCGTAGGTAAGTTCTTGAAATTGTTGAATGCCTTTGGAGGCAAACAACATAATGTGAGCCTTTCTCGTGTCGCCGTGATCATAAAGAACTTCTTTTGCAATCAAGTTAGGACAGCAACTGTGGTTAATAAACCTACCAATATTCCCATAGTTTGCAGCATCAACAACAAAATCACCCTTATATATATCGAACAAATATTGATCCTTATCAATTATTTGTTCCGCATCCATCCCTCGTAACACCTCTCCTACGTACTCACATACAAAACTTCCAATTGGAATATAGTTCCGGGATCTTACACCCCAACCTTTAGTTGTGGTCTTAAAAATCTCCAATTGATAACGAATACCATGTTGGCTAACTCTATTCAGGCAAGAAGGGGGGCATCTACACAGAGGACCACACTCATGAATGCACGACCTTTCTCTAATACGAACTCCATTTACATCAAATGGAATCTCACCCCCATTGTTCAACACATAAGGACATTCTTCAAAGCCAGAGCAGCAATCGGTGCAATCACAACCAATAGGGTCAACACTTTGACACCAATCCGGATAGACATTTTTTGTTATGTAAATGAAAGGTGGAGGCAAGTCATCATCTACTCCATTAACAACACGCACCATAAACTTCTCTCTTCCCCGCGACACATCATTTAGAATGCACAAATCCCTACGTTTTCTCAATCTAGAATAACTATCACTAGGTCTTGATTGGTCTTTGAGTCTACATAGTTCAAACTTGAATACCAATTTACCATTTTCTCTTCTTTTTTGCCAATGATCATTAACCATGTAAAGTCCATCATACACGTAGACAACATTACACTTCTCACTCGAACCTAATGTTCTATTCGCCATCACATTCCTTCTTTTATGGATGACTCTAATCGGAAATCCCATTTCCTTGCTATTCACCAAAGCTAGATTTCCTTTTTCAAGCTTCTGATCTGAAGCATTGTCAACAAGCTCTGGATTGCCACCTTGTCCACAATATATTAAAGTGTCTGGTTTTGTTGTATTCTCATACCTCCAAGAATTAACAACACTAGTAGCACATATCTTTCCACAAACATCAACATAAGTTGGGGATGAAGACCAATAACTTTAAGTTCAGACCTAAATCGAAACTTTTCACCTATTTCAATACCGGGTACATGGCCAAAGGGCTTCTCAATAGATATATCCTTTCCCATTGCTTTAACATGCCCACCGGCTACAATATGAGCATATTTTGATATATTTCTTTCGCGGTTTTTCAAAAGATTATTGTATTGTTCCTCATATAGATTTAGAGCCTCCATCATCTTCAAGTACTGGGGTTGATCATGCTTTCCAATTTGCATATTAATCAATTCATGGTTAGACAAATCCTCGTCCCCAAACTCTTGGTGTTCTACTTCACATTTTATTTCTACCATATTCCGTAACTCTCGTCTAGTCTTGAAGCTAGATTTTTCAATGATTTCATTTGTTTTTACCTCTAAAGCTTTGACATCATCATCCTTTTGGAAAAAAGGCAACATTCTCCACTCTTCATGTGACAAAACACATACTTCATCCTCTTTATCATCCCCCTCACTTTTCCCCTCAAAGTCATTTCCTTCTTGAACAGCTTCTTCACACTTTGGCACATAATCCAAACAATTAATTCGATTGATAAACTTTCTAGCATCAGCAACGACCGCTGCTAATTCTTCCAACTCATGCACCCATGACTTTTCTAGCTGTCCAACAGTCTTCACAATGTTGTTAGGAGATTTTTTAGGATTAGCTATCACATCAACAGCATCTGCAACGATCGCTGCTAATTCCTCTAACTCATGCACCAATGACTTTTCTGGCTGTCCAACAATCTTTATAGTGTTGTTATGAGATTTTTCAGGATTAGCTTTCACATCATTACTCGGTCGACTTCTCAATGGGACAACTGCAATGCACACCTCATGTGAAAACTCGGGCTTCTCAACATTCTTAGTAAAGTCACCCTTTCTTCCATAAATTCCATTCTTCCCTTCATAATCCCTAGCAAGATTAAATTTTCTGCGCTTAACAGACTTAGAACACTCGTAAGAATCTAATGCAGTAGCAGTTGGGGAATAGTGTTTCTTGACGGAAAACTCCAATGGCAATCTACGTAAAGCATACAACTTAGGAAGCTTTGAATTAACATCAATGACAGAAAATTGTTCACCTGGGATGCTTGAATCGGCTACTAAAGTCATAGCTAACGAAAACAGAACAAAATCGAACTCTCTCCTACATAAATTCAATAAACACATCACATTAGCAACTACCGACAGAAAAAGAAATAAAGTCGAACACCCTCCCACATACATTCAATAAACACATTCTAAACACAATAATTACACTACAATTAAGCACTTATATATAATTTAACAACACCAAGAATGATAGCATAGATTAGCACTTATATATAATTTAACAACACCAAGAATGATTAGCACTTATATATAATTTAACTCTGGACGATTTGGACTTACCAATTTCACACACGAGAGTTTTGAACAGAAAAGTGTTTGTAATTTGAAGAATTAGGGTTGGATATAATTGAGTAAATATTGGGGAACTTTGCAGATTTTAAATTAAGATTTAAAACGTTAAGTCGTTAACTATTTTTTGTTAGTCGGTTGTAATTTTAAATTTGAATCACATCTTATCGCAATATGACCTTTTTTTTATAAAATAATTTAATTAAATTTTTAGTATTATTATTGACAAACTCTCTTGTGAGACGCTACATATATAAAACGGTTTGTGAAACGTGTTAAAGTATGATTAATATATAAATAAAGTATGCTTAATGATTGTTAAAGTATGTTTTTTAAAGTACAGTAAATGATGAATTAAAGTATGATTTTAGGGTGTTATAATATGATTCATTATTGACATACTTTAACTACAGAAAAACATACTTTAACTATATAATAAGCATACTTTAGTAATAGGTCGACCCGTCTCACAAGAGGATGTCTCATTATTATTAATCAATTAAATTCATTCTTTACTATTTTTAAATTTAAATATCAAGATATGCCGGAAACTTTTTCAAACAAGCTTTTATTTCTAAATTTGGAGCTAGGGTATCGGGATTATATTTTTATTTAATACACACCACTAAACAAAATAAAATAATTAAAATAAATTCATAACTATTCACTATACCTAAAAGTAGATTATTGAAAAAAAGATTTTTTTTTTCATAATTTGGATTGAAAATTTATGATATAGTTCTAAAAAAGACTTATGTGACAGGTATAAAAATATAATATTCTAATAAAAAGTGATAGTTTTTTAATAAATTATTTTATAAATAAATTATATTTATATTATAAATAAAATGCCAATGTGCAAATTTAACCAAAATAAGCTAATCTAAAATCAAAACCAACATCCTAACAACTTTTATACTCCCCCGTCCACCCGAAAAAGGGTCCCGAAAAAGGGTCTTTCTTTTGTGCACGTTAATTAATAAATATTACTCCCCCTTCCGTTTTCAAGGGTATCATTTTTCTATTTTGGGCCTCCTCCCCCCAAGAGTCTCATTTAATTTTTTATCCACACACACTCACTAATACAACTAACAAATGAGACTCACACACCCAATAATACAACTACTAATACAACTAATAAACGAGACTCACACCTCCACTAATACAACTACCCACTACATATTAAATAACAATACTCCTTAATCTCCGTGTCCAACCCTTGAATCCAGACGGAGGGAGTATTATTTAATGTGTAGTGGGTAGTTGTTTAGTGGGAGTGTAGACCCATATTTTAGTTGTATTAGTGAGTTAGTTGTATTAGTGAGTGTGTGTGGGTCCCATGTGTGTAAAAAAAGAAAATGACCATCTTTAGAACGAACGACTAAAATAGAAAAAAGACAGATGTAGGGAGGGAGTATCTTTTATACACACTCCACCCAATCTACCCATCCCACACACCCCAATCTACCCTACCCACCAGGTGTCGGCAGCGGATTCTGCGACGGCCCGACGAATTCGACGACAGTTTCGGTGACGGTGGTGGTGGCTCCAACAACGGCAACTGCTATGGCGAGGTTGCAGAGTCGGTAGGGGCAGCGGTAGGTGGGTAGCGGTAGGTGGTGGAGGGTTTAGGGTTTGTGGTTTATTAGGATTTTGGATTAATGTTGCAAGGTAATAAATCCAAAAAAGTGTATATTTAGTAGAATTGATACTTTCAAAACAAAAGTGTTGGTTTTAATTTTCAATTTTAAAATTTGTAAAAAAAATCAAATAAGCAAAAGTAATAATATTTTTAATAAAAAAGTGAGAAGGGAATATAAACATATTAATTAAATATAAAAAATTGAATAAAATTGATTCGAGACGGTCAATTTAAGTGTAGACCCCTATCAAGAATTGAATGGCTATCATGAGATTACATGGTGTCATTGATAGGGGTGGTAATTCGTACTATTGAGTTGGGTTTTGTGTCGACATAATAGTGACTCATGATAAAGGTAAATTCTTGTATCAATGACACATGATAAAGGTAAATTCGAACTCGACACGATAAGAAAGAATTCATTCCGACATGACACGAACATGAAAAATATCAAGTTGATACGGGTTGACACGATAAGGACAAGAACCCAATAAAATCAAACACGATAAGGATAGGAATCTAATAAAATCAAACACTAACCCGTGTCGTGCAAATTGTCACCTCTAATCATTGAAAATTTGAGAAAAAAAATATTACGAAATATTAAAACTTAGTTTTTAGTTTCATAACATATACTTCCTCCTCATATCAGAGCATTCTTATTAAGAATGAGTATCACTTAAGAAAATAAAGCAAAAACAAATCAAATTTCACATAAATCTAAAGAAACAAACAATTGAGAAATCTTTGCTTTTCTATCTGAAATCATCCTTTAAAATAAGATCAAATATCATAATAGTATTATGGATTTTTAAAAAAAAGTACTTACTTTTCTGTAAATTGATGGCCTTAATGTGAGGGGAGCACTGGATAATTGTTGACAGTAGAGTTTATGCAAATAAATTGAAACTAGCAGTCTTATTTATAGTGGAATTATTAGACCCTTTTCCAAGTAACACTCGGATTACACGATAATTATTTTAGCTAGAGATTTTTTTTACTTTTTTTATCATCAATAATTTTTACCCATCTTTTTTGGAATAGATTTACTATCTTCACTAATTTCAAAAGATATTAGTTTGATTATGACGATTATTTTTAAATATGGATTGATAGTTGATTTATTGAATATATTTTTTACCTATTTTTTTTGGAAGAGATTTACTTTCCTATTTTATCTTCACTAATTTAAAAAGATATTCGTTTGATTATGATGATTATTTTTAAATAGGCTAATTATACTGTGCACTCAAGTGCACCCTAATATAAGATGCACTCATTTTAAAATACGTATACAAGTATAACAAAAACATATACAATTATGAACAAAATTATATACAATTTAATTGTTTGTTTTTTTAATGAAAAATTGAGTGTAAAAAGAAATACAATTATTGAAAAACATGTACACACTATTGAATAAAAAGTTATACACATATAGATGCTAATGTTTTTAATGAAAAACTTAGTGTGATAAAAGTATACAATTATTAAGAAACGCAAATACAAAATAGAAAAAAAATTATACTCCCTCCGTCCCAAGAAAGTTTGCACACCACTTTTCGGCACGGAGATTAAGAAAGTGATAACTTTTAGGGGTATTATGATATTTTTTTGTAATAAATAAATGATAAAGTATGTTAGGTGCGTTAGGTAAGGGTGGTTTTTTTTGTAAATAAAATGTATGGAGAATGGTGATTGTGTTTGACTTTTTGCTTTTTTAAGAATGTGCAAACTTTTGTGGGACAACCCAAAATAAAAAGTGTACCATCTAAAATGAGAAGGAGGGAATACACATATGTGCATACATATGCACCTAATATCAACTCTTTTAAATATGGATTGATCGTTGATTTATTCAATATATATCGAATTGCAATTATGGAAATAAGCTTATTTTTAAGACTTTTTTTTAGCATGGATTGTTGGTCTATTAAAATTATATACTCCCTGCACCAAGAGTCTCTTTTTTCTATTTTGGTCAACTCACTCAAATGGTTCCATTTCCTTTTTTATACACATAGGTCCTACACTCATCCACTAATATAATTAAAACATGAGATCCACACTCTCACTAATACAACTACTCACTACACATTAAATAATAATACTCCTTAATCTACGTGCAAAAAAGCAAAATGCACCCTTGGTGCGGGACGGATGGAGTATATATATATATATATATATATATATATATATATATATATATATATATATATATATATATATATATATATATATATATATTAAAGGAGAGTTTAATTTTGATGATGTGTCATCTCCACAATTTTTCTCAATTATTTTTTAATATAGATAATTACATATATTTATTTAAGATTTGAATAAAATATGATCAAATCAAAATTAATTATTAATTAAAATTTAATAAGATAAATACATGTATTTAATTAAAGATTTGAATATGGATAAGATCAAATCTAAATCAAATCATATTTAAAAGAAAAAAATATATATTTAATTTTTCTTTTACCTATAAATAAGACCTATTATTTATTCAATTCACACACACAAAAATTATTATCAAAAGCTTTCTTAAAGTTAGTATTCAATTTTTCATTAATTTTATTTAAATTTTTTTAATTAAATTTGTTATATTTTATTTTTAATTTATTTTGATATATGCATATTTATTTCTTTTGAATTTCTTTATGCTTGATGTCCAATTTTTATATATTATTTATTTTCTCTAATATTGTTATGATTTTGTCATTAAAATATAAGAGTACAAAAAATTTTCTTATTAAGCTTTCTTCATGTTGTAAACTTTTTTATACGCATATTATTATTTTTAAGCTTTTTTTTTTTAATTCTAAAGAATTGATGATATCTGATTTTTAATTTTGTTAAATTTTGGTATAATTTTATTTTTAATTTCTTTTAAATTTTATTTTTTTATTATTATAATTTAGTTTATTTATTTTTATTTTCTTTAATTTTGTTATGATCTTTTTTAACTTTCAAATTGACTTTATTTATATTTTTATTAATTCCGTTATTTTTTTTAAATTTATTTTGATAAATTTGGATATAATTTTATTTTAAATTTCTTTTAGCTTTTTTTATTAATATAATTTAGCTTATTTATTTATATTTTCTTTAATTTTGTGATGATCTTTTTTTAACTTTTAAAATCACTTTATTTTTTTTGTTGATTCCATTATTTTTTTTATTTACACATTTATCAATTTTATTTATTTCATTTCTTAAATTTATTTATTTATTTTATTTATGTTAATTATCACACACATATATATGGATTTCGTTATATTTTTTTAACAAATAGAAATATTAAATTAGTTATTTCTATTGTTATTAATAAATAAATGTATTGATTGATTTGTTATAATTGGTGATATTTATTATTATTATTATTTTAATTTATAATTATTTTGTTATATTTTTTTATTTCTTTTTATTAATACATAATACTAAATTTATTTACTTTTAGGGTGATTTGGGGTTTACTTAGGGTTAATTAATTTATTTTATGGTATAATAAATAATTAATTTTCACAATTTTTCTCAATTATTTTAAGTATGAATTAATATAGATAATTGCATGTGTTTTTTTAAGATTTGAATACGAATAATCATAATTATTTATTAATTAAATTTTAATATAGATAAATACATGTATTTGCTTAAAAGATTTATGGTTTATTAATATAATTGACTCTTAGTTTATTTATTTTAATTCTCTTTAATTTTGTGATGATCTTTTTTTAACTTTTAAATTCATATTATTGATTTATTTTTTTCTGTTAATTCTCTTATTTTTTTATTAACACATTTATCTATTTTATTTTTTAAATTTATTAATTTAATTATTTTATTTCTGTTATTTAATACATATATGGATTTGGTTATAATATTTTAATAAATAGAAATATTAAATTATTTATTTTTATTTTTATTAATATATGTATTGATTCGTTATAATTGGTGATATTTATCTTCTTTCTTTTTATAATAATTTTTTAATATTTTTAGGGTGATTTTAAGGTGTACTTAGGTTTAATTGATTTATTTTAGGGTATAATAAAATATTATTTTTAAAAAAAATTATTTATAGAATTATATTTTTTTAAATTGTAACTTTAAAACATGTGTAATACACGGGATCCATACTAGTGTATATATATATAGTGTTCCAATATAACCTGTAATTTTCTTAATTTTTGGATTTTTAATACTTTTTTTAATATTTTCCTTATCTACTTTTAATTAAATTCCTTATTTAATATTTTCTTTTTTTAAATAATGTGTTTCTTATTTTTAATAATGATTAAATTTTCAATATTTTATTTATTTATTTGGATATATATATTTAATCAATTACTAAATCTTTTAATGCAATAAATTAATTAATATTCATATTAAATCATATATATAAAGGGAAAAAGGAATATTTCATATTATATTCTCTCTCACCCCGCCTATAAAAAGACTTTTTAATTATTGATTTTAAATAGAGTGACGCTTGCGTACTCCCCGGGGCGCACCGTGCGCCTTTAGAATTTAGTATTATGGGTATGAGTACATTATTTTGTTCTAAAGGATATACACTTTAATTAATAAGGGTACACCATTTTGTTCTAAAGGGTATACTTTTCATTAATATGTTTTATTTTTTTTCAAAAAATAAAGGGTACACATCTTTATACTAAAAGATATACAATTTAATACAAAATTCTAAAGGTGCATGATGTGTGCCCCGTGCGCTCGGATGCACACAAATTTTTGCCTTTTAAATAAAGTTTAAAATACTCTCGATTCTCCAATAGGAATATGAGTTTTCTTCAAGTTTCTCTAGAGAATTGATTTATGAAAGTATAAAAATTTATTTCGATAGAGTAAATCAAGTAGAGATTCGATTTACCTCTAAGAAATCGATTCAAGTATTCTTCAAGAAGAATTCTTCAAATAATGTGTTTCTTATTTTTAATAATGATTAAATTTTTAATATTTTATTTATTTATTTGGGTATCATTAATTAATTACTAAATCTTTTAATACAATAAATTAATTAATATCAAATTAAATCATATATATGAAGGGAAAAAAGAATATTTCATATAATATTCTCTCTCACCTCACCTATAAAAAGAGTTTTTAATTATATATTCTAAATATATACTCGATTCTCAAAGAAATATATATCATGCAAAATGTTATGCAAAAGTATACATTTGGTCATTATAAGGCGTGAGATATAGTTTTAAAGGCCAAAATACTTGAAAGTTACAAGAAATAGTGATGAATAACATATTTTGTACATATACGAATAGTTTTAAGTTTGAAATGGGGTCTGGATAATTTAAGAAAATCATATTATAGTTTGGAATGGGTGCGATTACATGCATTGAGTACGCTAGTGTATCCGTTTAGACATAAATACTGGTGTTATGAAAAAAATAAACATACAACATATCATACGATTTAATTAATAAATACAAAATTATGTTATGTTAAAAAAATACATTTATATATTATACTCCCTCCATCCCGGGTATTTTACCCGTTTGTACGGGCACGGAGATTAAGACGTTTTATTTTTTTAATATATAATGTAAGAGAAAGTAGGGATAAATTAGTAATTTAAAAAGAAAAAGTGAATAAAGTTATTGGGAATGATGAATAAAGTGTAAAAAATAATTAAAGTTGTTGGGATTGTAAAAAGTAAGTAATAAAATATTATGTATTTTTGCCAAAAATTGAATGGGTAAAAATACGTGGGACACCCCAAAATGAAAAGTGGATAAAAATACGTGGGACGGAGGGAGTATATAAATAATTAGTTGTTTATTTATAAAATACATAAAATTAAATAAAGAAAGAAATAATTATATATATACTATGGTTAAAAAAAATAAAAAATATAAATATAAAAAGTGAATAATTGTACCACATAATACTTTCCATGCAACGCACGGATGAATAATATCTAGTTAATTACAAAAAGTAACTCAATTTTAATACAAAAAGTTAATTTTGTTCACCAAACATAACATCACATATAGAGTAATCTAAAAGTTTGTTGACAGTAACCCAAATAATAACAAAGAGTAACTTAATTAATAAAAAATAAATAAGATAACAAATCCCCACAAATTATATTTAACGACTAATTAATTGTAGTTTCAGTTTCAACTTAAGGAAAACCCCCGAATGATTGAATGTCTATATTCCAAATGCAGCAGATAAAAAAAAAAAAGTTAGATAGAGGATTGTGAGATGGAGCTGAAAATGTATTTGTGGTGCAAATTCAAAGATCTGCATCCGTCTCTGACCTGCTTCCCTCATTGGAAACTAATAGAAGCACCTTCAACCGCCAGAGTTCACCATCAACGGCAAGCTGCCTATGCTTTCCCTCTTCTACCCGTTGAGAAAGATTTAAAAGAGAGAAAGCCGCGTTGGTTAATGAAATGAAAGAAAAACCTTAATTTCAGTGTCATTTTTTCTTTTTCTCTCCCAATCTCAACATGTGTCTGAATGTTTCTCTAAGTGTTGTACATAGAGTAAGATTGAGAATTGTTGGGCTATGGCTTATTATATAGTGTTCTCTGAAAAACTCTCGTAAAAATATGTACCAACACGAACTTCTGGCCCAAAACCTTGCTTGACCGACCTATTCCTTGTGCCAAAACCAATGCAAAATCAAGCTAGCTCAATCCAACACTATGATGTTCCGGAGCATTTCACTCGACTCGAGTAACTTGGTTTGACTGGTCACTCTGTGCAAGGTCGAGTTCTGAAAACCTGAGACTGTCTTCTCTCATACATCCCACTCGACCTGAGCCAGGTCGCTCGACTACATCGAGTGTCTCCACACTTACCTGTTTTCAACTTCTGTCTCAAATTTTGCTATTTTATCCTTAATTTCCACCGAGATAAAATACCTCAAATGCACCAATTTCTATAATTTATACAAAGTAACGAGATTTGTATTAAAGTACCACAATAATACTCATAAAATAATATTAGAATCTAACTATAAAGAACATGTATTTTCACTTTCATTAGTTGTCCAGTGAATTATTTCATGAACAAGTTTCAGTAATAAAAAAAAAAAAAAGATAACATCTTTAATAAAAAGAGAAAATATTTTAATGAAAAGTGATGATTAATTAAAAAAATTACATATAACAATCTCACCGTGGAACTAGCTCATCCAAATATTGCTTATCTAATAATTATATTTTAATAAAAAATCAAACTATTGATACATGGATCTATAAGTCTCACATAAACACTATCTCAAAAAGGTGTCATATAGGTAAATTATGTTATATTGATCATGAAATCAAGTTACTAAGATGATTAAACGAGCCTAATTAAATGATTACCCAATGGCCCAATGACACATAATGTAAGTTCTTTAATTGCTTGTCATCTGATTCGAAGTAGATTGATTGTCGACTTGGTTTAGATTCAATGTATGAGAATGGGTTTGTATACTTTGAATTAATGTCATCTTAATAGGAAACTCCAAACTGCTTCTATTTTTGTACAACTTGACAAATTGGCTATTCATATATTATTATAATATTCAATCAATTTAATGGCTTAAAGATAAAATTTATCAGAATAATTCAAAACTATGAATTGTAGCTGCTCAAATTTGTGTCGGGGCATGTAACCAAACATCATACGGCTATTAATTATTTGTTCTTAACAAGAATGCTTATAAGAACTGAAATACTTACCATAAATGGAATTAAGAATTAAAAACAGATTATCTACACGATAATCCACATTTTAATAGCATTTTATGAAAGCCATCAGATTATACACTATTAATAATATCAAACAATAGTATTCAAAAAATCTTTACATAAATACATATGAGAAGCTATTGGATGGGGACGATTCCACCGTGAAACCGGGTCCCTATTATACACTACTCCTTTCATTTCATACTTATCCTTTATAATTTATAAAAGAATCTCATACTTATCCTTTGTAATTTAAAAAAGAATGATGCAGATAAGCGTGAGATTGAATGAATATAATTTTTCTTTTGGTTAATTGTAAGAAAAACTATAATCTTTATTCCTATTGCATATTAATACACACCTTTGAAAAATTGCAAAAAGAACCCCACTTTTAAGCATTATTACAAAACACATCCAATTTCTCAAAAAGAACACTTCTTTTAATCCCCAGTATTGTTGACAAATATATCATGTGCTGAGTTCGTTTCGCAACAATGTTTAAAGGTGGTGTTCTTTTTCGCACTTTCTTAATTTAAAATAGAAGTAAAGTTCGTTGTTTTTTTCTTTCAATCAATTAACCCTTTTTCTTTTTAATTAATTATAATTTTATAATACATGTAATATTAATACATGTGAGGAGAGTGCAATGGTAATTTCAGGGATATCCCATGCATGAAGTAGCTTGTTAAATATTCTCCTATTTTTAAAGTAAAAATAGTTGTCAGATAGAATATGAAGAACTCCAAACTCTGAAAATTAGCTCAGAACATGAATTGCATAGATGCACTTGTACAGACCAGATCTCTCTTCTTAATAATTTCTTACATGTCCCCACTTGTAGTAAACATTATTAATCTTGAAATTTAGTGTCTTAATTGTTAAGTATATATGTGTATGAATAGCTAGATACAATAGAATCTTCCCTTGGATTTTTCTCATATTAATTAAATATTGTTTTAGTAAGTTAGCTAGGTTGAGATATTAACAAGTGACAAGTTGATGAAAATTAATAATAAGAAGAGGAGTAAGTGGTTGAGGTTATGAGTGCAGGCCAAAGGTGGTTTGATATTAAGGAGACTAACAAGTTGCAAATAGGTCTTCTTTAGACAAACAAACCAGCTTGTAAAGTTTGCCTATTTAAAAAAGAACATCAAGTTGATATCAAAGTTGGTGGAAAATAGACAAAAGGAGAAATGAATTCATGGAAATTCCCTAAATTATTGGACCATTTGATTGTAAAAATGGTTAATTTTGTAGGAAACAACCACCACCCACAGATATAGCAAGAGGGATAAAGTGGTGTTGACTTTGGAGGGTATTGTAGTATTTTTAGGTAATTAAAAAGTAAAAAATAAAGATACGTGTGTGAAAAATGAGTGACAAATTTGAAATTAAAGTAACTTTTGAGGTTGTTAGATAAAGTGGTGTTTCCTTTTTTTGGAGGTGAAAGGTTTTGTGGGACAAACAAATGAGGAAAGCGGAAAGAGTATTATGGGACAGAGGGAGTACATTTTAAATTCTGATATGTCGTGATATTTTATGTTTGTGACAGTCTTATGTGAAATTGTTGTGACCATTTTACAAATGTTTTAAGTAGTTATCATTTTTTATTAAGATGTTATCACTTTTTTAAAAAAAAAATATTGTTAATTTTTTTATGTATTTATTTATACTATAAATTATTAATGAAATAGTTCATTGCATCATTAATATTTTCATCAATTCAGTATTACTTTTCATTAAAATGTTATTAATTTTTATTCGTCTCACAGAAGTAATTCTGTGAGACGATCTCACCAAAATCTTTGTCTTTATATTTATGTTGAGATCACTACAAAAAAAAAGTCATTTTTAGCAACAAAATTCAATCTGTTAGTAATTACCAACGAATTGCCAACAAAAATTACAATTTTCTTTTAGTAACGAAATACCAAAGAATTTTCTTGCGTTTGTAATTACCAACAGAATCATTATATAAATTATCAATGAAATTATTAGCAACGGATTACCGATAGAATCAAAAATTCGTTGTTAAAAATTTACCAACCACCACTTTACCAACGTATTTTGTTGGTAAACCAATTTAGAAATGAAATTAGGATTTTTACCATCAGAATATTATGTTGGTAAAAAACAGTTACTTTGTAGTGGATAAAAAAAATTCATCTTTATAAATAGTAATTTTTTCTTACATAATTTTTTTTTTGTAAAACTAAACTAAATTCACATGGTACTTCCTCCCAAATAAATGAATTATATAATATATATATATATATATATATATATATATATATATATATATATATATATATATATATATATATATATATATATATATTTTAAAATTATCACGAGCAATTAAAAAATAAAATAATAAAATAAAAATTCTTTAATTAGACATCTTATAGTTTGATCATTTTACTTATTTCTTTATTAAAAATATTTATTAGAACTTTTCATATTATGATTATATAATAATGTATTCAATTAGATATTATTATTTTATTTTATTAAAAACATTATCCCTTCTTAGAACTAGTATACTTCTATTTTATTAATTTTAGAGTTAGATATCTTGTGAATATGGTGCAGGTAAACCCATATATTTTATATTAAATTTTTTATTAAGAACTAACAAATTTTTTTTATTAAAATGTATAAGTTGTTATTCATTAATGTATATATTTGTATTTATTAGTGTATAAATACTAAAAAAATGTTTTGATTAGAGACCAAAATCAGATATTAACCGTTTCTATTTAAGATGACTTTTGAGATGATTTTTGTGAATTAAAGATGGAATTCTTGTTGACCATTGGTCAATAATAACAATTTTAACTTTACAACGGTATTAGTTTAATCTAACATTTTAAATTTTGAATGTGAATGAAAATTATTGCACCCGAATATAGTGAAGAATTTGACTTCTTTTTATTAGACTGTTTTCCACAAAATTTTGCCTTATAATATTTAATGAATTAAAATTTGACAATTGAATACTAAAATTTCAAATTAAACACTGCCGTCAATTCAGAATTTTCGTTGTAGAAAAAATTTGAGTAAAGTTATTACCAGCAATTATTACAACATTAAAGTATTTGAATTTAAAAAACCAATTTGAGAAGTTTAAAATAAAACAAAATGAAGTAAACCTAAATTCCGGATTTGTGTAGCGCTAATCAATTTGCTGTGTTGTTTTGATATAATAATATTTTTATATAACGCTATTGGATAATAAAGTTAATAACAATTTAAAAATAACAAAAATCATCTCAAAAGTCATCTTAAATAGAAACGGTTAATATAATGTCTCTAATTTTGATCTCTAATCAAAGCATTTTTTTTTTAGTATTTATACACTAATAAATACAAATATATACATTAATGAATAACAACTTATACATTTTATTAAAAAAAATTGTTAGTTCTTAATAAAAAATTTAATATAAAATATATGGGTTTACCTGCACCATATTCACAGGATATCAAACTCTAAAATTAATAAAATAGGAGTATACTAGTTCTAAGAAGGGATAATGTTTTTAATAAAATAAAATAATAATATCTAATTGAATAGATTATTATATAATCATAATATGAAAAGTTCTAATAAATATTTTTAATAAAAAATAAGTAAAATGATCTAACTATAAGATGTCTAATTAAAGAATTTTTATTTTATTTTTTTATTTTTTAATTGCTCTGTGAAGCGAGTTAGAGTAGTTTATACTTAAGCTAGGCTCTATTTGATAACGAGCCTACAAACAAATTTGAGTTTGACTCATAAATTACTTAATCGAGCTTGAGCTCAACTCAGCTCATTAAGTGAAACGAGTCGAGCTTTCAAGACTAATTGAACTGGATTTAATAAATGGAGTATATTTTATACTCCCTCCGGCCAATGCAAAGGTATTCATTTTACTATTTTGGGCGTCCAATCTAAATATATTCATATTCCCTTTTTCATAAAAAAAGTACATCACATGGTTCACCACTTCCCTCTAATACAACTACTCACTACACATATAATAATAATACTCAAACGGTTACAGAAGGGAGTATTATATAATAATAATAATTATTATTACTATTATTATTATTATCGAGCCTTATCGATATGTAACGAGTATTAAGATTTAAGACGATCTTAAACTTGAACTCGAATAATCATGAGCAGAGCTTGAACTTTATGGAACGGTTGATTTATTCTAACACTTGTACGTGTTAATGATACAATGAGTGAGATATGTTAGTGATATGCTACATGAAATGAATGATAGAGAAGATGATGAGTGAGGGAGATGTAGTGCTCGAGAAGCCAAAAGAGAGATGTCGGGATGTAGGGGAAATGAGGTTGATAAAGGTAAAACGTAGGGGCAATTACGTCCAAAATATATTAATACAACTTGCCACTCCACTTGCTCCCTCTCCCTCCTGTGCAATCACACCTGCACTTGTTAATTTCCTCCATGAAATGGACTATATATTACAACTAGACTACTCTACTAACCCCCTCTTTCTCTCTCTACTTTCTCTCTCCTCATATACATCTATATTTATCTCCCCCCACCTCTCTCCCCCCAATCATTCCAAAATGCCTTCCTCTCTTCAACTCCAGAGAATAAACCCCATCAATCACGCCACCACCTCCTCCACCGCCCGTTTCCACCACAAACCACCCACGCCCACCTGCCTCTGCCCCGTCTCCGCCGACGTCTCCCTGCCGGAAAATCTCCTCCACCACCACACCCATGCCGTCGCCCACAACCAGTGCTGCTCCGCCGCCGTCCAGACCATTGACTCCCCCGTCGACGCCGTCTGGTCCCTCGTCCGCCGCTTCGACAAGCCGCACGAGTACAAGCTCTTCATCAAGAGCTGCCACGTCATCCTCGGCGACGGCGGCGTGGGCTCACTCCGGGAGGTACACGTCGTCTCCGGCCTGCCGGCGGCGTGCAGCAGGGAGAGGCTGGAAATCCTGGACGACGAGAACCGCGTGATGAGCTTCAGCGTCGTCGGCGGCGAGCACCGCCTGCGGAACTATCGGTCCGTCACGACCGTACATGCAGCGGCGGTGGGCGGCGGCGCGGTGGTGGTGGAGTCGTACGTGGTGGATGCGGCGGCGGGGAATTCGAAAGAGGAGACGTCTGCATTCGTTGATACGATCGTGAAGTGCAATCTGCAGTCGCTGGCGCAGATGGCAGAAAATCTGGCGAGAAATGACAGAAAGTGATGATTTTTGAATTTGAATCCATGTTTTGTGTGGATTGAATCATTGAACAATGAATTGAACAGTTGTAGATCTTGGAATTGGATATTAGTGGATTAATTGTTACTTTTATTTTATTATTTCTGGAAAGTAATATTTGTGACAAACTTTTCCTGTAATATTTTGTGGAAATACACACTTTATTACCCACTTGTGTTAAAACTATCTTTATTGGGCACATTGATTTTGCTCTTTTTTTCAATTCCAAAATACTCATTCCAGAGATGTTAATACGGTCTGAGACTTTAGGTCCGGTCCGTTTAACCCAAAAAAATATAGGTTTAGGTTTGTATAAGTAGTGGCCCGTTTAAATCAGGTTCTTTTTAGACATGATCGATTAGTCTGCGGCCCTATAGAGCTAGCCCGTAGGTTAATAGGGCTGGCCCGGTTAGCCCGATTAAATTTTTTATAATAAAAAATTAATTAGTAATATATTTAAATTATTAAAATTAATAATAAATTTTTATGTTAACAAATAATTTCTATTGATAATTATATCTAATAGAAATTTAATATCCTCTAACTTACTATATTTTTGTTGGTTTGTCATTTTAAAATAAAATAATTTAAGAATAAAGTATGTGAGATATTTTAAAAAGTAATATTGAAAATAAACTATATTAATTCACAAATAATATTAACGTATTTGAAATCCCAAAATTCTTTTTTTATTTTTTACATATAAATTTATAAATTTATAGTTCATTATTAATGTTAGAACAACATTTGATATATTTTTAATGTTTAATTATGTTTTAAATTTAATTAATATTTTTTTATTTTTTTAATTCACCGACCAGTTAGTGGCCGGTTTAGCCCGAGGCCCGCTAGGATTAGGGTTAGGTTTGCATAAATGACGGCCCGTTTAACATGGACCCCTTAACCCGTGGCCCGTTTAGCTTGTAACCTTGTAGGTCTGGCCCTGTAGGTTCAGGTCCAGCCCGTTTAACATCTCTAATTCCATCCCACAAAAAACTTTTTATTTTACATACCACTCTTTTTCATAAATTAATTCACATTTTTTATTTTTATCCGTCTCTCAATGCACTTTAATTTAAAAATTATCACCCCCTTACAACTTACATAATTTACTTTATAATTTATTTATTTATTGAACTTCTCCTTAGATGGAGGTAGTAACCTTTAAGGTTGCATAAACAAATATTACCCCCGTTTTGATAAGTTCACGATTACGGTAATTTAAGAAAATGTTGATTTTTTGTTTTACTCTTAGGGATAGTTTGATATTTTTAGCTAATAAATAAATTATAAAATAAGTTATATAAGTTGTAAAGGGGTGACAATTTTGAAATTAAAGTGTGTTGTGGGGTTATTGATTTATGTGTATTTTTTATTTGAAGATGTGAATTTGTTTATGAGATGGATAAAAATAGAAAGTGTGAATTTGTTTATGTACGGTGGGAGTACTAACTCATCTAAAAATTTAAGCTAATAATAGTCATTTAACCCTTAATCAAATTATTTAAAAGTATTTCTTGAAATATAAAATGTACACGTTTACTGTCGATGTAGCAAATAAAAAATAAAAAAAATATTTATTATTTTATTAATATCTTGAAATATTAGTAAATAAAGTACTTTCTCTAACCAACGAAAATGTACACGTACTATTTTAAGTCTCTCGGCTAAAAGAGAGTAAAAGAAAATGCTTAATTTTTGGGTAAAATAAATATCTTTAACCACAGTGTGCCAAAAATAAGGGAAAAAAAATGTTAGTAACAAACTTTATAACGAGCTTCTTCTTTTTTCTTTTTTTTTTTAATTTTTATTTATTGGAGTACTATTTTATTTCACTTGCTTGTGCATTTCAACGAGGTCTAGATTCTTAATTACTTTAAGGGATTGGTTATTTGCACCCCAAAATTACTTAACGTACCCCAAAAATATTTAAATTGACATAATTACTCTTAAAAATTTATATATGTTCGGTTGTTGCAACCGAACAATCATCTAACAAACTGTTCGGTTGCAACAATCGAACAGAACAAAGAATTCATCTATTATCTGTTCGGTTGCAGCGTCCGAACAGAACAAATAATTCATTCATCTTAAATGTTCGGTTGCAACAACCGCACATAACAAGATTTGTGATTTTTTTAAATTATAAAACTTAGATTTGTGATTTTTTTTAAATTATAAACCTTATATGTTATCTGTTCTGTGATTTTTTAAATGTTCTGTGATTTTTTAACAAACTGTTCGATTTGTTGAAATCGAGCAGAACAAAGAATTCATCTATTATCTGTTCGGTTGCAGCAATCGATGATGTCATGAAACTTATCTGTTATCTTATCTATTCAGATATATATGAATTTAAAAAAATTACAAATCTTCTTCTGTTCGGTTGACTTATCTGTTATCTTATCTATTCAGATATATATGAATTAAAAAAATTACAAATCTTATTTTGTTCGGTTGTTGCAACCGAACAGATAAGATATAAGAATTCTTTAACTGTTCGGTTGTTGCAACGGAATATATATAAATTTTATAAGGATAACCGTTCGGTTGCAGCAACCGAATAGAATAAAGAATTCTTATATTTTATTATGTTCGGTTGCAGCAACCTAACATAATAAAATTTATAAGGATAATTATGTCAATTTTAATATTTATGGAGTACGTTCAGTAATTTTGGGATACAAATAGCTGGCCCCTTACTTTAATTTATTAATTATTTTCTGGCAAAAACTTGTTTGCGCCCGGGTGCACGGAAGTACACTCCATGTGTCTTTAGAATTTTGTGTTAAATTGTATACCTTTTAGTATAAAGATATATACCCTTTATTTTCTGAAGAAAAATAAAAAATATAATAAAAGGTGTATATCTTTAGAACAAAATGGTGTACCTTTATTAATTAAAGTGATACCCTTTAGAGCAAAATAATGTACCTTTATCTATAATACTAAATTTTAAAGGCGCACGGTGTGCGCCCAGATACACGCAAGCCTCACTCTTATTTTCTTAGATTTTTGTGTTCTCCCTAATTAGATTATTATAAATGGAACAGAAAATCACATCTAAATTCTCTGATTTCATTTGCTATTAATACCAGATTTAGTAACAATCTAATATATGTTTATTTTGATCGATGTAGCTTATACTAAATATATCATACAATTTAATTTTATGTGAGATCATAACAATGTGCACGCATCTGGATTTATTATTTCCGTGAAAAATGTCATGAGTACTATTCTGTCTATTAATTAATTTCTAATTAAGTTATTATAGTCATGACTGCAGAATTTAAAAACAGCTATACTATCATAAAAAGAAGTTTTTAAAATGTTTAAAATTAAAATATATACAACTATACAAGAATTCATTGGCAACCCACAGGATTCGATCGTAAATTCAAATAGCAGTATAAATTATCATGCATGTAGGATTTATATATAGTTTTATAGAGTATAATTTCTATAGTACTATATTATTATAATGCATTGTACTGAGTCCATTTCTATTTGTTATACAGTACATTCTCATTTAGCTTCTGTTTAAATCCCCTTTAAATTACTGCATACTTCTTCCTCCATTTCACATCTTGCATTTCCTCGTTTATCTCAATATATCCTCACAACATACTCTCTTGTGAGATGAGTTTATGTGAGACGAATAGTGAGACGAGTCGATCCATTATTAAAATATAATTGTTATACAAGTAAAATATGTTTATTAGTAATTAAAGTATATTTGTGGTGAATTATAGTATAACACTTTAAAAATATGTTTTAATTCATTATTCATCATACTTAAAAAAACATACTTTAACTACAAATTAACATATTTTATTTATATATACTTTAACAACGGATCGATCCGTCTCACATAATTATCGTCTCACAAGAGACTTTGTCATTCATCACAATCCAACAATAAAAAACACTCAATTTAAATAATTTTTCAACATACTTTATTCTTAAAAATATGTAATATATATTGAGTCAAGTTAAAAAAGTTAACTGATAATATTAATTCAAAGTTCGATTAGCTCGAAGCCCAAGATTGGCCCCTTTTACCATCCTAGGTCTCACCTGTCACCACTCATCAGAAGTGTAGTTAAGTGTGTAGGTAAATGTTAAGTGTAGGTTGGGTGGTTAGATATGTTTTTAGGCCCGGCCCAAGAAATGTCCAGATGGGCGGCTTAAGATATACTCCCTCCGTTCCAAGGTAAGAGGGTCAAATACTTTTGTATACGTAGATTAAGGAGTATTATTATTTAATGTGTAGTGTGTATGTGGATTTTTGAATTACCTTTTTACCCTTCCACCTAATTAATTTATTAATTGTAATGAGATATTTTTTTCTTTTGGAAATATAAAATATTGTTATGAAGTGTTAGTGGTGGGGTCCTCACATTCCTAAAATAGAAATAACCTTCTTTAAGTGAAACGACGAAAATGGTAAAATGACCCCTTAGCCTGGGGCGGAGGGAGTAGGTGCTCAAACATTTTTTGATCCAAAGAGTAGATGTGAATTGGGCATTATAAAACTACTAGCCCAACTAAAATTAGTCAAAATAATTATTTGGCCAACACCTCAAGGAAAGTAGTAGAAGTATAATTTGAGAAATATCTTCCTTCACTCTCAGCGATTATTCATTCTTAATTCCACTTTTTTATTTTTATCTTATTTTAGTTCTACTCCATCTATCCCCCTTGTTCGTGGCTAATTTGAAGTACTAGAAATTCCATCATTTTTTTGAAAGAGTAAAAGAGGATCATAGAGGAAATCAATCGTAAAATCTAGAGTTGGATAATTCATACTAAAGGAGTTACAATAAAATACACGAATGTTAAGATTTGGTCGATTAAATTCTAAGAAATTCAATCATATCATAAGTTAAAAATATTTCAGAAAAATAATAATCAAACAAAATATTCAAAATATTGGAGTGGTTTGAGAGGATTTGTATAGGGATCTAATTTTAGTGGAATACTACCTTACCCGATATATCCAATTATATTCAGCGCTACTCTTACTCGATAGAGTATTACCTGCCGAATATTCAAACTCGTAGGTAAAATTGGCAACCCTAAATGAAGGGAGTAATTATTTATAGAGACAGCAAGTGATAAAGGAAAGAATAAAAAATAAATTCTTTAATTAAAAAGATAATAGTATGGTCTTAAACGTGTATATTTAATAAAAACATGTATAAATCTTTAATGTTTACACGATTACATTTAGAAATTAGGGTATATTTAGTAAAATAAGGATACGAATACTTTTGCCTTAAGTCTATTTTAATGTATTTTTCTCAGAATCATGTCACATTTAATTCCCATGAAATACTCTAAATAAAAATTAACCAAAATTTGGATTTTGCAATCCTAATTACATACATCAATAACAAATTATCATCCTCCCAAATAGCAATCCTAACAGCGTTCATCTATAGCAAAATATCCTCCTTGGAATTCAATGCTTTCTTAGTACTCCGTGGTCCCACAATAACATTTAAGCATTTTGAGTGTTAAATAAAAAGATTTACATTTTCCTTTATAGTAAATGAGACTCATACACCACAAATACAACTATCCACTAGTATATTGAAATATCATATCGATCGCTTCAATACAAATAAAAATACTATAAATTCTTTAATCCCGTGCAAGAAACAAACATTTACAGAGGAATATCCTTTTTCGTAGCACCCCCTACTCCTGTTGCCCGTCTTCATATCTATGTAATTAAAAATATATAATTGTGATAAATCAACTCAAAAACCTTGCATTCAGTGATCAATAAGAAACAACACAAGCACATTATAAAAGACCAAGAGTTCTCTGGATCATAAAAATGTACTTAAAAGAAGTCAAAAGCTACGCATCTGAAATCTAATTTAAAAGAAGATTACATGAGTCCAAGTATATCTTTAAGGTCCGTCATTTCTCGCAGGCGGACATCGTGCAATTGTGGATGCCCAGGACTTCAATAGTTCAACACGTCCGGCCTTCACATCTAAGTTGGGGTGGGGGGGGGGGGGGGGGTTGGGGGTTATTAGTCCCCAACTTAATTGTTAAACATCAAATTATATCCATTCAACAACATGACATTAAGATCATGCAGAAAGTTAAACAGTAAGTCCTCTCTATAAGTCATTTGAGGCACCTGCGATTTATCTTCTCCATCGATCACCAGGGCAGGGGCGGTGGGACCCCTAATGGTGGAGTACACCATGTAGAAAGTTTAAGTTTTGCCAATATGTGTTCCGACACCATGTGTATCCCCTTTAAGCTCGCAGAAGGCACTATGATGTCCGCGTGTATCTTTGACGGCTTCACGAATTTCCTGTACACCGGCCTCACGTATGCCTTGAACTGAACAACAAAGAAAAGAACAAAGTAGTCAATAGGGACATTAAAGAATTTAATTAAAAGACAAAAGTTTGAGGTACTCACCGGGCCTTATAATTATGTTTTGATTTTTATTTTATTTTTTTATATTTATATTATTTCCTTTTGTTTTACTTATTATTTTGAATTACATTGTTTTACTTTATTTTATATAATAAATGTGTTTCTTCTAATATTATACCACACTTTTTTATTTTTTTATTTTTTTAAATTTTAAATATGTTTCTTTATTGTTTCACTTATATATACATACAACATATAAATATCCGTATTTCATAAAATTATTCACATTTTTTTCTCTCATTGTACCCTTAAGTTATTACTCCCTCCGCTCCAACTTCAATTTCATACTTTTCATTTTGGTCCGTCACAATTTCCACTTTGCCCTCCAATAAAATGATAAAACTGCATTTAATTTATTCCCTCATTTGCATGTTAAAAAGTTTCCATGCATGCAGATTAATTCCTCATGCAAATTAAATTTTTTTTGAATATAATTAATTTCCGGTAGTGGCTGTTTTTCGGACAGATAAGTTGACTTCGGATTCTGCCCTGGATCCACCGGGGTTGGTGGCGGCCGCTCATGCATTCGCTCTGTTTGTGGCGGTGGCAAATCTTAAATTTAGTGAGAATATATCTTTTATATGTTGTGTTTAAGGAACTTAGAAGATGTACAACAACAAGAAGTAATGAGTTTGATAGGGATGAATGTAAGAAATCTCTTCACCACAAGAGCTATGATGTCTAATGAAATAACGTTTTTTAATCTCATTTGGTCAATATAGTAAAATGAGAACCTTTCGATAGGATGTAGGGAGCTTTTTAATCTCATTTGATCAATATAATAAAATGAGAACCTTTCGATAGGATGTAGGGAGTATGATACGACCCAAGAAAATTAAAAGCCCAATATTGAAGCCCATGGAGTTCATGGTCATGGATAATCAGCTCATTAGATTTGTATAAAATTAGGGATTCAGTTGTTGGTAGGCATTAGAGAATAGTTATGGCTAGGCTTCGTGCTTCTCTCCCCCTATTTCTTCCCTCTGTTTTCCCCTTTCTTCTTGGAGTTGAACACTGGCTCGAATAAGTGTACTGTATCCGCCCCGCCCTATTTCGTTTATAGTTTATAATTTCCGTTCTTTATCAATTTGGGGGCGTATCAGAGTAGTATCCATCCATTTATTTAAATTAAACAAATTAATTTGGTGTATTTATAATCCTTACATTCAAATAATTTGTATAAGAAATTTTTTTTCTAGTAAGAAATATTATCAATAATTACGTTTAATGGTTCTATTTTGATATGAGTCTGGTCATGCGGGCTCAACAGAAAATGAAAAAAGGAAAAGTTGACCAAATTGTAACTTCAAATATCAAGGAAGAACATTTGTGGGGATTGCTAAACGATGTTTGAATCATGATCCGAAAAAGAGGCCAACAACGGGTCATGTTTTGGGTAAGCTTGAGTTAGCCCTTGAACAACCACCAACATTTGTGTAAATCGGGTTCACGATAGTAACAAATCCTATATACCTTTGTATTGTTAGGATGTTTAAATTAAAGTTGTAAATCGAGTTCACGATAGTAACCAATCATATATACCCTATATATTGATAGAATGTTTAAATTGAAGGGTTTACAATGTTTATGATGTAAACACTAGACTAACTCATGAACAACAAGAAAACATGTAAATCTTAATCTTCGTCAAATTAATCAACTCTCGTATTCTTGGCAAACAAATCAGCCTATAGAAAAGAAATGTTCTTTGGTCGATTTTCTAATTTGAATAATCTTGGGCATTACTCCACAATCACAATATTAGGTGTAGTGTGTTAAGAGTAAGAAATACTCCTTTCATAGTAACGGAATTAGTAAATTAATTTACCGTCTAATTCAAACATGTATACAAAAATCAAGGCTAAAACGCTTCTCCAACCAAACTCAAATTTTCTCTTTATACGTTTACTCTGCTATATTCTCCACTCGATGCAGACTTGGATAAACATCAGATTATTATTATTTTTCTTTAAATACTTTACCAGAGAACAACTGTTAATAGGATAGGATAGATAAAAACAGAGTAAACTTTTGAGTTAGTAACAAATTCACCTGATCTAAAGGACTACACAAAAAGACTTACACTAACCCCTAAATATTAAAACAAAACTACACATCCTCATGTAAATCTATAACCAAAAAAACTCACTACTCCATCCAGCCAAACTGATATGAAGCAAAATTAGGGTTCACGGTCGATGGGGGCGGGCTTGGGTCCACTTCCGTGGACTGATCTTATTTATTTTAATTATTTTTATGTTTAGGGCTTGAACCCATTATTCGTCGGTTGGGCTTATTTATTATGTTTTTGTTTAGGTCCTTAGGGTTTTGGTTTATTTCCTTTTTTGCATTAGTAAGTAGTATTTGTAAGCAATTAAAATTTACAGTCCAATCAGATGGTGACACGTGAATTTTATTGATTAAATATCAATTTTAACTTATTATATTTTATTTTGGGATTTTAATAAATTAATTCCTAAAATAGATTAATAAATAATTGATAATTAATTTAAAACCTCAACAAATTATGGGGGGTTTAAATAAAGTAAAACTTGACTCCAAGTCAAATAAAGTCTGGAAGGTTTCAAAATCAGGTCAAATCAAGCAATGACCAATCAAACCGTGTTATATATGGAAAGGTCCAAGCCCACAAAATCAGGTCAAATCAACCATTGACCATTCAAATTGCGAGTTATTATAGGACATGCCCATCCTCACCTATATAAGGAGCTCTCCTCTATTAATTCCAAACACATTCAAAGATTTGAAGACACAAACGCTCTGAAGAGATCAAGAACACGAGCAGTGCTCCCTTGAGATTCAAGCATCTTCAAGTCAAGAACGGCAAACGATTCGGGATTAAGGTGCGGAGCCCCCAAAGCAAGCGTTCTTCATACACTAAGTTCTTCGGTGTTCTTCGCGCCAAAAATAGCATACGACCCGAGATTAAGGTGCTAAGCCCCCCAGATCGAGTGTTCTTTGTATCAGGTACGTTTAATCCAAACAAAGGCTCGACGCTTCTGGATTAACGTTATAAGGTTTCAAATTCAAGTTCGGATAAGCTTCAACTGAAAATTCGACTCAACATACACAGTCAGCGCGATCAACGCGGTCAACACAACCAGTCAAAGTTTCAAAGTTCAAATTGGTTCGAGAGAAGAATCAGAGAATAGATAGAGATTATTTCCTAAATAATCAAGTTTAATCCATCTGGATTATTATTGTAATACTTTTGTATTTATTTTATTAAAAATACAAAATTTGTTGTTATAGTATTATTTAAGGTGTGATTAGGGTTTATGGATTTCTATGAAATTATTATTGGATTAAGGAGCCTGGAGACTTTTGGGCAAACGGAGTTTTCCATTTGATTGGGCAAACGGTATTACAGTTTGATTTTCTTTTCTTTTCTTTTTTTCTTATTTTTTCCATTCTTATCAATTGGTCCGACCTGCCGGATCCCGTTCCCGTTGACATGGCACCAACCCGTTCTACCGAAGAAAGATTGGATAAATTGAGGCTGATCAGGAAGAGATGAAGCAGAATTTAGATAAACTCGAGGCTGATCAGGCGGAGATGAAGAAGACGATAGCTGAAATTTTGGTTACTATGGGTGAACTTTCGAAGGTGATTCTGAAACCCTCGGGATCGCGACAATCAGTTGCAGATTTGCGTCGCGAGGATGTGTCACTACGGAGATCGAAACAGTGACTCTACCGCCGATGATTCTCCTTCAACTGCAAATATGTTCGGTGCAACTTCCGTCCTTCAATGGATCTGACCTTATTGGTTGTTCAAGGCTGCATGTGGTAAGTAATGTGGCAGTAGGGGGCAGCAGTGCACAGGGGCCAACCTGCAGTTTCTCTAAGCCGACTGTAGATCCCTCGAGGATGAATTCAAGGCTGTTAAGGACAAATTTGGGGTTGTCCGGGCAGTTTACTGCTCATTCCAGGTTTACTCATCTTCCACTGAGAGCCTTGGAGGACTTTAGAGCGAAAGAGTTGTGCTTTAGGGGGGTAAGAAACCCTTTACACCTTGGCAAGAAAAAATTGTTAAGCATATAAACTGATTATTCATGCTCGTAGTCTAATTACATATACACATTGATATTCATAGGGCACTTTTTTTGTGAGTTTTGGATTGGAACAGAATTAAGTTTCATTTTCCAATTAAAAATGGAAAATAATTAGCTCATTAAATTAACTCAATAAATAGGGCACCTATGGTTTGATTTTGGCCTTTTCTTTCAGGCATAACACCATAACAATTTTAAAAGTTCTTGGAAGTCTGTCTCATCCTAATCTGGTGAGCCTTGGGCTATTTTTGGGAAGATAAGGAGCTGCTTCTTGTTTACGAATTCATGCAAAAAGGAAGCTTATAGAACCATCTCTTTGGAAATAAGGATTAAATTCACATTATACAGAGATATTTTCTCCTGCAATATAGCGCTATCATTGAATTGCTCTGAGTCTTAGGGGGTTCGTCTGTTCATCCGCTTCCTTGGGATATCAAAGTAATAGTTCCTTGTATCTGAACACGAGGATTAGAACATGGGTAAGTAAAAACTGCTCATATAATGGTGTGGGGGTATTTTTTTAACTTTGCTGATGAAAAACTTTCTAATTTGTATCTGAATTCTTCTGCTTCTGGAAGCCAGCAGTTCACTAAAAATATACAAGTTTATAATGAGCTTGGACCTCCATATAAAGAAAGTGGGCAATTTTTTATTATTTTATATATAAATTTATATTAATATACTTATTTATATTATAAAATAAATATAAGAAAGTGGGATGAGAGGTGTAAAAATGCAACAGCACCCCCACTCCACCACAACCGCCCCCACCACCATGGCCAATTCATAATTCTTTTCCTAATAACACTATTCCCTGTAAATTCTAATGCAATTCAGCCCATTACTGATCTCACCTATAACGGTTCGCCAAACTAGTCGGTGGAGCCACCAGTTGAATCTTAATACGCCGGCGATGCCCTAAAACTTAGAACGTCGTCGTAAATCAAGACCAAGAGTCCTCCGATTCGCCGCCATTCGCCACCTCATTCGCCACTTCCTCTACCAAGCGATGACCCGTAGTGTGACAAGCCTCTGACGAACGGCCCTGATGCGAGGAAATAAGAAACTACGCGCCGCCTCCTCCGAAAAAGTAAGGAAAGTGTCCACCAAGTTCTCTCACTCCGGCCTCCGTCGACGGTCGTCGTTGTAGAGAATCTAGAAGTTAATTAAGCTTCAGGAAAGAGCTGCATTCAATTGTAATTCATCTGTCAAATTGATTGCCGCCTCGAGCCCACCGCTTTCTGTTTTTTTTCTTTGATTACACTATTTTCAAAGAAACAGCAGTAAAGCAGGTCTTGGAATTCGTCCGGTTTTCCCGGTTCGAACCAATTTTTCCCGGTCCAACTCCATTTCCGATTTCATAGGGCTTTCCGGACCGGTTCAGAGCCTGTTCTCGGTCCAACTGATTGAACCGGCCGGTCCGGTCCGATTTTAAAAACAGTGCTACGTTGGTCCAAAATGATTCTCGAGTATCCTCGGCCTTGGATATGAGGTTGGCAATAGTGACAATCGTAAGAGGAAGGCCGTCACATCTCTTGGCGATCATCTTTCCAGATTCCTCAGCTTGAGGAGGAAACCACTTACCAGTAGTTCTTTGTTTTATCACTAGAACTCGTAAGGTTGCTCCCAAATGGCTGCAGCCCTTGATAATCGGACTCAGGTTAGGATTATCACTACTCCTACTCTTCTCAATCATCTATTGTTTTTCTTCTGGGATAGGATATGCTGACCTCATTTACTGGAATGAAATAGAATATTTAATCCTGGAGATTAATTGGCAGGCAATTCTTGCATGTCTTGAAGCCCTGGAAAACGATAATGCTGGATTTGAGACCGTACAAATTGATGATGATGATGCCTCTCTTGATGATGATGATCAAGGTCAATCACTTCATAGTTATTTTAGTGATTAACATATAAAGTATGGTAACTTGTGAAATCAAGAATTCATGTGACAAGTTCCTAGTTGGAAACCTTTCTTTATCATGCTAATACCAGTAGTTCTTTGTTTTATCACATAAATGAAATCGATTTAGTCTTCGAGCTGGGATGTTTATGTAATTCACACAGTAATTATTGCTATATTTAAAGAGTAATTTTATTTTATTTTTTTGTCTCTAAAGAGTAATTTTATTTTATTCTTGATTAAAGAGTAATTTATTTTTGTCAAAAGAATAATTCTTTATTTTATGTTTTCTTTAAAGAGTAATTCATTTTTGTTTAAAGATTTTTTTTGTCTGAAGAGTAATTATTTATGTGTCTAAAGAGTAATTCTTGACTTATCTAAAGAATAATTTATTTTTGTCTAAAGAGTAATTTTTTACTTATCTAAAGAGTAATTCTTTATTTTATGTTTTCTTTAAAGAGTTATTTTTTTTGTCTAAAGAGTAATTTATTTTTGTCTGAAGAGTAATTATTTATATCTCTAAAAAGTAATTCTTGATTTATCGAAAGAGTAATTATTTGTGTTTAAAGAGTAATTATTGCTATATTTAAAGACTAATTTTTTTTTTTTTTTGTCTCTAAAGAGTAATTTTTTACTTATCTAAAGAGTAATTCTTTATTTTATGTTTTCTTTAAAGAGTAATTTATTTTTATCTAAAGAGTAATTATTTATGTCTCTAAAGAGTAATTCTTGACTTATCTAAAGAATAATTATATGTGCAAGTGAATTAACAAATATTATTATCTTATGTGTATTGACCTATTGAGTAATTGTATTAGAGGGCTGTGATGGGTAGTGATAGACCATTTTTATTAAAAGGGAAAAATAAGAACTTTTATACAACTATTTTATTTCGCTATCTTATCTAATTAAATAATAAAATATAGTATAATTGAAAATAAGTAATTTGTTTTTATATTTTAAAAAAAGTAATTTTTTTTATTGAACCCCAAATCATCGAGGATACTAATTTGATCACATGTCTTGTTTTAACAACACTGCTGTCAAAATTAAGTGACAAGATAATCATTACACTCGACAGCTCGACTTGACTCAACTCGTATTTACTCGAGCTCGAGTTCAAAACTCATTTAATGCTCATTATATTATAGCTCTGCTCTGATGATGATAATAATAATAATAAATAAATAAATAAAAACATTGAGAGAGCTCGTTACGTTTTAATATAAGTTGTTTTGTTCAACAATATATCTATGTTAGTCCCTCGATAATTCTCTTCTGTCACTCGTTTGTTTGAATTTTTTCAAAATCTTTTTTCTTTTCTTAATGTAGTGTGTCTGTATTTTAATTTATTTTATAAGCTACTGCCACTCGTTTAGTGTAATATTGTTCTTTTGATTCACTGATAACTATTTACAAATTTTAGTCCATTGGTTAGTTATTTTGTAATTTGCTGAGATATTAATAATATAATCTTATTATTTTGGACATCTATACTAATATAAAAACAAAATAATTTTACTTAATTTTGACCAATTTTACTAATTTTGACCAAATCTCAAACATTGATTTATATAACTTCATCTTCACCATTGATTACCCCTAATCATTTTAATTAAAAAATATTCGGTGCCTCTTTATTACTTTAAACAAAATTTAAGGATGTGTTTACAATTACATAAACTTTATCAAACAAAACTCATTTCTTAACCTAATCTATTTCTATCACGCAATCTGCAACGCTCTCGCCCTTTCTCCATTCAATCTTCTCTTTCTTATCACCGGAGAAGTTACACGAACGTCGAACACTACTGTCATTGCCCTTTTTGGAACCAAATCAAAAGAAGAGGTGAAGTATTTTGTCTTTTGGGGGCTAGGGTTTAATTGGAATAGCGTGTGAGAACGTATCAAAAATTCGATTGATTTTAGGTTGGGATTTGCAGCAGTTCATCCGAATTTCCTAAAATTAAATTTATTTGTAGGGCATTTGCAAGCGAAATCCATCCATTGTCGCAGGTATAGCATCCGCTGAATGAAAGGTATGGTTTATTTTGATCTTTTTCGTAATTTTTGTTTTAAACTTATTGTGAATTTGAATAGGTAATATAATGTCTTATTAGGTTATATAGATGTGTGGTATAGTTTTTGTTCATTGGTTTATGCTCACTCAAAAACCTCTATTATTTGTATGATTGATATATGTTGTTGATGTTGCCTAAACCCTATACACAAACCTCTAATCATTTTTTTAAAAAATATGTAATTCTTACATGTGTTTGTTTATGCTCTTATTTGCAATAATAAAGGTTCTAAATAAGTAATTCAATTAAAAAACCTATTGTTTTCGTTTTGATGAAGATTTGTTCTTCTATAGATTTTTGATTAGTGGGATGATACGTTCGTTTTGGTGAAGATTTGTTCTTCTACGGATTTTTGATTAGTGGGATGATACGTTGAATGCATTACTGTTTGCAAAAGTGAGCCTACTTTTATCCTGAGCTGATAATTGCATTTTATTTTATTTTTTCATTTAGCCTATATTCTCAAGTATTAGTATTTGTGGAAAATGTATTGTTGTGCCATTATCTTTAATAAATTGAATGAGACATGATTTGCTCAATTTTTTCCTGTCAAACCACTCTTTGTCTTGGATTTTTGGTATGCAAGTCAGGAGTTTTGGTCAATGGCCCAACTTTTCCTAATAATGGAATCCACACTAAAATTTATGTTTTTCCACTAATAAACAATTCCGATGAAACATGGTTATGTTTTGTGTATTCATTATGTGGAATGTGCTTTTTTAAAATGTCATTAAAGTGTAAGAACTTTACACAAGTTATATTATTTTCTTTAATAGGTAATCCTTTACAATTGAGATATAATATAATGATTCTTTCAGCTTAGAAATAATATTAATGTGAAGCCAATGATATGATTCCTATATTTTATTTTATATTTGGTAAAAGGAAAAATGTTCAAGTCGGAGAGGTGGAGGAGCGAGAAGAACAATTTCAAAGTTGTGTTAAGAGCTGCAGTTTCATACAACAAAGGTAATTTTACTCTATTTAGGTGTTTGTTAAACTGCAATTGTGTCTCAGTCTTGATTAAGTGTATGCATTTCAAATTTGAATCTACTGTGGAAAAAGAGTTGAATTGTATTTATTGGTTTTAGTGATTGAAATAATGGCAGTTGAATTCTTCATTAAGAACAAGTGATATGTATTATGAGATGTTTTCTTATGAAAAAAATTATTTTGTCAATATCCATAGCTGTAGTATTTTTTTTTTTTTGGTTAAATCTATTTTCGTAACTATAGTATTGTGAGATAATGGCTTCAAAAGGTAATATAATTTGGTATATATATCTTTCTCCTTTCACTCTCTAAATTCTCATCTATGTAAATTGTGATGCTTTGTTTGTCTCCCAAGAAGACACCTATGAATATTATTATTACATAAATCTGCCCCCTTCTCTTCATGCTCACTAACAATCTCATGAATAGAATGGTATAAGATTTAGATTATTATTTTTTTTAATAAAAGGATTATGAGGTGTTTTTTAGATTATAAATGATGTAAAATGTTGTAAATTATGCAAATTAATTCTCTTTCATCTTAAATAATTATGGTTTAAATTATGTTAAAGGGTTGCAAATTCTATTTTCTTTATCAAAGGTTTCGCATATATAGAATTTTGTAGTCACTACAGTGAGATTTTATGCTTTTAAATTATGTCAATTAAGATCTCCCATCTTAATTTTATCAATTCAAACTAATTTGAATTTGATTTTTTTGTTTTGTTCAAGTGTTGCATCATGAAAGGAGGAAGTGTGACAAGGGTAAAAAGCAAATAAGATAACCGAGCTTACAAATCAGTACAATATTTTCGCATCTTATGTATCACCCTCAAATAAAATATGTAAGTTAAGCTTATGTATCACCCTCACATATTAGACAAAATATGTGAGTTAAGCTTATGTATCACTTCACATAAAATTCTTCATCTCATTTTTGTCAAAAAAATAAAATAAAAATCGCAGTCATTATGCCAAATCCATTATTCTTTGTGTTTTTTGTCTCACTAAATTTACAGAAAATTAGAGACTGTTGTACATTAATTTTCTCATTTTATACTTTTAATTGATTTAAGTAGTGAATATGTGCACTTTAATAACTATAAAACAAACTAAGTTTCCATTCTTTATTAATTTGTTTTTATTTATATATAGGTGGAGATTGATGTGTGGATAAGAAGGGTGGCTCCTTAAATATGGAACATAGTTGTTCATATGTGGGCAGGAATTATGAGTTTGTGAGTTGTGATGTTGCACTCATGATCACAGGAGGCAAGAATTCACCCTATATTGGATTAACTAGAAGAGAAAATTACGGTTATTGTAATCCTATTTTCTTGCATATCTTAAGGTTTAATAATTTGAATCCTAATTATTTATTTCAGCTTTGTAAGTAAAAATTGATTGATATCTAATGTATCATTAGTGGAGAAATTGTCTCAATCAATTTTTATAGGATATTTTTTTTAATCATGTCACTTAATCATGCAGGAAATGCAGATATTGACATTGCATTATGCATTACTGACAATTATTTGTAAATATACTTATAATGCATTAATAGACTCTATATTGACTACTTGGACGATTTGCTTCCAAAAGTTATGTAGTACTATTTTCTCTTTTACTTTAGTTGTAAACTCGATGTGTTTTCATCTCAGGCTATTATTGGTGGGTTGGCATTGCTTGGCAGTTCATGATCATTGTTAAGCCTAAGCGTGCGGTATAATATTTTTTTCTCTTATACTGTGTAAAATCGATGATATTTTCCTCAAAGTGATTCCGTGAATGTATGGTTGATGGAAATCATGATTTTAAGTGATTCAGTGAATCTTTGTGTCCTATCTTGACAAATTATGGTTGATTAGAGTTTTTTTTCCCGATTCAAAACTCAATTCCAAACTAAATATCTTTATTTTTATTAATTGGCTATTCTGTAAACCACTGAAATCCAATGAATTTAGTATTCATCCATTGAGATGCTCCGATTCTTTGGTGAGGCACCCAATTTGAAATTGATAAACACTCACATAATTTATTCATAATGCTAAATTATTTTTTATGCATAATACATAATGTTCTGCTTCATTAGTACTACTTAAGTCGTATTTTGTCCATCTAATTGCAAAACTTCCTATATAAAGCATTCAACAAAATGTTTAGGACTCTTGGGTTTAACCCTAGATTATTCATGCATGGATGTTAAAATGAAGGATTCATAGAAAAGATTGTTAGTATATCTAAGTCATAGTTGATATAGTTTTCAGCTTTATTAAATTTTTTATAAAGTACTTCAAAGTGACTCTTATATTCACAGATTCCTTACATCTGAATACATAAATGGTATATCTTTCTTTCTCTTTTTTTTATTTAATTTAAGAGATTTACGAATCTAAATAATAGTTAAATTTATTTGATTTGTTTTGCTTGCTAATCTTGCCAATATGTCTTTCTTTTCAGATTAGGGATGACCTCCGTGGTTACACAAAGAAAGAGATTAAGGTACATTCCCTTTGGTAATTTGTGATTTCTACTTTCTTTACTCTTTTGTTAGGCTTTTAATGTTAGTGACCTTTAATCAATTTCCTATGTCTGTTGTGTTGTTTTATTAATGCTTTATGCCATACACTTAAATTATGTTGTTAGTGGTGATTCATGATGTTGAATTTCCTTCAAATTTCCTTGGGATCATACCTCTAAAGTTTAATCTTGCTAATGTATGGTATCTTACATCTTTATGAGTAAAATAAGTTTGTAATTATCTACATATACACTGAGGATTTATTCGTCACCTACATTTTTCCACTATTGCTTAATTCGATACTGCTGATGATTTCTTCTTTTTTAGATGTTGTAAAATGCAGTATTTATAGTTTTTTATTGATCTATGAAGTATCATTGATTTTAGGGGTCTGACTTTATATTATTATTATAGGGCTTCGTAAAAGAAATCTACCTGGACAAAGAACGATGGTATGTGTAGTTTTTACTTGGACAAAAAATGCAATGAACTTAGGTACATCCATTCTTTTCAAGTTTAAATATAGTATAATATTAGAATGATGATCATGAACAACTAATATTAGAACTTAGGTACATCCCTTCTTTTCAAGTTTATATCTATATGCTTCTCAGCATGATATTTTTATCTTTTTAAGATTTGGCCTGTGATGACTGATGTCTAGGTTAGTAGCTCTTCTATATTTAAAGAAATTTTGATTACTATTACACTGGGTCTCAGCCATTCCCACTGCAATTGCTGCTATGGTTAAGCATGATTGTCGTCTCTCTCTTCTCTTCCATATTAAGAAAGTGTGTCAGGTATCATAATATCTATTGCATTTTATATTTGTTTGTTAATTTTGTTCGATGTATTATTTTGCTACTTTTAAAGTGAATCTTTGGTGGACATCTTGGAAATCACTTATTTGTATTCTTCCAAGTAAAATCTTGGATTAATTTATTATGTAAAATGGAATGTGGTAAGATATTGATATCGAGACTTTCTAGGTTAATACTACGTATAATCTATTAGGAGATAGTGAGCTTTTTTTATTCTTAATATCTTATATTATTTTATAATTTTTTGTATATTGATGATATATTCCTATAATATTTTGATTATTACTTGATCTTTAGTAGGATTTACAATCTGTGGTAAGAACAAATTGCCACTGTCTTTGTTGTCATTCTCGCTTTTGCTGTTAGAGTTTGAGATCCATTTCAAAAAAAAAATTGGTAATTTGTTCTTTCTTTCCTTTACATTTCATTTTATATTATTTATTTTTTGTTAAACGATTTCCTTTGCATTGATTTCTCCATTGATTAGCACATATTGCAACTAACAACAATTCTGGATGTTATTTTGATTGCATTGCATTTTCTTACCAAAATTTTTTTAATTATTTTTTAATTACATTTTTTATTAAGTAGTAATTTGGTGTAATTGTATTTCATACTATTATATGAATGATGTGAGCTTTCTAGCAAAGCACTATTGTAGAACCATTGATCAATGAAAAAATACGACACTAATGATAATGGTAATTTTTAGATTCTTTAAATTAATTTAAAATGTTATTTCTCTGACATGTAATTCGAATGATTGCTTTTGATACCAAGCCCTTGAAAATATCTTCAAGTGTTTGATTGGTCGTATATAGTCGGGATGACCAATTAAAGAATTTATCAAACCACAGGGAGGAAGACACTAGAGTTTAAGCGATCTCAAGTTTATCGTGATTTTATAAGGACGACGGAATAGAAGGATAGATGCAAATAAATGCAATTAAACTAATGCAAGAAATAAAGATAAAATGAATACAAAGATAAATGGGTTCCAAATGATGCAAGGATGAGATTAACAACAATCATGACAGATAATAAAGTAATCATACAATTAATTCTAATCTCTCATGGACAAGACATATGAGTGATCACTAATTTCACCTAAACTCTCTCTCGAAATGGATAGGATGTAGGCCCTCAATAAGGCTTCCAAAAGCACATAGGATTGTGACCAAAGCAAACACCTCCCACTAGGTACTAATTACTCTACGAGTTTCCTAATTAGGTACTAAATCATAGGCAATATTCCCTTTTAAGGTACTATGAATTCACTAATGGCTTGATTCTCCTCACCTAATCAACCAATCTCTCGATTAAGCTAATCAAATATTTTATCAAAAGGTTCTAAATCTAGAAGGATATCTTTATCTCATTCTAAATTAATGCACATGAAGTGTATGATGAAATGATTCAATGAACTATCCTAAACACATAATTGATTTATCAATCTAATCACATGTTCATGACAATTAATTACACAAATCATACATATACATCAAGCAATCAACATTCAATGATAGAAATACACAAAACCCATTCAAGATTAAAATCAAATTGCATAAAAACCAAATTATCCTATACCAATCATGGAGCTAATCTCACAAAGGAGATTAGCCTCTCATAGTCACAAGAAATTCAACATAGACATTAAAATACTTACAAACCATGATCAATCTATAAAGAAATGCACAAAAATTGGAATTATATTCCCCCTTTGAAGGTCTTCAATGGAGATCTTCTTCTTCTTGTTGTGATCTTACTCTCCATTGCTTCCTTGATCACTTGGATGATGGATATGATGGAGGAGATCAAGTGTGGATGGATGGATGAAGAATGAATGAATGAAGATGATGGTGTGAATTGGAGGAAATGGTGTGTGATCTAGGCGTATGAGTGAAACCCTTCGAAAATTCTCATCAAATATTGAAGTGTTGGGCATTTATTCCCCTTGGGAAGCTTCTAGAAAGTTATGTAATTTTTAGCAGCTTTTTACACAACACGAGTCGTGCTCTGCAACACGACCACAAGGTGGTCGTGTTGGGTGAATTGATGTCGCTGCACGGCCAAGAGTTACAGGGCCGTGTTACGCAACACGACTCGTGTGCTGTAATACGGGCACAGGGTGGTCGTGTTGGATGAATTAATGATGGCACGACCACTTCTTACAGGGTCATGTTCCATACACGGCCAGTGATGGTGCATGCCCCTGTTTTCTTCACTATTTTAGCTCGTTCTTCCTCGTTTCAACTCCGAATTGAGATCCATTTTTTCCTACGTCTTCCTTATCATGTCTAGCATCAATTAAAAACTAAAAATCATAGGTTTAAGCTTATTCACACACATTTCAATAAAAATACAAAACACAACCAAATAATACATAAATACGGATAAAATAATATGAAAACGGATATAAAAAGGAATTAAAATTTAGGTGAAAATATCACTCATCAGTGTTTCCAATTTTAACTAATACTTGCCAAAAACACCTTTATATATTTTTACTAATTGTGTTTTTTGCTCTACATGTAGGTGCGAGGGAAATTTATTTGATGCTATTGATAATACAAAATCACTTTCCGTATCTCTCTAAGAACTTCTGTTGCAGTTGGTCTCATGTAGTGCAGTCCGTGGCATCAAGAGTCTCATACCAAGCTTCTGCTCTATCAATTAATGAAAATTTGAATAGGGCGATCCGTCTAGCATGATCATTAGCTCCAGCGCCCTTTTGAGTGTTTGCATAACCAAGAAATTTTCAGAGATGCTGATATGGATCTTCAAAACAATCTCCAGAATTTTCTACCATGTTAATAAGAGCGGGATGTATCTCAAAATCATCATCTTCCTCCCTTGCTCCTATCAACCCCATGTTGCCAATCCCAAAGTTAGTGAAAATTTCACGTATGACAATATTATCCGGATTCTGCCTTGCTCCGGCCATATTTAGCTCAATTTGATATTCCTTCCTTTCCTTTTCCTAATGCACAAGTACCTCAGAAAAATTCAAGGTTAAATAGAAATAAATGATCACAAATAAAAGTCTTAATCAACTAGAAATAATAAAATCAATAATAACAGCCATCCCCGGCAACGGCGCCAAGAACTTGATGCGCGTTTTCTTTGCACGCAAAATTAATCCCCAAGTATAAAGGATATCAATTGCAGCTTAAGCAAGCGACCAAGTGAATATCTAACCCAAAGGACGGCGTATTATCAATTTAATTATTTACTAAATTAATTAAGACAAGATGACAATAAGATTTGAGATTTAATTATTAAACTACTAAACAAGTAATTAAAATAGCAAATAAAATAAAATATCACTCGAAGAATACGAAAGTGGATCAAGTGGGAGAATATGTAGTTGTAAGATAATCCAGTTTCACTCATTAATCTCTCTTTCATGTGTTGATGTACGACTCTGCCTTGTGAAATATGGACGCATCACTAAACCATGCATATCTACTCTATAGACATAAGTAACCATGTGTGTAATACGTGTGAATAACCTCAGAGCAAGAGATATAATTCCACTCCCCTTTCTAGGTACTATCAGTATCAATTATTTCCCTGGCCAATTGGTACTCTAACTCGATATGATCTCCCTTTATAGGTACTATAAAATTATCCTCTTTATCCTACTTAATAACCCGAATTCAATTCAATTAATAAGTATTCATATATGATAGTTCTAATGAAGTTTCAGAGTCCCCTCACTTAGAATCATAACATGGAATCCTGTTCAGTGGTGAACGCACTCAATCTAAAACCAAGATATATATTCAGACTCTACATAACAATTGAAGATGCACAAGACGATCATGAATATGAATTAAGAAAGCACAATCATACATAAAATAAATCCACAAGTAGTGTTGTACGGAGTTTACATACGAAAGTTCAATTAATTTGTAAAACCTTCACAACCCTAGTTCTACCAAAAAGGCTCTAGCCCATGATGTTATGAAGAACAATCATGGGTGTTGGATAGATCTTACCCGGATGTCTGAAAAATACAAGACAAATTAGCAAACGAATAAAATCCTAGATGTGGGAGTCGTCGCGTCCTTCTCCGTCTTGATTCTCCTCTTGGTTCTCCTCTTGATTCCACAGATGAATCTTCAAAGTGATGGATGGATGGAGGAAAGGATGTGGATGATAGTATGGGAGTGATCCCCCCTTGTGGGGTGGTGTATTGTGTTGTGATTCTTTTCCTTGGCTTTCTATCTATATAAAGAACTCACAAAAACTCCAAGAATTGAAGGTGTAACAAGCCATGGAAAGTGACACAGCCGTTCTGTTCGGCACATCTCGCGCGACGTCACCATCTTGATCATAACTTCCTCGTTTGGAATCCGATTGAGGTGTTCTTTACGCCAAAATGATTCTCTTTTCAGTGGCTTCCCAACCATGTATCACAACACCAGTTTTAATCTCCACACAAACACAGAAAAATTACACAAATTGGACGTGAGTTTTTCAGCATTCATTACACAAGTTGCACATTTTCTCTAACTTTGCACTTTTGATTTTTTTTCTACCTAAAACACAATAAAATACCTTAAGTGCATCTTTTTCTCACATATATTGAATATAAGAAACTTGTGCTAATATACAACATCAATTCTCATCATAAAGATGTAGATTGGACACTAAAACACGCTTATTTTCACTCTCAACACTGATCAAGGTCCTTTTGGCATTACATTACACAAGGTGGGTTCTCTGGTCACTTCTTCAACTCTCTTTCTTCATTACAATAATGGATACGCACATGTTCATAATGTGTTGGTCCATAAATTTTCCTACATTCAGCAACATAGTTTTATTTATCACAAAAGAAAGCTATTTTAGTAAGAATTTAACAGTCACTTCTATGACTGCCTCTCCTGCCTACAAGTGGTCAGTTACTTATTTGTATGCACTTTGTTGATAAATTTGTGAATAGAAGTAGTTTGTGCAAATTTGCAACTTATATTTTAGACATAGATATCATCTTTATGGTTGATTCTTGCTTGAACATATTAATGTTTGGATAGGTGCAGGCCATTTTCATGTACTTTGTTGTCAGATGTTTTATAAATGATAGTATCTGAAGGAAAATGATGGCTTTAGGTGTGTGCCTTTGTCACTGAAACAACAACACAGAGGTCTTTTCTATAATTTCTAAGAAAAAATTATACTACTTATGTTCCCATAGAAATCGGAACTGAACTATTTCAGATTTAGTAGAGAATGAAACTCAGTTTACTATAATGGTTTTACGTAGATGTTGATTAGTGAGCGAAATTAGAGAAAGACAACCTTATAACTGAGATGCTAACTCGACTATGTATTTATTACTTATGAAATTTATATTACTTTGGAAATATTAATACATTAAATTTTTTTATAGAATATAACAGCAAGTTATTTATGCTTCATTGTCCTTTTCACGCAACAACTTCTCCACGTAGCTTCAATTTGGACCTTAGGTATGAAATTTTTTTCCCTTTTTCATGGAATTTCTACATTTTTGCATGCCTTTAGTATGAATGATTCTATATTTTCATTCAAATCTTAATTTAAAATTATTAAATAGCACTTAGAGATATGATTGGGTTAGAATTTAAAAGCCATTCCAAATTTTTTCTTTTGTTTATGGAGAATATTAATTGGACTATTATGTGCCTATATGACTAGCTTGATTGCAATTGTGTTGATGGTCCTATCTTTAATGAAAGGTGATACTTGATCAAGAAAAATTAAATGCTCTTTCTTTGGAGACTCTGAATCTAATGCACTTTTCAGCCAATGAATAACATTTATTTTTGAATCCGAGAACGTGTATTTACTATTATTTGGCAATCAAACTCTCATTTTTATTCTCAGTTATGATTTTACTTGGTGTATTTATTAGTTATATGTTATGTCACAATCATAAACAAATCTAAAGGTATATATTAGTTATTTATTTATAAGTCTAATGCAATCAAATTTTAAAATTTTATAACTTTATAAGAATTCATTAATTTTTCTCTATTTCTGACATTGTCTTATTAAGATGACTTTTTTTTAATGATGGAGAATTTATTTTTATTTTTTTCTGTTTCTCTATTAACACATTTATCTATTTTTCTTATCCATTAAACAGTATCATATTTCTTATGATACTGTGTTGCATCCTACATGGTGAATTATTTTTCACTCTCATTCGAAATTGTTATTTTTTTATTTTTGTAGGGACAGTACTATCTCATACTATTCGACAAAATAACTCATGGAAGGTTCAAGATTTGTATGAAGCTTTTTTTTTATTATTTGAGACCAAATATCCATTTCATTAAGTAAAATCATTTTGCTTTTATATTAGTATAGATTTGGTAATTTCTTTTCACTTTTCTATCCATTTAATTTTCTATATTTTTATTTTTATGTTTTAACGATTTCTTTTTCATTCTCTTCTTTAAAGTTCATGCATCAAAAGAAGGATACATATAAATACATCGAATACTAATTTGATTTTCCTTATTTATTGAAAGTATGAAACTGATGTAGGCTTAAAGTTTGGCAAAAAAAATCTATTTTGGGGATGCTGGCTTTGAAATTATGACCATAACCTGTGGTGCTCTGGTCAAGAAAGAGACGAGCGGGTTGAGGCAAGGTTGTCATCTGAAGTCTCAGGTAGAGAGTAATATTGTAAGGTGCCCAGATCCTTAATATGCGGAAAAAATGTTGAAATTATTGGATTTTGTTTGTTGGCTTGCATGTCTTTCCTTTCCTACAAACAAAGTATGTTTTTCCATGAGTGTATGTCATTGACCAATAAATTAGAGTGTTGCACATTTCTTACTATTGATGTATACATAACAAATGTTGTAGTTTTGATTTAGGACCTTGAGCACCTACTTGCTTCGGTTTGTATTTCTGTTAAGATACTGATTTCATATTTTGGTTGTATTGCCCCGACTTCTTAATAGCTTACTGGTGTTTAATGTCTTACAAGTTTAATTGTTTAGATTATACTTATTTGTTTGAGTTATTTCTCATATATTTTTAGTGTATTAGTCTTGGAATGTTATTACTTTTTATCAGTTTTACGAAAGCAATTTCGTAAAACGGTCTCACAAATTTTTTTGCCAATTTATTTTATATATTTAGGTAATAATAGTATATATTTTTATTTTAAATATAAAATTTAATCACTAAAAATATAAATATATACAAAATAAATTAGTAAGAGTATAATATATATATAAAAATATTTCAGAAAATTTTCTATCCGTGCAATGCATGGTTTAATATTTATAGGTAGGATTTAGTGTTTGTTCCAATTGTGATATTATGACTTTACCCTTGAGGTTTATGATATACTCTTACCCAATGGTTTAGGACATACTGTATCGAAGGTTTACCATTTACCAGTCGGGAATAATGTTCGTTCCAAGGGTGAAATTATAATTTACCCAGTGATTTTTGGTATATTGTACCCTAGTGGTTTAAGGCATAATGTTTCTTTGATTAGATTGGTTATCACTTTTTCTTAATCAGTTATTATTTTTTGAGTGTATATTGGGTGCACCCGGGCCCATATGTGTATGACTTTTTATTCTATTTTGTATACATGTTATTCTGTTTTGTATACGTATTTTGTAATAATTGTATATTTTTTCACAATAAGTTTTTTATTAAAAAAAACTAACATCCATATGTGTATAACTTTTTATTCAATAGTGTATATATATTTTTTAATAATTGTATATTTTTTACACTCAATTTTTATTAAAAAAACTAACAATTAAATTGTATATATTTTTGCTCATAATTGTATATGTTTTTGTTTATATTTGTATATGAGTGCACCATATCTTAGGGTGCACTCGGGTACACACTATAATTAGCCTTACTTTTTTATATTTATCAATTATTAATCAATTAATAAATAAATATTAAATGAGTATGTATACCCGCGAGTATTAATAAATGTGTATGAGATAAGTATGGGTACCATAATAATTTTTTTAAATGGGACAAGTACGGATAGTTGTTTTTTAATACGGTACGTATAAGGATACCGGTACCAAAAATAAGTGGGTACCCTACCCATTGTCATCCCTACACGGATCAAGCACGGCCCAAGTTTAGAAAAAAAAAATTTAACAAAGTTCCTATCCGTGCAACGCACAATCCAAGTTTTCAAATCTATAAGCTTGCTGATCATTTACTGAATGATATCTGCCTCATGAAAAAGTTTATCTAATGTAACAGTGCATTGACAGATTTTTCAGGATACTTGGTTGCATGTTTAACTTTTTTTCCATGCTCTTATCAACAATTTCTAAATAGAAAGTAGAATAATTCATACAAACATTCTATACGATGTTGATTGTATTCTTTAAAATAGATTATTTTGTTTAATTTGTGTTGAATTTGCATTATGATTGTCATTGTAAGGAATTAGCAAATGTTGCAAGTCACTTTGCATAAGCATACATGACATATTTAATGTCTGTCAAATACAGTTATTTTAATTCGAATTGTTTAAATGCATCCTTTTGTCCATTGTCATTTCAATGTAAAATGTTATATATCTTGATAATTGATGATCTGAAAATTCGGCATATAGATATTGAATTGTGGAGACAAGCGTATTAACCTATCCTTGCTTTTTATTTTTTTCATCATTTATGTTGATACTTTCCATGACCAATGTTATCCTACAAGGAATCCGAAATTGCAAAATTCTCACAATTAATCCTAAAAAGAGAAAAACAAGCTTTCTAATATTTAATTGTAACGAAAAAAGAAACCAAGAAGAAAGAATAGAAGCCGTAAAAAAAAACATACTTTGAATGGTTAAAAAAAAATACTCCTCGCATTCCAAGAAAATTCTATTAACCTTATAAGAAAAAGAAAATTATATATATAAAATATTTCAGAAATTTTCCTGTCCGCGTAATGCGCGGCCGGGTAAATGCTAGTTTTGGTTAAATGTAAAGAGAGAGACATCAAAGGCAGAGCCCAAAATTTAGACTTAAAAATATCAAGATGTAGAATTCATATATCTCAATTAAGACATTGAGTTGATCTATATAGAGTACTGTAAAACCTCTATAAATTAATGTTGTTGGGACTGAAGAATTTTATTAATTTAGAGAGATATTATATAATCGATAAATTAATAATTTATTACTTTAGAGAGGTTATATACATAAAAAAATATTTTATGGAATTATATTATTAAAAAAATATTGATTAGGAATATATAAGTATATAATATATTAGGAGATTCTTAATTTACACATTAAGAATAAGTAGTTAATTGTATTATTTGATTATTATTATTACTGAGTATATCTATAAATACATCGATATGAAGATGAAAAAGATACAATAAAAATACAATTAAATATTTCAATAATGTGTAAATTGTGAATCTTTGAATATATATATATATATATATATATATATATATATATATATATATATATATATATATATATATATATATATATATATATATATATATATATATATATATATATATATATATATATATATATATATATGATTTTTAGTAATTATTAATTTATAATTTCATTGAGACCTTAAGTATATTTAAGGATTTTCTAAAAAAATATTATCTTATTATTTAATTGATTGGTACCCAAATTTGAACTCGGGACCAGACAAATTATTAATTTTATCGAGGTTATTAATTTATCGAGTATTATTTTATGGAGGTTTTACTATATATTGCAATTTAATATCATGATGTGTATATATATTGACTAGTGTAAACTGAGTTTATAGTGTAAATCATGTGGCCCCCTTTCCAATTTTATTATATTCTATGTAGGGTTTAAATTAAAATAGTAACATAAGGTTTATATCGTAAACCCGATTCACATGAGACTAACTTTTTAAATACTATCTATAAAACACTAAAACAATAGAGAAGCGATCATATTAAGAGTAAAAATCCAAAATTGAGTGCCTTAATGAAATGATATAATAAATGAGGGTAAAAACTCCATTAAGATTGCTTCACGGAATAAGTTCTCTGAGGCGGATAAATAGTAATATTTTTAATAAAAAGGTTATATGTGATTGATAAAAAATAACAACCGTCCAATTAAACTATTTCATCAACAATTCATAAAATAAATGAAAAGTGATGACACAATCTTCAACGGAAAAAGTGACAACAAATTAAAAAAAGGTCAAACAGTGTGTCATCTCTCTCGACTCTATTGAAATGTTGATGATCTTTATATCCAAAATTAGGTATGCTTGCAATTTGTTAATGGGGTGGATCCCATTGATGCAAAATCAAGAAAAACTCAGTTTGTTAAATCTAAACTGCTAATTGATGAGGATGATTGGGTCCATCTTCGTCGATGGTGCGAAAACGGGTCGGGTTTGGATGCAGGGGAGGAAAATGGAGGAGCATTTGTTGTCGGAGATGACAATTATATTGCTCAAATGTGGAGATTGAGACGTTCAATTCGAAACCCAACCCGAAAAGAAAATCCAGCTCAAGTAGATTCATTTCTCTCCCACTTATTCCTCCTACTTTCGCATAGTATGCATTGTTGTAAAATCTGCAATATTTAACTATGAAATTATCAATTTCAATCCTTTAATTTTTTTTAATTTAATATAACATTTCAATTTTTCAATTTGAGTTAGTTTGCTAAACTTACATGACTTGAAAGAATTTACCGAACTTTGCAAATCTTATATAATTTTTTTATAAATGAATTGATCATAAAGTAAAAAATTATATGATTAAAATTGATAAAGCGAAAATTGATATTAACCCACGTTTAATTAATTAGCCTAATGTGAGTTGTAATATTAGATGAAATGTAATGTACATTTTAGTGACGCCTTTTTCTTTATTTTGGCTTATGCCTTATAGTTTCTTGTCAAGTTCAATTATAATTTCACGTGATATGTAAACATCATTCAATTCAATCTAAAATTACATTTTAATTACAAATTAATCACTCATATCTAACACACATAACATATTTTATAATTTATTTATTAACTAAAAATACTATATTACCCTTCAAAATTGAATAAAATTGGCCAAAAAATAAAATTTCTTTAAATTTCGTGACTAAAAGACATTTTTGAAAATATTGAAAAGAAAACTCAGAATGAATATTATAGTTATGAGTTGGTTTCTTGTGTCCTCGGATACACAGAGTGTGAAAATGTACAACATTTTATTTTAAAGGTGAAATACACTTTAATAAATTAGGGTGTACTTTTTTCATTGAAAAGATTGACTGAAATATGAATAATATCAATATTTGATTAAAAAATTTTTTTTTTCAACAAATAAAGATAAACATTCTTATACTAAATGATATATCACTTAATACTAAAATGTATAACTTTTGAAAAATGCGGGGCACGTTATATGTCATTTAAAGATTTGGCTAAATTATATCACGATAAACAAGCACGCACTCTCTTATTCCTTTTGACTTCTTATCGATGTTGTTCACATTTAATACATTCGGATGGATGATGTTACGAGAGAAAAGCGGTCCGGTACTTCTGTTATTTTGGTATCATTGTTGGATGATTAACACGTATAATATAATAAAACATATACCCTAAAAGGAAAAGTTTATAAACCATGTCACTCATCTAATCGCATGTAACAAGAGATGTAACAACAAGTATAACAGAACATAGAAGATCAGAGAAAATGAATCTATAAATAAACTTATGAGAAAGATTTACGTTCATTTAACGCGTGTAAAAGAAGATGAAAGACTACTTACATATCATCCATAAACTTAGCAGACACCAAGACACTGGCAATGAGAAGACGATGAACACTGAAGGAGTTGATCGGAATCAATGCTTGTTTCCGCGAAAACCGGTCCAAATAAATATAGGAGACGAGGAAGCACGAAGGGCTGCAGTTTGCATATTTGCAGATCCTCTCAAGGTACGTCGAGACGGATATGACCGGCCGGCTCAACCCGTGGAAGATCGACACCGTGGTCTTCTGGCCGCACATGACGTCGTTTCTTTCGGCAGTTCTCTCAAGAATCCAAGATACTAGCTTTATCATCACCTCCGCCATTGATCACATCACATTGTTAATTAATTTCTTTTTATTTTAATTTATGTGTTATATTAAAGGGAGGAATCAACTTAGTGCTTGCTATTTATATACGTACACACGATCTTCTCAAATCACCCTCACGCGGTTCTGCTTTTCTTGTGGACTTTCTCATATTCTTTTTTTTTTTAATATTTTTTTAATATTGGATCTTTGTTTGATTTCATATACGGTTTCACTCTCTCCACCCCATCAAAAGTTCTTATTTTACTATATTGATCATCTCATTCAAATGTCTATTTTTTCCACTTTTAGTAAAAAGATATCACATGTGGCCCACCACTCACTACTAATACAATTACGCATTACACATAAAATAATAATACTACTTAATCTACGCACAAAAAACAAATTAACACCTTTGGGGGGACGGGGGGAGTATCATTTTTTATGAGTGGAACATAGGAGATAAGAGAGAAATTATACCTAAGTCAACATATAAATTCTAGGGGCAAAAGAAATAAATTTCTCCATCCCCCTACGTGTCAATCTGTAAGACAATGTCATAAGAGATATGACATCAAAATGTTATAAGAGATATCACATCAAAGTGTCGCAGGAGATTCCGTATCTTAAAATTTATAAGTAATCAGATTTCAATATATATTACTAACAATGTGCGATGTACCCTTTATTTCATGTAAGAAAAAAAATGAATGACAGTGTATACTCTTTAAAAAAAATATTATATCCTTACACACCTTGTGCAGGAAACAAGAGACCAACTCATAAATATATCTTCTTAAATTCACACTTTTATATACATTAATTTAAGGGAAAATTGAAATAATACACTAAATTCAATATACAAAATATTTACCAACACTTCAATATGTTTGTTACCCCTCTCCCACATCCACCCACCCACCCAAGTTGGGTCACAGTGTGGGTCATCCACACCGGCGACGGGCGACGGCGAGCGGCGGTGGGTGTGGATCAGGGTGTGGATCACCCACATCGACGGTGGGTGTGGGTCACAGCGTGGGTCGTCCACACGGATGGTGGCCAGCGACGGTGGTTGCAGTCGGCAGTGGGTGTGTGAGTTTACTTAGAAATTTTTTTTTATTTTGAGGGAGGGGTATAATGGTCATTTCAGATAAGTTTTTAGTAAAAAAGAAAGAAGTTTTTTGAGCCGTTGGTAATGATATTTGTATATGGAGAGTTGTGTATATTTTCTATTGGCACTTAAGCTATTGTGTTCTAATTGTATGATTCCATATAAATATATCATCTTAAATTCACACTTTTTTTTTTCATTACAAAGTAACTTTTAACATTCTCAAAATCTAAACAACACATAATATAAACACTATGCAATATTACAAAATTATCACTTACTATACTTTTTTTATCGGGTTAGAAACAATAATATTTTCATACACTATATCATACTTAAATTACTCAAAATATTCACTCTCTTAAATCATCACCTTATTTAAACTGCATGCAACAAAAAAATGTGAATGATGAAGTAACAATAAATTACAAGTATAGTGTTTGTCATTGTATGCAAGGGAATATGTTAAGAATTGGAGCATATTATACAAATTGAAAATAAAATTGACAGTAAGGAAAAATGATATCTTTGTTTTAATTATTTAATATGAGATGTATGAATCAGAGATATCTTTGTTGAGTGGAAGCCTGCAAAAAGAATTTTTGGGTTATTTGAATACAATTAATATACGCGTTTCTTGTAGTCTATGCACTGGCATACATCCACCCATTTCCAATCCTTTTCATTTAGTTAATAAAATGTAAAAAGTTTGTGCCATTATTTTTTTTTTTAATTGTGATGTTTTGAAGATATTAATATATATTATGTACGTGGTGCTATTATTATTTGATATATAAAAAAATAGTGGGATGTACTGAAATAAAAAGTGTACAAGAATACAAGAAACGGAGTATTATTGAATATATATCTCTCCATTACAAATGATTTTATGGAATAGTTGTATCATTTAATCATTTATTCTTGTAATAGAATCATATATATAATCTTGTGTTATGTGAGTGTTGTTTTATAATAATAATTTAATTTTCAATTTAATTTCTCATTAAATTAGTTTTGTTAGATGGATAAGATAAGATGTGATAATATTAGATAGGACTCACACCTCTCTCTCTATATATAACGTTATGAGTTCCCCTCACACAACAATAATACAACTATTATTTTATATTAAATATTAGTATACTATATTTTTTAATTTACTAGTATATAATAAAATATTATATTATTAATTTTAAGGAAAAAAAAAGCAAATTGAAAAATTATATTAACATGACTGACTTATGCACCCAAAGGTGAACATAAAGCAAAGGGGTCCAAATTTTGTTAAGCTCATTTATAGGAGAGATTTGTGTTAGTGCTTGACTACTTGTACGTCCATGCATCGATTATCTTAGCTGGACACCCACTTTCATTCTAGATTTTTGAAACCTTCATCGCCGGATTGTCATTTTGATGTAATATATCTTGTATTATATTGTTGGAAAACATAAAGAAAAATGAGAAATTATACCAAAAAGAGAAAGCATAAATCCTAAAAAAAAGTATTTGATTATATTTAGTTAGTAACTTAGTATCATTCAATGAGAGCTATAAAAGTTATTAAAAATAATTGAGTTTACATACTAATTGCATTTAAAGTGCTTTTTAAACTTGTACTGAAAAAATAAGTGCAAATATAAATCATTAAATGTCGTAAAGAAGTTATGAGTCCAACTATGATGCACATGTGACACCGGTGTACTTGGACGATTTGAACTGTTAGACTATACTTTAATCTAATTTATACCATTAATTTAATTTAATAATTAAAAGTTATATTATGAAAACTTAACCATGTATTTAGCCTATAAATTCAAGGGTGCACCGATACACCAGGTGCACCGGAATAACCTAGAAGTTATATATATAAATTATGATGTCACAAATTTTATAATATTCTTATTTCTTTGTATTAAAAAAATACTATCACTACAAATCATTCTTTGTATGCATTAGTATTCAATTCGTATGATTATACTTCATCTTTTCCACTTACTCCATATTTTTACAATAGTAAAAATTATTGTAAAAATATAAATGACCCGGAAAAAGTGTAAATAATTAATACAAAATCATGATGAGCAATAATATATATTTCAATCATATATACCACTTATATTTTTACAATTGTAAAAATATAAATGGGATGCAGAAAGTTTTAGTAATTAATAAGCAAACCGTTTATTGCTTCTCTAAACGTATACACGTTACATGTACACCCCTCCAACTACTGGATCATTAAAAAAAAAAAACTAATATATATATATTTAAAATAATTGTAATATATATATTATCTGAATAGTCAACAACATCAACATGGATGGAGGGATGAATTTTAATTTTTGGTCCAATGAGGGTACGACAGGTTTCAATTGGAATGATATGGAAAAATGGGGTAGGTGGTGCATGCAAGCCTGAATTTATTAATAATGGTTATCACGTTAGCTCGTCTGTCAGGGCAGGTCCATTATGATAATAAAAGATATCTCACCATTATGATAATATAACTCATTAAATAAAATAAAAGTTTAACATTTATTACATAAATTATATATGAAACTAATTATGAAAAATTGATCTTGTGACAGTTTTTTTAATAAAATCATTAATAATCAATTTTTCATAGTTGAATTTCTCCAAAAAATATTCTCAATTGAAATTTAATTTTGTTGACATACATGATACCAAATAAGAATAATTATCAATTAACTATTAAGAATAAATTAGAAAATAAAATCATTTCGAGAGAATTAAAAAGTAAATTTGAACAGAAAAATATGGAAAAAAATATGAATATGAATATGTATTGTATAATGAAAGTACATTGTTCAAAAAGAATACGATACACTATTCTTCTCAAAGATGTTACCAAAATTTATACTGAACAAATATTACAGAAGATGAATTGAAAACGAATTTAAAAAAAAAACAATTAAAGAGAATGAAGAGAGAGGGAGAGAGATTTTTTTTAGAACTTATTATTTAATTATGGTTGTATAACATAATTGAGAAATGATTAATATTAATTTTTTTTAAAGTTATTCCTATTAATTCTCAATAAACAAGGAAAGAATAATAAAAAAAAAAGTTATAAATCAAAAGCGATATATTATAATATTTAATAAATATATTTGACTGATACTTATTAAAGTATAGCCAGAGTAGCTTAGTAAACAGTTTAGACTGATCCATTAAAAGAAGTGATTCATAATTTATATTTATATTAAAATTAAAAAAGTTACATCAGAATCGATCCCGTGTGCATTGGGATTAAAAAAAGGGTATACCATCTGATTTACTCCACACTACACAAGCATGTTTGAAGCTTAAAATATATAAGTAAATTCATATATATAAATATATAATAAAAAAATTAGGAAGCTCTCGCCGGAGTGGGCCCTGTGCGGCGGCGCCTCCAGCACCACCCCAGGGCCGCCCCTGTCGTCTGTCCACATGTATCTCTATTTTCGTACATAAAATAATACTCCATCCATCTAAGAATGGTAATGAGACTGAGCGCAACGGATAGTAGCATAGTCATAGCCATAGTCATAGTCATACTATACCCATATTATTAGCGGCTTGTAGACAATCATAAAAATGTTTCAAAGTATTAAAAATCGTCTTTATTTATCACTTTTTTTTACGTCCGTTCTTCTTTGGTGGGTTTCGATTGCCCCGTATCCCGTGCGGAGAATCCGGACCCACATTTTGCTGATTTTTATAAATTAATTACATTAAAATACACACATATTCCTCTTTTATTAATTTAATCACCATTCTTTTTATCTAAACAATACGTGATCTTTTTCTTTTATTTCGATTTAATCATGAACTTTCTTTATATCAATTAAATACACGATCTTTTTATATTTTTTCAATTTAATCACAATTTTTTTCAATCAAATACATTATAATTTCTTTTCATTTAATTCGAATTTTATATGAATAAAATATATGATTAATTAAATTAATACACCAACATTTAAAACATACTACGTGAACGATCAAATTAAAATTTTATATACTGTTCATATAACTACTCATGTATTATTTAATCACACATTTTTTTAATAATTAAAACATAATATAATTGTTTATAAATTTATATATATATATATAATATGAATTGTTTTAAAGTTAAATACAGTATTAAAAAATTATAAAACAATTCGTTCATAAATTTTATCTTTCACGAAGTTTTTAAAAATAAATATTATATGTAATATAATTATGGGCAATTCTTAGGTGATACGTGGTCCGGTGACCCCTCACATGGGGGTATACACCTATGGAGGTGTGCATATCCCCATGTGAGGGGGTCACCGGTGATCACAGATCACCTAAGTAAACCCCTATAATTATTTATAAATTAATATATATATATATATATATATATATATATATATATATATATATATATATATATATATATATATATATATATATATATATATAACATACTCCCTCCGTCCCCTTGATACATATTCATTTTTCCATTTTGGTCTGTCCCATTACAAATTATTCATTTCCCTTTTTGGATTGATGTGACATACAACTACTACACATGACTCCACACTCAACACTAATACAACTACCCACTACACATTAAAATATTATTTCTCTCACCTTACTATACATTAAATTATTATACTCCTTAATCCACGTGCAAGAAGTCAACGGATACCTTTCAAGGGGGCGAAGGGAGTATGAATTATTGTACATATTATATACAGAAAAGGGTTTATTAAAAATTCATTTTATAATACTCTCTCCTTCCCACAATACGCTTCATGTTTACTGTTCTACATTGTTTAAGAAAAGTTGCACTTTTTGACAAATTTTATTGACTTTAGAGTGTATTGTAGTATTTTTAGGTAATAAAAATTATAAAGTAATGGTATGTGTGTGAAAAATGAGTGAAAATTTTAAAATTAAAGTAATTTTTGAGGTTGTTGGAGTGATTTTTTCTTTTTTGGGGTGTGAATGGTATTATGAGACAAACAAACAAGGAAAGTGTGAAGGATTTTGTGGGACGGAGAGAGTACTACTTAATCACATTGTTTTAAATTCTTTTAATACATTTAATATGTAATTTATGCATTATAACATTTTATTTGTGGTAGATGCACATAGTTGTTCAATTGGATATACTAAAACCCTAACTTAATTTAGTATGAATAATGTTATATCAATATTACTCCCTTCGTCCCAAATTCGTTGTTTTAGTTACTGTAGACACGGAGTTTAAGAAAAATTACTTTTTAATTAAATTTATTGACTTTTTAGGGGTATTATGCATTTTTAGGTAATAAATAAATTATAAAGTATGTTATTTGTGTTAAGTGCGAGTGATATTTTTGAAATTAAGATAAACTTTTGAGGTTATTGGTTGACGTGAAGTTTTCTTTTTTGGAATAAGACAATTAGTTTGGGACGAATGAAAACGGAAAGTAAGACAACGAGTTTGGGACGGAGGGAATATTTCTCTCACCTTACTATACATTAAATTATTATACTCCTTAATCCACGTGCAAAAAATCAACGGATACCTTTCAAGGGGCGGAGGGAGTATGAATTATTGTACATATTATATATAGAAAAGGGTTTATTAAAAAAATCATTTTATAATACTCCCTCCTTCCCACAATACGCTTCACGTTTACTGTTTCGTACTTTTTACGAAAAGTTGCACTTTTTGACCAACTCTATTGACTTTAGAGTTTATTGTAGTATTTTTAGGCAATAAAAAATTATAAAGTAATGGTATGTGTGTGAAAAATGATTGAAAATTTTAAAATTAAAGTAATTTTTGAGGTTGTTTGAGTGATTTTTTCTTTTTTATGGTGTGAAGGGTATTGTGGGACAAACAAATAAGAAAAGTGTAAAGGGTTTTGTGGGACGGAGAGAGTACTACTTAATCACATTGTTTTAAATTCTTTTAATACATTTAATATGTAATTTATGAATTATAACATTTTATTTGTGGTAGATGCACATAGTTGTTCAATTGTATATACTAAAACCCTAAGTTAATTTAGTATGAATAATGTTATATCAATGTTATGAAATGAGAATCATTAGATCAAATGATTACATCTTATAATTTGTTTATAAGTTGATTAAATTGACTATTTATTTTAGAAGGACTCTCTTGTGAGACGGATTTATGTGAGACGGATAGTGAGACAGGTCGACCTGTTGTTTAAGTATACTTGTTATATAGGTAAAATATGTTAATTTGTAGTTAAAGTATGTTTGCAGTGAATCATACTATAACATTTTAAAAATATACTTTAATTCATTATTTATCATATTTTAAAAAAAACATACTTAAACTACAAATTAACATACTTTACTTATATAATGAGCATACTTTAACAATGGGTCGACCCGTCTCACAACCCGCCTTACACAATTACCATCTCATAAGAGACTTTGTCTTTACTTTATATTCTCGATAATATGGTGTGTGTCGTCGCAAGGAAGATCATATTATCAGTTCATTATAAAGAATAAACATAGCTTACAATCGAGATAGATTGAAATAAACTATCAGAATGATTGTCGTGTGATTTAGTGTTAGTTTGTCTTGATTATAAAATTACACTTGTACACTGTGTTTGTATTGAGCAGGACTATTTGAGTTTATTCGATTTGTACTGACTATATAAAAGAGCAAAACTTTATCAATTATTATGAATGTTCGCTCTTAATCCTTATATAATAAAATCTACATGTAATTCAATAGGTATTTCTTTGATTCTTCATAAATGGTTGAGATTTAACTATTATATCAATATGCTCGGTAGTTGGAAGAGGATACTATTGGTATGGTGTATTGTTGAGTGTAGAAGAAATTTGTGTCCTAATTATTTTGGCAATAACTTGTACGAGACCGTCTCACGGATCTCATTCCGTGAAACGTATCCCTTATTGACTCGATTGGAGTGCATATTCTGCTAGTTCTTCTGTATTAGTTAAATTTGAAGCCTATTTATTAAGCGACATTGTGGCACATCAGTCCTCCAACGTTCACAACAATGCGTGTTCGAAACCATAAACTCCTGTTTGCCTCTCTTTTTCTTCATTTTTTTAATTATTTATTCTTCTTTTGAAATAATAATTTTCTATTAATTTAAATTTTCATTCTTCTTTTGAAATAATAATTTTCTATTAATTTAAATTTTCATTTTAAACGAATTTATTATTTAAGACAAAGTCTCTTGTGAGGCGGGTTATTTGTGAGACGGATCGATCCATCACTAAAGTATACTTATTGTATAGATAAAATATGTTAAATGATTGTTAAAATATATTTTCCAAAGTATGTTGAATTATGCATTAAAGTATAATTTTAATATGTTATAATATGATTTATTATTAACATACTTTAACTACAAATAAACACACTTTAACTATACAATAAGCATACTTTAGTGATGGATCGACCCGTCTCACATCCGTCTCACAAATAATCTGTCTCACAAGAGAGTCTCTCATTAATTATAAAAATGTAATAATATGTTAAATAAAAATGACATTTCTTTAAAAAAAATTTTAAAGTCCTAATCTGTAAAAAAATGTAATAATATTTTTAAAAAAAATGACATAGGATTAAAAAATGTGATAAATGTCCAATTAAATTATTAGATTTAATTAATAATTAATATAATGAATAAAAAGTGATATTATTTTTAATGGAAAGTGATAATTGATTAAAGAAAAGTGAAAGCTATCCAATTATATTATTTCATAACAATTAAAATGGATAATAAGTGATAACATTTTTAATAAAAAATTATACATAATTAATTAATAGTGATAACTGACCAATTAATTATATCATGAATAATTAATAAATTGGATAAAGGTGATAATATTTTTAACTGAAAGTGATATATAATCAGTGAAAAGTGGTAATGGTCAAATTGAATAATTTTATAAATAATTTGTGAGATAAATAAAAGTGATAATTTTTTTTTAAATGATGGTCTAATTGAATAGTTTTAACAATTCATGAATAAAAGTAATAAAATATTTAATAAAAAATAATATGATTAATAAAACATGACAACCATTCAATTAAACTATTTATAAAGAATTCATGATAAGATGAATAAAATGTGATAACATTTATAATAAAAATGTAATACTTAATAATAAAAAGAGTAATACAATTTTTTTATAAAAATACATAAGACTTTTAATAATTGATAAATAGGAGTAATTATTAAAAAAAAGTTAAGAATGAAAAATAAACATTTTCCTACCTTTTTAATTGGCCAGCACATGCACATCGCCCTTCTTTATCATTCATAATTTCACGCGCGGCCGCCCCGTTCTTAATTAATTAATTGTTAGTTTGATTCTTAATTAATAATTGTTAGTTTGATGGATAATCCGCCTCATGAAATCGCAGGATGTACCTCAACTGCCTTATAGAGAGGGCTCACTGTAGGCAGGATTCGAACTCCCACCCAACAACAACCAAACTCAGTTGGCTTATAGAGAGGGCTCTCACCCAGCAGCAACCAAACTCAGTTGAAAGTTCTTTCCACCATCGCCTCTGCTACTTGAGCTATGCCCTGGGGCAAGGGAAGCTCAACTCTAATTTCTCCCTCTAGTCTTATTAAGCCAAATAAGTCATCTCACGAGTAATTCACATAATTAAGTATCACACGTCTTTTACCAAGATGAGGAGAGAGAATAAATTAATGTGACACCTAAAATTTTGAAACCCTACTTTCAAGACAAAAACTAAAGGCCAGAATTTTTTCAGAGGAGAGAGCGGTTCGAGATCAATTAGAGGATCGTCGCTCACACGACATCTAGACGAGCCATAAGAATACACCAGAAGATCGAGATATCGTTCTTCATTTTTTCAAATCATCTTCTTCACCTAGTCTATATATAGTGAAAAGCAATACTTTCTCTGTTGCGTTACATATGCATGAATTCCAAATGGGTTACATAGACCATAAGATCTAATAGTCATAATTGATATAAGAGCTGACAATTTTTGGCTCGTGAGACGTTCGGTTAGGGCTTGAGCGATAGTAAGATATACAATTTATTAACTCATGTTTTGCGGGATCTTGATTTCATGATTTCAACTATTATAAACTATTATGGTCTGAATGTATGTTTATGTGATGATTAAACCATGGAAGATTGAAGTTATTTTATTTTGGTGTGTGTTTGTAATAGATAAAACACTGACCGTTTATTTTATTTTCATCTAGATCATATGTAGACCCCTACGTGGGATTGTTGGTGTAATTCTGAATTTATTTGATCTAGCATATGTGTGAAGCTCTTCTTCGGAGGGCATAGGAACGATGGATTGAATTGTTATATCTGTTGTCGGAGGCTGGAAAAATATAAAAAATTGCATTCGAAATCCGAATTGCAGATTTTTGCAAATTTGTAGAATTCCCAAATTTTGCAGTTAGGGAGGATTTGTAATTGCCATTTGGCGGAATTTGCGCCTCGTCCTCCCTTCCTCTTAGTTGAAGATAACTATATATATGATTTAAATATTTATGACTATGATATGTATCTTCTACGACCTGCTGAATTATTAATATTGATATTTGTTGAAATGATATTTTCTTGTATTTGACTCCTAAACTGGATGAGATTTTTTTAATCATCATCTTCAGAGGATTAATATCTCACCATAATCCAGCCTAACCCATTATAATCCAACTTAGCCCAATTCAGTGCTATAATCCAGCCTTAGCCCAGTATAATCCTTTACCTTTTACTATAAAATTGTACTCATTTTATTTACCTTTAACCTAATCTTATGTATCTTCTGTTTGGTGAGCAGAGAGTGATTCAAAGGATGGCCGCCTCCAAATCAGCAAGATTATCTGATCAGCATGATTATCTGATGAAGACAAGGCTCCAAGAATGTTGACACGTTCTGCCAAAGCGAATGTTGACACGTTCTGCCAAAGCGAATTATTAATATTGATATTTATTGAAATGATATATTTTTTTTTATCATTGTACTCCTCTGGCGAATTATTAATATTGATATTTGTTGAAATGATATTTTCTTGTATTTGACTCAGTTTATGTGTATTTTTTTTATCATCGTACTAAGAGGAGCACGTTAGATCTATAGATGCTTCCAAGTCTATTTTCAAATGTATACCAACCTTTCAAGATGTACGCATGAAACTCATCAGTGTAACGTTACTTCCATTATCAATGGTATATTTTTCCAGCAATTTCGATGAGAATTTGAGCAAATTTGGAGATTTTTCAATTTATAGCTATGATTTGCATCTTCTAAATCTATATGACCTATTAATTAATTATTATAATATTAATGTTTGCATAGGGAGGATTTAAATGTTTATGGCTATATGATATGTATCTTCTATATCTTGTGAATTTAAGCAAGAACTTGGTGAAACACTCAAGAACTCACACACTTGCCCAGAACTCACACACTTGGATGATTGATCACTCACGTTTCACTCTCGAATTAATTGATGAACGAAAAATGAAATGAAAACGATCAACACAAAGATATATAGTGTTTCGGCGTAAGCCTACATCCACTTTGAAGGAAAGATTACTCACTAAGATGATTACAATATACACTTAAGGAAGATGATGATGAACTTATGCACATAAACCCTAATGTGCGCTCTAACCTTGAAACTGATGTGTTGCTTTCTTCATCGATTCAACTGACTATTCATTTGCACACCAGCAACTCAACCGCTGTGCTGCAGATTGGCCCTTTCACGTGGAAGCTTTTGTTAGCTCAACTAACTAACAAACTCAACTAACTAACTAACTAACCAACTTGATTCCTCCTTCAATGCACAGCTGCAACATACGGATGAGATGAGCTCTGATTTTACGGCTATAACTTCACATGCAGCTGATCCTATCAACACTTCATCAACCAATCATCATCCTCCACCTATTATGGTTGTATAAGATCACACACACATACAATGAATGCATGCATGTCTATAATACAACAATACTCCACCTTAGACTGCATCAACACAAGCTTGTAATCTCTTCCAACTTGCTGCTATTTAAGGTTGCAACTACCTTTCCTTTCTTACTTAGTTCAGATAATTCAATTGCTTACACAGTTCATACTTCTGAACTGGCAAAGCTTTTATGAACATGTCTGCCGGATTCTCAGTAGTCTTAATCATCTTGACACTCACTACTTCCTTATCTAACATGAAATATAACCTCACATCAATGTGCTTGGTCCTTTCATGGTACCCCTGATGCTTGGAGAGATGCACTGCACTCTGATTGTCACAATACACCTCAACTGAATCTTGTTGAACTCCAAACTCACTCAATATACCAGTAAGTCATACTCCCTCTTTTATTGCTTCTGTGAGTGCAATAAATTCTGCCTCTGTGGTTGATAGAGCCACTATATGTTGATGTGTTGCCTTCCAGCTTACTGCAGTACCAAACAAGTTGAACACATAACCAGTAAGTGACTTTCTAGTATCAAGATTTGCTGCATAATCAGCATCAACATATCCAACTACTGTCTTATCCCATGTTGCCTTTTTCTAAAACTTCAAACCTGTTGTGATAGTACCTTTCACATACCTGAGAGCCCACTTTACTGAATTCCAATGTAGTAATCCTGGATTACTCATAAATCTACTAATCATGCTCATCACATAAGCTAAGTCTGGCCTGCAACATACCATTGCATACATTAAATTACCAACAGCACTAGCATAAGGTATATTTCTCATCTCAACTTTCTCTTGATCTGTCTAAGGAGCTTGGAGTAGTGACAGACTCACTCCTTGCTTTGCTGGTGTTATTACTGTTTTACTGAGATTCATATTGTATCTCTTCAACACTTTGTCCAAGTATGATTCTTGGAACAACTTCAACTCTCCAGCTGGCCTGTTTCTCTCAATCTGCATACCAAGGATCATATTTGCTTCTCCTATATCATTCATATCAAACTCCTGCTTAAGTATTTCTTTTACTTCATCTATACTAGCTTGATTCTTACAAGATATAAGCATATCATCTACATACAAGAGTAAGTATGTATAACACCCTTCCTTGAACCTAACATAGACACAACTGTCATGTAAGCTCCTGCTGAATCTATTTGATGTAATATAATCATCAAACTTCAAATACTACTGCCTTGAACTCTGCTTCAGACCATACAAAGATTTTAAAAGTAAGCAAGCCTTATTTTCAGCACCTTCAACACTTACACAATCAGGAATCTTCATGTAAATATCTTCTTCTAGATTTCCAATCAAGAATGCTATAGTGACATCCATCTGATGTAACTCAAGATCAAACTGAGTTACTAATGCCAACAAAATTCTGATAGAACAATGCTTAACAACAGGTGAAAATATCTCATTATAATCAACACCTTCTTTCTGTGAAAAACCCCTTGCTACAAGTCTTGCCTTGTACCTAACATCTCATTTTTTGCTTGTAACAGGCTTCTTCTTGTAAATCTATTTACAGCTTACTAACTTCTTGTTCTTTGGTCTGTTAACAATCTGCCAAGTCTTGTTCTTATGTAATGATAACAGCTCTTCTTCCATAGCAACTATCCACTTGTTATTCTCATCTCCTGATATAGCTTCATCATATGTTCTTGGCTTATAATTTTCTATATCAGATGCAACATATAATGCATATGATACTATATCAGCTTCCATGTATCTTAATGGGGCTTTGATCTGTCTTCTTAACCTATCCCTTACAAGTTGATAGGAACTTAAATCATACCTTGAGCTAGATGAGCTAGGTGGGCTTTCTTCCTTATTCTGATCAGCCCTGTTATTCTCTTTATTACATTGCTGTACTTCATTTCTTGTTTGCTCCACCTGAGGCTCATCAAAGTCTATAGTGATAGATACTACAAAAATTTTTTTAACCAATGACATCTTCTTTTCACTGAATGTGACATCTCTGCTAACAATAAACTTGTTAGCCTCATAACACCACAGTCTGTATCCTTTCACTTCTTTGGGGTATCCAACCATTACACATCTTACTGCTCTTGGTTCCAACTTATCTTGCTTCACATGAGAGTAAGCTTGACATCCTATTACTCTCAAATGACTATAACTGGGAGTCTTTCCAGATCACACTTCTTCAGGAGGTTTGAATTTTAAAGCTGTTGATGGACATAGATTGATCAGATAGGCTGCTGTAGTCACAAGTTCACCCCAAAACCCTTTCGTAAATCCTCCACTACTCAGCATACATCTTACTCTTTCTAACAAAGTCTGATTCATCCTTTCTGCAACACCATTTTGTTTTGGAGTTCCAGGTGTAGTCTTGTGCCTCATAATTTCCTTTTCTCTGCGGAAGGCATTGAACTCTTCTGAAACAAACTCAAGTCCATTATCTGATCTCAAACATTTCAGCTTCTTTCATGTTTGGTTCTCCACCTCAGCAAGCCATTCCTTAAATGCAGTGAATGCTTGATCCTTTGTTTTAAGGATCTTAACTCATAGCTTCCTAGAGTAGTCATCTATGAAAGATATAAAATATCTTCCTCCTCCAATAGTTGGATTTCTTGATGGTCCCCATAGGTCTGTATGAATATACTGAAGCTTCTCTGATGATATATGCTCTCCTGAACCAAATTTTAACCTCTTTGCCTTACTTAAAATGCAATCTTCACATTGATCCATCTTGCAGGTTGAGCTTATGTCTAATAGCTTCTGTCTTGCTAACTCTTGTAACCCTCTCTTACTTACATGAGATAGTCTTCCATGCCACAGGTGAACATCTTCTTGATCTTATGAAGTGTTCAACTGTCCAGAAACAACTGATCCTTCAAGAAAGTAAAGATCAGAGCTCTTAACACCCTTCATTACTACTGACTTATCTTTCATGATAGTGAGTACACTTTTTTTCACATAGTACTCACATCCCAGAGAGTCTAACATTCCTAATGATATCAGGTTTATCCTTAATCTTGGTACATATCTCACATTTGTGAGCAGCTTAATGGTACCATCAAACATCTTAAATTTGACAGAGCCAATACCCTCAATCTTGATGACTTGATCATTGCCTAACAAGACTGATCCCTCATGATATGGTGTTAAATCAGTAAACCAATCCTTAACTGATGTCATATGGAAAGTGCAACCTGAATCTAACACTTACTGATCTGACACTTGACCAGAAACAACAACCAAAACTTCAATGTAATCTTGATCCTTATTACATTTATTCTCAGTTACCTGATTTGCATGGATTCTTTGAATTCCACCTTTTTCTGCAATCTTCCTGGCCACCATTGCTTTCCACTTATGACATTGCTTCTTGAAATGACCAGACTTGTTGCAGTGGAAGCAGTTATTGTTTTCTTCATCTGCTGATGTACCTTGATTACTCCTTTCATGTTTCTTCTTATCAACACCAACCTTCTTATCATTCTTGTTCCACTTGTTCTGTTTGTTGGCAACAAGACCTTCTCCAGCAACTGCATTATCTGATGTCTTATGGAGCACATTTGCTTTGATTGCAAGAATCACTTGCTCCAGGGAGATTGATTCAATATTTCCATATAACAGTGTGTCTCTCAACCCTTCAAAGGATTTAGGAAGAGCTGTCATCAATATGACAACTTTATCTTCACTTGACAGTACTACATCAATGTTTTCTAAATCATCAATGATCTTATTGAAATCATCTAGTTGGCTTAGAATGGACTTATCTTCTGATACTTTGAAGGAGTAGAGCTTCTGCTTTGTATACAGCCGGTTTGCCAAAGTCTTCACCATGTAAAGATCAGCAAGCTTCTTCCACATATCCTTTGCAGATGCTTCTTTTGAAACTTTCCTTAAAGCTTTATCACCTAAGCATAGAATGATTGCACTTCTGACCTTTGATTGTTGATCTTGATCTGCAGCTAGTGCAACTGCATCCACAACAGCTGCTTGATTTTCTGGAAGTGGTTTGATGACATCAGCCAGTCCTTGTTGGATCAATATGGCCTCCATCTTCATCCTCCACAAACTGAAATCAACTTTCTCTGAAAACTTCTCCACATCAAACTTGGTTGTAACCATGATTCTTCCCTTCTGATCTGATTACTTGTGGCTGCTTCTTCCTCTTCCCATAGACGGCGCCACTTCTTGTGAATCTTAAGCAAGAACTTGGTGAAACACTCAAGAACTCACACACTTGGATGATTGATCAATCACGTTTCACTCTCGAATTGATTGATGAACGAAAAATGAAATGAAAACGATCAACACAAAGATATATAGTGGTTCGGCGTAAGCCTACATCCACTTTGAAGGAATGATTACTCACTAAGATGATTACAATATACACTTAAGGAAGATGATGATGAACTTATGCACATAAACCCTAATGCGCTCTCTAACCTTGAAACCGATGTGTTGCTTTCTTCATCGATTCAACTGACTGTTCATCGTGCTTATATGCACACCAACAACTCAACCGCTGTGCTGCAGATTGGCCCTTTCACGTGGAAGCTTTTGTTAGCTCAACTAACTAACAAACTAACCAACTTGATTCCTCCTTCAATGCACAGCTGCAACATACGGATGAGATGAGCTCTGATCTTACGGCTATAACTTCACATGCAGCTGATCCTATCAACACTTCATCAACCAATCATCATCATCCACCTGTTATGGTTGTATAAGATCATATACACACATACAATGAATGCATGCATGTCAATAATACAACACTATATTTGTATGGCCTGTTGAATTATTAACATTAATGCTTATATGTGAGGATTTAAATGTTTAATATTTGTATTTGACTACTAAATTTGGATGAGTATTTTTTTTATCATCCTGATTACTCATTGCGAGAGAATACAGTTTGTCTCGAACTCGAGATGATTTATGATCAAACCCAGTGTCTACATCCATCTCCATCTATCAATAAAGTAATATCCTACTAATAAAACTATCCATTACACATTTATTTCTTTTATATATCTATCACATTACTCTAGTCTAGTCCCACCCCTTCTTGGATATTTGTTGTAATTTTTGTTATATGGTAATTTATATTTGTTGTAATTTTTGTTATATGGTAATTTGTACAAGTTTTCACAAAGCTGAAAATGAAAAAAATAATTCTCATAATCAACGGTAATTTGTACAAGTTTTCACAAAGCTGAAAATGAGAAAATAATTCTCATAATCAATTCAACAAACATCTCATGCCTAGGACAAATTGTACCCTATAGCAGAGAAACTTAATTTTCTCTTAGTATACATATTTCATAACCAATTGAACTTTCCTTTTTATGAAGATGAAGATGGTATGAATCCAAGAAATTATAAAATATTCCCTATGCAATTTATCAAGACAATATCTGGAATTCACATCCCAAATGTACCTGATCAAGATGTTGCGTAATTTAGGGTTTATATGATTAAATTTTGGGAAAAATCAATTGGGAGATAGATAGTGTGTTCTTGGGCGATAAATCATTCCTCAATTTTTCAGCTATTCTGTTATATTTTAAGCACTTGATGCTCGTCCCTATTCATAATTTATTTTATGTTTTTTTTTTCAAAAAAATTAGTTGTGGCCAATGAATTTTCTACTTTGTTGCCTTGTTGGTAAATATTAAGGTGACTTATTTGTACTCCCCCATCCTATAACAGTCTCCACAGTTATTGTTCCACGTTGTTTAAGAAAATTATTTTTTTACCAATTTTATTAACTTCTAAGAATATTTTAGTATTTTTAATTAATAAAAAATGTAAAGTAAAGTTATAAGTATGAAAAATGAGTAAGTAACTTTTGAGTATGTAACAAATAAGGAAAGTGTAAAAGCTGTTATAAGATGAAGTGAGTGGTATTAATTTTTTTTAGTTGATATTAGGTGCACCCTGTATAACTTTTTATTATGTTTTGTATACATGTTATTCTATTTTGTATACGTATTTCTTAATAATTATATATTTTTTCACACTAAGTTTTTCGTTAAAAAATTAGCATCCATATGTGTATAATTTTTTATTCAATAGTATATAGTATTTTTTAATAATTGTATATCTTTTTACACTCAATTTTCATTAAAAAAATAATAATTAAATTGTATACATTTTTATCCATAATTGTATATGTTTTTTTATACTCCCTCCGTCCCGGCGTAAGAGGGTCTTTTATTTTTTTGCACGTAGATTAAGGAGTATTATTATTTAATGTGTAGTAGGTAGTTGTATTAGTGGGAGTATGAGCCCCCTATTTTAATGGTATTAGAGGAGGTGTATGAGTCTCATGTATGTAAAAAAGGAAAAGTGACCCTTTGGGTGAGACGACCAAAATGGAAAAAATACTTGAATGGGACGGAAGGAGTATTTGTATACGTTTTTTTAAAGTGGGTGCACTGTATAACTATTTTTTTTTTATTTCCTTTTTTTTCCTCTGTTGCTTTTGTACAGATGTGTAATTGTTGGTTATTTATGATTAATGGATATTTTGTTGTTATGGAAAATGAGATTATGCCGTGAATTACAACTTTTTTTTTCCTCACAAAGTTCTGTTTTCACTTAAGAAATTTTCATTGAAAAAAGGTTAAATCGATTTTAAAATTGAACCAAACCAATGATTTGGATTCGATTGTGTTCGGGTTTTTCGATTATTCAATTTTGGTTTTACTTTTTTTAAGAAACTTAGGCCTATGTTCGGATTTCAAATCCAGATTTTGGTTTTTAAAACCTCCCCTATATATACCTACTACATTCTCTCTCCTCAATTAATACACTTTCTCTCTTTATCTTTCTTCTCTCATTTAACTTTTTAAATAAATTAATACATTGATTTGACATAAAATTAAAACTACCCTACTCAAAATCCAAAACAAACATATAACACACTATTCATGGTTTTCAAACTCATATAATCCTAAACCAAACATTACCTTAGTGTTTGGTTCAGTTTTTAATTAATGCACGTTCCTAACTTTAATGCTTTCTTTCCAATCGGATGAGTTTATTTGTGGATAACTAGTACATATCTTAATGACTATTGTAGAAAATTATTTAGGCGCGTGTGATCTTCTCCAAATGAAGGGATACAAGCTTAGGTAATGGATTTAATATCCAATAATGATATATATTTAGGTGCAATTAATAAGTATCCTCATCCGAGTCACTCTTATTATTATTTGCATAACTAAAGATGAACCAACTATTAATTAGTATTTATCATAAAGTTAAATAAATTGACAAATTGAATTAATGGGTAAACTTTTTTTTTTGTTGCAAATGTTTTTATATACGTCAACACTATCAGTGCATGCAAATTCACGGTGCTTGAGGTGTTGGTGAATTTATTTTATATTATTTTGAGGGAATCAGTATATATTTTAAATTCGAAGTATTTGACCGGTGTATAAGAAGTAATAACATTTTAATAAAAACTTATATGCGAATTGATGAAAAGTGATAGTTAGTGAATTATTTCATGAATAATTTGTAGTATAAATAAAAAGTGATAACACTTTTAATTAAAAGTGGTAATATCTTTAATAAAAAGTTTTTTTTTTCGTCCCATAAACAAATTCACATTTACTATTTTTGTCCGTTACATAAATAAGTTCACACCCTAAATAAGGAAATAACACATAATCCAACAACGTATACTTTAATTCAAAATTAAAATTACCCTTTACAACTCATATTTTACTTTATAACTTAATTAAACATAAAAATACTTAACCAAGCAAGTAAAAAAAAACTTTTGTGAAACTTCACATCTGTAGAAAAGTAACTCTGAATTTCTATGAGACGGATGGAGTAATTCTTCTAGCCAAAAGTAATATGGTCTAATCATCAGACGGTCTCATAAAAATATTGCTTCTTTTTTTCTCTTTTCTTTTTTTTGTCTTTTTTAGTTAAGAAATTTCTATTTAAAAAAAATTAAAAAAAGAGGAAAGCTATATGGGCCGAGGCTTAGAGTGAGAGTATATTATTTTAATGTGAAGTAGAATGGGACATATAAAATTTAAGCTAAACACTTACTTGAGACTATCTGACGAAAAAATTTACAGGACGGATGAAAAGTTATAATATTTTAATAAAAGTGATACTTGTATTAATTAAAAGTAACTGTGGTGCAGACGTACAATGAATCATTTTAAGAGCAATAAATAAAAGTGATAACATTCTTAATGAAAAACTATAATATCTTTTATATAAGTGAAGGCTATTTAAAAAAATATAAAAACGGTCTCATGTGAGACGGTTTAACGCGAGATGGTCTAACGCAAACATTGCCCAATATTTTAAGGGGGAATTTTGCATGAGACCGTCTTACGGTGAGGTCATTTTATATTTTTTTAATTAATTAATACTCCCTCCGTCCCTTTTAAAGAGGATATTTTTTCCATTTTGGGCGTCTCACCCAAAGAGTCCCTTTTCTTTTTTTACACACATGAGACTCACACGCTCACTAATACAATTAAAATATGGGATCCACACTCCCACTAATACAACAACTCATTATACATTAAATAATAATACTCCTTAATCTACGTGTCAAAAAGCAAAAGACTCTCTTAGTGAGGGACGGAGAAAGTATTTTTTATTGAAGATGTTATCATTTTCTTTGAAAAAAAAAATTCTCACCTTTTTATTTATACTATAAAAATTGTTTATAAAATAGTTCATTGCATCTTTATTATTTTTGATCGATTAAGTATCACTTTTCATTAAAAATGTTATTACTCATTATCCGTCTCACGAAAGCCATTCCGTGAGACGATCTCACGTAAATCTTTGCTATATTTTAATGTATTGTGTATATTATATTTGTATTATTTAACAATTGTGTATATTATATTTGTACTGTGTATTTGTTAATGAAGATATATTAATTATTTTAGAGTGTGATTTGGGTGGAACCAATTCCACCAAATGAATTAGTGGAAGTCGTGGTCCCCCACAATGGTAAAATTACAATTATACCATAAACCCTAAACCATAGGAATAAATTATACCTTAAATAACAAGGGTAAAATTACAATTATACCCTAAACCCTAAAATTTAGGGATAAATTATATCATAAACCCTAAACTCTAAGATTTAAATATACCTTAAACCATAAGGGTGAAAATTATAATTAAATTCCTAAAATTAAATAAAAAAACAGAAAAAAAAGAAAAAATATACAAACAGCAGTAACCGTAAAAAAAATAAAAAATTAGATGAAATAGCAAAACACACATTCAAGGTAAATGAAAGAGGTTGTAAAATTTGTAAAATTATATATATATATATATATATATATATATATATATATATATATATATATATATATATATATATATATATTGAAAAGGGATAGAATTTATGTTTATTATAAATTAAAATATTCAATTAATTGACAAGGAATAATAAATTTACTCATATTTTGGACATTTTTATTTTTATTTGTCATCATTTATGCATTTTTATGAAATAATAAACACATACAATATTTAATGTCATCACAATATCACATTATTACAAAAATGTTATGTACATATATACTTTATCATGAACCAAAAGTAAATAACTTAATCCACTTTTCAAGGTAATCATACTTTATTTATATATATATATATATATATATATATATATATATATATATATATATATATATATATATATATATATATATATATATATATATATATATATATATATATATATAATGAAAAGGGATAGAATTTATGTTTATTATAAATTAAAATATTCAATTAATTGACAAGGAATAATAAATTTACTCGTATTTTGGACATTTTTATTTTTATTTGTCCTCATTTATGCATTTTTATGAAATAATAAACACATACAATATTTAATGTCATCAGAATATCACATTATTACAAAAATGTTATGTACATATATACTTTATCATGAACCAAAAGTAAATAACTTAATCCACTTTTCAAGGTAATCATACTTTATACTATTTACATTATATAAGCCTTAAAAAGTAATTTTTAAATTCACGTTTCGTGTAAAAATAAAGTCGAATCATGTTATTTTTAGTGTTTCATAACCCATAAAAATACATCAACCTAAAAGGTAGATTTTCCTTGATACAAGCGTGTTATATAATAATTTAATACATATAACAAAGATGTAACTTTTATGTAATAATAAATAAATGCGGACATGTATATAATTCAACTCACACTAAGTCATTTCTCTATCAACATTTAAATTAATTTACAATAAATCCTTTGCTAAACATTAATTAACGATAATGAATAGTTTTGTAATTAAATATAGAATTATGGTGATTGAGAACTAAATTAAAAAATATAGAAACATGAATATATATTATTTTATTAGGGTAACAAAATTTTAGTTTATTCTAAATTTAATCCAAATTCTCTTAGCACTAATAACATCCCTCAAATTAACATATAATTCTCCATTTGTCTCAAATTTGATTAAATTTTTCTTTAATAAGTTAAAGTATTAAATACATTTTAAAAACCTTTCTTCAAATTTTCTTGCATTCTTCAACCATTCACTTTTATTATTTGGTAATTGCATTACAAAAATATATACACTACTAAAAAAAATACTTTATAGCATCTTAATTTTTTTTATCAGAACAATTTCGGATACTGAATCTAGTTATTGGTGTCAATTATACATTATAAAACTATATTTATATATTTACTAGCAATATTATTTAAATGATACTGTTTCATTTTTTAATATCAATTATTATCTTACGCAAATTTTAAGTTTAATATCGAAAAGTTTTAATTGATACATATTCTGTTATTTGTATCAATTTTGTCGGATACTACAAGATCTTGAATATAAGGTTCTTTTTTATTTCACTTTGGTGTCCATTATTTCTGATAATAATGTACTAATTAAATTATTGATCAATTTATTATTTTTGTGTAGTAACAAATTATTACTGCTGCCAATTAGAACATAGATTAGTATCAATCCTTTTTTATACCAGGTGAAGACTTTCACTGTATTGAATTAAGTTCTCTTCTCCCACCCACCTAATCAGACTTTCAGTGCTCATTTCCTCAAAAATATTAACAACAGCCTTTCGCCACCGCTTGCCGCTACCGCCTGCCACCACCGCCTATCGCCGCGTGCCTTGCATCCCTAACTAACAACTCTTCCCACTACCGTCACTATCTGATGGAATTATTGGGTAAAATGCCCAATTATTGCCCTAATTTCCTTAATTTTTAGTAAATGCTTCAAATCCTCTCCATCTTTCTTCAAACTCGAGAAATGTGATAACTTCTGACATAAGTAGATCATTCTTTAGAGTGCTTTGCTTCGATTATTTATGGAATGCTTGAAGGATTCTTCAGGCTAGCTTCTATGGATTCTTTAGAGTGCTTTGCTTCGATTCTTCTATGGAAAAATTTGTTTCTCAGGAATTTGGACTCTATTATTCAGGTATATATTCAACAAAAATACGCACAAACTCAACGTTTCTGTATAATCTCTGAATTTCTTTACTGATTTTTCAATTTTATGGAATGCTTGAAGGATTCTTCAGGCTAACTTCAATGGATTCTTTAGACTGCTTTGCACATCTTTCCTAGAGGTTGCCAATGTCTAACAACAAAGCAATAGAAATGTTTTATCAAGCGTTTTACGTCATCTGTTCTATATTTCTATAAAGTCATGCCTTCTTTTCGTGCGCTCTTTTCTCTACACTTACTTTTCTATGCCTTAAGATAGGGAATATTATCTTTTATCTAATTGATTTAGGTGTCAATCCTCATTAAATTTCGCCTATTGCAACATTCTACACAGGGATTGTTTATACATTATCTGGGGAATGTGAAAGTGAACACGTTTTTAAGACTCTACATTCAAATAGTTATAACTTTCACTTTCATATTTGGGGAAGAGGGGTGTTTGGTACTAAAATTGTGTGCTGGTATGGGTTACTGTTTTCAAATCATCTATATTGTTTAAGATTTTTATAGTGCATTTTTTCTTAATATAATGAGATTATAATTGTTTGTTCATATTTACTTGTACGAGTTGATCCAAGGATTCACTCATTGTTCAGAAGTAATATATTGGGGTCATATTTGGAATCTGGATTGCCTATATGAAGATGTAGAAATCCAAATGAGATCTTTATGGGGGCTGAGATTTCTGGACATTAACTGCTCTGATGTAAAAAAAATGGTTCAAGTATTATTCTATAAATTTTCCTGTTTCAGTTTTTGTTTGCTGATATTGTCTGTCTCTCACGCAGGCAGCAAGTGCAGTTGCATCAGCTACAATGACACCTCTAAATGTTGAAGCACCTCCTAACAAGCTCCTCGGTTTGGTGGCTAAGGTCTCTACTTTTTCTCTGTAATTTTTTATTTCAATTCTATGCTGGTGTTCTAGCAACATTCTCAAAATTAAAAAAAAGATTTCAGATTTAAAGTGTTAGCAAAAGACAGATAAAAGTCAGTGTTAGTTCTAAATGGTAGTATACCACGTCGAGTGCCTCACATATTGCCAGGAACTTTTGTTCAAAGGATGCATTACTTGTATAAATACAATGTTAGGCTTAAGCTAGGGAGCCTATTTAACCCAAAAAAATGGTTTAAAGTTATTAATAGTTGACCCCCTAGGTAGTTGTTTTAATTGGGAAGCTAACTGTCCTTTGATCTTTTCTTGTTCAGTCCCTATGTAAATTAAGCCATCCTAATATCATCAAGCTGTTGGAGATTGTCGAAGAAAAAAACAAGCTTTCTATCATATTTGAATGTATGGTACATTTCATTGCTTTTAATATTCTACAGATTTCTTGTTTATGTTTAAATTTTAATTTTCTAACAAGTGGAAAGCTGGACTTTGTAAGGAAACTCATATTCTTATGAATAGCAGTTAATATACAGAAAATTTTCTAGGAGGACGTGCGTAAGAGTTTAGTTGCTCTTCTTCATGTCTCTCTTTCTTAAAGCATCTTTTCGTCAGGTAGTTTTCATGCATTCTAGCAGACCCCACATCAAGCGGAAGGGGTGTCAGGAAATTTAAGACATACTTGTTGCACATGCTTGAAAATGTAGATGCTATATTCTTGTACTGAGTTTTTTTTAACAATCAATCTTGATTTCTACAGGATATTATGTTAATTGAATTTATATTTTTGAGCTTTAAATCATATCTTTTATAAGATTTATATCACTCTATCCTCCAAGAATGTGAAGAATCTCAAAAAAGGTTTGGAAGTACTGATCTATTATTTTCGTAAAGTATGATGTATGATCAGTCTTAATCAATTTTTGCAATGAGGAAAATTTGACTAATTTCTTCTCTACATTTTAATTTGATCGCATTATCTAATTGGTCTGATTGAATATATTCAAGTGTTACTTCTTAACATTTCAGTAAGCTCTTTTGTTGAGAACAATACGATGATATTGATTCTACCTTCATTGTTTTTAAATGCATATGTTAGTGATTATATTTTGAATTGTTTGCTGATTTAATGTCCTTGTTTCATCGATGGTGTACTCTGTATTTTCTTATACTACATTTTTCAAAATTTCTGTTGCTATTTTGAGTGACTTAGTTTCATTGATAGTTTATCTTTTACTTTTGCAAAATTGGGTAGTATTATCACCTGCTAAATTGTATTGTTATGTTGCTTTGTATTGATTGGGAATTATCAGATAACGAATGCTTTTCGCATGATAAGTTCACTGTTGCCATATATTTTAAGGATCGCATATTCTTTAAATTATCAAGTGGAAGCAAGTTGTTGAGCGCTGATTCATTGTTGAATAGTGAGAGATCGCTGACTTGATTTTTTTTTTGGAATAGTTTGTGCTGATTTGGTACATGGAGCAAATGACAAAAGGCTAAGGGCTAAGGGACAAGGAATCAATATGACGCACCATGAGTTTTGAGATAAACTTGAAAAGTACATGATAAGTAGTTCAATTTTGTTTTTGGAAGCAGTACAGTGGAAATCATTGTGAAATTCATGTTTTTTGCTTTTGCCATTGTCATCTCGTATTGTTGATGAATAACTGATTTAAATTATCTTTTATTGATTGCATTTGTAATTTTGCATATTTTAAAGATATTTATTATATTCATTTATAAATGCATGAATTAGGTTTGAAATTGAAAGCAGGATTTCTTTGGTTTTATTGATTGTATTTGTAATTTTGCATATTTTAAAGATATTTATTATATTCATTTATAAATGCATGAATTAGGTTTGAAATTGAAAGCAGGATTTCTTTGGATGGAATTAGGCTTTGAAATTGAAAGTTGGATATCTCTAGATAGAATACATAGTCTTAGTATCCGAAATCGATCAGTCTTAGTATCCGAAATCTGATTGATACGAAAGACTATCTTATAGCATCAATGCTTATATTTGATACCACAAGTGAATGCTATCTATAATGTTAATTGATACTAATGTATGGTAATGAGTATCGAATACTTTTGATACAAAATTTGATACTATAGCAAGTTTAGACTCTAAAGGTTTTTGGTATCAACTAAGTTCGATACTAAAGGTTATGTGTTTGGTATCAATCATTATTTTGCTACTATATATTTAGCCGTATAAGTATTGAAATGGTAACCGAGGAAAGTTTGATGCCAAACATAATTAGTGTCATTACTTAGCTTTTAGTATCATTAAATTTCGGATACTAAAAGCATTTTTTAGTAGTGATACTTTTCATTTCACTGTTATTAATTTATTATTTCCTATCAACATTTAAACTAATTTATAATAAAATAAGTAATTTTATATAATTAATAAATATAAAATAAGGGTGATTGAGAACTAATAGTCTTTAATAATTCTGAAAACACGAATATTAATTTTATTAGGATAATATATAATACAACAAAATTTTAGCTTATCCTAAATTTATTACAAATTCTCTTAGCACTATTAACATCCCACGAATTAAAATTGTCTATTTATTTTCGATTCTTACAAATTTAGTCAATAAATAAGGATAAGAATATCAAAATAACATCTTTATTAATCATTGAGAATAAAGATCTAGGGAGTATTTGGATAAGTACTTTAGAAGGGGAAGAAGGGTAATGGAATGGAAATTCATGTTTGGAGTATGGGTATCATTCCATTGTACATTGAATTGATTTCTCAAAAGGTGGGAATCCTCATTTCTCACGATTTTGAGAGGAATGACTATCATTCCAGCCCTTACTCAACTCACTTTCATTTTTTCGATTTTGAGAGGAATGACTATCATTTCAGCCCTTACTCAACTCACTTTCATTTTTTTATTTTCTTTTTTCTGTTAAAATTATTTTTTATTTTTTAAATTTATAAATTATTCTAACAGAAAATTAAATTTTATTCAAAAATCCTTTAAAAAAACATTATATTAATTCCATTCCTAAATAATATTGAAATAATTCAAACAAAATCAATAGTAATTATAGTTATTCCCAATCATAATCAAACAATATAGTTTTAAAGAACAAACTCTTTACTATTCCTCAATACTATCATTCCTATTTCGAATCTCATTCCTTTAAACAAACCAATCACCCCCTAAACAAAGAGCGTGGATATCGTTGATACAACTCTCGTCCTTCTCAATTGCATGAAGAATAATAAATGGGATGAGCGATGTGAAATGGGTTAAGAGTAAAAATCAAGAATTAAACAAAAAATCTATACAAATTATCAAATTCATCGTTATTAATCGGAGAATGCTGACACAGTAGATCCTGTTGATTCGGTTGAAGCAGAACAACCACCAATAGTTGCATCCATTAAAGACCATTCACCGGCTGATAGATAGAATGATAAGTCTGAAACTACGGCTGATAGATAGAATGATAAGTCTGAAACTATTAAAAAAGGGAGGGGGATGGGGGCACAATCGTTGGCTCTCTATCATCCGTATGATGAAGAGGCTATTGAAAAGAATAAAGAATATAAAAAATAGCAAAAAATCCAAAAATACAGATACTGAAATAATATGAGATTATGTACTAAATACATAACCCTAAAAGCACATAATATATAAATTCTCATATGAATATATATAAGAAGAAATAATATAATTTATAACATAAACTAAAAAATATAGGTATAAAATCAATATTATATATATATATGAAACATTAAAAAAACTAATAAAAACAACATATAAAATAAACAAAAATTATTTCAATGCAATGCTCATGTGTTTATATAGACACATCGTAATAAATATTAATTGATTGTGATTATTTATTTCCTTAAATATTATATGAAAATTAAGTTATAATTTATTAAAATTAGGTACACATTGGTTAGTATTTAAATTCAATAATTAATATAATTATAGAAAACAGAATAAAGAAAGTTTAATTATAGAATTAAAAAAAAACTAATAAAAAAAACATATAAAATAAACAAAAATGATTTCAATGCAATACTCATGTGTTTATATAGACACATCGTAATAAATATTAATTGATTGTGATTATTTATTTCCTTAAATATTAAATGAAAATTAAGTTATAATGTATTAAAATTAGGTACCAGATTAGTATTTAAATTCAATAATTAATATAATTATCGAAAACAGAATAAAGAAAGTTTAATTATAGAAAGTAAAAAAAAAAATTAAATTAATGTGAAGGCTAATTATGCTGTGCATCTGAGTGCACCCTAAGATAGGGTGCACCCACTTTCAAAAACATATACAAATATAAACAAAAACATATACAATTATGAATAAAAATGTATACAATTTAATTGTTAGGTTTTTTTAATGAAAAATTGAGTGTATAAAGATATACAATTATTAAAAAACATGTATACACTATTTAATAAAAAGTTGTACACATATGGATGCTAGTTTTTTTAACGAAAAACTTATTGTGAAAAAAGTATACAATTATTAAGAAACGCATATACAAAATAGAATAACATGTATACAAAATAAAATAAAAAATTATACACGTATGGGTGTATCCTTGCACCCGGGTGAACCTAATATCAACTCTAATGTGAAAATTAAAAAATGAAAACTTAAGAAAGAGATGAGACAATGAAAACAGATAGGGAGAGAATGGAGAAGTTAAAATAAGATTATAAATAGAGCTCCAAACACTTTCATGATGTCATGTCATCAAGGAAAAAAAGAAGCATGTCAAGTCGGCAAAAGAAATTGACAAATAGATGTCTTTAGATTTAATATAAACAAAAAAAATAAAAATTATCTTATGCAACTAAGTTTGTATAAATAATATATAATTTTTTTTAAATAATGTAATCTAATGTAAATTGAAATTATTTTAAATGTCACTGCATATTAATGAAGAAAAAATAAAAAAGTTGTTTATCATATTTAATTTTTTTAGTGAAGTAATGAAAGGTATATTAAAATTTAATAAGTTAAAAAATATATATATGGTAAATAATATATACATTAGATTTTAATTTAAAAGGTAATAAATAACATAGAAAATTAAAATAATATAGCTATATATAAATTATATATAATTCCTAAAAAGAATTTTGATTAGACCTCATAATTTCAATCAAAATTGTAAAATAAAATCAACACATTTATGGAATTAATTAAAATAAATAAATAAATAAATAAAATTAAAATAATCTAAAATTTATAGTATGTAATTACCAAATAATAAAAATAGAAAATAAAATTATCTTATGAAAAGAAGATTAGATAAAGAATATATGTTTTTGTTTTAAAAGTAATGTAACCTAATTCAAAATAAAAATATTTAAAATGTTAATGCATATTATTAATGGAGAAAAAAAGGTTTTTATCATAATTTTATTTTATTTTTTTGTAAAATAACGAAACATATATTAAAATTTAATAATTTAGAAGAAAATTTACATTAAATTTAAATTAAAAAGATAATAAATAACTTAGAAAATTAAAACAATATAGTTATATATAAATTATATATAATTCATAAAAAGAAAATAACACATCATCATCTCAATTACAATTAAGGAAAAACTTAAAACAAAATTCTATACATTAATGGAATAACTAAAATAAAAAAAAAATTAAATTAAATTAACTTAAAAATTACGTGTCATCTCCAAGCAATTCTAGTTATGCCACGTAATCATAAAAAACTATCAATTAGATATATTAAGATTTTCCCCTCTCCCCTACCTATCATCACAGCTAATTCGAACCACTTGAGGCACATCCTGCAATTTACCTCCTTCACCAATCTCCAGGGCAGGGGCGGTGGGGCCCCTAATTCGAAACAAATTTAATTAGCTAGCTAGACACACGAAAATCAGATTAGGTGAAAGGAAAGTGTATATTACGAAGGTGCTGAAGTGTTAATTCATGTCCTTAAGTCGTGATCATCTAAACACTAATGACTACTAATTACACAATCAATGGAGTACTTTATTCAAATGAAAATGAAGAAAAGAGAGAGCACTATATATAATATGTATATTACTTGTACTATAAATATTTTTGACTTGTTATTTCTATCTTGTATATTCCCTCCGTCCCGCCCATTTTGCATCTTTTACTATAACTTTTGTGAGAGTTTTATGCAGTTAAATAATGCAGTTTGACCGGGACGGAGGGAGTATATAGTATATTACAAAATAAAAATACTCTCACAAAACACTATATAGTATATGATAAAACTGATAATTAGACAAGCCCTATAATTAAAGCATCACACTCACACACTTGCTAATTAATTTAAAGTTCACATATATCACACATTCATACTTAAAACCGTACTCCTCCTAATACACAAATATTGATCATAACCCTCCATGCAAATCAGCCATGTTTATTTTTGCTGCCACCATCTTCAGAGCCACCACCACCATCGCCGCCTCCATTTCCACCGGCCCCGTTGCCACTTCCATGACCGCCTCCGTGAGCGCCGCCACTACCGTAACCATAGCCAAACCCAGAGCCCGACCCGGTGCCCGATCCAAATCCGAACCCGGATCCCCTCCCAAAACCGTTGGGAGACTTCCCCGAGCCCGACCCGTAACCCCACCCGGATGTGGGGCTGGCGCCCCAGCCCCAACTGTAGTCCCAGTTGGGGCCGTGGCCAGAGCCACTACCTCCGGTGGGGGTTTCGGACATGCTGCTAGGGCCAGAGGAGGACTCCGTCGTCTTCCGACCACCTCCTTCAACGCCGGTTCTGTAAGCACAAGTGATGGAAATCAAGAAAAGGAGAGAGAGAATACAGTGGAAATTATCGTATTGCATCATCATCTTAGTGATATTTAGTTATATGTTTTTAATTGAGAGTGAAAAATAATTATGAAAGTTGGAAAATCATTTGATTTATATGACTTGTGTTGTGTAATTGATTGGGGGGGTGAACACTATTTATAGTGGTGGTGTGGGTGGGATGATAGCAATTGGGACATGCAATTTTTTGTTTTGACAAAGGGGGGAGTGGGTAGGGTGGGGTTAGGGTGACACTTGTAAGAAAAATTACTAGATTTTAGCCCACGATATATATGATGTGGATCTCCACACACGATTTGCACCACCGCCTAAACCACAAAATTAATGTTAAAACCACAACTTTAACTATAACATGGTCCCCTAAGTAATAATATCTTGGATTTTCCAAATTTAGGGAAGTGATGAATTTCTAGTTTATTTGTAGTTGGTTTTTGTTCTTATCTTAGACAGAGATGGCCGTTATACAATATGCGAGATGTGACGATTTATTTTAGCAAAAAAATTAGTTAATATCGTTTCACTCATGTAGTATAAAATGTTAAAATAATAATAAATAAATAAAATTTGATACCTCTAAAATTAAAAGAAAAAAAAGTCCCTTCTATTCTCATGGTTCGGATCTCCTCTTACATTTTGGTATTACATTTCTTGTTGCACATTATTAGATGATTGACACGTAAAATATAATATTACATATTATACCCTAACAAGAATATCAACCTAAAGGTTAAAAGTTGAGAATTTTCTCCTAACATACATAATCTCACTCATCTAATTAATATATATATATATATATATATATATATATATATATTCCGAGGATTATATATATTTTGGAAGGTATGCATGATATAGATTTTGTGGAGTTTGGCTACTCCAAAGATTCAGCTTTTGGCCAACTTTTTTGGACTTAACTCATCAGAGGCTTATTTTAGGGTTTAATGGAAATCACAATTGTTTATGTTTTAATCAAACACAGACTTTCCAGTAGGAATATTCTTATTCTTATGAAATTAATTAATCAAAGATCAGCTTGATTTAAATTTCGAAATAGGAATTAATAAAGTATATAAAATTAATATTTATGGAAAATGGATAAACGCGTAGAGAACACTAGTTCCCTGTTTGTACCCAAACTGAGAAAGGCCCCAATTAGGTCATCACTTGTTTGCTTCTACCCGACACCCCGGATCCACTTCACTTGACCCATATAATCCTATCCACTTCCGACAACTTGATCTGCAATTTGAATTTTATTCAATGGTTGCTTTATTATTATTATTTTTTTTTAAGTTGATCTATTGTTCGAATTACTTTTGAATATCAAACTATTCTAATTTGAATGCTTTAAATTTCTAAATTATCAAGTCATATCCTTTATTAAAGATATACTTGTGTCACACACGTGTTTTATTTCAAAAACATTACTCTTTTATTCTATGATAATAATATGTAACTAGTATGTTTCCCCGTGTATTACACGGGTTATATTTTTTATAATATAACTTTTTTAAATGATCTTTACTTTATTATGTTAATTTCGATATGTTTTGATGTAATGTTATTTTCGTTCTGTTTTTCATGTTCATATATATTTATTTTTATTTATTGTAATTATGATGTTTACCTTTAAATGATATATTATGTAACTGAATTGAAATAAATAAAAAGTGAAATATAATCATATTTATATTATCTGTAACATTAATTACTGTAAATTTCTAAAAACCTCACCAAACACAACATTAACTGTGTTGTTGCTTGCTTTCCCTTCTTCATCCAAACAAAGTATTTTAGGTCTACCCTACTCTTAACCCTGGAGAGCGCTACATATAACGGACCATGTGTAAAAACATGTTTCGTTAGGAAAACCTCAACACTCGATAATAATTGTCCCTGACTCTTGTTTATAGTCATCGTAAAACACACCAACACTGGAGACTGTCTCATTTGAAACATAACTGGTAGTGTGTTGTCCGTTGGGCTCAGTCCATTATTATTTCTTCAGCGATCTCTGTTTAAATTTAATAAATATTTATAATTCCATAGGAATATGATAAAGAATATATATATGGTTGAAAAAAAAGAATACCTGAATCATGCATATCATCAGAATCATAAATATTCATGTCGTCTTCAAAGTCTGATAAATCAAAAGTTATTTATCGCAAGGTAAATCACAAATTTATAGTATTAAAATTTAAATGTAAGAAATATAAATAATAAAAGAATGACAAAACTAACAAACCTTCTATGTTCAAATCAATTTTTTCTGTATCATATGCACTGCTCTCTCTAGCCGCAAAATTTTGATCATTCGATTCATCAATCAACATTTCGTTTTCAAAGTCTACAGTTCGGAATTCAAATATAAAAATTTACAGGATTAAAACTTATCTTGTATTACTAAATTTTGAAAAGTTAAAAGTTATAGGACTAATATTGACTTTTATCAATATTTTAGGATCTTATTCATAAAAATTAAATAATATTAGTTAATTTAGATTTAGATTTATCACCACAATCTTATACCTTCAGCGACATTCAAACTTGAAGTACCTCTCATTCTTGCTACTTCAAACCTCAATTGTTTGTTTGAAGAGGTGAACTCGTTGGATATATTTCGCTTACCTGACCAATTTTTTTAAATCTTTTCGTAATGTAAGTATTATTAAAAAAAGAAAAAAATTATGAGAAAAGGACTTTAATAAGAATGAATTGACCATACACCTTTTTTCTCCTGGATAATGGTTTTTCTGTTTAAGCGTGTTATTGTTGTTTCCTTGCTTTCATAAAGATTGCATGAATCATCAATCATTTCGTCCTCGAAGTTCGCAATTAAGAACTTTATATTTACTGTTGCTATTGCCTAATATTAATAACAATACAAATATACGTTGTAGCATGTATACATTTTATACAAAATTCTTCTGTCACAGTTGAATATGAAGCACTTTTCATTATAAATACTTCATAATTTAATTGTTAAGTCTTGAAATATTGTCTCTACAGATGTTGCTCTTACCTGATTTGTATGAAAGTATAAAAAAATTATAAATTACAACATAGTTTTCTAAGTTACAATTAATTTTCTTCAAATTTTGTAAGTATGTGAATGTGTGATTGTTGTAATAAGTGTTATCTCTGGATGAAGAAAGGTTCCGTTTTTTCATCAATATTTGTTTTCTCATATGACGTCCGCTGTCAGTTTTTGAGTGATTCTTCATCATTATTCTGTTAAATTTGAATGTATCTAATCTCACATATTTTAAGTTTTGAAACAAACCTTTTATTATAGTATTATTATATTCTTTACCAAAATAATAGTGATTGCATACCAGAAATAATTTTAATCGAATCTTTTCTTAAAATATATTTTCTATATTTAGTATCACCAATAAATTTTAATTATGGTTAAATAAATATTAAATAATACAATATGATTTTTTTACTATGGTATTCATATTAAATTACTTAATTTAAAATATTAGTTATGTTATTAAATTTATAAATAAATAAATGAATATAAAAATGAATATTTAAAATAATAAATTATTTAAATAAAATATTAATTGTAAGATTAATGTGAGATTGAGATTGTCACATACACAAATTTTATTATGGTAGTCATAATAAAATACTTAAAATAATATGACATATTAAATAAAATTTAAATTACTTAAAATCAAACATTAATTGCAAGATTAAATAAAATATTAATCTTAAAATATATTGTCTATATATAGTATCACCAATAAATTTTAATTATGGTTATATAAATATTAAATAATACAATATGATTTTATGGTATTCATATTAAATTATTTAAAATAAAATATTAGTTATGTTATTAAAATTATAAATAAATAAGAGAATATAAAAAATTAATATTTAGAATAATAAATTATTTAAAATAAAATATTAATTATAAGATTAATGTAATATTGCCACATGTACAAATTTTATTGTGATTGTCATAATAAATTACTTAAAATAGGACATATTAAATAAAATAATATTTGAAATATTATATTAAATTACTTAAAATTAATGTTAATTGCAAGATTAAATAAAATATTAATTAAGAGCTTAATATTCGTTCAAAACCTGGAACCTTTTAGTTTTGCTATATAGTATTTGTTTCAATACAATACTCCTTTTTTATCAATGTCGTCCCATAACTTTTGTTTTAATTATTAATTTTTACTTGTTGTAATTTTGTCTCAAAAAATATTATTTTTTATCTCTATAAAACTCATAAATAAAATTGATCATTTTTAGGTTTAAATGACCATTTTAGAGAAAAGTTAAAAGTTATGGTTTTATTTGTAGGTAAATTAAATTTTTTTAGATTATTTTGAATAAATTAATTTTGTATGAGACAATTTAGATTCTAAATTCTTATTCTTGTGGTGGCGCATGTCTACTTGATATGGAAAACAGAGTTGGTAATAATATTGAAATAAACATCAATTCTTGATTCTAGAAAAGTTTGAAGGATAGAATTGATAATAGAATTAAAATAATCATTCATAGTTTCATAAAAATTATGATAATCTAATAAATCTGCAGTTATAATAAAATTTATGGATAAATCCTAAGTATTTCATGAAATAATAGGTTTTGTTTCTTAAGATTGATCATCTTCAACTTTTACTTGAATCATCATTTTATTCGTGGCCGGCATTTAAGTCTGATCCAAAACATTATCTTCATCATCATCAATAGTCTCAAAGTCAACCAATTTACGCTTCCCTTTTGAAGTACTCATTTTATTTGAAAAAACATCATTCATGGAGGATCCTAAAGGCTGTATGTAAACATAAAAATAACAGTATAATATAACAGTTAGAAAAGATGGAGCAAATCACCAGAAATTCATTTTTAATTTTGAACTTCAATACCTTTTTCGCTTTTGATCTATTCGTTATAGTCTTGATCATAGTAGGATCTGAAGATACTTTCATCACAGTGTATACATTCCATTGACTACTTATATTTCTTTCAGAGATATAGAATCTAAAGATTAACTTCGAACCAATAAGAGTGTCAAGCTCTTTAGGAAATGATCCAACCAAGTCCAGCTAATAAAAAAACAAAAAAGAATTATAATAAAATATAGGATAGGTATAACAGGTGTGTTGTATTTTGCAAACTAAATTCTAATTTATGTCATATCTTTCAGTCATGTAAAAATTTGTAATATGTGAAATTTGGTTAATACAATTCTATTCTTTATAGATGTCATTATATGAAAATTATAAAATACCTTCTCAAGATTTTCAATGAGTTCGGCTGCTTTTTTCCAATGATTGGCCTAATTTCTCTATCAAATACTATAAAGGAAGTACTCACAGTTTCATCGACAACCTTGAGATGAATTTTATATCTGTTGAAATGCAAAATAACTTAATAAAATTTTATTTGTCATTTTCAAAAGAAAATAGTAAATTTAAAAAAAATATGTTAAACTTTCAAAGAAAAAAATAAAATTTAATGTGGCACAAGCACTGGTATATCCTGCTTACACTTCTCACAGTAAGGGACTCCAGATTTATTAATAACTTTCTTGGTGCATTTGTTACATCCATTATAGTACCATCCATATTGAATTTGGATCCTTTGAGCATTTGCAACAACAATGCAATAGCTTTCTTAAAAATCCATGATGAAAATATAAATTAACATAAGTTATACAATAATTATAATGCATTTTAATCTTTGTAACAAAAATATTTTAAAACAAAAAAATTATAATGAAATATTTACATCCTTGATGTCTTGAATTTCTGCAAGATAGATCACTTCTACATCTGGTGTAAATTCTTCAAAGACGAAGCTTCTACCAATATGTTTTATATGAGACTGTCCAGACAATCTATCATGACCTATTAAACCCATGCTACATTCCAAATGCATAAATATTAAAATTTATAGATATATATTTTTTTAAAAAGAAAAAATCACTAAATGTAATGTATAGATTGAGCGGGTACCTCTTTCGGAAATCATAAACTTCTTTTGTATCTTCATTAATTGTTATCCTCGTTGCATTCCAAGAATTTGATATTTTTTTCCTGTAGAATATTTCAAAGAAAGTATGATTTAAATTTTTATATAATAATTATTATTATTATTGTTAAAACATATCTAAGAAATTAGAGAACAAATAATATATGATTAATGGCTAAATATATTAGAATAAACATCTAATGGCATCTAAATACATATAGAATAATTATACATAAATAAAATGAGTTTAAAAAAAATGTACCTCTATAGTTATTGTTGATTTTTTCATACTCAAGAACATTAATAAGTGTTTGGTTTGGATTGTTCCTCTTGTATTGCATCAATTGTCTTACATATTCTCCCCACAATGTACAATTCATGATTGTGTGTCTTAAATTGATGTTAAAATTTTAATAAAAAATATTAAACAAAATTGGATATCATACCTTGATATACAGACAAAAAAACATACCTGGATTTGATTATGATGAATGAAAAGATAAATTTTAGTTGATTATAATGATTAAATATTTTTTAAGTATATGTTATATTTTATATTTCCAGATTATTAACATGACATATACATTTTAATTAAGGTATGTACAATCAATTATTTATAAAGTTTTGGTAAATTATTTATTTTCATTGGATTTTAAATGATTTATTTTCATATTTAGCATATACATTTTAATTAAGGTATTGTACAATCGTTATAAAGTTTTGGTAAATTTATAGTAATATGTAAGGCTTGCCCTTGCACTAACACAAATTATATCTCATATTTTTACAACCAAAGCAATTATGTCTGTGGATATTGTAATCGTAAGAAAAAATAGAACCAATTTTTTTAAAAGTATAATTAGTTTTTATTAAAAAAATAATAATAAACTTTTAAAATATATCTATGAGTATTGTATCTCTAGTGTTGTCTTGAGAATTGATTGTATCAAAATAAATAAAATTCAAGCCAGTTTTGTTGGTTTCCAATGGCGAAGTCAATCGCACCAACGTGTAATTATGGATGTTCAACTTGAATTCATGATTTGTAATAAGAACCGACCCAATATTTTCAGCAACACAGAATTCTATATAATATATGTTGCCCCCTCACTTAACAATTTCTCAAATTTTGAGATATGATTATGGCGAATTGTTGCTTGAATCTTCGAACCCTACACATATAATATAACAATAATTAAATAAAAAACTTTATCATGTTAATAATCTAAAAGTTGTGGAAATATAAAATATATCGTATACTTAAAAAATATTTAATCATTATAATCAACTAAAATTTACCTTTCATCCATCATAATCATATCTAGGTATTTTTTTCTGTATTATCAAGGTATGATATCCAAAGCCTTAAGCATTTAACTTTAATTCGTCAAGCCTCCTTCTGCATAGTAATTTCAGACAAAGGATCATAAATTGATGACATGATTTAATAAAGGAAAAAAGAAATCGTATAAAGATTGCAATGGAGGTAAAAATATTTCACTATAGATGAATATTGATCGATTGTATTATATCATATACTTATATACAATGAATTTATATGATAAATATGAAAATAAATAATTTAAAATCAACACCAAAATTACTTTAAAAATATTAAATTTTAATAATATACTCCATCTTTCCTAAAATTATTAAAACTTAATTTAAATAATCAAACAACAACAAAAGTTTTTTGTTTCTTCATAAATTTACCAAAAATTTATAACTAATCGATTGTATTATGCCTTAATTAAAATTTATATGCTAAATATGGAAATAAATAATTTAAAATCCAATGGAAATAAATAATTTAAAATACACACAAAATTTACAGATTAAATCAAAAATATTTAAAATATTAAATTTAATTACTTACATAAACTTTTATAAGAAAATTACTTAAAATAATATTAAGAAAATTACTTAAAATAATATTATTACATAATACTATAAATTTACCAAAACTTTATAACTAATTGATTCGATTGTACTATACCTTAATTAAAATTTATATGCTAAATATGGAAATAAATAATTTAAAATACACACTAAATTTACAGATTAAATCAAAAATATTTAAAGTATTAAATTTAACTACTTACATAAACTTTTATAAGAAAATTACTTAAAATAATATTAAGAAAATTACTTAAAATAATATTATTACATAATACTATAAATTTACCAAAATTTTATAACGATTATATCATACCTTAATTAAAATGTATATGCTAAATATGAAAATAAATAATTTAAAATTCAATGAAAATAAATAATTTAAAATTCACACAAAATTTATGGATTAAATAAAAAAATATTTAAAGTATTAAATTAAATTATTTATATAAACTTAAAATAATATTATTATGTATTAATGGTAGGATTATTAAATATTTAAATTAAGATGTATTAATGGTAGGATTACAAAATATTAATTATTTTAAATTAAATTAAATTAAATATACATTAATTGCGGGATCAATGTGGGAGCGCCACATACACAAAATTTTTCAAGAAGCAACGTGGAGCCGCCACCTCACAATTTTAAAAAAAATATAATTTTGGCCTTAATTAAAATGTATATGCTAAATATGAAAATAAATAATTTAAAATCCAATTAAAATAAATAATTTAAAATTCACACAAAATTTATAGATTAAATAAAAAATATTTAAAGTATTAAATTAAATTACTTATATAAAATTAAAATAATATTATTATGTAGTAGTATTATTATTAAATATTTAAATTAAGATGTATTAATGGTAGGATTACAAAATATTAATTATTTTAAATTAAATTAAATATACATTATATGAAAATAAAATAATTTAAAATCCAATGAAAATAAATAATTTAAAATTCACACAAAATTTATGGATTAAATAAAAAAATATTTAAAGTATTAAATTAAATTTCTTATATAAACTTAAAATAATATTATTATGTATTAATGGTAGGATTATTACATATTTAAATTAAGATGTATTAATGGTAAGATTACAAAATATTAATTATTTTAAATTAAATTAAATTAAATATACATTAATTGCGGGATCAACGTGGGAGCGAGACATACACAGAATTTTTCAAGGAGCAACGTGGAGCTGTCACCTCACAATTTAAAAAAATATATTTTTGGCAAGCACTTGTAAATTAATAGTATTAATGATATGCTAAATATGAAAATAAATAATTTAAAATCCAATGAAAATAAATAATTTATAATTCACACAAAATTTATGGATTAAATAAAAAAATATTTAAAGTATTAAATTAAATTACTTATATAAACTTAAAATAATATTATTATTTATTAATGGTAGGATTATTAAATATTTAAATTAAGATGTATTAATGATAGGATTACAAAATATTAATTATTTTAAATTAAATATACATTAATTGCGGGATAAACATGGGAGCGCCACATATACAAAATTTTTCAAGGAGCAACATGGAGCCGACACCTTACAATTTAAAAAAAAAAATTGGCAAGCACTTGTAAATTAATAGTATTAATGTTGATAGATGTTATATTTATAGAATTATGATATTTATAGTATTATAATATATAGTAGTTGAGGTGTTTGTTTCATATAGATTTAATAATTTTTCATCAATTTTAAAAATTTAGTAAAAATAAAAAAATTTATACACTAACTGCACTTAGGTTGATTTCTTTCTAAGACCATTAGTTAAAAGTAAGAGGCCCATGAAATCACAATCTGGGAGATGAATTATAATATCTCATGAAACCAATAAAATATTAAAACAATTCTCATAATAATTCGTTATCTTTAATATTTTAAGTCTTATTAATACACCTAATAATTTGAATGAACCAAACACTCTTATAACATATTATATATTTTAGGGAATGAAAGTAGATTATTTGCAGAAAATTTTGAAATAGATTAAATATTAATGATTTATTTTGAGATTATGATGATATATATCTTCCTGCTCCTCCTTAAGTGGTATAGTGGACTTTCTGAGCCCAATAACATGAAGAATACATTATTGAACATGCTGTGTGGCCCATTTAATGTTGGCCCATTTAATGTTGGCTCATGATTCCACCATCTCAAGACAGCTTGGTTTACATGTGATTTAAACTCCACCCATTAAGGGTGGATCCACCATACCATTTTGGAGTACCGTTTGTTAAAGGAGTAATTAAGTTCGAGCTAGAGTTTATTGAGAAATTAAAAATTTTGTTCAAGTTTGGCTCAACTTTATTTGTAAAAAGTTTATTTTATTCATTCACAAACACGTTGATGAACATATTTGACAATATGTTTGTAACTCCTACGTAATTTTGTTTGCATGAATAATAAACAAACAAACTTCATTCTAAAATTATAAAATGAAAGATAATTATACTACTATTTAGTATATTTTATAATAATAATAAATTATATTTAGACTAATAAGTAATGTTTTATTAAAAGAGAACAAAATTTTATCAAGCTTGTTTTCGAATATATACTAAATGTACACTAAATAAGTTTGTTCACAAACTCTAAACAAATGACTAATTCAATACTTTATAAAAGGAGTTTAAATAAATTTTAAAAAAAGGTTCATTAAGGTTAATTTGAAAAATCGAATGCACCTAATTATCAAACACTAAGCGCAAATCGAACTTTTTATTTAATACTCTGTATCACCCTCATCATCACTTTGGCGAACTATTTATGGCATTTTATTTTGTTCTCTAAATGCATAAATATTATTCCTTTCGCCCAATTATAAGGGTTTTTTTTACTTTTTCTCATAGATTAATGAGTATTATTATATTAATTAATAGTATTTTTAATGGGTAGTTTTATTAGTATAAGTGTATAGGCCTCACATTTTAATTGTATTAATTTGTGTATGGATTCCATGTATGCATAAAAAAGAAATGAGACTTTTTAATAGTGAAGTCCAAGATTGTGAAATAAAGGACTCTTTAGTACCAAGTATATATACCCCCATTGAGAGAGTGGGTAGGAGAAAGTATGACAAGTTCACAGTAAGCTTCTGTGTGCTTTTCTAAAATTTTATTATTAGAATTTAATGTTTACTAAGTTAATAGCATAGACCTAAAATTTTATTAAAGGAACTTTTACGTATAATCAATTGCGTCTATGTTAAATAAAATTTAGGAGCAATATTAAAATACCCATATGTTTAACTAAGGGTAAGTCTTGTATAATATCATTTGACAATTTTATAGGAGTATTTTTAAAATTAATTATCATTTTCGTGATATTATTTTTTTATTTATACTATAAATTGTTTATAAAATAGCATTATCACTTTTTATTAATTGAGTATCATTTTTCATTATACAATTTATTAATTTTTATCCGTTTCACGTAAGCGGTTACGTGAGACTGTCTCACACAAAAGTAAAATTATTTATAGATATTCAGATATGTTCTCTATATTAACTCAATTCTTGAACTCTGGTCAACAAACAATACGAGTTGTCAGGTACAATGGTCAAGGTTTCATGATCACCTTGACCCACACGAATCGTTTACCTGTAACTATTCAATACCCCTATGAAAAATTGATCACATCAGAACGTTTCCGAGGCCGAATCCACTTTGAATTTAATAAATGCATTAGAAACCAGATTTGAACTAGTGACACGAGGATTTTCAGTCCTCTGCTCTTCCAACTGAGCTATCCCGATCATCCCCAATGTAGTATCCTATCTTCATTTTATTAGATGACTGAAGTCTATGTCAATTAAAGGGACATGGGAATTACAAAGTTTTCTATCTTTATTTTAAGTCAATTATCAATCCTACAATAATCAATTTATATATCAAATCTACCAAATTTACACTTTTTGGACTTTAATACCCCTACTATTCAACTTATAATAATCAATTATACATGTGAGTGTATATATAGGGATGTATGTCGGTTCCGATATCGGTACAGATGTCAATTATGTTGGTACAGTATCTATGTCGGTGCGGTAACCGGTGGGGTTGGTGAGGGTGGTGTTGGTTGGATTAAAGGAATGGAGGTTAGTTTGAATAGTAGGGATATTAAAAAAAAATGCAATTCGAATAAAATTGATATAAAACATATTTGTTGTTGGTTTTTTATTTATTTTTTAACACTAAAATTTAAGAATGCGATTTACTCCGGGAGTGAGAGTGCAGGGAGGAAAAGGGGGCACACGTGCAAGCAGCCAAATGTGGTGGGAAATTTTATAAGCGGTTTCAGTTCTCCAACTACTAAACGAATATCAGATTCAATTTCAGGGTTAATTCACCTCCACTGCTCTTTGTCTTCATCGTCCATCGGACCTCTGGATTCATCAATTCTCCGTTAAACATGCTATGCTCTCCTCGACTCCTCACCGTTTCCCATTCCACGACGCCGTTTTATTCCTCCCACTCCAGATGCTACCTCCATGCCAAGCTTAAGTCCAATCTCAAATGGCGCTCCATGGCCTCAGACGGCGCCGTCTCCCCTATCTCCGCATCTTTTGCTTCCGATTCATCCGATGATAAAACTCCCGAACCGTACTGCCTCTGTAATTTCAATTGCTTCCAATTATTGTTAATTATTATGACTAGTATATTTAATAATGGATGTTGTGTTGATTTTTGCAGTTTTTGTATAATAGAAGGGCCTGAGACGGTCCAGGATTTTGCGAAGATGGAATTGCAGGAAATTCAGGACAATATTAAGAGTCGAAGAAATAAGATTTTTTTGCAAATGGAGGAGGTTACTATTCTTCTCATTAAAACATATAATAGACAAAAGATTGGATAATTGTTGGAGTATTTCATAATTTATATTTAATAGGTTCGTCGGCTTAGAATACAGCATAGACTTAAAAGTGCTGAGCTTGGACTTACAAAAGAAGTGCGAGAAAATGAGCTTCCGGATTTCCCTTCATTCATTCCGTTTTTGCCCCCTTTGGTAAATGCCTTTCTATAACATTCTACTGCAACCTTACTTCAGACAGCGTCATTTGACAAGTGTTTTTTTTTTTTTTGTGCAGAACTCCTCAAATCTTAAACAGTACTATGCTACTTGTTTCTCTCTTATTGCCGGAATCATGCTTTTTGGTGGACTTCTAGCACCCACTGTAAGTCCATCCTCATAATACAATTGATGAATTGTGGACAGAGGAACCTACTTACGTGGTTTAATACTGATCCATCTGTGATTACATGTCCAATTAAGTGTCATGATATTTTCACTGCATTTGGTCTTCTTCATCGTAGACTAGGCTTCATAACTTCAATTTGGACTCGATATTTATTTGTTTGGAATTTGGTTACTTTGCTGCATGATTTGGGTTCAACTGCCTGGAGTATTATTGAGTTTGAGCTTGTCCTTTGTCCAGATACTTCTATGTCAAATGGAAATACTATAACTTACCACATGCTGGTTTAGTTCAAATTGACATTAAGCAACTGACAAAAGGTTTGGATGCCTGATTTACTTGTGCTGTGAAATGGTGGACATCTGGAATGCCACAACTCTTTACTTGGAAAAGTGGAAAACTATTATCTGCAACATCCCAATATAATTTAACTTTTTCCTGAACTTACTGTTGCCTTATCGGATCCTCATATTTTAGGTTCTCTTGTAGGGGTTACATTATAAAACTACTATAACATGGTTAGGTATGAATGCTTTTATTGTGTATGAAGCCCACAATTATGTTTTCATTGGGAGATGAGTAAGGCAATGTCATTTGATGATATTGAAACCACTGAATCGGGGAATTTGATGTATCAAATAACTTAAGGATTTGTAAATGACACCATTTGAGATGAATTTTAAAATGTCTCAAAAATAGCTAGAAATGCATGGACTCTAACCAGAATTTGATAATTTGTAAGAAACTCTTATTATATTCAAAGACAAGAACAAAACACAAAGAAATGAAGAAAGATAATAAAATGGATTATCATATGTATCTTTCATGTAGATAGATGAATAAGTCCGAAATCTACTGATTTTATAAAGTGGATTTTAAAATCTATTCATTTACATTTTTATTCAAACAGGTGTTGAGGATTTCAACACAGTATTTACAAATCCATTGCCAAATGCACCAATCCAAATAAACACCTAAAGAAACTACTCCATTTATTTATTCCTTGAATCGAACAAGTCAAAATCCCAAGATTGATGTAACCATGCTTTTTGCGTACCTTTTACATTCCGATTGATTTTATTTTTCTGCTTGTTAGATTCTTATTTTTCATGTATTGTTCTTTGAAAGCGATAAACATAATCTTTGTAATGCTGTCTTGCTGCTTCAGCTGGAGTTGAAACTTGGATTAGGAGGCACATCATACAGTGATTTTATCCGTAGTATGCATCTTCCAATGCAATTGAGGTATGCTCCCCCCCATCCCACACACACACACAACAAGAATACTACATCACTTCTAGGATTGGAACCTGTTAATGTGTATTTCATGCTCAAAGGTTGGCAAATTTTGTAAGGTGATGACCAAGATTGTATTGGGCAAAATTGGCTGAACTAAACACTAATCATTGCAAGCAATATTTCTTATGTAAAATTAAGAAATCAAGTTTAAATCTTTTAAGAGTGAGAATGGATAAGAGAACATTCAGAAAGTACCGATGGCTTTTATGATAGAGCTCTGTCAATGAACTCTGCAGTCTAGTTGATCCAATTGTGGCATCATTCTCGGGAGGAGCAGTTGGAGTGATATCTGCTTTGATGGTTGTGGAGATTAACAATGTGAAACAGCAGGAAGATAAGAGATGCAAGTATTGTCTTGGTACAGGTAATGGATATGTTATCATTCATTCACATTATTGTTCATACATCAATATGACATCTTACTAGTATCCAGCTTAAATTCTTTTGGTTTAGTATTTAGGACTACGTAAAATTCAATTGTTGCCCAGCTTTACTTTTCCTTGCTAATGGTTGAGTTTCTTCAAGTTTATTACTTCCTAATATATTTTTTACCAGACTTTGAGTGACTTCATCCAACAAGAGAATATGATTTCTAAACATTTAAAGCTGGAATGCTGTTCGATATTCCTTCTCTGGTACAATCTTTTTTTTTTGTTATTCCCTGACCTCTGTCTGTGTTAGCTTTCCTTCCCTCAATCCATTGGCGGTCATAAATTAGCTGCATAATTCTGTGCAAGACTTTTTCTCTTATTGAAGGCAGACAGACCTTTTTTTATTAAAACTGATACCGACTCCAATTTATACAGAGAAGAGAAAATAGTTATGCTCATGTAACTGTTCTCTTACAGGTTATCTTGCGTGTGCTCGCTGTTCAAGCACTGGATTTCTTGTTCTTATTGAACCAGTCTCAACATTAAATGGTGGAGATCAGCCATTGTCACCACCCAAGACAGAGAGGTGCTCTAATTGTTCAGGGTCTGGAAAGGTACTTAGCCAGGGTCTTATAGTTGCGTGTACACTTCTATCTCATGCTATTATTTTTATGTCCTGTATCTATGAGCATAAGGGGTATAGGAATCATTGATTTATGCAGTTGGGGACTGTTGCAATATCCCACATCTATTCTGCACGAAAGTGTGGAAGGGCATATATTTGAGGTTCAACTTCTTACCTTTGACCTTGGTTTAAGTTAGGGCCCTAATTCATATGCGTAACAAGTTGGTCCAACCTTCCAGAATATCCCACATCGACTCTACAGGAAAGTGTGAAAGGATATGTGGGGGTCAACTTTTTACCTTTGACCATGGTTTTGGGTTAAGTTAGGGTTCCCTAGCTTATATGCATTACAGGGAGATAAACCTGATTCTATTTTACCTGCGATAAGTTGATTGTTTTGATAGAGCTCATCAGTTAATCCATTAAAAATGAAATGTGCCCTAAGAACTTCAATAGTGTTTTTCTGCTTTATTTCTGTAAAAAGCATTAGGTCCTCATGATTGATGATCCAAATGTGTGAATCTCTCCGGTTTGTTTCTAGACTTTGAACTTATAAGATCAATAACTGAATCATCCTTAAATTCATGCAATATGCTTTGAAGATTAAAACATAAGTGGAATGCTATTTCCAGCATAGATTTCCAGAAGAAAACTAGAATTGGAGGAAATCAAATTTCATTGAAAACACTATCAATTTTAGAATAAAAATTTTCTTTACTGATTAAAAAAAAAAATCATTAAAAACACTAGGTTTCTATTGCCTTCCAATCCAGTATATGAAAGCTTTTATTGTCATGCTGATCATATTGAAGTCAAGGAGAAACTGTCCCGTACTGTTTCGTCTAGTTATTCATTAAGATATAACACATAAAGTATCTTACAGTCAGTCCCTAGTACAAAAACTTAGCATAATTTTCTTCTACCATCCAAAATTGACGTGTTAATGAAGAACCAGATAATGGAGTTAATGTGTTCCATTTTTTATTGTTTGATTTCACTGTTGTACTTTGTAAAATTGTTTCCTTTTGGCTTGTCATCTTTTAAGCATTATGGCGTCTTGTACGAGCATTTCTATTTGCTCATTTAGCTTTGGAATACAATTCCGTTTATTCTGGTAAAACTGCATATGACGTGTTCTATTCTTAATTAGCTCACTGCACACGCATTGTGATTTGCTTTTGCAGTTTTACTGTAAATAAAGTTTGATGCATGTATATTTATCTCCTTAGCTTGCTTGCTTGTGTCTTCCCTTTCCATTCACTTTAAAACCACCCGGGTTGAGTGAAAGGAGATCTATGCATAGTTTCAATACTGTCATTTGACACTGTCCCACTGACCTCTCTTAGGACAATTTTGTGATCTACAGATTGCACAATGCTCATTATTATTGCGTGTTTGGAACTTCTCCTTAGTTACATTCTATTTATCTTAAGATTGAACTTTATAGTCCAGCCCTGATAAGGTGTGATATTAAATGACTATATCATTATCACTGTTATATTACTGTCTTTTCATTTTTCTTCCCGCCTCCTTTCACCATGATTTTTCATCTGTTCTGCTTTACATTATCGTTATTTTTGCCTACCACCATACATCCATCTCTTGTATTCTCCTAGTCTTTTATTACTCTTGTGCGTTATCCAGAAAAAATCAAACTTGTTTCTTCTCTTTAACAACTCAACAATGTGAACAAGAGCAGTGGATCACATTTAGATTGTTCATAAAATGGTTCTATATAACACCTTTCTTCATTTAGTAACTTGCTCTTAACATTTGAATAACACAAGATTATTTTGGTAATGAATATGTTTGATTAGTTCTAAGCATGGTCTCCTCTGAACGATACAGGTCATGTGCCCCACGTGTCTTTGCACGGGGATGGCTATGGCGAGCGAGCACGATCCAAGAATTGACCCTTTCGATTGATTTGCTCGCTGGATTTCTTTATGTCGAGTGAAGCTTCTCTTTTTTTCTCTAACTAACATTATGAAGATAAAATGTAAACAAATGTATAAATTATCTACATTATGATGAAAAATTGTTGTATAAAATTGATCTCTTTGGCCATCTCCAGCAGCACTATGCAAAATGCGGTGAAAAGGTGATTTGCCGTGAGAAATCATCTCCAGCAGAAACATCAATTTTTCGGCATTTTTGTGTTGAGTGTCTAAGTCACACCAAATTGCGGTGGTAATGCCGTTCTTGAGTTTTTTTTCTTTAATTTCCTGTTTTAATTTACTGCAATATGAAAGAATTATATAATATTTTATTACTAAAATATTTATTGTTAATATGTAATTATGATGCATTATTAATATGTAATATTGTTATATATTAATATTACAAATATATATTTAAAAAAGCAATTAAAATAAATATGAGATTTAAACATAAAATAAAATTACCATCACACAATACATAATTAAAATTACATTACACATTACATAAAATTACATGCGCATATATGATGCGTTAATTGATCATATATGGATAGAGTATTAAAAATCAGAAGACTAATTATTTAAGCTATTGATCATATTGTAATTTAATTCTCACTGTGTTTATTAATTAATGAATATCTTTTAAATATTTAAGACAGATTTATTTTATTAAATTAAAGATAAATGTATCAAAATTAAATGTATAATAATTTTAATTATGTTGGGAAAAATTAAATAAAGATTAAATGAATTTTTTATTTTTTATTTGAAAAAGTAATGCAAACTGCTGAAGATGAATTACTGTTTTCACACAATTTCTATGCATTTTTATGGTGTTATTCTTCAAATGTTTTGTCTGACATTTTATGGTACAATATTTTCAATATACACATTCTAATTCCATGGAAGCATCTCTTGGAAAAAAGAATAAAAAATAAAAAAATAACTGTGAGACTGTCTCACATAAGCACTTACGTAATATGAATAAAAAGTGATAAGATTATTAATGAAAAGTGACACTCAATCGATAAAAATGAAAAGTAATAAAGGTGTTGTGAACTATTTGATGGATAAAAATTGATAATATTATTAATAAAAAATTATAATCAATAAAAAATAGTAATAAATATACAGTGAACTATTTCATTAATAATTTATAATATAAATAAACAAAGATAATATTTTATAATAGTCTCGGTGAGACAGTCTCACACAGAATTTGCCAAAAAAAAAATCATGGACGTCAACTCAATCTAATAGGAGTAATAATGCACACTGTGGAAAGAATTAATGATATTTTTTTTAATGAGACAACTCAATCTAATAGGAGTAATAATGACGGCCCATTGTGGAAAGAAAGAATGATATATTTTTTTTAAGGGAGCAGCTATTTACACCTCCAATCTGCCCAATCTGACTCCGAATTCTAGATATACTGTATTAAAATTAAAAATTATATATATAAATTATTAAATACACCTCGTTTAAAATAAATTTACCCTTCTAATTAACTAAATCCAAATTATTAAAAACTAATTAATAAAAAATAAATTAAAAAAAAAGAAAGAAAGGGGATATCAAAAGCAGGAAGTTCACGTGCAGCAACTAATCGGCAACGCTGCAACTAACCGGCAACGTTGCAAGATCAAAAGTCTCATTTGAGAAAGGAGAGATAAATGCATCGAATGAGTAAACAACGTCGAGGACGTTTGATAGGATGCGACCGTCGGAACTGGGGGAGGCGGCTCTCAATTTCGCTACTGCGCTCAAGTATCCGGTGGTGACATCGGTGAGAGTATTTAAGGCCGGGCTTCGACGAACCCGATCGATTGAAGAATCTACGCTACCGCCACACGTACGATGATGAATAAGAATTTCGATTCCGATCCTGGCTCTGGCGGCGGAACCGACTCTTTGATTTTCTCTCGCTTTTTCATGATTGGCCAGTGAGCTGTCATCAATATGGTATAAATCTTGCGAATTTCGTAATCCGAATCGCGTATGGAACGGATTCAGACGCTAATTTTTGTTGAGGGGCCGGGCGGATTTGGTACTCTTTCTAACCTTAGATTCTCCACTCAGTTTCTAGGGTTCTTTGAAGATCATCAATTCATTACTGATATTATCATCTACGACGGCGGAAATGAAGTAGCAGAGGCGGATTTTGGTCTATTGGAAGCAGAAAGCTTCGGATTGCAGCAGCTATCGAGAAACTTGAGAAGGGAAGAGCGGAAAAATGTCTGTCGTGATCGTGAAAGTTGCCACCGGAGGCGAGAGGGCATCATCGTTCTCTTGCTTGATTCTTCTTTATGAATTCTTTACTATTATTACTTGTTACAGATGATGTGTTTATTTCTTTTTGTTTCATGATACCATCGTTGATGCTGATGCAGAATTAGGTTCATACTGTCGTTTAATGATGATAAAGATGGGGGTATAGAAATTGACTGGGTTTATTTAAAAAATTAATTTTATTTTATTTTATTATTTATAAAATAGTATTTATGTCTTTTTATATAATCATATTTTAAGAGTATAACTTATGGGGTTCGTTTAGTAGATTTGGGAGTGCAAATAGTCACCTCTTTTTTTTAAATGAGTACTTTTAAGATAGGATATGTCTTGTGTTAGATTATCACTGATAAAAGGTAATACTAAATTGTTATAAAGTGATAATGATGCATTGAAGTATTTTATGAATAATTTATTTGTATTATAAATAAAAAGTGATAATACATCGATGACAATAATCTCACAAAGTCTTTGTCTTTGGGGGCATTAATTTAGAATGATTTTTTTTTTTTGGGAATTTGAACAATTATGTGAACGAATGAAAAAAACAATCTTTTAAAATAAACAACATTTAAGAATGGGGGAAGTATAATCCAATTTTATTAAATATAAACTAAAATAATAAATAAATTACGAGATCACTTGGTGACCCTCATGTGAGAGGGTTGTGGTGACCACGAATCACCCAAGAATTACCCATAAATTAAATATACTAAATCTGTACTTAAAAAGACTAGAATAAAATAAAAAAACATCCACAAACACACAAGCGTAGCCCCCAAACTCACTTTTTTTTTTCCTCAATTAATAATAATAACGAAGTAATTCCTAATAATTGATTAAGGGTAGACGATCCAGTGTCGAAGGTGTGCGTGGATGGATGTCCTGATAGCATCATATGGAGACACTTCATCGGATTCCGACTCGGATTCGGGTCCGACCCATGTTTCTGAATCGCCGTCCCCTCTTCCTCCTCCTCCACTAGCTCTTCTCCAACCCCAACACTCTGCAGGTGAACCATTTTCTACTTTTTCCACATATCATGCTTACTACCTCAACCTGTTTGATGTTATGCCTGTGATAGGTTCTTTTGATTTCTTTACGCAAACAAATAATCCCAATCGAGTTCGTACCTTCCCTCATGTTGACGGCAATTTCGCTTTACATGTTTACATCCCAGGTAACTTCACTTCTTTTTTCATTCTACTTGATAAACAATTTTGCCGTTTTTTTTTTTTTCCCTTTAATATCAGTTATCACTTGAAATATGAGATCTTATTTTCCTGGAATTTAGTAACAATACCAATTTCACCAAGGAAGGAGCTAGCCCTGTTCCTGAAAAAGGTTGCAACTTTAGTGAAAGAGCTTCACGTGGTGGATGTAGACATCCCTTTACGTGATTTAGTTAAAGATGAGCAAAAATTCGACCAAGTTGTGTTAGGGAGGGAGTTTCATGTGAGTTTGGGAAGGACTGTTCCAATTCGAGTGCACCAACGGGACTCAATTGTGGCCATGCTTCGACAGAAGCTGCAGTCTTATAGGAGGTCACTTTCTTGAGGCAATTTGAGTTCATTTGTATTTTTTTGAGATTTAAGTTAATTGGTTACTGGTGTTCTTTTAATTGAACAGGTATTGGATTGATTTTAATAAGTGGGAAGTTTTTGTCAATGACGATTGTACTCGTACATTTCTTTCAGTGGAAGTTACAACAGCAGGCTTAGCAGAGGTATGGTGTGATTGTCTTTTTATATTCCAACCCTAGTAAAATGTAGCCTGCACTTCTTAGTCTCGTTTACGATAAAATTTAAAGAGTGTGTTTGGTTCATCATCCCAATATATGGGTTAATGATGGGATTCAAATATGTTAACAAACAAGATATGTTGAAGTTGATATGGCTCTATTTTTATCTAAAACCAATCAGCCAGTTGAACATAATTCATGGAAACACATATTGTCTATTGATATCTTAGAAGCCCCTAGATTTTCGTTTGCTGTCGAGGTGATAACCCAAACACACTCAAAAGTGTGCTGCACTTTTCCTCACCTCCAATTCACGAACCAGTGAGCACTTCCTGAACATCTTCAAACTATGCAAGTTCAACTTATAATTGAATTCTTCTTTTGATGGATATATATATCAAAATATTAGGGTACAAGTACTGTAATATGTGAACTATCTAGAGTCTAGCTAATACATTGATATGTCAGCCTCTTTGAGTCATCTTAATGATACACTAGCTTTTGGTTATTTTTCGTGAAACTTATGTTTATAATAATTCTGTTACTTATCCTCAGTAATTTTTAATACACCATCTTTATTGTATTATTTAAGCTTATTTGTTAGTCAAGGATAATGGATATATAACATTTGTGGTTTGAAATTGAATGAGTATTGTATAGATAGGAGAGACAACTTTGGCCTAATGGAGTTCATGTGGAAATAGAGTAGATCTTAGCATCAACATCATCTCCTTCATGCATTTTTTGAAAATTTAAATGCAATTTGTTTACTTTCAGCAGACAAATATGCATAAATTTGTTTATACTGTCACAATGATTTGGCCAATAAGTTATAACTCATATCTTAATAATCTTGCACTTTCAAATAATTGTTCTTCTACTTATAAATTCAGGTTATCTGTTAAGGGTGTGGATTGTTCATGGAATATTAATGAAAGAACCCAAAAGAGGGAATTTAAAATTAACTTTGTCTCTCTGATCTTTCTTTAAAAATGCATAGCTTAATATTCTGTAGTGAACAATTATGCATTTCTACATCCAATAAAAATGACTTGGGGATAAACCACAGCATGATAATACTGTATATATATAAATAAAGAATTAAGAACGTGGTTTTATAGATAAATTACTCGTATTATTGTAGAGTTTTCAGTTATTGGCTTGTGAATTGACTGAGACACTAATACTGGAGAAGAAATTTTCTATTAAAACCATGAAAGAAAGATCAATATGTCAATTGCAATATTTTCAATATCAGGTATTTAAATCCACAGGTTCTCATTAGTCATAATGTTGAGAACGAAGTGTGACAAGAATACAAGATGGGGTTGGGGAGGAAAAGAGTTTATTTAGGGCAGCACTTGTGTGAGACAGTCTTTTACATTTTCTTAAATAGTTATCACTTTTTATCAAAGATATTATCACTTTTTGTTAAAATGTTATAACTTTTTAATTATATTACAAATTTGTTCATGAAATAATTCACTGTATCACTATTACTTTTCATTAATTTGAGTCTCACATTTAATTTAAATGCTATCGCTTTTTATCCGTCTCACGGAATTCTTCCCATGAGACGGTCTCACACAAGTGTTTGCTGTTTATTTATGTACAGCTGGAGCATCTGTATAATGGAGGTTATCCAATTTTAATTTTTTTCAGTTTGTATTGTGTGCAATTAAACTGTATTTCGTATGCAGATCCACATGCTTGTATGTTAGTATTACATTTCGTTGTGCAAGTATGCATGAATTTTTATATGGTCCTTTTTAAAATTTCATTTCTCGACTTGACACTCTTTATCTAATTTTGGTCCCTTGTATTCTTTAAAATTTGGGGATTTTTTTTCTAAATTACGCTCAACAGCATATTTAGCAACAGCTTATAGCTTATATGATAGTTTTCACTGTTTCTCAATGCTAACTGCTAAAGTTTAATGCCAGATTTCTCAAAAATCCCAAATTTTAGAGAACGTAAAGGAACAAAATTGAGAATTCCGGCTAGATTTAAAATTTTCTGACCTAAAATGACAAAAATTGAACGAAAATGAATTGAAGTGAGAATTGAAAGACTTAAATGTAGATTAGATATAATTACATGTGATATTTTCCCTATGTTATGCTAATTCCGATGAGAAATCAAATTTTCTTTGGGTTTAGATGAAGAAGCAAATTGAAGCCGTGAATGGAGTGTACAAGCTTCATAATCTTCCTGAATTCTACCAGGTTGGTTCCACGTACATCTGTAGCAATATTTTTAAAGAAGCTATTGCAGCTGTTAACAGAGAGGGTCACTTTTGGTGTTCACAGAATCCACGGCCACATATATCTGTAGCTTGGGCACCCGGTGATATAAGCAAAGGTTTGAAGAGTGTCGTCGCTGAGGAATCGAAGAGGCGATCGAGCAACCGCATGTTTACGTGCATATTTGGTGGGGTTTCTTGTAAAATAGGAAACAGAACCTATGACATTTGCAAACTCCAGGAAGAATGAATGAGGTGTCATTAATCATCTCTTCTCGTGTATAAATATAATGTGTTGTTCATTATATTATATTATGCCCTTCAATCTACTATTTGAATGTTTTACTAGGACTTCCTTGGGTGTATATTAGTGGGGCAATTTATAGTGTGCACCCGGTGCACCTAAAGATAGGGTGCACTCATATACAAATATAAATAAAAACATATACAATTAAGAGTAAAAATGTATACAATTTAATTGTTAATTTTTTTAATGAAAATTTATATATAATATTTAATAAAATGTTATACACATATGGATGTTAGTTTTTTTTAATAAAAATTTAATGTGAAAAAAGTATACAATTATTACAAAATACGTATACAAAATAGAATAATATGTATATAAAATAGAATAAAAAGACATACACATATGGGTGCATCCAATATACACTCTATCAGTGGAGAGTCGTTTAAAATTTTTTAATTTGTTTATAAGGTGTACCATGATACCGTTAAATGTTTAAATTGATATTTAAAGAAAATTATACCATCATTCACTAAAACATTAATTAAATATATAAGTTATTTTTAATTAATTGAAACAGAATACTTGTTACTATAGATTAAATATGAGAAACGGTGCAGGTGTGCCTTTATGAAAAAATCACTTTCTAAAATATGTAGGGTCACTCTTTAAATAGCATAAAATTACTACTCCCTCCGCCACCACTTACAAGGTACTCGTTTGTTTTTTGCGCTTGGATTAAGGAGTATTATTATTATATGTAAAGTGAGTAGTTGTATTAGAGAGAAGTGGTGGGCACAAGATGTACTTTTTTACCAAAAAAAGGAAATGAATACCTTTGAAGTTGACGCCCAAAATGATAAAATAGATACATATAGGTGGCAGGGGAGTATATTCGAAAGAATTTATTATCACTCTTTGTATATCTTCTATTTTTAAAAGTAACTCTCTATTCCGCTAATGAAATTTTGTTCCACACTAATTTTTGTGATTAAATATGTAGAATATCTAATATAGGAGTATTAAGTATAGGATATAACTATTCATACCTTATTTTTCTCTAAATATACCTCATAAATTTTTTAATTTTAATATTTAAATATAATAAGACTAATGTATTCTAATAAATGTTCATCTTCGTCATCACAGTTGTTTAATTATGTCAATTCATAAACCCCATTACTTCAAAACAAAATCTTACATTGATATTTTAAAGTAAAAACTAAATAAATTTTGAGAGCAATATAAATAAAAATAATAGAGCAAGGAAATCATATAAACACTTCAATATCAATGTCAATGCCCCATTTATTCAAGAATATCTGGAGGACATGACATCATTAGAGAATACTTTTTATTAATCACTGTAACTGTGTCAAAAATTAAAAGAAAAAGGAAATCAAGTAGAGCAAAATTGTTTTTTTCGTAATTAAATTATCAAGGTTTATTGTCCATGGCTCAGAATCTAGAGTTAAATATTCAAATCATTAATTCAACTGCACTTCAATCAATTCAACTTTTATCGCTGCTAAATTATCCACCAATTTGCTAATATTTTTCAATTTTTGTTGCATTCAAAATCTCTCTGCAATTCTCTCCTTTCGTCTGTACAGAACTTTGCACGTGCTCTCTCGAAGTTCAATTTTTAAGAAATCAGCAAATGCCTACTAGAATGTAAAATGGTGGTGGTGGGAAATTCACTCTCTTAAGAAAGGACAAAATGGTCTTATGCTAAGTAAAAATTTTTATTTAAAAATATTTAAGGGTGCTTATTTAGTTTAGGGGAGTATACTCAAAAGAAGCGAGGTATGAACAGCAGCATCCTTAGATATGTAGTTATACTCATTTATACGGGCAAGTAGATTAAAAAATATTTTTATCCTTAGGTTAGTTATTCCCATTTATACGGACACGTAGATTAAAAAATTAATATTTAATGTAAGAAAAGTTGGGTGTAAGTTGATATTTTAAAAAGAAAGGTAAATAAATTGTTGACAATGATAAATAGAGTATAAAAAATAAATAAAATTATTGGGGTTAATTATAAATAAAATATAAAAAGTAGATAATATATAGGAGTATAATGTATTTATATTATTAATGGAACGTACATAAACACCTAGAACATCTCAAAAATAAAAAGTGTGAATACATATACAAGGGACGGAGGGAGTAAATTTTCGTATAATTATACAAACCGGTACTAAGCATATATCTCGCACCATATATTGGGATTCTTCTAAACTACCTATATCCATCTCATACCCTACACTTAATAGAATTTGGGAGGAGAGGGGTACCCGAAAATACTTGTCTCGTTAAAGACAATTGGTGAAATCTAAAGCAGTACAAAGAAGGCACCTCTGCAACAAAATATAACTCTCAAGGGAAAAGAAGCAAATAATTTCATCTAGTAATACTCTTAAAGCTTGCAGTATAAAATGTCAGTTAAATTTCAAAACAAAATGCATCTAACTAAAGAGTTTTAGGGGCTTTTACTCTACATGAGAATATGGCTCTCAAAGTAAAGATTCACCGCAAGATGATAATAAAATTTAACAATACGAAGCAGGCATGTGTTAGAGAGACCTCAAAGACATCAAAATATGCTTTTCTCTACATGAAAAAACGGATCAGGGGAAGGTTTTCATTAGGAAACTTGGATGAACCTTGCAAAAGATCTAACACTGTAAAGAAAAGAAGAGAGAGAGTCCGTGACACTTCCATTGTGATATAATCATATAAAGAAAAACAAAGCATCCATAAGAACACAGGTAGACTTCATACATGATACATGACATGGTATCTTTTATGCCTTAACAGATGAAATGAAATAATCGTGTATCATATAAGAACAATCACAGATATTACTAATTAACCATTAAATTGCCAATGGCAGTCGGAACAAATTTTATCTGTAAGTCAATTATGATTTCTCTAATCTACTGGAGCTAAGAGTTCAATCACAACAAGATTTGAGAGCTCCAATTATTCACATGCTATATAATAAATTAATATAGGTAATACTCAATTCGAGAATTTCAAGTGCTAAAAAATACTGACCGACTTATGATTCTGTCAGAGGAAGGACACGTTATCTCCAACAGTCCATCCACTGGATTGGTCAAGGCTGAATATCAATACCTATCTCCACTGCGCAATGGAAAAAAAGATGCTCAGAGTCCTGGTATCGATTCTAAATTGTATATTTCATCAGATGGAGTCCCATTCTCTTGGCTATCCACCATCTCTGGCTTTTTCATGGCATCAAGAGTGTGTAGATATGTGAACGAAGCACTTCGATTTGATGAAGGGCCTGGATTGCTAATTCTACTCGCAAGGAAGCGACGAATCAGGCCCCTCAAGAAAGGGGCCATAGTATCCGGTTCATGCTCCAGGTAATACATTATTCCACCCATACAAGCGCAAAACAATGCCACCTAGAAATTTTCAGATAGAGTAAAGGCCAATATTTAGTAGAATGCTGTTGAGTTTGACTCACGTGTGTATCTGTTGGTCATTTAACATTTTATTAACCTAAAACATCCATATAAAAGGACTTCAATAAATATGTGTATTTTTTTTATAAATCAGAAGTAAGTTGCTTTAACCACAACCTAACAAACAAAAGATCCTTTTTTTTTTCTTTACGAGACGGGGGGCAGAAGGGATTGACAGAATAGATAAATAGGAATGGTGCATTGATTTTTCTTATACTTCCACTTAAGGACAGTACCTCAGCATTCTTGATATCTGGAAGCAAATGGCGATTCACCAGAATATTCCATAAAGATTCTCCAGCACGTGGGAGAACATACAATGCCAGTTCTCCGCGTCTAGCTTTCTTCTCTAATAATACAGAGAGAGCAGCCAACCCTCCAGCAAGCCAATACACAAGCTTGTGGTCCTTCAGTGCCACTTTCCTATGGAAACATATTACTCCCTTTTAATAAAGGGGGAGTAATTCAGTAAATCTTTGAAGGATGTAGATGCATTTAGATGTTATAGACAGAAAACTACCTGAAAGATACCAACGAATGCAGACAAGAATGTAGTAGAGCGAACAGCACCTGTAACAGCATGCCGGCAGGTGCGAACAGGAGCATCCATGAACTAAGGAATAAGTAAAGGAAAGAGAGAAGTAAAATTAATCCACTGGAATATTGATTACAACTATTGAATAGCATTTACACCAGTGACATAGCATTTGAAGTTACAACATACCACCGAAGGTAAGACTATCAAGTCGCTTCTTTTACTATGGTCATTATTATTACAAGAAATCAAAGATATACACTACAGACTGGATGATCAATGTACTCAGAAAGATAACTATGGGTTTAATAAGTCATTTTTAGTTATGACAATCTCATAGATGATATCTTCTGGTATCTGCATCAGCATGGTAGAAGCTACAAAGAATGTCTACTGAAATAAAGAATTCAGTATTATTGAGCTGGATCTTTTACTTAGATACACTTATTTATAGGTATCAATATTCTTTTAACAGGGTATAATATATAAAACTAAAGAAAAGTCGTGAATAAAAGATTTTTAGGTGTCCACATAAAAGCAAAGGAGTTGGAATTGGCTTTTAGCTCAAAGCATATCTCAATGTTATTTCACTACTGTAATTTTAAAAGTGAAACATTGAAATTTGTGTAGGCAATATTGTCCTGTAACTTATGAAAGGGTATACCTTCTGTAGACGCAAGACAACAAATGGGACAAAAGTCAAAGAGAAGTACAGGGGAAATGTTTTCTTGAAAGTAGCCTTCGCAGCATTTGTGTTGTGAACCAAGCAGGACTTTGTATCAGGGTGAATGATAGAGCAGGGAATAATATCAGGAAACTCATCCAACTTCACAGTGTTAGAAAACTTTTTACTGGACAAGTAGGCAGATAGTGAAGCAACATCTACAGCAGAACCTCTACAACAATCCCTCACAGCTTTGTACACAGGTGCAGCAACTGGCCCTGTTTTCTGTATGAAGTCTTGATATGATTTTGGCAAGCTCTCAGGACGCATTACAAAAGCATACATAACCTGAGAAATGTTCATTATAAGATAATGGAGGAATTAAGAAATATACTCAAAACTGAAGGCAAAAGTTGGAATAAAGTAAAACAAGCAAAATGCAACTGACATGATCATAGAGTAGGTATAGACATATTTGAATTTAAGAATTCTAAGTTAATCTCATAAGATACCACACCATGGGTCATTTAGGTCTCATTAAATTTATCAAAAGATTACAATCTAACAAGGTTATTGATGATGGCAAAGGCAGAAATGGAGAGTCAGACTAAATTACCTGAGCACAGGCTATTGCAAAGAGTAGTGTATCCCCATGATTCCAATGACTTCCCCATAGGTGGAATTTGTTTTTGGATTTAGCGGAGTTATATGCACACTGGTTAAATAATGAAATAAAATTAGATTATAAGGAAAATCAAAGAAGACATATTACCTTATACGTACATATGAATATACTTGGAAAATTAAATACAGGGTGTGTACCTGAGCAACCCTAGCCAAGAGATACAAAGCCAGTGTGCGCCTTCTGCTGGAACCATCTAATGCTAAAATAGATAAACCCGAAACTGCACCTGCTAAAATTCTGTTCCATCATCACCTTTAACAAGTCATGAAAATGGAGTTGGATATTCTCTCAAGAAGAATCAATTCACAATCAAAATCCAGTCAAGACTCAAGAGTGACATATACATGTGTGTGTGTGTGTGAAAGAACAAAGAACCAAGTTATGGGTAATAGACTAAGTTATAGTAGAGAAAAAATATAAATAATTATTGTTCATTGTTAACTCACGCATTTACTGGCGTCTCTTTCTTTCTCAACTTTCTAAGCAAACACCTCAAAGCATGGTAGGAACCAGTGAATCCTCCAAAGAGCAATCCAACTCGACATGCTTCCTCTCTCACTATGAGGTCTTTCTCCGATACAAGTTGCTGCAAAGTTGACAACCAGATCAAAAAACCTCTTACAACTCATCTTCTATTAGGTCCCTGAATACTTCACTCATACATGGATTCATAGGGAAGAGGGTCATAGGCAGGGGAAGGTTCATCATTAGCCTACATCAGCTGATGTTGTTAATACTCAATTGTTTGTTTCAGTGAATTTGTTTGAGTCTGTGAGGCTCTCTAATCATTTAAGTAGAACAATACAATATTTCACACCTCTTTTAGTTAAGAAGGCTTCCACAAGAACATAGCAAATAAAACAACAGTTAGAGGGATAAAACAAAGATATTATTGAGAGACGAGCTATATATGTTGCAGTTGGGAGGCAATAGATGTTGGACCAGGAAATTGATGACAATATTATCGTAAACCAAATCCATATTCAAATTTGCCTAACTTGCAAAAGGACTGCACACATAAAAGGTAAAGCTAAATGATACTTAAACAATGGATTTGGGAATATTGTAACCATATTAAAAGGCTTCCTTGATGAAAATTATGTAATACTACAAACAGAGATCTTGACATTAATTTCTACGAACCAATCCTAAGTCCAGAGGATAGAAGTACAGTAGACATGTTTGAGCAGATAAGAAGACGATAATTCAAAATGAGCAGAATTGGGTTCAGCCTAGTAAAGGGGTATAATACTACTCGATAATTCTTACGGCCCGAATATCAATCATCAAATCTATTGTTCCATTTTTATCCAACTCTTACTCTATGACGAAAAAAGCTAAGTTGCAATACTGTGCTGTCACCTTGTAGTTCATAGATACTAAAGCGCACAATTTGCTCGTATATATATTTCAAAAAAATGTATACGCTAAATTAGAAGCCAAGTTGAAATGAAACACTAGGCATTACAATTAAATACTCCTATAAGCATATCCTTCAATTTGTACTCCCACAATTAGATTTTTATAGCTGACTATGAAAGTGCTTCACTTCCAGAGAAGAGTACAAGAATAAGGCCAGCCACAAAACAAACCCAATTGAATTACTAAGCTTTGCAGATTCGGCAAATTTAGAAAGGCACATCGATAGATCTTATAGGACTCAAATCTTTTCTCAAGTATGAAGACCTAGGATGGCAAGATAGAAATTCACTCTACCCTAAAAAATTCTGAAAATTTGATCATTTCAACTTAGCACATTTAAGCTTATAACTTAAACTCTAAAACATATCTTCTACGCAACAATCTTTGTACAGCAATTCCAACACCACCTGAGTTCATCTGTCCGCTCATCATCCCATAAGTGGACCTCAATACCTTCACAAATACACTGATGAACAAAAGAAACACGCCCGAAAACACCTAATTAGTCCAATTTCACTAGATTCAAGTAATTAATTCAGGTCAAAATTTGGCTGCCACCTCCACATACGGTACCCACTAAATCCAGGGTTTAAACATATAAAACAAATGATCAAATGACAATATGATCAGATTTAGGTCCAAATTCAAAGTCGCAAACAAATAGAGAGAATAATGTGAAACCTTGATATCAAGGAGAGAGGAATAGGACTTGAGACGAGCCAGCTTAAAGGCGCGGAGGAGAATTCCGACGCCGACTCGAATTCCGTAGGAAAGTAGAAAGCTCTGGCATAGGTTCCCGACGGCATTCGCGACACAGGACTCGTCGGCGTGATCGCAAGGCGGGTGAAGATTTTCAGGCGGATCCCTCTGGCGGCGCTGTAGCTCCTCTATGGCCTCCTTGAGACGCTGCTCAGCCTCTCTCAGTCGGCGCTCCTCTGCTTCCACGGTGGAGGGTGAGTCGGATTGATGATGATGCAGCGGCGGAGAGGTGCGCATTTTAGTGCAGGATAGAGAGGCTTCAGCATCTGAAAATTCAGAAACGCCTTTCCTGGTTTTGTGTGCAGAGTGGAATTATTAAATTATTTTATTATTATTATTTTACTATCTTTTTTGTAGTACTCTTTTTTAATCATATTCATATCAAGAAAATAGATTTTTTCGTCTACTAACTTTCATTCATTTTGAAATTAGTCAATTAGCTTTTTTAATTTTGTAATTAGCCCATTAATTTTATAACAATTTTAAAATTAATCCGTTAACTTCATAAAATTCAACATTTTGGTCATTTGACCTGCTATTGCAGGTCATTTGAATATTTTCACCTCAATTAATCTATATCATATTTTTATTTAACCAATTTTATCTCACTTTTCATTTTTTACTTCTATATACCAAACAAACAATATTAATCTCATTACTAAAGTGGAGCAAATTTGACTAAATATTGATACTTCCTCCGTCCGCTCGAAAGAGGGTCTTTTTCCATTTTGATCGTCTGTTCCAAAGAGGATCAATTCCTTTTTTACACACATGAGATCCACACACCCACTAATACAATTAAAATATGGGATCCACACTCCCACTAATACAACTACCCACTACACATTAAATAATAATACTTCTTAATCAACGTGCACAAAAGCAAAATGCCCTCTTTCGGGCGGACGAAGAGAGTATAATATAAATTCCTAGTAGAGGCTATTTTTTTTAAATAGTATATATATATATATATATTACATATTTTTTATTTTTATTTTTTAGAATAACCTGCTAATGACCTGTTGAAACTGACGATTTTGTTGAACTTGGTAAACATAATGGACGATTTTCAAAATTTTCAAATATAATGGACGATTTTTAAAATTCTGCAAATATAATGGACGATTTTCAAAAAGTGAAAAACTTATGGACTAAATTCAAAATTAGGCAAAGTTAGCGGACAAAAAAATCTATTTTCTCAAATTAAAATAATACTCCCTCATTCCCGCACAAATGATCTCTTTTTTCCATTTTGATCGTCTCACACAAAGAGTTCTCTTTCCTTTTTTATACACATGAGTCTCATACTCACCCACTAATACAATTAAAATATGGAGTCCACACTCCCACTGCTACGCATTAAATAATAACTTCTTAATCAATGTGAAAAAAACAAAATACACCCTCGGGACATGGAGTATAAATGCAATAAATGTAGCTACAGTTATTGGGTTTTGGGTCAAAATACCGTACATTACGTAACACATCAATTCGCGATTCATTTTGTAATCAGTGAGTTTTTTATATTCAACTAAAGTATGCTCTACAACTTGTAAAAATACTACTCGCTCCCTTATACATCTCTTTTTTTATTTTTAATTACCTTAAAATACATTACATATTCCTTTTTTTTTCAATTTTATTTAATCACGGGGTTTTTTTTAATCAAAAAAATGCATGATCTTCCTATATTCTTTCAATTTAATTATAAAGTATCTTATTATCAATTAAATACACGATCTTTTTGTATTTTTTCAATTTAATCATGATTTTTTTTAATTTTATAATAATTTAGTCATGATTTTTTTGAATTATTTTATTATTTTTTAATATTAAATATAAATATATTATATTTTAATTATGTAAGATGTGATATTTTATTAATTAAAATAGTTATATATTTTAGACAAAGTCTCTTGTGAGACATTATTTACGTGAGACAATTTGTAAGACGTGTTAAAGTATGTCTATTATTTAGATAAAATATGTTTAATGGTTGTTAAAGTATGTTTATTAAAGTATGCTGGATTAGGGATTAAAGTATGATTTTAATATATTATAATTTGATTTATTATTGACATACATTAATAGCAAATAAACATACTTTATCTATACAATAAGCATACTTTAGTGATGCATCGACCCGTCTCACAAGAGAGTCTCTCTATATTTTATTAATAAATTTTTTTTGATTAAATTGTAAAAACATAAAAATTTAAATTTAAAATGAATAATTACTAATAGGTACACACTTTGTACCCCTAATTACTATAAGATAATTGATTTAAAATAATTATTCTCACATACAAAATATTAAAGTAAAATATCAAATATAACACTAAACCAATACATTTTTAAACCACAAACCCTAAACCTCACCCACCGTCGGATCACCATTGGACCACGCGGTCGGTCGCTGGACTGCCGCCGGAGCCCCCGAAATTCTGCCGGACCGCCGCCGGAGCTTCGCCGGACCACCCCACTTTTTTGCTGCACACACTTTTCTTTACTACACACACTTTTTTTACTGCACATACTTTTGCTGCACACAAATTTTTGCTGTATACAATATTTATGTGTAGCACATTGTAGGGGTAATATTGGAATATCACTATATATTTTTGTAGTTAGTAGTAATATTTTTATAGGTTTGTATCTCATAATAATTAAGGATTTTTTTTACCTAGTAATCCTCCCAATTTAAAATTACCACGGGTCTACATATTATGTAATTGTTTTGATTTTAAAATAATATTTCTTCGTCACAACGGTAACACAATGTGTTCATAGATCAATAATTTAATTTTAAATAATTTGAAAATAAATTCTAATAATAAAAATCAAATTTCTACACACTGTGTTTTTTTTTCTGACTGGATTACGGGAATTTAAATACAATTTGTTTAAATTTTTTATACTTAGTCTGATTATAAATTATTTATATATTTTTTATAATTATAATATATAATTTATATATTATATTTTAAATATGTAAAATGTATTAATTTTTACTAATTGAGATAGTCATATTATATTAATAAAAGAAGTTCTGCAAAAATATAGAAGATCATGTATTTTAAAAGAAAAAAATGATTAAATTGAAAAAATACAAAAAGATTGTGTATTTAATTGATGAAATAAAATCCATGATTAAATTGACAAAAAAATGGAAAGATCATGTATTTTTTCGACAAGAAAAAAAGTTCGTTATTAAATTGAGAAAAGAGGAAAATGTCATGTATTATATATATATATATATATATATATATATATATATATATATATATATATATATATATATATATATATATATATATATATATATATATATATATATATATATATATATATATATATATATATATATATATATATATATATATACTCTTTTCTTTTCGTTCCATAAAAATTTTAAAATTTTTCATTTTTGCATGAAATGATCGGAGAGATGCATGTTGGAGTTTTCATTATTTTATACTAATAAACACTCTTATAAATCCGGTTTGCATAGTTATATGAACCCCGGTTTTTTCTCACCCTAAACTTTGTGGTCCACCTTCAAATCCTCATATACCCTATATATTAATATAATAGGGATTTTTAAATTAAAGGGATCATAATGTCTACACTGTAAACTCGATTTACAGGAGATCAACTCTTATTTTATCTTCATAAACTTGATGCCTTTATTTCTTGAGTATATTGGGGAGAATGGAAATAATGATTCACAAAGAGCTAAAACTTCAAATTTGCTAGAACTTTAAATTTGCTAGATATCGTAAATCAATTTGAGTTTATCTTTTTTACATCTTATGAGAAAGGTTTTGTGAATCACACATGAATTGTCACAAGTTTTACAAAGAAATAATCAAGATATAGTTAATTAATGCAATGAATCTTGTGAAAGTATCAAAAGCGCGCTTGCAAGCAATGAGAGATTACGGTTGGATGTCTTTGTTAGATGATATTTCAAATTTTTGTGGCAAACATGACATATCTTAACTAATCATGGAGGATTTCTATTCACATCGATGAAGATCAAGATGAAGAACTGAAAAAATAATAAATCTTCATCATTATCAAGTTGAGGTTAGTACTGTGATAGATATTCAAACTCAAAAACTAAATAGTCATTTTGATGAAGTTAACACTAAGTTGTTATTATGTATGACATGCTTTGATCCAACATATTTATTTGGTATGTTTGATAAAAATAAGTTACTTCGCTTTGCAAAAAATTATCCATCTAAGTTTTCTAATATTGCTCTATATTAACTTGATAACTATATATTTTATGTTCTCTTGGATGGAAACATCTCTGAAGTAAAAAGGAATAGGAGAGTTTGCTCAAAAGATGGTCGTTACAAGAAAATGTATTACTTATCCATTAGTTTATTTACTACTAGTATGAAACTCACGTGCTACGCGGGATAGTTAAAATATTTTTATAAGATGCAATTTAGATGAGACCGTCTCATGAGATCATCTTTCACTTTTACAATTAAATCTACATAATGTAATATAAAAAGAATCTTAAGTAAATAGGATTAAATAATTCTACAGATTTGTCTAAAGCCCATTGTGAACAGGTAAAACTACTATTGATTTCAAGATTCTTAATCTTTGCACTTTGCTTGTCTTGTTTGCCCAATATGAACTCTATGCAAACTGTATATGTTATAGCCATTTAGAAATGTCTGATGCTATGAACTCTCTGTAAATTGTAATATGAACTCCTTTCATTCTCTTCCCTGTAGGATTCTCAGTAATCTTTCTCATGCTTTGCTTGCATGTTGCTAAACACATTTAGATTATTAATTTGTAGGAGATTTAATAGAAGAAGCAACACATCTAGATTATTAATTTGAAAGAGATTTAATAGAAGGGAAAGTAAAATATTACAAATTCACAATAAAAACCCATGTGATTTACCATAATTTAGCAAAGAATGTTGTTACTTACATTTAAAGTCACAAAAATGTTTAATTATTCGTAACAGTACCTGCAATTAAAGTTTTTTTTAAAAAAAAATACGTGTGTACTGATACTTCTTAAATATGTTCGCATAAGAATGAGTAGAAGAAATTTACTTACAAATTGATCAATGTTTGTTAAATGCAAATTAATATTTTGTGCTTGGAGCTAAATAATCACATATAATAATGTACCTAAGATTAGAGTTCCTCCAATGGCGAGGCACAAAGTATGTGCATTTTCAGCCTCTTAGTTGTATTCTTCAAGCTCTACAGGGCTACATCAGTCCACAGTAGTACAAAGGCTCAGAATCACTGCCAAAGAAAGTAATTTCCTTGAATTAAAACAGTCGAATACCTACTACCAAATAACCCTGCTACATTTGAAACTAAGAATCAAAGTTTAAATAATTTTTAAACCCAAACACTCAATTCATTAGATTACCCAAATCCTAAACTTTCTTAATTAATGGATCATATCATTGTTGGATTGTATACTAAAAGTCTAACTTTTTGTATGAACAATATTTAGATAATATTTGAAATGAGAATCATGTGATCAAACGTTTGCAATTAAGTTATTACAAAAGTCCATTTACTTTATATTGTAGATAATGTGGTGTACGGCGCACACGGAAGATCATATTATCGACTCCTTATAAAGTATAAACAGATGTGCACAACCGAGATAGACGGGGACTATCTATCGGTATGGTTGTAGTGTGATTTGGTATTAGTCTGTCTTGACTATAAAATTGCACCAGTGCACTTTGTGTATTGAACAGGACCGCGTTGAGATCGTTCGGTTTATACTGACTATATAATAAAACTTGATATCTGTTATTATGAAAGTTCGTACTCTTAATCCCTATACAATAATCTCGCCACGTAGGCCATTATTTTTTTTTTTAATTCATCAATGGGCGAGATTTAGTAGTTAAATCAATATGCTCGATGAGTTGGGAGATGGTGATGTCTCTATGGTGTGCTGTTGATTGTAGAAGGAATCCGTGTCCTAACAGAACTGGTTGATGATGTCCCCTTGAGTAGCTCATAATGATTATCATGTAAACCCTGCAGGTGGATTTATTCCTGCATGATAATAAGGTTGAGTGGTACTACTCTTGGTAAATATATTAATTAATAGAGTTGTCAGTAACTTAATTAATTAATGGACATTGAATTTTAAACACGGGGAGACTAGCAGACTCATAATAAGAAGGAGCTCATAAACGTAATTTGGGATTAGGGTGGTAGTGCAATAATATTTCTTTAGTGGAATGATTTATTATTATTGGGCTTAAGTATAAGTTTTGGGCTAAACTTGGATGCTTAAGCCCAATGGAGGCCCAAACCATAATTTCTCCTCCTGGTCCCTGTTGTAGCCTATATATAATAGTCAATCTCATCAGTCCAGATATCTGAATCATATGCCTAAACACGTGAAAGGCATATTAGGGTTGTAGACTGAGATCGTCTTGTAGATCGTTGCACACACAACGTCAAGACCTGGCTTAGGAATACAACAGAAGACCGGAAGGTCGTTTGCTGTTTCTGGCCATCAAATTTCATGATTTTTTAAAATCGTGTGGAAGTCCAAACTACACGTATGATATACCGTTAAAAGTCACGAAAGAGAGGATCATTTTGGCGTGTAGATCACTCCAATCAGAGATCGGATGAGGGAGTTACGGCCAAACCCGTGCGACTGCGCAGGCTGCCAGCGAGAATCCTTCTTCTTCAACAAACCCTGGTGAAAGGTAATACGTTTCTATGATTTATTGCTTCCGCTGGTATAAAAACGCATGGAACCCTAATGATTCACGTTAACCAAAAGACCCAAACGTCAAAAATCATAAACATAGGAAATAAAACTAAACTCTCATATGATTGAAAAGGTTGATAATTTCACAAAATTAAATTTAATTCTCACGCATCAAAGATAAAACACAGATTTTGGGACAAAGTTTTTATTTCAATAGAAGACTCAACAATTTTGATCGTGATTATTATGTTAAACTTAGTTTTTAAAAAGTTGGTTTTGTAAGTGAATAATCGCCAATGCCAAAAAATTATTAAAACACAATCGTGCAAAAAGTTTCATGATGCAATTATCATTGTCAAACAAATAGTTGGATCTCTTTAAGTACTATGTAGTTGCATTTGGATCCAAAATTGTTATTTTCTAGGTGCATAATTCAACAAAAACAAAAACTATAACTTAATTTTAACTCAAAAATCTATTGTTAATTTAAGAAGTAGAGATTAGTTTCTTACTCAATGCATGCCCAAAAGATAAGGCCATTTCTTATGCTAAAACGTAACTGTAAGAATTATAAATCATAGGTAAAACGCACTATTTATAGATGTACGACAAAGAGCATTCTATAAAGAGCAATGTGCACATGATTCAATCAATGTAATCATCAAATACTTACAAAATGGTGCTGAGCAAGTAAGTGTGCTTGTCTCGTTTGACAACTATTCTCAAGCCTGGGGACACACCTAAACAAAGTACAAAGCAACACGAAATGGATCCATCATGGAATGATAATATAATTTTTATTTCACAATTATTGACTAAAATAATCCCAAAATGTTGAATGAACGTGCTTAAATAGAAGTTACAACATTTCATCAGTATCATAATTTATGAACTCTTTGGGTTATATTTGATTTTTAAAATTCTAAATTTTTACAGTTACCTTATTACCTATAAATGTTATTAATTCCAACTCCAATCATCTTTTATACATATATATTTTTTATTTAATCAATATTCTTACTATTTCTCTCACCTTTCGCATATCTTTCTAATATTAAATGATACTCTTTTACACATATCACCACATACTTCTTACATACTAATTTAACATAAAGTTAAACATAACCTGCCAAAAACTCAAAATATTACATGTCAATTTAAATTTAATGATTTTCAAACTCAACATAAAACCAAAACAAATATATTATCGGTGAACCAAAACTGCCTTTTTTGGATTTTTGAGGCCTTGTTTACATTTTATAAGTTACCAAACTTTCAAATGCATACTACTAATTCCTACTTTTCTCTATTTATTGCGGAAAGGTTAAAAACTACTCATACACTATAGAGTCCAGTAGACAATTCTTAACAAAAAATCAAAGAACTGATACTGTATGCATCTCATATATGCACGCTTACACACAAAAAACTTAAAAAATTCGCTACCTGTAGAGAGCATAAGTTTTTTGAGGAGAGAACATTCTTGAAAGGAGGGCTATTACATCAATTTTGCCCTGTCATTTCTGTGACAAAAAGAAATAAATTAACATAAAAGTAAGGATGCTGAAACATCGAGACCATTAAATTTACGCATATAGTTCATAGGAATGGCAAATTCAAATGAAAAAAAAAGGTGAAAGATATAATTTCTAGTACCTAATTTCCAATCAGTAATTCCACGGAACTTGGTTAACAAATCAACTGATCAAATAAAGAAACAATAACAATACCAAACAAATAGTAATGTCTGATTCATATCAATTCAATAGTATCAGAGATTTCCTCCCCATAGTAATTGTGTCTTACCAGTCAGGTTTTTCACAAAGATTCACATCCCACCTATCATCGGCAGAACCTGCAGATGAAAAGTTGATCAAGCATTTGCATCGCCGCCCATCAAAGAAAACTCAAATGAGATTAGGGTTTGAGATCTGGTTGTTTAATTCATATTATAACTGCAATTCAGGTCTCATGAAATTATCTTTATGAAACGCACCTCAATTTTTAATTAAAAAATGGACATGTATAACTCTAGATGTGATTGAACTCGAAAAGCTTGATTAATGAACTTGAATCAAACTTACCTTAGTTGGGTTTTATCTTCATAACATATTCAAAACAAAGACTTTTCACAGTGGAGCGAAGCACAGGAAAATTGAAGTGATCAGTGGTGGAATTGTGAGCAAACACTTTCTAAGAGTCATTTTCACAAAGGGTCTGTCTTCTCTCCACCCTAGACTCTCATATCTTACGATTACAAGAGAACATAATGTAGCTACCAAATCATAGTAATCTTTTCCACGTATAAACAATGAATTAAATCATATAATATTGAAGAAAATTGAGTCAAGTCGAATATAAGATCACCTGCAAAGCAAGATCATGGAGTGAGATGACTGGTTAACTGAGCAATTTATGTATCTCTTTCTCTCTGTATAGGTAGACAAAGCTCCCAATTTTTGCAATTTAATGGAGCCACTTATATCCACTAATATATAAATCTGAAACAGAATTTTAGTAAAAGGAGTAACATAAATTTTGGAATTATAAGAAAGAAGAAAGAAAAAGAAACAAACAATTTTTTAGAATAGATTAACATCATGGAGGAAGAGGACTGGTCAGATAGAGAATTAAATCTTTATCAATACAAAAAAAATCGAGAATTATATATAAACAAACATGTTATGGTGGAAAATACACGGCCCAAACCATTCAGAGGACAAACCCAATAACAAAGGCCCAGAATGGGAGAGGCAGGAAACTCCCCTTAGATGCAGGATAAAACTGGTAGATAAATCCAGGTAAGACCATTCAATAACCCAGGAATAAGCGAAAGGATAAACCCGGATAGTATCAAGAGTTAACCCCGGGAATAACACCAAATCTCCCGAGGATAAGTAAAAAATAGCAGGAAGAATATGAAGCAAAGAGAGGGCTGTGGTGGTCCATATGTCCGTTATTCTTAGATTCCTCACCAACCAATAAGGAATAAGAAGACACAAAAATCATCAAATTTGTTATGGGATGATTCTAGAATAGTACACGTGGCAATCAATTGAGAGAACAATCTAGAAGTAAATAATAGGATCTAGACTCACTAGATTGGGGAGAATAAGTATAAATAGAAAAGATCCAAGTAAAAAGGTAGGTTGCTGCACTTTACTAAAAAGTTCAATAAGAAAGTATCAAGGCTCGATAGTCAAATCTAGTGCATTCTTCTTTACTTATTCTCTCTTCCATTGGTTACCTCCCATTGGACCTCGTTTGAGTCTTCGTGACAAAAACAGGCCACAACTAAACATACTACTTCATAGTAATCAAGAAACATAATAAACTCATATTATTTCAAAATAAGAAACTCTAAAGCAAATCTGAAATTTATGGATAGATGAACAACATACCACATCTCAATCGGAGACCCAGATCCTGCATCCATCATAGGGAGAAACGTCAGTTGCGAACTCATGAACCAATCAATGATGAAATCTGAAAAATAAGAATATTTAGATTCAGCTGGGATCAGAAGTTTGAGTCGAAACGATAAAAACAACAATCTATTCAAGTAATGGAATTTATGCAGAAAATTCTTTGAAAATCATTATCATGCATCGAGGGGTGTGAAAGAATTTTGATTTGAAAGAAAGATTGGTAAATCGAGGAGGGGTCGAAAAACATTTATCCAAATATTAGACAACAGTGTCTAATGAGAAAGATGAAATATAGATCGGCAATGATAGTCGATAGATGAATAGGAACGCCGGCCAATGTTCTAAAACAGATAGATGGTTTGGTTAATAGTGCCATAATTGCGGTAATAATAAATTCAATTAAAGTAAAACACATCAAAAAATTTGAATAACAAAAAATGTATCGAGCATTTGAAAAAAAAAAGCCAAAAATCTAAAAAAATGACAAATCAGCTGATTGTTTTGTGGAGATGACACATGTCAAAATGAATTTTTGTGGAGTTGACACTTGGCAAAGTGAAACCTTCGTTTAGTTAAGTAAAGATAATCAAATTTTCATTGATTTTACTAGTTGTTATTGTCATGGTGGAAAGACCTTTTTCGACAATATCATTAAGAGTTCACTTCACAATCGAATGAGTGATGGGCTCTTGAATAATTGTTTGATAACACACATTGAAACATATGTATGTCAAAGTATTAGCAACAAAGCAATCGTGCAATGATTCAAAGTATGAAGAATAGAATATAGGTGTTATGATTTTGTTAGAGAGTTGGTCTCATATACCCCCGGGGCACTGTGTGCCCCCATGGGAGGGCACATGATTTTTTTTTTTTTGCTTTTGTTAGGTTTTTAATGGTTATGTTGAACGTAATTTAATTATTTATTTTTGGAAATTGTCTTGTTATTATGATACAACTAGATATTACTAATCTGTGCGTTGCACGGAAATAATTAATAGTATATTATAATTCTGTACTTTTATACTTAATTTTTTTAACCCTAATATATATACATATATATATATATATAATTATTTATTTAATGCATAACATAATCAGGTGGGCTAGCTCACTTGACCATTGAACTCCTCACTAAAGTGAGTAACACAGATTTGATTCTCTTTGGGAACGAATTAGGAGAGAAATTATAAAAAGGCTTGGAAAAAAAGATGGAGTTGAGTGCTTGATATAATTACTAACAACTAACATTTATTATATTAAAAAAAAACTTTGTAATGCATGACAATAGTAGTTTCTTAAATAAAGATATAACAACTTGACACAAGTTTTGACTTCCATGAAATAAATTTTATAGCAAGCATCAATATTTTCACCTATAGCTATGACATAAAAGTTGTCCTTTGAATAGGTGATTTTATTATTTAATAATTGTAGAAAAAAGTACTTAATAGACTAATAGTTGAGGAAATATAAAATTTTTAGAAAAAGAGGAATTTTGTGTAACATTTACTTAAGGCGAGATAATTGTACTTTTGCTAAATTAATTATTAATTTATATTAAAGACATTACTTCAAAAATTTCTCCTTTTTATTTTAATTTTCATATTCTTAAAATGATAAAATAAAAAATAAAGAGTTAAAACAATTAATCTCTCATATATACTTTATTTTTGTAAAAAAAAAATTCACACCTAATGCACTTTATCATTTATTATTATGAAAATTTATAAAAATACACATTTCTTAATTTACATGAAAAATTAAAAAGTACTGTCATTTTTTATATTAATTCTATAAATTATTCGTGAAATCGATTATATCATTTTTATTTAAAAATATAATAACTCTTTATTCATTTGAATGACTTATTCTTAAGACGTTCCATTAATTTTTTGAAATAAAAAAATTGGATGCACTCAACGTGTTTTAAAATTTATTTAATGAAATAGCATCTTATAAATCTTACCGAATGAGTTTTAAGATGACAAAAAATGCGTAATTAATATAAAATGGTCCAAATTAATTATAAATTACTGAGAATAATAAGTTTTGAGATGAATAAAAATGATAATAGTTAACTAAAAATGATATGTAATTAATTCAAAGAAATAACTGTTAAAGATTAACTATTTCATAAACAATTTATAATTTAAATAAAAATTATTAAAAAAAAAACTTAATGAATCATGAAAAATTAAAATGAGACACATTGCTCCTAAAAAATGTGCAACCCAGACTCACTTTTCTTATTTTCATATATATTATTAATTTAATTGGCAGAGTTCTCCGAATTTTAAGAAAGAGTCATTAGAAATTTAGTCATATCTGCGTCCCACATCGAGTAAACAGTGCAAGTGTAATGGGTAGCCTCGCACACAAATAGACAACCCAACTCTAAAAGTGATTAAACCCCATCAAACCTTGTTCAAAAATGTGCTTAATTTATGAATGTAAGTTGTTAGGGTTCTTTGTTTGATGGATGCACGCTTAAACTCAAGTCCCTGTTTACCGTTAATTATTCAAAATGCTTCCTACTTTATTTTAAAAGTATACTCTATAAAAAATTATTTTTAATAAAAAATAAATTACTTTTCTTAATAACATTCCCTCGTACTCCTGAAAGTGTACTGTTTAAGAAAATTGTTATTGATTTCATCTTCAAAATGTGGTTAAGACTTTTCTCTACGTTGCTAATAATTAAAGTCGAAGTAGTAGTATAACATGCAAATTAGGAGTATAGCAAGAATGTAATGATTCTGCATTTGGTAAGGGGTATTGGGGGAGAGTAAATGGAACAAAAGAGTATTGATTTTCATTTCTATGAGATAATGAGATTTCAAATTCCCCGCTCTACATCCTTCAATCGACTTCATGCCCATTACTATTATATCTATTAATGATTCTCATTAAATTTCAGCTTAAAGATTAGTGTATGATTGACTATAAATTTTTTGTGAAGAATAATACTCAAGACATTTTAAAAAGTATTCCATACTTTTCGAAAGGGTAACCTACACCACCTGAATGGAAGTGTCTCTTTCTTAAAGGAGATAAGATTGTTCTTTCATCCTTTTTTTCATTAGTTATGGGATCTAGATGATCTCCTGTCATAATTTGGATTGATTCATGCAAAAAACATCATCTCAATCAATCAAAGTAAGCTTGTACAACCAAAAATTTAGGTTAAATGGTATTAGAACAACTAACTGATTCATCCATGCATGTAAGCAAAATAACAAAAGACAATATCCATTACTTTCTCTTTCCTTCCTCATTTTCTGAGTGATCAATCATTCTTACCACTTCTCTCCCTCACATCATCTGAAATGTAGCCTCATCAGCAAGCTTTCGTATCCTGTCAACGTCTTCCTTCTTCCGGAAAAGGAGCAGTCCAACAATTGTGATGAGGAGGGCGGCCTTGCAGACGAAGTTCCCGGTCTGTCCCACCAAATCAAGCCCCGTTAAAGCATCCACAAAGTAAGCCATGAAGAATCCCACCATTGCAGTACAGTACTACATGCATGAATTGAATAAGTGCTGATTATGGTAGTTTGATTAATGTGAGTCGAGTCGATGTTCAACCGTTTAGAAGCTCTGCTTCGGGGAGATGAGAGTGCAGGATCCATGCCCACCATGGTATGATGGAGCTCATGAACACCACTGGCTCCTCATTGGTCGAGGCCTCAGGATGCATTTCAAGAAATTTCCTTCTCCCAGCCTCTGCAAACTCAAGTGCAACACAAAATATTACTACATAGACTTTAGTTTGAGTGAAGTGAACACTAAGTTCCTATTATGTATGGTGTGCTTTGATCCGACAGATTCATATGTTATGTTTGATAAAAAACAACTACTTCTCCTTGCTGAATTTTATCCATTTAAGTTTTCTAATGTTGCTCTATATGAACTTGATAATTATATATTTGATGTTCTCTTAGATGGAAACATTTCTAAAGTAAAATAAATAGGAGAGCTTACTCAAAAGATGATCGCTAGAAGAAAGCATATTATTTTCAATTAGTTTATTTGCTATATCAAATTGTTATTGATCTTATCAATTGTTACTGTCATGGTGGAAAGAGTTTTTTCGGCAATGAGCATCATTAAGAGTTACTTCGCAGTCGAATGAGTGATGGGCTATTGAATAGTAATTGTTTGATACCATACATTGAAAAGTATGTATTTCAAAGTAATAGCAACAAAGCAATCATGCAATGATTTTAAAATGCGAAGAATAAAAGATAGATGTTGTGATTTTGTTAGGTTTTTCAATTGTTATGTTGGGATGTACTTTAATTATTTATGGTTAGAAATTGTCTTGCTATGACATAATATATTGATTTTTATCAAATTTACTACGTCCCGCTTAACTCTTCACTTTTTCTTTGTAATTTACAAAGGAAGAGCGAAGAGCATAGCAAGACGAATGAGTATAATTTTAGAAAAGTTTCTATTTGATTTTTTATAATAATATTTTCTTTATTAATTGAGCCCCTTAATCGAATTCTTGGTTCGACATTGATTATATATAGGTAAAGTATATATATGTTTATTTATAATTAAAATATATTTGTAGTGAATTATATTTTAACATCCTAAGATTATATTTTTATGTATTATTCATTGTACTTTAGAAAAATATACTATAATTATTAATAAACATATTTTATAATTCGTCTCACATGATGATCGTCTCGTAAGAGACTTTGTAAAAAATAATAATAATAAAATAAATTTTCTTTAACAATATTAAATAGTATAAAGTAACATTCAACGTGTAATGCATAACAACTAGTTTCTTAAAAATATGCTCCTATTCATGACAACTTAGACTCACGTTTTGACTTCTTCGAACTTCTCATTTAATGAGTTTTATTACAAGCATCAATATTTTCACCTATAGCTATGACATAGTCACATAGAACATACTAGTGAAAGTTGTTCTTTGAATTGGTGACTTTATTTAACCATTGTAGGAAAAAGTACTTAATAGTCTAATAGTTGAGGTAATATAAATTTATTTAAAAATGAGGAATTTTGTGTAACATTTTCTTACGGCAAGATAATTGTACTTTCGCTTAATTAATTATTATTATTTATTAAGAATATTACTTTGAATTTTTCACTTATTTCATTTTCATGTATTCCATAAATAATTTTATCTTCTTAAAATAGTAAAATAAAAAATAAAATAGCAAAACAACTAATCTTCCATATATTATTTTATTTTTAAAAAACATCATACTTACCTAATGTATTTTATTATTAAAATTTATAATAATATTTTTAAAAAAATTACACATTTCTTAATCTACATGAATAGTCGAAAGTGAAAACTATTGACTCATGAGAATATTACTTTTCATATACTTCTATAAATTATTCATAAAATGATTTAATTAAATAACTACTTAATTACTTTTCATCAATTTGATATATTCTTATTTAAAAATATAATGACTTCTTATTCATTTCAATTACTTATCCTCAAAACGTCTCATTAAAATTTAAAAAAAGGAAATTGGATTCGCTCAACATTTTTAAAATTTTATTTATTTATTTAATGAAATAACATCTTATAAACCTTGCAGAATGAGTTTTGAGATCAATAAAAAAAATTAATTTAAAATGATGACTGTCAATATTAATTATTTCATAAATAATTTATAGTTTAAATAAGAAATTATAATATTTAAATAAATAAATAATACGTAATAAATTCAAAGGGATGACCATTCAAATTAACTACTCCATTTCACTAATAATTTATAATTTAAATAAAAATTATTGGAAAAAAATAATAATACGTAATTAATTAAGAAATATTAAAATGAGACATATTGCTCCTAAAAAATGTGCAACCTAGATTCAGTTTCATTATTTTTATTTCATGAATGAATTAATTTAATTGGCAGAGTTCTCTTAAAATTTGAGAAAGAGTCAGAAATATAGATATGTGGTCTTATCTTTGTCCCACATCGACTAAATAGTGCAAGTGTAATGGGTAGCCTCGCATACAAATAACTAACCCATCTCTGCTTTAAGATTCACGCAGCTGCGCAATGAGCACATAGCGAACTATTCTTTCGCCTTTTACTAAAGAATACCGTGTGCGCGTTGCGATTCAAGCAGCATACGCATCTTTTTGGAGGGTTCTTTTCTTTCTGGAAAGAACCCCATCAAATCTAGTTTAAATTTTTACTTAATTTATGCATATAAATATATTATATTTGTAAGGGTTATCAAAGTTAGTTTAAACTATTATGCATATAATTATATTTGTAGAGGTTCTTTCCATACTTAAATATACCCAACAATTATAATTCTATATTTTTAAATTTGTGCAAGTAAATTGCAACATTGTTGAAGACTTGCATCTGATAAATCACAGTTATATTTTGTACCAAGTCTTTAACTAAGAGAGAGTTTTATTTTGTACCAAGTCTAACTAAGAGACAGATTAATTATCATGTATTTAACAATGGAGGTTGATCTTTAGTGTATTTTTAATAGTTAGATAGATGCACAATTAAACTTGGGTCACTGTTTTCCGTTAATTATTCAAAATACTTCCTACTTTATCTTGAAAGTATACTCTTAAAAACAATTATTTTTAATAAAAAATTAATTACTTTTAATAACACGTACTCCTGAGCATTTACTATTCAAGAAATTTGTTATTGATTTCATTTTAAAAATAGGCTTTTTCTCTATATTGCTAATAAATAATTAAAGTCGAAGTAATTTAGTAGAATAGTATAACATGCAAATTAGGAGTATAGCAAGAATGTAATGATTCTACATTTTTCCAATTTCTTTTTGTTTGGTAGGGGTATTGGGGGAGAGTAAAGTGAATGAAAGAGCATTCTATTTCATTCTTGTTATAAGAGAATCCTTAATTTCAAATTCCTTGATCATTTTCTTTGATCCATTGACTACCCCATACCCTTCAATCTAACTCCATTCCTATTACTATTATCCTTACGAATGATTCTTATTATCATTATCATTTCAAAATTTGAATCAAACAACTCCTTAATTTTTTTATTTTCTACGTTAATTCAGATTAAAGATTAGTGTATGATTGATTATAAATTTTTGTGAAGAATAATACACTTTAAAAAGGTATTCCATACTTTTCGAATGGGTCGCCTGAATGGAAGTCTCTTTCTCACAGGAGATAATAATACTCTTCAATCTTTTTTCATTAGTTATGGGATCTAGATTATCTCCAAGTCAAAATTTGTATTGATTCATGCAATATAAAACATCATCTCAATCAAATATTAAGGATAAATGGTATTGGAACCAACTGATTCATCCATGCATGTAAGCAAAATAACAAAAGACAATATCCATTACTTAGTGGTTTTAATCATTGTGTGTATACAATTGCACATACTTTCCTTCCTCATTTTCTGAGTGATCAATCATTCTTACCACTTCTCTCCCTCACATCATCCGGATTTCGTCACGACGGTTGCCATTGCTTGTCGTAGAATGTAGCCTCATCTCGTATCCTGTCAACGTCTTCCTTCTTCCGGAAAAGGAGCAGTCCAACGATTGTGACGAGGAGGGCGGCCTTGCAGACGAAGTTCCCGGTCTGTCCCACCAAATCAAGCCCCGTTAGAGCATCCACAAAGTAAGCCATGAAGAATCCCACCATTGCAGCTCTACCTGCATAAATTGAATAAGAGCTGATTATGGTAGTTTGATTAATGTGAGTCAAGTCGAGTCGACGTTCAACCATTTAAAAGCTCTGCTTCGGGGAGATGAGAGTGAAGGATCCATGCCCACCATGGTATGATGGAGCTAATGAACACCACTGGCTCCTCATTGGTCGAGGCCTCTGGATGCATTTCAAGAAATTTCCTTCTCCCAGAATCACAGAGCTAAGATGTTGTTATAAAATGTTACCTGCAAGAATCACAGAATCCCAGTCCATTCTTCCCTGTTTCACAAACATGTTGAGATCCCATGTCCCGTTCTTCCATCTCTCATCGGAGAATCTTGGAAGTGATGACTCATCTGAGTTCACGGAGCTCTCAGCTTCATCATGAGGTATCAAGAAAAAAGAAATCTGGTTCTCAACACTTATCTTTTCTTGATGATGGAGAAATGATAAAGTAAGTGGCAGAGGAGCCCATGCTGCTTGAAACCAAAAGCTTATCTTCTGCCATATTGGGCTTTATAGACGCAAGACGACAAATGGGACAAATGCCAAAGAGAAGTATAGGGGAAATATTTTCTTGAAAGTAGTCTTCGCATCATTTGTGTTGTGAACTAAGCAGGACTTGTATCAGGGTGAATGATAGAGCAGGAAACTCGTTCAACTTCAGTGTTAGAAAACTTTTTACTGGACAGGTAGGCAGATAGTGAAGCAACATCTACAGCAGAACCTCTACACAGGTGCAGCAACCGGGGGTCATTTAGGTCTCATTAAATCTACCAAAAGACAACACAATCCAACAAGGTTATTGATGATGGCAATGGCAGAAAATCACATGCGCACAAGCTATTGTATCCCCATGATTCCAATGACTTCCCCATAGGTGGAATTTGTTTTTGGATTCAGCGGAGTTATATGCACACTAGTTAAATAATGAAATAAAATTTGATTATAAAGAAATATTACCTCATATGTACATATGAAGATACTTGGAAAATTAAAGACAGGGTACGTACCTGGGCAACCCTATTCAAGAGATACAAAGCCAGTGTGTGCCTGCTGCTGGAATCATCTAATGCTAAAATAGACAAACCCGAAACTGCACCTGCTAAAATTCTGTTCCATCATCACCTTTAACAAGTCACGAAAATGGAGTTGGATATTATCTCAAGAAGAATCAACTCAAGAATACCATGACACACTAGCAATCAAAATCCAGTCAAGACTCAAGAGTGACATATACACGAGTGTGTGTGTGATACGACTCAGTGGTGTGGAGGAGCCACAAGGGCCGAAACCCTTGATGGTCTATAGCCGTAGGAAACGAACGGATTGATCATGATTAGAGATTTCCTTATATAACTATTACTTATTATTGCTGTTAATTAGTTGGGCCTGGTGTAGCAGGCCTTAGGTTTCATTGTTTACTCTATATTTATACTGCGATGTACCTATTGGATTTATCATTGAACATTATTGGATTTTGGTAGCCGCTTTGGCTAATTTGACAAATGTTTATCGTTTGATTATTTTGAGTGCTAACAATTTGGTGCGGTGAGCGTGGAATCTCACCCATGATGACGATGACCCGCGAGCAACGAGTTGATGAGATCGAAGGCAAGCAGGCTGCCATGGCTGAGGATTTTACGCAGATGAAGGCCGATCAGGCCAACATCATGGCCCAGTTGCAGGAGATCACTAAATCGATCGCCAGCCTCACCGCTTCTGTGGCGGGGCTCTCGATCACCCAAGCTCGCGCCGCTGCCGGTATGATGCACGCTGAGAGCAGCGCCGCGAACGCGGCGAAGGGGGAGGTTGGACAACAGCCAACTGACGACGCGTCGTCTGCGATCCACCAGGCGCCGATCGCGACGCACACAACGAGGAAGACGGCTGAACAACAGACTGCCGACGATACGCAGACCACGGATCCTCCAGCGACGGTCGAGGCCGCCGCTCCAGGGATGGACCGGTCCCCTGCACCACCGGTTCTTCCTTCTTTTGACGGATCTGACCCCATCGGTTGGTTGGCTAGGGCCAACCAACAATTCAAGATCAGCCACACGCCGTCTGAAACCAAATTGGAGGCGGCCATGGTTGTGATGGAGGATTCCACCCTCTATTGGTTTACATGGTGGCGATCCAGGAATCTGGGGAAGTCTTGGGAGGAGTTTTCAGAGGCATTAGTGAACCGCTATGACTCCCGTTTCACCGGTAGTCCCTTTGAACGGCTGTCAGGACTTCGGCAAACGGGGCCGGTGGAGGAGTTTGTGTCGGTTTTCATGCAGTTGGCGAGCCAAGCGTCTGGTCTAAGCGATCAGCAGTACCTGGGATACTTCATAGCGGGGCTAACTGAGGAGGTGCGTAATTCCTTGCGCCTCCATCAACCGACCAAGTTAACTTTGGACAAGGCATTGGAGTTGGCAAGACTCGTAGAAATCAGCCTTGGGGGACCTCATTTGGAACTTCCGGTGAGACCGCCGGGTGGTTCATGGAGCCGCAAGCCACCACCCAGTAGAGCCTCACTTCCGACAACTTCGGCGTTCACACTTGATCCTCGGTACAACAGCTCGTCGGGCGGGTTCAGCAGCTCCCCGGCGTTATCCTCAGCCTCATCGACACCGAGACCGGCGGGTCGCGGCCCGCCCGTGAGGGCTGCCTCATCGGGCCAGCCGACGTGTCCTTCCCGGTTCACTAGAATGACCCCCAAGGAGATGAATGACCTCCGTTCTAGAGGCCTTTGCTATCGCTGCAAGAAGACTTGGGCTCCGAGGCATCAGTGCCCCATGCTTCGGTAGCTGAACGTGGTTATAGCCGAGGAGGACGAGGCAGTCGACATGACGTGCCTTGAGGTTAACGAAGAGATTGGGGGGCAGGGAGAAGGTGATCCGGTCCTGACCACTGATGGAGCGGAGGAAGACCATGTGGTCTTACCTATTTACTCTATGGCTGGAATTTCAAGTCCATGCACCATGTGTTTTATGGGAAACTGCAGGGTCAACCAATATCCATACTCGTGGACAGTGGAGCCAGCCACAATTTCATCTCTAACTCCATTATTAACAGAGTTAAATTGTTACCTGACAGGTCCACTCGCTTTGGTGTGCAATTGGGGGATGGTCGACGATAAGAGTCGGAGGGGCTTTGCCGCGGTGTAGAGGCCTTAGTCGGGAACTTCCCTATAGTGGCTGATTATCACGTATTCCCATTGGGGAGCATAGATGTTATCTTGGCATTTCTTGGTTAGCCACATTAGGAGAGGTGACGACTAATTGGGCAGAAATGACTATGTCCTTTCAGTCGAAAGGAGGTAGGGTAGGGTTGTCAGGGGACCCGGCGTTGTGTCGCAGTCCCATTGGTGTTCGTGAGCTAATGCAGATCCAGGATTGGGAGCTGTGTGTATTGGTTTTGGAAGTTGGCCCTCCGAGGGTGTCAGATCAGTCGCAGGATGTGCCGTGGAAAGGTGAGTTGGGGGACCTGCTCCAATAGTTTGAAGAAGTGTTTGGCGATCCGGAAGGGCTACCCCCAACCAGGTCGACAGAGCACCGCATCGATCTGTTGCCTGGCACCGGTCCGGTTTCTGTCAGGCCATATCGCTACAGTTATGCGAAAAAGACGAGATAGAAAGATTGGTGGCTGATATGTTGTTGGCACAGATTATACAGCCTAGCTCGAGTCCGTTTTCTAGCCCTGTACTCCTTGTTAAGAAAAAGGACGGAAGCTGGAGGTTTTGTGTCGATTACCAGGAGCTGAATAAAGCCACTGTATTGAACAAATACCCCATTCCGGTCATCCAGGAGATGTTGGATGAGTTGGCTGGAGCCGAGGTATTTTCAAAGATTGACCTTCGATCGGGCTACCATCAAATTCGAGTAGCCCCGGAAGATATCCCGAAGACAGCTTTTCGCACTCACAGTGGCCATTACGAGTTCTTGGTGATGCCGTTTGGATTAACTAATACACCGGCAACGTTTCAGTCAGCAATGAATGACTTATTTCTACCTTTTCTGAGGAAGTTCGTCCTGGTTTTCTTCGACGATATCCTGGTTTACAGTCAGTCGTGGCACCAGCACAAGGAACACCAACGAGAGGTTCTTCAAATTTTAAACGACAACAAGTACAAGGCGAATCGCAAGAAGTGTTCCTTTGGCGGTTTGAAGGTGGAGTACCTCGGGCATATTATCTCGTCAGCTGGAGTAGAGATAGATCCAGTTAAGATCCAAGCAGTGGTGGATTGGCCTCGACCTCATTGTGTGCGAGAGGTGAGAGGGTTTTTAGGTTTAACTGGTTATTACAGCCAATTTGTTGCAGGATATAGACTGATTGCGCGACCTCTGACGGCTCTGCTCAAGAAATCCGCTCCTCCGAATTTTGCTTGGTCAGAAGCAGCGGAGGGAGCCTTCGAGGCGCTAAAATCAGCATTAACGACAGCACCCGTGCTCGCCATGCCCGATTTCACGAAGAGGTTTGTGGTGGAGTGTGATACATCGGGGTCGGGTGTGGGAGCAGTGCTGATACAGGAAGGTCGACCAATTGCTTATTTTAGTAAGTCGTTGGCAGACCGGACGATTTCTAAATCAGCATATGAAAGGGAATTGATGGGGCTAGTTCTGGCAGTTCAGCATTGGAGGCCATATTTGGTGGGGCGACAGTTCACTGCCCGCACGGATCACAGTAGCTTGAAGCATTTGTTGTCTCAGAAAATCGTGACCCCTTCACAATAACTTTGGGTTGCTAAACTGTTCGGCTATGATTTTGTGATCGAATACAAGTCCGGCGTAACTAATTCAGCTGCAGACGCACTGTCGCGTCGAGAGAAGGGAGGCGACTTGTTATCACTCAGTGCGCCATATTGGGGTGAGTTGGCGGATGTAATGTCCGAACAGTCGCATGACCAGTTCATCCAAGGTGTGGTGAGAGATTTGCAGAGGGATTCTACCAGCCGTGTGGGGTTTTCCATGGTGGATGGGAAGCTTTACTATAGAGGGCGGATCGTGTTGGCGGCTGATTCAGAGTGGATACCTAAGCTGCTCAGTGAGTTTCATAGCACGCCCACTGGCGGTCATGCTGGCGCCTTGCGTACCTACCGACGCTTGGCTGCCAATGTGTATTTCCGTGTTAAGAAATTTGTCGACCAATGCTTAGTTTGCCAGAGGGCCAAGTATGAGGCTATGTCCCCCGCGGAGCTGTTACAGCCGCTGCCCATTCCGGCTCAAGTCTGGGAGGACCTGTCCATGGATTTCATCACCTCATTGCCCAGCTCTCATGGCTTCACGACCATTATGGTGGTTGTGGATCGACTCTCAAAGTACGGGCACTTTATCGCCTTGAAAGGGAAATTGTCGGCTCGAGGGGTGGCCGAAGTTTTTATTCGCGAGGTGGTGCGCCTCCATGGAATCCCGGCAACTATTGTCATTGATCGTGATCCTGTATTCGTGAGTCAGTTCTGGAAGGAGCTATTTCAACTGTCTGGAACTCAATTGAAGTACAGCACCGCCTACCATCCGGAGACGGATGGACAAACGGAGGTACTGAATCGTGTTTTGGAGACCTATTTAAGTTGTTTTGCAGGCGAACAACCGCGGAAATGGATGATTTGGCTTCCTTGGGCGGAATATTGGTATAAAACATCCTACCAATCGACCGCACAAACCACTCCGTTCGAGGTGGTGTATGGTCGACCACTGCCATTCCTCCGGCGATATCTCTCTGGTGAGTGCAAGGTGCCAGCAGTGGCGGAGATTCTTGAAAACAGGGTCGTAATGCTAGCAAGGTTGAAGGAAATTTTGGTTATAGCACGTGATCGCATGGTTTGTTCGGCCAATCGTCACCGTCGTGACGTTAATTTTCAAGTAGGGGATAAGGTTTTTCTTAAGGTTCGGGCTCACAGGCAGCTGTCCTTGGCAAGTAGAGGACATCATAAGCCATCCGCCAAGTTCTACGGGCCGTTCAAGATCACTGCCAGAGTGGGGCCGGCTGCTTATCGGCTCGAACTTCCTTCCAGCAGTCGCATCCACCCAGTCTTTCATGTCTCACTCCTCAAGCGAGTCATAGGCGACCACCCAGTTGAGGCCATCTTACCGGTTTCAATTGAGCTACCTACGGCGGCGATGTTCGAGCCGGAGAGAGTGATGGCTCGTCGAGTTGTGCAAGAAGGCGGGAAGGAGGTGGAACAACTCTTGGTGAAATGGAACGTGCTGCCGGAGGATGATGCAAGGTGGATGAATCAGGAGGAGTTCCGATGTCAATTTTCTTGGTTCGACCTTGGGGACAAGGTCGTTTTTGAGGGGAAAGAAATTGATACGACTCATGGTGTGGAGGAGCCACAAGGGCCGAAACCCTTGATGGTCTATCGCCGCAGGAAACGAACGGATTGATCATGATTAGAGATTTCCTTATATAACTAATACTTATTATTGCTGTTAATTAGTTGGGTCTGGTGTAGCAGACCTTAGGGTTTCATTGTTTACTCTATATTTATACCGCGATGTACCTATTGGATTTATCATTGAACATTATTGGATTTTGGTAGCCGCTTTGGCTAATTTGGCAAACGTTTATCGTTTGATTATTTTGAGTGCTAACAGTGTGTGAATCAATGAGATACTTCTGATCAATAGTTGTTTGAGTGCTAACAGTGTGTGAATCAATGAGATACTTCTGATCAATAGTTGTGTAAAATTGATAAATTGATTGCTCGACTAGATTGCAGCACAATGAAAAGCATTCAGAACTGTGAGGAACTGGACAGGAATTGATAATATTACATCAAAGTGATGGGATTTATTTCCTTGACAGTAAAGTAGGCACATACATAGTTGGAAAGGCAGCACAAGAGACAAACTCATCAACAAATGCTGCACTTGTGAAATTACACATGAATCAGAACCAATTTTTTACCTGTATGAACATAATGATTACAATTGTCATCAGGAATGAATTATCAAAGAAAAGAAAAACTGTTTTCCGACTTCTGGACTCAGACAATAGTGATCACAAGAATGTTAGGCTTCCCAACCCCTCAGAAGGGTAGCACGAGCAACGCGGTTCACTCCCAATGTGAAAGCGCCCATTCGAAGGTTGCAATTGTGTGTTTGACACATTCCTTTGATACTTTGGAAGGCTTTTTTCATGTATCTGTTAAGCTCCAGGTTCACCTTCTCTTCATCCCACATAAACCCTTGAATGTTCTGCAAAGCCAAATCAGTATTTGTCAAATGAATTTTTAGAAGAATAAACACATTAAATTCAATAGTTAAATATATTTGTGGGGTGGGAGAGCAATATAAACAACGAATATTGTGGACACAGTTAAAACATATTAGCTAATGCTTCTTTGCCTCATAAAAAGGGTACAGAAGAAAGGTATATGAAACTTTAGATATGGTGCAATAGACTCTCTGTTAACAATTGGAAGAGAAAAATGTTACCTGAACCCATTCGAAATAACTAACAGTCACGCCTCCTGCATTTGCATATATGTCCGGGAGTATTATAACACCCTTTTTTGACAAAATCTGCGTAAGTAGAGGACTGTTACAAAAATGTTGTATGTATTAACAGGGGGGCATTAAATAATGTCTTTTTTCACCAAAAAGAGACAGCAAAGCTTCACACCTCATCAGCATCTGGATCGGTGGGATGATTTGCAGCTTCTATGATGAATTTGGCTCTTACATTTTCAGCATTTTCTCTTCATTCAAAAATAAACACAGTGAGTTGGCCAGCATGTAGCAAGTAAAATTTATTGCAATTTCTTCAAAGAAAATATCAAAAATTTCAAGTATATAAGAGCGAGCAGCCTGGTGCTCATCTATCTTAAAACGGATTTAAATTTATCTATGATTAAAAAAAATAAAAAAAAAATTAAAATTACATAGATCTATGCATTAATGCTTCTCTTTGGATCATGATAATAAGCAAGTTTTGGTACAATGAGATGCATTCAAGTACTGAAGGGCTGGTCATTTAGTCATATTATATTAAAGACTCTTTATTCTTTAGGGGTTATGGAAAAAGCAGGTGTAAAGATAGGTCATAGGTGGCTGCTGAGAGGAAAGTAAGAACAAATTGATCTACGAAATGCCCTGATATGGGTATTACTTTTCCAAATAATATGTATCTGTCTTACGTGCACAGGTTTCAGTCAAGAAATTCTATGACACATAAGAACAGTAAATATCAAATATGATTACAATGCAGTTGCACCCTGTAGTACAATTCCCAGGTGAAAGAGAGGGTCGACCGAAGGATATTTTCGTAATCAACTATTTACACAATCTTCAGTGTCTTGACAGTCTTGTCAATGAAAAATACTCTTTATATATTTACAGCAAGCATAACATGGTGCGAAAATTAACTACATGTATTCCCAGATAAATTTACATCGGTGTTGATCATTATTATATAGGAGACTAGATTTGGAACCAGGGTGTGGAAAACATTTAGGACAGGAAAACACAAAAAGTTTAAATACCATCACAGAGAATTTGATTTCTGTTAAAAAGGATTGTTTATACCTGTTGAGAACTCCACCAAGAGCACATGGTATGAGAACATCACATTCATGAGCGAGCAAATCATTTGAGTCCATTGAATCGGCACCACTGAAATCAGCAAGCTTCCCTGTTTTGTCTTTATGCTGAAGCAATGCCGGTATATCAATTCCATTAGGATTCCTTACTGCTCCAGTTATGTCACTAACTGCAACAATCTTGCCGCCTCTTTCGTGTAAGAGCCTTGCAGCCCATGATCCTACATTTCCAAACCCCTGCATGCCATTTAATGTTCATTTTTAAGAAAATGAGAAGATTTTTTTTAAAAAAAGGATAAATTTATTTAAATAGAAAGAATACCTGAATGGCAAATGTTAAACCCTTGATTTCTTTTCCATGCTCAGCAAGTAATGCTTCAGTAGCAAATACAACACCACGCCCAGTTGCAGCCTCCCTACCTAGGGAACCACCTAAATCCTGACATCGCAAACACAAAATGCTACTTAAAAGGGTAAAATGAGTTTATATCCAAACAGGTTTTTTAAATCTTACTCAATTATTAAAAGATTTTTTTTTTCAATTTTTAAATTTTACTTACAATTGGTTTTCCTGTAACAATTGCAGGCGAGTAACCATGGAATTTTGAGTACTCATCCAAAATCCAAGCCATTGTCTGAATATTCCAAAATTTAGTACTTGTCCTCATCAAAGAGATATTAAAGATGTAAAAGGAGATTAGACAGAAAAGGAACAGATTATTAACCTGAGCATTAGTGCCCATATCGGGTGCTGGGACATCAGTATTAACTCCAATAAGGTCATGAATTTTTTGTGTGAAGACACGTGTAAGGCGTTCCAATTCACTTGTACTCAAATCTTTCGGGTTGCACCCAATTCCACCTTTAGCTCCACCATAGGGAATATCTGCTACAGCAGTCTTCCAGGTCATCAATTGAGCAAGGGCATTCACTTCATCTAGGTCAACCTTTAAGAAAAGATTTGAGAATATCTCAGCACAATATAGAAGAAAACAGATGAAAATTGAAACAACAGAAATTCTTTGCACTTTTTTTGCCCTTGTGCAAAGACTAAAAAGGAGACAGTTTCATAAACCTAATGTTAGTGTAACCATATGGATATATATGCATTGAATCTAAGTTACCCTTGACCACATTAAGACAAAAGGTCAATCAAGAGCGAATACGATATCTGTGAATTAACGATACATGATAAAACAATCAAACACAAGCACAGAATCAAGAAGGGACAAGCACAATCGTGCATGTACATGTAACATATCTAACTTATAACCAATATGAGATTTTTGTTTTGCCCTCTCTGAGTCTGAACTGAACATTCTAATCCACAAGAACATAAACCATTGCAGATTAGATTGTTTTTTATACACTTCTAAAATAAAATTGTAGCATTTTCATTCGAACATCCCTGATAATTAAGAATTTTTAAGCAGAGAACGAATTTCCCATCATTAAGGTCTCAAGTTTTTAGTCCAAAACTTTGAAGTCATATTTAGCCCAAAACAATCCGTAAAAGGAAGACCCAGCATCCAATTTGTAGCTCATAGTTCAATATCAAAACATAATTTAAATCATGTATCTGTAACGGTTAAAAAATCCAAACACAGCCCAGCACAAACCACAACAAATATGAAATATCCACAAAAAAGAAATGAAAAACAAGAGTTATAACTTCTGGAAAGATAATTATAGCAGTAAATAAGAAAAGGTGTAAAATGTGACCTCAGGATGGTATCTGATCCCTCCTTTCATGGGCCCGCGGGCATTATCATGCTGCACTCTGAAACCAATGTACGACACCAGTGTTCCATCATCTTTTGGCAATGTGCACTCCACCTGATCACATCACAACTCATTAAATAGGGATTAAAAAATGGCGATCAAACTTTCCAGATGCTTCCAGTTCTCATTAAGATTGAAAAATTAGAGATGTTTTCAGAATCCGAATCGGGCAAAAGACAAACCTTGATCTCTCTAAATGGGATCAAAAGAGACTTCTCAATCTTGGCATCGAGGCCGAGGAGGCGAGCCGCTTGGCGGAAATTGCGACTGGTGGCAGCTAGAGCATTCATTATGCGAGAATAAAATGAGGAATTGGAGGTTTAAGAGCATGTAGAGAAGAGAGTGAATGGGAATGGATGATGATGAGAGAGGATTTATAGGGAAAGTGCGTATGCATGTGTAGATTGGATTGGGGGTTGTTGTTTGTTGGGTAGATTGAGAGGGAAAGCCAAATCCAGTCAATCGCTGTTACTTGCACAACTCTCTCTCTCTATATCTGAAGACTGGAAGTAGTAAGTGGGCCATTTACGCTCTTTCTGCTTGTCTCATGCCAGTGGGGATTACGTTTATTACTAAAACATGAAAATTGTGTAATTTGGATGAGACGTCTAATATAATAAAATGGTGCTATTTGAATAGGATGGACGGAGTATGAGATAACATCCTGTATCTCTTTAAGCTAGGTTTATTGCGGAGCAATTTTCCTTTATGCAAAAACTTTTTCAAGATTTAGAATATTAGAATGGTATTCGAAGCATATGGTGAAGATAGGATTGAAAGTTCTAGACACCATACGATACTTATGGGATGATTATGGATTAGTGTTTAATCTCATTGTGTTCGTTGTATCAATATGATAGGAACACAAAATTTTCGCTTTGTGTTTGTGTCTATCCATTAAATACAATTAATATTAGAGTTGGTCTCTTCTGTCTTCAGATGACACAATATGTGTTAAGAGTATAAAATTTTATTTTAAATGATATACACTTTAATTAATAAGAGTATAAGTTTTTCATTGAAAAAATAAGTTGAAATATGAATAGCATAAATGTTTGATTAAAAAATTTATTTTTTATTTCAGAAAATAAAGGATACATGCTAAAAGGTATAACTTTTGAAAATGCGAGATTTGGGGGTATAAAATTTTGTTTTAAATGGTATACACTTTAATTAATAAGAGTATAAGTTTTTTATTGAAAAATCAGTTGAAATATGAATAGCATAAATGCTTGATTAAAACAATTATTTTTTATTTCAGGAAATAAAGAATATACGTTCTTATACCAAAAGGTATAATTTTCGAAAAATGCGGGTTTAGGATACAGTATGCCGAAAACACTCAAATTTTTCCCTTAATATTGTCATATGACCAAGTAACATATTAATAATATGTTAATCTATTAACAATTTGATATAAAGACATACTTATTTGATAAGAAAAATTGGTAATTTTATGATTAAAACAGTACTCATTAATAATTTTAAAATATATGGAGTATTTTTTAAAAGAGTTTATTATTATTATTATTTTTTATTGTATTGTTATCGTGTATTTTTATCATGTCTTGTTAAGATATATTCTTATCATATTATATTATTACTATTATTGTGTCAATACAAATATAGATCCAATAACATAAATGGCTAGGAGGTGAAACTATCTCTAAGTGCGAAAGTGATACTTTAAAAAAAAAAAAAAAACTATTGTGTAAAAATATTGTTTCAACATAAAAAAAAAAAAAAAACAAAGTCACATATTTTCTAATTCTCCTAAAAATAATGACCTAGTGCACCACTACTCAAGGTTTGGCACCTCAAATAATAGTCTTTACAACGTGAAACACCACTAATTAGTATAATTATGTTAATTAATTAATCATATGCGGAATAACAGTTTCTAATATTGGAGGGCTGAAAACTTAAGTTCAACGTGTCTTAGGTCAAATAAGCTATCTAATTAAAAATATAAACTAAATAAAATGTTCAAACTAATCCTATATACAACTTGGAAACTAATCCCATATACAACTTGGTGTTGCACATGGACATGCACTTCTCATTTTTCATATTTTAAAATTTATTTAATCATTTCCAATAATATCTCATAAAAAACAGTAATAAGTAATAATTATTAAACATACTTTATTTAAATAATAGACATATTTTAACACGTCTCACGAACAGTCTCATATAAATAACGTCTCACAAAAGACTTTGTCTTAAATTAAATACAGAAAAACCACCATAGTAAATTTTGAATTAGCATTTCTTTTAAAGAAAAAATTTATCACTTTTTTCTTATTTGTTCCCCTAAATAAACAATAACATCCCAAAAAAATAAGGAAAGTTTTGTAGCTCATTAAAATATAATCTGATAATTTGAAGATGAAACAAAAAACGAGGAAGTGACACTCTGAGAGACTATTTTACCGTAGGATGGATAATATCTTAATTATAAAAACTAACTAGATTAATAAAAAATAATAGTGATGTATTTTATTATTTCTGGTAATTCCTAATATAAATTAAAAATAATAACATTCTCAATTAAAAAATAATAATATATTTAACACAATTTTTTTAAAAAAAGTAACATCGTTTTCATGCAAGTGAATCCCTAAATAGTGTAGGTTTTGTACCTATTATTAGATTATTTTTTAATTAATTATCATTTTTAATAAAAATATTATTTTTTTAAGAATTATTCATGATTTATATTATCGGACGGTTTTCAATTTTTATTTGATCAACTATCACTTCTATTAAAAAAAAAAAACCAAAATTTTCAATATCAAGGAGAATTTTTGTCTAAATCTCAATCTCTTCCCAAAGTAATTACCACTCTATGGATAAAGGAAGAGGATATGCTTAGCAAATGGATTAAATTCTTAATCGCAGTATTTTATTCAATGAGATGATCGTTTGATTTGTAAATCAAAACGACGTGGCTTTTGCAATGTTGGTCAATTCTTCCAACCTTTCTTTGCTGAATCATGTCAAGTAATGATAATATATATTGATTTCTTGATTTAAAATAAGAATAATAAAATTGCGTAACGCTTATTTTCTGCAAATTTGCCGTGACATGTAGCGTGATACATGGGTTTAATAAAAAACAGAGTAACTATTTATAAGAAATGTTAAAGTATGATTATTATGTTGATAGAAAATACTTATCGATAGTTAAAATATATTTTCCAAGTATGATGAATCATGAATAATACCTTAAAGTATGATTTTAAGGTATTATAGTATGATTTACTATTAACGTACCTTATACTCTTCCCATCCAATTTAAAAGGACTCTTTTTTTTTTCATGTTAGGATGTCACATTCAAAGAGCTCTCTTTCTTTTTTTTACAAACATGAAATCAACTATATATTAAATAATAATATTTTTTAATTTACGTGTAGAAAGAGTATATTTTATATATATAATAAATATGGTTTATTAATAAATCTATCAAGTAGACTTTAATAAAATAGTGTACAATTAAGTGGAGTATATTTGAATGGATCGAGTTGGAAGATTAGATTGTAACGTAACCTATGTATTATATTAATATTATATTATATTATAAATAATAAATAAAAAAGTATTAAAAGAGAGAAAAGTAATAATGTAATAGAATTATCTGAGGACGCGGCGAAGAGCTGGCGAAATAGATGAGGCAGCAGCCACCGACCAACCTCCATTTAATATTTTTCAATCACGTTTCCAACTTTCTCCAAATAGTATTAATTGCGTAAATATGGAGATTTAAATAATTATTTTTCTCTAATTTTATTAATTCTTACAATAATATAATAATGGGTAAATTACCAAAAAAATCCCTTGAGGTTTGCTCAAACTACCGAATAAATCCCGTGGTTTGAAAAATTACAAATTATCCCCTTTAACTTGTTTTTTATTGAACATTAATAAAACTACATTTTTTCTTAAAATAAAGAAGGATGAAAATGACATCAAGACCCATATATTTAACATTGTATTTTTAAATTTCACTGTTTTTTTAAAAATATATTTTTTAAATGGGGTAATTGATAATTTTTCAAAGTACGGGGTTTATTTGGTAATTTTGACAAACCTCGAGGGGTTTTGGTAATTTACCTTATAATAATAAATACTCCTTCCTATCAATTCAAATATATCCCATTTACCCATCTGTCCGTCAATCCAGAGGTATCTATTTATTTTTCAAAACACTTGTGTAAATCGGGTTCACGGTGTAAACCATGTGGTCCCCCTTAAATACATATATACCTTATGTATTGTTAGGGTGTTTAAATTAAGGGAACCATATAGTTATAAAAGTTTATAATGTAAACCTGATTTACTAAAGACCAACTCTTTATTTTTTAATAAAAGAGCTTCATATATGGCCCCATTTGTCTCTTACACATATATAATAAAAATATTTCTTAATTTACACATAAAAGATAAATGGATACGTTTGTCATTATTGGAGGGAGTTTGTATTAGAGAGAGGTAATGGATCTTATACGAGGCCTTTAATTATACTAAAAATGAAAAACGAATATATTTAGATTGACTGTCCAAAATGATACCTTTGGACCGACTAGAGATAGTGTATTATCTGCATTAAGTGGAAATAATAATTTTAAAATTAAAACATACTTTAAAGTTATAAAAATAATACTCTCTCATTCCCGTTTCAATGTTTACGTTTGCTTTTTGTGCGTTGATTAAGGAGTATAATATTTTAATAGATAGTGGGCGGAAAAATATAATATTTAATGCAAAATTGGTACGTGTATTAGTGTTGGATGATATATTAATTGTTTTAGGTGGGTCTCATATTCCAAAAAGGAAAACGTAAACATTGAAATGAGACGCGCAAAATAGAAACGTAAACATTGAAACGAGACGGATGGAGTGTGGTGTTTTATTTAGGATGGAACAATTTATTGTTGGATGGATGGAAAAAATAAAATAAAAATTGAAGATAAGCATGGAACCGAGTCAATCAGAGTGTATTTATTTATTTTCAAAAAAAGTTGGTAGCACAGTTGCACTGCAACTCACACAACAAAATTAGCGATGTCATTGTTTTTCAGCTGCTCGATATTTTTATACCAAATTTAATTGACATTGAAAAAACCAATACATTCGTAATTAATATTTTTGCACACGACTCATCAAAAAAATATTTTGCACGCATTTTTCCAAACATATGAGAAAACTTGTTGTATAGGTGTATTATGTAAGATAAAGTGGGATTATTTTGTGTAATTTAATAAGAAAAATTATATAAAGTTGTTGAGTTTTAATTTTATCTCTCCCCAATCCAAAAATAATTGAACAAGCACAAAGGGTGAGCCCCTGGTGTAAGGGGATAACACTAATCTATTTATTTATTTTGCACATAAAATTAAAATTACAAAATATTGAGAATTATAATGTGGATGAAGAAGCAGGGAAGGTGACAACTGAGACAACACACAAGCTGGGGTGGGAGCATTGTGGCTGGGGCCTTTGGGTTTTTAGGACTTACAGCTAGAGCTGTTACAAGAAACGAGTTGCTCGATAGTTCAACTCGGTTCGACTTGACTCGATAAAGCTCGAGCTCGACTCTTGACTATTCAAGTCCGAGCTTGTTTAAATACTTGTTATGTCATCGAGCCGAGCTCGACTCGATAATAATATTAATATTAATAATAAATATTATATAATGATAATTATATATGTTAATATAATAATTATTAAATGTATTAATTAAAATCCAGCTCGATTAGGCTCAAAAGCTTAACTCGTTTTGCTTAATGAGTCGAGTCGAGCTCGAGCTGGACTAAATAATTTTCGAGTTGAGATCGAGCTTATAGGCTCATTATCAAATCAAGTTGAGCTCGAGTATCAACTACTCAAGTTTGTCTTTTAACAACCCTACTTGCAGTTGCAGCCAACCATGGAAACATTGAGAAATGGAGTGAAAATAATGTTAAGTACGGTAATTTCCTACTACTTACTATAAGAAATTATCTCATTGGGATTCCACTTTTCTTTTCTTTTTTCCTTGAAGGTCCATATTCTCTTCAAAAGTATTTTTTACAATCTACTGCTCTATCAATTTACTTACAATTTGGGTATATTTTACAATCTACTGCCCTATCATTTTACTAACAATTTGAGTAATTAATATTTTGCAATAAAAAATTGATAATTAAGGTTCATGACGGAGAACAATATTTATTGAATATATATGTGTATTTAATAAATTAAGACTATTTAGACATTTTTAAAATATATTTTTTAATATAATGGTGGTGGGGGGATGTATTAGATACAAAGAGGTGTGCACATAAACCCCTTTTTTATCCAATCAATGACAGGGAATAGATTCTACAATCTGTCCAATAAAATGGCTTCACAAGATAAGTATTCCATCTCCACTAGGCCCTTTTTAAGCTTTCAAATTTTTCTATCAATCATCTTGTCATAAAATCTTTGTACCAAATTAAACAAGAATGGCAGAGATAAGTAAAAGTAACAAGATGAATGCAGATGATAGAATCAGCTATTCATGAGATCATTCCCAAGTTCAGTGATGCACATTAGATCATATCACAGTGTCATGAAAATTTTCAGTGAGAAGATAGATCATATCGTGCACAAGGCAACAAAGTGCAATTGTATCAACAGCCATCATCATAAAAATTTTCAACGCGGTCCACAACCATTACCGTACTGTAACGACCATAATAGTCGAGAGATACAAACACCTGGAGCGAGAGAGACATACAGAGATGTTCCGGCAAACAACTAGAACAATATGAAGATTCGCATATTCAACATGTGAGGTTGGGCACATGCTGGAACTGTAGGAACAAACATTAGAGGGTAGAAAATGAGAACAACAACAAAACCCCCTATTGGGTATTGGCTTCTCTATCTTTGTTGCCTATATGCAGTCATAATTCTTGCAGTTAATAACAGAAATTTGAAGTTGAATCATGTTTGGACTTCAAATGTCAAACTAAATCTGGCTTCCCCCATAACTTTGCAATATGGAAGTATCTGAAAATCATATGATATGTGAAAGCACAATAAATTGGAAGTAATTTGCTTGTCCCAATTCATGCCCTCTATCTTACAGCTGGCCAACTGCACTATCTTCGTCAATACGGTCTGTAACGCATGGGGCGCCTAAACCTTGGAACTCTCCTGCAAAGAACATTTTTAACATCAGAATTGTTATCAGTGAGAAGATGTCTTACTAATTCCTATAATGTATGAAACCAAAATATTTTTTTTTTCCATTTAATCAACCTTTACCCACACACGGAAACCACATAAAATGATAAAAGAAATATGCTCATTAGATAATGTACGATGTTAAATAGATACTGATGTAAATACAATGCAAAGTATTCGCTGAATCGGATACCTCAACAAATGGCTTCATCTAAGGCAGATAATAATCACTTGTTATTCTCAGGTTATAAGGCACAAGATTGCTCACCCATAACCGTAGGGAGGGAAGACCTGTGGCCCAGGCATAAAAGGCCTTCTTGAACCAAAATACGGATTTGGGCGCCTTCCTCGATATTGTTTCATCCCGGGAACATTAGTTCTCTTAGCAGATACCTGCTCAATCACAAAATATTCAACTCCTGTCAGGTATATCAAACATTTCTCACCACTGTCAGATTAAGGTAAGTAAAAGAACCTTCAGTTGACGGCCATGCAACTCAGATTCACTTAGCAGCAGAGCATTTGTAACTGCCTCAACTTCCACAAACTCTACATAAGCAAAGCCTTTGGGTTGACCATACTTGTCCGTTAATATAGTAACCCTGTTTACAGTCCCACAGGATTGAAAATGTTGTTGCACCTCCTCAGGCGTGCAAACATAATCAACCTGTAATCAGAGAGAAATCTGAGAAAGATTAAACAACAATACAAACCAGAGACATACGTGCATATAATATAAGTTTGTCTGGCACTCATAAACTTGCAAAATTTAAGAATGCAAATTTGATTCAAATGTACGGAACAATTAATAGAGGCGATCCATTTTCGTGTTAGGAACATGTTTTGTACAGTTCATGGAGATTCATAATGGGCCAATGGCAATGGTAATATTGCAAAAAAACTAGCAGACATTGCAGTAATAAAAATAGGAGTTATAAGTATACATGGAAGAGCAGAGTCTGCAGATATTTTTCTCATTGGCCAGTAAATAATATTATAATATCTTAAAGTTATTTCTTGCACGAAATAGAAATTAATTTAACGTAGAGAATGCTAGTTTTACATAAGACATCATGCTGCAAAACATGCAGCGAGCTTTTCATGATGACCGAAAAGAAAAGAATAGTAGTTCAAGATACAAGGAATCACATAACCAGACCAAGCACTAAAAGGTATATCATGATCAGAAGAATCAACTTTCAGAGGTAATCTGTGATTGTTGTCCGACTGTACTGAGGTGGAATAAGTTTTTATCCAATAAATTACTCACCAGAGAGAAGGGCATGAATTTAACTCGGCCCATTAGTTCATAAACAATGATACAACCAACCTAAACTATTGGCTCAGCACAAGAGGCACTGTATAAGTGTAAAAGGTAATTTATGTCTTAATTCACATTGTTCTTCACAAGCTGATGGAAATGCAAGGAGAAAATGATATTTGCAGTGTATGGGAACTCAATCTATAAAATTCACCACAGAAAAGGACCAATAAACTTACGTTACCAACATATATGGATCGAGAATCCACCTCCTCCTTTTCAGCCTGGCTAGCAGATGCACCATTGGGATCTTCTAAGAAACCCAAAAAGAAAAAAAGGAGGGTCGTTAATCACAAGTTCAACAGTGCAACTATTAGCACATCATTCAGGCATACCAATATGATGTTAGTGCAATAGATAGTTGCCTCAAACCCTAAAAATTAATCTGAGGATAAGAGCACAGAGATCAGTAAGCAATTCATAAGCAAACCCATGCTTCCCCCTCAATTTTAATTAAAGTATCTGTACTTTGTGTAAAGAAAGAAATAGACACATGTAGTGATAACTGATATGTAAAAAAAAAAAAAGTAGGTAATATCATAATACCTGAGTGGAAAGGCTTTTGTAATGGAAATACTGATAAGAAAAATTAAGCAAATAGAAGGAAGTTATAAGCTCCAATGAAAGTAGACTTGCTAAATGATAACTATTTTAAGACCACAATCTACGACTCATCACCCAAAAAACTTAGTCACCAATTCTCTTTTTCAGAATAGTCCGCTCAAAGAGACAAGAAAACAAGTTTATTCACATAGAATTTAAAACACACGAGCTTCTAATTGCAGATGCTCATTCATAAAATACTTTTAAGAGATAATTGTAACAAACTCCATAATCTGAGATCAACAGCATGTCAATATTCTGAGTTTAATAAATGAATAAGCAGCGTAAAAAAATAAAATACATTAATATTTCTATAAGGGCCAGATATACTAATAAATAAGGAAACAATATGGAATAGACAAGGCAAGGAACATTTCTACATTTTTGAAATAAATAATCTCTCTGTAATTGGATCTTAATAAGTCAACTTGACACATTGAAACTAATAACAATATATGCCTAAATCTTAATGTCTTGATGATGCCCAAAGTTTTACTTTATTGAAACAAATGTTTTCCGTATTACTACATCGTAATAAGCCAACTTCACTTTTTTTCTAAAAAGAGACAAGTTTACTTATGAAATTATTAACCATTTAAGCCTTGAAGCAATAATCATCGAACATATACAAAGAAAGAAAGGAATTCAAGCACCTTTTCAGACAGATTTAATCTACGCATGGAGAGGAGGAAAACAAAATCGGGAGGAAAAATAACATATCCATACACATGCAATTCTACTTAATTTGATCTAAAGGTAGAAGCTAAAGAGTAAAAAACCAATGGACATTTTACACACTTCTGCTGCAAATTGAAAATGAGCCACTGTGACCCCTCATGATCTGTTAGTTTCAATCCTCACTGATTCAGAGATTGGTTTTATAAAGAAACCATCCACCGACAAATATCTAAGCAGAATAAGAGAAATACGTCCTAACATCAAATTTGAAACTGTTCATTAGATTAGATGGATTATTTAAAGATGACAGCGGAGAGGCCGAGAGAATCAGAAATCTGAAGAGGGAAGAGAAATTTAGGCAAAAGAAGAGACAACTCGGCGGAAAACCGGGGAACGACACTAAAGTAAATGCAAAAAGACAGAAAATTGTTGCGATTCACCAAGAAAATGGGTAAGCATTACAATGGCATTGGTTCAAATAGTCAAACAGTAATTTAACAAATTGAAAGCATCCCAAAAAAATCCAACCTAGATTACAAGGTATAATTAAAAGAAAATTTGAACTTCACCTTAAACGAAAGGCCGGTCATAATCTCAAACACGCAACTGCCACCCCAATTGCATTTTTAAAACATTCGCAAACAGTTAAACACCAATCATTTCTGTTCCCATCAACACCTGGGTTTATTCAATGCTACTAGAGCGATTTCTCCTCAACTCATTAAATATTTACATGTATGACCTAAAATGATAGTTTTAGGTGTATATATGTAATTTTATGTACTCCAAAATACACATATCGTATTATCATTTATCAATGGAGATGGGCATGCAGTTCGCACCCACTTTGTCAACATAACATAAACCTAACACCTGTTCTCTTTTCTTGCATGTCTACATATCCTCAATCCTTGAAATTGAAACAATACTACTTCAATCATTTCAAGATATAACCCCACTACTAAAATGACAAAATATTTACCAACTCATCTTTAACAAAGCAACCATCGGTCAATCACCTTAATGGCATAGAGGGAGGCTTCAGAACAAAAATGCCAGGTATTAATTAATAAATTACCCACTATATTCTTAAAAAGATAATAATAAAAACCTTACAAACGCATCCTCCAACTATTAAGCTTGTATTGTTTATAAGCCCCCACATAATGATCAAAGGAACACAATTAGAGGGACTAAAAAGCCCAAGAGTGAGAAGGGGAATAGAGGGGGGGTAAAAATATATAGGTGTGCAGATGATAAGATAGAAGGGGATTGAGAGGATATATGGTGGTTTGAAAAGTGAGAAAGGTAGAGAACAGAAGCCAAAAAAGATCAAGAAAATTAAAGTTGAAGCCAAAGACAAATGCATGTAAGAAAATGGATCTAAGAGCCTGAAGAGCGTGTGAAGATCACAAATCTATGATTCTCTATTCTTAATCTTGCTCTACGCACATAAATTAATGGCTGCAATACATTTCAGCGAGTGGTTTTGATTTCTTACATGTATCTCTCTGAATGACGTATAAGTATGCATGATCTTAAAAGCTATTACTTTTGGTTCCAAATAGAATAATTTAAAGAAAGAAAAAGAAGGAAAAGACGGACTCCACGTAACTCATGCGTAAGGGTAGCTGTCTCGAAGCCCAGAGGCTCAATGAATTTATGATGCAAAACCAAGGGTCATTGAACATTTGTTAATCTAACAAACTTGGCAATCATTCTCATCAATCATCTCACCGGGAAGGTATTAAGTATTTAAGTTAGCAACCTAACTTCACCAAACTTGATACCGAGCAGTAACCATGGTAGACCTAGTTACTTAAATACAAAAACCTAATTTAGTAAATGCATCATTTTTTAAGTTCTTTAAAATAATAAATCGAACACAATAGAAAACAAACAATCAAGTTCATTGATCATGTACTCCACACCAATCCCAAAATCTTCATCAGTAAAAATAACATTAATTATCTAAAATCTTGCAGTTTTTCACAGTTGTTGAACCCATGATAGACCTGACCGAGAAACATAGATCACAAAATCAAACCACGCAACAAAAACAAAAACAACTATTAAAAGGAAACCAATTAGAGGAAAACCTTCAGTTGCACCCATCTCTTTCACAACCTTGGCTTGCATTTCTCGAAGTGCACCTGCTTCTTCCTCAATCTCCTGCAATCTCTTTTTCATACTCTCCAGCTCCTATAGAATTTCAAAACACAAAAAAAATCAGAGACCCACCACTCATAAAACTCAAACATGCAATAAACACACCAACATAGACCTACTTGATATTTAGACAAACAAACCCCATATATCTACATATGTGCAATGTTCACATACCTTGGCTTTGGATTCAGCTTCCGCATCGGCAGAAGGGTCAAAATCAGACTCCATGTAAGCTTCCTCAGGCACGTCGCCGCCGTAAACGTCGTCGTCCTGTTCGTGCAACTCCTGATGCTCCATCCCTCTCGACAGAAGACGGCGTAGGTCTGAGTAATTGTGGGCGTGTATGGAACAGTGTATTCGTATGTCGGCGACGCTCAAAGAATCGGCTCCCAATATGGAAATCTAGGGTTTCTGATTCCTTGAAAAGGGACTCGAATTTGAGAAGAGGATGATAATGAATAATGGGGGGCTGAAGAGATTGAAGCAGTCGTTTTTATGGTTTTACATTCACCACAGGCGTTTCTGGCCTCTGGGTCATAATTTTTGCTAAGGGTTTCTGTCGTTAGCCTCTTGTCGTTGATATACCCACTACACATTAAATAATAATACTCCATCCGTCCCAAAATTGATTGCATACTTTCCACATTTATCATTCCCAAAATAGATTGCACATTCCAAAAATAGCAAAAACAAATTACCAATTTATCCTCAACTTTTTAAACATTTATAAAAATGTCACTCTAATTAACAAAATAAACCCAATTAAATAAGTAATGGATTTGAGCCCAATTAACTTAACCCAAACCCAATTATAACCCTAAACCCAACCCACTTATAAACCTAAATCATACTATTACTCTCACACCTTATACTAATGTTGTTCTCTCTCGTTCTTCTCTAATGAAACCATAGCCTCTCATTCTTCTTCTCACCATGAAACCCTAGCCTCCAATCTGTTCGTCTCTTTCTTTTTCTCACCATGAAACTCTAGTCTCCCTCCTGTCTCCTGTCTGTTTGTTCGTTTCTTTTCTCTTCTTGCCTCCAATCTGATTTGTCGATGAAAGCCACTGTTAGAACCCATTCGGATGAGGGCTGGAATCATCCGGATGACTGTTTTGCACCGCATACACAGCCAGACGTTATGTCTCCTCCAACCCCGAACCCTAGCCACCTCTTTAATTTCTGAGATCTTCTTTCTGACGGCGAGTGTTTGAGATCTCCGCCGGATCTGAGTCAGAGATGCACGGATCTGAGATCCTGAGTGTGGATCTGATCTGTCTGTGGCCCGAATCAGCCGATGATAGTATGTGTCTAGCCGGAGGGAGCATCGGAGGAAGCCAGGACACAGTGGTGCCGGAGACCGAGTTATCTGAACCTGTGGAGTCTTCCGAGGTAGTGGAGGACACCGACTTGGAGGAAGAGACCGCCGAACCCCCTACCGACACTTTGTTTTCCCGCAAAACTAAAGGCACTCCGCCGCCTCCCTTCCGGTCAGAAGGTCTAGCCTGTTGGATAAAGAGGACAGGGGGACTGATGAGGAATTCACATACAGATGGCTGTGTATGTTGATTCCTGCGTGGGAGTACATTTCTATCCTTTGAGGCCTAGCTTTAATTGTTTTTCCGTTCAGTGTCTTGGCCCTGTGAGGCATTACATGCTTTAATTGGTTATCCATGCTATGTATTGGCCCTGTGAGGCATATTATTGATCATGCATGCTATGTGTTGACCCTGTGAGGCCTGTAAGTACTTATTCCATGTTGTCTTTGTCTTGTGAGGCATATTATTGGTCACACATGCTTTATGTTGGCCCTGTGAGGCCTCTATTTGATTATCCATACTATGTGTTGCCCCTGTGAGGCATATTATTAATCATGCATGCTATGTGTTGGCCCTGTGAGTCCTGTAAGTGCTTATTCCATGTTGTCTTGGCCATGTGAGGCATATTATTGGTTAAACATGCTTTATGTTGGCCCTGTGAGGCCTCTATTTGTTTATTCATGCTATGTGTTCACCCTGTGAGGCATATTATTGATCATGCATGCTATGTGTTGGCCCTGTGAGTCCTGTAAGTGCTTATTCCATGTTGTCTTGGCCCTGTGATGCATATTATTGATCACACAAGCTTGTTGTTTTATTGTAAGGAAAAATTAGCCTCATAAGGATGCTATTCTGAGGGCTAATTCTCAGGTGATCTTTTTAGGCTGACCCAATGAGGATATTATTCTGAGGGTTAATTTTCCTATGTCCCTATTGTTTACGTGTCACCATTAGGTTTCTTAACCTAATTAGGAGACCTGTACCTAATGAGGATATTATTCTAAGAGTTAATCTTTCCATATTAATCCCTTTAAGTGGTATCTCTAGTCCCTCATGATGAAGTTCAGTGTCACCATTAGGGTTTATCGACCTTTTTAGGAGGCATAAATATATTTAGATATTTTGTTGGCAACCAATAGGCACTATAAACCTTTTTAGGAGACCAAGCTCAATGATGAAATTACATTCTGAGAGCACAACAAATATTCCCTCCAATGTCATTTAAATATGATCTTGTTTACAGCCTAAACAACACTCACATAACAAAATGTAATACATAATCCATTGTTTCTTCTGTAAACAACTTAAACTATCAGTCTAAAACACCTTATATCCATAACCATTTCTCATACACTGTTCTTAGTAGCCATAAACCAAAATGAGATCACCATTACCCAATAATCAAACACTTAATGCTTCCACTAGCTCTGAAATGTCATACACCATCTGGTATAGAGTCTGTTCTTCAACCACCTTGTCTATGCAGCCTTTAACCAAATCAGGATCAATCTCAAGATTGATGGGCAAAGTTCCTTCTCTAATCATCTTTGCCTTCCCCATATGGGGTATGTTATAGTTGTTCCCCCCCTCGACCTTCATTACTCAATTAGACAGGATTGTAGGCTAAGAAACTCATTGTTGAGTGTAGCAGCTATTAGGTTTTCAAAGGACTGGTTCACATTATGATCATCTCATCAACATTATAGCTTCCACTCTTCACTTGTAGTGATTGTAGGGTCCTGAACCAACCAAGGTAATTCACATTTAGATTTGGAGAGCATGGAGACTGATTAACAAGTCTGATGTTGAAACCATCGGATCTTGCAGTTGTTCCAAACTCCAAATCAGTGTCATTGATATGAGATGGCGCGTTATCCTGCTGGACAATGATCTCCTTACTCATATTCTGTAGCCATTTAGATTTTATAGCTGGAATGACCTGTCACCATGTATATAGATGCATATAAAGGTATCTTAGGAGGCCTAATTGTCTAGAAATTAACCCTAGACTGATCTTAAAGCTGAAATAGGAGTAAATGGTTATACCTGATTGATTATTAAGGCTCTGATAACATCTTTGTTCACTGAATCAAATGGTTTAGTAACCATTGTCCCCCGAGCCCTATTCTTAGAGTTCCTCTTTGTTGTCTCCATCCTTGAGAAAGGAAATAAGCCTATTTTACCATCAAACAACACTTCCCCATCACTTCCAAATATTGGCCTAGAAACAACACATATGAACATAATCTTAGTGATGAACTTCTTTGACTTGCATGTCCTATATGGTTCTGCCTCCCCTGGAATCATGTAATACATCTCATTCTCCCTTGTCATATAGAACCATTTTTCATCGATATGAACAACTTGATACATACCATCAAACATTAGCTTGTTAACAGCCCTATCAAGATGAATTTGATGCAAACAATAGTTGAGCCTTTGTAGCTTATTTTTTGGAGTTAGGACAGGCTTTATAGCATTTGTGTAAGCTCTTATTTGTCCATCTTTTATCCATCTTCCAACTGATGATTTGCTGACTTTTAACTTCTCTGTCACCCCTCTAATTGTACCCCTACTTTGAAAAGCTATCTTCTTCACTTCCTATGAATCTAGTTGAACTCTCTTTGTCTTGGCCACCCCCTTTTGCGTGGAAATTAAGTTGACTGGCAGCCCTTGTTGAATCTGATTCCTAGTCTCTTTCCAAATGTTTTGGACTGTTCTTTTAGAACAACCAAAGATCTGTACTGCCTCTAAAACCTTCCCATGGACAACTTTTCCATCATGGTTGTTTACCAGTAGATACTGCCCAATCTGATTTTTCTTTTCAAGAGAGAGATGTGGTTTTAGGCCAGCCACTAAATGTTGAGTGATTGCATTAATGTGTGCTAACAATCCCCTATTTATGGAGATGACATTGGAGGAAAAATTTCAAAATTTTGGCCTATCTTAGTTGGAACAAATTAGAGGGAAAAAAGTGGAGGGAAATTTTAAGTTTGGTGGGAAATGACAATTAAAACTACAAATGGTGAGAAAAACTTACTCCACAAATTATTTGGGAGGAAAACAAATCCCAATGATGATGTTACAATCTGAGGGTTTTTTCAATTTCATATTCATTCACATCATACATACAATATCTCACTTTTATTGTTATTTCATTCTTTGCAATTTTTTTAAGTGTATGTCCATCCCCCTCAAGAAAGCTACCTCAGTAATTTTTTTGTTTTGTTTTAGAAGATCATGTATTTTGATGAACAGACAATCTTGCTGTAATTTCAGACATTACTCCATGTAATATTTGGAATTTGTACTAGATGAATTGTAATAGGGCTTAATTTAAATTTGTGTAATTTGTAATGTTGTAAAATGTATAATAGCTGTTGTACTACCCTTTTTTATTGTAGAGTTTTTTTTTATAATTTTATAATTTTTTGGAATTATTTTATTATTTTCAGTGGATTATGATTTGGATTAACTTTAATGATAAAGTTAATCCAAAATATAAACCAAAATGCATGGACAATTTTACCCCTCAAAGTTGAGTTGAAAAGTCAATAAAGTAATATTTCTTAAACTCCGTATCTACAGTAACAGTGCGATCAATTTTGGGATGGAGGAAGTATTTCTTAATCCACGTGTAAAAAGCAAAAACAACTCTTTGTCCGGGAAGGAGGGAGCATTTTTTTATATTTGATAATGTGAAATATAGCTAAATTATACGTAAAAGTTAGTACTCCCTCCATCCCACGATAACTTGTATCATTATTGTAAATATGGATTTTAAGAAAAGTTGATTTTTGACCAATTTTATTGACTTTTGAAGGGTAATATGATATTTTAGGTAATAAATAAATTATAAAGTGTATTATGTGTGTTAAGTGGGAGTGGTAAACTTGTAATTAAAATGTACTTTCAAAATTAGGAATAGATATGATGTTTCCTATTTTTGAGTGGTGCAAATTATTGTGGGACGGAAGAAAACGAAAAGTGTGAAGTTTATTATAGGACGGAGGGAGTATAATTTAACTTCTTTAGAATCTTGACTTAATTTTTTTTAGTGTAGACAATTTAAAACTATTTATTAACAAATATTTGGTTAAGTATTGATTTTTTTTAATTATGAAAAATATGGTATACTATTTGTTGTTCATTATTTTTTTATTATAATATTATTAAATTTATTTTTATATATAATATTTTATGATAAAAAAGGAAAAGAGATTCAAATTTTACTATTAATTATATTTTTTATACTTTTATTAAATTGTACTCCTTTATGCTGAAAACAAAAAAAGAATAACTTCTTACAATATACAATGTCATTATTTATTTTTATATTTTTTTATTTCAAACTAATTTAGTTTTGAATTCATTCTTTATTCTTCATTAAATGTTAATTTGCATCGACCTTGTAGATACGGATATTTAGAGTCAAATTAATTTTATTAATTTTTGTGAGTAGTCTAATATATTTAAATAAATAGTACGTTATAGTGATTTGATTATGTATTAAACGGCTATCCTCTCGATAAAATTAAGTTTTTAGATGAACTTGTCATTTAAACATGGTATCAAAGTCAGAACCTAATAAAGGCTCAAAATTCGAACCTCACCGTCACCCATTTATAAGAAAATTTCACATGCAATATTTGAAGCAAAAATTAACCACACCTGCATATGAGGGGACATGTTAGAATGATTTGATTAAGTATTAAACGACTCTTTTCTTTATAAATTTTTAGATGGGATGATCATTTAAAATAGTATGTTATGTTAGGTAAAATTAAAATTTTAATATTAATATTTATTTTGAGATTATTATATTGATGTGATGTCACTGACGTATCCAGTAATTTGGGTCAGAAGGCCTCAAGTTACAAAGAAGTTGGGTGGATAGCCTTATACAAAGTTTTCAATTGTTGGAATATTTTCGAAGTAATGTTAATAGACCATAAAGCTATGTAATTATTCTGGTTTTATGTAAGGTTTGAAAATTATTGAATAGTGATATATGTTTGTTTTGAATTTTTTGTAAGATGTATTTTAATTTTATATCAAATCAATATCTAAGATACGACTCTTTATGAAAAGTCACAACTCTTACTACGAGATACGATTATTAATGAAAAGACACAACTCTTCACTTAAAAAACATCATTCTTCGTTAAGAAAGACATCTTTCCATAATTATTTGTCTCTTTATTATTTTTTTCATACATACATTTTCAAATAATTTTTAAAATTCAATTTAGAACATCTACACTATGTAGACTAACATTATTATAATAACTATATAAAAATAATTAAATATTTGTGTATCTTCCTTCATTTGATAATGTTGCATAACCACCCTCCATAATACTTTTGAATGTTGAGTATATTTGGGATTCAATATAATATATTAACTAAAAAATTTATGACAGAGAATTATAGAAATTGATTTGAGTTGAGGGAAGAATTTCACTGTTTCTCTTTAAGATAAAATTGATCGACTCTGGTGTTTACAATTTGATGACAATCATCTCTAAAATATAACGACTCATTTATTGTGATAGTAACACTACAAATCACAAGAAACGACGAATCAAACTATATTATAAACTCATCTTAGGAGTATGACGATTTAGGAGTACATTATAAATTGTTTTGACAACTCAACTTCATTTGACTTTATTGAACACCTACAACATGTGTCTTTGATCATGTGTTTTTGTGTATTCGAGTGGTTCAAGTGTGTTTTTTCCCGTGTCTGGAATTATGGAAAGTGAGAGTCTACTTATAGTTTTTAATGTATTTTTACTTGAATTGATTATAACAATTGGAGTGATTTTTAAATTCAAATGCAAATGTCTTTTCATAAAAAGACACAATTTATTTATTAATCATACCATATGGTCATATCTCTTCATAAACATACTTCAACCTAATAGACAATGTTTTAAATTAAGTTTTTTATTTACCTTAAATTTCCAACATATATATTACTAAATAGAACTAATATAGATTGAGTGTAAGAAAATTAATATCATACCTCAGGAATATCAACTCTTAATAAATTATTTTTATAACTAAGATGATATTTTGAGCTTATAGTTATGATGATAGTATTTCATTAATGTCTGTGGGGTACCTAGTCATGTACTAGTAGATAAAAAAAATAGACATTTTATTTTGTTCATGAGTTACAAATTGTTACCTCGACTGATCAATTCGGTTTGATGACCTTCATTGTTAAAAATTCAAATAATGTTGTTAGCTGTTATAAGTCCGTTTTTAAGTGTTCAATGTGGTTGGGGTATGAGAACCGAGTAGCACAAACATAAATGAAAGCAATAAATGTTGATTATATTAATGACAAAAGATGTATACAAAGGATAGGTTGATTATTAATTACAAAAGATGTACACAAAGGATCGGAGAATAATTATGTGAATGAATGTCCTATTTCACACGTGTCACAAAGTATTAATAAGGGTATTTTGATCATTTCACTAAAAATAAGAGGATTTTGATCATTTATTCTCACAAAGTTCATTACCTCTCCAATACTTTATCGGGCAGGAGGGTAGGGGCACCTTGAGTGGGCCATACCATCTTTTGCATCTAGTAGCGTTTATTATTCATCGCATACATTCAAGGGGTGTATGGAAGTGTAAGAAATGATAATGAGGATTGGCCTGATAGTTTACAGGAATAAGACCATCTTTTGAAGCAGTTAACACCATTTGAAACACACTCGGGTACAAAATGTAGTTAACTTAATAGATCACTTTCAGTAATTTGCTCTATTTCTTTTAAAAGAAGTAAAATAATATTGCTTTATTTAATATTATTTTTAATTATTTAAATAAAATATACACATACCCATTTTTTAAATAAAGCACACACATACATATTATTTTTTTTAAAAAAAAGCAACAGCTACGATAGCAATTGTATTTTGCAGCTGCTACAATATTTCCTTTATTTTACACCACGAAATGAAGTAGTGTTGGAGGAGGGGGGAGTAGTGCAAAATGGAGTTGCAGCACATCTCTTGAGATGCTCTAAGTAGCTTATCATCTAATTAGAAGAGGAATACTCCATTCAAAAACGTTTTGAATCAAATTTACTGCAGAAGAACAATTTCATTATACCAATAAATAATTTTTATTTCATTTTCATTCGTCGCCCTCCAAACTCCTCTACCCAATATCCCCCTTACTGTTTTCTTGCACTCATGCCTATCCTTGATGTGATAACCAAGAAAATCTCGACTAATGAAATGTAGTTGCATGGGCTTTTCAGCCAGCAATACCCTTTTTAAGAGATCATACTCATCATTGCAAATCTCAATCTATCAAACATGACTATTTTGATAATCTAATCTTGCATAACTGACTCTTTTTGGGGGCAGCCAAAGAGCTCATCAGCCAATAACCATGATATGGTAAACCAATGAAGCTTAGAGGATATAGTATGTTTCAAATGGATATATATGAGGAAAGAAGTGTAACACTAAGAAAATGAAGAGAAGAACCTTAGCTCCAGCAGTTTGCATAGAAAAGGTTTGGGATTTGAGAAACGCTCGCTTATTTAAAGCAGCCAACGCATCTACCACTCACATTGCGGATTCCATCATGCTTGAAACGGCTAGACTGGAGTTGCTATTTTAATTCATGATGTTGTTTACCCAACTATTAGGGATTGCTTTTAATGAGATTGAAATTGCTTTTGATTTGTATTTTGAACTGCAGTCTGAATAATAAATTTACAATTTTCAGAATGAAGTTTAGAGGATGTGTAGTTCGATCCATCGATACTCCAAAAGTTGGTACCACATGCTGACTACTACGCAGCCGCTAAGCTTGGGGGTGGGGGGGCTTGAACTTGCTCGCATTGGATCTTTGGCCCTTTGGTTCATGGCCCACTAGGTTCGATTTGGATATAGGTGACATTGTTGGTGTGGAAATACAAAATTCTTATAGTGTTGTCTTTTGATTTTATAAATGATCTTCTGTTGTATGAATTTAGGGGCAAATTCAAAATGTATACTCCATCGTCCCATAAAAAGATTTATACTTACTATTTCATAGAGATTAAGAAATATAGTATTTAAATGTGTAGTGGATTGAGAGATATAATAATTTAATGTAAAGTGTGGTAATTGTATTAGTATTGTGTGTGGACACATGAAGATAAAGTGATTAATTTATGTGGGTTTCATTTACTATAAAAATAAATATAACCATTTTAGCAGAACACCCTAATTAGTAAAATGTAACTTTTGTGGCCGGACATGGAGTATATATTAAGAATTCATTTCAATTTTGAAAGGTACAAGACTAAACTCTGAAAAGTGAATCACAATAAAATATTATAAGAATCATTAAGGTGGAGTTACAATTACAACTCAAAAATTAATGTTAAATTAAACTTTATAAATAAAAATAGGAATTGAACCAATAAAATATACTCGTAATTCAGTGTATTATGGGTAAAAGAAATAATTAGCCTTGCGCAAAAATACTTTGGACCAAAAATACAAAAACTCATTACTCCTACATTTAAGGGGTGCTGACTATCAAAACTTTTTGATGGTTTGTTAACAATGTGATTAAGAACATCCACAAGTTAACATTTGACTTCATCATTTCGTTAATAATTTTCATTAATAGTAAAAGATATAGGTAGCCCTGGCACAACCCTTAATTCAAGGGCAGTATCGTACATTTAATGCTTTCAAAATTAGTTATCACTTTTATTTTAAAATATTTATACAACAAATTGTTAATGAAATACTCCCTCCGCCTCAGTCTCATCCTTATAGTTACGCTTCCTTTGTCTTTGTAATTTACAAAGAAAGCGTAACTATAAGGAAGGGACAGAGGAAGTACTCCACAACACCATTTTCACTTTTCATCAATTAGGTATCACTTTTCGTTTTAAAGGATATCACTACTTACTCTCTCACACAAGCCTTTGCATAATCCAATACAGTTGAAAAATTGATCCAATGCCCTCCTATTAGCGATGGACAACATTTTATGCAATGAGAAAAAAAATTTGAGTATACTTTAAAAGAAAAAACAAATATGCCTTCTACATCTCATGATAGAACACAATCTTCGTATTCTGGTTCTTTATATGGGTCGAAAGAAGTAGTATATCCTTCATAATTCATATAAAATTGCTGCAGATGAAATTTAATTACCAGATGGCAGCTAAAGTCAAGTCGTATAGTTTATCAGCAGGGGATAAAGAAAAGCCATCTCAGAAAACATAAAAAACGACAGCCAAACAAGCGTACAACTCTATAAATTCTTACCAAACAACTCCTTTAACACCTCGAAACAGTAAGAATTGAAATTTCAAATCCAAAACAAAGACAGAATGACTTGATGCAATTAACCTCTTAGGTATGACAGCCTACAAAAATTATCCATGACAACAATATAGAAGAAAAGGGGGACACTTATCGCTTCTTGGAGACACCAACAGTCTTTCCCCTGCGTCCAGTAGTCTTGGTGTGCTGTCCACGAACGCGAAGGCCCCAGTAGTGACGAAGCCCACGGTGGTTTCTGTGAGTTATTCAAAACATTACAAATATGTAAAAGGACATCTTTGACTATTCAGATAAGAGTCCAGGGGTGAACAAAATTAACCTGATCTTCTTCAGTCGCTCAAGGTCGTCCCTGAGTTTCATGTCCAGAGCATTGGATGTCACCTGGGAGAACTTACCGTCCTTGTAATCCTTCTTCCTGTTCAAAAACCAGTCGGGGATCTTGAACTGGCGGGGATTCGCAACAATTGTCATCAAGCTGTCGATCTCAGCATTAGATAGTTCACCAGCCCTGTCACAGATGCATGCAAATTTAAACTTACTTTATCCATTATGTATTAGTGGAGACCGGATTGTAAAACCCTAAACCCAAGTTGAAACACGAATAGAATTTAAAAAAAAAAAGAAGAAGATTGTTGAATAACCTGTTTAAAACAATTCAAACAATTACATGTTTAGTTGGAATTACTCATATAATAATTAAACTATTCAACAATGAAAGAACAAATTTTCACGAACGATAGGAGCATGACAACAGCTGAAGCCAAGTTACTCGTCAATTGTTAACAATGAAAACCTCTATTCAAGAAATATAAGACATTGGAAATATAGGCACTATGAAAAACCATATCATTGATAAACACCTTCAAACGATATAAAGTGGGAAAAGAATTTTGGGAGAAAGAAATTGAAGTTATGAACAACATCAAAAGACATTGTAAGACAATGCACATATCACACAGTTATAACAGCAAAACAAACATAAAGTAGTTCCTTCGCATCTAATTTCCTCCAAGAGGATTATACGCATACGAAACAAAACAAGGACAACAATATATGCAATATGATCATAGTTGATCTAAATCATGTAATAAACTTGATACAAATCACTGCCAACTGTATCAGTCAGTTTTCGTATTACTACTTAGCATGATATGACAAAATCATAAACAAAATCCAATCAATCAAGCATGTATGCTACTCAACTAAATAAACTAAAGATGTACAAAGATATCAGCCATGACTTGAGATTGAATCTAATCTATTCATGTTGATCATTGTACTGTAATACTGCTTTAGTTTATTAACAATAGTAATATATATACACACAAGAACAAATTTTGCCGACTACTTATAAGAAATTCACAATAAACAACGCAAGGTTTTATTTATTGCCAATGTCAAAAAATCATATATTGGAGTTGCTTTGGAATGTTCATAGCAAGTTAATGAGAATAGCAAGGAAATGGAATGAGTTCATCAAAGCGCACCTCTTGTTCATGTCGATATCGGCTTTCTTACAGACAATGTTGGCGAAACGGCGGCCAATACCCTTGATTGAGGTCATGGCAAACATGATCTTCTGTTTGCCATCCACGTTCGTATTCTGCACACGCAGAATGTGCTGAAACTCCTCATTTGCTACCAGCGACTACACCTCGAAATTGTCCACAAATTAGAACAAATTAAACGAGAATCGAACTATAACTGTAAGAATAACAAACAATAACAATGAATCAATTGAGATTGGCACCATTTTCAGGGTTTGAAGCTGATTTTCAGAAGCTCAGTTCTTCCCTTCGGTTCGTGAGGCGTTCCTGCAATGGGAGGAGAAGAATGCTATAACCCTAGGGTTTTGTACTTGGAAGTATCCCTCATGGGCCCAAATCGGCCCATAATTACCTGGACTTAAAATTAAATATGTGGCCTCAAATCGTGACATAAAATATATGGGCTTAAAAGGATTTTTTTTTGCTGGATTAAGTTTACGCAAGCCAGCCCACATAAGATGTCAATAAAGATTTAAGTGACTTTAAATCTGCTGCCCTAACCCAGTCCTACAAAGAAACCACGGTTGTGGTTTAATTGGTTTCTTTAGATAGGATCTTTTTAATATGAACCTAAACTCAAACCTCGGGATCATGGATTTAACCGCTTGCAAACGGATAACACTCTTTATAAGTTACTTGAAGTGTATCTTACAATTTATCTCTTCTATTAATTCTTAGGGACGATGGAGCCCTTAATGGTGGGGCACACCATTTTTTTAATAATAAATATTAATTTATTGAAAAAGTCTATTGTTGATGATTGTTTCTAGTAGATCTATTAATGGGTTGGGCTTAAGATTGGAGTAACAAATAAATCACACAAAAATAAACGCATCAAACAAGATCCAAGAAGATGGATGGAACATACACTTTCCTCTTTATTATATTTTGTATTATCTCTTTATACATGGACTCCTTCTTTCCTCTCACATGTTCCTTCTTTGCCCAACTCTTGATCAATCAAATAAAGTCATGTGTAGTGGAGGATATTAGATTTGTTATTAGAGAGGAGACCATTTTTGCACCAAAAGTAAAGTGTGCAGGTGGTCCCCCTCCTTGAGTGCATTCCCATTAGTTGATAGAGTGAGGCATGCTATTTGTATGTTGTCCTTTCTATATAGATGTGGAGAGTGACTTGTTCATATCCATTTTATTATCTTGCCTTTTGGTATAGCTATTCTCAGTCTAGCGAAAATGTGTAATATGCTGAGTTACATATGTTTTGAACCGATTCTAAGTTCCCTCATGTCCCCCTCTCTTTCTTAAATCATTATAATAAAAGACTATTTTTTTTAAATTTCGTGTCATCAAATACATGCATGTATTTTAGGGTGGGGAAGAGTAATATTTAAATCTCACTATCTCAATTTATAAATTAGATTTACATATTTATAGTGATACATTTTTCTTTGATTTGACATTTAAACATATTATTCTCTATTATGAGATGTGAGATGAGTCGACTTATTATTAAAATATGTTTATTATATAGGAAAAATATCTTTATTAATGATTATTTATAATGAATCATATTATAACGCCTTAAAATCATACTCCCTCCATCTCATCCTAATGATTATATATTTGATTATATACTAACAAAAATATTAAATGACAATTAATTAAAATAAATAACACTAGAAGTATACGAAAGTGGATCAAGTATGAGAATAGGTAGCTCTAGGATAATCAAGTTTCACTCATTAATTTTCCTTCCGTGTGTTGATGTCCGACTCTGCCTTGTGGAATATGGACTCATCACTAAACCATGCATATCTACTCTATAGACACAAGTAAACATGCGTGTAACACGTGTGAATAACCTCGGAGCAAGAGATATAATTCTACCCCCCATTTCTAGGTACTATCAGTATTAATTATTTCCCTGGCCAATTGGTGCACTAACCCGATATGATCTCCCTTTATAGGTACTATAAAATTACCCTCTTTATCCTACTTATTAACCCGAATTCAATTCAATTAATAAAAATTCATATATGATAGTTCTAATGAAGCTTCGAAGTCCATTAACTTAGAATCATAACATGAAATCCTGTTCAGCGGTGAACACATTCAATATACAACCAAGATATATATTCAGACTCTATATACCAATTGAAGTTGCACAAAATGACCGTGAATATGGATTAAGAAAGCACAATCATATATAAAATCAATCCACAAGTAGTATTGTACGGAGTTTACACACGAAAGTTCAATTAATTCGTAAAAACCTTCACAACCCTAGTTCTACCAGAAAGACTCTAGTTCATGATGTTACGAAGAACAATCATGGTGTTGGATAGATCTTACCCAGATGTCTGGAAAATTACAAGATAAATTAGGGAACAAAATAATCTCTAGATGTGGGTGTCGTCGCGTCCTTCTCCGTCTTGAATCCTCCTCTTGGTTCTCCTCTTGATTCAACAGACGAATCTTCAAAGTGATGGATGAATGAAGGAAAGGATGTGGATGATGGTTGGGGGTGATCCCTCCTTGTGGGGTGTAGTATTGTTGTGGCCTCTCTCCAATTCAATATGATGAATAATGATGTGATCTACACCACCTTTTATACTTGTAAACTCTCTTATAGGCATTGGATGGGCTTTTACTTGAGACATACGTCAAATTTGGTAAAAAAAACCTGAAACTACCAAAAATATCACCAGTGACATTCTGCTCGACCAAACCTCCATTGGTCGAGCAAAGCCTCCTGGCCGAGCAATGGTCGAGCAAACCTTCTGTAAGAATTTGGTCATTTTACTCGATCAAACTTCATCCGCTCGACCAAGATGATTCTGGTCGAGCAGACTCCCGTGGTCGAGCAAACTTGCGCAGTCTCACTGTTTTACACATAACTTCCTCATCCGACCTCCTATTTGAATAATTATTGCGCTCAAGCGATCCTATCTTTCTTGACTTTCTATCCATATAAGGAACTCACAGAAACTCTAACATTTGAATATGTAACAAGTTATGTAAAGTGGCACAGCCGTTCCGTTCGGCACAGCTTGCACGACGTTACCACTTTGATCATCTCGTTTGGAATCCGATTGAGGTGTTCTTTACGCCAAAATGACCCACTCTTCTGTGGCTTTCCAACCATGTATCACACTTCCAATTTGGAGCTCCACATGAACACAAAAAAATTACATAAGTTGGATGTGCGTTTTTCAGCATCATTGCACAAATTGCACAATTTCTCCAACTTTGCGCTTTTGATCATTTTTCCACCTAAAATATAATAAAACACCTCAAGTGCACATTTTTCTCAAATATATTGAATATAAGATACTTGTGCTAATATATGACAACAATTCTCAACAAAAAAGTGTTAAATTTGACACTAAAACACGCTTATTTTCACTCTCAACAAATAATAATAAAATAAAATAAAAACTAATGCAAAGCATCCATTTTTAGCCAAAAAAAACCGAGTGTACCTTGCATTTTTCATTTTTTATGAATTTTTTTTCGAATTTGTTTCTTTAATATATAAAAAATTATTTTTTTAAAGGAAAAAAATTGTATGGAGGAAAAAAAAAAAAAAAGAAGGGTAAAATTACCAATAATTTGGGCCGTGTATTCAATATTTATCTGGGCTTCAATTTAATTGGGCAAACAAATTGGCCCATTAAAGCCACGAAGGATCCTCAATATAAGGCAAAGCCCTAGGGTTTCTGTCACCCCTTGCTGAAGCACCGACCGAGCAGATAACCCTCTCAGCTCCTACATAGCAGCGGAGTTAGGCGGCGCACGGCTAAAACGACACCGTAATGAGCTCCGTTCGTTCTATTCTTACGTTTTAGTATATCTCGTACATGTGAAATGGTGATCTAAATTCTCCGCTGCTTGTATGTTCACAGGGAATGGCGGACAAGGCAGTAACCATCAGAACAAGGAAGTTCATGACCAATCGTCTTCTTTCCAGAAAACAATTTGTATGTCGATCAACACATTTTACTTCCCCTTCTTCTTCTTTAATTTAAACATTACAAATTTATTAATTTTTTTAATTATTTTTTGTTCAGATCATTGATGTGTTGCATCCTGGAAGGGCTAATGTGTCTAAGGTATGATATCTTCTACCCATTTTTTTTTATGTTATCACTCGTTGCAGTAACATTTCAACTATTGTAACTTGCATGAATTGAGAGAGAAGAAAGGGTGGTCTGTATTTCTGATTTAATTACTTTATTTGTGGGAAAAGCTGATGGGATTTATGCTTAATTGCTTATGTTCCTCTGTAATTTTTATTGAAGGCTGAACTGAAGGAGAAATTGGCTAGGATGTATGAGGTTAAAGATTCAAATGCCATCTTTGTATTCAAGTTCAGGACTCACTTTGGTGGTGGTAAATCCACAGGGTTTGGTTTGATATACGACTCTGTTGAGAATGCCAAGAAATTTGAGCCAAAATACAGGCTTATCAGGGTAATTCAATTACTCATTTGTAACTTTATTCTGCATTCTTTTTGCATTGCTAGGCTAAATTTTATGCATTTTACCTAGTTAGTTAGGTATTTTAGTCACTGGTACCCTTATTTTATATTGTCTTCTTAAAATTTTGACAATCTGTCTCTTTTAGCTGTCCCATTGTCTCTGTTTTTATAAATGAGTCATCATTCTTCATGTATGTATTTGTCGAGATGTATTCTAGTTACCTTTTGTTATCGTGTTGCAATTTTGTGAGTTTTAAGCCTACTGCTAGTAGTAGTATAGTACTCTGCTATTCTTAAGAATGTATGAAACATAATGGGTGTTCATCTTCACATCTGTATATTTTTAAGAAATGCTTATTGATCCAAATATGCTTTTGGTGTTGGAAACAAGAAAGGTCTATAGTGAACTGAACAGGCTTTATAGTTATGTTTGGATTGTAATTGTGTTGATCATACGAAATAAAGTATCATTTTGTATCTAATTTATATATTCAACAACTTGGGAGCAAGTTAATTATCCTATACTGACTAATCCGAACTTGAAATTCAGAATGGTCTTGCTACCAAGGTTGAGAAGTCCAGGAAACAGATGAAAGAAAGGAAGAACCGTGCTAAGAAGATCCGTGGTGTCAAGAAGGTATGGTTCTATTTCCCAGCGTTCCACACTAATTTCTAACCATTATCAAATGAGCTCGAAACAACGCATACTATGTAATTCCATTCACTCTTTGAAAAACTAATCACCATAAAGTTTAAATTCTTTTCCTGCAACCATGTCTGGGTAATACAGTTATTATCAAATAACTTTCAACAAACTTGGATAGACATGTTCACTGGATCCTTGATTTTGTTCTTCCTTCATTGTGCAGACGAAAGCCGGAGATGCCGCCAAGGGCGGGAAAAAGAAATAAGCGTGTTAGAATTATGTCAGTTTTTTTTTCTTTGAGGGTTTGGATAATTACCAGGACTGATGAGTTATAGTTGATGACAACCTTTTGTAATTGTTAAAAGTGACGCAATTTTGTGATTGTTACTTTCTAAGCTGTGTGGTGATCACTCACATATACTATATGTGAAATTATTTCATCTACTTTTCTAATTACCTCTCAGGAAATGATAATTTTTTCCTATTTTACTAAGGTACATAACATATTACTGCTGTATATTTTTACGAGTTTTGTCTGTTGATGGATCAAATCATATTTTCTATGTCAAAATTCTAGGGTGATAATATACAGATGCGTTTTCTCAATGAAAGGTTGATAACTTGTGTGCAGAAAAATTACTCCCTTTTGGTTTTGCTGTTAAGTTTATTGTTTTACATTTTAAAAAGTGACTCCTTTATTGATCAGCTGTAAAAATTTAATTTAATTTATAATATTGTTTAACTACGTTTTAAAAAGTTACCTTTAGAGAAAATATAATCTAATGGTATGTTATATTCTTTGAAACGGGTTTAATAAAATCGTGCGATGGATAATGGGAGTATTAATTTTCCCGTTTATTTGAGTACATTTAAATTTGAATAATGCTTATTTGAGCCTTTGATGCTTGGGGTTAGTCTCAGATTTATATTTTTATTTCTTTATTTGTCTGTTTTTCCTTCGTTTAATGTCAAATTCATAGTTATTAAAGGCTCGACCAAGGCTACGAGCTGTGTGCCTTAAAAATTTAAAATCAGGTTGCTAAGTGGTAGAGGTGAGGGTGGAAAGACCTTCCAACTGAGCTTGGTTGCTGAAGGGTGGGGGTTCGAATCTTGCCTTTGACATGAATTTGATTTACCTCCTCCACCAATCCCCAGGGTAAGGGATGCCCTCAAGTGGTAGAGGGGAGGGTGGAAAGACCTGTGGTAGAGGGGAGGGTGGAAAGACCTTCCAACTGAGCTTGATTGCTGTAGGGTGGGGGTTCGAATCTTACATTTGACATGAATTTGATTTACCTCCTCCACCAATCCCCAGGATAAGGGCAATGGGGGCCAAAATTTAAAATCATGTGCCGAGGAGCTAATAGCCTAATATCAGAGGGGTGTGTCTTGGTTTGCCTTTTTGGGTCTCGACAGGTGCCTTGAGGTTATGTCATTTTTGCTTTTGTAAAGTTTTTGACGATTGAAATAACAATTATATTAGTTGAACAATAACTTACCTATTGAGTAGCAAGTTATTCTATGTATAAATTTGTATTATTTCCCAATATTTTTTCTCAAAATATAATTAGGAATTTAGTTAGGGTTTGAAGGATACACATAACACATCCACAACATCAAATCTATGTTCCTACTGAACCACCAGCCAATGGCTTCCGGTCGGCTGCCCACCACCGGCCATCCGCCCACTAGGCGCCACCGATAAGTTATTCTTAATTTTGAAAAACAATTCCTTCTCTTTTTTTATTCATTCATTTGAGTTTGATCATTGATGTTTCTTTTACGTGATGTCTACCGACTTTCAACTTATCAACATTTATTAAGTTCACACCTTTTTAAATCATAAAAAATGCTCAACATTATATCAAAGTAACAAACTACCTATACTACCCTCACATCAAGTACACTGGGGTCGTTTGCTTGAGGTTATCAGCTAGGTATTGATGCAGTATACCACATTTGTCTCAATGTATTTATAATACTTTCAGCCTGGTATTATTTCAGCCCGATATTAATAATATATTTTTATTGGTATTGTGTATACTACCACAAGGGGTGGGTTACACAATACCACAATTTAATACCTATGTATTATACTTACTTTTAACATTATACCCCTCAAGAAATTTAGATAAGTTAAATAATTGGACAATTCCTAGAATTGAGCCTAAGAAAATATATAAAATTGGTACTTTTGATATATTTAATCATAAGCAGATAGTTAAAACTACTGAATCTTCTATTCCTATACAGGATGAAGAAATTGCTATTAGACTTTTAAATAATAGTGATATTGCACCGTATAGAAAAGATTATAATTGGTTACATATTGGATTAATACAAATTGCTTTTAGACCTTTAACTCTAAAACGTTTACCAGAAAGTTTTCTTGCTGCTCTTCGTGATGGAAAAAAATTAAATTAGAAAAGTTCTATAATGAGAATAATACAATCTAGCTTGGCTCATGCCCTGTTTATTTTAATGTTTATCCAATTCTTTCTTTAAATTTGACAGAACAAAATATATTAGATTTTGTTATTTTAAATGTTAAAACACATGGTTACAATTATACTCCAGGATCTGAAATTATTTGCATATGTTATCGAATTTGTTATAAACTGTTAAAGACACTAAATCCTATGTGCATAATGAGAGATAATAAGGATAATAAAGAAACTATTCTTATATAATCAAATTTTGAAAAATCAAATATTACTATTAGAAGACCTATAAAATGGGAAGAAATAGTATTTCCAGAAAAATGGACTATAGAAAATGCTGTACCCATAAAACCCATTAATAATGAGTTAAAAGAAATAAGGCAAGTAAATGGAAAAGTAGATGTAGAATTTTCAAGACTTTTACATAGTGCATCATATAAGTCATCAAGATCTTATATATCACCATTTGATTATGAAGTAGAATTACCTGAGTCATCTAGAGCTTCTACATCACAAGTAAGATATTCTAACAATGATTGGTCAAATGAGGTTAATAAAGTAAAAATTAAAAAGAACATATTGTTCATGGACTTCAAGGAATTAAAATTCAAGAAAATAACACTATGTCAGATATGAGTTTTCCTTAATTTTATGGATTACGAAAAAATTGATTTTTCAAAAGGCTCTCCGGCCAGAAAGGAGATTAATGATGAATTTCAAAAACCAGAATGGATTCTTTTTCGAAAATGGTATTTTGAACATTTTCAAGAACATCTCGATTATATCAGAAAAAGCTTTTATGAATATTGTGAAAAAAAACATTTTGTTTTTGGATTATTAAAATAATCATTATTGAAGAAATAAATACTCTTGAAAAAGAATATACACTTTCTAATGGAGAACTTTTGAAAGGGATATATCCACCTAAAGATAAATTTCATATGGAAAGAGGTAATAAACTTTTAAGTTTTAATGAATTTTCTAAACTAATAGAACAAGACAATATTAATTTAACTGTCAAGCATCTAAACCAACTTTTGGAAAGTCAAAACTTTACAAATTTTTATTTAACTATTATTGGAGAAGAAACATCTTCTTTACATAATAGAATTGAAAGAATAATAGAAACAGTCGAAAAAATAAAAAATATAGAGAAAGAGAAAAATATAGATCCAACATCTTCCTCATCTGATGAAATAGGATCTTCTTCTTCACAAATAGCTTCTGCATCTTTTCAACTTCCACATGTTGTTACAGATTTTAAATATTCATCTAAAGTTGATGAGTTGAGAAGCCTTTTAAAAGAAAAATTAAATATTTCTACCCTAGATCAGACTGATAATAATCAGGATGAGATAAATAAAATCAAATGGAATGGAAAATCTATAACAGGAAAGTTTTATTATAGAAGACCTACCCCTATGGATATTATTCATGAAGAAACTTATTATTTGATTAATAATAGTTATAATGAAAAAAGTATATATGAATGTAATATAGATGCATTTCCTGATAATCAGATCTATAGCACTATACATAAAATGCTTATGTATACTCAAGTCTGCAAAAATGCAGAAAATAGTGATGCTAATATTGCAAAAATGATAATAGCTGGCTTTACTGGCCAATTAAAAGGCTGGTAAGATCATTATTTATCTTCATTAAATAAAGCAGAAATTCTTAGATCAGTGAAAATAGAAGATGGACAACCTTGTGAAAATATTGTTCATTGTTTATTAAGTACTATTATTGAACATTTTACTGGCAGATATACTGATAACAGTGAAAAATTAGAACACTGTTTTCTAACCTAAATTGTAAAACTCTTACAGATTTTAAATGGTATAAAGATACATTTTTATCTAGAGTCTATGAACTACAAGATTGCAACAATGAGTTCTAAGGCTAAATTTATTAATGTAATTCCTTATCTGTTTGCTGAAAGAATTAAAAAGGTTATGAGGGGAAATAATATTTCTATTGATTATAATGCTTTTACTTATGATAATATTATAAATATTTGTATGCAAGAAGGTTTGTCCATTTGCAATGAGTTAAAACTCACAAGACAAAAAAAGAAACAAAATTTGCTTGAAAAGAAACAACTTGGTCAATTTTTTAATCAATTTGGTATGAAAAATCCATTTATGAAGAAAAACAATAATTATGAAAAGGAAATGAAAATTCCTTATAAAAAGAAAAGACATTCTTCTGAAAAATATAGAGATAAAAAATTCAAAAGAAAAGAACAAAGAAGAGAAGATAAGGGCAATAGAAAAAGTTTTTATAAACGAAAGAAAAAAATTGTTTATCATAAATGTGGTAAAATAGGTCATTATGCTAATCAATATTGAGCTAAAGAACAGATTAAAAATCTTAACATAGAAGAAGATCTCAAAGAAAAACTTTATAATATTGTGTTACATAACAGTGATAGTGAATATGAGATAACTACTTTTGATGATTCATCTTATAATTCAGAATATAATAATAATATAGAATGTGATGGATGTGATGGATGTGATGTGTAAAAGTGAATGTGATGGATGTGCTATTGGACAACCCTGCATAATAGATAGATGTATTAATCAGCTAAATGCGAAAGATGATGATATTTATAATCTTATGTCACAATTTCAAGATCTTAATCTAAATATAAATGTTCTTCATAATGATAATATTTTAGAATTATTTAAATTGATAAAAGATTCAAAGTTAAGATCTAATATTATAGACCAACTAACTGATATACCTTCGACTTGTGGAAATATTGAAAAGGAACATAGATTAAATGCTCCGACTCAATATTCTATGAAAGAAGTAGAAGATCTTTTAAAAAAGAATTACATTAATGAAAATCAAATTACTGTTAAAGATTTGATTAATGAAATAGAAATTTTGAAATAAGAAATTAAAGATTTACAAAGCAAAAATTACATTTTTGAAAATAGACTTTCTAAAATAGAAAAATATAAAGAATATATATATCAATTTTCTGATTTGGAAACAAGTAAAGATATTCTTACATAATCAAATAAAGAACAAGAAAATTATCTTTCTATTTTTAACAAATTCATTTCTCAAAAATGGTATACAAAAATTACTCTGAAAATTAATAGATCTTTTACAAAAAATTTTATTGCTATGATTGATGGTGGGGCTGACCTAAATGTTATACAAGAAGGATTAATCCCTACACAATACTTTCATAAAACTAGTCACACTCTTTCTACTGCAGGAGGAGATCTACTTGATATAAAATATATATTACCTGTTGCATATATTTGCAAAAATGGTTCATGTATATCAATAAAATTTTTATTAGCAAAAAATATTTCTAGCCAATTGATTCTCGGATTACCGTTTATCAACAAAATATATCCTATAAACTCTATTAACACAAGAGGATTATTAGGTACTTTTGAAGGAAAAGAAATGTTTTTTGATTTTGTTACTAAGCCAGTTCCTAAAATTTTAAATGAATTACATGATACTTTAAGAAGAAAAAACTCTCAAATAAACTTTTTAAAAGCTGAGATTAATGTTGTAACTATTGATGAAAAAATCAATAATCCTAAATTACAAGAGAAAATAAAATTAATTTATAATAATTTTGCATTAGATATATGCAGTGATCTTTCAAATGCATTTTGGGATCGGAAAAAACATATTGTTTCTCTTCCATATGAAGATGGATGTAATGGTTAATATTCCCACTAAAGCTAGACCTTGTCAAATGAATTCTGAATATTTAGAATTATGTAAGAAAGAAATTCAATCATTTCTTGAGAAAAAAATAATTAGACCTTCAAAATCACCATGGTCTTGCACTGCATTTTATGTCAATAAACATTCAGAACAAGAAAGAGGAGTTCACAGGTTAGCCATAAATTATAAACCTCTTAATAAAGTTTTAAAATGGATAAGGCATCATATTCCTAATAAAAAAAGATTTATTAAATAGATTAGTACATGCTCTTATATTTTCTAAATTTGATTTAAAATCAGGATTTTGGCAAATTCAAATTAAAGAATCTGATAGATACAAAACTGCCTTTAATGTTCCTATAAGACATTATGAGTGGAATGTTATGCCATATGGCCTAAAAAACGCTCCCTCTGAATTTCAACAGATCATGAATGACATATTCAGTCCTTATAGTAATTTCATTATTGTTTATATTGATGATATACTTGTTTTCTCGAATAATATTGAGATACATTTTAAACATTTTGACACGACCCACCTTACATAACTTATAATTCAAATACTAATTAACATAAATATCATCATTTGCACATATTTTTTTATAATATATATTTATTAATCAAACCGTCACACCAGTTCAACAAATGTAACTGGTTTCTGACATTACTTCAAACCACACAAACTTATCACAATACTTATTATATTATATAACAAAATATCAGCGGAAACAAAATAAGCCCATGGCCTAGTCCAACAGGTCGTCATCTATGTACATCTGTTCAAGACCCTGTAGGAGCTCCACAACTTGCACAACACACCATATACTCAATCATCACCAGACTCATCTACAATACATAAACTAGTGAGATAAAAATCTCAGTAAATAGAAATCATGCATGTTAGTGTATGAAAATGCATTTATTTTCTAATATTTTAGTTGATATCTTTTATCTTGAAAACTGTTCACGTTGCGGGATCCCCACGACACACTTATGATATGCACCCCAAAAGAGCTCAATGGAGACGATTTTTCCGAACTCCGAAAATAGTGCCGAGAATGATTTTTTCAAACACTGGCAGAGTGGTGGGGATGATCTTTTCGAACCCCTAATAAAGTACTGAGAATGATTTTTGCGAACCCAGAATAAAGAGTCGGAAATGATTTTTTCGAACCCAGACAGAGATGCATATATAGTGGCCGCACACACCATTAGTATTTTATTAATTTTGGGAAAAACACTTTTCATGATTATGCATGGTATGCAACCAGGGCAATTAATTATGCTTCATAAACCATTTACGACATCATTATCAATATTTAATCACAATAAAACAACAACTTAACTTCAATTCACATAAATTCACTTCTAGAATGACAACTCCACCACAGTCGCATAGATCCATTTATAGAATAACCACTTTATTTTGATCACATAAATCCATTTATAAAATAACTACTTCATCTTAGATCACACGAATCCCTTTTTGCTATATCAACTTCACATCGAATCACACAGATCCTTATAACCAACATCTTCTCAAGCCATACAATTATATTTTCAACAGTTTCTAATCACATAAATCTATATAGAACAATAAAATTATTATTTTAAATCAAATAAATCCAAAACTTGTATCGCAAATTTATTACAAATAATTTACAAATAATATTATTGAATGTGAAACATATTTTCCCCAAATCACATAAATCCACAACTTGTACCACAAATAAATCCCAAATAATTTATAACGTAATTAAAATAAATGCAAATAATTCATAAATAATTATCACATATTGATTACAAATAATTAACACACAACATGTTTATGCATTGTAGTTGGACTTCTACTTACCTGGACTCCGACTATAGTAACACTATAGACCCGTAAAGAACCGTAACTAATTTCTTCCTTCCCGTTCCAGCACACACTTCCCTCTTTTTTTTTGATTGATTTGAGTGCAAGGTCATCACCCCAAGCACCCATTTATATAGGCAAAGGTAGGGGGAGGCTGCAGACAACTAAAATTTTATTTATTTATTTATATTTATTTTTTTAATATTATTATTTTTTTATGTAATTAATACACAATACACATGTAATCACTAACCACCCCAAATGTCATAATTCTTGATTGCCAAATAAATGAGTTAGTTACGACAACTACTTATTCTCCCATCTATTTATTTATTTATTTATTTATTATTCTTATTATTTTATTATTTTTTTTAATAATGAATTTGTGGTTGTCAATTTGTCCATAAACCCACCACCCCAATCAATGCACATGCACCAAATTACCTACTTGTTTATTTATAACTATTTATTTTATTATTAATATTATATATTATTATTATATTATTAGAATAAAGGCTAGACATTTAACACTTAACCACATTATATTTACGTGTACATTTTCTTGCCACTATTATTATTACGAGACCATATGTGATACTTAATAATTAGAAATAATATATTTATGCACATAAAGGAATTTAATTATATATATCCAAATTAATGCACGTAAATATTTTGGCACATATTGTCACCATTTTTAGCACGAATGTATCAAATAAAATGTAGAAACAATTATCACATAATTGCCACATAATAATCACGTAGTTGCCACATAATTATCACATAATTATAAAATGTACATAACACAAATTAAAATAATATTGGCACATGACTAGTGAAAAGCTCGGGTATCACATTCTCCCCACCTTATAAAAATTTCGTCCTCGAAATTTACTTACCTGAAGAGTTCTGGATACTTAGCCATCATCTTATCCTCTCTTTCCCAAGTAGCCTCCTCAACTAATTGATTCCTCCATAACATCTTCACTAATGGTATTTCTTTATTTCTGAGCTTCTTTACTTCTCGCTGCAAGATCTCAACTGGTATTTCCTCATAACTCAAATCTTCTTTCAATTCAGCTGGTTCATGCCGGAGAATATGAGATAGATTCGGAACATACTTCCTCAACATAGAAACATTAAACACATCATGTACCCTATACATCGATGCTGGTAAATCCAACTTGTAGGCAACACTTCCAATAATAGTGAATGGACCAACATATCTTGGACTGAGTTTTCCTTTCTTTCCAAACCGCATTATCCCCTTCATTGGAGATACTTTCAAGAATACCTTATCACCCACTTCAAATTCTAACTCTCTTCTCCGTTTGTCTGCATAACTCTTCTGCCGATCCTGAGGAACTTTCATCTTTTCTCGAATACAGACAACAACTTCTAACATTTCAAGAATCAAGTCTGGACCCAAAAATTTTCTTTCTCCAACTTCATCCCAATGTACTGGAGATCTACATTTTCTCCCATACAATGCTTCATATTGAGCCATCCCGATAGTAGGCTGATAACTATTGTTGTACGAGAACTCTATCAAAGGCAAAAATTTACTCCACTGACCTTGAGAATCCAACACACACGCTCTGAGCATATCCTCCAAGATTTGTATTGTACGCTCTGATTGACCATCTGTCTGTGGATGAAATGTTGTGCTGAAAGATAACTTTGTCCCCAACGCCTTATGTAAACTCTTTCAGAAAGCAGACAAAAAACTTGTGTCTCTATCTGACACAATGGTAAGTGGTACTTCATGGAGTCTGACAATCTCTTGAATATACAGCTATGCATAGCGATTCATAGAATACGTAGAGCATATAGGAAGAAAATGAGCTTACTTAGTCAATCGATCTATGATAACCTAAATGGCATCGTGATATTTCACTGTCTTTGGTAGCCCGATAATGAAATCCATGGTGATGTTCTCCCATTTCCACTCTGGAATAAATAGAGGCTAAAGTTCCTGTTGGTCTTTGATGCTCGGCTTTGACTTGCTGACAAGTCAAACATTGCTCCACATATTGAACGACATCTCTCTTCATCCCTGGCCACCAATAATATGACTTCAAATCTCTATACATCTTTTGTAGCTCCTGGATGTGCAGAGTTCGATGTTGAATGAGCTTCTGCTATCACTTCCTTCCAAATGTCGTCCACTTCAGGTAGACATAATCGACCTCTATAATGAATCACGCCATCATTTCTTAATTGAAAGTCAGAAGACTTTCCAGAGCTGATATTATTCTTTATCTTGTCAAACAACTTATTCACTTCTTGTTCCTGTCGAATCTTATCCATCAAAGTTGGTCGAAGTGTCAAAGCTGCCATCTTTGCTTCCAACGATCCTTCCTGAATGATCTCTACACACATTCTTTGCAAGTCAAGCAACTCTGGTTTCTGATTTAGGCTTGTAGCTGCCACACTCTGTATTGCCTTTCGATTCAATGCATCAGCAACGACATTGGCTTTACTCAGATGATAATTGATAACACAGTCGTAGTCCTTCACCAGTTCCAACCATCTTCTCTGCCTCATGTTCAATTCTTTCTAAGTGAAGAAGTACTTCAAACTCTTATGATCAGTATAGATTTCACAACGTTCCCCATATAGGTAATGCCTCCAAATTTTGAGTGTAAACACCACTGCAACTAACTCCAAATCATGAGTTGGGTAGTTCTTCTCGTACTCCCTTAATTGTCTGGATGCATATGCTATTACTTTCCCATTCTGCATCAATACACATCCAAGACCATTCTTTTAAGCATCACTATAAACCTTGAAATTTTCTATCTCCGTAGGAATAGTTAAGATAGGTGCTGATGTCAAGCGTCTCTTCAATTCCTGAAAACTCTGTTCACATGCCTCTGTCCATGTGAACTTCATATTCTTCTTGGTCAACTGTGTTAATGGTGAAGCAATCTTGGAGAATCCTTCAATAAACCTTCGATAATATCCAGCCAATCCAAGAAAGCTACGAACCTCAGTGGGATTTTGGGGTTGTGGCCAATCATGGATTGCTTTAACTTTACTTGGATCCACCGAAATTCCTTCTCCCGATACTACGTGACCCAAGAAAATAACTCAGTCCAACCAAAATTCACACTTCTTAAACTTCGCATACAACTGTTTCTCCTTCAAAATCTCTATCACTTTTCTCAAGTGCAGCGCATGATCCTCCTTATTCTTAGAGTAAATCAGAATGTCATCGATAAACACAATCACAAACTTATCGAAGAGTTCATAAAATACTATATTCATCAAATCCATAAATGCTGCCGGAGCATTCGTCAATTCGAACGGCATCACCAAAAACTCATAATGTCCATACCTTGTACTGAATACAGTCTTCGAAATATCCTCCTCCTTAATCTTCAACTGATGATACCCCGACCGCAAATCAATCTTTGAAAAGATAGCTGCACCCTGTAGTTGATCGAATAGATCATCAATGCGAGGCAATGGATACTTATTATTGACTGTAACTTTGTTGAGCTCTTGGTAATCGATGCACATCCTCAATGTGCCATCCTTCTTTCGAACGAAAAGTATTGGTGCTCCCCAAGGTGAGAAACTAGGTTTGATGAATCCTTTGTCTAGCAACTCTTGCAATTGTATATTTAATTCCTTCAGTTCAGCTGGTGCTATTCTGTATGGTGCTTTAGATATAGTAGCAGTTCTCAGTTGCAACTCAATAACAAACTCTATTTCCCGGTCTGGTGGCAACCTTGGAAGATCATCTGGAAACACCTCTGGGTATTCCTGAACTACTGGTACATCATCTAGGACTGGACATTGCTGTCCCTCAATATTCATCACGCTCACCAGATAATCCTCACAACCACTTTCCAACAACCGCTGTGCTTTTGCTGCTGATATCACAGGAAATCTGAAGTTCTTCTTGACCCCAACAAAAGAGAATGGTTCTCCCTCCAATGGCTGAAAAGTAATACTCTTCTTCTGACAATCTATTGTAGCACCGTACTTTGACAGCCAGTCCATGCCTAATATGATATCATAATCATTCATACTAAACACAATTAAGTCAGCGAGGAGTCGTCTTCCTTCAATAGGAATAATACAACCTCGAAGAAGTTGATTAGTTTGTTTTGATTCACCAGAAGGTATCATCACCTCATAATTAACTTCTATCAAGTTAGATGTTCCACCCAGCTTTCTCACATACTCAGTGGATACAAATGAATGTGTTGCTTCAGAATCAAATAACATATATATAAAAGTTCCAAAATTAGAAAACTTACCCGTGACAACTGAGAGATTCGCATCTGCTTCCTTCTGCGTCAAAGTGTACACCCTAGCTGAAGCTCTTCCTTGCTGTCCTTGTTTCCCTTTCTTAGGACATGTAATAGTCACATGTCCTTTCTCCCTGCATGTGTAACACGTTCTCGGAGGAATGTGACACTCCCCACCATATGGTCTAAGACAATTAGGACATATTGGGAGTGACGGTGCCAGTGGCATTTTACCCTGATCGAATTAGGGATGCTTGTTTAGATCTCCTTGCTCCACTTAAAAATTTGATTTCGGCAACTGAAATGGCATCGGCCTCCTATTATCTCTCCCAAACTGCTGCACTGGTTTCTACTGAAACTGGCGTCTAATAGTCTGCTCTTGTCTGATCCTTATCTCCGCTTGTTCAACAATTTGGGCCCTTTCTGCGACTTGTGAGTATGTTGCTCCTTGCAATCCCGCCATACTCACATCTCTGAAAAGCCCAGATCTTAAACCTTCCACGAACCTTTCTAATTTCAATGCCTCCGTACTCACCATGTGTTCTGCACATCTCGACAAATGCTCAAACTTACGAAGGTAATCTATGACTGACATACCACCCTGCTTCAACTGTATAAATTCATTCATCTTTATCATCCTCACTGGTGCCATAAAGTACTTATTTCTAAAAAGCTCCTTAAATCTTTCCCATGTCATGGTCATGACATTCTCAATACTTTTAATTGTATCCCACCAGTGGCCTGCACTTTCTCGTAAGATGAAAGAAACACACACTACTTTATCACCATCTGGGATTCTACTGTATTGAAACATGTTCTCCACCGTACGTAACAAATCCTCTGCATCTGTGGGGTCTGCTGCAACCTCTAATATCGAAGGGTTCAGCTTTCGAAACCTCTCACAAACCATTTTCACACGTTCTACTTGACGTCTATTTTGATTAGCATTAACCTCTGGTAGTCCACCCATGTCTCTTTGCTGAATCAGTAGTTCTATCTGCTGGGACTGGCATTCTACCAATTCCATCAGTCGAGTAATCACCGCATCACGATTATTTTCTTCAGTAGGTGCTGCTTGCTTAGCAGTTCTATCACTTTCAAAATTTTCACCTGTAGTCCTTATCATTTTGTCTATTAACTACGAGTCCTACACCACATAACCAATATAATTTATAAAACACATAATAACATAGAAGAAAAATAATACTTACATGCAAAGCTGCTCTCCCAAGGAATAAGTTCATGTACATAGACAGTCTGCAGGACCCAAACCATGCTCTGATACCACTCTGACACGACCCACCTTACATAACTTATAATTCAAATACTAATTAACATAAATATCATCATTTGCATATATTTTTTTATAATATATATTTATTAATCAAACCGTCACACCAGTTCAATATACGTAATTGGTTTCTAACACTATTTCAAACCACACAAACTTATCACAATACTTATTTTATATTATATAACAAAATATCAGCGAAAATAAAATAAGCCCACGGCCTAGTACAATAGGTCGTCATCTATGTACATCTGCTCAAGACCCTGTAGGAGCTCCACAACTTACACAACACACCAAATACTCAATCATCTCCAGACTCACCAACAATGCAAAAACTAGTGAGACAAAAATCTCAGTAAATAGAAATCATGCATATTAGTGTATGAAAATACATTTATTTTCTAATCTTTTTAGTTGGTCTCTTTTATCTTGAAAAATGTTCACGTTGCGGGATCTCCACGACACACTTATGATATGCACCCCAAAAAAGCTTAATGGAGATGATTTTTCCGAACTCCGAAAATAGTGCCTAGAATGATTTTTCCGAACCCTGGCAGAGTGGTGGAGACAATTTTTCCAAACCCCGAATAAAGTACTGAAAATGATTTTTCCGAATCTAAAATAAAGTGTCGGGAACAATTTTTTCGAACCCAGACAGAGATGCATATATTGTGGCCGCACACACCATTAGTATTTTATTAATTTTGGGGTAAACATTTTTCATAATTATGCATGGTATGCAACCAGGACAATTAATTATGCTTCATAAACCATTTACGACATCATTATCAATATTTAATCACAATAAAACAACAACTTAACTTCAATTCACATAGATTCACTTCTGGAATAACAACTCCACCCCAGTCACATAGATCCATTTATAGAATAACCACTTTATTTTGATCACATAAATCCATTTATAAAATAACCACTTCATCTTGGATCACACGGATCCCTTTTTGCTATATCAACTTCACCTTGAATCACACAGATCCTTATAACCAACATCTTCTCAAGCCATACAATTATATTTTCAACAGTTTCTAATCACATAAATCTATATAGAACAATAATATTATTATTTCAAATCAAATAAATCCAAAACTTGTTTCGCAAATTTATTACAAATAATTTACAAATAATATTATTGAATATGAAACATATTTTCCCCAAATCACATAAATCCACAACTTGTACCACAAATTAATCCCAAATAATTTATAACGTAATTAAAATATTCACAAATAATTCATAAGTAATTATCACATATTGATTACAAATAATTAACACACAATATGTTTATGCATTGTAGTTGGACTTCTACTTATTTGGACTCCGACTATAGTAACACTATAGACCCGTGAAGAACCGTAACTAATTCCTTCCTTCCCGTTCTGGCACACCCCTTCCCTGTTTTTTTTTTATTGATTTGGGTCATCACCCCAAGCACCCATTTATATAGGCAAAGGTAGGGGGAGGCTGCCGACAACTAAAATTTTATTTATTTATTTATTTATATTTATTTTTTTAATATTATTATTTTTTTATGTAATTAATACACAATACATATGTAACCACTAACCACCCCAAATGTCATAATTCTTGGTTGCCAAATAAATGAGTTATTTACGACAACAACTTATTCTCCCATCTATTTATTTATTATTATTATTATTTAATAATGAATTTGTGGTTGTCAATTTGTCCATAAACCCACCACCCCAATCAATGTACATGCACCAACTTACCTACTTGTTTATTTATAATTATTTATTTTATTATTAACCACATTATACTTACGTGTATATTTTCTTGCCACTATTATTATTACGAGATCATATGTGATACTTAATAATTAAGAAATAATATATTTATGCACATAAAGGAATTTAATTATATATATCTAAATTAATGCACGTAAATATTTATGCACATATTATCACAATTTTTAGCACGGATGTATCAAATAAAATGTAAAGATAAATAAAATGTAAAAACAATTATCACATAATTGCCACATAATAATCACATAGTTGCCACATAATTATCACATAATTATAAAATGTACATAATACAAATTAAAATTATATTGACACATGAGTAGTGAGAAGCTAGGATATCACACATTTAAATATATTTAAGAAAATTATTTTAGAAAATGATCTTGTTATTTCAAAACCAAAAATGTCATAATTTCAAACCAGTATAAGATTTCTTGGTCATATTATAGAAAAAGGGAAAATATTATTGGCGTTCGGATCTTTAGGCTAGCGTGAACCGTTAGGACTTCATATAATTCTACTGCAGCGGAAGTATAAGAGCAGAATTACCTTTCACCGGGTTTGATGTAGAGGATGAACAGTGAACGACCTTCCGGTCTTATGTTATATTTCTAAGCCTCTCCGTGACGTTGTGTGGCCAACGATCACCAAGGAGAACTCAATCTATAGCTCGTCACACTCTCACGATTTTGGTCGTGAGTTATCTTGTAAGTGAACAAGCTGCTGAGGGTGGCTATATATATACTACAATAGGGACCAAGAGGAGAAATTAGAGTTTGGGCCTCCCATTGGCTTAAGTATCCAAGTTTAGCCCAAAACTTATACTTAAGTCCAATAATAATAAATCATTCCACTAAAGAAATATTATTGCACTGCCACCCTAATCCCAAATTACGTTTATGGGCTCCTTCTTATTATGAGTCCGTTAATCTCCCCGTGTTTAAGATTCAATGCCCATAAATTAATTAAGTTACTGACAACTTCATTAATTAATATATTTACCGAGAGTAGTACCACTCGACCTTATTATCATGTTGGAATAAATCCACCTGCAGGGTTTACATAACAATCCTTATGAGCTTCTCAAGGGGACATCATCAATCAATTCCGTTAGGACACGAATTCTTTCTACAATCAACAACACACCATAGAGACATCACTATCTCCCAATTCACCAAGCATATTGATTTAACTATTAAATCTCACTCATTGATGAATTAAAGAAATAAATATTGGCTTACGTGTCGAGGTTATTGTATAGGGATTAAGATTACGAACTTCCATAATAACAGAGATCAAGTTCTATTATATAGTCAGTATAAACTGAACGATCTTAACTGCGGTCCTGCTCAATAGACTCAAAGTGCACTAGTATAATTTTATAGTCAAGACAGACTAATACCAAATTACACTACAACCATACCGATAGATAGTCCCCTTCTATCTCGATTGTGAACATCTGTTTATACTTTATAAGGAGCCAATAATATGATATTCCATGTGACGCCGCACACTACATTATCTATAGTATAAAGTAAATGGACTTTTGCAACAACATTATTATTGTAAACATTTGATCACATAATTCTCATTTCAAATATTATCAAAACATTGTTTATACAAAAAGCTAGACTTAAGCATACAATCATTCAAATATTATCAAAATATTGTTTATACAAAAAGCTAGACTTTTAGTATACAATCCAACAAATAGTCCATATTCAAAGAAGTATATAATTTAGTAATAAATTTCCTGATGTAATAACAGATAAAACACAACTCCAAAAATTTCTTGGGAGTTTAAATTATATTTCTACTTATATTAAAGATCTTAATAAAGATACTGCTATTTTATATGATAGGTTAAAAAAGAATCATTTACCTTGGTCAGACTCACATACACGAGCTGTTAAAAATATTAAAGAAAAAGTTAAAAATTTATAATGTCTTATGTTAGCAAATTCACAATGGAAGAAAATTGTCGAAACGGATGCTTCTGATATAGGTTTTGGAGGGATTTTAAAACAAGTAGATGATAATAAACAAGAATATTTAATTAAATTTTATCCAGGAAATTGGAATGAGTCTCAAAGAAATTATTCTACTGTAGCAAAAGAAATCCTTGAAATTGTTAAATGTGTTTTAAAATTTCAAGATGATCTTTTAAATCAACAATTTATTATTAAAACTGATTGCAAATATGTTAAATATATGTTTTCCAAAGATTTTAAGCATGATGTTTCTAAACAAATATTTGCTAGGTGGCAAGTTCATTTAACTCTTTTTGATTTTGAAATTATTTATAAAAAAGGAGAAGATAATCATCTTCCAGATTTTCTAACCAGAGAATATTTGCAGACATGAGTGAGCTAGGTCGAGGAAGGTTCTCTTATAGAGGACGAGGAGGAAGAGGAAGACCTTCAATCATAATTTCACAATTTGGAAAGCAAAAACTTATTAATTAGAAAATTTCTGGAAGTTCTTCCGAAAGCAATATCCCAAAAAACAATCAACCATTATATGGAGAATATCAGGAATTTCTTTAACAAAGAAGTAATACTTCTCCTCATATGGAAACATATGCTGATATAGCTACAGATGCAGAGGAAACTTATTCTCCTTTATATCATGAGAATGAACACAGAGAATTAATAATTCTATTAGAAGAAAAAGATACACAGTGAGCTGAAAATCCCTGGATGATAATGGAAAGATATTTTCTTTCTACATATTCTAAAAATGGCGTTTATAAACCCAGAGGCTTTTACGAAGCATTACTAAAACAGACATGAAGTATATAAATCACTCATACTTCCAGCAATGAAGCCATGACAGCCAAAATTTATAGTTATTCCAAATTTGTTATAAAAAAGATTATATCTGCAGAAGAATGAGGTATTACTCCAATAGCAGAAAAAGAGATTATATCTCCTAATGCTAATCCAAATAACCCCCATATGAAGGAAAAGTTATTTAGAGGGTTTTTATAAAACCCTTTATTATCAAAATCAAAAGAAAAGTCATACTTGGCTCATAAAAATATGTGAAAATATTTTTCACAGACCAATTCCTAATTGGTTTTTCACTTGGTGGAAAATGTTTGGACCACCAGCAACGAAAATTCTTCCTGATATTGCAAGAAGTCTTATGGAAGAGTGGTCTATTGTATCACCCAAACCTGATAGCTATAAAATAAGAGGCAAATCTGCCTGTTACTTTTTATTGAATTTGGTATACCTTGGGTATGGAAATGGAAACCAGAATTTGGTTATACTGAAGATGGTGCTCTATGTCTCTGAAGAATATCTTCTACCAGATTTTGAGAAAAATTAACAAGAATAAATTCTGAAACCAAGAAAATATATTTGCAGGAAGATCTAGATAAGATTAGAAATCAGATTGATGTTTATAAAAAAGAAAAGGCTTCGAAAGAGAATAATATTTCTCTTAAGTCATTCGGAGAAATTTCTCAAAGATATTCTAGAACTCTACCCAGAGATAAATAATAGATATGTACATTGAAGAAATAAAGAATGATATTTTCAAGTCTTCTTCTAATATGAAAGACAATAAATCAGATTCCTAGATGGCGTCTGGATCAAGTGTAAAAAATAGCATGTTTCAAGATGCTCAAGATCCAAATGAAGATATTGCTGAAATAGATATTGCTGAAATAGATATATCTACAGCTCTTGAATATTTAAAAGAGTCTTTGAAAGATATTTCTAAAAGAAAATAATATTACAGGCCATGGAAGAAATCCAGAATAAAGAATACCATGAGTTTGCCTGGTTATGTATAGAAGATATATGAAAAAGACCACTAGCAACTATTCATATTTGGACTCGCGATGGTGAAATAAAAAGATACAAAAATCATAGAGCCTGGATCAGAGAGCAGATTTCAGCTTTACAAAGAGCACTAATAGCGTTCCAGAAAGATCTCAAAGAATATGATGATGAAATATTCAGAGAGCGCATTAATATAGAAATATTTAGAATTAAAGTCATTCTATGGAGGCTCCAAAAATTAAGTTCATTAATAGCAGCATAATGGAATAAAGATAAGCTATTCTAAAATAAACTTATCAAGAATATGGAGACCCAGATCTAATATGGGATGAATTAAATATGATATGGGACAAACCATATGTTCATATTGAATCTGTATCTAGAGAAGAAAGAGTTAGAAAATTCAAAAATATAAAGCATCGAGTCAAGTATCAAATTAGTGCGTTGAAAACATACTAAGAGGATCTTAAAGAATATATTCAAGATCACCCAGAAGATCCAAATTTGAGAATTTTCAAGATAAAGATGGTGAAGCTAAAGATTACTCTATGGAGAACAGAAACATAAGTTTCAATATTATCCGAATGAAGTACACAAGACATCCAGAAGAAATGAAATGTGCAGAATAATTGAAGTGGAATGTGTAGAATAAATGAATTAGTGGAATATTGACCACTATTCACCATTATTATACTTTTAAAAATATTTAAAATATTTTCCAAAGTATATATAATAATGTATATAGAAAATATTGTATTTTGTCCCATTAGGAGTTTTGCTCCTATAAAATGACTAGTTTTCTTCATTAGGAAACAAGTCTTTGAAGTTTGTTTGTAAAAGTTTTTATTTTCTCTCAATCTCCCTTGTAAAAGTATTGTGGTATTAAATAAAAGTTGAAGTTGTTTGGAGCATCTTTAAGCAAGTAAGTAATTTATTTTATTATTGTTGTAATACTGTTTATTGCCGCCTATTATGGCCAGCTAATCTCTTTGTGTTAAACCATGTCTCTATAGATACATACTCCTTCCATAGATTCTATATCTATTTGATGTTAAGAATTCATGATTAATTATGTTAAGTTTGATCAAGGTTGAGACTAAGGTTTGCGCTTGAAAAGAATAATATGGATTTAATGTTTTATGCTCTCAAGCCTATTTAGCCGATGAATGGCACTGTTTGGCGTTATGGGGTTCTTTTGTCAAATCCAATACATTCGATGTGGTCCTCAGTAAACTCCTTCTAGTCTCGTAATAGTACCTATGAGTCATACTTAACATAACATAATCATGCGATCCTTATTCCCAGATGGTATCAGAGCCATGGGGTATGGTATGTATTTATTGATGGTTATGGTTTAACACAAGATATTTTATGATGAACAATTAATAATAATAATCAATAAGTATTAATAATAATAACATTATTTAATATTAATAATAATAATACTAATATTAATATTAATAATAATAATGAATCATAATAAAAATAATAAATAATAATAATAGGAGTAATAATAATAATAAGGGGTAAATATGTCATTTACTTATTATCCCATTGTTAATACTCAATAACAAACCTAAAATAATTAATACCTACTTATCAACAATATCATTTTTCTATAATACCAAATAATAATACAATTAATCACAAGTCAAACAAATCTCATTATACATCATCCCTGTATATCACATACCCACAAGCAAACGACTTCTGGGCAGGGAGGAGTAAAATATATTTATATTAATGTGAATAAATTAGATAATATATCCGAATGTATAATTAAGAATTTTCACTACTTAACTTAATTTCAATAAAATAATTAAAGGAGAGGGGATACCATAATAAATTTATATATGGTAAGTCTTTAAAAAGGATATGTTAAACCTTATATATATTTATTTATTTATTAGACAATACTCTCTCCGTTCCGGAAGATATTTCACATATTGGTGTGCGCGGAGTTTAAGAAAATTTTGTATTTTTATGTATAAAGTAAGAAAGAGAATATATATTTTAGTTGATTTAATGAAAAGGTGTGTAAAGTTGTTGAGAGATGTGAAAAAGTAAGTATTATATTGGGATGTGTGTAAAAAGTGAGTATTATTATAATGTATTTTTTACCAAATTTAGTAAAAGTAAAGTGTGAAATACTTTGAGGGACAGATGAAAAAGGAAAGTGTGAAATACTTTGGGGGACGGAGGGAGTATATTTTAAGAGAAACTCTCTTGAGAGACGGATTTTTTATGAGACGGTTGTGAGACGGGTCGATCCAATATTAAAGTATGTTTATCATATACTCCCTCCGTCCCACCCAAATAGCACAATTTTACTATATTGAGCGTCTCATCCAAATTGCATCATTTCCTTTTTTAGTAAAAAGGGCCATCAATGGCCCACCACTACCCAACCACGCCTCTCTAATACACCTACCCACTTTACATAAAATAATAATACTACTTAATCTACATGCAAAAAGCAAATGCACCTCTTTGCCCGGGACGGAGGGAGTAGGTAAAGTATGCTTAATTGTTATTAAAGTATGTTAATAATGAATCGTATGATAACACCATAAAATCATATTTTAATTTATTATTCATCATACTTTTAAAAACATACTTTAACAATCATTAAACATATTTTATCTATATATTAAACATACTTTAACATGTCTCACAAATCGTCTCATATTTTTAACGTCTCACAAGAGATTTTGTCATATTTTAATACTTAAATATGAGCATTTTTTATGATTTTTAATTGGGTGGGTAGAATAAATCATAGGTTTTTTTTCATATGGGCATTTTTAATTTTTTCCCTCAATGTACAAGTTTACTCTGTAGGAAAGGATTAGTTATCAATGAATAATCTTTCTTGCTCTAAATTAAGGATAGCCCATGTTTACATTTCAATCATGTTAATTTTAGGTTTAGACGCATAGGGTGAATGTTACCCCTCAAAATGTTTGGTATATTATAAGTATTCTTTTACGAAAATACCCTTACTGCAGGAAATTCCCTTTTTCTTTACATCAATCTTCTCTTATTCCAAACTTCAGAACGAATTTGCACCTTGGGCGACTCCATCGACGCCACTTTGCCCTCCGATGCCGGAAATTTTTTTATCCCAGTAGAACTGCCGGCGTAGCTTCCCAAGTTCGAAAGGTTATTGTTTAAAATCTCCAATTTTGCCCTAAATTGTAAACCTAATTCGTACTTCGGTTTTCAATTGCCATTGCGTTGCATATTTTCTGTTTTCGCGTTAAAAGTTGGTGAAGCAATTGGTCTCTGATTTCCATTAATCCTTCCGTAGTTTTCTCATTTTTGTACTATTTTGTATTTATCAGCACATGCGCGATTTCTGTTTGGGTTACTAGGTTTTTGCACCGATATACTTCCCATAGTCGTAAAAATCCATCTTTAGCATCTTCTTCTTCCTTCAGGTATTCAGCTGGAGGCGAATTGCTTTAATATTTGTGGGCCAGTTTTGTTGAATTGAAGTTTTATCACTAGCCTGTGGCCATGTCGGTGACGGCGGGGGTTAGCGATACGGTGATCGCGGTTAGGGATAAGCTTAGGGGTAAAATAGGGCAAACGAAAGTGAAGAGGTACTGGCCTGGGAAAGCTCCTGAATGGGCGGATGACTATGAGGAAAGTGGCGACATTCGGACAGCCAGAACGGCGGCTCTTGAGAAAGCGTTCCCAAGTCATGAAGACAGTGGTATTATGCGTAAAGATGATCCTAGGTTACGGCGTTTGGCTCAGAGTAGGATTGATAATCGTGATGAAATTAGGGAAGATCATAGGAGGATTAGACAAGCAGAAATTGTATCGACAGAGGAGGAAGAGATAAGGAGGATGGAAGGGTTGGAAATGGAGGAGGAGGACGAAGATGCGCTGGAGGAAAGGAGGAGGAGGATTAGGGAGAAGCTATTGAAGAGGGAACAAGAAGAGGCTGCACTGCTGCCGGAGGAGGAGGAGGAGGAGGAAGTTGAGGAAGATGAAGAGGAGGAATCCGAGTATGAGACTGATTCAGAAGAAGAAATGACTGGCGGTATTGCAATGGCAAAGCCTGTTTTTGTTCCGAAATCGGAGAGGGATACAATTGCAGAGCGTGAGAGGCTAGAGGCTGAAGAACTGGCACTTGAGGAAGCTGTGAAGAGGAGGATGGAAGAGAGGAAGAAGGAGACGAAGGAGATTGTGATTGAGAAAATTAGGGAGGATCAGGAAATTCAGAGGAATGTGGAGTTGGAGGCAAATATCGCGGATGTGGATACTGATGATGATGTAAATGAGGCGGAGGAATATGAGGCTTGGAAGGCTAGAGAGATTGCTAGGATCAAGAGGGATAGAGAGGATAGAGAGGCTATGTTGAAGGAGAAGGAGGAGATTGAAAAGGTGAGAAATATGACGGAAGAAGAGCGGAGAGAGTGGGAGAGGAAGAATCCTAAACCTTCTGGAGCACCCAAGCAAAAGTGGCGGTTCATGCAGAAATACTACCATAAAGGTGCTTTCTTCCAGTCAGATCCTGATGACCTTGCTGGAACTGCTGGTGCTGATGGTATCTTTACCACCCGTGATTTCTCATCACCCACCGGAGAGGATAAGATGGACAAGACCATATTGCCTAAAGTCATGCAAGTTAAGCACTTTGGTCGGAGTGGGAGGACCAAATGGACCCATCTTGTCAACGAGGACACAACTGATTGGAATACTCCGTAAGTACATTTTTTCTTGCACGGCATCCTATTCAATTTGGAGTTTATGAAATTTTTTCATCACAATATAAATAATGCTTAAACAAATAATGTTAATGATTATGTGGATATCTAAGGATTAGCTGTCATGAATTTCACTCGCACGCCACATTGTTCATAATTCATTAAAATCATTCTGATATGTAGAAACTCTTGTACTGCTTCATTTACACCCTTTAGAAGATTGGTTCTCATGAACATAAAAATGAAACATAGGGATGGCATATCTTTTCAGTTACAAGAATAAAATTGTTTGGTTGAGTTATTTGAAATCTTGGTGATAACAGAGTAGCTGCCTTTTTTTATATATGTATATGTATATGTATAAACATATATATGGGATTAGTTCATTCATCAGACAATTGCCGTGACATATTTGACAACATACTAAATTAGTAGTATACCTGTTAAAAAAAACTAGCTGAGGGTGTAATTTTATGTCAGTTCCATATTATTGTGGTTGTGGTTCAAATTTAATTAGACAAAGCTGGAAGTATTAAGATTATGGTCATGGTTAATTGGCTCAATAGCTCAAGAACTCTGGAAGTACGAGGAACAATTTATTTCCTTAAAAATTAATCAAGCATTTTCATTATGAACGAATAAGAGTGTATAGTGCTGGATAAAGGTAGCAGTAAAGGCCTGGAATAGTAGAAATTCCGTAAAGTATGCTATTACGCACTATGTGGTTGTCGAGTCTTTTATTTGTCGAATTGGCAAAGTGAAGTAAGATTTTTAGATTCCATCAATGTAAAACGTTAAGTTATATATCTAGATGTTGCTAAGATATGCTCATGGGATGCAATATCTACTTCAAGAACTCTAGATATACTTGAAAACAGGCATTGTGAAGTACGTATCCGCAAGAGTCCGGGTTGACATGGTTGTGATGTCTATGCTATGATGTAAAATTAACAACTTATTAATACATTCACTGTTGAAATCCACTAATTTTAATTATAAATTGCATATATAAAAAACACCTGATGTGTTACTTCTTCTATCAGACTAAACAAATCACTTATATTTGAGTTCTACCTCATCTAAAATAAATGATATTGTGGATCACTTTATCTTTTTGGGCTTGCCACTAATGAACCTACTCATTTATGTATGCCTTTTGGGGTTAGGTGGTTGACTTCTCCAGCATCCCATTTTTTGTTTTGAATTGTTGTTTCTTTGGGTTAGTCTTCGTCAGTTTAGTTCAAAGGCACTTGCTGTCTTCTTCTGAGAGATTTTGATGCTGCCTCGTGCTATTGAGGGTACAGTATCATGCCGTATTTAGAATGGCATTATCTATAGATCACTGGTTAACACTTGATAGGTTTTAAATTTTGGCTTTTATACGTAGGAAGAAAACACTGTAAGCGCATGTATCGAAAGTTGAAGCATTCATGAACTGTTTCCATATTAACATAGTTTTGAGCATAAAGTGCTACTGCTTTTAATGAAGCACTATTCAACGATAAATTTAGGCATTTGTTATTTGTTAATTGATTTTCAATTTTGTAATCATCAATCACGGGATTGAAGTAGAATAGCTGGTATTTTGTTTCATTGACCATTGGTTGTTGGTGATATAGGTGGACGTACAATGATCCACTTCGAGCCAAGTACAATCAGAAAATGGCAGGAATGAATGCACCGATCGCAAGACCTAAAGGGAGCAAAAAGTTGAAGGATTGGGAATCACGTTGAGGTTTTGTTTTGTAGAATGTCTTCGGCAAGTCCAGATCCTTTGTATGGTTCTATATGACAAGATGTAAGCTCTGTGTTCTTGATGAATTATTACTGCTGAATTCTGTCATCTTCGGAATTTGTGACTCTAATTAGTGCAAAGCACATTTTGTTTTAGCATTTTTATAAGTTCATTAATCTATATATTAGGTATATGAATCAAAACATACTTGAAGGATATTACTGGGAAAATTTTGATGAGCAGGTTCCATTGTTTTCTCGTTTTCTGATTTTTTTGGGGTTCTTCTAGAGTTTTCTTGTCAAAATTTATTTTCAAAGGTTCAAAGATTTTTAGGTTGTTTGAAGATATATATGCAAGATGAGATTCTGTTTTTGTTTTTGGGTTTAGTGGGTGTAGGGAAAGAGGAGGCTTGTTTGGTGTAGGATTTCATTTGGGAGATTGTACTACTTTGTTGATGCCTATTTTCCCCTAATTGTAACACACACTACAATAACCGGTATCGAGCAAACCTCCTAACACCAGAACGGATGGATTTCTGACCTGTCCACATAAGAGGACTAGAATAGCTCCTCCACATCCCAAAGCGCGCTGCCCTCCTAGGCGCGCAGTTGACAATTGAATCCGATTTTGACCATTATTTTCATATTCGAAATAGTGCGAAAAGAAGACCCGGGTCTAGCCCTCTTGTGGTCTCTATTGTCGGGGGCCTTGAAAGGGGCCTCCTCACAAAGGGGGTCGCAGGGACCCCAAAAACATATGGTAGCGATCCAACTAAAGATTTTGATTCCAATGGGGACAACTATAATCATGGTAGTTGCGGTGAAGTAGGCACGGGTATCAACGTCTAAGTCCAAACTGGTTCACAGTCAATAACATCTTCACCATCGAGAGTAACAGTCAGTCGAAGAACACCATGCATTGATGGGTGGTGAGGGCCCATATTGACTAAAATCAGACAATGACGGAACAGCCTATTATTAAGTGATAGATTGTTCGACGTCTGAAGAACGCTCGATCGAAAGAATGCGCGGCATTCGCTTAAGCACCACAGTTCGTTGGCTTGAAGTGGAAGGAAGGTCGAGAATGGCGCTAGGTTTCACCGAGTGGGATCAAAGAAATTAGCGAACTGATCACTAAATAGATCAAAATAGGTGAAAATTCGGACATTACCACAGCACACTTTGTTCTTTATACTAGTATACTTTAATTTCATAAAATATGTAATTAATCTTTATTTATTATTAAAAATAATATCAAATTATTTCTTAAAAGATCAATAAAGTTAACAAATATGTGTAACTTATTTTTAGACAATGTTGAAGTAGTATGGAGGGGTTATTATTCTAAGATTATAATACAAAAAATTTGACAGAAAAAAGGGAGAAAAAAAAACAAAACAAAAAAATAGAGTACTCCATGATATAATAGTTAACAAAGAATTGGCAAGGCGAGGTTTATTTGTGCTTGGGGCGTGGAATGAATAAGAAGGTCTAAGTAGTCTAATGTAAGACTATTTTATATTTTTTTAAAAAAATAATTATTATTTTTGCTATAAAAATGTTGTTACTTTTTATTTATACTATAAATTGTTCTTGAAATAACATTATTAATTTTTATAAATTGAATATTACTTTTCAATATAAAAGTTATCACTTTTTTTTCTATCTCAAATAAACTCTTACTTAACGACCATCGCACAAATCTTTGCCACATGTTTATACATTCAAAGTGAGTATATTGATGCATTTGTATATTATAATTTGCTTTCTATTGAATCGTGGGATTATTTTATTTTATTAATCTTAAACTTTTTAAAAATATAGTCGATTTTATTTAATTTTTAATAATATAGTGAATGGGTGATGCATATCTTTTTCTTTTTTAACATATTATTTCGAATTATCATTTTTATTTTTTAGTAATAGTATTTTTGTTTGAGTACGTAATTAATTTTTTCTTTAAACCAGTGTTAACGAAAATAAAATTTACCCAATGTGCACATAATAATTATATAAAGCTCGCTCTATTCTAGTGAGATATTTCTTGAAACGGTATCCATTACCCGGCCCCCATGCCAACATGCACAATAATTGATGAGCCTTTTCAATTTATTTATTAAATTACTTTTATGAATTTATTGATTTGAAGTTAAAAAATCATATGTCTTATGTTAAAATTAAATATTGTATGTTTTAAATTATAAATTATAATAAAATAATTGTAAGCATATGTAATCTTTTAAATCACTAACTAATATAAATAAATAAAAATATAATTATTATATTTGTAGTTGTAAATGTTAAAATATATAAATGACATAATGTGATTTGAAGTTAGGAAAGATGTATACTTAAAAAACCAAAAGTCTAAAGATTAAAATGCATCAAAGTTAATAATTGAAGGAGATGAATGGACATCATAAGTAAAAAATTAATTATTTAAATATTAAATGAGGATATAATTTGATAAGTCATATATTAGCATGTTTATTTAGTGGAAATTCAAGTCTATTGATTTAATTATATGATATTTATGTGCTAATATTGACTTATATAATTTTTGGGAGATAATTGCTTTAATTATTGAGTGAGGTTTGTGTGCGCCCGGGCGCACGGAACACATTCCGTGCGCTTTTAGAAATTTAGTATTATGTGTAAGGGTACATTGCTATGGTATAAAGAGTATACACTTTAATTAATAAAATGTACATCATTTTGTTCTAAAGGGTATACATTTTTCATTAATATTTTTTTTCTTTAGAAAATAAAGGGTACACATTTTATACTAAAGGGTATACAATTTAACACAAAATTCTAAAGGCGCACGGAGTGTTGTCCATACGCCCAGATACACACAATAATTTTCTTTATAAAATAAATGGTACACATCTCTATACTAAAAGGTATACAATTTAACACAAAATTCTAAAGGCGCACGGAATGTGGTCCGTGCATCCGGGTGCACAAGAGTTTTTGCCTTAATTATTTGAATTGATGTGGAAACAGGTTATTAAAGGAGCAAATAAGAAAATAAATCAGCCATCATATTTTTAGGATCGGATCTCTCCAAATCTGTGGCGTGATCGATCAAAAGAAAAAAAAGAGGGATAAGAAAGAGATCCTGGAGATATTTTTGAAAGAGAAAAATAAGAAAAGAGATCAAGCATAATTACTTAGGGATCAAGACACAGATATATATGGAAGATATTTTATTTATTCTAGGAGGCTGCTTCAAAGGAGATATACACGATATACTCTCCAAGATAGAAGGACGTGAATTGGGGGGAGGAGAGAAGAAGCAGCGATAGTTCTCCAAGGCAGATTTCTGGAGCGTGAATCCAAGAGCAATCATACATCATCGGTTCTTTAATTTTATTTATATTTTGTTATGAACATGCGGGGTTAATCTCCTTTTATAGTTTAGGATTTCGTGAACCTCCCGTGGAATATTAATTTAATTATTAATGATTTTTCATTGAATCTTGTGTGCAAGTTTATTTTATTACATGCTTTGATGTTCTTTATAACATTTTGATAATTATTTTAGTCTGGCCAACTAGTTTAATTATTTTATTACTTACTGTTATTCCATGATCTACAATCCGTAATTGTTGTAAGAATTGGATTAAGTAACAACTAGAGATTATTCTCTCTAGGTGTAATAGAATCTAGGTTGTATGATTCCTAACCGGATTTCGTAGCCTAGTAATTCTATGTTTAGAGTTTTAATGTGTTTGCGAGTTCGATTCCTGATCGTCGCTATTTTCACCTAAATTTTAGTGCCTTTTGTATATATTTTCATATTATTTTATCCGTATTTGTGTGTACTTTGGTTGTGTTATGTGATTTTATGAAAATGTGTGAGAATGAACTTAAACGTATGAAAAACAGGTGAAAATGGAACAAAAAGCGAGATGAAATTGAAGATCCAAAAAAGAGCACAGAAACTCGATCGAATTTCTGGAAATTCGATCAAATTTCTCTTACAGAATGAGTTGGAAAATTTTGCATAAAAACTTGGTCGAGTTTCTCTTACAGAAACATTTGGAAACAGGGGACAACATGAAAACTCGATCGAATTTTTGAGCATTTTGGCGGATGAAAACGTGCTCTAGCTTGAAAAAACGTGATTTGCATGGAAACTCGACCGAGTTTCTAAAAACTCGATCGAATTTTGGGACAAAACCCAGCTGTCAAAACGGTAATTTCATATTTTTCAAGGGGTATAAATACCCCCAATTACAACATTCACACACATTTTCAAGGGTTTTTACTGTTACACACACATCACACACCAATTCCTCCATTTTACACCATCATCTCCATCCATTCTTCATCCACCCATCTACACTTCATCCCTTTCATCTTTGGTGTTAAAGTCCTCAAGAATTCAAGAGCTAGAGGTGAAGATCAAGAAGAATAGAAGATTCTCTTCAAGAAATTGATAGGAAAAAATTTATTCATTTTGTATTTCTTTTGGATTTGAAACTATGGGTATATGTAATGAATCATTTATGTATTTTGTTACTAAAATCATGTTAGGCTAATCCCTCTAGTGAGATTAGAGATATGAAGAGAACATTAGGTTTATATTATCATGTGGATTAAATTGGTTTTTTACTTAATTGATGTTGGTTTCTATTCATGTGCTTTAATTGTTTTGATGTTGTGATGACATGGTTTGTTATTCATGAATGATTATTGGTTGGATGGATTGTTGATCAATGGATGACTTATGGTAATTAAATGCTATCATGATGTTCATGTGTATATTGCTTGGAGTGAGACGGAAACGACCCTCTTAAGTATTAGAAATGCATGAATAGATATTGAGTTTGGATTTGACCGAGAGGATATTTGAACTCGATGAGGGAAACTAATCCATTCGTTAGCTGTAGTACACAAAAAGGGAGAATTAATTCTAATTAGTACCTTCTAAGGGAGAATTTGGACTTAATTAGTACCTAGATGGAAGAGGTTAATGTTGGGCTTTGATCTTAAGTGTTTTTGGGAGGCTTTAGTGGATGCCTTTGTAACCCGAAAGGGAGCTTTGGATACATTTGTGATCACCCTTAATTTACATCAATTGAGTTGAATTCCTTTTGCATAATAATATGAATTGAGTGTGCTTGGATGTTTCTAATCACATGTTTTTCCCTACTTGAACTTTAGCATATATTCTCTTTTATTTTTATTCATTTTTACTTGTTAATTTGCTTTAGTTGGTAATTTCAAAATCAAACTCAAAACCTCTATCATCATTACAAAAGTGACATAAACATGAGCTCACGTATTTTATTAATCCAAACTTAACTCCTTTGTGGTTCAATAATTTTATTTATTGGGATATACTTCTACAACAATCGAGTATTCTTGCTCGTGAGTATAAAATATTCAAACAAGAAATTGACGTCGTTGCCAAGGGAGTTTAACGGATTAGTAGAATACTGTGTTATTGTTTTAGTTGTTCTTGATAAGGATACTTTTTATTTTATTTTATTTTATTGACTATTTTTGTTTGTGATCTCACTCTTTGAATTTTCGTAGGTGTTTTATGATCACAAGATCAAAGGGAAACCAATTGATCATTCCTTTGAATTTGGAGATAGAAAAGACCGCACGACAAAGGAAACAAGAGAGACGAAAAGCTAGAAAAGAAAAATGGAGAATCAAAATGGAGATAATGTTAACCATGACTCACCCCAAGATCCATTACAAGATCAAAGGGGGGTACAAGAAGGAGTGCAAGAGAATCAAGCGGAGATATTTAGGAATTTCATTGCTCAAAATCAAGACTACATGCAATTGCTTGCCAATCAAGAAGCTCAAAGGATACTCCAACAACAAGAGTTGCAAAGGCCTAGAGCAATTCGGGATTACTTCCAATCGAAAGTCGTGCATAATATGGTTTCTCCAGTTCAAGCCAATAATTTTGAAATTAAGACCGGATTGATCAACATGATCAAAACAAATCAGTTTGGGGGAGGTCCTCTTGAAGACCCGAACACTCATCTAGCTATTTTCTTGGAGGTTTCAAATACCGTAAAGATGAATGGAGTGTCGAAAGATGCTATTCGAATGAGGTTGTTCTCTTTTTCTTTAAGAGACAAGGCTAAAGCATGGTATAATACAATTCCATTGGGAAGTTGTAATACATGGGAAGATCTTGAGCAAAGGTTCCTATACAAGTACTTCCCTCATTTGAAGACTCTCCAATTGAAAAGCCTTATCACTCAATTTAGGCAACTTCCGAATGAGAGCTTCTATGAAGCATGTGAACGCTACAAAGAGATGATACGAAAGTGTCCTAAACATGACTTTCATGAGAATCAATAAGTGACTTTCTTCTATCAAGGGTTGAGTGAACAAAATCGGATGCATGTAGATGCCTCATCCGGAGGGTCTATATTTAGAGTGGATTCTATGAAAGTGATGAGAGTGGAAATTAGCGTGTTTGAGTGTCCAATTTAACACCTTTTGATGAAAATTCTTGTTATATATTAGCACAATTGTCTTATATTCATTATATATGAGAATAATGTGCACTTGAGGTTTTTGTTGTGTTTTAGGTGGAAAAAAGATTAAAAGTGCAAAGTTGGAGAAAATGTACAATTTGTGCAAGAAGGCTGAAAACGCACATCCAACTTTCATAATTTTTCTTTGTACTTGGTGATCTCGTGAATTATACATGACTCCTTGGTTTGATTGCGTTGTCTCGGGACGAGCAACATGTAAGTTTGGGGGTTTGATGAGTGTGATAATTCACGAATATTGTGCCTGAATTTGTGCTATTATGGAATGTTTGAAGGTTGAAATCGGTTGAAAACTGATATATATTGTGAAAAGGCATGAATCGGGTGTTGATGGAGCTATTTGAGTGGTTTTTCGAAGGAAATCGGAGTGGAAGTGTTGAATACGGAAGAAAGAAAGTCGAAGCCATCCGTTTGGGCGAAGCAAGAGTTCGATTCGACCTGAAGGAGGTCAATTTGACCAGCCCTTCAGGTTGAATTGGCAACACAACATGTACAGAATGCCGATTCAACCACAACAGGGGGATTCGACCTGGGCATCAGGTCGAATCGAGGTTGAATCGATTGGCTGAGATGCCGATTCAACCTCGTCGCGTCGATTCGTTCAGGGCAATTGGTCGAATCGAACATCTGGGACTTACAATAGGCTGATTCGACCTGGAGGGTTCAATTCGACCTGTTGCTGAGGTCGAATCGATGCTCGGGAACTTACCATATCCATAGTTTTACATCGTCAATGCGTGTGATCACTTGAAAAGCTCATTCCAGACCCGGGAGGAGCAATTACAAGTATAAAAGAAGGCTTATGCAGCAGTAGAGATCATACATCTAATACAAGAGAGGAGAAGAGAGGCCACAACATACTACACCCCACATGGAGGGATCACCTCCCGACCATCATCCACTTCCTTTCCTCCATCCATCCATCACTTTGAAGATTCGTTTGTGGAATCAAGGGGAGAACTAAGAGGAGAATTAAAGAGCGAGAAGGACGCGATGACGCCACATCTAGGGTTTATTCGTTTCTTAATTTATCTTGTATTTTCCAGACATCCGGGTAAGATCTATCCAGCATCCATGATTGTTCTTCGCAACATCATGGGCTAGAGCTTTTTCGGTAGAACTAGGGTTATGAAGATTTTATCTAGTTAATTGAACTTTCGTATGTACACTCCGTATAATACTACTTGTGGATATATTTTATATATGATTGTGCTTTATTAATCCATACTCACGGTCGTTTTGTGCATCATTAACTGTTATGTAGAGTCTGAATACATATCTTGATTATTGATTGAGTGCGTTCACTGCTGAGTAGAATTCCATGTTATGATTCTAAGTGAGGAGATTCGAAGCTTCATTAGAACTATCATATATGAATACTTATTAATTGAATTGAATTCGGGTTATTAAGTAGGATAAATAGTATAACTTCATAGTACCTACAAAGAGAGATCATATCGGGTTAGAGTACCAATCCTAGGGGGAAATAATTGACACTGATAGTACCTAGAAAGGGGGTGAATTATATCTCTTGCTCCGAGGATATTCACACTTATTACACGCATGTTTACTTGTGTCTATAGAGTAGATATGCATGGTTTAGTGATGCGTCCATATTTCACAAGATAGAGTCGGACACCAACACACGGAAGGGAAATTAATGAGTCAAACTGGATTATCCAAGAGCTACATATTCTCCTACTTGATCCATTTTTGTATTCTTCAAGTGACTTTATTTTATTTGTTATTTTAATTACTTGTTTAGTAGTTGATAATTTCATACCTCAACTTTATTGTCATCTTGTCTTAATTAATTTAGTTAATAATTAAATTAATAATACGTCATCCCTTGGGTTCGATATTCACTTGGTCACCTTTCGAGACTACAATTGATATCCTTCATACTTGGGGATTAATTGTGTGTTGAGAAAACGCCCATCAGAAAGCTATGGATATTTTTGAAGACATTGGAATGAATGCTTATCAATGGCCTTCCGAGAGAGTAATGAGAGGTTATGCATTTGGAAAGGTAGCTCAAGTGGAAAGTGTTAATGAAGTGAAGAGAGATGTGTTCCAAATTGAAGGCATGAAAGAATTTAATGAGGGCATCCATGCTTTAACAAAGCAATTGAATTTGATCACTCAAGGAGTAAGTCAAGGGGGAAGTACAAATACTAATTTGAATGAAGAAAGCAATGTTATGCAAAGTGTAGAGGATGTCGCCTATTTAGATAGGAGAAATTACCAAGGAAATTTCCAACATCAAGAGAATTCCAAGGTAATTATCCTTCTAACCAAGGTAATTTTCAATGAGGATATCAAGGGCAAGCTCGGGGGAATAATTTTAATCAATCTAGTGGAGAAAATTATCAAGCTCCGAGGAAGCATGAAAATCTTTCTTACTCCAATACTCAAGCCGTCGTTGCATTTTCTCAAGGAATGAATTCGAGTGCTAAGCTACCCAATGGAGAAGGAAAGTCATCATTAGAAGATACATTGCTAGTGCTCATGAAAGATACAAGGGCTTATATAGAAAAGAGATATGCTAAGCTTGAGGCTAGAATGGAGGAAAATGAAAAGAAATCCTACAATATGATGAGAGCTTTTGAGTATCAAATGGGGCAAATTGCTTCTTCCGTGGGATCTCAACACCAACAAGGAAAATTTCCATCTACCACGGTAACTAATCCTAAAGAAGATTGAAAAGCTATCACTCTTAGGAGTGGAAAAGAGTATAAGGAGCCTCCTATGCCTCAAGAGGATAGTGTTGTTGTTGAAGGGGAAGTGGAAAGAACGGTGGAAGAAGGGTTGGTGCAAGAGGAGATTGAAGTGGAAGAGGTGAGCAGGAAAGAAGAAGTTGTAGAACAAAAGAAAGATGAAAAGAAGATAGAGAGAGTTCCAAAATGGAAGAAAGCAAAGGAATTTAGAGAAAAGGAAGTTGAAGTTGAAAGAGGTAGTTGGGGGATACCCAAGACTAAAGTACCAATTCATTTTCCTCAAAGGTTCTTGAAGAAAGGTTTAGATGAGAGGTTCAAAAAGTTTCTTGAAATCTTTAAGAAGATTCAAATCAATATCCCTTTCGCCGATGCTTAGGAGCAAATGCCTAATTATGCTCGTTTCTTGAAGGACATCATGTGAAAGAAAAGAAGTCTTGAAGAAAATGAAACGATCAATCTAACCGAAGAGTGTAGTGCCATTCTACAAAGGAAACTTCCACAAAACTGAAGGATCCGGGTAGTTTCACTATACCATGTGAAATTGTAAAAAGCAAGAAGAACAAGGCTCTTTGTGATCTAGGTGCAAGCATTAATCTAATGTCTCTTTCTATATTTAAGAAGCTTGAGTTTGGTGAAGTGAAGCCAACTTCTATCACACTTCAATTGGTGGGTAGATCTATGACACACCCAAAAGGAGTAATTGAAGACGTGTTGGTTAAGGTGGATAAGTTCTTTTTTTTCGGTGGACTTTGTTGTTCTAGATATGGAGGAGGATGAAAATGTGCCATTAATTCTTGGGAGACCGTTTCTTGCTACCGGGAGAACTCTTATTGATGTCTACAAAAGAGAGTTGAAATTGAGAGTGAATGATGAGGGGGTAGTATTTTCTCTACACAAGGCCATGCAATATCCAATGAATGATGAAGAGTGTAAAAGTGTGGATGTTGTGAAGGAGAGTGTTGAGAAAAGTTGGCCTCCAATTGTATCCAATGATCCACTTGAACTTTGCTTGAGCAATTCTCTATCTCTTTCAACTATGTCTACTACTTCTCTTGACTTAAATGATGAATTGATTAATTGTTTGTTTGATCTAGGTGATTGTATTGAAACTCAAGAAGTTACAGCCGCTATCTCGAGCGGAAATGAAAAGTTTTTACCACTTAGAGATTCACTCAATCAAGAAGAGAAAAAGGAAAAGAAGGTGGAGTTGAAGCCTTTACCCGATCATCTTGCTTATGCCTTCCTTGGTGAAAATGAGACATATCCGGTAATTGCATCATATTCTCTAACTTCTAGTCAACTTGATAAATTGCTTAATGTCCTTAAAGAGCATAAGTCGGCTATAGGGTGGTGTATTGATGATTTGAAGGGAATTAGCCCAACAATTTGCATGCATAAGATAAGACTTGAGGATGAAGGGAAAGCTTGTGTTCAAAACCAAAGAAGACTTAATCCTATCATGCAAGAAGTGGTAAAAAAGGAGGTCCTTAAGTGGCTAGACTCCGATATGATCTTTTCTATTAGTGATAGTCCTTATGTGAGCCTTTACATGTGGTATCCAAGAAGGGGGGTATGACTATAGTGAAGACCGAGGAGAATGAGACTATAGCCACTAGGACGGTGACGGGGTGGCGTGTGTGTGTTGATTATAGAAAACTTAATGAGAACACACGTAAAGACCACTTTTATATTGATGTGTGATGCAAGTGATGTAGCTCTTGGAGTAGTTTCGGGGCAATTAAGAGAGAAAAGGTTCCGGGCCATTTATTATGCAAGCAAAACATTTGATGCTGCTCAATGGAATTACACTACTACCGAAAAAGAGTTCTTGGCAGTGGTATATGCATTTGATAAGTTTCATCCCTATTTGGTGGGAACGAAAACTATTGTTTACACCGACCATTTCACCATCAAGTATCTTATGGCGAAAAAGGATGCAAATCCAAGGGTGATAAGATGGGTGCTACTTCTTCAAGAATTTGACATTGAAGTAAGAGATAAGAAGGGCACGGAGAATGTGGTAGCTGATCATCTTTCAAGGCTAGAGTCGAGGGAGCATTGCGAAAGCACTTATGAGCTTATCAAGGAGGTTTTCCCCGATGAAGAAATCTTGATGTGTGATTGCTATCAAATTGATGTTTTAGTGGAGCAAAAAGAAAGCTCTTGGTACGCGGATTATGTGAATTACTTGGCTAGAGGAAGGAAGCCTTATGAGCTTAACAAGTATCAATCCAAGAAGTTCTTTCATGATATTAGAAGCTACTAATGAGATGATCCATTTTTGTACAAGATGTGCAATGATTCTCTTATAAGAAAATGTGTGCCCGAGGAAGAATGGAGTAGTGTATTAGAGTTTTGCCACTCTTCACCTAGTGGAGGCCATTTTGGAGCTCAAAAGACTGCTGCAAAAGTCTTACAATCGGGGTCGTATTGGCTTTTATTGTTCAAGAGTTGTAAGAAATTTGTAGAGGGATGTGATCGGTATCAAAGGATGGGGGGAATCTCCAAGTGGGATGAGATGCCCCTTAAGAGATTTCAAGAAGTTGAGATATTTGATGTGTGGGGTATCGATTTCATGGGATCGTTTTCTCAATCTAATAGATTTCTCTATATCTTGTTGGCAGTCGACTATGTTTCGAAGTGGGTTGAGGCTATACCTTCAAGAACAAATGATGCAAGAGTGGTCATGGGATTTCTAAAGAAGCATATCTTCACGAGGTTTGGAGTTCCTAGAGTGTTGGTAAGTGATGGGGGTAGTCACTTCATAAATAAGCTCATGGAGAATATTCTCAAGACTTATGGAGTGAAGCATAGAGTGTCTACTCCGTATCACCCTCAAATGAATGGTCAAGCTGAAATTTCTAACCGACAAATCAAGCAAGTCTTGGAGAAAACAGTGAGTATAAGTAGGAAAGATTAGTCAAATAAGCTTGATGATGCATTGTGGGCCTTTCGAACTGCATTCAAGACCACTCTTGGCATGTCTCCGTTGCAAATTATATATGGCAAGTCTTGCCATCTTCCCGTGGAGCTAGAGCACAAGGCTTATTGGGCTATTAAGAAGTTGAATTTTGACATAAAAGCTTCGAAGAAGGCAAGATTCTTGCAATTGAATGAGCTTGAGGAATTTCGAGAAAATGCTTATGAAAATTCAAGAATTTTTAAGAAGAAAACTATAAGGTGGCATGATGCTCGTTTGAGGAAGAAAATCTTTGAAAATGGAGAACAAGTATTGATCTCAATTCTCGACTAAGACTTTTTCCTGGCAAGTTGAAATCCAAATGGAGAGGGCCCTATGTGGTGAAAGAAGTTCTTGATGGGGGAGCTCTAAAAGTTATGGACGAGAAGGGGGTAGAGTTCTTGGTCAATGGACATCGAGTGAAGCACTACTTGGATCCATCACAAAGGGAGACCCTCTTTGTGGATACTTTGTTTGAAAGATAATCTCACACTCAGTCTAGCTTGAAGACATTAAACTTAGCGCTAGATGGGAGACAACCCATCATTATCTTTATTGCTTTATTTAGTACTTTTAATAAGGATTATGGAGTTGATGTTGTTGTGCATTTTGGCCTCGTAGGTGGATTGTGCTTGTGAGAAAATATATATTGAAGAAAAGAGAAGTGCTTCATGAATTCAAGTAGACATGTTACCTACTTGTTGCAAACTTAATTCTCGACTCTTGTCTCGAGTTAAGTTTGGGGGGAGAGTACGTGGTGGACATAACTTGATTCATTTGGTTGCATATAATCTTCTACAAGAGATCATCAATGGAAACTACAAGGGTAAGTCCCACCATTTTTTGCAAACTTAATTCTCAACTCTTGTTTCTATTTAAGTTTGGGGGGAGAGTGCGTGGTGTGACTCACCACCTGAGTATACTTGATATTATGATGAGAGTTCTTCTCGTAAAATTGGGTCAATTTTAAAATTTTCTCATGAGCATTGGTTTGATTTTGGTATGATTGGTTGTGTTAAAGTGCATGATAGTCCACATTTTTAATGAAATTGTTGAGCTAATGGTTTTGTTGAGCATGTATGAAGGGTATTGGAAGCATGAATTGAGCTCGGAGCTAACAACTTCCACTACCGAATGCTTATTGAGGGAGTTCATTCTACACCCTACCACTTTTATGTGCTTAGCATAATTTGATTTAATTTGGATTGATGTGATTAGCATGCTACTTCATGTGTTATGTTTTTTTGGATGTTTACTTTTCGTAAGTTAGTTTTTTTTCCCTTTAATCAAGATGGGGATGATTGTGAGCTTAATTGATTATGGATGATATGAATAGGTGTTTCATTTTCTTATGATGGTGATTTATATTTCTTGCATGTTATGTGTTTTTTATTGTTTCGTGTTTGGTGAGTCTTTTCTTTTATGTTTTGGGTGTATTTTTATTCTTGTTAGGGATTATTTTGGTGGTTTGTTTTGGGGAGGTCGTGAGTCATTTTTAAATATGAGTGATGATATGTTGTGGTGATAAGTGATGACAAGTTATGATTAAGAATCTCTACGCTTTCGAATTGTGACATGTTTTACTTAACTTGTTCAATTTTGAGATGAATATGGTGTAATAAGTTCCTTAAGGTCCGAGCACAAGCTTGTGAGTAGTTGAGCCTCAACCGTGCATACATGGTATTTATTTTCATGAGTGGATTTGTTGTGTTTGATAAACTAGAACTTGCTCAAGGACTATGGGAACGAGCCCGATTAGTAGAGATTAGTGAAATGATCTATGACCATCCTTGTTATTCATAGTCATTGCCATAAATTTTCATACCATGAACATCATCCCTGGTCACCAATTTGAGCCTTAAAGCCATTTTATTGTGAATGTAGTACATTACAAGCCTTGATTACCCATTTAAGCCTTATATATTTACCCTTTTGTGTGAGTGATTGAGGAGATGTGGTTTAGAAAGGTTGATGGGAAAGATAAAAGAAGAAAAGGAAATGGTATACAAGTAAGAAAAAAAGAATGTAAAAGAGCACAAACAAGAATGAACACGCAACCTTAAAACAAGAAAATGAGCAAAGCAATAATAATATGCTCAAGTACTTAAAAATCCAAAGAAGGAGGCATGAATCAAAAGAAGCTCAATCCAAGAAAAGTGGATGCTTAGTGCTTGTGATCATTTAGTGGATGAAGAAAGGAAGAAAGAGAAGAGAAGAAGTTGGAGAAATTGGCCATCTCTTCGATTACTTACACTCATTTAGTCACTATTACTATAATCTTCATACCCTATCAAAGAGCCTATCATTACATCCTTAATGAAAGACCTTTTTATCACTAAATGAAACTTTGGAGGTTTGTGAATGTAGTCCACGAGCAAGTCTATGGCAAGTCGAGCCGATCGATTGATGAGTGTTGATTTACCCTACTTAAAAGTGTGTTGAGTGAAATTGATGACCTATGTGAGGCTTGGACTAAAAAGGGACTATATTACACTTTATTTTCTTTTGATTGAACTTGTTAATTTCTCATGTCATGAATCTAATGTTGTAGGATAACTTAGCATAGTTTGTAGTTATTATTGATATTGATGTGTTATTACTCATGTTCGTTTAGTCTTTTTCTAGGTGAAAATTTCTCCTATTGTTTGTCATTTTCGTTGCTCGGGGACGAGCAACACTTTAAGTTTGGGGGGTTGATCGTCGCTATTTTTACCTAGATTTTAGTACTTTTTTGTATATATTTTCATATTATTTTATTCGTATTTGTGTGTACTTTGGTTGTGCTATGTGATTTTATGGAAATGTGTGAGAATGAGCTTAAACGTATGAAAAACAGGTGAAAACGGAGCAAAAAGCGAGATGAAATTGAAAATCCAAAAAAGAGCACAGAAACTCGATCGAATTTCTGGAAATTCGATCGAATTTCTCTTACAGAATGAGTTGGAAAATTTTGCATAAAAACTCGGTCGAGTTTCTCTTACAGAAACATTTGGAAACATGGGACAACATGAAAACTCGATCGAATTTTCTAAAATTCGATCGAATTTTTTAGCATTTTGGCTGATGAAAACGTGCTCTAGCTTGAAGAAACGTGATTTGCATGGAAACTCGATCGAGTTTCTAAAAGCTGGGTTGAATTTTTGGGACAAAACCCAGCTGTCAAAATGCGATTTTCATGTTTTTCAAGGGGTATAAATACCCCAATTTCAATATTCCCATATATTTTTCAAGGGTTTTCACTGTTACACACACATCACACACCAATTCCTCCATTTTACACCATCATCTCCATCCATTCTTCATCCACCCATCTACACTTCATTCATTTCATTTTTGGTGTTAAAGTCCTCAAGAATTCAAGAGCTAGAGGTGGAGATCAAGAAGAATAGAAGATTCTCTTCAAGAAATTGATAGGGAAGAATTTATTCATTTTGTATTTCTTTTTGATTTGAAACTATGAGTATATGTAATGAATCATTTATGTGTTTTGTTACTAAAATCATGTTAGGCTAATCCCTCTAGTGGAATATGAAGAGCACATTAGGTTTATATTATCATGTGGATTAAATTGGTTTTTGACTTAATTGATGTTGGTTTCTATTCATGGGCTTTAATTATTTTGATGTTGTGATGACATGGTTTGTTATTCATGAATGATTATTGGTTGGATGGATTATTGATCAATGGATGATTTATGGTAATTAAATGCTATCATGATGTTCATGTGTATATTGCTTGGAGTGAGACGGAAACGACCCTCTTAAGTATTAGAAATGCATGAATAGACATTGAGTTTGGGTTTGACCAAGAGGATATTTGAACTCGATGAGGGGAACTAATCAATTCGTTAGCTTTAGTACACAAAAAGGGAGAATTAATTCTAATTAGTACCTTCTAAGGGAGAATTGAGACTTAATTAGTACCTAGATGGAAGAGATTAATGTTGGGCTTTGATCTTAAGTGCTTTTGGGAGTCTTTAGTGGATCAACAACATTTGTAATCCGAAAGGGAGTTTTGGATACATTTGTGATCACCCTTAATCTACATCAATTGAGTTGAATTTCTTTTGTATGATAATATGAATTGAGTGTGCTTGGATGTTTCTAATCCCATGTTTTTCCCTACTTGAACTTTAGCACCTGTTTTCTTTTATTTTTATTCATCTTTAGTTGTCAATTCTCTTATTTGCTATTTTATTTACTTGTTAATTTGCTTTAGTTGGTAATTTCAAAATCAAACTCAAAACCCCTATCATCTTTACAAAAGTGACATAAACATGAGCTCACGTATTTTATTAATCCAAACTTAACTCCTTTGTGGTTTGATAATTTTATTTCTTGGGATATACTTCTACAACGATCGAGTATTCTTGCTCGTGAGTATAAAATATTCAAAATCCATAGGGTCACTCGTAAGTAGTTCAACTTAGTGGTCGTACCCTAATTGATGAACATAAGAACATTTGGGTTGATTGGTCGTACCGTCAATCTAGGGATTTGAGTTTGCACACTAGGCTAGATGTTTAATTCGTATAATTAATTAATTTAGTAAACGGGAGGGGATTGTCATCCTAAACTAGATTTTCATCACTTGGTTAATTTAAATATTAATTTTCATCTACTTGGTTGTTACATAAAATTGAATTGATTCACTACTTGTGTTATTTTCGAATTTTCTCCAACAAAACCCCACCTATTTATTTTAAATGTTTGCAACACTTAAATTTATTTAAAATTTCAACATACTTCTTTGGGTTCGACCCGTTCTCGTCGCTATACTAAGTATTAGTGTGAGTCGGATATATATTTTATTTTGATAGACCGGGACAGCTTATAATTGAATATGGTATAAGCTCAAGTGGTATTCTAACCATTAATGGGATATAAAATATTAATTCGTAAGGAAAAAATATAGTAAAAAAAGTAAGTAAGAACAGAAGTTAAATATGTTTTACAACCCTAAATTATTTTTAACATATTAAGATGGGATTAAAATTAAGATAGGATTCGATAAGATAAAGATAAGATTACACCTATATATAGTACAATGTCCAAATTTACACACAAGTCTAACCCAATACCATGCAAATTTTAGTTGGTTCGAATTCCGTGTTTCGCTTGGTGTAATTTCATAACTTTTACTCTAAGTGTCTAATTAATTATTAATAAATCTCTGCACGCATAAAAATAATTGGGTAAATAACAAACACCCTCTATGTTCAAATTATTAAATAAATCCTACCATTTGAAAAACTACTAATTACATAATTTAAGATGACTTTATCTGAAAATATATTTTTATCAATATTCAAATTAAAAAAAATTGGTAATTTTTCAAACCATATAGTTTATTTGATAGTTTCTGACACGTGCTAGATATCTAATACGTGAAATATGAAAAAAAAAAAAAAAGTAATTGAAACATGTGATCCCATTTTTATTTCAGTATTTCAGTAAAAGGTTAGTTAGCAACTAAGTAGAGGTGCCCTGGGACTGTGCTCAGGTGACGCTTTATAACGCCTCGAGGTCCTGAAATTTTTTAATTAATTAATTATATATATATTTTGATGGTTAGTGAATTTAGTTGGTTAGTAAAGATTAATTAATAAATTAATTATCAACTAAATAATAATTAAAGTGAGAAAATTAATTTCACATGAAAGAGAATTAAATATTAAATTGGGTATTTTGGGCTTTGATTATCTCACGCAGATACATATGGTACATTGTATTTGAACGGTTAAATGTTATGTGTGAATGAAATCAATGACAATGTACATTGTATCTGAACGGTCTCAAATGTTATGTGTGAATGAAATCAATGACAATTTTGTGTGTGAACACAATGTAACAAATCAAGCAATCATGTCATATGAAAATAGTCCCTGAAGCTTATAAATATGGTCATTCTGATCCTTCCAAACATCACATCCAAAGCATCTGCACATCACAAGCATTTGCATTCTAGTTCGATTCAGAGTTTCAGTAATAGTGGTGCTCCTTTGTCGGAAACGAGAAGTTAGTGTGCCGAAGTTCCTATGATAGCGGTGCTGCTTTGCTGGAAACGAGAAGTCGTTTCATCTTTGGGGAAGATCCGCCAAGACCGGCACTACCGAGGCGTGTTTCTTCTTGCGGGAGTAGTTATCCTCGACTCGATTTCGTTCATTCATCAAGACGTTCAAGATCCAAGATTCATGACCCTAAATCTCTAAGAAGAGATAGAAGATCATCTGCTTCTACTCTCTCTATTTCTTGTATTTTCATCTCAGTATTCCACATGCAAGGATTGAGGCAAAAGTTAACCCCGCTTGTATGTGAGGGGCGTGTTAGAGTGATTTGATTAAGTATTAAATGATGCGTCTTAAAGCAATATATTTTAGAGCAACTTGATTTAGTCTTAAACGATTTATCTCCCCTTAACAAAATATAGTTGAATTGTAATCAAACCCTGTTGGCAAATTTGTAATGCTCGCAATAATCTACCAATTCGGTTTCGATATTATTTAGCTCGTCAGCCTATACAAGGTTTTTTATTTTAGTTTTCTTATCAATTAAATTTGTTGAGCTTAAACGCAACATCTATTTTCTACATGAATAGGTCTTGCGTGAGACCGTTTCACGTCAGATCATTTTTTCACTTTTTAAAATAGCTATCACTTTCGCTATAAAATATTATCACGTTTTATTTATACTATAAACTGTTCATGAAATAGCATTATCATTTTTCATTAGTTTATTATCACTTTCTTATATAAAAAATTATCACTTTTTGACCGTCTCACATAAGGACTTACGTGAGACGGTCTCACACAAGTCTTTGCCTTCTACAATTAGCTTTATGTATATTATTTAAAAAAATGATAATATTACTAATAATTTTTTTTATTAATATTCAATCAATGAAAAATGATGATTGATAGTTAGTGAACTATGAACTATTTTATGAATAATTTAATACTCCACTATAAATAAAAAAATGATAACATTTTATTGTGAAAGTGATAATGATGTTATAATTTTTTATCTATCCCACGTAAGGGCTTACATGAAACAATCTCACAGAAATTTTTACCTAGTTTTATAGGTGAAACTTATAGTTCCTCAATCCCATAGAAGTTGACACATTTACTTTTTTGTACATGAGACCTACTAAAAAACAATTACTCTTTTTGTCCGCCCAATATGTATACATTTGTTTTTTGCATATACATTAAGGAATATTATTATTTAATGTGTAGTAGGTAGTTGTATTAGTGAGGAGTGTGAGACCCATATAAAAATATTAGTGATGTGTATGTGTCTCATATGTTTAAAAAATGAAATGTATATCTTTGATACGAACGTCAAAAATAGCAAAATATATATCTTTCCAGCGAATAGAGGGAGTAATTTATACTCATGGGACAATGTACATACATATCTAATATATAACCGGGGGAGTAATAAATATTGATTTTTTTTATTTTTAAATCACATATAATGCGACTATTTTCATTATGATAGGCCTTATTTTACGTGTTTAACAACTATAATTATATTATATATTCATGTTTCGATTTTATTACCTTTTTTATATAATAAATTTCACGTTTTTTTTATTTATGTCCATCTCAAAATAAACTCCACCTATAAAATGAAAACATCACATCTATCATATAACCTCAACATATATTCTAATTTCAAAATTATTATTATCACCTAACACTCATAATATTATTGTTTAAAAAAAGTACATTCACGCTTAAAAGTTAATTAATAAAATTATTTAAAAAATAACATTTATTAAACTCTTTGTCTATATTAATTAAGAATATGAGTATGTCTTGTGTGAGACGATCTCACATAATCTTTTACGTGAGACGGATAAAAAATAATAACATTATTATCACTTTCGTTATATATTGTCATCACTTTCGCTATAAAATGTTATCACTCTTTATTTATACTATAAATTGTTCATAAAATAGTTCAATGCACCATTATCACATTTTCATCGATTGAATATCACTTTTCGTTAATAATATTATCATTTTTATCCGTCTCACATAAGAACTTACGCAAGACGGTATCACACAAGTCTTTACCTAAGAATATAATACTCCCTCCGTCCCAGGCTAAGAGGGTCATTTCACCATTTTGGTTGTCCCACCCAAAGAGTCTCATTTCCTTTTTTGGACACATGAGACTCATCCACACACACTAATACATTTAAAACATGGGGTCCCCACACCCACTAATACAACTACCCACTATACATTAAATAATAATACTCCTTAATTCACGTGCCCAAAAGCAAATGAAACTCTTAGCTTAGGACGGAGGGAGTATAATTTAGGAAGAAGGAAATATTAGAATAAATTTTTTTTTTTATAAAAATAAAATATCTTTAAATAGTTTCGCCCGTGAAACTAAAGTACCTCGCCTTGAACTGGAATTCTAAAAATCTAACCAACTAATATCCATCTTCATTATATCTAATATCATATCATTACCTATCCACTAAATATCTATCCGTCGACCAACGACACTTTATTTACAAACTCAAGTATTTTTAATTACAACAAAACATAGATATATCTTGAAACGTTGAACCAATTGCGGCAATCCACGTGGCGTTTAAAGCTTCAAGCGAGGCTGCAGCCACGTGGCGGCTCCAATGAAATCGAGGCTGAGGAATGGCTTCACTTCCACGTCACTCAACTTCTTCGTAAATGGAGCTCTCTTGTCAAGCGCTGCTTCGGGTCCCTTGTTGTTGTACTCTCCGAAAAACACCGTCCTGTATGCACACGTGTGTATCCACGTCATCACAGCTTGTAATAATATACTACTACAGTACTAGGTAAAGGGTAGTATGAGTTTATAACGAACGAGTTAGCATTGGGGTTACGGTTGTTGGACCATCCTTCGGGGTGGACGGCGTCGCTGAGGTCGGAGTAGGCGAAGACGACACGGGGCCGGTCGAACCACGCCCTTCCTAGGTACGCCCCTCCGCCCGTTCCCGTCACCGAGCAATGCACGAAAACGAACCCGGTTGAGTCCTCTTTCTCCCTTGCTTGTGCTGTGATCTGTGACGACTTTCGATCGCTCGGAACAACGTGTACCTCCGTGTTCTAGTATGTTCACTCAAAGCGCGACAATTAGTTGTCAACATCGAAATATAACAGTTTTGCTCCGATTTCATCTAAAAATAATATATTTTTACCAATTCCGTCCTATAATATTGCAATAACATTGATTCAATCTCATTCCATGAAATTAAAAAACCTGATCATTTTAAGTAAAAATTGAACATTTGGTGAGATTTTAAAAGTTATGAGACTATTTCAAAAAATTAAGTTTCTTGAGATTATTTTGAATAAAGTAAATTTGTATGAATCAATTTTGATTTTAAACTCTATGTAGCGGGTAAAATATAATATTTTAATGTAAAATAAAAAGTCGTATTAATGTAAAATAGATAAAGATTGAAATGAGAGCGAAAGAGTATGAAGTAATATTAGTTACCAAATAGAGAGATGTGCCACTTCCAAAGATGTAATCAACAGTGCCCTCAACGTAGCAATCTTTAAACAAATGTTTCCCCCTAATGTCACAAAGGGTGTCCTGAAAACCATAGAATCTGCAGTTGCCCACCTGCTCTCATCGCCACCGCTTGAGCTAGCTCCCTCTTCCCATCCGGCATCGGCGCTGAATTCTAACATTTCATCGACATGCATGATTCGTCAAAGCCAAAATATTCATTACAAGAACTTCTGCACTTTAAAATATTTAAGGATATAATTGTCTTTTCAATCCATATCCGAATAATATATTCTTACCGCAACTTTCAAATTATAGGCCGAAAAATAATCGTTTTCGGCGGTGAGGGTGCCGCTAAAGACCGTCCCATACTTAAGGGCGGTACCGTCGTACACCAAAATGGGATTGTCTTTCGGGTCTCCGTACAACGTTAGGTACGTTTTGTGCCTCATGATGACGATCTTCTCCGTGTCGTTACCCGGCCCGATCCATATCAATGTTGGCACGGTGTTGCCTCATGATGTCGATCTTCTCCGTGTCGTTACCTGAATTCTTGCATGTCCGTAATAATCTACTTACACGGATATATCGTAATTCTATTTTTGCTAGTATGAGGGGTATTTTAGTCTTTCTAGGTGCCTCTTATTCGTTATTCTTGTTTCATCGTTACACGGATGTTTTGTAAGAGCATCGCAACGCTAACATATTTTATCCGTTTAAATGTGACATTTAATGGTTGTATTATGAAATCTCAATTAATTAAACTTCACCTCATTTATAAGTTTGCCTTATTCAATTAAAGAAGATTGGTGCGTTTAATTCTTAATATTCAACAAAATATTTAATGTTTTCTTATTTTTTAATAATATTTATTTTTAAAAATAAAATTTATTATTATAAAATATATTTAAAATAATTAAATATATACATTTTGCATCTGAAATATAATAAGGCAAGTGTTGTGTGAGATATACAGTCTAGATAAAAAGTTATTAAAAATATGTATTTTATTTTATTATTTTTTTTCTTTATTTATCGATTTGTAAACCCAAGGTATTTTTTCAGGCTTACATGGGTCAATTATCAATTCAAATTCAAATAGAAAATACTTTTCTTATCGATATAAAAATATCAAGAATTTAATCAACATGTGTATAATATTCCAACACAAATTAGTTATTGAAAATAATTATTCCAACACAAATTAATAAAAAATTCATATTTAAATAAACAATTGCCTATTGCAAATAAATAAAATCTAAAAATATTTTCAATTTTTAAATGAGCTTGTCTCTTCTGCATTGGGTGTAGAAGGTGTTAATAAAGGGTTATAAATATTAAATTTAAAAGTATATATGCTTTAAGAGTATTATTTTTTAATTAAAAATACGAATTGAAATATCAAGAATATTTATGTCAGAATTTTATTTTATTTTTCAAAAAAAGCGGGATAAATTTTTATTTCAAATTTTAAAACAAACCTTTAATAACCAGTTTTTCATTTTAAGTTTTATGAAATGGTTTCACATAAATATTCAATGTATAATGTATTGAAAAGTTATTCATTTTGAAAGTTTTACTATTTTTAAATATAAATATAATTAGCAAATAAATAAGAAAAATTGTAAATATAACTAGACAAATAAATAAAAAAAAATTGTTAAAGAATATAAATAAATTAATTAACGGAAGGAACACTGTAAACTTTACACTATTTAAGTAAAAATAAAATTTAAGCAATTACTAACTATATTTATAAGCCTATAACTTAACAGCCTATATCTCAACCGATCAAAATCCTTTATTAATACAGTGTGGCCGCGAACACTTTATTTTGAAAGATAAATACATTAAATTGCCAAAAAAAAAAAAAGAGAAAATTGTCTAGAGTTTCAAAGGAGGTTGCAGCCAGGCGGTTTGTCCAACTCCAATAAAATCAAGACTGAGGAATGGCTTCACTTCCGGTTCTGTCAACTTTCTTGCAAATTTAGCTCTCCTATCAAACACCGCTCCTGCTCCTTTGTTGTTGTACTCCCCAAAATACACAGTACTGCACACGTATCCGACACCAATTATTAAAGTCTTAATTAGTGAGATTCCTGCGCATCCGGGCGCACGGAGCACATTTCGTACGTCTTTGCAATTTCTGTGCCCCTTTACAATTTAAATCCTAGCAATACATATGTTTAAATAAAATATAGAGGGGGAGAGTTGTGTTCATATGGGACACGGAGGTCTTTTGTTTTTTTCACGTAGATTAAGGAGTATTATTATTTGATGTGTAGTTGGTAGTTATTTTAGTGAGAGTGTGAGTCTATATCTTAATTGTATTAGAGGGGGTGTGTGAGTCCCGTGTATGTAAAAAATGAAAGAGGACATTTGGATAAGACAACTAAAATGAAAAAAAGACCCTCTTTAACTGGGACGGAGGGAATACATATAATTGAAATATAGTTGTCATTTAAAAAAGAATTAGTCTCTTAGAAATCAGGTTTACGTAAACTCTATGATTCTCCTTTTATTTAAACCCTATTAGGAATAATATATGTGGTACAATATAATTGAAGGGGATCATAAAATTTGCTTCGTGATCCTTGCTTACGCGAGTGTTTGCCTTTATAAAAATTTTCAAAATATGTGAAAGGCATTATAATTCTTCTTATAACTTTTATCATTTATAATTTTTTAAAAATATACTCCCTCCTATTAATTAAAAAATGATTATTTGTTTTTTCATGTAAATTAAAAAGTATTACTACTGATTATGGGATTTTCTTTTTAATACGAACATTTATGAAATTTTAATATAATAATTTTTTTTATTAAAAGGAATCTAATATATATTTAATCCTAAAATTAATTAAATATTATATGAAGATATGTGAGTTAATTTTAGGGAGAATTACTATTAGGAAAAAAAAACTTTTAATTACTATGAGATATTAACATACAAAAATATTACTATTAACTACAATATATATAGTGATATTCCAATATTACCCCTATAATGTGCTGCACATGAATGTTGTGTACAACAAAAATTCGTGTGCAGTAAAGTGTGTGTAGTAAAAAAAGTGTGTGCAGTAAAAAAGTGTAGTGATCCGGCAGAGCTCCAGCGAAGGTCCGACAACTTTTTCGGCGGTACAGCGGTGGGTGGGGGTTAGAGTTTGTGGTTTATAAATGTATGAGTTTAAGGTTATATTTGGTATTTAACTTAAATATTTTACATGTGATAGTAATTATTTTAAATCAATGTATCTAGTACTCCCTCCGTCCCGCCCATATTGCTACGTTTACTGTAACTTTTGTGATAGCTTTATGCAGTCAAACGATGTAATTTGACTGGGACATAGAGAGTAGTAATTAGGGGTACAAAGTGTGTATCTATTAGTAATTTTTCGTAATTTTTATTAATTTTATTTAATTTTACAATAAATATTGAGTAATGTATTTTCTAAAAAATATATAAACGTAATTTAATATCTATTGTATTAACCACCATAAAATTAAAATTAATATTGAATTAATGAAATCAAATATTAAAAAATTGGTAATAATAATTATTTATTCTTAAAAAAAGTTTTTGTTTACAAAATTTATTTTGTATGTTCCATTCAATATATTTAATTATAAATATATAAATATATTAGTATAATTTACTAAATAAAATAAAATATTTAAAATAAAATCTTAGGGGAGATTCGAAAAATAAAAAAAATAACTCTTTCAAGAGGTCCTTGAAAGAGAGGACGGAGGACTGGAGGAGTACTATGTAGAAATGTGATAATGATTTGACTTGTTTTATGGAGCCCAACAACTTTATCCCATGATTCATGGTGTGCTTTTTTTAAGGATTAATCATATCAATACACGTTTTAAATTTCATGCGATGAATAACATATACTCCCTCCATCTTCTAAGATATTTAATTATTTTTTATATGTGGATTAAAAAGTATTATTAATATTATTAAAAGTAAATTGTATTAAAGAGAAGTGATGGACCATATTGTATACTTTTTTACTAAATAAGGAAAATGGATACCTTTGAACCGAACGCCAAAAATAGTAAAATAGACCCATGGAGAGAGTATATGAGAGATACTTTAAAAGAAAAATATCAAATTTTAAAAAAAAATATTGAGATTTTTTTTATTGCGCACGTGTCACTCATTTAACATGTATAAAAAATATATCACCAAAATATGACGAATGTTGCCTAGCTCTATAAATAAAAAAACTAATTACTCCCTCCATCCCGTCGAAATGTCCTCATTTTACTATATTGGGTATTCCATTCAAAAGTCCACAATTTTCTCTTTTAATAAAAAGGGCCAACAACTATTCATCACATTCCTTTAATACAATTACTCAATACATATAAAATAATAATATTTCTTAATTCACGTGCAAAAAGCAAACGGTCACCTTTGCCCAAGACGGAGGAAGTATTTTGCTACTTATCAAAACAATAAATATATACTATCTCTATTCGTTTGTAAGGGTATTATTTTTTCATTTTAATTATTAGGTTCAAAGGGTATCATTCTCCCTTTTTATTAGATAAAATAACCCACCTATGACCCACAACTTTCAACTCATACAATTATTCATTCACATAAAATAATAATACTTCATAATTGATGTGAAAAACAAATGATATTTTTATGAGCAGACAAATGGTGTATTTCACTACTCATTATTTTATAAAATCTCTTGTGAGTCATCTTTAAGAATTATTTCTATTTAAAATTTTTAAAGATAATTATATTTTTAAATATTCTAAACCTTAGAAATAGACCAACCTTGACTATGTTTGTATTCGGTTTTTTAGCGAAGGTTTAACATTATGTAATTCATTAATTCCTTGTTCTAGTTTGAGTTTAATAAAATCAGATTGTATAATTCTCGCCAATCTCTTATAAACGTGCTCTCACACACGTTACCATACTTATGACAAAATATAAAATCTACCATACTTAAATCCACAAAACAAACATAGATAACACTATTAGTTGCATTTACTTAATCCGCCTAATTTTAAATTTATCTTTCTTGTTCTTACTTACACCCAAAACAGACATCAACTTAAGAGTATAATAAAATATAAATGAACTCGATTCACCCAAGTGTTTATCATTTATAGAGTCAAATTTTACATACCTGTTAGTTTTGGGGTTCCCATTGTTAGACCATCCTTCAGAGTGAACAACGTCGCTGAGGTCAGAGTAGGCGAAGACGACACGTGGTCGATCGAACCAAGACCTACCTAGGTAGGCCGTTCCTCCCGTTCCTGTGACGGAGCAGTGTACGAAAATGAATCCGGTGGCGTCGTCATTTTCCCTTGCCTGTGCTGTGATCAGTGCCATGGGATCACCCGGAATAACATGTATCTCAGAGCTCTACTACGTTAAAAACACAAACAATTAATCAATGTGTGTACAATCTCTTCTATTTTATAGTTATTATTTCACAAGAGACGAAAATCTAACTTTAAAAAAAAAATTATTTAAGGATTGGTGTTTGGCGTCCTATTTTTTTGTGCAGCGCAGAAGATTTATACCAAATGAATCTGAATTGAAACTTGTCTAATTCCAATTTTGGCTTCTTATATAGTGCTCCTAAAATGTGTACTTTCTTCATCCAAATATTTTTTCAAACTTTACATTTTCATCATTCTCAATATTTATGTATCTAACTCTATGATAACACTACACAACATAATTATCTTTTTAATATTTGCGACATTACAAAATTTTCATCCACTTTTTACACTTAAAAAAATGTCAATACTTATTCAATTTTCTTTTCTGTTATATTACCCCAAAGACTCTTTCTTTATCATTTATCTACAAACTCTTTTATAAGACGAACCAGTTTGAAACAAATTGTGAGACAAGTCATCAAAGTATGATTATTATAAGCATCTCACAAGACAGTGTCATGTCTATAAAGTATATTATGAGTGATTTGTATTAAATATATACGTCTTGCAAGTGTTTTCTTTTTTAATATTATATACCCTTAAATTAAATTTGTAAAATAAAGTTTCTTTTGAGATTTATGATTGAATTTGGCATAAATTCTTTGGATAAAAACTTGTATGTGACCATGTAAGAATTTATTCTCAATGAGAATTGGACCTTGGTTGTTCAGGTGGGCAGGTGAGCCCACCTGATTTTATTACTTTTTATTAATTGAGTACTCTCTCTATCTCATTTCAATGTTTACATATTTTTATTTTGGACGTCCAATTTTAATGTTTATGTTTCCCTTTTTGGAATATGGGACCCACCTAAAATAGTGTCTAAAAGTGAAAATGAATAGATTAAGAGTGGACGACCCAAAATAGTAAAATATATATATTGACAGTGGACGGAGGGAGTATATCTCTTATGTTTTGAATTAATGGTTATAAAAGAAAATAGAAAATTATACGAAGCTTAATTGGATTTTACTCTTTCTACGTGTAATTATTGGCACATAGAATCTTGTACAAAAAACAAGACCCATATAAAAATGTACTCTCTCTGTCTCATTCTAATAGTTAAAATTTTATTTTTGGACGTCTCATCCTAATGGTTACATTACCCTTTTTGGTATATGAGACCCACACAAATTAATTACTTCTCTCTCCATGGACCCACACATCACACTAATACACCTACCCACTTTACATTAAAATATTATATCTTTCACCTCAATACATATTAAAGTACTATACTCATTAATCCCCGTGTAAAAAACAAATGTAACTATTCGGAGGGAGTAATAAATTCATTAGAACAAAAAAATCGTTACTTTGTTAATGGAGTATTACTTACCAAATAGAGGGACGTGCCACTTCCAAAGATGAAATCAACAGTGCCCTCAATGTAGCAATCTTTAAACAAATGATTCCCCCTGATGTCACAAAGGGTATCTTGATATCCATAGAATCTGCAGTTGAAGTAAGATTGAAAGTTTCCTCCCGCTCTCACTGCTACCGCTTGAGCTAGTTTCATCTTTCCATCCGGTCTCGGTGCTGAATTCTGCATGTACGTGTAATTTCATCAGATTATTCGAAATTAATTCATCATAAATGTAACAACATACTCTCCTTGTTCTACAAAATCCTTCATACGATCCTCACTTTATTCAACAATCTAAAATGTTACTCTAATTTTAAATTTGTCACTCTTTTTTTTTACACATACTATTATTTTATACTTCCTCTATCCCACACTTATTTTCAAACTTTCTTTTTTCGTTTGTTTCAAACTTATCTTCACCACTCAAAAGAGAAAACTTAACATCAACCACCAACTTCAAAAATTATCTTAATTTAAAAATACCACTCCCAACTAACACACATAATATAATTTATAATTTATTTATTATAAAAAAATATCACAATATTCACCTAAAAAGTCAATAAAATTAGTCAAAAAATATTTTTTCTTAAACTACATATCTACAGCATCCGATGAACATAATTTTATTACCTTAAAATACTACAATATCCTAAGTCAACGGAATTAATAAAAAATAATACTCCATTTTTCGTGTTTTTCTTTTCTTTCCGATGGAGGGAGAATATATTATAGATATATACTAACCACCACTTTCAAATTATAGGCGTTGAAATGATCGGCGTCGGCCGTCAAGGTGGCGCTGTACACCGTCCCGTACTTGAGGGCGGTGCCGCCGAACACCAGCACCGGCATGTTGTTCGGATCGCCGTACAACGTGATGTACGGTTTATTCGCTGTTATCGTTATCTTCTCCGTGTAGTTCCCCGGCCCGATCGTGATCACCACGCGCTCCTTGTTGCCGTCGGGAACGCTCTTGACGGCGTCGCTCACCGTCTTGAAATCGCCGCTCCCGTCCGCCTTGACTCTGATCGTCTTCGGCTTCCCGGCCGAGGCAGGTTGGGCGGAGGCGGCGAGCTTCGAGTTCAGCCAGCTGTCCACCTTTGATTTGTCGGCGGGAATCAGATCTTCTGAATGAACTACGATTGGGAGTAATAAGAGAACTGTAAGTAAAAGAGCTTTCATGGCGATATTATTTTGTGACGTTTTTTTTCTCATTTAATAAATAATAATTAGTAGATTATTTGGCTTCTATTTACTACTTATATACGAATTAATGTGGGGGAATATTACGGAAGAATTGGAGAAAAAATGGGAGGTAATTCGGTTGTTAGAATTCTTGCATGCCCTTGGTGGACCTACTAATGTGGTCTGTCGTCAATCGCCATTCTATTTTTGATAGTACGAAGGGGTATTTTGGTAATTTCATATTAACATGGACATGCATTCGTGGGTCCGAATAGGTCAACACGACAAAGAATGTTTAATAGTGAAATAAAATATGATCGAAAATAAAGTGACAAGCTTATAAAAAATGAGAATTGTTAGAATTTGATGGGGGAAATACTCAATAACTACAATCACTAAACCACCCACGTTCTTCCAAATGCAAACTATCAGTCACCTATTCTCGATCAATTATCGTAAAAGCTTTTGTTTTCCCCTCATTTCTATTTCGAGATTTAATAATTCTAATTATATTTCTATTTCATCCACTTCATAATATCTTTATCTCTTTGTTTACATATCAAGATAATAAGAATAACACATGTGCTTATGTTGTTCCGGACCTAAATCATACGTGTCATGGATTAAGTGAATCACAAATATGGGCGAATAGTTCTCATGACAAAGGTTAATAGACTAAAATTACAAAATCATCCTTATCTTTATTGATGAAGAACCCAATTTGTCATCAAGGTTAACGAGAAGATGAAAAACCCAATTTGTAAACTGGACCGGATCTTGAAAGTCTCCGGACATACGAACGAAAGAGTGCTTAACGACCACCAATAGTATAATCTACTTCGGTATAAGTCTCGTCTTTTGGGGATGGATGGATGAAGAGGAACATAAAAAGTAATGAAGTTTTGTTTATTTTTAAGTGTAATTTTGTAAAAATGGCTTATAGATAACTACCAATGTAAACATCATGAGAAAAGGGATAATGTGGATTAACATTAAATTAGAGTTATTTTCCTTCCATAACACATCCCACCCTTTAATGTAAACTGTCCTTGAAGTATGAGTATTATATAAATAAGGACATGAAAACGTTTTACGTGATATTATTTTATACTTTTTACATTTAATTATCACTTTAGTTATAATATATTATAACTTTTCATTTGTACTATAAATTATTCATGTAACAACATTATCATTTTTCATTAATTGAGTATCACTTTTTATTCGTCTTACGTAAGCCTTACGTGAGACTGTCTCACACATGTCCTTACCTAAAATAAAATGTTTGAAAAGTTTAGTACTATAAGATCTACTTCCACTTATAAAATGTAGTACTCCTTTCGTTCACCTTTAACGCCCCCATTTTATTATTTTGGATATTCACTCTAATTGTATTCATTTTTCCTCTTTAATTAGGTTCATACGTATTACTTACTACTCATTAGATACAATGGTTAACTAAAATAATAATACTCGTTATATTAATGTGAAAAAATAGAGACCTTACAGTTAGGGGTGGCAATTCGTGCTAACGTGTTGGGTTTCGTGTTGATACGATAGTAACACGACACGATAAGAGCAAACCCGAACACGACACGATAAGAATTTGTTCCGACACGACATGAACACGAAAAATAATGGGTTGACACAACACGACATGATAACAACACGATAAGAAAATAAAAAAAATTAATTAAAAATATTAAAAAAAATTTAAATAAATATATTTTATAATTATTAATAAGTTATTTATTATATATTTACCTAACTTTATATTTATATTGGGTTGTTAACATGTTAATGGGTTGTTAACGAGTTAATGGGTCATCTGTTAATATTAATCGTGCTTAACGGGTTGACACGAACCTGATACGAACACGACACGAAATTTTCATGTCCTTTATTGGGTTGACACGATAACGACACGAACCCAATAAGACAAAACACTAACCCGCAATTATCGTGTCGTGCTATCGTGTCGTGTCGAGAATTGTCACCCCTACTTACAGTTACATGTTAAGGGAAGGGAGTATTAATTTATGTGGGACAAATCACAAATAAAATAAAGAGTATTTCTTGGGTACCACCGGTCCTACTAATTATTTGATAGAACCGGATTCTCTTTTCCATATGGATTAAATTTGAGAAGCTACAGACAACACCCCAATTGAATTCCTTTCTTCAAACTTCCATATCCCTAACGCCGATACTAAAATTGAAGTTGTCTTCTTCGCCGGAATCCACAATTGTTGTCCCAGCCAGCCTCACCTTATCCCCCGCCTTCACCTTATCACGTCTCTTCATCAATCAAATTTCATGAGTTGTGACAACCCCTTTCTTCCCCTACTCCCACCGGTGTCAGACCATATTTCTTTGTCTCTCTTCTCCTCTATTGAACAATCGGATTTTAATTTGTTGGTTTCCACCACATTTTCCAGGTTAATTTTGTATTGTTCTTGATCTAATGTTCTCCTCAACACCACTGCTATTCTCCGGGAGTACCTCTTTGGCCTCTCTTCGATTTCGTGCCTTGTGGATACCAATCGACTATATTGCGTGGACCTCTATTCCTTCAATTTATTGGACGTCGGTAGAACCCGATTCGAGACCCAGTCTGTTATATGCTCCTGCAATGGGCTCGTTCTCGTTGTGTCCGAAGAGGAAGAGGACGGCATTGCTTTGTGGAATCCTGCGATCAGGGTAGTTAACAAGTTGCCGCAGTTGAAGCCGTTCGAGTCGTATGGGGCTGATTTTGTTCAGCATCGATCTGCTCTAGGGTATGATTCGAAGCGAGACGAACTGCTCCTACAAGGCCTAGTGAACATCAAATCGATTGGTCCGGAATTCCACGGCTCTGGCCAGGCTAATCCCTTTCCATCATTGGGAAAGCTCAAGCTTTGTGACATGCCTGAACTGCAGAGCTGGTAGACAAGCACTACTCCTCGTGCATTCCGGAAGCTAAAGACACTGTCGATACAGGGGTGTCCTCAGCTTCAAAACTTGCCATCACTTCCTTCTGTTAAAGAGTTGGTATGGAGTAGCCACAGCAAGATTCTGCCATTATTGACAAGAATCAAATCTCTCTCATCCCTTCTTATAAATGACGTGGAGGTTGGAGACTCTTGCAGTCTTGAAACCATCGAGTCGAGTCAAGAAGCTCGTGGTAGTCAACTGCAGGAATCTAGATCCTCTAACATCCAACAATATGGAGAAGTTCAATGCTTTAGCACATCTCAAAATCCTACATTGTCTCAAGATCGAAACTCTGAGGTTGTCTCGTCCCCAATGTCTTCAGAAGCTGAACATTGTCGATTGCCAAGATTTGATTCCTGAGAAGTTCACTCTAATGGAATTGGTCATTGAAGACTGTTCTAAACTAGAATCGGTTGCAGAAATAACTTCCTTCAATGCTAGCCTTTGGAAGTTGATAGTTAGGAATTGCCCTCACTTTAAAATTTCATCAGTGGATGTCCATAGTTGGAAGAACAACTTGAGAAGGAAAAATCAGAGATATCTCATGTCAGTTATGTGATAGTGGGAAACATGCAGAGTTCTAAATAATTACCGATTATCAATTGAATCCTAGTAGCTTTCTCCTGCAATTTATGAGTTTGCATACCTCATTCATCCACATATTCTTTCATAATTTTTTTAACCAAGAAAATGAGTGTTTGAAAACTTACACTGATCAGCAACCTTTTTATCCGATAATTTTTCTCTTTTGAAGAAGATCTCCAAAAGAGAAAAATCAAAGTTTATCCCAATCAGAAGGCAATGGTGATTAAGGTAAAGGTGTATTCATTTAAGGGCCATCCAGTTGACGCATTTCATCGAACACAGCGAGGGCAGTAGTGTAGAGTTTACATCTAAAAAACAACACTCCATGGTTAGGTGAAATAAATAGTAGGAGGAGACACTATTACCTAAGTAACTGATACTGCTCTGAATTTTGCAGGTGAAGAACAGCCATCGGAAGAACAACAACTTGCATTCGACTTTTGAGAAATTTGAACTTGGTGCAATATTAAAACCGTGGGACTAAATTAGCAATCAAATCCAGATAATGGAGTAAGGGAGCACATCAGCCAAATGAGGAGCCGGACAGTAAAAAGTGGGTGATTTCCGGAATCGCAACTCGAGCGCCGTTGAAGCAGATATCGACCAAGGTCAGGGACGACGACTGCGGCGACACCGAGAACTCCACGACCCCGACGGCGCGTGAATAAAAAATTCTCAAAATTCTGTCGTTGCCTTGCCGCTTGAGAACTCGCTGCAAGGAATATCATTAAAAAAGAGAAAGTGAGAAAATGGATACTGACTTTGACCGCGTACTATTAGATCCGATTGTATATTTTGAAGAAAAAAACATGTTGTTTTAAAGTCTTTGTCTAAAATAAATATGTCAAAATTTTGTTGGGATTGAGTGAGTAGTTTAATAACTTTAATTGACACTTTCTGAGTTTTGAAACATTATGTCTAGGGGTGAGCAATATTCAGATAAAACCTAAAAATCGATCGAACCGAACCGAATTGATCAATTCAATTCGATTTCGGTTTTTAAAATTAAGAAATACGATTTTTCAGTTTGGTTTCAGTTTAGGAAGAAAAAAACTAAATAATCGAAAAAAACCGATATATTAATATAGAGAAAAAGATCACATAAACCCTTATACTTATATCCGTAGATCAACTAGGCCCCTTATCTTTCATTTTGTGCATCCACACCCTTTTCCTTTGTAAATTAAATCAGATCCGCCCTTCATTTCTTATAATGTATACAAAATGATATTTCATTAATTAAAAATAATAACTTCATTAATAAGTGGGTCCTACTATTCTTATTATCACCATCTTTACCAATTCAACAGCATCAATTGAATTTCCAATTGATTCATTCGCCGGCCAGAAATTGATGACGACGGACACAAAAGTGAGGAACAGCAGGAAACCAAGGGATGGGACAGAACTTACGATGAGCGTTGTTGACTAATTTCTTGGAGGAACACCGGAAATGCGTCGGTGCAGGTGTAGTGGGTAGTGGTCATAGAGAAGGCGAAGAAGCCGATTCGTTCTTGGATTCCTCTGGGTGAGTCGTCGAGTTTCCAGAACACGGTGGCGAGGATGAACATGGTGGCCGTGTATTCTCGGGATCGGCAACTCCGGCGGAAACTCTGGCGACATCAATGGTGGTAGCTTCAGGTTTTTTCTTGGCTTACAAGGTGAAGGACCAGTCTACAGATGGCGGAGCCGACGACGGTGATGGTGAGGGGGCTATAGGGCAAGGCCCTCCGTTGGTGGAGGATCTCGCCGGTGGACGCTTTGAAGCCTCAACGCCGGCTGTCTTGATTTCTTATGGGCTCATCTTGTGTGTGTCTGCGTTTTTTCTCCAGTCTTCATTTCCAGCCATTGTTGGTTGTGGGTGAAACCTGTCGGAAGGAGGTGAGATATGAAGGCGAAGGTGGAGACCTGCTGCTTCGCCACGTCCAGTCTAAATGGGACGTGTCACTCTGCGCTACACGTGCAACTTCGCATGCCAATTTTAATCAAATGTAGATGTAATAATGTTACGTCGAGATGGACGCCGAAGAGCTCCGACATCCGCCATGAGTTGGTGAATGTTCTTTTTGCCAAAACTGCCATTTCGACCCATGAAGGATTTGCGAAGGTTGGTACCATGGATGCTTGGCAGACTAGCTTTCCTCTTGAAATGTAGCACTTATGGCTTCTTTCAACGACATATTTGATCCTGTTTCAGCCATGGGAGACGTTTGATTACCTCTCGTTAATGCTTGCCACGATTTGCTGAACTCGACAAGGCTACTGGTTCCACCGGGAGATTGTTGATTTCAAGAATCACGTCAAGAGCAAACTCAGTCCGAGTCTCACCGTCGAGTATTGACTGCCCGACATCAGAGAAAAACAAGGGCAGATTCAACAGTGTCCCAACTCCAATTGCTCTTTCCACCGATGTAAGCTACAGTCTTCCACATCCAAGCTTTTGCTTCCATCCTGATACGTATATAAGAATAAGAAATAAAAATGCAGTTGTTGAATAACTTGAATTGCCAAAGATGGTAATAATAACCATCACAAATCCCCTATTCCACTCTATATTTCATCCCCTTTTCCACCCAACTCAATGAATCACATATCATCCATTTCTTACGTAATCCATTTTTAAAATGGGTGATGTGTCATGGAACAGGGGATCCAAATGAATAAAACAGCACTAGGACCCACTTATTAATGGAGTTGTTATTTTTAATTTGTGAAATGTCATTTTGTATAAATTATAAGAAATTAAGGGCCATTCTGATTTAATTTAGAAAGAAAAAGGGTGTGGATGTACAAAATGAAATATGAGGGGCCTAGTTTATCTATGGATATAAGAATAGGGGCTTACGTGACCTTTTTCCCTATTAATATATAACTTCAAAACCCTGCCTAACCCTTCACAATCCACATTTTCATTTCACTTTGAGCCCAGCCCACCAACCCCCATCCAGCCGCGGTCAAGACCTGCCTTCCGCCGGCCATTGCCACACAAGCTCATCTCCTCCGCAGGCGTCGACTCTCCACAGCGGAGCACCTCTCTTCTTTGTCGTCCGGCGCCCATACCAAAAGCCTCTCTTCCTGGTAATTCCCATGTTCTCTCTCCCCCTCTTTCTTTCTTCTTTCTCTTTCTCTCACTATCAAAAAACTTTCTTCTTTTTCTTTCTCTCGTTATTAGAAAAATCTTGTTTCCTTCTTCTCAAAGAATTTGAATTTACTCCATTGATATATTATTCTGACAATATATCCTCAAATCTATATCATGAAGAACAAATCAAATCCAATTAGAGATAATGCTCACTATGCAGCTGCTTCTTTCCATTTCTGGAAGTCAATAGTTCTGCTCAAACCAATTGTCAAAAGATTGGAGAGGGGCTAATCAGGCAGTACATGGATTGTGAATTTGTGAGATAAGACGGTGGATGGATTGTGAATTTTTAGATAGTGGATGTCTGATGGTATATTTAATTAATTTATTTTTTAGCTATTTCGGTTAAATCGGTTTTAAAACCGTACCGAAATCTGATTTCGGTTCGATTTTGTTAGAAATTTTCAATTATTCAGTTTCAGTTCAGTTTTACATTTTTTTAGAATTTCTGGTGTTTGATTTTATAAAATTGGTTCGGTTCGATTTTGCACCAATGCACACCCCTAATTATTTATGTCTATACATATTCAAAAATACTACTATTTATTAAAATTTCACACTTTTTTGTTGTATGTGGTCAAGAAAAGTTGATTTTTTTGTGTAATGGTGTATAAAGATAAGAAGTGTTTTGGATGATGATTTAATTAAACAAAGAAAAATTTGGTGATAGTTATTAATTATTAGTAGATAAAAATTTTACTTTGGTTCAAATTCCAACTGAACCCATTTTAAAAAAATTTATTTAAAGGAACTTTAAATAAAATTAAAATAAATACTTTCTTAAATCAGCTTAATAATCAATAATATTTCATCACTTCACAAATTTATAATAATCATAAATACTTAATTAACCTAATCATGCCATCTCATATTCTAACATTTTAATTTTGAAACTTATTTTGCTTTAATATAAAAAGAAGATTTTATGATTAAAGATTTTATAATTTTAATCATATGTTGATAGTTTCATATCTATTGGATCTTGAAAAGATTAAAAAAAAATTGAGTTCCTAATTGATAGTTTTTTGGGTTTTATATTGAAAAAAAAAACTACAAACAGAAATGAAACGACGGAAGTATATCTTATGGTTCGGGTGGATGCCAGGCTACGAGTGTATGCTACGGACCTGTAGTTGGGCCTAGGGAAATGGGCCGGGCCCAATAAATTCAGGTCAGAGCCCGCAGTGCTGCTTAGGTATAATAAGTTACTCCTGTTTTAAACCGATCAAAAAACTCTCCCTTGCAAGCGTATCCCAGTCCGATGCATTTGGCGCCCCCGCGCACTCCATTCTCAATTTCGTATTTTCTATCCAGGGGCTCACTCATACGACTGAATTTAGGTAATCGCCATTGAATTACTGCAACGGCGTGTGGTGAAGGAGGTAAGCTCGTACGTATAGCAGTTTATCTCTTTTCAGTTTCTTGTTTTTTTCCATGAAATTTTTGCTTAGAAACCGATGATTTTGTACGAGAATGAATGTTTGATTTTAATGGAATAGGATGGCTAAAAATTACTCCAATTAGTTATTACGGTGAAAAATATTATACTGTTAGGCAAAATATCATGACAACGATGAATTATTGCATCGTGTAGTATGAGATGGAGTAGAGAAATACGAAATAGAAAGATGAATAATGTGAGAGAAAAAGCCATGGAAAATCTAGTTGATTTATTGAATCAATAGTTATGTAGGTGTTGTGTATAATTATACCATTACATCAATGGATTTTAAAGCCATCTGATTCTCAAAGTAAAATTCGCTTTCATTGGTGAAACCAACCTTAGACTACTTCTTTTGGAGATTTTTAGTAAGAGGTAAGATGGTAATGTTTGATCACCAATGAGGTAATAATTATTGATAAAATCAATTTTGTTCGTATCCTTAGGGTTTCTGATGTCATCCAATTTGTGCTTAGCCATGTTTGAAACTATATGAATGGATTTTGTGAATTCATGCTTCTTCAGTAGATATATTGCAATTATCTGGGTCATGGTGAGTGGAGAAGACCTCTACGTTACAATTCCACTTGGTGGTCCGAAATATGTCCCAGATCTTGTTGGTCCGCTTACAAGAGTCCCTGACTTTGAAACTTATGTTTGTCAAGAACTTCAGGTATGCTAGTTATATGCCTAAAAATATGTTATTCTCTTTTGTTCTATTCTAAGTGATTCATGAGGTGGCTCTTTATATAATGTTTCTGAAAATCAATGCTGTCAATTCATGCAGAGTCTGAAAGAAGAGCTATATGAATACTCTATAGAGATGTGCGATGAAGATATTTCGTAAGCATCCATTTGTTCCTAATAAGGAAAATATACAAATGCATCAAGTATTTTCTTTTTTGAAAAAAAATGCAAAACTTGGAATAACAGATTTATCCCTTGATCATATTTTCCTCTAAATACATAACTGTTTAAATAAAATTTTGCGGATATACTTATCCTAAACTATTAAGATTAAAAGATTTAGGATGTGTTTGATTAGCTGCTGATAATTTTGGTAGCTTTCATATTGAGCATTAAATGTGAAGCTGAAAAGATTGCTAAATTAGTTATAATTAAAGATACGTTCCCTCTTCATTGAAGCACATGAAATGATGCTTGATGTTTTCTTGTTGGTGCAATGATGCCTTTTATGTCATACCAAATTGAGATTTGAGCACAATAGTTGCAGTTCTGAATAGATTTTAATAGCTTGTGTAAATGAAGCCCCCTTCCCTCTTCTTTGGAACATATGAAATTATGCAGCTTGAATTCAATGAATTGTCTTATGCTTACCATATTAATCATCATAGGTGCAGTGTTGAATAGACTGCAACAATTTGGGATCAGTGTTTACATTTCATGCCATTATCACTTTTTCAGATATTTTCAATTCATGAATTCTAGTTTTTATTGTGAGTTTTAGTTTACCATGAAGGCTATTGTGGTCATAAACCATTTTTGTAGTTTATATTATCAGTAAGATTTCTGGATTTTGAGTTATTAAGGATGTATCTCGTAAAAAAATTATAAATTACCTCCCAGTTACTGCTATAAAATGACTCGCCAATTTGTTTGACTAGCTTTGCAAAGGAATCAAACATGGTTTCAGTTTTTGCTTTTTTTTTCCCTAATACCTTAATAATTTATTCAGTTTCTTTAAATATGCTTTGGGAAGAAACTTCCACTTCTCCTTCTTTTAATCACTTTTGCCCAGTGTTGAGCGCTATTCACTGATTTATGTCCTAACTACACTTGTGCATTTTTAAATTTAAAAGGGTTGATGAACTCAAAATAATTCAGGAGGATGAGTTAGTAAATAAAGCACTTGAAGAAGCTTTTAAGGTACCTCTTATGATATCAAAATTTGAATAAACTAGTGCTTAATTTACCTTGCTGTATCTGAAAACCTCTTATCATTGTGACGACAGGATGTTGAGCTGGCTATAGATGCTTCACAAGTTAGAGAAGACCATCTAAGCCCCAGGTCAGGTAAAAAGATATGATTCCTGCAAATTCCTTTTCGTGATAAAATTGAATTAAAATATGCCTGTATTAGGATGAACTTGCGATTTCTTCCCTGCTTATGTGTAGATGTGGTTGCTTTCTTTCCTCATGTCTTGCTCTGTCCATTTGGATGGTTGCTGCTTTGGCTGCATACATAGAGTAAAACAACTCTCAAGCGCAATGGTACATAGCCTTTTTTTGGCTCAGCAAATCCAACTTTATTTGTTAAAAATTGCCTAGAAGTGTTTTATCTTCAGTTTTCATATTTTTCCACAATCTGATCTAGATAATCAGTTTCTAGTATATAGAATCAGCATGCTAGGCCAAATCATCATAACCATACTTTTTGTAGATGGAGCATTTTGGTATGCCAGCTCTGGGTTCAGGCATGGTTTGGTAGGTTTGTATTGGAGGAGTTATACATTGATGGGCTCAATGGTTATTTTACTTGGTTAAAACTTAAATGTACTACTGATGGCGATTTTTGGCTAAAGTATTCAGCTTTGTCTGTGGCCTGTGAGTTTCATGGTTTGGTAGGTTTGTGTCATTTTGAAGATGACTAGAGAGAACACTGTGTTTATTCATAACTTCTTATTACTTATAAATGGAAACGGGTATTACTTTCAAACTAAATAAATTAATAAAGTTTATAAATTTAATCAAAAACTATTCAATAAATGTATAAACAACTTAAAAACATACTTCAAAAGATGTTTTGGAGGTGGGATCTACTGCCAAAATAATGGAACAGAGGTGCAGGGCAGGGGCACAGAGAAGTGCTGACCTTAGTGCTCCTTGTGCCTCACACCCTCTGGTGCACCTGGAATAACTAGGGATGTTATTACATACTGTGCCTTCAGCGATAATTCAATCATATTATGAGTAGATTATTGATCATGTGACATATAGTTAATTAGATTTTAGTCGTTGTGGTCAAAGCATCTTACCATCCCACTTGACAAGCTCGTTTTTTCACATGGCACGAAATGCAAGCACCCAAGGGATGCTGAATGTTTCTCAAAAATTTTACATATGTATGCAGTCTTGTTTTCTCTTTAAGAAGATACTTGTTGCAATTATTATGCATTGAATTTGTCACAAAGATGACTAGTGATGCTCTTTTGAATAAGATAGTATGAATGCTAGTTTAATACCTTCTCATATTAATTTGTCAAGATTTATACGGGACGGCTATTTACACACCCGAAAATACTATTCATATCCAAAAAAGAATTAAATAAAAATATTTTTAACTAAATGACTTAAATACCCTTTTGACTCACATATTGATAAATAGTATATTTAAATAAGTCATTATTTAACTAATTATTTTAAGAAAATAATTATCTAAATATTTTAATATATTGAATAAAAAATAGATCCACCATTTTTTTAAAATTTCATTACTCTCCTTTCATTTTACTACAAGACATTTAAAAATTAATTATTCTAGTTTTTTTTATTTAACTACCATAAAGCTTCAACCGAAAAAATATGGATAAAATATTTATTTAATATAAATATTATACTATTTATAATTATATATACAACATTAGTTAGTATATAAATATATCTAAAATAATAAAATAAAGAATATAATGTAACACACAATTAACATAAATATTTTGTTCAAAATAATAATAAAACATATTTAAATTAATTTATTTTATTAATTTAAAATAAAATATACTCCCTTCGTCCCGGCGTAAGAGGGGCTTTTGCTTTTTTGCACATAGATTAAGAAAATATTATTATTCAATGTGTGGTGGGTAGTTGTATTAGTGGGAGTGTGAACCCTATATTTTAATTGTATTAGAAAAGGTGTGTAGATTTCATGTGTATAAAAAAAAAGGGAATATTTAGATGATACAATCAAAATGAAAAAAAAAAATCTTTGAATAAATCTGTGAATAGGACGAGAAATACTAATTAATCCGTGTAGTATGAGAAAATATCCTTCTTTCTAAAAGGAAATTGAAACCTGCCTCCTTTGCCATTCAAACGTCGGCCGTCGCCGAGCCTCGTCAACCGCGCAGCCGACGGACCACCGCGAGCCACCACCTGCTGCTCTCCAATCAAAGCAACTAGTTTCAAGAAAGTACAGAGGCTAATACAACATTCAAATCCATAACAACAACAATATTATATCCACCAAACAAGTATACTGTAAAGACATAACTATTGATTTGCTTATTAGCTCTCAAGCAGTGCAGACAACTCAAAATTTACAAAAACCCAAAACCCCCCAAAACAATTATGGGCAGAATTGGCAAATCCCACAAACATGTAAGCAAAAATTCAAGAATTGAAAGTGTTTAAAACCTACCTGGTACTTTCTTCGAAACATTAAACTTGTGGGCAGGTGAAGAATCGAGGAAAGAAGCATTTTTTTAATGTTGGATCGTCGGTGGTCGCCATTACGGTCTCTGGAAGTGTGGTTTTGGTGAATCCCTCGAATGTTGGATTCACTGTAGAGGAGCAGGTGGTGGCTCGCGGTGGTCCTGGCGTGCTCGACTGGAAAGCAGCAGTTGGTGGCTCTCGGTGGTCCGTCGGCGTCGCGGTTGACGGGGCTGGTGGTCGGCGACGGCCCACGTTTGAATGGCAAAGGGAGGCGGTTTCAATTTCCTTTAGAAACAAGGAAATTTCGAAGAGAGATTTGATGATTATAATCAATTTTTGACTTTCCAAAGGAGTTTATACACGTGGCATGTAACCTGGCATGAATAAATGACACATCAGCCACAGTGCAGTGGAGCTGCCCAGTAGCTTAATTTGCAATATAAGTATAAGATTGAGAACTTTGTTGTAAATATTGAAAAATTTTGATTAATTTAAAATTCGAGATTGGGACTTTTGGCGCAATAAACCAAAATATATATGATACAAACTTACATAAGAATGGTCTTACCACCGTTATATTACAAGCGACCTTCCCCACTAAATTACTCAAATACTCCGTCCGTCTCATAAAACCTTTCACACTTTTCTCATTTATTTGTCCCAAAAAAATTTTTCACACTTCAAAAAAGGAAACATCACTTTATCTAACAATCTTAAAAGTTCCTTTAATTTCAAATTTATCACTCATTTTTTACACACATATCATTACTTTATTCTCTAAAAATACCACAATACCCTCCAAAGTCAATAAAATTGATCAAAAAGTGCACATTTTCTTAAACAATGTGGAACAGTAAACGTAAAAAGTATTATGGGACGGAGAGAGTATCACCCAATACTCCCTTCATTTCATCTTTAAAATTTTATTATTATTTTATTAAAGGCAATGATTAGTGTATGTATTTTTTTTTTCATTTCATAAGACCGCTGGACTCATCCCATTCTCAATCCAAATTCTCGCTTGTGTACAGGGTACCAGAGTATATGCCTTTTTTTTTTTTCTTTTTTTTCTTTTTGTTTAAATTTAATTTTAGAGTTTAAAATATATTTTACCCTTAAAATTTTGATATAATTATAATTCCATCCGTAGTTTGGGGTATAATTTATTCCTAATGTTTAGGGTATAATAATTGTAATTTTACCTTTGTAGTTTAGGGTAAAATTTATCCCTAGAGTTTAGGGTTTATTGTATAATTATAATTTTATTCTTGTGATGTAGGGTATTAATTTAATCTTAGGGTTTAAGGTATAATTTTAATTTTATTCTTTGAAGTTTAGGGTATATTTTACTCATAGGGTTTAGAGTTTAGGGTTTAGAGTATAATTATATACCTTTGTGGTTTAAGATATAATTTATCTTTAAAGGATTAAGGTATTTTTTTGACATAACATAATTTTATATTTGTTAATTAAATCGTAAGATATGTTGTATGCTTAATATTTTAATGGATGACTGAAATTTGTTTGAGAAATAAATGATCCGAATTTGAACTAAATTATTTTTTAATTTGAAAAAAAGGGTCTACTTTTAAATATGTTAAGATTAAGATATATTGAAAAAAAATAATAATAAAAGGGTAGAATGTCTCCTTCTCTTTCTTTCGTAAAATAAAAAATGGTAGAATATCTCCTCTTTCTTTGATAAAAGGGTAGAATAGTAAAATGATTTTATCTATTAACACAATTTCAACAAGTGACGGATTACGTATATAAAGAATTAACCCTCGAGCATTTAACCTTAACTGTGTATAATAAATAATAAAGTGAGTTTAACCAAAATGAGTCAATAATAAAGGGAATTCTAAATGTTGATTATACTTTACTTACACTTGAATTAAAAAAAAATTGAACATAATTACACTTCATTAACGTTTCCTATATTTTAGTTTAGGTAAATATATAAAAAATACAAAAATTTGAAGATGTGTAATAATTTTCAATTAAAATAATATATCCTCCCTCCACGTATTTATGTATATTTTTCATTTTAAGGTGTCCCAAAATTTTATTTATGAACCATTAATTGTAAAAATGCATTACGCATTTTTTTTAACATATTATTCATATAAATTCCAACAATTTTAACATTTTATTTATAATTTTCAACAATCTTATTTATTTTTATTCTTAAATTATCAATTTATCAATACTTTTTCTTGACAAAGACAATATTTCGTAATCTCTGTACTCTTATAAACAGATATAACTACTATGAAGGGGTATAATAATTTGTTACACTGTAAAGTAATTTACATTACAATATAACATAATTTGAAGATGTGTAATATTTTCTATTCAAAATACTTTCTAAAGTAATTTTTTGAGTATATTAAAAAATAAAATTTAGATGTATATATTAGTGTAAAAAATAATTTACCTTATTTCTATGCTCCTAAATACTTTTAGCTAGTAACTTTGAATATTTGATCTTTTTCTTTTCTATTTATTTAATAAAAAACAATCCCGCGCCATTTTAATTGTTAGCCCTACACCCCTCTCCCCCCTCCTGTCTCTCTCTGTATATATTTACACACACCTTCTCTCCCAAATATTATTTCACTTAGCGATCGCTGAATTGATCAGTTGATAATCATAATGACGTTGGGGAAGGAGAGAGGCAGAGGAAGAAAGAAGATTGAAATCAAGAAAATCGAAGAGAAATCGAATCGTCAAGTTACGTTCGCCAAAAGGCGCCATGGACTGTTCAATAAGGCGAGTGAGCTCTGCATTCTCACCGGAGCTCACGTCGCCATTCTCGTCAAGCCCAACAGCAACCGCGTCCTGTCCTTCAGACACCCCCAAACGACGCCGTTCTCAATCTCTTCCTCTCCGGGATTCACGACCCCAGTCGTGATGATAACTGTGAAACCCTAATTAGGGATTTTGGTGAGAATTACTCCGATATGTGTGTGGAGGTGTACAAGGCTCGGAATGCCGCCGCCGTAGGGACGCCGTGGTGGGAGAAGGCGGAGGAGGAGATGGGACTGGAGGAATTGGAGCAATTCAGGGCGACGTTGCAGGAGCTTCTTATGAACGTGGATGTGAAGGCTAATGAATTGGAGCTTTGCTCTGGCCACCGTGCGCAACACTGAGGCGGCGTCTTCCTCATCGGCTGACAGGTGCCCTCGAGGAACTGTTTGTAGTTTAGTTAGGATTAGGGTTTACTCTTAACAATTTAATCTTTTGCTTTAGTTAGTTAATAATACATGCTTTAGTTATGTTGAAAAACTTGTTTTACATATGTTACCAAGTATCTGGCTACGCATTCACCAATTCCAGTTATCAACTTTTCCTTCAAGCCTTTTATATACATACGTTCACACACAAATAATTGGAATTTATTAGAGTAATACACTTGCGCATGTTACTAAAGGAATCATTAGATTCATGAATATCATAATTAATAATCAATATAAACGATAACACTACTCAACTTACCTTTTGCTAACTGGTGGAGAAGGGGGGTGAAGAGGTAGTCATCTTGTTTAGCGCTGAATAAGATTAGACTGAAGTGAAGTTGGGCGTAATTAATTAAGGTAGCTGTATTTATACTACTGATCATTGGAGTATATTATAAGGTGATCAACCTACGATTAAAAAATATTGTAGATTGGTTTGGTGCCCACTGCATTCTCAATTTCGTATTTCTATCCAGGGGCTGACACATACGACTGAATTTAGGTAATCGCCATTGAATTACTGCAACGGCGTGTGGTCAGCAGTTTATTTCTTTTCAGTTTCTTGTTTTTGCCATGAAAATTTTGCTTGGAAACCGGTGAATATGTGTACGAGAATGAATGTTTGATTTTAATGGAATAGGATGGTTAAAAATTACTCCATATTAGTTATTACAGTGAAAAATATTATACTGCTAGAGTTAGTAGTGAACCTAAAGGATCACACATTTGTTAGCTATTTATTATAATTAAATTATTTGATTATTTAATTAGAATTACAATAAAAAAAATGATAGTGGTAAGTGCATTATGAATATTTAAAGATGATAGGATATATATATATATATATATAATATATGTCCATATTGGTGAGTGCATTATGAATATTTAATGATGATAGGATATATATATAATATATTTTCTATAGTGGTGAATGCATTATGAATATTTAATAATGATGAGATATATATATGATATATTTTCTATAGTGGTGAATGCATTATGAATATTTAATGATGATGGTATATATATATATATATATATATATATATATATATATATATATATATATATATATATGGTATATTTTCCATAATGGTGAATGCATTATGAATATTTTAAAGATAATGGGATATATATGTGATATATTTTTCTTTCTTTTTTCAAAATGTCGATACTTCATGTTATTGATGAAGAGAGGAAATAGTTTCCTTTTAAGTTAGAAATCATCTACATTATTCATTTTTGTGAATAGTCTTTGAAGAATAATTAAATTGATAATTATTTTTCAATTTGTTTTCTCTTATCACAAGTTGATACTGGAAATATTTATTGATATCAACAGTTTTAAACTACTAGCGAAGTGTAACATCTGTGTTGTTTATTCAATTGGTGAAGATATCAACAGTTTTACACTACTAGCGAAGTGTAACATTTGTCTTGTTTATTCAATTGGTGAATTACTTTAGAGGGGATATACTTGGATCCCTTTTTGAGAAGAACGGAGTTTTAGCCACAATCCGGGAATCTATTCCCTCACTCCTTGCATCAACTGGAAGAAAGTCTACGAGGGTAAGAATAATCTTTACGTAAATTTCTTTCAATATATTTTAACACCAGATCTGATAATCGTTTTCGAGCATCCGAGGTGAAACATTTTCATGTATTTAATAAATATGATTTATTAATTTTAAAATTTTAAATTCCGCTGCGTTCACCCGGATCGCTATAACGAACCCAATAGTGGTATCTGAGCCTAGGTTCATGGTGTTAAAATATTCTATGTGTATATTTTTGTGATACTAAAATAGTTTTAGTAAATATTTAACGATTAAATATGAAGGAGAAACTGTTTCTCAGAAAAAATTATGATTAGATACTCTTTAATTTAATATAATTATCAATAATTTGTTATTGATGATTATTTAAAATAATCATGTGAAACTAAATAATCATCCCACATGTGAAGCCTAAGCCATGTGCACTCATCCACTAACAAATACATCCTGTAAAGAAGCCACGTTGTGACTATGAAGCCCATACAAACATGTTAATTGATTTTAAAAATCAATTACTACTCTTAAGCCCACATGGACATACAACCTTACCACGTTGAGTCAGAAGGCAAGTTGCCAATGTATTATTGATTCCATTTGGGGTAATTAGTAGGTGTGCCCATCACACACATACATAAAAACCTCACACCATTATGCAGAAGGGAGACATGCCTCTTCCACCAACAAACACCTCACACACGTTCTTCACCCCCATCTTTCGTCCTTTATCATTATTCCTTCATCCATCCACCAGAGACGGAGATCCCGACGGAGATAGTAATTGAAGAGACGGAGTCATCTAAACGGGTTCTTTATTTTTAGTTATTTATCTTTATTATTTAAGCACAATGGTTAAGGTTTATTTCATCTTTGTGATTTGCCCTCGTAAATTCATGGGCTAAGCTTTTTTGTTGGTAATGTTATGGCATTAATAAAGTTTGACTATGTGATTTGATTGTCCTAGAATTAGATTTATTATACTGCAGATTGTTTATTTCATTATTGAAGATTATATTTTAAGACTTCATATTATTGTGTTTTTGGGTTTTGATTTCTTTAATTATTATTGACGGTATCACTGATTGATAGTTAATATGATTCTTTATTTCTGCATAATAATTGTTGTTTCATGTGACAGTCTTAGGGGATTGGCCTATAATAGCTAAGAGTGTTAGACAATCAATTTTGAATATTAATTACTTTGTAAAACATTATTATTAGGTAATTGGTAAAGAGACAAAAGTGGTTAACAATTGCGTATCTAGAAAGGGAACTCTAGTGCTTTAGCCTTTAATGGAATTTAGCATGAAGTACTCATAGAGGGAGAAGGAGTTAATTTCTTATTGATACGAGGATTTTTAGCTCATTATAAGTGTTAGATCCTACCCGATAAAAGTGATTTAACTAGGGTTAGTGATCCTCTTATAAACGTTTGCAGATAATTAATTCGGGTATAGATAAATTAGTCACATAGTCAAGATGTTTGCCTGAACATTACCAATTCTCCATTATTAAAATATTAAATCATTTTCTCTTGCATGATTTATTTTATTTCATAATTAGTTTATTATTTAATTTAAGTTATTTTTAATTAATTAATCATCCTTTCAAAACCCCCCGGATTTGTCTTGCATTTGAATTATCATATAGAATTATTTATTAAATTTAAAACTATCTCGTGGGAATGATATTCGCTTGGTCACGCGCACCACAATCGATCCCTTATACTTCGGGGTGAAGGAAAATAGCGATCAAGTTCTTGGCGCTTCTCACTCAACGTGGTAAGGTTGTATGTCCATGTGGGCTTAGGAGTAGTAATTGATTTTAAAATCAATTAACATGTTGGTATGAGCCCCATAGTTACAACATGACTTCTTTACAGGATGTATTTGTTAGTGGATGAGTGTACATGGCTTAGGCTTTACATGTGGGATGATTATTTGGTTTCACATGATAGTTGGGCAAAATTTCGAAATTTTGTCTTCCTTTGTGCAGCTTCACCAATTAATTCATAACTTCTTCATTTGAATTTCGATTGAGGTGATTCTCACGCCCACGCGACCCTATCTTCCGTGATTTTATAACCATATCTCACACTACCAGTTTCGACTTCCACAAAAATACAAAAAAATTATGGAAAGTGGCCCCCCTGTTTTCTTGCACATTATTCAAATTCACACTTCATTTCAACTTTACACTTTCGATCATTTTTCCGATCAAAACACAACAAAATATCTCTCATGCACCTTTTAGTCAATAATAATTGAAAGTATTAATATTTGTACAAATAATAGCAATTATACAGTCAAAGAGGTATCAAATTGAAATAAAAAGTACATGAATTTCTACTTTCATCAAACCCCCAAACTTAAGGTGTTGTTCGTCCTCGAACAACGAAACGACAAACCCAGAGAATAATGAGATGGAAAGTCATGTTCAAATGGAAGATCAAAATATCAACTGAACCTTCAAAAGATGTAATCAATCTTAACTTGGTTCACATAACTTCAAACTCAAAAGCATCAATTCATTCAAAATATGCAAGTTAAGATAATTACTTCACCAATTCAAGTACTCAACTCACCTATACTCACATGATATATGTATTGTATAGCTCTCACACTCAAGGTGTATAAAATGTACACCGCTTTGGGTTATATATGTGCTCTCAAATTCAATTCAAGTGCATGCGTAACCATAAGCTTGCCTATTGTCTCAACTTTCCTTTTACTTGTAGCTAGTAAATCATGAATCAAAAAGGTCTTTTTATTTGGTTGTAACGTAGGCTCTTTGGACAAGGTAGGAAATATATATGGATAAGTGACTCAAACTCGGATCAATCAAGTGGCCATCTATCATGATCTTTCATTCTTCCTCATCACTTTCATTACAGTGCAATTCCTCCACATCTTCATAGGAATAACAACCATCTTCTTTTTAATTCTTTCACTTTTCAACTCCGTCATTTTTCTTTCCTTCACTTTTTTTAATGGGGTACCAGTTTTAGGCACTATCCCAATGAATCCTCCATAGGGTACTAGATGTAAGCACTACCCTAGGGTGTCTGTTTCATAGAGTACTAGATTTAAGCACTACTCCATGAATTTTATCTTTTGATCATTTCTTCGTCATCCTTTTCACTTCCAAGATATTTACATTCTTCTTCTAACCTCAACAATTACTCAATTAATCCAAGTAAAGCAAGGAAAAATTAAATATTGATTAAGCTCAAACGGGTTATTCGAAGAATGGATATTTTTCAAGACTCAAATGGTTGACTAAGGATTTAATGAATTCGGGTAAAGTGTATGAAAAATATGGGCTAAAAATAAAAGATGGCCTAATATCATTTCCATAATCCACTAGACTATTCTCAAATATTCAAGGAGACTCAAGTCAAGTTCTAGAATACACGCACAAGAACAATACGCTCAAGAATAAAAATATCACGCATCAATGTATCATGATTCAAAGGCTCAAATCTCACTTGGCTTTTTCATAGAATGAACGAGCACTTTTCAAGGCTATGCATATAACAAGCACATCAAGAACTTCAAGCACTTAAGAATTAAAGCACGTTCTCCTTATCAATCATAATCAACATCTTATCAAAGGCATCATAAAAGCTCATATATCCCCATGAAATTCAGGTCATAAAATTTAAAGCTCATGCTCCTTATTCTTAAGAATTCGAAGCTCACAGAAAAATTTAGAATAAGGAACGAAGTAACCTAATTTCAATTTCCTTCACATCTTATAAGTTCTTCGAGTTTTCCAACTCGGTCAGGCGTAGGCCTTAGATAGAACTCACTTTGCCACTCCGAAACCATTCTCATTCAATAAAGCTCAAGCACAAAACTCATCATCACATGAGAAATAAAAATATCGGAAAGATAAAAATCGATGACAGAGCACCAAAAGACACACTAACACGAACATAAACACATAAGACACCTGGATAGTCGCAAAAAATTCAAAAGATCGAATAATATTCAAAAATTCTAAAAAAAAATTGACCTCCAAGTACACAGACACTAAAATTATACAGAGTAAACATACTTGGGTGCGGATGGAACAAGGGAAGAACATCACACCCCCAAACTTAGATGATAACGTGAGTTGAATCTAAGTTTAAAATGATGTTATTATCTTAAGTGTAAGCACACACATTGAGTATAATTCACCTAGCACAAGACACAATAAATAAAACAAAATAAAAGCAATAAAACGGTGAGTTGTCTCCTACCAAGCGCTCTTGTTTAACATCGGTGAGTCAGACAAAGCAATGTAAATCAAGTCAAGACATCAACAAACAGAACTTTCACTTCACCGTGATGATAATAATGCTTCAAGCGATGCCCATTCACCGTGAAGAGAGCTCCATCGTTCTTTTTTAATTCAACCATTCCACTCTCATAGACTCGACTCACCTCATAAGGACCCATCCACTTTGATTTCAACTTACCTGCAAAAAGCCTCAAACGAGAGTTAAATAAGAGAACAAAATCCCCTACTTGAAAGTTTTTGCTCCGAAGCTTTGCATCATGCAATCTCTTGGTCCTTTCTTTGTAGATGCAGGAATTTTCGTATACCTTCTCTTTAAACTCTTCAAGCTCATTCAACTGTAAAAGGCGACTACTACCCGCTGCTTCAAGATCTAGGTTAATCTTCTTCACCGCCCAAAAGGATTTATGCTGAATTTTCACAGGAAGGTGGCAAGATTTTCCATACACCAATTGGAATGGTGACATCCCCAAAACAGTCTTATAGGCAGTTCTGAATGCCCACAATGCATCATCAAGCTTACTAGCCCAACCCTTGCGACTAGTACTAATAGTTTTCTCTAGAATCTTCTTGATTTGACGATTGGACACTTCAGCTTGTCCATTCGTCTGTGGATGTTAAGGCGTGGATACTCTATGTTTCACTCCATAAGACTTGAGAAGATTCTCCATTAGCTTATTGAGAAAATGAGTTCCCCAATCACTAATGAGAACTCTCGGCACTCCAAAATGTGAAAATATATGTTTCCTCAAGAACGCAATGACCGTTCTTGCATCACTCAACTTGGTTGGAATTGCTTCCACCCACTTTGAGACATAGTCAACAGCAACCAAGATATAAAAGAATCCATTCGATGAAGGAAACAGACTCATAAAATCTATGCCCCACACATCAAAGAGCTCCACCTCATACACATTTTTCAAGGGTATTTCATCCCTCTTAGATATGCCCCCCATCCGCTGGCATCTATCACAATTCTCTACATAGAATCTGCGCACTTAAATAAAGAATGTCAAGTAAAACTTGATTGAAGTACTCGTGCTGCAGTCTTTTCCGCTGCAAAATGTCCCCCATTTGGTCCATCATAACACATACTCAATATGCTCTCCCACTCTTCTTCAGGAATACACCTGCGTATGATGGTGTCAGGACACATCTTGTAGAGAATTGGATCATCCCATATGTACTTCTTGACATCAACAAAATGTAAAGGTACTGACTCAACTTGTACGGCTTCACTACACCTCCACTAGCCAAAAAGTTGACTATATCCGCATACCATGGTGCTGGAGGATCCTTTACCATCTCCACTATCTCGAAGCAGTCTACCACAAGTATGTCTTCATCAGGAAAGACTTCCTTAATGAATTCATACTTCTCATCACAATGATCCATCGTCTCAAGTCTAGAGAGATGATCAACTACCACATTCTCACTTCCCTTCTTATCTTTGATCTCAATATCAAACTCTTGAAGGAGTAAAATCCATCTGATTATTCTTGGCTTTGCATCCTTCTTCTCCATCAGATAATGGATAGCTGAGTGACCCGTGTACACCACTGTCTTCATACCTACCCGATATGGGCGGAAAATGTCAAAGGCATACACTACTGCTAGGAACTCTTTTTCTGTGACTGTGTAGTTCTTCTGAGCTGCGTCAAAGGTCTTACTGGCATAATATATAGGTCTGAACCTCTTCTCCCTAATCTGTCCAAGCACAACCCCCAATGTCATATCATTAGCATCACACATCAACACAAAAGGCTGCGTCCAATCCGGAGTGATCAGAATTGGAGCAGTTACCAAAGTCTCTTTAAGTACCTGAAATGCATGTAAACAAGTATCATCAAAGTCAAAAGGTACATCTTTCTCAAGCAGATGAGACAAGGGTTTAGAGTATTTGGAGAAATCCTTGATAAATCTGCGGTAGAACCCCGCATGACCAAGAAAAGATCTAACCCCTTTCTCATTAATCAGTGCCGGAAGTTTTTCAATGGCTACCACCTTCGCTCGATCAATCTGCAGCCCCTTAGAAGACACATGATGGCCAAGTACTATACCTTCTCTTACCATGAAATGACATTTCTCCCAATTCAGAACAAGGTTAGACTCTTGGCATCTCTCCAAAACAACAGTGAGGTTAGCTAGACAAGAATCTAAAGAAGATCAAAATACAGAAAAATCATCTATGAATACCTCCATAATTCTCTCAATCAAACCCTCAAAAATATACATCATGCATCTATGAAAAGTAACAGGAGCATTGCACAAACCAAAAGGAAGCTTCCTAAATGCAAAAGTATCATACAGGCAAGTAAAGGTAGTCTTATCCTGATCCTCCGGCACAATTCTCTTTTAGTTAATCTAGAAATTCTACACTGAAGTATTCGCCTACTCGATCTGATCGAACTATTTTTATACTTAAGTCAGTTTGTTTATCTACTTCAGTTCTGAATTCTTTAAACTTTTCAAAAACTTCAGATTTGTACCTTAATAAGTACACATGACCATACCTAGAGAAGTCATCGGTAAAGGTTAAGAAGTAGCTATAGTTCCCACGAGCATTAACACTTAATGGGCCACATACATCTGTATGAACTAATTCCAATAGACGTGTAGCTCGCTCCACTTGTCCAACAAATGGAGATTTGGTCATTTTTCCCTTGAGGCAGAACTCACATGTTGGTAGTTCTTGCTCGTCCTTTAGGTCAAGCAATTGTGCCAACTTATTTATCCTTTTCTTAGAAATATGACCTAATCTTGCATGCCATAATGTGATAGAACTACGGTTATCCAATTTTCTTTTATTTTGTTGAAGATTAAGAATGAAATTTTGGGGAGTCAAGGTATATAAATCATTCATCAATATGCAAGTAGTGATTAAAGAAGAACATTTAGAAATGGAACAACTTTCATGTTCAAACTTAAAACAATAACCTTCTCTATCCAAAACTGGAATAGAGATAATGTTCTTAATAATCTCTGGAACATAAAGATAATTGTTCAAAACCAAAACTAAATCATTACTTAAAGTTAGATGAATAGTTCCTATAGCTAATGCAGCAACCTTTGCTCCATTCCCTAGCCTTAGAACCATTTCTCCTATTTCTACCTTTCTACTTCTTTCCATCATTTGCAAATCATTGCAAATGTGTGAGGTACAACCGGTATCTAATACCCAAGAAGTATCGTTAACAGATAAGTTAACTTCAACATAATAAATACCTGAACTCTTTAGGGTTGCAAGGTAATCCTTGCAGTTCCTCTTCCAGTGTCCAGTTTGATTGCAGTGGTGAAACTTATCATTGGCCTGAGAAGTTTTCTTTTACTTGATACCTCCCTTTGCTTTCAGTTTGTTGGGATTGTTGGAACCCTTTCTTTTTTCATTCTTTTTCTTTGGCTTTGCAGCCTTAGATCCAGAAGTGGACCCAAGAAACATGACTGGTTTATCCTTTTTCACCATGTCTTGCATATTATAGTTGACAACAAAGGTGTCAAATGAAGGAGGCAGAGACTGCATCATCAAGTCAGTGCAAAGCTCATGTGGAACCTCAACTTTCAAAGACGCGAGTCATTCCGTTAGGGCTATCATCTTCAATCCATGTTCCTGGACTGAAGAGCCCTCAGCCATGTTACTGCAGAAGAGCTCTTTAGATATCTCATATCTTTGTTGTCTGCTATTCTCGCCAAACAAGTTTTCAAGGCGTTTAAGAATAGCATAAGCAGAGGTTTGATCCTCATTTTGTCTCTGCAGCTCTCTTGACATGGATGCTAACATGTAGCATCGAGCTTTCAGATCGTCATCCTGATGACATTTGAACTTCTCAAGTTCCTCAATCTTAGCATCAGCACTAGGTGCTTCAGGGATTGGTTTGTCAATAACATATTCACTTCTTTCAGATTTTAAGAGATTTTTGAAATTTCTCAGCCAATCATTAAAGTTAGGTCCAGTTAACTTGTTTTGCCCAATTAAAGCAGTTATAGGATTATTTTTTGTTTCAGTAGATGAATCTACAAAATGATGAAGCAGAAAATGAGAAAACTATGAAAATTAATATTAATTTAATATAAGGTCTTCAATATTAAATGTCTCCCACTATTTTATTCGAATTTCATAACTTCAATGAAAATCGAAAAATCACAATTTTCTAGTATGCTTGAGATCCAATAAAAATCCCTCATGCCCCAATTTTATGAGCCCATGAAAATTTTTCTTTGGTAGTAAAATATTTTACAATTGTATCACTATACAACACTCAATTTGTTTTACCTCACCTTTCACGTATACCTCAATTTTATGAGCTCATATGTTACTTAGTGTCAAACAATACCTATCAAACATTCATGTAATTATAACATCAAAACACCCCACGACTCATGACCGATGTAGTAATGTATTTAACTCATTAGCATCATTATGATAGATAAAGAACATAGTTTTCTTCCACAAACTCACCTCACCACACATGGCCAGTGGTTAAGTGTAGTAGCATCATCATGTCTCTATCTTTTGACAGTAAGCATGGATTGATGGGTCATACACATCACATCCGTATTTGTTTGAATTAAAATTTTCAAAAATTTTTTTTGTATAAGTTTAAAAAACTTAGGGATTATTTTATTTCCAATACCTCATTTTCTTGTTAAGGTAAATTATTTAATGTTTATCATCAAATAAGTGCATTAAATAAATGCTAGCATGCATATATCCTATACATGCATAAAGCGGTGGAATGATCACGGCCTACCTATGCGACCCGTTTGAGCCAAAATGAGTCTATGGTGAATCTAAGGGACAATGAGAACTTTTACATCATAATGTAAAACACATACACTTATGGGCCTTGAACATCTATTCTATTACATTTAATTACCCATCACCAATTGGGTCTTCTTTTGGGCTTCTTTTAAGTCCTCCAATTTACAATGAATAAAATTAAATCCTCACGGACTAATCTACTCTCATTACATAAATTTAAAGAAATTACAAATGTAAATAAGAGGCTCGAAGTCCCCATAAAATCCAAATAAATAAAACCATCGCATAAAGTTTAAGGCTCATGATCACCCCTAAATAAATAAATATGCAAATAATATTCATCAAATAAATTAAAGCACATTAAATTTATTTATATTCATTACTAATAATAATTCCGAACGAGTACAAGAATAACAATTATTCCTTAAACTTATTCACGGATTGACTAACCATTAATCAATATTATTATGATTTATTTCAAAACAGATTTATCATTAATTAATGTTAAATCAATAACATATCATTAATAATATTTACACTTTCAGAAAGTATCTTAAAATGTTGGAACAAGCATCTGCTGCTTTTAGAAATCCAATCAATTTACTGCCAATCACAATGATTACAGCCAACATTCATTGTTTTCAAATTTATAAATTTGAAAACAATTTTTCATAACAAATAAATTCGAGTGTATATTGGGTGCACTCGGGTGTAAGGGTGCATCCATATGTGTATGTCTTTTTATTCTATTTTGTATATATATTATTCTATTTTTTATACGTGTTTTGTAATAATTATATATTTTTTTCACATTAAGTTTTCATTAAAAAAACTAACATCCATATGTGTATAACTTTTTATTGAATATTATATACAAATTTTCATTAAAAAAATTAACAATTAAATTATATACATTTTTACTCTTAATTGTATATGTTTTTGTATATATTTGTATATGGATGCACCCTATCTTTAAGTGCACCCGGATGCACACTATAAATGGCCAATAAATTCATTCACTTTTTTTTCCGTAAAAATCGGCTCTGACTAATACGTTAATAACAAGCAATTGGCTAATCAAACAATAGTAAGCCAATTATGTTAATTCCAAAATTATTTATGAAAACACTATCATATCCGATCAAAATATCAATCTTTATTTTAAATAATCATCAATAACAAATTATTGATAATTATATTAAATTAAAGATTATCTAATCATAATTTTTTTTCTGAGAAACAGTTTCTCCTTCATATTTAACCGTTAAATATTTACTAAAACTATTTTAGTATCACAAAAATATACACATAAAATATTTTAACACCATGAACCTAGGCTCAGATACCACTATTGGGTTCGTTATAGCGATACGGGTGAACACAGTGGAATTTAAAATTTTAAAATTAATAAATCATATTTATTAAATACATGAAAAGGTTTCACCTCGGATGCTCGAAAACGATTATCGGATCTGGTGTTAAAATATATTGAAAGAAATCTACGTAAAGATTATTCTTACCTCGTAGACTTTCTTCCAATTGATGAAAGGAGTGAGGCAATCGATTCCCGGATTGTGGCTAAAACTTCGTTCTTCTCAAGAAGGGATCCAAGTGTATCCCCTCTAAAGTAATCCACCAATTGAATAAACAACACAGATGTTACACTTCGCTAGTAGTGTAAAATTGTTGATATCAATAAACGTTTCCAGTATCAACTTATGATAAGAGAAAACAAATTAAGAATAATTATCAATTAAATTATTCTTCTAAGTTCACAAAAATAAATAATGTAGATTATTTCTAACTTAAAAGGAAACTACTTCCTCTCTTCATCAATAACATGAAGTATCGACATTTTGAAAAAAGAAAGAAAGATGTATGATATATATATATATATATATATATATATATATATATATATATATATATATATATATATATATATATATATATATATATATATATAGATATATATATATATCCCATCATCTTTAAATATTCATAATGCACTCACCACTATCATTTTTTTATTATAATTCTAATTAAATATTCAAATTATTTAATTATAATAAATAGCTAACAATTTAACTATTGTTCCAATTGATAAAAGTCGTTCATTCAAATTAAGGTGTGATCTTTTAGGTTCACTACTAACTCTAGCAGTAGGCTTACAACACTTGTAACTTATAAATAACAATTATTATATTAATTAATCCAATTAATTAATTCACTTGAAATTAACTAATTGATTTCAAGAACCTACTAATCACGGTAACATCTAGCAAGTAGCGTGATTTTCTAGTGTTAGGTGAAATAGCGAGTAAACCTGCAAATTAACGAGTGACATACACATACGGTCTTTCTAACAAATAATCTCCTGATTGAATCTGGAGTAGGAATATTAGTCAAAACTCTACTAACTCAATAATTGTGTTTCTATTTCATGTTACAATGATTCATTGTAAATCTTTATTCACATTGCCTTGGCCAAGGTTTTTAAATCATTAACAATGAAATACACAGTAGATTCTCTTATCTTAGACAAGTGTCAGATTCTATCTTAGCCACACGCAAGTTTCCATATACATCAATATAATACCCAACATACCCCCTTTATGATTGCTAAACAATCAAAAGATAAATCTAAGTATTAGAAGAAGTACACAAGACTACCATGGTGCTTCAAGTCTAAAGACTAATCGTGTACTATCGTAATTTGAAAATTCTAATTTCGACATATCCAATAAGAATTTTCTATGGATCATGTTCGATAAACTTATTCTCTAATAAGTATCCACATATATGAATTTGTGTCACAACATTAATATTGATGGAATACAATATTCTCGTCCGACGAGCCTTCATCATATGTACGAGTCTTTACTGAATTATTCTTTGTCCCATCTAGAAAAACTCTTGACTCGGAACCATGTTTAAGACCAAAGCTCTATGTATAAATTTCATGATCACCATCATATGCGTAATCATACATTTTAGCTTAAATTGGTCTAGGGATTTTATCTAATAAGCATATGTTATAATTAAAACAGCCTTTAATAATATAATTTCCAATGAGATTGTTTACATTCAAAATATAAAGAGTACAATTATCCAATCTAATTGGTGCGCTGGGCATACTACTCTAACAATACTCCCCACCAAGCTCGGGTTGAATTTCCAAAAGCATGTGATGATGAAGCACCAAAAACAAAAGTGAAAGCTAAAGGAAAAGAAGATTTGAGCATCAAATACTCCAGTAGACATGCCGCCGAAATTGGAACTCCCAATCTGCACACCAAAAGGACTGGTTCTACCTAAAGATTTTAGGAACAAAAGGATCGCTAGAGTCATTATTAGTCTACCCAAAAATATTAAGGCTTTACCAATCAAACAACACGGGTTTCTTTTCAAGATTGCTTATGGAGATTGAAGTGAAACTCCAACTTCCAAGCAAAGCATCCCGCCAAAAGCTCATCTCCAAGTCTACATCCTCTCTCAATTTCACATGCACATCCATATACAAATTAAAAATTTTTTAAAAAAATTATTCATGCATATAAACTGCAATGAATAACAATGCTTTAAAATCCAAGTCAAGAATAAATTATACCAAACAAAAAATTATTTTGAGGAACCATTTCTCTAAGAAGAAAACAAATGAATCTTTATTTAGTTGATAGGTTATATAACACCAAATTATTACTCAAATACAAAACATAGTTACCTTCCAAATGAATTTTGTTCTTGAGCCATAATAAAAATTACAGATGTCACATTTTGCTCCTTCAAAACTAAAAAATTAAATTGTGCATCATTCATTTGTATGCACATAAACAAAATCTATGTATTTTACAAAGGGTGTAAGAATCAATTTCTATGGAAGCAAATATGTGCTGTGTTTCTAGAATCTAAAGATCACTCTTTAATCCTTGACTAATAGTTTCATTCTTCACTGCTTTTGATTAAGAAGAAATGTTAAATACAAACTACTGATGATCTCTCAAAATTACAACATTTAAAAAATCCTATTAAATAAATAAAACAATTTGGACACCAAGTTGTAAAACAATTGTGCATTCAAAGTATTTTAGACAATAAAATTCTAATAACAAAAACAAAAAAAATCAACATAATCAATTTATGAGCTTAAGCATATGATCTTCAATTTAACACCTTTAAAAAAAACTTAAAGGACAAAGAGTAGTAATTTTTGTTTTTGAAATTCCACCTTTAGATATTCACTTTTGTAATCTTGGAACCACTTCTATTGCCCTCAAGCTTGATGTTCTTCCTTTGCAAAAAACATGGAAAGTTGCACAATGGAAGATCAGTTTAACATTACCCGACGTTTCAACTCTAGATTTTTTAAGGTTGGATGAATGCTGCCAAGGTTTGATATTTGAATCATAGTCGATGTAATTTTTCATCTCCAACAAATTGAGTGTGAAAAACTTGTCTTCCTGCAAAAATAATATAATAGTGTAAGGAATATCTCCATATCACCAATATTTCTTTGTGAGAATCTCATGAATGTTTCCAGATTTGGTTCTATTGTAATTCATTATAAAGAAAAAAAAAATCTTAAATCAAGAGGTAAGTTCGCTGTATCAAATCTTCAAAACATTGCACTGTTTATTGTGTGGAGTAAATATGTGCAAAGTTGGACAGCCATGTGAATTTTAAAAGGCCATGATTAAGTTTTGAAATAAAAAAATTAATTATAATTTATTAAGGTTAAAAATATAAATATTAAAATAAGGCAGGGATAAAATGGGAAAAAAAAGTTTCTCATTCTCTTCTCACTTTTAATTTAACTAGAAACTTCATATTTTGTGATACTTTCGTCTTTTAATATTTTTCACCTCTTTTCCAACACAAAGATTAAGAAAAAGTGATAACTTTTTTTTGTTTGAGTATTATGATATTTTTCTTATAATAAAATATAAATGACAAAGTATGTTAGGTGTGTTATTATGTACGGATTTTTGCAATTAAAGTTTATGAGAGTAGGTGGTTATTTTGAATTTTTGCATTTTTAGGGAGGTAAAAACTTTTGTAGGACAGTTCAAATAAAAAATGGTAAAAATTATTGAGAGACGTGAATTATTATTATTATTATTATTATTATTATTATATATATATATTATTATGAAAATTCTAATTTTTTAGATTTTATATCAAAACTTCTTTATATATCATGTTCATTCCATTAGTCTTTTTATACTTATTATTAATTATTAAAAATAATATGACTACCATCTTATTTTACTTCAAATTCACACTATCATAAAAGAAAATACACTTAACTTAAATTCTCAAAATACACTATATATATAATTTAAAAAATGAGCATATATTTTATAATTTATTTAATATTATCACATCATCTTAAAGGCGTGATTTTTATTAAAATTAGTTCAAGTAGTAAATGTGAATTTTGGTGTGGATTTTTTGTTTATTTATTAAAATCTCTTTCACACAATAAATATAAAATATAAGTAACATATAATCTTCATCAAAATTGACTTAACTTGATCATGCATATATAAATAAGTATCAAAAGACTAAAATACATGTATAAAAAGGAAATAAATAAATAAGAAAATACATTAGAATTCTATTGCATCTCAAGGCTCAAGACAATGAATTTCCTTTTTAGAATTTTCGTTTTATCCCCATAGCAATAACACTGCAGATTACACAAGATGTATCTTACAACACATGACCAACTAACCAACTACCTTTAGCTTACAAATCATGATCGGATCATCTAATGTTTTATGAAAATATCTTTCCATATAGGAATCCCATATTTTATTCACCTTACAAATCGCCATCAAATCAAATGCCATGTTTTATGAAATAGAAGATCTGTAACATAAATTAATGGCGAGATATGTAAGAAGGCCTTCAAATTTGTATGAAGGAAGTGGCTACGCTTGATTTTCATTTCCAACTATGAATTCCGCCTTCTCCATGCCCTCCGCGCCGTCTCTTATCCTCCACCACCCCGCTGTCTCCCGCTTCTTAGTTTTACTTTCAACCATTCTTCGATACTCATGAATTTGTGTCTTTTATCCTTCCTCACCCCAAATACTGAGTTCCTGCAATGGTCTGTTGCTGCAAATTTCTCGACTCATGAATGGCTACTATGTCTACAATCCCAGCAATCGAGAAAGATCATTCTTTCCAACAGCCACAATGATACTCTTAGGGATGAATTTAACGTTTGATCCTTCCATATCACCACACTATAAAATCGTTAATATATATAGGTGATAATATGAAAATTCAAGGGTTGCATTAAATTCAATTTCAATTGTATTAAATTATAAATGAAGAGTTGCATGAATTAATTCATGCATGTAAATGAAGATTAAGTAAATTTGAATCATGAAGAATAAATTAATAATTTTTAAATATAATTAATAATGTTAAAATGGTTATTAGTAAAATAAAGGTGGCATAAAATGAGAAAAAATAATTCTCAATAGGAAAGCATTTTTAATATATTAATATAAAAGTATATTGAAAAAATATTTGTATTAAAATAAAACATTCTTAAAAAAAATAAAAAATAGTCAGTCCTTGTTTTCAATTTATATTGATTTTACCTATTTTGATTTTATACTCAAAATTTTATTATTACTAATTGTCATGATTTTAAAAGACAAGTAAATTAATTAAAATTGGGTACAACAATTTTTTTTTAACCGTGTTCTCTTTTGGGATTTTAGCAATGAAGAGGCCACCCCTTCCAAAATCGCTTGTATACTTCAAGGTTTAAAAAACACTTAATTTAAGTATCACTTAAAAATATATATTTCATTTGGGCATCAAAGAACAACATAACAATTTAAAAAAAAAAATCGTTTTTTTATAAATTACTTAATTATTAATCGGTGGAAGAGTATGTGGTTGAACACAGAATTGATGATAGATTCAAATGTAGTTTCAATCATATTAATGTATTAATTATAATAGAAAGAGAAAAAAAAATTGAATTGAGGATTAGCGTTGCGGTTAAAAAAAAGCGTGGTGGAAATGAAATTGAAATTAGGGTTTGAAAATGGATTTTGTTCATAAAGTTTATATAATTATAAAGAAGTTCCTAATTTTTTTTTAAATAGTAAAAATACACCGAATTTTTTAATTAAAATAAACAATTGTGGAAATGAATTCTTAAACAATTAATGGTTAATCTTAGAATTCAAAAGTTTTCAAAAGTAGTAAAATTAGAATTGAGGAAAAAGATTTTAGACAATTTTAGTGCTTTATCTAGTGGTAAGAGTTCATCACTAATGCGCAAAATCAAATACATGATTTGCATCAATTGGTAAATTGATATACAAAATCATAAAATAGTCTATAAATAAATTACACCAAACTACCCTACTCTATTTACACAGAATTTGAATATATCCATACAAATGCATAAAAATAGAAATAAATACTCCCTCCGTCCCGAAAACTTTTCACTTTTACTGTTCCACGTTGTTTAAAAAAAGTTGCACTTTTTGACCAACTTTATTGACTTTGGAGGGTATTGTAGTATATTTAGATAATTAAAAAGTATAAAGAAATGATATGTGTGTGAAAAATGAGTGACAAATTTAAAATTAAAGTAACTTTTGAGGTTGTTGGATAAAGTGGTGTTTCCTTTTTTGGGAGGTGAAAGGTTTTGTGGCAAATGAGAAAAGTGGGAAAAGTATTATTGGACTGAGGGAGTACTATTTAATGAAAATTTCAAAATCAAATAATCATAACGATAACACCGCATATCCTATAAAAAAATGTCTGTAGTTTGTATGAAAGGGGTGGACACATGTCAACAACATCCTATCGTCCCTAAATATAATGGGTGTTGATTAATGTGAAAGAAAGTTCATATTTACAGTCATGTAAACGAATTAAACTTTCCTACCAATTAAAAGAAAGTTCATATTAGAATTTACATTTTTACAATCATGTAAACGAAAGATAATCAGAGATAAAAACTAATAATTTACAATATCAAGTTTTACAAGATCTCTATCCGGATCAAACACATTAAATATTGCATTTTAGAATTTATACACAAAGAAATCCAGTCAAATGACGGCATAAAGTATAAAAACAAAAATATTAAACTACCACCATAAATATCTCTTTAGTTGAGCAAGAACCATGCACCTCCCAGCAATTGCACACCTACTTTGCATTCAATGGTGCATCATATTATTTTCAAATTACTATAAACAAAAGTCGTTTATTAACGTAGGAAGTTTACGTACCTTTTTAATGTCTTGAAGGAAAAGTGGCGATAGTCTCCTCATGAAGATATTTTCCCTGACCTACAAAATAAATCATCTAAAGATTAATTCAAGCCCTGAAAACTAAACAAAATAAAAACTACTGGTAGAACTCATCACTCCAAATTTCAAATCTAAATCCCAGGCAATAAACATGTGAATACAATCCAAATTTAATCAATAATTGATGAAGTATTGTGTTACTATAATGCTAGTACTAATTGGAGGAAAATTTCCATTCAAATCCTCATGAAAATCACAGTTTTGAAATGCTTGGAGTAACAAAGTTACTTTTGTAAAACAATCTGATAATTATATTCGAGATGTCACATGTAATTTATATATCACATAATTGTTGGATAAGCATGTATGTAATTAAAGACTCGAGACCCTTCAACTTTCAATTTGAGGAATTTCATATAAGAGTTCAATCTTGGATATGAATAAGTACATCCAAATTTAAGAATACGAATAAATAACTAATAAATAGCATATCATGAATACATATTTACTCCAAAAATAATAATGATAGAATATAAAGAGTTATCATTAATACAAATTTATTTCTCTTATATTTATAATATAATATATAAGAACATTATATTAATAATTGTAAAGTAATAAATATTATACTATTAATTAAATAGAAGGTTAAAATTGTAGAAAAGAAAATTTTGTAGGGATAATTTTGGTAAAAAAAGTTTCTCAAATCCAAGCCACTTTTAAAATAATAATGATAGAATATAAAGAGTTATCATTAATACAAGTTTATTTCTCTTATATTTATAATATAATTTTGTAGGGATAATTTTGGTAAAAAAAAGTTTCTCAAATTCAAGCCACTTTTAAGATATTAAGATAAGATATATATTAATATTAAGATAAGATACATTGATATTTTATTTATATAAGAGGAACGCTTTAATTAACTTTTTTTTATAGACTATCGAATTATTTTATAAATTGATAATTTATTTTTTATTTTAAAATTTATTTTTATAGTATTATGTTAATTTCAAATGACACATTGATTATGGATTTTAAAATCTTTTGAAATCAACTAAAAATCCAGCATATTGAAATTTATAATCTTAAATTTATTAATTTAAAATCATAAATAAATTTGTAAATCTACTAATTTCATGTTGCATCAAAATAGAAAGAATATAAAGAAAATTTTCTATAAATCCCTCTAACCTAAAATTCTTTGTAATTTATCATTATTTATTTTTCGTGTATATTGTAATAATTACTTAAAGAAGGTAAAGGCCTTGCGCTCCCGGGAATTCGGTATGTATCCCATGTGAACATAACCCTTCCTCTCTCTATTTTATTTAAACTTATGTATTGTCAGTGAGTTTAAATTCTAAAGGATCGATATCCACATATGAACACAACCATTTCCCTCTCATTTCTATTTAAATCTATGTGTTGTTAGAGATTTTAAATTGTAAAGGGATACAGAAGGATATGGATCTAAATCCATGTGTCCGAAACTCACTCACCTAAGAATACTCTCTCCGTCTCATCCTAATGATTACATATTTTCATTTTAGATGTCTCATTCTAATTATTATATTTTCTTTTTTAATATATGGGACTCACACCAATTAATTATTTCTCTTTCTATGAATCTACCCATTTAATTAATACATCTATCCATTTTTTATTAAATTATTATTTTTCTCACTTCAATATATATTAAAATACTATATTCATTAATATTGAGGAAAGCAAAGGTAACGGTAAGGAAGAACGAGGGAGTATCGAATTAAGATTTTTCTCTTTTCAGGATTCCAAGACACAGTTACCTGGCTGGAAACCATGGCAGTGAGTACCCCATTCCCATTCTTTGCGCCACCGCAGCTCCTCCCGCATCCCCACCGCCCTGCCACCGAAATCCGCTTCTCCCGCTGGAACAACGCCAACGCCCAAAAATTCATCCGCCGCGAGACAACCCAAAAGGAAATTGAAGACCAACTCCGTTTCGAGAAGCGCTTCGATTCCGTCAATACAATCGCGCATAAATACAATTACAATCCTGCTCCTCCCCATCCCACCACTTTCAAATCCACCGGCACCCCTTCTGCCCCTTCCTCTCCTTCGATTCCTGGAAAAGCTTCAAAATACTCCAAGAAACCTCCCCAGAAAACCCTTCATCCTGCATTTAAACCCATCCCGAAACCCCCCAAAATCCCTGTGGATGTAGACGAAGCCCTAAACCCTGAATCTCCCAATTTCAGAATCGATGAAAATGGGGTTTCGTATGAATTGCCAGATGCTCCTTTTCTGTATCAGTACAGCTACACCGAGACGCCTAAGGCGAAGCCATTGAAGCTGCGTGAGCCTCTGGTGTCGCCGTTTGGGCCTGAAACAATGGCGAAGCCGTGGCTGGGCCGTAAGCCGCTTCCACCGAGCAAGAAGAAGCTGCCGGAATTTGATTCTTTTAAGCTGCCACCGCCTCATAAAAAGGGCGTGAAGTCGGTTCAGGCACCGGGTCCTTTTCTTCCTGGTTCAGGGCCAAAGCATGTGAAGTCCCGAGAAGAAATCCTTGGGGAGCCCTTGAGTAAAGAGGAAATCGAGGAGCTCATACTAGGGTGTAAAAAATCTAGCAGACAGCTGAATATGGGTATGGTGATGACTATGGTGTTGCTCTGATTCTAGAGATTTGATAGCTGATGGGTTATACGTTATATGCATGTTTTAACTTATACTACCATGTGCTTTTTGCTGATTTGGTTGTTTGGGGGTCTCTTTTTAGCTAAAGTGAAATCATACTTTTGGCTGAAGAGAATTGATTTTAGCTTTAGGGCATCGTTTGACTTGGGTATTATGTTGTCGCTTGTCTAGTATTTTGGAGTTTTAACTTGGATCATTGAATATGGTTACATGATAAGAGTTCAAGTCCTTAGTTTTACATTTCCCTTCTTCCAAAAATTCTGGGAGTCTTGTTGTGAATCTGTGTTGGGAATTCATAGTATATCAGTTTTTGAATGCTTCCTTAATAAAGTATTTGTAACTTCTCTATTATTCGCTTCAGGGAGGGATGGTCTAACGCACAACATGTTGGACAATATACACGCACTGTGGAAGCGAAGAAGAGTGTGCAAAATAAAATGCAAGGGTGTTTGCACTGTAGATATGGACAATGTTCGCGAACAGTTGGAGGTTGGTATGTTTTCCTTGTTCTTCTTTCTCCACAAAGAAGATGATTTTACTTTCTAGATATTCTTGTAGAGTATTTTTTTCTGTACAAATTAAAATGCACAATTTTATAATTAACAATTTCTTTCATTCAAGAAAAATCTTGTTGCTTGCCTATTCGATTCTTGATTGTGACCAAGTGCTGTATCAAGTGATCTTTTTTAGAGTTTTAATAATCCTCGGAAATTGTTATTGTACTTTCTCTGGGTACGTGTAATTTTATTTTGTTTAATTTTAATTGTATAAATTTCTTATGCAGCTTTTATTTATTTTTCATCAAATCAACCCTTGTAATTTTAAATTTAGAAAATGATTCACAATAATATAGGAAATTTGAAAAATATCTTCATGTCTTGTATTCCAAAATTCCTTTTTTTGGTGATTCTATCCCTGCTTTGGTGGGAAATGCTCCTTTTCTCTTTTTGTAGAGGAAACTTCCTGATTCCGCCATTGATGTTTCATTCTATTGTTGCTTTTGGCTCGGAAATTTCTCCATGTGCTTAATAATATGTAATTTCACAGAATAATGTAGAAACTGATTCATAGGTTGAAAGCCATTTCGTCTTTCTTTGGAAACAGGTACAATCAGTTCTTAAATCAAGAATAGGAGCTTGCTCCTGGTGAAAATATATTACCAATTAGAAAATCATGGGACAGTCATTTAAAACCCAATGGCTGCAATTTGCAATTAATGTGGAGTAATATTGATGGTATGGTATGACGTTTGGAAAAAGGATAAGATTGCCTTCAAGAAGTTGTTCTTCATATTGTAGTGATAAACTTCTGCTGTAATTTTCTTGGCTAGTAATAGGTTGACATCCAGATGAACAGTAACAATGTATGTTTGTTTTGATTTTTGGTGGGTTAGTTAGGATTATGATTAAATTTCGTGTTAACAACAATGTGAGAGGAGATTGGTAATGTGTTAAAGAAGTACCTTCCAAAATTGAGTTCTATACTCTTGACACAGTTATCTAGCACAATAATAATGAAGGGAATTTTATGAAGAATTGCAATGATCTTGGGCTTTCTTCTCTCACACACGAGCACTGACTTGAAGTACCAAGCAATCTTTTAGAAGCCTTGAAAGGAAGGATGGCATTCATCTTTTGTGTTCCTCTAAAACTTTAACAAAATTGAACTCTTAAGTAAACTTGCACTTCTGTTGATTGTTTTGTCCACGGTGGTTATTAGTCATTAGTATCCAGGAGTGTAATTTCCTTTTCAACTAAATTAATAATTAGTTTATCGCAGGCCACTGACATGATTCTCAAATCAAATTATACTTTGAAACTGTGTTGGCTTTAAGGAGATTAGTGAACTGTGTGATCTTGTGATCGATATTTTCTTTGTTCAGAATTAATCTTGTTTGATATGGAGAGAGTAACTATGAGCGTGAATCTGTGATAAGTGTTCTGCAAATATGCATGACGTCGATGTATCAGATACCTGTTGAATTATCTTTTGATCAATTCCTGACTAAAAATAAGAATGAAAAGGCCCATTTTTTAATATTATAAAACATGTGGAGTAAGTTCCCGTTAGTGCATCAGTATAATTTCTCTGGCACATACATTTTGATTTTAGTTGCTATTTCTGAGATTGTATTGCTACTGGCAGGAAAAAACTGGAGGGAAAATTATATTCAGTATGGGTGGCGTTATATACCTTTTCCGGGGGAGAAACTATAACTACAAATATCGACCTCGTTTTCCTCTCATGTTATGGAAACCTGTTGCTCCAGTGTACCCAAGATTGATTCGAAAGGTTCCTGAGGGTTTGACTTTAGAAGAAGCAAGTGATATGCGGAAAAAGGGGCGTGATCTGATTTCTATATGCAAGCTTGGTATGTAATTTTATATGCTGATATTTCCTTTTGATGAATGAAAATGAATACTGCTAGAGGTTGTGCCATGGTAATATACCATCTACATATGCTTGTGTTTTGCAGCTAAGAATGGTGTTTATTGTGACCTTGTAAAAAATGTCAGAGAAGCATTTGAAGCTTGTGAGCTAGTGCGAATAAATTGTCAAGGACTGAATCCAAGCGACTACAAGAAAATAGGTGCCAAACTCAAGGTATGCATCAAGTGCAACTGAAGACATGTAGGGGGTGTTTGGTTAAAATGTGGAATGGTAAAGGGTATTGCTTTGATCTTAGAAGAGAATGACTTTTATTCCTCTCGACGTGGGAGTTTTGTTCATTCCAACAAAGTAGGAAATCAAAGTTCTATTCCCATACACATTCCTCATTAAAATTAATAGATTCCATTCCAGGGTTCCCTTCTCCATACCTCTAAACCAAACACTCCCTTATTGTGTAGATAAGCAGATTAGCCACATATGATCATTGTGACCTTGCTTCAGGTTGAACCTGACGCATGGAATTCATGGAAAATATTATCTTGAAAATTTAATGTTTCCCCATTTTTACTTGCAGGACCTTGTCCCTTGTGTTCTAGTATCATTTGAATGTGAGAACATACTCATATGGAGAGGACGTGACTGGAAATCCTCAATTAAACCCAATGAGAATCTGAATGGATCTCAAGAAGGTGTAGCTTCAGGGCTATCATCAATGGCATCATTAAATGTTTCACATTTGAGCAGCTTGGGGGCAGCATTTGATGATCATGAATCAACATTGTTATCTACTAACGGCAATGAGGAATCCCCAGGAACTAGCGCTTTGACTGAAGTTGGGATTGAACCTGCTGCCTCATTTGAAGATTCTCATGAAGCTACTTATGAGAAGATTATAGATGAATCTTTGAGATCTTCTGTTTCTACTGGCTCATGTGATAATCATCCACAAGAACTCAGTTGCACCATTGAAAGTAACGTAGTGTTGAATGGTTTAGTGGAATCACGGATGACACTGGTAAACACTGAAAGTGTTGCGACTCTGTTAAACAACACTAGTGGTGATGAACAGGTGAGTTTAGGTGAGCCCTGCACAGAGGGAATTCTGCAACTTAGGAATGAAGCAGTTGAATCTGGGATGGCAACGGTGTTGGATGATGATAGCTTAGATAGTGACATTGTTTTCAAAAAGGCAGTTGCTTTTGGGAAGAGAGCTCCAATTGGGCCTGTCTTCCGACATCACCGATCCATGCAATTAGGGGTTGAGAAAGGCAAGGAAAAAGAACAGGACGGTTCATATTCGGGGGAGGAGAAGAAAGGCAAGGAAAAAGAACAGGATGGTTCATATTCAGGGGAGAAGGAAGATTTAGTGGTTATAGGGACAGACGCCGTTTCTAGTGGTAGAGATGAAAAAAAGTCACGTAAAAGCAAGAAACTGGAAGGAATTAAAGGAGATTTTCTCAATGTCGTTCCACCGGGAAACCTGAGAGTTGATGAACTTGCTAAGTTACTAGCTTAGTCAACTCAAATGAACGAGCTGTTGCTGGATTTTCTCCCTTAAATCTTCACATTCTGTTTATATGTGATCGAGATTTATTGCATATAGGAACAACTTTAGAATCTATTTTTCTTGGTTCACTTTTTTAGGTTGTATGAGAGGGTGAGGCTCTGTAAAAATGATACTTTGAGATGTGATGTCATTTAGTTATTAAGTCAATCATATCCAGTTTAGAATCATATGCATGCTATATGCCTAGGCTTCAAAGTTCAGATTATACAGTTTGGTTCTCCCTGGTGGTTTGATATGTTAGGATGAAGACAATCATTGTTGTGGCAATTTTGGCTTATTATGTACAATAATACCACCATCCTATTTACTACCAAATGTCATCTGTCCTTATAAATTATTCAAATGTATCAATGCATTATTTGCCGCAGTCTTCAGTCTGTAACATCTAACATTCTCACTAATTATTGCTTGAAAAGTGGGCATCTACTGTTCTCGGTGAATTACAACAGAAGCCAAAGGCAGTTTTGGGGTATAAAAAGAAGCAGCAGCTGCCAGGGTTCCTACCTAAGATTTCAACTTGGTGCCGGCATGTGTACTTTCATCAGGTATGTTTGATATCTCATTTTATCAAGATTATTACAAAATGATATTGGCTTGTGACGTTGAATAAACTATTTCTTGTGCTACATAAAACCTACTTAGTTACCTGTAGTCAATTCGAAAGATTCTGCTTTAAGTTTTCTCATGGAGTCTCGGCTCCTAAAATCCGATGTGCATCTGGTCCTCAAAATTTTGTGACAATTAGCGAAGGAATGTTGGGCTTTGGGTGGGTTATATTATATGCATACATGTTTTTTGAAAATAGTGAAAATGAAATATCCCTTTTTTTATTAAAGTTATAATAAAGATTAAAGTTGGTGATGGCTTGCTCGTTGATGACGTTGCAACAATTAATCTAGTTGTATGGGAGTTGCGCTGTGAAACTTGGTGTTGAATTATATTGAATAGCATAATCTGATGGGTATCCTGGGGAGCAAGTAGGGAAAAGACAAGTATGAAATAAAGAAAGTTGTGTTATAAAATTATGGAAATTATTACTTGGTTATTTTTCTATTGCTGCTTGAAATTCAAACTGCATTAACGATTTGATGATTCGTACGAATGACATCCCTGTTCTTTATTCTCTTCACTTCCTTCTAAAGCACATGTTTTTTGTGATCAACTATTTATCTATTTTGGCATGAAGAGAGAGAGAGAGAGAGAGAGAGAGCACAAGTTTTATGCTAGTGTTTGTTGTTGTTTCTCCAGGGGGATTGCAAACATGTAATCGTGATGCGTGACATAAGACTTATTCATCAAGAGGACCGACAAGACCAAGCAGCTTATCCACTCGTCACATCCTAAAAGCTCTGTTACAAGAATTCTTCTGTTTGAAACGTTAAATCCTTATTATTTCTGTCAAGTTTGTTATTATATGCTTCACTATGTAGATGGCTCTCTGCTCTATAGTCATGTTCGCATTCCCTCCTCTTCATGTTATTCTTTAGACTAAGTGTTTCATAAATCTTCTTTGTCTCAGGGGATGAAGAATCCCCCGAGTAGAAAACCTCTACCTTATTTTTTAACTCAACCCAACTGTATCCAGGGACCTTCATCACCCCTTTCTCCCTCATCACTGCCCTAACACCTGCTGCTTCTTCCTTGAGCCCTGCTTCCACATACATGTTCAGCAGTTGCTACCTCTCTGTGGCTCCATTTCGATCAGGTTACGAGCAGCCATTTTTCCGAGCTCCACGTTTCCATGAACTCTACAAGCGGATAATAAAGAGAGCCAAACGCCTCGACCATGTTCTCTATGAACTCCCCTATCATAGAATTCCACGCCACACGGTCTCTTTTCGACATGTTGAGAAACACCATGTTCGCATATGTTAAGCAACAGCATTTGATGTACATGTCGAGTAATGTGTTCTCCACTTGAGTTTCATCTTGAAGCGATCTCACGTAGTAACCATGTGTTGTCATTCCAAGGAGCAATGCTGCCATCTGTGAAACCGCACCAAGAACTGTGATAATCGACACTGAATCCGGTCGAAGGCCACATAACAAAACCTGTGGGAGAAGACTGACAGACACATCAGGAAGGTGATTCTGGGAGTAGCAAGACATTAAAGAATTCCAAACCACCATATTCTTTTGCCACACACTTGAAAATGCTTTTCTAGCCATGTTTGGCTGTCCACATTTTGAATAGAAGTCTATTATAGAGCTACCAGTAAAAGCATCCAAGTCTAATCCATCCTTAACTGCCAATCCATGAAAACAAACACCTAGTTTTATCATTCTTTTGAACAACCTCCTCGAATTCCCTGTTATCACAACTGCCTGATATGATAGAGCCCCAAGCTATCACATCCTTTTCCTTCATTTGATCGAAAACACTACGTGCACCGTTTACGTTGCCCAGCTTTGAGTACATTGTCAGAAGAGCGCTCTCCATAGCAATATTATGTTTTATTGGCCTCTTTATCAGTTCTCCATGTACCATTCCTCCAAAATAGCTCGACCCAATCGTACTACACGCTGTCAAAACATTCGATATGGTGAAAGAATCAGGCAAAATCTCCCTGCTACGCATCCGAGTGTACATGTCCAAAGCATCATAGCCAAGGCCACAATGACATAAGCTGATATCATGCTGTTCCATATTCCAACTTCTCTTTTTCCGGTTAAACGAAAAAACTCTCTCCGCGTACTCAACAACTCCACACCTGGAATAAAACGTTAACAGAGAAGTAGTAGCATAAGTATCATCCTCAAAACCTGTCTTAACAACATCAGAGTGTATCTGAGAGCCAAAATCCAAAGCCTCCCCCTGGGAACAAGCTGTTAGAACACTGGAAAACATTGTGGAACCCAATTCAAGACCATGAAACTTAGCCAATGAGTACAACTCCAAGCAATTTCACAGAAGCCATTGATCATTGCATTCCAGATAGCAATGCTGTACTTGTTTCCAGATTCTTGGAAAACACTCCAACCGTCCATTGACCTACCAAAACTCGAATACATATCAATCATTGCAGTAGTTACAAATGGATCATCACCAACTGTGTTCCTAACAGCATACCCATGGATTTCCTTCCCATAAACAACACTACTCAAGAATCTACACATTCCCAGAAATATGCAGAGAGTATAACCATCAGGGTTGATATTCAACGCTTGCATTCTGCGAAACTGAGCCATACCCTCCTCAAATAAACCGTTTTTGGAATACCCATCGATGATGGAGTTCCAAAGGGCGACGTCTTCCCAGTGGGACATTTTATCGAACAGTGAGAGTGCACTGCAGAAACAACCACATTTAACGTACATTCGTACGAGAGAAGTGGCGATGTAAGAATCAAAGTGGAAACCCGTTTTGATGATTGTGGAGTGGAGTGAGGCGCCATAGTGGAAATGTGAAAGGGAAGCGCAAGCTTTGAGCAGAGAAGGGAAAGTGAATGTTGAAGAATTAGTTGGAAAATTGAGGAGGTGATTGGAGTATGATTCCAAGGCTTCTTCGTATTTTCCGTTTTGAACTAAGATTATGATCTGGGAGTTATGGGAGGATGATGACTGATGAATTTGTCTAAGAATTCTGAGGGGTTTTGCGGCCATGTGAATGCATGTTCCTTAGCTTGAATTCTCAAGTATTTTCTGTATTTTCTAAGGGGGAGTATTAAATAATAAATTATTATTATAGGTAAAATTATAAATAACAAATTATGTAACGTACTATATAATAATCTCGACCTATTTTTCAAATCCTTTTTAATTATATATATAATATATACTCCTGTAATATATTATATTATTGAAGAGCTGAAAGCATTGAAATGGAAATGATTACGACGATGAATGTATAAACGTTAGATATAAAAAATGAATTTTCCAAGTCTAAAACGAAAAAGATGAAAACATTGAGCTTAAATGAATTATTCAGTTCCAAAATCACTGTTTTTGTAGGCCAGGGCATAACCGACCTTAATAACTAATTTATAAATTGCTAGCACGACTCGATGGTTGTTCAGAACGTTGCTCAGAACGCAGGTAAAATACAATAGAACGCAGGTAAAATACTTGACAAACATTATATTTTGACTCTTCTAAAATTTATATCTTGAGGCTTTTTATTTTTTTATAGTTATTAATTTTATTTATATGTAGAGTACTATTGTGCTTGCTTTAAAGTTACTTTGTATTCATAGAGGGTGTGAGTGGGAGTGGGAGTGGGAGTGGGATCTACGCTTGTTTATGATTGCTCAAGGTGGTCCATTGGAGTAAATTTATAGAAACCTTATTTCGAATATTGAGGTATGTAATTATTTAATTTAATATTTTATGTATAATATTTTAAGTTATTTGTATATGTATTGAAATGTACAGGACTTTCTCTCTAATTTTGAATTCTGATAGGGGCCGTTTTTTCGGGTTTGATGTTGGGCCTTTTCTAAGGACCTTTCTATGTAGGCCCTGGGTTTTACTCACTCAACCACTTTATTTTTTATTCCAATATAGAGTTTATTGTTAAACAGAAAAAATAAATAAATAATATATCAGTATATTCCGCCTATGAGATATTGTAGTTCTACTTGGTCGATTAACATTGCTATCTGCTATTCAGAAGGACTTGAAATTTTGATTAATTGTTTTTTTTAAGATAAAAAATAAAGTTCTAATATAATTAAATTAAAATTTATAATTAATTAATTAATCTATATCTATATATATATATATATATATATATATATATATATATATATATATATATATAGCGTCAACTAAAGTTTCCCGCTCAAAAATTTAGTCAAAATCTCTTATCAAAATATATCATCAATTTCTCATCAATTTCTCGATTCGCTCTTCTCATATTTTTCTCCCTTTATGTTGTTTAATTTTAGAGGCAGCGGATAATCAATCATGTGTTTATATGTGCGCGACATCTATGTATATAAGTACGTTGACTATTAAAATAAATATATTAATATAATTCAATTTTTTAAAACATATTTCCGTGCAACACACGGGTTAAAATGCTTGTTAATTTAATGTAAATTTTTTTCTAAATTATAATCTTATATATATTTTGTACCTTAAAAATAAACATAATTGAATCCATGTCATAGAGTATTATGATTCACATAAATAATTATACGAAACACAAATGGGTAGCTCCAACAGCACAATGAACACAAATGGGCTTCTCAGCCTAGCCTAGTCTAACTGAAGTGTTAGGTCATGTGGCTTGTTTAGATGATGTAGACCCAATAGATTTGGTATTGCCTCCCAACTAGCAATCCTAACAGCATACATCAATAACAAATTACTCCATCTCCCATAAAAGTTGTGATATTTATTTTTCTTTTTGGGTTGTCTCATACAAATTATTATATTTCATTTTAAAGCATATAGACTCACACAAAAAATATTAACATATTCACATTGACCCACACACACTACTAATACAACTACACATTAAATATTATTTTTCTCACTTCACTTTACATTAAAATATTATATTCTTTAATCTTCATGCCAAAAAAAATGTAACTTTAATAGGACGGAGGGAGTACTAAGCAATCCTGATAGGACGGAGGGAGTACTAAGCAATCCTGACAGCATACTCCGGAGATAGGGAGCTTGGACAAGACGCATCCACGATCATGTTCATCCCTTCGAATCCGAGGTATTAACTTGGATCTCTCTTTGGGGGGAATTTCGAACCTCAAGATCAGCAATCTCTCTTTGTGTGCTCCAGAGGAAGTTACCGGAGAAGCAACAAAGATGACGAAGGATTTATTGTATTCCAATTGCTCCTCAATATCGAGTAGCACGCATTTGTACTCGCGCCCACTCGATCCCACCAAATCTAGCACTACCCTTCGCACTTATGAAAAATCTAAATTCTACCGTATAACCGGACAAATACAGAAATGTGAATATCCAATACAAAGAGACAACCAGCATGAGCTCAAAAAAAGATTAAATGACCGAACATTTAAAAGAAGTTGGTTGATCAATAATAATGTACGTACCTACCTCCCATACCACACCAGATCTATATTTCTGTGAATTGAACTCATCCTACGAAGCTCTCTTAGCCAGATCTGAATTTCTTGGCTCTGGAACTGCTTCATCGCACCAAAAACCAGCCCAATCTGGATTGGATTGTTCAGGAGAAAGAAACCTATTGTGTCGTCAACCGAATTTGAAGGAATGCTGGCGTCAACCAATAGAAGCTTTGCAAATCGAGAAAGAAAATGCGATGGATGCACTTTAGAACTTCTCCTGCAACCCTTATCTCTCTCTACTTTCCGTGCCAATTGGCTAAACGTGTAGATAAGATAGATTGGATCCAAAACCCAAGATCCGTTAGCTAATTGTCACAAAATTTTGAGGCACATTGGATTTAAGGAGCCGAGACTCCATGAGAAAACTTAAAGCAGAATCTTTCGAATTGACTAGAGGTAACTAAGTAGGTTTTATATAGCACAAGAAATAGTTTATTCAACATGTCACAAGCCAATATCAATTTTGTAATAATCTTTGTTATTTTTTTTATCAATATTATTTACTCAAGAGAAAATTGTATTATTTTTAAATAATAAAAATATATAAAGTATTAATATGTGTATGTAAAAAGAATAATAAGTTTAAAATTAAAATAGTTTTTTAGATTATGGAATAAAATATTTTGAGTTTTTTTTTAGAATAAAAAAATAAATAATGTTTGAAGGGTTTTGTAAAATAAGAGTTAAATTTATTTTTTGCCCTGTAATTAAACAAAATTTAGAATTTTGCCCTAAAAAAGATAATTGGTTCAATTTTGACCTATAACTAACGAATTGTTTCAATTTTTGCCTAATTTTTGCCAGATAATGTGAATTTCGTCGTAATCCGTCATGTCATGCTTCAATTTAGGATTTCCGGCTGATCAATCCGACGTGACAATTTTGACTTATTTAGCCAATGAATCCGCCATGTCAATTATTTTAAAAAATGTGTCATTTTTAATATATAATGATAATGATTGTTTTTATAATAATTAATGGGCAAAAACTTCTGTACACCCGGTCGCACGGACCACATTCCATGCGCCTTTAGAATTTTGTGTTAAATTGTATATCCTTTAGTATAAAGATGTATACCCTTTATTTTCTAAAGAAAATTATTATGTGTATCCGGGCGCATAGATAACACTCCGTGTGCCTTTAGAATTTTGTGTTAAATTGTATACCATTTAGTATAAAAATGTGTACCCTTTAATTTCTAAAGAAAAAATATTAATGAAAAGTACTCTTTAAAACAAAATGGTGTACCTTTTATTAATTAAAGTGTATACACTTTAGACCAAAGCAATGTATCCTTACCCATAATACTAAATTTCTAAAGACGCCCGGAATATGTTCCCATGCGCCGAACGCAAGCCTCACTCTAATTAATATGCTCTCCAGTCATATATCATTCGTTTTGTTAATACATTCTCTGCTTTTATTTTTCCATAGAAATTAAGCTTTATTCTTTTTTTTTTACTTTCCTTTCATTTAAGGCGAAAATCAAATTTAGTGTGACATTTCAAACTTATTAAATGGTAATACAAAATAAGAGTTTTTTATTTATTCATAGTCAAAATCTAGATTATATATTTATCTTATTGAATAATTTTCATCAATTATTTTTTATAATTTTAAAAATTAATGAGTTAAATTAATTAATAAAGTAAAAATGTATCGCACACCCATCCAAGAAAATAATAATAATAATAATAATAATAATAATAATAATAATAATAATAATAATAATAATAATATCGATCAAAATATGTACCATATTAATTAGGAATGGATTTACCCAACCTGCAGAAATAATTGTGTATATCCAGCTTGATTAATATGTTCCACACGCTAATAACCCAAAGACGTAATCAGCAAGCCATATACTGATTTTAATTCGATTAAAATAAAAAATTAAGGCAAAAACTCCTGTGCACCCGGGTGCACGGAACACATTCCGTGCGCCTTTAGAATTTTGTGTTAAATTGTATACCCTTTAGTATACAGATGTGTACCTTTTATTTTCTAAAGAAAATTACAATGTGTATCTGGGCGCATGAACAACACTCCGTGCGCCTTTAGAATTTTGTGTTAAATTGTATACCATTTAGTATAAAAATGTGTATCATTTATTTTCTAAAGAAAAAAAAATATTATTATCGAAAAGTGTATACCGTTTAGAACAAAATGGTGTACCTTTTATTAATTAAAGTGTATCATTTAGACCAAAGCAATGTACCCTACCCATAATACTAAATTTCTAAAGGCGTACGAAATGTGTTCCCGTTCACCCGGGCGCATGCAAGTCTCACTCAATAAAAAACTTAGACAACATTCCATATATTCTTTCTACATCACATTGTCAAACGATATAAGACTAACATTCATTTTCAAATAATACACACCCAAACAGAAAAAACAAAAAACAAAAAAAACATATCACATAAAAGTTCATCATTACCAAAAAAAAATGGTCTAATATAATGAACATCCAATTAAGGTGACAAAGCCCGATTACAAATACATTTGAGCATCATTTCCATGTGTAGGTTCAGCAGATTCATATGCATAAAAATTAAGAATCAAATAATGAAGAATTGTTTTATGCTATTTTTAATTTCTTTTGAGTTGCCTTGCTCATGACATTAATCAGGTTAATATATAAAGATGGAAGAAGTTTAAAGGTTGTACTAAGATGAAGAGATTAATTGATTACAAATTAATTTTGAATATTTAGTGAAAATCAAATTAATAAATTTATTTCTAATAAATAAATCACTCCTAATAATACATGATTCCTATGGAAATGTAGATTCATTATTAATAAAAATTTATTATTATTATTGTTATTATTATTATTATAAAATTAAAAAGTATTGTATGAAAATGAAAGATTAATTACATTGAATGGAAAATGAGACCTTTGAATAAAATTAACGCGAAATATAATAAAATTGGGACCTCTAGTAGAGATTTCTCATTTTTGGTAATCAGGCGACATCGGATTTGAACGGTGGGATGGAGGAAGTATTCCATTGAAATTTTAGATTTTTAAAATAAAAATATTAGAGAATATAAGAATCTAAATGAGCTTCTTCTCAGTATTGGTGGAATTTTAATAATTTAATAAAAATTTTAATTCCGATTCTATGTTAGTTTATGCAAACTTAAAAAACCCTATAAAACACCACATAGATCGATTAAGGTAATTTTAAGGCGTGTTTAATTAATTAATTACAATATTGGAAGATACTAGATCAATTACCAATTTATTTTAGGTAATTTTAAAGCGCGTTTAATTAATTAATTACAATATTGGAAGATACGGAATAATAAAACTAATAAATAAGCCGACTTGAAAAATACTAATAAACCCTTGATCAAGAATACGCGTCTTTAATCGTAATGACGATGAGTGGCATGAAGAGAGACAGAGGAAGAAAGAAGATTGAAATCAAGAAAATTGAAGATAAATCGAATCGTCAAGTTACGTTGGCCAAACGGCGCCATGGATTGTTCAATAAGGCGAGTGAGCTCTGCATTCTCACCGGAGCTCACGTCGCCATTCTCATGAAGCCCAACATCAATCGCGTCCTGTCCTTCAGCCACCCCACAAACGACGCCGTTCTCAATCGCTTCCTCTCCGGGATTCACGACCCCAGTCGTGATGATAACTGTGAAACCCTAATTAGGGATTTTGGTGAGAATTACTCCGATATGTGTGCGGAGGTGGACAAGGCTCGGAATGCCTCCGCCGTAGGGACGCCGTGGTGGGAGAAGGCGGAGGAGGAGATGGGACTGGAGGAATTGGAGCAATTCAGGGCGGCATTGCAGGAGCTGCTTATGAACGTGGATATCAAGGCTAATGAATTGGAACTTTTAGGGAAAAGCAAGTCCTTAAGTTAGGAACAATTTAATCATACGGATGTTTTGCTTTAGTTAGGGTTTTTTAGTTATGTTGAAAAACTTGTAGTATTACATATGTTTGTTTGTTTGATTAATAGTAATAATGTATGTTCCTCTATCAAACTAATAATGCATGTTCACTTTGATTCTTACATCGCCACTTCTCGTACGAATTTGCGTTAAATGCGGATCTTTCTGCAGTGCACTCTCACTGTTCGATAAAATGTCCCACTGGGAAGTTCGTATTCATGACATCGCCCTTTGGAACTCCATCATCATTAACTGAAGAACCTTCTCTCCACATATATACATATATAACATATAGCTCTGCCTATAGATAATGGCAAATCTTTTGAAGAAAATTGATTTGACAAGATTTTTGACTCTGTTGTTGTTAGTTTGTTGTGCTATTGTTCCATCTATAGTCGAGGCAAGAGTTAGAGTCTTTAACGGTAGGTCTACTGGCCCAAGCATCGTCGTCGAGCTCAAGAACAGCTTGTTGACTGAAAATGTAGCAATCCATTGGCACGGCATTAGACAGGTACATAACTATTCAACTTTATAATTATCATTAATCGGCTTAAACTTTCTGATTAAATTTTTAGATGAGAAGATTAATTATTTGATTGGGCGTTGTAGATTGGCACACCTTGGATGGATGGAACTGAAGGGGTGACCCAATGCCCAATTCTCCCTGGTGACACTTGTGTACAGTTTGTGGTGGATAGAATAAGTTTTTTCTGTTGGAAATTATTAATTTCCATTATAATCTAATTGTGGGCAATATATTATTATGCAATTATATTAGCTATTCAATTATATTATGGACTTAATTAAGTGATCCAATTAAGGTTAAAGGTCCATGAGCTATAATATTAAATGATATGGGCTTATTGAGTAGATACCCAATACTACATGATTAGGTGATTATGGGTGGTCTAGTCAAGTAGTATATAAAGGCTCCCAGGTTATGGTCCCCAATATACTAAGCCGCACATTGTCTTCCCTTCTCCCCATCGGGAGGGATTACTACGGTCCCCATAAGGAATAAGGAGGCTTAGTTGAGGAAGACCATACAACCACTGATCCTGAGTTCGTGTACCGCCTAGAGACTCATATGGACTAAGGTACGCTTCCGCTTTACGGTTTTGATCTCGGTTTATCATAATAGGGTTAAGGTTTCATGGATTAATTTCCAACAAGTGGTATCAGAGCCACCCTATTTATGATTTTCTGAGATCGGTCGAAATTGTGTTTATATAAATCCAAAACATTCATGCTTGACCATTATGTGAAATTACGTATTTGAATCTGAGAATTTTGAATTTGATCAGATCAATTTGCGTTTCTATAGTGTTTATTTGGTTATTGCGTGAATGTTTCAGTTTGCGTATATTCAAGAGCATGAATGTGGTATTGGGTATTGTACACAATACCATTAAGATCAATGATGCCATCATATATATTTTGTATCTTGCTTATGTTAAAGGGCCTATAGACTGTATACATTTGTGGAATTATAATTCAATTTTGGAACAATTACTCCAGTTTAATGGTAAATAGCGGATTGCTACTTAAGTGAATATTGTTTCAGTTATTCCTTTTGTTGGTGGATTTCAGGCTTTGAGGCTTTGGATTTAATTATGTATGCATTTCAAGTCAACGATATTTTTTTTTAAAATATCATTTGGTCATTGATATAAAATATTCGAGAAACGATAATAAATGGATTGCTGATGTTTTTTAATGTTGTATGTATGGCATACATATATATGAATCACTGTTTCGAATCATAGTTTATATTAATTAATTAATAATTAATTTTTGGCGGATTATTATTTTTGTGATGGTGGCTAGATATTCAAACATTACATGGTAATGGTAATTATTATATTCTAATTTTGATAATAGTGATTTCGTATCAAATACGTGGGAAAGGATAATTGTGCTTGGTGATTATGATTTTAAGGGTATTACATTAATTACCCAGCAAAGATATACACGTACACATACTTTGATTGATTGTTATAAAAGGAATATTTGCCAATTTAGTTTATATTAAATTGGGACTTGAAATCCTTATTTAAATTAAGAAATCTTTCATTGTATGTATGTATTCCCATTTAATTGATTGAAACAAAATTTTCATATGTGACATGAATGATTGATATGATTCACTAAAGTATATGTCATATGAACAATTTTTGAATTTGCTTGCTTTATTATCCCTAATATTTGGGTTATTTGATTTGCTGCATATGAAATTCATATTATAGCTTAATGATGAAATATGCAAATGCTTTGTTTCAATTATTGATTGACCACTGATGGAAATATCAAGAACATACTCATCATGCATACGAGAAAGTTCAATACTTGCCAAATTCAGTTTATTAAAGTAGGATTCGAAATCCTAACTTAATTAAGAAATCTTTCATTATTTTTAAGTTGGTATGAATCATCTAATATTCTCATTTGGTTAGTGGAATTTAATTAAAATTAAATTGGGGAGACAGTTAAATGTCGTTTAATTAAATTAAATATTTTAATATTTATTTAATTAGTCTAGTAAACCTTCGATCTAGTCAATCGAAGCACCATGTTGCCACAGCAATATCGTGTGTGGAGAAAAGCTTTATTGAAATTACATAGATGGGTGTGGTATTATTTATGTATTCTGTGTTCGGCCCACAGGTAGGCACAGTTTGACAGAATAATAACACACATGTGATAATAAGTATGTGATAATTATTTGGATTATTCATGTGAACATGAGTCGGTCCACAGATAGACTCTTGTTTGACAGAACTTATTGTCAATACTTGATTGTTACACCAAGATTACCCCTGCAGTTAATTTTTGTCCATAGACGGGGTTAATGTTGCACAAGGTGTCTTGTGATGGGTCCCTAATTAATAATGTTGTGCGAGTGTATTTTCATGCGGGTATTGATCGGCCCACAGGTAGATTAATATTTGGCAGAAATACACAAGCACATGTGGTGGTAAATATGTGACGATTATTTGTTTAACATGTGAGTAATAAGTCGGCCCACAGGAAGGCTATTGCTTGACAGTTTTATTGTCAGTATTTGACTACTACAAAGAGGTGCCACTTACAAGTTAGTATTGTTGTCATTGGACTTGATACTAATGTTGTGCTTGATTCCTTGAGATGATTCTAAACTATTTAAAATTTGAAAGATTATAAAGTTTAGTGCAAGCATGATAATCATTTTGGATTAATTCTCTGTACAATTAAGAAGTCTGTTAATTAAGTTTAGCCTATGCCAACAACAAAATTATACATGATGAGAACTTCAACAATAAGAATGAACTAATAAGTTTCTAACAAACTCTTTCTCAATAAAGTACAAGGGCAACAAAGAAAAACCCGTTTGGAAAGCTGTTAAAAAGAAACTAAAGTATAACCTTTCGTTTTCTCCTAAAGGCTTGTGGAATTGTTTTATAATACACCACATTAAGATTACTTAGTATGAATGGTGTTGTGGTGTAGTTAAAAGACAAAAATAGTACTCCACAATATATGGTTACTAATTGGAGAAATACTAAAGATTGCAGCTTATGGTCTCAATAAAGTTCCAACCAAAGTAGTTGTGAGAACTCTTTGAGTTTCACATATGGTGATATCCAACTAAGGCTAGATCATTGGGATCTACTAAAGAAAATTGGATTCAAATAGATACAAACTACTTTATTGGTATTAAATAAAGATAATAAGTTTATGATCCAATTGATCGGATCATATTTGAGACGGGTAATACGGTATTATGTGAGGATGTTGATTTTGGTGGAAGAATAATATTAGAGACATTGTCCTTAAGGGGGAGTCGATTTGATCATCACTTATGCTTTAAAGAATTTGTGCAAATTCAGAATAACGATATGACAATGTCAATAATATTTAAGGAATAACAAATTCAACAACCTCAAGAATTAATGTCACTAAGAAAACCACTAGAGTTGGGAGAAAGATAATTCAGAAGATTATGTAGTTTTCTCCTAAATAATGAGGACACTATGGAATTAATGGTAGAATATTCAAACAATGTTCATCAAACCATGAAAGGTCCAATTACTCCAAAGTGTGTTAATGCTATAAGTTATGAGTATAAATCAATACAAGATGATTAGGTTTGCATCTTGATATAGGATTATACTCAAAAGGGAAGGAAGTCATTATTATAAGATAATCGTGACATCAGTAACACATTTTGATCTTGAATCATATTAGATGGATGTAAAGATAAAGTTCTTTGATCGCAACACTGATGATACGATCTAAATGGTTTAAGAACTAAAAAGAAATCCATCTATACATTCAAGTAAGTTTTTCCATAAGGGAATCACAAGTATCATCATGAAGTAATTGTCTCATTTGGTTGTAAGACAAATGTAGATGATTATGTGATTCAGTGGGAGAATGTTTAAGTTAAACTAAGGGAGACAAGTGCAGTCTCAATCAGGTGCTCTAAAGTTAAACTAAAGATTTAAGAAATGTAGAAACATTCCATATTCATTGGTTGTTGGAAGTTGTTGTATTATGAGGTCTCTACAAGACCTAATTCGGCTTATGTTGTTGGTATATTAAGTAGATATTTAAGTAACTCTAGTATGGATCTTTATAAAGTATGTACAGAGAACTAAGAATAATATGCTTGTACATCAGGGATCAGATTTGTTAGAGATCATGAGGAATTCTGATTCTGAGTTTGTTGGATGTCAATACAGTATAAGATCCACTTCAGGCTATATTTTCTGTTGGTCGGAGAGCTATACAAGTAAAAGTATTAAGCAAACACTTTAGCTCATTAACCATGACAACAGAATTAGTAGCACACTAAGGGCATTCAAACATGAAATAAAGGTCGCGAAGATTTGTCAAATAAAGTTCATTTTGACAGTTAGTTCGCAGTAAAGTATTTATGACAAGAATACTTATAAGTCAAACAAATTGACATAGAATTCTTGGTTGTTAAAGAAAGTGTTTTGTGTAGATAAAATTTTAGAAGAGCATATTATGATAGACTCTAAATACGGATCCGCCATTTATGTATTCAACGCCCTATAATTTTTATGAGCTAGCTACTCATATGGGTGTGATATGGTTTTAGAATACATTAGTTCAGTGGGAGTCTATATTTATTGTTCTTTAAAATTTTCAAAACACTTTGATTTGGATAATTCAGTTTTCTGCAGAATTAAGTTGATGGTTTTGAATTCATTGTGAATTTACTAAAGTTAATTTTTCATTTTGTAATATTTTATATTATGGATTGGTCTCACTAAAGTTTAAAGTTGGACCAGTTGGAAATAGACATGATGTTGATCACATTTGACATGTAATTTCCATGCTACTCACCATATTTGATCTATGTCATTGAGTATATTGATATTGGTAATTGTCGGGGTTTAACCACGATTTATAATGTGGTGAATGCCGCGGTAGTTCCATATTAGTATATGAGATGGACCAGATTGTTAAGTATAGCCTGAAGAGGAATAGCATAAAGTTGCGCAACTAAGGACTCTTGATATAATTGCTAACAGAAAATATATAGCTCAAGTGGGAGATTGTTGGAAATTATTAATTTCCATTATAATCTAATTGTGGGCAATATATTATTATGCAATTATATTAGCTATTCAATTATATTATGGACTTAATTAAGTGATCCAATTAAGGTTAAAGGTCCATGGGCTATAATATTAAATGATATGGGCTTATTGAGTAGATACCCAATACTACATGATTAGGTGATTATGGGTGGTCTAGTCAAGTAGTATATAAAGGCTCCCAGGTTATGGTCCCCAATATACTAAGCCGCACATTGTCTTCCCTTCTCCCCATCGGGAGGGATTACTACGGTCCCCATAAGGAATAAGGAGGCTTAGTTGAGGAAGACCATACAACCACTGATCCTGAGTTCGTGTACCGCCTAGAGACTCATATGGACTAAGGTACGCTTCCGCTTTACGGTTTTGATCTCGGTTTATCATAATAGGGTTAAGGTTTCATGGATTAATTTCCAACATTTTCTACCTCTACATACTATTATACTAATTGATGTATTAAACTCACACCTTGTTTAGTTATTTTAGTTGACATATGATAGTTATTGCAGCCAAGGACATACTTGTATCATGCACATTATGGTATGCAAAGATAAGCCGGCTTATACGGCTCGATTCGAGTGGCTTCTGTGAAAATGGGCTTTGGAGAAATTGCTTGGAGATGTATTCATTAGCTAAGTTTCATGGTCTTGAATTGGGTTCCACAATGTTTTCTAGTTTTCTAACAGCTTGTTCACAGGGGGAGTCTTTGGATTTTTGCTCTCTAATACACTGTGATGTGGTTAAGACAGGTTTTGAGGATTATACTTATGCTACTACTTCTCTCTTAACGTTTTATTCCAAGTGTGGAGTTGTTGATTATGAGTTTTTCGTTTAACCGGGAAAAGAGAAGTTGGAACATGGAACAGCATGATATCAGCTTATGTTCATTGTGGCCTTGGCTATGATGCTTTGGATATGTACACTTGGATGCGTAGCAGGGAGGTTTCACCTGATTCTTTCACCATATCGCTTGTTGTACGATTGGGTCGAGCTATTTTGGAGGGTTGTGATAACAGGGAATTCGAGGAGGTCGTATGTTTATACAAAAGAATGATATTCGATGGTGTGAAACTGGATCCTAACATCATAGCAAGCGCGATGATTGCTTGTAATGGACATGGTGATGGAAGACTGATAAAACTAGGTGGTTGTTTTCATGGAGTGGCAGTTAAGGATGGATTAGACTTGGATGCTTTTACTGGTAGCTCTATAATAGACTTCTATTCAAAATGTGGAAAGCCTAACATGGCTAGAAAAGCATTTTCAAGTGTGTTGCAGAAGAATATGGTGGTTTGGAATTCTTTAATGTCATGCTACTCCCAGAATTACCTTCCAGATGTGTCCATCAGTCTTCTTCCACAGGTTTTACAATGTGGCCTTCGACCGGATTCAGTGTCGATTATAACAGTTCTTGGTGCGGTTTCACAGATGGCAGCATTGCTCCTCGGAAAGACCATACACGGTTACTACGTGAGATCCCTGCTTCAAGATGAAACTCAAGTGGAGAACACGTTACTCGACATGTACATCTAGTGCGGTTGCTTAACATACTCGAACAGGTTGTTTCTTAACATGTCGAAAAGGGACCATGTGGCGTGGAATTCTATGATAGGGGGGTTCGGATCCAACAGTGAATGTCATAAAGCCATTGAACTGTTCCATGAGATGAGAAACTCTGGAACAGAACCTGATGAGATCACTTTCCTCTCCCTTCTGTCCTCTTGTAATCATGGAGGCCTTGTCGATGAAGGTCTAGAATTCTTCCGATCAGTGAGGGGATACGGTGTGGAGCTGACTATGCAGCACTACGTGAACATGGTGGATCTTCTGGGCCGCGGTGGACACCTAGTGAGTTCATAGAGAACATGGCCATTTCACCGGGTCGAGGCGTTTGGCTCTCTTTATTATCCGCGTGTAGGGTTCATGGAAACGTGGAGCTCGGAGAAATGGAGCCACAGAGAGGTAACAACTACGTGCAACTGCTGAACATGTATGTGGAAGCAGGGCTTAATGAAAAAGCAGCAGGTGTTAGGGTAGTGATGAGGGAGAAAGGAGTGATGAAGGTCCTTGGATGCACTTGGGTTGAGTTCAAAAATAGGGTAGAGGTTTTATGAAACACTTGATAGTCTATAAAATAACATGAAGAGGGAATGTGAACATGAAAAATGGGAGATACTGAAGTTGAACTGCTCCCCCCTTTGTATCAAAGAAATTGACCCCTTTTTATATTGAAAGTTTCTAAATCACATACTAAAAATAAAAAATAAAAATAAATAAATAAATCCCTTTTGGGGGAGTGGCTGAGTGGGTCTTGTTTAACTGACAAAGCAACTTTATAAATTTCATCAATAATATTCATGTTCTCATTTACATTCCAGTACATTCTCCGAAGTTTTCTCATTTAATTATCTCATGTTCTCATTCCTACTTCAATAGTAGTAAAATTTTAAAACAACTAATTTCTTAATGTAAAAAATTTTAGAATATACTACCTTCAAAAGTCAATTTTATTAAACATAAAAAAATAAAAAAAAATCTCAAACTTGAATTTATAGAGGGTGAAGACTCCATTCTGTTAGAGGGAGTTTAAGTATATGACTAAACAGGTACAAGTTGAAATCTTAGGTAGGAACCCTGGCAGCTGCTGTTTCTTTTTATAGCCCAAAACTGCCTTTGGCTTCTGTTGTAATTCACCAAGAACGGTAGATTCTCACTTTTCAGTTTTCAAGGGCATCAACAATCAAATTTTGAAGCAAGACTATATAGCTTGTAATCATGCCACCATGATATGCACAAAAACATGACAAGCAATAATTAGTGAGAATGTTAGATGTTACAGACTGTGGCGAATAATGCATTGATACATTTGAATAATTTATAAGCACAGATGACATTTTGAAGAAAATAGGATGGTGGTATTATTTTACATAATAAGCCAAAATTGCCACAACAATGATTGTCTTCATCCTAATAGATCTAACCACCAGGGAGGGAGAATCAAACTGTATAATCTGAACTTTGAACCTTAGCCATAGCATGCATATCATTTGACTTAATAACTAAATGACATCACATCTCAAAGTATCATTTTTACTGAGCCTCACCCTCTCGTACAACCTTAAAAAGTGAACCAAGAAAAATAGATTCTGAAGTTGTTCCTATATGCAATAAATCTCGATCACATATAAACAGAATGTGAAGATTAAAGGGAGAAAATCCAGCAGCAGCTCGTTCATTGAGTTGACTAAGCTAGCAACTTAGCGAGTTCATCAACTCTCAGGTTTCCCGGTGGAACGGCATTGAGAAAATCTCCTTTAATTCCTTCCAGTTTCTTGCTTTTACGTGACTTTTTTTCATCTCTACCACTAGAAACGGCGTCTGTCCCTATAACCACTAAATCTTCCTTCTCCCCTGAATATGAACCATCCTGTTCTTTTTCCTTGCCTTTCTCAACCCCTAATTGCCTGGGTCGGTGATGTCTAAAGACAGGGCCAACTGGAGCTCTCTTCCCAAAAGCAACTGCCTTTTTGAAAACGATGTCGCTATCTAAGCTATCATCATCTAACACCGTTGCCATCCCAGATTCAACTGCTTCATTCCTAAGTTGCAGAATTCCCTCTGTGCAGGGCTCACCTAAACTCACATGTTCATCACAGCCACTAGTGTTGTTTAACAGAGTCGCAACACTTTCCGAGTTTACCAGTGTCATCCGTGATTCCACTAAACCATCCAACACTATGTTACTTTCAATGGTGCGACTGTGTCCTTTTGGATGATTACCACATGAGACATTAGAAACAGAAGATCTCTCAGATTCATCTATAATCTCCTCAGAAGTAGCTTCATCAGAATCTTCAGATGAGGCAGCAGGTTCAATCCCAACTTCAGTCAAAGCACTAGATCCTGGGGATTCCTCATTGCCGTCAGTTGATAACAATGTTGATTCATGATCATCACATGCTGGGCCCAAGCTGCTCAAATGTGAAGCATTTAATGATGGCATTGATGATAGCCCTGAAGCTACACCTTCTTGAGATCCATTCAGATTCTCATTAGGTTTAATTGAGGATTTCCAGTCACGTCCTCTCCATATATGTTCTCACATTCAAATGATACTAGAACACAAGGGACAAGGTCCTGCAAATAAAAATGGGGAATCAACATTAAATTTTCAAGATAATATTTTCCATGAATTCCATGCATCAGGTTCAACCTGAAGCAAGGTCACAACACAGATCACAACATGACTCCCAGAATTTTTGGAAGAAGGGAAATGTAAAATCAGGACTTGAACTCCATCACGTAAACCATATTCAAAACTATCATATTACCCAAGTAAAATGATGTCCTAAAGCTAAAATCAATTCTCTTCAGCCAAACGAATGCTTTCACATTAGCTAAAAAGAGACTCCCAAACAACCAATCAGCAAAAAGCACATGGTAGTATAAGTTTAAACATGCATATTAAGTATAACCCATCAGCTATCAAATCTCTAAAATTACAGAGCAACACCAAAGTCATCACACATACCCATATTCAACTGTCTGCTGGATTTTTTACACCCTAGTATGAGCTCCTCGATTTCCTCTTTACTCAAGGGCTCCCCAAGGATTTCTTCTCGAGACCTCACATGCTTTGGCCCTGAACCAGGAAGAAAAGGGCCCGGTGCCTGAACCCACTTCACGCCCTTTTTATGAGGCGGCGGCAGCTTAAATGAATCAAATTCCGGCAGCTTCTTCTTGCTCGGCGGAAGCGGCTTACGGCCCAGCCACGGCTTCGCCATCGTTTCAGGTCCAAACGGCGACACCAGAGGCTCACGAAACTTCAATGGCTTCGCCTTAGGAGTCTCAGTGTAGCTGTACTGATACAGAAAAGGAGCATCTGGCAATTCATACGAAACCCCATTATCATCGATTCTGAAATTGGGAGATTCAGGGTTTAGGGCTTCGTCTTCATCCACGGTGATCTTGGGGGGTTTCGGAATGGGTTTAAAGGCAGGATGGAGGGTTTTCTGGGGAGGTTTATTTGGAAGCTTTTCCAGGAGTCGAAGGGGAGGAAGGGGCAGAAGGGGTGCCGGTGGATTTGAAAGTGGTGGGGTGGGGAGGAGCAGGATTGTGATTGTATTTATGCGCGATTGTATGGGCGGAATCGAAGCGCTTCTCGAAACGGAGTTGGTCTTCAATTTCCTTTCGGGTTGTCTCGCGGCGGATGAATTTTTGGGCGTTGGCGTTGTTCCAGCGGGAGAAGCGGATTTCGGTGGTAGGGCGGTGGGGCTGCGGGAGGAGCTGTGGTGGCGCAAATAATGGGAATCGGGTACTCAATGCCATGGTTTCCAGCCAAGTACCTGTGTCTTGGAATCCTGTAAGGAGAAAAATCATTTACCTATTGCTTGGGAGTAGTTCGAAAAAAAAAATCTTAATTTAATTTGATATTCTTAAGTAATGCATTTTAATTCATTAATTAACTTCATGTAAGATTTTCCAAAAGTTAATTTAAGTCTGAACTTTTTTTCCGATTTCGGTTTATTTTAAATTTTTGAATATTTAGAAATAAGTATTTGATCTTAAATTCGTTTTTCAAATCAAACCAGGTGTAGATGGAGGCTTGCCCAGTAGCTATCGTGTCATTGTTTCTTCCACGTCCCCTCCCACACATTTAAAACGACGTCATTTTGTACCCAACTATAAATCCACAAATTAAAAAAATAATAATTTAAGGTACGGCATCGTTTTGTGAATCACATGGGATCACGAGGGATCCCTTGATTGATAAGAAGAGGAAGTTTGTGAAGATGTGGAAGCACGCGGATGACACGTGAAAACTGAGTTCATTGATGGAGGATATTTTTTATTAAATTATCATTAAAATATTATTATTGTTGTGGATGGGGATGCCACTGTATCGCCAAGTCAGTAAATTAGTCGGGAAATGCCAAATTTGTTGGTCACGTGACATGCACCTGATCCATTTTTGCGAAAATGTCAAATTTCGACGAAAACGGGGCAACATAAGCGTAATAATAAAGATAATGAGATAAATGCCCAAATCTTATATTTTTTGAGCAAAAATTGTACATGGTCAAGCTTACTGGGCAAAAAAATATTTTATCCCGTCGGGAAATGTCAAATCTGTTGGTCAGGTGAAATTCACGTGATCGATTCCGGCAAAAACGGGGAACTATTGGCGCAATTATAATGATATTGGGATAAATGCCAAATCTTATCTTTTTTTGGCAAAAATGGTAAATGGCCAATTTTTTTAAAAAAAATATTTTATCCTCCCGCTCTAATACTAATAGTGACTATACTTTATTTTTTAGTTTATAAGCTCTAGGATGGACCCGTGCACTCCATAATTATCCAAAATTAGACCTGCAGCGAAAGGAAAAAAATCCATGTAAGACCGAATCATGAATTGGATAAAGGATTAATATTTTATAATAAAATTTTATTTAGATTGATAAAAAAATCATTATTGTCTAATTAAATTATTTTATGAATAATTTGTATTACAGATGAAAATATGATACTATATCCGTCACAAGAATACATGTACGTATTTGATGGCACGACGCTTAAGAAAATTAATTTTTTGTTGTAATGATGTATATAAGAGAAGGAGTATTTTGGGTAATTGAATATAATAAAGTTTGTGATATAATTGACTTTGATTAGATTTATTTATGTGTCAAAAGAAAGTGACATTTTTTAATATTATAAAATTGTAAGATTATTGATATTTTGTATTGTTTTCGTTTTTAGGGTGTATAAATATTCTTGAGACAGATCCAAATAAAAAGTGTCCAAGTATTCTTGAGATTGAGGGAGTAACATTTTTAAACAAAAGTAATATTTCCTCTATTCCATACTTATGTTCACACTTTCCGTTTTCACTTTCCGTTTTCGTCCGTCACATACTTATCTTCACCTCAAACAAAAAAAAATTCACATGAACCAACAACCTCAAAAGTTTTCTTAATTTCAAAAATACAACTCTCACATAACATACTTTATAATTTATTTATTACCTAAAAATATCACAATACCCCTAAAAAGTTAATAAAATTAATTAAAAAACTATTTTTCTTAAACTTTGTATTTACAGTTACCGTGAATATAAATTCGGGGCAGAGGAGATACTATATACAATCAAGAAAAACTAAGGTAGTTTTATCTTTAGATGATTACACATAAAACGTATTATCAAATGAAAATCTTTGCACTATTTAATACTATTAAAAAATAATTTTCTTAGCCAGTGAGAATTTATTATTATTTTGTACATTTCAATCTAATGCAATTTTAATAGAAATAATTTTCTTATTAATTAAAATAACAAAATTTTCGTATAAATATAATATACACTTAATACTAATTAACTTTATCAATTAAATTCGAATGCACAAGTTTAAAATCCCTACCCCTCCATAATCCATATGCGTGAAATCAAATAACTAACACTTTTTATTATATATTTATTATAAAAATACTAGAATACTTAAAAAATTAATACTCTTTCCATCCCACGTATTTTATCCACTTTTCATTTTGGATTGTCCCACGTATTTTTACCAATTCTATTAATGGTAAAAATACATAATATTATTATACATAGTGCTTGTTCACCTTTTTGCATGTGTCCCCAAGTGTAGGGAATCAATTGTATCTTAGCGTGTGACCAAGTAAAGATATCGAACCACAAGATAATTTTAGACTAATTATTTAATCTAATTATGACTATTCTAAAATAAGACAAATTTGGGTATTTTAAGGGTGAATTAATTAAATCTAAGACTACAGAAAATAATTACTAAAAATATAAAATATTAGATAAACTAAATATGGAAGTGTTCAAGAGAGAAGATAGATAGCACTAGGAAATCCAATTAAACCGGTCAAATTAAATCAGTAGACAATCAGTTAGAATCCATGCAGTTCTTATGAAAGTTTTCATTAGGGGTGTCAATTTTACCTGCGGATGTGTGTATCTGCTGGATAATACCCTATCGGATGAGGGTAGGATAGGGTATTTTCGAGTTTAGGGTAGGGTAGTACCCGCACCCGCATGAAAGGATAAGGGTAGGGTATAGATTTTGTAAAATACTCGATTACCATACCCGATTACCCGTTTATTTATTACATATTATATAATTATATATTAACCATATTACATATATTATAATATATATTGTATATTTATATAATAACATATTTATTATATACATAAACTTGATTCCATGCATTTGTAGTTAATTTGTTAAGCATTATTGCATTAGTTTGTATTTTTATTTATTTTAGGTTTTAATTGTGTTACAATATTGTGTAAGGTGAAAGTTAATCGATTATATTTTAAAATTATTGAATCTCATAATATGTTATATTGATAATGATTTATTTTTATTTTTTCTTTAAATGTCAGATTCGGGTCATATATGTGGTATTGGATAAATCGAGCTTTTACAAGTAGAGTAGGACAAAATAGACTATTCGATTTTTTTTAAATTGCAGATAATCGTTTACCCGCGGATTATCCGCGTAGCCGATGGACAATATCCACACCCTACCCGATGATATATTTTAGGGTAATAGGGTAGGGTAAGGATATGAAAATATGATTGCGGGTAGTATGTGGAGTAGGCGTACCCATACCCTACCCTACCCATTTACACCCCTAGTCTTCATTTAATTATATTAAATCCCTCTTTTAAAGTAAACTTAACACATAAACCTAGTTTAAACCCTCAGATACAGAATAATAATTCTATCACTAGACAATCAGTTAGAATCCCTACAGTTCTTATGAAAGCAATCATTTAATTATGTTAAATCCCTCTTTTAAAGTAAACTTAACACATAAATCTGGTTTAAACTCTCGGATGCAGAATAATAATTCCTACTCTCTTTCTAGGTACTTCATGCAAAATCCCTAATAGACTAGAGCACTAAACTTCCCTTTATAGGTATTTAAGAATTAATCCTCAATTCCCACATAACAATCTAAGAACCAAATCCTATAGAATGATAATTAATAGATATATTAAGTGTCCAATATTAAAATGAATAAATGTTATATTGTTAGATCCTCTTTACCCATAACAGGTTGACAAATATAATTATTATGTAACACAAGCAACAAGCATAAATATGCATAAGACAATGACATATACATGCATGAGGATAGATCATATAAGACAAAAATGTAAGTCTAAATTCAAGCATTAATAAGGGAATAAATATACTGCAGGTATCCAACCTATTCTAGATCATCAATTCAAAACAATTCAACCTTCAAAACCTAGTACTATCCAAGAAGTACTAGCTCATGGTGTTACAGGCAACACACATGGTTAGGTATGAAGGCATAACCATAAATCTATAATTCAAAAGCTTAAAAGAGAGAATAAGAAAAACCCTAGATATGGCGTGATTCTCCGTTCTCTCTTCCGTGATTCTGAACCTTCTTATTCAAAAGCTTAAAGAAAGAATAAGAAAAACCCTAGATGTGGCGTGATTCTCCGTTCTCTCTTCCTTGATTCTAAACCTTTTTGTTCTCCTTCTCAAGTAAGCAACACTGATGAACTCTCCGGGATGAGTGGATAGGATGGTGAATCTTGATTTCGATATAGTGGCAGGGAAAGGGTATGGAAAAGTATGTAGGGTTGTGGAGAGTTAGGGTTTGGAACACTCCAAGGGCTCCTTTTATAGTTGAAGTCTGATAAAATTTGTATTCTACCTCAAAATAGGGCTTTTTCACGTCAAAAACACGTACGGGCCGAAAACTGGGCCGCCGGGTCATGCCACTCGTCAGCAGACTGCGCGACGTTATGATTTTGCTTATAACTTCTTCATTCGAACTCCGATTGAGGTGATTTTTATGCTCACGTGATTCTCTCTTTCTCAACTTTCTATCCATATAAAGAACTCATAAAAAGTCAAACATTTGAAGGGCACGAGTCGTGCAAAAGTGGTATGAGTCATGATGGTCGGCACAACTTGCGTGTCTTCATCGTTTTGATCATAACTACCTCATTTGACCTCTAATTGAAGTGTTTCTTGAGTCAAAATGATCTTCTCTTCTATAGCTTTCTAACTATATATCACATGATCAATTTGAACTTCTACATAAATATAAAAAATTATGCAAATTGGATATGCGTTTTCAGCATTCTTTCATGATTTCAGTCTTCATTCCAATTTTGCACTTTTAATCTGTTTTCCACCTAAAAATACGAAATAACACCTCAAATGAACCAATATCTTAAATATATAAAAATTAATCATTTAGTGCTAAAATACGAACATAAATTCCACAAAACGGTGCTAAATCGGACCCTAACACTAAACACCTACTTTTACAATCCCAACAACTTTAATTACTTTTTTACACTTTATTCATCATTCACAACAACTTTATTTACTTTTCTTTTTTAAATTATTAATTTATTTCTATTTTTTCTAATATTATATATTAAAGAAATATCACATCTACCCGGGGACGGTTCTACTATGCAAGCAAAATTGAGATGGAGGAGTATAATTTTGTCAATCAATGATGAGTTATAATTCCTCTATTACGAAATTTTATTTGAAGATGTGTTCAGATATGATTTTCTCGAGTTGCATCCATGCCGGCATACGTCAGGATACGACTCCGTTGCTTGAGCGGGGAATCGTGCGACGACGAGGTCAAGAACTCGAATTGGAAATGGCCTCCAAGTGCTCTACTCCTCGTCTTCAGCCACCGGTTTTCTTCACGACCTTCCCTTTGCCCGCTTTCAAAGACACCTTGCTCGAGCTGCGTCTGTTGCTCCACTGGGTGGCGATTTCTCTGGTAATGTTCCGCAATTTCAAACCCTTCATAATATTGTATTGTATTGCATTATCAAAGCATAACTTTGCTCCACTGATGACATTTTTTTATTTCCAATTGTTATATTAGATGGATGAGTAGGTCAAAGTTATCTCGTGTGATCTCTCTGTTGGACAGGGTTTATTCTATTTGTGTATGAAGGTTTAATTTTCTAATTTTTATTCTATTCTTGAGTGGACAGGGTTTGTTTGTATCAATTATTTAAGAGTTTCAATTCCTAATGTTATTGCTGTAATTATTTGAAGGTTTATTTTTTCGCTTTAGAAGTCCACATAGAAGAATGAAACAAAAGGGAAATAGAATGAAATACCTGTGTGTTTCCAATTCTGTCTTCACTGTAATAAACTTTCTCTAGAAAATCGTTTTTAATGGTAGTTTGGCTGGTTTTCTTCTTACATATTAGAGCTATAGACCTCATAATGCTTGTGGTTCTATGTTAGCATAATAGGATCCTGAACTCTAATTATCCAGCCATCATATTAATGTGTACAATTGCATCTTTATTAAGTGATGGCCTGCCTATGAAACTAATCATTAAACCTATTTGTTATTGTTTTGAAATGCAAGTTAAGTAAGCATGTAGTTTAATGACACGTTTTCTTACTGATTGGGTTATATGTCTTAGCAGTGATCCAAAAGTCTTGGACACGATTCAGTTGTAAGTCGAACATGGTGATCCTATAACTTATTCGTGCATCCATGCCCATTGTAGGGTAAATGAATTCGTTGATTCAAATGAAATGGAGCAACTTAGGTAATTCTTTTCTCAAGACATACATGACTTCCTTTGATGGTTTAAATTGTTCATTATTGTTCTAACTTGTTTCATAATACTTAACTAGAGATGGCATGTATGTAAATGTTCATGGGCACATGTAGGGCTTTCAAGGAAAACTCGAGTTAGTGGTGTTTTCTATCAGGTATAAATTCTTTTATGACACATGCAGCCGATATATTTAGAAAACACAATATCTCATTCTATGTTTTAGTGTGAATATGTTATTAGATTTATTATCCATAGCACAAGTAGAGACATAATTTTTTATAAATTTATTGCTGGTGGAACAGTTTCTGTAAGTGTGTAATGATGAGAAGCTAAGGTGCGAAAGACATAATAAGGTCCATCATAGAAGTGTGAAAGCTGGTGAGAAGTGAAGAACATAAGTCATGGAATCAAGACAACAAGTTAAGGTGCAGATGTTATGTTTTAAGTAAAAATAAAGTTATTACATCAATTTTGGTTATTCTTATGCATCATTTATATTCTATGTTCTACAGTTAGGATGTTGCCTATTAGAATTGCTAATGCAAAGTGCTTATGTGCAACCTCCAGTCAGTCAGTCAGCTGACTGTCCACCTGATGTTCGCCCCGCCTTTAAGCACATCTTCAAGATCGCAGCTAGAGAACCAGAGTGTGAATAGAGGGTCCAGATACCCCCCCACCCAACCCAAAAAAAAAGTAGTAGTATAATTCAGTTTATTTATTTAATATGTATCATTTGATGTGGTCAACGGTGGTTGCAGTATATGCATTGCTTCTAGGAAAATTGAACACTTCTTTTATTTTGTCAATTATCCTGGCTATCTTATCTTTAATGGTTGTTGTTACTCTGTTTCAAGCAGACCCTTGTGAAAAGGTATGGCGTCATAGAATATGATCCTCTCGTCCTTGATGGGCTTGATAAAAATGTGAGTTCCACTCTATAATTTGCTTTTGATAATGTTTTTCCTTTTTTTCAGATTTACTCTATTATGTTATAGTTTACACTTCATCTGATGTTTAATTATCTTAATAATGCCATAGGGAGTCCGCTTGTATGATGCATATGCATCTGCTAAGCATTTGACTCTAGTGACTCCAAAGCTGTGTGGGAAATATGCTGTCATTGACGACTATACTGGCTGGATCTAAATGTTTTTGGTACACATATTTTTTCTATTTGTTAAAGTAATTACTTTGCATCATTAGTTCTTAAATAGAGTGTGTGAAAATGAATTAATACTCAATTGATCATTAATAACACGTGCATATTTTGATGTGAATCCATCGATTGACTGCTTATTTGGCTAGTAGAATTACATAGGAAATCACTTAAAAGTGAGAGCTACTTGTCATATAAGTAAATGCAACTTATGGTATGGAGATTTGGAGATCATTTAATGGCCCTTCTCTTTAATATCTTTTTTCCTTCGAGAGATTTTTGGAGTTCAAGCGAATTTGAGGCACGAGTTTCTAGTTCATTGACACATCTCCTGTGTATTAAAATTGTAAATCATCTTCTAAGAATTATTCTATTCTTGAAATATTTATTAGTTCCATCTAAGAATTTAATACCTAGCAGGTTTTGAAGATTTAGATCGGAAAATATTGTCATAAAGTGGTGTAAGTTAATATTAATGGATGATGCCTTTTCAAGTTATGTTTTTTGTTATACTGCTATATAAATACACTATGTTTACTACTAACAAAAGGAATAGAAGTAGTAACCTCACTGGTAACTATTTGTTGGATTAATTTGCTGCTATTTTAAGAGGAATGACATGCCCTTTCTTCATTGAATTAAAACTTCCTACTCTGAATGGCATCTCTAATTGTCAAACATAAACATCCCCAATTGCTAGGAAATGGTTCTTTTCTTACAAATGCGATGGCAAATGAATTGCCATAATTGTGGCTATATGATGGTAAATGTGATGTTTTCTTCACCATAGTTATGCTGGGTCTACAAGGAACTCAACATTCATCAAGAAATCAAGAAATGTTTCTGTTTGAACAATGGTGCTTATTTCTTGGCATTCAAATAATTTATTTTCCCTAATTGTTTTAATTTGATCAAAAGTGTGTTATGCATTTTATTTCTATACTTTTTATTTTTCTTACACTTTGGGCTTTAATTGGCTGCAGGTTCTGTATGCTCTTTACCTAGTATTTTTTGTATCCAAGTGGTAAAGGGCAGTTCAATTATCAGATCCGAAGATTACTAGATGAGGCTTCCAATTGTATATTTTCAGATTTTTATGTAGAGATTTTTGAACCACAATTGTAATATTTGAAATTATGTATAGTTCCAATATATTAAATGAAAATTTTATATTAGATGGTGGTTTGTTTTAAGATTTTTATTTTTTATAATTTTTTATTTTATTTTTTCTTTTTTAGGATTTTTATTTTTTATAATTTTTTTAGATGGTAGATGGTGGTTTAAATGAAAATTTTGTAATATAGATGTATAAAAACTATATATATATTTTGTTGTCATTTAAAAAAAAGTTTGATAAAAAATCCACAAAGACTACACATATAATCTGTTGTCTTTGTGCATAATTATTTTGAAAAGAGGCGCTCAAAGACTACATAATATATGTGTAGTCTTTGTGCTTCTTTTTTTCTAAAAAGACGCACAAAGACTACACATATAGTGTGTAGTCGTAAATAAACTCTAAGACAACAAAGGCTTAGACTACATAGCATTTTTCCAAAAATAAGTTAATAGATAACTGATTATATATGTAGTCTTAATGCTTTTTGTTGTAGTGATAGATGATTTATAGACCTATCTCATAGAATGTAATCTATGAAAAGATTTTTCTTTAGAATTTCTAGCCTTATAAAATATAAATAAATAAAAATAAAAAGACATGAAAAGCTTGAGGAATACTTGTTGGGCCAAACTTTAGAAAAAAGTGATTTGGTGGCAAGATTAGGGCAAACTAATTTGCAAGAGGAGTGGAATATGGAATATATGTTGCCACACAATTTTACAATATATGATGTTTATGTTTCTTAATGAACACATAAATTATAATGGGAATCCTTGAAATTTAGGAGAAACTTTGTTTGCTAGGTGTATATACTCTACTTTTGCAGACTTTTTTTTACTTGCGAATTCCTCTATAAATTAAATTGAATTAAAATAAATTTTTTAAAGGAAATGTGTGAGTACTTATAGTAGCAAAGTAAGTGGATTTGGGATATTATGTAAGAAATTAATTGAACGAGTAATATTTAAGAGGTAATTCTTGCGTGAAACCGTCTCACGTAAGACTATTTTACACTTTTTAAAATAATTATCACTCTCGCTATAAAATGTTATTATTTTTTATTTATATTATAAATTGTTCATAAAATAGCGTTATCACTTTTTATTAATTCATTATAACTTTTTATCCATATCACATGAGGAATTACGTGAAACGATTTCACACAAGTTTTTGTTAATATTTAATTAAATTAATAAACAAACATTTAATTAAATTATTTGATGGAGAGCAGCCCAATTGCAGTTATTGTTTAGAAAGTCAACGTCAGAGACCTAACTCCAATTATGTCTTTTTCTTTCCATTCTCCTGCTTATGATTTCAGTTCTATATCTATTTTAGAATATTTTATACTAATATATTTATTATTAAAATAATATACTCTAATGGAATTGATTATTAAATTACCCAATACACATTATATTCTCTCAATTTAAAAATAAATTTTACATTTTACTATTTTAATCATACTTAACTTAGCCAATAGTACACATTATACTCTCTCTATCTTAAAGATAATATTTACATTTTACATCCCAAAATTTCCCGTTTTATAAATAAGACCAACACAACATAATTAATATTTCACATAAGAATATTCTATAAGGTTTACACACTACATTAATACAATCACATGCATGAAATTAAAATATTATACATCTAAATTTGCTATACATTTAACATCTTTTAATTTTAATCTACATAAAAAAGACAATAATAAATATTAACTTAGAATGTAGGGATTAATTCTTAATCTACTTTCAAGAAATCATGAATGGACCAATAAGGTTAAGGAGGGAAAAAATGGGGGAAGGCTAGAGAGCCAATACTGAATAAGAAGGAAGAAGATTCCATACAAATTTCCATAAAATAAATAAATAATATTTCCCTGCATGCCAACAACTCCAATTCCTACTAAGCACATTTATTTGACCATTTCCACCTTCCTCCAAAAATAAATAAAAATAAATCAAAAGTCTTCCTCTCTGCTCTAAATTTGCTCATATATATATATATATATATATATATATATATATATATATATATACACACAATACACACGTTTTACCAAAATCAAGCCAAATTCTCCTCCTCCTCCATCGTACCACAAAATGTTGATGCTCGTTAACTGCTCCAACTGCCGTACGCCGCTGCAGCTGCCGCCCGGCGCCACCTCCATCCGCTGCGCCATTTGTCAAGCCATCACCCACATAGCTGACCCCCGCGCCGCGCCGCCGCCTCCGTACCAGCTACCTTCCACTTCTTCCTTCAACGGATACAACAACTACTACCCTCCTCCGCCACCGGCTCCGTCCCCCTACAACCACGCGGCGCCGGGCCCACCTCCCTCCGCCCACGGCCGGAAGAAGGCTGTGATCGTGGGGATCTCCTATAGGAACTCCAGGAATGAGCTGAAAGGATGCATCAATGATGCCAAGTGCATGAAGTACATGCTCATCAACAAGTTTAAATTCCCAGAGTCTTCAATCCTTATGCTTACAGGTAATCAGTCTCTCTCTCTCTCTAGACATTTTTCTTGTGATTTAACTTTTTATTACATGGATCTTGATTATGATTCATGTGGGATATCTTTTGGTGAGGTTTGACTCTTGATCTCAACTTGGCAAGTTGAATGTGTTGGAATTCCATTAATTAAGGGGTGCATGTAATTCTAAGTTATGATTGGTCAATGGCTAATTAATAAGTGTGAAATCAATAGATGAGTTTATCTGTAAGAAGCATTGTGTTAGAAGGATGCATATTCAATATTAATTGCGCAATGAAGTACAACACTTGTCAAAAAGTGGTTGGCATATAGCATCTTACCTTTAATGGGGAAAATCCTCTACTCTGCTTTCATAAAATCTGATTACTGAAAAAGAAAGGAGAAAAAGATGGTTAATATTCAGAAGAAACTGGAATGGATCTCTTTTTTTTTTTTTATATTATGCTCATCTCTATTTCATTTGAATAAGAGTTTTGACAATAATCAAACCACAAGCAGTGTATATGCTGAAATGATTGAACTTTTGACCAAAAAATTGAAAATTTGCAGTTTAAAGGGATCTTACAACTGTAGGCATTGATATAACATCGAGAATTAAAAACAAATGTATAATGAAATGAGTTTTCACTTGACACTGTTCCATTCTAATCTAAATACTTCTGTGTAAGTATATTTTCAGAAGAGGAAACTGATCAATACAAAATTCCAACAAAGCACAACATCAGGATGGCGATGTTTTGGCTTGTACAAGGCTGTCAGTCAGGGGACTCGCTGGTGTTTCATTTCTCCGGACACGGGTCACAGCAAAGGAACTACACTGGAGACGAGATTGATGGGTTTGACGAAACACTTTGCCCTGTGGACTTTGAGACGCAGGGAATGATAGTGGACAATGAAATTAACGCGACACTTGTCAACCCTCTTACCCCTGGTGTCAAGCTTCACGCGATAATAGACGCATGTCACAGTGGCACCATGCTTGATTTGCCTTTTCTTTGTAGAATGGACAGGTCCCTCCCTCCATCTCTGTCTAAAAGTAGTGTTTGGTGGACAACATAGCCACCTCTTTTGGTTAAATATACTCTACCAGTCTCAGTTTCTCGTTGTTTGTGTGTTGATGCAGAACCGGGAGGTATACATGGGAGGACCATCGTCCACGAACAGGCACATGGAAAGGCACAAGAGGGGGAGAGGCCATATCCTTCAGTGGCTGTGATGATGATCAAACCTCTGCTGATACATCTGTAAGTTTTGTGACTCTGTTGACATCTCAATTGACATAAATTAGGCAGCAAATTGACAGGAAAGGAAAAACTCAACAGGCTCTATCTAAGGTGACTTCAACTGGCGCAATGACCTTTGCGTTCATACAGGCTATAGAAAAAGGTCAGGGAATGACATATGGGAGCATTTTAAATGCAATGAGGTCCACTATCCGCAAGACTGACGATGAACTAGGAGGGGGAGCGGGAGGAGGTGTTGTGACGACACTTATCACAATGCTTTTGACAGGGGGAAGTGCTGGTGTTGGACTGACACAGGTAAGTTTCACACTATGTTAACCTCAGCTTCACAAGATTATAAAAGTAAACATGATTAACAAACCATCCAATTCGTGATTCAACCATTGCCTACTTTATCTAACAAGTATGATGTATCCAACATATTGGGAGGTTACCACCTAAATCCGGATGTTATTTGAAAAAATGACTGATGAAGCCCTTTTGTTTATCTTAATCGCAGGAACCACAGCTCAGCGCAAACGAACCGTTCGATGTCTACACAAAGCCATTTTCACTGTGATTGACGGAGCTACACCTAATTGCAACAAGTAAATAAAGAAAGCACCAACCAATCCTTTTCAATTTTCTTTATTCATTGGCAGTTTTCAGGTATGACCTTTCAGTGAGGATTTTTTTTCAATCTTTTTATTTCCTTATTTTGTATTGTTTTTCTTGCTTGGAATTAACATGTATAATTCTTGTGGCGCGCTGTAACATAGATACTTATTGAACAAAGAGTTGTGATTATTATAAATTAAAGATTATACTGTTTACTTAGCTTGTACAAAACTGATAACCTTGACCCATTAAATCTGAGGTTGTTCGTTGCTCATCGTCTCTCTCTAGCAACACACATTGACTGGCATTATCCTTCAGTCACATTTCCTCGTACTGCTACTGCTATTATAATCAAACATTTACCAGAGTTAGTTGAGATATGCAATAATTCATCTTCATTAATGGAAAAATACAACAGAAGACAAAAATACCTTCTTCATGTCATAAGAGAGTTTGCACCAACCTCTTGCTCGTTTGGACACTTCCCTAAACCCCAATTCTTCATCAGGATTCTGCTAAGCATTTTGTCGAACACGTTGTCTCTTTTTCGTCCACCCTAACTCGACTTGCTTTTCTTCTGGGAGTTTGAGACACCATGAATCCACCTAACCGATACGATGTCGCAAGGGATGAGCTTAAGTTGACATACAATAGTACCAGCAAGATTACGATTTTTTTTTTGTCTAGAATTTTCAAAGAGTGTGTGTGTTTATATCATTTACTCCAAACACATTTGAAAGGAGTTCCGATCAGTTTATTAGTACAAAATCAAAATAAAAAATAAATGGAAAGGTTTCATTTTAATTTTAAAACCAATCTATCGAAATAATTATAATCTTAAACTTTGCCATTGTTTGATGAACTTGAAGCAAATAAATTATGCATTTTAAATACAACTGGGGCGTTGCACGACACTAAAATGTTATGATATTATTTAAATTTAAACCATATGAATAGAAGATTAAATCATGCATTTTAGATAGAGTGGGTCTCTTGTGCGCCCGGGCACACGGATTTAAATCCGTGTCCCTTTGTAATTTCCGTGCCTCTTTACAATTTAAACACCCTAGCAATACATAGGTTTAAGCAAAAACTTGTGTGCGCCCGGGCGCACGGAAGCACACTCCGTGTGCCTTTAGAATTTTGTGTTAAATTGTATACCCTTTAGTATAAAGATGTGTACCCTTTATTTTCTGAAGAAAAATAAAAAATATTTATGAAAAGTGTATACCCTTTAGAACAAAATAGTGTCTCTTTATTAATTAAAGTGTATACCTTTTAGAACAAAATAATATACATTTATCTATAATACTAAATTATCATTTAGTATAAAGATGTGTACCCTTTATTTTCTGAAAAAAAATAAAAATATTTATGAAAAGTGTATACCCTTTAGAACAAAATAGTGTCCCTTTATTAATTAAAGTGTATACCCTTTAGAACAAAATAATATACTATTATCTATAATACTAAATTTTAAAGAAACACGGCGTGCGCCCGCGCACGCAAGCCTCACTCCATAGGTTTAAATAGAATAGGGAGGGGAAGAATTGTGTTCACATGGGGACACATACCGTGTCCCCGGGGCGCAGAAGTTTTTGTCTTTTAGATAAACCATTATATCTCTACATTTTATAAAATATAAGTATATTTTTGCATAGAATTTATCAGAATTGAAAATTTTATGTAATACAATCCCTCAATCTATGTTAGTATGTTCCTTTTTAGCAGTAAAAAGATTAAGAAAATTTTATTTTCAATATATAACTGAAAGAAAGTAATGGTAAATATTGAGCGTTTTTATAAAATAATTATATTTTTTGAACGTAATAAATAATGATGTTTATTAATTATGTAAGATACTTGCTTATTTCGTAATACTCGTACTCATATATAAATAAATAATTTCAAATCCGTTTATCAATACACGTTGATTACACATAACCATTTAAAATTATTAAGATGTTAGGACTAATAATATTAATTATTAATAATTTAATAATCAAGAAACATGCTATAGACTCTTACCATTAAGTAGTGGTAAATATTGAGTATTTTTATTAAATTATTATATTTTTTTGAACATAATAAATAATTATGTTTATTAATTATGTAAGATACTTGCTTATTTCATAATACTCGTACCCGTGTATAAATAAATATCATCTAAAAATTAATATTTTTAAATAGTTTCATTAAAAAAATATTATGATATTCATACCCGTCCCAAACTCGTTTATCAATACTCAACTACTCATATTCGTACATGTTTCATTAAAAAAATATAAAATAATTTAATTTCATTCCAAACTCGTTTATCAATACCCGTTGATTACACATACATACCCATTTAAAATTATTAAGATGTTAGAACTAATAATATTAATTTAAAATTATTAATAGTGAAGAAAATAATTTAATATCATTCTAAACTCATTTATCAATACTCATTGATTACACATACTCATTTAAAATTATTAAGATGTTATGATCAATAATATTAATTCAAAATTATTAATAAAGAAGAAAATAATTTAATAATGAATTAATTGTTAAAACTACATTATAGTTTCAAACTACATTATAGTTTCAAAAAATACATTATAATTATTATAAAAATAAATCATAGTACTATAAACTTAATTGTTAGTACCATAAATAATAAATTAAATTTTGTTGAAATAAATAAGAGGGAAATTTAAAATCTTAAAATTAAAATTAATTAAATAGTATCATTATGACAAAAATTAAATAAGGTATATTTTAAATAAGGTATTAAATCAATGACCAAGATCTAATCTCATAATTGTAATGAATGAATGAGATTCAATAATATGATAAATGTTTGATATTAAAATGGGAGTAGTAATCAAATTCAATGGTGTAAATTAAAAATTAGCTCAATTTTAACTTTTTTATTTTGCTTTTATATTATTTAGATTAGATTAGATAAATATATTCTTCGAAATTTACGAATATGATATTAGAAGAAAAGCAATACAATCATATAATTGGCGTTAACCTAAATTAATTATTGTTATTAATTGATCAATATATAGTTGTGATATAACCGCATTTCAAACCACTACTATCATTTATCAGCCACAGCCAAGCCATATATTGAGTAATTACCTTATGGTCCCCCTCGGCCTCTTATATACTCCCTCCGTCCCACATTTATCTTCACACTTTTCGTTTTCGTCTGTCCCATATTTATTTTCACCACCCAAAAATGAAACTTCACATTAACCAACAACCTCAAAATTTACCTTAATTTCAAAAATATCACTCTTACCTAACACACATAAAATACTTTATAATTTATTTATTACTTAAAAATACTTTCTTAACCTCCTTCTAAAGTAATTGTGAAGCCTGAGATGGGACGAAGGAGTATGTTGTAATAAATACAGAGAAAATCCTATCAGTACCACAGAACAACACAGCCTTCACTCATGGCCTCCTCTGCACCACACTTAACCTTCTCTCCTCTCCTTTCTCTCTCTAAAACTCCGATTCGAAACCGTCACGCCACCCTCCCTCCCATCGCAACCAGATCCACCTCACTGGTAATCCGAGCATCCGGTGGCCCCATCGATTTGTTGGGCGATTTTGGAGCTAGGGACCCTTTTCCTGCTGAAATCGAGAGCAAATTTGGTGAAAAAGTACTCGGAAATGTTAGCACAGAGCACAAGATTTTGATTCCCAATGCTAACGTCCTCTCACTAGCACAGCTCGAATGCTTTCCCCTTTCTCAGCTTCAACCTCTCCCCGAAGAAGAAATCAAAAACTTGATGTTCAAGGTTTAGGTTTTTTTTTTTTTTTTCTCTCTCTCCTATTTACTCAATAATCGAATTAACTAATGTGTTTGATTGCAAAATTAGGTTGTTGGATGGAAAATTGTGGATGGAAAGCTTGAAGGATTGTGGAAAGTTAGGAATGAAGAATGTGGCGAAGCATTGATAAACAGGATTAAAAATAAGATAGAATCAACTGGGCACATTCCGGAGTTACAATTTGAGGCACCTAATCAAGTCAGAGCCCAACTCTGGACTTCATCTATTGGTAATTAGAATTCATATCTGCTTTAGTACTATGTTTATGTTTATTGATTTGTATGTGTGTTGTATAAATTATTTGATGGTTATGCAGGAGGATTGAGCATCAATGACTTCATTGTTGCTGCTAAAATAGATGAGATTAAAGTAGCTGATTTACAACCTAGACTCAGAGTTTGGGCATAATCAACATCTCTTTGTAAGGAAAATTCAATCAATATCAAAATTTTGAAGCTGTTTACTATTACAACTGATTTAAGTATAAAAATGATGTTTTGAGTTTAGAATATGTGTGTTGTGCATATTACACTTATTACATTGATAGTAAAAGTAAAAGGGGGTGTTTCTAGTTGAGGGGAAGGTGGACTTCAACACTGTTAGTCTTCACCAATCTGCAAACAGGGCAGTAATTGGTGGTAGCATCACAGTGTGTGCACACACAGACATGGCGGCACGGCCACAGCATCACGGTAGCCATCTTCCTCTCACACACCTTGCATTCCAGCGTTATGGGAGTCACCCTGTTCGGGTCTGCGAACGACGACTGTGCCTCCTCCTGCGCTGCATCCGCATAGAAACGAGCTGCATTCGCCTCGTCTAGTCGCTCTGTGAGCCCCCTTGTTGCCCTCTCCAGAGTCCTCACCCTGATCAGCATCCTCTCTGCCTCACCCTTGTAATGCTCCACAATCCTCTCTAGTTCAGCATTTCGCGCAGTTAGTTCCTTCAGTCGCTCTTCCGCCCCATGGTTTACCTCCTGGAAGTGCTTCTCCAATGCCTGCTTCAGCTTTTCAGTCTACATGAAACAAAATTGTTAGATAAATGATTGATGATTAGAGTAATTAGAGTATAGTTTGGAATGGTAATTACGTGAAGGGAGATTATATGATCAATTTGTTGTTGTTGCTGCTGATCATTAATGTTTCTAGAGGGTGGTACGACGTCGTTTTCGTCGTCGTCCGGTGCCGTTAAGAGGGACATGTAGGAGAAGGGCCTCGTTGGGGCAGCATTGTTGAGTATCCTCTGCACTTGTGAGAAATGGGCGTTGGGAGGGAGGGTGGGAGGAGCAAAGGGTTGGGCATACACATGATTTAGTGATGATGATTCTGCAGTAATCTTTCTTTTCCCAGTGTCGGACTTATTGGGGATTGATCCTCCGGTATGCATCGTGAATTGACACGTAAGAGGGAAAAGATTGTTGCAGATGGGTAGCGACATGGGATGTGATGGAGAGAGTTGATATAAAGACAGTGAAACGGTGGCACTGAACGGAGACCACTGTTCGGAGAGCGGAGACGATGATCCATTGTCTAAAACTACGTCGCTTCGATATCCCTAAGTTTAAATGAGATATGCTAACGGTTTGTGATGTCCGAGAAAATAAACTAACTGATAATAATTACTTGGATTTGATTTTTGTAAAAATATATCAAAAATAAAAAATGTTGTAAGTTATTATAAACAGACGTGATTATTCTTAAAAGAAAAAACGTACAATACAACGTGGAGGATGAATCAGTTATTACAAGAAATAAAAATAACCCCATAAAAAATGAGATGGATCCTGGGGGGAATTAAATGGTAGTAATAAGAACCAAAATTCTATTGATTTCTTTTTAGCTAAAATTTGCATGTTCTCGCTGACTCAAAATTCCACATTTTTTAAATTTAGAACTCTAATATCTTTGAAAAAAAAAATTAATTTTTTTTAATTAAACATTAATACTATTCATATTTTAACCACATGAAAGAGAAAAAATTATATTTTATGTTTATTAATATTAACATTTTTTATGAGAAAATTGGATACTTAATTAGGGAACCACTTAACCAATTTTATGACTTTCATATAAATCGACTATTGTGATAAAATATAATACATGGTGAAAAAACAATAATATTGCTCTCAAGTTATATTTCATAATTTTTTTTTCGTCCTATCTTAAATTTTAAGATTAAAAAATAGAAACATTATATCAATCTATAGCCTTAGTGATGTTTATTTTGGGGGGTTTGTAAAGTTTGAAAATCATGAATAATAGTATCTCTTAATTATAAATTTATTATTAGCACCTAATATAAGTATATTTTATAATTTATTCTCTCCATCATATTTTAATCTTTATATATATTTTCAATTTGAGTGTCTTATTTTAATTTTTAAATTTTCATTTTCAGTAAATGAGACACACAAAACAATTAATATATTTTTATGGGACCCACATATAATACTAATATATCTACCAATTTTACATTAAATATAGTTTTCCTCCATATTTTTTACCCTTATTGTACGAAGTTTAAGATTTTTTTTGTTTTTCGAGGGTAATATAGTATTTTAGGCAATAAATAAATTATAAAGTATATTATATGTATTAGGTGGGAATTGATGTGATTTTTTTTCTTTGTGGAGAAGTTTTATACTGGAGTGAGGAAAATGGAAAGTGTATAGTTTAAGTTGGGCCGGATAGAGTATATTTTTTAATTCCCTACACAATAAAATAATAGTATATTTTTTAATCAACGTGAAAAAAATTAAATATTGAAACGGAACAGGAGGAGTATTTATTACCTAAACATTATCCCCAAAAATCAATAAAATTGGTAAAAAAATATATTTTTAAACAAACCCCATATTTATTGTAATGGCAAAGAATAATATAGTACGAGTGAATGACTTTTTTTTTACAATAACTAATAATATTTCACAATATTTTTGTAAAACTTAAATTATAAGGCATAAATTGATATTCATATTTTTTGTATTTTGAAATATTTTAGAATATTTCATGTTAAGTAAAATTCAAAATACCAATGATGTTTTTCACATGAACCAGATCAATTCTAGGGTGCACCGAGTGCACCTCAAAATTATTCGAAATGGTATAATATTATAAAAATTGTAGGTTATATATTTTTGAAACCTACATTTATAAAAAAAGAAAAATATAAATCTTTAAATGAAATGATCAAATATATAAATCTGAAAAAGGGAGTATTAATGTAAACCTAAAATTAGTTAAACCGATTATTTTAACTAATAAATTCATTTAGAACTATTAAAAATTTCCAGGAGTTGTCTAAAGAAAAGTGAGAAAGTCTAAGTAAATGTGTTTTAGATACTGTCGCATTGAAATTCTTTCCTAATCTAATTGTATTATATTTGGAGTGTACCATAATTCTTTTATCTCACTCATTTTTATTGAATAAAATGACTTTTTATTAGTTGAAAAAATAAATAAAAAATCTAGGTAGCAATTATCATGTAAAGAGAGTGACACTTTAAGATTAGATCTTACAGAAAACTAAGTTCGATTACTATTGGTCGCAATGATCCATTTTTTCATAGGCTTCAGTTTAGAAATTTGGCCCATGTGGCTAAAACATCCAGCCCATACATCTTTATTAAGGCCCATCAATTCTTAACGAATCCAGCCCATATTTCATGAGGCCCATTTACCCATTCTAGGTTTCGATCGGAACTCTCACCATTTGTCTCTTCCTCGTTTCATTTAACATCCTCTCTCTCTCTCTCTCTCTCTCTCTCTCACGCACACGTACACTTAGAAACGCGATTAGCTCCTCAAAATGCTGCGACAGGGTTCACGATTCTTCTGGAGCCGAGCTTCTGCCACCTCCATGAAGTGGTGCCGGCAATTTTCCTCCGATCTCCCTGCGGAGACAGCCGGAGACTCCAAGTTCATTGACTCATGGAAGAAAGTGGCTCCAAATATGGATCCACCCAAAACGCCGTCGGCCTACATGACTCCTCGTCCGCCGGTTCCATCCACAATCCCCTCGAAACTCACCGTCAATTTAGTTCTGCCTTACGATTCCATTTTATCCGGCAAAGAGGTACTTTAAGCATATATGTTTTTTCGCTGCTTTTTCAAAAGGGTAAAATAAGAAAATTTCCTAACAGACATCCTCGATCGGTTTTTCCTGATGGGTTTCTGAACATTGGTTCTGAAGTGAATTTGTTGTTGTATGAATAGCTGAATTTCGTAGCCTCGTTATTTGTAAGGAGTATTTTGGATCACTTTGTACACCGTTGCCAATTGTATGCAGGTTTTCATAGGGCTAAAAGAGGCTTGATTTTTTTATTCTGGATTCTTGATCTTCTGTGGTTATATGTTTTAATGCTTAAGCATTGTCTTTGATACACTAGAATGTAGAAATGGTAGATGTGTGTTTGCATAATACTCATAGTTTTTAGAGGCGTAAGAGGGCAAAAGACCAGGTTGGAGTCCGAGGAGTCGAGCACTTGTGCTCCTCTGTACTTGTGTGTATTTTATACACAAGTACACCTACTTAACGCATAATTACACAATCAAATAAAGTGAAGAATCACATAATAATAATAGTACGAAGTTTTCAAGCTTCAAAAAGTTATCAAGTTTCAAATGATTAGCAAACTTATCACTGATCATCATGATTGTTATCATCTAAGCTGGAGTGAGTGGCTGATTTTATTCCAGATTTAGCTTACGCCTGGTTTATGAGACGCTAACTGTAATTTAAATAAAGCCCCCGTCTTTTTTTTAACTTAATAAATTAAAAAAGCTTTTAACAACTCTTAAAATACCCAAAATAATAAGCAATATACACACGTATACAAGCGGTGTGCCTTAGGATATAGAAAAGGGTGTGGGGAGATGCCTTCCTCTTGAACAACTCATGACATGAAATCAGAAAAAAAGGGGTGCTTGAGCTTGAGCCTCCTCAGAGACGCACCTCTAACAACGATGATACTACCTCCACCCCTCTTATTTATCCGCACTTATTGTTTCCATTTGTCCCACTATTTATGCACGTTTTTTATAATACTAAAATAGAAACACCACCTAAAATCCTCACAACACCATAAATTACAAAAATGTCACCTATTTTTTACCCTGTATTAATCAAAACCAAACAACTTTATTCATTTTTCTTATTAAATTAAATAACCCTATGTATCCCTTATTTATTTTACATTATACATCTAAAATTAACTTTTCTTAATTCACATTCCCGCATACATGTACTTAAGTATGATTGACTGAGGAAGCAATGACTATTTTTATTGTGACACAGGTTGGGCCTTCTGCGTTCCACTTTAGGGTTCCACATTGATTTAATTTTGAATGAATAATACTCGATGTTCTGTATTCTTAGCTCTGTTCTTCTCTTTATTTGCTTCCATGAAAATCATATTATAATTCAACCAGCTTGAATACTTTTGACCATATAATATCATAACTCAGGCATGTATTTTCTCCACTGTATTTCCTTTTTGAACTTATATTCTTTTTCCACATTAAACTACAACTCCTTGAACAGTATTTCTAAGTTCTGGACATCAAATAAAATCTATAGCTAGGGCTAAGGAAGTTAGCTGTTGGTGAAAATGTAGGTATGTGAAATTGTTGACATTCCACTTAACGTAGAGACTTAATAAATCCTCGTTAAGCAGTCTACATGGCTTGATAAGCTGCTCAAGAGGATGAACTGAAGGTTGTTTGGCTTGATCATTAAAACACAAGCATCATTGATTTATTAGGAAAATTATTGACCTCTACTTTCAGACTGATATCCAAAGTACTAGGATGCTGTCACCTGACATTTAAGATTTTTATGGGTTGACAATGTGTTAAAATGAATTAGAGTTGAGTTGTCGTTTCTAAGTTCGTAAACCACTTTTTTTGGTATTATTGTACTGCTGTAATTCCCTAGGATACGTTTGCTTTGGTTGGTAACCCAGGTTTAGTGTGGTTATCCTTCCAAAATTCATGTTTACTTTCAGTCTAAAATTTGGAGGGTTAATCATTCAAGCCTGTGATTATTTTTAAAAAACTACTGTTCACTTGGTTTAAAAAATCTCCTCAATCTCTTCCGCTTTATTTTTTATCTCTCATGTTTAGACCATTTGTCCGTTATTTTGAGTTAAATCCAATACATGATTCTCCATCCCTATTTCAACCCTAGTTTTAAGAAGCAATAGGCGCCGTTCTGCACTTCTGCTCTCACTATCACTCCATATTTCCTACTGGTGGAGTCTATCTTCTTTACTGCTCTGGCTAGACGAATTCAGTTAGCTCTATTTCATCTTTTTCAACACTGTTGCTTAAAGCTTCTTTCTTTTTTCTTTTTCTTTTTCTTTTTTTTTTTGAACATGTGGAATTCTTGTGTTCTGTGTGATTTTGTGCTGAGTTAATATTCTTTTTCTACAATTTTTGTTTTAAAATCGTTCTTAATTTCAAATATGCCAACTTGTTGGGAATCCAACCATAACCTCAATACTTTATTTCCCCAAAGCTCTAATTATGAAATGGACAATTGTCTCAAATCTTTTAGAACGTGCAAGCAGAAATTTTAATGCATTTATAGACTAGATGCTAAGGTATGAAGATATTCATTTGATAGTAAAGAAGATACCTTGGGAATGTTGAGTGGTACAAATGTGTGTTTTTCTGATCTGACAAAGTTGGAATTAATAGAGAAAAGTTTTTTAAATCGAGGGATATATGTGGATGTTGTTGTTTCATGTCTTGTTAGTAGAACTGGTGGAGTCAAGGATTTTATAGTTGGTTGAATTAAGAGACATAGTCTTGTTTCTGGTAGAGAATTTGGATCTTCACATTATCACAATTTATCCTATATTTTAAAGGATTGTTACTTACTTTAAACCTTTAAAATAAACACAAGAAATAATTAGAATATAAGAATGCCTTTATTAATTGATGTTGATGGTGTATTTAATACGTAAAGTAAAAGGAATAATCTCATTACTAGGAATTCATGTTTTCCCAGGAATGCGCTTAGTTTTAGACTCCATGGTTTTTTGTTATCAGCTTAGGATGTACCAGTATCTTTTCTGACAAAATTATTGTCAATTGTAATTATTGTAATCAGAATATTCTCGTAGATTTAACAAATAGTTTGATCATCTGTACAATTTATTTTTGTTGAATTCTTTTTAGTTCCTACTTCTACTTTGGTACTTCAAAATTATCGACTATTACATAGTTCAGAAATTATTATTTTTATTTCTGGTTAAGTTGATTACTCAGCTGGTCCGCGGGTGCTAGGTTTGTGATATGGAATGTCACTAGAGATGAAAGTAATTGGTATGTTCATTATATAATTAGGTTGTATGGTTAATGATGAGGAATGCCTGTCAATGTTGGTTAAGAGTGAATGGTTCACTAAAGATGAGATGACTTTTTTTAACCAAGGAATGATAATCATTCCCTCCAGAATAGTGTGGAACAGTGCATTTACAGGCTTTGGGATATCGGTCCAATATTCAGGAGAACCAATTAAATTCCTTTCCCATTTTGGTATTTAATATACTTTGGATGTGCTGAATTTGCTTCTTTAAAATTTTGGTTGATTTACTGAATACATTAATATTTTGCCAAGTAATACATAAGGATCACTTTTCTCTTCCTTTTCTAATTCCTTTTCGATACATTTATCCAAAACGTATTCTTTATGATAATGCGAACAATAGCAAAGCTTTTAAAAGCATTTCCTTGTTCAGGAGGCTTAAGTTTTCAGATACACCTATATAGTGCCATTTTCGCTAGACTTTAGTTCTTGAAATCGAATACTGATTGGTGTACGTCTGTTTCATTTTCAGGTTGATATGGTCATAATCCCAGCATCTACAGGACAGATGGGTGTTTTACCTGGACATGTAGCTTCAATTGCGGAGCTAAAACCTGGGGTTTTATCAGTTCATGAAGGCAATGACGTGACCAAATATTTTCTTAGCGGTGGCTTTGCTTTTGTTCATGCAAACTCAATTGCAGATATAATTGCTGTTGAGGTAATTCCAGTGGACCGTATAGACCCGAGTTTGGTTCAGAAGGGCCTCGCTGAGTTTCAACAAAAGCAAAACACAGCATCGACCGATGTGGAGAAAGCTGAAGCACAAATCGGGGTAGAGGTCCACAGTGCTCTCAATGCTGCTCTTACAGGCTAACATTACTACAGGGGCAATTGAAAACAGCTTGTAGTTACTTGTCCACCCATCATTTGTGTTTTGAGTTGAATCTTTTTGTACCCATTAGCGGAAGCTCTTTTTAAAACTATATATGGTGATCTCTGCTATGGGAAGGGTTTCTTGAATAAATTTCATTACCCACGCAAGTTTGATGCTTTTGACGTGCCGATTATGACATAAATGATAATGCCTTGAAGCTTTTGATTTTCTTTCTAGTGTAGAATATTTCATTTGTTGTTTAATCTCCAGTTGAATAGAATAACATGTCAGCTTCAAGAACAGTTAGTGTAATAATTCATGAGGACAAAACTTATGCATTCAATCTTCATTTAATACTATTGCTCATCCAAAAATTATACTTCATAAGAGTGAAAGACTAATGAACAAACTGTGCACCAGAAACCTTCTAAAAAGATGGCCACCTATTTTCTCACCTAATAGGTGACGTATTAAGAGATAAAGGACCTTCCAAATATGACACTTTTGAACTGTCATCCGTCGAGGGACCAAACACTTCCCAAAAACGAAGTCGTGCATCCTCTCCAGCTGAGACCACTGTTGTGCCATTGGGGCTCTGTCAACAACAAAATCCCATCAGTATACTATCTATATAGTACGAAAATAGAGTCAATTGTAGTTGGTTCCAAACTAAAAGCTGCAGAAGACATCATAGATCATATACCTGTGTTAGATGTAGAATTCTAGATCCCAAATTTTCAGATTTTCCTAATTTGGACATGGAAGGGTACCTCCACATACACATCCTGCTATTACATTCAGTTTCAGTGCCAAAGCCATGGCCACTCAATAGTTCTTTATGATGCCTGTTCCATTGCAGCCCTGTTATCTGTCAAAATTACGATGCTTGTAATCACTGTGATTAAGATACAATGGATCAATCTTGATTGACTAAATGTTATATATGTAACAAGTAGCTCACCTGTGCTTTAGTTTCAGTGCTACTAGTGCAGGTTCCTTTCTGAATGTTCCATAACTTGATAGATCCATCGGATGTGCCACCTCCGGAGGCCAACACATTGTAATCAGTGGGGCACCATGCCAGCGCCTTCACTGCTGCGCAATGTTGATTGAATCGGAACAGGTGATGATCTGAGCTCATTTTTCGCGCATCCCATAGAAAGAGTAGATTGTCATTTCCGCCACTTGCTAATTTCATCCCTGTGCTTGACCATTTCAAACCACAAACTTCACGCTTGTGCACTTTAATGTTGCATACTAGACTATTCCTTGCTCTTACTGAAGCAAACATGAGAAAGGTTTATTACATCAGCTTCGTCAGTGATTAAATTCAATCTAAACTAATGTGATCATCAAACTTGATTACCGTCATGATTAATGATGGTTCTATCAGAGCTTCCAGATGTTAACAGCTGACCGTTCCATGCAATAGATCCCACCCTTCCCTGATGACGGTAAAGCCATCTGATCTGTGTAAAACGCATGCAATAAACAGTGATCATTAAATATACACATCAACATTCATCACAGTTTGTATAAATAATTGGTTGATCAATGAAAGGTTCCCTTACAGGCTTGAGAGACTCGGCATCAAAGAGACGTATGCTAGAGCCAGCGTATCCTGTTGCTATTGTTTTCCCATCTTCAGACCAAGATACACTAGCAGGATAATCATTCTCAAACACTTCACATAACAACTCAACTTTATGATTCTCCGAATTCCACAAGTACACTGCTGCACCCAACCCAACTGCTAGAACATTCGTTTTTCCCCAATCCATAATGTTAAGATAGTAATCGCACTTGATATTAGGTGCATCCAGAACACGTGATTCACGGTTAGGAAACTCTCGCAATGGTCTATATGTAGGACTCTTCTCATCGCTACGTCGCATCTCCTCTATCTGAGGACTGATTTTTCTTCTTGATTTGGGGCTACCCCTGAAAACCAGCATTTGAAATGGCCTTCCTTCAGCAATGAGGGTCAGTTTTTGCAAATTCAACCTATATTCAGACTGATGAAATGAAATAAGATCACTAACTTAACAATCAATAGAACCATTTCACAACTCTAATAAATTTAGTGACGTTTTTAAATTTTCCAGAACTCTTCTTCATCATTAGAAGTGAGAACAGAAAGCCATAAATGATGCATAATTTCGAATCTCTCTTTGAGTTGCAGCAAGAAATTTTCGAAGAATGTCAAATTCTTCTCAAAATTTAATTCAAGAACAACTTAACCCTAAATCATCAATAAAAGAAACAAAAGAATCAAAAAGGATAAAAGAGAACTAACTTTGAACTTGGACTTGCAGAGTCCTCCGGTTGCCCTGTTCGTTAATTCACCCCGGGCTTGATCAATATCCATCAAACTCCGATTCGGAATAAACCTATCCCCCTAATATAATTAAAAAATAAAAAATAAAATACAAGAAATTGTCGAAATCACACAAGATATTGTCGAAGAGAATGATGAAATTCTTTCGGAACCATACCGGAAAATCATAGACGACGGGAGCATCGTGGAGACGAGTGGGAGAGTACCAATCAGATAGAAGTCTCCAATCCATTGTTAATTCAAAACCCTAAACTGTTGATTTGAATTGGGGAGAATGAAGAGGATCATATATTCTGGTTCCCTGTTGAAACAAACGACCTTTGAGATCGTCGTATCGACTGTAATTTCGCGCCAAGAAGTAGCCGTTGGAATTTTTATGGGAAAATTTGCAAATTAAACCACTTTTTTTTTCCCAACAATTGGCAAATGTTTAATACTCCTAAAAATGGAGTAGGGAATAATATAATTAGAAAGTAACACAAAAGCTATACTAATAGGGAATATCACAAATATTACAATAAAAAAAAAGAATATTACACGGCTTCATTCTCTTAAAAAGAGAAAAATAAATAAAAATTTAGTTATGAGTGAGGCTTGCGTACGCACGGCGCATGGAATACATTCTGTGCGACCTTTAGAAATTTAGTATTATGAGTAAGGGTACATTGCTTTGGTCTAAAAGGTATACACTTTAATTAATAAAAGGTACATCATTTTGTTCTAAAGGGTATACACTTTTCATTAATTTTTTTTTAGAAAATAAAGGGTACACATTTTTATACTAAAGAGTATACAATTTAACACAAAATTCTAAAGGCGCACAGAATGTAGTCCGTGCGCCTGGGTGCACAAGAATTTTTGCCTTTATTATTCCTCCATCCCGGTATTGTATGGGTTTTAAGAAATATATATATTTTTAAGGGTGATTTTGGGTGTACCCACAATATTTATAATTTTGTAAAAAATATTAACTATATTAATTTATTTAAAAGTTGAGATTAAATTAAAAATAATCTAACGAATAGATGCACCGTAGTTTAACTTTTTTTTTACTAACTTTTATAGATTTTTAGAGGATAATATTGTCTTGTTTGATTATATATATTATGTGTGTTTGGTAATATTGATAAATTTAAAATTAAAATGTAATAGAGGTTGAGAATTAATATGGTTTTTCATTTTTTTAAGTGATAAATATATTATGAATAGATGTAAATAAAAAATGTGAAACTTGAGAAGAAAATATGTTATGCATCTTAAAAAAGTTGTTACACTGCACCGAGCAGTGTGAAATGAAAATCTCTTTGAGTTAATATTTTCTATTTTGAGTATAGATTTTATCTCTCACCTATATATAATTCATCAAAAGGTTCGCAAAGGGAATAGGAGGGTGTAACAAAACAAAATGTAACATAAAAACTAAATCTATATTATAGAGTAGTAAGGATCAAGTAAAAACATTAGAATAAACAGCATCTTTATCAGGACCAAAATGATTTGCAAGAAAATTAGCGATTTGATCCTACCAATCTATCGTATTTAAAAATCTCCTTACATATAAGGTAATTAGACTATATCAGCATACATAAATAGACAACAGACACAACAGTTGATTCTTGAACTAAGTAGTCAGTAGATTAAGTAGACAAGTATAGTTATTCCTTGTGATTCATTAGGTTGCAAGATAACAACCCTACAAAGCTTTTCTCCCAAGCTCATCGAGCATGGTGAATAAAGCTTCACACATTTCACAGGCATCGGGCTCGCCGGGCTCTTTCTTCCAAGAAGAGTACACCATCCACGAATGATCGAGTTTCCTACTGGGCTTCACGACAACAGAACCCGGAACTTCAGCATCACGGCATGTCACAAGGCCGTCGCTCTTCTCTCCGTACCTTAGTTGGAGGTGGAGCGCAGTGAGAGCCATAGCAGCAGAGACGGGGACTATAACAGGCACCTTCCGCGCTGCGACAACCACATCTTCTCTATCCTCCTCGCTTAACATTTGAGGTAACCAAGGAAGTTCCGCATGCGCAATGTGTGACATAGTGGCAATGACTCCTGGTGCTACACTTGCCTCGGAGTGGAAGGAGATGAGAGGTATATTATCAGGAAGTTTGTGGTTGCGGATGAATTCTTTCCGTTTGTCGTACGTGAGATCCTCGAGTGATCTTATGTCACCCTGTTAAAAGGCATACAGGAAACAGCATCACTAAATTAAAGTAGAATAAAACAAAGTAGCAAGGACAAGAATATAGCAAAGAACATATATGCAATGGTATGTTATATTGTTATACCTGGAATTTTAAAAGTACTAGACATTCTCTGATGTAAATACTTCTCTTTTCAGAATTAGAAACTAAGATCTTAGTGCTTTCGATTCATAGAGTAGCTCAAAAAACAAATCGAGCACATCATACGGCTTAATGATGGAACTCTACTATTCCAAGTAACTTAAGATCAGTACCGTTCCATTAAAACTGATTCCTTTCCTAATAAAGTTGCGCAAACTAAACAAAATCATTCAAATGGCCTATTATAATTTATAAAAATCATATACTTTCCCATTTCTCACTACTATCATACCATTACTATTCCCATTTCTTGTAACAAACCAAACAGCCCCTGCAAAAATCTTGAAGTAAACTTGGTTCATATAATATACTACTCCTTAAGCTCCAATTGACAATTGTTATCTCCAGATCATATTTTTTATTCTCTCCAACACATCAAAGATACACATATTCAGGTGGGAATAATGGAAACAGAGAAAGTTACCTTAATCAGTTTGCAAATCAGAAACTCCATGATGCGCCGGGTTTCCTTATCAGCAACCTGGCCTTCACGAAGAATATCAGAAGCTATAGGTGTTCCACCATACGGACTTTGGACTAATGCCAATCCCGCAATTTTATCTCTCAGTTCTTGAGAGTAAATGGACAAAGCAGCAGCAGCATCAACACCACCCTTGCTGTGACCAAGCAACATCACACGTTTGCCAGACCCCCAGTATAATTCCTCTATATATTGCTTAAGTTCCCAAGCATTGTGTTCCACGGATGCCTTAGCAATATATCAAAGGAATGACAAAAAATTTTAATAATTTGATTTTTGAAAGGGAGGTTGGAGCGTTGCGGCAAGGACAACTACTTAAATTTAAGTTTTACAGATCATATAATGCAAACAAACTGAAGTACCTCACTATGGATTTTAGCAATATGGCAAGCCAATCCCATCTTTGAGAAAAACCTCTTTGTACTTACAAAGTATAAGGGGCCATGATTGCTGAATAGTCCTGATTTTTTCATTACATCCACATGGTGATGTATAAGATCACAATAAATGAATCCATCTAATTAAATTCAAATTGAGAATGCAAGATAGGGGAAACCTGGAATAAGGAGGTAAACAAAAGAATCAGGTAGTTTATGCACCCCGTTCCTGAATAATTATTGAACAAAACATGAGATCTAATTGTTATATGTGAACTCGAGATTTACAAGGACACTACTTCTTAAAACAAGATAGAAAACATACATGATATAATTTAGGAGGAAGCTTAGAGTGCGAATGGTAATAAGAAATTTCTAATTTTCGATCAGTTTAAGAGTGATAAAATTTTGGAATTCAAGTTATACAGATACTTGAGGATGAGTGACCTATATACATTATCATGTTCTAACTGGCCCGAAAACACCATTTTATACAATGAATATATTGCGATGGATTAGACCTAGAGCAACTCAATGTAAATAATAATACAAAGGCGCAACGTATCTGGGAAGAAAAATTACAAATTTGGCAGCATTCAACAATTAACCTTTAGGGCGAGCAGTTTGAGACATACAAAGAAAATGAATAAAGAATAAACAATCGATAAACTTGTATATACAGACCGTATAAACATATTGTGTTAAAGTAACTGAGTAATTCACAAATTCTGTAATCGAGATGGTGTACCTAATGCCTTCTAACAGTTCAAGGAATCTAGCTGAACCATCCTCCACTGGAGCCATACCAGGAGCATTCTGCAACCACCCAATGTCATCGGAAGACCCATGCAAAGTTTTCAGAACTCGAGATACAACACTGCAAATTCCAGGATGAATGTTACTAACACATACAATGTTTGATATTGCGTGAACTAGTTAATGGATACTTTTGTACTTGTGAAAAGCATATATCATAATCAAAGCATAACCCTTTCACCTTTGGATGTGAGCTTGCGCGCATCTCATATGATAACAAAAACATCGATAAGATGCCATAGCTGACCTCCAAGCAAACTCAAAAAACAATATAGGGAGTTTCAAACTACAAACAACATGATAATCAATGGGGTGTTATAAATTAGAGAATAATCTGACCCAGGATTAATTAAACCATGTATTGGTCCGGAAATTAAAACACTAGTTCGCAAGAAATGCATAAAAAAAAGCACCAGAGTTTTAGCTTTACCCTTTAAAAATGAAGCGGACACCCCTATTATAATTTCTATTCACAATTTCTAATCCTGAATTTATGAATGATTGGTGCTCCATGTCTGAGGCATCTCTTTCAAGAAGTTGTAACCTTGTGCTGGAGTTACAATCTCTTGAGGAAGATGCATAATCCACAGAAGAAAATTTGTGATCATTAAAGGTTGAAAAAGTAAGTTGTGGGCCATAGGAATTAATGCCTGAATCTCTTAACAATCGAACCAGATCCCTCAACACGATATCTTCTGCAAGAACATAGTGTTCAAAGGGAAAAAAGAGGTCAGAGAGAGAAGAGTTTGACGAAAGCAAATATTAGTTAAAGAGTTGATCTTAAGGAAACCATTAAGTGGGAAAAGGAAACAAAGAGCTCACCAATAAATTCAATTACTCGACGGGTTATGCAGGAAGTTAAGCTTAAAAGACGTGAAAAAATATCATCCATTTCTGCAAAGGAAGAACAACATACTGCAGAACAATTATGGGTTTCCATGGCACCACACGATCCAGACAATGAGTAAATGACCTGGAAACAAGTCCAATATTCAACTGTGATCAAGCATACAAGAAAAGACTGGAATAATAATGTTAAAACAAGAAAGTATAGCAGGGTTAATCTTAATGCATATAAAACCAAAACATATTAGTAACACATCACTGCAAGCCTCCAGCAAAATTATTCTAGAATAGGATGGAGGACTACTACGCAGATGGAAATAAAGAAAAACTCCACTCAATCATTGCACCAACTAGGTATAAGACTCCAAAAATAACTGCAATAACATACCCTATTAAAGTGACACTATTTGTGGCCCAACACAATTCTTAAGGTGGTTACCCATGTTTCCAACTGTTTTTCATACTAATTTACAGTATAAGTGATCAAATTCAGTATCTCATAAAAATATGCTATTTCTTCTCTAATTAATAGTGGACATGTTGGTAAGAGAACTGAGGTCAACCTAAAAATAAAATTGTTAGTGATATAATTAGAAGTTTTGATTTGATGCTTAAGAAATAAGTTGAACATAAGAGATTTAATGAGTTCACGTTGTGAACATGTGTTCATATAAACTACATTGATTAACAAGTAAAGATGCATACTTTAATTAATTGTTGTGTGCTGAGAAGGTGAGCTATTACTAAATAGAGTAATAAATTATTTTCCTAGCGACTTAGGAAATGATATTGAACCTAGGCTGCTGTTAATTCTTTAAATATAATGTGTTCTTGTCTCAATGTAAGATTTTCTTGTAGTCGAGATTATTTGGCAAAATAAACCATATTGCATGTACAAAATACTCTTTCAATGATCACATAGGACACATATTCGTATTTCAGAGCCCATATTTAGACAGCAATAACTAAAATGACAAAATTCTAATACAATTCTGTCTTTTTAACCTTCAAATGGTCCTAGGCTTCTCTTTGCTACAATACTGGGTCTTCATTTCTCTTTGTGGTCTTTTCCCGCTCTGTGCAAATTTTCCAAATTAACATTAAAAACCAGGTCTTTTTGAAAATTTTTCATTCTAAAGACACAAGTAGCATTTTGTTCATGTTGAAACATGTATATATTAAACAAGAATTAAGTAAGAAAGCAGATTGTTAAAAGATCAATCATTCAGTAATAAAGCGGGCAAAAATTATGCCCACCATATGCACAGTTCAGGAGCATCAAAGCTGGTTAAAAATCATGACTAAAATAATAGGAACTCTTGGCTATTCCATAAGAATATGAAGCTTGATTTTCCAACTAAGAAAGGTCAAAGCGTGGCAGATGTCTCCCATACACCTGTATCACTAAACAATCTATCGATCCACTGTCTCTAGTTTCAATTCCAAAATTCTTTCAGAGGAACTCTTTATTATCTCAAAAGTTGGAAAATGAAGAGGGTAGAATATTTTCATAATTAGTTAGTGAAAGGGTAACAAGTCTTTACAGCATATATATCATATCATGCAGTGAAGGTAATAATGTAATGGGAAACCGAGAAATTGGCAATAACACGTGTGGAAGTAGATGTTACTTTTAGGACTTAATACATATAAGAAGTAAAAGAATTATGTAAATTTTAAGAATAAATAACAATCACCAATTTCCGAATGTTTAAGAATATAGTTTACGACAACACAATATAAATGACAATCCATTTTTTCATTCACCAATGAAATAGGAGTACATCAATACTCTCAATAGAGTGCACATTAAACAGGCTTGGTGTTTGTTAGCTCTTACCAAACCACTTTTCCAAAGAGTAATAATCAGTAAAAGGCAAAAATCCTTAACATGTAAGAAATTACTGCAAAAATGATCTTCGTATCTTATTGGCTATACCCTAGCATTCACAGAAGACCATAAAATTCAAAATGCATATGGTTTAGAGTGTTGGGACATTAAAGGCGCACATCTCCAAGAATTTCCCAATGACATCACCCGTCTAAGGTACTTGAATTTAAGAAAGAACAAAGTAAACATGATTCCCAGTTCCAAAACGAACCTTTCTTATCTTGAAACCATAGATCTAAAAGAAACTGATGTCACCGAGCTTCCACAAGAAACATCACATCTGCAGAGCCTCTGTCACCTATTTGTCCACAAAATTGACTCAGTTGCAGGTCATAATGTTGCCCACTCGACTCAATGTGTTAATCTGAATGAAGGGATCAGCAACTTAACAAACCTATAGGACCTATCTCGTGTAAATTTAGGCATCCTTTAAGAAATTAGAAAACTGGGACTCACCGGGCTCAATCAAGCAGGAAAACTGTAGATATTTGCGTGCAGCCGTTGAATTGATAGAGAATCAGAGAACACTGGATTTATCCTCAGCCACAAGAGAAGAGATTCATGATCAATATATTAAAATGCTGTGCTTGGCGAAGAGAGAGATTTAAGGTGAGGCGTTTTCAGATCAGATTAAGCAGATACAGAAATTATAGGATTTCGTTGTCGAACATTGATGGAGGGAGTTCGATTCAGACTCGCGGTGAAGCCATGGAGTGAGAGAGATGGGAGAGAGAAGCTGCAGAGCAGAGCAGGGAGCGAGAATCTTAACGATGCTTATATTTATTTGAATTTAATTTCTGTATTTTCATTTTTAATTACAGAAAATAATCAAATGTATTGAACACAAAATTCCTTTATTATCCTTATCTAATTAGGCCATTTCCAACTTAAAACTTAAAAGTATTTTATTTTCTAATGATTATTTTAAAATATTTTTATTTATTTTTTATTAAACATATTTTACTATATTATAATAGTTTTTTATATGTTATTACTTCTCATCAATTAATCAATACAATTACTTATATACGTTATCACATTTTATTATTTTTCCGAGAAGAGTTTTATGAGACGACCTCATACAAGTATTTATCATTTTCTTGTTATATTCTCTATATTTTATTTTACTAACATCTGGTCTCTCACACAACACTTTCAAGTTTCAACAACACTACTTTTGCGGGGTCATTTTTCCTAAGGTCATCTCCAATCTATTACCCTTTTACCCAAAAATTTGGGTAAAAGGGTACAATGTCCTCCAATGGCTATCATTTTTACCCAAATTTTTTGGGTAAAAGGGAAACTTTACCAAAAATTGGGCAAATTTGGGTGTTACCCAAATTTGTTACCCAAATATTTTTTTTCTTTTACAATTATTTTTAATACTCAACTTAAATATAATAATATTTATATATATATATTTTTAATCACTCTTAATAATTATTTTAATTGTTAAATATATATTTATGTTTTTTATATTTTATATAATTAATATATAATAAATTATGTGACATTAAAATAATTTAAAAAATTACTTTATGCACAATTAAAATTACATATTACATAAAAAAATTATATTGAAAATTAAAAAAGATAAACATACAAATACATTTGACACTAGACATATGAATAAATATCCTAAAACTTAAACAATATTACAATAAATAAAAATAAAAATACAAACACAAATACAAATACTTAAAAAATAAAACAACATATTAATATTTATTCTCACAATTAAAATGTGATCTTGATGCACTTATTATTGACTACGTAGAATCACCAACTATAAATATTAAAATGGGGGATGATGACGATTCTCAATTCCAGGAATTTCTGACTCGATTTAGAAAAATAAAAAATCGTGATGCTCACTATGAACTTCGAGATGCATTAATTGATCATATTTGGGAACTGTATTTATCTGAGGATTAAAATTTAAAAGTTTATATCTTTTATTTGTATGTGTTGTTTTATGCAATTATCATATGTTGTTTATATATTTCTTTAATTTCATTTTGATATTTATTTTGATATAATTTGTAAAATTTATACAACATTAAAATTTAGAAATTAAATTTAAAATTTAAATATAAATTAATTAATACAAAATAGAAATATATTATTTAATTAATAATTTAAAATTAGAGGGATAAATAATCAATTTAGAATATTATAATTATTTAAATTTAATAAAATAATATTTTTAATAAGATTCTATATAATATTCCCTTTTGCACCAAATTTTGGGTAAAAATCAAATCACCAAAAAAAATTTGATGATTTGGATAACAAACCCCATTGGGTTGCCCTAAATGCTTAGCCAACCCAAAATCCAAACTTCAACCACCAAAAGAACTTTAAAAAAGAGAGAGAGAGAAAAAAAAAAAGAGCTAAGTGACATCTCATCAGTAGGACACAAAGTTTATTTGAAGCAAGCAAATATCAACATTAAGTCATTAACACACCCTAATACATATATAGTACACAACAGTGATCATGACACATGTTTTTATTTTCTTCTGCAGAGACTAAAATTGGCTGAGAATGATTTTGTTGTTTCATCTCAATATTCACTCTGCTACCTTTGCCTTGTCTGCTAGACATGTCTTCTTCAAAGCTGGATTACGGTACAACTCGAACGACAGTTCATCTCAACAGTTTTCAGCTGACCAACCCCGTAAACTTGCCACTATAACTCTTTATATAGGTGTGAATATCGTAGAATGTATCCATAAAGCTCACTCCATGTCATTGTTTGTGGTATAAATGCTCTCAAGTACACTTGCTTTTCAGATGTTCATAAACATTCAGGGTACATCCGGCCACGGTAGGTTCCTTTGTTTCGATACACAAGCCATCGCAGTTGATCATGAAAGTAGTTGTTAAATCAATCAAAAGTGATTTGCATAAATGTACATATTGGGAAGCAGGGTGGCAGATTCGTTGTTATTACCCACATTGCCATCCTCCATCATGTGCAACATAATTGTGAGTGTTATGGGTGTTTATACCCTCATATAAGGTGTGGCTTATACGCGCAGTACGACCCGGAAGATAAGCGAGATTAAGGAAAGAGTGAGATTTCAACACACGCTGACGGGGTAAAAGGCAGAAAAAGCCGACACCGAGGATAAGACCTCGGCTGACTGGGCAGAAAGCAGAAGGCAGAATTACATGCCAATACCGAGGGTGAGGTCGGCATCAACTATCGGTCTCTTACCGTCGGCCTGCTACCCCTCGGCGTATACTCTCAGCCCATCGACTATCGGCTATCAGCCCGATATTATGTTCAGACCGTAAGAAGACACGCGTTCTACGTGGAGACAACTTGTTAGGACCGCATCATACCTTCTTACAGACAAGATTCCCTTGGAGGGACACGTAGCAACGTTTGGCAAACCAAAGGGGGACCATTCACAAAATATCTCCATTATAAGACAAGGGATCTGCAGCATACAAAGACACGATACTGGGGTTCACAAGACTTGGTTGGCACTCTACTTCAACATCATCTTCTCCATTCTACTTCATCTCTCTAAAAACTCACTTGTATTTCTCTCTCTACTGTGTAATGTTCCTTCATGAAACTTGGAATACCAACATCAATAATAAAAAGGGCTCCCAATTTACGGGGCGACGGAGGAAACTATTGTGTTTGATGTGTCCGTTTTAGTGTCAGTTAATTTCTTCTCCAAACTTGTTTTATCTTAATCTAACCCGCTAAAAACGACCATCAACATCTGGCGCCATCTGTGGGAAATCAATCTGCCCAGTTCTTGTGGTTTTCTCCATCGCTGCCGCCATCACCAACATGAGTTAATTTATTTTCACCATTCTTGTTCTTTCTGCTACCAAAAAAACACAAAACTCTCTCTTATTTCTCTTTCTAGAACACAAAAGAAGATCTGGTTGCAAAACTATTTTGTTTGAAACATACTACCATCTACTCTCAATAATCTTTTCCTTTGTGGGGGAGATCTAGAAGCTATGAGCCATTTTTCTATGTGGATTTCTACAAGGCCTTCTACTTCGGCATGGAGAAGAAGCAGAAAAAGACTCGGTGGTGCAGATGGTTAGCGCGTGTAATCCCTATTGCCCGAAGGAGAAAGGGAATCCCGTGAAGAAGACAGAAAATAGAAACGGATCTGGAAGAAACTATTGGTACAGCGTGTACCGTTAGGAAAGAAGACGACTGAGGTAGCTCGGTTTGTTACAACGTGTGCCACACCCAAAGAAAGCAATCATCGACAAATTCTTCACAGCAAGAAAGTAAACTTCTGTTTTTAGTTTTCATACTCTGTTCTTTTCTTGTTTGGGAAAAGATCTGAGAAAAATGCTGGAAGTCGATCCCATGGAAGAAGAGGGACCATTATCCACGAACATGCCTCAGCTCCCCCGGTTCAGCCGACAAGGTTGAGGTTCAACAGTGTTCGCGGAGTGGTCGAGATCCTCCTGATGAAAGAAGAGGGACCATTATCCATGAACATGCATCAGCTTCCCCGGTTCAGCCGACAAGGTTGAGCTTCGACGGTGTTCGTGGAGTGGCCGAGATCCTCCTAATGAAATAAGAGGGACCATTATCCACGAACATGCCTCAGCTCCCCCGGTTCAGCAGACAAGGTTGAGGTTCGACTATATTCGTGGAGTGGATGCACCGGTATTTGAGATAAAAAAGAAAGAAATAAAGGAGAAAAACGTGTATCGTTGTGGAAAAAAGAAAAATTCTGGGTATAGCTCAGTTGGTTAGAGCGTGGGTTGCTCGTAATCGAAAGAAGGAGGCCGAGGGTGTTTAGCACATCCTTCCAGATAAGAGGCAGAGTTCTCTACATGAAGAAGAGGATGTACTCATCTTAAGAGATGACTCGGAGCTTACGGACGAAGAAGGAAGAGAAAACTTGGTGTTGCGTTTGGCTAGCACGTCGTATCCCCTGTTTCTCAAAGAAGAAAATGAGATCCAAGATCTGGAACAAGACCAACGCGTGTCGCTGGTCACCAAAATAAGAAAGAAATCAGGAGATCCTGAGACAGAGAAGAGCATGTGTCGCTCAAACCAAAGCAAAAAGAAGAAGAGGGCGTGTCGCAGTGCGGAAAGGAGAAGAAGACATGTATAGTTTGGTTGGTTAGAGGGTGGGTTGTTCATTGTGGAGAGGCCGAAGTCCTTCACGTGAAGAAGAGGAATGACTCATCTTTAGAGATGACTCGGAGGTAACATCTCCAACATTAAATTTGCAAAATAAAAAAAAATGTGGAAGAATGAAATAAGAATAATATGGCATGTTCTACGTATTTTCTTATTGAGTTATGCTCAATCGGTTAAAGCGTACTTTACGTATGCTTTATGATAAATTTGGAGAAGAAAGAATATTTTATATGTTCTTCATGTTTAATTAATGCTAAGCGTGATATAGAGAAAGCTTTGGGTTTGCGGTTCAGCTTCAGTTAAGACATGTTGGGGTAATACCCATAAAGAAAAGGAAGAAATAATAAGAAAACAAGAAAAGATACCGAGGCTAAGAGAGGGTGTCAATGGTTTACTTCGGATGCTGAGGTTCAACTTTCGGAGATGAACCCACGTGGAAAAGTAAGAAGAGGAAAAGAGGTGGGAAAGGAAACAGTTATAAAAGTCGAGAAGAAGATAAAGAAAGATATGAGCTGGAATAGCTCAGCTGGTTAGAGCGTGTGTCGCTCATCAATTGGGAAACATGCCAAGGCCGATCAACACAAAAAGAAAGGAAAGCAAAAATGGGGTGGCCGATGATATTTGGGAAGATAGCTCAGTTGGTTAGAGCATTCCATCAACTATAAATACGTTGGGATGAGACCCACAAAAAGGGAAAGCAGAAATATACATCTAAAAAAAGAGAATAAAGAATATTGAAAGAGCTGAGACCATGAACAGTTGAAGGAAGCCGAAGTCGAGGCATTAGTTTGGGTTCAGCTGAGATCTCATTTGTAGCTCAGTGGATTAGAGCGTATTTTTCGTATCAACGGTATACGTTGGGATTATGCCAGAAAGGAAATAAAAAAAGGTACCGAAGCCGAGTGCCAAGGCCGAGGAAAAAGGGTTCAGCTGGCCGAGGAGAAGTCTAAGTTTGAGTTCAACTAAGATCGAATTTATAGCTCAGTTGGTTAGAGCGTGTTTTACTCATCAACTGTCGAGATGAGATATGTAAGAGATAAGAAAAGAAAATTCCACGTGGCGGAAGATCCAGTGAAAAAAGCTGAGGCCGAAGAGAATCACAAGTTTGATTCAGTTAAAATTGGATTTGTAGCTTAGTTGGTTAGAGCGTATTTTTCTCAATATGTCGGGATGTGGCCAATAAGAGAGAATGAGAAAGCCGAAAAGAATGACGTGGTCAATCCCACGTGGATACCAATAAGAAAGAAATATACAGCCGAGAAGTACTTACACAAAAAAAAGAGATCGGCGTTTAATTTCGATAAGAAAGGAAATTGGTCAGAAGAAGGAGAAAAGAATGAAGAGGATAAATCAAGAAGAGAAATGAAATAGCTCGATTGGTTAGAGCGTGGAGTTTGGTTACATGGAGATGGAACGACAAAGATGAGGCTCCACCCAGCCGAGGTGTAGAAGCACGTTCCATCTATATGAGGTGTAGAAGCTGAGCTCCACCCATATAAGATGTAGAAACGGAGACTCCATCCGGTTGGGGTGTAGAAGCCGATTACCAAGGATGATGATGAAAGAGGACGAGGCCGATAACAAAGCATCGGTTCGGGTTCAATTGAGATCTCATTTGTAGCTGAGTTGGTTAGGGCGTGTTTTTCTCATCAACCGTAAACATGTCGGTGGAAGGTTTGTAAGAGATAATAATAAAAAAAGAGAAAAGAAGAAGAAGCCGATGCCGAAGGCCAAGGATAACAAGGAAGGGGGCCGAGCAGAAAGCGCGAGTTTATGTTCAGCAAAATCTCATCTGTAGCTCAGTTGGTTAGAGCGTGTTCTTCTCACCAATTATAAACATGTCGTGGTTATTTGAAATGCCGAGACCGAGGTTATTGGAGAAGAGGCTAACCCAGGGGACGTGTAGCTCAGTAAGTTAGAGTGTGTTCTTCTCATCAACTGTCGGAATGATATCCATAAGAGAAAGGAAAAGAAAATCCCACGTGGTTGAACAGATATATCGAAGCTGAGCAGAACCTATGCGAAAAAAAAAGAGATCAGTGTTTAATACCGATAAGAAAGAAAATTGGTCAGAAGAAGGAGAAAAGAAGGAAGAGGATAAATCAAGAAGAGAAATGAGATAGCTCAATCGGTTAGAGCGTGGAGTGCGGTTACATGCAGATTGGACGAGGAAGATGAGGCTCTACCCAGCCGAGGTGTAGAAGCACGTTCCATCTATATGAGGTGTAGAAGTTGGGCTCCACCCATATGAGATGTAGAAATGGAGACTCCACCCGGTTGGGGTGTAGAAGCCGATTACCGAGGATGATGATGAAGGTGGCCGAGGCCGATGATAAAGCGTCGGTTCGAGTTCAACTGAGATCTCATTTGTAACGCTGCATCCAGACTAGGCGTCGTAATTAATGTTACGCCCGAGGTATAGAAGCTGAGGCTTAACCCATGATGTAGAGCTGATGCTCCATCTATTTGAAGGAAACGTAAACATAAAGCATAGTCAGTTAGAGCGTTTGAGGGCTGACATTGCATGAAGAAAGAAATTGGTGAAGAAAAGAAGATAAGAAGTTAAGAAAGAACGGGGATAGCTCATAAGGTAGAGCGTCTGATGATCGACTCTTCAACAAAGAGTAAGAAGTTTAAATTCAACGTAATTCGGATGAAAGAGCGAAGGTCCCACATCGGCAAAGGGTAGCTCCGTTGATTAGAGCGTTGCTACTAGCCATATCTGAAGAAAACAACATCCAATTGGGATGAAGGTGACGACATTAAATAATATATTGGCGCAAAAGGGTAGCTTCGTTGATTAAACAGTTGCTATTAGCCATATTTGAGATTAAACATGGGAGAAGAAGTTGAAAAGAATTTAAGATAGCTCAATTGATTAGAGCGTAGCGATTAAATTCATGCTGAGAACCTAAAGGAAGCTGGCCGAGGTCATATGTTTAGCTTAGGTTGTATGCTAACATGAACTCCAAGTACTATCCAAAAAAAAAAGAAAAAAAAATCGAGGCCCAGGTCCGATGAAAGAGCAGGTGGTCAAGAAAGAAAGGAAAAAGAAATGACGATAAGGAAAAGGTTGATCGGTATATAGCTTGGTTGATTAGAGGGTGTAATGGATAAGAAACGTTGGTCGGTATATATAACTCAGTTGGTTAGAGCATGTAATGGATCGGTTCCATCCAACTCATTGCCGAGGTCAAAAGAAAGAAGGAAAATATGAATAAGAAAAAGAAATGACGATAAGAAAAAGGTTGATTGGTATATAGCTCGGTTGATTAGAGGGTGTAATGGATAAGAAAAGTTGGTCAGTATATATAACTCAGTTGGGTAGAGCGTGTAATGGATCGGTTCCATCCAATTCATTGTCGAGGTCAAAAGAAAGGAGGAAAATACGAATAAGAATAAGACTTGGCAAAAGTAGCTCAGTTGGTTAGAGCGTTAGATATCAACTACCAAGATTGGAGCAGAAAAAAAGAGAAAATCAATAAAAAAAGAAAAAAATGCCGAGGCCGAGGTATGAAGCAGCAGGTACCCAAGAAAGAAAGAAAAAAAAATAAGAAAAAGATTGGTCGGTATATAGCTCAGTTGGTTAGAGCGTGCAGTGGATGCGATTTCACATGAGAAATAAAGATTCCAACTAAAGATGTGGAAGTCGAGGTCTCCATCCAGCTGGCACCGAGGATGAGATGCAAGGGGAGACCGAGGCTGAGGTCAGGGTCTGAGGTCGATTAGGCAAGAAAGAAAGAGATCACAGGTCAAACGTGTAATTTCAAGAAGAAATAAGCTAGCTCAGTTGGTTAGAGCGTGAACTGAAATGAGAATCCAACCTCATCTGTTCGTCTATCCATCGGCAAAAGAGGAAAACCCAATCTCATCCATCCATCGATGGTTAGATGTTCTACTCTAGAGGTCCACGTTATCTTCAAGAAGAAATAAGCTAGCTCAGTTGATTAGCGCGGAATTAAAGGAAAATCCAACTTCATCCATCTATCTACCCATCGATAGAAATGGAAACCCAGCTTCATCTATCCATTTATGGGTCGTGGTCTAATGTTCTTCCCTCTTACCTCGGATTAAAGAGGCCACTTAATCTTCAAGAAAAGAAAGCATGTAGCTCAGTTGGTTAGAGCGTGGATTGAAAGGGAAATCCAACCTCAACCATCCATCGGTGGTTGTATATTCTGCCTCTTACCTCGGACATCAGCGAAGGTCCAGGTTGTTGGCCTTCCTTCTATTCAGTAAGTTCACTTTCCTTTTCCAGGTATTACTCTCATCCCTTCTTTCTTCTTTTCTTCCTGGCTCATTTTATTTCATGTCCCTAAATTTGTCGTCGTTGTGGCTTAGGGTTTTCTCTTTTTCTCATTTCCACGTTTTATTTTCCTTTGTGTCTGTCGCGGTATGGCTTGTGAGGGGTCCTCTTCTCTTCCTAGATCCCCCAGATCTCCTTCCCATTCGACCGATTCCTCTCTCGATGATTCTAGGTTACCTTCCTCGTCATCCTCGTCGTCTTTTGAGGATCGTTCTGATCTTCTATCTCCATCTCGAATTGTCTTTAACCAACGGGTTATCGACTTCATTTATGCTTTTACACTGGACCCCAATCCTGGGATTGGCGATGCTGGCCCTGAGTTGTTAGGTCATCTTGGACAACTTCCGTTGTGAGACAAAAATACCCCCTTTTCTGCTGCTGAGGTTCCGTCGACCCTTAATGACTCCTGTTATGGAAAGCCCCGTTATTGCTCTTGGCAAGTTCCAGTGTGGGAAGAGTATCGATTTCCATCTTCCTTTTCCTGACGCGCGTATGTGCTACGCTCCGCCCAATGCTGTGGCAATTTATGAACTGCAGCTTGAGCTCGGTCTTAGGTTTTCCCTCCACCCCTGTATTCGGGATATTTTTGAATTTTAGGATATAGCCCCTGCTCAACGGCTCCTAATGGTTGGGCTGCTTTGATGGGGATTTTGGTCTTTTTCCGAAAGATAAAATACTCTTTCTTGACTACCGGTGAGATCAACTTCCTGTACCGTCTCACCCCGAATCACCGGACGAAGGGTTATTACTATTTGGTGTCGCTCCATACCAATCTCGTTGCTTCCCTGCCCAGTTCCATTAAAGGGTGGAAGGAACCCTGGTTTCGGGTTCGTGGGTCTTAGAGAGGGGACTCTGTATATGACCTCGGAAGGAAAGAACTCAAAATCATCGATAAAAAAAGGGATCGGCTCTTGCTAGCCTAAGCTCGGTTTCAATCCTCAAAGATATAAAAGGTTGAGTTTCTTACAGGGCAGTTGAGTAACATCTTATGCTGCTAAAAAAATATCTGTATCGATATTGCATGGGAATTTTATGGAGATAATGCATGAAAATTTATGGAAAATTATGGTATCGAATTTTATGGAAATTGTGGTATGGGAATTTATTGAAAATTATGGCATCGGCATTCATGGAAAACTATGGTGTTGTAATTTGTGGAAATTATAATATCACGGTATCGGTATCAGTATTTGGGAAGTGTTGGAATTATGGTTTTGGTATATCCGAAAAAGAAATCATGGTATTGATATTTGGGATGGAATTATTATGGTATCGGTATTTGGGAATTCATGAAAATTATGGTATCGATATTTATAAAAATTATGATATTGAAGTTTATTTCAGTATCGGTTTGGTATCAGTATTTGTGAAAATCATGGTATCGGTATTTGGGTATTCATGGAATTATGGTATCGTATTTGTAAAAATTATAATATTGAAATTTATTTCAGTATCGGTATTGGAAAATTTATTTCGGTATCGGTATTGATGGAATTATTATGGTATCGATATTTGAGAATTTATTTCGGTATCAGTATTTTTGATACTTCGGTATCGGTATTTTGAAATTTATTTTGATATCGGTAATGTGAGAATTATTATGGTATCGGTATTTGAGAATTTATTTTGGTATCGATATTGGTGGAATTATTACAGAATCGGTATTCGGGAATTTACTTCGGTGTCGATATTTTTGATACTTCGGTATCAGTATTTAGACCATTAAATCTTTTATATATTTTGGTATTTATCAAATTATAGTTATTTATTTATTTAATATTATACTATTAATTAATTAATTTTTTATTTGTTGGTATGTATTTTTAAAATATTTTAAAATTAGACAAAAACTTAAAATGAAATCATCTCACGAATCTTATTTTATTATAAATGAATTATTTACTCCCTCAGTCCCATCCTCATTTGTTTTGTTTTTCACGTGAATTAAAAAGTATTACTCCCTCCGTCCCAAGAATATATTCGTGTATTTTGTGGCACAGGATTTAAGAAAAATAACATTTTGTTAGTGTAATGTAAGAAAGAGATGGAGTATTTTGGGTAATTTAGTAGAATAAAGTATATGATATAGTTGACTTTCACTAGATTGTGTGTAAAAAGAATGTGACATTTTTGTAATATTGTAGCATTGTAAGGTTATTGATATTGTGTATTATTTCCATTTTTAGGGTGTGCTAATATTTTTGGGACGGACCAAAATAAAAAGTGTGCAAGTATTATTGGGACGGAAGGAGTATTATTTATGTGTAGTGAATAATTATATTAGTAGTGAGTGATGGGTCATATATGTGTCATTTTATTAAAACGGAAAAATTGAGATATTTTAATGTGACACCTAATATAGTAAAATGAAAACCTCTCAGGGAGAGTATTAACTTAATGGGTCTTGTTTGGTTGATATCATATTAAAAAATTAATTATAAAATAAATTAACTAGAATATATATTTTTTATTATTTAATTAATTAATTTATTTAAATATTATAATTTATAAAATGTGATAGCCAATTCATAATAAGTAATAACGGTACAGTAAATTATTATATTAATCATTTATGGGATAGTTACTACTAGGTACATTAAAAACTCCTTTATTACTATGAGATACAAACATAGAAAAATATTACTACTAACTATATAAATACTCCGTTTATAGTGATATTCTAATATTACCCTTATAATGTGCTGCACATAAATGTTTGTGTGCAGTATAAAAGTTCGTATGCAACAAAAATTATATGCAGTAAAAAAAGTGTGTGCAGCAAAGTGGCGCAGCTCCGGCGGCTTGCGGCGGTGGTCCAGCGGCGACAGTGGGTGGGTGAGGGGTTTAGGGTTTGTGGTTTAAAAGTGTATGGGATTATAATAAATTAAGGTTATATTTTGTATTTTACTTTAATATTTTGTATATGAAATTAATTTTTTTAAATTAATAGTATCTCACAACAATTATAGGGTATAAGTGTATATCTATTAATAATTATTCCATCATTTATATTATAAATAAAAATTAATAACATTTTAATAGCACATCATATCGTTGGAGAAGATTGTACCGAAAAAGCACATACATTCTCTGTCCCATAAAAAAATTATATTTACTGTTTGCTCGGAGATTAAGAAATATAATATTTTAATACGTAGTGGGTTGAGAAATATAATAATTTAATGTATAGTGGATAGTAGTTGTCTTAGTGTAGTACAAGTAATACCCGCGTGCGTTGCACGCAACAGATTATTATTTAAAAATATATTAGTAAATTTAAGAATAATATTAAATAATAACTAATATAGAGCATATAATATTATGGCAAAAACTTGTGTGAGACCGTCTCACGTAAGGGCTTACGTGAGATGGCCAGAAAGTTATTACTTTTATATAGGGAAGTAATAATAAATCAATGAAAAGTGATAATGTTATTTTATGAACAATTTATGGTATAAATAAAAAGTTATAACATTTTATAGCGAAAGTAATACTTATTTTAAAAAGTAATTTATAGCAAAATTGATAATTATTTTAAAAAGTAAAAAATAGTCTCACGTAAGACCTACCTTAATATTATTTAATTTGGAATTTAAATTTTGTATGATTAAAAAATATTAAATAATAAATATAAAACATAATGATAATAATAATTAGAATATAACCTGTGAAATGAATTTGAAAGATCGAACATTTTGTTGAATTAATTTGAAATAAATTACCTGAATTTCAATTATTATAAGGTTATTAGATTACGGATATTTTCTTTTATGAAATTATTTTCTAGTATAATAATTGTATATTTATTTTTATATTTTATCTTTTTATATATAATAATTAATAAAGTCTCTTGAGACGATAATTATATAAGATGTGTTGTGAGACAGATGGACCCGTTGTTAAAGTATAATTATAGATAAATATAGTTGAAATATATTTTTTCAAAGTATGATAAATAATCGATCCTTATTAAAATATAATTATTATGTTGATAAAATTTATTAATTCATGGAGTAGTTAAAATATGTTTTAACAAAAAAGTATATATGATAAATAATGAATTAAAATATACCCATAAAGTGTTAACTATCAATAAACATATTTTATATATATAACAATTATACTTTAAGTTTTTAACAATGAATTGACTAGTCAGAGAGCATCTTATAAGTAATAATTATATCAAATTTAATTTTTCTTTAATTATAACTGATTTAATTTTTGCCTTTTAAAAAGTAGTTTCCATAAAATGATTGTGATTTTAAGATTATCAAAAAATTATAAAATTGAGTAATATTATAATCAAATTTTAAGACTTTATTAGTAACCACCACTCATAAACTTAAAAAATTTAAAATTCTTTTCTCTAAATTCATTACATCAGTCTTGCAATCCAAATTTATTAATTCAAATTTTATTTACCAGATTTTGATAGAAAACTTCTTCCAGAGGTCACTATAGTTATTATATTAGTTTAATAAGTTGTCCTTACTATAATTTACAACGTTATTTTATTTTTTTATTAAATTGAAAATCACTTTTAATTAAAATATTATTTTATTATCTGCTTAATAAAAATAGCATGAAACAATCTCATTTAATTATTTATCTTCAACAATATTATCATTCAATAACACTAATTGTCATTGTGTGTCTTTAACATTGCAGTAAAACCATACTTCTCTTCCTTCTCTTAAACTATCTCTTCCATTTCACCATATAATTTTGAAGAATTTTATTATAAATTTGATTTTTTTTATAATAATCAACAAATTTATCTATTTGTAATTATCATGTTTCAAATTTTCTTTCTTTAAAAAAATATTTTACGATTTCTATAATTTTGGAACTTATTTCCATTATGCTTCAAATAAGTGAGATAGGAGTATATCTTTTTCTTTTCTATTTCAATAGCATTTTTTTCCCTATATACATATAGATGTATATATTTTCAGTTTTTCCTTCTATTATGTATATTATTCATATACATTTTGGGTGAGGAAAACTGAAAAAGGAAAAGGTTCATTGAACCCTTTACACATGGGCAAATAAGCTGTTGATCTTCTTTTAAGTTCATTTAGCAGTTATAAATTTTTTTAATATAAAAAAAATAAAAAAAAATCAAGGGAGGATTACTACTAGGTACACAAAAAAACTCTTAATTATTATGTGATACAAACGTACAAAAGTATTACTACTAACTACAAAAATATATAGTGATATTCCAATATTACCCCTATAAATGTGCTGCACATAAATGTTATGTGCAGCAAGTGTTCGTGTGCAGCAAGGTATGTGCAGTAGAAAAAAGTGTGTGGTGCAAAAAATATGGTGGTCCGGCGAAGCTCCGGTGGCGGCAGTCAACATCGGCCAACGCCAGTCAACGCCGGTCAACGGCCGGTCAATGTCTGTCAATGGTGGTCAACGGTGGTGGGTGAGAGGTGGGGTTGGTGGTTTAAAAGTGTATGGTTTTAGGGGTATACTTGGTATTTTACTTTAATATTATAATAATTATTATTTTAAATCAATGTACCTAGTAGTAATTAGGGATATAAAGTGTGTACCTAGTAATAATTAATCCAAAAATCAAACATCTTAATTTTTCTATTAAAAAAAAGTATATAACATTGTTAAAAATATCTTGAAACCATCATTTTCTATCTTCTTCTGCATTAAACATTGAAGATAAGAAGTACAATTTCAAGATGGAGTGTCTCTAATCTCTTCCGATATTTCTTCAAGAAGCAAAATTGCACTCTCTTTTAGTTCGCGTAATTAAATCAGACATTTTATCGAACACTTACCTTGCAAAAACAAACATTATCTGCATACATTTCATCATTTTTTGAATAGGTCTTGATTGCAAATATATGGAAGAAGGAGGGATAAGAATCCTCTGGAGGAAGAGTTCTGTTGCAAACGCACGGATGGCCGTCAATGACGGTACAACCGGCGGGCGATGGGCGGTCCTCCATCTGCTTTTTTCCTTCATGAGAGATACCTTGGCTTTCTCCCTTCCTCAATTTCTTCTTTGCGTCAGTGTTATAAATAAGTTTACCAAGCTTCTACCATAAGACTTACCAGCTGGATTTCATTATTTCATTATTTATTAAATAATAATAATATCGATATAATTTGGCGGCTTCTTCCTGTATAAGATACTATTGTACTTTATATGTGATCGTAGTCATTTTCACCTAGATTTTAGTGTCTTTATTTGTGGATTTTCAGATGTTTATATCCGTATTTGTGTGACTTTTGGTGGAGTTATTGTTATTTTGAGAAATGTGGTATGAATTGATAGAATTGTGTAAATGAACTTAAATATGTGCAAAACAGGTCAAGAAATGGATAAAAACGGAGTCGGGAGCGAAACGAAGACGGAAGAAAAGGGCCTGTTTGTACACGGGCCGTGTGCGGAACACGGCCCTGTAACAAGTGGTCGTGTATTGTCATCAGAAATAGCTGCTCGCCCAGGAGGAAGGTCGTGTGTTGGTGCACGGGCCGTGAGTTGCTGCACGCCCCGTGTACGGAACACGGTCCTGTAAGAAGAAGCCGTGTACTTACATCAGAAAATGCTACACGGCCATTAACAAGGTCGTGTACTGCAACTCGAGCCGTGTCCGAAAGCACGCATAACACGCCGAAGTAGGTGTACCCTACACAGGCCGTGTGCTGCTACACGGGCCGTGTAGGTACAAAAACATATGCAGCTTTGAGAAAGTTCAGGAAGCTTCTAGAAGGTCCATTAGTGATATAAAAGGATGACTTGTGCAAAATTTTGAGGGGAGATCAGATTCATAGCAGTTACACACACTCCACACCACATTTTCTCACACACTAGATCCATATCCCATCTCTATCCATTATATTCATCCAAATTCCATTGGATCTCCACATTCAATCCATAAATCCATCATCTAATCCATCCATCCATCATTTGAGAAGAGTGAAGCATCAAGGAGAGGAGGAGTTGATAAATTGAAGAGGATGAAGGTTTCTCCAGGCAAGGGAAGTCAATCTACTTTTCATTTGTTGATTTTCTTCTTATTTTGGCTCAAATGGAGCAAAGCTTGATTTGTATTGAATTAAACATCATGTTTAGTGGCTAGTCCTATAGTAGGGTTAATCATATGAATGGTTGAGGTGAAGAGTTAGATATGTAGAACTTGAGTAGTGATTTGAATTGATTTGTGGATTTTCTTTTATGATATATCAATCATGTTTCATTTCAATGTTTTTGTGATTAAATTCTCTATTCATAGTATTAGGATGGTCATTCCAATATTGTGAATGAATGTTTAATTGAATCATATATTGAAATGTACATGCATGTTAGTATAAGGGGTGGTAAGACATACCCTTCTTAGGCTTGGAACATTCTTAAAGGGATACTTAAGAAATTGAGTGAAAAGAACCAACTTATGATCATAGTACCTTAAGGGAATTGAGATTAAGATCAATCTTAGGAGATTTAAACTTGTAAAAGGGTCGAGAACCTAATTGCCTTGGCCATAGGGATTAGGGGTAAAATTGTGGCTGCTTTTAATCTACAAGTTAATGAAAATTACTATCAAGAGTTTTGCATATCTAGCTCAAGTCTTAACCATGAGTATGATTAGTCTTGCTCTCTTCTCAAGTGAATTCTACATTCATTTCATTCATCATTTGCTTGTTGTTTGATCATTTACTTTGTTAGTCTTAATTCTAGTTAATTGAGTAGAATCGTAAGTAATAATTTTAAATAACAAAATCTTCAAACTATCATCCTTACAAAGTATAAATCAATAGAAAATACGGATACAAGCATGAGTTTACTTTCCCTTAGGACGACATTATTATAAATTTTGTACTTGGTCACACGTTTACTCGACGATAGAGTCTCTTACTCTTAAACATTTTACTAAAAATGCGACTAAGAACAATATGTATATAGATGTAGGTCCTATAAAGATAAAGTGATTGATTTATGTTAGTTCCATATACTAAAAATGAAATATAACTTTTGTAGCGGGACGCCCTAATTAGTAAAATGTAACTCTTGTGGTGGGATGAATGGAGTACATGATTTAGGTGTCTAGGAAAGTTGGCATTTTTTTATTCTTTACTCCATTTTATTAATTAAATTGTAAAAATTTTTTACTTTTTAGTACATAAAAAATCACTCTTAGGCACATAAATTATTACTCTTTAAAATTTAAAAAATTATTCTTCAAATTCTTGTAAACCCCGATTTTTCAATTAGTTCCTCCGTCCGCCCAATAGGTATACATTTACTTTTTGCAGGTAGATTAATGAGTATTATTATTTAATGTGTAGTAGGTAGTTGTAATAGTGAGGTGTATGAGACTCATATATTAAATATATTATTGATGTGTGGGTCTCATGTGTTTAAAAAGGGAAATGTATACATTTGGTGTCGACGCTCAAAATAGCAAAATATAGTATACCTTTCCGGCGGACGGAGATAGTACTATTTAGTACATGAAAAGTTACATTTTAGAGACATGAATTATTACTCCTCTGTATAAAAATTATTACTCTTCAAAAATTAATTTTAGACACTAAAAAGTAATTTTTTTTAAAAAAAGATTTACATGAATGATGAACCTACTTAAAATAAGGTTTATACTAAAAAATAATTTTAAAAAATAAGGTTTACATATAAATCCGATTTATATGTAAACCCGATTTACATGAACCAACCTTAAAATTGTAAGAAGTTATAAAACAGAAAAAAATTTAATTCTAGATTTTTGAGAGCACTAATTTCCAAATGTGTTTCGCGAGGGCGTTTTGTTTTATTCCAGTAAAATGTTACTCTTCCATGAGTGATTAAGAGCACTCGTGATTCATGTGATCGTTTTTTTTTTTTAATAAATATTTTTGAATCGATTTATAAGTAGAATTGATATTTTGTATCACCTATGTACAACATATATTTTGTTATACATAATATACATTTTAATTAATAAAAGTATAATGTTTTTATTGAATAATGTTAGCTGAAATAGGAATAAAATATGTAAAAAATAAAACTCTTAAATTCTTATATGCTATGAATTTTATATTTTAATTAAGATGAGTAATATTTTTTATTAAAAAAAATACTCTCCATCACGGTGAATGAATTTTTTTTACTTTTTGCACGTGGATTAATGAGTATAAGTAATTATTTAATATATAATTGATAATTTTATTAATAAGTGTATAAATTCCACATTTTAGTTATATTAATGATGTGTATGGTATGGATCCTATTTGAAAGAGAAAAATTGATCTTTTGGAATGGACGTTAAAAAAAAAACAAAACAAAAAAAAACTGTAAAGCGAATGGATGGAGTAATAATAATCGGTGAACACTGAACAGACTTATCTCCCCCTTTCCTTTCTCATCATGAGTTCCTGGTTAACATAATAAAATTTAGCACAGCTGATTTATATTTTGTTGCACAATCGTTACTCACTATGAAAAAAATAAGTATTTAAATTAAGAGTTTATCGTGTAGCATCAATTTGCTATAGTACGTAATATTTAAGTAGACATGTACAATTTAATCGGATTCGGAATCGACGGTTCCAATCGAAACCAGAATTGGCGATTTTGGAACCAGCCAAAACGGAATTGAAACCGGATATATTTTGGTTCGGTTCCGGTTCCTCATTTCGTGAAATCGGAACCGCCGGTTCCGATTCCAAACCGAAAGTTTTTCATTTTTTTTATGTTTCAAGGCTAAAAAATTAAAAATCGGAACCGACTGTTCCGAACCGCCGTGCATGTCTACATTTAAGTCTCCATCATTTTTCCTCAATAATTTAATATAAATATTAAATTCTGAAAGATAATAAATTATGAGTTATAGAAGACAAAATAAGGAAAAGAAAAGAAAAATGTTTCATAAATAAAATGATTATACGAAATACTTTGGGCTTGATTCGTGTGGGACTTATGTCTTTATAATTGGTTATCACTTTTTATTAAAAATGTTATTATATATCACTTTTCATTTATATTATAAATTTTTCATGAAATAATTTATAAAATTATTATCATTCTTCATAAAATTACTTTTTATTATAAAAATTATCACTTCTTACTCTTCCTTAAATCTCAAACGAATCTTTCGCAAATACTTTTTGTTTCAAGTAATATTAACCAAATATGCTGATCCCCTTAACTATAAACAATTCAAAATTAATACAATATAATCTTATTATGAACAATTCAAATTGTAAAATCACACAAAAGTTGGCATAATTATCACATCAAATATTACAACTCTATTATTTCAAGAGTTTATAAAGTAAAAATACAAACCCAAATCTCCCTTTACTCTCCCTAATCACTCAGGGGAGACAAGATAAAATGGTTAATTTATTTATTTATAAAATACCATAGAAAACCAAATTAGAAGCCACGTAAGATTCCACTTTGATCCGACGTGTACACGTACATAGTATACTCCATGATGCTATTCCACGTGTCCGGATCCATAACCAAGCATCGCTTGAACGCGATCCCACGCGCCATCAAATACTGGCCGGTCCCACCAACAATTGCCAGCTCACCCAACTCAGCAAACGCGACTAGTCTTCCCAACACAGTAATCGTGCTTCCGTCGTTAAAAAGGAAGTTCCAATTCACGCTTATTGCTGGCTCCTGAAGATCCGACAGGACGTGGATCCCCTGGACCCGACCCACCTTATCGGAGCCGATTTCTCGACCGGCGGTTATGAGATGGTCGACGACTTGGACCCGGCCGAAGTAGGAGGACGAGAGAGAAGTGATGGATGATTCGGCGACGTTGTAGACGCTCTGGTTGTCGCCGGAGACGAAGTCGTGGATGTAGAAATGGAGCTTTGTCAGCTTCTCTTCCGGCAGGCCGATGATGTGGCGGCCACCGGCGGAGACTCCTAGAGTGGCCATCATTGCTGTGAAGAGAATTAATGTTTGCATTACTGTGTTTGCCATTTAGCTAGCACTCTCTGGGTTCAATTGTCACTAGTGTATTTATACAAGGAAAATGCAGTGACTCTTTTAGGTGTTCTTTTTTAATTTTATTTCCTAGCGAGGTTCGCGAGGACGTTTGTTATCCATCTTCCATGAGTACTCATTAAACACACACGTGATTCATGAGTAACACGGGCTCCCTCCCTTCATAGGGTAACTCTTCACCTGTGATGTAAAATGTAAATATGGATCTAGTTTTAGAAAAAATACTCCCTCCCTTCATTGTTAATCACGTAGATTGAGGAGTATTATTATTTTATGTGTGGTGGATAGTTGTATTAATGGAAGGTGTGCGTTCCATTTTTTTATTGTATTAGTGAGGGTTATGTCTAAAAGGTGAAATGAATATATTAAAAGTTGATTGCCTAAAATATTAAAATTGATAAATTAAGGATGGACGGAGGAAGTATTATTTTTAATAATTTTATCACTTTCAAGAGTATGGCAAAAACTTGTATGTTCTCGAAGACACACTGTGCCTCCATGGAAACACAACCCTCCCTTTCCATATTCTATTTAACACTATGTATTGTTAGAAGTTTAAATTGCAAAGAGGCACGGTGTCCAAGGGCACAATAGAGCCTTGCTCCAAGAGTATTGTATCGAGAGATTATTTGTTATGAATTTTTTTCTTATACTTTTCACATGACAAGGAATCTCATTTGTATTTTATAAAGATGAAAAGTAACAAATAAGGAAGGGTAATATCACCCTATTTTATATTTTTTAAATTATTATCACTTTTTATTAAAAATATTATTATTATTTTTTAAATGTTATCATTTTCATTTATATTATAAATTGTTCATTCACAACACCATTTATCTTGAACTGAGTATCACTTTTCATTATGGATGCTATCACTTCTTATTCATATCACAAAAATCATTTTATGAAATGATCTCAAAAAAATCTAATGAAATTCATAAAAATCATTTTATGAGACGATCTCAAAAAAATCTAATAAAATTCACGAAAATCATTTTATGAAACGATCTAAAAAAAGTCTAATAAAATGAAAGGGAGTAAAATCTAGCACACTTGATCTATCGTTTTTTACACAGTCGTGACACACGAGGGAGAAAATATACTCCATAAATTATTGAACCAGCCAACAGCGTAGCTATAAATAACCACTAATTTTTGAACCACCCCACACACCACATCCTTAAAGAGATCAAATCCAACAAACATGACTATTTTCATGCTCTACTCAACCACTTTAGCCCTGCTAATGGTGGCGTCGGCAGCAAAGCCATCCACCGGCATCCTCGACGAACAGACACACTCTCTAGAGGACTGGTTCGAGAACTCACGCCACCAGAAGGCAGCGTCAGCTTCGGACACCCTCACTAAACTCCAAATCTACATCCATGCAGTGTTCAACACAGCTTCACCCAACCAAACAGTCTTCCAAGTCGCCTCAGCCGAAATCACTCCCCAATCACCCAGCTACTTCGGGCGGATCCTAGTCATTGACAACCCGTTCACAACGGGTCCGGATCCCGGGTCACGTGTGCTCGGGCAGTATCAGGGCATTAATGCTTACTCCGACTTCAACCAAGCATCCGCTACTATGATCATGAATATTGTCTTCTCTGGAGGATCCAAATACAATGGCAGTACCCTCAGCATACTAGGAAGGCAACCCGTTTTCGAGGAAGTGCGGGTTTTATCCGTTATCGGAGGTACGGGTGCGTTCCGTTTGGCTAGAGGGAAAGTGTTAGCCACTACTTATTCTAGTAATCCCAACACCCAAACAGGTGTTTATATGTACCGAATCTTTTTACTTACTCCCTACGTCCAGATTCAAACGTCGTAATTTCGTCACATGAACGGAATCGAACTGTGATGAACGGAGTGACGAAGGAATCGAACTGTGTTCGGGAATGCTGAATATGCACTTATTGTTTTGTTTTGTGTTCATGTTTCTTTGTAACAATATAATGTTTGGGCGGCGCTATTGTCACCCGAAACACTACTTAGGGCGCCCGAACTTCAGAAAATAATGCAGTGAAAGTATTAAAATACCCTTATATTTAATTTATCAGCAAAATATAGAATCTTATATTTTTACTTTCTCCACCCGAATATATTTTGAAATTATTAATGCAGTAGAACATTGAAGATGACGACGGATTGATTTCAATCTTCAAAAAAGATTCATTGTTTTCTGATAAGTAATCATCTACCCCATCTGAGTAATAATAATTTTAAAAAAAAATCAAGATTCAATCTTTAAACAAATCGAAAGAGAAGAATGAGATCAAACAAGCACTATCAAGCACAAGGATTATTAACAAGCAGCAAATCCTCCTCATCGCCCCTGAAAATCAAGCAATGAGTTGCTAAGATGGAGAGAATTAAATCTGCAAATTAATGAGATATGTATTAATTATTTGCAGATTTTGTGGGTAATACAGGAGTTTCAACACTCCTTATCGATTGGGAAAGATAAGGATTGATCAGAGTTACCAGCAAAGTGCCGATGAAGAAAGGAGATATAGTGGTTGCCGAACAAATGGGTCGCCGGAGCATGAGATTTGGGGTGGGTTTAGCAAATTGCATTTTAATTAAAGAATTGAATATTATGCATATGTTATTTGCGCAGTGGGTATTTTAGTACTTTTATTGTATTATTTTTCAAAATTCGGGTGCCTTAAATAGAGTTTCGGGTGGCAATAGCGCCACCCATCAGGTTATTGTATTGGATATTAAAATAAAATGTGTAACATGGAGTATTTGATCACTCGAAGGATGTACGATTAGAAAATAAAAATTCGTCATTTAAAAAAGGAAAAGAAAAAAAGAATCATTTAAGATTTGAATGGATAAACATGCTTTTTAAGTTTTTAGATGTCACCATTTTTATTCAACATCTTTGCGAAAATCAAACATGTTTTCTTAACCAAATCTTTTGTTAATCATTGTACGTATTAAATTTAACAAAAAAACCTATTAATAATGTCGAAAGTTTCATTGTTTTATTTAACCGCGAGAAAATTATAGTAAAATATTCAAAGTTGATATGATTATAATTCAACCCGAATACATGAAGGTGCAATGTTACTTTTTTTTATCCTTGTAATCATTAGGACTTACTAATTCAAATCGTGCTAGAGACTATTATAATTCTATCTTAAGATGACTTAAAAGATCTTCAGACTAATATCCTAACAATCTCAAACATTTTCTCGTCTTTCTGAAGACATCTTTCATTAGCAATTTCATTCATTTTTAATCCTGAATATCACAAAACAACAGAAAACTAGAAACTCCTCCGCATGAATTAGAAAAACTAATTAAGCAAGAAATAGAGACCGTTTATTCATGACCATGCAGTTATAGTCTCCCTGGCAGCGTCGTCCTTGATTAACTTCTGAATTGGTCTCACAATGAAGAAGTACTGTTATAACACATGGAGAGAAGGCATCAGATTATGCTCCTGAGATTCATGTAACAGGACTGGTGGAGATGTACAAACTTTAAAGCTTACTTGCAATACAGCAATGAAAGGGATGAATATCTTTCCCCTGGAATTAGCATTTGGCCCTTCAATCAACTTCTTGTCAACCAGAATACCCTTTTTTCCATTTAGGGCCACATCAGTGATGGTGCTGACCAGATTAGGAATCCATGCCACGCCAGTTGCAAGGATCTGAAATACCATTGCAGCAACTTCATTGTCAGCGAAACTCACTACGCAAAACGAATCAAAGCCCCAAAAAAGGAGGTGAACTTCTCTAGTTAGAATTTTACCTTCTCATCTTGATCATTCTTGTTACACCTCCCACTGTTCTCAACCAATGCAACGGGAATAGCAAAATTCTGGGATAGAATGACATTAATGTTAGAGCAAGACCATTGAAGTCAAGGGAAACATGAACTCTAAATAAACAAGAATAAAGAATGTGAACAAAAGCACAAAACTATGGTACACAATGCTTTCGGATATTTATCAGACAAGAGTATTTGACTGGAAGGTCGAAACAGGTAGGCAATAGTGGTAAACTTATCCTATTCTAGTTCTGTAAAAATGGCATCTCGAGGAACTCAAAAAAAAATTGTTTCTCTAGCCCCAGCCATCAAATCTACCCTGACACATTCCCAATCACCATATTTATCAAAAGCACAGGAAATCATAAATATGCTTAAACTCATGGACTAAAGATTCTGCAAGTGCATGGAATAGAATACTAAGGACATCAGAGAAATCATGACTTAGAGAAAAAAGAAAAAACTGATTCAAGACTAGAATCTACCTCGGCTTCCTTTTTGCTAATCCGAGCTCCTTGTCGAACACACGTCAAAAGAGACTCTGATCTCTTGGAAAAAAACTCCTCATAACTCAATCCATCGGGAGGCGAGAACTGAGCATGAGTAAGGACAAACACTGCTCTATGCCATATTTCTTTGCCAAAACTGTTAGTAATGGCTTTCACAACCATTTTGTCCAAATTATCCACTCTATATGCATCCAAACGGTCCACATAAAGCAAAACGTCTATCGTCTTCGTCATAAGGAACCTGCCCAGAAAGCTAACCAAGAAAAATTATAGTAGTAACTAACCAAGTATCATCAATCAAAATAAAAGAAAAGATCTGTAACCATAAGTTTAAACTGGAACAAGTAAACCAATTACTTTCTAGCTCACCTTTTTATGGTGTCCAGCACTTGGTCATCTATACATCCTCCTTCAACGAGCCCGGGGGTGTCGATAATATTCAAAGTAAAACCTGATCGTGATCGTGAAACCATCACAGGCCTTGGGGTGTATGACTGAAATAATGCAGCTCATTTAACTTAAGAACCACATGTCACATAATCTATATTCCATAAAGAATTTTTTTCATCAAAATGTCACAGCCAGATAATGCATATACCTGAAAAGCACCAACAGTGACCACTCGTTCCCCTATAATAGAATTAATGGTGGAAGATTTACCAACACCACCTTTCCCCATCACAAGGATAGTTAATGTTTTGACATCCTACAAATCATTAAAGATAACATTAAAACTAATTAAACCAATAATGAAGCCACAAACCCAGATGAAGGCATCAGAATTCAGAAGTTTTTTTCATTTCACAGAATTAAATCACTATCTACTTTTTCATAAACACAATGCGAATTCAATAATTATGGATCAGGGCAAGAATGTTGAACCTCGCTCTTTAATTTTCCCAACAAGTTAACCAGTTTTTCCTGGGTTGCAGAAGGAAACTGCTGAATTGTAGTCCATTCTCTAACTAATTGTGCCGCCATTGCCGCCTACCATCAAAAGGAAACCTCAAATTTATCAACAACAATTAAGAAGCGAATAGTATGAGAGTAGAAAAGTAAAGGAACAAAACATTATAAATATAAATTAAAGCTATTTCTAAGCAGAACGTATAAACACTAACTTAATCAGAAACAATTAGATTAACAACAACATTTTTCAACCGCAAAACAACCAAAATTGAATTTGAAAAACGCAACACATGCGATATGTACGTTCAAGCCCAACAGAGGAATAAAAGAATGAGAGATGGGAAAAGAATTCAGGAATTTTACAAGGAGAAATCTCCTTCAGTAGCCTTGTACAATGAGTCCAATGGGGAAATCCTTGGGGGAAGAACAGAAAAGTGAAAGAGAAGGGTTTAAAAAAACCCTCGATAGCAACCTTATCTCTGTCTCTCTCTAGACTGATATTGCTTAGGTGGCACGTGCGATTTGAACTGTGTAATTAATTCGTTATTTAAAAAAAAAATAGGAGTAACTAAAATAAGGCCGGTTACTCTCTTGTGTGACGGAATTTTTTTAGACGGATTTTGAGATGAGTCGATCATTACTAAAATATTCTCATTATATAAATATTCTCATTATATAGGTAATGTATTATTATTTGTAGTTAAAATATTTTAATAATGAATCATATTATAACAAGTTAAAATCATACTACTTTAGAAAACATACTTTAACAACAATTAAGCATATTCTATCTAATATATAATAGACATATTTTAACATTTCTTACAAATGGTAAGTAACGTCTCTTGAGACTTTGTCAAATAAGGCCAAGTACTGAAAAACTCCTCCCGGCCACTTACAAACTCCGTCTCATTTCAATCTTTACATATTTTTAATATGGGCGTCTCATTTCAATATTTATATTTCCTTTTTTAGTAAATGAGACTCGCACAATTTAATTATTTCTCTCTCCATGACCCACACATCACACTAATACACATACACACTTTACATTAAAATATTTTTTCTCTCACCTCACTACACATTAAAATACTACATTCCATAATCTACGTGCAAAAAACAAAAGTAAAGTTTGAAACGGAATGGAGGGAGTATCACACATCACACTAATACACCTACTCATTTTACATTAAAATATTTTTTCTCTCACCTCACTACACATTAAAATACTGCATTCCTTAATCTACGTGCAAAAAGCAAACGTAAAGTTTGAAACGGGACGGAGGGAGTATCTATTTTACTATTTTGGGTGTCCACTTCAAATGTATTCATTTCACTTATTTAGTAAAAAAAAAAGTACATCATACGGCCTACCACTTCTCTCTAATACTACTACCTACTTTTTCATATAACAATAATACTTCTTAATCCACGTGCAAAAAACAAACAATTAGTTTACAAGTGGCGGGAGGGAGTATAATTTTAGAAATACGTCATCCGTTCTTGGTATTTTTACTTGTTTATATGAGCACGATACGAAGATTAAGAAGTATTTTTTAATATATAATAATATAAGAAAAAATATGGATAAATTGATAACTTTGAAATAAAAAACAAATAAAGTTGTTGGAAATGATAAATAAAGTATAAAAGTAAATATTCATGCTTATCTTCACACTTCCTTTGTAACTCATACACTTCCTTATGAGACGGAGGGAGTAAAATTAGAGTTAATCTCTTGTGTCCCCGGGACACATCGTGAGACCATACACGGACGCAAAGTGTGCCCAGAAACACACAAGTTTTTGCCATAAAATTATTTTGATCTATGAATAAAGTGTAAATAGTATAGTGTGTAAATAGTACTCCTAGGGGTGTGTTTGATTCACTTTGAATTAATAATATTCATTGCCTTAAAATTTTCTAAAAATTAGAGAATTTATATACTAATTGAACTTATGCAGGCTTAAACCCATTAATAAAAAGCAAGGGGCCCGGTGAAATACAACCTTGAGGGAAGGTGTGTTACAATATCCCATGAAACTAATATGGATTTAAGGGAATTATAATATCTATCATTGCTTATTACATTTCTAAACTTTATTAACACACCAAACAAACCCTAGCGTAAATAGAATAATGTATTTTTATTATTAATAAACACGTGTAAAAATTACATAAAACTAACTCAATGGGTTATATGTGGGACTGGGGAGTACAATATTTGGTTGATTCTTTGTTAAAATCCTCCATTAGTTAATCGAAATTATTTGGGTGTTAGTATTACTTAATAGTGCATGTGTTAATATCCGCCTCAGTTTACTTTGTACTCGTCACAATTCAGAAACCCCAGCGCTTGAACACTCCATTCCTCCAATGGAGAAGCTGAAATCTGTGATTCCCGAAGCGCTGAAATACGAAATCTCAGACAGCAGAACCAGTGGACTCCATTCCACATGCTCTTCCTTGCTTGATTTCTTCCAAACGTTGCCCCTCTTTCATCAGGTTCGCTCACATGCTAACTGGACGGACACTCAACTCCTGCCCTGCTTCTATTATTTTTTTCATTTTCTGTTTTCTGGTTGAGTATTCATAGATGATTAGAGATTTGACGGACCCAGAAATGGCGCTGTGTGGAAAGAATGAGGAAGCTGCTATGGAAGCCAAGGTTAAAGGCAACCAATGCATTTCCAAAGGGGACTACACAAGTGCTTTGAGTTTCTACTCTCAGGTTCAACGATTTTTTCTGATTAAAATTTTCGAAAAGAAGGAAACGCATGGCCCTTGCTTTATTTGATTTCCTACCTCCCTCTTATTTAGTATAATGTTTTGTGAATTTGAGAAAAGTCTTCTATTTGATGCTGCTGTTTATGCTTTGTGAAATGAGGAATCAGTCAAAGATTTGGTGTCAATTCTATTGTTTCTTGTACTTATAAATTTTTTAAGTGGATCATGTTCCTCATTTTAAAATGGATGGAACAGGCATTGCGCAGTGCTCCAATATATGTTGAAGATCAGGGGAAAAATCTTGTCGCAACATTGTATGTTAATCGTGCTTCCTCATTACATGTGAGTGTAATTCATGTTCATTCTCGGGCTATGTGTGTTTCTAATTAAAATAATGTTGCAGAATTATATTACAGCTGGTGCGAGAAATGCTTTCTTTTCCATTTGAATATCGGCGACTATAAAATAGGCATTCTACTAGCTCACTAACATGTTGATAAGGCTACTACACACGCACACATAATTATGTATATATGTGTGTAATTTAGTAAAGGTACTGATGTGTTTGATGCAATCAATTTATACTTACATATTTCAAACATCCATTATCAGAAATTGGGATTCTTTCTCGAAAGTCTGCGAGACTCCAGTCGAGCTCTCATACTATCACCTGCCTATGCAAAAGTGAGTTCTTATGTTCGCCAATTTTGCAGAAATTTATGCTTGGGGCAACTCCTCTATTCTTTTATCTTTTCAATTGCAAGCTGCTCTACTCAATCTTCAAGTGAGATCTTCTCCTATATCTTGTAATGCTTTTGGACTATCTTGTTGATGGGCTTTGTCAATCAACCAATCCTGAAAGTAAGTAATGGACTATACTCGAATAATAGTTTATGAGCTATTATATGGTCAGAACATATTTTGATTACCATGACAATTAACACTCTCTCAATTCCTCCCTTGGTATGTGAGTCAAAATAAACCTCAATCAATCTGGCGTTGTCATTTTCATGAACAAGAAGATAAGATAAAGCATTACTAACAATTAGGGAAGATACAGCACGCTGGTTATTGAAATAGTGCATTAAAGCTCACAAGGTCGCAAGCCATATGTCCACTAAAAGAAAAAGAAAAAATATTTTATTTAACATCAGAAGGCAGAACTGGCAACAGTGCCATTTAACTATAAACTTCTATAAACTATCCAGAACTAGAGTGTCCCAACTCTCCTTCACAACATCTAGAAGTGATTTCAAAATAACCTAAGATGAAGAAAATGTGTCCCATTTGTATATTTTCTGTATCTACCATTCTTTATGCTAACTCAAATTCTGAACTTACACATTACTGCAGGCTTGGTTCAGGAGAGCTAAGGCAAATTCTTCTTTGGGAAATTATGAAGATGCTAGAAATGATTTGATTGTTTCTTTGAAGATTGAGACCTCCTCGAGTGGAAAAAGACAGATAGAAAGTGAACTAAAAAATTTATTGGACCAATCCAGAGTGAGAAGCGGTGCTGTAGAGAAATCAAATGGCAGCAGCACAGGTTCTCGGTACCACCTTCACCTTAGCATCTCTTCTTCTGCATATGTATATAAGAAGTAGCTTCTTCTTGTTCTTCTATATGTTGCTTAGGATTGGAAACAGAATCCTTTTTGTGGTGATCCATGGAAATGATGTTGTAGATTGATTTCAGTTACTAAATTTGTTTTCCTTGTGTGCTCTGTGCATAATTCTGGATGACCATTATACTGTGACTAATAAATTTATGTCTATTTGCCAAGGATTTTCTTGTTATTGAATTATGTTAACCAAACTGGCGACTGGATCTCTTGGAAGGAAGTGTGTCAGGTTGTCAAATGGGAAATGGCATTTGTCAATGAACCAAAATTTTATTTTTTGCTCAAATTAAACGTTAAATGTGAAAAAATAATTTCATGTTAATGCTAGAGATCTGCTTAGTTGATGAATCATACTTGTGGATTCAACCAAACAACTGACATTACTTGCTGTTCACACAGCTTAATTTTTGTCAAATAAAATTAACAGGATTGCTTGTTTACTGATATGGATTTCATCATTGGCTTGCAGTAGTTTGTTTTCCTATTTTTGTTTATATGTTTTCACAGAAACTACATAATCAGTGAATTTGATTGATTGATCCACAATCTTTTTTATAGACTCAATAAAATGTAGTACAAAATGTTTAGAAAAAGAAGGAAGGACTATTACTTGATATGATGATTCCCACTCCAAAAAAATAAAAAATTCCTCTGTAGAAGCGCTTTCTCTCTCATATAAGGTTAAATAACTACTGCATCTGTTTAGTCAATGATAGACGTTACTCCTGTCTTTAGTTGATCAATCAATGATAGTCTTGTTCAGAATCTTCTATCAAAATTCAAACCCTTGGATTAATTTTTGGCCATACATCTTCTTTAATCATCTCATATTTGATACTTTGCTATGTCTTTTGATATTAAGTCTATGTTTTACTTTCATGGTTCTTATATGATAGGTCTTGTGTGACTGATGACCCACTTCAAGCAGAACTCCGATGTATCTCCACAATAACTAAGGGAAGGGGAATGGCTTCGTCCACTAACATTCCTCTGGCTTCTTTAATTCATAAGGAGGATCCTTATGCTGCGGTATGAATATAAAAGAAAAAACCTCAGCAAGGGGATTTTTTCTAGTCTTTTTATCACTTGAAATACCATTTTTTCAGTTCACTTATCTATGGCTTCCTACCTCCTACTTCCTAGGCATGGATAGTTGCTATATCTTTCTCCTTATTTATATTTTTGTTGTTTTCTCCCAGATGATAATTCATGGTTACACTTCATATTCTTGTTGAATATAAAATATATTGGCCGATCGCGTTATGGAGCCCAAGTGCCTTGAACCAAAATAGATAATAGCATGGGGTAGATAGAATTTTGACTATGATAGGCAAAGAACCTTCTTGGCTTTGGATTTCCATAAATTTTTAATTCTCATGTGATGTAATGTTGCAGATTATTTTGAAGCATTGTAGAGAAACCCATTGTGCATTCTGCTTCAATGAACTACCAGCGGATACAGTTCCATGTGTGTCATGTTCAATTCCATTATACTGTTCTATGAAATGTCAAGTTCTTGCTGGAGGGCAGGACTTCTCGAAGTATTTGAATAAATATGGATTTCCAAAAGACTTATCTGAAGATATAGGAAGATATTTTAGAAATGTGACCTCATTGGACGATTCAAGCTCAGGAATTAAACCTGCTTCTGAACATAAGCATGAGTGTCAAGGTTTGAACTGGTCTGCAGTTTTTCCATCTGATGTCGTGCTGGTAGGCCGTATCCTTGTGAAGCACATAGAGAACAGAGTTCCAGTGGTCTTGATCCTCATATTCATGGGATTATGGTACTTGGGTTTCTTAAATTTTTATGTGTATGTTACCTACTTACTGGTGAATTATCTCACATCGCCTTCTTATGTCTAGGATCTTTGTCAGAATTATGAACAACTTCCGTCTGAAACCAAATTGGAGTTTCATGTTTATTCTGTAATTTTGCTGTATTGTCTTCAGCAACTTTATGCTTCTGAACTTCCTGTGAACTCAGCGATAACATCAGAGGTGGATCCTGCTCCTTGATTAGGTTGAAAAACTGCACTTCTGAAACTAAATGCCGGTCGTTTTGAATTGCAAAAAACTACTTTACATTTTTCTAGTGATTCACATGGCATCATTAAATGATACAAGTCTTGGATCTACAACGCAGTAGAATGCCTTTGTTGACAATTCAATTTATTAGACATTGATTTTGTTGACATCAGTTATCCTTGCACTTGCAATCTGTATTTATTTTATTTTATATTCTATAATGCAGATTATAATTCTCCTATCTAAAATCAGGGTCAACTCTATGGCAATTGTTCAAATGAAATGTTCGGATGTAAAGCAACTTCTACAATATGATGCAACAAGTTCCATGGAACAGGTACTCATTGCTATGGAATATTTAATCATCCAAGTCGAACTATCCTTATAGTGTCAATTATCATGAGTAAATCAGAAAACATGCAAGTTTCTCGCTAAAAAATAAGAAAAATTGATGCTTGGGATTTGAGGTTTGTAGGACAAAAAATATTTACTGTCGTGAAGGATTTTCTTAGGCTTCTTCCTTTTGTTTTTACTATGTTTGGGTTGGATACTTTTGATTTTCAATTTGAATGTTTTATTGAGTTGCTTATTATGTCTTCTGCTAATAAGCAAATTACATCAGGGAGAAAACAGAAGCGTATTTTAGTCAAGAGTGCTATTGACAAATATCCCAAATTTAGACCAAGTTTATTGTCATGCATCAATGCTTTTAGCTTTTCCTTGACGTGGGGATACTAGGAAATTGAGATTTCAGAAAGGTTATAGTCGATGGCTTAGCCCGACAATTCCAATACTTCCTCTCTTCTTTCCTTAGTGAACTAAGAGGCGTGCTTCTAACTTGAGGCATGTATGCATTGCCCTGTGTTTGAGGATTGACCGATTGTATATTAGAATTCCATACTCCTGTTTGAATATAGTATCCGTGAAAGAGAGAGGGTGTGTTACCGTATGTATATTGAACTTGACTACCATATTTATAGAGGGAGTGTAGGTGCAGGGTTATAACCAAAACAAGGAAAGAAGTAAGGACGAAGTAATACCTAAAAACAAAGATCTCAATACTTAAAACATTAATTGACTAAATGAAGAAATATATCAACTAAACATGGAAGCATAATCCTCAACAGTCCCCCTCAATCGGGAGCATATCATAATATGTGCATCTTGCCATAAAGTTTTTGAACTTCTGCGTGCCGTGAGGACAAGTTGAAGCAACGCTAGAGTTCTAAGTCATTATAGAGGTCGCTTAAAAAATGCAGTATAGTAGAGAAGTCTTTGAAGCATGTTACGATTGTAGGAGATTTCGTGCAAAAAAAGTGCTGCAACAGTAGATAAGGTCGTGCTGAAAAGTGAAATAGCAGTAAATGACACAAAATCCTCGGTAGGTGTCGTATAGGGCAAGAGTAGTGCACGAGGATGCAGTGTAGATGGCAATGGTAGATGGCTTGTGTGCAGATTTGCAGCACAATTTAAGCAGTTAGCTGTAACAACGCCAAGGGTAGATTGCATTTTTTATTTTTGGGTGGGGCAGCAATGGATAGGTTAGGGTTTTCCATGTGGTGACAGCTCTTGACTTATGTATTAAAGATATGTATATTAAAAAGAGAGAAGGCTCAAGGATTTTTGAGAATTATGCGCATATTTTAAAGTAGAAGACTCCCGTATTATAGAGGGAGTAATAGATCTAGTGTTATAACCAAGAATGAAAGAAGCAAAGACTAACTACAAAAATAAAGTTCTACCTATTAAACATAAATTGACCAAACATGGAAGCATAATCTTTGAAATGAAACCCAACGTCTCTGGTTAAAGTGGATCAGATCCCATTCAAATCAAACTTTCAGTTTATTCATGGGATCTATTAATAGTTGCATTGTTAGACTGGATAAACAGCTTAGATGCAAAAAAGAGTTCTTTTATGTTGTCTAGACTTAAGGCTTGAATTATATTGAGACTTCTGCTTGGGTTCCAATCTGAATTCTTGATTTATTTTAATAATGCAACAACGTGAAATTTTGAGGGGAAAAAAAATCATGGCAACATCATGTGCACTCAAATTCTCTGTGGTTTAATTTCAATTTGGTCGAATGCTGAAATTATTAAATTCCTGAGTTTGTCGAATGATATCCTTATAGGTTCAAGTGGCTCAAGCTGTATATTCAGGCGCCAGCTTATTTAACCATTCTTGCCAACCAAATGTCCATGCATATTTCCTTTCACGTACGCTCTATGTACGAGCAACAGAAAATGTCACAGCAGGATCTGAACTGTAACTCTGTTATGGTCCTCAGGTAGTAAGTTCTTTGCATATTAACTGCTTACTATTTATTAAAAAAGTAACTATCTTTATAATACTCATATGTTCAGGGAATGATTGCTCAATCGTAGCAGTGAGTCTAAAACCCTCTTTATTTTAAATGTTCAAAACTCCTTGTAATTTATAGGAAATGAGTTAATGAGCAATGTACAATTGGAAGTTACAGCATACTAAGAGCATGCATTTATCATACTCATTTTAAGCAATGATAGTCAACAAAGATAGATTTATTCTGATCAATTATTGTTAGCAGGTTGGGCAGTGGGATTGCAGTAAGCGTCGCAAATATTTGGAAGATAAATATTTCTTTATATGTCAGTGCAGATGTTGTGCACAAGTGAATCTATCTGATCTTGTCCATAATGGTTATCGGTGTGCTAAACCCAGCTGTTTTGGAGTTGTCCTGGACAGTAGTGTTGCTGAATACGAGAAAGACAAAGCCAAACTCTTTGAAGGACATGACTCTTTACAGGTAAAATGTTTTCTGTTTAATCTTTTACGACTTGAACCAATTTTCACAATTAAATATGTCATCCACCAAGCATAAATTAGCAGATTATGCACTTCAGATGAAAAGGCACCACACTGATCATCATTTACTCCCAGCAAATTTGCAGCATTTAAAATTCACACAACTTGAACTTTCTTGTATGATCTTCATGTCACTTAAATTGATTATTTTAAATTGATAAGCTTTCGAAAAAGGAATCGAATTGCCTTTGCAGGATGATAGTTGATAGGGTATCGGCAGATACGACTCCTGTAGTGAACAAATTTAATTTTTCTCTTGATATTTTGTTTTACGTGGTATATTGAAGGTGAATACGCTCAATCATTTTAACATCAGCAAGGTTGCTCATCACTTGTTTGAGCAAACTGATTTTAGGCATTGCTTTGAGCCAGGACATTGTTTGAGTTGCGGCACTTCAAGCGACTTACAAGCTTTAAAAAATACAATAGCTAAAGCTGGGATTCAAATCGGAAGGTAATCTGGGTTCAATTTTTATTTTATTTTTTAAAGAAAAAAATCTTAGACATGATGCAAAATATATATTCTCCAAACGATCTTCCATTGATGTCAAGATCCCCGTGCATCTCTCCTGTTGCCATCCCTGTCACATTAAGTTCTTGAGTTTTCATTACATCATCTGTTTCTTGAGTTTTCATTACATCATCTGGTTGCTTTGCATTTGTTTATCCACTTCGCTGGTCAGGATGCATGAGTTGGTGGCCTCTGGTGCAATTACAACTAATTTCATTATGGATGCTTTGAGATGTCTTGACATTTTAAGGGCTGTATTACATCCATTCAACAAGAGAATTGCTGAGGTAGTTGATGACTTTCGATTGGTTTTATCTCCATATTTGCATCCCAGTTCATCTATCTGAAGTATACCTTGTGTAGACTAATCTACACAACGACTCGTTTGATGTTCTCAGGTGGAGGATCATATGGCGCAAGCATTTTGTTTAACTGGAGAACTAAAATCAGCAATGGACCATTGTCGGGCTTCCATTATGGTATGCTTCCTGTTAAACAAAAAATTGAAGCTCGAACAGCTATCTATACACTTGTGATATCCGTTTTAGAAATGGGCTCTAGATCCCATTCATAGAAACTTGAGGTTAGATTGTTAAATTTTCAATTTGTACCAAAAGTAGCACGCAGTTTCCATGTCCTCCCAGGCTAATAAACAATATTCTGTACATTAGAAATAATGATAGTAGGAAAGCAGCATAATTCTTAAGATATTATTTCTAATTACTTGAATGAGGTTTATGGAAACCAAGGATTTTGTTCATCAAGAATAGTTGAATTACAGCCCAATATTCCAACTACTAATGTTTCAATTAATATTTTACTAACAGATTCTGGAAACGTTGTACGGTGAAAACCATATCGTCATTGGAAACGAGTTGATTAAAGAAGCATCGATTCAGGTATCCATGGGTCAAAACATTCCTACACGAACCATAAACCGAATAGTCACAATATTTTCACGGTACTACGGATGTCATGCAGAGATCATATTTCCTTATTTTCGATACCTTAAGAGCAAAGCCTGAATATCGAGTTTGTGTTTATTGTGGAATTAAGAAATACATGTTAAATCAGCATCTCAAAAAGATGACAGAGTTGTATTGAATAGCTTATTTATCAACTGGAATTGAGAAGTACATGTTAAATCAGCATCTGAAAAAGATGACACAGTTGTATTGAATAGCTTATGTATCAAAATGTAATGCTTAGGAAGACAGATTCTTTAAAAAAAAAAATTGGGTAAATTATTTTGCAACACATTCTATTTAAATGCATTCATTTTGTATTGGTATGTTTTTCCTTCTAAGCTGGTTCGAGCATCCACTCACCCGTCCCCCTTCTCTCTTTTTTTTTTTTTTTTTTTTAATAATTTTCATGAAAGTGAGTCAAACAAAAGGTGCATATCATCATACTAATGTCCTTGTGAAAAGCATTATACATATTAAATGTCGTTGAATACCCTTGCACCATTTATTTGGTCCAAAGCACGTGATCCATTGGCTTCCAGCCTAATCAAAGCTTGACTGAATTTATTAATATGAATTTTTTGAGATCCATACTCCATATCAATTGGTTGACTTAAAATCCACTTAATGTAATGAAAGTCATTCGATCTTGTCTCCAATCGGAATTTTCATGCCAAATGTAAAACAAATCAAATTATTTAACCCATAATTCTGACTTCTAAAACTGTCCTGAATAACATTGTCCAACTCAATAATCACTCGAAGATATTATTACCATACCAATTGTTGTAAGAATTTGAAATCAGTGGAATTGGAGTGAATTCCCAATCCACTCAAATCACACAACATGAAACATAAAGAGATGGATTTCAAATCAATAATCTACACAACTATAGATGGATTTACTTCCAAATGCAACCAACTAATAATTTGTCACTGAGATGCAGTACATAATTCTTATGTAACATTTACATAGCCACAGAATAAATGAATCAGTAGGCGAGAAAATTCAATCGATACAAAAAAATTCCCAGCCACAGACACAAAATACAACACAATGATGGATCACCAGCCGAAAGAAGAAAAAAAAGATAATAAAAATAAAGATTTCCTCTAACCTTGATTTTCCTGTTACATGCTATAATCAATTGATACACCATAAAAGAACGAGATGCTAAATCAAGAAAAAACATGCATGTGCATCACCCATCCATGGAGTAATTCGTCTAGGATTATGAAAACGCCTAGTTCGAAAAATAAAGCAGCCTACCTTATACTTCCATGTCCTATTTGCTGCCTTTGAATGCTGAAAGGGAGAAGAACGACCTTGTTGCTGAAACACAGATAGGATGAAACAGTTGGACAAGAAACGATAATTTAAAATGTATAATGGATAACAAAAAACACAATTCACCTTTAGTCGTCATGGAAGACAAAACGTTGCCCTCCTGGAGCTGCTGAGATAAACTCTGAGCATTGATTTTTCTAATATTTGCTTGAGCTGAAACACAATTTGTTTCCTCAATTAAAAATCGCAATGATCAAACAAGATACATGCTATAAAATCCTAGAAAGAATTTACTTTTTCATGAAGGAGCTCAGGTAAATTTTCAGGACATAATTTTGTTTCGGATTTCAACGGGGAGAGAGCTGAATTTTCATAAACCAATCTAAGAGATATATCCAGACAAATACTTAAGAATAGCACAAGTACCAGGGAGTTCATGGTCGGTGGAATTTTTCTGGTGCCCATTGTTCTTTGATTGTAGGGTTGCTATCCTCAGTAGATTTTCAGAACTTCTCTTGCTCAAAAACTTAGAATCCTCAGCATCATCCTCTCCTTCAGAAAATACAGATGGGCTGGACCATCCAGTCGAATTAGCCTCAGTTTTACTCTTCCGAGCAAATTTCAATAGCCTCTTTAATCCTTTGGGAGCATCTTTATGATAGACCATTGCTGGAGGATTTTCAGCATTCCCCCAGTCAATAACATCAGGTTCACTGCTCTCCTCAAGAAGCATTTGTGATAGAGAATGACGAATTCGAGGACTTGAGATTTTAACTGGCACTTTATAGGATAGTGAATCCACCAATGGACAACTAGGGACACCTGAGGTAATGGAATGATCTTCATGCTCCTCTATTTCAACCCAAGCTGCAGGTGAGATGGTGGATTCTTCTTCAGCCTCTGCTTTTAATTTTGGTTCTTCTACTATGTATGAGTCATTACCAATATCGGGGTCAATTTCACTTAAGCCCTCCTCCTTCTTTTCGGATTGTTGTGGGCTCCTTGCGGTGGTCAAGGACTCCATACCAGTGTGAATTTTTAGATCTCCGCTTTCCATCTCTTCATGCTGAACTACTAAATCAGAAGAGTTAACAACTGTTGAGTTATCATCAGCCGATGTTCGATCTTCACATTTTGTCAATGGTTCCTGAGGAAGAGATGTTTTTTTCTTCACAGCTGAGTTAACGACAGTTGTAGTTTTAGACCCTTTGCGAAGAAAAGGCTTTGATTCCACAGGAACAACACTGCTTTTCTTGGTCATCTTGCTAGGTTTTGCTGAGGAAACAAGATCTTCAGAGGCTGTTTCAACTTTGCTTTTTGCAATTTTCCTAGGCTTTGTCGCAGATTGCTGCTTTTTATCAGTAGCCTGTTTTGGCATTTTCTTGCTGTCACTCTCCTTCAATTTTACAGTCTTCGCTCGCATTTGAATTTTCTCTACTTTGGGACTAGGTTGAGAAACTGTTGGCGTTGGTTGTGATCTTCTACGAGTTGGGGTTACACCAGCAGATGATACAGGGGTTTTAGCAGGTGATGGCCCTCTAGTTCCTGGTGATGGCATTGATGCCCATGATTTACGAGTGGGAGGAAGAGAAGATGCTTTTGGGGAGGCTTTCTTAACAACACCAAGTCTTGGGCTTTCAGCCTTTGGATTTGCTGGTGACGCACTATTTTGTGGTTTCTGGAGCTTCTTCACGTTAGGCTTTTTACCAGCATCACTTGCCTTTGCCGATGATTTTTTTGCATCAAGAACTAGTTGCATCGCTCTAAATTGTTTATCTTTTTCTACTTTTTTCCTAGAAGCTTCTCCTCGAAGTTTTTCATCCCTTTTCTCCTTGTAGTGATCGTAAAAACCGCCTCTCTGCTCAGATGGCAAGCTTTGTCTTTTGCTGCCTGGAGGCAAGACAGTTTGGGTTTTCACAGGCTTTGTTTCCATCATCTTCATCAGCAACTCGTTTAGCTCTGCTTCCTTTTGACGGCTCCACTCAGCTGAAGCAACTAATCTTTCATTTGCTTCAGTTGAGTCAGTTGGACGACTCTCAGGTGTAGTACCTTTTTCAGGTGAGTTCAAAGTTACTTCAGGTCCATGAGGCTCCACAGGATAGTCTTCTGGAGCGGCACCTGGCTCGGCTTCAGCTTCTGATGAGCTGTATGCATCTTCCCTACTTTCTACATTATTTCGAATCTCAGTAGAAGCCTCCTCAGTAGACGTATCTTGGGGACCTCGTGAAGAATCTTCACCCATTCCACTACTCCATCTTCTCAACACAGACTTATTTGCTCCAATAGATGCATTCAGCAATGACCTCGCCTTCTGATCTACTGTTTGATCCTTCTGTTTTCCTTCAAAAAGATTTATTGCATCTTGCACACTCATTCTCCTTACATTATTGTCAGGTCTTTTAGATGTTTGCTCTGGTTCTTCTTCACCGCTATCATTTCCAGCCGAATCTTTACGTGCAAACATTCTGTCTCGGGCAGGATAAAAATTAAGACTTTTAATAGTTATTGGAGTAGACCTTCGAGATCCCGAACGTCCAATTTGTACCCTCCGCATTGGAGATTCTGACCTTCTACGTGAAGCGGATCGTACAATAGGACGACTTCTTTCAACAGATGGTTGCTCTCCCTCGCTCGATATTGAAGAATCGTCACTCTCTGTAGAGCTTTGCCTCTCTACTTGGGCAGCTTTTGCAGGTGAGACACCATATTTCACTGTCGTCTCTGAAACATTTGACTGACTTCTATGATTATTCCCTTCTTTTAATTTGACTCCATCACTCTCTGAGAAATGCTTACTGCTTGAATTTTCAACAACCTGAGCACCACGTCTCAGTTCTATATGTTTCTGTAATGAATCACTGCAATGTAATACATGATTATAGTCATTCATTAAGACAATAAGACTAGCTGAAGAATTTTCAACAAAGAAAAACTGATAATGCTATAAAGTGGACATTTCTTTCTGTCGAATAGTAATATCTACCTCAAGTCTCTTGATCCAAAATGTTGAGAAAACTTATCTAGATCGATCATCTCCTCCACAGAAGATATAGAACTGGCAGCCTGATCAAAAGCAGCCCTAAGCTCTTCTCTCAATGCAGTAAGCCTTAAATCCATGGCCCGCAGTAATTCATTCCTGTAAGCAACCAATAGTCACAGTACAGAATATGCTGGCATATTGAGTAGTAGCAAATGATGAAATAGCAAACATACTTAGAAGCATCTGAGTCTTCAGCCTGTAGGTGCTCCCATTACCAGAATATGCATTCAAAAATATACATAGTGAATGATATCAAATGTAGATTGAACAAAGCAACAAAAACAAACGACTGGAACAAAACTCACTTTTGTAGTAGATCTCGGGCCACTAGCGTTGCTGTCATCTGATAGAGAAAAAACAAGAAAATTAGATGGGTGTTTGTAATAAATTGATTGTACGCTTGGTATCTTCCAATATATAGAGATTCAGGACAACTATTTTTTTCTATTTTTTCATTACATTTAAGCAAGAGCCCACAAAGAGAATGATTACTGAAATGAGGCCAGAAAACTATTCTAATGGTTGCATACAATAAAAAATCACCACATGAAAATTGTGTCAAGTTCTTTAAATCAAAATCCAACAAACATATGATCACACTAACCAGAATCAACAACACCCTGGAGCTGATATTCTCGACCCTGAGAAAAGTGGCAAGAAAAAATTAAATAGACTGAATTTTGTCATTAGATATCAATTAAGGTGCATATTAACTGACTTTACCTTTGCATATAGAGAAAGATGAAACCGTCGGGCTTCCTCCAATTGAGATATCTCACTTTTCAAGGAACTGGTAATATCCAATACGTCTGCAGACCCAATTATTTGGAGAAACCTATTTTGTGAAAATTAAGTTAGCAGATAAAGGAAATTCAAGGACCATACTCTAGCTCAAACAGAAGAAAATATAAATCAAGAATGTCTGCCGAACCTTAACAATGTGGATTTTGTGAACCATTTGTTGTCATGTTGACTCTTCGGAGGATAAAGTTTATATGTAGTGTTGGATCCTTTCACCTGCAAAGCTTTGATGTCATCTGAATGCAGCAGCAAATGATCCAAAGGTCCGGAGGTCAGTTTTTCTTTCTTGTCCTCGTGGCATACACATGCCTCATACCTTTTTAAAGCACCAAATATCAATTAACACACTGGACAAATAAAAGTAATAAACAAAAAAAAAAAATTCAGATAACCAAATAATGGCCTTCTAACATCTGTAACCACACAAAACATGATGAAAAATAAACAAAGAGTGCAAGCATTACAGTAAGAAACTGGGAACATCAATCACTAAAGTGTAAGACGTGATGGAAATAGTTAGAAATATAACCTGTTTTGGCTTGGTGAAATGTCAAACTCAATGTAATCCAGTGGAATGTTTGCACCTCTAGCTGCTTCCATCTTCACCTACGTATTTTCTGAAAGCAAAACTTACAACACTTCAAATTTATCACCCAATTTAACAAACATCGAATAAATAACAACGAATGATTACCAAATCTTTTTTAAGCTTTCACCATCCCAAACACCACTTCCACAGCAACAAGCAAATCCACTTTTCGTGAACAAATCGTCGCTTAACTTACTGCCATCCAACACACACAAAGCTCAGAAGAGTATGAATGTTATTTTCTGCAACCACAGCATTGAGCTAAAATGAACAAAAATTTACAGAAATTTTTGGCAGACTTGAAAACGCAGAACCAGATAAACCTAAATACGTTTTAAATTTTTAATCAGCAGAAAATTTAGCAATGTCACACTCAATCAACATCAAGCCGAGAGAAAATCTGTATAATTAAGAAAATATGAAACATAGAGAGAAAACATCACACCTACCGCTCGAGATCAGATCTAGCTACCAAAACCAGAATGCTTCTAAAGCCACCGACCAAAAAAACAAAAATCTGAAATAAGTGAATTAATAAAAGGAAAATTAGCAGAGCAGCATCTTAACCAAGCTGTTGAGTTCAAATCCATGGCATTACAGATAAAAGAAATAGAGGCGCGTTATACATGTCCAAAATTTTCAATGGAAGATGCAAGTAAAGAGAGAGAAAGATAGGGAGAGAATACTCACTGGAAGTGAGCCAGGAACTTAGCTTGAGAGAGAGAGAAAAGGAGTGAGGCGTTTGTAATCAAGTCCCTTTTCTTATTTGAGTGAGAGTAGGCGCTAGAGAGAGAAAAGCAAGGGAGCCTTTTGTTTGAGTGTAGATAGAGAAAAAAACCACACCGCTTAGAATTTTTATTTTTATTTTTCATGTATTTATTTTATCCATATTATCCCATAGACTTCTTTTAAGGATCCCAATCTATTCGCATCCTCAAATACATTAAACGTATTTCATAAATCATTAAATTAATTTAAATTAATAAAAACATAAATACCCTTTAATTATTACTCCAATTAATTTAAGATCACTTCGTTTATTAAGTGCTCTGGGAGATCAGCCGAACAATATTTGGGTTTTTGGATGCTTAAACTCAACATGTTGCTCTTCTTCACTCATTTGTAGAATCAAATCATGACATCCCTGGTGGAGTTTTAATAGCAGTGAGAAATCAAAACATACATCAATTATGAACAAGCTCTCATCCAAAAAAAACATATTAATTAAACATTTTAAGGGGATTACACAACCCATAATACACAATCAAACAAAGAAAAAATAACATGTGTTAATCAATTCATATACTATTCAAACAAAATTATTAAAATTGTTACAGGAGGTGGAATTAATTAGGGTCAAATGAGACAGGGTTTGTCTCAACTATGTGCAGTCAATTCTTGAAGAGGATGGACAATTTTAAGGAAGATTTAACCGATATAATTAGGGCCACCGGCGATAATCCAGCCGCCGAGCCAGACGGCGTCGCCTCCTTACCCGAGTGGCAGTTCCCGACGAACTAATCGTCTGTCCGGCAGAGTACTTCGGCATCCCGTTACCCAATTTAGAGATCCACTGCTTCACGATATCGAAAACCCCGTGTCAACGTTCTTCCAAGCCCAAGACGGCGGCTCCGGCGAAAGTGGAGGGTTTGGCGGTGGAAGTATTATGAATTTTAGCAACAGTAGTGGTGTTGACGATGATCACATGATGAAAAGACCTAATTTCTTTTCGAGATGCTGCAGATCTCTCAGTCGACGTGTGATTACCTGACGGCAGTGGCGGGATTAAAGGGCCCTCTTCCGCCTCCTCCACCGCCCATGTTGGTATCAAATGATCATCAGAATTTGATTTCGCCAAATAACTCCAAAAGTTGCTTGGTGGAGAGATGCCCTGTTATTTCATCTTTTTTCTATTGTGTGGTTGTGTAAGATTATACTGATTAAAATGTTTAGTAGATTTTGTTAATGAAATGGGTAAAATCGTCTAAAATGGGGTATATTTAGCTATATTTACCTTTTAATTTTAATGGGGTTTATTTAGTATTTGGAATTTATTTAATAAAATTGGGGTGCAAATAGCTCCACCTTTTATTTTATTATTTTTTGTTTTTTCTTTGAGGTGATGTACTAATTTATATTCCAAGTGGGAAAATGGATTTAAAAAAATTAAATTAATATTAGATTTTTTTTTCCACCTTTTCTTTTTAAATTTTAAGGGGAAGATTTTACGACGTCCTTCGCCCATTAATTGAGGTGGATTATTTGCGGTTCGGATTTTTTGTATCATTTTGGTACATAATCTCCTGTGTCAAACCGTTGGATAGACGACACGTAGGAGAGAGGAAACTATACCCTAATCCTTAAACTCTAGGGGCAACGGTTGGATTTAATTCCCCTCTTACGTGTCAATCCCTTAACGCGTGATATAGGAGATAATACACGAAAATAGCGCAGAAGATTCGATGTGAATTATTTGAAATATCTTCAAAAGGTGCAACGAGTTGAGTGACTCGTATTTCTGTGTACTATTTTGATATTCATTTTTTAAATTGTTATTGTATATTCTAAGAGTAATTCTTTTAATAATATTTTGGTGATATTGTGATAATTCTTCATTTATAACAGAGAATTTGAACGGTATACTTTTATTTGATTGGTATATTGTTACTTGAATGAAATCCCGGGATTTTTACCTTAAGTTGAAAGGATTTCTACATTAAAATAGTTGGTATTGATTCCTAGTATATTTCTATATAAGTTGGTATTTTGTGTTTTTGGGACATACTGTACGCCCATACTCTTTAGTAATAGTATTAAAGAGTATGAATGCACAGTGTGCCCGAGAGACACACAAGTTTTTGCCTATTTCTATAATATTTATTTGGTTTTTAGTTTCTTGCTTTTATTAATATATATTAGAGTTGAAAGTTTAAAACATTAATATTATTAGAAGAGTGATGTTAAATACACACAGCTTTTTATTGAGTACACACTCCTTTTTTATTTTTAATTTCTTAAATTATTATATACACACCCCTAAAATTTCAAAAATACCCTTCTAAATTTAAAATCATGCACACCCCCATAAAATTCCTAATCCACTCTACTACCTTATCGAAAAAATTGCATTTGAGGCTGGAACAGCGCTAGATTTGCGGCTGATCTCGGACGTTCGTGGTTTCCGGCATGATTTTGCACATCTAGATGCCTCTCCTTGCAACTTACAACGCGGGATGGTGCCAAGTTTTGGCTATGTGGGTGGCGTACGTTCCAAACAACTGCGGTATGGGTAGCAGTAGTTATCTGAAAACGGGCTTCAATAACTTACAATGGGAGTTCTCTAGTGACTGGGATTTGCAAGCAATCCGTTAACAATACTTGTTTCTGCAGAATCCCGTTCTGGTATGATAATTTTTGCGAACACTGGTAGAAGGAAGGGGGTAGGATGGTCTGATAACCATATATTCCAACCGCCATTAAAAAAATGACAGCAAATAGAAATGAATTAGAATTCCTCTGCAGGTCTGCAAGAAATAATTGACAAATTGGTGCATATTAGTGAATTCAGTGAATGAAGGTTGGAGTAGCTCTACTGTTCGAAAGAATTAAGGATAGAAGATTCCATTTCTGGGTGTTTAATTCTTAATCAGTTAATCTCAAATATTCAAATGTCTACTGAAAACAAGAAACACGCCATCTAATGGAAGCTGCTTCGATACTTGAGTGGATCACACTCTGCCGCTGACGATGGAAACTACCGTGCAAGGCACCGCCTCTATATTCTGATGAATTTAAATAAATAAGCTTGAAGATCTTTCATGGTATTATATTAGTGTTTATAAGATATATGTGTATAAAATATATAATTTAATTTTAAAGGGTGCGTATTTTTTAATAAATAAGGATATTTTAAACTTTTTGAAAATATATTTTTTAATTATATTACAAAAGGGTGTGTATTCAATAAAAATGAGTGTGTATTTAAAGAGACCCTTCATTACACTATTACAATTATTTTTTAGGCAAAGATTTGTGTGAGACTGTCTCACGTTAGCCTTACACAGCGACAATAGTTTAGTTCACCCCTTCTTAACTTTACAAAGTATTCTAGTAGTATTAGTATTAGGAGTATAATTTAATTCTTATTCTACGATTTATTTTTTATTTTTAATTGCAATTTTCATAATTTTGCAATTCTGAATTTGTGTTACTAATTAAATTAAAAATTAAAATAAGTTGTTGAACGGACCAATCCATTAATAATGATATATACAGTGATGAGATAAAATGTGGACTTTATCGTTGGCATAATAATTTATTTGCTGAATTTTGAAAAAATTTCGCATTTCATCACTAATTTAAGGGTGATTATAGATAGTTATTTTATTTTATTATTTTTATTTGATTTAGTGGCGGAGAGATTAATTTAAAACTTAATTTAATGGTTATATTACATGATTTAGTCTTCCCCTAATATAACTTGATTTAGTCGTCCCAAATGCACCGGCATTACATGGACTTTTAATTTAAAGTCAATCTTATAATTTGAATTTACAATTAAATTTAAAAAAAATTACAATAAATCCTTTTGGAAAGTGGAAAAAATTATTTCAAATATATTAGGGGAAGACTAAATTGGACACTAGCTATGAAGTGTGTATTAGGTGAAATCATCATGGTACATTGAAAGTAAGATTATGGTATAATTGAGATCTTAATGATAAATTAAGTGGTCAATCATTAGAAAAGATCAAATAATGAATAATTAAATAAATGTAACAATGTATGGCCCACCTTTAATTATGTAAAACGAATTTGCTAAACTCACAAAGATACCTATTCATTTGGGCCCAATTCACAAATCACACTAGACACTCTTAAATTTTCCTTCTAGCTTAGGCAAAAAAAATTGTGAGGCAATCTCAGTAATATTATAATAAAGAGTTATACTCAAATTAATAAAAAAATATAGTTGTGTAGTAAATTATCTTATGAACCGTTCTTAGTATATAAATAAAAATTTGTATTTCCTTCATTTCACTACAATGTACTATAAGTTTGTCATTTAGGTCAATCTCAATATAAAGTGTGCATTTTTCTTTTTGATAAATGAATATACACAAATTAATTAGTATCTCTTTATTGCCTCAAGCACAATATTAAAAGTGTACCTACTATACATAAAATGTTATATTATTCAACTCATTACACATTAAAATATTGAAGTGTATCATTTAATCTACGTATAAAAACAATTGCGTATATCGCAGTTCGACAAAAAGAATAAAATATATTTAATAAAAAATAACAAATATTTAATAGTAAAAACAGTCTCACAAGATGTTTGCACCTGAACTTATAACTCACAAGTCTACACACATCCAATTTCTCCTTTCAAAGAATTATCAAGAAAATGATCTGCAAAATATCAGCTAAAAAGACGAACTAGGGGTTAAAAACGATCAAGGGTACAAACACCCAAATACGACATCGGAATTTCTATGTCATTTTCGTACATCATGTTATGTACCATGCATAAACCTCATTCAATGAAAGCATGCCATCCATATTTTGTAAAAAACATTATATTTTGGCAATCCGTTGGATGGGGATTTCAACTGTTTGCATTCAAATACAAGAGCTAATTTTACTGCTACGTGTAATCTGTTTAGAAAGAAAGACAAACAGAAAGTTATAACATTTTGACAATTCATTGTCTGGATTTTGCGGAAACATAGAAACTCTATCATATTGAAGGAACCTTTCTATCAATTAGAAAGATGGTTGAAGAGTTAAAATATAAATTATGGAGTTGGTTGGTAGTGAAAGATTTGAGATAGTCTTAAATACTCTTTTAGTGAGTGGATTATGAAACCAAAAATACTTCTTAAAAGTTAATTGTAAATTATATTTGTATGGTATATATTGTACCTATGTTTATTAATGATATTGATTTTTATTGATTAAAAAAAAGTGGCATGCGTAATATAATTGACATGTAAAAGGAGAAATAAATTCAATCATTGCCCTTAGGGTTTAAGTTCGGTTTTTCTTTCTTTTTTTTTGATGTACTCCTCTCTCATTTGTGTTATCCATTCAATAGTGTGACACAGGAAATGATGTACCAAAATGATATAGAAAATATGAGCCACCCAAACACGACCCTAGCTAGTTATAATCTATTTATGTAAAATTCAATAAAAATGTATTGCTATGATATTCTAAGTATATATGGACGTTTATTTTCCTTAAGCTATAATGTTTTGTGTTTGAAAAAAAAATTGTGAATTATATGAATTACAAAATTGAAAAGAGGGAGAGTGTTGTGTCTTAGCTTAGAAGCAGAGAGGTAAAGTTGGAAAATCGTCAAGATAAAGACTATTCATCATGTTCATGTCTTTTTAACATCTTTCACTGTTGATAACTTGAAGAGGATGAAAATTGGAGATTCATATCCTACGGGCCCCACCCCCCAAAAAAAAAAACCAATAACTGAAATTTTACACATTAATATGTATAGGACAATGTTTTCTAATTTAAAGTTAGCATCCCAATATTTGTTCCTAGTTCATCTTCCCACTTTAAAAAGTAAAAATTTATGTGAAATCGTTCTAAAAACTTTCAAAGACCAAGGGAGTGTTTGGTTGATAGATGTGGTGAAGGGAATGAAAATGGAATAGCACATTAAATTTGATTCTCTAAATCAAGGAATGGGCCATTCTTTCCCATTTTGGAAATTATGACTTTCATAGTAGTCTCTATACCTGTTACTTAGATTTTTGATAGAATTAATTGCAAAAAAAAAAAATCTAAACCTTTTATTTTATTGCAAATAAATCCTAACTTTTGAGAAATTGCAAAAAAAAACTCGACATTTAAGTTTCATGCAAAACGCAGTCAACGGGCAGGAGAGGGCTGTCAGACGTTTGACGTGGCGTTGACCTTTGCCACGTCAGCTTTGAGTTTATTGCAAAAAAATCTCAACCTTTACTTAAATTGTGATTTAATCCCAACATTTGAGATTTTGGCAAAAAAGACCATCAAATTTATATTTTTTATTTTAAATTACACCCATTATATTTTATATTTAAAATTTAAATTCTAAAAAATTATTAAATAAAATAATAAATTTATTTTAGTTTCTAAAATATTTCATGCATTAAATTTTTTTTATAATTTATAATATCAAAGTATTCTTGTACATGTTTTAAGATTTTTTTCGTAATTTTATGTTATGTCTAATATGACTATATATATATATATATATATATATATATATATATATATATATATATATATATATATAGATGACAAAAAAATTATACAAAAAATAATTTATAATTTATAGACTTCATTTATAAACTCGTAGTTTTATACGGATAAAAAATAGTATTAGTTAAATTTTAATTTATACAAATCAAATTTTCATGTACTCCCTCCGCCCATTTCAATCTTTACATATTTTTATTTTTGGCGTCTCAAAGACCAAGAGAGTGTTTGGTTGATAGGTGTGGTGAAAGGGAATGAAAATGGAATAGCACATTAAATTTGATTCTCGAAATCAAGGAATGGGCCATTCTTTCCCATTTTGGAAATTATGACTTTCATAGTAGTCTCTATACCAGTTACTTAGATTTTTGATAGGATTAATTGAAAAAAAAAAATATAAACCTTTCATTTTATTGCAAATAAATCCCAACTTTTGAAAAATTGCAAAAAAAAACTCGACATTTAAGTTTCATGCAAAACGCAGCCAATGGGCAGGAGAGGGCTGCCAGACGTTTGACGTGGCGTTGACCTTTGCCACGTCAGCTTTGCGTTTATTGCAAAAAAACCTCAACCTTTACTTAAATTGCGATTTAATCCCAACATTTGAGATTTTGGCAAAAAAGACCATCAAATTTTTATTTTTTATTTTAAATTACACCCATTATATTTTATATTTAAAATTTAAATTCTAAAAAATTATTAAATAAAATAATAAATTTATTTTAGTTTCTAAAATATTTTATGCATTAAAATTTTTTTATAATTTATAAAATCAAAGTATTCTTGTACATGTCTTAAGATTTTTTTCGTAATTTTATGTTATATCTAATATGACAATATATATATATATATATATATATATATATATATATATATATATATATATATATATAGATGACAAAAAAATTATACAAAAAATAGTTTATAATTTATAGACTTCATTTATAAACTCGTAGTTTTATACGGATAAAAAATAGTATTAGTTAAGTTTTAATTTATACAAATCAAATTTTCATGTACTCCCTCCGCCCATTTCAATCTTTACATATTTTTATTTTTGGTGTCTCATTGCAATCTTTACGTTTCTCTTTTTGGCATATGGTCCACCTAAACAATTAATATATTATCATGGGACCCACATACAATAATAATACACTTATCCACTTGCATTAAATAGTATATCTTTAAACTGATTATCCATTAAAATACTATATTCCTTAATCAACGTGCAAAAAACAAACGTAAGCATTAAAATGTAAGTTTTAAATATTACTACATAATAATTTTTTAGAAAATAATTTTATTATAAAATATAATATTTTTATTAGATTGATGTGATTTTAAAAAAAATTGATAATTATTTTTGCCAAAATCTCAAAGGTTGGGATTTATTTGCAATAGAAGTAAATGTTGAGGTTTTTTTTGCAATAAACTCAAAGCTGACGTGGCAAAGGTCAATGCCACGTCAGACGTCGGACAGTCCTCTCCTGCCACTTAGGTGCGTTTTGCACGAAACTTAAATGTCGAGGTTTTTTTTTTGCAATTTCTCAAAAGTTGGGATTTATTTGCAAAAGTTGAGATTTATTTGCAATAAAATGAAAAGTTGGATTTTTTTTTGCAATTAACCTTTTTAATAATATAAAAATTTTATTATAAATTATAAATAATGAAATAATCATTTTCTCTTATAAATAGTAAAATTTCTTTCAAATAAAAATTAATTTGTAAAAATTATAAATCGATTCTTATAAAATTTTATCATACCAAACATAATAAATAATTATGATAGTCATTACTTACTATCAATCAAACAACATCTTCTTATATATTAAAAGAAAATAAGTTTTTTAATTTAAATTTGCAAAGTGTGAAGTGTCATCATATTATCATTCCACTTTATGATTTTTTTTAAATATGTGAGATGTCAAAATTTGATTAATTTACTAATTATTAGGAGGTCTTGGGTTCAAACATCTATAGATGCACTCCTCTAAATTTTTATTATTTTGGTTTGTTTTTATTGAATTATTACAAAATGTAATTGATTTTTTTTTAAATTTATTGTAGGCCCAATTTTTTTATTGGCGCGATTATTTATTTATTTATTTGTTAGAACAAATATATAATTTTTACATATTTATTTAAAAATATTATTTTATTTTAAAATTTCAAATTTACTTCCATTTTCAAATCAATTGTCTCACAATATTTTTAAATAATATTAAAAAATATTTCAAATAATTTAAGTATAATATAAGTTATTTTATTTTACTTTTAGATTGTCTTAAAATACCAATTTAAAAATATTTTATCCAATTAATAATATCATAATTGCATATTAATAATGATTTAACTAATTTTAAATAACTATGTATAGATTTGATATTATAAAACCCTATAATTTAAACACAATTTCAATCATATAAAACTTTAATTGAATTTCTCTATTCTATTCATTTATTTTAAAATATTTAATGTTAATAATGATAATTGCAATGATTGGGTAAATTTTTTTTATATTTTTTACATTCATATTTTTTATTCCTTCTATAAATATGATTTTATAAAAATGAACACTAAAAATATTTCAAATGTATCAGTACTACTATCTTGCTATTTCAGAATAAGGTGATGATTATTAATTAATATATTATTGGTATGGGAATATATATATTTTTTAATTTCATAGAGATCACAATATTTATATTATATGCACTTAATTTATATTATTTGTATTTTAAATGCTATTGTTTATATTAAATTATGACTGGTGCAACTTGGTGTAATTCTAAATCATTTTCATTTGAATCAATGAATGAGTGTATTCAAATTATTTTTTGTATTTGTAATAGTATACATTTTTAGAATTTCTAAGTCGTTAAGCTGTTAATCGGTGAATTAATTAATTTTTGGCTTTTATTTTCTTATAAATTAGTATTTTAGTTTCAAATATATATAAAAAAAGTTGATAATCTAAGTGGTCCAAATATAAATTACTTGATTGATATTTTATTTTATTTGTATTATAATTTAAGATGGTGAGTGATAATTCTTAAATTATTCTCATTTATTTAATTAGTGCAATACATTAGGATTACTTAATAAACCTAATAATGAGAAGTTATGAGTCTAATAATAATGAATACTCTATATATTAATAAAATTGATTATATTATATTATATAAGTAAAGATACATATTTTTCTAAATTATAACATTTAAATATGATTATACAAACATACTTTAACTACTAATAAACATATTTATATAATAATCATATTTTAATAATGAATCGATCCGTCTTACAATACATTTTACATTAATAGTAAGTCGACCAGTCTCATAATCCATTTTATATATACCAGTTTTGAGTGCCTTTATTTTTTATTTATCGTTTACTTAATTAGTTATGTAATTTTCTTTCTCTTCCATATAAATTATTAAATTATTAGTTCTATAATTTTCTTTCTCTTCCATATAAATCATTAATTTAATTTGAAAGAATAACAATATTCAAATTTTTAAATTTTTTAAATAATAATTGGTGATAATTGGGCCTTAATTTTCAATTTTCTTTTTATATAAACCATTAGTTTTAGTTATAATTATATATAAAAAATTTGGTAATTAAAGATTTCTAAGTACAAAACTACGAATTACTGTAACATAGAACAACAAAATTAGATTTAAAATAGAGATCAATATTTCGTTGCATCAACAAAAAAAAATGATTTATTTAATTATTATTATTATTTAAATGATGTACAATTATTCTTATTCATTTATTTAATTAGTATAGTAAATTAAAATACTCATTAAGAGTTTTATGCATCTAATTACTACTATAAATTAGGAATAATAGAAGCTCTACATAAATGTTTTTATACCAAAAAAATAAAAAAGAAAAAAATCATACTTTTAATTTGATTGATTCTACTTAAATTTTATTTTAAAATAATAAATAAATAACAAAATACGATTATCCGCGTTGCACGCGGGCACTGTACTAGTAATTATAAAAGACAAATCAATTACCATTCTTTATTACTATCATTATTATTCTTATTTCGATTCCCTTCAATAAACCAAACGCCCCTAAACCCTCATGAGGGTATAAGAATATAAATATAAGACAAAGACTTGTGTACAACCTCAAATTGGTACAACCCCCGGTACAACCTCCTTCCTTCACTTTCAGTGTGTGTTTTTTTTCTTTTCATTTTTTTTAAACTGTTGCTATTACTTTTTTTAATTTAATTTGAGAAATATAATTGTAATTTTACCCTTGTGGTTTAGGGTATAATTTATCCCCTAGTGTTTAGGGTTTAAGGTATAATTGTAATTTTACCCTTGTGGTTTAAGGTATAATTTATTCATAGAGTTTAGGGTATAATTTTAATTTTACCCTTATGGTTTAGGGTATAATTTATCTCTAGGGTTTAGGGTTTAATTGTAATTTTAGTCTTGTGGTTTAGGATATAATTTATCCCTAGAGTTTAGGATATAATAGTCATTTAAATAAAATAAATTTAAAAATAAAATAAAAAACAACATTAATGAAAGAGAATAAATTAATTAAAAAAGATGGAGACCAAAGTTGTACCAACCGATTGAACCCTAATCCCTCACTATATATAAATATGAACATGACGTGAGTAACTTTTGGAGGTAAGACAGGAAATTTCACATTACTAATTGTGAAATGGGGAACAAGCAAATTCTTTATTGGGCCTCTGATGGGCATGCCGGTAAAGATATAGGGCCCTTCTTCGCTATTATTATTGGGCCTTATTCCTTCGGTCTTCGCCCTTATGTCAGACCAAAACGAGGATGGAGACGTGAAGGATTGATGAGAATCCAACGTAAAATTAAAAATGTACGTACAGCTGATGTTGAACATACCCAAAAATTAAAATTAAAATATTCTTAATTAAGTATGTGACTTATATATTCTTATAAAATATATATTGTTAAATATCCAAAAAATAATTAAACCTACTCATTATATAACTTAACATTCCCTAACATTACTAAACCTACTCCTAAACATAACGAAACTATGGAAAATCATGGTTCCTTGTTGATTCAGAATATATGTCCACCACCCCAAAGACCACACAAAATTGTGTTTTTTGTCCCCAACATATATTGAGTAGGCTTAATTATTTAGGCCAGTAAGTCATCAATGAGTGTCAAACAATGCTGAAAAAGAATTAATTTATTTATTTTTTCTTCTTCATTCTCTCTCATGCTTACAACTCATGCTCATAGTCTTCTCAAGTATGCGTCGTCAAAATTCAATCAACCATACTTGCTTGACTTTACATTTATGTTCGGATACAAACTTTTTATTGCAGTTAGAGTAAAACCCATCCTCTCTCCTCTTTTGCATTTCATCCCACGACCTCTTATTGACTTATTTGAACTTGTTGAATTCCTAATATAATATTCTCGTAGTAAAACATGTCATTATAATCAACATCAGCATAGAGAACTGCATCTTCTTCCTCTTAGAAAATCAGCATAGAGAATTATATTGTCTTCCTAGTCGAAGATTGATGGGCTATCGTGCCATCATATGAAACTTTATTATCTTTCCTATAAATAGAGTCCTACCATAAGAAAATTCTTCATTTTTCTTGTCAAAGGATTGGTTGCCCATCATAGCTCCCATAAAACAATTCATCATAAAACACTTCATTTTCGGACTTAATTAGCTAATTAAGAAAATTCTTCATTTTTCTTGTCAAAGATTGATAGCCCATCATAGCTCCCATAAAACAATTCATCTTCCTTCATGGTTTCTTTTGAAGCAATTTTTCTAACATTCTCTCTACCTTGCCCATGGGTTCGCATTAGGGGTGTGCACGGATATTGAATTTAACCGAAACCGTATCGAAACTACACCGAATTAATTTCGAACCGAAAAAATACGTTGACTTTTTGACTTTTTCTAACCGATCCAAATTGATTTTTCGTTTGGTACGAACTTGGATATTTCCTATTTTTCCATACCGAATATTGGATAAAACCGAACCGAACCATACCGAAAAACCGAATTTAAACTATGCATTAAAATTATATATAATATATTTATCTTATTATTTATAGTTCATACTTTATACGTCATGAATTAATTACTTTTACTCTACTAATTATAAGTAATCACAATTAATAAATTAAAATTAGTTATTATAATATAATTACAAATAATAATTTAAAATATATCTAATGTTCAAATATTTATTTATTACTGTATATTAGAAAATATATATTTCATAAACTAAAATAAATTTCTAAAAAATAGGAAATAAATAAAATAATATGTTCAAAATTTAAAATATTATTTCAGATAACATAATGAATAAAGTAAATAATATCTCTAAAGTCTAAATTCAATCGTAAACTTAATAAATAATTATTATATTTTATATTTATTTAATGAAGATAAAATGTAAAAATTATATAATAATCCATATTTGTGTCTAAAATATTATTAGATAGACTTTAATTGAAATACACCTTAAATTTTAAGTTAAAGGTTTAAAAAAAATCTAAAATTATTAATTTTCTTTATTTTAGTACTATTATTTTTTAGGGCAACACATGAGGTCGTCTTATGTAAGACTATTTTACATTTTTTAAATAATTATAAATTTTTATTGAATATATTATCACTTTTCATTAAAAGCTTATCATTCTTTATTTATAATATGAATTGTTTATGAAAAGTTTAATTTTTTTATTTAAATGATATTTTTCTAAGTATTTATATGTGCAAAACTCCGTTTCTCATGAAAAATCCGTTCTGATCCGCTCCGTATCGTCAAAATCCGTTTTTCCGAAAATCCATTCCGAACCGCATCGAATTTCAGTATGAATTCAATATCGGATTTTTCTTTACGGATTCAATATCGAATTATTTTTTTAAAAAATCCTATCCAAATTTTGGTACGAATTTTTTAAAAATCCGTACCGAATCCCGATCCGCACGTTCGCACATCCTTTCCCTCTTGACTATGGATTGACCCGTATTATTGACTTGATTTCTCAAGTCTGTGAAATGATCAAATCCACTTTCAAGAAATTGCTTTCAGTCGATCAATTCGAGAGTTGGGACTTAGGATCAATTCAAAAAAGCCCAGGTTTATCGGGCTGAAACGGCCCAAGTCTATTGGCTTGTTGGGCCAGGCCTAATAAGCTCGGTTCTTTGCAGGCTTTAGATTTCGGGGCCCAATCGGTTGAAATACGAAGAATATAAATGTTTAATTAAAAAATAAAATTAATTTTTTTTTAAAAAAAGCAAAAGTATAATTTCTATTAAAAGTTATAATATTAATATTAAATGATACTAACTTTAAAAAATATCAAATATAGAATCACTGTGTTCCTATTTTAAATATAGTAATTCCTCCATCCTATTTTAATCTTTACATATTATTTATTTATTTATTTATTTTTTTATACTCCCTCCGTCTCTATAAAGGTTTACGTTTACTTTTTGCACGAGAATTAAGGAATATAGTAGTATTCCATTTTAATATGTATTGAGGTGAGATAAATAATATTTTAATGTGTGTTGAATAGTTGTACTAGTGTAGTGTCGTTGGGCCCCATAATATTTAAATGTTGTGTGTGGGACACATTTATTATAAAGGGAAATGTAAATCTTTTTATGGGATGCCCAAAATGAAAATTTCTATAAAAAGGAGTATCTTTCAACCCACTATCCCTTAAAACACTCCTATTCTTTAATTAACGTGAAGAAAAATCAGACGTATTACTTAATTAACGTGAGAAAAAATGAAATGTAAATATTGAAATGGGATGAAGAGTATAATATTGGGATTGGATATTAAGACTTTGCCAAATTTCTCATAAGAAAAATAAAAATACGGAGTATATAAGATAAAATGAAAGTGGGTGTTGAGGTCCTAATAAGTAAATTGTGGTCGGGCCATCTCTCTTCTCTCAGTTTTATCGCTGGGCGCTCTCTCTTGTGACTATTGTTGTCCAGAAACTTTCACAGGTACTCTTTAAATTTGATGAATTTCACTAAATTCCATATATGATTTTGAAGGTTTATGTTTATCAAATTCTTTTAAGTTTGTTTGCTGTAGAAAAGGACTGTAATTTGTTTCAGGTTTAGATAGGTTTTAGAGGGTTTTGTTTAGGATTAGCATTACTTACAAACTTCTCTTCACAATTACGGCTTATATGATATTTTTTCTTCTGCAAATTCTTATTATGAGGCTTCCTTTTGATGATAGGCAGCAATGGCTGTACAGTTGGTCAAAGAATGGACTACAATTCAGCAGTTTCCTGCAGCAACTCGGGAGAAATTGGTTGAATCATTGGAAAAATTAAAGAACAAGGTTCCACATTCTTGCTCTGAGCTTTACTTATTTACTTTTTGATTCAGGGAAGCTAGACAATTACTGAATTTCTTCACGTATGGGAGTGAGGAGATTTAGAAAGTTTACTTTTGGGTATACGATGTATGATAAATTAAGGCTAATTTTAGAACTATAATAAGAAAAAACGAATAAAGTTATTGGCTTTGGTTAAAAGTTGTAAAAAGTAAGTGACATTGGTTTTTGGTATCCTGTATTGTGATGGTGTTAATATTGGCATTACTAGAAGTGTGCATAATAGAAGGGAAAAACCAAAATAGAAGTGTGAAGAAATACGCGGGATGCAGGGAGCACTTGATTGTAATTTGTATGAAATTTGCTGAATTCTGAAAGCTCAAATAGTTTTATATCGATTGTCCTTACAGCTTCATGCCATATCGAGATGTTTTATGTAGATATTGATTTTTTTAGGAAGTCAATACATTAACAATCCTTGTAATGGGGAAGGCTGGAGTTGGTAAATCTTCCACCGTTAATTCTGTTATAGGGGAACGAGTGGTCGCTGTTAGTGCTTTTCAGGTGTGTATCCTCTGGCTATGGATATATATTTATATTTCATCCAGTTCTTCAGCTAAATCGTTTGCATTTTATTCAGTCAGAAACTCCAAGGCCAGTGATGGTTTCACGATCACGATCAGGCTTTACATTGAATGTTATTGACACCCCTGGGCTCATCGAGGGAGGATGTGTCAATGACCAAGTGCTGGATACTATTAAAAGGTGAGCACCCTTTCCAACTAAAATTGTGGTTGCAGATTTTTTCTATCATTCTGATCAATACCTTGTTTGTTAATTACTATAATTGTTTTCTTGTGTCGTTTTCTGAGTAGGTTCCTTATGACGAAAACAATAGATGTTTTGCTTTATGTGGACCGTCTGGATGCATATAGAGTGGATACTTTGGACAAACAGGCTGTAAAAGCCATAACTGATAGTTTTGGGAAACAAATATGGCACAAGGCAATGGTTGTCCTTACTCATGCACAGCTATCTCCTCCAGATGCATTGAGTTATGAGGAGTTCTTTTCCAAGAGATCAGAGTCTCTTTTGAAGTGTGTTCGACAAGGAGCTCGGATTAGCAAAAACGAAATCCAGGTAGTCTCTGGGTTTATAAAAATTTCATTTTCTCTTTTCTTAGAGCCATGGTTTTTATGAAGTCCTTAATTTACATTTACTGACTTGGAACTCCCTTATTTCTATAAATTTTTAGACTTATCTATGATTTCCTATGCTTTTGATATATATGGTGATTGAAACAAGGCTGGGTGGATTTGAGGGTGAGGAAAGAAAAATAGTTGTTTCCAATGTCCCTACAAGCGAAGTGTCTTCCCATGTGTTCTCGAGGCATTTTTTGAACTCTCCTCGGGCATGCTCACAAGTGCCTTTTAGGACATTCCTTATCACGTCAATTCTTAAACAAAGATACTTACAATAAACATCTCACAGAAAATAGAGACACCCAATGTGTTTTGAGTCTTGAATTTCGGATAGCTGGAAGAATTCTTTGTTTATGGGCAGATCAATACAACAATATATGGTATGGTGGCATTCTTTTGGGTTCAGTAAAGCGATTTGGGGAAGCAGGGATTCTATTGTAAATCCCTTGAGGCAGAAAGTTGTCAAGGGTGCACTTATACATATCTGAATACTATAATTTATCTTCTCAGTATTTATTTCCAAGTGGTCATATGTTGAGTTCCTCTAGTTGGCATTTTTATACAGAGCTACATTAGGCTTTGGTCGTTTCGTTCCACTAAAGATAGTCTATGCTATTAGATTACTGAAAGCATGGTATCACACTAATATGCTTGGTTATAAATTGTCATTTTATTATTTTTTGCAATCTCTGCAGTTTTATTCTATTCACTCTTTATTCTTTTGCATCATATACATAGAGACCATTTTTGGCCTTCAACCACTAACCATATGATGCTCTCATTGTTATAGAAGTTCATAATTCCATTTTCTTTGGTTGAGAACAGTGGCAGATGTAACAAGAACGAACATGATGAGAAGGTAAAACTATTTCCAGTGAACTCACATCATCACCTTCCTTTTCTTTAATTCGTTTTGGAGAGAGACGATGAAGTTCCTATGATTGCTTTCCAGATCCTTGCAAATGGTGTGGCATGGATTCCTAATCTGGTCAGCACTATCACCGATGTCACCCTGAATGGAAAAAAGGGTATTCTGATCGACAAGAAGTTGATCGAAGGGCCAAATGCTAATGACAGGGGAAAGATATTCATCCCTTTTATTCTAGCATTCCAAGTAAGCTTCACATTCTCTATGCTTCTCTCTATTTTGTACATAAACGAATATCAATAGCAGATCCGATACCCTTTCTCCGTCTCTTATTACAGTACTTATTCATCATCAAACCAATTCAGAAGTTAATCAAAGACGATGCTGCCAGGGAGACCAAATCTGCGTGGATATGAATAAACAGGTTTCTATTTGTTCCTTGTTCTTGCTTGTTTGTTTGTCTTTTTGGTGCCACGGCTTTAGTATCTGATCAGACTTTCGACCCCGAGCTGCCATTTTTGCAAATGTTCGTAAGTTGAGTTAAATTTTCGACATTGCTGCTGCTTACAGCTTTGTTTCCATGAGATATATGTGAAATACTCTATTGTGTAGTTAGTAGCTGCTGTCACCAAATTATCTCAATGGTCAGTAATATTAGTTGCTATTAAGCTACTGATATATATAATGGTTTTATATCAAGAGGGTATATTTGGTTTACATTGAATTCTAGTACTCAACATAGCAAAAACAACAATAAAATGAAGAAAATAATAATAATAATTAAAGGAAAAAAAAAAAAAAACTCTTAAGCAGCAAGTCTGAAGTTGTGTTCAAAAATCAATTTTGAAAAGAATATTTCAATATTTTATCTGACGAGAGAGTGACGGCTCACGCACATCAAAGAAGCTTGTGGTGGCTGCTTTCTACTTCCAATAGTAATGCGAATAAACATAACTATTAGGGTGAATAAATCTAATTCTTTGACCAAGGGTTTAATTAGTTGATTTAGAGTATAATATCTCTTCTTTCTTTCACGTGTAACTCCATTATAGAGTAACTCAAGAAATGTCACATCAGCATGGAAGATCCAAGCCTCATATCTCAAACGGGAAAATAAATTTTTTCGTCTGATAACTTTCATTTATTTTGAAATTAGTCCATTAACTTTTTTAATTTTGAAATTAGTTCGTTAATTTTATAACAATTTTGAAATTAGTCCATTAACTTCATAGAATTTAACATTTTGGTCCTTTGACCTGCTATGACAGGTCATTTGAATATTTTCACTACAATTAATCTATATCATATTTTTATTTAACCAATTTTATCTCACTTTTCATTTTTCACTTCCCTATACCAAACAAACAATATTAATCTCATTACTAAAGTGAAGCAAATTTGACTAAATATTGATACTTCCTCCGTCCGCTCGAAAGAGGATATTTTTTTCCATTTTGATCGTCCGTTCCAAAGAGGGTCACTTCCTTTTTTACACACATGAGATCCACACACATCCACTAATACAATTAAAATATGGGATTCAGACTCCCACTAATACAACTATCCACTACACATTAAATAACAATACTTCTTAATCAACGTGCACAAAAGCAAAATGCCCTCTTTCGGGCGGACGAAGAGAGTATAATATAAATTCTTAGTGGAAGCTATTTTTTTAAAAATAGTATATATATATATATATATATATATATATATATATTTTACATATTTTTTATTTTTAATTTTTAGAATAATCTGCTAATGACCTGTTGAAACGAACGATTTTGTTGAACTTGGTAAACATGGTTGACGATTTTCAAAATTTTCAAATATAATGAACTATTTTCAAAATTCTGCAAATATAATGGACGATTTTCAAAAAGTGAAAAACTTATGGACTAAATTCAAAATTGAGCAAAGTTAACGGACAAAAAAATCTATTTTCCCTATCTCAAATCATCCCCATTGATGACAAAATGGGCCAGTCGTTCATATAAGACAAGGAAAAGGAAAATAAAAAAAATACAAAAATAAATAAATTGAGCAATCGGTTGAATAGACTTTCATCCTACAACTTGTACGGCAACCCTCTTCACCTTTCACTTTATCTCAATAATGTGAAAAATGTCACAATATAATTGGTTGTAATTTACTTTTATAAATATAATTTAAATTTTTAATAAATGATATTTTAATTATTTAAAAAAATAAATAAAATAATCAAAATTCTTAATTTTTCCCTCTATATAGTATAATATTAACATATTTTGAATTGAAAAAAAAAACTCATTTTTTTACTATCAATCTCAAATAATATCATTTTTTTGTTTTTTTAATTTTTTAAATTATAATTACTGAATTAAATATTTTTTAATATATATGATTATTTTAATTTTTTAAATATAATTATTAAAAATTTCAAAATAATGTATAGTAATATATATATATATATATATATATATATATATATATATATATATATATATATATATATGTGTGAGAGAATTGAATATTTTATTAAAAAAGTAGGTTGGGTTGAATTGTAGGTTGTATATGTAGATGAGTGAGAAATTAATATTATATTATTCGGTTGGACAAAATCTCTTGTGAGACGTTATTTATATGAGACGATCTGTGAGACGTGTTAAAGTATGTCTATTATTTAGATAAATTATGTTTAATGGTTGTTAAAATATGTTTTCTAAAGTATTTTGGATTATGCATTAATGTATGATTTTAGTGTGTTATAATTTGATTTATTAATGACATACTTTAATTGCAAATAAATATACTTTATCTATATAATAAACATATTATAGTGATGGGTCGATCCGTCTCACACCCGTCTCACAAGAGAGTTTCTCATTGGGTTAGGTTGTTGTTTGATGGGAATAGTCTCGAGGGTGGTCGTAATGCATCTAAATAAAATAAGTTGAAATTATAGACGGTACAACGCGATGTTTGTTTGTTTGTTTATTTTTTTTTAAATCGAACTTGCACCAGGCAGTGCAGTTTTCTTGTAGTATATAAATCATTTTCGTATTTTTACATGTTTATACAAGCACAAAAATTATAAAGTGTTATTTTTTTAATATATAATATAATGTATGAAAAGTAGGGATAAATTTGTAATTTTGAAGGAAAAGAAAATTAAAATTATTGAAAATGATGAATAAAGTGTAAAAAAAATTATTAGAATTGATGAATAAGGTGTAAAAAAATACGGAAGATGGTAATAAATAAAGAATTGACAATTTTAAAATAAAAGTAATAAAAGTTGGGGATTACTTAGGTGACCCATGTCACCTATTACCCAAATTATTACCGGTTATCATCGGTTTTATATGATTTTTTTTATCATTACCACATCACCTATAATTTATTTATTTTTTATCCATTATCTTATCACATATCTTAATTTTATGTGAATGAAAAATATTGTATTTAGCGATTTAGTATTACTTTATTTTTTAATCGATTAAATAATAATATTTTTATTTAAAATAATATTTTTAATATTAAATTTATTTTGTAATAATTGATTAGTATTTTAAATTATACTATTATTATATGAAATTTTTGTCCATAGAATTTGCATACGTACTTCTAATATTTGAATTCTTAATTTTAATTTTTTTTTAATTATTCTTAAATGTAAAAGATGCTTGTCAAAATAGATATAAATGTATGATAATAAATTATAAAATAAAATATATAAAATGATTATAAAGTAAAAATTCTATTAACAAATATAATCTTTTTTAATTGGGCCACGTAATTAACCACCACCTCCTTCTATGCGTAGAAGCGTATGTGATAAAGGGATATGAATTATTACTGGCTACTTGGATAGAAAATCAATTTTATAAAAGTATTTTTTTCATCTAACCGTAATATTTATATTTGACGGCTCTTGTATATTTGGGTTATATTCACGTAAGAATTGACAATAAAAGTTAAATGTCTAGGAAATTATGACTTGTACGAAAATGTGAAATTGAATGGGTTTTCAAATTCAACTCGGTGTGTCTCGACAGTTTGGACGGTTTTGAGCCGCGGAAGAGAATAACGTAGTGGTGTTTTCCGATCAGGAGCAAGACTAAATCAGGGCTGACCGTTAGATGGGATTCTGAAAATGTCGACCCTCATCACAATCCGAGAGGCCTCTTTGAACGGAAATGGCGGTGATTACTCTCCCGCCAAAGAGAAAACGTCCAATCGCGGGGTCTACAGTGCTCGTTTGCCACTTCCCCGCCGTCTCCGCTTGTTGCTCGGCACTGCCAAGTACAACCTCCTGCTTCTTCTCTGCCTCTTAATTTCTCTTTCTTTCCTCAGCTCAAGGATCTCCACTTTCATGGGATGGAACCCTGATTACGCTTCTTCCGTTTCTTCCCCTTCTAGGTTGGTTATCCTTTTTTATTTTTTTGAAATGTTGAAAAACTGATCTTTTTTGCTTGGCCTGAATATGAAATCTGGCTTGCTGCTTTCAATTTGGTGATTTTTCATCTTCTTGTTTTTGGTATTATCATAAATTATTCATTTTGGTTAGATGTGTGTGTGAATCTGAAAGAAATTGGCCTAAGTTTGCGTCTTGATTAGCCAAAGTCTAGAAGCTTGACCTTTTATCTTGGGTTTATATAATTAGAAGCAGTGAGCTGTCAAAATGGTTAGTGGAGGAATTTTTTTTTTGGGGTAGTTTTCCTTCTTATTATAGGCCTAGGATTTATTCTAGTAGACTGGTAGAAAATTGGCATTTGGGGGTGCAATGAAGCTGGTAATGTGTATTTGTGTGATTGGAGTCTTTTTTTTTTAATTTGAGTTTACCTTGTAAACCTACATAATGTAGGGTGTCTTGCTGAATGCATATTGTTTATTTTGTATATCCAGGGGAGGATACACAGTTCTTATTAACACTTGGAAGAGCAAATCTTTACTTAAGCAGTCTGTTGCTCACTATGCATCTTGCCCAGGAACAGATGCGATACACGTGGTTTGGCGTGAAACCATTCCACCTTCAAACAAGCTTAGGGAATATCTGGAACAGGTGGTACTGCAGAAGTCACAAACATCTCATAAGCCTAACTTTAGATTTGACCTAAACAAGGAAGATAACCTGAACAACAGATTCAAACCGATCAAGGATCTTAAAACTGATGCTATATTCTCAGTAGATGACGATGTCATTGTTCCATGTCGGACTCTGGACTTCGCATTCACTGTGTGGCAAACTGCTCCACTGACATTGGTCGGATTTGTTCCTCGGGTGCATTGGCTGAAGGAGGAGGTAAGCTGCTTGTGTAGTACTAAGTTCTGGGTCATGCTTGATATCATGGAGTAGCCTATGCTAGATGCCTATGGGCCATGGTTAAACTTTAGCCATTTCTTCCCTTTTCCTTTTTCTTTTTATTTTGGAAAATTTCATTGCAATTGAATTTAACTTCTGTTTGTATGAGTTGCATCATGATTGACCCCTAGAACGTATTGCACATATAAATGATACTTCAAGCCAATACTAAAATTTACCCGCACCTTCAGCTATGTTAAGATTTATCCTACATACTATTTTCTTGTAATTTTTATTATGTAATGTGCTTCAACTTGATTGACTAATGTGCTTGACTTGGAGAGTGGAATCTCAGTGTGCCCAAACATTAGATAAGTTCCTTCACGATGGTCTGGAGATTCCTGAGGAATATGGCCTAAACTATTTATAAACAGCATCCATGTGTCCAACTTTTTTGGTTTACTCTTACTAGTATTACCCATTTGAAAATAAATCTAATTTTAGTTTTACATAACTTTTGACTAAATGCAAATATTGTCAAGCTAGTGTTTTTTGCCTTGTTTGATCACCTCCATCTGCTTGATTGTGCTTTTCGTTTATTTACTCCCAGAGTATATGTTTATGTTTAAGCAATTATGGCTCATGTATTTAATCAAAGAGGTCAATAAATTATTCTACCTAATGTGGTAGTGCTGTGCTTGTGGTAATAATAAGCATGTGTGGTTACCCGTTCATTGATATTTTTGTGATCAATATCCATGTAAGTTGATACTTGGAAGAATTTATTTTGAATTTGATGTGCTAAACACACTCACACACACACACATTTTTTTTTCAATAAAGTTTGCATGTAGTGTTCACCATTGGTATACCCGTATATGGGCTCTGTGTGATAACTTTGATGCAAGTTTATCTAATAGTTGTATGAACCTGGTGTTTTTACTATGAATATACTACCTTTATATAATTCATTCTATGTGGATTTTAGAAAAGTGGTGTAGCTCATTATGGATATGGAGGGTGGTGGTCAGTGTGGTGGATGGGCAGTTACAGTATGGTACTTACAAAAGCTGCATTCTTTCATCAGAAGTACTTGGACTTCTACACCAATAAAATGTCATCATCTATTCACAATTATGTAACTAGGGAAAGGTACATACAGTTTCATGCCATTTTCTGTCCGTTCTATTAAAAATTAGGGGCTGTCTTGGGTGAGACTGTCTCACGGTGAAACCAATTTATGCATTCGTAATTAGTTATTACTTTTTATTTAAAATGTTATCATTTTCTTTTATATGTTATCACTTTTAATTTGTACTATAAATTGTTCATGAAATAGTGCATTGCACCATTATCACTTTTCATTGATTTTGTTTCATTTTTCTTTGAAAATATTCTCTTTTTATCCGTCTCACGGAAGTCATTCGATGAGATGATCTTACACAAGTCTTTGCCTTAAAATTATGGTATTATATAACCTACCGTGTATACCTGTCTTCAGGAACTGTGAAGACATAGCAATGTCTTTTCTAGTTGCTAATGCCACTGGAGCTCCTCCAATATGGGTTAAAGGTACTACTATTTTGTTTTACTTGGAGGTTTTAGAACTGCATGAAAAATTCTTGTATCACTTTTCATGAATAACCCACTTCTATATAACTTAGGTATACACTGTGCACACACACACACACACACACACACCCACTTTGTATACTGAATTTAATATGTCAAAATGCTTTATTATATTATTATCATTATCAACATGTATAATTATCTAGGACCACCTCTAATTTGGATCACATTTAGATGTTTATCTAGACTATGCCTATAAGTTCTTTTCTTCATTATGAAAAACTGTAGCATCCCTTATTATTTTAAAATTTAGAATTTTTACATGAGTGTGCAGCAACTGTCTAAAAATAGTTTCTGGGTTTGAGAAAAGGAAAACAGCCTGTACGAAGGTGCTTACTGTGCACCTCGATTTTAAAACGGTGCATCAAGGCACACACGTCTTCCCCATCTTGGTGCGGGGGCATTGTCCTGGGTGCTCCTTCCACTTTGTGCCTCTGGCAATTCTGTGTCTGAATTGGGTTTTGGCCATAGATGATTTCATTCTTCTGGAAAATAAATTAGAATCTTTTGAGTTAGGGATCTCTTATAGATATCCATGCAAGCATTCTGCCTCTAATAAAACTAGTTCAAGTTGACAACATGAAATTCTGATGTAATATGGAAGTCGCATAAAGAAAAAACTAGAAACAAATAGCATTTTCATTTTTTTAAAAGTGAAGTCTGTATTCATAGCATGACTCCAAGAAAGTCCCTAGAAACATAGACTAATATTATATATGAACTAGAAGAAGACTAGATTTTGGTAGAAACTGTCGACAATGACAGAACAAATCTTGATGAATATAGATTGATTTTTGAACCACTGGGGCTGTAAAATTGTGATAATGAACCTTAGCATCAAAATGAATGGAAGAACAGTGAAGATGAATCTGAGTGATTCCTTGCTAGTCATAGAATTAAATTTTGTTGATACAAGCTGAATGTCAAGTTTCTGAGTTTTTCTCTTGCTGCTCTATTAATTTCCTTTTTTTTTTTGAATGAAGTATTAACAGTGTTGGTTAAGTTCCATTCATGGAAAACATACAAAGTTTCACCATGAATTCTTTTATCTGTATCCAGAGTGGTACCAGATCTTATTTGTTTCTTATACCTAGCATGTGTCAAGTAGGATGGACCAGTCTTGCTTCGTGTTTTCATTGGAAAGAATTCATTTTATGAAAAGAACAATATCACTGCGTATTCAAGATAAATTGAGCTCTGAGAAAAGCAATGTATATGAGTTTGCATTCCATTTCCTAGTTAGATACGAGCTAAGCTTATTTTATATCAATAGAGCAGAGGTGATGCACCAGATATGTGTTTATGCAGAAGTACTGTTTTGAAGTATTTCTTTTAGAGCATATGCTTATAAATATTTAATCTTTTCTATTCTTGTAACTTTATGAGCTAGTGCATCATATACCATTGGTGATCATGTTGAGTGTATTGCCGCAAATCAGATTCGGTGTTCTAAGATGCACGCTAACTGCCTAAAGTAATCCTCTTTGAATTCTTAGGGAAGATATATGAGATTGGTTCATCGGGAATTAGCAGCCTCAAGGGGCACAACGACAAGAGAAATAAATGCCTCGATGATTTTACTTCATTGTATGGAACAATGCCTTTGGTATCAACCAATGTGAAAGCTGTGGACGGAAGACATGAATGGTTCTGGTAATGTTTCATCATTTCTGTTGGGAAATGTAATTGTCATGTAATGATTCGCTTCAGTCGGATGTTTTGGCAACTCTCCTGTTTTCCTTAGTATCACGAGTTTTGTGTAGTATTCACTTCTTAGGATCATAAAGCCCAATTTTTATTTTTATTTTTATTTTTGCATGCTCCAATCTTTGTCTCAATATTGTTGGTGGCTTAAAAATTATTCAATCACAAAAATGGCATTGTATATTGTTGTACGTGGTCGAGTGAACAGTGAAGGGTGAAAAAATGCCTTCCATTTGTGTTTGACAACCGTAGAGTGGAGGTTCAATTCGCTATGGAAAAAGACCTCTTGCAAGTGAACACATGTAACCATGGAAAATAAAGTATTACAATAAGATATATTCAGAATATGGCTTCACTCTCTAAAATATAAGAATTATAATGCTGACTTCATTGGTGTGTATTCAGACGTTCTAAGAAAACAATACAGATTCAGCAAGAATAAATTGCAATAAGCTTCTTTTTTTGGGTGCACCCCGTAGACCAACTACTCTGGAAGATGTCATAATTCACCGTCCACTATCGGAAATCCTCATTTCGAGATAGAGATTTGCACTTTGTATGAACTGATCCTACAGTTATTGATCACATCTGAGGATTTTGAAATTAAGATATTAGAGAATTTCACTCTAAAAGAATAAGCTTCATTTGAAATATAAGCTGTTTTAGGCCAGTCAATGTTGAAATCAATGTAATCCAGTGAAATGTTGGTCCTATTGCTTCTTACGTCTTAACCTAGGGATGCCCAAAACTAAGGCTGTACTAATTCAAATTCATTGAATAATATAATTCAGATTTATCACCTAATTTAACAAAACTAAAGGAATTAACAAATGAACCATTACCAGATCTTTCTCAAGTATTTATCATCCCAAATTATACGTCCACATGATCAAGCAAACTTGCTTTCATTGAACAACTATTAAGTTAAATATTGCTCAAAACACTGTCATCCAACACATACAAAGCTCAAAAGTAGCAATGTAGCATGAATACAATTCTTTATAAACCATATCATACAGTACTATTCATATACAATACTTCAGTATTTTCTTTTCAAGAATTCACTATTCTTTTTTTTAAAAAAAAAAATTAATCTCATTAGAATACTGATTTATGCATCATGTCTACTCTTTCATTTGTAATCATACAAATGAATATTGAAAGTTTTCTTGATTTTAGTCTTCCTGAGATAGATCATAAACTGAGTGCACTTATTTGAGTAACCTGGATTTGCTACTGAAGTTGAATCAGAAGTGGGGCTATATATACATATGGAAAACCAACTTCCAAAATTCACACAAACCCAATTCTAGAATTAGAATGAGAAATTCCTAAAGCATATGCCAAATAAAAAACAGAAGTTTCAGTCAGAACCATGGAGATAGAAAACCCACATATCCAAATGATCAAGGTTTAGTAACTAGCATGAATGAAGCATATATGGTTCCTTAAAAAAAGCATATAATTGAGAAACACTAAAATTGACAGCAAAGAGAAACTTACTCAGACTAGAGACGGAATCTAGAGTATGAAGTTGGAAGATGACAACACTTCCAGATTGTGTTGCCAATTCTGCTCAGATCCAATTTCTCTCATCTGGATATTCTTTCATCTGGCTGTGATACCAAATGAGATAGCTAAAAATCAGTATAAAATTGAAAAAATATGTTTGCAGGATTGCAGCAATTGGGGACCGGATTCCTAACCTTTCTTTATGGAAGAAGAGCAATGAGCCTTTGCAGCTGGACGCTCTCCAGGGTCCATGGTGAATTTGATACGACACAGCCCAGTGAATTCACCCAAGATACTACATTGCTGGATAAAGGCCCAACCTGGGTAAGAAAGGCTCCTCTGTTATACTCTGTTCTCTCATCTCTTAGACATAATCCTTCATCCATGTAGGAGGCTTTCTAACCCGGGTTGGGCCTTTATCCAGCAACGAAGTTTCTTGGGTCAATTCACAGGGCTGTGTCGTATCTGAATTCCTTATGGAAAAGTATATCAAAATTACCTCCCAGGGAAAAGTTAGTGATGTCACATAATAGCAGTGAGGATGAATTTGTAACTTCACTTAGCACTCACATTTTTAACTACTTTCTCAGAGGGGTTAAGCCCATTTACCCATATTACTATCAGCTTATCTGTCCCATGATTCGAATTTACAATGGGATGATAGACAGGATATCAAAACATCTTGATCCAGAAAGGTAAATGACCGATAAAATTACAATATCCTGAGTTATCAGCCAGGCTGAACAGAGCCCAAGTTGTGAATAAGGTACAGATTCAACTTCTAGAGCTGAGCATCCTCTTACCAACAAATTCAGCTTCCTTTAGTTTGCCTTGAGCTTCGAGCATGTTTTTCAAGCCCTCAATGGAGCTCAAAGGCATCTCCATATCCTTCTCTAGCAATTCATAGTAAAGGTCAAATGCTTCTGATACCTTATGATCCTTACAGAGGCCAGTTAAAACTGTACTGCACATACCATTGCTGATACTCTGATCTTTTTTCAGACTAAACATCACCAACTCGGATGCCTCCAATAGTTTCCTGTTCTCACAAAGGAAGTGAACCAGTTCTTCAATGTTTACAAAGTAACCCTTTTCATAAAGGACTTTAACTAGCTGAAATGCCTTTTCCTTCATACTGCTTTTGAACATCACCCGAACTGCATCAGTTGAGAGATTGATGTTTTGTCTTATCTCATTTTCCAACATTAGCATCATCAAGTTCGCAGACTCATGAGCAGAACCCTGTTCCACAAGTTCCATTAGGACTCGGTGGAATAATGAGGTCCTTGGCAGATAGGAACTTCTTACCATCCTTTCCAAAGTGTCGTGGGCGAGTATTGCTTCCCGATTTTTTAAAAGTCCTTCAATTAGAGACTCATATATCTTGACTGAGGGCAAAAAATCTCTCCTCAGCATCAAAATTAGGAGCTTATATCCATCCCTGAAACTCCCTTCTTTACAATGCCCAGATATAAAAGTCTCAAATGCAACAGGATCCTGTTTACCCAGTTTCATTAGCTGCCTCAACACCCTTTCCGCTTTCTTAGTTTCCCCATTTGCACATAAATGCTTAAAAATGGGATTGTATGATGCAGCAAGAGGTGTGCAACTATCATCGCACAACAAAATCTCCTTCTCAGATATCTCATCAAGCAATGCTTCTGCCTTTTCAAAATCCCCCTGTTTGCACAAAGCTCTTATAAATATACTGTATGTGGCTGAATCCTGTTCAACATTCAGCTCCTTCATCTTCTCAAAAACCTTCAATGCCTCACCCAAATTTCCACGATTGCAATGAGCACTTATAACCGTGTTAAAAGTACAAGTATCCGGAACAAATCCTTCACCCACTCTATGACACTCCCCTAAAATCTCTTTCAAAAAATCCAACTTGTGAGAATTACAAAGGCCTTGTATGATTGTATTGCAAGTAATTTGATTTGGTTTAATCCCTTTACCAACCATCTCCCTAAGCACCTCCAATGCCTCCTTAATCTTGTGCTTCCCACAGTACCCTCTAATCAAAGTGGTGTAAGTAACAACATTTGGCCACAAATTCTCATACTTCTTCAGCATACCATGTACCACATTACGTGCAATATTCTCCTTTCCAGCTCTACACAACCCATCAACAATGGTATTATAGGTCATCAAATCTGGTTCACATTCAAATTTCTCCATCTCCCTAAATATTCTGAACGCTTCATCAACCTTTGAGTTCATACAAAACCCTCTAATCAAAATGTTAAAAGTAAACAAATCTGGCTTTGCTCCGAATGTCTTGAGCATTTCATCATACAACTCAAAAACCATTCCCACTCGACCCTTTTTAAACAAAATCAAGAACAAACAATTGAATGTGACAGTGGAAGGAGAAATTCCCATTGATTTCATAGCCTTGAATACCTTTATAGATTCTTGAAAAAGCCCTGCATCACCATAGCTCCGAATTAAGCTGTTGAAAAATTTGTCAGTGAGTGGAACAGAATGGTTTGAATTCTGGGGGATGGAAAACAGGAAATTTCGAGCCGGGTTGAGATGTCGGGCCCGGCCCAAAATTTCAAGCATAATGAAGTAAGATTGTTGGCTGTGGGTAAAGCCTGAGTCTTGCGCCCAGTTGAAGAAGCGGAGGGCATTAGATGGGGTTCTGATGCGGCGCAGAGTTTGAAAGAAGGTTGTTTTGGAGAGGGGGGTGAGGGTGGAGAGGCGGAATTCAAGCTGGGCTGACCATGGGTTGTTGTTAATAATTCCAGCCATGGTTCGGCCTTTCTTGCTGTTGTTGCGATTTACTTTTTGAACCTGGGCGGTTGCTTCATTTTGGATGGTTTCTGCGGTGGAGGAGATAGTTAAGGTGGATGGTTTGGAAAATAAATGTTTAAGATTGGAAGGAAAGGGTGAGGTAGAATATGAGATGTTAGAAATGCAGAAATGAATTTTGATATCCATAAATGATTTCGACTTGTTTAAAGAGAACGGGACAATGAAGTTTAAGTCCCTGGCGGTCCCCGCCAGGAGGTTGTGGGAAAATAGGCAATGCCACCTCATGGTTGTAGAAGTTAATTCCTGAAAAACACACCCATCCATCCAGTAGTTGCTGGCACAATAACCATATTAACCTGAAAAAGGATACACATTGATCAAGCCTAAGAAAAAGTTGGAAGAACTTGAAAATCCATTATGAAAAAGGAACCCCAGATACACACCAGTGAGTAAGCTATAAAGGCATCTAAGCATTTGATCTCAAGAACTCAAAAGTGAAATTACACAAATTTAGATGATCTAGGAATTAGTAGTTATAAGAGCCAAAAAACTATAAAGGTTATAAAGTTGCATCTGAGAATTAAGCATCCTGAACGAGGATGGAAATTCTTAATATTTTCTGAATAAATAAGTTTTTGATAAGTTATCGAAATTAAGTCAGAGCAAGAAGAGAAAGAATTTTAATTCATTGATAAGTGAATGAAAACAAAATACTCTTACAATAGAAATTTTTTAGACGGTCTATTTCTTTACATGTTAGGGTTAAGTAGTAGTATTACTTAGCAAATTTCTGATTGAAACTGAATATGTTATGCAGGCGTCTACAGTTTACTCAGTAAATTGATCATAATTTTAAAGAACCAAAAATACCAGAGTAGTAGTTAATCACCTCTGAAAATGCTTTTTCTTTCCTTTTAATTTTTATCCATACAGTATTCAATGTATAAAGAATTAATGATGATAGAGTTGCTGAAACCTTAATGAATATAATAACAACAAATGTTAACAAAACTATATGCACCCTTTACATATTGCTGAGTAAATAGTAATAAAAGAGTCATATCTATCAAAGGAAGTAAGGAACAAAAACTAATGTAAAAATAAAATAATAAAATGATTGATGATTCCATAAATAATGGACTCATATCCCAAAACTTGGAAATGCACCAATCCACACTATTTCGGGGGAATGACGTTCATTCCTTGGTTAAAAAAAGGTTTCATTTTTAAAATCTCCCTTTTTAGTAAAAACTAATCACTCTTAACAACAATGATGTCCATTCTCATCATCAACTGACAACCTGATTTTAATGGCTATATTATTTACATTCCTAAACATTTTCATTCCCATTCAATGACATTTCCCATTATAAATCAAGCACCTTCAAAGTAATAAACCGGCAAATCAAAATCAATAACTATCAAATAATTGATGACCAAAAGTACCACACCAGTAACAACAAAATAATTCAACAGCGACAATGGTGCATGGATGATCAAACTCTTTTGCTAAATCTATGGTAATGATTTGACAATTGTAATAAAAGATGATGATAGTTTTGTTAGAAAAGATAATAATGGTTACCTGATTGAGAAGAGCATAAATTACTGCTAACAGTTCAGAAACTAATTAAAAATAACATTCTCAAACAAGCAAACAGAGAGACAGAGAGAGAATGTAAAAAAATCGTAGGCATAATTAGAATGAAGCTCAGTTCCAAATATAACAACAAATTCACTGCACAACCAAAATGATCATTAACTCATCTCACCGGAAATAAGGTCAAGAATTTCACATTACAAATTCATTCTCATTGTATGTAAGTACCTCTTTGGCGGATAAAATGGAATCGTGAGGGAGAAACAAATTCACGTTGAGCTTCGATTGGATAATCGTTGGGGTCGGAGGAGGAGGAGACAAGTAGGCCGACGGGATAATTGATTACTAGGGGCCACTTTCTTCCAGGAGCGAATGCTCCGCCGGGAGATGGGCGGAATTGGTTGCGCCACCGGATTGTGGTGGCAGGTGAACCCTGTCGCAACATTTCATGGGCCTCAATACATATGGGCCTATGCTTGGATCAAGAAGTCAAGTTAGTGGGCTCATAACCATTAATACTTGTATGCTTTTAGAGTCGAACTGCATGCACTATATGCATCTGAATAACCTAAACTGTTAAATCATGTTTATATTTAATCCTAACAACTAAATAATATAAGAGAGGGATTAGGGTGGAACCGGTCCATGAAAAATTCATGGAACCGGATCCCAAATTATAATCTCGCGGGTTTGCTGATGGCAGATCCCAAATTAAATTTTCTCCCCCGAAACCCGTCGCGCCCTTCTTCTCTCTCATGCTCTCCCCTGAAGCCCTTCTTTTCTCTCCGCATAAGAGCATCTCCAGCAAGGATGCAAAAGTGATTGGAGCTGCAAAATGGAGTCATATACTCCCTCCAGCAGGTCAGCATACTAGGCTGCAAATTGGAGAAAAACACTGTAGCGTTTGGATTTTCCAAGCGCTACAGTAAAGTTTGCATCCAATTTTTTTTTACTTATTTTCAATTATATAATTTAAATAACAGAAAATATTTTAATAATTAATGATAAATTAATATGTATGTTGCATATATTAGTGTTCACTTTTCTGTATTTTTTAAAAAATATATTTTTTACTTATTTATAATAATTAATTTAAATAAGTGAAAAAATATTATGATTGTTAATTTTAATTTTATGTGTATATATTTTGTAATTTTATGTTTATATATTTTGTAATGTAATTTTAATTTTAATTGTTGTCTTAATTCATGTTTAAATAAATTATAACGTAATTATAATAATTATATTATTTTAATTTTAGGCATATTGATATTTTTATTATATTATTTTTTGTATTAAAATAAAAATAATAATAAATAATAAATTAAATGTAAAATTAAATAAAAATATTATTAATAAAATGAATATATTATTATTTTAAGTTTTGGAGTGAAAAATGGAGGAAGCTGCTGGAGATGATTTACTTAGTTGATTGCATTTTAGGGATAAATGTGCTGCAAAATAGTCAACTGCTGGAGATGGCCTAAGCATTGCATTTTTCGGCAGCAGCGGATGGCGCTTGACTGGGCTGCAGTGCGCGGTGGTGGCAGCATCGTGTGGTAGCGGCAGATCTGGCGCGAACCGGCGATATGACAGAGAACGCTGACAAGGAAGTGTGGTGGGACCTGAGTTCGCAATTTTTGGCAGGTGGTTGTGTTTGCATTTTCCGGCGGCAAGAGTTCTTCTTGCGTCTTCAGCGGGACATCATAGTCAAGAAGCGAACATGACTGGATTTTTTTGGGACCCTCATCTTTAGAACTTCTCTGTTGCTGTCTTATGATACTCATTAGCAATTGAAAAATTCGACTCATTGTTCGGAGTTTTTTTCTTTAATTTTGAATTTTTTTGTTTCCTTGACTTGTGTTAATCGTGGTGCATGTTTTGTTTTGTTTTGTTTTGTTTGTGATTTTAGGAAACTTGTTTTTGGGTTCTGTATTTAATGTAGGAAGAATTGGTACTTTCTTGTAATTGTTGGTAAAATCTAGTGTTAACTGAGCATTTGGGTTTTCTTGTTTAATTATTCTATTCATGCAATTAATTCCAAAGATATTATCTCTACACTTGAAATAAGAAGTATTGTTAAAGCTTATTATAAGGAAATAAGGAGTAGTGAAATGAGGAATAAGTTCTTGTTGAATGAAGCGGATAAATCTGTTGTAGGAAGTGAGATAGGGAGTGAAGAACTGATGATTAGACAATCGTTTCTAATGTATGAATGAATTGCTGGTCTGTCTTCATATAAGTGCTATATTTGAGTTATTTTTATCTGTGTTCTATGCAAGTGATTGTAAATTTAATTCTGATGCAATATTCTTGTTGTACTGATTAACATTGATGTGTTACACATGTTTGCGCATTATATTTTGGATGCAGACAAAGCCTATTGAACTCAGTGATAGATCAGTTATGAAAATTCAAGTCTTATATACGTAATCCAAGAGGATTAAAACAATGTTTGATCAAGATCAATAGTAGATACTAAAACTAAAAGAATAGTTTGATGCTTACTGTATCAACTTTTACTTTTTTATTTTTAATGGTAATACATGGAAATTGGAATTGCTTACCATTGGTGTAGTATCTTTTAAGCAAGTTATTTAATTTGTTATTGTTTATGTGTTGACATTGGTAGTGGAGCCCCATTTCAATAATTTCTTATAATAAGATTACTATGAGTTCTTGTTAATGAAAGTAACTATTCTGATAAGTAAAAGAATAATCATACCCCATCTGTTCCGGTTAAACTGCATCGTTTGACTGCATAAAGCTCTCACAAAAGCTACAGTAAATGTACCTCTTTGGACGGGACAGATGTAGTACTTATTACAAAAGTAATCTAATTAAGAGTAATCTAATTAATTTCAAAGAGTAATCTAATTATTTTTATAGAGTGATGTATAAACTTAAATTGTATACAATTTTTTAAGTTTATAAACAAATCAATATAAACTTGTTCATAATAATCCAACTCATTATAAAGAGTAACCCAATTTATTAAAAAGAGTAACTGAATTCATTCTAAAAACTAACCTAATTATTTTTAAAGAGTTAATTCCATAAAATTAATTTTTCACGAGATACTATGACTATATTTTTAGAAAATCGAAATTTCAAATCAAAGAGTAACCCAATTTATTATAAGGAGTAACCTAATTTATTTTAAATAGTAATCAAATTATTTTTATAGATTGAATTCCAGAAAATTAAATTTTCACTATATATGACTATATATTTAGAAAATCAGAGTTTCAAATCAAAGAGTAACCCAATGTATTAGAAAGAGTAACCAAATTCGTTCTAGAGAGTAACCTAATTATTTTTATAGAGTTAATTCTATGGAATTAATTTTTCACAATGTATGACTATATTTTTAGAAAATCATATTTTCAAATCAAGAGTAACATAATTCATTTTAAAAAACAACTTTATTATTTTTATAAAATGATCTAACTAATATATAGATTGCATTCAATTTAATTAATTTCAAAAAGTGATTCAATTAATTCCAAAAAATGATCTAATTAATTCATAAGACCAACTTAATTATTTTTATTGAGCGATTCCAAAGAGTGATTTTATTACTTCCAAAGAGAGATCTTTGGGCTCGTTTCATCAACAATGAAGCAAGATTTGCAACCAAGAATGTCTTATTGATATGAAAACTCGAAGCCACAAATCACTCAAGCAAAGGCAGATCGTCCCATGGATGGTGTCTGCTAGCCAGCTCCACATGATCTCTCACCTAAAATATTATTATATCTTGATCTAACAAACAAGAAGTTGTCATGTAATTAGTATACATCCACCTTTCATTCGAAGATTAGAAGAGTTAGCAGATCAGTAAGAGAAGTTATAATGTAATAAGAAAGAATGAATCTAGAACCCTAGCTAAAAAGGATCAAAACCCCATTAATCAAGAAATCGATATGATCCTTGCAAGACTAGCTTTAATTCATCATAGTCTTGAATTCTTGGAAATTGACCATCCCATCTCCATCCATGTCCACATGTTGGATCACCTCCTTACAATCATCCAACTTCTTCACTTTAAAGCACCAATCCCAGCTCTTCCACCGTGATCAGACCATTCTTATTTTCATCAAACATATTAAAGGCATCCCTCAAATCCCCATCTCCACCATCCACATTGTCGTCTCCCCTGTCTCGATCTCCCCGATGGAGTCGTATATCTTGCAGAACTCATCGTAATTAATCTACACATCTCCATTCGAATCCACTGTCTCCATCATCGTAATTGGCGGCGGCGATGGCGCTGCTCTTGATGGAGGGGCCCCTGCATATAATATCGATTGAGTGCTCAATTAATCGGATTAGGGTCCATGAGGAAGGGGAAAATTGATTTTAATTAAACTGCAGCATGTTATTCACAACATCGAGGATCCAAAACCCATTACATTTGGGAGTCTCGGCAATATTATCACTGGCGGTATCCCAGATTGGCGGCAAAACTGATGAGAAAGACAGTGAAGATGACAAGAGCGATGCCAAAAAAATCCAAACTTACGCAGATCTAATAGAGAGAAAAATGATTGCGGGAGGCAATATCGTGATTACAGGTGGATTTGACCCGCTTTAAAATGTGTGACGTGGCAATCCGGTTCCAAAAATAAGACTGGCGCAAGCTAGACTTTGCCATAATATAAAATAATTAAAATAAAAACACTAACTACCCACTATATCATTACATTTACCCTATAAAATCTTAGGTGCACCGGTATATATACAAAACCTCGACGTTTACTTTTATTACAAATAAATCACAACTTTTGAAAATTGGTAAAAAAAATTTCGACCTTTATGTTTTGTGCAAAATGCACCAACTGGTAGGAGAGGGTTGCCCGACGTCCGACGTGGCGTTGACCTTGCCACGTCAGCTTCCACGTCTTTTTTTAGTTTATTGCAAAAAAACCACAACCTTTACTTAAATTGTAATTTAATCCAAAACATAATTGTACATTTTCTATTTTGATCTGTTTTAAGAATACGTGCACACCCAGAAAATGGAAATAATACACAATATCAATAACCTTGCAATACTATAATTTTACAAAAATGTTACATTCTTTTTACACACAATCTAGTCAAAATTAACTATATCGTACACTGCATTTTATTCAATTACCCAAAATATCTCTTCTTTTTCTTATATCATTATAAAAAAATTAATTTCTTAAACTCTGTGCCACCAAATACGTACATGTATTCATGAGATGAGGGAGTAATATATATTTTAAGAAGATAAAAAAATTAAAAATTATAAAATTAAAATGATAATGTAGTATCGAAATCCATAAAAACATGGACAAGTTTTTGGTGATATCATTTCACTGAGCAAAGACTTAAGTGAGACGAATAAAAATAATAAAATTATTAAAGAAAAGAGATATTCAATTAATGAAAAATGATGATGGTACGATGAACTATTTCATTAATAATTTATAGTATAAAAAAACTTACTCCTTCCATCCCGGGTATTTTTACCCATTTGTACGGGCACGGAGATTAAGACTTTTTATTTTTTTAATATATAATGTAAGAAAAAAGTAATGTTAAATTAGTAATTTAAAAAGAAAAAGTGAATAAAGTTATTGTCAATGATAAATAAAGTGTAAAAAATAATTAAAGTTGTTGGGATTATAAAAAGTAGGTAATAAAATAATATGTATTTTTACCAAAAATGGAATGGGTAAAAATACGTGGGACACCCAAAATGAAAAGTGGGTAAAAATACGTGGGACGGAGGGAGTATAACAATTTATTATAGTTATAGTGAAAGTGATAACTAATTACGAAATCGTATAATGGTCTCACCGTTGTCCATCTCATGGTGAGACTATTTTACGCTTTCGTAATTAGTTTTCAATTTCGCTATAAAATATTATTATTTTCGTTATTAAATTATCACTTTTAATTTATATTATAAAAATTATTTATAAAATAATATTACTCCGCCGGGAAGGTTACATTTTGCTATTTTGAGCGTCCGCACCAAATGTATACATTTTTCTTTTTAAATACATGGATCCATACACATCACTAATACATTTAATATATGAGTCCTACACACCTTAATAATACAACTACTTACTACACATTAAATAATAATACCCCTTTAAAAAAACAAATATATACATATCAAGCAATAATCACTTTTCAATATAAAAACATTATTGCTTTTTATTCGTATTGTAAAATAATCTCACACAATTGTTTTCCTAGGAACATTGACACAAAATATTTTGCTAAAACAGTAGTGAAAAAATAAAGAAAGAATGAAATAAATCATGAAAATTTGTTTATTTAATACACCGTCGGATGTTGCAAATCTGGAATTTGAACTCTAGTCGGACGTCAAACTCTTCTAAAATCCGACATATTTCTCTCTCTCTCTCTCTATTTTTATGCGAAAAGCTTTAGTCTTTTGCGATTTCTCTTTGCCCTCACGAGATAGATTCAAGGAGAGATAGAGAAGAGAGGAGAGAGAGAGAGCGATAATTCATTCACAAACAAAGCGAACATAAATGCGTGTTGCTAGCACACAAGTTTTCCAAAAACCCAGTTGTAAACAAGGGGAGAAAGTGAGGTTTCTATCGTCGTTTTGTTTGAATTTTTATCTGGACCTTGGGCGGTAAAGGAGCCTCAACTTTTTTCCCTTCTTCTCTTTGCAAATTTTTTCTGTGTCCGGAGATTTAGGGTTTCTAATTGGAACCCGTCGCTGATGTCGCACAATTCAAGCTAGGATACATGTGTATGCGTTTTATCTGTGCATAATTTTTTAGGGTTTAGATTTCTTTGTACAAAGGGTTTGAATTAGTGTAATAATCGGATATGGATGGGCGGAGGATAACGGCGAGTCCGAGACCCTGTTGTGGGCGGCGAGTGGTGGCGAAGAAGCGGCCTCGCGGTGGTTTAGATGGGTTTGTTAACAGCGTGAAGAAGCTGCAGAGGAGGGAGATTTCCTCGAAGCGAGACCGTGCTTTCAGCATGAGTGATGCTCAAGAGCGATTCCGCAACATCCGCCTTCAGGTTTACTTTATTTGTTAATTCATGGTCTTTGTAAAATTTAATTTGCATTTTTAGTACTCTGTTTATGTGGTCGCTGCATTTGAACAATTGAAGCTTGCTCTGGAAAGATTTGAACTTTTTTTTTGGTTGTATATATATTCTTCTGATGATGGATGGTGCCGCTCTGCAAAATTAGGTTTTGGGGGCTTGAATAAGTGCTCTGTTTTCGTTTCTGAGAGAAGCCCTTATAATATTTGCACTTTTAAAAAATTTTTTTTTTTTGCTTGTCTCTTGAAGTGGTATGTTGTATAGATCTGTGTATAGAACTGGAAGCAAGGTGTCTGTCATATGCTTTGAAAAATCAATGTCAGCTTTTGCAATCATAAGAATGTTTTTGAGTAGATGAACATGTAACCTAGATCATATGGTGCTTTAGTTGGCCTTTTGTGGTTGACACGATCTGCTGTTTTAAAGAAGCAAAGAGCCTTATCAGTTTAAAGGGATTTGTTGTGATCTTCTGTGTGATATTGTCATTTGGCATTTTGTTGTGCTTGGAACTTTACTTTCGGGATGCGATGCTATTAAGGCAGTTTTCCAGATTGAAATAGCTGACGTATAAAACGACAGACTCACGTGTCGAGACCTAAAACTTTTCTTTTCCATCTCCTTTATATCACCTAATTCTTTTGTGAAATGATATATATTGTAGACATAAGTTGTTATCGTTAACTGCCACCAAATTTTTTTTACATTCAGTTTCCGCTTTAGTCCAATCCCCACTTTAGAGTAAATATCAAAACCTTCTTTCATCTACACTTTCATGCTTGGTTGCCACATGGTTAAGTTTTGTTGGTTAACTTCCATGAAAGTTGCCCAGTTCCTTGTAAATTTAATAATGCTTAATGTCACGTTATTATTTCTGTGTTTAGTAAAGGATGTATGTGGAAATGTAATTACTTATCTAATATCAGACACGTGCACTTTGCCTTGTATTAATTTGCCTTAATCTCACAATATACATTCTGATCTAATATCATGAAAAGAGTTTTGTTTATGTACATGGCTTTCTTATAATAAACATCATAATATAAATTCTGATCTGATGCCTAACTCATTTGTTTGTTCAGGAGGAATATGATACTCATGATCCCAAGGGATATTGCTCTTTGACACTACCATTTCTGAAGAAGAGATCAAAAATTATTGAGATAGTTGCTGCCCGGGATATTGTCTTTGCACTTGCACAATCTGGTGTTTGTGCAGCATTTAGTCGAGGTGCAGCAAAATTAATTAACTACGTTTTTCAATTGTTAGCTTTAGAAAAAGGCTCACATTTAAGATCTATTCCGCTGTTTGTTGCAGAGACTAATCAGAAGATATGCTTCCTGAATGTTTGTTCTGATGAAGTCATTCGAAGTTTATTTTACAACAAAAATAATGACTCACTGATTACTGTTTCGGTGTATGCTTCAGACAATTTTAGTTCCTTAAAATGCAGAACAACGAGGATCGAGTAATTCCTTTTAAACAATTGCTTATGGTTTCTTTTCATTCTCATTCTGATTTCTGTTACTCATACAGCCGATTTCTGATCTTTTTAATAGATACATACGAAGAGGAAAACCTGATGCTGGTTTCCCACTCTTTGAGTCTGAATCATTGAAGTGGCCCGGCTTTGTTGAGTTTGATGATGTAAATGGAAAGGTTCTTACCTATTCGGCACAAGATAGGTGAGTATTTCATGAGATATTCAATGTTTCTCTGCTGTATTTCTTGTACATGAATATGCTGCTCCTTGCTGATGCCTGTTTCTGTTACTTTTTATTTTTTTTCAGCATATACAAGGTTTTTGACTTGAAAAACTATACAATGTTATACTCCATCTCAGATAAAAACGTTCAAGAGATTAAGATCAGGTAATCTCATTTTTTTAGTTCATTACAAAATACTCATCCATAATTAATACTTCTTTAAATGCATCCATAAAGATTAACCTGAGTTTGGTATCTTTTAATTGCTAGCTACTATTTTAAGCACATTGCCCGTGCACGAGTTCTATCACTGCTTTATCTTTGTAGGCCCTGATTTTTTTCTGTGCGAGTGTTTGTTTCTTCTTCTTATTCAACTCTCTCTCTCTCTCTCTCTCTCTCTCTCTCTCTCTCTCTCTCCCTCTCTCTCTCTATCTGTCTCTCTCTCTCTCTCTCTCTATCTTCTCTCTATCTATCTATCTATATATATATTATGTAAATGTATTTGGGTGTGAAGGTCTTTATTTATTTATTTTTTTCTGCGGTGGTTATATCATTCTATAATATGATTTTTCACTCTGAAAATGTTGATAATGGTATCAGTGGCTATTTGCATGAGATGAGGTAGGAACTGTACTGGACATCATAAATTTGAAATTTGCTCGTGTCAACACAACAGTAGAGTGGGTTTCTTTATATTATACACGTTAGTCATTGGTTAATTTTAGAAAACCAATCCAACATTTCATGCAACTTACTACCAATTGGGGAGAGATGCACTATGCCAAATTCAAGTAGTTTAAGTTGGTAGATTTGCACTAGCAAAATATTGCACGACTTATCTATTGAGGATAATCTAACCTGAAAACAGGCTGAACTCTTATGTGTTATTGAAGTTCTGATCAGTAAATATTCTGAGTCTGTGGTTCTAGGTAGAGGTGCATGCCTGTTTCCTGATCTTCAGTTTAATATTAAGTTTTAGTGCTTATATTAAAACATCAAACAGGTGCTCGGAATTTCAGTTTAAAAGTTTGCATGTGCTATAACAACTTTATGTCCTATTATATGTGATTACTTTCTTGCATGTTTATTCCCTTTGATTTTGTTCTTGTGGCAACATTAATATGCATTTAATTTTTGTGTGCTTTTCATTACAGCCCTGGAATAATGCTATTGATATTTACAAAAACCCAAGGTGCAGTCCCCTTGAAGATACTCTCGATAGAGGATGGGACTGTTCTGAAATCATTTAACCATCTCCTTCATAGAAACAAGAAGGTGGATTTCATCGAACAATTTAATGAAAAACTTCTTGTCAAGCAAGAGAATGAGAATCTCCAGATTGTTGATGTAAGTTGCTAACAAAATCCAGTCTGACATTTTTAGCCATGTGAAATCTGACTTATCTTTTCCTCGTAGGTTCGCAATGTTGAAATAACAGAAGTTAGTCGGACAGAATTCATGACCCCGTCTGCTTTCATATTTCTGTATGAAAACCAGTTATTCCTGACATTTAGAAATCGAACAGTCGCTGTTTGGAACTTCAGAGGGGAGCTTGTGACCTCATTTGAGGATCACCTTTTATGGCATCCTGATTGCAACACTAACAACATATACATCACAAGTGATCAAGACCTCATCATCTCTTATTGCAAAGCGGATTCGGACGAACCTGTATCTGATGGAAATGGTATGTTCCGCAGGCACATAAATATTAGTAATGTTTTTTTCGAGAACTGGACACTTAAGTTGGGCTCAATAGAACAGATGCATTTTGCCTACAACGTGACAAGAAACGAGAAAAATCTATTTGGCCGAATCTCTATTTACATTTGATCACATCTCTAGTTGACATTGTTTTATGCAGCGGGTTCGATCAACATCAGCAACATCTTAACCGGGAAGTGCCTAGCAAAGATAAAGGCAAGTAACAGTATTCCCATGAACGAATGCAACTGCAGTGCAGGTTGTGGTGGCAGGAAATGCAACTCAAGGAAGCGCGTTCGAGCTTCTAGAATTCAGAGCACGGTTGCAGAGGCTCTGGAAGATATCACAGCTCTCTTCTATGATGAAGATCGAAATGAGATATATACCGGCAATAGGCACGGTCTTGTCCATGTGTGGTCCAACTGAAAGGGTGGCCATTCGTAGCCTCCATAAACGAAGAAGTTAGTTGCTTTCTAAGAATTCTAATCGCTTTAGTTTTGGCAATTTCATGCCTTGAGTTTGTGTTACCCCCATAAAGGGGGGTTGATGTTTAATGTGGTTATAAATTTGTAGTTTGACAAATTAGACTCGTTCGTCAGGGACGTAATCTAAGACGTCGGTAACATTTTCTGTTGTAGATTTGCTGCGTTTGAGTTGCGAGTCTCCGATGTTGGAGACGATTTGGTTGCTTTGTAAATTGCTTTAGCCCTTTGTTGCTTGGATTCAGAATTTGTGTATGCGAAAACATATTAGCAAGGAGCACAACCTAATGAAATATTGAGATTGAATCTATGAAAGCTGGATTTGATGATTTTTTCTTGACGCATGGTAGAATTGCATTTGTGCCGGTTCATACGCATCATTCACACCGAGGATTTTTGTTTGTCCCAAATTCACCCTCAAGATAGAAAATAGTACAAAACTTGTGTGTTTCGGATACTGTGCTTTCAAATTTTGTATTTTTTGAAAGTTATAATCATTTAGTATTAAATGCTATACCTTTAATACAATGACGTGTATTCTTTAATTTCTGTGAAATTTTTAAAACAAGATATTGTAACCTTACACACCTTCTTCACATGGGGACACAAGAGACCAACTTATTTAATAATTCGATAATACACTTTCATTTTATATTTACACCCTCTTAAAATTCAAATAACTTTACAATTTATTTATTACTTAAAATATCAAAAAATACTCTTAAAAGTAAGTTAAAAAACAAAATTTCTAAACCCCAGTTATGAATTTTATTATAAGACAGAACAAATTATATATACATAAAATTTAAATGGCAAAGGGTTGAATTTACCCTCGAACTATTACTCCAGGATCAATAAGCCTTTAAAGTTTTTTTAAACCTCTTTATACAAGAGAACAATTATGCCTCTCTTTCATAATTATTTTGAAGAATTTTTACAAATTAATTTCCAAACTATCTGATCATTAAATTCTTTTAAATTTTATATGAAAATGAATATTTTCTTACGAACTTTTTAACTATAATTTTAGATTTTAAATTTATTAACAATTAATATGGTGTTTTTTTTAATGAAAAGTTAATTGAAAAAACATATTTTAATTTTTTTTTTGTGATCTATTAACTTCTGATACAAAATTGGTTAGTCTATTGAAATTAGATTTAAAATTCGAAATTATAAATGAAAAGCTCATAAGAAGATGTTTGTTTTGACATCAAATTCGTAAAACTTTAAGGTTAGATTGATTGGAAATCAACTTGAAAATTCAAGACCAACCCTGAAACTATGGGGCCGGGGCCAAATCATAAATTGGGGCCCCAAAATACCATGTTTTCAATTATTGAGATCTTCCTTTGCTAAGAAACTTTTATTATTTGCGGACTTAAACAACTTGCAACAAAAATAACTATATCATGTTTGTATAAAAGATGTTTAGAAAATTATGTTTAGGAAATTTGAGATTATTTTCTCTTATAAAAACTTTATCCACTAACATGTTTTTAGTTTTATTATCAACGTTATCTCCAGCTCTTTGATCATATATATTCACATGATTATAATAAAAATCTATTAAATTAACAAAATCAATAAAAATAACTCTAAACAAATAAATTATATACTATTAGCATTTCCTAAAATATAACAAAAAAACCTTTATGCTGAATATTATAGAGTATTTAGTTCTGTTGCATTTAGTCTTTTGCTTAAACTTTGAGTGAAAAGTAGTAATAAAAAAACTTCACGTTGTACCTCGATCAAGAATGACGGCCATACATTCAAAACAAAGAAACATAGACTGTAACAACAAAATTTGTATTTATAAGATAATACACACAAAATGAATTACAATGGTAATCCGAGATGAATTGAATTTGAGAATTCGAGTAAACAATATCTAACTATCCTCTAATTCCTCTCTTGACTCTTGGGTTGACTTCTTAACTTTTCAACTTTCTGAGCAGGATCTTCAGATGAAGGTTGTTCGATCTAACTTGGTTTTGATTTGAAGAACGCCGGATCGGAGGCTTAGCAACTTGGTCTCTGATCGGAGATAAGCACCTTGGTCTCTGATCGGAGATTGTTCTTGACTTGAATATATCTTGAACTTGAGATCTTGAATGTTCTCTGAGTCTTCAGGATTTTTAGAATGATTGAAATAAGGACTGAAGACCTTTATAGGTGGAGGAAATAACTACTTGTGAGATATTCTTTCTCTTGAAAAAATATATTGGGCTTTTCCATTTAATTAAGCCTGTTGGACTGAACTTGAGCCTATTTAATTTAATTAAGCTGGCTGAATTTGACTTGGGCCTATTTAATTTAATTAGGCCGGTTGAATTTGACTTGAGCCTATTTAATTTAATTAGACTGGCTAGATTTGACTTGTGCTTATTTGACTTGGGTCAGACATTCTTGACTTGAATTGAGCCCACTTGACTTGGATTTTGGCCCAAATAATTATATTAATTATTAATTCATTTATTTTAGGAATTAATTTATTTAAATTCCTTAATAAATAAATATTTAATTAATATTTTATATATATTTTTTTATATTTATATTTATTAGGCAATCAAATTTAGAGCAAAGGGTCAATTAAGACCCTAAACTTATGCTCTAAGATCAAACAAGCCCCCAGACTTTTATTTTGTACATCCAAACCCTTTACCTTTTAAAATACTCTCTTCGTCCCCTCCTAATAGTTACACTTCCTATGTAAATTATAAAAGGAAGCGTAATTATTAGGACGGGATGGAGGGAGTAAGGTCAAATTCACCTTTATCTCTTATAAATTAAACAACTTGACATTTTGGCTATTTCCAACTCAACACATCATTTTACAACACACATTTTACAACATGATCTATATAATTAATTTTGTTACCCAATTTTCATAATATTAAATACAAATACCAAACTCCGAAAATTAAATTTATGAGCTATCCTTTGTTGAAAATTTAAATTAATGAGATATCCAACGCATGCATAAAATATTAATTATATACTTTGTTTTTAGGGCACTCAAATTAAAAAAAAAACAATTATTACTGAAATTCCCACAACAAAACATAGATTTCGCATGCATAAGAATTTTATGACTTCTACACAGGAAAAAATGATCTAGTTGGACATTTTAAGCTTTTATATAACAGCAGTTTATTTTTTTCTTTGATAAAATATTTTGTTATTTAATTTTACTTATTGAAATGAAAAAAAAAAGTCAAAAGATATATACATTCTTACTACAATTTATCAAATCTCGAAAAATTAAATTTGACATATATTCAATTACTCTCTCCGCACGAAGTAGGAGGACCATTTGTTTTTTGACATGTAGATTAAAGAGTATTATTATTTAATGTGTAGTGGATAGTTGTATTAATAGGAGTATGAACCCCATATTTTAATTGTATTAGAGGAGGTGTGTGTGTCCCATGTGCGTAAAAAAGGAAAGGAGACCCTTTGGGTGGGGCAACCAAAATAGAAAAATGACCCCTTTAACCTGGGACGGAGGAAGTATATTTTATAAAATCACTATTAAAATATATATATATATATATATATATATATATTTGGTAATATTAATTATATTTCATAAAATCACTATTAAAAATTGTATAATTAACAAATTTTTTCATAAAGTTAAAAGTCAATTTATATAAAAATATAATAAAATAAATATATTTATAATTTATAATGCATTTTAGAAAATTTAGTAATATTAAAAGGTGGGGAAGTAGCCAAATTTTCATTAAAGAAGGGTTTATTTGGTGATATGTAGAAGTTAGAGGGCAAATTTGATCTATTACAAAAAGTTGAGTTGCTTAGATGTACCAAAATTTAGGTAAGTGGTTTAAGTGATCCCATGTAAGAAGAATAATGTCATAATTGACCTTTTTCCTAAAATTTAATTGCCTACGTATACCAAATTCAATTAAATTCCATCAACTACAAATGAAACGTATTTAAATAGAACATAGTATTATGATATAGTTGATTTTGATTTTAATTAGATTGTGTATAAAATGAGGTAATATTTTTGTAATATTGTAAGGTTATTGATATTGTATTTTGTTTTTCATTGTTGGGGTGTACAAATATTCTTTAGGATGAATCAAAATAGAAAGTGTGTAATATTGTAAGTAATTTTTAGAACGGAGGAATTATTTTGTTTTTTAAAAAAAAATATACTACCTTCTCCGTTTTTTACCATAATCACACTTTAATTTGGACGTAATTTTAAAATATTATAGGCTATGTTTGAATGGATGGACTTGAGGAAGGATTTATAAATCAATCCCTCAAATCCATTCCTCATATTTGAATGCCACCTAAAATTAACGGATTTATAAATTTAAGATTTTAAATTAATATATTTCAAATCATGGATTTGATTTTGAATTTCTTTTTGTTATTTTTAAACGGATTTCAAATCCTTACTCAAACCGTGTCATTTGAAATCCTTCCGTTGTTGTGTAATTCATTATATTAATATATAAAAATAGTATATAAAATCAATAAATTAATTAAAAAATATTTATATATATATTTTTTAAATTTTCAACTCTACCACCACCCCCACCTATCCCCCACCCACTCCACCACCCCACCCCTCCACTAAAAATTTTTTTAAATAAAATTTTAGATTTTAATATTTAAATAATAAAAATATTACCACCCACACCCTAACCCCCTCTCCGGCCACCAGCAAAAAATTTTTTTTTTTTTAAAATTTTAGATTTTAATATTTAAATAATAAAAATATTACAACCCAACCCCTCCAAAAAAATTTTTTTAAATAAAATTTTAGATTTTATTATTTAAATAAAGAAAATATTACCATCCCTACCCTCCTTATCCACCCACCCACCCCATCCCCCAACAATTTTTTTTTTAATTTAGATTTTTATATTTTAAAAAAACATATTATCACCCAACCTATCCCATCCATCCATGAGAGTGAGGTGATGGAGGTGGATTGCTGGACAAGGGGTAGAGTTGGGTGGTAATATTTTTATTATTTAAATATTAAAATCAAAATTAAAAAAAAAATTGGTGGGGGTGGGGAGTGGGTGGATAGTGGCATTTGATCGTTTGGTTAACGTGAACCGTTAGGGTTTCATACGATTATATATTCAGCGGAAGTAAGAAAATATAGAAACGTATTACCTTTCACCAGAGTATGTTGAAGAAGAAAGATTCTCGCCGGCAGCCTGCGCAGCTTCACCGTTTTGGGCATAACTCTCTCATCTGATCTTCGATTTTAAAATTCAAAAATTCATGCACAACATTAAAGGATAAAATTAACAAGGGCAACCTCACTATTAAATTACATTAACTCAACTTAAAACTCACAAGGGCAAACAGATTTCATTTCACAACAGTCGAATCCCCAAATTTAATGAGCAACTAAAATCCTCAATTTTGATTTCAATATCATCAAACAACAGCATCATCTACAAGCTATTTGATAAAGTTCAAATGGAATTGAAGATCTCAAACGACGTATGTCTTTTGCTATTAATATAAACTCAAGCATAGATTCAGGGTAAAATTTAATCCAAACCTCAATTCTTTCGAGTTCTGCTCTTTCTGCAATCCAATTGTGTTCTTCTTCTCCAATAATCCAATCGCGTTCTTCTTCTTCTTTTGCAATCAATCGCGATAGTGAATGCATTCAATATTTGAATTTAATAGTGATATAACCATGGTAGATTTCAACAGATGCCATGAATTAAGGCGAAATTGAAAAAATGAAGGTATTAAATCTCGATTACCTTGTTTTGAAGTGAAAAATCGAAGGTAGAATCTCACGATGTAGAATCGTCCAAATTGATCACCCGTTGCACCGAGCGCTGAAATCACATACTTATATGTGAATAATATGTTTTGAAAATTTCTTTTTAATTATATATGACCTGTTTCTTATGGATCGATTCGGGCGAATATAATTAAATCGGAAAAAGGGTCAAATCCACCCCTCTTCTTATACCAGAAGATCAATTTAGCCCCTAACCTATTTTTTAGATCATTTAAGCCATTCTTCTCTTTTAACAAATCATGTCCACCCTTTATCTTTTGTAAAATGAACAATTTAACTATTCTGTTAGCTAATAAATTAACACCGTGAAAACTTAACACGTGGCTCCCTACTATCACTCTCACTTCAATCTTGTCATATTTTATTTTATTTTTATTTTGTAATTAATTATTATTAATTAAAATTTTAATAATATATGTAATATTTGATTATAGTAATTTATGACATATTTTAGTACGGACAACAGGTAGTATATTCACTTATTTTGAGTACCCGTATCCATATCCGATTAAAAGATAACTTTTCTACCTATAATCGTTTCGTTTAAAAAATTTATTATGATACTCGTATCCGTTTGTCAATACTATATGTATCCATTTAATATTCATTTATTTTATATATTTATATATTTTTATTATTTAAATAAATATAATATTAAAAATACATTATTATTAATCAAATATAAAATAAATAGTATAATATAAATTATATTATTTTAAATAAATATTTAATAAATATGATTAAATTAAACTTATAGCTAGTAATTAAATATATAAATTATCTCATAATATATAAATTATATAATATATACTCCCTCCGCCCCAAATAAGTTTTCACTATTTCTTCATTTATTTGACCTACTATATTCTCCACTCTCCAAAAATAGTATAAGATTCAAAATAAATAATCTCTAACTACATTATATTTTCAAAATTGTCACTCTTACCTAACTCACAAAACTTATTTTATCATTTATTTATTACTTAAAAATATCGCAATACTCTTAAAAGTCAATAATGTTGATAAAAATAATTTTTTTTTTAAACTCCGTATTTACCATAACTGTGAAGAATTTAATGGGATGAAGGGAGTGTTAAAATTTTATAAATTATACTATATATATAACGGGTCTATGCGAGTATTGATAAATGGATATAGGACGAGTATGAGTACAGTAATAAAATTTTTAAACGGGACGAATACTGATAAGTTTTTTTTAATCAAATACGGGTATGAATAATCCAGAATAAGCTGGTACCATCCCTACTAAAATAGTATGTCATAAAAAACTATAATCAAATATTACATATATTATTAAAATTTTAATTAATAATAATTAATTAAAATAATTGACAAGGTTGAACAGTGACAGACTGATGGTAGGCACCGAATCTTTGGCTTCAAATTAGGGATCCATGAGTTAAGTTTTAACGGTATTAACTTATTAGTTAACAGAATGGTTAAATTGTTCATTTTGTAAAAAGAGGATTTATTAAAAAGAGAAGAATGACTTAAATGCTCTAAAAAATAGGTTAGGAGCTAAATTGATCTAGTGGTATAAGAATAGGGGTGGATTTGACATTTTTCCCTAATTAAATCTATGTGTCCGGACATAATTAATTAATAAGTCAAATTAGGGTGGTCATATAACCGTTAATTCAGTCATTAAAAAAAATTAACGAGGATTTATAGGTGGAGGATTGTAGTGCTGAAATACTGCCATGTATAATGGCCGTTGCAACCGCCGTAAGAGGTGGCACTCTTCCTTCCAAATTCCACTACCTTTCGCTACCGCCACCCACAATAGCCGCCGAAATCAAATCTAACACCGCTCCTCTGCCGCCACTGTTCATATCCACTAATACAGCGCGCGTGAACCAGCATCACCTAAGAGAGCTCTACGCTCTCTGCAACCAATCCTGCCACCGCTTCCCCACAATTGACGCCGCCGGCAGAGTCGAGCCCGTCGACGCGCTCAAGCTCCACACCGCCCTTTCCCACAGCTCCTTCGTCGTTTCAGTCTTCACTAAGCCCGAATTCGTGACGGCTCAGTCGTCACCGGAAGTTACGAGTGCTGTCGGAATCGGCGGAGATTGGATCAGAAAAGTAGCGCCGTTGACGCCGGAAAATGGACAGCTGATAGGGTTCGGCCGTGCAGTTTCTGATTTTGGATTAACGGCTTCTATTTATGATGTCATGGTCAGTAGAAATGAAGCTAAGAAATTGGTAACACGATTGATTATTAGAATTTTCTAAAATCTTAATTGCTATTTGCAGTCTTATTGGTAAGGTTTTATGCATCTTAAAGATTGTTGAAGAGCTTTTTGGTGTGCTCTGTTTTAATTTATGCTCAAGTATAACATCCCATATAGTACTGCTTAATTAATAGTTTACTTTCTAAACTGGACTTGTTTAAATGCTTCCCACGCTCATATTCAAATCATATTAAACACATTTCTCATATTTTCTCATATTCTAAAGTGTTATTTTAGGGGTTCTTGGCAGGGGGTACTGGGGAGGATTATGAGAACGAAGAGATATTGAATTCAAATTCCTCAATAGTTCACATTTTTTCAATAACTACTTCCACCCCTTCAATCAGCTTCAATCTCATACTCCTCATTAATGAATCTCATTATCATTCTTATTCCGAAATTTGAACCAAGTGGCTACTAGTGTATTAGTATAATCGTTTCAAAACGTCTTGCAGGTCCACCCTGCTTTACAAGGTAGGGGAATCCGCCGGATGATAGTTCAAAGGATTATAAGGTTTGTTGAAGTGGTGGATAAACATAATTAGCCTAATAAAGCATGAAGTATAATTTCTTAGCAATTGGCTTCACTGTATGTTTCTGTTATTAATATGGTATCACAGTTTAAGGTGTCTGAGAACATCCCTCTTTGTGGCAGATTGCTCACTAGCAGAGACATATATGACATAGCTGCACTTTGTAACGATAAAGAAAGGTAAATTTTCAAGGTTGCTGCTTGTTTCTACTTGCCATTGTTACTTTGAGGCGCTCAAACTTAAAATCGAGCGCGATTATCTGAGATATCCTCTGTTTAAGTCTCTGTAAAGCACTTGTTGTTTGTTTATGAATAGAAGACAGAGCAATCACAAGCTTTTTATCAACTCGTTCAGATGTTAGTACTTAAAAGTCTTCATTCTCGTATAGTAAGTACTATCAGATGAGTTTTGGAGGGAGCTTCTCAAATTATCTCCCTTAGTGGGTGAAATGACATAGGAGGTCCTAAATTAGTAATTCAGCATACTAGATTGGCCTGTTTGAGAACTTCACTCATGGGTTATTCCGACCTCGGTACAAATATTGGTCGTCAATTTGTGGAAGACATAAAAGCAACTCTCTACCCACCTTTCGTGCATATCCCCAGTGCAGAGATCATCTCACCTGAATCTGAACCAGAAATATGTTGAATCTACATTGTTATTATGGTCAAAACCCAATTACCATTTGTTATTATTGTTTTGACCATTATTGCAGTGGATTTAATTGTCTACTGTTGTATAGAGGCATAGCTAATGCAATTTATAATACATTCCCATATACAGGCCATTCTACAGATCATGTGGATTTGGGGACGATGTGCTCGGATCCACAACAATGATGTACACACGTTCTGCCTCTAGCTATTATTCCTCGGATGAGCAGACGGTATCCGCTGGTAGAAAGTTGTTGTTAGTTCCTCCTCTTAGAGAACTTCCAAAGGAGTAATCTAGTTACAATTACTTACATATTATGCCCTTCATAATTTGGCGCCTTTAATTTATTTTTTTACATGCTGAAAGGGATATCGTGCTTTTCATACTGTTATGTTGTGAACATTTGACTATCACTTCCCCGAGCCCTTTCCACCTGTAATGCACTTACTTGAGAAAGGTGAATCTTATAGCATTTCAATAAATAAATTATTTTTATGGCATAAAGCAAGCCACCCTTCTACTGATGCAAAGTAGAAGGCATCTTTTTTCTCCTTTATTGGGTTTATCAAGAAAAAGAACAGCAGTGAGCCACTATGTTCCTATTGTTTCTTCAAATTCACTGATAAGCTTTACCAGAGATGGGGAAAATACAGGTTGAGGTATGCTTGGCGAACATCATCCTTGTGGAAGCTCCAATGGTTTGCCGTAGGATGGATCAGTCCTGATAATAAGTATTGCACCAAGATTGATGCTTCAGTGAATGTAAACCCAGTTTGGAAAACCAAATTCTCAACCGGAGTTGACCCTTCTGAATCGAAGTTTCAAGATTTGGCCCTTCATGTTGAAGTTTACAGTAGAGAGCCAATCTTTCTTAGAGAAAGCCTCTTGGGATCGGCAACCATTGTTTGGAAGAATTTTTGGATAAATACAACTCCAGCTCTGATGTTCCTAAGCCTGTTGAAGAAGTGGGGAGCTTTCAACTGCGAAAAAAGAACTCAAACAAACCTCTTGGGTTTGTTGACGTCTCAATCCTTGTTTCAGAAGACAAGGAAGACCCTGGTTCATTATATCTAGGTACCAACTGCATATAATTTCTTTTATTTAATCTCTCTCTCTCTCTCTCTCTCTCTCTCTCACATGGTATGTCTGTGTTGTATCGTGTGCAGGTGCTGATGAGGGTATTAAGTTAACAGATAACAATGGTGGCATCAACCTATCTGCTAGTGGGTATGGATCTTCGCAACCTTTCAGGCCTAATCTGCCTCAAAACCCATCCCAGCAACCAGAAAGCAGCTATCCAATGCCCTTTCCACCGAACTATTTCCAACACCCCCAGGTTGGTGGAGCAAACTATTCCGCTGCAGGTGGACTGAGTTACCAACAAAATCGACCGCCACCACCCCCACCCCCACCACCTCCCCCATCTACTGTAGGATATGTGCCTGATATTTTCCCAATGACAAGCAGTTACATAAACATGCCACCGTCTGTGGCACCACCGGGTCATGGGGTTGGACCCGGTTTTGCAATGGGAGCAGGCACGGGAGCATTAGCAGCTGGTGCAGTGATCTTTGGGGATAATTTTATGTCAGGATTTGATGTTCCTAGTGCTCCACGAGATGCAAGTGTTTCCATATCAACTTATCCTCCTTTCTAAAGTTGATTTGTTATACATGAGGTTATACTACTTATCAAGAGTATTTCTCTTGCATCATTTTTCTCGAGTTTATATGATAATCATTTACTTTCTAGCTTCTACAACAGGCTGTTGTATATTATAATTTAGCTCCTCTCTTGACACCTGAGCAAAAAATTGAATTCTGATGGCTGGGCTTATTCATATCCTTGTGATAACGCCGCTTAAGGCGCATTTTACAATTTACCTCTTTCAGCGATCACAAGAAAGGGTGGTGGGCGATCTTAATAGTGGGGTACACCATTTTTTTATTAAACTAGGAAGAATGCTTATATTGTAAACTGCATTGCATTAGTCAAACTGCAGCTTGAAGACTTGGCTCTTCTGCTGCGCCAAAGACTTGTTGCAGGAACTTATCAACAATAGCCACGAATTCTTCAGCCTTTTCTTCTTGGGGCAAGTGGCCACAATTCTTGATTAATTTGAATGAGGATCCTGGAATGGCTCGGGAAAGTCTTTCAGAGTTCCAAGAGGGGACAAGCCGATCAGTATCGCCGGTAACAATCAGCACTGTGTTCATAATGTAATGAAGACCAATCAAATTAACCATATTGTGCCTTCAAATTAGGAAGTACTAACTGTAAATCGTTTTGAATTATAAAAATTGAGTAATACACAAGAATCAGTTGGACACAACTCATTCCAATGCCCACAATCATTTTTAAGTCTCATAGGGGAAGATGATATTAAAACTTAAAATGTTATGATAAGCAACGATCCATTTTCCCTACACCCGAAGCATTCAAGTGTGTGTAAAGTCCACTACAAACATAATATGAGTGTGCATAACTGTATGTGAATTTGAGGAGAGGAGAAATATTACACCGAGAGACTACAACAATAACATCATATGCACGTGAGTGTGCGTGTATGTGAATTTGAGGAGGAATGTATTAAACCAGGTGCAGAACAGAACGTACCCCTATATCTTAATAACATGTCACAAGCAGTCCCTATCCAGAAAGTCTCCCCAACTCAGTAACTACATAATGCAATGCACAGCTACAGATGATATGAAACTTAGAATGTGCTAATCAGTCAAGAAAAAACTTCATGATTTAGGAAATTTTATTCCTTGAAACAAATCATAAAATTGTAAATATCTTTTTCCATTTGAAGAATTAATGTACATACTCTAATTAGGCTAAGAGGTGGAGTTGTTTAAAACCTGGACAGGAGATTTCACTAAGCCTTTTTGCCGTAGGTGGCTTTAGTTTAGAAGCAGATTCAGTTAGCAACGAAATTGTGTATTCGATGAGTGCTCTATCCCAGCCCTTGACCTTCATTGGCTGCAAATTTGAGAACTAGTAAGCTGGCACGACATTTAGAGAAACTAGGCACCCCCCATCTTGTAGAAAAAGGAATAACAAGTAGTCACCTTTGTATAGCCTTGTATTACATGATCTGATACTTGTTTTGGATCATACCATGCGGAGCGAACAGCTAGTATTCCGAATTTATCAATTATCATCCTTATCTGGCACATTAAATATGAAGTAGAAACAAACTACATAACTTACAGTTACATGTAAATGCAAACACGTGTACGTATAAAAGATTAAATCAAGGAAATGTAACCTTGACTTTGTAGCAAGTAGCAACATTATTCAGAAATAAATTGATTACCACTAACACACCAAATGCAGAGCGCAGGACTGCCGACAAAGCTTTCTGATATAAAGAATTTATAGCATCCGCCATCCCTTTTATCAATCTCATCATTGCGCCTACAAGATATTTGACCAGCATTGATAAAATGCTCCAGAGCCTGGAAAACATATTTTCACTTTTTTTTGAGTCTGATCTGTTTCCCTGGGTCTGATCATCAAATCCAGTTTGATCTTCTCCGACAACTTTCTGAGTAGTAAATGGCGCAAGAATTGCTGGGGCAACTAGGATTAGAGCAGCGACACGTTCAGGTGCCTCAAAATACGCATCTACAGCTACAACTGCGCCAGCAGAATGCCTGACAATCTCACACTGATCCATGTAAGTAACAACATACTCATAATACTTGCACCATTATGTTTGGCTTAATATGCTCATTTAAACAAAAACAAAGAGATGGTCTTCATGTGCTTCAAGGCGAAAAAATCTTAAAACTATTGAAATTCATTAAAAAAGTACTAAACGTGAGCATAAACTTAAATATACAAGTAGAGCATACCCCACGAGGATGGCCTTCTCAGCAGCCAAGAAGTCAATGAAGTGTAATGTTGCCAACACGGAGAAAATCATCGAAAATGGATTCAACGGTTTGGAGTCTTGATTATTTGGTGGATGCTTAAGAACATTTTTCCTTGAAGTTAATCCAAAGGCCGGTCTATCAAATGCAAGAACTTTAGAACTAGTGAGCAGTGCTAATGGTTTCATAACTCGGCTCCAAGAAAAGACCGAGGCTCCAAATCCATGCAACAAAATAATGGGAAAATCAACCCATTTCACGTAAGTAGGGGCCACTGGAGCTGATCCTTCTTTCAATATAACTTCTGATGTCTCTGCATCACAAATCTTATGGTGTATTTGCACCCCATTAAACTCACAGAAACAACTATCAGGATCGGCCAAAACAGTTGGATCTTCTATTTCATCCTGGCCCATGCCCGCTAACCTTTGGTCTGATCCAGTTCCCTGCAGTCGATCTAGGAAAATTATGGATAACACACACACACACACACACACACATAAGATATCCAAGGAACAAGCAGCAATGAATTGGTTCACATATGATTAGCATTTTGCTACAAGTCAAATAATTTAATCCAAGAAAATTGATTCTGCTAAGAACTTTCATCAATAAAACATCCAAAAGCCAACCTTAACTCCAACACTAGTAAATAAATACAACAAGAATCCACAAGATTTGAGTGAATTAAATGGGATTCATAAGAAGAGAAAACCATTAGTAACTAACTCATCATCTACCCTCCCAAAAAAGAGAAATAACAAAATGGGCCAATGAGACAGAGAAGCAACAAATAAAATGGAAGTAGCTACATTAACTCACTGTATGATCACCTCTAACACACAATTTAAGCTTTGATAATGCAATACAATACGATAATATAAAGGGTCTGAAATCGCAGAACATATACCAGAGAAATCGCCACCCAATGGAGCAACAGAGGCAGCTCGAGCAAGGTATTTATACTCCCAACTGGGGTGGTCGTTGTCCGATCTAAATACGCCATGAATATGCAGTTGAAGCCGCCCCCTGTCCCTGTGAGAAAGCTTGTGTAGCTGTGGTGGGCCACAAACCAGAAACCTGTTATTTCCATATGCTAAAAAACTGTTCATAGATGATTTATTGTCACTGCTCCCAAAAAATTAAATGATGCAAGTGGGCAATTTTATTAGGAAAATAAACAAGAAAGGGCAGGATTAGCAATTTCTTGAAACCGATGGAGCATGGAGGTTTCAGTTCTGCCGAGTAAACTAATGATGGTTTCAGCCATAACCGGCCACAGAGAAAAGGTGTAATCTGTTATCTGCGATTTTATGCATTTACAACTGAAGTCGCTGCTACTAAACAACGATTTTAATTTGGTTGAACACAAGTCGCTGGAGTTTAGCTCGTTAGTTAATTAATCCTAGCAGTCGGATAAATCGAATTAGTAAAAAGTACTAAATAATTGGGAAACAGCATGATGAATAAAAAGTGATTTTATTTTAACAAAAGTGATGGAGCATTGGAGCGTATGATATATGAAATTGATAATTGTTTGATAATCTATTTTATAAACAATTTATTTTATAAATAAAAAATCATAATATTTTTAATAAAAGTGATAATATCTTAATTTAACAAGTATAGAAATTGCTCTAAGTTTGAAGGAATATTTAATCCAAAATGTATTGCATATAATTTTTTCTACTAGTTTATATAGAGATGAACGGATAATTCCAACCAACTTAGGAATCAAACACATAGCGTGAAATTAGAAAACAACTTTTTGAATTAATTTCTTGTAAATTTGGTTTACATCACAAATTCTTGTAAACTCTATTTTTCCTTTTAATTTAAAAATCTCTAACAATACATATAAAATTGGAAGAGGAAGGGCTTAGAGTAAAAAAAAATCAAAATTTGTATAATAACCTATATAAATCGGGTTTATACGAGTGTTTGTGCAACTTTTTTCCCTTTTATTCCCATTCCTCCTGCCTTCCAAACAAATTGCTCTTAAGTGATTAGTTTGTATGAATCTTATATATTTTATATAAAAAAATTTATTATACAACTCAAAAAGGAAAATGTGTGAAACTCTCTTTTAGTTATTTTTTTTCTAGATTTTTTTTTTAATTTTAAAAGAATGAATTTTTTCCCCAAAAATGTTAATTTTTTTATAAACATCTACTCCTTCCGTCCCAACATCAAAGTTACACACACGGTTTATTTAATTGGTTTAAAATTTTAAAATTCATGAAAAAAAATTAATAAAAAACTAACTAACATCACAATCATCATTTAAGATAAACTTTGAAGTGTTTTTTTTTTTTATTATCTTTATGATATTTACTCGTAGACCCTTTTTGTCAATCCTTATTTTTGTATTGATGCACCATTCATCTTCATAGGAAAATTTTTTTCAAAAGTTTGACACCCAAGTCTAGATACTCCTAATAGGTTCGACTGTTGGGCCTACAATGCTTATGAAAAGGCCTGAAAAAGGTCTTAACTTGGGCTTTTTAAATAATGAATTAGTCTTAAATCCAATTTACATAATGTGGTTCCTTAATTTAAACACTCTATTAATACATAGGGTATATAAAATTAAAAAGAGGACCACAGGACTTACATTGTAAATCCAATTTACACAAGTATTTTTATTAAATAAATAGGCTTTTAAAAAAAATTAAATCTGGCTCATTTGTTAAAGGAGCCAAACTTTTAATGGGCTAAGCCATAGGCCCAGTCGAAGGTCTAAGCTATTTCCTCCCTTGGTATAGGATATAAGTTAATTGTACTAGTATTAATGTAGGGTCTATATAAGAAAATGTTAATTGTTTTGCGTGTCTCACTCATTAAAAAGGAAAATATACATCTTATTTTGAGACAGATTAAAATGACAAAATATACTCCTTCCGTCTCATTCAAAAGATCTCTTTTTTCTATTTTGATCGTCTCACCCAAAGAGTCCTTTTTCCTTTTTTAAACACATGAGACTCACTCATCCCCTCTAATACAATTAAAACATGGGGTTCATACTCCCACTAATACAACTACCCACTACACATTAAATAATAATACTCCTTAATCCACATGCCAAAACCAAAAACTACCCTTGCCGTGGGACGAAGGGAGTAGATTATTGTTCGTGACGAAGGGAGTAATTTTGTATGTACTAAATATTAATTTTGCAAAATTAGGTTTAATGCTAAAGGGGTTCACAACATACACACTCTAAATATTATTAAATGTGAAAAAAGAAGAACATATTGGGACAAAATTAGAAAATAAAAAGCGTTTTCACTTTTAACACATTATTATGATGTACTGACGTATCACTGCTTCATTGATGATTCAAAACTCAAAAGTTACAGTAACACGGATCCAAAATTTAAAATTACCTACATAATTTTACAATATTAGAATTAATAATTAATCCATATTTATATATAAAAAAATTATGTATAGTAATGAGATTTAATTATTATTTTTTATTTTTTTATTTTTATTTTTTTCACTTAGGATACGCCACTTATCGAATCTATCGAAGATAATTATGTGGGTTTTTTTTTGCTTTTAACAGAGTCGCATTTTCAAGAAAAATAAATGAAATATAATCTTAATACTTATTTTAATTTAAAAGCGAAACAAAACCTTGCCGTATTTTGAAGAAAAAGCAATTTTATCATAAATCATAATTTAGATTTCTATTTTTAACATTCGAATTGACGAAAGTTAGAGATGTCAACATGGGGAGTATCTTATTATTCGGACCCAACCCATTTCAAAATTGCTTGCTCCGAACCAGCCCTGTACTCAGCACGTGTCTTATTATACAGGCTCAGACCTGAATCCAAACGGGGGTGGGTCTGCATTTTATCATAAATCATAATTTAGATTTTTATTTTTAACATTCGAATGGATGAAATTAGAGATGTTAACAGGCAGGGTCTAGGGCAAGTATCTAATTATTCGGAATCGACCCGTCTCAAAATTGCTTGGCCCGAATCCGCTCTGAACTCGCACGGGTCTTATTATACAGCCCCAGACCTGGATCCAAATCTTTTTTTTATTTTTTATTTTTAAGACTTATGTGACACTCATAAATAACTAATTCTCTCACTTCATCATTCTCCATAGCTTCAAGTAATAATTATGTCAAAAAAATAAAAATAAAATTTAAATTATAATTATAATTATAAAATTAGTAGTAAATTATTGAATTTTAAATGATTATAAAAATAAAAAATATAATATTTATATTTAGTACGGGACAGGTCCAGGTCGGGTCAGGTACCCGCGAATCCGAAGTAATGCTCAAACCCGACCCATTTTCAAAACGGGTCAGGGGCGGCCTGCCCCGTTTCAGTTGGGGCAGGTCTAAGTTGGCCCAAATCGTGCGGGTTAGATGGGTACCTACAGATCGGGCCCAAATTAACACCCCTAACAAAAATACTTTTTATTCTTCGAGTGATATATCCAAATAAAATATTCGAGTAATTAAAATAATGATAAAATGAAAAATCATAAAACAAAATATTATTCAAATACATTGCTTGATTCGAATACATTACTAAAAGAAACAATTAATTGAAAAAAATGAGGGGTAAATCATAATTTAGATTTTGAAGAAAAAGCATTTTTATCGTAAATCATAATTTAGATTTTTATTTTTAATATTCGAATCGACGAAAATACTCTTTATTTTTTGAGTGATGTATCCAAATAAAGTATTCGAGTAAAATAATGATAAAGTAAAAAAATCATAAAGCGAAACATTATTCGAATACATTATTTAACTGAAATACATTACTCATAATTTTTTTAGCTCTAATACATTATTCGAATACGTTGCTTGATTCGAATACATTACTTAATAAAATAATTAATTCGAATATTGAAATACATTACTTTGAAGACATTGCTCCATTCGAATACATTAAATTGAAAATTTATTCACTCAAATTTTAATAGAAAATTATTTTTCGCTTTATCATTAATAGGTAAAATCGGTATATCAATTGAATTGGTACACCCTTGATCTTCACCATTCTTAATTTCTGCTCCTTCATTAATGTTGTCTTTTATTTTATTTTTAAATTTATTTTATTTAAATGACTATTATACCTTAAACCCTAGGGATAAATTATAATCTAAACCACAAGGTTAAGATTACAATTATACCCTAAACCCTAAATTCTAGGGATAAATTATACTGTAAACCACAAGGGTAAAATTATAATTACACCCTAAACCCTAAACATTAAGAATAAATTATACCCTAAACCACAAGGATAAAATTACAATTATACTCCTAAAATTAAATTTTAAAAAAAAGAATAAAAAAAACACAGCAATTAGCGGTTGTACGGAAGGTTGTACCGATTTTAAAAAAATGGAGGTTGTCCAAGTCTTTATCATTATAAATTGTTTATAAAGTAGTTTACAATACCATTATCACCGCTTTTCATCGTATAAAGATTATCACTTCCATTCTATTTCACGTGAGTCAATCCATAAAACTATCTCACACAATGGTTTAATTTATCTCAATGTTCGAACCTTGAGTTAATTTATTATTAAATGACGACTTGATTAATTCTCTATTTTCCATGGTAATCTCGTCGAATTTGCTTCATGCATGTAACTTTCTGCTAGTGGATGGTGATGAAATTCAAATACAGTAACCTCTTACCTGTAAAGACCACCTTATCCAATTTTTTAGGCATACACGACTCTAATATTATATATGCTACATAATCATGCACATCGTCTAATTAAAATTTTAGAAGGTAAAAAAAAAAAAGCAAAGAAGGTACATTAATTTATATTGGACACGTCTGTATAAATTATGAATTATAAATATTTATTTAATTATATTTTTATTTTAAATTAAAACTTTAATTTTGTCAAATAATTTTTGTGATTATACATTTTTTCATGAATAGTATTTTTATAAAATATAATTAAAAATAGGGTTAGTTACGTTAAAATACATCATATTTTTCTCTTTTCTCAATTTAATCACGAATTTTTATTTTCATAAAAAAATACACAACCTTTTCATTTTCTCTCAATTTAATCAAGTTTCTTTTTATCAATTAAATATATGGTCTTTGATCTATATATGCACGAACATTAATTTTAAAATAAAACCATTATTGAATAGATATGTTGCAATTTTAAATTTAAATTTATACAATTTTATTATAATTTAATCACAAAATTTTCCATTAATAAAATATATAAATATTTTAATTAATAAAAATGATCACATTTTACATATTTAAAATATAATATAAATAAATTTAAATATTATAATTATAAATATAAAAAACTATTAAATAATTCATAAAAAATTCATGACTAAATTTATTTTTAAAAAGTCATGATTAATTGAAAAAAATACAAAATATTGTATATTTAATAAATAAAAAGATACTTTCGTATAAGAAAGAGGTGGTGTATTTTAATGTAATAAAATATTTTAAAATATTTTGGTTGAATCTCCAGTTTAATCGCTAACTAATACCTCCACTAATTTGATATTAGATCCGATTATTAAACATTGGATAACTTAAATAAAGGCACGCGGGTGGTGCTTTATGTTTCCACCATAATTGAAAGTCAATAATTAATCGGGGAATAGGAAGTCATTTTTTACTTTCCTTAAAATTCTACCTGTCTTTTACTTATTTAATTATTTTCTTACTTTTTGTTTCACTTTTTTTTCTTTTACGATTTCTTTTTTATTTAAAATATTTTGTACTTCCTCCTCCTCTACAAAAGTACATTTTACTAATTAAGACATTATCAGTATAAGAATTATATTTTCTTTTTAATTTTCATACAAACAGTAAATGTAACCATTTTCATGGAATGAAAAGAATATTTTTTATACACTACTTTTATCTATGTTTATTTAATTTTTTTCCATCTCCATTAAGCCCACAAATATCTATACCATTTTTTTCCATCATAATTTAGAAAAATACAAAGTACCATAAACCCTAAAATATTTTTAATTAACATAAATCCTCCTCCTCATACTCTTACTCTTAATACATAACTCTAAACTTAATACATCCACCTCAAAAAATATAAAACATAATATTCATACACCTTTAAAATCCCCTTAATAGAATTTCTTGCTCGTCACTACAGAAAAGTACTATATCCGTCTCATTTCAGATGACACACTTTTCATTTTGGGTTGTTCCACAAAAGTTTGCACATTTCCATAAAAAGTAAAAAGTAAAAAACAATCAAAATTTCTCATACACTTTATTTATAAAAAAATCATCTCTACCTAACATACTTTATCATTTATTTATTACAAAAAAATATCATTGTACCCCTAAAAGTTATCACTTCCTTAATCTTCGTGCCGGAATTGAGGGTGCAATCTTTAGTGGGACGGAGGGGATATGATATTAATACTTATAAATCATGTAATTCTAACATCTCCCTCCATACCAGGTATACATACACGTATTTAGTAGTACGGGGTTTAAGAAAGAGTAATTTTTTTATTGTAATGATATAAGACAAAGAAGAAGTATTTTGGTAATATAAAAAAGTGTATGATTATATAATGAGTTGGTCTCTTATGTTCCCGGGTGCACAAGATGTTTAAGGGTATAACATTTTCTTCTAAATGGTATACACTTTAATTAATAAGGGTATAATATTTTTATTGAAAAGGTTGATTGAAATATGAATAATATAAATATTTAATTAAAAAATTCTTAAAATATCAAGGGTATAAGTTCTTATACGAAAGAGTATATCACTTAATAATATAATGGTACAACTTTCGAAAAACGTGGGATTTGGGGACACGGTGTCCTGTGGGCACGTAAGCTTTTGCCTTATATAATTGACTTTGACTTAGATTGATCTAAAAAGAAGGTGAAGGTGAGATATTTTTGTAATATTATATTATTGTACTCCCTCCGTCCATCTTCAATGTATCCATTTACTTTTTGTACGTGAATTAAGGAGTATTATTATTTTATGTGTATTAGGTAGATTGACTGTGGACGGATGGAGTATGATTATTGATATTATATATTATTTCGTTTATAAAGTGTGCAAGTATTCTTATAATAAAGAAAGTGTGTAACAAATTATAAGATAATTTATCATAACATTAGTGCTATCTCTAGCAAAAATATATGAATCATTAGTGCTCTAATCTTGGCCTACCACTAAATACAGTAAAATCAATCAATATTACGAACTGTAATCACTCCTCTCTCTATAAATTAAACTTCAGAGTTCAGAAGCTCATTAAATTCCTCTCAAAACAAAATCAAAGAAAAAACAGCTGGTAATTAAATGCAAAATCTTTCCATGCAACAAAACTCTAGTTGCTCTTTAATAATTACCTACCCTAGTATAAAAACTGCAGAAATTATTTATTCATGATCAAATATTTTTTTACTTCTTCACTTTGAAGATCTCTAATTTTTAATTTTTTAACAGGTTTGTTTGGTACGATGAAGACAGCGATCACTCTGTTTCTTCTAATTGTCGTCGTTTTGGGAAGTTTCCATGGGCATGCAGAGATGACGAAGATGAACGGCAACGAGTATAAACCCGCGATTACAAGCTCTAGTAATCACAATTCTGGTTCACACCGTAAACACCCTCCTCATGCAGACGGCAACAAGTATAAACCCGCGATTACACACCCTACTAGCCCCCCTAATTCTTGTTCACACCATAAACCCCCTCCTCATGCAGACGGCAGCAAACCTGGTGCTGGTTCACACTGTAAACCCCCTAGTCTTCGTGTACCGTAGATGAGGTGGTCAATTAACACGTACATCGCGAAAAGGGCTGTGTGTGCCGTAGACGGAATGTGATGTGTTTGCTTGTGGTTGATATGGAGTGTAATAAATGAATTAATCTCAGCGTATTGGCAGTGGGCTTGTTGTCATGCATACGCTTACATATATATGTGTTGTGATATATAGATGCTATTAATATTAATATATAATAATTCGCGATCATGATTTGGTGTTAGTTATGTTTGTATGATTTATACTATAATAAATTTTATGAAGTGTGTGAATGATTTTTAGTACGTACTCTAATTTATTATGTTTATAAGACTTGGAAATTATGAATATCTAATATTCATATCAATTTATGAATGAATTGTTTATGTTAAATTTTATTACAAAATTATCTAACAACTCCTCTTCCGCGCATCTTTATCGTGGCGGCAGGATCCCTACCCGTGCTCCTCGTGCACACCTTTTCTAGTTAAATTCATTATAGTACGGTAAAGAACAACCTATGTAATAAAGAGATCATTCCCTAAAAATGCTTCAAATTACTGTTTCACATTTTTTAAAAAAAAAATTGACCAACTTTTTTGGCTTATGAGGGTATTGAACTCTCTACGTCCACTGACAAGGTTTAGGCATCCGCATATCACTATTATAAATTTAAAATCAAAATAACTTTTAAAATTATTGAATAAAGCGATATATCATATTCTGGAATGTAAATAATATGTTGACAAATAAATAATAAAAATATAAAAAGTTAATATGGGGAGTTACATTGATTTTTTATTAAAGTGAGATACTATTATCATGTACTAAAAAAAAATAATACTCATTTTACGAAATTATTTTGTAAGATTATACGTTTTATTTAGGGTTGATTGTATACAAAACTAGCATTTACTCTTGTTGCAATTTAATCCCAATTAACTCTTAGAAATTAACATAAAAAATCACAATCTTTCAAATGCTTCGCAAATCACACATATGGGCAGCAAGATGCTGCATAAATGGATAACGATCACTGCCAACACACAAAAATGATGTCGTTTTCTTACTTTTACCTATTATCAAACCAATACGCTCCCTGACCGTTTGACTTTTGCATCATCTTTCTCAACTCCTTCCACACTATCTCCTCTTTCATCGGATAGACTTATGATTGTCTCACAGAAAGATTATTATATGCTTTTATAATTAATTATTTAATAGTTTTATTAAATATGTTATTACTTTTTTTTTAAAATATTATTACTTTTTATTTATATTATAAATTATTTATAAAATAATTCATATTACTATTATCACTTTTTATCAGTTGGATACCATTTTTTATTATAAAAATTTTATTTAATCGCTTCTTATCCATTTCAAAGAAGTCAATGAGACAGTCTCACACAAATCTTTGACCTATTTAATTTATCTCAGTATTCGAATCTAGACATTGAGTTAATTTAATAATTTCTCCATCCATCGATAAGATAATTATTTACTTAGCATATGATTAAAAAATATTATCATTTTATATAAAATATGTAGTTGTATTAGTGATGATTGGTAGGTTATGTATGAGACTCTTTTGCTAAATAGAACATTAATATCTTTTAAGTGAACGATGACAAAATAGCTTACTTATCAAAGAATATTTTTATGTTAAATAACCACATGATTAATTCTTTATTTTCCATGGTAATCTCGTCTAATATGGTTCATACGTGTAACTTTCTATAGGTGGATGGTGATGAAATTCGAATTACAATAACCTTTTTCGAGAAAAGACCACGTTATCTAATACCACGTCACAAATACTACGTAACATAACACATCGTCTAATAAAAAATTTAAAAAGGTCGCAAAAAGTAGGGAGGAGGTACATTATTAAGGTTATTGAGCACTGTACATGAAATACTTTTTAGACTCACACTCCCATTAATACAATTATATATTACACATTAAAATCAAATCTTATAATCCAGTTCAACCAATTGAAATTCTCAATGTCAAAATCAGTTTCAATGACTTTAAAAAAAAATTGTTTTTGAGGGTGAACCCATCAAAACTAGAAAAACCAATTGAAATGGTCCAATCGGTTTCAATTTTTTTTTGAATTTTTTATATTATTATAATACTAGATATTACACATCCGTGCGTTGAACAGTAAGAATTAAAATATTTTATAATTATGTATTTTTATATTTATTTTTTTATTTTTATCATAATATATATATATATATATATATATATATATATATATATATTACCATAATTATATATTTATTTATATAAATGTAATTTTTATAATATAACATAATTTTATATTTATCAATTAAATCGCATTGTTTATATGCTTATTTTTTATACCATTAAAATTGATTCGATATTTAATATAAATAGACTATATATTAACTCTCTAATATTAATTATATTAATTTTTTTTAATTGATATCTATTTATTTTTAAAAAATAGATAAACCTCTATGTAAAACTCAATTACTATTTTTAAGAAAGATTATAGTATACTATAATTTATATTTTACTTTTAATTGGATAACATATAGATAAAATAAAATATAAAATATCATTTAATATAATAAATTATAAATATTAAAATAATATTTATGGAGACGATCCTAATGAAAATAAAATTGAAAGATTAATAAATCACAATCAAAAATAAATTTAATACATTAATCCTAAAGATTTAATTAAAATAATATTTATAGAGACGAATGAAAACTAAATTTACTAAATTTAAAAGAAGGAAAAAATTTAAAAAAAAAAATTAAGTTTGCTTTTATATATGTAATATAAATATAAATTAAGTATATATATTGATTAAAAATTAGTCAAATATGCTAAAAATATATTCCATATTTACCAAATTTATATTGTAAAATAAAAAAGTAAAATTTAAATAATAAAATCCAATATTAGTATAATTAAATTTTATGATTGAAATCAAAAGCATTATTCGGAATGTTAAGATTAAAATTGAATTATTTCTAAATAAAGTAAAATTAAAAAAAATTAAAAACAAAAGTAGAAGTTTATGTTTACTTTTATATATGTATAGATAGATTTTACTCTAATACGAGTAAAAGGTTTTTTTTTCATGATTTTATCCATTCAAATATAAAAAGATAATTTATTAAAAGAAGGGTATTTTTATTTTTATTTTTATTTTTACTCCATTATTTTTTTAAATACTATTCTGCAAGCACTATTGTGCATTATGACTATTTAAATATACTCCGATTAAAAAATGAGCAATTTACTACCGTGCCCAGCAAAATATAGAAAAAAACTTATTTATTCTAATTTTAATAAAAAATATTTATTTTTATATTTTAATTGACAAAAAATCCTTTATACAAATGTATTCGAATAATACATTTGAGTTGAGCAATGATAAATTGAAAATTTATTTTTGAGTTAAAATTCAAGTTAATAATTTTTAGTAATGTATTGGAGTTAACACAATTTCGAGTAAATTATTGGGTTTAACTCGAATTTTTAACTCAGAAAAATATTTGACTCAGTTTCATTAATCGAAAATTATGTTTTAATCATATCATTAACTCAAAATACATTTACCCAAAATTATATCTACTCTAATCGTTAACTAAACATTCATTCGTGAAACACACTGTACTCGCATTAATAGGAAATTGTGTATATTAGAATGACAAAGTTACTATGCTTGTGTTATATTGTTTGTAATACAATTTAAAAGTATAATTGTTATATTGATATGTATAAATTATGCTTATTGGGTGTCACACAAAGTTGATTTATTGGGATGTCGTATTGGTAAAATTCCTTTTAATTAGTTAGGGATCAAGGTGGGTTGCGCTCACAAGAAGGTGTCAGATTGAGATTATTTGATTCAAAATGTCAGGAAAAGAGGAAAGCCTAAGGGGTGATGGGGGAAGGTGTTGAAGGTGGTAGGAGAAGTTAATGGGGGTTGGTTTTTTGATAGCCTAGAGAAAGTTATTGGGGATGGGAGCAATACATATTTTTGGGAGGACAATTGGGTTGGTGGTAATAGATCGTTGAGAGATAAATATAGGAGGCTATATACATTATCTTTGGATAAACATAAGAGAGTGAGTGAAATGGGTTCATGGAGAGAGGGAGTTTGGAGATGGGATTAGAGATGGAGAAGAGAACTTAGAGATATTGAAAATGAGTTGCTTAATAATCTAATGTCTTTGTTGAATGTATTTTATCCTTCTCAGGGTGCTTTGGATATATGGAGATGGAAGAATGGAAGAAAAGACATATATACAACCAGCGAAGCATATGACAAGTTCTTGAGTATAAAGATTGGAGATACATTAACACCACATGAAGAATTGAACTTGGTATGGAATAAAATGGTGATCCCCAAAGTTCGAGTGCATGTTTGGAGGGTTCTATGAGAACGTATTCCAACAAAAGTGATGCTTCAAAGGAGACACAGTCTACCAATGGGAGTAAACAACAATTGCATATTTTATGATTCAAATTCAGAAACGGTTCGTCACGTTCTCTTTGAATGTGATTTTGCATATCCAGTGTGGATGAAGTGCATCAACTGGATAGGTGTGCAAACGGCTCTACCTTCTATTCCATCTGTAAGTCTACTACACTTCAGTAGCCTTATTTCAGGGATTAGAGGAAAGAATTTTGCAATATGTGCTTGGGAATGTGTTGTTTGGTTGATTTGAAAAGCTCGAAACGACTTTATTTTCCGTGGAGAACAATATGACTTGGGGAAAATATTGGAGGATCTTAAAATCAGACTTTGGAATTGGTTATACGATCCTTTTCTGTTTAATACATCAGGGAGTTTTCACAATTGGTGGATCAGTCCTAGGAACGTTATTAGATAAAAGAAAATAACTGTTTATTCTAGACGATTCTCTTGTGTGATGTGTTAAATAATTGATGTAAATGTATCTTTAAGAACTTTGGTATTACTCATATCAATATCTCTTATTAATAAAATTTTACCTTATAAAAAAAATAATCATACTTTATCTTGTCCACTAAGTAATACTAAATTCACAAATAGTCATGTATCTTTTGAAATTTTCAATTTTAGTCCAATTTTGGTCTTTTCTGTCCAATTTTGGTCCTGAGGGATTAAAATTGCTAAAATTGGACAAAAAATTACTAAAATTGAAATTTTCAATAGTTAAAGGACCAAATGTGGATTTTGTGTAATTTGACAAAAGACTTAAATGACCAACTGTGATCTTTGACCGGAAAAAATTATAATTTCTCAAATTATATTAAAATTCTCACAATATCATAAAAAATGTGTTTAAAGATATTATATTTAAAGTAATATTTTTAAATCGGATCGGACCGGCCAGTTAGACCATAAATCGGAGCTGGAACCAGTCGGAATAATTGTCTTAATGACACGGAATTTAAAAAAAAAAGTTGTTTTGACCAATTTTATTAACTTTTAGGAGTATTGTTGTATTTTAGATAATAAACAAATTATAAAGTATGTTATGTGTGTTGTGTTGGAGTGATATTTTTTAAATTAAAATAACTTTTAAGGTTGTTTGCTAATATGAAGTTTTCATTTTTAGGATAAGACATTTATCATGAAACGAACGAAAATAGAAAGTAAGACACTTATTATGGAACAACGAGAAGAGTATTAATTGGAATAAACGGTTTCCCTTATATAACCAGTCTCATTCTAACGTGCATCTATTATATAAATTGTCTATACTGGAACGAGAGGTTTTCATTATAGAACCCATCTCATTCTATCATGTGTTTATAATATGAATTGCATATGCTGAAATGAGGGGTTTCCACTTTCCATCATGTAACCAGTCACATTCTAATAACGTGGTAAATTCTTGTGAATAAACTTGCTTCATAGTTCATATCATGTTATTTTACATTCATTAATAAATTTTCCAGTCACATCAATTTACTATGAAGCTTTTTTTAGTGACCCATATTATAACGGATGCAGATCCTCTTCTGTACAGGAGAAAATGCACCTTTTATTATTTACGTGAACAATGAAAATTACTGTTCACGTGAATAGTGAGAGAAAATGGATCTCCTACGGGAGAGATCCATTTCCATATTATAATGTGCCTAGAGACTTGTGAGTTGACACTTGACAGTTTGGAGATGTGAACTTTGAAAATGTATCAACAAAAAATACTCCTTTCATTTGAGGAAAGGTATTGAGTGTCCATATCAAATATATACATTTTTCTTCTTAAATATATGGAACTCACACACATTACTAATATATTTAATATATGGGTCTCACACATTTCACTAATATAACTTATCTACTACACATTAAATAATAATACTTCTTAATTTACGTGAAAAAATAAATGTATACCTATTGGCGGAGTAATAAACAACACGTTGATGCTAAACATTCATAGAAATCACTTATGCCTAAAGATGAAAGTATAAATTAATTTTTAATTTAATAATCACCATTCCTTGTGGATGTTTTCAATTTAATTTTCATACCCATGTTATATTAGAAATCTTGAATAATTTTCGTTTATTTAGTCAAACAAAATGTTAAAAACTATTCTTGTTTGATATGCTGGCTGATGATTTTTTTAAACTTAAATTAAATATGCAAATCTTGTTTGGGTAGATTTCGATCATTTTAACATAGGATGGTGTACACTCAAAGGGTAATAAAATAGCTTTTCCAATATAAAATACTTTATAAAGGAAGTGTAACTTGCGAAACGAAGGGAGTATGATACAAGAAATCTGAAAGTAATGAGACTAACACCAATTTATGAAAAGTTAATTAAATAGATTTACCTTTATTTTTCACATGCGATTCCTTCTCATGTGATTCTTGAAGCCTATAATTTTTAGGTAGTATCTCTTGAAGTTTGAAAAATGAACTTGAAATTGTGTGGGCTATTAGCATTCATAAATTTCTTGCTAAATATTTTATGAAAAAAGACACTCTCTTATGATACGGATGCGAGACGGATTATCTTCATCACTAAAATATCCTTATTGTATAAATATAGTATGTTTATTTGTAATTAAAGTATATTAATAATAAATCATATTATAACACGTTAAAATTATATTTCAATGCATAATCAAACATACTTTAGAAAACATATTTTAAAAATCATTAAACATATTTTATTTATACAATAAACATAATTTAGTGACGGGTCCGTCTCATAAATAACTCGTCTCACAAGAAACTTTATCGATGACGCTCAAGTGCAAAATTAAAAATGTGGTGACCGTACACATGCTATATTTTATATATATATTAATACTTATTAAACATGTTATTATATTTTATTTGATATATTAGGTGTTTATCCTCTCAAATTCAAAACCCCATTCTATCTCTCCTTTTAAATCGTTAGGTGCAACAAAGAATGAGATAATAAAGGGATTATACACATATATAAAAAAAAAATATACATTCTGTTTTACTTTTCATTATGTGTTTTCTCTCAACCACATCCTACATGTCAATTCTCTCGAGTTCCCACAGCCACGCTTACGGTATTAATTTCTTTCATCCTTGAATTCCTTTTATTAGGAATTGTCTACGAAGTAATTTCTTATGTACTCCTTTGGCAAGGAATTAGAGTTATAGAGAAATGGTTCATACAAAATTTTAATGAAATGGATTAAATTTACTGTCATCTTGAATGATGTTTCCTTCACTACTTTTCCTTTGGTTAAGAATAATAATAATGATAATAATTCTTTCATTCTTTTCCCAAGTGGATTACCGTGAGTTATTTAGGAATTGGAGTGTCTAATATCCTCTTTCGTTTTCGTGTTCTGATCCATTAGTTGATCGTTAGTTGTCAAAAAAAAGAAAAAAGAAAAGGGGGATTAATAATGGTAAGGTCAGACCTCTTGCAACGCATGCACATGTAGGCAAAACATTAATCAAATTTAAGCCTTAATCCCTTTCACTTTGATTTTGCTCATTTATAATATGCTGTCAGTATTATTTTATTTATTTATACAATGAAAAAATGGGTCAAACATTTAAAGTGGCAGTAAAAAAAAACAGCCGACCCCCTCTTGAGAATCCTCTTTCTGCCTACTGCCATTCCATTTCTGGTCTCGTCTTTGCACTTTCAATATATATATCTTTTAATGATACGATCACTCACTGATTTGTTTGTACTAAATATGTCGTAATTATTATTACGCTAGTATATTTAATTATGTTTATACATATTAATAGGTGACTTTAATTTTGAGGCATAAAACTAAGGGCGTGCATATCATCAATCTCAATTTCTGCAAATTTGAGGTGGGGAATTCTAAACATTTTTGTCTATTATATGTGCTTACGTATTTACAGTTATTGAATTATTTCACAATCTCAAATTTGCAGGCCTTTTAGTCTACTATATGTGATTACGTGTTTACATTTATTGAATTAATTGAATTATTTGACAGTCCCACCGTCACAATCAACAAATTTGAGGTGGGAATTCTAAACCTTTTTATCTACTATATGTGCTTACGTGTTTACACTTTCAGGTGTCGGGATTCTTAATTGGTACTCCCGCTGATCGATCATCACAGTCACAGTCACAGGTGTATGATGTTTATGTGAATATGTGTGCATATTATGGTAGACGAATATGCCACTGAGTCATTGTTTACTCACCCCTTTCAATAAAATTATTTTCACAGGTTGAGGAGCAAGACGAGGTATGGCTGGTGGAGTTCAAATTCTCGATCTATTTTTAAAGTTCAACATCATTTATTAGTATTTGCAAATAATATTTGAAACCGTTCATGCGACAGTTTTGCTTGATATTAAATCCTGACATTTTATTTCGTTTTAAATGTTTAGATTGATACTATTATGGTTGACTATGCCAACACTTCTTAAATAAATACCTGCTGGATTATCTATGCTTAAAATTGAGTGGTATTTGAGTGCATGGTTTTTGGTTGGGTCAGTAGGCTGCATTAATTAAAATAATTTTCTAATGGACATTGGATTAGTCTGCAAGTTCCTTGTATTTTGGCATGGTACATTTGGGGTTTGTATGATGTGGTCATTAATTTTTTTCAAATAAAAAGTAGGGTGTTTTAATTTATTTAAAGTCGCATGTGATCATTCCTCTTAAAAAAAAAATACAAAAAAAAATGTCATTGTTGTGGAGACAGTATTCTATTTTTTCCCAGTAATGTTAGGTTCAAAAGTTGTAATTGTTTGGTTTCCTTATAGAGTCGTAGTGTTTCTTAGATTTTAGTTAAAGAAACTTTATTAGTTTTTGGGTCGTTACAAAAAATGCTCATATAAAACTTTATATTCAGGATTTCGCTTTTAAAGAATAGAACTGTTTAATATTTAGAATACTATTTTGTGAGATTGTCTTTATATAAGACATGGCGTGAGATGAACATAAAATTCATTATTAAAGTAGTATAATTTTTTGATAGATAAAATATGATTTTTAAGATAATTAAAATATGATTTTAAAATTATTAAAATTTGATTCACATAATTATGCTAGGTGATTCATTAAATTATGATTTTAAGGTTGTTAAAGTATAGTTTTAGTGAATCTATCCTTAAACAACCTTATAAAGCATATCATACTTTAATGAATTTTACTATATTTATCTTAAAATTATATTTTAATGAATAGTTCATCATAATTAGTGAGTCATATTTAATCATCTAAAATTATACTCCCTCCGACCCAAAAAAAAACTTTATTATATTAATAATTTTCAGCCGAGAATTAATCTATATATATATATATATATATATATATATATATATATATATATATATATATATATATATATATATATATATATATAAAAGCACATAGGGTCAACTAAAGTTTTCCCGCTCAAATTTTGGTTAAAATCTCCATAATATCTTTTCAATTTCTCGATTCTCTTCCATTTCTCTTCAATTTTTCTCATCCCAATTATGCTAATTTTCCTTTTTAATGTATGATTTAAATATAGTATTAATTTTAGGACAATTTATTTCAACCATCACTTATTTAATTATTTAAAATCTATCACATTTTTTAATTCTAATAATTTTATATCCAACAAAATAATTTAAATTAAAGATATTTTTATATGCTTTTTTTTAATCAATTAACATGTTAAAATTTGTTTCAATTTGAGTTAATTATTGAAAAATTTTGGATTGTATTTAAAAATAATGTTGAGTAATTAAGACCATTATTTGAAATTGTTTATACGTTAACATATAATTATGTAATGAAATATAAATATTAATAAAAAAATTTAAAAATGTTGATTTTTTATAATTACATTAATTTTTTATATACGAAAAACGAATAAGGATTGTATAACATCGATTCAACTAAATGCTATTAAATTCATTACACATAAAGAAATAAACTAAATATACATATCATCACAATATAAAACCTCATACATATGTATTACATTCGTCCCATTCTAATAGTTATATTTATTTTTTGCACGAGGATTAAGAAATTTAGTATTTTAATGTGTATTGAGGTGAAATAAATAATATTTTAATGTATAGTTGATTATTATATTAATGTGGCGGATGAATATTATTGAGATATTTTCATTACTTAATTATGTGAGTTTCATACATAAAAAAAATGTAACCGTTACAATAAAACACTCAATTATTCCATTCGTCTCATTCTAATAGTTATATTTATTTTTTGGGAGAGGATTAAGAAATTTAGTATTTTAATGTGTATCGAGGTGAGATAAATAATATTTTAATGTATAATGGATGATTGTATTAATGTGGCGGATGAGTCCTATTGAGATATTTTAATTACTAATTGTGTGAGTCTCATACAAAAAAAATGTAACCGTTATAATAAAACACCAAATTTAAAAATATTTAATTATTAGGATAGGAGGGAAGGACTACGTAATTATATGTGTTTATGTGTCCACGATATATATATATATATATATATATATATATATATATATATATATATATATATATTTATATTATTACAAAAAAATCTTTATTTATATAATTTTATTTTTTAAAATATATCCTCATTCAACGCACGGTTAAATTGCTTGTTATATTGAATACTTCCTTATCTTGTTTAATAGTTTTGGACCAATAGGTATTGTTCAACTATTTGTAATCGAACGTTTTAACTCTGTTGAGGCTATGTTATTCCAGAGTGTACACCTTGTATACATTCTACTCCCTCCATCCCACAACAAGAGTGACGAAACTTTTTGCATGTATATTAAGGGATATAATATTTAATGGGTAGTTGAGGTGAGAGAAATAATATTTTAATGTATAGTGGGTAGATGTATTAGTGTGGTATGTGGGTGACATGGAGATATATTAATTGTTTTGTATGAGTCTCTTTTAATAAAAAGAAAATGCACATTTTATGTTGGGACGGACGAAAATTGTAAAATGCACTCCTTGTTGTGGGACGGAGGAAGTATCAAATAATCAAATGTTTGTTGATTTGGTGATGGATAAAATTTGCGTATCTATGGCGCACCGTGCACTCAAATTCGACGATTACATACAATTGTACTCCCTCCGTCCCTTGGTAAGAGTCTCATTTGCTTTTGGGCACGTGGATTAAGGAGTATTATTATTTAATGTGTAGTGAGTAGTTGTATTAGTGGGTGTGTGGGTCCCATGTTTTAATTGTATTAGTGGGTGTGGGTGGGTCCCATATGTCCAAAAAAAGAAATTAGATCCTTTGGGTGGGACAACCAAAATAGTAAAATGAGACTCTTACCTAGAGACGGAGGGAGTACTATTTAATAATAAATGTTGTACTTTTTAATATAAAAAATTAATATACCCTTAATTTTTTTCATTTTCTTTTTTACTTAAACATTAATATCATTTATAATTTTATATAATTTCAACCGACTCTTTCATTAAAAAAAAAATAATACCATTATGAACTAAGGTGTATAAACTTTTAAACAAAATCTTATATCCTTGAACATCTTAGAGCATCTCCTAAAGCCTATTTAAATGATCAATTATCTATAATTTAAAAAATCAAGCAATAAAAATTACCTCCAACAACCTCTTTAAATTAACAAAAAAAGTTTTATATAATAATTTTGGCTCTTCAAATTTAGAGACTCATAACAACTCTTTAAAATTAAATGTGTTCTATATTTCATTAGTTCCAACACTCATTTTTCTTGAAATTTACATCAAAATATTTATTACTTCATATATTTAATAAAATAAATTAGGATGAAATACAAAAAAATAAAAGAAAAATAAATACTACTATAATAAATAAACATTGGAAAGATAACAAATTAAAGAAAATATAAAGAGAATGTTGAAGAGATTGAATTCTCTTCAAGAGAATATTATAGATGCTCTTATGCGTTTAGGTGTACAAGAGACAACAATTTATCTTATACCAGTTAATACTATCGTATTACTATAATTTATACTCAAGTTTTGAATATTGAATACTAAATTCGTGTAATTTGTGTAAAATTTTAATAACGAATAGGTAATAATTGAGTTATAAATTACAAAGCTAATTAATGTTAATTATTACAGTACCACTCTAAGTCTTAGAGCATTTTCTATTTTGGGCAGCACAGCTGTAGTAACACTCAATTAAGGAATTTAAGTTTCAAATAAACATAATTAATTGATGCAATAATTCAATAACTTATTTTATACTCCATTTTGATTCTTAACTTAAGCTTTGTGCTTCCTGACAAGAAATCGTTGTTTTGTGTCAAACATATGATCAGTTCAGATACTTGTCGTATCAAAATAATAGGGTAAATATAAACGTATAAAATTGATTCGGATCAATAGGGTTGGTATAGTAAGTTTTGAATAATTAAAAATGCTTAAAGACTAAATTACTCTTTTAACATATAAAGTAGTAATTAATTAGAAATTAGGTGAGAATCTATCGTATTAATTGAACTAATGAGATGTATTAATTATTTTATTTTTCTTATAAAATAATATTAATTATAATATAAATATTAATCTATATCTAATTTATTATTATTAATTAAAAAAAAATTATATATATATAATTTTTTTGGCCTCGGCTTTGTTTGGCGGGTTCCTCTTTGTTCTTTCCTCGATTAGGCCTTCGGGTTGTCGCAACCTCCTTGGGCTGCCTCATTCCCTTTTCAGTTCTGTCTACCGTTTGAGCCTCCGAGAGGTTGAGCCTTTCTCTTTAAGTGTAACAGGGGTTATTAGGCTTTTGGGTCTAACAAGCATGAGGATATAATACTCATAACAAATTACATATATATATATATATATTTTGCAGTAAATTAAAAAAAATTAATAACATAATATTGAAATATATAATATTTTAATATATATATATTAAAAAGTGAATTATTTATTTTTTAAAATATACTAATAATGATTGATTGAGAAAGATGTTTAATTAAATAATTTGAGTCATAAATTTTTTAGGCCAAAAAAAATGAATAATTGTTGATGAATATTCATTTAAATTGGTGTGTATTAAATATTTGATGACATGAATTAATATTAGATAAATAAATAATATTAAATGCTAGAATTCATAGATGACACATTTTAAAAAAATATAAAAAAAATTAGGAGGATGAATGTGGTCTTGACACCTATACTTTTTTTTAAACTAAACAGCTCAGTCGAATACAATCCGCATGAGAAGTGAGCAACAATATCACATGTACAAGAGAATGTTATTTTACAAATTAGAGAAATTAATGCAATATTCTTTTATACACCTCAAAATGCTTATTAACTCGCATAATAAATTGAAACACTCTCGTGTAATCTGACCACAAGCTATCAACTGCTGTTAAATAAGTTTAACTAATTTATTGTTTCTAATTACATCAGCTTCCAAAAACTAGACAATGAACAGATATAGAACAAATTCACAATTGTATGGTAAACCACCAGTATATTTACAAGAGGAACATCATTTTAAAAAAAAAAAAATTAGAATAGCATGATTCACCTTTGGAGGATTATGTTATGGAGGAATGGTTTCAGCTTTGAGAAAGTGAATATACTCCTGCTTCACCATTTCTCCACCGTTTGTCGGATCAAAGCTGCATCTGTAGAAGCTGATACCAGAAAGAATCACATGAATTACAAACACTATAGTATCAAGAATTCTTCAATAATCTTTTAGTATCAGTTTGTTCCATCACTTTAAGGAGCATAAAAAAACATGTCCTCAGCAGTTGCGCATAGTTTCAATTCAGGATGTGTATATACCGTGATGAGAAAGGACAGAGTGGTCTTACCTCCCATCCATGCCTACTACGATCACAGTGTTCTGAGAACCAAAAGCTGCAATGAAGTGGGTGCGTTCGGGCAAGTGCAGCTGAGCAAATGACCACTCTGAGCTAAAATATTTCGGTAGAACACCTGAGGATGTTGTAAGGACATCAACAAATTATTTCATGTTTCGGGCACATCAAAACAATAGCCAAATATTTGAAGTACGAATTTAGATAAATACAGCCACCTTGAGAAACATTACCAGATGCTCAGAATGCAGAAGAAAAAAGGGGAATTCAAATATTTTGGTCTCTTTTCTATATATACTGTATATTATAATGCTAACTTTTCGTTATCCATTTTCACTTGAACTGTTGAACATATAGAATATAGAACATAGAATAAAGGTTGTCGATATTGAACCATTCACAGGCAATCATCTGAGAGACGCCATATTATCAACTAATCTAGATATTAGAGCAATAACTGCCAGTAAATTCTTAAGTAAGCGTAGTGAAAACATACAATGATTACAATGTTCTAACATTATGCTCTTTATCATTAGCATGAAGAAGTCAAAAATCAAACACAGGCACTAAATCATATCAAGCTTAAGCTAATTAGTTAACCCAGTTTGAGGTTTAACATTATACTCAGGACGTTTTTTGATGCTCTTAAAAGTGTTAACCTCACCTTTCATGAATGATAATGATGAACCTGGATTAGCACCAGTACTTTGAGAGATCAGAGGATCAAGTGTGTTTAACAAACTCTGATTAGACAATGCTGGACCTTTAGCAGCAACAGAATAAGTTGACCGGTTTTTTCCGGTTCCCAAGACTCTGAGACTGAATATATGAACAGTACCTTTGTCACTCGACACAGCCAACCACTGCTTGTTTGGAGACAGAGCAATACTGTATATATCTGCTTTGTCTACCCCTCTGCGCACCTGTGGAACGAATTCCCAATTCAGAGAATAATTTGATTATTAGATTCAACACTAAAGAAGTTATGATAAGAGACAGTATAGTTGAACAATAATTAAAGAGTATCTGCATCAAGAAAGAGGATTCACTAACTTTTAAATCAATTATTGCCCTTCACAAAAAATTTATTCTAGTGGAGAAGAATATTGATGTGGAGCGAGAAGTTGGGGTGGCGCAGCCGCGGCCATTGTTGGTTTACCGCCGGCAGCATCATGCTGGTCCGGTTGGGCCGGCAGTGGCTTAGGAGATATTTTATCTTTAGTTTTGTTATTATTTGTTATTGTCGTGTATTATCTAGCTGTGGGCCTAATTGTGTGGGCTTAGGGTTAGCTGCTATTTAAGGATTTGGTGTAAACGTTATTGATCATCTATTCACAATTGAGGAAATAGACGGGAGCCTTTTTGGCTATTTGGCAAACGCATTCGCGTTTGATTCTTTGAGTGCTAACAAATATCTACGGAATAAATGAAAATCTAACCTTTAACATCACCACCCATGTGAAACTTCTTGTAGTAAGAGTAAAAACTATTTAGACTTGTTAAATATGATGACACACAATGATATGAACCATGCAAACAAACATGACAACTATGCACAATAATGATTGGTAAGAAGGGATAGCGTAAAATTTGGCGAGAAAGACAACAATAATAAGCTGGAGACCCCCTGATTGACTAGTGAAAAGAGTTGAGCCAAAGGAAGGAAAGATATCAAAACTGTGAGCTTCCACAACAGTTGTCTACTCGTGAAATGCATTGTTTCCAAACCCTCCCATATTCCTTAGGGTCTTCAAATATGGTTTCTCACTGGCCCATTTAGATGACACCACAGGCTATTCACTTTCTTAACAATACATGACTGTAATAGAATTATAGTTGAGAACCCAGGATTATAAACAGTTTCACCAGTTGTGTTTGGCCATTGTTGTAAATGAAATTTCTACACCTTGGTCTAAAGTCACGAGGTGAGGTTTCTTCTTCTATAAATTTTATGTAGGAGTATAATACTTTTCAACTCTCTCTATAGCAAATTGATACCACTCCATGTGAAGTGAGGAAAAAGTGATCAGAATACATAATGCTACATCAACAATTATTAAATACTGTTTCTTGAACATTCCCAATCCACGAGTTAATTCGTCTTCTTCTCAGAAGACCTGTTGGGTTGATTAAAATGTTTACAATTCTCGAAACTCCCTAACCAAAATTACCTGATATGAGTAGCACAATTGTGCAATCAGTTTTATCCAACCCTTAAGACAATCATTTTAACTACAGGTTCTTTAATTTACACTTAAAACTAACATCCGTGTTGCCTAGAATTAATCAATAGGATCTGTTGATTATATTCACCTCTCTGATGAATTAAGTTTCAATTATATACCCCCCCCCCCCCCCCCCAAACCAACAAAACGCACCACAAAAACCCTCGTAAAAAGAAGAGAAAAAACACTATCTATCAAGATGTTGCAATGTAAGGCATTTAACACTCAGCTTTGACAAATTGAGATAATAAAGAGGTTAGGAAAGCCAAAATATTGAGAGCGGCGTCTACTGAGAAGGAACTATAATTGCTAATTCTAAATTGGAAAAGATTGATCAGCACTTAGATATGAACTAGAGATATTTTCAAACTCAACACATTTATAATGAGAAAAAACAATATGAATTAAGCCATGGGAAATATTACGTAACTGTAACAACGGAAGAGCAAGCAAAAATCCATTTGGAAAATTTCGAATGTCATGACTAATGAATCCACCAAATTGCAAAACTTTACCTCTTGCAACCGAGATCCATCCATTGTGTTGAAAATTCTTATTAGAGTGCCTCTCTCACTGGCAGTTGCAAGAAGAAGCCCATCCATTGTTAAGGTGATGCAAGCAATCTTAGAATCGTGAGCGTTGATTAACGTTGTCATATTCAGGCCAAAATGTTCCACCCGAACCTGTCCTTGAAGCAGACCTGGGCAAGCCAGCACTGATGTATTCAGATGGTGTGAAAGACAACAAAGGCCCCTGGGATTCGCCAAAGTCTCTATTTGATGAAGAAGCTTAAGATCAACGAAATCATAGACATATATCTTGTGCTCAAGAACAACAACAACACGATCCCGTCTTAACTTAACCCCACGAACCTCAGATCTAAATGAGAATTCCCCGATGCACCTGCTTTGATAATCATCCCAAATAATCACATTGTTTGGAGGGTGTTGTTTATTTACTTTAGTGCCAACAAGTGCTAAAATGTTGCATCTAAAAAGCATCTCTATTATCTTAAATCCTCCATTTTCTAAGTCACGCCTGAATGTTTCCTTAAAAGGATTGCAATTATATATGCGGAAGCCACGACTGGTGCCAGCAGCAAAGCAACCATAGTCCTGGTTCCAGGACACAGAATATAACTCAGTTTCATCATTGTCACTGCATTGCAATTCTGGTTGGATAGATGGGCCCATTGGTGCTTCATGCACACCACATCCTTCTGGTATGAGTATCTCACGAGATGCTGAAATAGTAGAAGTCATGGAGGCTGAGTTATGAGCCATCAACTGGAAAAAGAATGATATAGGTTCAGAATGCTGAACCTTTGGAAACTTTGGTCAAATAGTCCAAGCAATGAGAGGAAAAAAAATAAAACTGTCCTACCAGCAAAGAAACACAGGATCAATAACTATATTCTGAAGATGAGAATGAGAGCTAAAGATTACTAGAATACAATACGGAGGATAAAGATGAGGATATTAGAAATTCACCTAGTTAAACAAACGACATACAAGATTTATAGCTATATCAGCCAAACTTCCATTAACTTCCAAATTAAAAAACAAAGGCAGAGGAGTTGAATCATTTCCAAGTAAACTCTGGAATTTGACAAGCCTGGTATCTTTGTAGCTGATCATCAGTAATATAAAATTTTCCTAATCAATCCATTCCAAGAATAATTACCTCAATGAATTGTTCCTAAATCAAACATCTAAAATCAGCTTAAAGAAAATCAAGACTTCATATTTTCAACTTATCAGCTTAAACAATACAAACACAGAAGATCATGCAGAAAATCTTTAGATCCCACGAAGCAATTTTTCTTCGTTTGGCACACACGAGACAAACTTTTGACCCAATACATGAATACTAAACACCCAAGAAGGATGAAGAATAAATATTTAAAATCGTATTCGGCCTTAGTACCAATAAATTTAATGACGATTACACAGGAGCTCAAGAACTAGAGAAATTTCCAAATAAATCAGCGATAATCGAGAATTTCACCTGATCAATCGTGCGACGTCCATTGGATTAAAGAGAAGAGCCAGGGATTGCCCTTAAAGTAGATGTTTAAGCATCGGATTATATTTGGATGAGTTTGCAGAGATTTGTAGGGGTTGAAATTGAATGCTGCATCTGAAAACTTCCGGATTAAAAAAATGAAAAATTTGACGAATTCTGTGAGAATTTCAGGATCATTTTTACGGAGAGAGAGAGTCAGAGTGAGTGAGTGGAATAAATAGGGGTGAAAGATTCAGTTAATTCTTAGATCCATTTTTCAGCTTAATCCAATTATTACTATTCCAATTTTAAAGAAACCAAATCCAATTTATGTGCTCCTAAATTCGTAATTTAATTAATATTGACATCTCCGAGCCACGTTTTTATACTTGCAATTTGGTTTCCTAAGTAATTTGCCCTCGTTCATTAATGGTTTTTTTTAATTTATTACACTTAAAAGACCTTTATACCCTGCACCCTAAATTTTATGTGAAAAATATATTTTAAACCACAGGACTAAAATTACAATTATACTTTAAACTCTCGAATGATATATTATATCCTAAATCATAAGAGAAATTATAATTATACATAAACTATACTCTAAACTATACGAGTAAATTACAATTATAATCTAAATCATATGCTTAAAATATACCGTAAACTATTTGGATAAAATATATCTAATTACAATTATACCTCAAATCATAAACCTTACTAGTGAAATATGACCTAAACAAAAAAAGTAAAGTTATAATTACGGAGTATATCCCTATAATTAACTCTTAACTACAAGGATAAACATAATCCTATAGGTAAAGTATACGCTAAACTATTAGAATAGAATATACCATGAATATAATTATAATCCTACACTTAAAATTAATTTTTAGAAAAACAGAAAAAAATAGGAAAGAAAAATGACACTTGAATGTTAATTGGCGAAACGTTTTCACAGATTCAAAATATGTGGAACTTGCTCACTCAAGTCATAGTCTTATACTTTATTATACATAAAGTATAAAATGGAAGTGTTATAAGTTTATGTATGTTTCATTAATAATAAAAATATTTTATACTATCTTATTTTTTATTTTATTTTTTGTGCACTTTATTCATCAATTTCAATAATTTTATTTACTTTTTCACATTTTATTTATCATTGCCAACATTATTATTTATTTTTGAAATTTGGAAAATAATTATTCCCTCAATTGATTATTTTGGGTGTTAAATACCTACCCACTACATGGATGGATACATGAGTTTCAAATTCAACCCGAATGTTGCATGTTTGAGATTTTGGTGGAGGTTGAAAATTATGGATTACGATAATTTATTTATTTTGATTAAATATATTTTAATTTTATGTTAAATCAACATGTGAGAGATTGATAATAATATGTGTAATTAATTAATGTGAAAAAAATATACTCCATCTGTCCCACCAAAATTGTCATTTTTCCATTTTGGACGTCTCACTCAAAGAGTCCACCTTCTTATTTTATATATGGGACTCATACACACCAACTAATACAATTAAAATATGGGTTTACATTTCTATTAAAACAACTACCCACTACATATTAAATAATAATACTTCTTAATCAGAATGTAAAAAGTAAAAACAATCATTTAGACGTAATGGAGGGAGTATATAAAAGAAGAGATTGGTAATGATATGTGTAAGAGAAAATTAATTAAAATATGAGAAAAGAAGAGAGGAAGAGCATTATAATGCATGCTAAGCAGATAAGATACAAATTGATATAAGATACAAATTGATAGGGTTTGTGAGCGTAGGTGTTATTATGAAAACCAAAACATAATTTTAAAACTTAACTATGTTTGTTTTCGGTCTTAATTATTGATTTTGATTTTCAAAATCTATAATTTTAAAAATCACCAATACATATATATTCTCTATCCACCCACTTTTAGTACTTCCTCACTCTTATTTTTTCTCTATTTATCTCTTTTTTTATAACTTTTCTTACCTCAATTAATATTCTATTACAAATATCACCACTAACACATCAATTTGATATATTAAAATCAACCCCACCAAATATCAAAGCAAATATAAATTATGTTTTGTAACAACGTATTAGCCTCATGTAATAACAACACAGTCAGCATTCTAACTTTTATATGTATATACTAGTGGGTCGCCTGTATTACACGGGATTTTTAAATTTAAAAAAAATATATAAGTAAATAATATTTTTAAAATTATTATAAATAATAACACAATATGTATTATATTTCAATATTTTTTATAATGATTTCTAATTTATTTATGTACACCGATGATTACATTTTTTTGATATCTTAAATTAGTTATTTGAATTTGAAAAATGAATTTAAATAGTACAGTCTTTCATTGTCCAAATATCACTTTTTTTCTATTCTACATATACTCCACTTATTTTTTTAAATATATAACATAAATTAAGACATATAAATCATGAATTACAACATATTCACATGAATTTAATATACCGTTCTACTTTCTTCGCAAATATATACGAAGTATTTTTTATTTCTTTATTATATATACTACATGTTGATTAACTTACATGTGTATAATATAATAATTAGAACTGTATTTAAAATTCTTCTATAAAATCAATATATTTTTAAATTTTAAATAAAAGAAAATTTAAAATATGAATTAGTGATTACAGTTATTTAAATTTTATATCAAAGTTAAAATTTTATTTGTTCAGCAAAATCTAAAACTTTAATTATTAAAAATATAAATTTTTTAATTAAATTTTATATTTAAAAAATAAATTAAACATACATGTTTTCTTCTTATATAGTTTTTTTTTTAATATAATAGAGTACATTTTAATTAAAAATTAATTTTTAAGAAACATTTTAACTTACCTCATTGACAAATATTTAATGATAATAAATAGAGACAAACTAATAATAAGTTGACACATATAAAATAAAAGTCAACACTTAACCACATGGTGACATATATGTTTTTTAAAAATTTTATTTAAAGAAACTACTTTACAAATATATGTATTAAGATGTTAAATAAGTATATTACTAACCTTAAATAATCAATGCAGAATTTCAAACCAATTCAGAAAGATTAAGTGGTTGTCGATTGCCTTCTTTTCCCTCTATTGAAAGAAATACAGAGACTTCGAATTTTCAGGCAAATAAATATGTTTATGAATACAATAACAATAACTCTAAATTTCCTATTTATAGAGAATAAAAGTGTTTCGTGATAAATATGAATATTATAAATTAATATATTTATGTTTATCGGATGTAAGTTATCTTACACATAGAAACTTTAAAATTAATATAAATATCAATATGGATTAGTGTGTAGGAGAGCCCACGAATAAGCATGTTATCAGTGAATTGTGTACAATGTATATACTTAAAAGACACAATTTGGGTCAAGTCCATCCTATACAACATGGCCTATATATATCTCTATCAGTAATACTATGTATTATGAAAAATATTGAAAGATTTGAGTGAAATCTAGTCACAGGTATTAAGTTGTGACACAGATAACTCAATTCATTTCAAATATATAGATATGTGATTCTTAAAAACTAAGACACTCACCTAAATGCACACCTTAAATATCAATATGTGATCATTAAATTAAAAAATAATAATAAATCAATTAAATTATTTTATAAAAAATTAATAAAAATTAATTATACTACTAAAAAAATGAAACTCTACCAAAATAATTGTCTAGCCCAATTTGACAGCAACTTCTGGACCATACCAGCAGAAGCAAGTCCAGATAATAATTTAGGTGTTCTTTTTTTAAAATCAAAATACTGAGTTCAATTAGATGCACCGATATTAATTGTTGGATTAAACTAGTATATAATTCAATTCCAACCATTAATTATAGTAAACAAGTAAAAATTAAAAATAGGTACCCATTACCCCATACTTTTAGCCTTTAAAACTTAGAGTATAACGGTGCACCATATGCACCCAAAAATATGCGAAAATACTAGAGTATGTTTTGGGTTTTTAACTTAGGTTTTTATTAATCACATTGATGTTTTGAGAATAATTTCTATATACACTTATAAATTTTATTAATCAACCATTCTACTATTTTTATTTTTCCATACAAATTTTTTTTCTACTATTTTTATTTTTTCATACATTTTTTTTCTCTCTTATGTTCACTCACACTAATTAATGTCCTTTTACTCATATTACAATATATCTATTATATTTTGATTTTATATCAAGTTAAAGCTCACATTATAAAAAACTCAAAAAAAAACTAAATTATTATTATTAATAATTTTATACTTATTGCTCCTAAAATACTCTCTTGTGAGATGGGTATATGTGACATGGATTATGAGACGGGTCGACCATTGTTAAAATATAGTTGTTATATAGGTAAAGTATGCTCATTGGTAATTAAATTATGTTAGTAATGAAATATACCGTAACACTTTTTTAATATATTTTAATTCATTATTCATTATACTTTAATAAAACATACTTTAACTACAACTAACAAATTTTACTTTTATGGCAAATATATTTTAATATCGGGTCAACCCGTCTCACAAGAAATTTTATAGTTGCTCCTTCTGTCTCAATAGATATTTTTCAATACAAAACCTTAAAGATAAGTAAATTATCAAATATGAGTATGTAATAAATCTATACTAATATAAAAGCAAAATGAATTTGCTTAATTTTGACCAACTTTGATTAATTTTGACCAACCTTTTCATTTATGAAATCCAATTTTTTAATTTTAGCCATTAATTAATCACACTCTAATCTTGACCATTGATCATTTCTTTATCATTTGTTTTAGAATTCGGTGTCTTTATATAAATTTTAACCAAATTTAAGTAGCTTTTTATAATTATAGGAAATTTTATAACCTAATTCCAAACCCTATGTCATGCTCAATTCATCTTAACAACCTTCCAGATCTGCCACACCCCTTTTAACAGTGTTTTAGCTTAGGGTTTCTTCTTTAGTATTCAAGAACACAATATTTGTGATTGTGAGAAGTTTCATTACTGTTGACTGAGAGATCTTATCGTTGTCTCTGCTGTTGCGCCGTTGTAATGGCATTGGTTCCAATTACCGCCGCCGAGTTGAATTACATTATCTACTGTTATCTTCACAAGTCAGTTATGATTTCTATCTACGCCTTTTAAAGATTTTCGGATTCGTACTTTCAGTTTCGTCTCCGCCGTCCAATTCTGTTGACGAAGGCCTAAACGGTGGCTTGAATTACATTGTGAGTGAAGTAGAAATTGGGTAGAACCTGCGAAGTACACCAGAGATGATTTTCATTAGCAAATTCTACATATAATATGCATGTTTTTGTGCATATATTGCCATAAGTTTCTCCCTAATCATCTGGATTTCTGTGTGTACATTCTGTATTTTGTAGTTTTGATGAACAATCAGATCATTTATGGGCTAAGTTTGTGTGATGTTGTTCGATTTTTTAACAGTAATTGTTTACCAAATTCAATCTGTTCACAATATATGAAAATTTTCTGATATTGAAATTTATTTTTTATTTTTTAACAACAAATGTGCCCCAATAAGATCTAGCTCTTACATATTTCAGTATCATACATGGTAATCTCTCCTCCCCTAATATGAAATTGCTTTAATGGTTTCTCTCAATTTTTTGTTATTGTATTTTCAGAACAATTAAGGCTCATAAGACAATTTCGAAGGAACCGAGTATAATATTTTCAATAAACTTTCCTTTGTATTTAGTGTAATTTTTAAGTAATTATATCTACCAATTGAATAATTATTTTATAATTCTTTTTATCGTTATCATTACTTATATATATAAAATATTTGCCTTCAATTTTGATGTTATCCATAGTATGAAAATTTGATGTTATCCATAGTATGAATTTTGGACTATTCACAGTTGGAATTTCTTTATTATGTGCTAACTTTGTATATGTATGGTATATATATTTCTAATATTGCTGGTTTGGTATCAGAGAATGCATTATAGAGTTTTAAATTATTAATTTTAATTGCAAACATAGCCTGCAATGCTCTACTATTGGAGTTGGGAGGATTGTTAATTTCAAAGTTGAGAAATAGAACAAAGTTTATTATGTACTCATTGCTAAAAGATATATGTTAGTTACACAGTTCACATTCTTCTTTAAATGAACTTAATTAGGAAGTGCGTAGTAAGTAGAAAATAAATTTGTCGTATGTATTTTTTTAATTTTATGTTTTTCATAGTGTACATATTTAACACCCAATATGTTCTTATTTATTCTTATAGGACTGAGCAAAGAGAAACTGGTGAAATTCTTTAGCCTATTTCCATGTATATTTTATGAATTCCTATTTCTAATTGCACTATATTGTTTGAGCTGTACAATATTTATTTATTACGAATTACTTATTTTCATTAATTATTGTCATTGTAGGAATTAATTTACCTCCCACATTCTAATGTAAATAGTGTATCAACGAGGTAGTATGAGTTTTATTAAATTTATTTTATTACGAATTACTTATTTTCATTAATCATTTCCATTGTAGGAATTAATTTACCTCCCATGTGCTTTACAGAAAATGTCAACATCGGAGCTCGGTATCAATTTTATTGTCTTTATATCTCTGTTTTTATTCGATCCCTATTTCAACCAGGACATATAATTAACATTTTTATAGATTGAGGAGTTTTGTTGCCTATATTATTGCTATTATTTTATAATTTTCACTGTATAATTTTCTTTTAGAATATAATTATGGTGATTTTTACTTAGTTTTATTCAACATTAATTAAGATATGCTTAATATATTCATGTTGTGAGAGGTTAGAAATCTGGTAGCCTGATATGTAAGCAACATGCTACATTATCTATCTATACTAATATAAAAGCAAAATAGATTTGCTCAATTTTAATCAATTCTCACCAATCTAATATTAATCTTAGCCATTAATTTATCATAAACTAATCCACACCATTGATTATTCTTTGATACTTTTTTTAAAGATTTCGGTGCTTTTTCTGTAATTTATACACATTTTTAGGACATCTTTATAATTAAACAAAAACTTATAAACAAAATTAATTTTAAACACCAATTTTATTTTCATTTCTGCTCCTCCCACATCTGCCGAGATCCCGTCTACATGCAGCCGCTGTCACCGCTATCATATATGATTTTCGTCACTGCTTCCACCGTCGTATCTACGTCGCCGCTTTTACTAGCGCCTTCAATTAAACTCTTAGCTGATGCTCCAATTTTTTATTTTTTTTATTTTGAACTACTTTTGATGTTGTGATTTGATTTTTGCATGTAGAGTTTACGAAGGTGGGCCACTCGGACTGCGATCGGGTTTGTGGTGATGGGTTTCGTTGGGTTCTTCTTTGTTGGGCCCGTTGGGCTTTTGGCCCAAATGCCGGTCTTCTTTCTCAAAGTATTGGGCCAAGTTTGTCTTGGCCCATAGCCTTACACTTGTGGCCTATTTGATCTCCCATTTGTGACCCTCTCGGGTAGAACGTGGATTTGAATTCTTGTGTGAGTTCAACGGGAATCTGAGCACTGTGTTCATTCCTCGACCACCTTCTCCGGCGACGACGAACACGGACGAGGACGACCGCATCCACCCAACAGTGGTATCAAAGCGGGTTTCGTCGTCCGTCTGTCTCCCGAAGCTGCTGATCGTCAGCCGCCGGTGGGAGATCGCCGCCGTCCGGCCGCCGCGGATTTTCTCGCCGGAATCGCGATCTGGTCGCGATCTGACCGATCGGAGCCGCCACCGTCGCGACCTTCACGCAGCCACCGGAATCGCGACCTCCAGCAGCTGACCGAAGCAGCGCCGCTGCTAGGGCTCCAACGCCGCCACCGGGATCGAGATCAGACGCCGCCGCCGGGATCGGGATCAGACGCTGCGCCGCCCCCCCTCCCGTGCCGGAATCGCGATCTGCTCCGGATCTGCCTGGATCTTCGCCTCACGTCCGCGCTCAGCCTCCGGGCCGCCGCTGCACAGTCGCTAGTGTTCCGCGCGCCGCCGCCAACGCCTCGCGATCTGCGCTGCCGCCTTGCGATCTGCAACGCGCCGCCGCCGTGTTCGCAATCTACAACCCTCCGCGCTGCCTCGCCGGGAACGCGACAGGGAGGAGCTCGCGCCGCCACCGGGAGCTGCTCGCTCAGATCTGACGCCGCCCGTCGCCAGCAGCTCGCCGCCGCATCTGCACGGGACCGCGACCACCCAGCTGTCCGCCGACCGCCACAGATCTGATGCCGGGAGCCACCACTTCCGGCTGCCCTTGCTGAACGCGGCTGACCGCCGTCCGCTGCCGGACGCCGCCGGAGACCGGAGACTGCCTCTGTCCGGCTGACAGCCGCCGCCGTCTCTGTCCGCCGGAGCTACTGACCGTTGGCCGCCGGAGTTGACCGCCGGCGTTAGGGTTCCGGTCAGATTGGGCTTTCCACTTGGTGATAGGGGAGTTTCTCTCATTCTCTTTGTTAAAGATTTGTTCTATTTTCTAACTTAGATATATCTTTGTGATACCCTGAGGCGGTTGGTCCTCCTTTGTGATGCTCTGAGGCGGCTGGTCCTCTCTTTGTGAGATTTTTCTGTGATATTTGTTATCCTGCTTCCGTTGTGTACTCTTGATTGTCAGTTTATTTCTTCGTGTGGTGTGGTTTGTGCTTTGTGCTTATAGAATGGCTTATAATCCCTTTGGCATGACTCCTTTTGATGGTAAAACTGATTTCAAAATTTGGAAACAAAAAATGAAATGTGTTTTGGTTCAACAACGTGTCTATAAGGCCATTGAGGGAACGCATGCTGCCACTGTAACTGAAGAACAGAAATCTGATATGAATGAGCTTGCTTTGTCATCCATTACTTTAAATCTCTCTGACTCTGTGATAAGAAAGGTTGGTCAATTTGAGTCTGCTGAAAAAATGTGGAAAAAGTTGGATGAATTGTTCAATGTGTCATCTTTGCCTAGTAGGATGTTCTTGCTTGAAAAATTTTTCAGTTTCAAATTGGATTTGAATAAGGACATTGATGAAAACTTGGACATGTTTACAAAGCTCATTATTGATATTAAGCAATCTGGTGATAAGCACATTGATGAGTATTCCCCCATTGTCTTGTTAAATGCTATTCCTGAATCTTATTGTGATGTCAAATCTGCTATTAAGTATGGTCGTGATGATGTTACTCTAGATGTGGTGGTTAATGCCTTAAAAAGCAAAGAGCATGATTTAAATCACAATGGGGGTGATAAGAATTCTGGGGGTGTTATGTTTGTTAAGGGAAGGCATAATAATAAGTTTAAGGCTAAGAATCATAGATGCTATAATTGTAATGAGCATGGCCATTATGCTAACAAATGTCCCCACCCCAAGAAGAATAAATCTAGTGAACAAGCCAATGTTGTGACTGAAACTGAGTGTTATGGTGAGGTTTACTAGTTGTGCTTGTGTGAATTGCTTGAGCCTTTAACTTGTGTGTTTAAATGGTTTTGAAAATTTTGTTTTTTCTGAAAATTTGTTTTTCTTATCTTGTTTGTCTTTGTGACTTTTATGTCTGTGTGACTGCGTGTGCTTGTTTCTCTTAGTGAGGTGGAGCATGTTGTGTGCTTTCGAATGTGGTGTAACATTTGATTGTTGTGATTGTCTGTGTGACTTTTATGTCTGTGTGACTGTGTGCGTCTGTGTGACTTTTATGTCTGTGTGACTGTGTGCGTCTGTGTGACTTTTATGTCTGTGTGACTGCGCATGCTTCTGTGTGAAGTGTCTGTGTGACTTGTGTGTCTGTGTGACTTGACTATGTGTCCGTATGAATTGTGTATTCATGTTAGCTTTGTGCTTATTTGTTCTATGTGAACTGTTCGTGTGTCATGAGAACTGTGAGTTCTAATCTATGTGATTACATGACTATGTGAACTTTGTGTTTTCTTGAGCTTGTGTGCTCCGTTTATTTTGTCCTTGGGATAATATAATCATTCTGTGACTATGTGTCCGTGATCTTTGCTCCGGCTTAGATTTGTGTATCTTTTGTGATACCTTGACTTTTGTGTCAAATTTCTGGATCTTGCTTTTGACTTTGTGTCTTTCGTTTTGCAGGTGTCCGGGAAAAGTGCAATGATGAATTCCCATTTAGTTATACACAAGGGTAGATGATTTGGGCCAAGGTGGAGATTTGTTGGGCCCGTTGGGCTTTTGGCCCAAATGCCGGTCTTCTTTCTCAAAGTATTGGGCCAAGTTTGTCTTGGCCCATAGCCTTACACTTGTGGCCTATTTGATCTCCCATTTGTGACCCTCTCGGGTAGAACGTGGATTTGAATTCTTGTGTGAGTTCAACGGGAATCTGAGCACTGTGTTCATTCCTCGACCACCTTCTCCGGCGACGACGAACACGGACGAGGACGACCGCATCCACCCAACATTCGTCAAGTTATTTTTCATCCCAATCAATAATATCATTGTTGGCGCTTCTTAAATTATTCGTAGTTCAGGTACATTTCTCATAATTTTCCTACATAAATTTATTTAGTGGATTATTGGCTTCATAGTCTTTTCTTTGAATACTGAATTCAAAAGGGTTAAATTATAGTTATATGAAATTTGGTTGGTGTTACTGTGTGTTTGAATGTGGGGAGCATTGGAATTCTAAGAAAATGTTAGTGGTTCCTTTTGTGGTAGTGTTCTGAAATTTTATAAGAAGGATGTGGTTCTGTGAATCAACTACCGTCTTTTAGGGGATCTAAAGGTATAAGTTTTCTCTTCAGAACGGTTATTCAAATGTTCGTTGGATGTCGACTCTATGGGAATCAGATCAATTGAATTGTTCGAATCATCTGCAGGTATTGATCCGAGTTTGAAGCTTTTGTGTGCTGTTGTTGGGTATTGATTTTCACTCTTGACGTTTTAGTTTAAACACTATGTATTTCGTGGTTAATGGCAATTAATTGGAGGTTAATCGGTGGTCATTATAAGTTGTTAATTTGGTTTTGTGATTGGTGGAACATTGGTTTAGATACTGATCTGGAAAGATTATTGGAAGAAAAAAAGAAATTATCTTAATATTAGGGTTTCGTGGCTACTATTTGGGGGTATGATAATATCAATGGTGTTGTTAGCGTTTAATAACTCTCATTTTTTCTCTAATTGTAACTCTTGATTATATTTTTAAAGTGGAACATAAATGGTTTCAAATAAAATAATGAAAATAGGATTCACAAAAGAGATGAATTTTAAAATGATGTTAAAAGGTTTTATTGTTAAAAATTATTAATTAAGTGGTGATGTATAGGTAGATTTCTTATTACTGTTCTTTTTATGATTAGATTAGATGAAAACAGTTGCATGGTTTGTTCTCTCAGTCTTCTTTGTATTCACACACGAGGTTTCTTTAAAAATTAAACCTGAATTATTGTACTTAGATGTTTCTTTCAGCTATCCTTCTTCATAAGTTTTGAGCAACTACTATAGTTGGAAGTGGTGTAATTTTTTTTATTATTATTTTTTGTAATTTATAAAGGTGGTAACGAGTAGGGACAATGTGTTGAAGAACCTATTAGAAAGGCTTAAATTATCTAACGAAATACTTATGTCGATTTGGATATAGTGGTGAATTAATAATCTCTAATTTTATGATCTTATTATCCTGTTTAGGTTTTAAGTTTTTGTTTTAATTTGGATTTGTTTAACGTAAGTCTGTTTCTGTGGTTTTCAGGATATGAAAGGGAGAAATTGACGATCATGGTGAAGAATGCGCAGGTCTCATATTTATCCATTATCGTGTTATCTGTGAAATTCATTTGGTTTTTAATGCATTTTTCTACCACATTAGCAATTGACAATGATTAGATGCTTATATCATTTAAGTATTATGTAATTAAATGATAGTTTATGAAGCATTTTATTTGTTGTTTTTTCGTAGATAACTTTAATATGATTGTTATTATTATCTATTTTTTTGTTTCTATTTGATTTATGAGGTGATTTTCTCATGCAGATTTTGATCAATTACTATTCTCTTTCAAGGCAACCACTATTTTTATTGAATTATTCGAGACTTGAATTTGGTCAAGGTATTGAATGCCCTGTTTTGATCTCCTAAGCCTTTCTTATTAACTATCTAAAAATATTCATATCTTGGTTAATTTACACTCTTTCTGGACTAGGTATTGTCTCCCAACTCAATTCCAACTATTATTTTTGAATTGATTAGTTAAAGGTTTGTTTCCCTCATATCAATCATCTATCAATGTATCCAATTAGGATTTTCTAAAATGAGTCTAAATGTATGTAATAAAATGAATCAAATTTTTTTATTTTTGATGTGGAGCATTGTATTCCTATGATTTCAAGGTATTTATGAGACTTATTTCATGATAGAAACAGTGCAACGTTACTTCATTTCAACATTGCTTAGAAGGAAATTATTTCATGATGAATAAGTGAATATTTTAGAGTCTATATGATATTCGAGTTGGAAGAATCAAGCCAATAGCCAAATACTTATTTACAAAATTACTACAATAAATTACCCTTATCCGACGCTCACAGTCTTACCTGCTTCTATAAACGATATTTTATTGTGGAGTGTGTATTTGTGACAATATCTTTACCATGGTGCACATATTTAATACCTAATAATACATGACCTTAATTTTCTTACATCCTATAGCAAGAAAAGAAGGTGAGGTTTTTAAATACGTACATGAATAGTTTCAACCTTGATTAGTTTCATTAATGTTTAGTGACAATTACCTATAAGGAAAGCTTGACTAATTCAGTGGTATGTACCAGTGGCTTGCAGATCAATTACTTATCTAACTCTAATTTAGATGGAACTGACTGTTTGTAAAAGTTTTGGGTGGAAAAGACTTCATGATATTATGATCCTATTAAAAAATCGTGAAAGCATTTCAATGCATTAGCTAAAGAAGGGTCCGTGCCTGATGAAGATTTTCCTTTCGAAGAATTAGGAGATTAAGATTACCATGCAAGTTTGTCTTTTGCTGCTCTTTTTTCATGCTTTAAGGTAATATTTTCTCATTTCTATGTTGAACATAAATGGTTGATCGTCTGGAGTGGAAATACGTTCAATTGTTATTTAGCTTTTTTTTCATTTTATAGTGGCACCAAGCCTATGCCAGGAACACGATAGATTAATCTCTTGGTTCAATAGGTTTGCTATCTCTAAGTAATTTTATCTCATCCGATCAACTACCTCTCTCTCTCTCTCTTCAAATTGATTTTTTCACTATTGATTCTCTTCTATTCCACTTTAGTTTTGCAGATATGCTCTGATAAGAAAACTATATTTTATGTTGAAGGCATAATTTCCTTGATTGGTAATCACTGTGGGATCATTGGATAGGTAAAGTTCTCACACTGTTTATTCCCTTTTATAATACAAATGAATTTTCATGTTTCAATTTTTTTTTAAAAAAACTGTATTTGAAGGTCAACTATTTTGGATTTAGGGATTTTTTTAGTTGTGATTGATTTAGGTTGTGAATTAGTTGACTGAAATTGTGAGAGACGTTTTTAGCATTGTGCAAAGCAGGAGAGACTGCATTTAGTAACATGGTTGTTGGGTACAAAAACGTCGATGTCAATCTTTACTTAACTAAAAGAAGGTTTCGCCTTACTTATGTGTAAACTTTAGAGCATTTCTAGGCTAATGTGTCATTTTTCCTGAATTTTTTTATAATACACCGTTTTTTTATATATATTTCAATTATGTTGATGGCCTTAATTGTCATTTTAAATCATTTACTGAAATTTTCTTCCAGCCTTAATTGTCTTTTTAAGTCATTTTACTGAATTTTTCTTTCACGCTTCTGCCATAATTTTCTCCAGGATTTACTTTCTCTTTGTCGCCACGTTATCTCTAAGTTTAACACACTTCAGGTTTGGATTCTCGACTTTTTTGTGTCGTCAGTGGAGAAGTTTGTGTAGGCAATGCCAAAGCTTATGTCACAACCTGCCGTCATTACAAAAAGGGTTTGTTTTTGGATTCATTGTATGGCATTTGATTTATGGACGGATTTTTTTTTTAATTAGGCTTTTTATGGACCAATCTCTTTTAATTAGGTTTTTTATGGACCAATCTCTTTTAATTAGTCTTTTAAATGATTGTGTAAAGATTTATTGTTCATGATTTTATAATTGGAGTTTTCCATTTTGCTTGAGAATGTTACTTTTTGATATATGGTTTTTTCCCAACTCTTTGATCTCAATCTTACCTTTTATTTTATGGAATCTTTCCAACTCTTTCATATTAATTTTAATGAATTTTGTGTTTATTTTACAGTTGGAAAGTGGTTTTCGTTGGCTTGAACCACTTGTGGTTTTGAATTTTCCTACAAAAAAGTTTAGAGATCTGTGATTGGCTTCAAAGGAAATTGCTCAGTGAGTTCATCTCTAGCACTTCTTATGATGCTTTAATTAAATTTGCTGGAAATTATGTCTTATTCAACTAGAACTTTAAGTCTACAAATGATTATAAAATTTATTTAGGTGGGTAATATGCACTGAGATACTCCCCTTTTTAGTGAAGATTATTACTTCTTGATTTTTGTTGCTGCATTTTCAGTTACTACTTAATATTGGTTTATGGAAACTTAGGTTTTGAGCTATAACTAATTCTTTTGTCTGTGAATGTTACGGATGAGAAATAAAGACTGAGCAAAAATCATTTTTTATTTTTTTATAATTTGTTTTGTGTAGTCATTCTTACTATGGGTGAAAAATCATTCCACATTGAATGGAAAAGCAATTACAGATATGTGGGTGGTGCATGATTTGACTGCAGAAAAATGTGGATTTGGAAATGTCTTTTTCAAGGTAATTCTTATTTACATTTGTGGATGGTTATTGAAATATATATTTTTTGTTTGACGATTGCCTATTTTTCTATTCTAATGCAATTTCTTTCTCCTAATATGGTACAGATTGCAACGAGACGGATTTTTTAGGTACTTTCACTACCTGAACTCTATTGGGATGGGTACGGGTAGTTATAAACGAGTTTGAGATGGATATGGATAGTTGAATAAAATCTCATTAGGATTTGGGACAGGTACGAGTATATATCTTGGGTACCCGCGAATTCCCGTTTATATATATTTTATACAAAAAATTTAATATATAAAATTATATAATTTATATTATATAAAATATTTATATAATTATATTTATTAAATAGTTAAAAGATTATCCAATTAGGATTTGTGACAAATACATATTCATTTTATATCTGCAGGTACCCATTTATACATATTATGCAATATTTTTAATACTTATTGTACTATATAAGTTATATATAATGAAATATTTTATATATTTAATAAAAAAAGTGTAAGCCTTTTTTTTTAATAACTTGGGTATCCATACATAATAAACTCTTATTTACATTTTCAAGCAACTAATTTCAAAAGAATAATTTTGTTTTTAGTACTCCCTCTGTCCATTATCAATCTATTCATTTGATTTTTGTACGTGGATTAAGAAGTATTATTATTTTATATGTAGTGAGTAGTTGTATTAGTGGAGAGTGTGAGTCTCATATTTTAATTGTATTAGTGAGGGGGTGTGTCTCATATGTCTAAAAGGGGAAATTGATATATTAATAATGAACGGCCTAAAATGATAAAATAGATAGATTGAGGATGGACGGGGGGAATATATTTCAAAAGAAGCCGTAAAAGAAACATACGTTAAATGGTTCTCAAAAAATTACAAAATACAAAATATATATATATATATATATATATATATATATATATATATATATATATATATATATATATATATATATATATATATATATATATATATATATATATAAAAGCATGGTCGAGTATAAAAAATTTACTCGCATTTCAAGAAAATTTTATTAACCCTATAAGAAAAAGAAAATAATATATATAAAAATATTTCAAAAATTTTTCTGTCCGCGCAACGCGCGACCGGGTAACTGTTTCTATAAACATAAGACTCAAAAAAATAAAACTATTAATTTAATGTCAAAATTCATAAATTTGATTAAAATAATTTAACTAAAACTATATTAAACTTCTATTTTTTTTATAGATTTAACACTTTGTTTAAAAAAAATTATAATGTATTATTTTTTAATTGTCATGACAAAAAATTTAGTTATTGTTGAATGATTACAAATAATAGGTTATGATTTTTGACAATTTATTGATAGTTTTACATCTTTTGTTTTGTTTAAATCATGTAAAGTAGGGATCACAAAAAAGAATCACAAAAAAGAATCGGTCTAGCATGGGTGAAACTTACATGCTCTGTTTGGTCGAACTTGACCTGTCCCATAAAGAAAATGAGGCGGGTCATTATATCCTGTTCCGACTCATTTATCACGTCATTATATTATGTATATGGTGTATATTTTATAATTAATATTTTGTATTATATATTTCCTCTATTCTATTTCAAGGATTGCATATATCCATCTTAATTTCATCTTCTCATTCACGGTAAATATATAAATTAAGAAAAGTTATTTTATTAAGGCAATGTGATATTTTTGGATTATATAACTTTGAAATTAAAGTGTATTGTAAGAATAGTAGTTGGAAGTCATTTATTTTTATGAAAGCGTGAAGTTGAAGTTAGAACGGACTAAAATAAAAAGTGTAAAGTTAAAGCTAAGATGGAGAGAAATACTATTTTGGGCGTCTCACTTTACATTTTCCTTTTTGGTAAATTGAACCCACATAAAAAAATTATTAATATATCTTCATAGAGCTACACACAACACTTATACAACTACCCGATATATATTAAATACTATATTTATTCATCTTCGTGCAAAAGACAAATAACCTTTCGAATGAGGTGGATGGAGTACATTATTTATAAGATATGCTCCCTTTGTCGTCCCATTTATGTTTGCGCCCCCATCCCAACACAGAAATTAAGAAAAGTGATAATTTTAAGGGTATAATGGTATTTTCTATGTATGTTGAGAGTGAAAATCAGCGTGTTTTAGTGTTCAATTTAACATTTTTTATGAGAATTATTGTCATGTATTAACACAAGTATCTTATATTCAATATATGTGAGAAAAAAGTGATTTTGAGGTGTTTTATTATATTTTAGTTGGAAAAATTATCAAAAGTGATAAGTTGGATAAAAGGAGAAACTTGTACAAGAATGCTGAAAAACTCATGTCCAACTTGTGTAATTTTTGTGTGATATATGGTTGGAAAGCCACGGAAAAGATGATCATTTTAGCGCAAGAATCACTCAAATCGGAGTTCAGACGAGGAAGTTATACTCAAAATTGTGAGATCGCGCAGCTGCCGACGAGAATTTCCAAAAATCTCCGAAAATTAACTCATCTTTTCTATTTCGTGGAGTAGAATTAATTTCTTTATCACATAATCCTCCATGATTCCACCATATCTTTTTGGATGTTTTATTTCCTTATTTGATGTCCTTCTCATACCTATATATATTTTAGGTCATGGTGCCTTTTGATAGTGCTAGGGTTTTAAAGGTTTTATGAATTAATTAAACTCTATTGTGTCCTATCTGACAACACTATTTGTAAATTATTTTATATTTGATTGTTCCTTTTAAACTCGTATTCACGATTGTTTTGTGTATCTTCAACTGTTATATAGAGTCTGAATATATATCTGGTTATTGATTGAGTGCGTTCACCACTGAACAAGGTTACATGTTATGATTCTAAGTGAGGGGACTCCGAAGCTTCATTAGAATTGTCATATATGAATGTTTATTAATTAAATTGATTTCGGATTAATAAGCAGGATAAAGAGTGTTTGAGTGAGGCTCTTATGCCTCGGGACACACCGTGTCCCCCATGTGAACACAAGAGTTTTAATACTAAAATTCTTGTGTTCACAAAGGGACACGGTGTGTCCCCGGGGCACAGGAGTTTTTGTCAAAGAGTTTAGTTTTATAGTACCTATAAAGGGAAAATCATATCAGGTTTGATTACTAGACGTGCGAAAGAATTGACACTGATAGTACTGATAGTACCTTAAAAAGTGGTGAAATTATATATCTTGCTCCAAGGTGATTCACACGTGTTACACGTTTGCTTGCTTGTGTCTATAGGGTAAGTTTGTATGGTTTAGCGATGCGTCCATATTCCAAGGCAGAATCGGTCAATAAACTTGAAAGGAAAATTAAGTAGTAAAAATGGATTACCCTATATTATCTATTCTCTATTTTTGAAACACTTTCGTCTTCTTTTAAGTGATATTTAATTTTAATTGTTATTTTAATTAATTTGTTAGTAGATTAATAATTCGATACCGCAATCTTATTGTCTTTTGTCTTAATTAATTTAGTTAATAATTGAATTAATAATACTTCGTCATGTGAGTTCGATATTTAACTTGGTCGTTTGCCTAAGCTGCAATTGATATCTTAATACTTGTAGATTAATTTTGCGTGCAAAGAAAACGCGTAACAATGTAATAAATAAATAATAGTGTGCTAGGTAAAGGTAGATTTTTTTTTTGTAAATAAACTGTATGGGGAAATGGTGATTGTATTGAACTTTTTGCTTTTTTTAGCAGGTAGAGACTTTTGTAACTCAAAATGTAAAATGTATTATCTAAAAGGAGATGGAGAAAATATTTGCTTAATGGGTTAATTGCAATTTGCAAGAAAAATCTTGAACTTTATTTTTATTGCAAATTAATTCATACTTTTGAGAAATTATAAAAAAATGCCCTACTAAGTCTTGTTGCAAAAATGCACCCATCCATCATACACTTATTTCTCTCTTTTTTTTAGCTTATTAGACCCTAATTTGGAGATCTCACGAATATTGAATATCAGTATTTGAATTCTTTAAATTTGTTGAAAGTCAAATACTTGTATCATATTTAAAAAAAAACTTCTATTATACTTGTGTGATATTTGATATGGTAATAATTTGATAATTTAAGGATATAGTTTTCAATTTAAATAGGAAATAAAAAAATATGGATTTAGATTAGTTGGATTTGATAAATTTAATAAAATATATGGGTGTGCACTTTTATTTTCTTAAAAAAATTATTTTTTTAATCAAATATTTATATTATTCATATTTCAGTCGATCTTTTCAATGAAAAAATTATACCCTCATAATTCTTGAACCAGATTGAAGTTCGGAGATGAAACGACATCAAATAGAGACCCCACCAGAAATGAGCCTTGTTGTAGGGGTTCAAAAGCATGTTGTCAAGTTCAAAACCAGATTGAAAGCCATCGTTTTGTTGAGAAGCTTCTGTATCTCGAGCTTAAGCCATCGTTTTGTTGAGAAGCTTCTGTATCTCGAGCTTCGTCTCTTTTTTAGGGGTGAATCTCAAACATCCCCCAAAGATGAGTATATTAAGTAGTTTTGGGTATTAATAATAAAAATATTATAAAAACATTTTTGTATTTTAGTTTCATTAGTTTAGTTTTAATTTTTTTTTATATATTTAGTATTTTCGGGAGTACATATAGCCGCCACTTAAGGAAAAATGCAGATTTAAACTACATAATAAAAAATTAATTATGAAACATAAAATAGAATAACATTATTAAATAAGGAGCCCAAATTAGATATTAATATCCACATAATATCACCCTACTACACAAAATTGCCTCACAATATAATCATACTACACAAAATTGCAGCATGTTTTTTTTACATTCTTTATACAGTTGTGTGCAATCTCCTACAGTCGTGTGCAATTTGGTTGGAACCGAAGGAGTATATATATAAATACAATGTATTCTAATGATCTTTATTTGTTTTTTCATATTTTATAGGAGTATTAAATAAAAATAGTATAAATGGGCTGTTAGAGATATCAATTCAAGAATTATTGCTGCAATTGTATAAGAGTGAGGTTGCGTGGGCCCGGCGCACGGGAACACATTTTGTACGCCTTTAAAAATTTAGTATTATGGGTAATGGTACATTGTTTTGGTACAAAGAGTATACACTTTAATTAATAAAAGGTACACCATTTTTGTTCTAAAGGGTATACACTTTTCATTAATATTTTTTTTCTTTAGAAAATAAATGGTACATATTTTTATACTAAAGGGTATATAATTTAACATAAAATTCTAAAGGCGCACCGAGTGTTGTCCATGCGTCAGATACACACAATAATTTTCTTTAGAAAATAAAGGGTACACATGGTATACAATTTAACACAAAATTCTAAAGACGCACGGAATGTGATCTGTGCGCCGGGTGCACAGAAGTTTTTGCCATTGTATAATACTATTTACTCTCTCCGTCCCGGAAAAGTTTGCGCCCCTCTTTTCGACACGGAGATTAAGAAAGTGATGACTATTAGGGGTATAATGATATTTTTTGTAATAAATAAATGATAAAGTATGTTAGGTAGAGATAATTTTTTTGTAAATAAAGTGTATGAGGAAGGTAATTGTTTTTTACTTTTTGCTTTTTTTTTTGAATGTGCAAACTTTTGTGGGACAGCCCAAAATGAAAAGTGTGTCATCTGAAATGAGACGGAAGGGGTAAAAGTTATGGAGAACAAATTTGCATAATTTTAAACATTTTTAAAAGTGATTTTTAATCTCCTTTGAAGAAAATTGATGCAAATTAGATGGACAGAGCGAGGAGAGGGTTGAATTTAACTTATTCATAAATATATATATATATATATATATATATATATATATATATATATATATATATATATATATATATATATATATATACTCCCCCGTCCCGCACCAAGGGTCTCTTTTTTCCATTTTGATCGTCTCACCCAAAGGGTTCTCTTTTCTTTTTTATACACATGAGTCACAAATTCACCCACTAATACAATTAAAATATGAGGCATACACTCACACTAATACAACTATCCACTATACATTAAATAATAATACTCTTTAATCTACGTGCAAAAAAATAAAATACACCCTTGGTGCGGGACGGGGGAGTATATATTATGAAATTAATATTACATTATTAATATAAATTTATAATATTGGACATTTTGCTGCATAATATTTTGGGGACGTGTTGCCCCTAGGGCATAGTTCAAGTGGTAGAGGGGAGGGTGGAAAGACTTGAGCTTGGTTGCTGAAGGGTAGGGGTTCGAATCATGCCTTTGGTATAGATTTGGCCCCTTGCAAGCATAAGTTTAACAGTGAGCCCTCTCTATAAGCCACTTGAGACACATCCTGCGATTTACCTCCTCCATCAATCTCCAGGGCAGGGTCGATGGGGCTCCTAATGGTAGGGTACACTATTTTTTTGGGACGTGTTTGGTGAATTGTAACGATGTGGTCCACAAGGGATGAGGTGAATATCCATGAGGTAAAGGGAAGCACAGTAAATTTAGGTGGAGGATCACGACATCATAAAAGAGCAGCACATGCACACCCGACATACACTTTGAGTTCCATTACAAAATTCTATGGCAATTTATATCTCCTCTTTTTGGGACCACCACCGAATATGTTTTCTATTTCAATTCTAATCCCTTAATACTAAATTTAAAAAATGTTACTTAAATTTTTTTTATCAACTTTATTAAATTTTAAAGATATTGTGTTATTTTTAAATAAATAATAATGTAAATTATGGATTAATTAAAAATGATATTTTAAAAAATATTCCCCGTTTCATAATAACTTTCGCACTTTCTTTGTTGATTTGTCTCCAATAACTTTCACACAAAAAAAACAAAACTTTATTAACAAACCTTAAAGTTAGTTTAATTTCAAATTTATCACTCATTTTTCAAACTCATAACATTCATAAAATTACTTTACACTTTATTTATTACCTAATATACTAAAATACCCTTAAAAGTAAAAAAAAAGTTAAAAAAATACTCCCTCCGTCCCACGTATTTTTACCCACTTTCCATTTTGAGGTGTCCCACATATTTTTACTCATTCCATTTTTGGTAAGAATACATAATATTTTATTACCTACTTTTTACAATCCCAACGACTTTAATTATTTTTTTACACTTTATTCATCATTACCAACAACTTTATTTACTTTTTTTTAAATTAATAATTTATTCTTACTTTTTCTTACATTATATATTAAAAAAACACGTCTTAATCTCCGTGCCCGTATAAATGGTTGAAAATACTCATGACAGAGGGAGTAACTTTTTTAGACAATGTGAATTTTTTTAAACAATGTGTAACAATAAACGTTAAGGTTGTAATGGAACAGAGAGTGTAAAATACAATGTTGTAGTGAGAGATTATTTATTATGAAACTTCCTATTTTTGGAGTAGAAACAAATAAATGAAAAAAAAAAGTGAAAATTTTATTGTGATGAAAATAGTACTCCCTCCGTCCTGCCTATATTACAACGTTTACTGTAGCTTTTGTGAGAGCTTTATGCAGTCAAACGTTGCAGTTTGACCGGGACGGAGGGAGTATTTCAAACAGCTTCAATTGCTAGAGATGAGACGGTTCTATGACTCCACTAAACATAGTTACATTCGAGCCAACTCGCAAGATTTTTAACCAAGTATTTTCGATTAGTTATAGATTTTGAATTATTCTTCAGACAACACGGTGGACCTTTCACTCAATCCATCAATATCATATATATATATATGGTGACTTCTCTTACAAAAACCACTTCACCAAAGTGGTTTAGTTTTGAGCTGTAAAAACATTGAAGAAAGACAGCCTACCATAGTTGCATGACATGTTTGAGCTGTGAACAAACATCTAACGACCCCCCATCCCCACCCCAACCCAAAAATAGAGCTATTACATGGTGAGAATCATAGACATCTTGGACCATCTAATGTGCAGCAGCAGCAGCAGCTGCAGCTAATACTGTAGTATGGACGGCCACACCTCGCCCACCCAGTAAATGATTGATCCAAATCCTGAAAACGCTTAATCTCGTAAACGTCAAGCTTGAAAGTCGATGCAAGATGACATAGACTGGATATTGCTTTACAGACCATGGCCATAGAGATTACAAAAAGCTCTTTAGGCAGTAGTACGTCACATTTTCCACAATAATAATTTTTAAAAAATAGGATGAAATAAAGAAGAAGAAAAAAAAAAGTGGTATGAAGAAACCAGGGACCACCCTACATAAGGAATCTAATTGATTTTATCCATAAACATGATTAGAATATTAACACATGATTAGCACCACTAATCATTTCATAACAATACTTTTCCATTTGCTAAAACAGGGCATGAAAGAGAAGATTTCCTCCACCCATAATTGGCAATATCTGCAATTTAACTCTAAAAATTATAAAGAAAAAGTGGTGGGAGAACTCATTAAGTGTTGAAAAACTAATCAAGAACATTACCAATTAAATAAATCAAGAACCAGAGAGATTAATTAAATTAATCTTGTCTTATTAATAAAGCCTCTAGGGTACAACCATGCATGTAAAGTAAAATGTATCTTAATGTACCGCCTAACACATGACAAAATCAAGTGGAGCAAGTATCAATGAACATTATTCAATTGATATTAACCTTATTAACATTTGATGATTTAAAAATTATATATAGTAGTAGATGATCGACGAAAGGGAATAAACTCCGTAAAACGTTACCATGATCCAAACGTTCAATTGAGATGAACGCGACAGGGTAGCGTAGTAAGGTCTCCTCCTCATCATCGTCATCTTCACATAGCAACCAAGCTAAAAACTAAAGAAAAGGTAGTGACAAAGAAAAAAACTAGTAACTTGTGGAAAGAAAAAACGGGCCGTAAGGAAAGCGAATAGAGAGCTTTTTTACCTATTTGGGTACAAGCAAAAGTATGAACTAGCTAGGCAACCTGAGAAAAGCATAAAGAAACCCCACTACAACATGAGGAACTTGCTTGCACCACATAATCTCCACCATTTGATTTTTCATGCCCGAATAGTATTGTATGATCTTATCAATATCCAAAGGTAAGCATATGATTTACAAATTACGTTAAAACAAAAAGGCAATTCTACGTATTGGATACCGGTGCATAAAAAATAACAAAAAAAAGGGGCAATTAGAGGGCTCCTCATTCTAAAATCAATAGACATCACAAAATAGAATTAGAGAAATTAGCACATATACTCGCAATGAACACCATGAGTCGACTGTCAATATTTTGTCCAGAAAATAACGAACACAAACTAGTTTGAAGCGGCCAAAAGCGAAACAAATATGAAGGTAACTAGTAAGAGGAGCTCCCTTCAGTCCAAGCATAGACGGAGAGGGACGTGAAACTATCTCCCGCATCATTCACTCAACCACAGTAGCATAAGGTCGTCCTCGTATTCTACTGCGTGGTTAAACGAATGAGTCGGCAGATAGTTCAACCCCAACTCTCATCCATGAGTGGGCTGAAGGAAGCTCTTATAAACCATTCCTCAATGCTATCAATCTCAATTCACACTAAAATCACCACCAAACCCCCCAATCCTAATTCAATTTCAATCTATTGATCCCCACTAGATTTTGTGCAATACAAACAATCATTCTCTTCTAAACGCAATCTTTCTCGACGAACACGAATGAATAATTAAGGATTGCTTTCTACTGAAACATAGAACAGAGCAGCACTTTATGCAGATGAATCTAAGTAAAGTGATAAAGAGGAAGATATTCTTTTCAGCCAATTGCTATTAAAACAAACATAAAGATTTTGAACAAACCAATTAAGGTGCAGATATGGATGCAAATAATTGTACGAGAAAATAATAAATTCAGCAGGCAACATCTAAAAATAATGGCAATAAGAAATAAATACTAGGAGTAAATTACTGCTGCTGCTACTAATATTAATGGCACTATTATGAACTGGAAAAGCAAACAGTAACAAACAGATATCCAATGTGTGTACTTGAAGCAACACTCAATCTTTGCACACTGTATTTTATGATGCAATCTGTATGGATCCACTGAATTAATTAAACAAAAACACAAAACAAACACACAGAAAAGTAATACTCTTGATAGCCCATTTTCCAAGAATTTAAGAGAACTCTTTTACTATTCATTTTCTGAGTAGTGAAATTAGAGAAAATAATCATAATTTTGTTAAAAATGGAGAGAAACTCGGAATAGAAAAATAAAGGAGTACTCAAATCATCTTTACCAACAGCTTATTAGTCTTTGCAGAAACCCTAGTTAATCTTAATCTTATTGAGTAGACAAGAAAAAACCCTCCTTATGGAAGGTGTTCATGGTGAAACCCAAAAGGACTGTCAACATAAAATAATCACATAAAGAGAAAGGGATGATCCAAGGGTAAATAAAAAATCAAGAAAATGAATGGAGGTGGCAAGAAAACAGGAAATTAATCTCCACACACAAAAAAGGGGTTTTGCAGACATGAAACCCTAACCAAGAACCCACCACCAAGAGAGAGAGATATGGGGTTTGGCAATGGAGTTTCACCTCAAACAAAAATTAAAAAATAAAATAAAAAAGATATTGGGCATGATTGTGTGTTAAAATTGAGGGGAAGAGAGAGAAGGAGTGAATTGAGGGAGGAAGAAGATGAGGGGTCATTATCGTCATGAGAATCAGAGATGAGAAAACGACCCCAACAACATATTTTTTCTCTTTATTGCTGCATTTATAGAGAGAGAGAGAGAGAGAGGTGAAAATTCTGTTGAGGGTGGCAGATGTGTCAAAATGGGAAGGATTTAGAAGGGAAGGGAGACAGTAAAAATCCATGGAGATGAAAGAGGAAGGGGAAGAGTAAATGGACAAGGGATGTGGGGGGTGTAATGAAATGTAGTTTGACCATTTGATGTTGTACTTTGACACATACTACCTCACCACATGTGACAGTAATTGGTGGGACCCACCCATGCAGTCATGTTGCACTTTTTGTGGAACACTACTTTTTTCTCTATCTTGCTAAGGCCTTCCTCAGTGTTAGAATAAAAAAGGTTTTCTTTGTTGCCCACTTTAAGAAAAAAAATTAAAATCTCTAAAACAAAAACTCTTTTCTAATAATAAAATCAAAAAGTAAAATTTTTTTTATAGGACTTACCTTAATTTATTTTTATTCTCATTTAATTTATCAACTACGTATATCTAATTTTTAAATAAATTATAAATAATTATATATTTTAATTATTTATAATTTATAAAATAAAAAAAAAGAAAAATATATTATTTATTTTCATTAAAACACACCGGTGTGTTTTAGTGTTTTAATGTCATATTTTAAAAGATGAGGTAAAACACACCATTAAATTTCCACTAAAACACACCGGTGTGTTTTCAAAGCATGACAATATTACTCTTTTTCCATTTTATTTTTTAGTTGATTTAATTAAAGAATTCGAAAAATTAAAAAAAATAAAAACAAAAGTAAAAGTGGTGGGGATAGCGCGGGATCCATTCAAAATTCTATTCCACCCACCAGTGTCCCTCACGCGCAATGCTTTGAAGAGGTGGACCACACTCTCTCTTCTACCACTCTTCCAATTCTAAAAAAAATCAGGTTTCATGGATGAAACCTGTCAGAAAATCCAAGCCACTCCCCAATGGAAAAAATCTCTCCCTCAAGGTTTTCTGAAGTTCCTTCTCACCAAAAAACTCCTATTGGGGAGGGCCTAAGGAGCTACTACTCCATTACATTATCTCATTTCAATTTGTGATGAAGGAAAAGCTCCTCTGGACTCGGGACACACTGTGTCCCCATGGGAACACAATCTTTTCCTTTCATGTTTTATTTAAATTTATGTATTGCTAGGGATTTAAATTATAAATTGGTTACAGTGTCTTCGGGAACACAAGAACCTCACTCTTTGTGATAAAGTAGGATTTAGGTTTTTTTTTAAATGGATTCAAACAAAAACAACTATACCAAGTCGTTCGCGAACTATTCGAGTATCGATTCAATAAAATATGTGTTCGAACTCGTTCATTAACTTTAATGAGTTAAACCAAATTTAAACTTTGAGCTTGAATTGTTTATCAAACCAAGTTTAAGAATATTCGGTTCGAAAGTTTGCAAACATATTTGTTAACGAACTCGTTAATGGCTCATGAACGCGTTCGTAAATTTTATTATTGAAAATACAAATATGATAATATTAGTTTAATTGATTATTTAAATATTTATATACTATGTCTTTTTAACTTTTATGGTTATCTTTTGTTGATTTGTCTATAATATTTATGAATAATATTAAATGTTCATCAACAAAATATACTTTTAATGTCTACGAACAAAAATATTTATATGTTCATGAACAAACATTCATAAAAAGATTAGATAACGTGTTCGTAAACACATTCGCGAGCCTTATCAAACAGTCTCTGTTCGAGCTCGATATATTTTTTTCTTGATGAGTTCGAGCTCGGGCTCGAGTTCGATTATTCCTTAACAAACGATATTCAAGCCTAGTAGTTTTCGACTCTACTCGGTTCGATTATATCCCTAATCGCGATAAATAATACTCTCTCAATCTCATTTCAATCTTTACATTTTTTCTATTTTGGGCATCCTATTTCAAACGTTACGTTTCCTTTTTTTGTATATGAAACTCACCTATAACTATTAATATATCACCATGAGACACACTCCAACACTAATACACTTATCCACTTTACATTAAATATTATATCTTTCTACCCACTATCCATTAAAATATTATATTCATTAATCAACGTTCAAAAAGCAAACGTAAGCATTGATACGGGACGGAAGAAGTACTTTCATACCACTAAAACATAGTCGATTTGTCATTTTGATTCATCCCAATATAGAGTCTGCATTTTCTTTTTTAATAAAAAAGACTCACACAAATTAACTACTTCTCTTTTTATGGGCCGCACATCACATCAATACACTTGCCTAGTTTACATTAAAATATTATTTCTCACCTTATTGCACATTAAAATATTATATCTCTTAATCTACGTATTAAAAGCAAACACACTCCTTTCAACGGAAAAGAGGGAATATTTTAGTATAATGAGTAGGTCTATTAGTATGATATGTGGACCATAAAGAGAAAAGTAATTAATTATATTTAAACTGAGACTTATCAAAATGGCAAAAACATACGTTTTAATAATACAGAGGGAGACAATCTCAATTATACGTTTTTTTTCATTATAAAGTTGAAAATGATAAAAATCAATTATAAACTAAAAAAAAATATTACATACTCTATAAAAATGAAATCACAATTGTACACTAAAATTTTATATTAAACTCTAGATAGGTAAAATAGGACATGGAGTAAATAATAGAGTAGAAGTTAAGTAATATTACCTAAACAAAAATGATATATACATCATTCTAAAGGTGAAGTTATAATTATTACTCCCTCCGTCCCATGAAAGATGACACACTTTCCATTTTGGGTTGTCCCACAAAAGTTTGCACATTCCTAAAAAAAAAAAGTCAAACACAATCACTCTTCTCCATACACTTTATTTACAAAAAAATCACCCTACCTAACACACATAACATAATTTATCATTTATTTATTACCAAAAAAATATCATAATACCCCTAAAAGTCACCACTTTATTAATCTCCACGCCAGGAAAGGGGTGCAATCTTTCTTGGGACTGAGGAGTATAAAAATAATAATTAAACTTTATAAGGATAAAATAAATCTCGAACTAATGAGTCATGTCCATTGCAAGAACAGTCAAATAGTAAATTCACTCAATGAATCTAAATCAATTGAGGCACATCCTACAATATACCTCATCCACTAATTCTCAAATTAAATTCGGTGAAGCCTATATTAACGGATACACCATACTATACCCTAAATATGACTAATAAACTTTTACTCACTTGACGATAATTAACCAACCACACTCCACCAAAACTCGCAAATCACCCTCCACTAAAATGACCCGCCTCATCTAAGCTCACTGGAGTGTGGGTTGCAGTTGGTTACGGGTCAGCCCGCACCGTCTCACCAACCTACTCTTAAAAATCAAAATCTATAATATTTAAAATAAATTTTATTAAAAAAATTATTTTTAAAAGCCATAAACATTTAAGACATAGGGTAGGTCTCTTGCGTGAGACGTTTCACGTGAGACCATTTTATACTTTTTAAAATAGTTATCACTTTCGCTATAAAATGTTATCATTTTTCATTTATACTATAAATTATACATGAATAACATTATCATTTTTCATCAATTTATTATCACGTTTTATTATAAAAGTTATCACTTTCTGACCGTCTCACGAAGGGCTTCGTGAGACGGTCTCACACAAGTCTTTGCCTAAGACATAAACCGAAATAAAAAAATTGATAAAATAATATAGTACTGAAATTTATATAAAATAAATTAATATTTACTACTCTGTCTCATTTAGATGACACACTTTTCATTTTAAATTGTCCACAAAAGTTTGCAGATTGCTAAAAAAATAAAAAAGTCAAACACAATTACCCTTCCGTATACACTTTATTTACAAAAAAGTCATTCTTATCTAACACACCTAACATACTTTATTATTTATTTATTACAAAAAATTATCATAATATCCTTAAAAATTATCAATTTTCTTAATCTATGTACCAAAAAAGACATGCAAATATTTGTGGATGGAGGAAGTATATAATAAAATTAATTTGAGTCCACTAAATAGCGGATTGTGGCGGTTGTGGACTAAACCGACCTATCTACCAACCCAAAATTGACAACTCCAAAAATATGAGATAAAATAGAAAAATTGAATAGATAATCTTTGTCATCGAATATACTTCATCCGTTTCCTTGAAAGGTATTCGTTGACTTTTTGCACGTGGATTAAAGAGTATAATAATTTAATGTATAGTAAGGTGAGAGAAATAATATTTTAATGTGTAGTGGGTAGTTATGTTAGTGTTGAGTGTAAGGTCATGTGTAGTGGTTGTAGATCACATCAATCCAAAAAGTAAAATTGATACTTTATAATGGGACGGACTAAAATGAAAAAATGAATATGTATAAAGGGGACGGAGGTAGTTATTATACATAAAAGCCCAACCATTGAAATATTAATTGATCCGGCGTTAATTGTTTTATTTTATTATACGTTTAATTCAATTGAACGTTTCTTTAAAGAGACACACTCTCACAAGATATTTGTCTTCTTTAAAAGAATAAGTACGTCGTAAATTTTAAACTTGCTAAAATATAATAATTTTCATTGAATTGCCATAGGTGTTTATTACTCATTTGAAATTTGAATACTTATTAGATTTTTTTTTTTGACAAAATAAAATTTGTTTATCAATAGAGTAAAAGAGGTATGTAAATTTTAAACTTGCTAGAATATAATAAATTTCATTGAATTGCCATAGGTGTTGTGTTTATTTCTCGTTGAAATTTGAATACTTGATAGATATTTTTTTTAACTAAAAAAAATTATTGATAAAATTATTTATCAATAGATTACAGGAGCTACTCAAATCCAAAACAAAATATGCATACTCCTATTACATAAAAGTTGATTACAACAAAATATAAGCAGGAAAAGAACACTAATTTAAATATGTACTCCCTTCGTCTCAAAAAAATGTTTCACCTTTAATGTACCATGGGTATTAAGAAAAAAATATTTTTTGATTAACTTTATTAACTTTTAGGAGTATTGTGATATTTTTATGTTATAAACAAAATATAAAGTATATTATATGTGGAAAGAAGGGATGCCAATTTTAAAACTAATGTGTACTTGAGGTGTTAGATTAGAATGATTTTTTTTTATTAGGGGATGAACAAATAAAGAGTGAATGATCTTGGGAGAGTACTATTTTTATGAATTTTCCTATTCACTATTACCTACAATCACACATTTGCTTTTATAACTTAGTATTATATTTATTGGGTTGGTTGCCTCTCCATTTAAATTATGAGAACTACATCTGTGACCCGTGGTCTGGTGACCACGGGTCCAATCCATCCGTTGAAGACAATGAAATGCAATCTCCGCCGTTCAAAACAAAATAACTTAATTAAAAATGAAAAGCTACCTGAGCCGCCGGTTGAAGCTTGGTACTAGTGTGCACTGTACGCTGTCTTGTCACGTGTAAAGCTGTCCCGAGTCCCGATGCAGAGTTTTCTTTGATAGTCCCAGTGTAACGGCGAATACAGCAGCACAACTCTGTCTAGAGAAGGTTTATTGCAGTGCGAACTCGTCCGACAAGTGGGTTCTCCGTCAGCTCTCTCAGTAGGTAGCGATACTCGGGCGGTGATCTGTACACCATGCTTCAGTGAACCGCGACGGATTCAACACCTGTAATCGTCCATCAACGCAACTCAATAGGTGAGAAAATGTAATGTCGAAATTTTACCATGGGTTGAAGATGTTTGGCCATCAAATAAGTGTTTTTCAAGGTTTTTTTTTCGCGCTAATTTCTTTGGATGTGAATCGATTTTGCAGCATTGAGTGTAGGACAAAATGTTACTTGGGTGTTTTGCCGATGGTTTAGCTTTGGCAAAAATGTTTTGTTATTTTTGAAATGATGTCATACTTGGTTCAGTTTATTTCAAATGAATTCGTGATATGTTCTTTTTATTGATGTTGTGCTTTCAAATGGAGTTAATATATCTCTCTCTCTCACTAACACACAAAATTGGGTTCACAAAAGCAATTTCAATGCATGACCCTTTTGGTTGGGTAGTTAGAGGGGAAATGAAAATAAGAGTGAAAGAGTAATCAATTCTTTTGATGATATTTGAATTTTAAAAAAAAACTTACTCTCTATTTATTAATTATTTTTTTATTTTCATTAACTACGCTCCTTATTAATCACATCTATCAATCAGCTTTATTAATGATGCTCATTAATATTATCGGCGTAGAATTATAACTAAGCATCCTCATCTCTCATCTCCCACGGTTAACTCCATTTTGCGGCACATTTACCCATAAAATGCAGGCAACTCAATAAATCATTTCCAGCAGTTGACTCCATTTTGCAGCACATTCATTTTATTAATATTATTTTAATTAATTTTTTACATTTAATTCATTTTTCATTATTATTTTTATTTTTGAATACAAAAAATAATATAATAAAAATATTAATATGTCTAAAATTAAAATAATATAATCATTAAAATTATGTTATAATTTATTTAAATCATTAATATTTTTTTACTTATTTAAATTAATTATTATAAATAAGCTTATTTAAATTAATTATTATAAATAAGTAAAAAAATTTAAAGAAAAATAAAAGTGGAGAAGCCCCGCATTAGGAAATTTATGTATCCAATGTCAAGAAACTGAATTAGACATTGTCCAAGTTCGAGCTATAGTTCTCAATCAAGTCCCGCTAAATATTTAAAAAACAAAATTTTAAACTATTTTTTAAATTTAATTTAAACTACATTTTGTTTACTTACGACCTTCTCTCTTTTGATTTGCATTATTGTCCCTTTAGGGAAAAAAAAAGCCTATTCAAAGATGGTTTAAGTTCTGCTAATGGGGTCTGAATGTTCTATTGACATCTCATGTATTAATTCATTAAATGAGTGGTACATAAAAGAGAAAAATAATCATACCATATACAAAAACCTTAGAGGAATTAGATTTCTCATCTCTGATGCGTGCCAATCTTTAAAGAGATACAAAATGATACAATTCTATTTCCTTTTCTTTTAAAGATTACCATGGCCAAGTTACTTAAAGGAATTTGAAGGGAAATCATAGCCAAGCAATGTTGGAAAAACAGGAATTTATTTTCAACAATTTCATTAAAATAAATGAGGTATTTACCAGATAGTACAAGGTAAGATCTGATTTGATTAAAATGCAAGTCAAAACATGATATTCACCCAAATAATTCCAAATGAATGAAGTAGAATAGATGTCTATCTGAGCTAACGATTTACAGAAATTGCAGAGGCCCAGGAAAGTGAGGTTAATATTCACAAAATCTCTACAGCTTTCAAACAAGATGAGCCCCTTTAGTACATTGTCAACCGAAGACGAAGGCGACCAGGAAGAGGACGGGAAGGATGAGTGGCATCGGATTTGCCAGGTGATGGGAGAATAGGGAGAAGAAGGAAAACGAGAATAGGAAAGTAGCCGTGGACCACGGCTACTGGTGAATTCAAATAAGTAAAATAAACTTCAAACTGGCAATAGAGTTCGTATATTTACTTTTGAAGCAAGAAGATGTACAGCATATAAATGTGAAAATAAAAGCAACACTGTGGAGATGGAACCTTACTACCCTCTCATCCACTTAAACCTTTCAAAAGTTGGATCAAACCTATTTATAAATAAACCTATTTATATAAGCCAGGTTGCCACCAGATTTAGCCATACCCAATGATTTTATACTGACATTTCTTTCATCTGTGCAAGAGAGAGAGAGAGGGAGAGAGGTGCTCCTTGTTTCTGCTGAGTGAATCGGAAATGCCATCAAAACAACTGGAAGAATAGATTCGTCGATCCATCCCCATATGATTGGAGATCAGCAGGTCTAACTAGTGCCCTGCACAAAGGGCAAGTTCTTTCTCGTTCGAACCTGAAAGAAGCTACCATCAGAATCAACTACAATCATTAAACAAGATGGAGTTGATGTCAACCAAATTACCAATTAACCTAACAAGAACAATGGCAAGCTCTTTCACCAATCAAGGAATGATTGTAGGCTAGTAGCATGCAGTAAAATTAGAGAGGGTGCAGAGGGAAAGAAGAAAACGAACCATTCTGATACACAGTCTTCACAGAAAATATGCTTGCAGCGCAATAGAATGGGTGCATGCATCTTCTCCTGGCATATAGCACAAAGATCTCCAGCTGCACTTACCTAAGAACAATAAATCATAATGTAAACAGATGTTATATAAGGAGGAAAAAGTTATAATACAAAGGAAAACAAAAGAGGAAAAGAGGAAATTGAAATTGCCATAGATTTATTGCTTCATCACTACTTAGAACAATAAATCGTGATGCTTTATTAGTGTAATAAACCTTTCTGCATTTCCTTAAGACAAGAAAAACAATAATTCATAGAATAATGAAATGTGCGAGAAAATTTAAGAGCGAAATGTATGCTTGAGATAAATGTCAGAGAGCAACTTTTGGGCACAAAAGACAATTAGAATAACATGAGGATGGATCTTCAAAAACATGGATAAAGCATTCTAAATGACCCAGACAAAAAGACATGAATGGCAAGATATCTAAAATGAGCTATTAGCCAAGTAAGCTCAACCAAAACCAGCTCATTTCTGCTGATTTTTCTTTCAACCTTTCTGATGTTAAAACAAATGTTATATAATGTGTTACAATAGCTCTTCTCTAATAATCAGGCAATTTAACCATCAGAAATCCGAACTTCGTCTAAAGATGTGGACATTTTGGAATACAATGATTCACGAGGTTTCTGCCTTGGGAGGACACAAAGCCAGACACTCAATACTAAGCACTGTATGAGCTTAAAAGAAACACAAAAACTTCGCCACGTGGTTGGGTAAATATTCATAGAATTTTGAATGGGAAAATTTTACCTGTTCTGATGTGGCATAAGACCCGTAGTGTATTTCCTTTCTGGATAATGCCTTCAGGGCAGCAAAGAAAGATTGTACCTGAAGAGAGAGAGAGAGAACAAATGACCATAAGTTCAATTTACGGACTCCAAGATTCCAGATTATTTTACTGTAAATATAAAAGTAGTAGCCAACTTACCTTCTCGACAATTGATGTTAGCTTGAAAGTTAAATATAATCCTGTTGTCAGTGATGAAAAGAGACTCCCATACTCTTTGTTTAGGAAGAATCTATACCATACAGGGGTTGGTAACAAAGCACGGTACAGGAGCAGAGTATACTCAACCAGAGTCAACATTTGGCCCTGAATGACAGAAGTATAAGCAAATACTAACACCATACACAACCACATAGATGATTAAGGAAAATGCCATTATTATCAACCTGATGAAATTATACCTGTCTACGAAAATTGTGTCCTCTGCCATTCTTGTAATACATTAACAGAACCAACTTCAAAACCATGGCAGTCTGCCGCACCATTATATCTAACAGTAATTAAAAAGAAAATGTAAAGAGTTATAAGCAGATAACAATGTTTTGAGAACCTAATGCAACTCTCCACACGCTTACCCCACTGAAGAGGAATGTGAGGAGAATGAAAAAAATGAAAATCACAACAATGATGGCCATGAATTCAAGAGTTATACTAATATGCTATTACTGTCCTTGCTGCAGCTGCCGAAGCAGTGTATTCCAGTATGATGATTTCCTTGATATCAAGCATATCAAACAAGCACAAAAAAAAGAAAAAAAAATTATTATAAGAACCATTAAACAAATTAAGAAGGTAAAATTTTCAAGCCCTCATCGAAGGTTAATATTTTAATTTTTGCAAAAGCTTCACTTGAAGACAGTGAGTAACAGTTACTAAACCCCAATTCAATTTCAACAGTTAATTCATTAAAGGCCTAAAAATAGTTATAGTACAAACCAAACTGTCTTTAAATGGCTCAACTGCTAAGTAGTGACCAAAAGAACATGACTTCATGATCAAGCAAGTGTAAGATGGATAACTTTCTGAACTATTTAGCAAATCAGTCAAGAGGTACTTGTACAAAAAATTACAACCAGGTAAGAAATTATACCATTAAACAGGATCATGAATATAGCGTGCCAGAAAGGTGGAATTGCCTTTGGAGGGATCATGAGTAATGGATAAAAAAGATCATCGCGACGATGCCACCAATAGATGCCAAATATATGAAGCGTGAAAAAAACTGTATAACCAACAAGGACCGTAATCTTTCTCTCTCCCTGCAATTGCCAAGTTCCCATAAGTTCTTCCATTTAACTTCAATAATTTTTACAGAAGTTGAAGCTCTGAATTCATTTACAAATTATGAGCAAAACTCAAAATATGGAACATGAATCGCACCTTTAAAGCAGTTTGCTTCCGCAGAATTTCATTGGATTTCAGCAAGATGGCAGTGGAATATATGGTAACAACAAATCCTGAAAAACATTCTATAAAAGTCACAGTTGGATCCAACAGGAAATTTTAAATGACCCCATATACAAGACAATACTCATAAAGCACAAAAAAAACAATAACAATTTACTCCATAAAAGTTGAAGATTTTGTTTGTTTCATCTTCTAGCTGCAGTAGATAAGAGATTGCATTTTAAACATTTATTTTCATTAGAGTGGAGATTATACATGCAACTGACTTCTCATGATTCATGAATTCAAAAAACAAATAAATAAATAAAAATAATAATAAAATACTATCTACAAACACTCACAAGTCACGAGATTGTTCTTTACATAGGAATTTCATCAGATACAAGGTCAATCTGACCCACAGTCAAACAGAATGAGGTAGCTCAACAGCATCACCTCAGAGGCAAAGAATACATTGTAATTAAGACAGGTCTATAGTTTGGCACTTCCACATTCCCTCCCAAGTTTCTCTAAGCATTTTCTTCCTTCCCTTACCGCTAATGTGTTCATACTTACCCTTTCTATCAGAAATATGATATTGAAACTCAAATTCAAAAGGGGTTATGAAGGCTACAAAAGAATTACTGTTTTGGAAAAATATAGCAAAATGAGCAAAAAAAAAAAAAAAGAACCAGTCACCTCATTTTAACCATTTATTTTCGCAGAATGGAAGATCATCCTTGAAACTGATTTCTCATGATTCATGAAAGGAAATAAAATGTAAATAGACGCTATCTCATAAGCTCACAATTTGTTCAATCACATTTAAATTTAAAACCACATTAGGAGAACATGTGTATCAAGCAGGACAACAAAGGAATACAATATCCTTAAAAAAATCATGCACCATTCTGTTAGCCATTATCAAAAAACCCAAGTATATGACCATGATTAAGCTAGCTCAACAATTATGCATTTTCACCTTCCCAACATTTATTCTTAAAGCATTTAATTTACGTTCCTTTTCTTTATCCGGAGCATAATCCTCCTTCCAATGTTTAATATTGAAACTCAACTTCTGGAGGTCAAAAAAGTGAAAGAAAAACTTTGATGTTCCTAAAGAATAATTGTTCATGCATGAGTAAATAAATAAAGACGTCCAGAGAAGAAACACAGACAAAGACTGAAATACTGAATGGATGAGAGAAAACGAGGTGGAAAACAAATGTGTATCCGTAGCTATTCAAAGATGCACAATCTTTATTAAATACTCCTCCTATATTTTTTCTCGAGAAAATTTGGCTGGACATGAGTGCTAGTAAACTTCGCACCACGAAAGTTTCCATCTACAATTTAATAGACCATCCTCAAGGCGGGTATATTCATATTCCGGACTAAGAAAATATACTTCTGCTGACAAAGCATAACTCATGGATACGTAGCTAAATGTGTTTTAATAAAACCGGAGTATAACTCTATATGGCCGTTCGGAACAAAAATTACCCATCCATGAGAATAGTCAAGAAATTGACACCAACAATATCAATCTAAGGTATGAAGAAGTAAACCAACCAGCATCCATCCTAGTAACAACATATTCCAGCCAGTCAAGAGTCTGATACTCTCCATCATTGTTAAATGTTAATCCTCACAAACCAGTTGCAATATATGACAGTAATAAAATTAATTAGGATCTTCAGAGTAACATCTTCTAGAGTTCAAAAGGCTGTATGTTTAATCAAGAATGCTCAACTAGCAGGAAAGATCGGTTCCTCCACAGACAAAAATATCACTCAGATATCAAGATATGAAATTACCTTGCAAGTGTTGCCGGATAAAAACAACCAACAAAAGCAATGAAAACGGAAGAATCTGCTCAATCCACCTCGCTGCTTGTTGGATATCATATCTCTGATACGACGACGTATCTCTGTTACTGTTACTATTATCATCGGTGCTACTACCAGCCCCATTTCCATTAACATCAGCCCCCACCATAGACTCCTCCACACCCAATCCCTCCCCATTCTCGCCATTAATTGCGCTTCCAGCTCTATCCTGTTCTCCAATAATCCGAATAGAAACCTCCCCACTATTACGGCCATTGCCACTCTCATCAGCATCATCATTACGGCTGACTGATTCAGAGTTACCTGGATTTTGAGCATTTACACCGGAACTAGTACTCTCGGGAATGAGAGGAAGCGATTCGGAGTAGCGATATTCCGGCCGGAGGCGGAGGATGCCGGAGTATTCGAGCAGGGATGAAATCGGAGACTGTAAGAACCGGATTGCAGGGAGCTGGAGGATTCTGGCGGCTCCACCTCCATTGCTTGTTGACCCAGAATCCAAATTCGTAGCATTAGAATTCGATATTTCCATTAGAGAAACAAACCCTCAATATTTTTTTTAAAAAAAATAAAACGTAACGTCCACGGATTGAATTGAAAAGGAGATTGATTCTTGGAGAAGGAGATGATGAAAAAATATCCGGTAGGAGGAGAGAGAGAAGGAAAAGTCAGAAGAGTGAGAACTGGATACAATTGGGAGGAAAAAAAATCACTGGATACAATTGGGAGAAAAAAAAATCAGTAAATTGGGATAAACAATCAAAGGAAGAAATTCAAAAACAAGAACAGATATTTTATTGAGCAAAAGTGGGAGGAGTGACAGATGAATTGAAGAATTATCTGGGGAAGGAGGAGAGGTATAATAATGGTTCTAACACTAAATTTTAAATAGAAAACTGCTACTTTTTTTTTTTTTTCTTTTTTTGGAATTTAATTTTGTCAAAGAAGGAGAAAACGTGTAACTGAGAAAATGGGATAGGAGGAACGTATGACTAACGATTTTATTATTTTGTTAATTTGTTATGAGTAGTTTCTTATTTTTTAAGGAATTACAGTAATTTATAAATAGTAAAAAATGGATTCCTTGGGGTTAGTGTGCAGCGGTGGTACAATGCATGCTGAGTCAACACCGCGTTTTTTTCCTTTTTATCGTTACCTCCCTCTTAAATTTGAGAGATGCTAATTTGCGTAGGGTGTATGGTACATTGGTATACTCTCTCATCCCCCACAATTACGAGATACTTTCTCCGTCCCACCAAGCTCTTTATCGTTATTGTAGATTAGCATTTGATCCGTGCATTGCACGAGAATAAGTTATTACGGTGTTATTGAATTTTATTTAATAATTAGAATTCTATTTAAATTGAAATATATTATGTGTATGTAACTATTAATTTTTTTTATATTATTTAAATTTTACGTTATTATATTTGGAATTTTTAATATCTCAAACTTATAAGTTGTGATATGGTGATTGGAGTACTTCATTCTTCCTACGAATGTTGTTACATTTACTGTGTTGTGTGTGGCTCCATAGAAATATATTGATTGTTTTGTGTATGTCTCATTTATCAAAAATAAAAAATATAACAATATTTGCGAGACTCCTTATTTAGTAAAATGTAACACTCATTGGACAATATATTCCCTTCGTACCACCCAATTTATATTAAAAAAATATATTCTCTTCGTCCCATGAGTGTTGTCACATTTTATTAAATAATGCATCCTAAAAATATTGTTATATTTTTCTTTTGATAAATAATACCCACACAAAATAATTAATATACCTTCATGAAACAACGCACAACACAAATACAGTTACTCACTATACTATACATTAAATATTAGGGTCACTTACTATTGGATACATAAAATAATGCATAATTGCTATAAACTACATGACTCAAAGCATTAATACTCATAACTACACAATTATGATTGTGATATCATAAATACCCTTATATTGTTTGCACAATTTATTTGCACAATTTTATTTTTGCACATTTTAAGTTCCAGCGGAGGTTCGGCGACCGACCGCCGGAAGTCCGGCGGTGGGTGGGTGAGGAGCAGGGTTTGCACAATTTTGTTTTGCACAATTTTCTTTTGCACATTTTGTTTTGCACAATTTAGTTTTGCACTTTTTTATGTTTTGCACAATTTTGTTTTGCACTTTTTTTTTAAATATTTTTTCTTCACATTTTGTTTTGCACATTTTGATTTGCAAATTTTTTTTACACATTTTGTTTGCACTTTTTTTTCACATTTTTTTTGCACATTTTTTCTCTACACATGTATCTTACACAATATTTCTAACACATTTAATTTTCACATTTTAGCTTTATGTACATTTGCCTTATAACATACTTCAACATATTTTAACCCATCACCTCCTAACTGTGAATAATTACACAGACACATAAGCAAAGATGGAATGAATGAATCCATCACCTCCTAACTGTTGGAATAATTACATGTCACTCCTAACTATTGAAATTTAAAACAGAGGTTCATGATTGGAGTTAAAAATGGCGGTAAAAGAGTATAATGACCATCTAGTGATCTTATAATTTTGGAATACAAAGAAATCAATTCACAGGTAATGGTATATTATAATGAAAAATTTAAGAAAGAGATGTTAGAGCTGTTTGCAGACAGCTAGAAAATTATGGCTTATTTACCCTTCTAAGATCTTGAGCTCTAGAGCTAGGCTGGATAACCCTCCAAACCTAATGACAAGTTTATTACAAAAAATAATTAAGTAAGAAACTGTCTCATATCTCAATTCTCAGATTTATATCACAAGAAAGAATAGATCTATTGCTTCACATTTGCGAAATAAAATAGCAGCAATTCCAAAATCAACACCAAATGCCTTGTGTGAATCCCTTAACCTCACCAAGAAAAAGTTAATCATAAATTTATAAATAGAATCCACAAGTACTAGAAAGACAGCCAAGGATGTAAGTGTGAGACTTCAACTGTTATCAAGTTCAAATTGAGAGCAAAATGGAGCAGGATATATTTATTCACTAACCAACTTATTCCTTATTAGGAACGTCAAGGTATGAATCCGGCAACACCCAAAGAACACCGAGAAGCTATACGAATACCTATAGTTCACGATTAACAACGGTTTTACCAAATATAATTAGAGTCCTAAGATGACTAACACAATACATTTTATTTCATAACATTCAAAGCAAATCAGACTTATCTAATAAGCAAAAATCAACACCAGCAACTAAGTCATAAAATCAGCTGTAGAATAAGTTCATAAAATTAATGCATCATTATAACATGATAGAAAAAGATTTAAATAATAATAACTAATAGGCTGCCAAAAGCAAGCACACAAGATGAGCAGACACCAACCAAAATTTTTAAAATTGATCAAATACATCTCTCAATGGGCTATCAGCTGGAGTTAATGTATCTAAACAAAACAAAGCCCAAATCTAAACAAAGATGCTAACTAGCAACATCATCGTAGCCTTCTTAAGAGCAAGACCATACGCATTATGAGGCAACCGATACACCAAACTTGCTTAAATCAGGATGTAATATCCAGAAAAGGTATGCATAAACAAACCAAGGGCAGGAATCTGCAAGTGCTCCTCCACATTTAATTCCACCAAGAACATGAGAGCAAATTTCATCAAAATCTTATAAACTAAAATCGAATAATTTAATCATGAAGTAATCTGGGAAAAAGTATCCTTCACAAAGAGTGAAAGAATTAAAAATATCAACGTTCACCGACAGAGATTTCAGCATTAAAACAACAGCAGCGATGGGAATTCAAAAACCATCGTAGAGAATAATGGAAGGACTCACGTGCGGAGACCGACTAAAGAAAACTTGGCATCACAGGACAGTCGTAGAGCGACCATAGGCATTGTGGCAGGGCCGAGTTACCAAAGAACAGACCTCATCGAGCGATGTGTGTACGAAAACATGGGCTCCGAGGGGAACATAATCAAACCAGACTTCTGTCGTCAACAAACAGGAGAGCTATGCGCTAGACCATAGAGACAGAATTCTTCCTCGGAAGATAAGACAATGACGTCGCATTTGGATGAATTCGAGCGACAGAATTCCAGCTCGGAAGATTAGAGAACGACGTCGAATTTCTCAAAAATACTCGATGAATTTGAGCAGCTGACCGACTGTAAGGAAAAAGTACGCGCAAAAATTGATAAAGTCCTTGAAAATCAGGAAGCGGTGTCGACTGCAGTACTGCTCATTAATGGATCCGATGCAACAACCAACAATAAAATACTAGTAGATGGAAATAAAATCGAGATGGCGAAATCACATTCGCACGATGACGGCAGCGCCGATGAAAGAGAGAGAAAGGCGTCATCACATTCGCAGGATGATGTTGGCAGCGGCGGCGGCGACGAAAGAGAGAGAAAGTCGAGTGTAAAATCGGAGAGGTCATTGGGATCGATGAGGAGAGAGAATGAGAGGAAGAGGACGCTGGCGTGCAAGCTATTCGAGGAGCGGCACAACGTGGACGGCGGCGAGGGAATGGATTCGATGTGGGAGGCGTACAAGGGTAATTGTGCTGTTTGATCAGGGTAAATTGGAGATATCACCTTGAAATTTTGTACCTCACAGTTATTTCTATTTTTCAATGTAGTTGAACGTAATTAACCTTTAAAGTGTGTATGGCACAGTAATAAACTCAAAATATTATATTATACTCCCTCCGTCCCAACTTCAACTTCACACTTTCCGTTTTGGTCCGTCCCAAATTCAACTTCACACTTCAATAAAAGGAAAAGACAACTAACTAATATCCTTCTACTCTACTTTAATATCAAATTTGACATCACTTTTTTAGCACACATAACATACTTTATCATTTATTTATTACCTAAAAATACCATACTATCCACAAAAGTAAGTCAAAAAGTGACTTTTCTTAAACTCCGTATCTACAGTAAACGTGAAGATGAATTTGGGACGAAGGGAGTATTTTTCAGTCCACTACACATTAAACACATAGATATATAAAATGTATCCGAAAATACGTTTTCTATAGTATATAAGTTCACAAAAATATATACTTCCCCCATCCCTCAAATATTGTTATATTTGACGAAAATTATACATATACCCCATATTTATTATGTATGACCTAGATTGATAAATAAAAAATATGACATTAATTTATAATTTAAAAATTAAACAAAACAATTGTTAATAATAATAATAATATGCATGGTATAAATTGATAAAAGACAAAAATTAATTTATAATTTTCTATTAAAAATGGCATTAATTATAATTTAACAATTAAACAAATATATTCCCTTCATCCCACCCAATTTGTATTAAAAATATATATTCCCTTCGTTCCATAAGTGTTGTCACATTTTACTAAATATAATGCGTCTCACAAATATTGTTACATTTATATTTTTGATAAATGAGACCCATACCGAAACAATCAATATATCTTCGTGGGACCCCCACACAATACTAATAAGTACCCACTATTCATTTTTGCAAAGATTTGTGTGAGACCATCTCATGTAAGCCTATACGTGAGACGGATAAAAAGTGACAACATCACTAACGAAAAGTAACAATTTATAATATAAATAAAAAGTGATAACATTTTATAGCGAAAGTGATAATATTTTATTGAGAAAGTAATAATAATTTTTTATCCATCTCACGTAAGGGCATATGTGAGACGGTCTGATTCAAGACCTACCCTAAAATATTATACTTTTTAACCCACTACACATTAAACACATAGATATACTCCATAAAATATACCCCATATGTATGGAATAAATTGATTTTTAAAAAAATGACATTATTTTATAATTTAAAAAATAAATAAAATACTTGTTATTATTATAATATGTATGGCATAAATTGATAAAAGAAAAAAATGAGATTAATTTATAAATAATAACAGTAAGAAATACTCTAAAAATCAAAATATTAAAAACAACTGAATCAATAATCACAATTATCTTAAATTACCAATTGACATAATTGATATAGGTTATTAATATCATTAATTATTAATAATTATTATACTATAAATAATAAGAGAATAATTTACGTAAAATTATGCATATATTACTTTAGAGGAAGTGCATAAGAAAACTACCATATATGTCTAAAATCTCTGTTGAGAAATACTACTATATATGTCGTATATATAAAATAGAAAAACTCAATATCATATAAAATAGAAAAACTCAATATCTAACGTTAATGCGAAGAATTAAAGAAAATTTGAGAAAGATGAGAAATTGAGAAGAAATTTTGACTAAACTGTTTGAGCGGGAAAAAGAGGTTGACCACATGTGCTTATATATATATATATATATATATATATAGATGTAGATTTTTTGTAATAATAAATATATATTTATTTATTTATTGTGGACACATAAACACATATAATTACGTACCCATCGTAATATATTTTTAAATTGGGTGTTTCATTTTAACAGTTATTATATTTTTTTTGTATGAGACCCACACAATTAAGTAATTAAAATATCTTAATGGGACGCCTCAGCCACATTAATACAACCATCCACTATACATTAAAATATTATTTGTCTCACCTCAATATACATTAAAATACTAAATCTCTTAATCCCCATACAAAAAGCAACCCGTGCAAAAAACAAATATTACTATTAGAATGGGACGAATGGAATACATATGTATGAGGTTTTATATTGTGATGGTATGTATATTTAGTTTAGGTTTTTTATGTGTAATGAATTAAATAGTTTTTAGTTGATCCTTATTCCTTTTTCATGTATAGTAAATTAATGTAAATATAAAAAACCAACAATTTTAGATTTTTTATTTATTTAAACTTATATTTCATTACATAAATATATGTTATAACAATTTCAAATAATGTCTTAATTTTACTTAACTCTATCTTCAAATACAACCTAAATTTTTCAATAATTAACTCAAATTGAAATAAATTTGAACATATTAATTGAAAAAAAAATATGCATACAAAAGTATTGTCTTTAATTTTAATTATTTTATTGGACATAAAATTATTAGTATTAAAATGATAGTAAAATAATTAAATTTATTTATTTAAGGAAATAAGAATAAAATGAGTGGTGAGAAATTGAAGAGAAATTGAGAAGAAGTGAGAAATTGAAGATATTTTGACCAAATTTTGAGCGGGAAAAAATATGTTGACTTTAGGTGTCGTTATATATAAATATATATAGATATAGATATGGAGTTTAAGAAAAATTGCTTTATTGACTAATTTTATTAACTTTTAGGGATATTGTGATATTTTTAAGTAATAAATAAATAATAACGTAAGCTAGGTGAGAGTGACATTTTTAAAAATATAACATAGTAAGAGGTTATTTGTTTTTGAACCTTTTATTATTTTCGGAGGGTGAAGAGTGTAGTGGGAAACAAATTAGGAAAGAGTGAAGAGCTTAGTGGAACAGAGGGAGTATAATATTTTGGCTAATTATGCTGTGCACCCGAGTGCACCTTAAGATAGAGTGCACCCACTTTCAAAAACGTATACAAATATAAATAAAAACATATACAATTATGAACAAAAATGTATACAATTTAATTGTTAGTTTTTTTAATGAAAAATTGAATGTAAAAAAATATACAATTATTAAAAAATATATATACACTATTAAATAAAAAGTTATACACATATAAATACTAGTTTTTTCATGAAAAAACTTAATGTGAAAAAAATATACAATTATTAAGAAACACATATACAAAATAGAATAACATGTACTCTCTCAGTCCCGTTTCAATGTTTACATTTATTTTTTTCATGTTGATTAAGGAATATAGTATTTTAATAAATAGTGGGTGGAAAGATATATAATATTTAATGTAAAGTGGATATGTGTATTAGTGTTGGATGTGAGGAATATTAATTATTTTAGGTGGGTCTCATATTCCAAAAAAAGAAACTTAAACATTGAAATTGGACGCCCAAAATAGAAATATGTAAACATTGAAATGTGACGGTGGGAGTATACAAAATAGAATATAAAGTTATACATATATGGGTGCACCTTTTTTTTATCGGACAAAGTTAGTTGTTAGTATAGTTAGTTCACCAAGTCTCCATACACCCTTATTCTCCAAGTCTCCTTATAACTCCCCTCATATTCATTCTCAATGGGGATCGAACCCAGGTCACTCACTTGTGTGAGGAGTCTGGTAGCAGGTGGGCTAGCACACCTGGTTCTTGCACCCGGGTGCACCTAATATCAACTCTAACATTTTTAATAAATACCCCTCCATCGAGTTAACGTTTAAATTTGTTTTCAACACATAAATTAAAAAATATAATATTTTAATGTGCAGTGAGATGAGAGAATTAATATTTACTGTAAAGTGGTTTGGGTGAGCTCAACTTAACAAAGAAATGTAAATCTTAATTTGGAACAAACAAAAAAGTAAAACATAAACATTAACACGAGATATAGAGAGTAATAAGTAGCTGAATTAGTGTTAGGTATCGGTCTTGTAAAAATATATTAATTGCTTTGTGTAATTCTATTTAATATAAAAAAATGTAAATTTTATAATGAGAAGTCCAAAATGAAAATGCGAATGCGTTATGATGAGACAAAAGTAATATTATTTTAGAGAAAGAGTTATGTGAGTCATCTGAGACCTTCTTCCAGAGTGAATTTCGTGAGATGAATAAAAATAATAATATTTTAATAAAAAGTAATACTCAATAGATGAAATGTGATAATGGTGCAATGAATATTTCATAACTAAAACTCCTCTAAAATGAAAGTTTACATTTTACTATTTTAGACGTCTATTTAAAATGTTTACATTTTTTCTTTCTAGTAAAAGGCTCCAACATGACTTCATACACTATTAATGCAACTACATATTACATAACATATAAAAAAAAATATTCTCTACGTCCCTCTGAAAGAGGTGTATTTTATTATATTAGTCAGTCTCAATATAAGTAGTGCATTTTCTTTTTTGGTAATATGATTCACACAAAACAATTACTTCTTCTATCCATTTGATATGTATTCATTTTGCTATTTTAGTCCATCCCAATATCAATATTCATTTTATTTTTTTGTTGATGTGACACACAAAATAACTACACATGAGACTCACATTTAACACTAATACATCTACTTACTACACAATAAAATATTATTTCTCTTACCTCATTATACGTTAAAATGTTATACCCCTTAATCAACGTGCAAAAAATAAATGAATACATATTAGCGAGACGGAGAAAGTAATATATTTTTATGGAACCCACAACAATACTAATACAATTATCCATTATGCATTAAAAATATTATATTTCTCTTCTCATTTATAATTTAAAAATAAACGCACCTCTTTTAAAGTGGGAGAGAGAGTAATACTTTTTAATTTAAAAAAATGCAAATATTTTAGTGTACGGAAGAATGTATTTTTAAAATAAAACGTATTGATAGAGTAATTGTAGGGATAAAATATTTTTTTGCCTCATAAGTGTGGCCATGTATAATTTTTGCCCAAAGAAAATATTTGGGCATTTATCCCACTATCTTCATAATTATGCCAATGTTGCCCCGTTTTCACTGGAATTTGATATTTTCATCGAAATCGATCACGTGCATGTCACGTGATCATCGGATTTGATATTTTCCGGCAGGATAAAATATTTTTTGCCCCGTAAGTTTGTCCATGTACAATTTTTTCCCAAAAAATATAAAATTTGGGCATTTGTCCCAATATCTTTATAGTTGCGCCAATATTTCCCCATTTTTCTCAAAATTTGATATTTTCACTAGAATCGATCACGTCCATGTCACGTGATTATCGAATTTGGCATTTCCTGATGAATTTTCTGACCTAGCGACATAATGGCATCCACATTAACAATAATATTATATTGGTAATTTAATTTAAAAAAATACCCTCAATATCGATGAACTCAGTTATCGCGTGCCCTCCATATGCTTCCACCATCTACTCAAACTCACTATTCTTTTCAATCAGGGATCCCCTGTGTACCCGAGAGGGTACACGAGAGATCCTCTAATTGACAAAAAAGTGAGTTTGCGAAGATGGTGGAAGTACGTGGAGGGCACGTGAGAATTGAGTGCATTGATGGAGGTATTTTTTTAAATTAAATTTTCAATAAAATATTATTATTGTTGTTATTGATGTGGATGTCACTGTGTCGCCTGGTCAGTAAATTCGCGGGGAAATGCCAAATCCGATAATCACGTGACACGCATGTGATCGATTCTAATGAAAATATCAAATTTTGGGAAAAAACAGGACAACATTGACGCAATTATAAAGATATTAAGACAAATGCCCAAATCTTATCTTTTTTGGGGCAAAAATTGTACATGACCAAACTTACGGGGCAAAAAATATTTTGTCCCGCCGGAAAATGCCAAATCCGATTATCACGTGACATGCACGTGATCGATTCTGGCGAAAATGTCAAATTCTGACGAAAACGGGGCAATATTGGCGCAATTATGAAGATAGTGGGACAAATGCCCAAATATTATCTTTTTGGGGCAAAAATTGTACATGGTCAAACTTATGGGACAAAAAAAAAATCATCCCAATAATTGTACGAAATAAAGTTTTTAGAAAATGAATTCTATAGCACTGTCATTTTTTCAAAATTGGTAACACCGCGCGTCTCCATCCTTCTCACCGCAATTGCTGTTTTTGGTTTTTTTTTAATTATTCTTTTTTTAATTTAATTTTAAGAGTATAATTATAATTTTATCACTGTGGTTTAGGGTATAATTTATCCCTATGGAGTAGAGTTTAGAGAATAATTATAATTTTACCCTTATGGTTTAGGATATAATTTATCCATAGGGTTTATGATATAATTGTAATTTTACCATTATGATTTAGGATATAATTTATCCCTGGGTTTAGGTAGGGTTGTAAACGAATCGAATCGAATACTAAGGTATTTGAATGATATTTGATTAAATATTCGAATATTCGTATTCGAATTCGATTATTAATCGAATTCGAAATCGGATTCGTATTCGATTCGAATGTTATAAACGAACTATTCGAGTATATTCGAGTATTCGAACTTGAACATTCAAAATTGAATATTTGAATTTGAATTCGATTCGAAATTGTAAATTTATTTTTTTAAATAACTATATATTTTTGTAATTTCTTGTCCTATTAATAAATTTAAAAAGAAATACTCACTAAATACATCAACTATTAGATTATTAAAAATTATAATTAAATAATTCACCTTATATATATATATAAAATTAAAATATATCTTTTCCCTTTTATTTTAACATAGTAACAAATTAGATAATATACATATTTATTTACATTTATAAAACAAAATATTATATTTATTATATAAAAATATATATTAAATAAATAATATATATTATATAATATTATTCGAATATATTCGCGAATATTCGAATCGAATATCTTACAAATCATATTTGTTTAGAATATTGTTCGAACTTAAATAGTTATTCGAATTCGCATTCGAATTTGAATTTTTCGAATTCGAATACCGAATCGAATTCGAATTATTTGATTCGTTTACAACCCTAGGTTTAGGGTATAATAGTCATTTAAATATAATAAATTTAAAAATAAAATAAAAAAACATTAATATACCCTAGTCACTCAAGTTTTTAATTTCTTTACAAACTTTTCTTTTATTTGCAAACATTTAGAATGTAAATTAAAGTTTCTTCATATATTAAAAAAAATCTACTGTTAGAATTCTAATTATGATACTTATTTAATTCATTTTAAATTTTCTTTTACTCAGATTACAATATCTCATATTATTTCTTTTATCATATTTTTACTATCATCATACCTCAAGGCTCAACATAATATCATTTATTGTACATTAAAAAATCTCACTATGCTACAAACCTAACAATCAAGCAGTAAGATTTTCAAATCATACTACATATAAATTAATGTCATAATTTAATAATTGAGTCAAACTCAATCAAAATACAGCATTATGTCATGTTCAATTGAGATATACATATATATTTTTTATTTCATACCTTTTAATATTTTAAATGTCATCCTACTACTTTTTACAGTATCGTATTCACATTGACTCTAAAATTAAGTGCTCAAATACTAAATCTATATAATTATTAGTACACACAAATCTAATTAGCTAATTGTATATTTACACTTAAAGTTTATAACTAGCCATTTTATTTTTTATGAATTCGATTATTATTATACCTCTAGAATTTAATCTTTATTTTAATGATTAATTATTAATTTTAAAGTATAATTATATTTTCATATTATAAATGATATGGGTGTGTCTTGTAATAGTGTTTAAAAGTGGAATTATTATTTTTTTCAAAAAATTGAGTGCCCCGAGGATAAACCGTGTCTTCATGAGAATACAAAAATTTAAATTAATTAGTAATAGAAGCAATTAACCCATTATTTTAATTGATTGCTATTTTTTTTTCAACAATTTATGTTCAAATATGATTCAATATTCAAGTAAAATAAATATTGATAAAATTAATAAATGTTTTGATTATTTATTTAAAATAAATATTTATTTAAAATAAATATAAAATATTCTATAATTAAATTAAAGTAATCACATCTTAACTATTGTAATTTTAAAAAAAATCTATATGTAAATATAATTTATGACAAATATTTGTATGAAATCATTTTACAAAATGACTTCAATAAAACAAATAAAAATTAATAACTTTTATAATAAAAAGTAATACTCAACTAATAAAAAATGATAACAGTGTTGTAAAATATTTCATGAACAATTTGTAGTATAAATGAGAGGTGATGTATATATATATATATATATATATATATATATATATATATAAAGTGATAACATATTTAATAAAAAAGTAATAACTAATTACGAAAACGTAAAATAATAATTAATTATATAATACTTCCTCCGGCCACTTGAAAGGTACTTTTTTGCGCGTGAATTAAGAAGTATTATTATTATATGTAAAGTGAGTAGTTGTATTAGGGAAATGATGAGTCATATGATGTACTTTTTTACTAAATAGAAGAAATTGATACATTTTGAAGTGGACGACCAAAATGGTAAAATAGATACCTTGTAAGTGGCCGGCGGGAGTAGTATTTTTTTATGATAAATGTTACTCCCTCCGTCCCAACTTCAACTTCACACTTTCCGTTTTGGTCCTTCATAAATTCAACTTCACACTTCTTTAAAAGGAAAAAAAAAACAATTAACTAATCCTTCTAACATACTTTAATTTCAAATTTGTCTTCAAATTTGTCATTACTTTTTTAACACACATAACATACTTTATTATTTATTTATTATCCAAAAATATCATACTACTCCAAAAGTAAGTCAAAAAGTTATTTATCTTAAACTTCGTATCTACAATAAACGTAAAAATGAATTTGGGACGAAGGGAGTAGATCATTTCTAATTCATTATTGAGTTAATTGTAAGAAAAACTACGAATTTTACTCTTTTGGTAAATTAATTTCTACTTTTCAGAATTAAAAAAAAGAAAAAAACTCTTACTTTGAAGTATTATTGCAAAATGGAACCAACAGGCAATTATCATACTTAAATATTTTTAAATTGGGTATGTTTTGCAATCATGTTTAATGAATGATTCATTTTTATAATTTTCCAAAAATGTTGATTAATTTGTCAAGTAAAATTTGAGGTTGTTTTGCGATTAATCTTTTACTATTTTAAGCAAATTATTTGCTGATTTAAAGTGGATGATTTAATTTTTTTTAATTTAATTTAATTTAATTTATATTTTTTTCTGAATTGGTCAAAGAATCCCAATTTTATGTTATAACTTAGAACATCGCTGGCGAGAAAAGGTAAACTAATTCCGAATATATTGAACATGCATGGGTTATTATATATATTAAAAATTCAATTAACAAAAATATTACTACGAAACATTATAATAAATGGAAGAGAGAATCTTATCTAGTCATATTACAGTTAATGTTATTATACAACTAAGTTTAAAAATCTCGTGGCCAAGACTCAATGAAAATAAAAATAATTGGAAAAAATTTTGTAGTTATTGAATCAAAAATAAATAAGGAATTTTAATTACCTTGTACCAAATATGAAAAATAAAAGTTAATATAATTTCATTCTCATTGTTCTCTCAATACTCCTACCAAACTTACCCTAAGTATATATTTCCTGGTGTAAACAAAATATAATTAAAAAAAAAAATATTACGTCTCTAAATGATGAGAGAGAGATTGGAATATGTCCAACAAGACAATGCCACATTCTCAAGCAAAATATAGGATACCCTCTTAATTACCATTGCTTAATAATTTCACAAAATTGATATTGATTAAGTTTTATTTATTTATTATTATAAAATGAGTTGATGTTTTACATACTTAATTTTAAGATCCATTATTACTAGGTAAATTCTATGTACTAATATTACTACCAAATACTAAGGTAAAAATTATTATTAATCAATACAAAATAATTGCGTAATATTCCACTCTTATCCCTCTTTTAGTTACATTAAAAAATTAATCTAAAAAATATGACGTGTAATGTAATAAAAGAAAGATAAATATTCCCATTAATTTTTCCACAAAAATTGGTGGAATATAACTCCAATCTCTTCAAAATCCCTAAAAAACAAAATTAAAAATTTTTAAATCCTCATTCCGCATGCATATGTTTGTATGTGCGAACCTATCCCCATTCTGAATATATGAAATATTTTGTTATTCAAATTTCATATTTGTATTGTATTCAGAACTAAATTAGGATTATATTATTTTTGTATTAAAAAATTACTTGAAAAAATTATAGGATTGATCATATATTAGTCTGATAAGAAATTTACACGATATATCAGAAATATTTTTTCCACACGATTATTCAGAAATATTTAGAAATATTCAGATTTTTAGGTTTGTAATGTATTCATAATTAATTTAATTTAAAAATATTCAGATTTCAAGTTTGTATTCATTTTCAAGTTTGTATTCAAATGAATGTTTGAATTCAAAATGAATTTAATTTATAAATTACATAAGAGATTACCACAATTGATTCGATGTATTCAGAAATATTTAGAAATATACATACATTTTTTAGCACAGATTTCAGAATACATCGTGATAAATATTTTTGAACAAAGAATCGTGATAAATATTTTTTACCACAATAAATATTTTTGGTTTGTAATGTATTAAAAAATAATTTAATTTGGAATTATTCAGATTTCAAGTTTATAATGTATGCATAATAAATTTAATTTATAAATTAAATAAGAGATTACCGTTGATTCGATATATTCAGAGATATTTCGAAATATATATACATATTTTTTAACATGGATTTCAGAATACATCATAATAAATATTTTTGAACACAGATAAATGAAATATATATACATATTTTTTAACACGGATTTCAGAATACATCGTAATAAATATTTTTGAACACATATAAATGTTTTTGTACACAGATTTCAGAATACATTTGAACATAATTTCTGAACACAAATTTCAGAATATATTGAACACAATTTCTTAATACATCGTGAATAAACACAGATATCAGAATACATTTGAACATATGTTTCAGAATACAAATATTTTTGAATAAATATTTCAAGAATACACAGTGATAAATATTTCTAAAGACAGATTTCAGAATACATGGTTGAAATATTTTTAACTTGATAGCATGGAGGAAAGGGGAAAAGGAGAAAAATCAGATGGCTCTAAAAGCTACGCACATCATACGGCCGGCGCTAAATTTCTCCTGCTATATTGTGTAAAATGAATTAATTATGGAAATTAGTGGAGAGAGAAGTATAATTTAGAAAATAAATTGATGTAAAAACGTGAATTTCTACCTAATCTAACTAATTGATATATAAAAGGTTAATTGGGACTTTTTAATAAATGTTTTTGTGGTAGACAATAATAAAATATATAGTTTGTATCTATTAGTAATATTAGTGTACATTTTGTATTAGTCAGTAATAAATCCTAATTTTAATGAATTCAATATATGTTATTCAACAATGATGTGTATGTGTTTTTAATGAATATATTATTTTTTATATTTAATTGTTCATTAAAAAATAATCGATAATTTGCTTATAAATTGATTATATAAATTTTTATTTATTAACTTATATATTTTTATTAATAAATGTATATGTTCCTTACACCAATTGCAAATAAATTTTCTCTAGTAGCATGAAATGATTGGCCAATGATTAAAATTTGTCAATTAAGTTACATTAGATGGGCAACCATCATGCTGAATTTGCTTTGCACCATCTTCCATTTTCTAAAAGATTGCCTTCTCTTTATTGATCAAATTGAAAAATCATTGTTTTTTGAGGGCATTAGCAAAAATCTCATATTTCAAAATTTATTTTTCCAATTTTTTTTTTAAATTTTAAACATCATAATTCATTACATACAACATGAGATGAGATCACAAAGCCACATCTCATGCAACTATACATGCCATTCTGAATATGACATTTTATATAATTTTGCACGTTACAACGTGTGCGATCTTATATTGAGCTCTTCATACGATTCATTTTTGCACTTGATTATATATATATGCAACACTGTATAAGAAATGAAATAGATAAATAATTTTAATTCAATACTAGATTTGTACTCGATATATTCAAATTAAAAAATTCAAATAAAAATTTCAATATAGATAGTATTTATAATTCGTTTAGAATCCAATAACAGCATGCAACCAAATTTATTTCTTCTAAAATTCTTTACCAATGCTCTAGTCTTCACATTTTATATATCACATGAAAGCAGACTTGGATTCAATAATTTCGAATGGTAGAACCCATATATAAAAGGCTAAGCACTCTTTTGGGCCGAATTAATGGGCCTAGTTAATGGGCCGTGTAACCCAGAATAAAAAGCGTCGCAGTAGTTAAATTGGTTGAGTTGGGCCTAACCGGCCATAAATGGTATATTGACCTGAGGGTGGACCGAATTCCGGGTCAATATTCTAAAAAAGAAAAAAAAAGATGAGAAAATTACCAACATCCCCTCGAGGTTTGTCTAAATTACTAAATACTCCATCCATTTCATAAAATCTTTCATACTTTCCTAATTTGTTTGTCTCACAAAACCTTTCACACCCCAAAAAGGGAAACAATATTTTATCTAACAACCTCAAAAGTTACTTTAATTTCAAATTTGTCACTAATTTTTCACACAGATCTCATTACTTTATACTTATTTATTACATAAAAGTACTATAATACCCTCCAAAGTCAATAAAGTTGGTCCAAAAGTACAACTTTTCTTAAATAACATGGAACAGTAAACGTGAAAAGTATTATGGGATGGAGGGAGTATATCATATGGTTTGAAAAATTACCGATTACCCCATTTAACTTATAGAGTATTTGATTATAACATTTAAATATAAATTTATTAAAAAATATATTTATATTCTTCTTTTCAATTAAATTATTTTTAATATATAATTTAATTAATTTCTCCTCTATAAAAATTAAAGATGTATTCATTATAAATATTCACAAAATTAATTTAATATAAAAAATGTAATTATATCGGACATATAATATAATTATAAATTTGTGGGTACTCTTCATATTCAATTATAATATCTGATACTATAAAGTATATAATTATAATTTAATATTCTTCTTTATCATAATTTAATTATAATTAACATTTTACATTTTTTACTCTTCATTAGCACATTTAACTATAATATGAAATTATATTTTTCATCCATATTAAATTAACTATTGATACTATTTATTTTTTTATTTAAATAATTTTGTGGGTATTTATAATGAATACATTTTTAATTTTTATAGAAGAGAAATTAATTAAATCACATATTAATAATAATTTAATTGAAAAGAAAAATATAAATATTTTTTTAATAATTTTGTATTTAAATGTTGAAATCAAATACTATAAGTTAAAGGGAGTAAGTGGTAATTTCTCAAATTAAAGAATTTATTTTGTAGTTTGGACAAATAAGCGGTTTGTAATTTTTTTTTAAAAAATAAAGAAAAAATAAGTACACTGTTTTGTCTTCACTTTCCACTCGTCTAGTATATATAATAAATTAACCTGTAACTCGATTTCGTTGGATTGATTTTCTTCTGGCAATCAATTCCTCCTAGAGTTTGTGATTTCGTGAATCTAAATCCATTTCTACACCAGAAGCGGAGATTTGCAGATAAGGATCCACCATGGCGAAACCTTGGTCATCGAGATCTATTATAATCAGGGCTTTTCACCAAATTGCATCAAAACCCTCAACCAGTGGTAATCCGGCCAGTAGTGGCATTTCCCATTTTCTAACGAGCAATCACAAAGTAATCGAAAGCCCTACGTCATCTTCATGGCTATTGAATTCGCAGAGAAGCAAAATTTCGTCATCGGCTACTCTTCCAGGTTTTCGTGGGAATTTATGTCGGCACTCCGCATTCTTGCCGCGTAGGAATTTTTTGGGGTTTAGGTTCTTTTCATTGACGAATCGTGAGATGGGTTCAAAGAATTTTGCTAAAGAAGCCGTGAAGAATCCTGGGAAGTTTGTTAAGAATTCGTTTGCGCGGTATAAGGAGGCGGTGAGATTGCAGATCGAAGCCTTCTGGAGGAGGAATTATCTGGTGGTTCTGGGTGCAGGTGGGTTTTTGGTGTGCATTCTGCTATGGAGGGTATTGTTTGGGGTGGCGACTACTTTTATTGGATTCTCAGAGGGCATGGCTAAGTATGGGTTTCTGGCTCTTTCATCAGCCATTGTCGCTTTTACTGTGAGTTATTCCTTGATTATTTACAGTTGTTGGCTCCTACAGCTTTATAATCAAACTTTTTAGCGTCTTTCTTGGTATTGTTTTTTGGTTAATGGTTTGATGGTGAAGAAGAGAAATCTTGGTGGGATATTTGATAAGCTGTTTATGTTAGAAGTAACGTGTGACTGTGTTGTATGCTATGGGGTTGCCTCTTCAGCAGTTGTGCGCATAGGATATATGTGGGTTACTTACTTACTTTATAGCACGAAATGCTGATTAATATTAGTCATCTTTGTGGTTTAGAATATTAAGAATTGTCTCTATTGGTTTGATTGTAATGTAACTGTCGTAATTGTAGAGGTATTCACCACTCTTATGGTGGCTATCGTTTTCCTCAGTCAACAAGTAATGTCCTCTAGCGTAGTTTAATGTTGTTTGGAAGGGCTAACTTCCCTTCTTGTAGGACCTTGGTCTATTGTCTTCCCTTCTTTTCAAAACTTTTTGACTATAGTTATGAACTTTTTTAGATTAATTTTTTGTCCTCACATATGTGCTTGTATACACTTCTACTCAGATGATTTGTTCGCTTCGTCATTCATTTGCAAATTGCAATGTATATTTGAGGTATCTAAGGAGAACTGCTGGGTACTTTTGGATGCATAATAGTATTTCAACTTTAGTCTATCTGATGCTCATTCTGCTGGTGCATACCATTAGGTTTGCTAGTCTTATTGGAAGAAAAAGTGGCCTCTGGTTATGCTTATGACTTGTCTGTCTATAATTCTTGAGACCAAAGAGAAATAAGTTGCTTATGGGTGGAAGCATGGTTTCCTAGATAAAACTCATGGCCCCAACTTTATCATAATCTTAAAGCTGTTCTTTAAGTTGCTTTTCTAGTACCTCTTTTTTTGCTTATTTTACTTAATTTTCGTAATTATAAAGCACAAATATAATATGGAATTAGATGCTATAAGTGTTCTGTGTTGTATTGATTGTAATGTAATTGTTTGTTTATCACCTTTATCCGCTTCCTTTCCCTTCCATCTCCATCCTTAAGTTGACTCATAGGGGCCATGCATCAGGGCTGAGTAAAAGGTTAATGTTGAAATTCAGTTGCCTCCGTATGTTTCGAACTTGAGCTAAACTGCCAAATTTCCCATTTCAAAAGATTTTGTTGTGCAGGATGACTATGGGATCAAGTAACTCTACAGAAAAGGGGAAATGTAGAGATAAAAATTACCTGTGTAATTTATATGAATAACTTCACAACAGAAGTGAATGATTTAAGTATGACACCTTACTATTGTTCTGATAAAGTTATTATATTGTGGTGCCCTTCTGCATCTTATTCTTTCCCAAATACATCTCAAATTTGGACTAGAATATTATTCTAAGCTACCACAGTCATGTGCTTAGCATTCTGATTGATGCGGTAAATTTTTAGTTTTTTTCAATAGAATAGCCAACTTGTGTTCATCTTTCCATTTTTTCTGTTGTCAAGGGCTTGTACTTTCGCTCGAGATTCACTATCAATCCAGATAAAGTTTATAGAATGGCAATGAGGAAGCTGAATACATCAGCTGGTATTCTTGAGGTTATGGGTGCGCCACTCACAGGAACAGATTTGCGAGCATATGTGATGTACGGAGGGGGCATCACCCTGAAGCAGTTCCCACCTGCATTAAGAAGCAAACGATGTTTTCTTATATTCCCCATACAAGGCTCAGAAAGGAAGGGATTAGTCAGTGTTGAAGTGAAAAAGAAGAAAGGCCAGGTTTTCTTTCTCTCTCTCTCTCTGTTTTTTTTTCAGTTCCAGTGTATCCTCTTTTTTGTTCATGAAGTTTCTATTGGTGATTACCTAATGAATACAAGCGTGTCATAGTATTTTCTTACTTATATCGAATTATCAATGCACAAGTTTGTGTTCTATTGTTAAAATGCGTGTTTCATTCTGCTGGGATATATTTTTGGCTGGAGTTGTGCATTCTGTTTGAAAAAATTTATCAATATGGAAGTATTGATTTTGGAGTCAACCCCAATTCCTTGAAACAAAGTTGTTGGAGTAATAGATTATGATGAAAATTATGTAGCTCAAATTTAATTTTACCATGCATAATGAAGTTATGCTATTCATTGGAAGGAACTTTCTACTCCATCTTACGTTTGCATAATGTATTAATGTTGTGCAGTACGATATGAAGCTATTGGCAGTGGACGTTCCCATGGCAACTGGGGCTGATCAGCGCCTATTTTTGATTGGGGATGAAAAAGAGTACACTGTTGGTGGTGGTTTAATTTCTGAGCTTCGGGACCCAGTTGTGAAAGCAATGGCAGCTGCTAAGGAGTTTGAAGCACAGGACCAAAAGGAGGACGAGGAGGACGCTGCGAGGGAAATCGAAGAAGCAGAAAGTAAACGCCAGGAAGAAATTGAAAAACTTGAAAAGGGCAAATCATAGTATCTTTCATTCTTCGTTTTTGTTTATCTGGAGTTGATCTGGGTTTTGATTTCCTGGAGTTGTTTCATGATAAGATGACGTGCTAGTTCAGCCTTTTATGAACTGTATTCAAGGTTGAAAATATCAATATTGATGGGATGCCTGAAATGTCGATGATGCACGTCGGTGTCTATAGTGCGATAAAACGCACCTCAAGTTAGTGTCATAGTTTTTGTTTGTTGTATAAACTGTCAGATCATTAAGGCTGATTTAGGCCTCGAAATGAAATTTGACATCACATGATCATTTTGAGAACAACTTTATGGTGTCTGATTTTTCTTTTTCTATTTAAATGAAGGGAAATAAATTAAACAATATAAACTGCCTGCAATTGGAATTAATATTTCTAAGTGGCACTCCAAGAGTAAGCTATTAGTTTATTAAAAAATCATTTCTCATTTGACAAATGTAAGCCTACATTAATGGTTTATATTGCTGATCCAACTGATTCCAGGAATTTTCCATTTAAACATGCCATTCTCAGCTCTCAATCGATTCACAGTTTCCCATTTCCCAGCACCAGCAAATAAATTAGATATCATCACTCTGTAGCTGCTATTTCTTGGCTCATTTTCTAAGAGATGCTTAGCTACGACCTCGAGCAGGTCGTAGTTTTAATAGTCACCACAGCACGACAAAAGAGCAGCCCAAATGCCAGAATCCTGGGTTCTGGCAAGGATTTAATGAGATTATAAGCCTCCTCCAACTTCCCATCCATCCCAAGAAGTTTCAACATGTGAACATGATGCTCGGTTTTTGGTTGAATACCGTATACCTCTGTCATCATTCTGAAGTACTCCCGGCCTTCGCTAACAAGACCAGAATGACAACACGCGCCAAGGAGGCCAACGAACGTTGTCTCATCGGGTCTGAACCCTTCTTTCAGAATCTCATCAAAAGTTTGAAGTGCATCATGACCGTGTCCATACAAACCAAGACTAGAGATCACAGTGTTGTAAGAAACAATATTTCTTCTTGGCATGTTTTTAAAAACTTTAATGCTCATTTCCAAGAATCCACATTTTGAATACATGTCAACGAGAGCAGACGAAACTGTAACATCAGTGGCACATTCATGCCTCACAGCATAACCATGGATCTCACAGCCTGGTTCAACAACTGCTAATTGAGCCGAACAAACGAGTACACTTGCAAGAAGAACAGGATCAACTCTCTCACCAGTCATGAGCATTTTCCTGAAGATCATCAAAGCTTTTACATGGTTTTCTGCTCGGGAAAAACCAGCTATCAGCGCGGACCATGATACTAAATCGGGTTGAACTAGGCCATCGAAAACCTTACAGGCGAAGGTGTGGCTGTCGGGCGGTGTTTCAGAGCATAACATGTGTTTGAACAGATGGAAAGCATCAAGAAAGTGATGGGATGGAGTTCCAGAGAAAAACAGTTGGTTGGGGAGTTTCATCGGCAGAAAGTAGGTCGCTGTTTATGGCGTAATACCTCAGAATCCTTGTTGCGTGATAAGGGTCGGCAGATAGGCGGTTCTTCATTGCAAAAGCGTGGAGAATTCGGGTGGTTAAAAGAGTATGATTCGAGTAAGTGAACAGCGACAGGAGTGGATTCATATATATGTAGAGAGAGCCTGCTGTAAATTTTTAATCTTTTTAACTATTCTAAATAAAGAAAATAAGTTTAATTAATAAACTATGTATCTTTTATTTTTGAAATGGTCGGGTTTATTTCTTTATCTTTAAAATTAAGGTGATTTAGGTGCACCCTTAGTTTTTTATTTAAAATAAATAATTATATTATTTAATTAAATGATCGAGATCATATTAAAAAAAATTAATTTAACGTATGATCATCCAGTGTACCACAATGAAACTCTTAAAATTATTGAGTCTAAATGCGGTGCACCTAAATAATTTTAGCCGTTAGATCGTATTTGCATTTTATCTTCACCACTCAATAAAATAAAATAATTAAAAATAAATTTAAAAACTACCACACTACTCCCTATTTTTATCCTATAAACTGCCAAGTGCACCGTGTACTACAAAATAGCCCAAAATTATTTACTTAAAATAAAAATTTGGAACGGATATAAAATGGACTTTAACTGCTAGGGACATGTAAACCACCGACACCAAGATTTAACGGTTAATTTACTCTTTGTAGGGGTTAATCCTTTAATTAACCCCCCTCGTGTTTACATCTTAGCTTGAATTTCAATGTTAATAGAGATTTATGTGAGACATTTACACTATGTGGCTTTTTTGACATATATAAAAAGTGATACTCTTTCCGTATTATCTAGTTCTTCACTTTTAATGTAGATATGCAATTTTAGAAAATTTTCTTTTTGATAAATTTTATTAACTTTTGAGGGAAGATGATATTTTTAATAATTATATTAATAGTGAATGGACAGTTGGTTATTTAAAAAAAAAGAGAAAAAAAGAAAAAAAAAGAGAGAAATGAGTACTTTGGTATAGATATCCAAAATGATAAAAAAAGTTGTTTTTTTATCGTGGTATTTTTAGATAATAAATAAAGTATAAAATATGTTATGCTATGTGTTAGTTGGGAGTGAGAGTGATATTTTTGGTTGATGTGAAGTTTTTTTTTGTGGTGAAAATAAATGTGAGATGGATAAAAATAAAAAGTGTGAAGATAAGTTTGGGAAGTAAATTTTTGGAGTATAATGTTTTGAAATAATCCCTTATTAAAAATCCTTCCCCTTTCTCCAAAACAAGTATCAGAGAAAATGCCACTTCAGCAATTCCCGTCACAACCAAGTCCAATTCCCAACTAAGTCCGACGCTGATTTCTCCTCGGAATGCGGAATTTCTTTTTTCTGATTTGCTTCCCAAATACATCAATCTTAGGGTTAGGGTTGAAGGATATTGCCATATGATTTGCTTCCCAAATTCCTAGTAAGTCTCTGATTCCCTTACTTTTCAATTTCGAGACCTATAATTGTCACCTTATTTACTATTTACGCACTCATTTGGCTTTACCCATTTCAAACATGTAGATTTATTTAGGTTATATTTCGACGAGTTTCGGTGAAGATAAGTTTTGATGAAATTTGGGAACTTTCAAACTTGCGTTCTTTGACAATTTATTAAATGTACTCTAAAATCAGAAAAGAAATACTAGCATTTATGATTAACAAAGAATTAGAATGGTTTTCAGAAATACTTGTGCAGAAAAGATGATTTTTTCTTGCATCATACTCACTGATCCACTTCCCCTAATGGTTCTGTAACTTCCGTTCATTCTTTTTCATAATTTTACTCTTATTTTCCTGTTTTTTATTTCAATGTGTCGATATCTCTGAGTGATTGTCTTTCAATATAAACACATTCTGTGTGAACAGTTAATTAAAATTTGAATATTAACATTAGAATTATGTCTTGGTTTAGAAATCTGGTTGGTTGGTTTGCAATGTTCATGAACCTAATTATATAGGCACCAATAAGATGTTCGTTTTTTGTTGACGAACATCTTGTCAAACATGTTCATGGAAATGTTTACAAATGTGTTTGGGAATGAAATCAAGCCTCAGCAAACGAGCTTGAGCCGAGCTCAAACTTGTTATATTCTTAAAAAATGTTACTCATTTTGGTCAAAGCTTGGCTCAGTTACACCCCCTACCCACTGTCATTTGTGAAAAATTTCGCTTATAATCCGAGTTGGAAGCATTTCCATAATTTGAGAAGGGCTCTATAATAAAAGTTCAAGATTGTGCATAGAAAATTGGATCCAAAAGAAAACCTACTATTAGTATTAATTGTCTCCTTTTATGCACACAATAGAATAGTTACATGTGTCTAGTTTAGGATTTTTCTATACTTATTAAAGGAAAGCAATGAAACCATTTCTCACACAATATGTTTCCTTCTCCCTACACAATACAATCCAGAGAGTGATTGGGCTGGTTTTTGTTGCAGGTGAAGCAGCTTTCCCAAACCCTCACCACCGTGTTGGAGGATGCAGAAGACAAGCAATTCCAAAGCCGAGAAATTCAGATCTGGCTAAGAGAGCTTAACGCCATGGCTTTTGAGTTCGAAGATATTCTGGATGAGTTTAGCTCAAGAGTGAAGCACATATCTGGAGTTTTCAGCTTGAAGAAAGACCAGATTGGAAAAATGATGAAAGTGGCTATTCGAAAATTGGACAAAGATCAAGTCGAATTTCATTTTCATAAGATTTTTGTGGACCAGATCGAGTGGAGAAGTGTCGCAGGATACGCTGCGATTGTGCCGGGTTGCGCTTATGCTAGGGATAATGATAGAGAGAAGATTGTGGATCTATTGGTGACAAAAGTTTGTGACCAGAAACTGTCCGTCATTGGCATGAGAGGAATAGGAAATACGAATACTAATTATAATAATTGAATTATATAAAGGAAAGCATCAGACTCCGCGGAAAAACAAGTGAGTATCTCAGTTAATACATTCTCTCTTTTCTTCCCCTTATCAATTAATATTGACCTTCATCAAATTTGCAAAATTTATACTCTAAGTAACATGCGTGTAGGTGAATTGAATTAATAGAGTGAACACGTGGACAATTGAAACTAGGCAAACACTTTGTTAGAACTTTTTTTTTTAATAAATTCCATAGGACTGGATTTGTTTGAAAAGACCGTTGCATATTTCTGAATGTGGGTCAAAATCCATTTGTAATGGTTTGAATTTTTAAAATTACAGGTCATTGCCTTCAAAACGTTATTTGGGGTTTTCTGTTCAATTCGTGCGCGCTTAGCGATTCTCCTTTTTTCACAGGAGTTTTTTTTTCCCGATTGAACTCAATGATTCTTCCTGAGCCATTCTAAAATTTTCTGTTTTGTTTCCCATGTTGCGATTCCCTTTCATTTTCATCTATTACTTGCTGCTATTGAATCGGTAAGATGAGTTTTACACTACTGTGTGGAGAAATAGTGTAGATTCATTGAATTTCAATATATTTTTTAGTTTTCCTTATCGATTTCTATTTATTTCTATGATATTAATTTCGATCAGAGTTGCATGTTATATATATGTCCTCCATAGTGTTTTGTTTATGATATGGGCATTTTGTTTATGATTTTTCTTCTTGTTTTCTGTTGTTTCGTTTCTATTTCTTACTTTCTTGGGTGTTCTTATGGTATTTATTTCTCATGGTGTTACATACTTGCTTGAGTGTTCTTATGCAGTTTGATTAACAATGATTACATTCTTTGCGACAGTTTTATGATACTCCAATCTCTCATTGATAACCTTTTGTAATTCCTACAACTTCATTCATGTTTTCTGATACTCCATTCATGTTGTCTATTTTTTGGTTATTGTGAGCATTACTTGCTTTAGTTTGCTGTTAGAATTTGGATCAGTCACATGTTGCTATTGTGCAATGGTTATTAGATGGAATTAATTGTGTTTTGTTTATTATATTTGTGGTTTGAAACTATACTAACTAGTTAAGTTTTTGTGTGTGACTCATGAAATGGTGCTCAACATTTTTATTATTCACTTGATTGTACTTATGGGTGACAATTGTAGTATTTTAGAGTCTAATGGGCTTAAAATTGTTGTGCGTAAATTCAATCAAAAGCAAAAGTTTGATATCAAAGAACTGGGTTTGGTAGTTTGTTGGAGTTGAAAGTTGATAAATGCATTAATTTGACTCTCATGGCATGGTTGGCTGATAATTTCAACCGTGGGAGTAGGATATGATATGGAGCAGCGGGCGTCTGAGCATGAAGAACCGAGACCCCTGCTGGTTTACCGACGTCGTCGCAGGAACAACGGGGCTTAGAGTGGGCTTGGCTTCTATCTACTGTTGTTTTGCTTATTTGTCCTTTAATTACTATTTTGATTATGCTTAGTGGGCTTAAGTGTTATTGGCCTAGGGTTACCGCTTACCACTATTAGTATATGGCAAAAGCTCCTGTGTTTCCTGGCGCACGGATTTAGACCCGTGCGCCCAAACCCGGTCCTACTCGTATTATCAAACCGACCCGGAATATTTAAAGAAAAAAAACAATTCATCTAGGGTTCACATGAACAGTTCATTGTCACGCCATTCCCGCTCTCTCCTGCTGACGCCGTTCTCGCTCTCTCTCCCCTGGGTGATTGTCCTTTTCGCTGCTCCGGCCACCACACTGCGGGCTCCACCGTCGCCGCCTCGCCGGAAACTTCTTCAGCATCGCGCAGCGGGTAAGCCTTATCCAGAGCCAACACAGAGTTCATTAATCAGTTAATTAGTTAAAATAAGATGACCATAGAGTACAACACCAAGCATAATTAAGATTCTAGAAAGATTTCTTTTCGTAAGAAACCAATCCATGAATTCCGCCTTCAACTTGAGCTTCCTCAGTTCTAATGTGTTATATAGTATGACGTTGCATCTTAGAATATACATTACATTAGGAAATTAAGCATCAATTAATGTAGAATATGTGATTGAAGTGATTTTCTTCATACTGTCTTTGTATGACTTGAATTTTAAAATATAAATATAAATAAATTATGTCACTTGTTGAAATTCTTTGTTAATTGTAATTATAGTTGCATGTATATATATGTCAACTCCACTGGAAGATGAATTTGTAATTAGTGAAAAAAGAAAATTTCAGTTTAGACCTAACTTTAATTAATGAAAGGTATCACTAATATATGTTAGTAATATGAGATGAAGTAATGTAGCAAGAATTGGGTAGTATATATATATGAGTGACTTAATAAAGATATTGGCATAGAAGTAGTTAGTGAGTGAATATGGCAGTCACTAAACTATGGATTTCACTTGCATTCTTTTTTGCTTTGATTGCTTCTTCTAATGTACTATGAGTATAGATGGAGCTCTTGCTGTAATTCACATAATGGAATCAATTAGGTTAGTCTATAAACTTGAGTCAAGGTATAGGAAACTAAATGTGCAAATATTTATTTGATCCTACACTTCTTTTCAGAATCTGAGATGCCACCCCAAGAAAGTGAGAGTGATATTCTTTTTCAGCCTCCAAAGAGAAAGTCTAAGAAGACAACAAAGGATAATCCTAATCTACAGCAAAGGATAATCCTACTACATCTACAGCAAAGGATAATCCTACTACAACTACAGCAAAGGATAACCCTACTACATCTACAACAAAGTTAATATTTCTTATTTGAAGTCTTTTTAATAATTTGGTATGATATTTGCTTTTCTAACTGAAACTTATATTTGTACTATTTTTTTTTACAGGTATTTAACCTGCCAATGCCGGCCAAAGGGTCTTGTATCTGTTATCAAGTCCTTGAACCAGAAAGAACAAGAAGATGTTGAAATTGGCTTTGGAGGTTTGTTACAATTAAGTTTGCTTGGAGGTGGCAACAGTAAGATGCTCACATGGTTGGTTGAGAATTTTAATGATGATAGTAGGAAGTTAACTGTGGATAATTTTCATAGCTTTTCTATTACTGCTGATGACATTTATGATGTCTTGATGATTCCTAGAAATGAGGATGTTGATGTCACTACTTATCCTAGGCATGTCATGACTCCACATCTTGAACATCTAAGGGATAAATTTGGTATAAAGGCTAATGTTTCTGTTAGGATGTTGCGTGATGTCCTGATTAAAAATTTTTTCTGAGGGAGGTTCTGATTTCCAACGGATATTTGCTTTGTATTCTCTTGCTTCATTCCTAGCTCCTGCATCTAACAGTTCACTAAGAACGGGTGTTCTTAAGTCTTTAGTGTCAATACATATGATACTCAAATTGGATTGGTGTAAGTTTGTGTTGGAAGAGCCTTGTAAGTGTTAAAAATTTTAAGATTCGACCTACTTGATCCATTGGTGGTTTGTTTTGTTGTTGCAAATAGTTTATTTTCATAGGATGATATGGTGGGGAGTTCCCAAGCCTATGTCCTTACCTTTGATTAAGCATTAGCCTGACAAGAAGGCGACTGTTAGATGTAAACAAGAGTTAGAGGCTGGAGGTTATGGCTTGGGAGAACTGTTTGTTGGTGTTTATCAATTAACAGTTAATGGATTGATGAAAACAGAAAGATTTCATTGTTTCTGAAGCTATGGGAAGTCATGAGCAACGCGAAGTAATCCTTTAATGTTATTATGTTACAGTATTTCAACATACACATTACTGAATAATAGGTCTATGAGTTAATAACTAATAATCCCTTTGCTGTCTATTAAGAAATAACTATTGGATCATCATCTTCTTTTTAAGAGATCACAGTTGCTGCAAATGCAATTCTGTTTTTTTTTTCATTTTTTTTATACGTTACTCAATTTTATGTGCAGTATCATCAACGAAGTAACTCTTATGTAAAGGAAGCATACAACATTAAGGTATATGTGTGCCAAACTAATTTTATATTCATTTTTCGTTGATGATAAATAGTATTAAATTCTTTTCAGTGCATGTATTCTTTGTGATTATTTTACTCTGTAATAATTTCTATGGCAGGAGATACGTAATTCTCTACAAAGAGATGCTGATGAAATCCTAAACAAATACTTGACGAAGCTTGTGGAATTGGCAAAGTTTCAGCAGAAGGGTGCGGGAAATGATAGTTCAAGCTCTATTCTAGAAGTTTCAGATTCACAAGAATTGGTCATGGACGAACATTTTTTCAAGTACATTGATGATTTGGCAAAAAATTATCCGCTGGCTCAGAAATTGGATGCACATGGACCTCGTTTTGAGCTTTTCCCCTCCCAGCGCGTCCATTATGATTCAGCTCGTGAGAACTATAATGTTAACAAAGTGAATGAAGAGATTGAATTAGATGAAGATGATGACATTGAAGATTTCTCTGTTGAAGAATTAAGTGCAGCTATGGATTCTGTACGGAGAAGAAGAACTAATTACAGTGTTGACTTTGAAAACGTTATCACTGAAGTTGGTTATGTCTCAAAGTTTATGACTAAATACAAGAAGCAACTATCAAGTATGCCACTGACTTCTAAGGAGGTTCTTGATTTTATTTTCAATGACATTGTTGGCACAAACTGTATGTAAGTATTTGTTCATTGATACATCTGTAAGCAATTAAAATTTACGGTCCAATTAAATGGCGACACGTAAATTTTCTTGATTAAATATCAATTTTAATTTATTTTGGAAAATAAATAAATAAATTCCTAAAATAAATTAATAAAATAATTGATAATTAATTTGAGCTCAACAAATTAAGTAGGACTTAAATTAAATGAAGCTTGACCCAAGTCAAGCAAGCCCAAGTCAAACGAGGTCTAACTTAAGTCAAACAAGCCCACACAAATGAAATTAGTCCCAAATAAAATAGGTCTGATTACAGTCCAGTCAGATTGGAGGCCCAAGCCCGTAGAGTAAAACCCAAATAGCCCTGGACTTCGCCTCTCACCTATATAAAGGAGTTTCCTCCATTCATTTACACACACATTGAAGCACTCGAAAATGACGCTCTTGAAGAGATCGAGAACACGAGTAAAGCTCTCTCAAGATCTTTAAGCGAAGAACAAGTGAAGAAAGATCTTCAAATCTTCAAGTTTCAAGCGAAGAACAAGTGAAGAACGATCTTCAAGTCCTCAAGATTTTCAAGTGAAGAACAAGTGAAGAACGATCTTCAAAGCTTCAAGTGAAGAACAAGTCGAAGATCTTCAAGTCTTCAAAGCTTCAAACGAAGAACAAGTCGAAGATCTTCAAGCAATCTTCAAGTCTTCAAGCTCCAAGAGAAGAATAAGTTCAAGAACATCTTCAAGCAAGCTTCAAGTCAAGAACGACCTCCAATCCGGGATTAAGGTGCCAAACCCCCCAGATCAAGCGTTCTTCATATCAAGTTCTTCGACTTTCTTCGTGGAAAGCTCTCCAGTCAAGGTTCAATCCGAACAAAGGTTCAACGCCTCCGGATCAACGTTCAAGACTACACACTCGAGTTCGGACAAGCTTCACTTGAAGATCCAACTCAACGCACACGCTGTCAACACAGTCAGCATACAAGCCAAGTCAAAGAAGTTAAGTCAAATTCAAGTCAAGGCCAAATTGGTTCGAGAGAAGAATCAAAGGATTGATTGAGATTGTAACCAGCTTACATATTCTCCAAATTAAATCCATCAAGAAATTATCTTTGTACCCAATTTGTATTTATTTTATTATAAATACAAAATTTGTTGTTACAAATTTTGGCACGCCTGGTAGGACAGTCTCTACCTCTCATCTTTTCTCTCTACAAGCTCGAAAATACAAAGCATGGCTCCTCTCAGGATTGCAATAAGAAGACCTTCTACCTTGAAGCATTTAAAGCTGCAAACTGGAGAGATTCAAAAGATAACTCCACTCAAGATTGCGATACGAAGGCCTGCTGCATCAAAGCCTCCAGAGTTGCAAACTAAAAAGGTTAGAGTCGTTATAAGAAGTATTCCCGAAGGCTTCGTAGAGGCAAACCATATGGTGTGGATTACTCTCAACAAGCCATTGCATGGAGACATGAGGGGTGAAAATGTTTCTGCTTGCTCAACTCCTCGTTCAACGCCAAGCTCGCCATCTGCCTCACCTGTAGCTGCAGTGATGAAAACAATACTATGATCATTGAGGAACAACTCGCAAGTATGATGAGAGCCATTGAAGGACTCAACAAGCATATGGAAGCTCAAGACGTAAAAATCTCCATACTTATGAAGAAAATGGAGAATGTGGAGACAAGTCATGCAAATGAGAAACAAGTTGGGGATGAGCACGAGGAAGAAGAATCAGCGAAATACCATCCTTTTGAAAAGAAGCCAGTTGAAGAAGAAATACAAATTTCAACTGACAAAATGCTTCCTGTGAACCAACTGAAGAGCATCATTTTAGAAACGATAAAAGACAAGTTTGAAGGGAGCTCAAAATCCCTTGTTGCCTACAAGAAGCCATATACAAAGAGAATTGACAACTTGAGGATGCCAAATGACTTCCAACCTCTCAAATTCCAATAATTCGATGGCAAAGGCAACCCAAGATAGCATGTGGCACATTTCGTCGAGACATGCAATGATGCTCGGACCTACGAAGTTCATATGGTGAGACAGTTTGTCCGCTCTCTTAAAGGAAATGCGTGCGATTGGTATATCAACTTGGAAGCCAACTCCATCGACAGTTAGGGGCAAATGGAAGAAGTGTTCCTCAACTACTTCTACAGCACACGAAGAACTGTTAGCATGATGAAGCTAATAAATACTCATCAAAGTGATGAAGAATATGTCCTCGATTACATCAACAGATGGAGGAGCCTAAGCCTCAATTGCAAAGAAAAGCTGTCAGAAGCTTTAGCAATTGAAATGTGCATTCAAGGGATGCAATGAAATCTTCGCTACATATTACAAGGGGTTCAGCCTAAAACTTTTGAAGAGTTGGCTACAAGGGCTCACGATATGGAGTTGAGTCTGACATCAAATGACGTTGAATGACCCTCTATGCAAGACTCATACGAGTTTGAAGACATGCCTTCAGATGAGCTCGTGGAAGAGGAACTACAAACAAAGGCTGCAATTTCCATAATGATTCATAGAAATGAAGTGGGAGTAAGAGAAAGTGATGCATCCCAAGATTGGGTGCAATGAACTGTTGACCAACTCAAATGCAAAGCTCCTCGGCACGAGCGAAAACTGTCCATACAACGCTCTTTGATATGAGTTAAAACTATCTACAAGCCACGCTCCTTGATATGAGCTAAAATTATCCACATATGATGCTCCTTGATATGAGATTAAACTATCTAAAATCCTTCAAGTAAAAATCCTTGATAAGAGTTTAAACTATCTAAAAATCCACAAGCAAAGCTCCTTGACATGAGCGAAAACTGTTCATATTACGCTTCTTGATACGAGCTTAAACTATCTAAAATCTCCTCAAGTCAAAGCTCCTTGCCACGAGCGAAAACTGTCTGCACAACGCTCCTTGATATGAGCTTAAACTTTCTAAAATCCTCAAGTCAAAGCTCCTTGACACAAGCGAAAACTGCCTGCATGACGCTCCTTGACACGAGTGAAAATTGTCTGCATGACGCTCTTTGATACGAACTTAAACTGTCTACATGCACAATACACTCTTTGATACGAGTTTAAACTATCTAAAAATTCTCTACTCCTTGATATGAGTATAAACTATCTACACATCAAATCAAATCTCATTGGGAAGAGAATAAACCCTCTAAATAAAGCTCATCGGCACGAGCGAAAAGTGTCCACTCAATACTTCTCGACATGAGAGAAAACTGTCCCCACAATACTCCTCGACATGAGATAAAACTATCCACACAATGCTTCTTGATAGGAGCTAAAACTATCTAAAATCCCTCAAGTCAAAGCTCATTGACACGAGCAAAAATTATCCATACAAACGTTCCTTGATATGAGTTAAAACTATCTACACATGATGCTCCTTGATACGAGTTTAAATTATTTGAAAAAATTCACAAGCAAGCTCCTCGACACGAGAGAAAACTGTCCACACAATACTCCTCGACATGAGTAAAAAAAATGTCTACACAAGACTCCCTGATACGAGTATAAACTGTCTACAAGTTCAAAATTCAAGACTCATTGACACGAGTATTAACTGTCAGCAAATTCAAGTACAACGCTCCTTGACGCACGAGCCTAAACTGCATGTTACTCCTGGTCCACATGAGTATAAGTTGTGTACAACGAACTCCTAAACCGCATGAGTATAAACTGTACAGCAACCCCCCATCAAAATCAAACCATGTCCCTTTGAACTATGTTATGACCTGATTCTCTTTAAAAAGATACGTAGGCGCTTAACATTCACTAAGTTCAGTCATAATTCAGGCTATTTGCATCAAGTTTGTGAGACAAGCAATAAACTGAAGCATAAAGGAATTGAGAAGCAAAACTGTTGATGAGAAGAAGACGGTAGCTGAATCCATATTTGGTGGTTGAATCCATATTTGAGTGGAGAAATTAAAATTCAAAATTCTTGAAGGATGTGGATGGATAGTAGCAACAAGAAGATTTTCAGAAGTACGGGTTTAAGAATAATTTAAATTTATGGATTTAATTTATTAAAAGACCCAAAATAAATTTATGAGATAAATTAATTATTAAATCCAAAATTATAAATTAAATCCTTGACTGGTAAAGTTCAAATGTGGGGGCAATTAATTCTTGAATTAAAATTAATTCTTGAGAGAGTTGAAGCCCACGTTGCTATTCCTAGACATGCACGACGGTTCGGAACCGCCGGTTCAGGTTCCCAGAAATATGGAACCGGAACCGAACCGGCCATCCTACGGTTTTGGTTCGATTTTGAACCGCCGGTTCCAGTTCCGGAACCGCATGTTCTCTGTTTTTTTTGTAAATTCGAATTTTTTTGTTTTTTCAGTTTTAATTATTTAATAATTCAATTTTAATTGTTTGAGTTTGAGACATTGATCTTGTTGATGAAATCATGAAACACTTAAATCAAAATTTGAAATTTAATTTACATTTGTAAATTTTTATCTATTTTTTAAAAATATCATTTGAATTTTGAGATTTGAAGTAGATAAATTATAATATTCTATAAAACATAATAATTTATTAAAAAAATTGATTATTAATAATCTAAATTCTAGAATAAGATGATAAGATATTAACAATAAATTGTCCATTGTCAATACAATTTACAATTACAAATGTACAATAAAATCTTACAATTTCAATTTACAACAACACTAAAAAAATTTCAATAACACAAATTACAATCCACAAAATAAAAGGGGAAAAAAAGAAAAAAAGGACTTGAGTTTAAATTTAAGTTTCAATTTGAATATCAACTTGAAACTTAAATTTAAATTGTCTACGCATCCCCGAAAGGAATCAAAGCCCACATAGTTTTCGTAACTTACCTTGTCGGACGGTGGTCGGGACTCGGGTGGTGATGTCAATCTCACTCTCCTTCTGTATTGATGTCTTCATCCGTCATGTAATCATCATCTTTGTGTTGACTTCGATCTTCCGGTTTTGACCAATCATCAAACAAACAAAAATTTTCTAAATTTTTAACACCTAAATTGGATCGTTGAGGATCCAAAATAAGACCACCAAGACTAAATGCTTGTTCGACGGTGACGGTAGAGGCGGGAGCCGCAAAGACCTCTTTTACAATTAATGATAAAATAGGAAAGGATTGAACTCTCCTTGACCACCACCACAAAATATCAAAGTTCTCTTCAAACTCAAATGTGTTAGTAAAATAAGAATTAAGTTCTTGAAAAGGATTAGATTGAGCCCTTGCACGTTTTTGAGATCTATCATCATAAAAGTTATAAAATTTCTCAAAAAATTGATATTTTCTAGAACTATCACCACTTCCACTACTATCATCACCACTAGATTGATCATCACTAGAAGAACTATGTTGTTACTTGTATTCACTAAAAAGTTCTCTTAAGGGTTGATAAGTATTACCTACTATGTCTTTAGGATTAGGAGCTTGTTGTCTAATGTCTAAATCACAATTAACATACAAATGATCATAATAAAGTGTTAACAAATATTCCAAACCATTCATTCTAATACGTGGGTCTAACAATTTAGCAAGTAAATACAAGCCCGGAATATTAAAAAAATACTTTAACCATTTTAATTTCATTGAAAGAATAGCATCATGTAAAATTGGATTTGTTTCATTAGCACTAAAAGTAATCACAATTTTAACACAATTATCAACAATAATGTTAATAGTAGGATAATAAAAACCGAATAATTCTTTGGTAACTTCATTAAAAATTTATAAAACTTCATAAAGTTGTGCATGTGTCCCATTGATTAGCAAATAAAGTATGACAGGTGGGTTCAAATGCATAAAAATTGTATATATGCTCTCTATATTGAAAAGACGCTTGCAACATTTTATAAGTTGAATTCCAACGAATAGAAATATCCAAAGGAAATTTTTTAGGATGAATATTAATAGATTGACAATATCTTTTCCATCTTTTTGTCACGGAGGGATTTCTCATTATATACCATATAACATCTTTAATAGGACTAATATGTTCTTTCAACGAATGTAAAGCATCTTGAACACATAAACCTACCACCAATTGATGGTTTACAAATATTAATAAGAGTTTCTAAACTAGCCGTATTAGCACTAGCATTATCAAATGAAATTATAAAAATTTTTGTGGTCAAATTATACTCTTGCAAAATAGTATTAATTTTGTGAGCAATATTTACGGCGGTATGTGGAACATCAAAGCTCTATAAGAAATTAATTATTTTTGCATAGTCCATGAACTATCAATCCAATGACAAGTAATACCCATATAATCCGCACGTTGCCAAACATTACTCCAAATATCCGAACATATAGAAACTTTATGAGGTAAATTTGTTAAAATTTACTTTAAAACCAATTTATACTTCAAAACAACTCTTATAAGACCATTTGTACATTTATTATGATGCAATGGTGGAGCTTGAGGATTTAAAGTGAGATTGACCCAATTTTGAAAAAAATTATTTTCCGCAAAGTTGAAAGACAAATGTTTGGTGCACATAAGTTTAAGATAATATCTCAAATAATTTGGCTCATTAAATTTAAAAAGAACATTACCACCCGAAGAACCTCATTCTCCTCCAGACGAAAACCCCGTGAAACCTCTTCCTAATTGCGTTTAATTTGTTGCTTGCTAATCTTATCTGGATGCTTCTTTTGCAAATGCTTGATGAAAGTTCCGTATCCTCCACCATGCTTGAATTTATAATTGGTACCACAATAGTTGCAACTTACTTTATAATTTGATGAATTTTCAAGAGCTTGTTTCTTGAAGTGAATGGTGAATATATCCGAACGTAGATTTTGTTGAGAACTTTGACTTGTTGCTCCGGGTGATGCTCCACCTCCGCCTCCTACTTCGACTCCGACTCCACTTCCACCTTCTCCTCCCGTACTTGGTTGGCTCCCTTCCTCATTTTGTTGTCTTTGAATTTGAACATCATCTTCGTCGCCGTCAGACTCGATATCATCTCCAAGTATGTTTCTATAATTTAAATCATAGAAATGAGGGTGGGTCGAAATATCCGGAGGAAAATTATGATGTAGTGGTGGTGATGGAAATTGTTGATTTGGTGACGGATCCGATGGTGAACAATTGTCTATGTTGGCAATGTTTTTTTCTCTAGAAGATTGTGAGGAAGAACCGGCACCGGAAGAAGAAGAACCTCTCCTCCTTGGCATTTTTTTTGGATTTATTTTTGTAGTGTAGTAATAGAAGAAGTGAAGAAGTAAAGTAGTAAACTAATAAGTAACTAGAAATTAGTAAGTAGTAAGTATGAAATAAGAAGTGAGAATGAAAATTATGAAACTAACACTAATATAAGAAACTTGGAAGTTGGAAATTTGGAATTGGAACTTGGAACTAAGAGAATGATTTGAACTTATGAAGTAATGAAACTTGGACTTGAAAAAAAAAATTAGAGCACAAATTGAGAGAGAGTAGTATAGAAATGTTGGAAATTAGATCAAGAATGATGTAGATTTGTAGAAGAAGAAGAAGTAGAGATGTTGCATTGTTGTGTGCTCAAATGAACCCCAACAAGGGTATTTATAGAGGATGCAAAATGATCCCAACCATCCATTTCAAATAAATTAATCCAAGCCATTGAAAATTAAAAAAAAAAGGTCGGCGAACCGGAACCGCCGGTTCCACGGTTCCGAACCGGAGCGGGGTGGGGGAGGTGATGATCTCGGCCGTTCATCTCCAACGGGCAGCAAATCACATGCGTCCATTCAAAATGTGAAAATTTGAATTTTGGAGCCAAAACCGCCGGTTTAGGAGTGAACCGGAACCCCCGGTTCAGCCTCAACGGCTAGTTTTGATCCATCCGTTCATTTCAAATGGCCATTTAATCTCGACTGTTAATTTCAAAATTAAAAAAAAAAACAAAAATACAGAAAACCGGAGATTTTTTTGTGAACCGGCGGGTAAACTGGCAGTTTCGATTTTCTGACTTCTGGAACCGTATAAATTATGGTTTCGGTTCCAAATGGCCGGTTCATAAACCGCCGGTTCGATTTTCCAGTTGGAACCGTCGATTTCGATTAAATCGTGCATGTCTAGCTATTCCAAATAAGTTGACCCAATTATTTTAGGGTGCTAAAAAGAAGAAGGTTCAGACTCATGAACAAAGGCCAATGCCCAAGTGGAAAATTGGAATAAAATTACTTTGGCCCAAATTAACTCATGTTTGGCATTCCAAACACGTGTTTTTCCTACATGTTTGTGCCAAGTTGGCAATGAAATGAAATTGGAAAGTCAAAATTATGTGACTAATTCTTCTCCAGAAGGAAACTGGGCGTGTCCCCAAGACCCATCTCCCTCACGCTTGAGTCCATTGCGTCGGATTTGCTGCCTCGCGACGCCATCATTACCGCTCCGGCCGCTGCAAATCCAGACGCTCGCCAAAGTCGTGACCACCACGCACCACCCGCGACGCCGCTTTTCCACTCTTGCCACCGGATTTCGCCGGAGAAGAACCACTACTTCTCAACGCCACCACCCCTCCGTTTTATCCCTATGTCAGGGCTGCCGGGATCGCAATCTTCATCGGCCGCCTACCGTTGTCGCTGAATCGCCCTTGTCCGTTGGAGAAGCCGAATCTCCCGTCGCTGTAAACTTCACCGCACCGATCAGATCTGCCGCATCTATCGTCGAAGATCGCGCTACTCTCCTCGCCGGTTTTCAGCACCAACGGCCGCCACAATGCCGCTGTCTGTCGATCACGATAGGGCCGTCCGCCTCCACACCATCAGCCGGGCCGACCGCTGATTTCACGAACTACCAGCATGCGCAGCAAGGCCAGATCTTCCGCCAAAACTACCAAATCTCTTTCGCGGACGCTGCAAAAGCCGCCGCGCAAGCCGCCGTGCCACGCGACGCCACTGACACATTTGGGGATGCGAACCGCCACCCATCTCCGTCCGTGTGTTGATGCTTGTTCCCGAAGAACACACTTTCGCCACCGATCATGGAAGTCTCAAGTCTTTGACCCTTCCGCCTCATGTTTGCAGCCATCTTCTCGCCGGAAGAAACTTCAACCACAGCAGGATATGCCCATGCCGCCGTCACAGGCTAGATCCGCATCAGTTGCCGCTCAATGTCCACCACCTCGCGGTCGTTGTTGCGCCTCCAATCACGACGTGTTATCGGAGAACATCGTGACTGCCTCCATTTCTTTGTGCCATCAGCCCAATGCCAATCATCACCCTCCATTGTTGTCGCCATCGTCGTTGGGATCCGCATCAGTTGCCACTCAAACTCCACCTTACGGCCGTTGTTGTGCCAACAATCACGACGTGTTATTGGAGCCCATCGTGACTGCCCCATTTCTTTGTGCCATCAAAGCATCGAGATCTTATAGGGCAATGATCTCCCAAGGAAAATCTGCAACGGAAGAGAGATGCATTAGATGAAAATATATATATATATATATATATATATATATATATATATATATATATATATATATATATATATTTTTTTTTTTTTTAAGGAAGGAAACAAGAATTTCAATTAATTCTTACTTTATGCTTATGAAGAAATTAAATGCACCGAACTTTTTTATTATATAGCAAGGAGACTCCAGCAAATATGGAAAATTTAAGAGATTTCTTTTATTACAAATAAAATTGATTGATTTGAATAAGATTTGCAAAATCGTCCGTTGAACAAGAAGCAAATCTGCTCCATATTTATTATCTCTCATGATCTTGAATTTGAGCGAGAAGAAGTTGATTTGGGCCAAGATGATAAATTGGGCAACTTGAGAAATAAAGAATTGAGCCAAGAAAAAATTTTACTTTATTTGTTGGATAAAGTAATATCTCAATTATAAGAGTCCAAATTACAAATGTTGAAAAAAAAAAAAAAACAAAACTTTTGCGATTCCTTCACAACAAGACAACGTGTCAGTGAACAAATCGCGAGGGGGGCATTTGTAAGCAATTAAAATTTACGGTCCAATTAAATGGCGACATGTGGATTTTCTTGATTAAATATCAATTTTAATTTATTTTGAAATTTAAATAAATTAATTCCTAAAATAAATTAATAAAATAATTGATAATTAATTTGAGCCCAACAAATTAAGTAGTGCTTAAATTAAATGAGGCTTGACCCAAGTCAAGTAAGTCCAAGTCAAATGAGACCTAAATTAAGTCAAACAAGCCCACACAAATGAAATTAGGCCAAAATAAAATAGGTCTGATTACAGTCCAGTCAGATTGGAGGCCCAAGCTCGTAGAGTAAGACCCAAATAGCCCTGGATTTCACCTCTCACCTATACAAAGGGGTCTCCTCCATTCATTTACACACACATTGAAGCACTCGATGATGATGCTCTTAAAGAGATCGAGAACACGAGTAAAGCTCTCTCAAAATCTTTAAGCGAAGAACAAGTGAAGAACGATCTTCAAGTCTTCAAGTTTCAAGCGAAGAACAAGTGAAGAACGATCTTCAAGTCCTCAAGATCTTCAAGTGAAGAACAAGTGAAGAACGATCTTCAAGTCTTCAAGATTCAAGTGAAGAACGATCTTCAAGTCTTCAAAGTTTCAAGTGAAGAACAAGTCGAAGATCTTCAAGTCTTCAAAGCTTCAAGCGAAGAACAAGTCGAAGATCTTCAAGCAATCTTCAAGTCTTCAAGCTCCAAGCGAAAAATAAGTTCAAGAACATCTTTAAGCAAGCTTCAAGTCAAGAACGACCTCCAATCTGGGATTAAGGTGCCAAGCCCCTCAGATCAAGCGTTCTTCACATCAAGTTCTTCGACTTTTTTCGTGGAAAGCTCTCCAGTCAACGTTCAATCCGAACAAAGGTTCAATACCTCCAGATCAACGTTCAAGACTACACACTCGAGTTCGGTCAAGCTTCACTTGAAGATCCAACTCAACACACACGCTGTCAACACAATCAGTATACAAGCCAAGTCAAAGAAGTCAAGGCCAAATTGGTTCGAGAGAAGAATTAGAGGATTAATTGAGATTGTAACCCGCTTACATATTGTCCAAATTAAATCCATCAAGAAATTATCTTTGTACCTAATTTGTATTTATTTTATTATAAATACAAAATTTGTTGTTACAACATCATCATTTTTTTATTACATACCTTATATTCTTACTGACATTTTATACATTATTAGAGAACGGTTCTATCGAAATGACATTTATCTTTATATGGAGAAAGATGATATCCTATCAATGAAGCGTAACTGCCAAATACGTCAACCATTTCTTACTGCATGGTTTCTAGAAGTAAATCAAGACTCTGGTCTTGATGGGAATAGAAGTCGTTTTGTTTTTGACCTCGAACATAGCGTAAGTTAAATTCAGTACTTTTATTTATCAAATTTGTATAACTTCTTCTTATAATTATTTATGTGTGCGTGTTTTTATTTTTTGTTAGACTTTGCTACGACAGATAATAGATGGTCAAGTTTCTAAATATTTCTAAAACATATGAAAATTTCGAAGCAACTTGGAATCATTGGTTGTCTTCTACAAGGATACATTGCTCTCCGCACAATATGTTCTTATCAAAGATCATTAGTTCATTCCACTAAAATGTGAGAGTTTGTATATCAATATAAGTTGGAGCATATCTCCGAAAAGGTGCTGCATTTCTGGTTTTTTAATGTGATTATAAATGTTGTTTCAATTGCTCCCTCTTTAATTTCTAGATTTTTCAATTTTCTCTTAGATTTGAAGATTTTGATCTGAAAAATGGTTGTCGGTTTGCCTATTCATTTTATATAATTTTGTTTTCGATGAATTACTGTTCTCAATTTCTTTCTTTTGCTACGCATGCTCTCTAGAATACTTTTTTTTACTTTCTTCAAACCTGGTAAAATGCTCTTGAATTTCTACCACTTTTTGATCATGTAACCTAGAAAATCTTGAGTTGGAGATTCACATATTATGGATATACTACAGCTGTCCAAACATTCCTACTTGTTGATTTCAACACATGACATTCCTCCCATCATCAAGCTTGTTACATTTGAAATATGATAACTCTTTTCTCCTCATCTCCTGTTCAGTTTGTTTACAATTTACATATTGAGTCACAAATATGCATTATTCACTTGTTTTTCCTTTAATTTAATTATTTGACAATTTATTTTTTAATATTTTCTACTGTTTTGCTGTTGTAGATATTCATTCCAATGGGTTTGAATACTCATTATTCTGCTGTTGTTATTAATTTTATAGATTCAAAAGTTCGATATCTAGATAATCGAAGATATGATTCTACAAAAAAAGAATATTACTTTGGAGCTGCTACAATATTGGTAATTTTCTTTTGTTATTCAATTATGTTGTTGTCATTTATATCTTATTCTAATTTGTCTTTCTATTATTTTCAATGTGTAGAAAGATATGATGATTAAGTACTTGGAAAAAAAATCATCCCAAATTATCTGACATATCCAGTTATGAGTTTGAAAATGTTGTACTCCGATGGACAACATCAAGAATTGATAATGATTGTGGTGTGTATATGATGCACCACATAAAACATTTTATTAGCATGCTTTACACATCACCTGACATGAACAAGGTATTATAATTTTTTATATAGTTATGAAACTTATAGCATTGTGACCTATTTGTATTGCATATAACCTTTTTCTCTTTCCTCTTTTATTTTGATTAAGGTCGGGATTCGATTGGTTATGAGGGCTGAAATTTGTGTTGGCATGCTATTGTCAAAGTTGAATGAAAATCGGGGTTTAATTATTGAAGAAACCACACAATTTTATAGGAAAAAGCCAGCTTTACTTCAACAAATTGCTCAGAAAAAGAAGGAAAATGCAATGAAATTTGCTGAGAAAAAAAAGAGTGTTGCAGCTAAAGAATTGAAGGAACTCGAAAAAAGGAAACTTGGGAAGAGGAAGAGGAAAGCTTCCAAATGATCGACTGTTTGCTAATGGTAATTGTTATACCACTGAAAATGAAACAAGAAAGACATTTTAGTTACCATATCATTAACCAAAATTTGAATTGTTATCTTAATGACAATTCTTATACCAAGATTTTAATGTTCGTTTATGCAGGACCCAGACATCACTCAATGAATGCACTCAGCTAAATATAAATTCATATTTTATTTTCATCTTAAACATTAGATTATATTATATATGATTACACAGAGACTAGCCCAAGAGGTATCCTATATATATTTGAGCACCTGATACGTGTTTTAGGACACTGATCACACAGTTAACTGCCTAATATGGGTGGTTGTGAGTCCAGTATTGTGTCTTCGAGTTATGTGAGTGCTCCTATTTTATATCTTTGTTCTTACTGAAATTGGTAATTTATATTTCAGAACCATCGGTTACAATTGCTTACGTCATTGCCTTACAATTGGAAAAAAACATCTAATCCCTCTTAGGTGTGATCACCTAGTACTAGAGTTATAATTCAAGAAGAGATACACGATATTGTATTTCATGCTTTCTGCGATGTCAGTGTGTGTCCTCATATGTTCTCCATGCATTTGCTTGTTCCTTTCCAACCAAATCTGGTTGACAAAAACTACTAGGGTGATCAAGTACAACTTCCTCTTTTTCTTGTTTTCCTGCGTTAGTCTATAGATTTTTCCAAGTGCATCTGCAACAGATCTTGGGCTCGCCATCAATCCTATTCGGGTCTTAAGGCAGTCCAAGATAAGTTTAGTAAAGGTGCACTTAAAGAAGAGGTGGCTTTGAGTCTCATGTTTCCCTATGCAGAAACCACAATCTCTGTCTTCTATATCTCCCTACAATCTGTCCTTGGTCAAAAGTCTTTATCTATGCAATAGCCATAGCCGGAAGCTATGCTTCCTTATTATGGCTCTATTCCATATATTTATAAAAACAAATGACCTTGGTTTATCGACTCCCTAGCTCAATTCTTCATACATTTTCCTGCTTTGGAATTTCCTCTGCTCGAGGCAAGCTTTCATCCTGTTATCCCACTCCTGTATTTCATCTCCTTCTCTAATCCCTTCTAGTATGTTGTCTCTGATCCTAATCATTATTTTCCAACAGTATGAGGCTTGCTGTCCCGGGGTATAGCAGACCATCGAATTGGATTTGATGTAAACGGAGTGAATCCATCTGATCCCATAAGGAGTCAGCTTTCTTATAGATGTCCCAAGCAGCTGATGCTAATAGGGTTGTATTCCATCTCTTCAGGTCTCTAAGTCCCAATCCTCCACTTTCCTTAGGTTGAGTAATGTCAGTCCATGCTACGAGACTGTGCTTCGAACCCCAGATAAAGTGTCTAATAATTCTTTCTACCCTACTCAGTACTGATGTAGGAACACTAACCATTGAGAGCCAAAATGTTAGTATTCCGTAGACACCAAATGTAACCACTTCCAGCCTACCAGTGAACGATGATAGTTTGGAGGACCACTTAGAAATGTAGTCCATTACCGCTTCCACAAGTAGGTTAAATTGCTCCGTTGATTACCTTTTGTTGTTGATCGGGACCCCTAAGTAATTGATTGGAAGCTGTGCCAGAGGGAATGTGAATACTTCTTTGATATCATTGAGGATATTGTTAGAGACCCCCACTGCAAAAAGGCTGGATTTGTGGGTGTTGACTCATAGTCCGGAGGATAGTGCCATTACATCAAGAACTTTTCGTACAACTTCTGCTGACCTTTTATCACCATGTGCTACTATCAACAGATCATCTACAAATGCGAGGTGTGTGACTCTATTTCTTGCAAAGAATTTTGAGTGGTACCTCAGCTTGCCCTCCACAATCTCCTTCTTAATCAAACGAGACACATATTCCATGCAAATGACAAATAGTAAGGATGACATAGGGTCCCCCTGCCTGAGTCCCCTTTTCCCTTTGAAGAATCCATCGGGTTCACCATTAATGAAAAGGGAGTATGAGGGGGTGGAGATACACTGGGTGATCCAGTTGACAAACAATTGGGAAAATCAGAGTTCCGTAAGCAGGTTTGTTAGGAATTTCCAATTTATAGAATCGTATGCTTTCTTGATATCCACCTTCAGTGCTATTTTTGAAGAAATAGCTTTACGACCATAACTCAAGAAGAGTTCCTGAGCTAGCATGATACTATCTCTCATCTTTCTCCCCTTCACAAATACTGATTGAGCTTCATCAATAATATCCGGAAGGCATTCCTTCAGCGTATGTGTTATTATTTTGGAAATGATCTTGTACATAGTATTGCAGCAAGAGATCGGCCTGAATTCCTCAATTGAAGTTTCAAAGTTATTTTTCAGAATTAGAGAGAAAAATGTGGCATTCACCTGTTTCAGCAGTTTGTTGTGTCTGAAGAACTTCTGTATAGCTTCTGTGACGTCTGGACCTACAATATCCCAGCATGAATGAAGAACCCCGCTGTGTATCCATCTGAGCCTGGTGCTTTATTCTTATCAACACTTTTGAGAGCTAGCAAAACTTCACTATCAGTCACAGGTTGAATTAGAGCTGTAGCTACCTCTTGTCCCAACACGGGGCCTATTGCTACAGTCGCTGAATCAACTATCCCAGTGGCCTCTCCCTCTGTACCCAATAGCTCCTTGTAAAATCCAAGTAATTTGTCAACCATGTCTGCTCTGCTAGTGGAAGGGCCATTCTCATTGTTCATTTCTGTGATGAAGTTTCTCTTGCTATTTCTTTTGACCATCGAATGGAAGTATGTCGTATTTTTGTCTTGGGTGATAATGTATTTATTCTTCAAGAGTTGTTGGATGAAGCTTGAGTCATAATTCGCCAGTGTATTTACCTCATCCATTTTGACTTTCATAGCTTCCCACTTCCTTGCATCTTGTGAGGCAGTCATACAATCTCTCTGCATGGATTCTAACTCCATCGTAGCCCTTTTAAGTCTATGCATGAAGTGTTTTTTGTTGAGAAGTCTGAGCTGAGGCTTCAATACTTTGAGTTTCTGAGTCAGTATGTGCTGCTTTGTACCTCGACACTGTTGTGTCCAGTTTGCCCCCACTAATTGAGTAAAGTTTTCTTGCTCTGTCCACATATTAAGAAATCTGAAGGGTTTGACAATGTGAGTTGCCTGAAAGATGAACGAAGTAATAACTAGGCAGTGGTCCGATGCTGAGCCATGTGGGATAAACTCCGATTCTAGATGCCATCCTTTACTTCTCCACTTCTGACAGTTCATCACTCTATCCAGCTTGCTCCAATAAGTACCATTAGACCAAGTGTAGTAACGTCCTCTAGAGGCTACATATTGGAGGCCCATCACTCATGCATCAACAACTCATACATACCATGGTTTATAGTAGAATTGGATATCTCCTCTTGACAGAGGGTGGTGTTAAAATCCCCTACTATTAACCATGAGAAAAGATTAAGGTGGAAAATATCTTCCATATGTGACCACAACTTCCTTCTATCGATATACGAGTTGAAGGCATAAACAAACAAAATATTAAATCTCAAAGATGAAACACGACAAGTAGCCACAGCTGTTACAATCTGATCATGCATCACAAACTCGTCGAGGGAAATTCGACTATCATTCCACATGACTAGTATTCTCCCTCTCGAATCTAGGGTACAATTATGCACAAACGACCAGTTTTCTAACTTCTTCTTCACCACTTCTTCAAGCTTTCCCTGGCGTAGCCTCGTCTCAAAGAGAGCAGCTACTATTACATCTCTGTCATGCACCAACTTGAGCAAGTGTTTGTGGGTTGTGGTGCCAGCTAACCCACGCACATTCCATGATAGTAGACTTATGGAGACTGGTCTTTCGATCAAAGAAGGTCATCGGATTGCTGTCGATGCTTTGAAGTGTTCAGTGAAGGGTCATCCTTGCACAGTTCATTTCCTTTTCCTTTGTGAGTTGTAGCCGTTTCCATGTTAGCAGCTCCATGCCTGTTTTTCTTTTATGCTTGATGTTCAGTATCAGTAGATGTGGCATACCTTGCCCTGGAGGTCTCAGCAGCCCCAGCTGTTCTTTTCTTTATGTTTCTCTTCCTTCTGACTATAGTGAACTGGGTATTAGTTTCCCCAGGGACATAGTATGGGTCTTCATCTCTCATCATCAAGCTGCACGTCTCGATCGCATGACCAAGTAAATTGCAGTGGGAACAATATTTAGGGACGAAGTCATACACTACTCTCTACTCGAAAGAACCCCATTCTATTTCTACCATAACTGATTCTGGTAAGGGCTTCGCTGCATCCAGTTCTATCAGTACTCTGATGAAAGAGATGTGACCACGAGACGCTGTTACCTCATCCATTGCAAGAGGGACTCCGATAGCTGATGCCAAAGAGCTAAGATGCTCAGCTGTCCACCTCTTAAGAGGGAGAGAGGGGTGAATTTAACCCACACTGGAACCTGCGAAATGCCCTCATGACTAAACTGGAAGTTACGGGTAAGTCTCTTGATCATGAGAAACCTACCATTTGCGCCATATGGTCCTCCGCGTAGGACGCGTTCAACATCAGCTTCATTCTGGAGCTTGAATACTATCCAGCCCGATTCATGGTGGTGAGGAGTGACCTCCACATTCCATTGGTTTGTAATTTCAAGCAAAGCTCTATATCCTGGGTGTCTTCCCGTGAAGTAACCCACCAGCGAGTTGTCTCATTCAGTTGCTAACCCCTCACTCGACATCACATCAGGGGTGGTCGGCGGTTGTGGATGTTGGGGGGGTTACGGGGGTCATTCACTCGGGCTGGAGGAGGGGGTGGAGGTGGAGGTGACAGAGTGGGAAGTGGCGGAGGAGTGTGTGCCAGAGAGCTAAACATGGGAGGAGGAAGTGTAGTATGGTACACCGACGGGATAGGGAGTACTGTATGCTGAAAGAGAGGAAGGGAGAGTGGTTGGATTGGATAAGCTTGGGCCATGGCAGCCAGTGGTGGTGATAGTAAGACCGGTTGAGGAAAGGCGAGGTTTGGAATCCAGCCAAGTAAGGAAGTCATGTACCAAAGATTATGGGAGCTGGAGGGGAGGGTTGGAGGTAAATCGTTGAGGCTCGGGATGGAGAGTGACTGGATGTTGAGGCTGGGAAGAAGGGAGTTGAGGTTTGAAGGGTTCCAAAGGTGATCTTGGTGGCTGGTGGTTTAGGGTTGAGAGGGGTGGACGCCATATCTGAGTGAAGATTAGGGGAGGGGAATGGACAATCATTGCATATGAGGGAAATATTTAAAGATGTTGGGGTATGATTGGGCGGAGTGTGAACAGTGGAGAACGTGGGGAGGGGCTCCAACAAAATCTTCTCTAAAGTACAGAATTGTACCTGGTAATCCTCTTGGGCGGAGGGGAGCAGCTAATAATTCGACTGTTGAGCGGCAGGAGAAGAGAATATAGTACAAGTAGAGTTATGGTCTCCCTCTCCTTCATTAAATGTGGTCACTTCTTCATTTAATGCACTTTCTATGCTTTCCATCAGATTTCCATCAGCTGCATGCAGACTTGGAGACCTTGGCCTAGGTTTACACCACCTACCCTCTTTGCGAATTTCAAGACGGGTTTTGAATTTGAATTCAATCTTCCGGCAACATATTTTCGGCTTTGTTTCCACCGTGGTTGCAAACGGCCCATCTGGAGGCTTTTCCTTGCACGCAGTACCATCTGTTGCTAATGCTTGTGCTTGAGATTTTTCAGAATCTGCTAATCCATGTATGCTGCTCCCAGAAAAGATCACTCCCGCATCATTGGACTCTCTCACTTTGCATTTAGTGCTCGATCTCAGGATTCTAGTCGTTGGGGGAACCAGTTTCGTCGCTCTCCTCGGTATTGGCCACACTACTCGAAATCAGTTCACTGAACGGAGGGGGTTACCGACTGAAAGGCATGGAGTTTCCTGAAGCTTACCGCCGACTAGTAAACAAACCTCACCTTTATATATCTTTGTTCTTAGCTCCTTTGATTATCAACTTTAATTTTGGAGTGTATATTGGGTGCATCCGGGTGTAAGGGTGCACCCATATGTGTATACCTTTTTATTCTATTTTGTATACATATTATTCTATTTTGTATACGTGTTTGTAATAATTGTATACTTTTTTCACGTTAATTTTTCATTAAAAAATTAACATCCATATGTGTATAACATTTTATTGAATATTATATATAATTTTTTATTAAAAAATTAACAATTAAATTGTATACATTTTTACTCTTAATTGTATATGTTTTTATTTATATTTGTATGTGGGTGCACCCTATCTTTAGGTGCACACGGGTGCACACTATAAATTGTCTTAATTTTGTGTGCTGACTGTAGCAGACCATTAGAGAGGTATTAATTTTATTAGTTGGCATGAATTTTCAAGAATTACTCTTTAGACAAAAAAAAACTCTTTAGACAAAAATAAATTACTCTTCAAATATATCTAGATTTACTCTTTAAATATAAAGAATTACTCTTTAGATAAGTTAAGAATTACTCTTTGGAGACATAAATAATTACTCTTCAAATTACTCTTTAGACAAAAATAAATTACTCATTAAAGGAAACATAAAATAAAAAATTACTCTTTAAACAAAAATAATTACTCTTTAGACATGTCAAGAATTACTCCTTACAGACATAAATAATTACTCTTTAGAAGAAAAAAATTACTCTTTAGATAAGTCCAGAATTACTCTTTAAAGACATAAATAATTACTCTTCAGACAAAAATAAATTACTCTTTAAAGGAAAAATAAAATAAAGAATTTCTCTTCAGAAAAAAAAAACTCTTTAGACAAAAATAAATTACTCCTTAGATAAGTTAAAAATTACTCTTTAGAGACATAAATAATTACTCTTCTGACAAAAAATAAAAAAAAACTAGAAAAAATAAATTACTCATGAAACATAAAATAAAAAATTACTCATTAAAAAAAATTACTCTTTAGATATGTAAAGAATTTCTCTTTACAGACATAAATAATTACTTTTTAGACAAAAAAAACTCTTTAGATAAGTTCAAAATTACTCTTTAGAGATATAAATAATTACTCTACAGACAAAAATAAATTACTCTTTAAACAAAAATAAATTACTCTTTAAAGGAAACATAAAATAAAGAATTATTCTTTAGACAAAAATAAATTACTCTTTAGATCAGTCAAGAATTACTCTTTAAAGACATAAATAATTACTCTTCTAACAAAAAAAACTCTTTAAACAAAAATAAATTACTCTTTAAAGGAAACATAAAATAAAGAATTACTCTTTAGACAAAAATAAATTACTCTTTAAACAAAAATAAATTACTCTTTAAATAAATAAAAAATTACTTTTTAGAGACATAACTAATTACTCTTCTGACAGAAAAAAATCTTTAAACAAAAATAATTGCTCTTTAGATAGGTCAATAATTACTCTTTAGAGACATAAATAATTACTCTTTTGACAAAAAAAACTCTTTAGATAAGTCCAGAATTACTATTTACAAACATCAATAATTACTCTTTAGACAAAAATAAATTACTTTTCAAAGAAAATATAATTACTATTTAAGGATAAAATATATCAATAATTACTCTTTAAACAAAAAAATTATTCTTTGGATTGATCAAGAATTACTCTTTAGAGACACAAATAATTACTCTTTAGACAAAAAAAAATCTTTAAAGAAAATAAAATTTCAAAATATATACTCCTGCCCTTTTCAGAAAAGTATTGAACAAAGTAATAATGTTTATGGTGAGTGGATATATTTCTACATGAGTACTTCACTTTCTGTATTCCACTGTAACATTAACACAGCAAACATATACTTCTTAAAACAGTACTCCTGATCTTAAGAATTAAACTAGAAGATAGCTCATGTGACTTCAAACAAAGGAAGTAAACTACTATCAATATTCATCATTCAAGAAAATCAAAACACACACATGATACGTACTAGAGGTGTAGTTTCTTGATCATGATCACAATCAAGTAGCATGAGCAACAATGAAGTAGAATAGCATTGTTAATGACAGTGGAGAAAGTGGAGGAATATTCCTTTGCTAACTAAAGTAAATGAGCATTTGGAGTTTTAGATCCAAATTCCTTTGCTAACTCTAAAGTTTTCCGCTTACTTTTTTTACTTTTTCTAAAGTGGCCCTTTGTCCTCTTCTTCCTCCCTTTTGTAACTGCATTAACTGGATCCAACATAATATTAGATAAATCCTTGTTTTGGACAACTTGTTCTGATTGTGTTGAAGAATTCGCTACTAGAGTATCAATAGCCAACAAATCTCTTGCATATACATTATCTATATACTTCTTTGCTTCTTCATTGCCCTGACACTTCAACACTAAATTATAATGTCTTCTTACTGCTTCATGACTCCAAGATGTTTTATCTCCATTCTTTTTTGTACCTCCACTAAATTGGTCCCATATTTCAGACTTGGCTACCTTCGTTCAGTGTCGGACGCATGAATTCGACTCAGGGGGGCCCAATTAGTAAAGAAAATATTATACAAAAAATAAATATAAAATATAGTAAATTTGACAAAATTAATATATTATATCACAACAAGAAAATATTCAAATAAATAATTTCAGTACATCCCAACATAATAAATAGAAAACATAACACAATCACAACATCTCTCTTCTATTCTTCATATTTTGAAACCTCAGCATAATTGCTTCATTGCTTGAAATACCTCGTTTTCTATGTATGCTATCAAACAATCATTTAATAATTCATCGCTCATTCGATTGCGAAGTGAACTCTTGATGATTTTCATTGCCGAAAAAGCTCTTTCCACTGTGGCAGTAGCAACTAGTAAGATCAATGACAATTTGATTAGTAGATAAACTAATGGAAAAACAATGTGCTTTCTTGTAGCGACCATCTTTTGAGAAAGTTCTCCTATTCCCTTAATTTCAGAGAAGTTTCCATCCAAACGAACATCAAATATAAAGTTCTCAAGTTGACATTGAAGTTCATATAGAGCAACAATAGAAAACTCAGATGGATAAAATTCTGCAAGGCGAAGTAGCTTGCTTTTGTCAAACATAGCAAATGAGTCTCTTGGATCAAAGCACGCCAAGCATAAAAGCAACTCAGTGTTCACTTCATCAAAGCGGTTATTTAGCTCTTGAGCTTGCATGTCTATCACAGTAAAGAATATTTCAACTTGATAATGGTAAAGATTGGTTGTTCTTTCAACTCTTCGTCTTGATCTCCCTTTAGGTGAATAGAATTCTTCCATGATTAGTAAAGGTATGTCATGTTTACCACAAAAATTTGAAACATCATTTAACAAAGACATCCAACCATCATCTCTCATTGTCTGCAAGCGAGCTTTCGATGCTTTCACAAGATTCATTGCATTGACAATATCTTGATCTTTTCTTTGTAGAACTTGTGACAATTCATGTGTAATTTCCAAAATCTTTTTCATAAGATGTAGCAAAAAGACAAACTCAAATTGAGTTACAATCTCTAGCAAAACTAAAGCTTCAGCTCTTTGTGAATCATCATTTCCATTCTCCCCAACATTCTCAAGAACATAAACCACAGAAACAAATAAAGACAACAAGTTTATCAGAGTACCAAAATGAGAACTCCAACGTGTATCTCCTAGTCGCTTGATTCCCATTTCTTGATTTAGTCCTTTTTTAGTCTTGATTTCATCATTTGCAATCCCTTTTACGATCATTTCTATTTGTTTATCTCTAAGGATATCTCTTCGCTTACAAGAAGCTCCAACAACATTACAAAAACGATTAATGGTATTAAAAAAGGAACCAACACTTGTATGTTTTTTTACAATAGCAAAAAGTGTTAATTGGAGTTGATGAGCAAAACAATGAACATAATAAGCAGTAGAATTCTTCCTCAATGCCAAACTCTTTAAACCTTTAAATTCACCCCTCATATTGCTTGCTCCGTCATAACCCAGACCTCTCAAACTAGAAACACTCAAGCCATACATAGAGAACAATGACTCAATACCTACCTCAAGTAAAACTGCAGTTGTATCACTAACATGAACGAGACCAAGAAAATGTCCAATAACATATCCACTGGTATTCACATAACATATGACTATTCCTATTTGCTCTTTCATTGATATGTCTCGGCATTCATCAACCATAATGAAAAAAAAATCACTACCAATGTCACTGATGATAGCATTAGTTGTCATAACTGCAACTACTTTAATAATATTCTTTTGAATTCTAGGAGATGTAAGCTTGAGATTTTCGGGAGCATTATATAGCACAACACTATTTATTTCTTCATTACATGAAGCAATAACTTTTAGAAGCTCCAAAAAATTTCTCCAATTCACTGATTCTTCAGACTCATCATGTCCTCGAAAGTCTAATTCTTGCATTATAAGAAAACGCAAGTAAATAATTGATGCATTTAATCTACAACGATACTCTTTCTTTGATTGTTCAAAAATCTTAGAAAAAGGCACTTCAATGTGTTGTGATTGATTCATCAGATCACGATAAGCCCATTTGCATCTGTTATGATCACTATTAGTATCCCCAATATGAGAAATTACTCTTTATTTCTTATACCATGCATTAAAACCTTCAGTTACAAAAGCATCATGCCCTTTTTCAGTACGACCCGTAGAGAAAAGATAACAATACAAGCAAAGTACTGCATGTTTTGCAATACTATACTCCATCCAATCACCATAATCATCAAACCAAGCGGAAACAAATTTACGTTTTCTATCTCCATCCATTACTTGAGAAAAATTATGTTGACGTGGTTGACATGGACCTTTTAAAAGGTAAAATCTACGAACCTGTTCAATCAAATTAGGTGGATAACTCTTTATTTTGGGTCGTAGTCCAGGGTCACTAGGAAGATTTTCCAAATCAACCACAATATTGACATCTTGGCTTGATGGTTGTTGAGGTTGCACACTAGGAGTTGGAGCATTCACCGTGGAAGATGATGTTTCAACGATAGTTGTAGTCTTCTTATAATATCGTTCCATTATCTATTAAACAAAATTACATTAAAAATTAAATAATAGAAAAAAATTTGCATAAAAATGAGCCCTAAGTCTCCTTTTATATTCTCTCATTTAGTTTACCCTTTAAATTTAAAGTCGTAATTCTTCCTCAACCTATTCACATTTAAATAAAATTTCCCTTAACAAAAATAAATTATTCCAATCTCCACTAAATAAAAGTCCTAATTTTTAAATATAATAATATTATATTACATGTAAGAATTTAATTTAACAAAATTTACAACAATATATTTGAATAAAACTTCTCTAAAAAAAATAAAATATTCCAAACCCTTATACTAAATAAAAGCCCTAATTTTTAAAATAATAGTATTACATTTTATTTAAGAATAGCATAACAAATTTAATTTAACAATTTCCAAATTTATGACAATACATTAGAAATAAAAGCCCTAATTTCTAATATAATAATATTACATTTCATATAAAAATGCATAATAAATTTAGATTAACAATTTAAAATAATATCTTAGAAAAGAGAAGAGAGATGAGGAAAACAAATTGAAAAATTAATGATGGGGGAGTGGGGTGAGTATCGGTGGGATTGTGGGAAGAAGAATGAGAAGTGAGGGAGGGAATGAGAGTTGTCGAAGGGGCTGCAGAAAGAAAGATAGGGACAAGATCAAAGATGGGTTATTAACTTATTATAAATTAAATATATTTTTTTAATTAATTAAATTTTATTTATAAAATTACTATTATACCCCTACTTTTTTTTTTAATTTCAGGGGGTCCTGTGCCCCTGGGCCTTTTTCATGTCCGCCCCTATGTATCACATCAAGTCAAAAAAGAAATAAATACTTTATATTGGGACAGACCAAAATGATAAAATGAATACTTATCAATGAGACGGAGGGAATATTTATTTTATAGAACTATTTTGTCCAAAATATTTGAAGTGTAATTAATAAAATTAGAAATGTTTTTGTGTAATTGGTGTATAAGTTACATTATTTTGTTATGGAATGTTATTTATTTATTTTCTGTTTTGGTGAATTTTGATTTATTTTATTTTTATATTTATCACAAAAAATAGCATCCCCCAATTTTTTACTTTGTAGGTTTTTATTGTTTGGTAAATATTTGTGCTAGACGGTTTCAAGGTGTGGCTTTTGAGATGAATAAAAAGTCTTTATTGACTTTGGGATGGGTGGATTAAGAATTATTATTATTTTATGTGTAATGAGTAGTTATAACTTATATTAATAGTGAGTGGTGGGTCGTATGTGAGTCATTTTATTGAAAAAAAATTAATATTTTTAGAGTAAACACCCAAAATAGAAAATTGGGACATTCAAGGTGGACGGAAAATGAGGGCATTCGGGGTGGACATAGAAAGTAATATTAAATAATGATAAATTAAATTATCTGTATTATATATGAGTGATACTTTAGAAATATGATGTATTAAAATGTTTATTATTTTTGAAAGGTGAAAATATACCGGGACAAAACACTTGTTGGGCTAATGGATGAGGGGGACAGAAAAAAAAGATGTTTAAGAAAATGTTAAAGGCAGTAAAGAAGTCTAAATATGTGGCTTAAAAACAATGATCAATAACAGATGATTCAAATACAGAGCTAATCAATATCATCTAATTCTTCTCGCATAAATTTCAGCGCAGGTATATTCATAAATTCATGCTTATTTATGTGTTAAGCTTAGTTTGAAGACGGGTGTTGAGCTTAATTGTTGGTGGGTAAAATCCTTTCTTAGGCCTGCCTTGTTTATTTTTTGAGACACTTTTTTAAGAGTTAGAAACTCATCCATGAGCTTCTTGGAATAGGGATCAAAATAATCCGAATATCTAAGCTGCCAGGGTTCATAATCTGAGGTATGCGCTCATTCACTAGCGGCGTTGAAGATGTCAACCCATAACTCATCGATCTCGGCACCGGTTATGTTAAGATGTTAATAACTGAATTTACAAATTTTGGAGTAACCACGGGAATGATTATCCTGCAGCTGCACTTGCATTCCTTCAACTTTGGTACTCGATCTTTGGTTGAAGGAGTGACCAAGAACCCCCAATTCCTAGTAAGTCTCTGACTCCCTTAATTTTCTATTTCGACACCACTAATTGTGACCTAGTTTTCGATTTACGAACTCATTTGGCTTTACCCATTTCAAGATGTAAATTTATTTAGGTTATATTTCGACGAGTTTCGGTGAGATTGGGGAACTTTCAAACTTGCTTTCTTTCACAATTTATTCCCTAATTTTTACATTAAAATGTACTTTGAAACCCGAAAAGTAATATTTATGATTAACGAAGAATTAGAATGGTTCAGAAATATTTGTGCAGAAAAAGTTGATGTTTTTTGCATCATAATCACAGATCCACTTTCCCTAATGGTTCTGTAACTTCCCTTCATTCTGTGTGATTATCTTTCAAAGTAAACACATTCTGTGTGAACAGTTAATTATCTTGAATATTACCATTAAAATTATGTGCTGGTTTGGAAATGCTGTTGGTTTGTTTGCCATGTTCATGAACCTAATTATATAGGCACTAATAAGATGTTCGTTAAAAACAACGAACATCTTGTCAAACATGTTCAAGGATATTCTCAAAAATGTGTTCACGAACAAAATCAAGCTTTAGCAAACAAGCTCAAGCCGAGATCGAACAAAGTTTTGAAATTTTAAACGATATCGAGCTTGTTATATTCTTAACAAATGTTACTCAATCTGGTCAAAGCTCTATTACACCCCTACCCCTACCCACCGCTTTTATGAAAAATTTCCCTTAAAATCCGAGTTGGAAGCATTCCCAAAATTTGTGAAGGGCTCTATAATTAAAGTTCAAGATTGAGAATTTAACCGAAAAGAGAATTCAATTAGTTCTCTATTGTGTACTCGTGTATAGAAGATTGGATCCAAAAGATAACCTACTATTAGTATTAATTGTTTCATTTTGTGCACACAATAGAATAGTGGCATGTGTCTATTCCTATACTTATTAAAGGAAAGCAATGAAACCATTTCTCTCGCAATATATTTCCTTCTCTCTGCGCAATACCATCCAGAGAGATTGGGCTGGTTTTTGGTGTGGATGAAGCAGTTTTCCCAAATCCTCACCACCGTGTTGGAGGATGTAGAAGACAAGCAATTCCAAAGCCAAGAAATTCAGATCGGGCTAAGAGAGCTTAACGCCATGGTTTCTGAGATCAAAGATATTCTGGATGAGTTCAATTCAAGGGTGAAGCACAGATCTGGAGTATTCAGCTTAAAGAATGAACAGATCGAAAAATGGATGAAAGGGGTTGTTCGAAAATTGGTCGAAGATCAACTCAAATTTCATTTCCATGAGATTGTTGTGGACCAGATAGAGTGGAGAAGTTCTATAGGATCCGCTGTAGTCAAGCCGGATCATGCTTATGCTAGGGATGATGAGAGAGAAAAGATTGTGGATGTGTTGGTGACACAAGTTTTTGACCAGAAATTGTCCGTTGTTAGCGTTGTTGGCATGGGAGGTAGAGGAAATACTAATATACTAATAATTCAAGGAATAACTAAGAAGTGGAAGCTGGTGGTATCAGGTGAGAAGTTGACTGACGATTTTCATCTATTAATGGAGTGGTGAAATCAGTTTGAGTTTTCAACCATGCAGATTCTGTGATAGATGATGCTCAGTTGAAGGTATTATATAATATTTTGTCTTTAAACAATTTTATACGGGATATTCTTTCTTATTACTAGGATTACTCTTATAACACCCTTGATATATTTATTATTACACCCAATATTTATATATCTATAATAATAATATTATTATTATTATTATAAATGCACGCGTCTATACTAGAAAGAGGATGCGTGGAGCTTCAGGGGCTATAATAAATTGATAGCAGGGTAGAAATCACGTTGCTTTGACTAAGAAATGATACATTCTCTCCACGTAACTAAAAATAAAACGTGGTATAATTTAATTCTGTATGTCATTTGAAAAATGTGATAATGATTATTGAATAAGTGATAAGTTATATTGTTACTGATTTTATATATGATATTCATAATAAGTGATAGTATATAGTTGAGAAAGTGATAGTTCATTGTTGAAAAAGTGCCAATGCTAGTAAAAATTCATATAAGTTTTTTTTAACATGTTCTTTTTGATTTTTTTTCTTTTTGCTAAGATTTATTGGGATGAAGTTATGAAAAGCATTGACGTGCTTAAGAATGATGATCATGTGATGAGTTGTTGGGAAAATATCTTGCTAGTTCACCAAATTGATTTTGATGGCGTAGACATGGTACGCTAGGATTTTTATTGTATTTTTGGTTAAATGTGAATTTGTTTTTATCACTGTAATTATAATCTTATTTCTATTTATTTTATTGTGCAGATTTTTGTGCCAATTATATTGCAGAATCACTTTTTCTGTGTTGTTGTTAACACTCGTGATAAGAAGATACAATATAGTGATAATCACATTCATGATGATCCAGCATACTATGAAGAAGTCACTTCAAACGTGGTAATTATATTAGTTGTGATTACTAATTTTGTGTAGTTCCAGTTGTGGTGTTCTTATTATATGTGTCTATTCATACTATATAAGTATTAATAGTAAGTATTTTTTGTAGCACACTCTAATGATTTCTCAAGCTTCATAAGCGTGATGAGTTGCTTAGTTATGTCAGTGAGAACTTGATCTTTTCTTGGCAAACAGAGGAAAGAAAATTTGGATTGTGGTGTTTTTCTGATGCATCACTTGGAGAATTTGAATGGAGCTGTATGTCTAGAGCCAAATATGAAAAATGTCAGTAACAAATTTTCAATCATTCTTATTATTTTCTTTAATTTTTTATTTTATTTCATTACGAGCATTTTTTATTTTCTCTTGACACTGTTATTTTCCTTTTAATGCAAGGTTTGGTTAGAAGGATTATAAGAGGACAGGTTTGTGCACATATTGTCTCGAGTGATACACTCTAGGGAGAGCATTATGCAATGTGTCTCCTCGTTCAATGAAAAGAAGCCTTCTCTTAAACAGGAAATTGCAAAGAATATGAAGTTGGCTGCTCTTCAATGGAAGCGGAAAAAAATGAAAGTATTGATTGTGATCCAAGAAACGAATGGTTTCAAAGGAACGGTGATGATTGTACAAAGAGTTTCTATGCTAAAGTAGTTAAATAGTTTCCATGTTAGCTTTTGGGAAAAATACAGTTTGTAAAGCTTAGGCTTACTCTCTCATTTTTTTGATAAGCCAACTGTCACATGTTCTCATTTTGTCTTAGGCAAGTACAGGTAGCTACTTACCTATCAATGGCTTGCTTGAGAAGTATTTTTGTGGTTAATATGATGTTAATTATACTGTTGAATTAGCTGAAATATGCTATTTTAAGTTTCATTACATGAGGCTTTAAATGTGTCTTAAATCATATATTTCCTATATAGATTAAGTGTGTCCGTAAATATGAATGAATGTGGTTGTGCCCTATGTTGCTATATGTATATGTAGAGATTTGAAAATAGCTATATTTAGAAGGAAAGTGAATTAAATTGAAACATGTAATCCTGGACTCAGGTTGAAACTCAAATTAGTTAAAGTGATAATGTTTTGTTGAAATATTGAAGATGCTTTGCTAATAAAGTGATAATTGTTAATTTAGTTAGTGATGTTATTGCATGCTATACAATGTTTTGAAAAAGTGATAATGTTGAGATTAAGTGGGCAGGCTTTTGATGAGATATGGGCTGCATGAAAAAGCTTTTACAAATTAATTATTTTGGGCAGAAAAATTAATCAGCTCGGACTTCAGCTTAATAAAACAAAAAATGAGTCGTATGCAACCCAATTGCTAGCTACTCTTTAACTTTGAAATTTGTTACTGCTCTTGTATTTACGGATTATAGGTTAATTATAAAGATTATAGGTAAGCTTTTCATGCTGACTTTTATACGAATTTAATAAAAGTGATAATACCGAATTCAAATAGTGATAGTGCTATCCAATGAAAAAGTTATAATATTCAGTTGAAAAATGATATTGCTATGTTGTAAAAGTGATAATGCGTAGTTGGAATAGTGATTGTGTTATGCTGAAAAAGTGATAATACGTAGTTGGAATAGTGATATTGTTATGCTAATAAAATAGTAATACCTAGTGAATTTAAAAAGGAAAAAAAAAAAAAAGGTGACAGGTGCTCCACACATCTTGAATAATATTTATAATTATGTGTATTTATGTAATGTCAAATGAATAGCTCAAACGTAATATAATTTATATAGTAAAATTCAAGGTCAACGTGACTTGAATAGTGTAGCATGGTAATAATATTATACAACATTTTTATAATTAATAGTGTTTAGGTCCATTTGAAGGGTGAAATGTAAATAGAAATAGTGATAGTTCTATTCTGAAAAAGTGATAATACGTAGTTAATATTTCTATGGCGAAAAAGTGATAATACCTAGTTGAAATAGCGATGGTACTATGTTAAAAGGGTGATAATAAATTGTTAGAATAGTGATAGTTGTATACTGAAAAAGTGATAGTCTGTTCAACTTTTATTTAATGTAAAAGTTATAACATTAAGTTGAAAAAAATGATATTGCTATGCTGTAAAAGTGATAATGTGTAGTTGGAATAGTGATGGTGCTATGTTGATAAAGTGATACTCCCTCCATCCGCCGAAAATGAATACATTTGCTATTTTTGGCGTCCGCACCAAAGGTATACATTTCATTTTTTAAACACATGTGACCCACACACATCACTAATATATTTAATATTTGGGATACACACTCTACTAATACAACTACCTACTACACATTAAATAACAATACTCCTTAATCCATGTGCAAAAAATAAATGTATGTCTATTGAGCGGACGGAGGGAGTAATACGTAATTGGAATAGTGATATTGTTATGCTAAAAAATGATAATACCTAGTGAATTAAAAAATAAAAGGTGACCGGTGGTCCACACAACTTGAATAACATTTATAATTAATTTATGTAATGTCAAATGAATATCTCAAACGTAATATAATTTGTATAGTATAATTCAAGGTCAACATGACTTGAATATAGTAGCATGATAATAATATTAGACAAAGACTTGTGTGAGACCGTAATAACATTTTATAGCGAAAGTAATAACTATTTTAAAAAGTATAAAATGGTCTCACGTGAGACGGTTTCACACAAGACCGACCCATAATATTATACATTTTTATAATAGATAGTGTTTAGGTCCGTTTGAAGTTTGAAATGTAAACAGAAATAGTGATAGTCTGAAAAAGTGATAATGCCTAGTTGAAATAGCGATGGTACTATGCTGAAAACGTGATAATAGCTTATTAGAATAGTGTAGTGCTATACTGAAAAATGTGATAACCTGTTCGACTTTTATATATCATCAAATATACTCAACATTTATCAAATGAAATAAAATTTTAAAACTGTTTCACTAACTACCATAAAGGAAACCAAAGCAACATGTTTAATATCATTCCAACTACCATAAAGAAAACCAAAGCAACAAAGTCTTAATTATAATCAAGCCACCAAAAAACTTTAAAATAGTCGGGGATTAGGAGTATAGGAACCCATCTCTGTATACGCTTACCTCATCCCTTTGTTACAGAATGCTCAGGATCAAGAATATTGTTGCATTGATCATTTTTTTCAACCTGTACTGCTGCGGTCGAAGAAGCTACCAAGGAATTTATAGCAAGCAAAACCCTATTATATGAATTTTCAATGATTTGTTTTGCTTCACCATTATTGTGACAAAGAAACAAAAGATTATATAACCTGCATAATTTTTAATCATTAGAATTTGTCCATGCACAAAACAACTAATAATATTGACTTGATAATGTGTAAATATATTACCTCCATGTAATCCTGGACTCAGGTTGAAACTCAAATTAGTTAAAGTGATAATGTTTTGTTGAAATATTGAAGATGCTTTGCTAATAAAGTGATAATTGTTAATTTAGTTAGTGATGTTATTGCATGCTATACAATGTTTTGAAAAAGTGATAATGTTGAGATTAAGTGGGCAGGCTTTTGATGAGATATTACAAATTAATTATTTTGGGCTGAAAAATTAATCAGCTCGGACTTCGGCTTAATAAAACAAAAAATGAGTCGTATGCAACCCAATTGCTAGCTACTCTTTAACTTTGAAATTTGTTACTGCTCTTGTATTTACGGATTATAGGTTAATTATAAAGATTATAGGTAAGCTTTTCATGCTGACTTTTATACGAATTTAATAAAAGTGATAATACCGAATTCAAATAGTGATAGTGCTATCCAATGAAAAAGTTATAATATTTAGTTGAAAAGTGATATTGCTATGCTGTATCACTTTTACAGCATAGCAATATTAAATTCGTATAAAGTCAGCATGAAAAGTGATAATGCGTAGTTGGAATAGTGATTGTGCTATGCTGAAAAAGTGATAATACGTAGTTGGAATAGTGATATTGTTATGCTAAAAAAAATAGTAATACCTAGTGAATTTTAAAAGGAAAAAAAAAATAAGGTGACAAGTGATATTTATAATTATGTGTATTTATGTAATGTCAAATGAATAGCTCAAACGTATTATAATTTATATAGTAAAATTCAAGGTCAACGTGAATTGAATAGTGTAGCATGGTAATAATATTATACAACATTTTTATAATTAATAGTGTTTAGGTCCATTTGAAAGTTGAAATGTAAATAGAAATAATGATAGTTCTATTCTGAAGAAGTGATAATACGTAGTTAATATTTCTATGGCGAAAAAGTGATAATACCTAGTTGAAATAGCGATGGTACTATGTTAAAAGAGTGATAATAAATTGTTAGAATAGTGATAGTTGTATACTGAAAAAGTGATAGTCTGTTCAACTTTTATTTAATGTAAAAGATAACATTAAGTTGAAAAAAATGATATTGCTATGCTGATAATGCGTAGTTGGAATAGTGATGGTGCTATGTTGATAAAGTGATACTCCTTTCATCCGCAAAAATTAATACATTTGCTATTTTTGGCGTCCGCACCAAAGGTATACATTTCCTTTTTTAAACACATGTGACCCACACACATCATTAATACATTTAATATATAGGACACACACCCCACTAATACAACTACCCTACTACACATTAAATAACAATACTCCTTAATCCATGTGCAAAAAATAAATGTATGTCTATTGAGCGGACGGAGGGAGTAATACGTAATTGGAATAGTGATATTGTTATGCTAAAAAAATGGTAATACCTAGTGAATTAAAAAATAAAAGGTGACAGATGGTCCACACAACTTGAATAACATTTATAATTAATTTATGTAATGTCAAATGAATATCTCAAATTTAATATAATTTGTATAGTATAATTCAAGGTCAACATGACTTGAATATAGTAGCATGATAATAATATTAGGCAAAGACTTGTATGATACCGTGATAACATTTTATAGCGAAAGTAATAGCTATTTTAAAAAGTGTAAAATGATCTCACATGAGACGGTTTCACACAAGACCGACCCATAATATTATACATTTTTATAATAGATAGTGTTTAGGTCCGTTTGAAGTTTGAAATGTAAACAGAAATAGTGATAGTCTGAAAAAGTGATAATGCCTAGTTGAAATAGCGATGGTACTATGCTGAAAACGTGATAATAGCTTATTAGAATAGTGTAGTGCTATACTGAAAAATGTGATAACCTGTTCGACTTTTATATATCATCAAATATACTCAACATTTATCAAATGAAATAAAATTTTAGAACTGTTTCACTAACTACCATAAAGGAAACCTAAGCAACATGTTTAATATCATCCAACTACCATAAAGAAAACCAAAGCAACAAAGTCTTAATTATAATCAAGCCACCAAAAAACTTTAAAATAGTAGGGGATTAGGAGTATAGGAACTCATCTCTGTATCTGCACTTGTGTCTTTCTTGTTTTTCTTCTGGAAATGCCCCATGATACCTCATCCCTTTGTTACAGAATGCTCAGGATCAAGAATATTGTTGCATTGATCATTTTTTTCAACCTGTACTGCTGCGGTCGAAGAAGCTACCAAGGAATTTATAGCAAGCAAATCCCTATTATATGAATTTTCAATGATTTGTTTTGCTACACCATTATTGTGACAAAGTAACAAAAGATTATATAACCTGCATAATTTTTAATCATTAGAAATTGTCCATGCACAAAACAACTAATAATATTGACTTGATAATGTGTAAATATATTACCTCCGCCAAAAAAATCAATCACTTTTCTCTAATCCATCATTTTCTTTACTTCACCTGTCCCACAAATCTGATTTTGCATTTTTTGTCCATCCTTTTAGAATATAAATACTAGGTATCTCACACACGGAATGTATATGTAGTATCCTAAAACAATGATAACACAATATTCCAACCTCTTCAATTTTTTTTTTGCAGGAACAAGTTATGAGTTTTCTAAACTCATATGTCACATAATGAACATCATCACTGTCATTCTCAAGAGACACCCGTATAAATCATGAAACTATCTTCAATTGCTTCAACTTTAGAACATGAACATACACACTTCATAAACTCAATTTCAAAATCCTTAAATAGTGCTAGAGTGTATACCTTAGCTGCATCAGCCGATATCCCACTCAAAGGAAAAGCAAAAGAAGGTACTTTCCTTGAGCATTAATATTTATCATGTTGTTCATATTTTCTCGAAATATTTTACTACATTATTATAATTTTTCATTAAAATATTATCACCCTTTATCCGGAGAAGGCATTACGTAAAATGGTCTCACCCAAATATTTTGTCAAAAAAATTTGGTATGGAAAGGTAAATATATATTTTTTTTCTAAAACTATTTTGTCCAAAATATTTGAAGTGTAGTTAATAAAATTCGGAATGTTCTTTATGTAATTGGTGTATAAGCTACTCTATTTTGTTATTGAATGTTATTTATTTGTTTTCTGTTTTGGTGAATTTTGATTTATTTTATTTTTAAATTTAGCACAAAAACTAGCCTGATTTTTAAAATTACTCTATAGTACAATGCAATGTTATTTTAGGTTACAATATAAAATGTAATTTAATGTTGTTAATGAACTCTTATAATCTATATAATCTAAAGAATATTTTTTTATATTTTTAAGAGTAATCCTTCTTAAAAGTGTGCAACATACTTCATACAGCCGATTGCCGATTGCATATTACCATCTTTATGTCATGTGGCACTTTGGATTTGGATTTTTTGTGTTATTTTGGTGTGGTTTGTGTCACTCAGTTTGATGAGTGACACTTAAAAGAGAGAATGAAAACTATATTCCTCCTAGGCGTTCTTTGACTGTTTGGAAAGCTATTAGGGGTATTCTTACGCTTTGGGATGTTTTCTTGAAAGGGATTTTCGAGGGCCCTCCAGGTGTTATCTTTGCAGATGTGAGACTAAAACGTTAGACCATCTCTTTATTACCTGTCCGGTTTCTTCGACTATCCTTCAGCACGTTTCTTCGACTCTCTATTTTGGAGGATGGGTCTTTTGTGGACAAAGCTGTTCGTTCATCTCAAATTACTGCCTCTATTATGGCGATGGCCCGCGAGTTCAATAATTTTGATGTTGGGCTATGCATAATACCATGGATGATCTTTGTACTTTGCACTATTTTGGTATACGTGGAGTTCCAAAAAAGGCCCCACATATTATTCATGTGAGATGGATGTCTCCTGCTTAGGGGTGGGTTAAGGTGAACACTGATGGGCATGCAGATGGGGTCCCTGGTAACATTGCAGGGGCTGCAGTTTATAGAGATAGTAGTGGCAGCATTTGGGTAGTTTCACTTGTGGTTTTGATAATGGTTTTGCTTTTGAGGCTGAGCTTCACACTGCTCTTCTCGCGATAGATATTGCCTACACCAGAGGCTGGCATTCTGTTTGATTGGAGACTGATTCGACCAATGTGGTTCATGTTTTATCTTCTGATAAGCCAGACATTCCTTGGAAGTTTCTTCAGGAGTGGAGGACTGTTAAAGATTATATTCCTTTGATGCAGTTCAGAGTTACTCATATTTATAGAGAAGAAAATGCAGTTGTTGATGCTATCTCTGATATTGGTGGGCCTATTGTTTGGTACTTTATCACTCCTCTTATTCTTTAAAGACATCTGTTGGAGGATATGAATTCTACCCATTATCGTTTTCGATGATCTCTTGCCAGACGATGAGATGTGAAGGGGTTTCGAGTCCGGGTACTCGAAATTTCGGGTTTAAAATCTCATTACCCGAGTTCGAACCGGTTAAATCATTACCCGAAGTGGGTTACCCGGTTTTTTCATTATTTTCCCTATTTTGATAATTATTGAACAATTTATCCAATTCAAGTCAAAAAACTCAAACTAACAAGAATAAAATATCCATCAAACAATCAAATCCATGTCAATTAACTAAACAAGATTAAGATATCCATCAAACAACATAAAAATGTCCAACAAATAACAAAGGTCCATGAAATCAAATGTCCAAGTCCATCACTACAAAGACAAATTGAAAACACTTAATAACTTCAATCTCCACACATTAAATACTTAAAAGTCTTGCAATACTAATTCAAAATATTGAAATGGTAACTACTTGCATCCATTCCCCGTCACACATTACAATTGTTGAATCCATTCCAAGAGAGGTGAATTCTGCAAGATAAAAAGAAATATATATATATATATATATATATATATATATATATATATATATATATATATATATATATATATATATATATATCAACAATTACTTAAATAAATATCAATACTAAACATCCTAACATTGTTTAACATAATCAAACATACCTCCCTCAAGCACTTCAAGCTCACCCAAGTCCTCTTCCTCATTTATAGGGGCGGCATTTGAACGAAGCCAATTTTGAGCACAAATAATAGCTTGCACAAGTATAGTAGACAAAGAGCTCCTAAATGCATCAAGAACTCTTCCACCGGTACTATATGTCGACTCTGAAGAAACCCTGGAGACTGGAACTGCAAATACATCTCGAGCCACCTTGGAGAGAATAGGAAATCTAAGAGAATTTAGCTTCCACTATTTCAACACATCGAACTCTTCCCTATCATCCTCATAATCTTCACCCAAATATTTTTCCAACTCAGTTTTAACATGTTTATTTCTCTCCCCAGTTTTGTGCCTTTTAAATTCATCTTTTAACAACGAACTAGATGGAAACTGAAAGCTGACTTTTTTCTTTGGGCGTGAAGAACTTGAAGCATGTACAGTTGGGCTCTCTGGAGGTCCATACATATTTTTGTATGTATCAAACAACTCTTGCATGTCATTTCTAACCTTATTTTTCATAGTAGCAAGCTTTGCAACATCATCATACAATCTATCAAAAGAGAACTCAATGAACTCCAACTTATGGCCTGGATCAAGAATCTCAGCGAAAAACAAAATCATATTCATCTTTTCAATTGATCCCCAATACTTCTCAAATTTAGCCTTCATCAATTTTGACATCACTTTCAATTCATTCTGATCACTAACTAAATACTCTTTCAAAAGCATTTCAATCCCACAAATCTCATGAAACATATGGTTGGAAGTAACATACGAAGAACCAGAGATGCACAATGTAAGCTTTTAAAAATGCTCCAAAATTTTCAGCAACATAGTAGCTTTCTCCCAATCACAATCTTTCGGAACCCCATCGTATGGCGACTTAGAGAGCTCATTCACATAACCAAGATCTACATCTTGACAAGCATCAAATGCTCTCCTAAGACATAATGCCGACTCTAACATCAAGTTGGTGGAATTTATTTGTGTCTAATTTCTCAAATCCAACATATTCTTTGAACTTCTTGTACCTAGTTGGGGAGTTTCGAATATACCTTATGGCTCATCTTATGCGGGATATATCTATGAGCTCATCTTTGTTTTTCATCAAGTGATTGCTTAAATGCAACTCGAGGTTGATTGTTTGCAACAGTACGAGGCTTACTTTTGCAAATCAAGAAGTGCTTTTCATAGGTGTGGTTCCATGTCTATTAGGGTCAGCCTTGATTATACCACCACAATACTTGCATTTAGCCTTTTGAATCTTATCAACACTACACATAAACTTATCAAAATGTTTCCAATATTCAGACCTAGTTGTTCTAGTTTTTCTTGGCCTTTTTTTATCTTTAACTCCCTCATCTTCATCACAATCACTATCATTAACTTCTTCATCTACCCCTTCATCCACCACATTTTCAGCCCTTGTCTCTTCATTATTCTCATCATTTATAGCATCATTTATCACAAGTTTTTCGTTATTGAAAATACCAACCTCTACTAATCATTCATCTTGTACATTGTGCATTTCCATTCTAAAATTACAATATAAATAAGAATATTTTAATAAATAGCTTAAGTGTAGGTTGTTGAAGCATGATCCATAACTATTTGATGGCAACAAAAATTAATCCACACAAGATTAACAAGATTAATCCACAAACTAAAACAAAACCGACAACAAGAACATGAAAACAGCAATTAAAAAAACTAAACCAAGGAAAACCCAAGCAACCAAGGAAAACTAGCACACTAGACCAAGTAAGTTAAGTAACCAGCACACCCAACACACACAAACACTACAAGATTCGAATCAGGCAGAATCAAAGAAACTAAACCACACACACAAGCAAACAGCAAGTCAAGCACACACCAAGGCAGAAGAAGAACACTAAACAAATAAGCATGCATCACACAAAGACATCAGGATGGGCACCATCACAGGGACCAGCAAGCGAAACAACATACGTTGGAGACACGATAAGAATAGAAAAATACAGAAACAAACGCAAGATAAAACAGGACAAAAGACCAGACAGAAATGAGAACCAAATTTATTCGATCACACATTCACACTAATCACTATTTCATATAATCATATTCATCTCAACAAGTTACAACATTAAAATGAACCCATTTCAGAAAATAAAAATTAAAATACTCAAAATACTTACCTCAATTCTCAAATAAGGTATAGAAAAAAGAGGATAGCTAGAAGCCTGGGCTGCAGGACAAAGAGTGACCCCCGACTCCTGAACTGAGAGAAATGAGAAGAAAATAACTGGAGAATTACAAGAAACGAAAGATGGAAGAAACGAAAAAAAAAAGAGGAAAGTTGTTAAATTACCTTGGTATGTTTGGAAATTTCGAATCTACAACCGATGGGGATGAATCATGGCGCCATGGTGGAAGTTATGTGGTGCGGCCGTGTGGGTTGGATGCGCGGCGGTGGCTGGTGAGGAGTAAGGAGTGAGGACCGTGAGGTGAGAAATTGAGAAATGGAAATTGGAATGGAGGCTGGAGGCGTCAGGCGTGAGATGATATGTGCTGGAGAGTGGAGCCCTAGTTACTAAATTAAAATTAGTTATTTAATTTAATTAAAAAAATCGGGTAACCCGATCGGATAATTTTTTATACCTGATACTCGATCCGATAAGAAGCAGTCGGGTTCGGGTTTACCCAAAACCCGAAATTACCCAAAAAACCCGGGTTTTTCGGGTAATTTTTATCCGATTCGGATTGGGTACCCGAAAAAAATGCCCACCCCTAATCTAATATATACACCATCCAATTCGTTAAAAAGAATCCATTTACCATTTTAAGCAGTCACCCTAAAAATATTAATTTTCTCTTTTATAAAAGGGTCTCAAATATGATCCATTACATTCATCTAATATACTATTATTCAGGCGATATAATAATACTATTTAATTTAATTGTCGATGCAGCAGGGAGTATATACATAAATTCCAACAGCTCTTTCTTCCATTATTAAAACACATGCATAATTTGAAGTTGTGTTATAGTGATGATATGATAAGACACTATAAGGGGTGGTCCACATCAATGTTCAAAAACATAATAAAATTCAACAATATTTCATTCAATCATCATGCATAATTGCTGCTCTGTTCTTTGGAGCCTTTGATGATTATCAAGAATATTTAAAACCCATTATTACCAGCCAAAAAAAAACTAAACAAAACTCATAAATGTATTTATAAACGTTGTTCTCCATATTAAGAAAACCAATTTTTCCTACTCATGATTTTCGCTGTATTTATAATTAAGACCCATTAATGATATTTACTGACCCCTAAACTTCCCTTTGATGCCTATAGTGTACCGTTGGATTCTGCCTTTCAAATATCCTATTTATTGACCATTTATAAAATACATGCATCCTATAAATTAATTCAACATCTTCTACAGATTTTATAAGGTTTTGGGATTTTCTTGGAGACCCTTTAATTAGTTAAGGTAATCCAGTTGCAAGATTTGATTTTTAACAACATTCTGTAAATCTTCATCTTGTATGTATTTTATTGGTTTTTTTATATATATGTGTGTATGTATATTGTATATATATGTGAGTGTTGTTTTGCTTTCTATCCTTTCTTTTTGTTTATCTTTATCTGATTCTGTTTGGAAGTTTTCATGCTTTATATCCAACATCTGCAGAGCTCACTTGGTTGTATAATGGAGTTTTAATACCATTTTCATGCAAATCTTGTTATGTACTTTTGATAGAGTAGTTCATTCAAGATTTTTCTTCTTCTTTTTTTATTTTATTTTATTTTTCTCCCAATATTTTACACTATTGGAATAAAAAATTCAGTAGGATTCTTCTCTTGATGCTCTTTAATTACTTGATTCAAGGTGGTCATTTGAAAGGATAATTGCCTTACTTATGTTGATTAGATAATCGAGTTTTGAGCTCGTTTCATTGAATGCAATCCGTCGATCAGATGGTCTCATAAAGTCTGAGCCTCTAATTCAGGTTAAAATCCATAATATTACAAAGAACTCAATTATTGTGACATGGAATAGTGTACCATAACTTTTGTTTATATGTTTTAAGTTATAACATTTGAAGTGCAACTTACAAAGATAGATAAACCACTTTTTAGCATAGTATGCCTTCACTTTAGTATGAGCAGAGTGGGTAGTGAGAACTTTGCTTTTTCTTTATAAATATTAATATATGAATGAATGTCATCTTTTAATTCTGACTTGGGGGTAGTGGTGATGCTCCTCATGCAAGGATTTTTACACCTCTATATATTATTCATAACAATTCGATATAGAATTCAACATAGATTTGCAGTATAATAAAGTGGCTTCTGCTTTTCCACCACCAAAAAGTCTATCAAGAATATTTTACTTTTCCCACCTTTTACTTTATTTAAATAAAGAACTTCACAATTAAGCTACAGCTTGAACTAATTATCAACTTTTGCTAATCCAATGTGTTAGCTTGTCTTGGTTTTCGTTTACAAAAGTTAATGTGTCGTTTCTTTGCCACGAAGTAAGCTTAAGAGCTCGTCGACACTTTCCTGTTTAGTTTCCGTTGAAACGAGTAGGAGTCTTACATTGATCGAACATGACATTGTTTTCAAATGGCTGTAATAAGTAACTTATGAAGTCTAATAAACTATATGACTTGTTTGTATATAGTCTTTTAACATAGGATTTTAGTTAAGTAAATTTTAGCTTAGGAGATGTATAGTGTAGAAACTATACTTTCAAGTGAAACATAGTGGTTTTGCTTTTACATAGTAAAGTTAGAAAAGAAGGATTCTTTTGACAAAAGAGAGCAATGAATGGTTTATTTAAAAACAAAATTTAAATCTCAAAAGTTGTAAATCTATTTTCAGCCATTTCAGTCATCTAATGTTGCTTTCCAATGGAGGCTTCTTTCAGAGAGAGAATTTGAAGAGGTAATTCGACTTAACTTTGAATATATCTCATCATATCATTAGAGCATAGTCTTGACTTTTGATGTTGATCTGGTAATGATTTGCGTTTCATGTAACACCAACATGTAACAAGCGTAATCTCAGCATACGATTAGATGCATTGCCTCAATAAAAGTTAGTACATATGCTGTTCTTTTCTAAAAAACTCTGGTTGCATTTTGTAGTTCATCATGAGGAAGCATTGGCTTCTCATTTCCATCGAATTTATTGTTTCTAGGTTGTACTGATTCAGACACTGAATCTTACTTCTTCTTGACAGAAGCTTCTTCAAGTACAACATCAACTGAGCTTACTGAAAAGCAGCATTGAATTTAAGCTCCCAATGAAACTCAAGTTTTTGTTAACCAATCTCATTCTTCTACTCTCATATTCACCTCTGATCAATTCCAACCTCACCTCTGACACAAATGCTCTTCTTGAATTCGTCGTTTCTGTCCCACATGTCCGAAAGCTCAACTGGAACGCGACTAATGCCATCTGCTCCACTTGGATTGGCATCACTTGCTCAAAGAATGGAACTAGAGTGATTGGGGTGCATCTACCCGGTATAGGGCTATACGGTTCCATCCCGGTTAATACTATAGGAAAGCTAAGTGCTCTTAGAGTACTTAGTCTTAGATCCAACTATCTCAGTGGAGATCTTCCTTCTGATATCCTTTCACTTCCCTCCCTTCAAGCTCTCTATCTTCATCATAACAACTTCTCCGGTAGCATCCCTCTGTCCCTGTCGACTCGTCTTGGTGTGATTGATCTTTCCTTTAACTCATTAACTGGAGATCTTCCATCATCACTACTGAATTTGAAAAGATTATCTGTTTTAAATCTTCAGTTCAACTCATTGTCAGGGTCAGTCCCTAATCTTGATGTTCCAACTCTTGTGGCTTTGAATTTGAGCTATAACTCACTGAATGGCTCAATTCCTCTGTCCCTTAAGAAGTTCCCTGTTTATTCATTTATTGGAAATGCTCATTTATGCGACCCGCCCTTGAGTCATTGCTCCGTCTTGTCTCCTTCACCTTCTCCGTTCCCTTCCTCTTCCCTTTCACCAATCTCAGGAACTGTTGCAAATTCAAGTAAACTTGGTACAGGATCCATCAGTGCTATTGCCATTGGTGGGGCATTTCTGATTTTTCTACTCATTGCGTACGTGTTCTGTTGTGTGAAGAGGAAGAAGGAAGGTGGTGGTGCTACTAGAGTGATCAAAGTTAAGAGCTCTGATGGTGGAAAGACGGAGAATCTCAAGTCGGAGGACTTTGGAAGTGGCGTTCAAGGAGCTGAAAAGATCAAGCTAACGGTGTTCGAAGGCTGCTCGTTCAACTTTGATCTAGAGGACCTGCTAAGGGCATCAGCAGAAGTGCTTGGAAAGGGGACATATGGTACAACTTACAAGGCCATTCTTGATGAAGTTACAACAGTTGCTGTAAAAAGACTAAAGGAAGTTGGGGTTGGAAAAAAGGACTTTGATGAATATATGGAGCTCGTGAACAGACTTGGTCGCCATCCAAACGTCGTCCCACTACTCGCCTATTACTGCTCCAAGGATGAGAAGCTGCTCGTCTACGAGTACATGCCCGGGAGCAGCCTCTCTGCTGCCTTGCATGGTATTCTTACATCAACTTGATCACATAGATGCCACATTCATCAAGCTTTTCTCTTTGCATGTGAACATTGATTGATCTGTGTGGCAATTGCATAACAGGTAATCGAGACGTTGGAAGAACTCCGCTTGATTGGGACGCGAGGCTAAACATCACACTCGGAGCAGCAAGAGGGATTGCACACATCCACTCAGAAGGAGGTGCCAAGTTCATCCATGGCAACATTAAGTCCTCAAACATACTCCTAAGAGGGGGTCTTGATGGCTGTGTTTCTGACTTCGGATTGAGCCCTCTGATGACCTACACGGAAGTCAAGTATCGAGCAGCTGGCTATCGCGCTCCAGAGGTGATAGAAACGCGAAAAGCCAGCCAAAAGTCGGATGTGTACAGCTTTGGTGTCCTCCTATTGGAGATACTCACAGGGAAGTCCCCTGTCCGGTATGATGAAGTGGTTGACCTACCCCGGTGGGTGAGGTCTGTCGTCCGAGAGGAGTGGACGGCTGAAGTGTTCGACGAGGAGCTCATGAAGTATCAAAACATAGAAGAAGAGTTGGTGCAGATGCTACAGATTGCATTCTGTTGCGTTGCAAAGGTGGCGGACGTGAGGCCGACTATGGATGAAGTCGTCGCCATGATCGAGAGGATTCGACATCCGGAGATGGAGAACCGGCCGTCGTCGGAGGACAACAGGTCTAAGGACTCCAATCTGCAAACACCATGATCATGATCACCTAGCATTGATTTATATATAGTGTATTTTTTTGAGATTCTTGGATGGATTTAGGGGGGTGTAAAATGGAATGTTTTATGTTGTGGTGTAATTATATTTGCTTCAAGTAGTATGATTTATAATGAATGCAGTTGTTTTCATTGTGAATAAAGGGTAGATAGAGCATTGTAATCATTGCATTCATGCAAGAATATGTTTGGATCATGCTAGTCAATTGGGAAATTTCAAATTTTGAAATCCATCGATTTGAATTGAGTTTTTTAATGTTTTGGAATAAAATAATTACATGGGATTTTTAAAATTGACGGCGCTATTGCCACCCGGAGTTCTCATTAAAAAATTATATAATGAAAAGACTATTATAACCCATCCTGATTCCAACCAATATTAAGACACCCAATTGAAGCTTATACACTTATACACACTAGTTTCATCTTCATTAGCAGCTTCTTCGTTTGTATTTGAGGGAGATTGGAATGCATATATCAAACCCTTGATGATTTGGAAAATAAGACAAATTAGTAGGGAATCATCAGAAAGGTTCTTTGACATTTGATTCAACACAATAACCTAACATCCGTGCTTCGACTCCATCGAGAGATGTCTGTAACCGTCCCAAATTCAAGTTGTAAAGATATTCTCGCGAAGCCCCTATTTTGGCTAAACTTTGAATTGTGATATTGATTCTACCTTTCCACTAACATCATTAGAAGGGACTTTGTTGGAGGTGAACCAAATACTGAAACCATAGCCGGTGGAGTCAGATCCATTAGTCAGTGATTTGGATCCTTTCTTCATCTTCTTCTAAAATTTGGGTGCGTGAAAAAAAATTGAGTGAATTTTAGTAAAAGGTCACAATTGTCTTTTCATTCTAAAATTTTCAAATAATCGGGTGCTCTCCGCAGTATTTCGGGTGGCAATAGCGCCGCTCTTTTAAAATCTCAAAATCTAATCCTGAGGGACATTAATTAATTATAGGGTCTATTGATGAGTGTCTCGTGATTGAGTGTGTAATGTGAGATAATTATTGAGAAAATTTAGGAGGAATTTTAGGACAATTGTAACATCCTTTTTAAATTAATTTTGCAGTGTAAATATGAGTAATTGGGTAATAGAGAATATAAATATGCGTCAATAGGCAAAATATACTCACTCTCCATATCCAAATATCATTACCAATAGGCAAAAGCTTCTGTGTCCCCGGGCGCACGGATTCAGACCCGTGCGCCCAAACTCGACCCTACCCATATTTTTGACCAGACCCAGAGTATTTAAGGGAAAATGAAAATCCTAATTCATTATTACCCTTTCATGGTTCACACTCTCTCTCTCTTTCACGCGCTCTGTCTAATTTTCAGCGCATTATGGGTCATCTTCTCATCTCGGTTCTTCGGCTACTACTCGCCGCTGATTAACGACGGTGTATGCGGTGGTTCCGTCGAGTAAAAGTGTTGGTTGTAGAATAGCTGTTGGGTCTAGAGTCGCAAGGTACTTTTCATGTCTTAATCCTATCATTCTACTGAAAATCCTAGTGAATTTCAATGGTGTTGATTGAAGAGAATCAAGTGCTTTTATTGCAATTTTCATAGTTTTGTCTAATACCGAGTTATGATTATTGCTGATTTTGTGTTCCTAGGTTTCCTATTAGTCTTTCCCCCTTTTCGTCTTCGTGATATTATGATAGATAGTCTAGAGTGTAATTAAATGTACTAGCTACAAAATCCTGTTTTACATCCTCTTTTTTTTTCCTTTGAGATTTATGCTTTCAAGTTTTAATGTTAACAATAAGTGAAATGCAGTTGGTGGGAGGATGATGGTAGAAGAAAGGTTTATTCTTATAGTTTTTGTTATTTCAAGCTTCGCTATGATAGATTCACGAAATAGTTGAATTTCAAGAAAAAAAATAAATGAGAAACAGAGTAGAAGAAAGAATTTTCCAACTTTCAATTCAAGTGAGGAATAACTCTCTGTTTGAATTTTACATTCCTTTTGAATGAGGCACCATGATAACCATCCTATTATGTGCAATAAACATATTAAGAACGTTCACTCAGTAATCTATGGTTATATTTAAAGAACTCTCCAAAAGATTTTAGAGATATATGGTAAATGTTATAAATAAGTAAGCAAACAAGCACAAATATTTCGTTGTTCATTTAGTACTGTTATTCTCTATATTTAGTCTTCTAATATAAAGTAATTCATCACTTTACATTTGATATTTAATTATGTGTTGTTCTGTATTTGTCATGAGGGCTTGTTTCTTTGTTGTATGCTAAGTATTGTAATGTTACTTTTTATTTTCATGGTGGTTAACGGAGATTATAACTTCTATAAGTAAAAGGCTATTGAAGAGAAGAAAAGGTCTGTGAAGGAGAAATGGAAAAAATTGAATAAAGTTAAACAAGAAAAGAGGCATATGTGATGGTGTTTGTCGTATGCAAAGTGTATGGACTTTACAGTGTTTTGAGTTTATGTTTTTTAGGTTTTATGGCATGGTGCAAATGGTATAGAGTAAATGGTACATTATGGTCATATAAAGTGTATGGAGTTTACAATGTTTCAAGTTTATGTTTGTAAGGTATTATGGCATGGTGCAAAGGGTATACTGTTGATGAGTAAAGAGTATATTATTGTCATGTAAAGGGTATATTGTGGTTATGTAAATTGTATAAAGTTTGTAAATGGTATATTATTTATGAGTAAAGGGTACATTGTGGTCATGCAAATAGTATGAGTTTAGAGTGTTTTGAGTTTATGTTAAGGTACTATGGCATGGTGCAAATGGTATATTATTGATGAGTAAAGGATACATTGTGGTCTTGTAAAGGTTATGAAGTTTACAGTTCGAGTTTATGTTGTTAAGGTATCATGGCACGGTGCAAATGGTATATTGTTTATGAATAAAGGGTATATTTATTATAAGTAAAGAGTACATTATGGTCTGGAGTTTACAGTGTTTCGAGTTTATGTTGTTATTATGTTATAATGACATGGTGCAAAGAGTATATTGTTGATGAGTAAATGATATGGAGTTTAGAACATCTATTGTTGACAGTGTTTCAAGTTTATATTGTTAAGGTATAATGGCATGATGCAAGTGGTATATAATTTTGTACTATATTAAAGGATATAACTTTCAATAACAATGTCAAATAAATAATTTAAACGATTAGAACTTACTCATTCAAAATCCAAGAAATTTAATAATTTATAAGCATCTCTCACAATAATTAACTTGTTATATCACTAAATTAAACAATTAAAACGACTAATAACTACAAAGATGCATATGCCCACAGTCGGACAACAAAAAAGGGAAAGAAAAGCCAGGAATATAAGGGCATTAAACAAGGCTACTTTTAGGCTTCACTAGTACTGCTAAACCAAGTAGAACAATAAATACTTAATGATAAAAAACTTGAAACCAAAAATATTAATGTACACACTCTTATTTGCAAACCCTTATTGGAGATATTTTTGGCATATTTAACTAATTTTCAATTAATATATTAATTTTCAATTAATTTATAAATCAATATTTAATAGATTTAATTTAATTTAATTTACTTAAATTTTATATTTTGATCATTTATTTTTGTCTTAATATTCGATCAATCTATTTAAACTTTTTAATTTTAATTTAATTTTTAAATTATTTTTTAATGAATTTATTTTAATTTTAATAGATATATTTTTAACTTAATATGTGCTCTGAAATATTCTCTTAATTTAATTTTAGGGTCACTTACTATTGGATACATAAAATAATGCATAATTGCTATAAACTACATGACTTAAACTAATACTCATAACTACACAATTATGATTGTGATACTATAAATACCCCTATGTGTTTGCACAATTTGCTTGCACAAATTTATTTTGCATAATTTTTTTTTGCGCATTTTGTTTGCATATTTTAAGTTCCGGCAGCGGAGGTCAGACGACGGTCCAGGCGAGGCCCGGCGGCGATTTTGCACCTTTTATTTTTGAACATTTTGCTTTGCAATTTTTTTTTTGCACATTTTGTTTGCATAATTTTTTGCATATTTTCTTTTTATTTTTACAATTTTTTTTTGCACATTTTCTTGTACGTTTTTTTTGCATATTTTCTTTTACACATTTTTTTTACTCACTTTTTTCTTTCCATTTTTTTACATTTTCGTACTCAATATTTTTGTTCGTAATGAAATTCACGCCTAAATCATCGCAATTGCTCAAACCCTAACTTTCACATTGCTCGAATGTTGTTTTGGTCCAGAATGTTTTGTACAAGTGCTAAGTTTTTGTGAAATGTTTGAAGAAACTTAGGCTCAATCTGTGCAATTGTAGCAATGCTGGAAATATTGTCTTCCATCGCTATTTTCTTTGTTCATCAAAGGACTAACAACCACTGCAATATAATAGATACTCCATTAAAATAGTCACAACAACATAATAACTTGTTTATTCCATTAGCCTCTTTATGAAACGAAGCAAAAGAGACCAGAATTTTTATACACAAATATCTTTATTGGAGTGACTATAAAAATTAAAAGCATGTACTGCCTTTTCAATTATGAACTAAATAATTATATTCTAAAATAAACATGAATAAAAATATGTCTTAATACACAATTACACAAATGACAGCATAACCCATAGTATTTATTCTGCTACAACATATCATCTTATTTTACTGTACTTAATCCGCAGATCATCCTACCAGTACCACCATCAAGTAAATAAAAAAATAATGCAAATGTTCACAATTACACACAACATGAGCTTCCATCCTACCAGTACCACCATCAAGTAAATAAAAAATAATGCAAATGTTCACATCCCAACTTAAAAATATTAATAATTCCTCCATGTATGTACCTTGGCAGCCACTTCTAAAGATTTCTTATAAAGTTCATTGTCTGGATCCTACACCAAAATGGCAATGAAGAAATAAAGAATAGTTTCTTTAGCAAATAATCTGAAAGTATCAATAGAAAATTAGTATTCTTATGCTATAAAACTACACGTACCAAGTCGGCTGCTAACTACACGTACCAAGTCGGCTACTTGCTTAAAGTATTGAGCCGATTTATCAAAGTAAACTCTAGCCTCATCAAGATCAGGAATCAGAAATGCACATGATGTACATGCATTCCCAAGGCACCAGAGTGCATCTTGCTTTCTGGGATCAACAACCAGTGCCTCCTCCAGATTTTCTATAGCACCTGTATAATATTAAGCATCCTATGTTTGATTATTAAAGTACAATGACAATCTCAACTTCTTGTTAGTGCTTAATTGAGTAAATTCAAATCCATCAAATATATAATTGGATATTTAATAACATCATATCATTACTCTATAAAAAAAAATCTGGATCTATACACATCAATAGTACATGCCCAATAGTTCTCATGTCAGAAGTAGAAACGTTCACAGACAAACGCAACAACGAGAGAATATGTATAAAAAGCTTTTTATCACAAGTATAAACTCAAAACCTAGCATCTTGACACCATAATTCATCTTCCATTAAACTCAAAACCTAGCATCTTGACACCATAATTCATTTTCCATACCTCAATTTCAAAAGCACAAATTACTCAATCACAATTCAAGACACAACTAATCCAAAATGCAAAAGCTAAAGTAATCAACAGAAAGTAGCACAGATCAGAAAAGGTACAACAGAGAAGAAGCTGTACTCTGAACCATCGCCTTTGAATCTGGTAAGATCAGAGGCACAATCAGCAGCAAAAGAAGTAAAACATCATACAATCATAAAAAATGTTCATAAACCCTTGCTCAATTGCATAGTCGAAATATTAAATCAATTTGATTTGATTAGTCTTACCGATAAACTCACCGAAATCCTACGTACACAGCAATCCGTCAACTGCCAAAACGTCTCCTCTGCGCATAATTGATCGGCAGAGTGAAAAATTGGGAAGCAGCGATGAGGAACGCGATAAACGGCGTCGTCGTGAAGGTGGAGGGCGGAAGATTGACGGTGGACGCTGTGGTGGCAAAGTTTCCGCGTGATCTGAAATCGATGACTCTGGACGGAGGATTAATAGCCGGCGACGCTTTTCCTTATGCGAAATCTGCGCCCTACGTTGGATCAGCTCCTCTCGATCGTTAATCCAGCGACCGGAGGTGACTTCTCCACGGCTGTGGTGGCGATATCATCCTTACTCATCATCCATCGTGGCGGTTTAACTCTCCCAATTTTGAGTTCATTGATATTTATTTTCTGTTATAGCCAAAGGGTAATTTGGTCTCCTCACGACTAATTTGTGTACCTCCAAGTACTTATATTTTTTTAATGTATCTAGGTGCACATAAGCATTAAAGTGTGTATTCTATAGTAATAAACTCAATCTATTTTCCGATAAAATTTATCAAGACAATGAGACGGGTGATTTCTGTTACCCTAAGAATGGGTGCTATTTTTGTAAATAAAGTGTAAATGAGAGCTTAGTTGTTATAATTGTTTTATTATTTTAGGAGTGTGAAGACTTTTAGAAAGTAGTATAATTTTTATTATAATATTAATTTAATCATTAAAAAATAAAATATATAAAATAAATGAATATTATATGGATATAAATAACCCATGTGAATCTATAAATTAATTTGGGATGGGTACATATATAATAATGAGCTTTTTTTAATGGACGGGTAATGATACATGTACTTAATATTTAAATAAATATGTGTATCCTTAAATAAACATTTTCCTAAACTTTATCATTCTTAAATACAATTAAAAAATAATGTTATGAAAAAAATCAATTTACGTATTATACGATTTAATTAATAAATAAAAAATTACGTTATAATAAAAAAAGAAAAATTACATTTATAAATTATATATAATTAATGAGTTCGACTAAGGTGTACCGGGTAACCGGTGCATCTAGACAATTATAGTCGTTAGATTAGTATATCATTTAATCTCCACCATTAAATAAACTAAAATAATTAATTTTATTTTTTTAAAAAAAACTATCCACTCCCCTTTTTTACCATAAACTTGGGGGTGCACCCCAAAATAACTCATAATTAATTAGTATTTTATTTATAAAATTTATAAGATACATAAATTCATATAAATAAATATATGGGGCGGCTATTTGCACCCCAAAACTATTAAACGAACCCCAATTACTAAACGTACCCCACTAAAATTAAAATTTATTAAATTACTAAATACACCCCATACAAAGACAATTTTATCCATTTAATTAATTATATTCAAATTAAAAAAAAACTAAGAAAACGTTGACCGTATAAAAAAGAAAAGGAACAGGAACGTCGCTGGTGAATGTGTTCATGCCGCGACTCTTCAGAAGAGAAAGGAGAGGGAAGAACGTTCATATCTTCTATTCACCGTCAAGGCTTCGTCAATGTCAAGTACCATGTAATCTTTGTCTTTGTCATTTCGTTTTTTCATTCTGCCATTGACACGAATTATAGGGTTTAGGTTGATTTTAAATTTGCATGGTAATTTGAATTTGTTTTTCTGTAGTGTGTGATTGTATTTTTCTTGTAATTTTAGGTTGAATTTTCATGGAATTAGAAGCAATTAGACATGTTTCTGAGCAGTTGGAATGTGAATTTCAAAAATCCGCTGAATGTTCAAACGCTGCAGTCGAACAGGGTCCGAAATTCGACGAGCGGTCAGCTTCTTCAACTTCATTTTTTTTTTTTTTGCCTTCCCTCATCAGTCTCCATAGGAGAAGCGGGAGCTCAATTGATGGCAAACGGCAATTGGCTGGTAGCGTCAAGACTGTCTGAATAACTCCACGACCATATAAACAATTCAATATAACAGGGTTACATGAATCCGGTTTGTCCAAAAGAATACTATCAATAAACTCGATAACCTTGCCGAAGTAGCGATATTTAGTTGGAACAGAAACTTTAGATCCAGAAGGAATTATATGACCCCCAAAATTCATATGATCCATAGCTATAGCAGCAAAGGTAGAAGCCACTGATTTTGAAGGAGGAGAAATATTCAGCATATCATCCCTTCGGCCATGGATATGTTATTTAGGTTTCACGGAGGACATTTAGAGTTGATCATGGTTTAGTTTAATGATTATAACGATGAGGTGTATTTTGAAATTTGAGTGGGGTGTATTTAGAAATTTGAGTTATAATTAATGTTATTTTATTATTTATAAAAGGATATTTACATCTTTTCACATAATCATATTTTAAATTTATAAATTGATTGGGTTCTAGTAGTTTTGGGGTGTATATATTATAATTTACATAAAAACAACAATATAAATATAAAAAATAAATGATTGTATATTATAATAATATAATTATTTCCTCCCATGCGGTAAAATCTAGTTTATGTTATTGTTAATAATGCATATAACTCAATAAATGCAGAATTAATTAAGCAATTATTTAGGATTTAAAACAATCAATAACATTAATGCACGAAAAAAAATTATTAGAGAGTGAGTAGGGCCCGTTACTATCAAACAAATAATAATATTTTATGATTATTTTGAGATTAATATTAAAATAATGTTGACAAAGAGTCTTGTGTGACCATTATTAAAAAATAATTTAATTAATAAAAAGGGATAATAATACAATATACTACTCCCTAGTCCTTACCATCCCGTCCCACTAAACCCTTCACCGTTACTGTAAATATAAAGTTTAAGAAAAAGTTGTTTTTTCGACCAATTTTATTGACTTTTAGGGTATTGTGGTATTTTTAAGTAATAAATAAATGATAACGTAAGTTATGTGAGTTAGGTGAGGGTGACATTTTTGAAAATATAATGTAGTGAGAGGTTATTTGTTTTGAAATTTTTACTATTTTTGGAGGGTGAGGAGTATAGTGGGACTAGGGATGTCAAAAATGGTCCGGCCCGCCCAGGCCCGTGAATTTGGGGCGGATCCGACATGGCCCGTATCAAGAATGAGCGGGTCTGGTAGCAGTGATGGCCCGTTTAGACCCGTTTAGACCCATTTAATATTTATATTATATAACATATTATGTGTATAACAAGTAATATTTTTTATTATATTCATTATTTATAAGATTTATTTGTTTAATTGATTAATTAAATAGAAAATACATGATATTTTTATTTATATAATTACTAATTAAATGAAATAATATATATTACACATTATTTATAATAGATATAAATATTTAAAATAAAATAAAAAATTAAAATGGTCCAAAAACGGGCGACCCGGACCCAAGACAAAAGAATGAGTCTGGATCCGGGTACTCAACTACCCACCCCGGCCTGGCCCATTGACATCCTAAATGAGATAAATAAATGAGGAAAGAGTGAAGAGTATGACAGGGAGAGTACAATTTTATGAAAAAATTATTTATAATATAAATGAATACTCCTATAAAAGAAAACTGATAATATTATTAATAAAAATGAAGAAAGAATAAGTGAGTGAATGATGGTAAAAGAGTGAAAGCGATTAGGGATGGCAATTTGTCCCGACCTGAAGTCGCCCCGCTTCGCCCCGCCCCGGTTGGGCCAGGCCAGACCCGCCCCACACAAAGAACGGGCCGGAACTGCCCCGTTCTGTACATGGGGCAGTTCAAATATGGGTGTTGTTGTTGGCCCGCCCCGCCCCGCCCTGCCCCGTACTAATTTAATATATTAAATTATATTATTTATTTATGTATTCAAAAAATATATATAGTTCCTATTATTTACATTTCATTCAATAATTAAGTTTTCCCCATTCAACTTAAACCCTAGCCGTTCATCTCTCACTTAGACGCTCCCACTCTCATTTTCAAATCTTATTATCTCACTCACCTCGACTGCTCGGCACCTCCATCTCAACCACCATCTTGGTACCTCACGTTCCACCAGCCCCTCGCCAACGCACAGATATTGAGTTAGTAGCACATAAATTGAGTCAGTAGGCCTTCTTTACCCAGTTGAATGCGAGAAAAATAGGGCATAATACATGAAGAATTGCAGACCTAATTGGATAATTTTTTATAAACTTGAAGAAATTTTGTGCATTTGTTGTGCCAATTATCAAAATTTAAATAGATCTGTTCTTGATTGAATTCGTGGTGTTTTTGGTCGATAGAAGAAGCATTTTGATAGACAGTATTGTGCAAAGAAGAAGGTTCAGAAGCTATTTAGATGAGGCAGGGCGGGGCGGACCTGCCCAGCATAGGGGCAAGTTTGGGTACTAATATTCTGACCCGAGGCGGGTCACGGGGCAGGGCGGGGCGGCTAACCAGTGTTCGGGGCGGGCCTGGGTACACAGGTACCCGCCCTGGTCCGCCCATTGCCATCCCTAAAAGCGATAAAAGGAGGAAGTTCCTACCCTCCCCTCCCCTCCCCCTCGCGGCAGATTCTCAAAGAAAGACCAAGACTTTGGTTTAGTTGTTCAACCAACTTACGTATGTGTTTTCAAAATTGGCCTTCTCTGCTAATTCACCATCATCATTATTACTATTTTATGGTGATTTTCTATTTTCTTAATATGTTTGTGGATGCTAGTATTTCTTCCATTGTACTACATGATGCTACTTTAGAGGAAATTATAGAGTAAACGGTTGAATATTGTTTCCAGTATAATAATTATTGCTTGACAACTGAGGTTTGAATGGCATTCTATATCTTGGTTAAAGTTATATTAAGGAATTGGATGCATTTTGACAGATATGGTGCCTGCAGTGTGTGATGATCAGAATGGGTCTACAAGAAGAGGTGTTATAATCAGGACAAAAAGTGCACCAATCTCTTGTTTAACTGAGCCACGAGCTCTAGTAACCCAGAGAAGCGGTCCTTTGTATGCTAACTCCAACGTCTTTCAGCCTGTTGTACGCCGAAAAAGGGCTGTCGCCAATGTACAAAGGTATCCTTGTTCAATTGAAAATAATAATTGGCCTGTGGATGACCATGTGTCGAAAAATGAACATCTTTTGAGGTCGGGCCATCTGGGGGTGTGCAATGATCCATACTGCACATCTTGTCCGATCAATTACAGTGCTGAGGAGCCTTCAACAACATTCGAGATATTTGATGTTAAGGTAAATTAGTTTATGTTGCCGTTGGGATGTGGCATGTTAATATGCGTTTCATTTGCTTAAGTTGCATTTTAACCATCTTCTATGGCAGTTCATAGCTTAAACATGTTCACCTCCATATAACTTGTTTGGTTTTTGCAGTTGCGTAACGGAGATTCAAAAGGTTGGGCAAAGAGAGTGTGGTCATTTATGCTACATTGCATTCCTGGAGTTATGAATCCTCACGCAAAACTTATACTGCAGTGGAACAAGTTCATCATAATTTCTAGCTTATTATCAGCTTTTCTAGATCCATTCTTCTTTTTCATGTTATATGTGCAGGCGGTAAGCTTCGTCTTAAAGTTAATTGTTTAATTTTTCTTTATCCATTATTATGTTGATTCTTCTCACTTGATTCATGGTCAACAAAACCTAATGCTGAAATATCATTAACTGAGTATAAAGAGATGCGATGTGAAAACTTGGCTGGCCTGTGAGGTTAGATTCATAATAAACGTTAAGACACTCCAAAGTATGGCGTTTGCAATTTTCATATGCTTTCAAGTGATGGAGTACCTTTTTCTGATGTTCGTTACTCTCGTGCATGAAGTTGATTACTGCTTAATTACAGAAGGTGATGAATGAAATGTCTTGTCTCAGGAGAACAAGTGTATCGTAATAAATTGGCACATGAAAATAACACTCGTCGTCTTGAGAAGCGTGAATGACTTCATTTATTTGCTCCATATCCTCCTCCAGGTACATATATTCTTTTATTTGCTTAACCATATGGTTGGTTGCTCTGATGCATGCACAGAGTACTCATATATTTATATGTATTATAGTTATGTAACAGTTGCCCTTGTTTTTTTGTGGATTTTCGATGATGCATGAGTGGGGAGGTAGATTGTATAATGATAATTATCTTTTCGCCTTTCCTTTATTTGGGAATGGATTTATTCTGATTCAGACATTCGGAGAAATGTACTTTTAGACTTCACCATGTAATTTTTGTGCTTTGTATTCTGAACACCCCTTATGAATGAGTATACCTCGTCATTTTTTGCAGTTCAGGCTAGCTTATGTTGATCCTGAATCCAGACTAGTGGAATCTGGAGATTTAGTTGATGACCCTAAAAGGATTGCACGGAATTATCTCTCTGGAAAATTTATTATCGATTTCTTTCTTATACTGCCCCTGCCACAGGTCTTGGATGTGATCGTATGAGTTTTATTTATTGGTTAAAATGAATCGTTACCAAAACTGTTTTAATTTCTGTAGATTATCATCCTATGGTTCATACCAGATTCCGTTTCAACATATAAAAGAAATCTCCTTCGATCAGCAATTCTTGTTCAGTTTATTCCAAGGATGTACAGATGTATACCTTTAGTAGCCGAATCATCTCAAGTTGGGTTTATTTATGAGTCGGTGTGGTCAGATTCTGTTGTGAATGTTGTTACAATTGCTTTGACGGCCCACGTGGTTGGCTCGTGTTGGTATCTCTTCTGCCTACAGGTTGGTTTTCTACCCCTTCTCTGATTTCCATTCCCAAGGCTTTGTTTATTGTGTTTCTGTTAGAATTCAGCTCCTCGTTTTCTCTCATATGTAGAGGGTGCATCAGTGCTTTCGAATAGCATGTCAGGGCAGCAACATGAGCAAGTGTCTGGAATATATTGACTGTGGACATGGGGATGATTACATGAGGAGGTTTGGGAACGATCCAGCTTGGGAGACTTGGAAGAAGAATGAAGATGCATCTGCTTGTTTACGGAACGATTTTTTCGACTTTGGGATTTATCAAAATGCTGTCAAACTAACCACCCACCAGAGTCTAGTAACAAGATATGTGTACTCACTGTTTTGGGGGTTCCAGGTATGCACCTCATTATCTTTTCTACTCCCTTTTTTCTGAATTGGAAAGCCACTAATGCAAATGCTAATTTATTTAGCAAATAAATACCATGGGCGGGAATCAAGTGCCAAGCTTCTTCGTGTGGGAAGTTCTTTTCACTCTGCTCTACCTTGTCATCTTTGCTTTATTTCTTGCTAGTATTCCTACTTTTCCCCTGGCTCTTGACAACCGGTACCATGAATGTCTTGTTTTCTCTTCTTTCAATTGAAAATAAAATCTAGCTTTGACTAATGTATATTCCATCAGGTGGTTAGAAATGTCTGTCAGACGCCGTGATTTGAACGAGTGGATGAGCCATCATCGCTTTCCTCTGCTACTACAAAGGTTCCTCTTTCTATACATGTAGTGTTGGCTGGTTTCTTGGACCTTCAATCATTCATATATATATATATACACACACACACAATTTGTAGGCGAGTTTTAGAGGGTTTTCGCTTTAATTGGATGGCTACTAGAGGTGTAAATGAAGATATTCTGATGGAGAGTTTACCTGAAGATCTTCAACGTGAAATTAGGTCTCGTGATCTCTTCAATAAATTCCTGGGGAAAGTAAGAAATGCATTGCTGATATCTACCATACTATTTCATTTCATAACAAACTCTAAAGCCCACCTTATTTTTGTGCAGGTCAGGTTACTTCAAATGTTGGATGAAGCTGTGGTGGATGCTATTCGGAAGAGGTTAAAGCGGAAAACATACATGAAAGGCAGAAAAATCTTGTACCCTAACTCCCTAATTGACAAAATGGTATTCATAATTCGGGGGAAGATGGTTAGCATTGGGGATGAAGATTCCACCTTGTCGGAAGGGGATGTTTGTGGGGAAGAACTTCTTACTTGGTGCCTCCAACGTTCTTACCTGAATAATAAAGGTAAAACTAAAACTAGTGATTGCAAATTTTACATAACTAACTGCCTACCCAATACGGATTCCAGGACACAGATTGTTGAGTAACAGGTTGGTAGGTTGCTTAACAAACGTGGAAGCTTTTGAATTGCGAGCACCCGATCTTGAACAAGTAACCACCCTCTTCATCAGATTCTTGACAACTCCACGCCTTCAAGCCGCCATAAGGTGCCTCACTTAACTCACTTTGTCATCAAAGCAATCCAATCAAATTTGTTCATTTGGATTGCAGATACGAGTCCCCTTACTGGCGAACACTTGCAGCGAATCGAATCCAAGTTGCCTGGAGATGCAGAAATAAACCCGCATTAAGTAGGCCAAGATATGCAGCACAGTGAAGGGGGCATGCAATGCAGCAGGTTTCTTATGTTGTTTGATTCTCAGTCCATATGATTCACTAGTGTTGTGTGGTGTTGTTTGAAGCTGACTCAACTGATCCACAATATCTGGGTTATGTTCCACTTATTTATATATCAATTTAATTACAACCATAACTTTGCACACTTGATATATGCAAATTTAAATTTCTACAAACATGTTTTCAATAATTAAGAGGGAGAGTTCAGTGGTTAAGAGGCATCATCTCATGTGTAGATAAGTTCTGCAGATTCCAGTTTTCACAGATTTCTTATACATCTCTCAGTGTAGATTGGGTGATTCTTCATGTTGTATTCTTTCCATCAATAATGAGGCTTCATCTTATAAGTGTGGATGTAGATTCATTTTTCTTCGTTCTTGAATTTATGAGTGTTTCTCTTTGATCTAGTGTAGTGTTTGCAGCAAACTCCATGGCAAAACGAATGAGGATGTAAGCGCAAGGAAACTAAACGTCTAACAACCATATCTTAGAGGCTGCTTGGCTCGAATTCTTTAATCGGAACGACAATGAGTATCATTAAGGAAATCAATCACAATAAGATTGAGAGTGATTAAAGGTAAAAAGTAGTTAATGAATCAATAAGAATGATTAAGAAATTTTGATTCTCAGTAAATCAAACAAACATCAATAATGTGAATCAATATATTTTTATTCCCATTAACCTCACTCATTACTTCGACCAAGCAACTCCTTATTTCATCAACTAATGCTTTAATTTCTCCGAGGCAATTTAATATAATTGGAGTAGTTGTTAATACGACTGCATATGTTAATGCTTCATTGCTCCCTCTTAGAGCTGTTACACTAATCGAGTCACTCGTAAGCTCGGCTCGACTCGTGACTACTCGAGCTCGAGTTCGAGCTCGTCTAAATATTCGGTACATTATCGAATTGAGCTCGGCTTGACTCGATAATTATAATAATATTAATATAATAATTATTAGGCTCGAAAGCTCGACTCGTTTTCCTTAAATGAGCCGAGCCAAGCTTGAGCTCGAGCTCAGATGAGTAATTTTCGAGTCAGCTCGCTCGTAAGCTCGGCTCGATAACTACTCGAGCCGAGCTCAAGTATGCACTACTCGAGCTCGCTCGACTCGTTTAACAGGTCTTCATAACGGTGAAATACTTTCCGACACCAAGTCGAGGCCCTGGCTCAGCGAAAAGCCCAATTATATTTGGACAGTTGATATTCCAAGCCTAAACAAAGTAATATTGCTACCAAATCAGCAATTCTTATAATCTCATCATATTTTACTTTCACCCTACATAAATAATAGAATGCTATATGATTGATGGAATTGAATCATAAAAAAATAGTACTTCCGTCCAAAAAAATAAACGTCTATCTATTTGGAAAGGAGATGGAGGGAGTATGTATTTGAATGTATGGTAATATTTCAATCTATACGAGTGACAAGCTTGCCTTGAATGATTCACTACAACAAAAACTACATGTTGAGACACTTATTTTGGGACAATTATTTTAATGTGTCCCTAATTAATTTATCAAGACACTTAATTATTAGAATTTATTAATATATTTTATGAGACAAATTTTTATATCTTTTGAAAAATTTATTAAATAAAATTAAATAAATTTTGGTATATTTTTGGGACAATTATTATTATGGGTCCCTTTATTAATTTATTAAGACACTTAATTATTAAAATTTATTAATGTATTTTATGAGACACATTTTTCTATCTCTAAAATAATTTTATTAAATAAATTTTGGCATTATTTTGGGATGATTATTATTATGTGTTCCTAATTAATTTATTGAGACACTTAATTATTAGAATTTATTAATATATTTTATGAGACACGTTTTTTTATCTCTAAAATAATTTTATTTAATAAAATTAAATAAATTTTGGCATAAAACAAGTAACACAAATTCTCTTGTGAGACACTAATTAGGTGAGACAGTTTGTAAGACGTGTTAAAGTATGTCTATTATTTAGATAAAATATATTTAATGGTTCTTAAAGTATGGTTAATAAAGTATGCTTGATTATGTATTAAAGTATGATTTCATCATGTTCATTATTGTCATACTTTAACTACAAATAATTATATTTTATCTCTACAATAAGCATAATCCGTCCCACATTTGTCTCAAATATAACTCGTCCGAGTTTCTCCACAAGTAAATGAATCCATCAAAGTGTTAAATTCTTTTCATTTTGTTTCCACTCTTTTCTCTCATGAAATCCCTTACCAAACCTAATTACCTCCGTGAGCTCAAGAATCAATTTCATCCCCTACATTGGTAATTCAATTTCATGATCCATCTCCGCCGCCGAATGTGCTCCGTCGTTTCCGCCGAATACGCTCTGTATCTTCCGCCGTTCTGCTGAAAAAAACTCGTCGAAATTTCAGGTTGTGATCGTGTGATGGCTTTGTCATTTCTCTATACGCTTCATATGCTTGCGGCATTCTCTCTTATTTTATTCATTTTTGTACAGAATCATTTTCTGATACCTAAGAGTTCCTATTACATGGTTCTATCCTTGTATGCACTACACTGCCTTCTTGTTCTGCTGCGTAGGCTTGCGGCGATTCTCCGTTCGTCGCATCTGTATCTACCAAAAAATTGTCGAATTAGTGTGCCTTTGATTCCTAAAGCCCTACGTTTTCCCAATCGTTTATTTCTCTGATTGCTCTGCTCGTGGCTCTCGAGGTAATTGTCATTTTCTGTTTTCGAACCCCAATTGAGATTTTTATTTAGTCAATAACATCGAAAATACATGAGTATTAGCTTTTGCAAGGTTGACAATTTCATCTGTTACTAATTTGGGATGATTGATTCGCATTTTAATTTATTACTGTTATTAAGTTATTAATTAAACAAAACTTCCCTGCTAATTTTGGTGCAACAAGTGATGGTTACTTTACTTCCGAGTATTTACAAATCTGATGTTTGTAATTTTTATTTACGCAAACATGTGGCTATCCACTACTTCTATGAATTATTAGCTTTATTTCTTGATATAGAGCACAATAGCTGCATTATATGCTACTAGCAAGAAGCAGAATTCAAAACAAGACCATTTACCCTAAAATTCGAACAGATGCAGATATTCTAACTTACACATTCAAGTATGCAGTAGCAAGAAGTATATGATAAGTCAAATGTATGAATTATGAACTTTATTTCTTCATATAAAATTCTCACACGTATGTATATTTCTGAGCTCATGTAGAATCTAAACACGAGGGTTCACTTTTTCTTTCTTACACCATAAAGATGAAGCCGCTGCCTCAACACGCCAATCATTACAAAGATGCATCAATGGAGAATTACCAAATACATTGTCACCAGAAGGAATAACTCACCAAATAGACTAAGTTTGATGATTGCTCTTAATGACAAGCCATTTTACAACTCCTCCTTCAATATTACTCTTTCTCTTTACTAATTGGACAACACTACACCGGCTTTTTCATATTGGTGCCTTTTCATTTAGGGATAGCTTGCCTTCGTTGGCGTCTGCTATATCTGAAAAGGTGAGTTTTAACATGAAACACAGACCCATTTAACTTTGTTTCGTTGCTTTGTCTATTGTACAAGTGGATTCTTGCGTTGCCGTTTTGTTAGTTTTCTTTTCGCTCTTCTGTTGGAATGAATTCTAGGTTACTGCCATCCATGCCAGATTTCTTTTGATATGGATTGAAGCTACTCTACTTCAATTTTGACTCTAAATGGATCTGAAGTCTGGTTTCCCTCTGAATTATTGTCCTCAAAACGTGTACTAACTCCAGATCGAGAAATGGGTAGGAGGTCATTTTGACTTATCCTATGTTGGCTGATTTGTAGATTGGTGCTTTATGACTTTTTTTTTTTTTGGCATCACACTACATTTATTTATGTTGTCATAATTGTAATGCACATAAAGCTAAGGTTGTTGCTAATTTGGTTATTGATGTCTTAATTGCCATTACTTTGGTGTTTTTTAGGTCGATTTCTTAATCATTGCTGCACCTCTTGAATTAGCTGCTATAAAGGCAGTTGCTGTCATCCCAGCCATAATTTTTAGTGGACGCTTGGTAAGTATTCTGATCCTTTCAGCCATTTCTGTTCATCCTCTACTGTTGGTGTTAAAGCTTTGATCTTAATTAGATTTGCTTAACAATGACACTGCATGTATCTTAGTTATAAGTCTCCTAACTGATATATCGCTGATGCAGCTTCTATTTGTATTTGTGGATGTTGACAATGAAGAAGAGGGAAAGCTCGTGGCGGAATGCGGATTACTTTGGAATTACTGGAGATGCTCCAAAAGTAACCTTTTTTACTTTCTTGATCAAGTTACTAATGTTACTTCGTTAGCTAGTATTTGATTTCTATTTTCCTCTGCACTCCGTTGTACTGTTTGTGTTGATTCTGTGGTGCTTCACTCTATTCCTTCACATTGCATTTCGTGACAGATGTGTTCTATATAAATTATTGAGTTCAACTAATAATACATGCAATAGTGAAGTAACTAATCAGTTGATTCTTGAGTTCAACTAATAATACATGCAATAGTGAAGTAACTAATTAGTTGATTTGCATAAGCTGTCCACCAGCTTAAATCTCGATCAAGGTTCGATTTCTTTTTCTCCCTCATTTTTAAGGTATGCGATCTGCTATGCTGAGTGATCACCACATTGCCCCTCTTTTTTTGTTTATTTATTATGGGCTTATCTTATGCTCTGCGTATGATTCATTCAGGTGGATTATCTGATTGGTTTGATCTAAAAATGGAGTTTGTGGCCATGACATTCTGCAGTAAATCTATCTGCTCACCTCCTGTAAGGAACCTACTTCATACGTTTTTCTCCGCTCTGCCCTGTCTTCTTCTTTGAAGTTAGGGGGGGGTTGCTATTTGGTTGCAACTCTCTGTTTGTCATATGCATGTTAAGAGAAGTGGATATTTTTCTATATGTTTGAAGTTGTTCAAATCACTATGGCTTGTTTTTAATGTTAAATAATAAGCTGATTTTGTTTCAATTTGATGATCTTTCTCGAGTGGTGAACTAGGGATTAGGGATTTAGGATGTATTCCTCAGAGGTGAAAGATTTCAGTTATGTTTTCCTTTCCCCCTTTTGGGGATGGATAACTTAGGTGTGAAATAGATGGAAGTTATTATGATTTCTGAACTATTGGCTGTATAAAGAACAGAGGGAATTTTATGCACCAGCACTATCTGTAGGTAGAATGGCTGATTGATCCATAAGTTTTTTAGATTTTATTTGAACTTAACTGCAGCTATGAGATTATTTACATTTTAAATATGATTTGCGGTGTCACTTTTGGTTCAGTCACTCGCAAAAGAAATCGTGAGATCTAGGAAGACTGTGAACTGACTCTATGAGAACAAGGCTCAGTTGAATTCAATATCAATGCATCTTGGAGAAAGTGTAGGTATAAGGTTATGCACTTCACTTATACATAACTGATAAGTTAATATTATGCCTGTAGATCATATAATTTGTTATTCTGAATACTCAACAGTGTTGATTTTTCACAGCATTATCATACTAAAAAATATACAGGTAAATAGGTACTAGTGTTCTATTTATAGCAAAGCTAGTGATTTCTTTTGGTCTTTGAAAACTAAATTATGCTTCTTCTATTAGTTTGCTTTCTGATCTAGTTGGGTTGCTCTCCTATTATTGCCTCTTGTGTCTTAAATTCAGAAACTTGCAACTTCTTATGTAATTATGCTATTGAAAACTTGCATCTTACTAAGTGGTAAAATGTAGACTTGTTATTAATTGTTACCTGCTTTTGACATTGTTAGTGAACCACTTGCTTAACAGAGAGTTGGAAGAATTGATAAGAATAAAGTCCTTAGTGGGTGGATATGTTCATTTTATTGAAATTTGTATTTGCCAAGATTACATTGGAAATGTGGAATCAGTTGATGCCATGGGAAGTTGCATTTATATAATTTATAAATCCTTTTCCTGTGATGTGATTTTACATCTGATTAGTAATCATTTTGTTTTTTCCATTTCTCATTTCCTGAGATGATAATTTTCGCTGTATCTTCACTTGATTCTTAAGATGTTGCTCGAACTGTGGGACATTTGTCCAAAAGTGCTGAAGTCATGAAGCTTGTCGATAATCTTATGAAAGCTCCAACTGTTACATTACTATGCACAAATTCAGTAAAGAAATGACTAAGGTAATTTTCTTTATATATATATATATATAGAAATAATTACTAATAGGTACACACTTTGTACCCCTAATTACTACTAGATACGTTGATTTAAAATAATTACTCTCACATACAAAATATTAAAGTAAAATATTAAATATAACCCCAAACTCATACACTTAAACCACAAACCCTCACCCATCGCCGGACCACCGCCGGACGGCCGCTGGACCGCCGGCCGGAATTCTGCCGGACCGATGCCGCCGCTGCTGGCCGGTCGCCGGAATTATGCCCACCCCACTTTTTTGCTACACACTTTTTTTTTACTGCACACAATATTTATGTGCAATACATTGTAGGGGTAATATTGTAATATCACTATATATTTTTGTAGTTAGTAGTAATATTTTTGTATGCTTGTATCTCATAGTAATTAAGAGTTTTTTTATACCTAGTAGTAATCCTCCCTACATATAGCATTGTCAGAACGGGCTGGCGGGGCGGGCCGGCCTAAAACCCGCCTCAACCCGCCATTGGGCGGGCTTAGGCGGGGCAGGCCTAGGCGGGTTGTGGGCTAGAAATATGTGACCTAACCCATTTAGAGGTAGGTTGCGGGTTATGGTGGGCCAACCCGTCTTTTTTTTTTATAAAGTAGAAATGATATTAAAATTATAATTACAATATTACATTAAGATGAAATACCGGAGAAACTTTTACAAAATAATACAATGTCAACATGCATGCCTATTAAAACATAAATAAATATAATTCTTATAGAAGGGTCTCATGAAGATTGAAGACATGAACTAATAAATGATAACAATAAACAAAGATTATGAATCAAAAAACATAAAGTCAACATAATGAGCAGTTAAACAAATATAACCCTCACCAGTACATGCGGTCAATACATCTAAAGTTAAACAAATTCTATTCTTAAGTTTACCCAAAACTTCCTTAAACTTAGCCTTTTCTTTCATATACAACTTATTGATATCAGAAACTAGGATGTTCCTAGATATGCATGGAAGATTTGGATTCACATAATATAGAAAAGCTCGAATACCATCATATTCAACAAATGAAAAGGGCAAATCATGCTTAATGATGACACTTGCAAGCAATTCACGTGCTCTCTTTGGGTTCACCTTTCTGTTCATTATCCTCCCATCATGATTAATAAACATTTGTCCTGCATCATGAAATTTCAATTTTGGGCACCTCTCTATGTGGCGTCTCAATGTAGAGGTACCATGAGATTTACCCCCACCTTTGTAAATCTGTTTAGAAGCCTTACATTCAGCAATTTTATCCTTACCAGTTCCTTTCTTCAAAAAAAAATTTCAAACACCTGAAGTTTCCCTTGAATTATTTTTACCTTCTGACTTTGAGTTCGTGTTTCCAATATCATCCATGTTATTACTTTGATTCAAATCAGTAGAATCCATAGTTTTTTCTTCTAATCTGCAAAAATATAAATATAAACACCATTCTTAATAAGTTTTATTGTTACCATATGCCATTTGATGCACCCCACTCAATATACCTATTACAGAACCTCTATCGCTTTCGTTCAGGGGCCAAATGATTTTCAATTTTCATATTACAATCATATATCTATCCCTATCAGGTTTTTGTCTCTCCAATACACATAAATATGTAATAACCATGACAGCAATTGATTCACATATGACATACCTCAAAGGATTATGAAAAAAAATCGACAACTCTAATAAACAGCAACGACAAACCAACCACAATTCCATTTCCCAACTCTAGTAGTTCTGTCCTCATTTATTCCATAAACACAATATATCTACACACACTTCAGTATCATCAGTTTTCCCCCATGATAGATGATATAATTATACTACCAAAGATGAATGGCAAATACACACAGACACATAGACATAAATTGGAATATGAGTAAAAATTATGGAGATGCGAATCTTGGCTTTGCTGACAGTGAGTAGTGTAGGTAAAAAAATAGGGTACATTAAGAAATAGAGAAGAGAGAATGGAGATGAAGAGTAGAGGGTCCGAAATAGACTTACAGTGAATAATGGAGATGTGATGTAGTGGCGTGGCGGCCGGTGGGAACGGACAGGCTAGGCGGTTGCCGGCTACGTCGCTACCACTGCAATCCCTAATTCCCAATCTCAATTCTCACATCACGTTCACTGTAACTTCACGTGATATTAGTTTCCACTTGCCAGTTGGGCTTGGGCTGCTACCTGCTAGTCTATTTGGGCTTTGCCCATTAAAAAAAAGAAAGAAGAGGCGGGCCAACCCGCCCAAAACCCGCCCCTCCCTACCCGCCCAAAACCCGCCCCTGTTTGGGCCAGCCCGTTTAGGCCCGCCTCTAAACAGGCTGTGAATTTTAGAGTCCAATCCGTCTTTTTTTAAGGGCGGGGGCGGTCCGACCCTCGGGCCTAATCCGTTTTGACGGCTCTACCTATATATATATATATATGTATCCTGGAAATATAGAGATTATTTCCTATTGTAAAAGGCTGGTGATATCTTGAGCTGATTTGGGCCTTCCTTTAGCATATAATTGCAGAGTGTTGGGACGTCTCCGGTTTTTATGCATATATCGGGTGCTTTGTTTGAAGTTTGACATATGGTGTCAAAATTTGGTGCTTCTGCTGTTAATTAAATGTGGTGTGCATTGCGCTTTAGAAAATTGTGTTCAAGGGTAAAAAACTGTTGGTTGGCTGATTCATGTTAGATATGTTAAATACGTAGACTTTGTAAAGTATATTTGCCCTTCAAATTGTCTCCTTAACTGCAACTTTTTATTGGTTGTGATTAATTATTGATATGTTAAAAATTGGTTACTTAATTCATTGCACTTGTTGCAGAAAAGGTTCAGTAAAAGGATCAAGAAAAGATTTGGTGAAATGGGAGGTTCTACTCATTCAAAACTGGTGTAAATATTAAAGATTGTAAGCTTTGGCAGACTATGTAACTTGGATTCTTACTAGTGTAATTGATTGATTATCGTTTAATGTTTGAGTGAATTATTTATATATTTTTTATAATTATAGCTTTCTCTATTCGTATGCTCAATTATTAAAATTTTTAGGAGGTAAAAAGAAGCTACTAATATAGGTGAAATTGTCATTAACAAGCTAGTTTTTATTTATAGACACTTATTTGTGTCTTGTAGCAACCACTTATAAATGTCTCAATAGACATTTGGAGACATTTTTAAGTATCTAAAAAGATTATATAACAAGCATTTTTAAATGTCTCAATACATTTTTGGAGATATTTTTAAATATCTAAAAAGACTACTATCTTAACATATATAAAAATCATATTGAGACACTTAATTGTATCGTATAAACTTCATATATCAACACATCTAGAGACATTTATAATTGTTCACATGATGTGTTCTAAAACTTAATGGGACACCATTACATGCAACACTTATATTATGTGTCTCAAAATGTATGCAATTGAGATACTTTTTTGTGTCCCTGTAGCTCTTTTTGTTGTAGTGATTCTAGTCATGCAATTATGAAATATAAGTTTTTAAAAAAAGTATAAAATATATAAACGGCTAACCAATTTTGTTTCTCTAATTCTATGGTATTTCCTTTATTAATACACATTACATTGTTGTAGTACTGTTTTATACACGTAGTAATAAGTGAAGAGATCTGATTAGTAGACAGTGGAATAATTAGTAGTAATAATGAGCTAGTCTCTAAGAAGATTAATAAGTTCTTAAAAATGGTGACTGCAGACACAAATTAGATTTGATTATAAATGCGTGAACTAAAGTTCCAAGAGCTTTTAATTACATTTAAAAACAATCAAAATTTATTTATCTATTTGAAGGAGTCATTAATGTAGAATTATTAATATGATCATTGATCAACATGCATGCACTTCCCACTTAAAATGATAGATGTAGATACAGTCTAATTACTAATAAATGCATTGATATAATATAATTATTGATAAATATATAATGCTTTTTTTTACATTATTCTTATTTATAACGATTAATATTCAACGTTTGCACTTAACAATAGCTTCATTCTACACTAATGTGCACTAAATCAAATAATGAATGAGAGATTTAAGGAACAACTTTTCTTCAATTTTAATCGTGCATGTATTTTCTATTTCTCTCTTAATAATGCACACTAATGTATATTATAATTGAAAATTTAATAGTATATTTGTTTCTCTCTCATGAATGCACACTACTGTATATTAATAAGAATATTTAATCTTGTACTTTTGTTTTCTCTGCACACTAATGTGGAATGCACATTATTTTTGTTTTCTCAGTTATTGAAAGATAATGAGTGAGAAATTTACTGTAAAGTTTATTGTAAATCAAATAAAAACGAAAATTATATACTCTTTCTGTACCAAAGAAATTGACACACTTTTCTTTTTGGATTCTCCCACATAAATTGACATATTTCCCTTTTAAGAATATGAGATCCACACAAAAACAATTTATTTTATTTATTTACATGGGCCCACACACACATCACACTCACCACTAATACAACTATCCACCACACATTAAATATTATTTCTCTCACTTTACTTTACATTAAATTATTATACTCATTAATTTCCGTGAAAAAAATGTGTCAATTGTTACGGGACGGAGGGAGTAAATTTTATGGAAAATTATGTGAACTCCTTGGGCTGGGCATTCTTTTTTTATATACTCCTACGTAAAACAAAGTTGTAAAATAAGAACTCGGTCGGAATTACGGAAAAAAAAAAGTCGGATAAATTTAAATGCAAATATTTTCCACATTATTAACACGTCATGTAAGGGTCAGCGTAGCGTCAGAAAATACTACGTGTCACGTAATGATTGGTGAGTGTGAAAACCAAACGACTACTGTGGAGGTCGGGCGACGCAACGCAATGAATGTGCGGGGCGGAGGCGTAAAGTCTGGCCAAGCGGTTATCGGTTTTTGGGACCCACCTTGGGGAGAAATTCTAGAGGATATCGCTGTCAGCTTTTCGTTCATCCACGCCTCGCCACGTGGGTTTTATAGCTGCCAGTCATCACACGCCCATTTTTTGACACACTTCACCTTGCTCGCCAAGTTTTTCATCTATCAATGAAAAAGGAGAAGAAAAAAAATAAATCAATGTCAATGCAAACATTCTTATTTTACTACTCCTATTATCTCATAATACTTTTCACATTCACTGATCTACGTTATTTAAGAAAAGTTGTATTTTTTTATCAATTTACTTACTTTGGAGGGTATTATGGTATTTTTAGATAATAAAGAAATACTTCCTCCGTCCCCGAGAAGTTAGCACATTATTTTGAGCACGGAGATTAAGGAGTATAATAATTTAATGTAAAGTGAAGTAAAGTGAGGTGAGAGAAATAATATTTAATGTGTAGTAGGTAATTGTATTAGAGGTGGTATGTGGGCTCCATGAAAATAAATTAATTATTTTGGTGTGGGTCCCATGTATTAAAAAGGAAATGTGTCAACTTTAGTGGGACAAACAAAAAAGGAAAGTGTGTCAACTTCTATGGGACGGATGGAGTATAAAGTAATGAGATGTGTGTGGAAAATGAGTGACAAATTTTAAATTAAAATAACTTTTGAGCTTGTTTAATAAAGTGATGTTTCCTTCTTTGGGGTGTGAAAGGTTTTGTGGGACAAATAAATAAGGAAAATGTGTATGAGACTGGGGGAGTACTATTTCAGTTGTCCAATTTAAAGGGTATGTTGATGCTTACTTTTGTCGTGAAGATTCAAGTAGCTCAACATAAGATAATCAATGGAGAAAGAAGGAAAAACACTTTTGTTATTGATAAAATGGTATAAATGTCTTCAAGTAGATTACAAGTTCACACTCTCATCTCTCTCTATTAGGTGTGAAATTACAAGTGATTAAACGGTATTATGGGATTTGTATCTAAACTTATTTATAACTTTTCTTCATGTGAGTAAAGATGTTATTTTTCCTTTTAGAGTATTCTCTCCAACAGATGATAATGTCCCCTAAGAGAATCTCAGGTGTAACTAATTTGATGCTATTTCGATTCCCTACATTTGGTTGAGAGAGAGTCAATTGTGATATGTCTTTCTAGGAGCGTTTTCTCGTCGTTGCCATTATCATGTTGTTATGGGGTTATTCTATTTACTATCCCGGGGAGTTCCAAGTTTAATGTTTGACGATGATCCTCTGATTCCCCTGGCTTTAGTCTCTATTTATCCCGGGCTTATTATTTTTTTCTCGGGTTTAGACTGTGTTTCTATCTTTGATCCTTCGAGGGCCTTCCCTCATTTAGGCCTATCTTATTAGGCTTCCATATTTGTCAATAATATCTGGGTAGAGTATTTTATTCTCATATCAGTGTATATTTTCATTTTTCACATTCCACGTGTAGTCTACTCCTCATTATTAATATAACTATTCATTACACATAAAATAATACTCTTTTGGTTCACTAATAAGATATCCACTCTACTCTTTTGATCATTCACTCTAAAGGTATCCTTTTTTTTTCTTTTTTAGCAAAGGAGATCCACACATAACCCACCACTAATACAACTACATATTTTATATAAAATAATAATATTTCTTAATATACGTGTAAAAAAGAAATTATTATACCTTATTGATGGACTGAATGAGTAATATTCTACAAATGAGGACGTTTGCATTGGCCCAGAGAATACTTTAACATATTTTATAATTTATTTATTTATTACATAACAAGACTGTATTACCTTATAAAATCAATAAAATTGATTATAACAACTTTTCTTAACTATGCACGTAAACTTGGGATGGAGGGAATATTAACATTTGCTCTTTCTTTTGTTTATTTATTTATTTATTTATTATTATTATTGTTGTTATTTTTTAAAAAAAAATAGCTATCAATTTGAGTTGAGCTAATAGAGTCAATCTACTCAATCATGCAAAAATTCACTAAAAATATCTAATTAATACTCCCTTCTTATTTGGGCTTGAAATATAGACTGGAGTTTAGGAAAAAAAATGTTTTTTAACCAATTTTATTGACTTTTTATGGGTATTGTGGTATTTTTTAGCTAATAAAAAGTTAAAAAGTATTTTATGTGGAGTGATATTTTGAAATTAAGATAACTTTTGAGGTTGTTGGTTGATGTAAAATTTCATTTTTTTGGGTGGTGAAAATAAGTGTGGAACGGATGAAAACGAAAAATTTAAAAATATTTGTGGGATTGAGGGGATAATCCTTTTCGCATAAAAATAAACTTTTATGATCAATTAGCCCATTTTATCAGGTTTTTTTCACAATTTTATTATTTATTCATATTATAAAAAACACATAAAAAGATAAAATAAACTACGTTTTCGAGAGTTAACCCACACTAACCCATTTCCTTATATATACTCTCTTCATTCTAATTAAAGTTTATGTTTTTCATTTTGATTTGTCCAAGTTAAGGTTTACATTTCATTTTCTGTAAAGTTAGACTCACACAAAACAATTAATTATTTGACATAGTGTCTACACACAACACTAATATAACTACCTACTTCACATTAAAATATGATATTCTTTAATTTACGTACAAAAAGTAAACGTAAATGGCGGATGGGGGAGTATATATAAAAGATAAAAAAGAGATACTCTATTTTAAATAATTTAATTTAATAAAAAAAATGTATAAAGTTGAGTTTAATATAATAGGTATTAATTTTATTATTAATGATATTATCAGTGTGTTAATATGGTGTTGATTGCCATATTTAACATTGTCCCTAAATTATAGGAAGATAAATATAAAAAAAAGTGTTAAAGAAAATAACAAAGAGTTAGGTTTTTTTTATTGATTTTTAATCGTAAATATTAGTATAGTTAATTGTTAATTCATCAAGTACCCTTGTTTTCCCTTCTTCAATCTTTCTTATATCTCACTTTCCTAATTCGTTCGTAATGGGAATCGAACTTGGGTTCTCACTTAAGTGAGGAGTCCAGTAACCAAAGAGTTAGGTCTTTTATTCAATTAAGTGCAAAGATCTTATATTCATACATATAAATTTTACTTTATATTAAAATATTATCGATTCTTATTTATCTACAAAATATTTCCTGTAAAATGTTCTCAAAATACGTGTTTTTCTGCTAGGAATAATTTGTTTTTCTTAATACGTAACTTGTTTAAATGAAATATCTAATTTATAAACTTAGTAAAAATCCATCAAAAGTTCAAAGCACAATTTAGCATAATCAGTTTCCGCAATTCGTAGAAAACTTCATATGAAAAATTTTGGGTAAATTACCAAAACCCCTTCGAGGTTTGTCCAAATTACCAAATAAACACTGTGGTTTGAAAAATTATTAATTACCCCCTTTAAAAAATATTTTTTTAAAAAAAATAGTGAAATTTAAAAATACAATATTAAATATATGAGTTTTGATGTCATTTACATCTTTCTTTATTTTAAGAAAATATGTATTTTTATTAATGTTCAAATAAAAAACAAGTTAAAGGAGATAATTGATAATTGTTCAAATCACGAGATTTATTTGATAGTTTAGACAAACATCGAGGGGTTTTGGTAATTTACCCATATATTAATTCAGGCTTAATCAGTCCAATTCAAAGTATAATATTTGAAGTTTAATGTCCAAATTAATTTATTATAAAGCGCATGCAGATGTGCAAAATTTAATTATATAATTATTAAATAATAAAATAATAATGAATTGCAACTTTCTTCATTAATAACCATTTATTTCCCTTTCTCCTTTCTCCCACCTATATTCGTTAATTATCATTTTATCATTTATTGGGTAGCTCATCAAGAGTTAGCTATCTTTCATTCTTTCTAAAGAAACAACAATAAATGACTCTTGTAGTATGATTTGTTTACTTTTTTGAAAATTAAAATTTTATCAAATTAGCATATTTTATCTATATTATATTACAAATATACTTAAACAATGGGTCCCGTCTCATGTAAAGATTTGTTTGTGACCGTCTTATAAAAGGACTTTCGTGAAACAGATGAAACGCGATAATATTTTAATAAAAAGTAATACTCAATCGATAAAAAATATTAATAATGTAGTGAGTTATTTTATAAATAATTTATAAAAAAATAAAAAGTGATAACATCTTTAATAAAAAATTAATAACTAATTAAAAATGTGTAAAATTATCTCACCGTGAGAATATCTCACTCAAAACTTTTCCTTTGTCGTCCTATTACACTTTTCATTCTAATAAAGTTTAAAAACTGATAATTTTTCAATATATCAATTATCACACGTAACTTAGATAAACACTCGTATCAGACCGTTTTAAAAAAGACTTTTAAGAGATGAATAAAAAGTTGTAATATTTTAATATAAAATGATCGTTGGATTAATGAAAGATGATAGTGGTGCAATAATTATTTCATTAACAATTTGTAACATAAATAAAAAGTAATAATTTTTAATGAAAAGTGATAATTGATAAAATGTGATAGTTGATATCTTGTGCATGCGGGTGCACACGTGCATCTATATGTGTATAAATTTGTATTCAATAGTGTATACAAGTTTTTAAATAATTGTATAGTTTTTTTACATTAAGTTTTTTATTAAAAAAATTAACAGAAAATTCGCTAACAAAATATATACTCTCACCTAACTGCACACAACACTAATACAACTACCCACCTCACATTAAATATTATTTCTCTCACATAACTACATATTAAAATATTATATATATAATATAACATATAAAAAATAGTAAAACGATTTCAAGGTGATCTTACTCAAATGTTACTCATTACTTTATTATTCATTTAATATTTAAAAATATTATATTATTCTCAAAATTATTATAGTTAGTCATTTTTTTTTAAATTTTGTATTTATAATATCAGTGAAAAAGCTTATCGAAATGGCAGGAGTATGTTAGTAGTATTAAACTTCGAATCCAAATACAAAAAATATCAATATTATGCAATACCTACCTCTCTAATTAAAAACCCGTAGTATCGAATGATTCACGCTAAAAATTTAGTTAATTACGTTTTAACTAATTTGAGAGGACATGATTTAATTAAGTATTATCGTAGATTTACTTCGATTAAATATAAAAATCATGCAAATTTGTGGTGGAAAATAACTAAAGTATTCCATGTAACACGGTTTGCTGCTGACTGGAGTATTATTTTCCTCAAAAAATATAAATAAATAAATTCATGTGTTTTCCTTAAACAGAAACAAAACAAAAATACAATAATAAATAAAAGTTAACTTAGTAAAAAACGATAATAAATCACACATGTCTTGCAATTGTCTTGTAGCTTGACTCTCAGCTCAACCAGAGCTCCACTACTCTCTCTCTCTCTCTCTCTCTCTCTCCCTCTCCCTCTCCCTCTCCCTCTTCTTCTCCCTCTCTCTCCCAATTTGTGTTCACAAACCAACAATTAACAATAGTGTGTGTATGTGCGTGAGATTTTGAGACAAGACTGTGTAGTCATCATTATAATGGCCCAAGATTTCGACTTTTGGGCTTTGCAAGCTTCTCTAACACGGCAGGGAAACTTCTCCATTATTATTTTTCCTGTATGAGAGAGAGAGGGGAGAGAGAGAGAGAGAGAGGGTGTAAAGTGTTAGGAAGGAGGAGGAGAAGCTTAAGTGGTGGGAAATACATACTTGGCTAAAAAGAAAAAAATATTATTCCATGAGTTTCTCTTACCTCATTTCATACTAGGTTTGGAGGTTTGTCTATTCACACACTTTGACTCCTTTTCTTGCTTTTTTACAGCTCAAAAATACTACTTTCTTGCTCTTCCTAACTGCTTGTTTAATTTCCCTTTATTTGCTGGAGAGAAAATGGGTTTCTGATTTTTTTTCATTCTTCATGTGTTTCTGGTAAAATCACTAAAATAAGGTATGGTTTCTTGAATTTTGATGGGGGTTTTGATGATTAAAGAGATGGGTTTTAATGGGATCTGTTCATACTCAAATTGTTTCTGGTTGACTTTTCTTATAGGGAGAATGTCTCTTTTGTGGCTCTTGTGCGTTCTCTATTGCACTGTGAAGTTTGAATCTTTTTCTTTTTCTTTTGGTTAAGGATTTGATGGGGTTGCTTAAATTGTTTTGAGGAGTTCTTGATATAAGACTACAATTGGAACAAATTCAAGCTCCCTTTCTTTCTTTGTTGATGATTTGGGTGTTGCTTAATGCTACTCCTCTGCAATCCTCATGTTTGTTCTACCAGTTGTCAAGAACTGATGAATGAGAAGCTAAATTTTGTTGTTTCCCTATAATTTACGGTGAGATCTATGATCATTGCAATAGAATTGTTTCTCTGTCTGAGATCAAATGGATCCTCTGTCTGAAAATACTTGTTTTCTTTCATCACATGACACCTTTTATTATCCTTCTCTAATGCTATACTTGGTAAGCCATGAGAGCTGATATTGTTACATTCTTTGCAGCTCTTGTTGTAGTCATAAAACTTGTATATTACCTTAATGGCTAAGTGATCAAAGACTAAGTAAGATATTGGTATTTTGAAACCACCAAGTTAATGATACTGTTTATATACTTGTATAGTTGTGTGATTTACAATTTTCGCCTTCTTGTTGCCCCTCCATTGCCTGCTTTTGAGCTCATTTTACGATCGGGAGCTCACTGTCGTGGTTCGATAATCCAGTAATGCCTATTTTGTCGTAAAGCTAGAAAAAGAATTAGTACAATCCTCAGTTTACATATATGCATAAGATATGTTTTGCAATATTTCCCTAGTGGCATCACCTTGAACTGCTCCTTGTATAGGTGTTTTCTTTTACAATCTGGTTATTTTGAGCGGAGTGACGAACTGGTGAAACATGACTACTCAAGTGAACACGAAAGTCCGGCGGGTTAAATGTCCCAAGTGCCGAAAGTTTCTGGAAGAGTCGCCAGAGATTTCAATCTACATATGTGGAGGGTGTGGCACTATTCTCCAAGGTAATTGCCTCTAAATTCTACTAATTGTTTGATGATTCTTCGTATTCTGTTTTATTTACATTCTTTTCTATAAATCATGTACAGCTAAAATTCGGAAACCGGAGATTACCAACGCAGAGTTACCCCCGCAAGAAACAGATTCTGTTGCAAGAAGTCAAAATGATGATGGTCTCGGACAGAATGAGGCCAGAAGCTCAAATCATGAGATAAGTGGATCGCCTAAGGTAGAATCGTCGCCAGATAGAAGTGTATCCGAGGGGCTTTCTAGCTCTCGAGACGTTACCTCCTCCCCAAGTGAAGGTTCATCTACACAAATTGATGAATCTTTAGAGTGCAACCCTTTAGGTCAAGATCATGAAGGGTATCAAAGTGAACTTTATAATGAAAAAGGGGAAGGGGAAGGGAATGCAGGCCCTATCTTGTCCAACGAACTCTCTAGCTCGTGTGAGATAACTCGGGAGTATGAAGCACATTCACCAGAAGCCAGTGAGCCTGTTGAAAATCATAACCAGATTCACTTGCATCAAGACTTGGGAGTTGATCAAAAGGAAGATGTAGAATCCCAAAAGGCGTTGGAAGAAGGAGATGACTTAGTTGATGAAGTTCAGAACTTGTCTGAGCACGAAGATCAGGAGAGTGATTTACCAGAAAGAGTAAGAGATAACTTTGCTCCATTAGAAGATGATGAAAAGAGCCACACATGTTCTGTTGATCAAAATGGAGAATTGGCTCATGAAAACGGCACGATACCACCATCAGACGAACAAGTACAGAATGATTCCCCTGGTCATTCTACCTTTAGAAGCTCTAACAAAGTAAAGGATGCTAATCCACGTGCTTCTCGACGCTCCTTTAATGGGAGTCTTGTGTCATTTTATCTCACATCTGATGATGAGCATATGGATCATTCCCCACGTGAAGTTGCCCGTGATTTCGAAAGAGTTAACTCCATGGATATGTTGGGAAGTTCGCCTCATGCTGATCTCAACTCCGAGCTCAATTCTAGGCTTGGATCCATGGCTAATTTTCCAACTAATGGGAGCTATTATGCTTATGATGGTAGTGAATCTTCTTATGATGGAACTGATTATCAAGTCCGCGGACATATTGTACACCCCTCGCGAAAGAACAGGGGCGGGGACTACCCGAGAGCCACAGAAGGGCTTGGAAAAGACGGTTTCAGAGGAAATACTGCAGTGAATATGAAGCCAGAGAGGGCAAATAGCTCCTTATATCGTCCAATGCGAAGCAGCCATTGGAACCGAGGCGTATATGCTGATACTGATAACTACACCAATGGAAATAGGATTAGAGTTGATAAACAAGAGGAAGCCTTACTGCCATTCTCTTTGAGAACTTCAGGATGTCAGCACAATGCGCTTCCACCACGTCCAGGCTTCAACATACGGGACAAGCCTTCGTACTCAGATCCGGACAAGATTGACTTGTTGAGGACTGTGTATGAGCTAAAAGATCAGCTCTACAGGATGCAGTTTCCCGAAGCTGCTTCGGATAGACGGTTTCCTGATGGAAAGTTCGTTCTGTATCACCATGATCACTTGACACCTGATAGGGAACAATATGCAGAGCTGAGCCATCCCAGTGGTTACAGTAACCATGTAAAGGCTTGTGAAGAAAGATGTAACGCCTCGAGATTGGCTTATTCAGGCGAGGCAGCGCATTATCGACGTCCAGTTAGCTGCTCGTGTATGCACTACTCAGCTCAGCAGCCTTCATGCCCAATGCACTGTAAAAGCAGTCATCATCTGGTCCACACAGATCATAACTACCGCAACATCTCCAATTCCCCGAGTCCACAGCACTACACAAGCTCCGAGCTTTCGTTGTATGGCAACGATACGAAGTCTGAGAACCAGAGGATTGATGAGATGAAACGGTTACTTCTGAGGGAGAAGTATCACACAGCAAAGAGACATCTCCGTCCTATCGCAGGTGGAGCGCCGGTTGTTACTTGTTATAGTTGTTCGGAGCTGCTGCAGCTGCCTGTGGACTTCCTCCTCTTCAAGAAAAGATATCATAAGCTAATGTGCAATGGCTGTAAGAAAGTTCTGAAGTTTTCACTCCTGAGAGGAACACACATTGTTCCATACATTGATGACACGAATGCCCCTCCTCCGAGTGAGGCCGACGACTACAACAACACAACCAGGCACAGAAATGTGGAACCACCGTCTCGTTCCAGCTCTTGTTATCACGACCCTGTATCGTATTCTGATGACTACGGCCAGTCGTTCTGCAGAAGTTGCTCAACCGAAGGCGAGGCTTCAGCTGTACTACCTGCATTCAATCACGTTGGGAGGAACTCTTACAATCGAAAGATGTCATCAGTGAGCTCCTATAATGAGCCTGTGCAAGATAGAAAGATGAAAGGCGTCTTGATGGAGTCTCCGAACTCTGGTGACTCGGTCGGACCTTCATCAAGAACGCCGAGGTTCAGAAAATATACCTCGGAAATCGAAGAAGCGCCGCCATCATCAAACTCCCCGCTTCATCGACTAATGGGGTATTCATCCCCTAGCCGTGTGATGAGAAGGTGAGCTGAAGACACCAGTCTCAGTTTAAAGAAGGTTTTAAGCTTCTGAAGGTTTCTTACAGTGTATATGTTTCTTACAGCTAAAATACAAGTGTGTTTGTTTGTTTCATGGTATAGTTTGGGAGTTAGAGAGCTTTCCATAGTCCATATACATACATGTTCACCCTGCTATAGATTTGTATTAATATTTATTTATTTGTTGTCTCATGGATTTACAGATGATAAAATAAAGGTTATTTATTTATTTTATATCTTAACCTCGACTTATGCATGTTATTCACTTCTTTACAATTTGTACGTATATGTGAGGTATTGTAACATTATTACATTATACATGGCATTTTATGTATGTAATAATTGAATTGAATTTTATTTTGATTAAATCTAATTAATAAGATTTTGTTTTGATTTCACACATCTATATTCAAATCTAGATCTAGTAAATTTATGAATTTGTCTAAATTAACCGTGTGTCCACGTATTCTTTAATATTAAATGATATTAAATGGTATATCATTTAATATAAAGACGTATACCCTTTATTTCTTAAAAAAATTTTTTAATAAAAGTATATGCCCTTTAAAATAAAATATTATACTCTTAGGGGATGTTTGTTTTAGGTTTAAGTTTATTTAATAAATCAGTTAATAGTGTTATTTTATATTCCTTCCGTCCCGTTTCAATGTTTACGTTTCTATTTTGCGCGTCTCATTTTAATGTTTATGTTTTCCATTTTGGAATATGGACCCACCTAAAACAATTAATATATCATCCAACACTAAAAGACCTACCCACTTTACATTAAATATTATATATTTCCACCCACTACATATTAAAATATTATACTCCTTAATCAACGTGCAAAAAGCAAACGTAAACATTGAAATGAGACGGAGGGAGTATTTGTTATGTTTGTTTTGAGTATAAGTAGGTTAGACTTAAACTTTATGTAGTATTAATTGTGGTGAGAGAAGAGGAGAGAGAAAGAAAGAAAAAAGTATTAACGGATGATAAATAAGGTATGATAGGAGTTGATAGGGTATGTAGTGTATATAGGGGAAATTTAAGGAGATTTATTAAATCTAAACCCGAAAAAGATTAAATCGGAATTAAATATCACCTTATTACTTAAAGTGTATCATTTAGAACAAAATGTTATACCCTTAGCAGGACACAAGAAACGAACTCTTTAATTTATTAATAATTAATTTTGATTTTGATCATATTCATATTTAAATCTTAAAGTACTAAATATGTATTTATGTAAATTAAATTAAATACTATTCTTGAGTCGACAAAAATTTAAGAGTTATTTCAATTTAAGATTTTAAAAATAGATAAACTATCAATCCGATGTTCAAATTATATTTTCTTTTAAATAAGAGTTTAAAATATACAAAATTATCAATTTAGAGCTTGAAATTTAATGAAAAAAATATTACGACTACGTAAGACTTCATATATTTACAACATTTTTTAAATAATTTATTAGTTAAAACACATTTCAATACGATAAAGTCTATTGTGAGACGGGATTTATATGAAACCATTTGTGAGACGCCTTGAATTATCATTGTTACTAGTATGAAACCCGCGTACTCCTTAGATATTATTATTTAAAAATTTTAGGTAAGTTAAAATAAAATTAAATTTTCTAAAGTAAAATTTTAATTTGAAAATTGAAAATAAACATATCGTGAATGTTGATTGTTACTTTTCGATTTTGAAAACCAGGATTTAAAACTTATATCTAGATTTTTAATATTAATGTAAATTAACTCCATAATTCTCAACTAACTCTCCTTTTATATTCTCTCCTCTAAAAAACAGGGTTCATTTATGCACTCAGATTCTCACCCGAATTATTCTGTATTTATTTACACTATAATTTGTATTGTATTAATATTAATTCGCCACACAAGATATTATATTCTCACCCAATTTGTACACTTGAAAACACAAACATATGGAGTACTAATTTAGTTAGACGTAGATTTCCTTATAAAACGTTTATCCTATCCTTACCTCCATAGTACACATACCAAGCACATAAAAGTGAAGGAAATGGTAGCTCTTTGTCATATTCATACATTAACGTCACATTTGTATAAATTTTTAAACTATATTAGCGTATGAAAATGAACAAAGTATCAACAAAACTTAATAAATAATTAAGCTAAGAAATAGTGAAGAACAAATATTTTAAATTTTATCGCTAACAATTATTGTCTTCATAACTCAAAAGTATTTTGAATTTAGGGTAATTTAATTTAATGTAAAATTTAAGTAGACCTCTTTGAAAGTTATTAATGTCATTATAATGATTGAGGGTGATTTTGAATAGTAACTGAAAGATGATAATAATCTTACATACACAGGGAATTAACTTTTGAGAGGGGGAAAATATAGAAATAAAGTATGCCATAATTTGTAATACATCACGTCAAAAATAAAAAGTAATAAAATCAACCAAGTCTTGGGTAGTCTTCATGTTATTACCGAAAATAATAATAATGATAATTAATCCAAACACATTCAATCTAGGTAAAATACGAAATGAATAATTTAACACCAAGAATGAAAAAACGGTAGGCTAACTTATCTAAAGAACAAACAATTGAAGACGATTCATGCTCAACAAATTGATCTGCTAGTGGATAAATTACTACAAAGGGAGTACAATTTCCATCACTCAAACAATTAAAAAAAAATCGTATGAATAAAATCAAATGATATCAATGGGGTTGCAAATATCAAATGTGCTTGGCATTTGTATAATGTGATCTAAATATTCCAGATAAATTCAATGGGTAGTAATCTAAAAGGCTATGCTCATGACATTCCTTGTTACACTACAATCTCAATATAACATATTGTGATGTTATTTCGGATATATATATATATATATATATATATATATCACACAACCACTGACCACATCTACCAGAGATGGAATGCAGATTTAACAATAAGAAAAGCAAGTTGAGCTATAAATGGAAGGAAACAAAGTTGGCCCCAAACTCACAAAAAAAAAAAAAAAAAAGAAAACCATCCATCATCTCAAAAAGGTTGGATTAAAGTTCACAACAGGACAGTAGAATACATGTCTTAAAAATTATATCATGAGTTCAAGACTGGAAACATAAATAGAGACTCCTGGTGAATCATGGTGGTAGAAACAAAAGCCAACTGTATGGATAACTGGAAATAATAAAAGCATAACACAGTTTACATAAAGCAACTTGAACTCACACAACTTAACAACACATCAGCAAGGAAAATGCATGTCTTCTTACAAACAACTAAATCAATCTAGTTTTCCACTTTAAATGATTGCAAGTCCCAATTCCAAATGGAACATAAAAAAATATATCATCCTTAAATAAAGTAACTTGACATCACAAAGCAAAACAGTGACAAGGTGAACATGAAAAACAGCTTTAACATGGTGTGACCTTTGAAAGAAGCAGGCATCAGAATAGTAAGAATCATGAGACAATCAAGCTGCTTAGGAAGCAGGTTGACAGATGCATGAACTTACTTTTCTATAGAGAGGCTGTCTCTTCTTTTCAGTCAATGTGTTCCTCTCCTCAGCAAAGTCTCTAATTTCTCCTCCAATAGTTTCCCCTTCTTTCCGAAAGTATGCAATCTCCTACCTCTCCCTTACGAAAGAAACCACCGCTTTCCATACAGTTCGGCATCAAATATGCTTGACCTGCAAACCCATAGAAGACCCAGAATCAATAATTCACCATCTACTGCACTCACTTCGCTGACAAATCAGCAAAATGGAACATCTCATCAAGAAATTTTGAAGTATAACAATTGGCAAGGCCTCATAGATAACTTCCACCAACATTATTTTTTTAGACCATCACGCTCTCTCCTTTATTTTATATAGATCAGCGACAAACTACGTGCTAATATATATTGAATAATACATTTATCATCTAGTACATAGATGCATATTGCGTGAAATCTAACCCATACCAATAGCAAATTAATTCATGTTGGCTGGGTATCCCAAAAAGAGATGCTTTATAAGAGAGTGGACTAATGTTATCTTCATTTAGAAATCTATTGAAGCATAAATATTGTTAATCTGATACCAAATGAAGAATAAATATGGAAGCATTACAGTATTAGTTTGTATTACTAAAAACACGCAAATATATCATAGCACAATAGCAGCCCAACTGAGAATCCAAGCTATGCTTGATCCATTATACATATATAACACAATAAAATACTAATAATAAAAAAGAGAAGACAAAGTTATACAACTATCAAAGAATTTACCAAATACAAACCAGTGAAGACGATTAAAACACGAAGCATCTCAACGATTCAACCACTGCTCTTCTTGATCCATTCTACGTCTATAACATGATAAAAGGCTAATAATAAGAGAAGAAAAAACTACCCAACTATCAAAGAATTAACCAAATATACACCAGCATTGAAAATTAAGAATACAATGGCTTGATCGAAGTGTACCTTAGAAGTGCATGCATTCTTAAAAATAGGCATACCATGTAATGAATGTCTTGTCTGTCTAGACCAAAAATCTCATGTTGCTCTTCACCATGTATTAAAAACATCCAAATATATCATAGCACAATATAGCAGCCCAACTAAGAATCCAACTTAATCTCATGATCATATCATAAATTATTTACGAATGATGAAAAGATAATTTTAATATAATCCAGCTGAAAGAAAATGCTAATTAATGAATGCATGTCATGAAAAATGGCTGCTTAAACCAACATAATGCACAACAAATCATTCTAAAAATGAAAATGACGCGAGCAAATATTGGATTTTGACAAACCAATCAATTCTGCAAAACTTGAGCGAAAATTCTGACCATAGAGAACATATATAAACTACCCAATAAATCAGCTCCTCATCGAAATATTAAACATAGCTAAATTAAAGGACCTTATAATCCTTCCAGCTACAGTATTTTGAAGCAGATTATATGGTAATCTCTTTCTCTCTCCAAATTCATGGAGTCCATCTTCGCCCAAACCCCGTCCTTCCCTCCCACCTCATGAATTTAGGAATTGCCCATATATAAAGTAATAAACCAACCAAAAGAGAGCATCTCATTCAACCAAGGCTCTGCTTGATCCATTCTACATATATAAAAGGCTAATAAGAACAAAGAGAAGGAAAAGCTATTCAACTATTAAAGAATTTGCAGAATTTACCAACTGCAAGTCCTAAGATCAGTCTCATTGTGCAATTCCATTCTAGGACTTCCCGACCTAATTTAAGATAAACACCAAATTTACTATGTTAATAAGTTTAGAATTTGAATCCAATAACACAGTGAGAATCACAAACTCAAAACCACACAAAATAACGGGAAGGGTATAAAAAACAATCAGATTCCAAGAAATTTAAACTAATATTAAGGAGTGATCAAGAAAGTGATGATAAAAAGGATTACCCTCCATAGCAGGTGCAATAATAATCAACATGACTTGAGCAGATCTTCTTCTTCATAGGTTGTACCCACACCAATGGAGTATTCGATGATTGATCTTCAAGTGAATAAGAAATTGTATTTAATTTTTTATTTCAAATCGTGCAATAGAGAATAGAAGGTGGTGAGTGAATGAGATTAGGTTTGTCTGTAACAGTGTAACGTATATAAAGATTGCAAAGAAGACCCAAACATCCCTTCATATTACAGTTGAAGCACCGAGATGAGAATCGTATTTTACATTAAAGGATCACCTAAAAATAAGAAAGCAGGAGAAGTAAATGATTAGAGAGATTGACAATTCTCATTCTCGACACTCAATTATACATGCATATTCTGTAGCAGTCAATTGATGCTTACTTGAATAATTTACCGGTGAGTTATAGAAAATAATCACTTGCTATTAGAGATTTCTGTTTTAAATTTTGAGTGTATTGAACAAACATAGGCTGTTTTGAGGAAAGCAAATGCAAATAATGTAATTTGGAATCTACCATTGTTCTGTATTACAGTTAGCACCCGAGCATCCAATCTCTTGCAGCTTTACCATCTAAACTCTCTCTCTTAGAACTTCTCAATCATATCGTAAACAAAATGGTAAGAATGATTTTAATATCATTCTCATATCGATGTTCAATTATACATGCATATTCATTTTAGACTATGATAACAAAACTTGTTTTAGACTATGCTATACATCATAATTTGTTTTAGAAATGGTATAAAGATACGCCCTACAAAACTTGTGAAGTTGTTTAAGAACTATCACTAAGGCTCTTATAAGTATAATCATTTCATAAGAACTGAAATACTTAATTCACAATATGGAGAAGAAATAATACATCTTGCTATTTGATGATAGTAGATTATATATCCCTTAAACAAAGCCAACAAAAGGAGAAGAAATAATCAACTTGATTTGAATTGCTATTATGAAGAAATCTGTTTAGAGATTTGAAGGTCCAAAGGCTGCAAAATGGATTAGGCATCACTATTGTAGAGCAATAATCAACTTGGGCTGGATTTTACTATAGCGAAGAAATAGTTTCCTTTTGTAGTATATCAGTTACATCACAAAGCAACCTTATTGAGATGTTAAAGCAGGAAAGTAACGCCTGATTGATCATGAATTTAATCGCAACACACCTGGGCAGGAAATCGGGACTCGCCAGGGTTCTTCTTGTCTTCCCAAGCTGTGGGATCAATGTTAGTGCCACCAAAGCTTGCAGCCTGAAAGAATAGACCATCCATAAATCAGTTTTAACCACAATTCTATTCAAAATAGACAGGATTGAATAGGTTTACAAAAAGACAATTTTTTTTCAAGATGGCTGATTTGGAAACCGATTTTGAATATGTAGCATAAATTTATGAAAAGTATTTGAAAATTTTCCAAGTTCGCTTATTTGGGCACCATTTAATCTTTCAAATCAAATACAAAACCAGCAAACAGAAATATAACGCGAACCAACCTCGAAGATCCCATGGAGCTGATGGGTTGAGTAGTTGTACAGAAAGAGGGACAATCTGGCGCTGCCGTCGGTGGGGGAGGCAGACGCGGCGGAGTTGGAGAAGGGAGTTAGAGAGTAGATGAAGTTTGATGTTAGGAAAAGGGGAGAATGCGATTAAGAAATGCGTTACAAAACGCCCGGTCCTCTTTAATTAATTACAAATAAGGGCAACATAAAAAAAAAAAAAAAGCTTAAAAATATATTAGGTAATTAAAGAAGAGAAATAATAGGAAAAGTTATTTAATCCATTTGCTTTTTTTACGTGAATTAAGGAATATTATTATTTTATGTATAATTGGTAATTATTTTAGTGGAGGGTGTGAATCTCATATTTTAATTGTACTAGATTTTTACAATATTCAATTAACAGATGATCCTATAACGTAGGGAGATTGAATAAACCCTTATTATCCTTTCAATTGTCGTTGTCATTTCCAACTGGAACTGATATTCTAAACATCCTTTCATTTTCAATCTCTCAGATTTCACAAGGCATTGTTAGAAGTTTTAGTTGGTGTGTCTCAAATATCACTGTAATTTAATTTTTAAAATTCAGAGAGCTGATGGTACTGAAACTGATCAAACCTATCTTTCACTCCTAAGATTATTAATGAAGTGAGTTAGAAAGCGACTGTGGATTTAACCAAGTAAACATCCTCTTTTATTTTTAAATTAATTACTTCAGAAAAGAGTTGTTAATTATGAAGGTGCAGTATAAGTAGCTAGTTTTGTGGAAATTAAAGTCGATCACTACATCAACTATGAATCACGAAAGATATGATTGGGTTGTTGTTGATTTCTTTAGCCCTTTGCCAATACGATCAAACTAAATTCTGCCTACTTAACAATGAAAATTACACATCTGATAGCAAGTACAGTGTTAATGTCTTGTTTTCTCTGTCGACTAATATCGACGACAACGGTTACTACGGAGGGCAGAGGCGACGTGCAGCTGAACGTGTGCAGACAATGCGTAGATTCTACAGCCACACAATTATTAAATGCTTGCCTGAGCCAAAAGCAGGCTGTTAAATGGGCAAACGAGACTGCAAACTCTGAATTAGTCGACGTGTCTCCTATGTTGTTTCCGACGCATATTACTTATCAAACAATGTATTATGAGGGTTTACTCATCTATCCTTCGGTAATACTCTCTACCAAACTAGCTGTAAATATATTGCAAAGAAAATGGTGAAAAGTTTGGAAAAAGTAATATACAATTATTCATGCAATAATATATTTTTTGAGAGATACACTCTAAGTCTCCAACATTGAACCTTGTTAATTGTTATTGCAAGTATATATGATAGTGTGAATAACATTAATAATATTTATTTATTTATTATATATACTAAGTAATAATATATCTTTTAAAATTTGAAAATTTATTTTGATTAATATTTAAATTGAGAAAACATTTTATTTGTTTTTATTTATAATAATCGCATATTACTTGACTAATTACGCAAAATACTTTTTTCAAAATTGTTAATAAGCTATAAATTGAGTATAATTTTTTTAGTGTCCTATGCATTCATATTCTCGTCTTCACATTTTAATAAGTGTTCTCGCTTAATGCCACTCTGTTTTTTCATTTCCGTTTCCACATGGTTGAACAATTGTATATGTAAAATTTCAATTTTTGTAATGATGTATATTTCTGTTTTTTCATTCCTTGGTGAGGCATGAACAATTGTGTATGTAAAATTTCAATTTTTGTAATGATGTATATTTCTGTTTTTTCATTCCTTGTTTGCCTCATCTATGTTCACACGCACAAAAATAGAAGAGAAATGTCACTCAACATATTAAAAAAACATCAACTTCAACTTTGGAATTTTCTAATTTTCTATCAAAAGAATTAGTGCAGCTTCGTTAAATTGTACTAAAACTCAAGAATGCAACCAAAGAGAACAATCAAAAGGTCAAAAGATTGCACATTGAGGCCATAGAAGAAAAGAAAGAGACTTCCATTTACCAACGCATCACACCAGATGACAAAGAAAGCTTGATTGTTGCCCAAAGATCCTTGCATCTAAGTAGCTTGAAATACCTTTCCATGTTTTCCTGCCAAGCAAGGTTTAAAATTTCCATATATCCGTATTTTGAGAGTACCGATATCGATATTGGGGAAAAAAATATATCTTTTCTGATGACGAGGATATATCGGGAATAATATCGATATCGGTTTGTCATAGTTCAAATTTTTTCAGATGTCGAGATATATCGAGGAAATATCGCTAAAATATCGAAGATATATCGAAAATATCGAAAAATTATCCATATTTTTAAATAAATTACTTTTACCAACTAAATACAATTTTTTTCATTAATTTGATCAATTTAAAAAAAAATAGAGAAACACTTGCATGAAATTATTAAGACTGTTTTATTTTATTTAATTAATTATCACTTTATCACTCTTCATTAAAATTATTACTCACAGTGTGATAGTATATACTCTAATTAAAAATACAATTATTTTGGTACATTCAATTGGATCGGGGCGGAGGGATTATTTTATTGGTACATAACAATACTACTGGCACATTCAAAATTATGTTCAGATTTTCTCTAATTCGATGAGTTGATACCAATATTGTTTAGATCAAGATGACATCACATGTTTTACATTTTAGCATCAAAGATTATCATTTTGTATTAGTTATTAAGTATTGTATGACTTTAGACTATTTAAATATGTTGTAATTGATTTACTTATCATATGTTATGAGTTTTATTGAGATTTTAAATTGTATTTATATATTAAAATTAGTTAAAATATATTGCAAAGTTAAATAATTAATTTTCTTTTTTTTTTCAAGTTTCCGTGATTGTTTTTAATTTTTACCAATATCGATATTCAATATATCTATCATATATCCGTAAAATTGAGGTCCGATATTTTTACCAATATCGATATTTTAAACCTGGCTGCCAAGATATACATAAGCTGCCCACGTTCGAGATCCAGTAAGAGGATTAAGGCAGCAAGGAAATGTTTCCTACATTAATCAATATATCTGATCTTGTACGCGCTGCTATTATTAACAACCTTCTCGTTATGCTTCACATTGTATGATTTCTAACAAACACATGCACAACTGTTACTTATAATCAAATTACTAAGTTAGTACTCCTACTGCAATTTATTAAATACATGATTATTACTGCAAAAATAAAATACTAAAACCATGTATAGCTTGTCGAATAGTGAGACCTAAGAACCCAGAGAATAAAAAGATTCAATAACCAACAGCAAAATGTATTGAGCTAAAAATAAAAACCCAACAGGGAGAGAGTCATCTGAACTCGACAAAAGTCAAGTTAAAAGCATGATCAATGAGCAGAGACAAAGAAAGAGTATCAACTAATAACAACAATGATAGAGAATTTTAGGGTGAATAGTAGATATGGATGATGACCAGCAGTAAAGACCATATGTAAAAAGAGTATGCATGTGGCAATGCACAGTGGTAAAGTTGAGCCAATAATGGTATAGAACCCTGGAGCCAATATGTGGAGATTATATATATAGCAGTCAAGTGTCAACAGCTGCAAATAAGAGCAAAAAAGTTCAACCAGAAGGAATTAAGTAACTCACTCGAAGCCAATATGTAATGACATTAATCTTAATATTGACGATACAACTTTTTGTTCAAGGAAAAATATAAGTAAACAACTTTCATAAAAACACATCAGATATTTTAATAAAAGAAGAAACTTGTAATCTCAGAAGCATGTATAAACAATAATGATCTTTTGAGAAAAAATCAAGTATAAAATGATCTATAAATAGTCTTATGAGAATGTTAAAGTACATGAATAAATAATATCATCATAGAGCAAACAAACCATGGTGATTCTAAGATCGTGCTTTGCATGTTGATATATATTTTATGTGTAAAAGATTATGCATATATAATTTATTAAATAAATAATGAAAGCTAGAAGATAGTTCATCTTAAAGAGTTCACTCCAAAGCCCATAGAAAAGGCAAGATAAAGATACAATAGCATGATTTTTTTTAAACACACATACAACCATGTGGGAAGACATTACTCAAAGACTAAGAATCAATCATTTTACAGTACATTATCTTAAGAAATAAAAGTCCAATATTGTTTAGAATTTTGAACTTACCTGAGAAGGGTAACAAACGTATCTAAGTTCTTCAATCTCCATGGCTGGGCCGATCGTACCAGCACCCCAATAACTCTACCATGGAGCAACGACATCACTGTCATTTGTCCATAACTTAATTACTTAACAAAAATCAAAGTAAATTGATGTTGGAGTTGCCATCAAAATTTTAAAGAGTTCTAAAAAATTAGGAAATATGACATCATGGCATTGTGTAAGTTTTGCAAAAAATGTAAAAGAACTAAATTTGAAAAAGTGTAACTTTGTAAGACTAAAATTAACAAGAAGTATGGAATTAAATTTTTTTATACTTAATTTTTCTTTTATATGAATGTTCACCAGATTAATTTTCATTGGATATAAAAATTAGTACAAAGTTCATTACAATGAATGTGAGCTAGTTCATCAATCTTCGGCATCCAAAATCTGTAAAAATCACAGTCATTCGAACCAACCGTGTATCTTCGGCATCAACGGTGGTGACACGAAATTGAAGATGCACCATATTCATAGAGTCATAATCGCTTTATCTTGCATAATATCACTTGTTTGTTTGTCGGTTGTTGCTAAATTGATTGGGGCTCTTCATGAAATGATTGAATTCCTTATAGATCATCTACATGCATTCTACAAATACAAGTTCATGTTCAAAAAAGCCTTTCAAACAAAATGCACACACCATTCTTTATCTAGCACAAATACACATTCTAAAATCATCCAAGTCTCTTCGAAACCATTTTATCTTGTTTGGTCTTCTCATTTATATGATTACATTAAAAATAAGACAACAAGCAATTGCTGTAAATATTTCTTTGTCTTCTTATGAGAGCATAGGTTTTAGATTATCTCAATATCACTATCAGAAAGGATGATCTAAGAACCAACAATCCTCATAAGTATATGACTCAAAAAGTTGTACATCATTCGGCAGATCAAGAGAGAGCAAGAAATCTAGGGCACACAATCAATCAGAATATGATGTTTCTAATTTGTACATGGTTGCATAGAAATTAAACATATTTTTCACTATATATATGAATACATGCATGTTATACTGTTCACTTCTCTATATCTTCTCTTATCGATATTTTGTACTAGACTATTATTCTATTCATCTTCGTCATCTTCATCGTGGTTGAAGGGCAAAGGAAATGATCATAGATCTGATTTAAATGCTCCATATTTGCTCACATTGTTTAGATGCTCGTTCTCCAGCCTATTCATCCGCCACCCGGAGTAATGGTTACTATTTAAGACTATGTTAATTTTCACCTTATAAAGAGGAGATAAGACGCAATGAAGCAGGAAGACTAGTAAGAAGTATCGACTGGAATGATTCAAGATGTTAAAGGGGCAAATCATCAAGCTGCAAAAGGATTGAACGAGTATGATCAAAATTCAAGAGTCTTAATTACCAGTAATAATCCAAGAGGAAGGATGAAGGAATAATTCTTCCAGAACTATATGTTTCTATCATACATAATCATGTGCAAAACAGTAAAACCAAACAAACTGTAACACCGTAACAGTTTAAGGTCAAATACCACTACTAAAAAAATGACTATACTTGTACAGTGCATTAAAAACTATAAAATATAAAGATAAATATATCATGTATGCATTATCAAGAAAGTGAATTTAATAGTATAAAAATTACAATAAATTATAATTATAGATTTTAAATAGAAATATTAATTAAAATTCATTTAAATTTAAAATTGCAAAGAATTTTTTTAACTTATTTGATTTAAAATTTTATTAACTAATATTGACATAAATAAAATTAAGTATCATGATCATATATAAATGTAAGTTTGTTGACAAAAAGTAAAGTAAACGAATATATACTTGGTAATATTGGACACAGACCATGTATTTTTGTAATTACCTGTAAAGTGGAAACACGTATACTGTTCCTTCCTCATGGCCAAGAAAATTCGGAGTACGGATGATCAACCCTAGAGTACTTGTAAGCAAGGATGAAAATATCGATATCGATAAAAATATCGGTACTTCAAATCAAATTTACGGATATATCGATGGATATATCAAATATCGATAACGGTAAAATTTAAAAAAATTACATAAACTTAAAAAAAATAGAGAAAATTAATTAATTGACTTTTCAATATATTATAACTAATTTTAATATATAAATACACTTTAAAATCTTAATAAAAATTATAACACATGATAAACAAATCAATAACAACATATTTAAATAGTTTGGAGTCGTACAATAATTACTACTTATTGTTTAATACATAATAACTAATACCAAAATGATGATCTATAAGGCTCAAATGTAAAACATGTCATGCTGTCTAGATCTAAACAATATTGGTACCAACTCATCGAATTAGAGAAATTTTGAACATAGTTCTGAATGTGCCGTCTAGTCACAATATACTATGTACGCGGACCCTCTTAATTTACTTAGTAATAATAATGTTAATCAAAAGTGATAACAATTTTAATAAAAAGTGATATTTAATTAATCAAATGTAAAACAATCTCACCATATGATGGTTTCACGCAAGTGTTGCTTTATTTTTTATTCTTGCTTCATATTTTATTTTATTTTTTTAAATTAAACATATTAATAAAAAAAATGTATTTGGTTATTAAAAGTAAAATAAAAAATTATTTTATTTTTTAAAAATTATAGATAATTTTTTGATATTTTTTATATATCCTCGATATTTTGTCGATATTGTATCGATATATCTCGAAATCTGAGAAAAATTTTGAACTGTTGTCATTCGATATCGATCCTGTTACTGATATTTCCCGATATATCCTCGATATTAGAAAATAAATATTTTTTCCCATATCGATATCGATACTCTGAAAAATGGATATATCGTGGATATATTGCGGATATATCGGGATATTTTCATCCTTAGTTTTACATTCACAAATTCAAGTCTCTCAGCAATTTTTAATTATGATATTTCATTAATTACAAATTAATATATTTTAACTATGTTAGGTACTGAGCAAGTTAATCGATAGAGCAAAAACTACTTTGGTAAACCATTTTGTCAATGGAGATCGTAATAAGGGGATGAGTACCTTGAGGCCAAAAATAAAGAAGGAAACACATGCAAATACATTTTCCATGGATAAGAATTATGTCATTAATTATGAACACATGAATTTATTTTTCATAGATTGTTGGAGTTTAATTAATTAATAAATAAATATGTTACTAATATATGCATATGTTTGTTAGGATCTATTCTTGCATGCACATTGTATCTTACAAGCAAGGATGAAAATATCCATGATATATCCATTTTTTCAGAGTACCGAGGTTTTACATTCACAAATTCAAATCTCTCAACAATGTTTAATTATGATATTTCATTAATTACAAATTAATATATTTTAACTATGTTAGGTACTGAGCAAGTTAATCTACAGAGCAAAAGCTACTTTGGTAAACCATTTTGCCAATGGAGATCGTAATAAAGGGATGAGTACCTTGAGGCCAAAAATAAAGAAGGAAACACATACAAATACATTTTCCATGGGTAAGAATTATGTCATTAATTATGAACGCATGAATTTATTTTTCATAGATTGTTGGAGCTTAATTAATTAATTAATAAATAATATGTTCCTAATATATGCATATGTTTGGTATGATCTATTCTTGCATGCACATTGTGTCTTACAATCAAGGATGAAAATATCCCAATATATCCACGATATATCCATTTTTACAGAGTACCGATATCGATATGGGAAAAAAAGATATTTATTTTCTAATATCAAGGATATATAGGGAAATATCAGAAAATATCGGTAACAATATCGATATCGAATTGCCACAGTTCAAATTTTCCCAAATTTCGAGATACATCGAGGAAATATCGATAAAATATCAAGGATATATCAAAAATATCGAAAAATTATCTATAATTTTTAAAAAATAAAATAATTTTTTGTTTTACTTTTATTAACCAAATACATTTTTTTTAATAAATTTAGCTTTTAGGCTACAAAAACTTCATCTTTTTACTCATTATAATTGAGAAACTCTTATAAAATGGTTTGCAGCTTCCTCCATCATCTTCTTCCATGTCTCAATAATACCCTAAATAGCAATACTTACTTGGTTATCCAAAGCAACATCCAATTTTGTTAAATAAGATGAGATAGGTTCATATTAGTACCTTTAGTACTTTTGTCTAGAGTTAATCGAAAGACTACCCAAAGTCACCTCTAATGCAAGAAATTCATCTTCATCACTCTGATAAGTAACAATCCATACTTGGGGTTGAAATAATATCTATGGGAACTAAAATATACCTTTACTGGCTTTTCTCAAAATAGAGTGGATCACTTCCTCAGCTAACCACGCATGCCCATTAGCTGAAGCCATAATTTGCTAGTACACAAAACCGGGTGATAATAAGAGAAAGCCCAACATTGATTAAAGCATTGATATTCATGGTAAAATCACTCTGGTGAACAATAACAAATAATAAAGAAGCTTAATCATGCTAGAATAACAACCTGAGGGACCTTCTGAAACCTTGGAATTTAGGGGATGCTAAACCTTGCATTTTCTGATCTTATACTTTGCTCGTGAAGAACTATAGCCTTAGATTTTATTTCAGTGTTCCTAGCATTCTTAGGATGTGACAATTTCCTACGACTTTCCTTCTATACTTGATACTTCTGCAAAATAGTGGTAGATTGATAATCGAACCCTATTACTAAGGGTAATACATTACATATTGAAGAACTTTCAATCATACTTTAAAACGCGACCTTTTGTCTGTGAGGCTTGAGTTTCACCATTGTTCAACTTCTTCACACCCTGTAAATCAAACCAAACATGTTGCAGAAAGAAAAGTCAGCGAGTAAATTCAAGTTTCATAAGCATGAAGAGACACAAACCTAAAAATTCAAACAAAAAGAATGAAAACGTTAGCCTTGTTTGCAGATTGCAAGAGAGCGACATAGCTTTCGCGATGCTGTTCTCTGCTGATGGTGGTAGTCTACAACCGCTTTTACTCGGTGAGAGACAGAAACTCAAGCGAATCCACAATTTTAGCCCCGCTCGAAATCCAAGTGGGATAATTGATAATAAAACGATTCAGATTTGATGAATTGAACCGACGACATGGGGAAGTAAAGACGGAGCATTAATTAAAATGATTCATATTTGATAATTAAGGTCATTATTACCTATGTAAGGAAGTAAAAATGAGAAAATAGTAGGGATACTTTTAATATATTAGGATTAGTGAGAGTGTAGGTCCCTTATGTCTAAAAAGAGAAATTGATAGATTGAGTGTGGACGACCTAAAATAGTAAATTGGATGGATTAAAAGTAGACAGAAGGAATATTAGATACTAAGTATACTTTAATGATAAGTCGACTGTAAGCTTCCCTTTCCATACATAATAATGTATCAGGATTATCATAAAATTATTTTGGATAATTTTATTATTTCAGCTCTAAATTAATAATATTATATATTTTAAAAATAGAAAAATAATTAGGTCTCAAATTTTGTATGGAAAATAAGAGGTGCAAAATTCTGTATAAATAAATACTACAGAATTAATATGAAAAAACCAAAGCAGAAACTGAAATTGCAGCGGATGTCACCATTGGGCCATTGGCCATGGTTTCGTAGGTACTAACTACAGAGCAACACATTGCACGCTCATCTTTGACTCCACCAATCATACGTACGTGAAATTCTACTCAGTCTCTGAGAATTCTTGCCTATTGTACGAAAATTCAAACTTCTAATGTTCTCAAACACACGCGAAATGCAGCTTCGCTTCATGTATTTATGGCTACGAATGCGTTTGAATTGCTAACACTCGCACCAACTGAAAGAGCCTAAATTCTCGTCGTTCTTGAATTTATTGATGAAATTGAGGGTTGCTTGTCTGACGACATCAGACTGAGGTTTTTTTGTAGGTTTAATAATTCAGGAGATGGGTAGGAGGAAGCAAATTCGGCCACATAGGTCAGGGGGAATACTAGAAAAGGGGCCTTCTGAATCAGAGTTGAGCAGAGATAACGATCAACAGCCCAGGAAGAATGACGTGGTCGATGCTGAAGAACCATTCTTTGTTGAGATTGATAAGTCTGGCTGGGTTTCTGAGGAGCATTTTGATGTCTCTGAAATCGTGTTGATGAATTTGAGGGTGAATGAGGAGTTTTATGGCTATAAGCTGAGTGAGGAGTTTTATAGGGATTCAAGGTATTTAATTAGGCTTGAGTTGAGTAATGTGCATCAGCATCTTGGTCGTATGAAGTTAGGACATTGGCCGGTTTTATCTGAGAATGATGTATGCTTGCAATTTGTGATGAAATGCACAGCAGAGGGATCAGAGAGGGATGTTGTGATGATGTCTGGTTCTGTTGATGGCACTGATGAAGGTGTTACGGGTCTTGTTCATTTAACTAGTTTGAAGTACTTTACTCTCAGGCCAGTTTTAGGAAGTGAGTTTTCGGAGGGGATGTCATCATTATGTATTAAGGTTGAGATTCTCAAGAGTGTGTTTGATGAGTGCGAATCGCTTCTTGATAATACTAGGCAGCTCTGGAAGAGAAGTATGATGAGTGCCATGGCGTGGCTGCGGCCTGAAGTTACAACCTCAGAAGCTAGATATGGGTTTAATAGGGTGAAAAATACGGAGGTTGGTCAGCCTCTTGTGGGCGATGATGATGCCTCTGCAGCAAGACAAGGAGCAAGGTTTGAAGTTTCCAGCTTTTATGAAGCTATTAAACCATCAAAGTGAGTATTCATGGGAAGTTCATTTTTGTTTGAACTTTTTGGTCATGTCTTTGCTAAACTAGCCCATTGCTAATTTTTATTGCAACAGGGAAGCACCAATGCTGGAGGATCATCTTCCAGACTTGCTTCCTGAACTACGACCATACCAGCGTCGTGCTGCTTACTGGATGATAAAACGAGAGAAAGGTGGTTTTGAACGTTTAAGTGGAAATGATGGAAGTCAGTTTTTTTCTCCTCTATGTATGCCTCTAAAACTGATCAACACATCTAGAAGAATTTATTACAATCCTTTTAGGTATGCTCTTAATTCCACTATATATTTGATGTTTACGTGCTATAATGGCAACAGCGTCCTCATTTTAAATTTTGGGAAGTTTCTTTAATTATTATCTTGAAGGCGTTCAACTGTATCAGATTTTATTTGTTATAAAGTCTTATCTACATGTTAAGACATGTCATGATAGATGGAGAAGAAAATTGGAAGTAAAGTTCTATGTTGTCACCACTCACCATGTCGACCAATGGTAACAAATGCAACCATTTTCTATTTGGCACAGACATGAAAACCTGCTAAAACAAAATAGCTCCGAATCATATTTGTAATGTTGATCCATCAGTAAATCATAACCCTCTTGGTCCATGGTTTTACAAAGTTGGAACTATAACTGAGCCAGGTTCCTAGCCTGTTACAGTTGTAAACCATAGACCTGAGGTCAGCATTTTTGACCTGTTTTTTGTTAGGCCAGTTATGGTCTGGGACTCTAGGTACTATTTGGACATGGACCTCAAACTGCAGTTATGATTTTGCTTCTGGATTATGGTACTTGTTCTTGTAAGGTAACTTTCAAATCCTTTAAATTGAAAAATAAAATAAAACAGAACAATGATTTATCTATTGACTATTGCGACGTTCACCTTTTCTGTAACCGTTGTGGGGTTTGATCAATGTAGGTGTACATATAAAAGTTAATACGATGCCAATACTCTATGGGTATATTGCTTTTAACTGTTGCATCTTTGGATCCACATTTTTGTAAGAAATGTCTGATTTTAAATTCATCGAACGTACACTTTGTGCTTGTACTCTTTCGTAATAAGATTTTTTCTGGTTTTCTTCTTCCACTTAAAATAAGAAATTGAAATGTGTGATCCTAAGATTTCTATGCTTATCTCAAATCTGCACTTTTTCTGAACATTTCATTACAACTGCTGAATGAGTGTTGTATTTTTTGACAGTGGATCCGTTTCATTACATGCTAGCTGCTGCTCATCTTATGTTTATGGTGGAATTCTTGCTGGTATGTTAACACTCTCAAATTCCACAGTTATGGAGCTTATGACATACTTTGGCCACTGAGAACTTCTCTTGATGTGTTAATAATACTAGAAAATATTGAAAATGATAAAAAAAAGTACCATTTACTTTCCAATTATTTTCCAGAGTTTTGTAATTTCCATTGAGCTTTCATTTGCTATCTATCTATCAACATCTGTACGAACAATTTTTGGTGTACAGTTTTCTTCATGTAAATCTGGTATTTTAAGATTAACTAATGGACATTTTGTTGGTGGTTTGGCATTGTTAATGACAAAATATAGATGAGATGGGCCTTGGGAAAACTGTTGAAATGCTCTCTTGTATATTTGCTCATCGAATGCCATCATCTGAAGTTGCGGGTGATGGTTGTAACTCAATGCAAGTTGAAAGATCTCGAAATAATAACTTGAAGAGATTGAAAAGGGAGCGGGTTGAGTGCGTATGTGGAGCTGTTACTGAAAGCTACCGGTATAAGGGTTTGTGGGTTCAGTGCGACTTTTGTGATGCTTGGCAACATGCAGAATGTGTTGGTTATTCACTAAAGACAAAAACATCAAAATCTAGGCAAGTTTTTGAAGGAGAAAACTGTGAGCAGAGCTTACTTGGGAAATCTAGGAATTCAAGAAAAAGAAAGAATGACTCTGAAATAGTTTACATGGATGGGGAGTACATATGTCATACTTGCTTAGCACTCATGCAGGCCACAGAACCTCCGACTGCTGCAGGTGCAACTCTTATTGTTTGTCCTACTCCAATATTGCTCCAGTGGCATGCTGAAATTCTTCGGTAACTGTTTTGGTCTCTTATTACCCTGTGCTGTTTATTGGGTGTGTAAAATGTGACTGCAATCTGTAGGATATAGTGTAGTTATATATATGTATATATTTTATTTTTCTCAAACTCATGCTTTTTCCTGGCTTTCTTTGGCCCATGCGTAAATGCCTTGTGAAGCGAACATACTAATATAATTTGAAAAGGAATAGGTATTGAGAAAAAATATGTGAACACTGGTGCTCATTTTGGGAAAGCTACTTAATGATTTTTCTTTGGGAAAGCGGCTTGATGATTTTCCTATTCTTGGATATGGTTTATAAATTGTCTTGCATTAGAGATCCAATTCCAGTATTTTGAGGTTTTATTTTTGCTTTCTCAATTGTCCATTGGTCCAGAAAAATGTTATGTAGTTATCCATTGTGTGAACCTAGCTAACAATGTAGTGTTTCCTTGAAGCTATGTTTCAGTTTCATTTTGATCTGGATAATCTTTCTATTCTCCAATTATCGACGTGCTATGAAAGTTTGGTCAATCTATGCTTAGCCTGGATATATCTCTTTTGAGTAATTCTGTGATATTATTCCTAAAAAACTAGAGCAGCTTTGATTCTGACAGCCTGTAATTTTAGATTATAACTGGTCGGTTTTTGTGGTTCCAACTAAATAGTATAATCCCTTCTTTGAACCTGTCTGCTTTTAGCCAGCTGCAAGATAAGAAAAAACGTTACTTGTTTGGTTGATTATTATTTTGTTGTTATGTTTCTTCTCATCTTCATGGTTCTGCTTCTGCTTGGCTTACATTCTCTTGTGCTCTGTTCCATTGTCTCAGTCATACAAATCCTGGTTCCTTGAGAATATGCATTTATGAAGGAGTTAAACATACTTCCTTTTCCGATGAACCTGTAGTTGGAATTGAAGAATTTCTGAATGCTGACATTGTCTTGACTACTTATGACGTTCTTAAAGAAGATTTGCCACATGATTCTGAAAGACATGAAGGGGATCAACGTATTATGAGATACAAGAAGAGGTAATGTCAACATATTAATAGTCTTCTCTTGGTTAAGTTGGTGGCTAAAGGGCAAGTCTCTCTTGTACAACTTAGGAAAGTTTCTCTATTCAGTTTATTTACTTGAGCTTCCTCTTAAGTTGAAAAAACCAGTTGCCTCTGAAAAGTTTCTTCAGTTCCAGACTTCCAGGGGTATGTTAATTTCTCGGATCGGTTTAACCTTTCGTTACCAGATGCAATTTATCTATAAGGAGTGATGCCATTAGTTTTCTTCTAACATATTATGTTGACTTCTTCTCAATGTATCCCCTCAGACGAGCCTAACAGCTTTTCGACTACACAGATATTTGCTAGGCTTATCATGTTGATTTTCTGCTTTTGGTAGCTAATTATTTTCTGAGCTTTTCTGTCTAGGCCTTTGATATCTTCAATCTCCTGATTATTTTTCAGTTGAGGACCAAAAAGTTGAGTATTCTTTTTTCTGCATAAGATCCCAGAGCTTTTACTCTAAGCATCTTGTTGGTTTTCGCAGATATCCAGTTGTTCCAACTCCTCTAACCAGAGTTTTATGGTGGAGAATATGTCTGGATGAAGCTCAAATGGTGGAGGGTAATGCTGCTGCAGCAACAGATTTGGCAATGCGTCTACTTGCAAAACATCGTTGGTGTATAACAGGGACTCCCATACAAAGAAAACTTGATGACTTATATGGGCTTTTGAGATTTCTACAGTCCACTCCATTTGATGTCCATCGATGGTGGACTGATGTCATTTCAAATCCTTATCAGGTCTGAGAAATATTACAATGCTGATGTTCTTGATGTAGAACTGTGAAAATGGGTCAGACAAATATTTGAAATCAGTCGATGATTATCCTATTAAGCTATACACGCTGTTAGACACATTAAGTAATAAGTGTTCTAAATACCGTGCGCATGTTGACTTGTTTTCAAATAGTCACAGCACAAGTAGGAAATATCGCCCTTTAGTATAAGACTAGGATGATTACATCACATTGTTTATACTTGTGAACTTTGAAAATAGTTGTGGTTTGAATTTAAATAAACAGTAATAATGGTAAGGATTAATGTACAAAAATATAGTCTAGAATGGTGTATGTCTTTGTTGTCTGAGCCTTGACTTGTTCTTTAGTTGTGGGGCCTTTTTGATCTATTTTAGATACTGATAGGATGCCGTCAAATTTCTGGATGTAGTTCATTCTTTTGCCTTTTCTTTTTTGCAGGGAGGGGATGCAGGAGCTATAGCGTTCACACATAATTTCTTTGAACAACTTATGTGGCGGTCCTCGAAAGCGCATGTTTGGGATGAGTTACAACTTCCTCCTCAGGAGGAATGTGTTTCTTGGCTCTCCCTTTGTGCAATTGAAGAACACTTCTACCATAGGCAATATGAAACTTGTGTGGATGATGCCCGTGAAGTTGTTCAAAGCTTTCAGGATGATGTTAAAAGGAAAAATACAGCAGGTTTTCATAATTATCCTGTTATTTCATCTGATATATAAACTTGTGAGGCGGATTACATATAATAACATTTAGCTATACACAGAATTATTCAATCACTTCCAGTTTCTGATAATATGCTTCTAATATTCCTGTCCAGATTCCATGTCATCTGATACTTCAAGTGAACCTTTTATCACCAACATGGAGGCTGCAAAGCTGTTTAACTCACTACTAAAGCTTCGTCAAGCTTGCTGTCATCCTCAAGTCGGAAGTTATGGTTTACGTTCCTTGCAGAAGTCTCCCATGACCATGGAGGAGATACTATCTGTGAGTTTAGCTTGATTACAAATGATCATTTTGGTCCAGGCCCTACCCAGCTTATGGTATTGTTTTCTGTTAATTAGGATCTTCTTTCTACAGGTTCTTATTGGCAAGACAAAGGTAGAAGGTGAGGAATCCCTCAGAAAATTAGTTGTTGCATTGAATGGACTTGCTGGTATATCTATGATCAAGCATGACTTTCCTCAAGCTGTTTCATTGTATAAAGAGGCGATGGATTTGGTTGAAGAGCACTCAGATGATTTTCGCTTGGATCCTCTGTTGAATATACACATCCATCATAACCTATCCGAGGCACTACTGCTCACTGATGATAGCTCACTACAGAAGTCTGTTTCAGGGAACTCTGAAAAGTTAGAGCCCAAGACTACTTGTTCTGTTGATGAGAATGATAATCAAGCTATCATAAGGGAAGAAATGATAAAACGTATTCCCAGTTTGACAGTAAATTCTGATGCTTCACTGAATGTTCCATCGAGCTTGTCGAGAAATGGTGAAACAAGTTCTGATTCTCATCCATGTACATCACTATATGTGCAACGCTTGAGAATGACATGTGAAGATTTTAAACAGAAATACTTGTCAATCTTTACTTCAAAGTTATCCCATGCTCAACAAGAGTTCAGGAGATCTCATGAACAGGTCTGCTGGTTCCAAACTATGTCAATTGATATATATTAATATGAAATTTACCAGGATTTTTTTAATGTGTTTTTAGTATATGACGCACTCAGCAATTGGCATGCTAAATTATCAGTATCTGCTGTATTTATTTCCCCATTTATTATTTCTCCTGCTGATATATGCAGTACGTAACTTATACTGACTCTCTCTGTTGAAGGTCTGCAAAACTTCTATTAAAATGACAAATCATCTTATAACTTGGTGGTTGGATGCCCTGCATCACATCGAGCAAAATAAGGATTCATCTGTTCTACTGACCCAAAAAATAGGAGAAGCTCTTTCTGGGAATCTGAACAAGAGAACAAGAATTCCGGCCAGGTTAGTGATAGCTTTGCTTCAGGCAGGCCCTGATCTACTTTTAATGTAATCAGCATAGCTCTGCTAGTTTTCTTTGCCGTACATCGTCAATATAATCATTGTTTCTTTGTTTAAAAAATGCTGCTTTCTGGGTTTGTCTTCTGCCTTGAATATGAAGCTGAGAGGAAATCTATTTATCACAGTTTTATTTTGTTTTAAAATTAAGTCTCAAGAAATTGTACATGATCACATGATTTCTGGATCATTTTTTGAAATTAAGTAGGTTGCAGCCTTATATATGTTCTCGTCTGTGGGTTATTGAAGTGGTTGTCTTACCTATTAAGCAGGATTCTAGATCAGCTTATCAATTTTAAAGGGTGCCTGTTAAGGTGAAGTACTGCAGTTTTGTGGCCTGTAAAAACTTTTTTTGTGAGTAGGAGTGGCTAGAGTCTGGAGGATTTTACAATGTTGTATTCTTCGACTAGAACTTGGCTGTCTGAGTTTGGGAAGTGGGAGAATGTTTAAAATGCCAAATTTTAATGCTTAAGATTTATGGAATGCTTGCATGGTTTGTGTTATTCTCTTTAGTCAATCGGCATTTTACCTGTTTAGTAAATAATAAATAGTCTTTCCCCCTGCCCCTGGAATGTGAATTCATATTGGAAGAACAGATGATCAAAGAATAGTGAAGCTAGCACCTGATGATTTGATGCTCATCTATTCAGTGTCTCAACTTGGTTGTGATTTGACAGTATTATAAAATGTAAGTTTAATTTCAGTTCACATTCTGCTTTCCTGTAGTTGAACTGCAGTTGGCTATCACTAAACCGTGATAGACACTACCAGGTTAATGGGTCCCAAAAAATATTGGATGCTGAAAATTACACTTAGAAGTTGAGAAACCATAAACCTCATAGTTCATACAACATAAAAAATTCAGATTAGTTGACTATATGATAGGAGTGCAAAATTAGTGTTCACCGTCGATGGGGGCGGACTGAGGTCCACTATCCGTTGGCTGACCTCATAGTTTACGATTGTTTTTATTCTTATTTTCTGTTCTTATAACTATATTAATGGGCCAATAAAAGTTAGTTGCCAATTATAAATTACTCCAAGAAGTTGAGAGACCATAAACTTCATTCCACTAAAAAAATACTCCTCCGTCCCACATTAAATTTCACACTTTCTGTTTTTGTCCGCATTAAATTGCACCACCCAAAAAAGGAAACATCACATCAGTTCCTAACCTTAAAAGTACATCTTAATTACAAATATACCACTCCCACCTAACACACATAACATACTTTATAATTTATTTATTACCTTAAAATACTACAATACCCTCAAAAAGTAAAAAAAGTTGGTCAAAAAGCAACTTTTTTGAAACTCTGCATCTATAGTAACGGTGCAAGTAAATGCGGGATGGAGGGAGTATAAATTATTCTTTGAAAACTGTTAATAGTAATTATTAAACATTAAATGGTACACATATGACATATCTAATAGCTTAAGCTTTTAGACTAGGTGGTCATTTAAATGGTATTAGAGCCATAACTAAGTGAAGATCATGAGTTCAAACCTCATTGCCACCCATTTATTAAAAGATTCTACATGCAAGGCTTTGGAACAGATTAACCCGGTTTCACATGAGGGTGCATAAGGGTAATTGATTAAATATTAAGTGATACACATTACTATCAACTTAAGCTTTTACGCAAGGTGGTCATTTAAGTAAAACTTATCAAAATAAAATTTGGTACATTGGGGGGTTGAATGCTTGGAAGAGGCTCTATCACTGAAATAAGTAGGATGATTTGGACCATCCAAGTTGAAGAAATTAGGAAGGCTGATTTTCAATGATTTTGGTAGTAAACCTTTTAAATTTTTTTGTCAACTTATTTCCTCCCTTTTATTTAAATGTTGCTTGAAAGGTTATTCTATCTATAAAGGTTCAGCTATATTCATGGTTAAGGGTTTTGTGCTAGCTTCCCACTTCAAAAAAAAAATTGACAAATTTTTTTTATCCCAAATTGTTGCGTCCTGCATGTCCTACATTATCAATTAGCTGTTTATATTTTCGTTTATGTCTCGATCTGGTACTGATCCGTTTTTGTCTAGCTTATGAGGTTTCATTTGCTTATGGGGCCAATTTTTTTACGTGTTTCTGGCATTTTGTTGGTCTCTTTGGTTTGAAGGATTATGAGGAATCCATCATTGAGTTGTGGAATAGGGTAAAGTTCTGGATTCAAATCATAGAATGGTTCAAAATATTCCCTATATCCGATATTGCAAATATTAGAGCTGTCTTCATTGCTTGTCCAGTTTGGGATATCTTTTCCCATCGTATTTATCCTTGCAACTTCAGAGTTCATTGTTGTATCAGGAGTTCTGATGCTTATTTGACAGCTTTATCACTTCATGAACGACAGTGCCTATCATGTCAATATCTGATATAGAGAGGATCCATTTTATACTTGCATGCAACTAGAAATTATGTTTAAATTATATTTTTCTGTCTTCTGTATGTAGTTGTAGTTTATATTATCTTTAATCCTGTGTGTTCAAATAGTGAGAAACTAATTAGCCAGTGTCCTTGAGCACTATGAACTATACAAAAATTTCCTAGCTTTGCTGTTTTATCTGGAACACTGGATAATATCATTATATTCGGTTCGTGAGCATTAAAACTAAATTTATTGAAATCTCTTTCTATGTATTGATAAATCATTTCATTTCATTTTAATTATAATTAGCTCTGCTGCAGGTTGCATTCCTTAGTAATGCTAACATGTATACTGTGTCTTAAACAGCTTCCGCAGCATAACAACTCTAAAATACTACATTCAAACTGGTTTGGATGATCTAGAAGGGTCGAGAAAAACACTACTTGATAGACTCTTGGAAATTGACCAAGCAATGGAAAATCCTAGAGAGGAGGATATTGCACGTGTGCGACACTGTAAAAAGTGTAATTCTAACTTGGATGGTCCTGCATGCATCCATTGTGAGTTGGATGAAATATTTCAGGTTTGTTACTTATGTAACTTGTCTCCTTTTGCCAAGTTTTGGCATATGCCTTTCCTTCTACTTATTTTATGATGAATCTCTCTTCTGACCAGGTTTATGAAGCTAGGCTCTTTCGCCTTAACAAAAGCAATAATGGGGAGGTGATTACATCTGTAGAGGAGGCAGTAAATTTGCAAAAGAAACAGTCTGCTCTGAATCAGTTTTATTGGAATTTGTCACGAGAAGATACAAATGCAACTTTGCCTGCTTCTGACGACAAAGATAATGGAAAGAAGAGGGAAATGATGGAGAAAGTCACGGTTTGTTATGGCATTATTTGTTCTGTTAAATCTTATTTGACAGTGAGGATCGACATTTATTATATATGTCAATATTCAATTTATATTAGAAGATTACTATAAAAAAATTCATGATGGCACAGATTTTTTTTTATCCTATCAATTGTTGTTGCAATTTCTTTTCGTTTACTACATGGTGGTGAAGAATGGCTTATAAGCTATATTTCTAAGCCTTTGCGGAGGCACCTTTTTTTTTTAAACTAATATATTTTTTTTCCTGAACAGCAATGGTGAAAAATAATAATAATTTCAATCACCCCATAAATTCATTCTGCCTGTTCAGTTGTTGAAAAGAATATTTTGCATCTTGTTCCTTTTTGTTCAAAGGATTTGTTAAGTTATAATGGAATTTTCTGATACTGACTTGGACCATGAATCAGAATTGCTGATTTAGTCGTGTTGTTGTACTCATGCTAGTATTTGTGTTTATGAATATCATATTTTTATCTAAGTAAAATTTATTATCATCATGAAAGCTGAGTATTCTTCAATTATGCCTTATTTTTGTAGTTTACTATCAGGTCTCAAAGTCACCTTCTGATTTGGAGATTGTGCTGACAATTATTAGAAACAGCTCCAGGGGATTCCTAGACAGAGAGAGAATTTCAGCAGCCAGAAAGCACCTCGATCATCTTGAAGTATGGCACACGTTTTTCTGTATCTTTCCTTTTCTTTTCTCCCATATGGAGCATAACCCATGATGTGGCAAATTTTATTTTATTTCATTGCTAATATTTTTAGCGTCTCTAAAACATTCTAAATTGAAAATATGCTCATTTTTGGATAGCATTCCGTTTGAAGTTCACATTTCTGGACATGCACGATGCGAACTTATTTTTAATTGAATCCTATATTATGTTTATTTATTGTCAGTAAACTAATCTCTCTCTCTCTCATTTTTTCCCTATTATTTTTTTTTAGCAATTGCGCAAGGAGTATGCCCTAGCAAGGTTATTGGCAATCTCTCAGGCACATTTATTGCGAGCTCATGATGAAATAAAGATTGCTACCTCAAGGTTGCGCCTTAGAGAAAATGAGGATGATAAGTCCATTGATGCTTTTAGTTTGGAGGAGTTGGATACAGCTAGTGTTGAAAACTCTGGCGAAAAATTTCTTGCAATGGATTCATTGTCACGTATAAAAGGACAGCTCCGGTATTTGAAGGTAACTATTAGAGCCTTAGCCTCTTTCTGCCATCCTGTCAGTTATGCAATTCTTTTTCTTTGATCCGGCTTTCGCTATCAACCTCCTAAAAGTACATAATAATTCTTATGATTTCCTTGTTTCAATGCAAAACTAAGATTTTACTGTAGCTCAGATAATGGACAGTACAATTTCGAACTAAAACTCTGTTTTGCATTTTAAAAAAAAAGAGGTGGCAGAATAATTTTATTTCAAGGCTCTCTTCCATTAAAAGTTATTGAAATAATTTTCAAAATTATTGAGTAAATAGCTAGAGTACTGTGTGCAGCGTGCATAAACTTTAATGTGCTATACTGCTATTTTTGTGTGTTATGTTATTAATGGAGGAGAGAATTTCCCTCTAATGGCATTGTCCGCACCATCTACAGGTTTTATGCTCATATCTGGTGCTTTAGAAATTGCTTGCTTTGGTGGGTAACCAGGGTGTAGCTTAATTAGATTCCTTTTTATAATCATTGTGGGATTAATTGAATTTAATTATTAAAATTAAGATTTCAAGATAATATGTAGCCTTATTATTATTTCAAGAAGAGAAAGAAGGAATCATTGATGTTCATGTTCGGAAGAGCACACTTTTTTAGCATTTGAAATTATAATAGCTTCTAATGAACCTGCGAGATGGTGATTTTTCATTATGTTCTTTCATCCTTTTTCAAATTATAGTTCTGTTGTATCTTTTATTGGTTATATGTGGATAAGGGGTAAAAAAAAAGTCAAAAGTTCAGAATTTTTATGGTTGTTTGGGGACTTGAAATTTAGATAAGTACTCAACATTGAGGTCTTTTACTTTAGATGATGAACTGAATATGGTTTCTTGCATCTAATATTAGATCCATTAGCAAATAGTATATTCTTAACATTAGTCGCTGTCAAACTCATTGGTTCTTATTTTTTACAACAATCTGATGTGTGTAATATGGTTATTTGCTTATATCCTTTCCCAGGGCTTGGTACAATCAACACAAAACTTGAAATCAGAAAGCGTCAACATCTCAACTGTACCCGAAGCAGCAGTGGTCTCAGGAGAAGGATGCACTAAAGTTGAGGCAGAAATGTGCCCAGTTTGTCAAGAGCAGCTTGGTAGTCGGAAAATGGTTTTTCAATGTGGCCATGTCACATGCTGTAAATGTAAGTATGAATCAGCCAATTTCTTTTTTTATGAGCATTGTTCTTGTGAAGATGGTGCTTGTTGAGTCTCAGTTTTCTCTAATTTTTCTTTAACAAGTTTATAGATTGATATATAGCATATATTATTAGATAGTAAATATATTTGCATTTTGATTAGACAACTGATGTTTACTAATGAGAAAGTTACATCTAGAAGCAATTTGGTTGCTAGAGAGATTGCATTTCAATTTTTAAGTACTGTTTGCCAAGTCAATGCTTTTTGAGAATTCGTAGTCCTCAGTTGCTTATATGCTTAAAGATTAATGTTTGAAAATGCATATAATATTAACTTTGACACAGGTTTATTAGCTATGATGGAAAGAAGTCTGATTTCACCTGGTAAATTGCATAATAGTAATAGGGTAATGTGCCCGACATGCCGGCGCCCCACTGATTTTGGGAATATTGCATATGCTGATGACGGACAGAACCTTTCTCACCACACTTATGAAAAATCTGAAACTTCCATAGTTGTCGAAGGATCATATAGTACAAAGGTATGATTGGTTTCTTTCTCCTTGATTCTAATATATACCATGCAATTGGAGTTATGAAATCAAGTTTGTGCGAACAGTATCACTTCAAACTTCTATTTTTCTTCCTTTCTATTATTTATTGGTAATTTTTGACATCTTAGAATATGCTTATCTTGTCTCTTGCCTTGTGCTGCTTTCATTTGTAGATTGAAGCAGTGACAAGGAGAATTTTATGGATTTGCTCTACCGAACCTCAGGCAAAACTGCTTGTTTTTTCCAGTTGGAATGATGTTCTTGATGTGTTACAGCATGCCTTCACTGCCAACGACATAAGCTACGTCAGGATGAAAGGAGGAAGGTCGGTGCTTCTCTCTCTGCTAATTTTGGGACGATCTGTATGGTGAATGCAAGTTTTTTAACTGTTGATTGACAACACAAGTCTAATCATAAGGAAGAAAGGTTGAATAAACACCAGCATGCATGTTGAGATGTATGTCAGGACTTTATGGATTCCTGAATAATTTATTCTTTGCGAGAGTGATTTTAATAAACTAGAAATTGCCCATCCTGTATCGAATTTCATTACCAATAATAGTTTTAAATTTATTTTCAATTTCGTTTGGATAAGTGTTTGATATTGCCTCAAAATGTGGGCTTTGAAATATCTACCACTTTATGCTCAAATTGAGGATTTATTTGCAGTATTAATACCCTTGTATCAAGTGTTCCATGGGAATGCTCGAGTAAAAAAGGCCATGTAAAAGTCGTATTTGGAATGACCATTTGTGTCTGGACTGTAAATGTTGTAGTTTATTTATATATTGTGTGTCCTGGTATGCAATTATGATTTGTGGTCTATATAGGATTAATTCGTTCGGTGTGACAGCTAGGAAATTCCTCAAAGAAGTTAGATGGGAGTTTCGACTCCCATAGGCCAGTAGATGATGATTTCACATAAAAAACTGTCATCCAATTATAAATCATTTGATTGTTTACTCATCTAAAATTCATCTTGGTGCGACTTTATAGGAAATCGAAAATTGCCATTAGCCAATTTAGAGGACAGAATATCAACGTAAAAGAAGGCAATAAGAAGGCAGAAGAAAATGTAGATACCAAATCTCCCAAAGTACTACTGCTCTTAATCCAACATGGTGCAAATGGGCTGAATCTTTTGGAAGCTCAGCATGTAATTCTAGTGGAGCCACTTCTGAATCCAGCAGCTGAAGCACAAGCAGTTGGCAGGGTTCACCGGATTGGTCAGGAGAATAGAACACTTGTGCATCGTTTCATTGTACGTAATTCTCTCTGGATACTGTCTTTATAGTCTCTTATTACTTGTTAGATATAACAGAGTTGATGCCTATAAGCCATGCGTTTTTGCTTGTGATTCATTTCGTGCATCGATATGAAAGATCATTTGAGATCTTTAACATGTGGCATAGGTGGTAATCATGAATAACAGATAAAAGAACTATTTGGAATAGATGCAAATTACATTGTTTATTATTTTATTTCTCCTTTTCTTTTTGATTTTGAGTCTCTAGTAAATGAAGATAATGTTTGAGTGGACGATGTGGATCGCATAAGATGGAAGTTGAACCTACTTCATAATAAACATGTGCCTGTATCATGCTAGCTTTCTTCTCGTTGCCAGGTGAAAAACACAGTTGAGGAAGGCATATATAAACTGAACAAGAGTAGGAACACGAGTTCGTTTATCAGTGGGAACAGAAAGAACCAAGATCACCCCTGTTTAACTCTCAGAGACGTGGAGTCGTTATTCAGAGCAGCGTCAACTCCTGAAACAGAGGATCAGACCCCCACTGGAAGCTTAAGGGATCTGCCACCTTCGGTAGCTGCTGCTTTGGCTGCTGAAAGAAGATTAATGAATATGGATAGATAGCAGGACCGCCTATGGTCTCGATTTTATACAGCGCATTCAATACTAGGTGGCTAAGGCTGCCACATAGGTCACTAGGCCGACGTTCTTCACACTCAGTTGCACTAATCGCATACGAACATTGTCGTTCGATGTTAAGAGAGTTCTCCTCGATGAAATGCAGTGGGATGGATGAATGGATGGCGCAGGATCCTTGAATGTAGTTCATGATTAGCAAAGAAACCATAGTTTGTAGTACATAAATATAATTTTTCTGCTATTCTAGGAAATTATATTCTTTTGTATATATTATGGTATTTGTTAGGTTGAATTTCATGTTCATAAACTAATTTTAAATTAAATGGGATACACGAGGAAGTTGTTTCCTTCTGAATCTCTTAAATGTATAATTTCAATTTCCTTCTTTATACCTTTATTCCAACCACGCTAATGGATTTGTGTATTAAATTTGTTTAGTTAATTTGTAGAGTATACTGATTAAAATTATACAACATTCCTTATGAATTACGCATAGTTACTCTTTTACTGAGATTAAAAAGTTATTTTTTTAACCAACCTCACAAGACATGGAGTAGTACCTTTTAGTAATATGAAACTTAAAATATAATACTTCTTTCGTTAATGACAGAGGTATATATTTGCTCTTTTATGTGTGGATTAAAAATCTCTCAGTCCATTACCCATTGCAAAAAGTAATACTCCCTCCAACCCACCACAAGGTAGTATTTTTTTTTCCACGTAAATTAAGGGATATAATATTTAATGTGTAGATGAGAAGAGAGAAATAATAATTTAATGTATAGTAGGTGGGTGTATTACCGTAGTGTGTGGTCTCATTTATTAATAAGGAAAATGCATCTCTTGTATTGGGTATGACGAAAATGGTAAAATGCACTCTTTGTAGTGTGATCTCTTGTGTTGGGTTGGATAAAAATGACAAAATACCCTCTTTGTAGTGTGATGGAGGAATAATGAAACTTAATAACACTATATTAAAGCAGCAAGCAAGTTGATGAGATTGGAGTTTAGGAAAACCACCAGAATATTCATAAATATGTCTCCAAATTGGCTACTAGTGGGACAATGACAAAATTAATTAACGGTAATACCTGTTGGATAGAATCTATGCAGATAGAAGTAATAAATGTCTTTCGTTAAATACTCTTTCACCCTTTTAATTTTCTTTCTATTTATAACTACGTTAATGTAATTATCTCTAACTGTTTTATCGTTTATGATGTTTCCTTCATAATTATCTCTATCAATGATCCCAGTGCAAATTAATTAGAATTTATGTAATTTATAAAATACAAATATAGAAAAATATTAATTCAAATATACTGACAAATATATATATATATATATATATATATATATATATATATATATATATATATATATATATATATATATATATATATATATATATATATATATATATATATATATATATATATATATATATATATATATATATATAATACTCCACAAAAGAAGGAATAAGAATTCATCTTATTTAATCATTCAAAAATTAAATATTATTTTCACTTCTTTTGAAAAATAAAATTAACAATCGTTTTATTAAATTCTTTTATAAAAGTCTCATAAAAAAACTTAAAATTTTAATAGGTCTTAATGCTTTAAATTATACTCAATCCGTCTTGAAATAATTTACTGTATACATTATTTTTTTCCACGTAGATTAAAAAGTATAATATTTTAATGTGTATTAAAATTAGAGAAATAATATTTTAAAGTTTAGTGATTAATTGTATTCGTGTAGTGCGTGGGTTCCATATATGGATATAACAAAGCAAAGACTTATGTGAGACGGGTGAAAAGTGGTAACTTTCTCTAACGAAAAATGATACTGAATAAATAAAGAGTGATAATGCTATTTCATGAACAATTTATAGTATAAATGAAAAGTGATAACATTTTATTATAGCGAAAAGTGAGAAAGTGATTACTATTATAAAAGGTGTAAAATGGTCTCACGTGAAACGGTCTCACACAAGACCTACTCAGAGTAATTATTTTGTGTGAGTCCTATATATCAAACAGGAAAATGTATACTTTATTTTGGAAGGATTAAAATAGAAAAATGTCTACCTTATTGTAAGACGAAGTGAGTATATTTTAATTAAACATTGATTTATTATTTAAACAATCATACAAGTAATAATATTATAATAAATAATTAAACAGTTGATAAATTCAATTAACACGATTTCCATCAAATTCGTGTATTCATATTTAGATATTATACATTAATGAACAAAAATATATAAATTATATGTTAATGTAAGAACATATATAGTACTTTATTAATGCATTTTCTATTACTCTTTTAATAAAAAACTGAATAATAATTAAAAAAACTATACATTTATTAAGAAATATAGATTATAAATTATTGAATAAAAATTATACGAATATAGATACACGTGAGTGTCAAAATATCAACTCTTAAAATAATAAGTTATACCAATTGATGAAAGGTAAAATTTGGGTGAGATTGTCTCATGAATCCTTTTATGTGAGACGGATCATTTATGAACTTATTAATTATTTTTTAAATGGCTTGTTTTCAAATTAAAATATTAATTATAAAAGTAAATCAATTAAATTATATATATATATATATATATATATATATATCAAAGTTATATTTTTTATTATTTAACATTTTATTAATTTAAAATTTGTTATTCATTTAATTTATTTTGTATTAAAAATATTATAAATTTATAAAATGTGATACTCAATTGATAAAAAGTGATAACAGTGCTGTAAAATATTATATGAACAATTTATAATATAAATGGAAAGTGATAACATTTAAAAAAAGTGATAATATCTTTTTTATAAAAAGTGATAGCTAATAAAAAATGTATTTCACGAAAATTTATTGGAATAATAAAAATTAATAATATTTTAATAATCCAAACATGATATAATTTAATTGGTCGGCTATCTCTATTCATTAATTATGTATCACTTTTTATTAAAAATGTTATTATTTGTTATCCATCTTATTATTGTTATGAAATAATATGATTGGATAGCTATCACTTTTTTCTAATCAATTATCACATTTTATTAAAAATATTATCATTTTTTATTCATGGTACTAATTATTAATAAAATTCAATAATTTAATTAGACATTTGTCATTTTTTAATTAAATGTCACTTTTTATTTAAAATAGTATTATATTTTTACAATGTCATACTTATATAAATTTATAATTTTAAAATGAATGACTTAAGATTCTCTTTGGGATAGTTGCTTGGTGAACTAATTACTCACAACTAACATGGAGAAATTTTGGGTACAAGTGAATGGTGAACTAACTTCTAACTACTAACAACTACTTCCTCCATTTAGTGTAAAAGTTCTATTTGCTTTTTACACATGAATTAATGAATATTGCTATTATTTTATATGTAGTATATAATTTTTTTAGAAATAGTAAAATGAAAACCTTTCGATAGGATGAAGGGAATAACAGTTATTGATAAAAAAAATAATTTATAATCAATAAAATATGATATTCATCTCACTGAAATTTTTATTCTTTTTGTTTATTTAATGATTTAGCCTTTATGAACTTTTAATTGTTAAATTAGAAATTTGAATTTATTATTTTTAAAGTATAAATTAATTAGTTCTAGTTTTTTTAAATCATATCATGATTCACTATATTTTTATTCATAAATTTATGTGAATTTGGGTCCACATAATAATTAGCATAAAGTAATTGAAAAGTTTGGGCATAATCCAATTATTATACAGATATTACATGAAGTATTATATTCATAATTGATGCACATAAGTTTTAGCAAATAATTAATTAGTATTATTGTAAATTAAATAATATTATAAGCTTTTTACTTCTAATTGAATAAATTTACTCCTATAATTAAAATTAAATTAATTCTAAATTTATATTATATGTCAAATGAGTAAGGTATAAATTTTTTATTTGGAATCACTATTAAACTTAAATCCATTATTTTTACGTTAATTAATAAAATATTACATATTAAATTAAACAAATAAGATTATTTTAATTAAAGTTACATTCACTATTTGAAATGTTATTACTATGTATAAAAATAATTGAGTTACGTGAAATTACAATAACTTGTGTGTATATTTTTATTAAAAAAATTAAATTAGTTTAATATAATTTTAGTTATATATAGTTCAAGAAATATATTAACAATAACTTTTTATATAACCTAATACATTTAGGAAAAAAAATAACATTTACAGAAAAATAGCTGGAGTATATAAAAAAAATTATAACAACAAATTATATCACAATCAAATTAATAAAAAATAATCTTAAAAAGAAAAAAAGTTAGTTTAAACGTAATTGAATTAAAAAAAATTACATGAAAATAATCATAAAAATAAATAAAAATAAATGATTATCTTTTAATAATTAATTATAAAAATATTGTTTTATTTGTTTTGTAAATAATGGAATTATTAATGCATATAATTACATCTTAAAAATAACATTATCTCATTGATTGCATCCTTAAAAGTGTAATCATATTTAAGAGGGGAGAGAGGGGGGAGAAAGGGTAATTTGGTAACATAATAAAAACTTTACCCTACTTTATTTCTTAAATTATGAAAAAATCACTTTCTATCCAAATAGATTCTATCCATTTATCATTTCTCATTAATTAATTAAATAAATTTCCATGTCCCATTGCAATTTCTCAAAAGTAGTCCAAAGTAATAATAAAAAAAGCCAATAAAAACGTCAGGCATGAAAAAATCATGAAAGCAATTACATTAGCATTTGGCATCTGGAGTTGAGTGCCAATCCAAACGTGTCTTATGATACGCTACGTGGCAGCAGCCCATTTCACCCCCCCCCCCCAACTCCATAAATAATCCCATCTACCATACATTCTTGAAACAAAAACTAATGGGTTCTGCATTAATCTCCTCCCCTCAAACCTCTGTTTTGATCACCTCCAAATTTGGTTTTTCTTCTCCTCCTCCACCTCCTCCTCTCCGTCGTGTGTGTTTTCCGGTGGTGGATCGGAATCGAATGAAGAGAGGAGCGATGAGTTGGTGTGCAGCAAAAGCTGATCATGTGGAGATAGAGGAAGTGATTGAAATGAAGAAAATGATGATGAGTGAGAAATGCAAGGAAGTGGAAGAGATAGAGGAGTTGATGGAGTGTTTGGAGAGAGAAGCAATGATGGGAGAAGATGGGGGGAGAGAAGCCTGTGATTACTACAGGAGAGCCATCATCTTTGATGTCAGTTCTAGAGTTTTCCATAAACAACAACCACCACCTCCATCTCCACTTCAATTATAATCGTCATATCTGTAATAATGTTTCTTGTTTAATCCAATAAGATTTGAAGGTGGTTATATAGTTTACCAGTACTCTGTTTAAATAAGACAGTCATACAGTTAAATATGGTTCACACTTCACAATAATTAAACTGTTAGCAGCCAAATAAAGTTTGTTTTAATCTACATTAATTACTACTCATTAAGAAATATTCATTCAATCATATAATGGACAGATCAAATAATATTAATAGTATATTTTTTCTTTTTCAAGAAGATTATGTTTTAACGGGAAAGTTAGTATATTCTAGTTGTAATTTTTTGCTCATCTCTAACTTTAACTTAAATTCATGATAAATTATGTAAATCTTCGCTCTGTCCCATTTAGTTCTCCACATTTATTGTATAATGTAGTTTTTTTTTTAATAATGAGTAATAAATAAAATTTTTTAGATGAAGATGATATTTTCTAAAAATTGGGTGATATCATTTTACGCTTTTTTTTTTAATTAATTCACTTTTTGTTAGAGATTTATTATCACTTTAATTTCCTAACCATTATCACTTTCTGTTAGAGATCTCATTTAATTTCAAAACCATTATCACTTTTTAATTAATTATCTCATATAAAAATTCTCACACAAATCTTTGTCTTTGCTTTTACTGACAGAATCAAACATCTAAATAACAAAAATAAAACCTACAAAACTAAAAATAGTAAGAATGTAAAATTTGAAGCAGCAATACAATTACCAGCAATTCAAGTACTAAATATAATAACATTTCCTACAACAAATTACCTCAGCTTATCAATTTAGACCTAAAGTACATCAAATTAAAAAAATGAACAATTACTAGTTCAACAGAACTTCCAGTGATTACCACAGTTCACGCACGTTACGTAGGTGGTCATCGGCTCGTCCGCACTACGAGTCTGCATCTGGTAGTACGTCGTTTCCTTCTTCTTGCACCTCCCGCAGGTGAACTGATTCGTACTAGCCTTAGGAGCTGCTGCACGTTCGCTGTTAAACAACGCCTTTTGCTTGATCTTCTCATTCTCATTCTGCCTTGCATCACTGGCCATCTGTTCTGGTGTCAAGTCAACGATCCCCCGTGGCTCAAACTCCCCGGTCAGGACTTTTCTCCGGAAATCAGGGTTATTTTGGTCCTTTATGTTGAACATTATGGACCTGTATTTGAACTTCTGGGCACCGTTGGATTTGCCCCACTTCTCGTACATTGCAGTCTCCACCAACACTGCAACTCGATAAGGATCACATTCGTTTACTTTGCGTCTCATATCTTCATCCTCATCATCGAGTTCACTAGAGACCTTGCACAAGCCTTCAGCTAGAAGTTCTCTGATTTTGTCCCTCAATGGGTCTTTACAGTAAACCATTGACGACAGTTTTGGTGGGCCCACAGGGTCTGATGCTGGTTTCCTAGCTGCAGGACTTGCTTTCTCCCCGGTTACTTTAGCATCAACTTTCTCGATTTTAGCACTAGATGAAGTTTCCAACTTTGGCTTCTTATTTGAAGAATTCTGCTCTGCCTTGATGGAGTTTGTCCTCTGAATATTCTTCGTCCCATTAGTTTCTTTACTCAATGGTTCAGCTGTCACTGAGTCACCATTATCAACAGTCCCATTCTTCTTATTTTTAATTGTTTCTTTAACAATTATACCCTTCCATATCTCAACCACATCAGAAGCCAGTGCTTTGATCTTGTCACTTCTATGTTTAGTCAGCTGGCGGAGACGTTTCCCGACCTGAAATAAGTTACTCAGTGAAAGGATTGATGAAATGCTAAAGAGATTAAAATATCCTCAAAGTCTGATATAGCGACTGAAAAGTTCACTTTAAGACAGCAATCATAGGAAGTGAAGGTAGCAGGATATGACATTTCAAGCTCAAGCACACTCTAGGCTATTTGGCAAGTGCAGTTGGCATTTGAGAAATTTTTTTAAATTCCTCGAGCAAAATTTAATTTTAAGCACTTATTACTATTGTAACCAGTTAAATGCCAGGGTAGGGTTTCTAAAGAAATCATATAGGTTAAAATGAGAAGTCATTAGCATGATAGCATCAATGACCTCCTTTTAGTTAAAACTTAAATGTCATATATCTGCAAACATTGGAAAGAAAGCTACAAGGGATATAACTTTGCAACAACACACCCTCCCCCCCAGCCTTTAATGCCATTTCACCAAGGTGTATTACGAGGCTCCATGCCGGCACAAGGTGTAAAAATAATGTATTCCCTCTTTAAATCAACCTAAGGTTTTACTATTTTAGTTAAAGCTAACATGGGCCACTAAGGTAAGTAGGGCTTCTTAAACATAATCTGTTTAATAAAAGAAAAGGCAAGCAGAAGCAGCAAAACGACACACATGTAACGATTGACTATGTTCATTAGGAGATCCACATAATACTAATATGAATGGTTAACTGAAACATGATAATGAAGATGAGCCGGAATTTGGTGTTGATCATTTAAGCATGGAGTACAGTTGATAGAGCACAATTAGTTAATGAAGAGGCCCATCATACAATTAATTATGGCCAGGAGAGAAATGTAGTGTCCTCATATACGCTAAGTGTGACACGTAAGCAACTAAAAATCAGAATGAATTCCTAAAAAAATGAAGATTAGATTATGAATTCATGAAGAAGATGAAAAAAGGAAATTGAAGAATTTGACAATAGGATGGATGATTGCATTGAGCTTGATGATGATGAGTGGTCATTTAATCTAGAAAGTATAATTATTTATTTGGTAAGGAACCATGAAATAGAATACTTCTGCACAGACAGTAGTGGTAGCTAACCAGAAAAACTAGTTGAATGTACAATTCAGTTGGATTCTGACCTAAGAGAAACATAATGCCTGAAAAGCAATACTTCTAAACTGAACTCAAACAGTCAAGACATAAGTCACCTCCGGTTTATGGAACACAATTTCAAGTGGAATCGTGTTAACATGCATAGATGACTGAACCATCAATGCTTTCAAACTAAGATCCAGGGAGTCCATTAGAATAATTGTAAACCATATGAGATATTATACTGAAACATGAAGGGAATCCACTTGCACATAAATAATCATACGACAACATATCATCTTATTATAATACGGAAATAATATAAACCTAAACATCAAAGTCAGTTGAAAATACCTGTGTTGAAACAAGTACATGATAATTGACAGGGAACTTCTTGAGTCTCTTTAACGAATCAAGGCATCTATCCTCTTCCCCTGGTGAGTCTTCAGCAGCGTCTGCAGCCCTCTTCACCAACTCAAAAAGCTCAATGAGCTCCTTCTCCATTCTTTACTCTACAAATACAGAAATAATTGTAACAATATCAGATTGTTATTTTCAAAAATATAATCACCATCCATGAAAAGAAAAACAAGAAAATAATTGAATGTGAAATTCGGATCCCCCCACCCTACACCCAAAAAAAAAAATCAAATTAAACAATAAACACAACAAAATTCATCAAACCCAAAAACTCCCACCTTTAAAGTTTCTGAATTTACGAATAAAACTAAAACAATAACTGGAAATCAAAATTGTTAGCTATCGCATCTTTACGTTCATGAAGAAATAGAAAAGGAAATCAAATTTGACCGAAGAAAAGATCCGTGACATACAAACTTTAAATAAAAAAAATTAAAAAAAAAGAAGTAAGAATGTTGGAATTGGGCATGAATTCAAACATAAAACACCGCAAGATTTTTACAGATATATTTAAATACTTACATATCGATGAAAAAAGAAGCGTTCTTTGAAGGAATACAGAGAAAACAATATATAAGAAAATATGAAGCAAGAAGAATTAGGGTTCAAACTCAAACCTTATATAAGCCACAGCTGCATTAGCTGAAGAATCCAATGAAAGCCGAAACTAGGGTTTGGGTGTGGCGAGTGAAAGTTGAACGCCTGTGTGTGATATTGTAGGGGGGAGATAAACCAGGTTGTTGAGCAGCGGCACGTGTGATGAATCGACGGCTAGGATGGGTCCCAGGATATCCTGATCCAACGGCCAATATTCGATGTGCGTGTTAGGGGAAAATCTTCGTTAACTATAATTCGACTTGGACAAGGTCTTCGCCTTCTAGAGTATACTTCGAATTGCATGTGAAACTCACGTGCCTATGATCTGAGAGTAATATACGTATATTAAGCTACATAGTGTATATTGGGTGCACCCGGATCCAATAGTGCACCCACATGTGTATAACTTTTTATTCTATTTTGTATACATGTTATTCTATTTTGTATACGTGTTTCGTAATAATTATATATTTTTTTCACATTAAGTTTTTCATTAAAAAAATTAGCTTCATATGTGTATAACTTTTTATTCAATAGTGTATACATGTTTTTTAATAATTGTATATTTTTTTACACTCAATTTTTCATTAAAAAATCTAACAATTAAATTGTATACATTTTTGCTCTTAATTGTATATGTTTATGTTTATATTTGTATATGGGTACACCATATCTTAGAGTGCACCCGAGTGCACACTATAATTAGCCTAAAACTAAAAGTATACCATAAATAAAGAATAACTTTTATTTTATTTTATTTTATTCTTAATTTATTTATAGTAATAGTAATGCTTTATGTTAATAAATAAATAAATAAATAGAATATTTGAAATATAAATCTCAAATCTAGAGTATATACTTCCTCCATCGCTATCAAGTCCTCTATTTTTTCTTTTTTAAAATTTTAATTAAACTAATTCGTTTTGATTTTTGACAATTGAATAAATTTATTATTCATAATCTGATAAAATCCCCAACAAATATTCTAATTGAACCTCCCACAAGAACAATTCAGAAAATAGAAAAATTCCAAAGAGAGAAATAGGTTTAAAAAAAGAGATAAAAACATTCAAAAAAAGAAAAAATATAATTTCTGTGCAGAGGAATTCAAAAGAGGTAGAGAGGATTCAAGTTCGCTAGTTCATCTAGTTTGTCATCGATATTTTTCTCCATCTGTACAATAAAGCTAAATATAATATAATGTAGATTCGATACACTATAAGATAAGTCGATAATACTTTAACACATTTATATTTGTAAGATATATTTTAACACTTTAACCCTTGTAAAATGTACTATAACCCAAAATCAACATAATATTCGACTCGTATGGTGTCGTATACTATATTTTCTTGTTCATATTTACTGATGATACTTTTTAGTAAAGTTAAACATAATAGAATGCAGAATTGAGATATTAAGGATAAATTAATGATACTTTATGCAATGAGGATTCATTAAAGTGGAAACCAAGCAAATTACAGATAAAAACGATAAAAGTGCTACGTCATTCAATCTCATTAATAATGGAAGTAGGGAATTGATTAAAATGATATCACAAATTTAAGAATTTTTTAAAAATATGGAACCATAAATATATTACTTATATTATATTATTAAATTATTGAATAATATGTTGGGTTAACTCATTACCATAAATGTTTAAATAAAAAATCTAAAATTACTTTGGATTTTGTAGTATATAGGGGCACGGGTAAAATTTCAATGTAAGCTTAACAAAATTTTTAATACTCATATTTAGTGATAAATATTATTTTAATTTATTTTTATGGAATAAAAAGATCAAGTCAAATATATTATTATAAAAAATCGACCATTTTAAAAATAAGATATTTAAAAAATAATAATAAACAAATGAGTGAGTCCTGCGCGAGATACGGATCATCCATCGACCAATTAGCATAATATATAAAATATAAAATAAAAAAAGGCGGGCGTAGACGGTCTCCCATGCATAACTTCTCAAAAACTACGTGTTTCCAACACATTCATGAGCATACGGCCAACACATTCATGAGCATAAGAATGTGAATTAATTAACTGTGACGTCTTTTTTTTCTTTTCTTATACTACATTTTATAATTTTATTAATTATTAAAATTATAATTAATACTATTACACTTAAAAAAATTAAAAGTGATTGCTGAAAATTTAAAAGTGATACCCATATTAAAAAAAGTGATACATTTATTATTGAATTATTTCATGAAAATTTTATACTATAAATTAAAAAGTGATAATATTTTTAATAAAAAGTAATATGTGAACATAGAAAAGTGATACTCGACTAAATTTCTAAAAAAAAAAATGATAACATTTTCAATTAAAAATGATCACTTGATTAAGAAAAAGTGATACACATCAAATTAAACTATTTAATGAAAATTTTAAGAACGGGTAAAAGTGATAATATTTTTAATAAAAAGTGATATATAATTAAAGAAAAGTGATAAATGCAGTTAAATTATTTAATGAACATTATATTTTTTAAAAAAATAAAAAGTAATAATATTTTTAATAATTAATGATAACTGATAAAGAAAAAGTGATAATGAACTTTTTCATGAACTTGGTATAATTAATAAATCTGAAGTTATTTTTTATTTTAATTATGTATTATTTTGACACAATTAATATTGATTGTGTTAATAATCTTACTTTTTATGAATAATAATATAGATGTAATACTAATAATAATATATAATATATGTTCTAAAATAAATAAACTAAAGCCTGAATCAATCGTGAAGAAAAAGAAAATATCAAACGTGCAAAATGAATATGTGGCATTCATGTATATATAGCAGGTAGCGAGTGGATGAAGATCCGCGAGTTTTATTTTGGTTTTTATTTGACCCGTCTCACGGAATGAGATCCGTGAGATTCGTGAGACGGTCTCGTACGACTCTTTTTCCTAAACAAATTTGGTTACTGTCACCATTCCTCTTATTTTATTTTTTATTTTTGCTTTTGGGCTTTTCCTTGTAATTCACATAATTCACATATGATTTGATGGGAATAAAAATGTGGGGGTTGTCATGCATTATTCTCACAGGACTATTTTTCCAGTGGTGTTTTAATTTTTATTTCAGTGTACTTGTATTGTTATTAAATGTATAATTTTTTTATAGTTAATTTTTATTAAATTTTTTTTTTTTAAATTCTAAAAATTCGTTAAGGTGTTTAATCTAAAATGCATATTCCAGTGAATTTGCTTAACATCAATGTATCCTAATAAATAGGAATAATTGCAAATAAAGTCACAACCTTTACTTTAATTGCGAATAAGTCTAAACTGTTGGAAATTTACAAATGAGTACCTCACTTTAATGTCATTTTGTAAAAATAACCACCGGGCAGTGGGAGGTCTGCCTGGTCACTAACCTGTTCGTAAACCTCCCGCTGTCCGGTGGTTCTTTTTGCAAAAAGACTTTAAAGTGAGGTATTTATTTGCAAATTTTCAAAGGTTTGGATTTATTTGCAATCAAAGTAAAGGCTGAGACTTTATTTGCAATTAAACCTAATAAATAATAGTAATAAGTAATAAATGTTGTTTAACTCATTTATTTATAGGTAAGTCTTGCTTGAGACCGTCTCACGTGAGACAATTTTATACTTTTTAAAATCGCTATCACTTTCACTATAAAACAATATCAATTTCGCTATAAAATGTTATCACTTTTCATTTATATTATAAATTATTCATGAAATAACATTATCACTTTTCATTAATTTAGTATAACTTTTTTTATTATAAAAATTATCACTTTCTAACCGTCTCACGCCTTTAATGTACACACTTTGTTTAATCATTGCATAATCCAACACTCACACCCAATATGCTAAGTCGATTTTTTTTTTTTTTTTTTTTGAGAAAATTCTTCATACTATTATAAATACTAATTCTTGCTAGCATCCAATCCAATAAATAAATAACTCAATTATACCGGTTTGAGAGAATTAAAATTGAGACAATAATCAATTTTAAAGGCTTTTAAATCGAGTCTCAAATCAAGTGAGTGAAGGATATTTTCGCATTTATGATTTATCACTAAATATGGCCATTAAAAAACTTTGCTAAATTCATTTGGGCATAGTGATATTTAACCCCAAAACCACAAGGATAGAGAAACAAGACCTGTGTCCATGCATAATATAGAATCCACATCATAGATTCATGGCAACTAACAGCACTTTTCCACTCTTCCATCATCAAATTTATTCCTTCATTTCAACCCATAGAGAACACTCCCTCCCATCAGATCCATCACTGTTTTCCTTTCTTAGGCAGAGATGTGAGTCGCGAGACGATAGAGCAAACGCTCCATCATTTCCGGCTTAGTGGCGAGGACCTCTTACTTTTATTACTTTTTTCCATCGCTTGAGATACCGAAAGACTCACCATCATTTGTGGGTGCAAAGTAAATCCTCGAGCTTTCATGGACCCTAGTAACCTTTCAGCATCTTCCACAAACCCACCTTTTCTAAGTGATACTATGATCCTCTCAAAGTCACTTGCCTTCAATTGCTCGATCTTTGACTCCAGGACTCCTAAAGCTTGCAGCGCTTTTTTCTCGTTCCCAGATTTAATGTACATGTCGCAAAGGCTTACATGGAGCTTAAATGGAGGAGCCTCACCCAGTTCAGTGATTTTATCCAAAATCTGTTCGGCTTCATCAAAAAGCTCCATCTTGGTGAACCAGTCTATCAGAATAGTATAAGTGGAAATCCCAAATTCAATGCCATTTTTCTCAAGATCCAATAGGAACTTCAAGGCATCATCCAGTAAATCATTCTTTTCATAGGCTGAAATCACATTAGCAATACATCCATCGTCTGGCTTGTGCCCAAGTTTCCTCATCTGATTGAAACTGTTCTCCGCACGTTTATGGTTACCATTTCTGGCCCAAGCCTCAATCATTAGTGACCAGGATTCAAGGTTGTGTGAACTATAATACTGTGTAGATGTGAATATTCGATCAGCTAACTCAACCTTGCCAGCTTGAACATATGCACGAAGCAAGGCTATATATGCCTCCCTTGTAACCTTTATATCTTTTATTTCCATATCCCTAAACAAAGCGTCACCAGCTTCTGTTTTACCAGCTTTTACATAGGCCATCAACATAGCATTGTAGGTCTTCATGTCTGGCACGAATCCTTTGGCCCTTAAGCTGTCAAATGCTTCCTTAGCTCGATCAACATTTCCTGATTCAGAATATATTTGAACCAATAATGCTGACATGATAATATCAGGTTGAATGCCATTCTCACTCATCTTCTTTAAAAGTCTCTCAACATCATCCAATCGATTTTCTTTAGCAAAATCTTGAATCAGTTTTGAATAGTCGTTTGCAGTTGCCTGGAAGGATACTTCACAAAGTACAGATTCTGCAATCTACACCATCAAAGGCAATCAAGTCAGGATTTTAAACTTGACAAAATTTGTGTGCCAAAATGATTTGACACTGATACAAGTCTTTTAATATCTGATTTCTTTATCAATTTAAGACATTCAGTTATACCAATTTTCAGAGAAGAGGGTAACTTTCCAAATAAGCAAAGAGTTGAAATCAGTAAATGTATAAACATCCTTATACTTTAAGGATGAATGGATGATACCTGTGAAATTAAACGCTTAAAACTATGCTTTTTTAAAATTTGATATGGGAATGATCACCTCTCTATAACAAGTAGAAAGTCAAGAAGGCAAGATGCAAACGCAAATGCAAACATAGAAAGATTTAACAATATCTAGTTTCCAGAAATGAAATGTACAAGATATATAAGATGCATATCAACCTCAAGCAATAGTGTGAAAATATGTGATAAAACAAAACCATAAGGGACGTCATATAGCAAATCCATATAGAAAAAAAAAAAAAGAAGGATACACTGGCCACATCTATAAAATTTCAGAAGGAATTTGATGTATTACACAAATTTATTCACCGTACAGAAACAGGGATATATCACAAATAAAAAGTGAAAAAGTGCATCAGAAAAAGAAATCATGATTTAAATATATACTAATAGATTAAGAGAACAAAGAATAGTATAAGATTAAAATGATTCACTTAAAAGTATAAAAACAAGAAAAGGATGTACTACAATAATTCCCATTACTCAAACTCAACTTTTCAGAAATTCATGGAAATGCACATCAAAGTAGTTATAAATATGGCCGTCATACTTTTGATTGCGTTCTGTAAACATATTAAGAAATGTAAGTCATACATACTGGATCAAGAGCAATCTTTAATGGAAGAATAACAAGTAGACTTCTGCTAGCAGGTTGAAAAATAACTGAGAATAGTGACAGTAAGTCTCAAGTGATCTCTAGATGCCATTCTCCTTAAAAGCTCAATGATCAAGAAATACCACTGAAGACAGGTAATTAAATTATTATGCACTCAAATACGCCCTCTCTGCAAACATGTAGAGTTCAGAGAAATTCTGTAGTATCTGTAACTTAAAAGCTATCACCCATGCTAATCTTTATAAAACTGAGTTTCATGCAAAAAGAATAAAATCTGAATCAAGCAACTGGACAAAGATCAGTATTCCAATTTAGCAAATAAGGGATAATCATTAATCATGTCAAATTATATTAATCAAGTCAATAAAAATCAGAATTCATCTTCCCAAAATGATATCTATAGAATGAAAAAGAAGAGCCCGACTAAAAAAAAAGGTTTACCTAAGTAACCTGTAGTCCCCTAAAGTTGGAGAAAAAATTAAACGCAAAGAGTAAAATAAAATTTATAAGCATATATATCTACGACTGGCGCTTACAAAATAAGTAAGGGAATATTTCCCAACATTTCCAGATAAAATTTTCATATTGGCTCTATCTTAACATATAACCAAGAACAAAAAGCAAATACAAAAGTTCATACCTTGATGTATAGATGAGAATTATGTTCCTTCAGTTTATCCAAAAGAGCATTCCAGTCAATCCTACTAGGTTTGAGAAGATCTATCCATTCACGTAAAAGTGGAGCAGGATCATCCCCTTCTTGTAAAGATAGAATCTTGTCAGTAATTACTTTGCACTTGCCTGACAATGGCTGTGCCTCCTTATGCCAAATGACTTCTCCAGTCTCATGAATTTTATTAGCCACCTTAGCCCACTTGGGATCAGATAGATCAAGTCCATAAATCTTGTACTTAATCTTTCCATGTCGTTTGGGAAGAGAGATGCTCGCCGCATTCTTATCATCACCCTCGTTTTCTTTCCCCAGTTTATCATTTTCAGGTTCCTCCTTCCGAAGGTGTTCCAAGCTCTCATAAAAATCACTTTGTTCCATTTTTTCACGTGCCCACTTGAACCTGAGCTCTCGCAGAAGCTCCCCACGAATGCCCACTTGACCAGCAAACCTATACATCTGCTTGACTTCCTCAGACTGAAGAAAACTCTTCATTCTCTCTTTTTTCTTTTCTTTTTCCATGTCTTGCAGCACGACATTGCTGACCTCCGAAACAGTCCTCCACAAGTCCTCACTTAAATCCTCCGAACGCACAGACGATCCAGCCCTAGCCAACTGTTCAAGACCACCCTTCTCAATCTCTGACACAACACTTTCAACAACGATCTTAAGCATCCCATTGATTGTATTCTTGTCACAATCCGGATATGCTTCGGAGAGCTTTTTCCGCATCACCCAAACAAATCGAGACAGGAACTCGTTAATTGTGGCATCAGTTTCGGACTCGCATTTTAAACCTCTCAATGATTGATCCATACTAACTTGTTCTGAAGTGTGCATGCATCTACAGGAAGATCTATCGAATTTTGAACCTTCAGATAAGCCTCCTAAGGGATGAAAAGAAGGGGGTATGGAGATAAATCTGGAGGCAGATGATTGCCTTGGGAATGCCCTACCATTGAGCTTCAGTATACTGTTTACCGTGTGTCTGTTGCAGATTCGCCTCAAATTCATGTCTTATCTTTCTGGCTAACCTCCGATACTTGAACTTACAAAACAGCAGCACACGTGAAATTTACCAATTGAAACACACGACTATGATAATGGTTCTCCAATTGAAACCTAACCTATCAATTAATCAAATCCCCAGTCATAAAGAGAGATGAGAAGAGGAAAAATAGAGAAAAAGAAGCAATTTACCAAGGATTTGTTTCAGCGCGCGGTGAGAGGAAGATAGCTTTGAAATGGATTGGTGAAGGGTTTAATTAGGGTTTTAGGAATTGGGTTTATTTGAATTGGATTACAGAAGAGTGAATGTGTGCCGCGCGCGTATGGCGAGAAGAATGGTGTGTCTGATCCGATGCATTTGAGTAGGGTAGGGTTTTGGTGTGGCGGGTTGACCCGGTATACCCATTTTAATTTGAGATGTAATAATAATACTTGTTATTTTTATTTCTAAATTTATAAAAGGTTTGTTTTTGAGTAATCTGCAATACTTCTGTATATTGAAAAAGCTGTAGTCTAATATCTTCAACAACACATGTAATAGTTTCATTTAATCATTTTTATCTGTAAAGAGTATAGTTATATTTTTATCATTGAAGGGTTTTGGCTGTAGCCTAATTTTAGATTAAGAACATGTGTTGTCTTTTGAAGTGAACAACCACATTAATTTCAGTTTGTTTATATGGCAATTTGCAATAATATAAACAAACCTAGTATTTGGAGGACACTTTTATTTATGGATGTGCTCATCTTGAAGATGGCCTTCACGGATCTGTGAGGCGATATCAGTCACTGCATCCGACCACTATGTCTTTCTCCATACCCCTAGTTAATCTCACATTATTCCTAAATAACACTATAACAACAAAATTTGTATTTATTAAATAATAAACACAAAAGAAATTACAATGATAATTCGAGATGAATTGAACTTGAGAATTTGAGTAAACAACTTCTAATTATCCTCTGATTCCTCTCTTGAGTTGACTTCTTGACCTTTTCAACTTTCGGAGCCGGATCTTCGAATGAAGCTTGTCCGAGCTCTGACTTGAGGGCTTTTGAACGTTTGTCCGGAGGCGTCGAGCCTTTGTTCGGATCAAATTTTGACTTGAGAGACTTCTGCGAAGAACGTCGTCCAATTTGGTAGAACGTCGTTGGCTTTTCAGATAATGAATTTGATATGAAGAATGTCGGATCAAAGAGAATTAGCACCTTGATCTCTAATCGGAGATGGTTGGCTGGAAGAACGCCAGATCGGAGGGGCTTGACACCTTTATATCTGATCGGAGGCGGTAGACTAGAAGAACGCCGGATCGGAGGGGCTTGACACCTTGATCTCTGATCGGAGGCGGATGGCTAAAAGAACGCCGGATTGGTGGGGCTTGACACCTTAATCTCTGATCGAAGGCGGTTGGCTGAAAGAACGCCGGATCGGAGGGACTTAGAACCTTGATCTCGGATTGCAGGCCGTTCTTGGCTTGAAAATCTCAAGAGAGCACTGCTCGTATTCTTGATCTCTTGAGAAGCGTCTACGTCTTCAGATGTTTTAGTGTGATTGGAATGAGGACTGAAGACCCTTATTTATAGATGGAGGAAATAATAACTTGTGAGATATTTTCTCATTGAAAAGATATGTTGGGTTTTTCTTCTTTAATTAAGTCTGTCAAATTGGATTTGAGCCTATTTAATTTTATTAAGCCCGCCTGACTGGATTTGATTTGCTGGAATTGTTGACTTAAGTCAGACCCATTTAACTTGGACTTATTTGACTGAATATGACTCAATTATCAATAATTTATTCATTTATTTTAGGAATTTATTTATTTAAATTTCTTAATAAATAAATAATTAATTGATAATTATTGCATTAATTTGCCACATATTTTTATTTAATAGGCAATAAAATTCAGATGCCTACAAACACTTCGAAGGAGCGTGCTGCAATTCCATTTTGAAGTTCACTCGTCCCTCCCTCCTGCAGTGCTCCATTTCGACGGTTTCGTGCTGCAAAATGGAGGAAGACAGTAGCAACTGCTACATTTTTTGTTTTACTATTTTGTTTAAATAGTTTGCATGTGTATGTTTTATTTAAAAAATGGTTATGCGTATATTTAGATTGATGACCACATTAGTTTAGATTGAATTTTATCAATGATGAAGCTGATGTAACAAGTCTTTCTCATGTGCTGCTTCAGTAAGAACAAAGAATAGCCTAGTATGCAAAGGGCCAGAAAATACAACCATTTATTCAATTCTTACACAACTCAGCAATGATCTGTCTCTCCAAGGCCTCATAGTTTTTGTACAAAAAATTTGATGAAAGTTTCGATGCAAAACCTCATCACTCAATCAGCCTCAGACTCATCTGGATCACTTTTCAAATACATTTCCACTGGTTCCGTGCTACCTATGCCGTCCCCTTCGTATTCTGTTTTACTTCTCTCTTCCTCTTGTTCCCTTTCAGCAGCTCGAGCTTTTGCAGCTTCAAGTCTAGAACTCACGGCTTCCCAAGAAACGAGCTTCTCCAAGAAGGTTGATACATAATCCGGCCTCCGGTTCTGAGGTAAATGATATTGCTTCACTCTTCTAGAACAGAATAAGTAAGTAAAACAAACATTATAGATATTAAAGATGAGGTTTAACCTGAAAATCGAGGTAGTATGCATGCTGTAGAAAAACAACAGAAAAAAGGATTAGATTAATTTCTCGGGGATGGATATGGGTTGTTGATAATTCTAATTTCTTACCTCCCAAACATCAATAGTAAGCAGTGGCTGCAACCAAAAACCAGAAAAGGAAATTACAAGGGATTACATGTTTAAGGACAGTCACAAATCACAATAGTTAACTTGCAAAATCAAGAGTAATTTAAATTAAGAGAATGGGAAGAACATCACAGAGCGACGAAGAAGAAAAACTGACAGAGTAATCCCAGACGAGAGGATTAACAGCATTGGGGCTCTTCACCACCACTAGCTTTTTGTCCTCTTCTGAGGGACGGGGATTGACTGCATTTCCAACATTGAGTCTATTTGCTTTATCTGAATTATGTCAACAAATGTGTTTTCTTCAGTAACATTTAAAACAATGTAACTGGTTTAAAATGACGAAGAAATTCTATAAAGTACTCACACACAAGCCAAGCCCAACCGGAACCAAACTGTGTTGCTGCAGCTGTCTTGAGTTCACTAATAAGAGCTTCAAAAGAACCAAAGTCTCTCTTGATCAATTCAAGAAGCTCTCCTGATGGCTGGCCTCCACCACCAGGTTTCATCGACTCCCAGAAGAATTCATGATTCCACACCTACCAAGAAGAGAAAACAATCCACATTACAAAAGAGAAGAAAATAACTCTCAACATGAATTAAATAATCTTGTTCCCTCCTGGTAGTTGCTTAAAATTCTTGCTCAAGAAAGTTCAACATGAATGCTTAAAGAGATCCAACTCTGAATTGTATAATCAATGGAGTGTTCTATCATCTATGTTCAAAGAAACGCAACTGCCAGCATCAATCGAGAAAGTAAAACTATATACCTGAGCAGCATTGTTAAAGGGTGGGAGGAGATCACCCTTGTTATAAGTAGCAAATATAATTTCTTCCAATGGCTTTGTATCTAGCTCTGTTCCAACTATTTGGTTGTTGAGGTTATCCACATAAGCTCTATGATGCTTCCCCCAATGGTATTCGAATGTTTCTCGACTCATATGAGGTTCCAACGCATCCTACGCAACCAATCAGTTCAACAACACATGATTATTAACCTTAACTAACACCCCAGATTTCATTACTATGTTCCTTTAGCAGATATTAACATAAGATATGTAAACAACACATTCAGATTCCAAGAAACAGCTTATATCTATCTTACAAGAGGGTATGGCGGAGGCTTATGCTCGATTTTCGCAGTTATTACTCTCCGGTAAGCTTTCCGGAGATCCCTTTTCTGCAACCAGAGTGATCATATTTAAAACTCAACTATCAACCAGAAAGTAATACAGTAAACCGAGTCAGGTAATAACGAAGCATTGTTAGTCACAGTCTCTTTGCGGCATTTAATCGAACACCTTGCTGGCATGCGCATTAATCAAACAGGTTTACAGCATTAATCAAACAGGTTTACATTTAAGAGAAAAATCAAAGCTTCAAAACACCATCCCACAAACTAGAAACGCGAAATTCAAGTAACAAAGTAGGCACCTCATTCTTTCTGCAATGGAGGTTGTTACAAGTCGACCAAGAAAACCCTGCAAATTGCGAGGACGAATGAAAACATGGGAAATTTTTCTGATGAAAGGTGTGTTGAGATAGAGAGCAAACCTCGGGAGGAAAGTAAACCGCAGGTCAAAGGATTGGACACGGAGACAGCCATGAATTATGTGGAAAGTTGAAGGTCGAGCGTGTGTTGTGTGCAAGAGCAAGAAGTGTAAGATGGGATAGGATTATGGTACTGCAACAAACGCCAACTTGTACCGCGTTAGGATGTGCAGTACAAGAAATGTTGGTATTTGCCACCTTTGTTAAAGACCAGAATTTTATGTATTTGCTGTCTTCGTCTATGTCTATATCAACTTCTTTTATAGGTAAGTAGTGACACTAGTAATGGCATAGCTAAAGTGAGAATAGTAAAAATATTTTCCAACTGAATTTTACAAACTTAATTTTTGAATATTTGATACTCCCTCCGTCCTGGCATAAGAGAGTCTTTTTTTTTTTTTTTCACGTAGATTAAGGAGTATTATTATTTAATGTGTAGTGGGTAGTTGCATTAGTGTTAGTGTGAGTGTGGACTCCATATTTTAATTGTATTAGAGGGGGTGTGTGGGTCACATATGTGTACAAAAGGAAAGGGGACTCTTTGGGTGAGACGATCAAAATGGAAAAAAAACCCTCTCTGAATGGGACGGAGGGAGTATATTATGGTAGAAAGTTTATTGTTTCACTTCACTTATCGAATCAAGATTCATGTCAAAAGTAAAATTCGAAATGTAGTCTTTTTTTCCTCCTCTCTATTACTTCCTCCGTCTCGTCAAAATGAGTGCATTTTGTCATTTTCGTCCTAGGTGCATTTCCTTTTTTAGTAAAACAATTAATATATTTCCATGGGACTTGTACAATAAGTTTATCACATCTAATGTTGAAAACTCTTTAATTGGATACAGCTAGTGTTGAAAAATTTCTTGCAATGGATTCATTGTCACGTATAAAAGGACTTTGAAGGTAACTATAGAGCCTTAGCCTCTCCTGTCAGTTATGCAATTCATTTTCTTTGATCCGGCTTTTGTTATCAAGTAACATAATAATTCTTATGTTATTACCCTCTAATGGCATTGTCCGCACGTTTTATGCTCATATCTGGTGTTTTAGAAATTGCTTGCTTTGGTGGGTAACCAAGGTGTAGCTTAATTAGATTCATTTTTATAATCACTGTGGGATTAATTGAATATAATTTTTAAGATAATATGTAGCCTTGTTATCATTTCAAGAAGAGAAAGGAAAGATCATTGATGTTCATGTTCAGAAGAGCACACTTATTTAGCATTTGAAATTATGGTGATTGTTTCATTCTGTTTTGGATATTATACTTCTGTTGTATCTTTCATTGGTGACATGTGGATAAGGGGAAAAAAAGTCTTATGGTTGTTTGGGGACTTGAAATTTAGATCAGTACTCAACATTGAAGTCTTTTACTTTAGATGATGAACCGAATAAGGTTTCTTGCATCTAATATTAGATCCATTAGCAAATGTAGTATATTTTACTGTCAAACTCATTGGTTGTTATTTTTTTACAACAATCTGATGTGTTTAATATGGCTATTTGCTTATATCCTTTCCCAGGGCTTGGCACAATCAACACAAAACTTGAAATCAGAAAGCGTCGACGTCTCAACGGTACCTGAAGCAGCAGTGGTCTCAGTAGTTTGTCAAGAGCAGCTTGGTAGTCATGTGAAGATGGTACTTGTTGAGACTCAATTTCTCTAATTTTTCAGTAAAAAGTTTACGGACAGATAGATGGCATGTATTATTAGATAGTAATTATATATGCATTTTGATTGGACAACTGACATTTGCTAAAGAGCAAATTACATCTAGAAGCAATTTGGTTGCTAGAGAGACTGCATTTCAATTATAAGTACTGTTTGCCAAGTCAATGCTTTTCGAGAATTCGTTGTCCTCAGTTGCTTATGTGCTTAAAGATAAGTTTATCACATACAAAATTTAAATTCTGATAGAAACATCAACAACAGAAAGAGAACCAGAAGGCCAAAACAAAAGTTCAAACACAAGATAGGGAGATGATAGTTGATGGGAAACCCAGTGTATTATTGAAGTTAAAAAAGATTGTTAGTTGCCTCTTGCAACCAATCGAAAAAGGCAAGAAACGAAAGAGCCCAAAGTAAACAAGAGGGAGGCCAAGAGAGGGAGATCAAAAACCAATTTGTATCAAATTAATCCAGAAAGGACATTGCAATAACGCTTTGTACTCTAACGGAAAATCATAATTATTCAGCAAATGATGGCTGCTGCGAGCAATCTATATCAAAAAGGCTGTCCGCAGGATTCAAAGCTCTACTCACTTCTGCTCAGGATCACTTTTCTCAAAAAATGTCTTCCTTATCCAGTCGAACGGCTGTCAAAACAATAATTATGGTTAATTCGTTTAACTGAACCAAGAACAACAAATGCTGAAATAAGCTGGTATCAAGGTTAAGGCTTGGTCATCTTTCTTGATACAACATGCTGAACCAAGAAAATGAATGTGATTGAACAGCTAACGAAAATCAATCAACTCCAATTTATTAAGATACACTACAATAATTTTCTTCTAAAAATACATCAAAAACTAAAAATGTTTGCTCTGGCAAGTACTGAGTTCATCAACAACAACCAACCACTAAAAACTTAATAAAAAAATTCTACATGATGATTAGTGATTCTGAACACTAGTTTTTCAAAAGAAGCCCGATAATAGATGAAGTTGTAATCTTCTATCCTGCTATAAGATTCAAAAAGTTTATAAACAGTAGTGTTTTCTCTATTACAAAGCTTAGGCGGTGTTGGTACATTAATGAAGAATGGAAAGGTAAAAGAATTGAAATGGAATGTTATGGGTTTTACTCCCCTAATTGGAGAAGGAATATGGGAATCAAACTCATACCAAATTACCAATGTAATAACAAGCATGTACTTTAATTTAATTCCCATTCATCTACACAAGTTTTGAAACGAAAAAAAAAAAAAAAAAAAGTTGCCCTATAAGCTTTACAAGCAAGAGACTTGAAGTTCCATAATAAGAACTGGATAAAAGCTATCTAGAAGTAAAAAAATTTCCGTCAAACAGTGTGAAGGACCTAAAATCACCCTCTGGCCTAATCAGCCTTGTTAGGTACCAGGCAAGCCTGAAAGCTAAAATACCTAGATGACCTATACAAGGCCAAGCGCCAGTGAGAATTTCAATTATAGCATAAGACTAAAATCATATTGTATGTGTATTTGCTACACGATAAGAAGTAAAATATTAAAAATATAATGAATCTACCACGCCCAACATAATATTACCAAAGATTTCAATGTTGCAGGGTAATCAATGGAAGCACCGGTCTCTTGTGACCCTTAGTATGAAAACTGAAATGAGACTCTCACACTCAGACATTCCCTATCTTGAACCTCCAATCAGCATTGGCTAAGAAATCCTAAAAAGCCTAAACCCTTACTTAATCAAACAAATGCACAAACATCTGATCCCACCCCCATTACTTCTCTAATTGATCAATTTAAACACCCTGTTGGAGGGAACAAATAAAGTGCGCGATTTCTGCGAAATCTAAAGTGCAAACTCATACAAAATATATTACGAGATCTAAATTCTAATCATCTCAAAAACAGAAATGAATAATAATAAAAAACGAGAATCAAACATATAACCAACGTGAATCAAACGAATAAGGCAACAGGGAAGATCGCGATTCGCTAAGGAATAAGAGCGGACCTGGACAAGATAGATGGCAGCGGTACCGGCGGTTACGCCCCAGAGGGCGAAGGCCTGTACGTCGGTGGACTGAAGGCGGGGACGGGGGGGAACCATGGAGAGAGCTGAAGATGGAGACACCATTGTTGATGGAGGAGAGTAGAAACCCTAGAGGTTGACGCGTAGTTTCAGGAAGCGAGAAAACGACGATTAGGGTTGGGACTTTCTCAATTCCAACAAATTTAAGGCAAGCCGCCAATGATGATGAATTCAACACTCTTTTCGCCAGAAATATGCGAGTTTACCGTACTACCCTTGCCTTATTATTCTTAGGTTTTTACAATTGTTAATTACGAGTTTTTAGAAAATAATCACTCCAATTTTTTCGTAGTGTTTTCAATCTCAACTTAATTACCATCTTCTTCCAATCTAAAAAAAAAATGATTTACCACACAATTAGGAGCCCCACTGCCCATAGGCGGAGCTAGCATATGACTATTGACCCCCCCCCCCCCTGAGTAATTAGTTATTTAATATAGTATAAAATAATTCTATACTATATTTAATAGCCTAGTGGTTTAATAGGCCTTCTAATTGATTGAAGGTCACGTGTTCGAACCTGATAAGCAGCTTCTTTCTTTTAATTCTTATTTCCTTTTAATATTTGTGGTCAATAAAATTATTTTATTAATTAATTTTTAAAAAATTTAAAAATAATGGAGTTAATTGCGCTTGTTTCACATTGAGTTAAAAATATTTTATTAATTTTTATAAAAATTAAAAATAATGGAGTTAATTGCTTGGATACGCAAATTGAGTTAATAATACATTATTAATTTTTTAAAATTTATTAAAAATGATGAAATTTATATAGTAATTGTACTTAAACGAATTTGATTTTCTTCTAATGCCGTTAATTAAAAACAAGGGGCTCAAAAAAAGTTCATAAATCTCATGTTCATTTCTTGTATTTCATAATTTCAAACATTATTAACCACAAGCATACCATGGGTATAAAGCTTCACATGTTGGGTATATGATTAAACAAAATGTTGCAATTAAGCAAATTAGAGTTAAAAAATTGAAAATTTGCTCAAAATTAATTAGTCCATAGTTTAGTTTAGTTTGATTCCAGCTTCACTAAATCCTTACACACCGTACATGGAGCTTGGCATCTGCTTAGTCTCCTCATCTACCTGAGTTTTCGATGGTTTGCGTCCTTTATCTGGACCTCCGATAACACCCCATCTCTCAAACTGCGTTTGTCTAGCTCGTGCTCTCTCTTTCTCTTCTTCCGATTTAGAAGAGAAGCAGTATGGGCAAGAAACTCCGTACTCCCATTCTGGGGTTTCCATGTCTTGCTTGCATCCATAGCAAAGTTTGTACGTCCCCTGAACTAGCCCATGCTCAACTGAGACTCGTTTATCAAACACAAAGCACTCCCCCTCCCACAGGCTCTTATCTTTGGGAATTTCCTTGAGGTATTTCAAAATCCCACCTTGTAGATGATAAACCTAGAGAATTCAGTTGAATCAGTACTTAGTCTAGCTTTTTAAACATTCATACTCAGTTATTAAAGATTTGTTTCTTAATGAAGCTCACCTCTTTGAAACCTCGGCTCAGGAGAAGGCTTGAAGCTTTCTCACATCGAATTCCACCAGTGCAGTATATTGCTACTCGAGGCATTTTCTTTTCCTTTTCCTCAATTTGTTCATCCTTGTTTTGAGATGAATCAGCAGCCCCAGCCTGTCATCTGGTTCATTGAGTTTGAATGTTTCATCCACCCATGTTGAGAACTCCCGGAATGCTGTCGTGCAGGGATCAACGGCCTGCTTAAACTTCCCTATTCTAGTTTCATAATCGTTGCGCACATCTATCACCACCTGAAAAGTGTGTAGTTATGCAACAGATCAAATCTTTAGAAAAACCTCATCTAAAGCTACATTCAATTGACCAGAAATAAACTATTAATGAACTTAAAATATCTAGGTCTGAACACTGAAATTCACTTCAACAACCTCCTTACCTTACCCCCATCCCACCCTAAAACTAAAAACAGCAAAGAAAACGAAAAAAAAAAATACAGCTACCCAAAATTGGCAATTCATATTTTTAATGACTAGTACTCTTTTAACAGAGCATCACGTGCATTATTAAATTATTCATGTAAATTTTGGTGTATCTTAAATCTTGATGATTGAATATTGAATAATAGTAATTTATTCTCTTGAAGATATCTACCGTAGTCCATGTATATCATTATTTTTTCCCTCCATGAAACACAATTTTCACATTTTAACCCAATGACTTTAAGTCTGAATTGAGCAATTCAAATGTAATGCTCTTACTCTTAAAGTGATATCAAATCCAACTAAATTAGAGTCTAAAGCGCATATGAAATCCACCCAAATACCCAAAAGTTAGTCAAAATGAAAGTGATAGAATTCATAATCATATACCCAAACAACTACAAAGTATTTGGTTTTATGGATCTCAAATCCATCAATCCAAACGTAAAAAGAAATGTTGAAATGTCAGAGAGAAAAGTGGCATCTCAGGCAGACTTTAATAAGGAAAACTACAATAAAGTAGCTAAATTTTTTATATGTCGTCTCAATGTTGTGCACTTTCATTTGACATGAAAAAAAATAATCAATATAACCAAAAATGTTCAAAGATTGCAATGAGTTGTAGGTAATTACCGTATCTGGATCACTGATCAGTTTATTCCACTCCGTGGGGCTAATATATGTACCAACTCTTTCAATTGGAGACACAGAGGGCATTCCAAGTGTAACTATCTACAAACAATGTGCAAAAGTCACAGCTTCTAGCCAAATTTCAAATTTTAAAAATAAAAAATATTTCATGCTCCGGATAGCAAGGGTACCTCCTGTTTCAGCTTGACCCTCACATGATCCCAACGAAAGGGAGCATCTTCACCAGCGGCAAGAGGTGAACTGCTCATATGTCCATGGTGAATAGCTTCTTCCTCGGGACTTACAGGCGACTCAACACGCCTAACTAAGCCCCTTCAGCCGGTCATCAGCTTGGATGAAGGCAAGCACTTCTTCCACAGAATTACGGGTTCCACAGATGCTTCCGTTGATTCCTTCTGGTGCAAGAATGATGCCTCCTGACACACGCTGAGGGTATCAGCTTAGTGAGGCAAGAATCATGTAAAAAAGAGTGGCCATCACACAGAATGTGAGTATGCTGTTGGAGGATGAGGGAAGGAAACTAAAGCAACTTAGGAGGGACAGAAATATTAGGCATTACAATCGAACATAGTGTACTTAGATTGTTCATTCTACTAGATATTGCAGTCAGCTCATTCTACCTCCTCTCAAGTCTCAATAAAATTTGGAAGAGAAAAAATTACTGTTAACTAAATGAACAACTGACTGAAAGTTACAGAGGAGAAAATGGGTTGCCAGAACTAATGACAATGGGAAACAGAAAAACAGTCTATTCTCACTCAAACACGATTGGCAGATATTACAGAAACTGAATAATAATCTTTAAAATACTAATTATTAGAAGATTGGATCAGTATCTTCTAGAACTTTCCTCCCCCAATAATCACCCCTCAAGAACTTCACACAAAAAATGTAAACTACTAATCAATGAATTGATGAAATCCATTATTTCTTTATCCTTACAGTCAATAAATAAAAGCTCAATGCAGTTTATACGAGAGAGAGAGAGTGAGAGAGAGAGAGAGAGAGAGAGAGAGAGAGAGTCTACCAGGCGCTGACAGAGCTGTTTCAAGGGCTTCCGGAAATCAGCATGGTCGGGAAAAACAGCGAACTTGTAGAAAGAAACCACCACTAAGGGGCATTCTTCCGTCGCATCAATTGGGTGGGCGCTGGTGGCGAAGCTTTTAGTGAGAGAAACCGTGGTGGAACTGAAAAGGGGCTGAGAAGAATCGGCGGAAAGAGGAAAGGTAGATATGGGGGGATTTCAGAAGTGGGTTTGAGCATAGTGAGAGAAGGGTTAGGGTTTGCAGAAGTGGAGAATACTGGAACACTTCTGAAGAGCAGAGAAACACGGGAGTGCAATGAAAACATCTCTTTCATTTTAATGAATTTCATTTTCTCTTTCATTTGTCAATGTCATCGACTCATCCATAGGCAATAACTTGGATGAAAATTTATTTATTTCTATTATTTTTAATTGCTAATTATACTGTGTATTTGGGTGCACTAATTTTAAAAAATGTATACAAAGTAATAAATATAAACAAAAACATATACAATTATAAACAAAAATATGTACAATTTAATTGTTAATTTTTTTAATGAAAAATTGAGTGTAAAAAAATACACAATTATTAAAAATATGTATAAACTATTAAATAAAAAATTATACACATAGATGCTAGTTTTTTTAATAAAAAACTTAGTGTGAAAAAAATATACAATTATTAAAAAATACGTATACAAAATAGAATAAAAAATTATACACATGTGGTGCACCTAATATCAACAACTCATTTTTAATTAACAAATAAATTTAATTTATATTAGCTCATAGGATATGGCCTCAATATTTATATTTTTTTTTTTAATTAAGGAATATACTTTTTTTATTAATAAATAGGAGTGGATTTTTTTATTTCACATTTTTGCTCTCAACTTTAATTTTAATTGATAACAAATTGTGTAATATCCTAAAAGCTTTAGGAGATATTAATTTTTAGGTGTAGCCGTGTAGAGTCTACATTCAAGGAAAATAGCAAAACGCCAACATGTTAATGTGTAAACTTTAGATAGGATAGAAGGAGTATTTGTTTTGAGGATTTAAATACTTTATGCTAAATCACGTGTAAAAATAGGAGATGCAATGTATATAAGAGTATGTGTATGATTTTAGTAAACCTCAAATAGAGAGAGAAAAAAAGGATTACATATTCTAAACTTGGATTAAAAAACCCAGGATAACGTGATTAGGGGTATGCGTTATGGTATAACTGTAGATTTTAAACTATATTAAATATCGTACTGAAAATTTAAATATAAAAAAAATAGTATCGTTATCTACAAGAATCTAAAATGATAGAGAATTCCTGTTTGAGCCATTCAATAATATGCCAAAGATAAAATAAAATTATTATTTTGAATTAGATCCAATATAGTACTTAACACCAATAATGGATTTGTAGGGTGTTAGAATTTAATTCTCTTAAAGTCATTAATAAAATTATTTTTACTTCAAAAGTTTGGACATGTATAACTTTTATCCCAATAAAATAAGTTTTGGGCATTTCTCCAACTAGTTTTTTATTGCACCACTATTGCTGTGTTTTCACCAGGAAATGACAAATTTAATGGTCATGTGACATGTACATGCTTAACTCCGGCGAAAACCAGGCTACTTTGGTGTAATAAAAAAGATAGTGAGACAAGTGTCCAAAACTTATTTTTGTTGGATAAAAATTGTGCATGTCCGAACTTATGAGGTAAAAATGATTTTTATTTCTTGTACATATTTTTGTTCAATAGTGTATAAATTCTAAATGTATTTGTTAAAGTGTATCAGATGCATATTAATATTTGCAAATTTTTTTATTAAAACGATTCATTTGTTATGTTATGATAATAATCATGTTTTCTCATTGTCACATTAAATCATTTTTTTTTGTTATTTTATGATACAAAGTAACCGGACATCTTAATATTTCAACAAAACCTAATTCCATTAAATTAATTTAGATGCAAAGTTAGTCAACACATATTGATCCTCGCAAATGTCCGAAAGGTGTTAATTGAAATGTCCAAAAATTAATTAACAATCACTCCAATGGAACGAGAACCTCCTACCTTCACACTGTTCGCTGCTTCATTTTTTTTTTCTTTTTTATAATTTAATTTTAGGAATTAAATTATAATTTCATTTTTATGATTTAATTAGGATATAATTATAATTTTCGCTTTTGTGATTTATAGTATAATTTATCTTCGGATTTAGGGTATAATATGGTTTTATTCTTGTGATTTTGGGTATATTCAACCCATAGGGTTCATGGTTTAAAGTATAATTGTAATTTAACTCTTATAGTTTATGATATATTTAACTCCTAAAGTTTAAGGTTAATTGTAATTTCACCCTTGGTTTAGAGTATATTTCACCCTTAGGATTTAAAATATAATTGTAATTTCACCCTTGTGGTTTATGGTATATTTCACCCCAAGAGTTTAAGTTTATGGTATAATTGTAGTTTCACCTTATGCTTTAGGGTATATTTCACCTCTAAATTTTAAGGTTTAAGATGTAATTATAATTTTATACTTTCGGTTTAGTATATATTTCATCACCCTCAAGTTTTAGGGTTTATGGTATAATAATAATCTTTTAAATATAACAAAATTAAAAGAAAATTAAATAAAAAATAAAAAAATAATATTAATTGAGAAGGGGACCACATGTTAGTTAATTAAATTAAATTGTTCCACAAATTGCACTCAATTAATTAATTCAAATTTGAAGTTATATTAAATAGAGGATTATTACTAAGGAACATTAAAAAATTATTTATTATTATAAGATATACAAGCATACAAAAATATTACTACTAATTACATAAATATATAGTGATATTCTAATATTATCCTTATAATGTGATACACATAAAAGTTCATATACAACAAAAGTTATGTGTAGTAAAAAAAAGTGTGTGTAGCAAAAAAGTGTGGTGGTCCGGTGATTTTCGGGCTGCTGGCCGGCGGCCAGACAGTGGGTGAGGTTTAGGGTTTGTGATTTAAAAGTGTATGAGTTTAGAGTTATATTTAGTATATTACTTTAGTATTTTATATGTGAGAGTAAATTTTTTTAAATCAATGTATTTCACAGTAATTATAGGTACAAAGTTTGTATCTTTGAATAATTTTTCCTAAATAGGGGATTTCAATTAATATAATAATTGGAATATTCTCAATAATTTTTTTTCAAAATCACTTGAATTGTCTCTAGTATTCCAGTAAATAAAAAAAATATTTTAGAAAAAATTATTGAAGTCGAAGTAATGTAAATATTAATGCTAGACATAGTTATGGGAGATGAGATGAGTAATTAACGTTACCAAAAATATACTACTAGTAGTGTCAAAAATGTTATCCGAAGATTCAACAATATTTTATCATCTCCACCTTATAAATAAGAATTAATATGCTCTAGAAAGATACTTGCCCAGAAAGAGGATCGTGAAAGTAAGTAACGATTAACGGTTTTTCATTCTTATTGTCTAGTGAGTAATTTGTTCAGGAAGGCATCAAAGATGGGGAAGAACATGAGGAAACGAAGTCGTATTGAGGATGAAGAAATTTGTGAAGAGATGAGCTTGTTGTATCATAAGATGCAAAAATCAATCAGTGGCTGGAAGCAAGCTGCATTTCTCCAGCAAATTCTGTTTTCAAATACGAATCGTGTAGACTGGTTCAGATTCAGAATGATAGTTGCTTTAGAAACAGAGACGGAGTTGTCGAGAGATGGTCGGGTTCTCATGGCCCTTTAAGAGCTTCTGCCCACATAAGACTATCAACCTGACATTTGCAAAGAGACTGGCTATTGTGGGTATGGTGATTCGTGTAAGTTTCTGCACGATCGGGGTGATTGGTTGGCAGCTCGACAAGGAGTGGGAATGAATGAATGAATGATGATGATGATGGTGAGATATTCCCTAGAAAATGGAAGCTGAAGCTGAAAGAAAATGATGGAATTATTAACTAGGCAAGGATAGATATCAAAATACATTAGATTCAATCAATTCATTTTTATACTCACTTGCCCACCTCTTCACTTGTATTTTTTTCCTCGATGTTTTAACGAGGCTATTGGGGCTTTTAGTGACCACTTTTTTGGGTCTTAATAATTTTTCTTATCTTCATCTTTATTTTAATACAATGCCTATTTACTTTGTTTATAAATTTTTTAGTCCATAAAAAAATTTAAAATGGTTCTTTATGTCGCAATACTTAGTGCCATATGATTTTTTTTCCAAATTTTCGCCATAAATTAACGGAGATAAGCAAGTGTGTGCCGTTATTGGCAAATGAGATCACCTATTCCATTCTATGTTTCATCTACTATTTCATATATTAGATTCTTGTCACGTGTCATAATCATTGCTCAAATTATCGTCACATGCCCTAAGGGTTTAACGGTCATTAACTAGGGTATCCTATTATAATATAAAATAAGTTATGGAATAGAGAGTAGAATACCAAAATGGAATAGGGGATTTAGGTTGCGTTATTGGGTATTTGAGGACGCTTAATCTCATTCTTAAGTTTTAAAATTGAATTAGACCCACCATGTTGTGACACCTGTATTTTTTAACCATCCTTTGCAAAGCTATTAATTTTTTAGTAATCATATAGCTTTCCATTACATGTTTTACCGTTTGTCGCATGGAACATATTTTTTGACCCTGGATTAGGGAGACAGTTTAATTAATGGAGCTTTAATATTGTCAGAATGCTCATCCTCCACACGTGGATTTTGATCTTCGTTGTGGGGTATTGTGGACTCGCTGTCTCGAATCATTCTTGAAATCTGCTTTATGACCGTTGACTCTATCCTCTTTCTCCCTTCAACCATATCACACACTTTTTCAACGATATACATTTATTGTTCATTGTCATTTCATATTCCCTAGTCATTTCGATGTTGGATTTGATACCTGTTGATCAGGGAAATAAAATTTTCCTCAGTGTAGTTTCACAATTCCTTAATTCTCTATTCTACTCCAATTTCCACACCCATTACTCCCCTCCTAATAACTCATTTCCAACACTAACCTTCCATTATCCTTACAAAGATAGAACAATTTAGGGAATCTAGATTTCAATGCTTCACCTCCATCCCACTTTCCTAAAAAAAAGAAAAAAAAATGCTATATCCACTTACTACCTACTTTATAATATTCCGCTCTAACCAATTCCCTCAACTTTTAGACACTCCACTTCCCAACCACCCTTTATCTCTTGACATACTTTCACTCGTGAACCATGCCAACCCCACTCCCTTCATTTTGTTCCTCGCCCACATGACTCTAAGTCAAACTCTCACTATGTTCTAAAACTTTCCAAATTCAATTCCCCAATTATGTTTTATTAAGACTTCCCAACTCCCTCACCCCTCATCTGCCCCGATCCTTAGGCATAATTACCAATTTTTATTTGACTAAAGATATTTTATTTGAATTCACTTTCCCACCTTTAATTATGGAGTAATCTGAAATTTTCATCTCATTAATTCATACAATCAAATTACTTCCCCAAAAGTAAGTATATATATATATATATATATATATATATATATATATATATATATATATATATATATATATATATAAAGTAAAAAATTTAAAACGACAGAGACATACACCTTTAAAATAAAACATAATGAAATAAATTAAAGTGCACAGTTAACATCCAATAGTTATAAACTTTATTATTGTTTAGAATGTGAAATTGGAAGACAATGAATTTTGACAATTCATTTAGTTAATTATCATCAACAATTTGTCAGCTATGCAACAATCTTAATCTTATCTTACAATATATTAAAAGTCTAAAGGAGATGAGAAATTTTTTTTCCCAATTTTGTCCATGTCTATTTTTTCTTTTTACAACTCTTTACCTCTTATCATTAATTAACGTCTTTAATATTTACTGTACATTCATATTGTCCATTGCTAATTTAGATTGAAGTCTAAAGGTGTGTATGCAATTAAACTTGAAACATCTCATCTGTCAATCATAATTAATTATACATTTATTGTTGGCAAAAGCTCTTGCACACCCTCCGTGTCCCCATGTGAACACAATCCTCCCTCCAATTCTATTTAAACATATGTATTGCTATGGATTTAAATTGCAAAGTAGCATGAAAATTGTAAAGGCGCACGGAACGTGCTCCGTGCGCCCGGGTGCATAGGAGCCTCACTCCTTATTGTTTCCTTTATAATATTCATGAAATCACATACTTGAATAGAGGCCTTTCAAATCATTAACAAATTGATGCTTATGATTAGTATATAGTTTTGATGATGCTCTTCAATTTTTGGTGACTGATAGCTTGATCTTGCATCTTTGATGAATCTGTTTGTTGTTCGTATATACATTCTATGTTTGTGGTTTTGATTCCAGTGGCCATACTATTGAGGGATATTGTTGATTTTCGCTACAAAGCATTACTGGAGCAGGCAAAATATCATCAAAATGACAGTGATAATTGTGATCAGTAAGGGTGTATTTGCTATCCATAAAAATGGATATGTCTATTGTGATTATTTTTGCACGCATGGTTAATCATAATATTCTTTACCAAAATGAATCATTAAATGCATTTCATTTATTATAATTATAATTAATGAGAATAGTCCCAAAAAAAAAAAGTCTAATACCAAAAGAGAAAAAAACTGTCATAGTGTTAGTGAAAATGTCAATACTAAATTAAGTTAATTTATTTATAATTTACTAGGCAGAGAGCAAATCAGAAGGGTGTGAGATGAGAATGTTCCAATAATATTTTGAATAATTTTGTCTGATTTTAACAATTGTGGCACTCTGCTACACCATTCGTTTTTGCCCTCAAGTCAATCTCAAGTGCTAGATCATAGCATCATAGCAAAGAAGCACTATGCGATAAAATTTGAAGAGTTTTGCTTTGTTTTAATCGTTGGCCTATTATAATTCTTTGATTAATATTGTTAAACGAAAAAAATTACTCTCTCCGTCCCAATAGAGCTTTCACACCTCTTTTGTAATTTACAAAGGTGGTGTGAAAACTGTGTTGGGACAGAGGGAGTATATAAAAATTTTTAATTTAATTTATAAATAAATGATCTAATTATATTGTTCATTATTATATTGAAAATTTATACTTTTGGAATAAAAAAGTAAAAAATAATTATATATTGGAGTACAACATTATAAGTGAATGCGACGAGTAACATATGTCTATAAAACTATATTGTTTTAAATATTGTTGCCAAACAAATCATAAAGTGAATTTGAACGAAATTATTGGTTTTCATTGAGTATACCTTTTTAATAAAAAGATTTTGAAATTGTTAAACACCTAAATATACACACATATATGAGTGTGTATCAATGTAATTTACTCCTATTCATAAATTAAAAATAAAAAATACTTAAACATATAGCTTTAAATTTTTTAATAAATAAAATAAAAGCATATATTAACGTAACAGCGACATACAACGCACTTCTAATATCTAGTATAATCTTAAATGGCCAAGCATGTATTAATTATTTAATAAAAATATATTTTCTTCTGCAAAAGAATCCCACGATTTATTAATATTAATTCCTTATGATTTTAACTAGATATCTTTAAAATTATTTTGAGTATTAAACAAATATTTTACTGTGCCTCTTTATTTATTTTATGTATCAAAATCGAGATTTAAATTTTAGAGGTGAGGAAATTTCAAATTATATACTCTTTCCTGACACACTTTTGGGTTATCCATAAAATTAGCACCTCATTAAAAAAATAAAAAGTCAAATACAATTATTTTTCTCTTATACACTTTATTTACAAAAAAAGTCACTCTTACCTAACACACCTAAAATACTTTATTATTTATTTATTACCAAAAATATCATAATACTCCTAAAAGTTATCATTTTTCTTAATCTCCGTGTCAGAGAAGACATACAAAATTTAATCACCATGCCGGGAAAGGCATACAAACTTTTATGGGACGGAGGGAGTACACTACTATAAAAATGTTTTGTAGTATAAAATAAATTAGCATCACAGAAAAGCTGATAGTAATTATAATTATTAAATCAAATTTTCCATCTCGATGATAGAGATCATATGAGCTAAAATTTTAACTCTATTCTATTTTGAGTTGATATTAGGTGCGCTCTGGTGCAATGGTGAACTCATATGTGTATAATTTTTTATTTTATATACATGTTATTTTATTTTGTATACGTGTTTCTTAATAATTGTATATTTTTTCATACTAAGTTTTTCATTATAAAAACTATCATCCAATATGTGTACAGTATAACTTTTTATTACATGTTTTTTAATAATTGTATATTTTTTTATACTCAATTTTTCATTAAAAAAACTAACAATTAAATTGTATACATTTTTGTTCATAATTGTATATATATTTGTTTATATTTGTATATTTTTTCTAAAGTGGGTGCATCCTATCTTAAGGTGCATCCGGATGCATAGTATAATTAGCTTTTTAATTTTTAGTTGTTTTTAACTCTATTTTAATTTTTTAGTAGGAATTTTTCTTATAATAATTTAATTTTGGTATCATAAAATCTATTTTTGAGATTTTAATAATACTATTTAGAGACAATTTCTTGTGAGACGTGTTATTTGTAAAACGATAAAGTATCCTTATTGTATAGATAAAATATGCTTATTTAATTTATAATTTAAGTGTGTCGATAATGAATCATATTATATCATCTAGACGCACACAATCAACTAGTTCACCACTTCACCGCGTACTCTGCGGCCTATATTTATTTCTCTAGGATCCCTACATTTTCCAGCGTATTAACCATTAAATGAAAGACGGATTAAAAAACTGTCATTTCTTGAATAGATTAGGTACTTCTAATTTTTATGCAAAATGCGTAGATATACTGTCATTTCTTGAATATATTAGGTACTTCTAATTTTTATGCAAACTCCGTAGATATTTCTAGAGTTAGTTTCAAAACTATCCTTTCTTGGGTAATTGTATCTAATTAATGCATATTTTGAATACCAATTCATATCACATGCGTTCTGACAAACATGAACTTCTTCGTTAATTATTATTATTATTATTATTATTATTATTATTATTATTATTATTATTATTATTATTATGCTATCTCTATTTATACTACATCATGCTGAAAGCTCTCACACTTCCTATAACATCCTACATAACTATAAATTACTGGAGAATTCTAGGATATCATATTATTTCATAATTTAGTTGTATTATAACCACACATTTCTAGAAAATTCTAACTTCACAAATACATCAACTAATCTAAAATTCCTATATCCTCCCATAATCTATAATTTCTAAGATATCTTCACAAAATTAATTTAATATTCAACAATTGTTGTTAGACAAAGTCTCTCACAAGAGACACTCCTTGTAATACCCACCTTTTATATATATATATATATATATATATATATATATATATATATATATATATATATATATATATATATATATATATATGTATTTTATTATTATTGATTAAATAGGTGCTTGAGAAGTATTTTGTTGTATTTTCATTTTAAAAAATGGGATAAAATTTGCAAAGTTGGAATGAAGGGTGTACTTGTGCTACTTGCAAGAAAACAGAGGTGCACTTACCATAATTTTTCTGTATTTGTGTCGAAGTCGAAACTGGTCGTGTGAGATATGGTTGGAAAGCCACGGAAGAGTGGGCCACGTGGGCGTAAAGAACACTTCAATTGGATTCCAAACGAGAAAGTTATAATCAAAGTGGTGACGTCGCGCAAGCTGTGCCGAATAGAACAGTTGTACCACTTTGCATGACTTGTTATACACTCAAATATTGGGTTTTCGGAGAGTTATTTATATGGATAGAAAGCACATGAAGAGAGGATCGCGTGGACGCAAAAATCACTCAAATAGGAGGTCGAACGAAGAAGTTATGATCAAAATGGTAAAGTCGCGCAACTGCCAACGGGATGTACGAAATTCACCAAGTTTTGACCATTATGATTGTTATTATTTGATCAAATTAGCCCATGAATTATCATCCCACAAGTGAAGCCATGTGCACTTATCCCACATGTGAAGTCATATGAAAGAATTGTAAGCCATGTTATGACTATGAGGTCATACAAACATGTTAGCCCACATGGAAATACACATGTATCACCACCTTGCCATGTGCCAATATATTCTTGATTCCATCACACACATCTATAAATACCTAACTCCATTCAAGCCACACACACAGCCTTCACTCATATTCTTTCCATTAACTCTTTTACAATTAGTAGTAGTGTGAGGAGTGATCAATTGAGAGGAAATTCTCCACTCTTCTCTTTACATATTTTCATACACACACACACACACATATTTTGCTGCCCAAATTCCTTCACCCTTCACTCATATTCTTTCCATTAACTCTTACAATTAGTAGTAGTGTGAGGAGTGATCAATTGAGAGGTAATTATCCATTCTTCTTTTTACATGTTTTCACACACACACACACACACACACACACACACACATATATATACATATATATATATCAATTTTCACACACTACCCTTTTTAATTTTATTCATTTTATTGTCAAACCTTATCATGTTATATACGAAAATGATCGTCTCGATGCGTAGATTCCAAATATATAACTCTTTTGTGAAATGGATTTCGTATGAGTAAGAAAAACTCATTCAAAGTTTCAACCCCTTTAATGGCATATTTTGTTTTGGTGTGAGTTAACATTGATATTATAGACCGTTTTGAAGCTCTCCTCACGAGATCACAAAGGTATAATTAGTTTTGAATTTTGACGTAAAATGAGAAAGTTTGGAAGAAACCCACTTCATGGTATATTTTTATATTTTCAAAACTTCAACATTTTGATACAAAATTAGTATTGATGTGATCCTCAACTCACGAGGATTTCAACGATGTTTTCGAATTTTCAAATGGAGTTGTATAACTCAAATTGAGTTATTTTGTAATAAGGTTAAAGTTTAAGATAAGTTTAAATGAGAATTTGATTAAATATAAAAACTTAATTGTAATTTATAAAAATATATAATAATATTAGAAATTTAGTTTTAGTAATAAGAATTACTATTGTAAGTAGAACTCAATTTAGTATACCCTTGCAGGTACACATGAGACCGAAGGACAAGCATAGTTACTTTACACATTTCCAATAAGTTCAAGTTGGGGATAACTTTCACTCTTTACCGAGTGCTACATTTTATGTCATGATTGCTATATTAAGATGTGATATGTGTTACTGATATGTCATGTTATGTGTCATGTGTGCTTTTAATTCGATGACAAATATTTTCCTACTAATATCGTATTGGGTACGACTTGGTGCGCACAGACCAACTAACACAAATTACTGGCTACGTCGGTTCAGTACTAAAATGTATTTCAAAGTATGCTAACATCGTATTGGGATGACGGCCCGGTGCGCATAGACCAACTAATACAAGTTATCGGATGACGATTCGGTCTAAAATATTTTCAATGAGTTATCGAACGATAATGTGCAAATTATTTTATTAAAATGGCATATGTTACATCTTGTGGTATATTTGACATACATATTTATTTTAACTTCGCAATCATTTTTAGTTAACTCATTGAGTGTATTTCAGACACTCACCCCTTATTGATTTTCAGAACAATATTTAGAAGATGGAGAGACCCCTGCAGATGTCCCAAGCCCATAGAAGACTTTATGTTATGTCTTATATATTTTATTAAGAACTTTATTTCAGATATATCATCTGAACGTACTTGTTTTGGATATTTCACTCTACTCGGGTGAGTAGACGCTAATATGTAATAATCTCTATGCAACTTATACTTTATTATATTATCGCTTTGAGGAATTTATTATATTACTTTCGCTGTGCATACTCGACCCCTCTATTACTATATTGGGAATTATATATCTAGTAGCATCCCAACCCCATAGCGAAATCCCGGGGCGTTACACTCCTTATGTGAGAGACGGGTTTACTATTATTAAAATATATTAATTGTTATATACGTAAAATATATTTATTATTTATAGATAGTTAAAATATGATTTTATTTTTTATTTAGTATCATGAATGATGCATTAAAGCATAATTTAAAAATATTATAATATCCTTCACTATAAACATTCTTGAGTTATTAATAAGCATATTTTATTTATCAATAAAATATTTTAGAGTATATAATTTTTTTTTAATTTTATGTTTAATGATATTTTTATCTCATTTGTTTTTCACTTTTTTCTTTAATAAGAACAAAAAAATGACTGTATGAAAATTTTCAAATTTTAAATAATAATTTCAAAAGTAATAATTCAAAAAAGAGACTCTCTATTGTGAGAAAAGTGTGTGACAAGTCTACTCATCATTACAGTATACTTATTGTATAGATATAATATGATATTTGTAATTAAAATATGTCCATAATAAATCATATTATAACACATCAAAATCATACTTTAATGAATAATCCAACTTACTTTAAAAAATATACGCAGTCTCAGACGTCTCGCATAATTAAAGTCTTATGTCTTCCAGAAAAGTTGCGCTGTTAATATCTTATTTAATGTATTACAAAGCTTCTCTATTATGTTAGAAAAAAATGTTTTATTAAAGAAATTTCTTTGAAAAAATTGAAATAACATGATGTATAAATTTGATTTTCTCAAATACATCAAATATTAGAAAATTGACAAATGCAGACATATTAAGGAAAGACTCGTGAAATAAATAAAAGTAATAGTAATCAGTAAATTATTTTATAAACAATCTATAAAGTAATAAATATATGATAAAAAGTAACACAAATATTTTTAACTAATAATAATAACTCTAATAACAATTTTAAAAAACACACAAATGATCTCATGTATCACAACTTACATGAGTACTCCCCTAAAATGTTTTGATTCACAATTAATTAATGCACATTGTATTTCCCCATAATCATTTACAAAATAAAAATAAATAAATATAAATTAAAATACACTTTATTTTAGAAAATTATGTTATTTTCATTTAATATATCCAACAATTTTTTTTTTTTTTTACATTTTAATAGTATATTTTAGGCTCACTCTTTAATTGTCTAATAGTCCAGCTAACGGCAAATCTGCTCATTAACTAAAATCGTATTCAGCAGATTTGAATCTGATAAATTCTTCACATTCTCATCTATAAAGAAGGAGACCAACTTTCAATTTACCTCAGCAAGTTTGTCTATCACAGCAGAGACTATTGCCTTTAATGTCTCCTGTAGAGAGAGAGAGATGAATGGATTGCTTCAATTGCCTTAATTCCTAGAGTAATTGAAACACAAATAATACTAATAATACCGATGAATGGTCTCTCAGTCCAAGAGACAACACTAATGCTTTTGACGATCCAATGTTGCTGCAAATGAGACAGAAACCACAAGATTATCAAGTAGTTGATATTACAAAATAGAAGAAAAAGATGTTGAGTGTTGAAATCGTGGAATACCTTATGTGCTCGATTAATTGGCGAGCACAGGACATTACAATGGGCTGGAGATGGACAGTTCATACATCAGTATCATTACTTTAATACAAGCATCAAAATCGTTTTTACTGGTTACAACTACATAAAGATTGCAAAGTTTACCTCGTCCCGTTTCCCAAACACCACGGATACATGGTAAGTTGGATCAACTGAAACACCTTCGTCTTTCCTGAAAATGAACAATACAATCTCACCAAATTTCCATAAAGGATATCCTTAATTCTAACTATCAACAACAATTTGCTAAAGTATGTATAACATAGCAGAGAGGGAATTCATGATAGAACCATGTAAACATCACCAAACCCAAATCTTAATATTCCAGATCCAATACGGTCCACATGGATCACACTCGACAAAGATCAATATATACTTAATCTGTTTTTTCATGAAGTAATATTGAAGATGCACAACAGAGGTAGGATAATGCCACTGATTCCATATTCACAGCATGACTAATATAAAATTTAGTTATCTTAAATACGAGTTGGTTGTACTATATCTTTCCAGAAATAAAATCCCATAAGCTCATAGCTTCCAATTAAACAAAGTTCAATATCAGGAATTAGTAGAAGCTATAGCCATTGAATTGCCTTCCAGACCTACAGACTAAAACAGTTTCCAACATCTCTCCAGCGTAAAATACATAATTAATGTACGATAGATGTGATAATTTCTTTAGCCACTTAATATTACAAACCACAACAATTCAAAATGATATAAAAAGACGACTAGTAGTACTGTAGTAGCCTACTCACAAAGGCAGGCTTACCTAGACTCAGATCCTTCTCCAGTTAAACAGTCAACTTCAACCATAAACGGACTCATTTGTATTTAACATCTCATCGTTTCACATAGCTTAGTATTCTGATTCAGGCATAAATTCAAAGCAAGCTTAAATGCAAGATTCACTAAACAAGCACTCTGACTCTTGATAAGCGAAACAAAATCAAAGCAGATCAATTAGTAAATTATATAATCATATTTATATAACATATATGAAATAAATTCGAAAATTCATCTTAGAGGCAGAAACACACTACGCAAACAACAACTCATACCTAGCTTGAAGTATTGTCCCCAAGCTTCCAATCTGAGTAGCCATGACCTGGAATAATCCAAATACTTAGTTAACATGATATTAATATCGCAAAGCGTACAAATAATTAAAAAAAAAAAACTCACGAAAAAATGATCTTCGTAGTTGGTTATGATTATATCCGTTTTGTGCTCCTACATACAAGAATCCATCACGAAATAGCATCACACATTTACGGCTTCGAAAAGGCGGAAAATGAAAATCAACGCAGTAACTGTTTATTCCAAGTAAAATTTGGTCTTAAATAAGTCAAAATCCACGCGCAAAGCTGCGGCGAAACTTCAGATAACTGGACTTAAATCATCCATAAAAATACGCATCATATTCTTAGAAATTAAAGAAGAAGAAGAAGAAGCGGAAATCACCTTGATATCCAAACAGACCGCGGTGTGTCGAAGAGGGACAGAAGGATCCGACGTCGTTCCCATTTCCGTGTAATTTTGAGCGAGGTTTTCGGTTTTCAAATTCCCTTGATTAAAAGTAGGGGGAGAGAGAGAGAGAGAGGGATTTTGAGAGAATAATGGCCCATGGGCCATGGGTCATGTTCTGATGGTCCAGATAATTTGTATATGGGACTTCTATTACTTACCCAAAAAAATGAAATAAAAATATTTTAAAATAAAATGGTACATTAATTTTTGACATAAGCTCCTGCGCTCCCCCTTCATTAATGAACACAACACTCCTCCTTCATATTCTATTTAAACATATGTATTGTTAGAGAAACTAAATTGCAAAGGGGCACGAAAATTGCAAAGAGGTACGGTGTCCCCTGTAAAAGAGCCTCACTCATAATTTTTAATAAAAAATGATGAAAAGTGACGACCATCCATTTGAATCATTTCATATGTAGTATAAATGAAGTGATAACATCTCACATTTTTGGCTCCAGATTTAAAAATGGATTAGGAAATGCATATAAGCAAATACAGCAAGGAGCAAGAGATGAATATAAGTTGGTCCAAAGTTGTAATGAAATAGCATCTACTGTAAATAAGTGTACAACTATGCAAATAAACAAGACCTAACAGTTACAAAAGCAAAAAATCATCAACATCGTAACTTTCAAATAAACCTCCCTAACAGCATCAATGGCATACCCAAACCATACATATCCATTGTTGTGAAGAACACACAAAACCTTACAAACACTCAAGAATCAAAACACATAAAATGATAAATTTGAAATGAAATGTAATCTTGCACAAAGATGTATAGTGATTCGATTTTGAATAACCTACATCCACTTTGAGGAGAAGAATTCTTATTATTACTCAATGCTTACACACCAGATTGGATTGATCTCAATCTGTAACAAGAAGAATGAAAACGAAGCAACAGACACTGTAAACACTCAAATGCAAAACTGCTGTGATCAAGCTACTTTGAGCTCTTATATCTTGCTACTCCCTTAACCTATTGATCCGGTTAAACCTCCACTAGATAGCCCTCACTTAGTAGTTGAGATGCAGCCATCTAGCCGGTTCCAAGTAGCTCAACAACCTGCTCAAAAATCGCTCCAAAGTTGGCTACACACACACTGCACCAGATGACAGTTTTTGGCAGTTGGAGTTTGTTGGCTTGTTCAACTGCCTAGCTTGCTTCCAACTTGCATGTAATACGTTATAATTGTTATTCAGTTGTTAATGAACAATCTCCACGTGTGAAACTCCCTCATGCATGCATCTATTGTCCTCAATCTCCACCTTAGATGTATGCATGATCAAACTTGAATTCTCCTCCTCATCTTGCTGCTTTTAAGGAGCAGCAACCTCTAACTTTGAAACCATACCATCTAAAGTCTTGCACAGCTCAAACTTGGTTGCTGGCAAAGCTTTAGTAAGTCCATCTGCTGGATTTACAGATGTATCAATCTTCCTCACTTCAACAGATCCACTATCTACCATATCCCTTACAAAATATAGCTTGACATCAATATGTTTGGTCCTCTCATAATATCCCTGATGCTTAGCCAAGTGTATTGCACTTTGATTGTTACAATATACCACTACAGCATCCTGATATTCTCCTAATTCCTTCAGCAAACCAACAAGCCATATTCCTTCCTTAATTGCTTCTATCAAAGCAATGAATTCAGCTTCTGTAGTTGATAATGCCACCACAGACTGATGGCTAGCCTTCCAGCTTACTGATGTTCCATACATATTAAACACATATCCTGTAAGAGACTTCCTTGAATCTAAGTTTGCTGCAAAATCAGCATCACATATCCAATGATAGCTTCTGATTTGGCTTCCTTCTTCTGAAATTTTAGACCAAGTTGTTCAGTTCCCTTGACATATCTTAATGCCCATTTGACTGCCTCCCAATGTTGTTTACCTGGACAACTTAAGAATCTACTAATCAAGCTCATTACATAAGCAAGATCAGGCCTACTGCAAACCATAGCATACATGAGACTGCCCACTGAACTTGCATATGGAATTCTACTCATTTCAGCTACTTCTTTGTCTGTTTTAGCTCCACTAAGTAGAGACAGACTTAATCTTTGCTTAACAGGTGTTGTAACAGGTTTGCACTGATCCATATTGTACCTTTTGAGTACTTTAATCAGATAAGACTGCTGTTTCAACACAAGTATTCCAGCTGATTGTCTCTGCTTAGTTCCATACCTAGTATCATCTTGGCTTCACCAAGATCCTTCATCTCAAACTCTAATTTGAGTAATTCCATTACTACATCAATGCCTTGAGAGCTCTTGCAAGCAATCAAGATATCATCCACATAGAGTAGTAAGTATGTATAACAATTGTTTTCTTCCTTGATGTATACACAACTGTCATATAGACTTCTCTGAAATCCATTAGCAATTATATATTCATCAAACCTTAAGTACCACTGTCTAGGACTTTGTTTAAGTCCATACAGAGACTTAAGTAGTAAACAGGCCTTAGTGTCAGCCCTCTCAACTGTAATACCTTCTGGTATCTTCATGTAGATGCTTTCTTCCAACTTACCATGTAGAAAAGCAGTAGTTACATCCATTTGATGAAGCTCTAGATCATATTGGGTCATTAATGCTAGTAATACTCTAATTGAACAATGTTTAACCACAGGTGAGAAGATCTCATTGTAATTCACTCCTTCCTTCTGTGAAAAACCTCTAGCTACTAATCTAACTTTGTATCTGACTCTACCTTCAGCTGCAGATGCTGGTTTTCTTTTGAAAATCCACTTACATCCAACTAGCTTCTGAAATTTTGGTTTGTCAACAATTCTCCATGTTTCATTCTTATTCAGAGACAGTAACTCTTTCTCCATGGCTACCAACCACTTATTACTATCTTGACTTGCCAATGCCTCAGTGTAGTTTCTTGGTTCATAAGCTTCAATTTCAGTTGTTGTATATAGTGAAAATGATACTATATCAGCTTCAACATACCTTGCAGGTGGCACTATAGTCCTTTTCTGTCTGTCCCTTGCAAGTTGATAGGTATTAGGTTGTTTTTTAACTCTTGATACTTCATCTGTATCTCTATTAGTGAAGTTCTCTTCACTTTCACCTAACCTGTTCATATTTTGAGGCTCCACCTCAAGATCAGACTCTCTTCTCTGATCATTTTTTATCAAAGGCATCTTATCTTCAATGAAAATAACATCTTTACTGACCAAGAGCCTGCTTTCTTCATAACACCACAGTTTATACCCCTTTATACCTTTTGGATAACCAATCATAACACATTTAAGTGCTCTAGGTTCCAATTTATCTTGTTTCACATAGAGATAAGCTTGACAGCCTATAACTCTAAGATGAGAATAGCTTGGAACCTTACCTGACCATACTTCTTCTGGAGTTTTAAAATTCAAAGCTGTAGCAGGACATAAGTTGATCAAGTAAGCTGCAGTTGCAGCCAATTCTCCCCAAAACATCTTACTTAAGCCTGTACTGCTCAACATGCATCTAATTCTTTGCAAAAGTGTCTGATTCATTCTCTCTGCAATTCCATTTTGCTGTGGAGTTCCAGGAACAGTTTTATGCCTCTAGATTCCTTTTTCCTTGCAGTATGAATTGAATTCTTCAGACATAAACTCCAATCCATTGTCTGTTCTCAAATACTTCAAATTACTCCCAGTGCTATTTTCTGTTTCTTTTAACCAGACCTTGAATGTAGAAAATGCTTCATCCTTGGTTTTCAGAACATATACCCACAATTTCCTTGAGTAATCATCAATGATGGTCATTATGTATCTTCCTCCACCTCTGGTTATGGTCTTTGATGGTCTCTAGAGGTCTGAATGAACATAATCCATCCTTCATTTGGTTGTATGTTCTGATTCACCAAACTTAAGTCTCTTGGACTTACCAAGAATGCAATGCTCACACTGTCTGATCTGATCATTAGCATTAAACTTGATCAACTATTGTTTAGCCAGTTCTTGCATCCCTCTTTCACTAACATGTCCCAATCTACCATGCCATAACTTGGCATCATCTTGCTGATCAGTGTTGTGTATCTGTCCTACAACAACACTCCCATCCAGGAAGTACAAGTCAAATTTCCTAGTTCCTTTCATGACTATTCTATCATCCTTAGTCACTGTGAGAACTCCCTTCCTCAGGTTTGATTCATACCCTTTAGTATCTAGCATCCCAAGGGAGATGAGGTTCCTTCTTAATCCAGGAACATATCTAACATTCCTCAGAAGCCTCTGAACTCCATCAAACATGAGCAGTCTGATGGATCCCAACCTCTTTATTTCACAAGAATGATCATCACCTAATAATACTGATCATCCTTCTTGATGCTTGAATTCCTCAAACCAATGCTTCATAGGTGTCATATGGAATGTACATCCTGAATCAAGTACCCACTCAATAGACACATCTGATGATGTGATGGCCAGAGCTTCAATACCTTCCATACCAGCATCATTTTGAGATTTACCAACCTGATTGACTTGATTCTTCTGGTTTCCTGTAGTTGCATCAACCCTTTTGGACTTGTTAGCTTTCCATTTTGCACATTGTTTGTTGAAATGCCCAGGTTCATGGCAGAAGTAACACTTCTTTCCAGTTAACTGATGCACTCTTCTTTTGATCAGAGTTACCTGCTTTGTTCCATTTCTTGTTTTGATTTCCCTTTTTGACAAAGAGTCCTTCTGCTCCAGATTTTTCTTTATTGTCAGCCACTTCCTCTAGATCTTTTGATCTAAGTGCTTTCAATACATCTTCAAATAGTACTACATTCTTCCCTCCATAGAGAACAACATCCTTGAAGTGCCTTTGTGATCTTGGTAATGCTGATAGCAACATGATAGCCTTGCCTTCACTGGACAGCTTGAAATCCACACTTTCCAGATCATCTGTGATCTTGCAGAATTCATCAGCTTGCTCCATTAGTGACTTTTCATCAGTCATCTTGAATGCATGAAACCTTTGCCTCAGATGCATTTTGTTGGCAGATGATTTAACCATAAACAAGGCTTCCAATTTTTCCATACCCCAATAGCTGTTGTCTCCTTTGATACTTATCTGAGTATTTTATCACTAAGACATAGAATTATTGTAGAGTATGCCTTTTAAAGTACCTGACCATCCACCTGTGCTCTTACAGTTCCTGCTGCAGCTTGAGGATCTTTGATGATTTCAGTCTTCACTAGTGGAGGAGGTTTGAGAGCATCCATCAAACCTTGCTGCATTAGGACTGCCTTCATCTTGATCTTCCATAGATTGAAATCTGATTTCTCTGAGAGCTTTTAACATCAAATCTTGTAGTATTCATCTTGAATGCTTGCTGTATATCTGAATTTCCCACAGACGGCGCCAATTGTTGTGAAGAATACACAAAACCTCACAAACACTCAAGAATCAAAACACATAAAATGATAAATTTGAAATGAAATGTAATCTTGCACAAAGATGTATAGTGGTTCGGTTTTAAATAACCTACATCCACTTTGAGGAGAAGAACTCTTATTATTACTCAATGCTTACACACCAGATTGGATTGATCTCAATCTGTAACAAGAAGAATGAAAACGAAGCAACAGAAACTGTAAACACTCAAATGCAAAATTGTTGTGATCAAGCTACTTTGAGCCCTTATATCTTGCTACTCCCTTAACCTATTGATCCGATTAAACCTCCACTAGATAGCCCTCACTTAGTAGTTGAGATGCAGCCATCTAGCCGGTTCCAAGTAGCTCAACAACCTGCTCAAAAACCGCTACAAAGTTGGCTACACACACACTGCACCAGATGACAGTTTTTGGCAGTTGGAGTTTGTTGGCTTGTTTCAACTGCCTAGCTTGCTTCCAGCTTGCATGTAATACGTTATGATTGTTATTCAGTTGTCAATGAACAATCTCCACGTTTGAAACTCCCTCATGCATGCATCTATTGTCATCATCTATAAATTTTATTACAAAGTGATAAGATTCACAAACAAGACAGCAGAAGACACTTCTTAATTAGCATTGGACAACTTCGTTGTAGTTATAAATCGATCCAATTAGAAGGAGATGATCCACAACGCGTTTAAGAGAGAATTTAAAATAAACTTTTGATAATTGGCATCTTACAAATAATTGGGCAAAATTTTGGGCTTCACATCTCTTAAGAACCAATTAGAATTAAATTTATGGGTTTTAGTAGATTGAACTTAAAAGCATAAATTAATCTAATGTCCCCTTTAACATTTAGACTTCACGAACTGAGGATTTAATTTATAATTTTAGATTTAATAATTAATTGATCCTACAAATTTATTTTGGGTCTTCAAATTAATTAAATTTATAAACTTAAAGTTATTTTGAACTCATATTCTTCTGAATATTATCTTGTTGCTAATATCCATCCACTTGTTTCAAGAATTTGAATTTCTTCACTCAAATATGCGTTCAACCATCGTTTTCTCCTTGCCAACCTTTTGCTTCTCAACTCACTTATGCTTCAATTTATTGCTTGCCTCACAATCTTGATGCAAATAGATCAAATTATGACTGAACTTAGCATAGAGCTAAGCTGCCTATGTACTTACTTAAAGAGAATCAAATCATTACGTAGTTTAAAGGGATATGATTCGTTTGAATTAGGAAATGACATACACAGTTTATACTCATGTGGGCCAGAAATGTCTTTTCTTTTACCACTTTAGACAGAGTATGATATTTAATGGTTTAACCACTTAAAAAACTTGAGTGGAGTAAATTAGCAGTTTAACCACGTATAATTAACTTTGGTGGTTGTCATACACAGTTTATACTCGTTTGGACTAGAAGTAACATGCAGTTTAAGCTCGTTCGTCATGGAGCGTTGAACCTGAATTTGTTGATAATTTATACTCGTGTCAACGAGTCTTCAATTTGACTTGTAGATAATTTATACTCTTCTCAAAGATTCTTAAATTTCTAAATAGTTTTTACTCTTGTCAAAGAGAATTGAATTTGTAGACAATTAATACTCTTCTCAAGGAGTTTTGAATTGAGATTGACAGTTTTAGGCTCGTATCAAGGAGCGTAACACGTGGAGAGTTTCATCTCATCTCAAGGAGATTTTATTTGAGTTTGACAGTTTAGACTCATATCAATGAGCATAATATGTGGGAATTTAGATAGTTTTACCTCGTATCAAGGAACAAAATATGGATAGTTTTCGCTCGTGTCGTGGAGCATAACTTGAAAGATTTAGATAGTTTTAGCTCATATCAAGGAGCATAACATGTAGAGAGTTTTATCTCTTTTCAAGGAGATTTGATTTGAGTTAGATAGTTTAAACTCGTATCAAGGAGCATAATATGTGGACAATTTTTGTTCGTGCCAATAAGCATTGACTTGATAGATTTTAGATAATTTTAACTTGTATCAATGAACATGCCATGTAAGGAGTTTTGTCTTATCTTAATGAGATTTGATTTGAGTGAGACAAGCTTGTATCAAGGAGCATGACATGTGGACAATTTTTTCTTGTGCCAAGGAGTATTGACTTGAGATTTTAAGATAGTTTTAACACATATCAAGGAGCATCATGTTGATAGTTTTTGCTCATGTCGAAGAGCATAACTTGAGAGATTTTAGACAGTTTTAGCTCATATCAAGAAGCGTAATGTGGGCATTCTTCGCTCATGTCAAGAAGCATTGACTGTGTTGATAGTTCATTGCCCCTATCATGGGATGCACTCTTTTCTCTTACTTTAACTTTATTTCTTTGAATCTTTATGGACATTTGTGTCTTTAACTGTGATTCCTCCTTTAGAGGCTAATTGAAAAATATCTCTTCAAGTTTATAAGAGTTGTTAATTGAGGGTCATTCAAAGCACTTGATGTCATACTCAGCTCCATGTCATGAGCTCTAGTAGCTAATTTTTCAAGAGTTTTTGGTTGAATTTCTTGGAGGATATATCAAAGATTTCACTGCATCTCTTGAAAGCACATGTTGATGGCAGAGACTTCAGACAGTTGATCTTTGCAATTCAAGCTCAAATTTCTCCATCTATTAATATAATCGATTACTGGGTATTCTTTCCATTGGCATGTGTTAGTCAATTCGGTCATACTAATAGTTCTTTGATGCTATAGAAGCGGTTGAAGAATTCTTGTTGCATTTGCCCCCAGCTGTCAATGAAGTTAGCTTCTAAGTCAATATACAAATCAAATGCATTTTTTTAGAGATTAGACGAATTGTTTGATCATGTGATCACCAAATGTTCCAGCATCATTGTATGTCGAAGAAATACGTTATATGTTGCCTTGGATTGCCTCAGCCATCGAATTGTTGAAACTTAGGAGGCTAGTAACCAGCTGGCATCTTCAAGTTGTCAACTCTCTTTGTATATGGCTTCTTGTAGATGACATGATATTTGGACCTTTTCAAATTTTTAATTTATCATTTCTAGCATGATGTTCTTCAGTTAGTTAATAGAAAGCATTATGTCAGATGAAATTTGTATCTCTTCATCAACTAGCTTCTTTTTAGATAGATGGTGTTTCGCCGAGTCTTCCTTACTGTTCTTGTCCTCAAATTGTTTCTCATTTGCATGACTTGCCTCTGCAATATCCATCTTTTCCATCAGTTTGGATATCAACAAGTCTTAAGCTTCTATATTCTTGGCGAGTTTTTTAATGGCTTTCATCATACTCGCTATTTGCTCATCGAGAGTTATAGCACTCTTTGTCATCATTATAACTACTGTTGAAGCAGATGGCGAGCTTGGCATTGAGAGAGGAGTTAGCAGACTGAGTCACCTTCACCACTTTTGTCGTTGCGCAATGGCTTATTGAGAACAATCTCCACCACATGGTTTGGCTATGAAGAGCCATCGAGCATATTTCTTCTAACGACTTCAACATTTCCAATTTGCAACTCTGAAAGCTTTGAGGCAGAAGACCTTCTTATCACAATCTTGAGTAGAATTGTACTTTGAATCTTTAGGGTTTGTGATTCTGAAGGCTTCAAGGTAGAAGACCTTCTTATTGCAATCCTTAAAGGAGTCATACTTTGTATCTTTAAACTTTTGAAGAAAAGATATGAGAGGTAAAAACTGTCCCATCAGGCGTGCCAAAATTTGTAACAACAAAATTTGGATTTATTGAATAATTATAATAATAATAAGGGTCAATAAATAGTAGGTATAAAATGTATTTAAGAATTACTAAGCGATACATTCGCTTCAGAAAATTATTGATAAATACAAAATTATACTCCCTCAATCCCGAGTATTTTTACCCGTTTGTACGAGCACGGAGATTAAGTTGTTTTATTTTTTTAATATATAATGTAAGAGAAAGTAGGGATAAATTAGTAATTTAACAAGAAAAAGTGAATAAAGTTATTTGGAATGATGAATAAAGTGTAAAAAAGTAATTAAAGTTGTTGGGATTGTAAAAATTAGGTAATAAAATATTATGTATTTTTGCCAAAAATGGAATGGGTAAAAATACGTGGGACACCCCAAAATGGAAAGTGAGTAAAAATACGTGGGACGGAGGGAGTACTTTATTTTTCCCATAATACCTATACCTATCTGTACATTAGTGTCCATTCTATTGAGAGGGAAATTGAAAATACGCGGTTAAATTGAAGAACTCTACTAATGTACATTAGTGTGCATTCTTGAGAGAGAAACAGAAAATACGTGATTAAATTGAAAAACCCTACGAATGTACATCAGTGTGCATCTTTTAAGAGAGAAACAAAAAATATACGATTGAAACTATTGTTAAGTACATTACTGTGCATTCTTAGAGCAAAACAGAAAATACGCAATTAAATTGAAGAACCTTACGAATGTACATTAGTGTGCATCCATGAGAGTGAAACAGAAAATACACATGTACATTAGTGTGCATCCTTGAGAGAGAAACATAAAATACACGATTAATTAAATTGAAGAAAGTGTTGCTATAGTTATCCTTAAATCTCTCACCCATTATTTTTATCTGAGTTAGTATATATTAGTGTTCAATGAAACTAATGTAAATTAAGTGAAAACACATTGTAAATAAGGGTAAAACTGAAAAAAAAATGATGTTATGTATTCATCAGTAATTATATTATATCAATGTATTTATTAGTAATTAGGCTATATACGCATATCTATCAGTAATAATCTCTAATAATAAACACAAAAGAATATTACAAAAATAATCCAAAATGGATTAAACTTGAAAAATATAAAAAAGTTTTTGTCGGGGTCCGTCGGGTGTATAAGTGTGTTTACGTCAGTGATATTGTCCTTAGTGTGGTAACACTTCGTACAATACCGACTCTTATCAGAATGAAACTTAAATACGAATATGCAAGTTTGTACAGTGGAAGACTTAACACATGGAATTACTCAATCTTTCTACAAACTTATGAATAAGAATGTAGCGGCCTCATGACAAAAATATCACTAACTTGGAAAAATAATTTACAAAAATCAGATTCAAAGAGAGAGAAACATTCCTTCCACTCTTCGAATACACACTTATATAAATCCTAAACAAACTCTCAAATGGCAAAACCTAGATTGTTAGATCTAGATCCTACTTCAAGTATGCACTTCCACTGCCTGTAACAGTACACACAAAACGTACGGGATAATACTATACATGTATATAAAACAAGATGTTACAATACTAGTGAAAACACTACAAGAGGAACGTAGTCGAATAAACTCTACGTCCGGCGAATCTCTTTGTAGGAACTCTCCAAGTTTTTCCGTACCACTGGAATGAAGTCTGACAACTTCTATTTATAGTCATAAAGCATGCTGCATGTCTTCTTCAAATAAGTGGTACACTAGGAGATATGATAACCACCCATTACAACAAATAACCAACCCACTACTTTGGGTAATTATCTTCAACTTCTAGAATCTTCTGGACTTCTAGAATTTTCCGGATTGCTCTCCAGGCTTGTGGGACCCATTCAGCACGTTCTTCATTCAACTGCCACAACCCTGAAAGCAACATCAAGCACAACACCACACAAACATGTTAGTGGTTAAATAATAACTGGTGGAGGATCGGTGTGATTCCAGATGTGACAACACTAGTCTCAACACTTCACATCAACAGTTTCTATTTATCATCTGATTTCTCTTTTGAGTTGACTTTGACATCTTCAACTTCTGGAGCTGGATCTTCGGATGGAGCTTTTCTGTACTCGGCCTCGAGGTTTATAATGTTTGTTCGGAGGCATCAAGCTTTTGTTTGGATCAAATGTTGACTTGGTGCTTTATACGTTTATCCGAAGGCGTCGAGCCTTTACTCGAATCAAACGTTGACTTGAATTTTTCGTGAAGAACGCAGTTCAATTTGGTAGAATACCGTTGACTTCACGAAGAAGGTTGGACTTGATTTGAAGAAACGTCGAATCTGAAGGGTTTAACACCTTAATCTTAGAACAAACGTATTTGATCCTTTGAAGAACTCTATTGAAGAACTCAGAACAATTCAAACAATTCTGAAAGTCTTATTGCTTCGTAGAACTCAGGAATCCAGAATTTAATTCTCTTGAAAAACTCAGAACAGACAACTCTGGAAGTCTATTGGTTTCGTAGAATTCAAGAATCCAGGATGATTGGGTTGAGGACTGAAAGCCGTTATTTATAGGTAGAGAAAATAACAACTTGAGAGATATTTTCTCATGGAAAAGATTATGTTCACACTTGAATTAACCAATTTAATTAAGTCTGCTGGACTGGATTTGGACATATTTAATTTAATTAGACCTACTAGACTGGATTTGGGCATATTTAGTTTAATTAGGCCTGCTGAATTTGACCTGGGTTTGGTTGACTTGGATCACACCCACTTGACTTAGATTTGAACTCAAATAATTATATTAATTATCATTTATTTATTTTAGAAAATTAATTTATTTAAATTCTTTAATAAATAAATTTTTAATCAATATAAATATACTTTTCTTGCATTTTTTTTATTAACCAATAAAATTTAATTTTATATATATATATATATATATATATATATATATATATATATATATATATGTATGTATGTATGCACACTACACATTGGATAAGAAGCATGTAGTAATTATTAAAAAAAAAAAACATTAAATACGAAATGAACAAAACAGAAACATGAATTATATAAAGTGAACGAACAGTTGTTTTATTGGTTTTCCTTTAATTTTGTTTTGTTGTTTATTGCATTAATTAAAGTGGGGATATAGTAGATAAAATGCGAGTGTACTACCAAAAGTGGGTTTATCTTCGTCTCCATAAAATATGAAGTGTATTTTCAAATTTTGGAATTATTATATTTTATAAAATAATTTAATAAACCTATGGAGTAATTTTTAGCGTGTTAGTAGCTTGATATGTCTTGACTATTATTATTCTACTTAATTTACACCAACACTCTTACAAATTTGATTTACATATATTATGTAAACTTAAATTTCCTTTTTTTTTAATTTTAAATCATGTGCTCTCCTTCAAGTCTTATATACCGTATAAATTGCTAGGAGTTTAAATTAAAGAAAAACTACAAAGTTTACACAATAAACCCGATTCTCGAGAGACTAACTCATTAAATTAATAACTAGAGTGGAGCTTAACTTATTAATTGGAGTGGAGTTAGACAATGTCTTTTATGCTAATCGTTAATCACATTCAAATGCTAAATAATTTTCTCTCGGTTTCTTTTTGTATATACACATTTTCTTTATCTGTTTCAAAATAATTTGTTTGTTAAAAAAATCGCAATAACTTTTAATATTAACACTTTTATAATACTATAAAAATATCATTAAATTTTCGCACTTATTTGATCAACTCATAAATTTTATTTTATTAAATTATTCAAAATATTTTTTTTCTCTTGCATAATTATCCCACAAAAAAATTATTTTCTTAAATTATATGTGTGTTTATGGAAACGAAGGAGTACAAAATATAGTAATATAAAATATAAAATATAATTTGCTGTCACAAAGAATATAAAAATATTTTCACATAATTTCAATGTTTAAAATAAAGAAAAGTAGTAATATTTCAAAAGGAGATATTATAGAGTTTGCGGCAAATGCAGAAGTTTTTTTTATATATTTTTTTTTCAATATAAAACCAAATTGATCATAAGAATAACTATTAGAAAGAGTTTTTCCAATACAGAAAACCATTATTAGAAAACTAAAAACCATTATTAGAAAGAATAAAGGTAAAATATTTTTGTATGCCATACATAGAGCCCTTATCCTAAAAGAAAAACCAATCTCAAAGAGAGCAGCTACTGCCTCCCCCCAAATTTAGCCGCCCAAGTAATAATTACTCCCTCAGTTCATCTCAATCTATCCGTTTATTTTTATGTGTGAATTAAGGAGTATTATTATTTAATGTATAGTGGGTAGTTGTATTAGTGGGGTGTGTAAGTCCTACATTTTAATTGTATTAGTGTGTGGATGAGTCCCATGTGTCCAAAAGTGGAAATTGATAGATTGAGCGTGGACGACCCAAAATGGTAAAATTGATAGATTGACAGTGGACGAAGAGAGTAATTTATAGGCAATAACTTAAGTGGACAAATAAGTTTCACCAATTTGAATATGTCGAACCGTTCATGCAAGCAGAGATTAGGGATGAGAATGGGATGAGTATATTTGGAAGTTCGGTCTATTCAAACTTTAATGGAAATAGTACGGGTAGTTGTAAATGGATTTGAACAAATACGAATAATTATATTTAATTGAATTTATATTATATTTATTCTTATATTTAATTAATAATAATGTAATTATATTTATTTAAACAATAAAAAATACAAATATATATAAAATAAATGAAAATTAAATGAGTAGGAGTACCTGCGGATATTGATAAACGGTTATGGGACAGGTACGAGAACCATAATTAATTTTCTAAACAGGACGGATACTGGATAATTGTTTTTTAATCAGATAAGGTTATGGGTACCCCAAAATATGCGGGTACCCTACCCGTTGCCATCCTTAGCAGCGCTGTTTCGCTGCTCTTTCTTTTTTTCAAAATTTAATTTTAAAAATATAATTATAATTTCTCCCTAGTGTCCGAGTATATTTTATCAGACATATTTTAGCTTAAAATTTAGGATATATTTTACCCCTAAAGTTTAAGATTTAGGGTATATTTTATCCCTAGAATTTAAGGTTTATGGTATAATTGTAATCACCCATATGGTTTAGGGTATAATTTATCCATAGGATTTAGTGTATAATTATAATTTCACCCTTGTGGTTTGGGGGTATAATTTACCCTAAGGGTTTATGGTTTATGGTATATATAATTCAGCCCTATCCCCTAGGGGTTAAGGTTTAGAGGTATAATTATAATTTCATCCTTGCTGTTAAGTGTATATTTCACCCACGGGGTTTAGGGTATAATTGTAATTTTACTCGGTTTATGGTATACTTCACCACTAAAGTTTATAGTTTGGAGTATAATTATAATTTTACCCTTGTGATTTAGAGTATATTTCATCTTATGGTTTAATGTTTAGGGTATAATAGTCTTCAAATAAAAAATAAAAAAATACTCCATCAGTCCCGTTTCTATGTTTACATTTGTTTTTTGCACGTTGATTAAAGAATATAATATTTTAATAGATATTGGGCGAAAAGATATAATATTTAATTTAAAGTGGGTAGGTATATTAGTATTGGATGTGTGTCCCTTGGAGATATATTAATTGTTTTAGATGAGTCCCATATTCTAAAAAGAGAAATGTAAAAATTGAAATGGAACGCCCAAAATAAAAATATAAAAGATTGAAATGAAATGGACGGAGTATTAATTTAAAATGAGACTACATGTTAATTAATTAGATAAATTAAGAAGAGTTGGAACCGGATGTTACACCCAAGTCGAACTCTAGTTTATGTATATGTATTTTTTTATCATTCCTTTTTTTATATAATTTTTTTTATATTTAAAAGATTATTATACACGAAATTCTAGGGTGAAATACTCGTTTAAACCATGAAGATGAAATTACAATTAAATTTAAGGGGTGAAATATTTCTTAGACTATAATGATGAAATTACAACCCTAAACCCAATACCCTAAGGGTGAAATATACTCTAAACCACAAAAGTGAAATTATAATTATACTTAAACTCTAAACTCTAATAATGAAATATACACTAAACCACAAGAGTGAAATTATAATTATACTCAAGTGTAGAGGTGAAATATATTCTAAACCACAATAATGAAATTACAATTATATTCTTAAACCAAAAAAAGATAAAATATACCTAAATCACAAGGGTGAAGTTACATTATACACCTAAAATTAAATTATATATATACTCTATCCGGCCCATCCAAAGGTAGTTTTTATTTTTTACACGTGGATTAATGAGTATTATTTAATATTATACTACCCTCAAAAGTAAGTCAAAAAATACCATACTACCCTCAAAAGTAAGTCAAAAAGTGACTTTTCTTAAACTCCGTATCTACAGTAAACGTGAACTTGAATTTGAGATGGAGGGAGTATTATTTAATGTGTAGTGGGTAGTTGTATTAGTGGGAGTGTGAGTCTCATATTTAATTATATTAGTGGGTATGTATGAGTCTCATATGTATAAAAAAGGAGAATTTTTGGGTAGGACGCCAAAAAAAAAGACCTCTTTAAAGAGGACTTATGGACTAATATATTTTCATAATTATATACTCCCTCCGTCTCGGTCAAACTGCATCGTTTGTCTGCATAAAGCTCTCACAAAAACAACAGTAAATGATGCAATATGGGCGAAACGGAGGGAGTACATCGTATTAAAAAAAAAAAAAAATTCTAAACCTTTCATTGGACGGACTCACAGCAAGTTGGAAACTTAGGTAAAGCCATGGTCCATGGATGATGGATCTCCTAATGGATAGAGACAACATTGGGTATTTTTCCAGTAAATCTAGAAACACGGTCCATCAAACCCGGTCCGAGATCCGAACCGTTTGCTAACAACCTATCAACGGTCACGATTCCTTAGGGCAACTCAACTTCGAACCAATCGGAACCCTCAAGTGACTGCGTCACGCCGTGACGTAAGCACGCTGACGTACCGGCTCTATTTCCCATTATTATTATTATTAGAAATAAAAACCCTTGAAAATATTGAAGGATTTTTCGATCTTCTTTCCTCAGATTTTCCTTCAACCTGCCTTTCTCTTTCCTCCATTCTCTCTCTATCTCTCACTGCTCCAGAAATAAAAAGAGGAACAACCCATTTTTTATTTAATTCCATACATATCCATATCCATATCCTTCTCCACAAAAAACACGCAGTGGAGCGTGTAGTGTGGGTAGAAAATGGGGAGTGAGAATTTTCATGCAAAGAAGAAGAGGGTAATGGCGAAGCTGATTAAGGGTAAAGAAATTGCTGTCAAACTGCAAACCCTTTTGCAGATGTGTGGTGAGAATCATTCCTCTCTCTCACTTGATGAGCTGGCATCCCAGATCTACAGATCTTTCTCCGAGTCACTCACTGAACTCACCGAGTCGCCCCAGATCGCCGCCGTTGACTCGGCCTGCTCCGGGAAGAAGAGGGGTGCCAAGGATCGAAGGGGCTGTTACAAGAGAAGGTGGGATATTAATATATATGACTAGTGTTTTATTTTTATTTATTAAATATATAGATTTGTGCTAATTATATATCTCTATTGATAGATAAAACAACACACATGTTTTTGCATATTATGAAATGGTAAGATATAAGAGGAAAGAACACATGTTTTTGTAATTAGAGATGTAGCAACTTGATAGATAAAACAACACACACAATTTGCTTTCTACCTTTTTCTTGTACGAAAGCTAATAATTGGGATTGAATTAACCAACCAAACTTTTTAGTGGTTTTTTTTTTCCTGTACAAACCATAAAGCAGGAAATAATTTTTTAAAATATTTATTTAAATCTCCCATGTAATTAGTATTTCATAATTACTATTTATATATGGTGTTAATTAATTACTTGTGGGGTTTCAGAAGGGGCACAGATTCACGGGTAACAGTATCTCCCACTGTAGAAGATGGTTGGGCTTGGAGGAAATATGGACAGAAGAACATCTTAAATTCTGACCACCCAAGGTAATAACTAATTCTATACGGAGTATAATCTTTTCCAAAAAAAAAATTCTATATGGAGTATATCTTTAATCTTTTAATTTTTTTTTTTTTAAGAGTGGATCAAGATCATTATGTATCTAACAGGTTAAGAATGATTTAAACCTAGTTTGATCATTGCAATATTAGTAAACTATTTTGATATAATGAAATTATACAAATGAAATTTATTATCAGCCATGCTCATGCAAATTTATATGATTTCTCATCATATTTATATATTAATTAAATCATTTTTAAGGATGAACACAGTTGTTTCATGATTCAAAATACTTGCCATTACTCTAGTTTTCCTTACTAATCATGGCATTTACGTATGATCATCAGACACACTTGTTAATCTTGTGTGGATTAATTTTTGTTGCCATCAAACTAATTTAATTAGTTATAAATCATGAGTTTTAATATATCTATGCATGTATATATTAACAATGTTCATTCTTCTATTTATATAAAAGTGGCACACACGTATAGAGTAATGATCCTTGACCTTGATCATGGAGAGTTGTGTGATAAAACACAAACATCTAGTATTGTACTAAAAATAGCTTATACTCCCTCTATGTCGAGTATTTCACACTTTACTTTTACTAAAAGTGGTAAAAGATACTTCTATAATAGTACTTACTTTTTATACACATCCTAACATATATACTACCCATTTTTTCACACATCCGAACAAATGTACTCACCTTTATTTAATTAAGTTAACTATAATATTTCTTTCTTTTCTTACTTTATACATAAACAAAAATAAAAATTCTTAAACTCTGTGCACAAAAATACATCCTTGGACGGAGGGAGTATATGACATTGATTGGATCACATTGGCTCGATAACTAACTCACTGTTTGTCTCCTTATCAGAACTATATATATATATATGATCAGTGATTAATGTAGTGTTGTTTGGTATATATGAATACAGATGCTATTTTAGGTGCACACACAAGCATGATGGTTGCAAAGCCACTAAACAAGTGCAAAGAATGAAGGGCTCAGATTCAATCTCCTATGAGATCACATACTTCAATCACCACACATGCACTGAGAGATCAGCCAGTGCTCCACACTTCATGGTGGGTTCTGATCCAGTGGAACGCAACCTAATCAGCTTCCAAACACCCGTCCAATCACAGCCGCAGAATGATGATCAAGATTCAGCCATAATCTCCTCATTGAAACAGGAATTCGCTGATACTCCAATTAGTGACCAGGATGAGGCCGGGTCAGCCCTGGAGGACACCTGGCAGGACATCGTTGGGCTCGACGTCCCGCTGGGGTCCCCGTGGGGCCCTAATCAAGATGACGTGGCCTCCTATTTCCACTCGTGTGAAACCAGTTTGCATGGACTTGATGTCGAGGTTGATCAGCTGTCGGAGATTCACAGTTTCAACTACTTCGATCAAATTAATTGATAATTAATTGAGCATATATATAATTCATCACTTTTGAATACTTTTGTAAATTAATTTCTCAAATTTCCGATGTTGTACTGTAATTTTGATTTTTAGATCCTTCTCCTCGCAATAACTTGTATGATAAGATTATGAGTATAACATTTTTAATAATGAGTTAAACTTTATTTAGGGTGGGCATGATTATTTATTAAATTATTTAATGAATAACAATAGAATAAGAACGATAACATCTTTAATGAGAATGATAATTACTAAAAAAAATAATAGTGAAATGATCCTATCATAAAAAAGTTTCTTTAATATCTACACTTTGAAATCATGTCGGAAGAAATGATATTTTAAATTTCTGACCAAATCAAATAATTCTAAATATTTTAAACCTTTTCCTAGAAAATTTGCATTGATTCAAATATCATATGAAACTAATTTTATGAGAAATTTTTTGTGGTCTTCCACTTTTAAAATCAATATTAAATTTTAAAAATGAATAGATCATAATCCACGAGAAAAAATTAAAAAGAAAAAAAATCATAGAAAATTTTGCTAATGTAGTTTTTTTTTTACGTCAATTACTCCATCGCTTATATTAATATCGATGAAAATTTAAAAATGTTACCCTCCATAGATAACGAATTTGCATTTATTATTTTTGTCCAAACAAATTCACACCCTAAATAAGAAAATAACACATAATTCAATAACCACACATTATATTTTAAATTTAAAATTGTAACTTCTTTACACAGGTTTGGATTTGTCCTATCCTATTCTATTGAATGGGTGACACATATGAGAGAGATGAGAAAACTGTACCTTAAGTCAATGTATAAACCAAGGGGCAAGAGATTAGATTTCTCTACCATGCCATGTGTTAATCTATAAAGATATACAATATATGTCACTGAAAATATCACGTCAAAGTGTCACAGGACAACCCAACTCTTTACAACTCATGCATCTTTATAATTTATTTATTATCTAAAAATTATCAAAAACTATCCAATCCTAAAAATAAGTATAATACTAATTTTTCAAGAACTCGGAGACTGCAGGAGCTTTATAATATTATCTAGCTCATCAGCTTATATTATTCACAAAGGCATTATGCATAACACTAAAAAAAAATAGTGTTTTCTCCATTCCGAGCAAAGGTCATCATTTTCTTTTTTAGTAAAAGGACCTCACATATGATTCACCACTCATTACTAATATAACTACTCATTATACATAAAATAAAATAATAATACTTCTTAATTCACGTACAAAAGTAAATAAGAACCTTTAACCAGGACGGGAGTATTAATAAAAAAACACAATATACGAGTGCCTTATTCCACATGACTATATTAATGAGAATTGTAAAAAATGATTAATTTTGAAAAATGTTATTCTACGTAACTTTTTTGGAAAAATATTATTTTTTAACATTTTTTTATCACTCTTCATTATATAATTAATACATAATTGCATGTATAGTCTTAAATTTAGTTGTATGCAGCGTTGCACATGTATTAGTAAATAAAGTATACTAATATGATTGCACATATATAGTCGCATAGAAAATTTTTTGTATGAAGCTGCAGGCATGGACGTTGCGAGAGACTTTGTATGAAAAAATGGTGTTGTATGAGGCTGCAGGCATAGACGTCGCAAGAGACTTTGTATGAAAAAATGGTGTATGAACTTGTATGCGTAATTGTGCGCGTAGTCGCATGAAGGGTCACGAGTGTAATGGCAACCGTAGTCGCAAAAGGGACCAGATTAATTATTTTTAAAAAATTTAATTAAAAATGACTTTTTTTTTTTGAAAAAGTCATAGGATAACAATTTTCTAAAATAAAATATTACTTAAACTTAAAAGTAGTATTTTTATAAACCTATATTAATACAGAGAATTTTATAATAACATTCACCACAACCGAAAATGTCAATAATTATCATGAAGATAATTTTTTAATATAACTACATGATGTGACATCTATATATCAAAATTTAATTTTATAATGACTTTCAAAATGTAATTATATTCATATATGTATTCAATTAGGTACAACTTTCAGACTTTCATGCTACTATATATTTTTTTTAATGCAGTTTTTTAACACATTATACTTTTACCTTAATAACTATACTTGAAAAATTGTACTCTTTAGTATTAAACATTGTACATTTTAATATAAAAACTTACACCTTTAATTTAAAAAAAAAAATCTTATTCAGATATATATTAATAACTTCATATTTCATGCATGAACTGATTCTTTCATTGAAAAGCACCAACGCACACGACACCAAGTTAAAATATTTAAGTCATTTTAGATATTTTCTTCACAATAAAATTTAACCTCAACTAAAACGTAAAAAATATTAATGAAAGTACAACGTTTTCTTATCGTGTAGTAGTCCACTTGAGTCTACTTGGACGTTTATTAGTAGCGTGTAATCAAATTATATAATTAACTGTAATGATCAGTTGAGCTCCATATATATAACGTCCAACATTATATATATGCATAAAAGTAATTAACACTTGCGTTAACAATATACAGTTCATGAGTATTATTATACGATTACTCTTAATATTACTCTTATAAAAGAAAGATCATACTACCTCCGTCCCATTAAAAAGTACGCGCTTTCTTTGTAATACGCGCAAAGGAAACGCATACCTTTCAATGGGACGGAAGAAGTAACTTTTATGAAAAGAGGATCATTCGGTAGAATGATCTCTAATTGTATACAGAATGTATAACATTGTAATAGGGGATCTTGGATGTCCTGTTACATTTTGGTGTTACATCTCCTATTACACGCGTTAAATGAGTGACACGTATGCGGAGAGGAAAATCTCAACATTTCTCCTTAGGGTTGATTGTTAGGGTATAGAATAGTTTATCCTACGTGTCAATCATCCAAAGGTTTGTAACAAGAGATGTAACACCAAAATGTAACAGGAGATCCGAACCGGTAATGGGGTATAATAATTTATTTTAAAGAGTATATACACTATAGTTAATAAAAGTAATCATGTGGTCCCGCTAAAAGAGTTACACTTTCTCTTTTAGCGGGGGACAGATGAAGTATTAATTTTCAATAAAAAATTCGTTAGCAAAAGGGAAGGATTCCTTTGTACTATTTAAGGAGATCGTTAGTTTTGATATTAAGTGCACAAATCAAATACACTATAATATTTGTATTTGATTCTTTTAAATTCCATTGTTGTATACTCTATTTTGAGATTTAGGAGAAATTTGCGAATTTGTCAAAAGAAAATTTCAATAAATAGTATTTTCTTGGTCAGTGATTTTTTTTTTTCAGTTTTTCGAGTTTCCACACAACTCATTGTGTAGTTATTTTTCTGCTCTTTTTATTGGTTATACTTTGTTTTCTAAGATTTGTTTATCCCAACACTTTCAAACCAAGAAACCGGTCAATCATTTAAGTTTTATATAGGATGATGATGTTCAACCAATAAAGTGCAAGTCTCTCTAAATATATAAATATTAAAGATATACATTTGTCAAATATATACATCTCTCTTATCCATAAGAAAAAAAAGAAAAAAAAAACTTAAAAAAAAATCAACTAGTCCACTTAGCAATAAAAATGCCCAAAAATTCATAAGTAACCATCAATTATTGATCATATTGTCCTTTTCCTTCTTCCATCCCACAGCAGTACTGTAGATGAACACTTAGTAATCCACGACTTAGGTTACTTTATTGATTTTGTGGAATAATTTAATTTTAAAATTTTTAAAATAATACGTGTGTAGCAAGATTCTTAATATTATTTATAACATTAATAATTCCACTTGACACTTCGTGATCTTATTAATAACCTAATGTTATTATATTTATTGACAATAATTTTATTAACAATATTTTACGTCTTTTTTTTTTTAATTATGAGTCTCTCTTAACAAATGATAAAAGATGTAAAACAATGAAATTAATCCTTCAATTGGTGCTTGAACATTTAGCTATGAAAGATTATTTTGTGGACAATATTTGTTGGTTGGGTGTCAACCAATGAGAAACTAAAAAGACTTAAAATAGACATCAAAGATTGGAGCGAGAGAGTTTTCGGGAAGATGAACAATAAAATTGAAAAAAGGAAAGAGACAATTTGGCAGCTGGACATGTTAGATGACACATTTGGGCTTGAAGAGTCAGAGGTTATTGAAAGAAATAGGGAAAGAGCCCTTTTACTTTGCGACATCAAAGCTAGGAAGAGATTCTTGAATCAGCAAGCGAAGATCAGTTTGGCGAAATTTGGCGACATAAATTAATCAGTCTTCCACAGAGTTATTAATGGACGCAAAAGAAAGAATGAGATTAAAGGCCTCTATGTGAATGGAATCTGGAACCAAGAGGTAAGACAAGTTAAAGACAGTTTTTTAGTCTTTCAAAAATCACTTTAATAGTGTATGCATGCTGAGACCGAGGATTGGTAATGACTTTGTATCCAAACGTATTTCGGAGGAAGATAATGAATTCCTGATGAAGTCGTTCACTGAGCAAGAAGTCAAAGATATCCTGGATAGTTGTGAAGAACAGAAGAGCCCGGAGCCTGATGGATTTAACATGGTTGTCTTCAAGGAATGTTGGGATGCTTTCAGGGACGACTTTATAAGATTTCTGAATGAGTTCCACTCCAATGGAATTCTAGCTAAAGGTTTGAACCACTCTTTCCTTACTTTGATTCAGAAGGTGGAAAACTTGGTGGAATTGAAGGATTACAGACCCATTTCTCTTATCAGGGGTCCATATAAGATTTTGGCAAAGATACTCGCCAACAGACTGAGCACTGTGGTTCATTCAATTATTGCAGAAGACATGTTGCTTTTATCAAAGGAAGGAGTATTTTGGATAGTATTGTGGCTCTACAGAATATCTTAGAAGATGTGAAGGAAATGAAAAGAGCCAGCTTCTGCTTCAAAATCGATTTTGAAAAAGCATATGATTCGGTGGAATGCCAGTTTTTGGAAGATGTGACGAGAGCTTTCAAGTTTGGAGAGAAGTGGATAAAGTGGATTATGGCCTGCGTTAGGACCGCTCATGCAGATGTTCTTGTAAACGAAAGCCCTTCTGGCGACTTTCACTTGAAGAGAGGTTTGAGACAAGACGACCCTTTGTCTCCATTTCTTTTCATCATTGCAGCAGAAGTGATTAATCTTATGATTAAAAGGTTATCAACCTTGACTTGTACGAGCCAGTTGGGGTAGGTTTGAATGGTTTAAAAGTATCTCACTTACAGTACGCAGATGATACTATCTTTGTTAGGAATGCATGCCTTAAAAATGCTATATCCTTAAGAAGAATCCTGATTCTTCTCGAATGGGTGTCGGGCATGAAGATTAATAGGGAGAAAAGCACCTTGGTTGAATTGAATATGGAAGAAGGTTTGGAAGTGGACATGACAGATATACTTGGATGTAAGATTGCTAAACTTCCTATGAAACATTTGGGGTTGATGGTGGGATGCTCCCACAATAAAGTAGCAGATTGGAGATATGTGATAGAAAAAGTGAGGAGAAGAATAAGGAAATGAGAAGGAATGAATATGTCGATTGGCGGGAGATTGGTTTTGGTTAACTCAGTCCTGTCCACGGTTCCCACTTACGTCTTGTCGGTTTTTCAAGCCCCTCTATGTGTGATCAATGAATTAATTTCATTACAATGAAATTTCTTTTGTGGGGGAGAGAAAATTCTAGAAAAATTCCTTGGGTTGATTGGAAAACTATGTCGATGGCAAAGGATTTTGGGGGCCTTGGGGACAAAAATTTAGTGAACTTCAATAAAAGCTTGATGGATAAATGAGCTTGGAAACTACTTGTCGATAAGGGGAGTCTGTGGGTCAAAATTCTAAAGGCTAGATTGAATATAGGGTGGGTGAGTTGGAGTCGTTCTTCAGTCAAAGGGAGGGACTTGAGGGTAAAGGGTGGTAGAGGGGGGTTATGTCTTGTCTTATGGATGATAAAGGAAATTAGTCTGCACATATTATAGATAGGGTAGTGGGGAATGGAACAGGTACTTATTTTTGGTATGACACTTGGATTTGAGATAAGAGTCTTAAATTATCTTTCCCTATATTGTTTCATTTAAGTGAGTGCAAATATAAAAAGGTGGCTGATATGGGGGATTGGGAGGGGGGATATGGAATTGGAGGTGGGAATGGAGGAGAGAGCTCAGAGATAGAGAGTCTTAACATTTTTTATGAAATAGTTTCCCTCTTAAACAGGTTTTCTCCTATTAAAGACAAGAAATATGGATGGAACTGGAAGACGAGCAAGCTCGGAGATTACAAAGTTAGTGAAGCTTATATGATCATTGAAGCAAGAATGAGGCCATCGGATGCTGCCAAGGTCGAGAACTACAAACGAATTTGGAAAAGCTACGCTCCCACAAAAGTCCATATTCTCGCGTGGAGGATATTGCAAAGGAAAATTCCAACATCTGCTGAACTGAAGAGAAGGAAGAGTCTACCACCTAACACCTCTACTAATTGTATACTTGCAGAAAAGAGCAAGAGACCGTCAACTACCTTATATGCTGTTGTAAGATAGTTCAAGAGCTATGGAGCATGTGTATACGTTGGATTGGAGTCCAAACAATGCTAGCAAATAACCCAACAGATGCATTTCTACAGTTCGGTAATTTGTTTCTTGACAAAACTAAGAATAAATTGGCGTGCGATGTATGGCTATGCACTGCATGGATCATATGGAGCACTCGAAACAAAATTTTATTTCAGGGTGATTCTTTGGACAGCGAGAAGATGCTGAACGAGATAAAATCACATACATGGAGCTGGTGGGCTTGGAAGAAGAAACGTTTAAAGAGTAAGATTGACTTTTCTAATTGGGTTAATAATCCTTGTTACTGTATTCAATAACTTGTTTCGCATGGTATGAGACTTTAATGTGGTCCCATGACTTGTCATCTGCAAACATATTAGGGTAAAACTCTTACCCTATGCAATAAATTTTTTTCTTCTTAAAAAAAAAAATAAAGTCCCACATCGGTTAGAAGTGGGGATGGCGATTGATTTATAAGTGCGAACAAGACTTTCCCTAACATGAGACCTTTTGGGAATGAGCCCGGAGAGTAAAATCGTGCGGCCAGTGGGCAAACTAAAGCGGACAATATCATGTTATTAGATTGACTGTGCCCGGTTCTGCTGGGCCGATAAACCCAAGAAGTGGTATCAGAGCCAGGCCCTAAACTTAACCGGAGCAGCGCGGGAAATACAGCACGGTTGTTGGCAGATCGATGCGTGTCTCAAACTGAAGTATGGGCCCAGTTCTGCTGGGCCGATAAACCCAAGAAGTGGTATCAGAGCCAGGCCCCAAACTTAACCGGAGCGGTGCGAGAAATACGACACGGTTGTTGGCGGACCGGCACGTGTCTCAAACTGATGTCTAGTTGTCTTGCCATGAGACTTTGTTTGAGGAGAAAAATACGACGCGGTTGGTGGCGGATCGGCACGCATCTCAAACTGATGTCTAGCCATGAGACTTGTTTGAAGAGGAAATGCGACACAGTTGGTGGGATGTTTTCGCCTCAAACTGATGGTCTAGCTATGAGACTTTGTTTGAGGGGAAAATGTTGATTGGGTGTCAACCAAAGTCCACATCGGTTAGAAGTAGGAATGTCGATGGGTAATTTATAAGTGCAGATAAGACTCTCCCTAGCATGAGGTCTTTTAGGCGAGAGCCCAGAGAGCAAAATTGCGCGGGCCAATGGGCGGCCCAAAATGGACAATATATATAATGCTATTGGATTGAGTGGGCCCGACTCTGCTGGGCCGATAATTAAACCCAACAATACTTAATGTGGAATTACCTCTTTAAATGTGTTACATTACTAGGGCAAACTTTACTCTAAAAATAAAATATGTTGTGAGTCATAAATAAATGTTCACTCCGTCCGCTTTTAAGGTGTTCATTTTATTATTTTTGGCATCCGATTGGAAGATATCCATTTTCTATATTTAGTAAAAAAAAGTAAACAATATGACCCACCACTTCCCTCTAATACAACTATCCACTTTACATATAATAATAATACTCCTTAATCCATATGTAAAAAGCAAACGAACACCTTAGAACCGGACGGAGGGAGTATTATATTAAAACAAAATTACAAATTTTACTTTAATAATCAATACTAAATTTTAAGGCCATATTTTTTTTGGGGAGGGGGGTTGGGGATGTTTACGATTCAGTTTGAGATTTACTAAAGAATACTATTTTAGCAACAAAATTCAATGTGTTGACAATTTAACAATGATTACCAACAATTTTCTTTTAGTAACAAAATGAAAACGAATTTATTTTCTATTTTAGCAATGAAATTTGTAGTTATTCAATTTTTAATAGGTGATGTGAGTATTTAATATGGCTGTTATATGGTTTATTCGGACTATTCTACCATAATATGGAGAGAGAATGGGAGAAGAAGACACAAGAATTCCTCCCACGTTTGTGGGAGTTTAAAGTAGAGAGTTTATTTCTCTCTATATTTTTTTTGTTGTCGTGGAGGGAGATAATTTTCATTTACAGTGGTGATGATGGTGAAGATGCAGGTGATGTTGAGCCTGAGGTTGAAGACGGAGGTGAGGATGAGGATAGAACTGATGATGAAGATGATGGTGTCGCCCCCTCTTATACAAGTGAGGTGAGCCTAATAGCAAGTGAGCATTAAATGCGTATCCGCATGAGGGTATTAAAGAGATCTCTTAAGATTATCTTCCTAGTAGATATCTTAGGGGATATGTACTAGGCTTGTAGGGCGTCAGACCCAAGTGTGCAACTTGGGTGGGAGAGTAGAGAGAGGGAGTGAGTGTAGAGAGAGGTAGGGAGACTCGGTGTGGTGGGAGAGTAGAGAGGGGGAGTCGGAGCAAATGGGTAGAGAGGGGAGTAGAGAGTGCAAGTGGGTAGAGAGGGAAAAAGGGTGTAAATGGGTAGAGAGGGAAAGATGGTGCAAGTGGGTGAGAGGAGAGGGAAGAAATGCCTTCCGCCTGCCTTCTCCAAGTAGGCGAGCGCGTGCTTCTCTTTCGCTCGGCCTCCCTTGCTCTCCTCTTTGAATGGGCAGCCTCTGTCATTAAATTTTGATCCAGACCCACTTGTGGGTCCAGTGTAAATAGCCCTACCACAAAATTCACTTTGTTGGTTATTATCAACGGAATTATTATTATTATTATTTTGATCGTACAAAGTTACTTGTTAGTATAGTTAGTAGTTAGTTCACCAAGCACTCATACACCTCCTATCTTCAAACCTCCTTTTACTCCTCACATATTCGTTCTCATAGGGAATCGAATTTGGATCACTAACCTTAGTGAGTAGACCAGTGACCAACAGAATCATTATATAAATTATCAATGGAACTATTAGTTATGTATTACTAATAAAATTATTTACTAACAGAATTAAATTTTCATTGTTAAAAATTTACCAACCACCACTTTACCAGTGAAAAATTATCAACAAATTTCGTTGTTAATCTGTTAGTAAATCAATTTAACAATAAAATTAAGATTTTTACCAATAAAATATTACCAATAAAATATGCAGTTGGTAAAACATAATTTTTTTAATGATTTTCTGTATATTTCTTTCTTTAATTTACGTTAAATATTCTTTGTCCTTTTAATTCTACTCTCTCGTCTCTTATCTCTTTTAATTTTTTGTCCTTTTAATTCTTCTCTCTCATCTCTTATATCACATCAAATAATAACATAATAATATTCTTTTACATACTAATTACAACAATCATATCGATTTTATATGGTGTTAAATCAAAAAAAAAAAAAAACTACTTACATCATTTTTTTATTTTTTATTTTTTTTAACTAACACTTGCAACATTAACTGTACATTTTGCTCAACACATCTAAGACCCTACATCTTAGAGTTTGCTCTCAAGTGCGATTAATATTTTGTTTAAACACAATTTAACTATTTAAAGTTTCATCATATTTCTAATTTATCTCCTCCGCTATTCGATGTGGTGCTTGCTTTCTCTTTTCGAATATTCCAGCATTTTTGTCCATCTAAATGTGATTTACAAATATAGAGATGTTCCGAAGAAGACAGATAAACATCTTCGATTTACATTATTTTTTCGGAGGAAAAATATCAAAATTGGTCCTTTATGTTTGACATAATTTAAATTCAGTTTCCAAATTTGTTGAATTTGCAATTTTTATTTTCTAATGTTCGATTTTAATCTTTTTTGTCCAAATTTAATCATTTTATCAATCTCAATCATATTTTGAACAAAAATTGGACAAATTCTGATATAGAGAACTAAATTTGATAAAATGACTAGAGGATACTAAGGATCAAAATTGCGAATTTAACAAATTTGAGGAAAGAATTTGAATATTCCAAATATAAAATAATAAGTTTGATATTTTTTCCCTTCTTCTGATAAGAATTTGATCAAAATTAACTGAGTTTTGAAAATTGATTTTCAATATCAACTTAAACCTGAAAAATTTATCCTTAATATAATTAGAATTAAAATAAAAAAATAAAATAGTCAATGATCCATATAACGTATTGAAAATATGTGTGGAATGATTTTAGGAAATGCTTTTACTTTCAGTAATTAGGCGAGGACAAAAGTAATGGGACCACTCACTTTTGATTTTATAACAAATTTTTTTTATAATAAGTACTGTTAATAATATCGACAAGCTTTGACATTGTGATAATATTAGATGGGTCGAGATAATATATATACTATGAAGATTCGTTTGATTATTAAAGAATAATTTTTAAATAATTTTATTTTTAAAATAAATTAAAATATGAATTTTAAGTGGCTACGTATGGTGTGCGAATTATTAAAAAATGATTTTAATGTTCATTGTACTTTAAACAACCTCAAAATTATACTTTTATAAATCAAACATTATAATTTAGAGTTACTATGTTGTGTCCCTTGTATTTAACGGTATGTCATTTTGTTATAAAAAATATACATTTTAATGAATCAGAGTATGTTTTTTTTATTGAAAAAATCGACTGAAGTATGAATAATATAAATGTTTGATAAAAAATTTAACTTTTTTTTTTCAAAAAATAAAGGGTACATGTTCATATAGCAATTAAATGATACAATATTTAATACTAAAGTGTGCAACTTTAAAAAAATTTAGGATTTGGGATACGATATCCCCGAAAACAAACAAGTTTTAGCCTAAATTTATTGAATCAACTATAACAATATTAAAATTATACTTTAATTTATGACTCGTCATATTTTAAATAATCATATTTTAACTATCTTAAAATCATACTCTAATACTAATAAATTTATGGGACTATCTATCTCACGACCCGTCTCATATAGACGCTATCTTACAAGAAAGTGTTTGATAACTATTTAAAATAAATAAATAAATACCCTTAAAATTTTTAAAACATTGAATAATATGCAGCCATCAAATTTAAATAAAAAATTTAAAGATAAAAAATGAAATACAACTAAAATTTACATATATACATAAAATACCAACATTCATATTTTCTACCCAACATTCTTCACACTTTCTAAAATGAACATTTATTCAATAACATTATGACATTTTAAACTTAAAATTTTCAATTTAACCTAATATATATAACATATTTTATAATTTATTTATCACAAACACTTGTGTAAATCGAGTTTACATACATTAATATATAAACCATGTTACTTTTTAGTATATAAAAAATTACTCTTTAAACACATAAATTATTAATCTTCTAAATTTAAAAAATTACTCTTTAAATTCCTATAAACTCCGATTTATTGATTACTTTTTAGTACATGAAAATTTACTCTTTAGAGACATGAATTTTTACTTATCTTTATAAAAATTATTACTTTTCAAAAAGTAATTTTTTATATGCTAAAGAGTAATTTTAAAAAATATATAATTTATATGAGACTCACTCTTTATTTATTACATAAAAATATTAAAGACAAATTCTCTAGTGAGACGCTACTTATGTGAGATAGTTTGTTAGACGTCTTAAAATATGTCAATTATTTAAATAAAATATGTTTAATATTTATTAAAGTATATTTTGTGAAGTATGCTGGATTAGGGTCCGGATCTTCTATGCCACTTTGGTGTGACATCTCTTATGACACTCCGTTGGATGAGTGATACGTAAGAGAGAGAAGAAAAACTATACCCTAAGTCAACCAGTCAACCCTTGGGGCAAGAGATTGGATTTTTCCACGGGCAAGAGATTGGATTTTTCTACCTCGACACGTGTCATTCTATAAGCAGGTGTTACAGGAGATGTCACACCAATGTGTCATAGAACATTCCGTGCCGCTGGATTATGTATTAAAGTATGATATTAACGTGTTATAATATAATTTATTATTGACATACTTTAACTATAAATAAGTATACTTTATTTATACAATAAGCATATTTTAGTGATGGGTCGACCCGCCTCATACCCGTCTCACAAATAATTCGTCTCATAAGAGAGTATCTCAATATTAAAAATAATTTAAGAAGTCAATAAAGTAAATTAAAAAGATAAAATAAAAAGTTTATACAAAGTGAATAAACGTGAATTAATGTTTTTGCAGTAGAAGGGTGCCTTTAAAATTGAGCGAACAAAACAAATAACAAAAGGTGGAATTGAGTATTTTAATTCCATCCCCACTTGTGCAAGCTGGACCTCACGACTACTATATCATCATTCAACTTTATCATATGTGTAGTCTACAGAACTCTTTGAAATGACTTGTAATTTTTTATTTTTTTTAAATGTAATTTTTAATAATATTTTTCTTATTTACTGTCAATTAATTTTTTTATTTTATATATTTTTTTTAAATAATGTATGAATATCTTTATTCTTTATATACTTATTGGAGTTGATATTCGGTGCATCCGGGTGCAAGAATGCACTCATTGCATAACTTTTTATTCTATTTTGTATATATGTTATTCTATTTTGTATACATGTTTCTTAATAATTGTATATTTTTTTCATACTAAGTTTTTTATTAAAAAAAACTAGTATACATATGTGTATAACTTTTTATTCAATAGTGTATACATATTTTTTAATAGTAATATATTTTTATACTCTCAATTTTTCATTAAAAAAAATTAACAAATAAATTGTATATATTTTTTTCATAATTGTATATATTTTTTATCATAATTGTATGCGATCTAAAAGTTGGTGCACCGTATCTTGAGGTGCACCCAAGTGCACAGTAGTATTAGCCTATTTATTATCTAATCTAAAGTAATATATTAGCAAAGTGAAAAAGTTAAAATTGAGCCAATTTTTAATTTACACCATTGGATTTGATTACTAAGTCATTTTGAATCTCATCCATTCCTCACAATTACAAGATTAAATCTTAGCCATTGATTTGATACCTTATTTTAACAATTAATTCATTATTAAATTATTTTATTCTTTATTAATAATAATTTAAAATTAATATTATTAGTCCTGACATCTTAATAATTTTAAATGGGTATGTGTAATCAATGGATATTGATAAATGAGTTTAGAACGGTATTAAATTATTTTACTCATTATTAATAATTTTGAATTAATATTATTAGTCTTAACATCTTAATAATTTTAAATGGATATGTATGTGCAATCAACGGGTATTGATAAACAGGTTTAGAATGGAATTAAATTATTTTATATTTTTTTAATGAAACGGGTACAAATATGAGTTAACAGATTTTGATGAAAAATTCAAATGGGACTAAATCTGCCAGTTTTTGGAAAATTTTTGACATTAAACAATTCTTACGGGACCAAAAGTATAATTTTCCCTAAACATAATTATTTATTATGTTCAAAAAAAATATAATAATTTTATAAAAACGCTCAATATTTATCACTACTTAATTGTAAGGGTCTACATAACATGTTTCTTGATTTTCGTACTACTAAAAAGAACATATGTAGAAATTGAGTAATTTACGGATATTGATAAACAGGTTTGGAACGGAATTAAATTATTTTATATTTTTTTAATGAAACGGGTATGAATATGAGTAGTTTGGTATTGATAAAAAGGTTTGCGACGGGTATGAGTATCATAATATATTTTTTTAATGAAACGATTTTAAAATTATAATTTTTAAATGATATTTATTTATACACGGGTATAAGTATTATGAAATAAACAAGTATCTTACATAATTAATAAACATAATTATTTATTATGTTCAAAAATATAATAATTTTTTAAAAATGCTCAATATTTATTACTTAATGGTAAGAGTCTACATAACATGTTTCTTGATTTTCGTACTACTAAAAAGAGCATGTGTAGAAATTGAGTAATTTACGAGTATTGATAAAAAAAACTTTGGGACTGATACAAATATTGTAATGAATTTTTAAAATATTAATTTTTAAATGATATTTATTTATACACGGATACGAATACTATGAAATAAGTAAGTATCTTACATAATTAATAAACATAATTATTTATTATGTTAAAAAAATAATTTTAAATTAGTATGTGTAATCAACGGATATTGATAAACAAGTTTGGGACGAGTGTGAGTATCATAATATTTTTTTAATGAAACGGGTACGAATATGAGTATTTTATATTTAAATTGATACGAGTACGTAACAATTAATTCATTATTAAATTATTTTCTTCATTATTAATAATTTTGAATTAATATTATTAGTCTTAATAATTTTAAATGGGTATGTGTAATCAATGGGTATTGATAAACTGGTTTAAAATTATTTATTTATACATGAGTATGAGTATTACGAAATAAGCAAGTATCTTACATAATTAATAAACATAATTATTTATTATGTTAAGAAAATTATTTTATAAAAACGCTCAATATTTATCATTACTTTCTTTCGTTATATATTTAAAATAAAATTTTTCTTTATCTTCTTATTGCTAAAAAGGAACATACTAGAATGGATTGAGAGATTGTATTACATAAAATTTTCAATTCAAATAAATTATATGAGAAGATATACTTATATTTTATAATATACTAGTATTATGCCCCGTGCATTGCACAGGAAAATACGTTAATTGTAAATTATATTAATATTATTTTTTAATTTAAATAAGTAAAAAATTAAAATAAAATATAAATATATACATTTCTTTTGTTGAATATGATAATAGATAATAATATGTTAAGTTAATTAATAATTTTATATTAATTAAATAATTTAATAATGCAAATTATTTTGAGAATATATAACATTATATATTAGATTTTATTCTTTTAAATGATATATTATAATATTATGTCTCGTGCATTACACAAAAAAGCCATCAATTTTAAATTAAATTAATTTAATTTTATAATTCACATGAATAAAAAGTATAATATAAAATAAAATATAAATATACACATATCAATTAATAAAATATAATAATCATGATTTTGACCAACTGTATAATAATATATAAAAATAAATTAATAATCAAATAATTTTAAAAGGTAAATTATTTTGTGAATTCATTGCATATTAAAAAAATTATTATTTACATGATAAACTATTACTTTCAAATTAATAAATTAATATTCTTTAAATAATATTAAATAATTATTTGTCTTCGAATTTGCTATTTTATGATTTTATATATTTTTATTGAGATAAATTAAAATTTATAGTGAATTGATATAAAGTATATTACTCATCAAATCAAACAGAAACCCATAAAAAGAATATGTATTGAATTGTTGAGTAATTATATACTATTATAATAATTAAATTAATTAATTATAATCAATTTAATAATAAAATAAAATAAAGAGAGACTCTCTTGTGAGACAGGTTATAAGAGAGATGGATTTGAAACGGGTCAATCCATCCTATTATCCATAATTTAATAATACAATATAATATAATTATGGTTAGTCAACCCCATTATCTAAAATAATTCCTAAATTTGTGGAATGATTTTTTACCATTTCTGATTTTAATGTATATATGCATACCAACGGAAATAAACTCCCCAAGCTGATGAATCGTTATTGTCTGTCATCATTAGTTCAACTTTGGTAGTTGCCTGTTATCATCACTCCAGTCGGCGCAAATTTATAGAATGAGGAAGATAGTATACAACACAGTACAATTGTTATAGTGTGTCGAGAATTGGTTACAGTATGTTATTTCGGTGTTATTGTATATTAACTAAAAGTATATTACGTTATTGTTACAGTACGTTGTTTCCTTGTAATAGTATCAAATGTCGGTGATATAGTATATTAGGTGAAAGTGTATTCCGTTTATCTTATAATATGTCGTTTTTGTATTATAATATCTGTAATTTATTTTAAAGTGTTATGAATATGATTAAATTATGAATGTAGTATAAAGCACATCACTGAGTATTTTAGTGTCAGGGATCGGTTATAGTAAGTTATATCCGTGTTATTGTGTGGTAGCTGAATGTATATTACTGTGATGTTATAGTATATTGTTCTCATGTTATAGTGTGTAATGAATTTTTTATAGTATGTCAGATAAAAGTGCATTACTTTAATTTTATAGTATACCAATTCCGTGTTATTGCATCTTATAGTAACGCTGACCACTTCACACAAGATGGGGATGAGGGATCGACCGTGAAAGAGAATCCAGAAAATGATATTTTCATATATATTATATGGCATGTATTATCTATTATATTTTCTGTAATTATAGCATATATATATATTATCTGTTATATTTTCTGTAATTATAGAGGATTGATCGGATCGGAACTGTACGACAAAGAGATAGCATGTAATGAATTTCTCTCTTCAATCTTTATTGGGTGGAGATTATAATGGAATTTGAAAATATAATTAATTCAAAAATTAATGGTGAAAACCGGTTAAATTAAAAAATGAATAATATTCATCTCACATCCGTCTCACATAAATGATGTCTCACGGGAGAATTTGTCTAGAATAAATAATAGAATTCATATTTATGATGATGGTAACCATTAAAGCGGTAAATAATTAATATACATAAAAGTTTTCTTTATATATATATTTTTTAGGGGAAAACAACATTTTATAGATCAAGAAATAGTGGGTTGGATACCAACATCTTCAAGTACAAGAGCACTCAAGTGTGCTGGTAGGAAGTCCTCCCAAATAATCTCAGTATCTGGTTTATTACAGTAGTGTGCAAGTGCATGAGCTATACTATTAGCTTCTCCTGGTATGTACGAAAATTTCACACTATTTAATACTAACATATATATGACATGTTATGTATATATTGACACATAAATAAACAATATTTAAAAATGCCACATAAGCATTTAAACTCTATATAAATCATAAATATGATATGTTATGTAATTAAATTCTTTTATATATTGACACATAAACAAACAATATTTAAAAATGCCACATAAGCATTTAAACTCTATATAAATTTGACACATGGCACAAACGATTCTGGAGATGACATGTGTACATACAAACTCCAAATTAGTATATTTAAGATAGATATATAATGGTTTATCTAAAAGACACAATTTAAGCTTCTCCTCCTATGGTTTAAATAATATCAGAACACTTTAGTCCCGTGCAACGCACGGGTTCAAAAGCTAGTGATTAATTAAAAAGAGAATAATATTTTTAAAAAAAATATCGATTAGTATTTTTCAAGTATAATAAAAATCAATTCAGGTAGATAATACTTCAAGTAGAGAATAATATTTATTAAGAGAAATAAGAAGATCGATTCAAGTCAAGAAGAATAAAAAGATCGATTTAAGTATATGGAGCGATTCGAGTAGAGATCAATATTTTTTAAGAGGAACAAAAATATCGATTCAAGTATTTTTCAAGAAGTGGAATAAGATTAATCGATTTAAGTCTTCTTTAGAGTGATTCAAGTATTTTTAAGAGCAACAAAACGATAGATTCAAATGTTATTCAAGTTAAATAATCAATTCAAGTATTTTCCAAGTGAAATAAGAGGAATCGATTTAAGTTTTTTTTCAAGAAGATCAATTAGTATTTTTCAAGAAGAACAAGAAGATCGACTCAAGTAGAGAATAATATTTTCAAAAAAGAAATGATTTAAGTCTTCTTTAGAGTGATTCAAGTATTTTCAAAGAACAACAAGACGATCGATTCAAGTATAAAAGGAATCGAAATCAATTTAAGTCTTTTTCAAAGTGAATAAGATATAGTCAAGATTTCTTTAAAAAGAATGTGTTTATATTAACTTTTACGCACATATTAAGCTATATGTCACATTATTAACAAAAAAAAATTATAATTTATCGTAATAATATAATGTCTAGCTATAAAAAAATTTCAATAATTAATATTGTATAATTATGGCATAGATTATTCATTATAAAATAAATAAAGTAATAATTAAAATATCTAGTATGGTTTTATACTAAACAGAAAGAAAAATATATGAAAAAAAATTAATTGAAAGTAAATAAGAAAATTATATATTAAAATTTTAAAAAATTGATAAAATTACACATCATTTTAGAAAATTTTGAAGACGCAAAAAGAAAAAAAAAGTTCAGCTATAGTATATTTAATACTTATATATATATATATATATATATATATATATATATATATATATATATATATATATATATATATATATATATATATTCTTTATTTTATTTTAAATAGATTTTAAAATTTGAAAATAATGTGTTAAAGAGCGTTGAAAAGAGCAGACTTAATTTTATTCATTCATGGCACCCTACTACACGTTAACACCTATCTTTTCACATTTGAGTATTGACTTTGAACTTGTATAGGCCATAATGTTTTTTATTTTTACTTAATTTAATTTAATTTGGAGCCCACATATTAGTTCCGAGTTTTCTACGTGAACGGTGAATATATAATTGAATACTTCAAATAAAAAATACAAATAAATTATAAATTACTATTGACTAATATATAACTATCCACTACAAGAAAATAGTTTTCTCTCTGTCCTCGGAACCTTCACGCTCTCATTTATTTATTCTACCAATTCCTTCACACATAAAAATAAAAAATAAAAAATATAATTTTATCTAATAACCTTAAAAATTAATTTAATTCAAATTTATTACACATTTTTCACACACATATCATTATTTTATATTTTTTTATTATATAAAAATACTATAATATTCTCTAAAGTTATTAAAGTTCGTAAATGAAAATCTTCTTTTTAAACAATGTAAAACAATAAATGTGAAACATTTTTCGTGACCGAGGAAGTATTATCCTTAATCCACGTACAAAAGTAAATGAGACTCTTATGAATCAAGAGATGTATTAATTAAAATAAAAATATTTCACTTATAAAATATTTAAAATGATAAATTACAAATACACAATGTCATAAACTAAAATTTAAATTGCATCAAATGTTATAATAATAAAATTTAAATAAACGTTACTTCTAATTTAGAGAGCTTTTAACTAGTCTCTGTATTACCATCCGTGCTTGTATTATTTAATTTAACTTTATTTTTTAATTTAATTTTTTTATTTTAAATAAATTTATAAATAATAGAATATATTAGTAATTTATAAACAACTCGCTTCCTTCTAAAATGAAGTATACCGTTAGTGCAATTTATTTATGTTTAGAGGTATTTTAGTATTTATAAAAAATAAATAGATTATAAAATTATTTATGACTTATTTGGGTTGAGAACTATCGAAATTTTAAAATAAAAGTACTGTATTGTAGAGTTATTTGGTTGAGTGTTGTTTTCTTTTCTACAAGAGTGTGGAAATAATTAATTTTGAAATAAACAAATAATGGTAATGTAAAATTGTTTTTGGAATGGAAAGAGTAGTTTTTAATAATAAATAAATAATATTATATAATTTATTAAATTAAAATACTTCCTCCAGTCACTTATAAGTCATCCATTTTATCATTTTGGATGTCAACTTCAAAGGTATCAATTTTCCTTATTTAGTAAAAAATACACCATATGGCTCACCACTTCCCTCTAATACAACTACTCACTTTACATATAATAATACTCCTTAATCCACGTGCAAAAAGCAAACGATTACTTTTCAAATGGCAAGAGGAAGAATCATATAGCTAGAGTAACATATAATGCATATAAAAATGAATATTTTAAGAATATTTTGTAAAAATAAATTATATTCTCCAATGGTAAAAATTAAATGAGTTAGTGTCTCTATCAATACATAGAATATATAAAATTAGAAGGAGTACTACAGGATTTAGAACAAGAAAATACTTGAATTCAAGTAATTAGCTATGGAAACCGATTTATAAGAGTGTTTATGAAATTAAATATACTTGAACCACGAAGCTAAAAATATAGTAGCATCGGTATAAAAAATATATAATTATATCTTAAGAATTAAGGGTAAAATTTTGTGTGAAATCATCTCACAAAAATAAATCTCTTAAAATAAATAAGAACGGATTACATTTTAAATAAAACTTGACGTATGATTAATTAATTGTAATAAATCGTTCATAATTAAAAGTAAAAAATTCTTTAATGAAAAATGATATGTTCGACAAAGAATTGTGAAACTGTGTATTTTTAAGATAGTCTAAAGCAAAACTTGCTCGGAATTAACATTTAATTCTAAAAATTAAAATTACAATTTGAAGTACATGAATTATATATAAAAAAAATTAAAAACAAAATAGTACATGAACTATAAAAATAAGACAAATTATCTTGTTAGACCTTATTTATATGAGACGCTTTGTGAGACGTGTTAAAGTATGTTTATAATTTAGATAAAATACGTTTAATGGTCGTTAAAGTAAGTTTTTTTTAAGTATATTGCATTATGCATTAAAGTATGATTTTAATGTATTATAATATAATTTATTATTAACATACTTTAACTACAAATTAGAATACTTTGAAAAAAATTAGCATATAAATTAACATACTTTATCTATACAATAAGCATACTATAATGATGGATCGACCCGTCTCACACCCGTCTCAAGAGAGTTTCTCTAAAAATAATACTACAATATAAAAACTAAAATGTAAAGATTAAATGTAAAAAACAAAATAATACATAAATTACTTGTGATAATTTTCGAGGACGTCTATAATTTCATTTTCAATCATTTATTATTACATTAATTAGCTTTGTATTGTCGGAATATTACATCTATTGCTTGCAGGCGACAGTCGTAACGAGCCAGTTGAAAAGTTGATTAAAATAATATTAGTCCAATTTAGTATTAATATTTTGATTAATTAAGATTAACTGGTACTTAGGTATGCAAGCATTATCTATTAATTACTTACAATTCAAATGGGCCTTTTATTTTTCTTATTTTTTTTCTTTTCAAATGGGCCTATTAATTAAACCTCTTGGATTATGATTTAGCGTCTTAATTATATTATTCAAAGTAATTAATTAATATCATTAAGCGAAAGGGACAATACTCATTAAGTTGAGTTAGTTTCTTGTAATCCGGGTTTACATCATAAACTATTATAAATCTTGTGGTCCCCCTTAATTTAAACAACATAACAATACATAGGGTACATAGGATTAGAAGGTGTTAAATGACCACCTCATCTAAAAGCTTAAACTTATAGAGAGGAGTACCATTTAATATTTAATTAATGCACTCTAACATGTCCCCTCACATGCAGGCGGAGAATTTTTGCCTCAAACCTTGCATGTGGAATTTTCTCATAAATGGGTGGCGGTGAGGTTCGAACCCTGGACCTTTGTTAACCATGAGCTCTGATACCATGTTAAATGATCACCTCATCTAAAAGAATTTACTGATAGATAATAAATTTTTAGTCAGCCCAGGCACAACAAGAACATCCTGCAATGTTATATCACTACTAATAGATAAAGACCCTTTATGAGATATTGAGATAGTTTCACCATTACCAACTTGGACGTGATCTGATCTTGAGTAAGATGAGGCGGAGTCCAGACGGTTGACATCAGACGTCATATGTGCTGAAGCCCCAGTGTCCAAGAACCAATCCGACACATTATCAGAAGAAAGAGAACATCTAGTAGAAAATGCTTCAGCCAAGTTTGCTGTAGGGGCTCGTGAGGTCGTTCAAAGTATCGATCAAAACGGCGCGGACAATCAAAAGCCTGATTATCAGTTTCTTGATGACAAAGCTGACAGAAAGGAGGCCAAAAATTGTTGTTCCGACGGCCCTGTCAGCAGCCTCGGTCCCGATTATTGTTACTGCCGTGACCGCGGTAAAAAGAAGGACGAGAACTGCTGCTGCCTCGTCCTCGTGTAACAGCAGCAAAGGCAGGCTGGACAATCGGAGAGTCATCAACAATTTTCTGGAACAATTCGTGACTTTGAGCCAGTGCCAATAATGTGTGAAAGTCCGAAAGAGGATCTTGGGCCAACTAAGCGGCTGTGAAGTTTGAGAATGATGAACCTAGATACCGGCCATATTCTTGATTCGCCTACTGTTGCTTTTACTCCTGTTACAAAAAAATAAAAAAATATGCTAAACATCTTTGCTATATTTATTCAGAGAAGGGGACCACCGAGTTTTAAAAAGTGAACTCGGTTTATACATTAAGTTAATGGAGTTAGTCTCCTGTGATCAACCGAGTTTATAGTGTAAATCTTGTGGTCTTCTCTTTAATTTAAACCCCGAGCAATATATAAGATATATAGAATTGGAACGGAGGACCACAAGATTTAGAGTAAGAAAAGATCAAGATTTACATATTAATTTATGTAAATCAAATTTATATGAGTGTTTCTGAAGTTAATGAGGCAACTTTTTTATTAATTAACTGCCACTTTTCATGTTTCACCTTTTAAGTTCATCGTTTAAATAACAGATCATTTGATTAAACAATTTAAATTAATATACTAATATATGTATATAGACAATACAAAAATGTTGTTGAATAGAGATCAGTATTAGGGCGGTACGGATCTCCGAATCCTGTTATATTTTGGTGTTACCTCTTTTATTATAGATTGTTGGATGATTGATACATATCATAAAATAAAATTTATATTCTAAAAGAAAATACTAACCATAAAGGGAAAGGTACGTTGAGATTTTCCTCCCTAAATATTCATCTAATGCGTATAATAAAAGATGTAATATCAAAATATAACAGAAATCGTATTAGAGAGACCTCTTGTTGAGAGTGGAATTTCACGTATTTTAACTCTCACATTACATCGTTTTTTATAGAATGTTGCCATGATTTCATGTAGAATGGTGTGGTTATCATATCTTGAATAATTAAGATGCTACTAAGGTGTTTTGTTGAGTTTTGAAGGGTAAAATATGATCAAAAGTTTAAAGTTGGAATGAAGAGTGAAAGTGTGAAGGAATGCTAAAAAACACACGTCGATGTTGTGTGATTTTTCTATATTCGTGTAGAAGTCCAAATTTATCATGTGATATATTTTTGGAAAGCCATGGAAGATATGATCATTTTGGAGTAAAAATTACTCAAATCAGAGTTCGTATGAGGAAGTTATGCTCAAAATGGTGAGGTCGCGTAATGCAGTCTGCAGCTCGGCAGACCACTCGGGAGGCAGCTCGGCTCGAGCTGGACCCACTTTGGTCGACTTTTTGGCTGAGTTGGGATCCTATGAAACCCTCGGGACATTAGCTTTTCATTCGTATGCGGCTCGGTACCGTTCGGCAACATCTAGACCCAGCACAACTCGAGTAGGGTGCCGAGCGGGTGCTTTTAGGGCCCAGTTGCGGCCTGTTCGATAAAGCACTGTATTTACACCATTCACATCGTGTTTTGGCTTAGAATTGACACGAAAAAATCTTTACAACAGTCCAAGATATAAAAAGGGGAATCACCACATAATTGAGGGGGACCCGCTCACATCCATCGCCACTTCTCTCATAAATTCCACACACATCAGATTCAAATCTGACTTTCATCATCCATCCACCTTCAAGGGAGTTCCAAGTGCTAATTGAGGGAGATCGGACGATCGAAGAGACGAAGAAGGAACGTGGAACTACGCTTACGCTAGGGTTTCGTGTTTCTTATCTTTTCCTTCCTTTTATCTTGATTTTTGGTATGAATGCATAGTCATGAGTGTTCTTTGTAACCTCATGGGCTAATTTCTTATACAGTTCTAGGCTTAGATTGTTAGATTGAATTGATATGGAAACCTAGATCGAAATTGTGATTTTATGTAGTTGACATTCTGATTTTACTTATTTTATTCAGACTTGCTTATTTGCTTCGTAACGTTTTCATAGTAAATTCATGTCATCTGCTATAATGCTTGATTTATTATGTTAGCTTATGTGCGTTCATAATTGTTATTGACTATCTGTTAGGGGTTAAGGTAGTTCCGCTATAAACACTCTAATCCCATGAACTGGTAAATCAGATACTTGAACTGTTTAGTGGAACAATGCAATTAAGACTTTCAAGTAGGAAGTGGATAGAGCCTTGTAATACTTTCAGAAAATATCTTGTTAGTCAAACTTGCCATCCGGAGGTATTATTATTTGCTTTGATTAGTATCTAGGAAGGGGGCTTGGTAATATTCACACACCTTAGGATTTAAACAAGATTATATTGTTAGCTTTGAATCGGGTCATATCTGGAGAAAAAACATGGTTATGTGGTGTATTTTAAAAAATCTGCATAAATGAATAATTGAAAGTCTAGAAATTCAAATTAATTGATCTATACCTGATACATTAGAACTGTTGTTTGTCTCTTGATTCACACTTGAATTATTTTTCTTTACTTTATTTATTGAGTTATTTATTATTTCACTATCTTAGTTAATTAAATTGACAACTCTTGAAAATCGATTACCTAATTCTGATTAGTTAGTAATTATTAAAAAATAAATAATTGACTATCCTTTTGGGATCGATAATTTAACTTGATTGCTTGCTGCTACAATTGATATTCTTCATACTTGAGGATTTAATTGAAGTGCGTAAAAAACGTCTATCACCTCTTAAATTGAAACGTCTTTTATTGAAAGCAAAATAATATGATATTAATTCAAATTGCAAGAACAGAAGCTGTCGAGAAGGCCATCCACACATGACGAAGGCTCGACCCAACAATGAGGGCTACTGAAAGAACGTGCTGCCCTAGCAATACGGTGTGCCAATAGGTTGGCACTACGTCGAACAAGCTTGACCGAAAATAACGAACAAGAGGAAAGAACAATTTTACAAGTAAACAAAAAATTACCAAACACTGAATCATATGTGCTAGACTTTTGCAGAACATCATAGACTATTTTAGAATCAATTTCCATCACTACCTTTTCATAACCTAAATAAATAATTGACTGCCTTTTTGGGATCGATAATTTAATTTGGTTGCTTGCCGATACAATTGATATTCTTCATACTTGAGAATTTAATTGAAGTGCGTAAAAAAACGTCTATCACCTCTCAAATTGAAACGTCTTTTAAGAGTGCATTTCAAAATATCAAGGCTAATTGTATATTTCTAAATCATTTATTTTTAAAATCAAATTTTAAAACCCATTTAAATTAGAAACAATATATGTTTGTATTGAGTTTTGTACAAACATATACTCAATTCTATTTTTTATTTTAAATGCCAATTTGAAATAGGATCAATAATTACTAAGTACAAAATGTATTTAAGTATTACTAAATGATATATTCGCTTCAAAAAATTATTGATAAATACAAAATTATACTCCCTTCGTCCGATTTTAAGATGTCCGTTTGCTTTTTGCACGTGAATTAAGGAGTATTATTATTATATGTAAAGTGGGTAGTTGTATTAGAGAGAAGTGATGAGTCATATTGTGTACTTTTTTACTAAATAGGGGAAATAAATACATTTGAACCGGACGCTAAAAATAGTAAAATTGACACCTTAGAAGCGGACGGAGGGAGTATTTTATTTTGCCCATAATATCCATATCATCCGCATATTAGTGTGCATTGTTAAGAGATAAACAAAAATACACAATTAATTATTCTTACTTATATACAATAGTGTGAATTCGTGAGAAAGAAACAAATATGCGATTAAATTTTCAATATAATATATGTTCATGTTTGTTGTTAAGAGATAAATAGAAAATACGTGATTAAATTCAAGAATGGGTTATTCCTTGAATAGCATCCATTGTTTTTTGATCAAATTGAAAAAACAAAAATAATGTTCATTCCACATTAGTGTGTATTGTTAAAAGATAAACAAAAATATGCGATCAAGTATTCTTACTAATGTACAGTAGTGTGCATTCATGAGAAAAAACAAATACACAATTAAATTTTCAATATAATATATACATTAATGTGCATTGTTAAGAAAGAAATAGAAAATACGCGATTAAATTGAAGAAATGATTGTTCCTTAATTCTCTCACCCATTATCTGATTTAGTATACACTAGTGTTCAATGAAATTATTGTTAAATACAAATGTTGAATATTAATGATTGTAAATAAGACTAGAAAAAATATGTTATGTATATATTAATAATTATGTTATATCAATATATTTATTTATAATTAGGCTATACTTACGCATATAAGTAATAAGACCTTTAAAATACTATTTGAAATCTTATACCAATATTCTCTAGTTGTGATTTTCTGAAGGAAAGTGATAAAATAAAATAAAATAATAATAATAATAATAACGCTCAATTACAAATTTTATTGATTCTCAGTCACAAATGTCAATAAATTATTTTATTCTCAATTAATATTATTTCTCATCTTCAATTATTTTGTTTCATATCAAATAATAATTTCGTATACACAAATTATCACTCATATCTTATATTGATGTGATGTAAAGTTAAATTTCACTTAATAAAAAAACTCAAAATAATTTATATAGTTTTCAAATTCTAGATTTTTGAAAAGTAACTTTAAGAAACTGGAGTAGGAGTAGGAGTAGTAAGTTCTAACCACAAGTAAAATAATAGCCATAACAATTGCGGGGCATTGTATCACGTGACATTATTTATATATTTTTTTAAATAATTATTTTTATTAAAGATATAAATTATATAATATATTACTCCAGTTTTTATTAAAAATATTATTATTATTATTATTTATTTTGTAATATAAATTGTTCATAAAATAATAATTTATACATTATCAAATTTCATTATAAATTTAAGTATCACTTTTTATTAAAATATTATTATTATTTATTCATAATGCAGTGACGGATCTAGAATTCTACGGTGGGGTGAGCTAAGTTTATTAAAAATAATAATAATTAATATATATATATATAATATTTATTGTAATTGGCTCATAAAATAATTTGAGAAGATATATTTATTTTTTGACTTCCTTTGGATGACCTTAAAAATATTTTTATATTAGGCTAAACTTAAAAATACAATTAATTTATATATAATGTAATGGACTTTTCGTGGGTAGCCCGGGGCTGCCCTCAAGTAAATCCACCCCCTAATATAATGTGAGATAATTTCGTACAAATATTGGCATGATAATATTTTTTTATCGATAAATATTAGTTAGTAGTTAGTTTATCAAGCACCTGAATCACAATATTAAAATGGTAACATGGTACTTAGTATATTTATGTGATGAACAAAATATTTTACTACCTATTAAAACACATAATTTGTAAACTTAAATGGCAATGGTAATTTATAAATAATAATTTATAATAAAATTCGTCATAAATACTAGTACTAGTTTTTTTTTTTTTCATTTAATAAATTTGGATGGTTTTATCCTTACCCTACATTCATGTCGGCAGTCCTGGTCAAGATAAGCTTTTGGCAATTGGAAAAAAAACAAACTTAAAGTTGATTGCAACATTTACAATTTATATTTTATATAATGCAGTATTGCTTTTTGCAGCTACGCTATACATGTGTAAAATTAGCACACAGTACACGCTAAAATAGGACACATCTATATACAAATTATAAATAAAAATATATTATATCATTATGAGTAAAAATATATATAATTTAATTGTTAGTTTTTTAATGAAAAATTGAGTGTAAAAAAAATACAATTATAAAAAAATATGTATACACTATTGAATAAAAAGTTATACACATATGAATGTTAGTTTTTTAATGAAAGTGTGAAAAAAGTATACAATTATTACAAAATATTTATACAAAATAGAATAACATATATACAAAATAAAATAAAAAGTTATACACATATGGGTACACCGAATATACACTCTTAATTTTATTTGGAAAAAATATCGTGTAAGACGATACTTGTGTGAAATGATATATGGCAAAAACTTGTGTGTCTGGGGGCACGCCGTGCGCCCATACTCTTCAATATTAAATTATATACCTTTTAGTATAAAGACGTGCAACTCTTTATTTTCTAGAAAAAAATAAAAAATATTAATAAAAAGTGTATACCTTTTAGAACGAAACATTGTACCCTTATTAGTTAAAATGTATACCCTTTAGAATAAAATAGTTTACCCTTACACACTCTGTGTATCTGGGAATACAAGAGACCAACTCATGATATATATATGGAACCGGTAAGGGCCGATCCTATAAAAGTATTGGCTTGAGTTGAACTTTTAAATGAGGCCCCTAAATTTTATTTTAATTATATTAAATCAAAATTACTATAAAATCTTTAAAGTTTAAACCATAGTTCAAAGAGTTGGTATGTGAATTGAGTTCACATATTAATCATGTTTTTTTAAACTTACTCTTTGGTACCTAACAATTTATTTTTTAAAAAATATTATATTTTATTAAGAAAGAATAATAGTTTATTTTTTTTAAGAATAATTTTTCTTATACTAAAGTGAAATCGGTAGGAAAAGAGGTTATCTATAAATCCAGTTGCATAATTATTTTTCATATTCAAAGTATTTATGTTAAACACTATTTAGTACTAAAAGAAATTTGATTTTAAAATATTATTCAATTTTTAGAATAATATAAATTCAATAAAAACGTATAAATTTTTTTTAATTCAAATAAAATTGAGAATTAAAAGGATAAAAAAATTTGTGATAATAGACAAATATACCCAACTCTCCATATCCAAAAATCATTACCAATAACTCAAAAAAACTTCTATCTTTTTTAACCAAAACTCCCCTAAAAAGATCATTATACCCCTCCTCCAAAATTAAAAAAATTTCTAAGTCTAAATCCATTCATCCACACACCACACTGCCGCCAGCAATCACCGCCAACGTGACCCACACCCACCGCCGGGCCGCCGCCAGCCGTGTGGGTGACCCACACCGTGACCCGTGTGGGTGACCTAAATAGGAGACACATTGGGTATTGATTTTGAATAGTAAGGGTAAATATGTCAAAAAAAAGTACAATATTATGTAAAAAAGAAAGAATAATAAAAAAGTGTTTGTAAAGATATTGCATAATGAATTTTGTATATTATTTCAATTCTCCCAAAAAATTTTTTGTGTATTTAGAGCTGCTAAAGGGGAAAAAAAAGGAAATTATTGTTTCGATAATATAATTGATTTGAATAATTTTAGTAGAGTTAGTAAAATATATCCAATTTAATTTAAATAAAATAATTTATAAATATACTTTTTTATATATATATATATATATATATATATATATATTATAATATTTTTTTAAAAAAAACAATGGGCCCTATAAATTTCAGGGTCCTGGGTTGACCGCCTCACGCACCTCAAGGAAGGCATAGCCTTGGAACCGGTTAAAATTGATTAGAAATACGTTTATTAATAGTTAAAATATATGTTTAAAATATAATAAATGATATATTAAAGTGTGATTATTGACTTGTATTAATTAATATATTTTACCTATATTATAATAAATATAATACTCCCTTCATCCTATTGAAACATATGCGTTTTCTTTGTAAATTACAAAAGAAGCGCGCACGTTTCAATGGGATGAAGAGAGTATCTCATTTATATCCGTATGATGGGAGGTTGCCCTTTTATTTAGTAAGTATTCCCTCTGTTTTTTTTTTAAGTGTTGTATTTCTTTTTCCATGTAAATTAAGAGATATACTCATTTCATCCCTAAACTACGTACTTATATTTGCTTTTTGCACATATATTAAATAGTGGAGTTGATATTAGGTGCACCCCGATGCAAAGGTACACTCATATGTATATAATTTTTTATTCTATTTTGTATACATGTTTCTTAATAATTGTATATTTTTTTCAAACTCAAATTTTTATTAAAAAAAAATAGCATCTATATTTGTATAACTTTTTATTTAATAGTGCATAGTACATATTTTTTAATAGTTGTATATTTTTTTACACTCAATTTTTCATTAAAAAAACTAACAAACAAATTGTATACATTATTGTTTATAATTGTATATATTTTTGTTTATAATTTTATACGTTTATGAAAGTGGGTGCACCGTATTTTGGGGTGCACCCAGGTGCACAGTAGTATTAACCTAAAGAGTATAATATTTTAATGTTTAGTGAAGTGGGAGAAATATATTTAAATGTGTAGGGGGTAATGTAGTATGTGGATCCCTGTGGATATAATAATTATTTTGCGTGGATCTCATCTATAAAAAAAAGAATGTATATTTTGTTTTGGGTTAAACCAAAATAAAAATATATATATATATATATATATATATATATATATATATATATATATATATAATTGTGGGTGATAAAAGTAATAATATTTATTTGTTTTGCGTGGGTTGTTTTTACAAAAAGAAAAATGCATCGCTCATACATATCGACACAAATTAAAATTTTCGTTTCTATATGATTTTTCAATTTTAATCTTTTATTTGTAGGCTAGCTAGATTAGCTCTACTAGTTCTATATACTCTCTCTATCCCAAATCGTAATACTCATGTTTGTTTTTTTATATGAAAATGTTAAGAAATATTTCCTTCGTCTCATAATTTAAAATTAATAGATATATTAATATAATGTGTGGATCAATGAAGAGAAATATAATTAATTAGTGTGGATCATTTTTAAAAAATAAAATCATAACTATTAAAGTGAGAGTTCAAAACGGAAATGTGTAATTATTTTTGTGGGAAGGAGGAGTAAATACTAGAAGACATAATTTATGAGTTGGATGTAATCGAATCGAATCGAGTCGAACACTACTAGGTTTGAGTATTCGTTTGTTAAGGAATTATTGAACTCGAGCCCGAGCTCAAACTCGTCAAGAAAAAAAAATCGAACTCGACCTCGAACTCAAACTGTTTGTTAAGGCTCACGAACGTGTTCACGAACAAATAAAGTAACTTTGTTATGAACATTTTTTCATGAACATTTAAATATTTTTGTTCGTAAATATTAAAAGAACTTTTGGTTTCTAAACATCTAATGTTATTCATAATATTAAATAAATAAACTAACAAAATATAATAATAAACGTTACAAAATTATTTAAATATTTAAATAAAGACATAAGTTATTATCATATTTGTGTGGTTTAATATAAAATATTTAATTATTGAATATTAATAAATAAATAATAATATATAATACTAAAAAATTATTATAAAATTTACGAACACGTTTGCGAGCCATTAACGAATATGTTCGCGAGCTTTCAAGCCGAACACCCTTAGATTTGATTTTGACTTGATAGACTATTCGAACTCAAAATTTAAGTTTAGTTTAGTTTGTTAAGGTTAACGAACGAGCTCGAACGAACACTTTATCAAATCGAGACCTGAATAGTTTGCGAACGGTTTGATTCGCATACATCCCTATAAGTTGATATCAATCATTTTACGTTGTTAATTTTGACCTCTCTTTTGTACGCTTTATTCAGTCTACTTTTTTGAGGCGATATTTAAGAATAAGATCAATGGATTAAAAAAATCCTCATCACATTCATTTAAATGATAAATTTATTGATACATATATAAAAGCAAACTTAAATTTTTACTTCTGTTTTCAATTTTTTTTTAATTTTATTCTATTTAGAAATAATTCAATTTTAATCTTGACCGTCCAATTAATGCATTTGATTTCAAAATTTTTAATTATACTAATAATAATGGATTTCATTATTTAAATTTTAATTTTTTTTTCAATTTTAATCTTAATCGTCCAAATGTTGCTATTGATTTCAATCATAAAATTTAATTATACTAATAATTGATATTATTATTTAAATTTTACTTTTTTTATTTTACAATATAAATTTGGTAAATATGAAATATTTTTTGGTATATTTGACTAATTTTTAATCAATATATACTTAATATATATTGTTAATTTCTATTTTTATCTTCAATTTTTCTCCATCTTTTCAATTTTATTAAATTTAATTTTCATTCAATTTTAATCTTGACCGTCTATTACTTATGATCTCAATTATGAATCTTATTTATGCTAATAATAATAAATTATTTATTTATTTTTTAATTAACAATATAAATAAATTTGATAAATATGAAAAATATTATTGTCATATATTCTACTAATTTTTAATAAATATACTAATATTAATAATATCAAATCTTACAATGCAATCTTTGGTAATTTTCCACCTTTTTTCTTATGTCGTTGATTGCATTCAATCACGATCGTTCATCCTTTCAAATCATTCTATATAAATTGTTTCATTACCTAATCAAATCCTTACTCTATTTTTATTTTTTTGTGCTTCTTCTTTTTATTCTCTATATTTCACTTTCATACTATTTATAATCTACTTTAATTTGTTTTATCTTTTAATCCATGTCCCAATTTTTGCACGTGGATTAAAGAGTATTATTATTTAATGTATAGTTAGTAGTTGTATTAGTGAGAGTGTGTGCTCCATATTTTAATTGTATTAGAGGGGGTGTGTGGGTCTCATGTGTGTAAAAAATGAAATGGAATCCTTTGGTTGGGACGACCAAAATAGAAAAAAGACCCTCTTTACATGGGATAGAGGGAGTATACTTTACTTTTACTTTGATTTGATCTCATGTGCAGGTTCGATCATTCTCTGAGGTATTATTATTCTTTTTTATTTTTTGTTATCTTTTTTTTCTCTTCATTTTTTGATTTATTTATGATTTTATAAACCCTATTTATATAATTTAATTTATTTTATCTTTTATACTTTTATTTGATTTTATTTTTATGTTCAATCATTCTCATATTTGATCTTATGTGCAAGTTCAATCATTCTCATTTGAAGTATCATTCTTCTTTTTTAATTTTTGTTATCTTATTTTCGTTTATCTACGATTTTTGTATTTTCTTTATAATTCTATAAACCTTATTTATATACTTTAATTTATTTTATCTTTTACACTTTTATTTGATCTTATTTTCAGGTTCAATCATCATTCTTCTTTTCTATTTTTCGTTTATCTTAAAATTTATGTATTTTTCTTCGTTTTTTGTATATTCTTTATATTCTATAAACCCTGTTTTATAATTTTTTTTAATCTTATTGATTATAAAATCTATTTTTATACTTTAATTTATTTTACCTTTTATCTTTTTATTTGATCTTATTTTCAGATTTAATTATTCTCCTTTGAGGTATCATTTTTTTTCCCGTTTATCTTATGATTTATGGTTTTTCTTCGTTTTAATTGTTTTCTTTATATTTTATAAAATCTATGTTTATATATTTTTTTAACCTTATTGTTCTTATTTTTATTTAATCTTATTTGTAGCTTCAATCATATTAAAAAAAAAAGTCACCATGAGTGATGAATTTGGACAATCTAAAATTAATTTCAGAAATTTTAGAATTGAAGATTTAAAGCAATTATATTTTCATTAGGATCGTCTTTATAAATATTCTTTTTATTAAATTTTTAGGATTAATATATGAAATTTATTTTCAAAATTTTGTGATTTATTTTATTTTTTCTATCAATTTTATTTTCATTAGAATCGTCTCCATAAATATTATTTTAATATTTATTATTTATTATATTAAATGATATTTTATATTTTATTTTATCCATATGTTATTATTCAATTAAAAATAAAATATAAATTATAGTATACTATATCTTTCTTAAAAAAGAGTAATTGAGTTTTACAGAGAGAGTATATCTATTTTTTAAAAATAAATAGATATCAATTAAAATAAAAAATTAATATAATTAATATTAGAAAGTTAATATATACTCTATTTATCTTAAATATCGAATCAATTTTAATGTTATAAAAAATAAGCATATAAACAATGCGATTTAATTGATAAATATAAAATTATATTATGTTATAAAAAATATATTTATATAAATAAATAATTATATATATATATATAATGGTTAAAATAAAAAAATATATAAAAGTATATATAATTGTAATACACTTTAATTCTTTTCGTGCAACGCACGGATGAGTAATATCTAATTAATTCTAATAATGGATGAAAAGTGGTAATCATTAAATTATATTATAATTTTAATTTATTAATAATTTGTAGTATCATGAAAAATATTAATATTTTAAATAAAAATTATAAATAATTAACAAAATGTCTTTAATAAAATTACAAATAATTAATAAAAATGAATAAAATGGTTTTGCTGTAACCATGCATCTTATTACATGAGATTCGCACATTGATTTTTTTATACTCAAATTGGGCAAATTAAATGTCCAAAATATGCATATTTAAATTCATTCCAAATAAATTACTAGCCATCAAATTACCGTTTTATATATATATTGACTGCATTAAAACTAAGTGACAGTATTTTATAAGACAAATATCTTGTGAGACGCTATTTATGTGAGACCGTTTGTGAGACGTGTCAAAATATATGTCTATTATATAGATAAAGTATATTTAATGGTTGTTAAAGTATGTTTTGTAAAATATGATGAATAATGAATTAAAGTATGATTTTAGGATGTTATAATATGATCCATTATTGATATACTTTGACTACAAATAAGCATACTTTAGCTATATGATAAGCATACTTTAATAATGAGTCAACCCGTCTCACAATCGTCTAACAAAAACCCGTCTCACAAGAGAGTCTCTCATTTTATAATCCCGATTTATTATTATTTTATCATGTAAAATTATTTTTTAATATATAAAAAAATATTTTTCATTTATTCCTGTTCCATTTATTTTTCTTACTTTATCAATCAATCAATCAATCAATCTATCTAATAAACACACTTTAAAAGTAAAAATTGAACCAATTTTTAATCTATACCATTGACTTTGATTACTAAACATTTTTTTATATCTTATTTAATTTAAAATGATACCTTATTTAAAATGATTCTTTATATGTGTGCTTAATATTATTTTTTTATTAAATATAATACATACTAATTTTAATTATTTCAAATTATTATGTTAATATTTGAATTAATTTTTACAAATTATGTTAATTGTTCCTAAACAATTTGAATTAATTTTGAATTAATGATTCCTTATATGTGTGCTTAATATTATTCTTTTCATTAAATATAATATATAACTACTACTAATTTTAATTATTTCAAATTATTATGTTAATATTTGAATTAATTTTTTCAAATTATGTTAATTATTCCTAAATAATTTGAATTAATTTTTAATTATATGGTTTAGGGTTTAGGATAATATTATTTAATTATTATAATAACTTATAAAATTAGTGTTTAGGTCATATTTTTGTAATAGAATTTTATTATATTTATTTTATATTTAATCAGTAATAGTATAAATTCAATTAAAATATTAATTTTAATCAATAAAAAATACTTTAAAAATAGTATTAAATGAGTATGAATAATTTACGAGTATTTTTTGATGTGCTGGTATTCGATCCATAGACCGACTAATTCGGGGGATGGTTTGAGAAATTAACCATTGGTTTGATTACAACTAATTTATGAGAAATATATATAAAAGGTTATAGGAAGCTCTCTTATAATATAATTAAATTAAATGCCTATAATCAAATTATGCCTAGGTTTAAATATAGTTTTTAGGAGATTTATAAAAATGTATGAGAGAAGGTTTTCATTTTTCAAAAATATAATAACAATTTTAAGTGAACGATCTATTAACTTTTTATTATTTCAATTTATGAATAGAATCTGTGTAAAAAGATTTTCTTATAAAAATGAAACCAAGAAATAAATATATTACCTGTGAGTAATTCTTTCATCGGTCATAATATCAATTCGTTTCACCCTTAGGTAAACATTAACCAAGCATATGAGATGCAATACAATAATAAGTTTGGGATGATATTCTCATGAATTTTTTAAATTGGATATGTCCGATCACGGATGGTGAACATTTAAATGGATACGAATTACGGGTACTCCTAACATCGATATTGATTATCTCTAATAATTATATTTCCTGCTACCCTGTTTTACCCTAAGCATATTGATAAATAATTTTGGAGTTGTTACAAATATAGTAATAAATTTTTAAACGGCGCAGATCCGGATATGAGCGGTTGATATTTAAATTAATATGGTATGATACCTTTAAATAAGTATGGATACCTAAATAAGGATTAATAAATATACAACTACCTAATATGATATTACATAAAAATGGATATTATATGTAGTGGTATAACTTTAGAATATTTTTTGATAAACATGTTTGAGACGTGTACGAGTATCAACCAGTGGTTTGGGGCATATTGTACCCCGATTATTTAATATTTATCAGCAGTGAAATGAAGACTTTACCCCTGTGATTTATGGTATACTTTTTCCCAATGAATTAGGGCATAATGTCCCCCAAGGGTTTAATATTTATCGGCAGGGTTTAGTATTTGTTCCAATTGTAACATTATGACTTGGTCCATGTGGTTTATGGTATACTATTATCCAGTAGTTTAGGGCATACTGTGCCCCGAGGGTTTACCATTTATCGTAGGGAATAGTGTTTGTTCAAAGGGTGAAATTAAGATTTTACCCAAATGATTTTTGGTATACTGTACCCCAAGAGTATACATAGCATGTATTATGGAGAGAGTATATTATAAAAAAAATTAAGGTATATTTTTTGTTAAGAACTATTTATTTGACAAAATCCCTGATCATGCATCACACGATACTATTTTTTTGGTATTATTACTACTGTATGAGACGACATTACTAAGTTTCTCCTTAGGGTAGACATATAATGTTTTATCTAAAAGACATGATTTAGATTTCTCACCGGTTCAAACGCTAGTCTATCATAATAGTTCAAAATTTTACAAGTAGTATTTTTCATTTAAAATAAAATAGTTCATCAGCTATCATATAATTAATTAATTCTCCCGCTCCATTTATTTTTCTTACTTTATTAAATTTTTCCTTACTTTATTATTATTTTTTTGTAATATTAATTTAATATTTTTAAGAGGTCACAAAAGTTATTTGAGAAATCCACGAAACCAGTTTACGTGTCAATTTCTAATGCTTTTCAATTTTTATTTTTATTTTTTTATTATTATTTTTGTTATTATTATTGAGACAGTTTTGAGTATTTGAAGATTATTATTATTATTATTATTATTTTCAAAATTTCCCTCGTGATAGAAAATATTAATTAATGTAAAATAAGAGATAATTGGCAAAAACTAGTGTGCACCTGGGCGCACGGGGCACACTCCGTGCGCCTTTAGAATTTCGTATTAAATTGTATACCCTTTAGTATAAAGATGTGTACCCTTTATTTTTTGAAAAAAATAAAAAAATATTAATGAAAAGTGTATACCTTTTAGAACAAAATGATGTAACCTTATTAATTAAAGTGTATACTCTTTAGAACAAATAATGTATCCTTATCCATAATACTAAATTCTAAAAGTGCACGGTGTGCCCCTAATGCACAAGAGCCTCACTCGAGATAATTTGAGAGAGTGCATTAATTTAAGAGAATATAATTTACTAAAAGTTGGTAGGTTAAAGATTGACAGGGTTTATTAGTGTGTAGGGATATTTTTAAATTTTAGATATGAATTTGAAAACTCAAACCTATAATATTAAACCCAAAATAATCGTGTACGTATTTTTTTATTATATTTTTTTAAAATAATATTTACTATTTTTTAGAATGATGCATTATTATTTTTCAAAATTACAATTCATACTTATCTAAATAGAGTGTAAAATTTGAAGACATAGTAAGTTTGAACAATTCATTATCATAATAATTTGAGATAATTTATCATTTAAATGAGTAAAATATAATATTGAAATTGAAGTACATGTTTTTCAGAATTATCTTTGGGTTAGAAACTTTTGTATCGTGTCTCTCATTTATGTTAATTACTCAATGTCAAATTCACAACAAACTCTTGAAGGATAGATGGATAAGGTTGGACAACAAAATAATTAAAAATAAATAAAAATTGGGATGCAAGCTACAATCCTTTGGTGTATTAGATATGCTCATACTTTACTCATTTTTAGAATAAGATACTCGAAGTCGAACACCTCATTTTGATGGGGTTGTCACAATTAGAGGATTTCTGGAAGGCACAATCATCATCCTTTGGTGGGAGTTCGTCTCAAACTTCTTGACATTGGAGGCCACGGGCCCACGGTACCTATGATAGGAATTCTATATATAAAACAGTCGTTTCAATTGTTCAGGGTATAGGAACTGGTACTGGTGGGGTAATTCAAAATTCAAATAGACAAGTCAATTGGTGCTTCACCGAATATTAAGAGTCAGTTTCTTATGTTGATATTGCTGAGGTCTTAGCAATATATCATGGAATTCAAATAACACGAAAACAAAACAACAGACACATCATTCTTTAGGTTGACTTGCTTATCCTCTACTATGCCTTGATCAAATCAAAGAATGATCTATCTTACTTTGGTTCTATAGTTGAAGACAGGGATGAATTCAAAACTCTAAAATTGAGTATACAATATATAATATTACAATTTTATAGTAGAAAATACAATTTTATAGTAGAAAATAGGGGTACAAAATACAACTAATTTATAAAAAAAAAAAAATCCAAATAAAATGGGGACAATTTTGTTAATTTGTGGCTACAATTGTACCCCTTACTCCAAGCTAAATCCGCCCTTGGTTGAAGACTTTCTAGTTTTATCCCCCTCTTTTGAAGACTTCTCTTTCAGTTGGGATTGTCGTTCGATGGACATTTTTGTCCACAAGTTAGCCAAGTTACTCTAATGTTAGTATTCCTCTATCTATTCTCTTATATATAAACATTGTCCCTTCTGTGTGAATGATCAATCTTACTTTTGCTTTCAAAAAAATTATTTAATCATTATAAACTTATTAATTAACTTTAAAATATTTTCAAAATTATTATTTTTATATTTTATCAAATGATGCATATATTTATATTTTATTGTATTTTTGTTTTTTTAAAATTTGTTTAAATTAAAAAAACATATTAATTTAATTTAATGAGAGAATATGGACTTAAAAATAACGTGTATATATTATGGACGAAAGAAAAATGAGAGAGTGGACTTAAAAATGATAGAAATATGAAAAGAATAGACGATACAATGTCTCCATTGATTATTGTAAATTACAGGAAACAAGAGAACTTAATAATTAATCAAATCAACCACAAAAATTACAACGACAATACAAGTTACAATTAACCACTAAGTAATTAAACAAATATAGACTAATCAAATGAGATTGCGCTACACAGTTTAACCGTATCCGAATTAATCAACTAATTAACGGTCAAATTAATTTATAACCAAATAATTAATCTCTCTGTTAATAATTAATTTAATTAATTGCCTTTCTTCACCTCGGAATCCCACTTGTCATCCATTGTAGGGAATATGAGATCCATGCTATTGCTGCTGCTACTGCCGGAGTTGAACATGGCGTCGGCCATGCCCACCACCGGCAGTTGATAGTCCGGGTATCTAGCGACGGAGCTGGGGCCAGCTCCGCTGCTAGTCCCGGCAGTCATGCCGGTGGTTGTGACGGCGGCAAGATCGTGTAAGAGTTGCATGGAGAGCCACTGATCAGGGTTGGGGAGTGAGGAGGGGATGGGGAGTGGTGGGTGGTGCAGGGTGGTGGTTGGAGGGAGAGGGGCGGGTTCCGGCGGTGGCATGGCGGAAGGGGCGGTGGAGGACATGTGGCAAGTGTGGGTCCCACGATAGGTGACCTCAAAAGTTAAGGGATCGTCTTCCAATCGTTGGACTTGCTTCTTAGCAGGGCATTGGTAGAATTTTTGGTGGGTACACCTATAATAAGCCCTGATAATCCAATTCATCACAAAATTAATTTAGTTATATATATATACACTCCAATTCTAAGTAAAAATAGTTTATCTCTCTCTCCGTTTCTGAAAAATCGACACATTTACCTTACGTAAATAGGTCAATTTTTATTTTTGGAGTAATTTTCGTTAAACGAATAAGGAGTGATTATATTTATAATGAAAAGTGATATTCAATTGATGAAAAGTAATAATGGTAGTGTGAATTATTTTATGAATAATTTTTAATATAAATGAAAAGTGATAATATTTTAAAAAAAATGATAACATTTTTAATAAAAAATAATACTTAATTACGAAATCGTAAAATTGTCTCAACGTGAAACGATCTCACACAAGTTTGCCTCAATATAAAAGGATTTTCACAAATAAATATTAAATATTAAAAGCAACTCTTGTATGAAATCGTTCAACAATATGGCTGTTTTTATTTTATTTTTATTAAAATTAGTTATCAATTTTTAATAAAAATATTATATTTTTTTTATCTATACTATTTTTTTTATCAATTAGATATTAGTTTTTATTAAAATATTAACACTTCTTATTATTCATTTAAGAAATGGGTTTTGTTACACAATCTCATATTTTGTCCTGAGAGTAAAGATATTAATAAACATTATTATGGAATACAATATTGATACATGAAAATTTAATCTTGAAACGAATTTTTTTATAGTATTATGCTATAATATAGAAATAAAATTTTAAAAAAGATGAAATCGTGGAAATTAATTTAAAATTTAAATAAAAAATTTTGCATAGCACACCTAAAAAGCTTAAAGAAGATGGACATCTCAAACGCTTTATGTCCATCCTTAAATTGGTCATAGATTTAAGAAAGACTTTTCTTTTTATTTTCTTAAATTTTTAATTTACTTAAAAAAGAAAAAGGGTGAGATTTCAAACTCGTGCTTTTGAAAAGTTCTTATTCGAATGTTGCTTCCTACACATGTACTTCCTCTATCTGCTCAAATAGATGAATATATTATAACTTTTGTGAGAGCTTTATTCAGTTAAACAATGTAGTTTGATCGGGACAAAAGGAGTACATATATATTTATGATTTAAGACAAAGTATTATGTTGGAGCCATATATACTTTGCCACGTGCCCTCAAGTAATTATTGCTTATTAAATTAAGTTATTATGAGAGTATGAGTTTTCTACTCTGATTAATCTTGCATTTTAAATTATTATGCTCCCTCTGTTTTTCCATATGATATCACTTAATTTTTTTTTTAACGTAGATTAAATTATATAATAATTTTATATATAATAAAATTATATAATAATTTTATATATAATAAAAAAATAATACCCGATAAACCGGAGACCCAAAATACAAAATATAGTATCCTTTCGATCGGTTAGAAGAAGTAATATGTTTGATAATTTATGGTATTTATATAAAAACAATGAAAGTATAAAATATAATACAACTTTGAAAATGAAAATTGAACAGCAATAGCTAAACTTTCATTTTCTATATGATTCAACTAGTCAAATATACTTTTTAATTGGAGGAATATTCAATGATTACCCAGCTTTTAACTCTTTCATCACAGTTTGTGATTGGAAAGAAATAGTTTAATTTGGTTTTTTATATATATATTTAAAAAAATGATTAAGAGTGGAAAGTGTTTACAAAATTATATAAATAAAGTGGTGGAGTTTTTAGTAGAATATTTGTAAGTATAAAATCTGCTTTTAAATTTTAAGTGAGTGATTATTTTAAATAAAAATTAATTCATTTAAAATACATCAATCTATTTTATAAAGGTTACTTGGTGGTATGAAACTGTTCTATTACAAAATTATTATACATTCTTATATACTTCATGTTATACTATTTCATTCATAATGTTTAATGATCTTTAATTAGGTTATCATTATAATTCTTATAACTTTATTGAATTTTCACACTGTATTATTTTAGTTTTGTAATTCATGCATTATGGAGTAATATATTTTCACCCTTGGGTTAAAGGCAAAAACTTGTGTGAGATTCTCACATAAGCCCTTACAGCCCTTACATAAGACGGATAAAAGGTTCATGAAATGTTATCATGAATTTTTATTTACACTATAAATTATTCATGAAATAATTTATTACACCATTATAATTTTTTATTGATTGAGTATCACTTTTCGTTAATGATATTATTACTTTTTATCCATCTCACGTAAGAATTTAGGTGAGACAGTCTCACACAAAACCTTCTCTATTGTTAAAGTGTGGTTGGTTCATAAATTTAATATATATTATATATTATGGAGTAAATAAAATTATAGATGTATTATAAATATTAATGTGTGTACTGAGTATAATTTCTTAGGATCGAGTTGAAAGTGAGGTAATAATTAATTAGGAATATAATATTTTATAAATGCCCCCTTGAAATGTTTTTTGTGCTCCACGACTTATGAAAGCTTTTTCAATGCAAGAAGGCGATCTCACTAACCAAGAAAACGGTGACGTTTTCAGACACCTTTACACTTTCAATAGTCAAGAATGGACCATCTTTGAAGTTTGAATCATCACAAAATCTTGAGTTACTATCACAATTCAATGATATCATTTTCTAACTAAAGTAAATAACAATTCCAATTTAAAACAAAAAGAAATTAAGCATAGAGTAAGAATATTTTTAATTATTATTTATTTGTGATAATTGATTCCTAACTCAATGATATATAGTAGTATTTTATGACTTTGTGATGCGCATCATGACATTTTATCTATAAAAAATCCATCAATTATATGATATGTTTGATAGTACTTTTCGATTTATTAGACATCTCCTAAAGTCTCTTTAAATGATAAATTATCTATAATTTAAAAAGTGAAGCAATAAAAATTACCTCTAACAACCTTTTTAAATTAACAAAAAGTTTTACATAATCATTTGGCTCTTCAAATTTAGAGAACCATTACAACTCTTTAAAATTAAATGTGTTCAATATTTCATTAGTTCCAACACTCATTTTTCTTGAAATTTACATTAAAATATTTATTATTTTATATATTTAATAAAATAAATTATTAGAAAACACAAAATAAAAGAAAAATAAATATTATAATAAATAAGCATTGGAAAGATAACAAATTAAATAAAATATAAAGAGAGTATTGGAGAAGATTGAAAAAATGATTATCAATATTTTAGATACTCTTTATACTATGTAAACTCTCAAAATTATAAAGAGGCTATTGGGGATGCTCTTTCAATTTTTAATTAGGTAATAATACTTTTAATTATACATTAATTGTAAAAACTTAACTTATATGTACATGCCAATACTTTTAGAGAGTATTAATGTGCAACTGATTGTATGGTGCATGTTCCCTTCTTGGAAATATTACTTTTTAAAAAATATTTATAGTTGTTATCTCGAAAGAATTCATACAACTAAATTATATTAAAGAATTAGAGTAACTGTTCATTTTACAGCACTTCATTAAATTAAAGAATTTACACGGTTAATACAACTAATTGTACAAAAGTATTAGTCATATATTTTTTTATTAATACCTTTCTATAGTTACACAAATGCAAGATCAAATTCGATCGCAAACGGTGTGATTTGTATTCATTCATATCGTAATTATAGATTTTATGTCTTAGTGTAAATTTTAGTATGATCATACGAAATACACTTAATTAATGAAATACTAAAAATTATTATCATGGTGAAAATCTGTTAATACCTCGATTTTAGTTTCAAATATTTTTAATTATGTATGCAGAGGTAGCTAGCACATGTGATCTTCCGTAATATTTCCACCTGAACACCATTTATATTTGCATGGCAATAACGATTTATAACATAAGAAAAGTGTGTACTTTTTAAAAGAAATAAATTAAAAGTAAGTAATTAAATTTTGAGTGATTATTGCATGGAGTGGAATATTTCATGTATTACCGTATTAATTAAAAGGGTTAATTGCAAAAAAACCACGAAGTTTACTGCTATTGCAAATTAATTTCCATTTTGGAGAAATTGTAAAAAAAAACCACAACCTTTAAGTATTATTGCAAAATAAACCCAATTTGTGACTAAAAGAAGGATTTTTTGGGTTTTTTTTCAACAATACTTAAAAGTGGTGATATTTTTTTGCAATTTCTCAAAAGTGAGAATTAATTTGTAATTGGTGTAAAGTTCGTGATTTTTTTTACAATTAACCTTAATTAAAGCAGTACTGTTACTATTATTTTATTTTTATGTATGATTATTATTACCCATAACATAAAATAGAAATTTAACCTATCCTTTTAGGAGTAATAATTAGTGTCATATATATATATATATATATATATATATATATATATATATATATATATATATATATATATATATATATATATATATATTAACTTGGAGAGGTTTTTTACTAAGAGGGTATAATAAGATTTCATATAAATTTCAATGATATACTGTATACATGAATTTCTCTATCTTATTTGAGTTACATTTATTATTTGTTAGAGATTAAGAAATATAATATTTTAATATGTAGTGAAATGAGAAATTATAATATTTTAATATAAAATGGGTATTTTGTATTAGTAAAGTATATATATATTTTTTTGGGACGCCCTAATTAATGAAATGTAACTTTTTTCCCAGGTTTATTCAAAAATTAATGTATGTAAGAAGTATGTGGTGATATGGATAAAAGCATACCAAATTAATATGAGAGAAAAAAATGTAAAAGAAATAATAGTATTAATTAAAGAGAGAAAATATATATATAAGAATGAGTGGGTAAATTAATAAACTTTATATTGTATATATATATACCTGAGTCTGGAATTTGAAAACCAAAATTTAATTTTTAAAACCGAAAACAAAAGTATCTAATTTTAGGGTGTAATTATAATTACCCTACGAAAAATGTATTTGGACCATAAAATTTTTTTATGGAACTGATTTTAAGAGTAATACTTTAGCATGTATAATTATTTTAGGATTTGTACGTACCTAGGATAGGTAGATCCGAGGATCTCCTTTTGGCCATATTTTCGCCACGTGTAACCATCTTCTGGAGGAAGGTCGAGATTTCCCATTTGAGGTGCTGGAACCTTCTTCACTACCTTCTCACCCTCTTCCTTCCTAATTTCTCAATATGAAAAAAGGAAATTTTTAATTCAAAATCCACTATTTATTTGCAACCTTCTCAACTTTACACATGTTAATGCTTATAATACCGTTTTAAATCTGATGCAAATCTCTACATTATAACATGACCACATTGAATATCAGATCGCATCTTCTACGTCATTTTCGTATATAATTTTGTGTACCATACTTTTAAATGATTGAAACGTAAGGGGAAAGAAATCCAATCGTTGCCCTTAGGATTTAGGTTTTTCTTTTTAGGGTATAGTTTTCCTCTTTCTTTTACATGTCATTTATACAACAGTGTGACATAGAAGATGATGTATTAAAATGACACGGAGAATTCAACTGCCCTAAATATGTATGTATATTATGTATGTGCATGCATGCATGTGTTTTCATCATTTTCTACCATTTTATTATGGTAGAAATTTCAAAAAGAATAGTATTAGTATATATGCCAACATTAATGTTATATCACAAATTAATCTCTCTCCTAAATGTGTATCACAAATTGAGTTTCATGTTATGCAAAAAGAAAACAATAACTCACAATTACCTAATCATTGAAGCCATATCATGTAAACAGAGTATATAATCCATATTAGCATAAGATATGTTAATAATAATAATAATGAAACTTCTCACCTCCTCCTCTGTCTCTGCGGAGGAGAAGTTCTGTTGGGATTCGGTGCATCCACAGGCATCTGAACATCCCTTATAACGACACCTCTGGAGCCTCCCCCGCCGTCTCTTCCAAACCCACGAACCGCAAAGTCCAGCATAGACGAGGAAGGCGGCTCGACAAGCATGTCCTTCATCTTACCACTCTCAAAGTAGTCCAAATACTTAGCATGAGCACCCAAAAGCTCCATGGACTGATCAAGAGGCGTACTGCTCGTCGTGGTCGTGGTGGTCGAACTAGCGGCGCCGCCGCTCCTCAGCCACTCCTGAATCCCAACTCCCATTTGCCCTTGATCAGAAACCAACCTCTCCCTAATTCTACTAAAAACTCCCACAATATCTTCACAACATGTAAGAACAAAATCCTGCTGGTTACCCAAAATGGGTAGATTTTGCTCCAAATCTTTGGCCAACTTACAACCATATCTAATATACTCCAACACATCTTGATCCATAGCTGTCCGAATTAATTATATAATTATTACTACTGTTATTTTCTTACAATTAAAGAAAGTGTGTTTTTTTGCATAGGTTTATGATGATAGGGTTTAGTGGGTGTGTGTATATATATGTATGTATAAGTAAATAAAAAAGGGGAAAGTGGGGGGAAATTAATAAAAGAAGAATATGGAAAACAATAAAAAAGAAATTCAAAGTATAAAGGATATGTTGAACACGTTGAGTAGAAGAAACTTCAGAAAAAAAAAAGACTAAGTCATTGGTCTTAAATTCTTAACAAAAATCTCATGTTTTCAGAAGTCCACGACAAGACCAAGCCTCATTGAAAACCAGGTTTGGACCATCACCAATTTTCCCAACTTTGAAGATTCATTTTAGTTCACGTTTTGTGGACAATATATTTAATTAATTACTTTATAATTATAAATAAATATTATAGATTAGTGGGTTATTGTTGTTTTAGTTTTACAAGGGGGTTGGAGCTTAATTTATCAAAAATTGAAAGAAAAAGGTACTTAGGAAGTAATTAAATCATGTTAATTTCTAGGGTTGACCACTTGACTCCACCACTAAATTAGACCTTCTGGATTTGGAACTAATTACATTAAATTGATTTGGTCCAATAAAGTGAGAATGTTCGTCATATTTGAATTATGTTCTTTTTTATTTTTAATTAAGTTCAATTTTAGTTGAAAATATTTTGTTGCAAATTGATATAATTATATAATCTAATCATCATGTATAGGTAATCCTGGAGTATTAATTATTTGATCTCTAGTTCTTCTAGATCGGCTGAACAACTTTTTAGTTCTAGTTAAAAATTTTAGTTGGAAAGTAAATTATTATGTTTAAGTACGTCATGTATAATTAAATTAAGTCAATATTAGATGTCACTATTTCTCTTGAAACTGAGTTTTTATATATACAATATTTCTATTTGTTTTCATCTCGTAAGATTGATTGTGGATAATTATAGAAAATACTCAACATAACATAATAGCATTATGATTATTTTAATTTCAAAATGATTATTTATATCTTTTGAATATACATAATATATTTTTATCCACTCCTTCGTTCTTTCATCACATAATAAATTTACATTTTTTTTAGCATCCCATAATAAACTTTACAAAAAAAAATTCACATCTATTTTTGACCTTAAAAATATACTTAATTACAAATTTATCACTCTCACTTACATCACATAATATATTTTATAATTTATTTATAACCTAAAAAAATTACATTCTTCAAAAGTCAATAAAATTGATAAAAGATAATTTTTCTTGAACTTTGTATCAACAATAACAATGCAAAGTAATATGGGATGGAAGATGTATTATTTAAAAATACTATATTATCCTTTTAAAGCCTATAAAGTTGGTCTTAAGTACATTTTGATCTTAATCTCCATTATAAAACAATTTTACACACTCTAATGGGAAGAAGGTAACATACCAACTTAGATCGGGGACTGCCTATTCCACCCCATGTGGAACACAAGATAAAACATGGGCCAATAGATGGTGTAATAAATAAGAGAAAGAAAAGGGTACAGAGAAGAGTTTCAAAAAGATGTTAAAGTGCCACAAGATAAAACATGGGGTGGAATAAGGAATTCATGCTCATCAAGTAGAGATGTAAGTGAATAAAGCGTTCGGCAAACGGCTCGTGACTCGACTTATTAATATTTTTTATAATGTGAATATAATATTAATTTTATTATATGTATTTGATTAGTCAAATGAACACTAACGTGACCAATTTAATTTTAATCTTGTTTTATAAACAAATAGAGCTTGAACATTCATAGCTTGTTAGTTGAAAGCTCGTTTAGCGTGTTCGTGAACAAACTTGTTAAAAGCTAATTATGTTTACTTTTTTATTTATAATTTATTAATATTTTTTATAATGTGAATATAATATTAAAAATATTTAAATATGTATTTAAAATAATATTTTAGAATTCTTGTTTGTTGGTTTATTATGTCCACAAACAAAATTCTATAGGTATTCATGAACAAACATTCGTTTGTTGTTCATGCACTAATTATTAAACTTGTTCACGAATATTGTTCACAAATGTGTTCGCGTATATGGAATTGAACATATTCACAAGTTTTAGCGGAATCAAGTTTTGATAAATGAGCTCGGACAAGGTTTTAATTTTTTAAACATGCTTAAGTTCGAGCTCGATCTCATATTCTACTTAACAAATGATACTCAAGCAATATAAAGTTTGGCTCGACTTGATTTGTTTACTCTCCTATTACCAGATACGCAAAACTATATATATATATATTATAATTAGCTGATTTATGACATTTTATAGGTAAAAAATAAAAATAAAAACTCATGATTTTTTCATTTGTTTTATAGGAGTAAGCAAAAATTAAAAATAAGAATGAGTTATAAAAATTGAACCGATGGAATTTGGTAATTAAAATTGTTTTCAAAATTTTGGTTTGATCTTAAAAATATTAAAATTTCATGAATTAATTTCAGTCTGATTATTTTTAATCTTTGACTGAGTTTGTATAGTAGTGTGGAATTCATTCTTACAAACTAATAAATGCAAAAAGGTAGCACGTAACTTTGGAAGCAGAGCTATAGGATTTGAGGCGGAGAGAAAAGTAATAATTACAGATTAAAATAAGGAAAATATTGTCTGATTTCAATTTTTTTTTTACATTCCAATTTTTTTTTTTTAAATTTAATTTAATTTTAGTTATTTTTTACCCAATTCTAATAATTTTTTTACAAACAGATACCAAGCTTTATCTTCATCTTTAGTTGTTGATCATCCACTGGTATATATCGTCCTTAGATTTCGCTTTTTAAATATTGTCTTACAACCTTTTCTTAATCATACTATGATTTTTTTATCTTAATCATACTTAATCATACTAATGATGATTATTGTTTTTCACAAAGGCCCTATAGGTTATACATGAAGAATGTTTTTAAGAACTTAGTCCTGCTCATAATAAACTTCATTATTATTATAGACACGAAGTTTAAGAAAAAATATTTTTTAACTAATTTTATTATTTTTCGGGTAATGTAGTATTTTTAGGTAATAAATAAATTATAAAGTATGGTATATGAGTTTGATGGAAGTGGTAAATTTGTAATTAAGATGAACTTTTAGGGGTGTGGATTGATGTGATATTTCATGTTTTGGATGGTGAAATTTAATGTTGGACAAACAAAAATGAAAAATATGAAGTTTATTATGAGATGGAGAGAGTAATATTTTGTCGCTATTGTTTTTTGTTTTACCATAAATGTATAACATTTTTAATAACATTTCGAGCCTGTGTAGGAATTTTTAAAACTACTACACTCAGATATTTCAGTATAACAATATGAAGTAGTAATATAAATTGAACTTTCTCGGTCATTTTTATTATTTCACCGACTTCAATCACAATGTCATTATCCCCTAAATGATTTTCACAATCATTCCCATTACTTTGAAACTTCTGATAAATTTATTTTAGTAAGAATTGCTACAAAATACATAACTACAGTGCGAAAACAAGATTCTATCCATACATCCTTAGCATAAGACTTTGGATGGTATAACATTAATAATTAAGATGATTCTTAATTTTATCTACAATGAATCACGGAGATACATTACTTTGAAACTTGAATATTAAGATTATATGTTGTATGTATTGTTAGATCTAAATAAATATGACATTAGACCTATATAGATTTATATATTGGTAATCTATTGATGAGTGAATGCACAAATTATGCCCCTAACAATCTTCACATGGTACCAAAACCTTTCAACTAAAATAAAGAAATAAATAAAATCTTGGAATTATTTGCTTGTTGTGATGGCGATGGATGGTGAACATCAAAATTAATCAGTCCTCCTCGAATTATTTTGGTTCTAATTATAATTCTGGTAATACAGTTACGAATGTGGTGTTTTGTGGGGGAGATCTATAAAAAATAGTCGAGATTCAGTAATAGATTTGCTGGGTGTCGTGGAAGTAGGGTAGAGATGCGAAAATTTGTATCATCAACAATTGACAATGGAGTCGTTGGTGTTCCAGATTAAATGGAGGCGTGACTATTAAAATGATTTGATTAAGTATTAAACGACTTTCTTCTCTATCAAATTAAACTTTTTGATGAGATGGTTATTTAACATGATATTAGTGTAATGACCCCTTATTCCTTATTAAGCTACTAGATGGACGGCCAATATTTATTGCCACTTAATATTGGTGTTGTGATCTTGCACCATGCTTGATCTGAAAATGATTTTATTTGTCATTTGAACTTAATTTAATTTTAGTGGCGCATCTTATTGATGATGTAAATTGTTATGTATATAAATGGGCAGGGTAGGGTACAAATCCATATAGTACCCGCTATTCAATTACTCTATCAATACTCTATTCTATTGGAAGCAATTAAAATTTACGGTCCAATCAAATGGTGACACGTGGATTTTCTTTATTAAATATCAATTTAATTTATTTTGAAATTTAAATAAATTAATTCCTAAAATAAATTAATAAATATTTGATAATTAATTTGATCCCAACAAATTAAATGGACTTAAATTAAATAAGGTCTGACTTAAGTCAAGTAAACCCAAGTTAAATGAGGTCTGACTCAAGTCAAACAAGCCCACACAAATTAAATCAGACTCAAGTAAAATAGGCCCGATTATGGTCCAATCAAGTTGGAGGCCCAAGCACGTAGAGTAGGGCCCAAATAGGCCTGGACTTCACCTCTCACCTATATAATGGGGTCTACTCCATTCATTTGGACAGACACATTCAAACACTCAAAGACGACGCTCTTGAAAAGATCGAGAACATGAGTAAAGTTCCCTCAAGATCTTCAAGCGAAGAACAAGTGAAGAACGATCTTCAAGTCTTCAAAGCTTCAAGCGAAGAACAAGCGAAGATCTTCAAGCAATCTTCAAATCTTTGAGTCTTCAAGCTCAAGATCTTCAAATCTTCAAAGCTTCAAGCGAAGAATAAGTCGATGATCTTCAAGTCTTCAAGCTTCAAACGAAGAGCAAGTCTCAAGATCTTCAAGCTCCAAGCAAAGAACAAGTTTAAGCATCTTCAAGCTTCAAGTCAAGAACGACTTTCGATCTTCAAGCTTCAAGTCAAGAAAAGCTCAAGAACATCTTGAAACAAGTTTCAAGTCAAGAACGACCTCCAATCCGGGATCAAGGTTTCAAGTCCACCAAATCAAACGTTCAATGTGGAAAGCTTTCCAGTCAGCGTTCAATCCGAACAAAGGTTCAACGTCTCCGGATCAACGTTTAAGACTATACACTCGAGTTCGGACAAGTTTCGTTGGAAGATCCAACTCAACACACATGCTGTCAACACAATCATCATACATTCCAGTCAAAGAAGTCAAAATCAACACACACAAGCCAAGTCAAAGTCAAGTCAAACCAAATTGGTCCGAGAGAAGAATCAGAGGATTGATTGAGATTGTAACTCGTTTACATATTCTCCAAATTAAATCTATCTGAAATTATATTTGTACTCAATTTGTATTTATTTTATTATAAATACAAAATTTGTTGTTACACCTATTATCCTCAATTATAGCATCGGGTAGGATGCATATTTATCCATCGGGTAATTGGGTAACACACAAAAATACAGATACCTGTAAGAAATGATGGACGAATATTTTAAATAGGTATAATACAAATACCCACAATAACTTGAACCTGACCAATCCTACCCTATCGACCCACACCTTCCCGTATCAATTTTTTTTCCTCAAAATCGACACAATAACATCAAAATAAAATATAAAGCATAAAAATAAAGTTCATAATAGAGAATATATTTAATCCAAGTGCAACAACAAGAAATCAACATAGTTAATTAATATAATAACATGAAAAGAAATATCGTATATCCAACACTTGAAAGTATATCGAAAACTACAATCTCCTTAGTAATATATAATATAATATATTAATATATATATATTAATATATACTATATTATATAATGGGTAATCGGGTTGGGTACGCGGGTATAAAAGGGAAATTCGTACCCTACCCTTACCTGTTGATTTTTTTTTTGGTACGGGTATGACTCAATCCTCTACTCAATTTTATCTACCCTATCCTTACCCAATCACCCAAGTACCCACGGATAATCTGACCCGACGAGTAAAATTGACAACCCTATAAATGGTGTAATTCACTAAAAATTTTATGCGTTATACAAGACCATAGTTTGAGAATCGTGATTGGCGTGAATGGAGAGACAAACTCAATTATTTTATTATTATTAAAATATTTATAGTGATTAGTGAGCTAGTTAATTTTAAATGACGAAAAGAGAGTATAATTTAAATTAAGAAAACCGTTGGATTCTCTGTACCGATTTGGTACATCATTTCCTGTGTCAAACTGTTGGATGGACGACACGTTGGAGAGAGGAAACTATACCATAATCCTTAAATCCTAGGGTCAATAGTTGGATTTAATTCTCCTCTTACGTGTCAATCACTTAACGCATGTCACAGGAGATGATGCACGAAAATGTCGCAGAAGATCCGGTGTGCAAACAAACATGCAATACAAAATTTTGTCTAAATATTGAGTTACGAGGTGAGTTGGTGAGATGAATGATTATGTGATTTTTTTTTAAGAAAGTGATACATACACTACAAAAATACAGCCTTCTTGTAACGTTTTTTTTTTTTTTTTTCATGAAATCGTCACAATTGTGATGAGTTTCGTGACCTTTTTAATTTGTGCTAGCTTCTTCGCGACCGTTAAGCGACCTGGTCACCACGTGAATTAATGGTGGCTTTTTGAAAGTCATATTTTGTTACGGCCTATGAGCCGTAACAAAATATAATTTTTTTTTATAATTTTATGACGACTTTTATTAAAACGATCGTCTAATGCCATCACAAATCCTCATCGTCACAAAACTATTAGAATTATGACAGCCCCGTCACAAAAAGTTTGTGATCATATTATTTGTGACGGCTGGAAAACCGTCACAAAAACTGTTACTAAATCCTTCAGGTCGTTACAAACGAACATCATTTTTGTAGTGATAATTGAAGAAAAGTGGTGACCATCCAATTATATTATTTCATAAACAGATAAATAAAAATTAATACTCCCTTCGTCTCTTAAAAGATTGCACCCTTCTCCCAGCACGAATATAAAGAAAATTGATAACTTTTAGAGGTATTATTGTATTTTTTTGTAATAATAAAGTAAATAATAAAGTATGTTAGGTGTGTTAGATAGTGATGGGTTTTTTGTAAATAAAATATATGGAGAATTGTGATTGTTTTGACCAGTGATTTCAAAACTAGATCGGACAGGCCGGTTAAACCGGAATCGATGCCGGAACCGATCCAAAACCCCCTTTAAAATCGCTTTTACAATTTAGTTGGGAAAAACCAGTTTGAAATAGCTCAAACAACCGACTGAACCGGTCAAACCGAAAATCAACGACTTTTTTATTTAAATTTTTATTTTTTTATTTTTTATAAATAAATTTTGTACTTTGAAATCTGAATCGTTGACTAACTTAAGAGTCAACACTCCCGATAAAACAAGTGTTTAAAAGAGAGGAAGCATTGGTCTTTATATAGAGTTGCAAAACCCCCCTTCTTTCTAATAAGTTTTCAATGTGGGAGATGGGAGAAAAGAAGGGAAAGTATTGATCTTTATATATAGAGTTTCAATACCTCTTCTATATGATAAGTAACCAATGTGGGATTTTAGCAATTTTATTAAGCAAAAACATTTGACTAGATGTAATTTACTAACTCATTATTTTTTTAATTTTAAAATAAATAAATTTTATTGCTAGAATTAAAAATTTATAAATATTGATTAAAATTAGAATTATTAAATTTGTTCCATTAGAATAACAATTTTTTTAGTTTCAATTTCAATATTGATAATTAATTTTCTTTTAATATGAAATTTGAATCAAATTAGTTATTAGCATAAATTAAAATCCAAAAATAATTGTATTTTCAAATTTAATTTTTCTTTCGATTCATTATTTTTAATAGATGTGTATTCACATGTTGTTAATGTAAAATTATATATAAATAATAAAATAATAAATTATTAAATTGTATATAGGCATTAAATTATATATAGTATATGAAATTATATATAAAATAATGAAATAATATTAAAAATAGGTGATTTTCATTTTTTCATTGAACCGTCGGTCGGCCGGTCCGATCGCGAATTGTTGGGGCAATCGGATTGATCTCCGATTCGATTATGAAAATACTACTCCCTCCGTCCGCTTCTAAGGTGTCCATTTTACTATTTTTGACGTTCGGTTCAAAGGTATTCATTTATCCTATTTAGTAAAAAAGTATTCCCTCTGTCCCGTCCTTATAGTTACGTTTACTTTTTGCACATGGATTAATGAGTATAATATTTTAATGTGTATTGAGGTGAGAGAAATAATATTTTAATGTAAAGTGGGTAGGTGTATTAATGTGATGTGTGGGATTATGGAGAGATAAAAAGTTAATTTGTGTGGGTCCCATATGCTAAAAAGGGAAACGTAACCATTGGGGTGGGAAGCCCAAAATGGTAACGCGTAACTATTAGGACGGGACGGAGGGAGTACACAATTTGGTCCATCACTTCCCTCTAATACAACTACCAACTTTACATATAATAATAATACTCCTTAATCCACCTGCAAAAAACAAATTGACACTTTAGAACCGGACGGATGGAGTAGTTTTTTACTTTTTGTCTTTTTTAAGAAGGTGCAAAACTTTTGTGAACTGGCCCAAAAGTGATAGTGTACAATTTGAAAGGAGATGGTGGGAGTAACATCTTTATAAATGAAATTAATACTTTCTCCGTCCCGCACTATCTTTAACACTTTCCTTATTTGTCCGTCTCACACAACTCTTCACACCCCATAAGTGGGAACATCACTTTATCCAACAATCTCAAAAGTTGCTTTAATTACAAATTTGTCACTCATTTTTTACATTTAAACCATTAATTTATTTATTTAATTTTTTTATTACTTAAAAATATTACAATATCATCTAAAGTTAATAAATTTGGTCAAAAGTCACAATTTTTCTTAGGCCGCGGATATTTACACTTTTTTTTACTTCATACACTCATTTTCTCTTAATTATAAAAGTACCATGAGTAAAAAACCCTAAAATACCCTTAATGAGTCTACCCCACCTCACACACTCACTCTTTATTCAATATTTTTAACACAATACACCGCCACAAAAAATATATTCACTTCAAATAACATAACATTATACACCTCTTATTCCTTCCTCCACATTCACCCCTCTATATATATATTTTTTAAAGCAATTAAAATAGTGAGAGAAGAGCACAATTCTCAATCCATTTAAAAAAAAATCAACCACAAAGTAAATTGTTGGAGTAAGAAACAATTAAAAAGCTTATGTTGCTTTATTTTAAACATTTTCGCTGAATTAAAACTTATTTTTAAGCATTTGTGTATACATATTGTCACAAAAATCACGTTCAACTAGAGTTGAGGATTCATGGATAGTTCGACCAGTACTGGATGAGATTTCCTAGATTGTTAGACCAGAACTAGACAAACATACGTGCATCTCTCGGCCAGCATTGGATGCAAGTTTCATGATTTTTCATCAAGCCTTGGCCGAACAGAGACTTCGTCGGCGTCCGACTAGGGCCGAATAATCAGACTCGATTTTCACAAATTCTCATGCCAAACACGATCGCACAACAACAAGACGATCCTCTTTCAATTCAAAATAACTTAATTCAGGGGTTTAGATGAACATTATGCAATATAACTACACAATTTTACCTTATGTTTGATTTTTTTAGGTTTGAAATGGATTGAGAAGTGAGTTTTTCTTCCCTCACTATTTTGCTTTAAAATAAAATAAAGGGGTGAATGTAGAGGTGGAATAAGAGGTGTATAATGTTATGTTGTTTGAAGTGAATGTATTTTTTATGATGGGTGTATTGTGTTAAAATATTTAATGAACTAAGAGTGAGTGTGTGGGGTGTGGGGTAGGCTTATTAAGAGTATTTTAGGTTTTTTTTTTATTTTTGGTATTTTTGTAATTAAGAAAAGTGGGTGTATGAAGTAAAAAAAGAAGTATAGATATCCGCGGCCTTTTTCTTAAACCACGCGGTATAGTAAATGGGAAGAGTAGTTCGAGACGGAGACAGTAATTAATAATGAAAAATATCACAATAATCATACATAAGATTTGTCATACTTTTAAATTACACCTTAATAAAAAGAGTTAAAAGTTTTTTTTGTCTCATAACTTTTAAAACTTTATATTTTGTTCCAAAAAAGATATTTGTATCGATTTTATCCCATAATTATTAATTTTTTTCAATTTTACCAAAAATTCACCGGAACCCTTGATTTTAGCTGAAAATTAGTCACGTGCAACTCACGTGACATATGAATTTGGGGGAATCCGGAGAGAGAGGGTGACCTGGACATCTGGACAAAATTCGTCAAATAGAATCGCCACGTCATCAAATTAAAAAAATTACAAAATAAAAATCTGACTTAACCATACTTAATTTCGTAAAATATATTTTAAATTATTTTATTAAAATTAAAAAGTTAACTTAAAAATAAAAAATCCAGAGACCGATTAAATCGAAGTGGAACCCTAATCCCCAAACCGCAATAACCTCTTTTGTAACCTAATCCCCAAATTGACGAAGAATCAAATCGAAGAGGAACCCTAATCCAAATTCTCATTGCGAGCATTGGAGGACTGCCTCGAGCTATTCTCCGACGCCATCGCCGAGCTCAAGAAAATCCTCCGCGATTTACTGACAACCACCACGCTGGAAAAGAACTACGAGAAGCTAATGACGCCTTCAGCGGCGCGATGACGAATCAGGCCACCTGCCTCGATGGATTCACGTACAACAGAAACAACACCAGCGGATCATCGAAGGCAGGCTGAGGAGAATCTCGCGCCACGCCAGCAACGCCCTAGCAATGGTGAAGAAATTCAAGAGGAAGATGAAGAAGCAGCCGTCGGAGTTCGGAACAATGCGCGACGGTTACCCGACTGAGGTCGGTGAACAAGATGAGGATTGATCTGACGGTGGCGAAGGACGTCAGCGGGAATTTCACAACCATTAATGCTGCGCAGCGCAGCTCTGAACGACAGCGTTATTTGTTTAATCATGTTTTCTGTGTTGTAATTGTATTTTTTAAGTTACGTTTTAATTTTAATAAAATAATTAAAAATATATTTTACGAAGTTAGATGTGGCTGAGTCAGATTTTTATTTTGTAATTTTTATTAAGATGACGTGGCAATTTTATTGGATGAATTTTGCCCAAATGTCCAGGTCACCTCTCCCGCGATTCCGCCAAATTCATATCTCACGTGCAACTCACGTGATCAATCTACAACTAAATCCAGGGTTCCGGTGAATTATGGACCAAATTGAAACAAAATAAATAAATATGAGACAAAATCTATATAAATATTTTTTTTAGAGAAAATCTAAATTTTTAAAAAGTTATGAAAAAAAAAACTTTTAACTCTTAATAAACACCTAAAAAAATCCAATCAAACCCGTCAACTTGTAAAACGAAATAAATAGTATACATTAAAATATATATATATATATATATATATATATATATATATATATATATATATATATATATATATATATATATATATATATATATATATATATATATATATATATAAAATAAAAGGACCACTGAATAAGATAAGGAATTAAAGACGTTTGATCCATCTCTAACCATATACTAAATTTAGTATTTTTTTTAATTATTTTTTTTAAAGATAATAATATATATACAGTGTATTGGAAAGTGAAGCGCAAAGTCCGCCACCTTATCGGCTAGAATTTCATTTGTGCAACATGTTTAATTTCATGACATACATCTAATTTATGACATACATCATGTGTGATCATCTATTTGGAAATGTCAATGATTTTTCTGTTACTTCTAAAAATATCCAAGTCACTCTTTCGGAAAGAGTTGATTTTTTTATTATTATTATTTTTTTAAAACTCTTTTATACAAAGTGTTAAAGAATGATAGTGCAATTTATGAAAGTTATTAATATTTGATTAAGAAATTTTTTTTATTTTTTTTTTAAATTAAGGACATGTTTTCCTTACTAGCTAGAAGGTATGAGTCGAATCTGGACATACGAACCTAGCTAGATATGTGCATCTTAACTCACGCAAGACCTTTTCTTTTGAAAGAGTTTTGGTTTGTCATATACAAGGCTAATAGTGTATTCTTTATAAAAAGTAATTGTCTATTATTAAAAAAATAATCATCTATCTTTGTTTTGAGTTTATGTGGAATTTGAAAACTGATTAATAGTAGTACATGTTTAATTTGAATTTTTGTTAAAATAAATTTTAACTTTAATTCAAATGAATATATAAGAGGTGTGTGTAAAATAATGCTCCCATATTCCGGAGTTATCTTCACCGTTATTGTAAATATAAAATTAATAAAAATTATTTTTAACTAATTTTATTTAATATTTAGGAGCATTGTGATATTTTTAGATATATATAAATAAAGTATAAAATATAAGTAAAGTCTTGCACGCACTTGGGGCGCGTTCCGTGCGCCAAATTCTAATTTTGTACATTTTAATATGGAATCTTATACATTTTAATATAAGAACTTTTATCTTTAATTTTTTAAAGAAAGAAAAGCCAAACATTTATACTCTTCACATTTTAGCCAATCTTTACAATGAAGGAATTATATTCTTATTAATTACAGTGTATATTTTTTAAAAAAAAATATTATAGCTTTGCACACTTTATGCACTTGAGTACTGCAAAAGACCAACTCTAAAATATATTATGTATGTTAGGTAAGAGTGATATTTTTTTAAATTAAGATGACTTTTAGAATATTAGTTGATGTGATATAAATATATATATATATATATATATATATATATATATATATATATATATATATATATATATTTATTTATTTATTTGGATGGTAAAAATAACTATGAGACGGACGAAAATGAAAAAGTGTGAAAATAAGTGTAGGACAATAAATATTAATTGATGTGAAAAAAAAGAGATGAGAAAAAAAAGAAAGAAAAATATTATTTAAAAAAAATAATACATAAAAGATGGATGAGTTAATGATTAATAAGATTTGTAGGTTTATATATGAATGATTCGAAAACAAAAATATGCTTTTTAAAATGCAAAGGCTATCTTTTTTTTTTCTTTTTTTTTATTATTATTAAATTTAAGATATGTAATTTATTTTTTAGGTGGAGTTTTGTAAAATTAGATTACATAAATTGCACTTACTTCTTATATACGTCAACACTTATTATTTCACAAATATTACCCATATCTCTTACATTATACTTAAATCTCTAAAAAGAAACATAAAAATAACACTAGTATTTATTAAATCTATTAATTTCAACTATAATAAAATGTTAAAGTACTAAAGAGTAGTATATTTTAGGAATTCATGTTTTTAGATAAAGTAGGAATATATATACATATATGGCCAGTCTTATTTTTTAAATTCATGGAACTGGAGCCCATTTCACAATTGGGCCAAATTTCCGGATCTGAATTAAGTTAGCCAAATTCATCACGTCAAATGCTTTACCATTCTCTCTCCACGTGTATAATCTTATTCTTCTCTTTCTTCTTTCTGTTGAAATTCTCACCACCAAACACTGTCCTTCCACTATCGCGTTGATGAATCCGGATGCAGCTGATAAGGTTTCTGTAAAATAGATGTGAGTAAGGCTTGAGTGGGTGTGTGATCTTCTTACGGGCTCAGGTTTACCGAACCCACCGCCACACTGGATGGCCCGAGCCCGATCGGAGCGCCATACATCAATTTCATCCCAATATCTCTCCTTCATCACATCATTCCCTCTCTATCTTATCATCACCTCTTTCCCAAATCAACAAATTTGTCTCTCTATTTTACTCACAATTAATATTTGTACATAGGATTGAAAAATTGGCCACGAGACTTTTTAATTTGTACAGAGGATTGAAAAAGTTGTAGGGTGTTGAGCTTTTGGGTTTTCTGCTTTTAATTTGTACATAGGATTGAAAAATTGGCCATGAGCTTTTGAGTTTCTGCTTTTTGGGGATTTTGGAGTTTCTACAAGTTTTGCAACCAAATTTGCTTTTGGAATAAACATCGAATTCTTTTTACGTCCTTCGTTGCTTTCATTTTTTTATTCATCTTAGTTTATTTTAGGGTATTAATTCAATCTTGTATGGATGACTATTTATGTTACGTTCTCTTTGGTCAAAAATTTTAGATTACTCTTTTCTATTAATTGAGAATATTGTTCTATTTGATTAATATATCTTTTCGGATTTCAGAAAATAAAATATTGTTCTATTTGATTAATATATCTTTTCGGATTTCAGAAAATAAAATATTGTTCTAGTTGATTAATATCTTTTAGGTTATTTTTTATGTTAATTAAGTTACTCTTTTTAATAATTTGTGTTACTCTTTACTTTCATATTCTGATTTTAGAAAATAAAATATTATTTTATTTGGTTAACATTTTTTAGGTTATTCTTTTCTATTAATTGTGTTACTCTTTATAATAATTTGGGTTACTCTTTAATTTTATATTCTGATTTTCTAAAATAAAGTGGTATATTGTAAATAATTAAATTATATGCAATATGTAAGTGGATAGATTATATCATGTATTTGTGAAAAATTAAATTGTATACCATCTCTAAGTTAATGGATCAAACTATAAAAATAATTAAATTACTTTTTAAAATTAATGGATCACAATATAAAAATAATTAAATTAATTGGATCACTTTTTTAAGCTCATCGAACATCTCATGCTGTTTTTTCGTCGGAGTCTGCAACGATAGTTATTGATGGAGGTTTCCGAAGAGAGAAATGTAAGAAAGAGTAAGAGAGGGAAAAAGAATATGAGAAATACGAAATGGAGGAGGTAAAATTAATGGAGGAGATAGAGAGAAAAGGTGGGGTGTGAAATAAAATAGAAAAGAGAATTAATATTGGTACAAAGAAAAGGTTGGGGTGAGGGGACAACACAATAAAATTTATCTATAATTTGACAAAAAGGAAAGAGAATTAATTGTGAGAGAGAGAAAATGTTGGGGTGAGGGGGCAATACGTATAAAAGTTATATGTGATTTGACAGAAAGGAAAGAGAATTAATAGTATGATAGAGAAAAGGTTGGGGTGAGACCTGAGGGGATCCGCGAGATTTGGCATTTGAGATCCGGTTTCATGAAATTTTTATGGGACCGATCTCATCCTAGTTGCTCTCTCTTTCTATATATATATATATTACGAATAACTTTTTTTCCATTATAATTACTTATTTATGTTATTTAGAAAGATTAAGGATGGTGTTTATTTATTTATTATTATTTTTAAACATTAAAATGTGCACTTATTTAATTTAAAAAATTAAAGTGTTTTTCAAGGTAAAATAATAATAAACAGTTGAGGTACTTAAACATGGAGTATAATTAAATGATTTAATTGCACAATTTTTCTTTAGAGTATATAAGATAGAAAGATAATTAGTAATAAAATTATAGATTTATATAATTAATTAAAAATTTTAACCAATCAATTACTTCACATCCCATAACATATTTTATTTATTATAAAAGAAGACTATATTAGGTGCCTCTAAAAATCAATAAAATTAGTAAGAAAACAAAAAAAAATAGAAGGATGATGATTACTGTCATTTACATAAAATATTTCATTATTATTAGTTTAAAACCAAATATAAAAATATTATTACTATCAACTATAATATAAGTATGTCATAATTACTCTTATATGGTTATACATTATTTTTTACACAATTTTATCATACATATAGTAGTAATTTATTATATTATAAATAAAGCAGCATTTATAAAATTTTATTAATATGCAGCAATTTTGTCTCTTTATAGTTCATAGTATTTCTTTATTTTCAGTAATTAGGTTTTAAAGTATGTACCTATTATTAATAAATTTAAAAACATAATAATTTTTATTTTTAGGTGTAGATGTGATTTAATTTAAATTTTTATTTAGAGAGAAAGATTAATAATTACTCCTTTCATTTATTTTTTATTTTGAACAGTTACATGTTTATATTTTTCTTTTTGACAAATACTCCCTCTGTCCCGAGCAAAGGTGTCCATTTACTTTTACACTTGGATTAAGGAGTATTATTATTTTATGTGTATTGGGTAGTTGTATTAGAGAGATGTGATAGCTTTTTACTAAAAAGGAAAAATGAGGACTTTTGAATTGGACGTCCAATATAGTAAAATGGAAACCTTTCGGCGAGACGGAGGGAGTAAGACATATAGAAAATAATTAATATTTCTATATGAGACCAGCACACAACGCCAATATAATATATTACTACAAATTAAAATATTAGTTCATTAAAAATGTGTTTGATTGGGGTTAATGGTTGAGTTAATGAAAATAAGCATTGCAATGCACGGGGATAGATTTTAAAAAATAAAATTATATAAATATAGATTTTTTGTAATATTTATATATATATATATATATATATATTGTGTATGAAACCCACACAATTAAGTAATTAAAATATCTCAATGGGTCTCATCCGCAACGTTAATATAAACATCCACTATATATTAAAATATTATTTATCTCATCTTAATACACATTAAAATATTAAATTTCTTAATCACCGTGCAAAAAGTAAATATTACTATTAGAATTGGACGAAGGGAATACATATGTATGAGGTTTTATATTGTGATGATATGCATATTTTAATATTTAGTTTAGTTCTTTATGTGTAATGAATTAAATAGTTTTTAGTTGAATCGACGTTATACGACCCTTATTCATTTTTCATGTATAATAAATTAATGTAATTATAAAAAACCAATAATTTTAAAATTTTTATTAATATTTATATTTCATTATGTAATCATATGTTATAAATAATTCCAAATAATGTCTTAATTACTTAACCTTATTTTCAAATACAACCCAAAATTTTCTAATAATTAACTCAAATTGAAACAAATTTCAACATGTTAATTGATAAAAAAAAATATGCATTCAAAAATAATGTCTTTAATTTTAATTATTTTGTTGGACATAAAATTATTAGGGTAAAATTGTGATAGTAAAACACCTAAATGTATTTATTTAAGAAAATAAGAATAAAACGAGTGGTGAGAATTGAAGAGAAATAAAGAAGAAGTGAGAAATTGAAGAGATTTTAACTCAAATTTTGAGCCGGAAAAAGAAATTGACTTTAGGTGCTTATATATATATATATATTAGATATACTGATTCTCATGGTTGATGCTAGCTTGTTTAATAATTCTCTTTATTCAATAACTAAGTACTTCCTACCTTTCAGTCATTTTTTAATCACATTGTGATTGATGATTTTCATTGTCATTCTAATCGAAGAATTTGAGTCAAACAGTATTGTACTGTCTAAATCTACTTGTACAAAACAAACGTACAGGTTAACATAGGATGTAAGAGGATTCAAAAATTAAATATTACTACTTCCGTCTCAAAGAAAAATACTTGGTTAATATAGATATGAAGTTTAAGAAAAAATTGTTTTTTGCTTTACTTTTAATGGTAGTTTTGTATTTTTAGGTAATAAATCAATTATAAAGTAGGCTATGTGAGTTGAGTAAATTATAGTTGTAAAGGAGTGACAATTTTAAAATTAATTTATAATGTATATGTGTTTTTTTAATAGTTTTTCTATGGCTAATTTGTGAAAATATTGTTGTTTCAAAAATATTTTAATGATATATTGTGGTTGTGTGGATTTTTAACGGAATAAGCAGAGGCGCCGCTTCTGCCTACGTGGCCCATCACCTCATTAAAATAATAATAATTTAATAATTAATTGTTAATTTAAGTTAATTTTAATTAAATTAATATAATGATTTAAATTTAAAAATTAATGATGTGATAATTATTTGATATTCTTTAAATTCTACTCAAATCTATGTATTTTGCCATTTTGGTTCGTATCGATACAAAGCATGCATTTCTCTCTTAGGTAAAAGAGATCCACATAAATTAATTATTTTTCTCCTCACACATCACAAAAATATGCCTACTCATTTTACATTAAAATATTATTTATTTCACTTACACATTAAAATATTTTATTTCCTAATCTACGTATAAAAAGTAAATGCGTATTTTTTAATGGGACTGAGGTAGTATATTTTAGTTATTACTAACAATATTATTTTTTCGATGGCTTGAAGTTTAAAGAGTATTATTTTTTATTTTTACTTTTTCAATCAAATATTAATACTCTTTAAATTTCAAGCGATCTTTTAGATGAAAAAATAATACTGTTAGTAATAATTAAAATGTACTATCTCTGTCACATTAAAAGATATGCGTTTACTTTTTATACGTTGATTAAGAAATAAAATATTTTAATGTGTAAGTGAGATAAATAATATTTTAATATAAAATGAGTATGTGACGTGTATTTGTGTGATGTGTGAGTCATGAAGAGATAAATAATTAATTTATGTGTGTCTTTTTTACCTAAAAGAGAAATGTACACTTTGTATTGATACGAACCAAAATTGCAAAACACATCAATTTGAGAAGGATTTAAAGAATATCAATAATTATCACATCATTAATTTTTAAATTTAAATCATTATATTAATTTAATAAAAATTAACTTAAATTAACAATTAATTGTTATTTAATTATTATTTTAATGAGTTGATGGCCACGTCCGTTAAAACTCCACACAACCGCAATATATCATTAAAAAAATTTTTAAACAACAATATTTTCACAAATTAGCCTTTTTCTATATTCCGTTTTTCATTTTAAAAAAAAAAAGAAAATACGTTATAAAGTGTATACTCTGTTTAATCATACGTAATATTTTTATTTTTTAGTGTATAAATTTTTAATGCTTACGCATAATTTGCCTTATTAATACTCCATTGTGAAAATACATTTTGAAGATTAAAGGTGAAGTAGCCATTTTCATCGATGGAGTCTCTAGCTCAGTACAATCAGCTTATGCATACTTAGATCTTCACCTTCCTTCTCCAGCCGCTGTAAATTTCTCCATCCTGTGATCACTTTTCGTTTCGCCGCATTTAGTGCTAGTTTCGTGATACTGTTTCGGTGGTTTCTTGTTCGTCGCTGGAAGAGAAGTGAGAGAAAGGGGAATGATGTTCCGGAGAGGCATTCAGTGCGATCTGTTGTTCACGAGAATGCAAATGCTTGTAGGGTTTTGTCTGCTCTTGATTTTAGTGACTGAAAATGGGGTTACAGCCTCGATCCATGAGTATAAGAATGAGCGTTTCACCCCTCGCTTCAATTCCTTCTTCTTTCATGGCGGCAGTGAAGGTCTTTACGCTTCCAAGTCTATAGACCCTCCGAAAACGACGCCGAATGATGATAATAGTAAAACCCAAAATGGAAAATCCTTCATCAGGTAACGATATTGTTAGGGTTTATTGTTGCAAAATTCTTTAATTGATTTTATGTTCATTTTCAGATGCTTAGGTTTGATTATTTAGGGATCAGGATCACTTTTATGTTGATTATGATATTCTTTTTCTGTTATTAAGTTATTGTAATTCTGTGAAAGGATGCTATTGAAGGTGTGTTCTATGAGTGGTGTTTCCTTGACTTTGTTGAGGTATGTGAGAGCTCAATTTGCTCTTTATCTATCAGGTTGTATCTTTAGTTGGTTAAGTTTTTAGGCTGTCTAAGTGGTTGGTTTAGGAGAGTGCTGAGAAGTGAGAAGCTTTTGACAGATATGTAAAGTGTCGTCGACATACGTTTCATGGAGTTCTGAATTAGGTCTTCTATTGAATTAGAAACGTCAAATTTCCAAAAGATTGAGTTTTTGTATTGGTACGCTGTACAGTTGTTTAACTCTTTGCCTTGCAGTGAGCTAAGGAAACCGTCGTTGGAATATTTTAACACGTGTTGCGTAGTTCACTTTCCAACCAAGTAATTGTGCTTAAGTTAAACAAACACTCGAACGTGCGATATCTTTAATCTTCACGTGCATCTTTTGCTGAAAACGTTTCATTTACCAATCAGTCACCTACACGATTTCATATCTTGTATCTTTTGTTTGATTCTCTAGCTACTACAGTAAATACCTTTTCAAGCAAAGCAAGATGCACGCTATAGTTTCTTCTTAAGTCTCCATTCAGCAGCTCTTAAACTTCGACGCTTATCCTTTTCGTAGTTAATTGCTTTACTCTTTTTCTGCCAAAAATATTGGAATTATTCATTAGAATATGAATTAGTCACTTAGGCTGGATTAGATTCTGTGAATTCTGGGTATCTAACATTCAATAGAACTTCCTTTCTTGTCTAATTTGTACTTAAGTGTTGATCAGAATATCAATTGAGGTTTGAATAGATCTCAAGGAATCATACGGTTGGCAGGTCATAAATATTCCATCACTGATCAGATTTATACTTGATGTATCTGGTAGAATACCTGTTGAGGTATTCATATCCTGAAGTAAACAAGCAATCCGTCTTTTCAGTTTTGCTGCCTAAATGTTATATATGGTACCATACATGGACTTTTACTTGTCAAATTTGTGTTTATGTGATCATATAGTGAATTATCATAGTTCAAATGGACAAATTTTGTTTTCTTGTACATCTTAGTTTTAATAATATTTTGTTGCTATTGTTTGTCAAACAATCATTAAAAGAAACTTGTAGTTGCACCTGTGTTTTATAGGTCTAAATATCCCAAAATAGAAAAAAATTTGCCATTCACACAGCTCAATTGAAATACAAATCCTTCAAGGCTCTAAAAGTATCAACTTGTATGCTTTCAGAAAAAAAAAAGTATATACCTGTACTCTATGTATGTGAACATTTTTTTAAATTTATCTTTTAGGTTCGACTCTATCACAGTAAAGCGACCGAAGGAGGTCGCCCAGAAGCAAAATGTGTGGCAGCAGAGTACTGGAGTGGTGGAGGCCATAATAGTTGAGGTCAAAGACAGCAATAGGATTGGAAGAGCTTACATGAACTCCAATGCAATATGTTGCAACCATACTCTTGCTAAAGAAGGAGTCTGCAAGGTTGGAGGGGTTATTATCACTGAAGATCCGCATAACCCAGGGTGGCCAAGAAGGATACAAATCCCATTTGAAGAGCAAAATGAAGAGGCTACTTTGCCGATACAAACAGTTGAGATTAACAAAACTGGTATGTACTATCTCTATTTTATGGTTTGCGACCCAGAACTAAAGGGCACGTTGATCAGTGGAAGAACAGTTTGGAGAAATCCAGAAGGTTATCTACCAGGGAAGATGGCTCCGTTGATGACATTTTATGGTTTCATGTCTCTAGCTTACCTTGCTCTTGGTCTCTTATGGTTTTTGCGGTTTGTACAACACTGGAAAGATATAATACAATTGCATTATCAAATCACAGCTGTGATTGGCCTTGGAATGTGTGAAATGTCTCTTTGGTACTATGAATATGCGAATTTTAATACCACTGGGAGCAGACCGATGGTGATTACGCTCTGGGCAGTTACATCCACTGCTATAAAGAAAACAGTATCCCGTCTTCTTCTCCTAGTGGTTTCTATGGGTTATGGTGTCATGAGACCAACCTTGGGAGGCATTTCGGCAAAAGTGATTCTTCTTGGTGTGGTATATTTCATGGCATCAGAAGCCTTGGAGCTGGTTGAGCATTTGGGAAATATCAATGACTTCGCTGGGAAAACCAGACTCTTTCTGGTACTACCAGTAGCACTTCTGGATGCGTGCTTTATTGTTTGGATCTTTTCATCATTATCCAAAACGTTGGAGAAGCTCCAGGTTATTTTGACATCTTCTGCATCCCATGAGGGAATCTTTATATTTTTTTAATTGCTGAATTAATTGTTCAATTTGGAGGGTTTCTCGGCAGAGATCCGGGTGGGGGATAATTGGATTGGTGGGGAAGGATTTAGCATTAACCAAGGTCATTTTCAATAGACATTGAGTAGGTTAGGAGATATGCTGATACTGTTGCTTTAGTAAAATTCATATACTTGAGGGGAAAAAACATGCACCTCACTCGTCAATTGATTGTGAAAAGGCAATACTGGATACATGTATGTAAGATATACATTATGTGATCAGTGCAAACCTTCTGGCTTGAATCTTTTTCATTTTTGTTGCTTTTCCATTAGTACAAAACTCATCAGTTCAACAAAATGGCAATTAATTTCAGAAAGGAAATATTCATTTTCTTCCTTGTCTATATGTATATGTGCATGCTGAGGGGTGGGGGGTTTATTGGTACTTGACTGCATGCATTATTTGCACTCAGATTTGGAAGTCTGTTTTTTTCTTATAATTTGCATCAAATAGGATCTCAATTTTTATCTTGTTTAATAAGTTATAATTGAAGTTAATGATTATTATCTATAGAGGAGCAAGTAATCCTTAACATGTAAGGCAACTTTCATCTGACTATGGAGTCTTTGTACCTGGTACTTGTGCATATTTAAAAGGCGTTAGGTTCTCTTGTACCTAGGTTGTATGATTTGTTAAACTGATGTCCCACGGTTGAACCCTTACCAATACTTATTGATATTGATATACCTGTTTGCTGCCTTGTTTCAATATCATGAGTTTTCTTGTAATTCTTTCTAACCCTAATTTAATCATCCAGATGTAGTTCCTAGTGACAACTGGATGTTTGTACAATAAATAAAGAGTGCCTTTCTTTTGTTTATTCATGTGTTACTTTCTATTAAATCATGCTAAAGCTTCTGCATCTGTTTGGTTGTAGATTCGGAGAAGTATGGCCAAACTTGAGCTCTACCGAAAGTTTACTAATACTCTGGCACTATCAGTTCTGCTTTCAGTTGCTTGGATCGGCTATGAGGTAGCTTTTTCCTTTCTTTCTCACATTTTTTATTGGTGCATTTGTATGCACTCTCTCTTACTAAGCTGACACCTAATCATGTTCCCAGACTTTCCATTTTATTGTACTAAGCGCTACCTATCGTCTTAATTAGATGCGGACACTTGTTTACTCTTTTGTTATATTTACGAAGACTCGTGATAACTTCATTTCGCTTCTTCAGTTGTATTTCAATGCCAGTGACCCCTTAAGCGAAGCATGGCGAAGAGCCTGGGTTATTCCAGCTTTCTGGACTTCGCTTGCCTTCATGTTGTTGGTTGTCATATGTCTTCTCTTTGCTCCTTCAAATAACCCTACCAGGTAATCTTCTAATATAATTCTTGTTAGTTCATTTTGATTCATCAATCATCGCTTACATTCTGGATAATTGTTGATTGGTGCTGTTAAAGAGTAATAGCCAACTACCTTATCAATACAATACCAAACAATTTCATTAATTCTGTCAATATATAATTTTATATAATATCTTTGAACATATGAAATCTTGCATGTCACATTTTCCGATATTAAAATTCTTAAATAATATATGAAAGCATAAAATCATGTGCTGATCAGGAAGGATTACTATTTACTTCAATTTTATGAGGTTCAAAATTTAAAGGTAATGCATGTTATTCTGTCACTTCCTTGATCAATCAAGTATTGACTATTGCTAGTTGAACATATCATATATCCCATATTTATTTATGTAGTTTTTCATTTTTTTTTTTTGTAATAAATGGCCAAATGTTTAGTATATAAATTTGTGACTTGCAAGGTACAATATATGCCTGATCAAAGTAGGAAATCAACTTTGATTGTCATAAATTTTTTCATTTACAGAAAGTGAAAAAAATTTAAGAGGTATAAGGGAGGGAGAGTGGCAAGAGATTTATATTGAGATGAACATTTCTCTGATGCATTTCATGCTTTATTCTATCGTATTTTCAACTCTAGATTTACGTTGCTGTTATATTTAGGACAGAAATGTATGCTTGCTGCGAGAAAACCTTAACCCGACTCTTCTTCAATCCTATGTTTTTTACAATTTTTCTTGTATCTTGTGCTTAACAATAGCATTCACCAAACATGAAAACTGTGATATTTCTGAAATGTTGGAACTCATTACAGTTTACAGACATCAACAGATGCATCGGCTAGGAAAACCTTATATGAGCATTCATAAGAATAGGTTATGATTATTAATGAGATTGGCATATCGCAGGTATGCATACGAGACTGGGGATGATGAGGAAGAAGGCATATCCCTGACAGGGGGAGGAGTCATAGTGGGCGGAGAGTTGGTGGAAAGGAAAGACAGGAAGGTTTTGATGGCATCGGATCATGTATTCGGGTTGGGGGAAGATCTGGAGGAAGACAAAAGAGAGTAGTAAATGATGCATGCCCTTCTAACCCAGCAACAATATGTGCATACTATACAAATGAGTACTGTCTGTACCTTCCTACCTGTAAGCACTAAAACCCACTGAAGTTATAGAATCCAAATAAAACTTAGCATTCTCATCCTACTGTATATAGTTAGTTTCTTTTTACCAGTTACGAAATGCTTTTTTTTTCTTCTTCTTTTTCGATCGTATACTCATTTAATGCTCATTAATGCATGTAGCTCCGACATCTTTGTACCTTAGCTTAGACGCCATCAATCGTGTGCGCGCCAAGCTTCGGGCGAGATGCTTTGTATGCTTACTATTGTAGGGTGGCCAAGCAGTTGGTTTGATTAGGACTCTTAATTCATATGTTCTCAACTCTGGTTTTAATTAGTTTACCCTAACTACTCTGACCTCGATAAGTGGTCATTCAGATTAGACATATTTTTCGAAGGTATCAATTTTCTCTTTATATAGAAAATAATTCTACACCTAACATATAGATGTTAGGACACCGCTAATGCAACTACTCTAATTCATAATATAATATAATAAGCAATCACCTATAACAATGAGAATGAATTTAAATTTAACAATCTGATTTCTTTTTGTTACTATTGTTACTGGAACTTTAATTTGAAGCTCATTTTTATTATTGTATCTTTTGTGCAATGTACTAAGTGATATTTTGTTTTTTATTATTCCATCCAGGTAATACATGCACCTTTTTTCCCCCTAATATTACTTGCACATCACTAAAATAGTATACGACGTAGGGTAATATTTGTATAAAACAAGTTTATAATTAGTTGTGTGAATCCTAGTGATTTATGTTGGAATATTTAGGAGTTTATATGTAAATTCAGTTTACACAAGAGTTGGTCAATGGTGCCCCGAGTACACAAAGTGTGTAAGGATACAATCTTTTATTCTAAAAAAGTATATGTACACATTAATTAATAAGAATATACTAATTTTTCAATGAAAATATATCTAAAAAAGTATATGTACACTTTAATTAATAAGAATATACTAATTTTTCAATGAAAATATTTGCTGAAATATGAATAGTATAAATGTTTTATTAAAAAAAAGAAATAAAAGGTACACATTGTTATATTAAAGAGTATATCATTTAGTATACTTAATATTTATTGTAACACTCCATTGATTGAGCAACGTGTAGGAAAGATGAGGAAAACTATATCAAGAGTCTACAAAATCTTTAGGGGCAAGAGATTAAAATTTTCCACTCCGCCACATCTCAATCTATAAAGGGATGTCACGGGAAATGTCGCACCAAAGTATTACAAAATATCTTGTGCCAAGAACCCATAGTAAGAGAATTTTTTTTTTAAACAAAAATTCGTATAAAATCATCTAGAGACAAGTTCATGTGAGAGGGAGCTTTCAAGACAAAAAATTCCTATCTATGAATATAAAATTGAAATGAATTTCTACTGCCGCCTAATTGATCTTTGCTATACAGATAGTAAGTGCATGAAGAGTAGTAACTGAAACAATTATCATTCCGCGTAAACCTGGGACTGATTGCATCAAGAGTTTTGCATGCTACGATCCCATGTATTGTGGTAAGAATCGTCGCTAAACTTCTTCAACCTACACCACATGGACGATCCTATTAGCAACAATCATTAATCCACGAGGTTGAAACACGTCTATGTCGCTCGTTGTTCAAACTACGAATGATCCCACTAAGACCAAGATGGTAGAATAGTATAACGTCTGTAAGAAATAAGTACATACCATTGTCGCCTGTTTTCTCCATTTTGATAAAATGTACTGATTACTTTGGATGTACTCATTTATTGCTACCATTATACTATTCTACCATCTTTCTGTCTCAGGGGTTGTATGTTGAAGATTTGGCCAGTAAGGGGTTCGATCTAATTCAATGAACCTCCAAGCTCAGAATACAGATACCAACCTGTGGGAGATTCATTAGTTCAAAAACAGCTTTTGTTGGTGTAAGTTCGTTGTCAATGATCCGAGCAACAGCTGTCAAAACCGGCATTTTGACCTTATATTTCTGCGCCAATGCAATCACAGCCCCTGCAGTGGACACACCCTCAGCTACCTAAGGAAATGAGCAGTTAAACTGTGAGGAAGTACCAGAGTTTTTGAATGTAGCTAGGATGAACCATGGAACGGAATATTATTCAGACACCTGATTCATGGAACTTAGGATGTCATCAAGTTTTTCTCCAGATCCAAGACGAACACCAACTGTTCTGTTTCTTGAAAGATTAACAAAACAAGTGAGCATGATGTCTCCAGTTCCAGATAAACCAGTCAGAGTTGTTGACTTAGCTCCCATCTGATTGGAATTTAAAGAGCATCATGAAGCATTACATATCAGAAACAAAGAATTCATACGTGTTGGATATAGTAGCTTAGATTAAGTAAGCTGACCAGTCCACAAGAAAACTGCCCACATTTTTTAAACAGTTAGACAGTTAAGAAAACCTTAATTTCCCCTTTTTCAAATATAATTGAATTTTTTTATTACAAGTTAATGGTAAATTGATGCAAGGATACAAATAACTAACCTTGGTAGCGAGCCATCTGATCTCGGAGCAACCTTGTGCAACAAGAGCTGCCATAGAATTATTTCCAAGATTGAGCCCTTCTACTATCCCAGCAGCTATAGCAAGTACATTCTTCAGAGCACCTGCAATTTCAACCCCTGTAACATCACTGTAGCATCAGGTGTTACTGCTAAGCATACAACCATTTATCTATACATGTTTTAGGCTTTCTGAGAAATATCACCACTACATGTGCTTTTATTATATCATAACATAACAATAGATTTTGCATCTGAAAAATAAGGTAGATTCAAGCAAGAAGACTAAATTTTAAACGATTACAACCTTGAAGTGTTAATTCTCAAGCTTCTAGAAGCAAGAAGTTGCTGGACAGCATTTGCCATTTTCTTGTCTTTTGATGCTACCACCATCGCTGCACAAACATGAACCAGACTTAGAGTAACTTTACATTGCATTTATGCAACATAATATAGTAATATCAAAACAGCAGCTGACCTGTTGGCAATTTGTTCATCAACTCGAGTGCAAAAGAAGGTCCAGATAAAACAACATAGGGCTGGCGTGGATTTCTCAAAGCTCGGGGAATTATTTGAGACATCATTCTGAACGTGTTAAGCTCCAGACCTTTACTGAGAGAAATGAAAGGCAGGCCAGGATCAACAAACTCAGCAACACCCTCAAGAAATGAGGCACTGAACTGCACCAGGATATGATAATTAGGAGGTTATAAACATTTTCAATTTTAAAGAAATATAGATACAGACCATAAATTAAGTTCATCAAATGAAATTTGCTGTAAATTTGAGTTATAATTCAGAATCATCTCATTAAGGAAGCCACGTAAATGAGTTTCAACAACCTGAACAGGCACCGCATGGAAGCAAAAGTCTGCACCCTTTAAAGCAGCTTTAGCATCTGTTGTGGCAATAATATTTTCTGGCAGCTTGTGCTTTGGAAAATACTTACTAGAACCAAAGAGATAATACGAAAATATTAATGAATTTGCTGATAAATAAACGGATGGATGATACTGCTTACCAATTATAATGACTCTCATTAATTGATTGACAAACTTTGGGATCTCGTACAAGCATAAGGACTTCTAATTGAGCCTTTTTGTCAGCAACATGAGCTGCCATAGCGGTTCCAAATGATCCACCACCGAGCACCACAATCTATAACCACCAAGACATGCTATAAATATCTTTCACTTTAACCAAAAGAGAGAAAGAAGAAGCAGAAACATTTGTGCATGCACCTTTCTGATAAAAAAATTACAACAGTTGATTTCAAAACTAGTCTGAATCTAAAAAACAAAAATATTTTCTACTTGGAAAGAAAGAAGCAACTCTTACCACTATCATCAAACATATTTACATCCATATAATTGGAAGAAGAAAATGTCAAGTTAATACGTCAAGACGGACAAACTTGAGCATCAGTAAGTGCATGCTGCTGCTGAAATTAAATAAGGCCTTTGGAACAAACTAATCAATCCAAATTGAAGCATCTTTTAATCAATAATGAAGTGTTTGATCCAAGATTACCATAGGGACAGGGTGAGGCAGAGTATATCTAGCACAAAATTACAAGGGGAAATTGTCTTCTAAAATGTTAAGTACTGAATTGAGAGTAAATTAGTTAGGTTTTATTATTGTAGATGAACAACATTTACAGTTGAAGAATCGGCACAACTACAGGCATAATAAACACAGCACGAAATACAAAAAATTACGTCAAATGCAGGCAACATGAAATTTGTAACTAAATTCAACAATATCAGTAACTGCAAAACCAATCTAACAAAATTCAAATTGAACGAAATGAGACCTTGTTTGTGCGTTCAAGTACGTCAGTCTTAGCCCTGGAGCGCAGTGAACGCGACCATCGCACCAGCTTTTCCCAGGCCACACGCACCACCTTGCGGCGGTCCCTGCTTCTATCAGAGGAAGCATCCGGCGGCTCCACGACTTCATCGGCGGCGCAACGGCATATAGGAGAGGTGGTGGTGGGGGAGCGGAGTAGAGTGGTGAGGTAGTTAACGGATTTCGGTTTGAAAGAGAGAGGAGAGGGAGAAGGAGTGAAGAGAGATTGGTTTGCCGAAAATGGCGGCTCCAACAGTGAAGCGCCCATTCGCGATATTGAATTCTATTTTCTCAACGACGAAATTAGAAGCCAAAAATAGTTTTAAGTATTATCTATCCAATACATGCTTTCCACGTGCCTTTCGCGTTTATTATCATATGAGTTTTCACCTCCTTCAAAAAAATCAAAACAACCATAGAAATACGAAGGACAATGATTTGTGTGACACCATGTAAGGGCTCACATAAAATGGTGAGAGAGTGATAATTTTAATATTAAAAAGTAATACTAAATTAATGAAAAATGATAATATTATTTCATTAACAGTTTATAATATAAATAAAAAGTGATAACATTTTAAAGCGAAAGTGATAACGTTTTAAAAAAGTGTAAAATGGTTTCACATGAAATGATCTCACGCAAGACCTACCCATATGAATGAGTTGATATTCGGTGCACCCGGGTGCAAGAGTGCATCCATATGTATAATTTTTTATTCTATTTTGTATACATATTATTCTATTTTGTATATATGTTTCTTAATAATTGTATACTTTTTCACACTCAATTTTTTATTAAAAAAACTAACATCCATATGTGTATAACTTTTTATTCAATAGTGTATAATACATGTTTCTTAATAATTGTATATTTTTTTACACTTAATTGTTCATTAAAAAAACTAAACAAACCAATTGTATATATTTTTGTTCATAATTGTATATGTTTTAGTTTATATTTATATACGTTTTGAAAGTAGGTGCAACTTATCCTGAGGTGCACTCAGATGCACAGCATAATTAGCCAATATGAATTGATATCTGGTGCACCCGGGTACAAGGGTGCATACATATGAGTATAATTTTTTATTCTATATTGCATACATAGTTTTGAATAATTGCATTTTTTTTCACATTCAATTTTTCACTAAAAAAATTAGCATTCATATGTGTATAACTTTTTATTCAATAGTCTACACATATTTTTAATAATTGTTATTCTCAATTTTTCAATAAAAAAAACTAACAAACAAAGTGTATACATTTTTGTTCTTAGTTGTGTATATTTTTGTTCATAATTGTATATGTTTCTGAAAGTGGGTGCACCGTATCCTATGGTGCACCCAAGTACTGAACTTGGTTTCAATTTTGGTATAATTGATTAGAGCAAGCGTACTCTATCGCGTAGTAGACCGTAGTGATCAAGTGCAAAATTTAGAAATATCGAACCCAAGGGCGAAGGTGAGTAGCCGTATTTGAGAAATGCTTTACTCTAGTAGGACTAATTAATAAAAGGAGGGGTTGAATTAACACTACAAACTAACTAAGAAAGCAATTAAATGATAGAAAATATACAAATGAGATGGATGATGGATGAAGGTGGACAATCTAAGAAGTATGCAAGGCAAACAATATTCATGGAAAAGGCTTATGTAAACTCACATACACATGCATTGAAGATCATCATGTTATGATATTAAGGGCACTCATGTAGAGTGTTTACAATCCTCACTCTTCCTATAGGTACTTACAGATATTAATATACCAATATAGAGATATTATCACGAAGAATTTTCTCTAGTAGGCAGAGACGTTTTCCTAGTGTTCCCTTTCTAAGGTCAAGTGAGTCTTAGCTTGGGTCTCCTCATCATTTCTAACACTTTAACAAGTAATTATCAATAATGTCATATTATGAGGTTCTAAGTACATGAAGGTTACGACCAAACTCCCCACATACTAATATAGTCACCTCATGCAATCAATGATTCAATTAAATCACTAAGCATAATATTGGAATGACCATCATAACACTATGAATAGAGAATTTAATCACACAAATCATACATTAAATGAAAATAAGCATTTATGATAGAAAATATTCATAACAATCAATTCATCAAACATGTGGTGTGCAAAATCTACATAATCTCTAACCAATCATATTGCTAGCCTCACATGAGGTCTAGCCACTTCAAATCATTAATAATTCACTAAAATCCATGACATGCTCCAATTGAGCCAAATAATGAAGAAATTCACAAATTAAAGGTAAGTTGGCTTCCCTTTCAAAGTAGGCATTCTCTTCCTTCAACATGCTTCAATCTTCAACCAATGATGAATTCCCCTCCTTAGATTGGTGGATTGATGGAATAGTAGATGAATTTGAAGAGATCAAGTGGATTGGATGAATGAAGGGTATGGAGATGAAAAGAATGAAGTTAGTGTGTGAAAATATGGTGTAAAATGTGTGTGGAACTGATCCAGAATGATTCCTCTTGTAATTTGTGGTCAAAACATGTATTTATACCCCCTGGAAGCTTTTAGAACACGTGATGATATTTTTCTATTTTTTGCACGGACACGGCTCATGTGCTGCACATGGTCATGCCATGGCCTTGTAGGTATTTCGGGTGTTCGCGCACGGCCTTGGCTTACAGGGGCATGTTCTGCACACTGGTCGTGTGTATGTACATGGCTCGTGTGCATGCACACTGGTCGTGTTTATGCTGCCCCTGTTCTTCTTCTTTCGTTTTGGCTCGTTCTCCCTCGTTTTAATTCCGAATTGAGCTCCGTTTTTTCCCACATCTTCCTTATCGCGTCTAGAATCCATTTTTACCTGAAAATCACATAAATTGCACCAAAGTACCAATTCTCTAAATATTTACAAATATCGCACAATTTAAGGTACTTAATCATGAAAATTAAACATTTATCATTTCAAAGCACAAATCTCCATATCTTCATATAACACTACCAAATGATATACAAAATAAATAAAAACATACTAAATTACATAATAAAAAGATACTAAAATCTAGGTAAAAATGACACCAATCAGGTGCACAATAGTCTTAGCCTATAAATATTGCATACTTTCCATTCATTTTAGAGTAGGTATTGTATGAAACTGTCTCAGATAAGTCCTTACGTGAGATGGATAAAAATGATAATATCATCATCACTTTCGTTATAAAATGTTATCACCTTTTATTTTATACTATAAATTGTTCATGAAATAGTTCACTGCACCATTATCACTTTTTATCGATTGAGTATCACTTTTCGTTAATGATATTATCACTTTTCTTCTGTCTCACGTAAGGACTTACGTGACGATTTCACATAAGTCTTTGCCTTCATTTTAAAGAATCTTTTTTAAGATATTCCCGAAAAATCTCATTTTCTTACTCTTTAATCTACATATAAAAGAATTAATTCTTTAAACAGTACCAAAGAAATACATTTTATTTTAAAAAATCACACATATTGTATCATATTTTATCATTTATTTATTACTAAATAAATTATCATAATATCTCAAAAGTTAAACTTTTCTTAATCTTCATCTCAATCAAAAGTGAAAAAATTTCAGAATGGAAAGAGTATTATTTTTTTCTCAAGACAAAGATTTGTGTGAGACCGTCTCACATAAGACTTACGTGAGACGACTAAAAAGAGATAACTTTTATAAATAAAAGTGATACTCAATTAATGAAAAGTGACCATGCTATTTCATAAACAATTTTAGTATAAATAAAAATGATAGCATTTTATAGCGTAAGTGATAACTAATTTAAAAAAAATGTAAAATTGTCTCACGTGACATGGTCTCATGCAAGACTTGTCATTTTCTCAATTAACCTATTTACATAAACATTTGATTTATTAGTGCACACGGGTGATACTTGTTAAATGATCACCTCATCTAAAAGTTTAAGCGGATAGAAAGATACATCTAATGCTTAATCAAATCACTCTTATCATAACATTCCAAAAGGTTAAACTTTTCTTAATATGAATATCCAATCGAAAGTGAAAAAAATTCGAGATGGAAACAATTTACCTATTTACATTAACATTTAATTTACTAGCATCTGAACCCATGCGTTGCACGGAATAAAGGCATTCTAATATTTAAACCTAAAGCGTTGCACGATCACGTGTTTTTATAAAATAAGTATATTTTGACTTAAAATTTAATTTCAAGATTGGTATGAACACAAAACCATACCGATAAATATTAAATCCTCGGGGGACATTATACTCTAAACCACTAGATAAAAGTATACCCGTTCCGTTATTGTAATATGTATAATTATAAGTATACACGTTTAGTTATACCCGTTCCATGCGTTGCACGGTTTCGCATTTTTATAAAATAAGTATATTTTCACATAGAATTTATGTGAATTGGAATTTTTATATAATACAATCCTTCAATCCATGCTGAGATATTCCTTTTTAGTAGTAAGAAGATTAATTAATTGTTAAAATTACATTATAGTTTCAAAAAAATCGTAAAGTAAATTTTAATAATAATAATTCAAAATTATTAATAATGAAGAAAATAATTTAATAATGAATTAATTGTTAAAACTATATTATAGTTTCAAAAAATACGTAAAGGAGATTTTAATTTGTTATCAATGAATAAACTAATTTAATAATGACTAATAAACTAATTTAATAATGACTTATAATTGTTAGTACTACATTCTAATTATAATTACAAAAATAAATCATAATATAAATATAATTGTTAGTACCATAAATAATAAATTAAAATTTTGTTGAAATAAATAAGAGAAAAAATTAAAATGGATATATAAGGAATCATTTTAAATAAGGTATCATTTTAAATTAAATAAGGTATCATTATTATGACAAAAAAATTAATGGCCAAGATTTAATAAAAAATGTAATAATGGATGAGATTGAATAATGTGATGAATGAATGAGATTAAAAATTGATTAGTAATCAAAATTAATGGTGTAAATTAAAAATTTGTTCAATTTTGACTTTTTCACTTTGCTATTATATTACTTTAGATTAGTGCAACACTTGGTGATACCTTTTTCTTATTCTTCATACCCAATCAAAAGTATAAATATTTTAGAATGGAAAGAGTATTATTTTTTCTCAATTAACCTATTTACATTAACATTTGATTTATTAGTGCAATATTTGGTGATACTTGTTAAATGACCACTTCATCTACAAGTTTAAGCTTTTTTAGAATATCTATAAAAGTTTAAGTTGGTAGAGAGATAAATCCTTTAATACTTAATCAAATCACTCTAACACGCCCCCTCACATGAAGACGGAAGCTTAAACTGGTAGAGAGATAAATAGTTTAATACATATGTCATTTAATACTTAATCAAACATCATCTTAAAAGTTTAAGCTGGTACATAGATAAATCGTTCGATACTTGATCAAATTACTCTAACACGAGATAAATCGTTTAATACTTAATAAAATCACTCTAACACGTCCCCTCACATGCATACGAAAGTTTAAGCTGGTAGAGAGATAAATCGTGTAATACTTAATAAATCATTCTAACACGTCCCCACTCACATGCAAGCGGAAGTTTAAGCTAGTAGAGTGATAAATCGTTTAATACTTAATCAAACCTCAGTAAGATGCGTCGTGAAATGCTCACCTAAATACTCTGGCACTATTTCGAACGTGAGTTTAGAAGGTTCAACACTGTGAGTTTAGAGAAAATACCCAATATTGTGAATATAGAAAAGATTTACAGACGTGGAAAAGTATATAAGAAGAACGTAAAAATAGAAGATTTGGAATGCTCACCTTCACACTCCAATGCTTTTGACCTTCACTGAGAGAGAGGTATAGTGTTTAAAGAACGATGTTTAGATGGAATATATATATATATATATATATATATATATATATATATATATATAAACAGAGGACAACGTTTAGATGGAATAGATGTAGAGAGACAATGTTTGAAAAACGGCGTGTATGGAATAGAGATTTGATATGCAATTTATAAAGGAAGAAGTTGTTGGTAGGATTAAATGAAGGTTGGAGGAGCATTTTGTAGACTGGTCTTTTGTCATTTTCTAAGATTTGTTGCACTCCATCATTAGGATTTGTAACGAAGGTTTGACTTAATTTTCATTTCTACAATACGGGAAGGATGTGATAATTGTTCAACCAGATTTCATTTCTGCGATACAGAAAGGATATAATTCTGTACATATCCATATTCTTGTCCTTTCCCCCGCATAATAATTATGATATACACACATATAAACATTTATATGTAAAAATAAATGGATGCGTTAGATATGCAGGCCATAAAATCCGATCATTGTTAATTGATATGACGATTTTGACTCTATGTGAGACATTTGTTTAGGGCTTTAATTCGTTTCATGCCTTCTATAGTATAAATTGTTTGGATAGGCTATAGTAGGATATTCAATCTATTAACCCCTGTTTTGCAGGATTTTAAACTAGTATGTATGTATACGTGATGATTAAATGTCAGAGGCTGTTTTATTTGGGTGTTTGTAACAGATAGCACGACGGTCTCTGTTGTGAAAATCAATTGAATGATAGGTTAAAAAAAATCAAACATATATAAAATGGGTTGAATAGAGATTGAGTTGGAAGAAATTGATATAAGAATTTTTTTAATTTTTACGAATTTTATAGTTTTCGCAGAGGATTTCAAAGTAATTTTCACTCGCTCGTCTTTCTTTTGGATTTTGGTTAATGTGTTATGCAATAGCATTTTAAAAGAGAAATTTTATTTTGCAGTTTCTTTAAGTTTGTTATTTTTCTTTCCTTGTCCTGTTACAATTCTAATCGGTTGCAAAATTTAGAAAGAAGGATATTTGAACCTAACCATTACCTTTCAACAATTTTCAATACCTATCTATATTATATTTGAACCTAACATACCATTACGTTAGAACCGCTTCCACTTTTGCCTCCTCCTCCTATGAGTTTCGTTGCCGCATCAACGAGTTTGGCAACAGCTTCAGTGAATTTTGGAGCTTCGTTGCCGCATCAACGAGTTTGAGTTTGGCAACAGCTTTAGTGAATTTTGTGGTCGATTCGATCGCTTTGGATGCTTTCGGAAAACTTTCTTTTGGTTAATGTGTTATGCAATAGCAAATAAAATTTTATTTTTCAACTTTAAGTTTGTTTTCTTTCCATTAACCCTGTCCTGTTACAATTCAAATAAGCAGAATCAAGCTACCTTAATCAAGTTGCAAAATTCTAGGAAGTAATCGATAATTAATCTATTCAAAACTCGCAGAATCAAGCTACCCTAATCAAGTTGAAAAATTCTAGGAAGTAATAGAAATCATGCTTTATTAATTAATCTATTCAAAACTCGAATAATAATCAACAGAGACGATCTGAAGCTAACGAAGTTGTGAATAAGAGTGTGGAATGTAAGAGGATCTTTTGGATAAGAAAGATATAGAGAGATTGAAAGAGGAAAATTCTAACTAATGCTTGCAGTATCATCTTTAAAAATGATTTTGAGAAAAGAGTTATCTGAAGAGCTGACTGAAGTTATTAGCAAAAGAATAGATGGAGTGGCTAGGCAGGGAGCGGCAGGCATGCTAGTATGCTAGGATATGTGTTATGCAATAGCATTTTAAAAGTATAATTTTATTTTGCAATTTCTTTAAGTTTGTTATTTTTCTTTCCATTAACTCAGTCCTGCTACAATTAAGACTAGCTAATAGAATCAAGCTACCGTAATCAGTTGCAGATTCTAGGAGGCAATCGATATCATGCTTTATTAATCCCTTCAAAAGTATTTTATCAATCTATTCACTCGAATAATAGTCAACAGAGTCGATTTGAAGCAAACGTCTCCAAACATCAGTATAAACCATGGCAACATATCTATCCAGACTATCCAGGCCACCACATTTTACAACAAGCAGTCAAGAAATCGAAAAGAAAAGATCTGGATTCGAAAACACAGGCTGCATGAAACTTTTTTAAATTTATTTTACTAATTTTTCAGTTTTCGCAAATTTTGAGAATTTTGAATTCAGTTGGAACAGTAAGGATACAATTATTTCGGAATCGAAAGCCTTCTTTCATTGAAAATCTCTACTCTCTCTTTCTCTTCTCCCGAAGTTGTAGATATTTGTAAGCTATATGACATGATTTGACTTTAGAGAATTGATCAATGAGTCCAAATGAATTATGATTTCCCAACTTTTTGTACGTTGAAAATACAAAAATAAAAGAGAGAAAATTACCCATCGTACTTTGACTTCGAAATAATGCTTCGTAGTCAGGTTAGAGTACATTGAAAATTAAAAAAAATGAATTGAAAATACAAAAAAATAGAGGAGAAAATTACACATCATACTTTGAATTCGAAATCATGCTAGTACGTTGAAAATTAAAAAAAAAATGAAAAAATTATCCATAATGCTTTGCCTAAGTAGGTTGAAAATAAAAAAAAATAGAAAATTACCCATCATACTTTGTCTTCGAAATCATGCTTCGTAGTTGGTTGATAGTCCAGAAACCCGAAACGAGAAAATAGGAGAAATGAAAATAATGGGAGTTGTAGATAGTCCAGAAATCCAAACCAGAGATAAATAGGAGAAAAGAAAATAATAGGAGAAATCATGCTTCCGCCACAACAATGCATGCAAAGGTTGAGTTTCTGTCAAATTTGTAAATGGGGAGAGAAAAGAAACGGTGAGAGACGTTACTTCGGAAAACTCTAGAGACGAGGACAGAAAAAAGTTCTACTATGATATACTTAAAGATTTGATAGTATCGCTAAACATACCCAGAAAAGTTGGGTTGAGTATGGGGTGTACCTATAAGTTAAACTATGGTAGTAGGCAGTTATTTTATGAAAAAATATATTAATTAATTTAATGATTAAGATTAAATTAAAAATAATTTAACAATTAAGATTGTTCAAGTGTACTGATTCAAAAAATTGAAATACTCCTAAATACCATAAGATAAATATAATGCAGAATATAAATCATCAATTAATACAGAATATAAATCATCAATTGAGGTAGTCTTGATCAGCAATAAACTATTTACGAAAATTTAAATTATATATCAGATTAAAGTGATTATACTAATTAAATGTATTTATAATTAATTAAATTAATCCCAAAGCAAGGTATCTTCAATCTAGATTTTCGTCAGTCTATCACCTCTTCCGGCGACTCACGCACACACCCATATCTTAACGCCTGGTTCTCCTAGAAATAAATTCATCCTCTAATCTTCTAGGCACAATACAATATCCAAATTGGTTAAGATTTTGTCTCTTTGTCCCTAAATGCATAGGATGGGTAAGGTACATTATTTTGTTCTAAAAGGTATACACTTTAATTAATAAAAGTACATTATTTTGTTTTAAAAGGTATACACTTTTTATTAATATTTGATGCACCCGATTGCAAGCATGCATCTATATATGTATAACATTTTATTTAGTAGTGTATAAGTACACAATTCTTAATTATTGTATAATTTTTTATACTCAATTTTTTGGGCAATTGGCAAAAATACCCAAAATACCAAAGTCAAATATCAATACCAAACTTTTTCAAATTTCATTATCTTTTCTACCCAGTAGGACAAAAAAAAAACATTATGCCCTTATAAGAGATATTTTAGCAAGACCTGTGTGGGTGACTTACATGCTCACCCATATTGACACCCACACAGCCCTGTACAAAATATTTCAACATATATTAATTCAGTTATTCACCTAATATATTCTACGAAAATTTTCAATATTTTCACACACTTCAAAATGGTATCAGAGCCTAGTTTATTTATTTATGAATGGAAAAATTATTATAAACTTATATCACTTAACGAGATGAGAGTTTCAAAGAAATATGGATCCGAACAAAAGTTCGACATCCGAGAGTGACAGGATTATAGGCCCTGTTCAAAACTGAGCAACGACGTCTTCTGGCCAGTTGGATATGATGAAACGAGCAGCTTTATACAACAATACTACAATATTTTTTTATAGACAAGGAGCAGAAAAGAAAGTTGAGGCCAACAACCGATTTTGAAAAGGTCTCAGAAGAGGATGGAAACGAGCAGAGGCTCGTGCCAATTACACCGAGGAAGAACACCTGGAGGATATCCTTCAGGATCAAATAAAATACTCCAATGAGGTTTCGAGGAACATAGTGGAATTCCAAAGTTTCACTGAGATCCATGGAAGTGTTCCCAAACACAAACAATAGAAAAGACGGCCGAATTAAGGTCCAAGGGAGATATGCAAGCCCTATCACTATTCATGGTGACCAAATTGGTGGTCAAAATGACAGAGTGGAGGGCAATTGAGGTAAATAACTCTAAGATAAACCAAGATCTTAGAGAATTATAGAAAACGGTGATATTCTTTGGAGAATATTGCTAAAACATGTCTAAGATGATATTTGAGATTAGTCTCAAGATGGATAAGGTGGAAACGTTGTAGAGCAAACAACTCAACCCATCCAGAAGCTGATAAATCAAGTAGAATACCTGGAAATCAAAGTAACCGGGATAAGATCAGGAGGAAGGTTGCCACCAACCTTCGGAATAGAACCTCTTTTACATCAAAATGGGAAGACGACGGAGGTTACAAGATCGAAGACTGAGAGTGAAAAGATGATCGCTATCCTTCGAGGAGAATCCACATCTCCGGATGGAAAGAGCAAATCTTGAGGATCAACAAGATCTATACGAGTCCTTCCCAGGAATAACTATCTTAGATCTGAAAATGAATGTTGGAGAGACTTCGAACTCTCAACAACAATCTCAGGTTCCTCAGACTCGACATGATTCGAGCTAAAATGAAGGAACTTCTGGATCACATGGAGTCCATGAAGCAAGACAAGAAGAGACATCCCAAAACCAAGAAAATTTCAAGATGAAGGTGTTGGGATTGTCAACAGGAGCAAGCTGAGTTCGATGATCTAATCTACACAATACCCCATATGGTCGGTCTCACCTTGAACCATAAATCCATACGGGTTAATTCTAAACCTCGACACTCTAGACTTCAAGAATAGAGAAGCCTTGATCGACGAATGGACAAATGCAATGAAGATTGTAGGAGGTGGACTAGATCTGAATAAAGAAGGGTTCATAAGATTTCTAACTATGAGCCTCAAAGGATCAGTAAAGTGTGTCTGGGAAGAGCTCTTAGACGAAGTCAAGAAGGAGACCATGGAAGGCCAAGATCTTGGTAACATTGTTGATCGCATGGCCAAGATCTTCAAGATCCACTTCATCGAAGTAGGTTACTTCGAAGGGATGGAAGAAGAAAAGAAGAAGAAGTATAGGAATGCCCTATACAGCCTGGAGCTACTTGACATCTGTCACGTAGATGAGTACATCAAACTCTTCACAGAGTATAGATAGAAATCGAAGATCAAGAAGGAGGAAGTATTCCACCTGTTCTTTGCTAAGATCCCAAGTCCATGGAGAGAGATGCTGATCAGAGAATATATACTATACGAGCTGGACTCAATAGCAAAAATGATGTCTTTTCTCAAAGCCAAGATTGCAGAGTGGTGTCATCAAGCATCACTACACAAAAACTAAAAGAGATTAAGGGGAATCAACAAGACAGTATCCTTATGTTGCGAGAATAACGATCTTCCAACTATCATTGGAAGAAGTCCAAGAAAGCAGAAAATGATGAAGAAAAATCATCCTTACACATAAATGAGCGGAGAATGGAGGTCCAGAAGACCAAGATCCTTATGGTCTAAACAGAAGGCCCAAAGCTATAAATCAGCGCAGAGATCTGGACCATCAAGATGGAGTTCAAGAAGTCAAGCATCATCCTTAGGGTCAAACCAGAGGAGTACAGGAAGAACTTTCACAAGAAAGACGTTCCGAAGAGCGGCCATATGAGTCAATGAAAGATTCAAGGATTACAACTGCTACACGTGTGAAGCAAGAGGGCATATTTTATCAGATTGCTCAGAAAACCAGAAGCGGGGAGTACGACAGTTCGAGACAACTCCAGAAATGGAGAAAGTTGTTTACTTCCAAGATCTAGTACATGTATATCAGTTTGAAGATATACCCTCAGATGAGAGCATCTATGAAGAAGAGTTTTTCAGTCAAGACAAATCCTCTGAAGATGAGTCGGAGTGAAGAAGAAAACTTCAGACAGGAGATGCAAGAGGACATGTCTGGATTCTTTTCCCAAACATCTATTTCTCATAGGACTCTAATGAGAATCATGAAGGAGGATCCAAGAATCAATCTATATCACGGATTTACCGTGGGATGACTAGAGCAGTTTATCAGCTTCAAAAGGAGAATGCATGACATCATACATAAGGTGATTAAAGGGGAGATTGTCATCCCAATGGAACTCACAAGTAATGTGATGTAAATGCAACTAGTCCATGTTGATGAAATTAAAAGGGAGCTAACTAAACTCAAGGAAGGCAACTTTCTTATCAAAGCAACTTTCTCTACAATATCGATCGACCATTCCTTCCTTGAGTTTACTTAGCTCCCTTTTGATTTCATCAGCACTGCCATTTTGGGAGGAATCTAGGAGATAAAGACTTCAATAAGGATCCATGTCGATCGGTGAGTATGGAATTATTCTACAACCACACATTGTAGAGAAAGTTCAAGGATTTCTTGAAGATCTCAAAGAAAAAAAAAGCAACTCCAGAGTTTTTTAGGAGTTGTCAACTTTGCTGGAATGTACATCAATAATCTAGCACAATATCGGAAGGTGTTTAGTCCTCTATTGAAGAAAGATGCTGAATTCAAATGGGAGGAATCACACCGGGAAATGGTTAAGCAGCTAAGGAGGTTTGCAAAAAGCTCCCAAAGTTAGCTATATCGAACGACAAGGATGAACTGGTACTTCACACAGATGCCAGTGACCATTGGTGGGCAGCGGTTCTGACCACACCGGAAGGAAAAGTACCATGCAGATACCGTAGCAGACTCTTTGTAGAGAATAAATCAAAGAGATGGCATATCAATGAAAATGAGTTCTTTGCGGTTCAGAAGGCGTTCAAAAAATGGCCGTTATTTCTTCTTGCGAAGAAATTTATCCTTAAAATTGATAACACAAGCGTCAAAGCCTTTTTGAAAAATAAAATTGAATCAAAACCAGAAAAGGCTAGACTTTTAAGATGGCAAACTGAATGTCAATATTATGATTTTAATATTGTCATTATTAAATCTTTTGATAATGTTTTGACAGATTTCCTGATGAGAGATGGAGGGAGCTGAGATAGACTCCATCCTGACTATTTCAAAGCACCTGATGGACAACCTTGAGATGCTCCAAAGGGAATTCGAGAATCTGGCACTCAATGCAACACGTGCTGGAAAATTACAAGAAAGTGATTGGACCAAAGTGTCTAATCGCATACGAGTTTGTATTCGCAATAATGCGAGTCTCTTCGAGTCCTTATGAGAGTCACTCCTCCGGGTTGTTGATAGCAATTGCAATCAACAAAAGGAGAGTAGTAAAAAATGGGGCTCTAAACCCAGAGCAAGAGATTTAAGTACTCTTAGCACGAGTCCTAGATTGGAACTTCCAAAGAAAAAACCGGTCCAAGGAAAAATCGAGGCTCTGGAGTCACATCTAGAGTCGACGAGCCAACCCAGCACCTTTGGGGTCAAAGAGTCAGATTAACCTTAGGTTTATGACAGGCACTGCTAAGGTTGGTATTAACATATCTGATTTCTCTTATTGGCAGGAATACCAGGGCAGTTGGGAGAAATTAAATACCAGAAAGGGAATCCGACCGGAGAAATGCCGGGTGGATATATCTGGAGAATATCCCCGAATTTGGATACGAGAATGTTCAAATCCAAATGATGTGAAGCAATGGTATGATTTTGGGGCGCTAGATTCAATATATACTATTGCACCAAGCTTCCCAGAGCTTTCAAAATTGCCAGAGTGGCTAGGAAAAATAATTTTTAAGGCATGGGAAAACAACACAACTCTATCCAGATGAGATGTATTGGATCTCTACTTCACCAGTGCGGCTCCAGAACCAGTAGGAAAAGGCAACCACGAGGCCTTTCATTTCATCAAGCTAAGGAGACCCAATATTTCAGCATCAAATAAGGTCAATGAGTCTTCTGGAAAAGAACCAGTCTTGGTTTCTACATTTTCTAAGGAAAAAATCTCTACACGCAGATCGAGGGGTTTGTATGTCTACATTAAGGCAATAATTGAGGTAAAGTTCCCATTCAAGTTCGAGCACAAGTCTTTGAATGATTCTTTTCTGTTAAATACCTTAACAGGGAATAAGACAATATTTGCCGAGAAGGCCTTCTAAGAAAAACAAGACTTTCTTTGGAAAAATAAGATTTCGATGAGTAAACAAATTCATCGAAGATATTGTAACATGGCCCATTTTGGGCAATGGACAAACAAAATATGCACAAGTTGTTCCACCCAAATAGAACCAGAGTTTGGAAAATGAATAAGGTTGGGCATAGGGATGATCAGAATTGCTGAACCACCTCCAGCAAAAGAGACACGTGGAAAGAAGAGGGTAAAATCTCTTCAGATTACCCAAGAGCCAGGAGAATCATCAGGCACCAAAGAAGACAAATGACTCATCAAAAAAGCAAGAGCCAGATGACTTTTCTGAAAAGATAAGGGACATGTGACCGACAAGAAGGATGACTCACAATAAGGCATCCAATAAAGAAAAGAGATCAGCCAGCCACTAAAACTGACATCCAATGCAGATGACGTAAATGCTGACGCAAGAATGATAACATAAGCAGTGACGTCACAAAAGACTAAGAGGCTTTGAAATCCAGATTTCAAGTCCGAGGGCCTCTATAAATAAGAGTTTGGCTGAAACAGAAGACATCGACCATCACTCTCTATTTTCTCTTTCAATAAACATTGTAGTTTCTTTCCTTTCTTTGTATGAGTGTTTCGGTTTCAGCTACATTAGGTACCTAGAGGAGTCTTCTCCTCTTGTTTAAGTAGTATGAGTGTGTAATAATATTTTTCTTTCATAAATAAATAATCTAGGGCTACTGCCCGGAGCATGTAACCTTCTGTTGTTTCTGTAACCTTAATCTTCATACTTGCCAACGAGAAACAGTAGCAGCATCCTGTACACCCGGTGTAGGAAATGAACCAGGGTTGTGCTAAGATCTGCTGAAGGAACAAGATTGAATCATCTCACTGCGGAGAGCGTGGTTGACTGTGAGGAGCAGCTGTAAAACCTCCCGAATACCCGGTGGATTAACAGTAAAAAAAGGTATTGTTACTATTTCAAGTTGGTTAGTTATGAAAGTAATGTTGTTTAATTAATGTACAGAAGCATGTTGGGCCTGATATGGTCGTAATGGACTATGTCTATTTTGAGGAATAAATGTTGAAAAAAAAAGTGTGAAGTGAAGTTGGTACCTACACCCACACCCACATGGGATATATTGGGTAGAAGGTCCCAAATAGTAAGGGTATAAGGGTAAAAAAATGTGCTATTGTTTACAAAAGATATAAAACAAAAGGGATGGTTGGTATTGATAAGTGATGTTTGACTTTTGGATATTTTTGCAATCCTCCCCAATTTTTTTATTAAAAAAGCTAACATAAAATTCGCTAACAAAGTGTATACATTTTTATTGATTAGTGTATATATTTTTATTCATAAATGTATAAAATTTTAAAAGTAGATGCACAGTGCATCCGGATGCGTCGATTAATATATACTCCATATAATTGTATAGTGTCAGACAAATATAATTATGTAGCACAATCATAATGAATGAATTATATGAGGAATTGCAATGATCTTTAGTTAGCTTGGTACAACGGGCACCCACTTGAACAATCTATCTGAGGGTGATTCTCCGATGTAAAAATCGAATTAAAATATAATCTAACATTTAAAATCGTTAGGTGCACCGTGCACCAGGTGCACAGTGGTTGAACTCTCTATTTGAACTTAGAAGCAAAATAAGGATGGCTATAATTGTCATTTGTGTAAAACCGTCATGAAGAATTGAGACTACCAAGGTATTTATCAAGACATGTACAGAATATTTTATAAAAATATTTTCAAGCAACCAAGTCTCTTTTTAGTACTCCCTATGTTCCATAGAAGTTATTGACACACTTTTCTTTTTGGTTTGTCTTACAGAAGTTGACTCATTTTCTTTTTAATATATGGACCCACACAAAAATAATTAATTTATTTTCATGGGCCCCACATACCACCTCTAATATAACTATCCACTACACATTAAATATTAGGGAAATTTTCAAGAATGCCACTTTCTATACATTTTTTTTAAAAAAAATGCCACCCACGATATTTTTTTTCAAATATGCCCTTTTTAGTTTTTTTTGGACCCAAATACCCCTTCACTCATTAAACCCTTTCTATCTTCTCTCTCTATTATTCATTTTGCCCCATTCTTTCTTCTTACTCCATCATTCATTCTTCAAAGATTTTAAAGATTTGAGAAGGCAACTACACGAGGGAAGCGACAATGACACAATGCATCCCAATATGAATTTAGGTTAGTCGCATAATAGATCACACAGTTGGTCGCACAAGATCATATGTAGGGTCTCACACTAAGTCGCACAAAAGATCACGTACAGGGTCGCACAAAAGGTCGCGTACAGGGTTGCACAAAAGTCGCGTACAGGGTCGCACAAAAAATCGCATATAGAACCGCACAGTTGCTCACGCAAAGGTCGCGTACAGGGTCGCACGATATTGTGTGACCTTTCTTGTTACTGTTTATGTAACCAATTATGCGACTATATATTTCTGTCTATAATCACATAAGTGTCGCATGTAGGATCGCACAAGAGGTCGCACATAAGGTCGCATTAATGGTCGCATGTGATGTCTCGTAAGTAATTGCATAATTGGTTTCACAAGAAGTTGCTTATACTTGAAGCGTATAGTCACACAATAGGTCGCACAAACAGTCGCATGTAGGGTTGCTTACGTGGTTGCATGCAGGGTTGCGTATGGTCTCATAAGTATCTGCGTGATTGTTCATACAACTACATGTGTAACAAAAAAATACAACTAAATTGCTTATAATAGAAGCCCATAATCACATAGTTGAAACATATAGTACAAGAACAAATATTACAATCCTTAATCTGAAAGCTTGAAAAACAATTACTAAAGGAACTTCGAATACATAGAAAGTTAATAGTCTAAACAAAAATACCTAAATTTACAATGATTTGAGTACACAACTCAACAAAAATGCTAATATTTGCAATCATGCACGTATGCGACTACTCACACGAATAACCAAGCGACTATGCACACTACTATATATGCAACCATGAACGTGACTAACCAAGCGACCATACACGCATGCGACTACTCACGTGACTAATCAAGCGACCATGTACTCAACTAACCATGCGACTAACTAAGCGACTATGCACGTATGCGACTACTCACGCGACTAATCAAGGAACCATGCACGCGACTATTCATGCGACTAACCACGTAACTAACTACGGGACTGCTCACGCAACCATTCATGTGACCTTACACTTAATCTCGCATGCAACTTTGCGCAAATTGTAAGTTCTATACCTCAAAGTTTAGATTTTTATCAAAATATTCACAATATGTTTGTTAATCAATATTTTAAACATGTCAGGTGATGTATATACTCTTATTAATCTAATCAAACACCAAAATAACATCATCCCAACATAACTCGCATGTTAATTTTCACAAAACCCTAAATTTAGTTTATGAAAAACAAATTGTAATATTTATTAACCTATATTCATATTGGGTTGCATTGTGCCGTTGTCACTTCCCTCGTATGGTTATCTTCTCTAATCTTTAAAATTCTTGAAAAATGAATGATAGAGTGAGAAGAGAGAATGTGGCAAAACAAACAATAGAGAAGAGAGGAGAGAGAATGAAGTTTAATGAGTGAAGGGGTATTTAGGTTCAAGAAATTTAAAAAGTGGCACATTTCAAAAAAAATTATGGTGGGTGGCATTTTTGAAAAAATATATTGAAAGTGGCATTTTTGGAAATTTTTCTAAATGTTATTTATTTCACTTCACTTTACATTAAATTATTATACTTCTCAATTTCCGTACAAAAAAAATGTGCTAATTTCTCCCGGACGAAAGGAGTAAGTATTAGTACTCTTTAAAATGAGAGTTTTACTCTTTTAAGCCATCGTACATAAAAATTATATTACTCTTTATACTAGATAGTAATCTATTGTATAAAAAAAGTATAAATGGTCGTGCCACGGAAACATACATACAAGTATTCGATTGATATGTCAAATGATATTTGATAAAAGGTTGTGGGATTTTAGTGTATTCCCACAACAAACTAAAATTCTCATAAGGTGCTACATGGCTCCCATGGGTTCAAATACCCATTTTTTTAGAAGGCAAATACTCTTGTAAATTGAGTTCACAGTGTAAACTTTGTGATCTCCTCTTATATTTTTATTATATCTTATGTTTAGCTAGGGTGTTTAAATTAAGCTCCTCTTACATTTCTATTATATCTTATGTTTAGCTAGAGTGTTTAAATTAAGGAGAATCATAAAGTTTACAAGAGAGACCATAGAGTTTACACCATAAACTCGGTTCACAAGAGATTAACTCATTTGACAATATTTCATTTTGTTAAACACTGGCCTAAACTTTAAAAATTAATCACTATAACCTAACAATTCAATACTCTTCTCCGTATTTCAAAACCAAACTGTCCCACATGCAACTTTGTTCAAATGCTAAAATGGTAATAATAATGAGAATCGTTAATAAGAATAATGATAATAGCAAGGAATGAAGTTGATAAAAGGAGATGGATTACCTAGTTATTAGATAAATGAGTATAATTAATGAATTTGGATTCTTATTACCTCATATGAAGTATGAAGAATGAGAATTAATACTCTTTCATTCTCGTTGTTTCCCTTAATATCTCTTACCAAGCACTTCTAAGTCTTCTTTCTCCTCTCATTCTCAATCGCATCTAACAAACACTATACTGCATAAAATAATACTGCATAAAATAAAGGAAAAACACTATACGGCATAAAATAGACATAAAATTGACGTTTGACAAATATTAATTTCACAAAATAAAATAAAACGACGGAAGGAGTTGAAGAAAGTGAAAAAGGTGGAGGTGGTAGTGCCGTAGCGGAGATAAACTCGTTAATTAGATTAAAAATAATGAAATTCATTCTTTGCTGAGTTGATGAATTTATAACCACGTAAAGGTATAATTTAATGGTAATTAATGGATAAAAATAATAAAAATTCTACTAGGTACAGTATATTATAATCGGTAATTCATTATTAATAATTTCGCTGACAATTTATATAATGATTCTGTTTTTTATTGATATAATTATATTAGTAAAAACATTATAAATATATTAATATTTAGTTGTTAAAAGATAAATATAATTTTTTTTACAAGAGTAGATTTTTTAGTGTCTTGCGCAAATTAAGGATGAAACTTTTTATTTAAAGCAAAATGAGAGCACGCTCTCAAAATAAAGAAATGACGTCGAAGTTTGTATCCCAAATGTATGGAATGCTTTAATGTAGTAGTCTATATTCATTTCTCATTATAGTTAACTCTTTTTTCTTATTAATTTGTGTCGTGGTTCATTTAAAAAATAAATATCATTCTATTAGAAAATCTTAAAAAAATACACATTAATTTCAAAAATATCATTTCTTCTTTCCACACTTAAAATATTTTATATTTTATTTATTAATTAAAAAAATACAAAATAACTTCCAAAAGTTAATAAAGTTAATCAAAGTAATTATTTTTAAAAAAATCGCGGTACAATATGGATGAACATTGCTAGGAGAGGGAGGGAATATATTTTCTTGATTGTGGACCGAGATGATAAATATATAAAAATAAGTGTCAATAAAGAAAATTAAATAATTTTCAAAATCAATACCATCATCCAATTTGAGTACCTCTACAGGATAGACCTCCCAGAAAATTGAAGAGTAAAAGCAATAAGTGATTGAGTTCAGCAGTTCCTCGTATAATATTATTGACTCTAGAGACATAGTAATATGGAGAAGATAAAATTGTTTCAAGCACCGACAGAACCGGAAGCTCCCCTTCTTTCGAAGAGAGGAGGATGGGTTATTCACATTTCATTTGATGGTCAGAGGCGAATTGAAAGCTAAGCAGTGAGAATTCTAAAGATTTCCCTGGGGAAAAATAGAGATGCCAATCAATTTAAATATATTCTTTTTTTTTTTTTAAATCAAATTCCTCTAATAGGTCTATATATCCCTCCCACCAAAAAAAAATTCAAATGTATCCACCCACACCCCCCACTGCGGCCGGCTACCACCGTTCCCCGCCGCTGGTCGTGTGGGTGACCTACACCAGAACCGATGTTGGTGGACCCATGTAGGTACCCATACAGGGACACATTGAATATTAATTTTAAATAGTAAAAATAAAGAGAAATCTTAAAAAGTACAATTACATAAAAAAAGATAACAAACAAATAAAGATTTTGCACTATAAATTTTGTGTATTATTTCAGTTCTACCTTAAAAATCTAATAATTGTAAAAAGAAAAAAAATTATTAGAATTGAAGATGCTCTTTAAATACGTGGCATACAAGAGGAAGAAACAAATTTAAGTACTCCCGATTACAGTAAATACGGAGTTTAAGAAAATGTTGTTTTTTCCTTTACTTTTTGGTGTAGTTTGGTATTTTTAGGTAATAAATAAATTATAAAGTAAGTTATGTGAGTTATAAAAGGATGTCAATTTTGAAATTAAAGTGTTTTATGGGGTTATTGATTAGTGTATATTTCTTTATTTGGGGTGTGAACTTGTTTATGAGATGAAAAAAAATAAAAAGTGTGAATTTGTTTATGGGATGGAAGGGATGGAGTAGCATAAATGGATATGAGCATGGGACACGTCAGTGCCAGCCCAAGACGTTGAAGCAGCAAAATCTATCAAAAATAAAAAAGAATTAATGAAGAAATAATTGATTGGTAATAAATATGTAGCCAAGATGCCAGCCAGGCTTAATTGGATATCCCCAACTCATTCCATTATCCACCACAATTATTATTATTAATTTCAGCTAACCCACATCATTAATTGTCACAACACGCATTTCCCATATTTCATTTTCACACATTTTTTGGCCTTCCTACTGCCACCCCACCCCCCATAAAACCCTTCTCCACCTCTCATTTTAATCACATCAACAACAACAGTTTCACAACAAACAAAGCTTCTCATATATATATTCATAATAAGGTTAGCATTTTACAACTTCTTTTGTTCCATATATACTATATGTTTAAAGAATAATAGCAAGGTCATATACTTAGTTTCTTATCTAGTAGAAGAAGGTTCTCATCTAGCAGAAAAATGAGCCACCACCACCACCAACACCACCACCATGACGACGTCGATCCGGTGGTAGCATGCTGTTGCTGCCCTTGTTTGGTAGTAGTGTCTTTGATGAGAATGATTGGGAGGTGCATTTTTGTGATGTCATATCCATTGTTGCAGTGCTTGGGTTTGGATGACTGCAGACATCATCACCATCACACACATTTCTATTGATCTTCTTCATTTCTCCATTTTTTATTCCTCATTTTTTGTTACTTTAATTGGTGCCATTATTTTAAAGGGTGATTGATATTGGTAAAGAATGGTTGATTTTTTACGTGAAATCAGCACACCCAATTTTTGTGTTTCGCTTTACTTTTAGCGTTTTGGATTCACTTTGATGTAACATTTTATGTATCATACACCACGGGAAAAGTTAAGACAATGGGAAAAGTTAAAACAATGGCATAAGAAAATTAACAGAGAATCTTGTGTATTTTTAGTTGTAATTTATTTTATTGTTGAAATATACTGTAATATCCAAATATATATATATATATATACTCCCTCATGCAATAGATTACATTGTACATATTTAATTATTGCCCCTTACTAGGAAGATGTGTGAAAAGATTGTAGCGTATATATTTAATTATTGCCCCTTACTTAATTTGTCCAACCAAATCATTCAAATAACAGTGTATATTGGGTGCACTTAGGGGTGTCAATTTTACCCGCGGAACCCGGCGTGTAATACCAGATCGGGTAAGGGTAGGGTAGAATATAATTGGGTATCGGATAGGGTACTACCCGTATCCATTTAAAATGTTAAGGGTAGGGGTAGTATATGGTTTTTATAAAATATCCGTCTACCCTACCCGATTACCCTACCCGTTTACCCGTATACTTATATATATATATATATATATATATATATATATATATATATATATATATATATATATATATATATATATATATATATATATATATTTCTTTATTTCTTTATATTTATCGATGTTTCTTTATTTCTTTATACTTATTATAATGATAGTTATTAAAATATGTCCTTTAATATTTATATATGTATTTTTTTTAGGATGAATCTGTTGCCAATTAAATTTGAGATTATAGAACTATGAAGATCTTTGTTACATTTGAAGTTATCAAATTTGTGTAAACTTGAAGCCATGCAACAGTTGAAGTTGATTTTATAAACATTGCTTGATTAATTTGATGAGTTTTTATTGTGCTACTTGAGTTTTTTAATGCTATTAGTATAACTTGAAGCCTTATTTTTTAGTTTGATTCATGATTCTTGTGTGGTTGAGAGTGATGATTTATTTATATGTTGGACATTTGTATTTATTTGAGGCGAATAAGATAAAGAGAAGTATCGACATCATAGGAATAAATGAGAATAGTGAAGACAACTAGGGTGGCCATTTTAAAATAGGTGGATATCTGTTTACCCGCGGATTATTCATTATCCAATGGATAATACCCGTACCCTACCCGATGATACCCTACCCGATGATACATTTGAGGGTAATAGGGTAGGGTATGGGTGAAGGAAATAGATATAGGGTAGGGTATGGATTTGGCGTACCCGTACCATACCCTACCCGTTTACACCCCTAGGTGCACACCCTGCACTCACAGTGTATAATTTTTTATTCTATTTTGTATACATGTTATTCTATTTTGTATACATGTTTATAATAATTGTATACTCTTTTCACACTAAATTTTTCATTAAAAAAACTAATATCATATGTGTATAACTTTTTATTCAATAGTATATACATGTTTTTTAATAATTATATATTTTTTACACTCAATTTTTCATTAAAAAATCTAACAATTAAATTGTATACATATTTGCTCTTAATTGTATATGTTTATATTTATATTTGTATATGGATAGGGTGCACCCGAGTACATACTATAATTAGCCTTCAAATAATTTGTCCAACCAAACCATCCAAATTGGGCAAAAAAATAAATTGCATAAAATCATTTTAGGAATAGAAACGAATAAAAAAGTAATACTTTTTTTTAAAAAAAAAAGTAAAACTTAAATATTTATGATAAAATTAATAACCGTCTAATTAAATTATTTCATAAATAATTGGTAAAATAGAGTATTAAAAAAACATTTTTAATAAAAAAAAAATTACTGAATAAGAAAATGAGAAACGATCTCGTATGTGTGCTTGATCTTCCTCATAGAGACTTGTTCTTCAAATTGGGATATCAAAAACTTGCACGCAATTAATTACTAGATAAATAAACTATTTGTGCATGCATATACATAGATACTCTTATAAGAATAATAAGAGAGACTCTCTTATGAGACGAGTTGATCAATTATTAAAGTATGTTTATTATATAGGTAAAGTATGCTTATTTGTAGTTAAAGTATGTCAATAATGCATCATATTATAACATCCTAAAATCATATTTTAATTCATCATCCATCATATTTTACAAAACATATTTTAACAACTATTAAACATATTTTATCTATATAATAGACATACTTTAACACGTCTCACAAACGGTCTCACATAAATAGCGTCTCACAAGGAATTTGTCATATCTTTTTTAGATAGACATGTATTATTATTGTTTCGAATTTAGAGCATCATTAATATAACGAGTCTTTCCCATTAATTTTTTTAATTTCAATGAACTTAAAACAAATTGGGGCATTAACATTATATAAGGGCAAAAGCATAGGGGTTACTGAGCAGAGTCATACTATATAATTTCATGTTGTTTGAGTCTCGTTTGATAAATTAAAGTTGAGTAAGAAGCTCATCAAGGATTAAAAACCGATGCTTGATTGTAATCAGATCGTTATCCAAACCAATGACCACATCATTAATACTTTTAAATTGTGTTTGGATTAAGTTATTTCAAATCCATGTAGATTTTAAATTGCATGAATTTTAAATCAATTAATTATAGTTGTTTGGAAGAATTATGAATTTATGAAAAAAATTTCAAAGTTATAATTCAACAATTATAAATCTTCCCCTCGAAAATCCTTCCTTCAAGTTTTGATCCATCATTAAATCTACGAATTTATAAATACAAAATTTCAAATGAATGGATTTCAAATAATTGATTTGATTTTGATTTATTTAGTGATTTTGGATATAAATTTAAATCCTCAAGCAGAGCCCGTCATTTGAAATCCTAAACAAATTCCTTTGTTTAATATATTTATATTAATATATAAAATTAATAAATTAATTAATATATATATAATTTTATATTTTAATATTCAACATAATAAAATTTCATGATTTTAATTTATCATTAATAAAATTCTATTTAGAAAATTAAAAAAATTGAATTATGAATTTGAAAATCCTTTAATACATCCATAATTCATCTAATGCAAATGAATTAATTTAAAATTCATACAATTTAAAATTAATTCATTCTCAAATTCATTAAACTTCAAATAACTCAATCCAAATATTACAGTATTTGAAGAATTGTAAATTTTGATTTTTTTTAGTGATTTTGGATATAATTTTAAATCCTCAAGCAGAGCGCGTTATTTGAAATCCTAAACAAATTCCTTTGTTTAATATATTTATATTAATATATAAAATTAATAAATTAATATATATATATATATATATATATATATATATATATATATATATATATATATATATATATATATATATATATATATATATATATAACTTTAGATTTTAATATTCAACATAATAAAATTTCATGATTTTAATTTATCATAAATAAAATTCTATTTAGAAAATTAAAAAAAAAATTGAATTATGAATTTGAAAATCCTTTAATACATCCATAATTCATCTAATGCAAATGAATTAATTTAAAATTCATACAATTTAAAATTCACTCATTTTCAAATTCATTTAACTTCAAATAACTCAATCCAATTCATCTAATGCAAATGAATTAACTTAAAATTCATACAATTTAAAATTAACTCATTTTCAAATTCATTAAACTTCAAATAACTCAATCCAAATATTATAGTATTTGAAGAATTGTAGATTAGGTACTTATAATCAAGATTCAATAAATGTAGAAGAAAATATTAAATTTAATTGTGACCACAGGATAATGTTTTCTCTAATTCTTTAATATATATATATATATATTATACAAGAAATTATAAATGGGAAAAGAAGATTCAATCTAAACAATTGGGAGGTGACATGATATACTGCAAAATCTGTGATATTTATTACTCCATAAGATAATCAAGTGGTAAAAGAAAATTTGAAGAGGGTAAATTGTTTGCCTTGAGAGAGAATAAAAGAAGATTCAATCTAAACAATTGGGAGGAGACATGATTTACTGCAAAATCTGTGATATTTATTACTCCATAAGATAATCAAGTGGTAAAAGAAAATTTGAAAGAGGGTAAATTGTTTTCCCTGAGAGAGAATAATATCGTTATTTATCTTGAAAGAGATAATTATACAAAATTGGTCATAACAACAACTTACAATATAAACTTTGACCTAAAATTTGCATGAGTTTAAAGACAATAATAACATGAAACCACTACCTTAACATGATAATATCAACATTTGCCTTGCTATTCTTGTTTCTACTCTGTGATTTGATTTTACGTTTCTTTTCAACCATCGATTGCTTAAATTTGTTGCTTGAATCATAAGCAAACTCTCTCAAATTGGCTACTTTTAATTCGTAAAATAGTTTAACACGATTGAAGATAAGGTCCATTGAAAAGGGGTTGGTTTGTACATGAGCAAAATATGGAGCCAGTCTTGGTAACATTGCATATCGAAGCAGACGATGAATAACAAAAGCTGTAAACAAACCTTCTAGGACAGGAATAGACCGATCACTTGATGCTTGCGTTGGGGATGGAAGAAGTGCACGGTCCTGAAGACGTCATAAACGGGATGCCTTTGAACGTTGCAATACCTTTTTCATCAGTGAAAAGATTCTGCCAAAAAGCATTGCATGGATCATAAGTTCTGGACTAACAACATGAGAGATCAAGAATGAGAAGAATATTGAAGATTACATACCGGAGTTATCTTATCGAGTTGCTTCTTTTTGGGGTTTAATACCTCTTCTGGCTTGCCATCAATTCTGGACACAATTTTTTGCCATCAAAAGGGGTAATAGATGACAAATCTAGCTATATTGAAAGCGGTGGTAAGATATGATCCATATAGCCGACTAGAAAAGTGGTTAAATATTTGGAAAAAGAAAACCAAAATGGGACAGAAAACAAGATAGAAATATGTTCAGCAAGCATAAGTTTTGATCCAACTGGCAAAATGAGAAGGGCTGAAGACCAAGATCAGAGTTACTTATGAAAGACGTGTGGGTAGAAATGTGACACTTTCTGAGTTAATGACAAAAGAGATTACCCCGCAAAAGCAACACATTCCCCAAGTTTAGCACCATCAGGAGCAACTAGAGGCTCTACGTCTGTATGATCTTTATTAGAAGCACATAAGACCTGCAGTTTAAGCAAAACATGAAAATCCACAATCAAAGAGATCTTTACGCTGGAGTCAACTATTCCACAACCGTAAATAAGTGGTTTTACCATCACACTATGCACTCAAAGCCTAAAAAAATTTGCACAAATATTCACTGCAAATTAAAAAAAGTTGAAGAAACACACAGGATGTTGATAGTTGATAATGCCATTTTATGCAATTTTGTGCAACATGGCACAAATATGAGGGGCATGGAGAAAGAAACAAAAGTAGAAGAAGGCCTAGAATGTCAAGTGTACAAAGATAGTCAAAAAATTTACCAATCCCTCAGACATAACATCTCGCAACTTCCCAGGTTTTACATTAGTCAAAAGTACTATCCGACGATTCTGCAAAGCAAGGTAACAGAATATGTAACTCAAGAAAATTTCAATAATATCTACCAATGCAATAGCAGTTAAGAACATGTAAAGGAACCAAAATAATGTACAGTTCTCTCACCGTCAACTCTTCAGGAGTGAAAAACTTTGCTAGGCCACTAACAACTTGCCGGCATTTTGCTTCTCCAACATCTATCTCCTCGACCAATAAACTAAATTACACAAAAAAATTGAAGAGAAGAAGAGTTAATATTGGGCAACAAGTAATCAAATAAGTAATCACCTCAACTGTTGTACATAACACCATATTTAGCTATATTTAAAAGAAAAGAGTAAAGAATGAAGGAAAAGAAATCTTTGAGAAAGGTCAAAGCGTCATTAGACAAATTCCATAAAGAAATCTTTGAGAACTCAATAAAGAACATTCCAACTGCATCCAGGGTAGGCCGTAGGCCACTAGGTCTAGCATAAATTTAATCATGGATTCATTTCCAGACTTTGGACTGAGTGGAGACATCAAATAGACCAACCCCAAATGCATGATTTACCACATAAAAACACAACTTTAATCTGAAACGCATGGTTACTGATCTCACCTATCAGCTGATGGATGTTTCCATGCTTTACGAATGTGACCAATCTGAATTTTCAGCAAACTAACACTAAGTTCTTCTCCCTTAGTGTCAGCATCTTTTTCAGGAAGTTTCTTCTTCTTCTCCTCATCAGGTTTACTCTCTTCAATCTTTGGCTTTTTGAAGGAATAAAAGTAATATTAATGCTTATAGAACAATTTAGGTCAGACAGCATAAAAGTAAAATTCCTATAGCAAGAAAAGATGCAAAACAAGATGCCTTGTCTAGAAAGAGAACAGCCAACAATAGAGCATGATCTCAGTATAAAGTGATATAATTTTTAGTTCAACCTCATACTATTCTGAAATTTATTGGACTGGTATAAGGGTCATCTCCATAGGCACACTAAAGCACCAAGGGCTCATTGTCGCCTGAGGCAATTTAAATAAAATCAAAGAACAACTTAACCGTGTTTATGTCACATAAATATATAATGATAGTAATAATTTGTTCAGTTTACTGCTATTAGTTCTATGATGGATAAATGTATTATGAAGTATGTAAAACTAAATAATTGAGTAAAAGTATGATAATTTATAAGCTAAATGATTATATACAAATGGAAATGTTCTTAAAAACATGTTTGGGGTGGGAAAAAACATTAATGTTCAGGAGTGCCTCATCTTATCAACATTGTCTGCCTCTTGCCTATGATTAGCACTTACAGTGTCAGTGGTCTTCTTGCCTGACTTACTGGCCCCTTTTGGTTCTTCAACAGGTTTCTTCTTGCCTTTGGAACCTGCCTCTGACTTACTGGCCTCTTTTGGTTCTTCAACAGGTTTCTTCCCATTGGAATCTTCAGCCTTCTTCAGAGGTTTCAAAACCTAGAAAGGATGAAATACAAGTATAGATATGGTATCAACTACAAACTTATTTGTATTTGTTCTATCTTGTTGGAGCATGAATTGATATGATATCAAAGAACGTTATGCTCAACTTGGAATAATGTATGTACTTCGTAGTTACATAAACTTAAATACTCTTATCAAAACCTAGTAACAGTAAGTACCTTTTATCCTACTATACAAGTATTTTAGACAAGATTTAAAAGAAAATTAATAAATTGCAATATATTCACCACTTATCATAAAGAATAAACAAATAAATCAACAAACTACTATAGTGCAAGTGTAGATTAATTACTTACAGGGAAAACTAATTGAGCCTTCTCTAGAGAAATCTTTTGAAATAATTGGCCAAAGTCCTCCTTGTTCTGCACTTAAAAAATATACCATGAGGGCTTATGCAGAGCAATCTCTGTAAGATTTTATGGAGACAAATAACCCTTAGTTTGAAAGAGCTATCAGAGTTGATAAATAATCTATTTTGGAAACCAAGCATCACTATAAAGATATATGCTAAAACAGAATAGGGAGACATAAGTCATAACAGCAGAAAACAATGAAATTTAAATAGAACGATATAAAAACTGAATAACAAAGCACTTATGCTCAATGAAAGTATAGTCGTTACCTTTATTTCCTAGAATATTTGGAGAACATCTCATAATAAACCAAAGCATTTTGTATAACTTATTAAGTTTCTTCATTTCTCAAGGAAATCAAAAGGACAAACCACTCTCTCTTTCTTATTGAGGAGATATAGTAAACATGCATGGTTTTGATGAACCATATATAAACTGGAAAAGGAGAATATCTAAACTTAGTAATGAAATTCTCTTACCTGGATGTAGTCAACCCATCTCAATAAATGAGGCAACTTGGCTCTATATGAACTTGAGAGACGAAACTGGAGCCCCATACAACAAAAGTATAATTAGAAATAAAACAAGAATTTGTAGTGTCGATCCAATAACATGAATAAGCAAACACCTCTTCAATGAAGCCTAATTTGAGAGGTTATCAAATGGAATCACATACCACAGACGAATGAACCGCGGAGAAGACAATAACATCAGCTGCAGAAAGTGTTAGCCCATTGCCCAATACAACAGACTTCGTAATCAACTCTTCATTCAAATCACTAAGAGCCTTAAACTGCCCATTGGGATTCTCCAAAACACCCCCAGCAAACCCTATCCATTTCATCAGCTGCCACCAAATCTCACATCTTTCAGTATCGAAATTTAAATGTTCAACACAGCTCCAACTCGAAATCATCAAAAAGAATGCATGTAATTATTTCTTAAACTACCTCATTATTCTCAAGTTGTTCATCCCCATTTTGGGATAACTTGATAATGCTTGTGCATAGGCTCTTTAAATCACCACCCAAATCACTTGTAAATGAATTCTGCTAATCAATGGCACACAAGTAAACTCCACTAACCCTAAAACTTAACTTCATCCCAAAACTTATAATAATAATCGAAATGTGTAACCATTGACAAAAAAAAAAAGATGACAACGGAAAGCTTACAGGATCCACAGAGAGGTGTTTACAGAGAGCAGAAACTAAATTTTGCTTGATGGAAGCCATTGCTAAGCAATTATGCAGCTGATTGTCTCGTTTGCCCAGCAAAAAATTGAAATTTTAAAGATAACAAGTATCAACTTTCAGCTTTGGGATTCAACCACAAGAGACGTAGTGACGTAGTAGGGTTCTTCGAATTTGTTTATTTTCGTGTTTTGTTATATATATATGGGCTTTATCTAATATGGGCCCATCTGATATGGGCCAGGTTTGTCACTAAAGCCCATCAAATTTTTTGGGTTAAATAATTACATACCTATAAGTCTTCCCCTTCTCACAAATCACAATCATTTCACGAGTAGAGACGCAGTCGCCGGCATCCGCCATTAGCACCGAGCAGCACAGTTTTCACCTCCTTACTCAGATTCTCACCACCGGAACACCACTCTATTCAACAGTAACCGTCGGCGCCGGCGTTTATACTAGGTAATATTTATTTCTTTCCTTTTCTGTAAATTTTTTCTCTTAATCTCGATTAAATAGCGTACTCTTTACCGACACTCCTGCTCGCCTCTTACTTTCCACTTACAAGATTTGTATCTGTTCTTTCGCGGTGCTCTGTGATAACTATTCGCCAAATGCTAGGACTAGAAGTATACAACTCCAGTTTTGGTAGTGTGATCTTATTGTCTGGTTAGGTGAATTTTCTGTGATTGGTGATTCTTCTGCCTATAGTTTCATGCTTGCTTGATTTTTTTCTTTATTTTTTTATTATTACTACTTATAATTCTGCTGCAATTTCCCTGAAGATTGGTTTGCAAGCTCACATGATAGGTGCGAATGGAGGATTTTTCATTTCTTGCAGTGTTGATTCTGAATTAAATCGTTTCCTGCATTTCTATTTCTTGTGGATTTGGCAATATGTTCTATCTTTTATCCTTTGGGGATTAATCTTCCAATGGTGAATTTTTTAGTAGATAATTACTCTTACTCTTATGGATATAGGACTTAGCATAAGAAACTGGAAAGGAACTGCAAATTACTTTAAAGTGAGACAGTCATTAGATTTTTTTTTTCTTCTTTCTTTTTTTTTTTGTGTGAGAGTTAGTTTTAAATCTGCAATCATTCTGAAATTGGTTGAATTTATTAGTAATTAGAAATTAAAATGCTTTTCATTTCACTTTATCCATTGTTATACTACTTGGCAGATGAAAATGTCGGACATCTCTTCTTTAAAAACCCATGTTCCAATGTGGTATTGATACATGTTTAAAAACTGTAATAAATAAATAAAATGTGTATCAGTTGCACATTTTCCTCACTGTTTTCTCTTAAGGTATATTTATCCACATCTTGAATTAAATTCTCCATAACCCTATTTTCTCACAAGTTGTTGATGTTATTAGACAGCCAGATGCCTGAAATTTGACAAATTGTTTTAAGTATACTTGACTTCTGAAACATGAAAATTTAGAAAAATCTTGCATATGTTTTACAAATTTAGCTGATTGCAGGATCTGTAGCTTAATGCAAAATACTTCTAATATTTTTCTCTGTAGATTAGTTTGCAATTTCTCAGAAGTAGGAATCAATGATGAAAAAAGAAACATATATTCAGAAGTTTATGAACAGATAAAAGCCATATGATGTTATGGTTGATTCTGGGTGTAATTTATTATGCTTGCATATGTAATTTACAGGATAATTCGAATTATGTCAATGCCAAACACTCCATCTACACATGATTCATCCACAAATCTTTGTTTGTAGTCATATTAAATTAGGATTTAGACTTCTCATTAATGAATGTTTTCATACCTTAGTGATCAACTGATTAGATCAAGTATTGTCTCCTCAACAGGGAAGGCTTACAAAACATTTGGTTGATTGGTCCTTTACCAGACAATTGTAATTTTTTATCCCGGAACAAAGCTGTATTTATGTGTATTCCTTTGTGAAGTAATCTCATTTTTTGTTATGCAAGATATTGATTTTGAAGTTGTGTTTTTAATTTAATTCTATGAGAAAACAGGTTCTTGCTTGTGAGTGTTCTGATACACACTCCTTCCTATATCAGTGTCATTTGTCCGCTGAGCTCTGTTACATTTTCTTGCTTTGTGCGGCTGTCCACCTTGTGTATGAGAGACTCTGTAAAATCTTGAAGTAAATTATTGATATCTTCCTTCAGAAATCTACATCATTAGACATGAAAGGAGGAAGAAAGAATCTTAAGAGAGCAGTTAAAGAAGAGATAGTGACTCTTCAACAAGGTCAAAGCATAATGCAGGTTGCAGATTTAAGGGGCTCCAATCTTATTGAGGTGTATAATTTAATCCTGGTTGTATTGCCTGTTGTGAATTGTACAAATTCAATGGTGTGATTGTCCGTTAAATTAAAAAATTCACCAGTTGATACTCTAATTTAAGAATAAAAACGTATTGACTACACTGGATTTTGTTTCTCAAGGTTATGGATGCTGAAGGCAAAAAATTTATAGCAATATTTCCAGCAAAATTCCAGAAAAGCATGTGGATTAAACGAGGAAACTTTGTAGTAGTCGATGAAAGTGGGAGGGATGAGGCGGTTGAATCTGGTTGCAAAGTTGCAGGTGTTGTTACACAAGTGCTCTACCACGATCAACTTCGTGAGCTTAAAAAAACCTCAGAATGGCCTGACATTTTCAAATCCTTGCCCAGTGAAAACTCTGATCAAGGCTTAGATTCTTGTGCGTCTCGTGATGATGATGAATGCTCCAGTGGTGAAGAGGGACTTCCTCCTTTGGAAGCAAATACAAACAGATTAAATCCTCTCATGTCACAGTTGGATGTAGATTCAGAGTCGGATTCTGATACTGGAAGTGATTCATAATTCATTCTTTGTCTTTGCAGTTCTTTTCGAAACTTGGTAAGGAGAAGGGATGCATGATAAATCTTACTCGTTTTTCTTTATATTTTAAGCTGGAGATACTGATGAAATTGAAGTTATGGAAGACGATATGTGAATATGATTCGAAAACAGAAGATATTTTATGAATGACATGAAGGAGATTATGCTTTTTCTTTTCTTGGTTAAATTTTAGATTTAATCGGATCTATTCGAGTGATTTGTACTTTTTGCCATAGGAAACACTTCTGCCTATGATGGTCTTAAATAATTATTATACTTTGATTTGTTCAAGGTACATCATATTGACATCACAGCCATTGTCATTTGATGTCTAATATCTGTGGAACTTTAGTTACTAGAGGATGGTGACGGTTTATAAGCTTGTGTATTTCTCAATTAGACTTTAAAAAATGGTAAATTTATAAGTGTGAGTTTATTTCTTTATCAGCATTAGGAATTTTGAATACGAAATCGAGAGCAAAATTCTCAAGGCTGGAGGTGGCATGAAGCGGATAATATTTGTGTTAATTGGTCACCTAAAGTAAATAATATCGTGTTAATTGCACAAATTGTTTACGGATTGCTGCTCTATAAAATCTATTAGCCAGATCAAATTCCTAACATTTAGAATCTACTCCATATTTTTCAAATATATAATTTATGTAAGAGTTTTTTTTTTTTTAAATCTAAGATTCGATAGTTATTTGTCTATCGATTATGTTAATTTCGATATGTTTTGATTTAATGTTATTTTCGTTCTGTTTTCATGTTCTTATATATTTATCTTTATTTATTGTAATTATAATGTACCTTTAAATGATATATTATGTAACTGAATTGAAATAAATAAATTGTGAAATATAATCATATTTATATTATCTGTAACATTAATTCCTGTAAATTTCTAAAAACCTCACCAAACACAACATTAACTGTGTTGTTGCTTGCTTTCCCTTCTTCATCAATACAAAGTATTTTTAGGCCCCCTCTTTTTAATATATTTTTAATAATGCAATTAATATTTTATTTTAAGTATTTTAATATTTAAAGTAATTAATATTTTAAACTCATAAATAAAATTGATCATTTTTAGGTTTAAATGACCATTTTAGAGAAAAGCTAAAAGTTATGGTTTTATTTGTAGGTAAAATTAAATTTTTTGAGACTATTTTGAATAAATTAATTTTGTATGAGATAATTTAGATTCTGAATTTTTATTCTTGTGGTGGCGCATGTCTACTTGATATGGAAAACATAGTTGGTAATAGTATTGAAATAAACAATAATTCTTGATTCTAGAAAAGTTTAAAGGGTAGAATTGATAATAGAATTAAAATAATCATTCATAGTTTCATAAAAAATATGATAATCTAAATCTGCAGTTATAATTAAATTTATGGATAAATCCTAAGAATTTCATGAAGTAATAGATTTTGTTTCTTAAGATTGATCATCTTCAACTTTTACTTGAATCATCCTTTTATTCGTGGCCGGCATTTGAGTCTGATCCAGAGCATTATCTTCATCATCATCAATAGTCTCAAAGTCAACAAATTTACGCTTCCCTTCTGGAGTACTCATTTTGTTTGGAAAAACATCATTCATGGAGGATTCTAAAGGCTGTATGTAAACATAAAAATAACAGTATAATATAACAGTTAGAAAAGATGGAGCAAATCACCATAAATTCATTTTTAATTTTGAACTTCAATACCTTTTTTGCTTTTGATCTATTCGTTATAGTCTTGAACATAGTATGATCTGAAGATACTTTCATCACAGTGTATATATTCCATTGATTACTTATATTTTCTTTCAGAGATATGAAATCTAAAGATGAACTTCGAACCAATAAGAGTGTCAAGCTCTTTAGGAAATGATCCAACCAAGTCCAACTAATAAAAAAAACAAAAAAAATTATAATAAAACTTAGGATAGGTATAACAAGTATGTTGTACTTTGCAAACTAAATTCTAATTTATGTCATATCTTTCAGTCATGTGAAAATTTGTAATATGTGAAATTTGATTAATGCAATTTTATTCTTTATAGATGTCAGTATATGAAATTATAAAATACCTTCTCAAGATTTTCAATGAGTTCGCCTGCTGTTTTTTCAATGATTGGCTTGATTTCTCTATCAAATACTATAAAGGAAGTACTCCCACAAGTGCACCAGCTGATCCGATGAATGAAACTGCAGTTTCATCGGCAACCTTGAGATGAATTTTATATCTGTTGAAATGCAAAATAACTTAATAAAATTTTATTTGTCATTTTCAAAAGAAAAAAGTAAATTAAAAAAAAATATGTTAAACTTTCAAAGAAAAAAATATAACTTACTGTGACACAGGTACAGGTATGTCCTGCTTACACTTCTTACAGTAAGGGACTCCAGATTTATCAATAACTTTCTTGGTTCATTTGTTACATCCATTATAGTATCATCCATATTGGATTTGGATCCTTTGAGCATTTGCAACAACAATGCAATAGCTTTCCTAAAAATCCATGATGAAAATATAAATTAACATAAGTTATACAATAATTATAATGCATTTTAATCTTTGTAAAAAAATATTTTAAAACAAAAAAATTATAATGGAATATTTACATCCTTGATGTCTTGAATTTCTGCAAGATAGATCACTTCTACATCTGGTGTAAATTCTTCAAAGACGAAGCTTCTACCAATATGATTTATATGAGACTGTTCAGAAAATCTATCATAACCTATTAAACTCATGCTACATTTCCAAATGCATAAATATTAAATTTTATAGATATATATTTTTTAAAAAAAAAATCACTAAACGTAATGTATAGATTGAGCGCGTATCTCTTTCGGAAATCATGAACTTCTTTTATATTTTCATTAATTGTTATCCTTGTTGCATTCCAAGAATTTGATACGTTTTTTCGTATAGCATATTTCAAAGAAAGTATGATTTAAATTTTTATATAATAATAATTATTATTATTATTGTTATAACATATCTAAGAAATTAGAGGGAAAATAATATATGATTAATGGTTGAATATATTAGAATAAACATCTAATGACATCTAAATACATACAGAATTATACATAAATAAAATGAGTTTAAAAAAAATGTGCCTCTATATTTATTGTTGATTTTTGCATACTCAAGAACAATAATAAGTGTTTAGTTTGGATTGTTCCTCTTGTACTGCATCAATTGTCTTGCATATTCTCCCCACAATGTACAATTCATGATTGTGTGTCTTAAATTGATGTTAAAATTTTAATTAAAAAAAATATTAAAAATAAAAATTGAGTTTAAAAAAATATGAATAAATATTTTAAAAGAAATTTATCGTTCATCTTCAAGCTCAATATCAATTTTATCTGTTGGTTTGCCCCTTGCACTAACACAAATTATATCTCCTATTTTTACCACCAAAGCAATTATGTCTGTGGATATTGTCATTGTAAGAAAAAATAGAACCAATTTTTTTAAAAAGTATAATTAGATTCTGAATAATAAACTTTTAAAACATACCTATGAGTATTGCATCTCTAGTGTTGTCTTGAGAATTGATTGTATCAAAATCAATAAAATTCAAGCCAGCTTTGTTGGTTTCCAATGGCGAAGTCAATCGCACCAACGTGTAATTATGTATGTTCAACTTGAATTCATGATTTGTAATAAGGACCGACCTAATATTTTCAGCAACACGAAAATTTGATATAATATATGTTGCCCACTCACTTAAAAATTTCTCAAATTTTGAGATGTGATTATGGCGAATTGTTGCTTAAATCTTCGAACCTTACACATATAATATAACAATAATTAAATAAAAAATCTTATAATGTTAATAATCTAAAAGTTGTGGAAATATAAAATATACCGTATACTAAAAAAATATTTAATCATTATAATCAACTAAAATTTACCTTTTCATCCATCATAATCATATCCATGTATGTTTTTTTATCTGTATTATCAAGGTGTGATCTCCAAAGCCTCAAGCATTTAACTTTAATTCGTCAAGTCTCATTTTGCATAGTAATTTCAGACACAGGATCGTAAATTGATGACATGATTTAATAAAGGAAAAAATAAATCGTATCAAGATTGCAATGGAGGTAAAAAAAATTCACTATAGATGAATATTGATCGATTGTATTATGGCATATACTTATATACAATGAATTTATATGATAAATATGATAATAAATAATTTAAAATCATCACCAAAATTACTTTAAAAATATTAAATTTTAATAATATACTCCATCTTTCCTAAAATTATTAAAACTTAAATTAAATAATCAAACAACAACAAAAGTTTTTTGTTTCTTCATAAATTTACCAAAAATTTATAACTAATCATTGTACTATGCCTTAATTAAAATTTATATGCTAAATATAGAAATAAATAATTTAAAATCCAATGTAAATAAATAATTTAAAATACACACAAAATTTACATATTAAATCAAAAATATTTAAAGTATTAAATTTAATTACTTACATAAACTTTTATAAGAAAATTACTTAAAATAATATTAAAAAAATTACTTAAAATAATATTATTACATAATACTATAAATTTACCAAAACTTTCTAACTAATTGATTCGATTGTACTATGTCTTAATTAAAATTTATATGCTAAATATGGAAATAAATAATTTAAAATACACACCAAATTTACAGATTAAATTAAAAATATTTAAAGTATTAAATTTAACTACTTACATAAACTTTTATAAGAAAATTACTTAAAATAATATTAAGAAAATTATTTATAATAATATTATTACATAATACTATAAATTTACCAAAACTTTATAACGATTGTACCATACATTAATTAAAATGTATATGCTAAATATGAAAATAAATAATTTAAAATCCAATGAAAATAAATAATTTACAAAACTTTATAACTAATCGATTTTACATACCTTAATTAAAATGTATACGCTAAATATGAAAATAAATAATTTAAAATCCAATGAAAATAAATAATTTAAAATTCACACAAAATTTATGGATTAAATAAAAAAATATTTAAAGTATTAAATTAAATTACTTATATAAACTTAAAATAATATTATTATGTATTAATGCTATGATTATTAAATATTTAAATTAAGATGTGTTAATGGTAGGATTACAAAATATTAATTATTTTAAATTAAATTAAATATAATATACATTAATTGAGGGTCAACGTGGTAACGCTACATACACAAAATTTTTCAAGGAGCAACGTGGAGCCGCCACCTCACAATTTAAAAAATATATTTTTTTGCAAGCACTTGTAAATTAATAATTAATGATTAATTAATAAGAGTACAACATTTTATTATAAAGGATATATATTTTTATTAAATTTTTTTTTTAGAAAATAAAAGATACACGTTATTAATCTGAGGTCTAGACGCAAAAGTGTCCCAAGACACACAAGGTTATATATATATATATATATATTATTGTTTGAACGTTTTAAAATTTATAATGATTTACATGAAGGATATAGTAAAAATTCGTTTGCCAATATTAGATTAAAAAAATTTACTATTTTATTCTCAATTCTGATCAACACACAATACATATTTAACGGATGACTAACGAATCTTTTATGATTTATACAGAATATAATATAATTAGAAAATATAGAATGAAATATTTTGCAAATATAAATTACCTATACCGAATTTTGTGATATACAAATGACGCATAATATTAGAAGAAGGGTAGGTGTGAGATCGTCTCATGTGAGACTATTTACACTTTTTAAAATTTTGCTATTAAATATTATCACTTCGCTATAAAATATTACTCTTACTTTTCATTTATATTATAAATTATTTATGAAATAATATTATCATTTTTTATTAATTTATTATTATTTTTCAATATAAAAATTGTCATTTTTTAATCGTCTCAAGTAAGCCCTTACCTGTCTTAACATAGGTGTTTGTCTTGAAAGAAATTCAATTATATTTTCAATTTTAAGATGGTTTTCGTCTATCTTACACCAAAGTAGCACTTGTAATTCCAACAGTTCTCTGGTAAACCAACCATTCAGGTGAGGGTCCTCACCTTTTAGTGCATAACTGGAAAAGTGGTCAATCGCTACCTCCAAAGCAACAACTCATTCCTCATTGGTCAGTGCAACTATATTAAAAACATTACCATAATATTTTATTAATTTTCTAAACTTCTTCTAATTAGTTCTCTGCAATTAATTCATACTAAGTATCCGTTATTAAAGTATTATTATTATATAAGTAAAATATTTTTATTATTAGTTAAAGTATATTTTTTTAATATACAACAAATAAAGAATTAAAATATGTTTGTAGATTGTTATATAGATATATACTACAAAGTACAAAACATATATTAACCATCAATAAATATATTTTATTCATATAACAACAAACTTTAATAATGGATCGATCTGTCTCAAGTATACCCATCATCATATAAGAGATCATATAAGAGAGTAGCTATACATGATATAATAATATGTTAATAATACCCTTACAATACCATAGAATTGTAATTTGCTTTTTACACTTACTTTATGAGTATGAAATAGAATACAGCTGGATAAGAATCAGCTTTTATTTTTTTATTTATTTTTTTTTAATTTAAAAAATAATCTAATTATTTTCATGTATAATTTGAGAATTATTTCAGAGATTTTTAGTCTTTCATACAAATTTATCTATTTAGTTTAGGAAATGATTATTTAGTCCGCGCATTATTCTCATGGACTGCGGCCGCCAATAGTAAGACAGAGGGACTGCATAATATAAAACCTTTTGTTTTATATATAAATTTACAATTTTTTTCGTTTGTCTATACCAAAAAAGAATGACTAGGGTACAACCAGTCCCATGAGTTAATTGGTACAACCAAATCTAACAACATTAACAATTAAATTCGCGAATCTACCACATTTTCTGTTCCGGATCTAAGAGAAGAAATCTGGTGGATTGCTGGAAATCTCACCGAGCCAGCGAGTTGAATCGATTTCTTAAGCCTGTTTAATTTCCAGAATCACAGCAGTCTCCATCAATTTTAACATCATTTGTCAATCCATGAAACCAACAATCCTAGTTGGAATGCTTGGAGATTCTAGTCGGATTGACTATTTTGGCAAGTTGCTAAACTTCTCTCTTTGATTGAATTCATTTGTGGAGTGATTTGAAGCTGTTGACTTGCATTTTTTATGTGTGATGAAATTACTAATTGACATGTGAAATTATTTAATAAATAAAAGTTGAATTTTGCTCTGCAGTGTTCAATTTTTTTTGTTTTTGTAGTCGTTCTTCTTTGTGTGCGTATACGGGGTATATGAGATTTATTATCTTTAATTGACGTATATTAATCTGTATGATCCTTTAAATGTTGTCTGCTACATTAAGACAATGAACTCCATGGAGAAACAAATTTAAAGCTCAAGCAAGCATTAGAAGCAACTTAGTGAATTCACCTCCCTGATAGCTAACATGGCGATATTGGGAGGTGAAGAACATGTCCATGGAAAGATCGTAAGAAGAGGTCTTCAAAACAACTTGGGTGTGGCCAACTCTTTGATTGACATGTATGCTAAGTGTGGAAGCATTATAAGTTCTTGCAAAGTTTTCAATGAGATGAATTCTAAAAACGTTGTTTCGTGGACCTCTATGATGATTGGTTATGGCAGCCACAGGCATGGAAAGAAAGCCCTTGAATTATTTGAAAAGATGGATCAATCTGAAATCGTACTTTATATGATTGTATTTATAGCAATTCTGAATGCTTGTAGTCATGCTGGGCTTGTTGATGAGGGTCTGCAATACTTCAAATCAATGCAAACTGAATATAATACAACCCCAGATCAAGAAATTTACTGGGTATCATGGATTTGCTTGGCCGAGCTGGGCGATACAAGCTGATAGATGCTATGCCATTTATGCTAGATGAATCCATATTGGGAGCATTTCTTGGAGCATGCAAAGCACATAAGATTGGAGAATTGGGAAATTAGCTACAAACAGGTTATTAGAGCTGAGGCCAAGTGTCGCATGTACTTATCTGGCATTGTCAAGTTTATATTTATCTAATGGAAAATGGGAAGATTTTGCAAGGATTAGAAAGTTATTTAGAAAAAATAGAAGTAAAAAAGAGGAGGGGCGAAGTTGGATCGAGGTGAAGAATCAGATCTATAGTTTCGTTGCAGGAGATAAGCTAGGGCCCGTAAGAACGGATCAATCTCTCGCCTGGCATTATCATATGAGTATTAAGCAAATTGTATTTCTTTTTTCTTATCTCTGTTACCAAAAAGTAAGTTGTTGTATTGCTTGTTAATCCGGAGATAAGAGAGTATAGAATACAATATTAATTTTATTCACATAAGATGGCTTATTTTCATTAATCTAATCAAACAATATGGCTTATTTATAGAAATTTAATTAAATAGTGATCTAATTAATTTCAAAGAGTAATTCATTTAATTATAATAAAGATTAATTTAATTATTTTTATAGAGTAATTTATCAATTTACAAATTGAATACAATTTCATTCTTCACTTCATTTTCAGAAAATCACGGTCTCAATTTAAAGAATAATCTAATTCATTATAAAGAGTAACCTAATTAATAAAAAATAGTGACCTAAAAGAAACATAAAAAGTAATCAAAAAACTTGTTTATAGTAAAATAATTTATTATAAAGAGTAATTCAATTAATAAAAAATAGTAACCTAAAAGATGTTCACTTCATTTTCAGAAAATCAAATCCCCAATTTAAATAGTAACATAACTCATTATAAAGAGTAACCCAATTAATAAAAAAGAGCAGTGACCTAAAAGAAAAATAAGAAGTAATCCAAAAACTTGTTCATTTTAAAACAATTTATTATAAAGAGTAACTTAATTAATAAAAAAGAGTAACCTAAAAGATGTTGATCAAACTGAACAATATATAAACAAATCAACATAAAGAGTAATCTAAAAGCTTGTTTATAGTAACCCAACTAATAAAAAAGAGTAATCTAAAATATGTTGACCAAATAGAAAAATATATAAACAAATCAATTTAATAGTAATCCAAAAACATGTTAATAGTAACTCAATTCATTATAAAGAGTAGTTCAATTAATTAAAAAAAGTAATCTAAAAATGTTAGCCAGACAGAACAATATATAAACAAGTTAACATAAAGAGTAATCAAAAAACTTGTTTATAGTAACCTAATTCATCATAAAGAGTAACCTTGTGAATCAACAATAAAATATTCTTATTACATTAAGAATAAGAATTCTTTTCTGAAGTACCTTGCAACCCCCATTTTTAAACATAGCACATTCTTTTTTCTTCTTCTTCTAGGTACTACACCACGTGTTCGCTCCATATTGCACGCTAGGTAGCCAGCCATACAGTTAGGGCTGGCGAGCTGAGCTAGGCCAAAGTCAGAAAAATGAGCTTTGTTTGATTTTGTGAGCAGAATGTTGGATGATTTAATGGTGGGGTAGTAGGTGGAGGAGCCTTGTGAGTGAAGGTAGGATACCCCTCGTACTACACAAAGGGCTATAGATGCCCTCGTCTCCCAGTTCAATGGCTTCCTACCGCCTCCTGTTTTCTATTGAATAATAAGCATGCAAGTATATTCATAAGGAGGATTTTCCTGTGGTGAAAAAACCGTTATAATTTCATATGAAATTTACAAACTAGACTCAATTTCACATCATAAGTAGATTAATAAAATGCCAATCACAATAATTTGAACAGAGACATGAGAAAACATGCAAAAAGTCCACCAAGAGGGAATTGATACTTAAGACGAATTAAAATTTTCGAGTAGTAAAACTAGCAGTGGCTCTTGATTGGAGCTCAAAATGTAAAACATAAAGGTTGGAATTCTATGAATCAATCCAACCACCCAATGATCACAATAATTATTTTCAAATAATCATTGAAACTAATCAACTAAAGAGAATGTTGATCCAATAATGCAAGGTCAGATATCACACATTTACTGAAAATCCAAAACCATAAGCATTAGATATTGAACAGATCACTAACATTCATGAATTGATGTGAGTCCCGACCTCTTCAGCCGACTTTTGAGTAGACTCAATCAAATTACAATACAAAACCAAGTCTCCAAGCACATGATCATGTTCCATCTTCTGAAGCCAAGATAATGCATCATTAAAGAGGCCCTCTTTCCTGAAATGCGTAATAAGAGTGGAGTAAGTATACTTATTTACACACTGATAGAAACAAAAGAAAAATTAAGGCCAACGTTACAATAATCCCTAATTCACATATGGTACCAATCACAAATACACAAACCAAACTTGCATAATACTCCTGGCAGTTGAAAATACACCATGTTTTGTTAAAAGGTCCTTAAATGGGAGGAAAATTTGGGAATTATGTGGAGGTCTGTGTACCTATCCAAACTGATAGCTTGTAAATAGCCAAAAACTCTGCTCTGATCATCAGCACGGCGGCGCCTTCCAGGTGGTACCATTGTGGGTCGGAAAACGACACATCGGAGAGATCGACAACACCGAGAATTTTCTACATGGTATCGCCATCTCAGCCGTGGAGATTTCAGAGTGTTGAATTTACGATTGCTAAATCTGTATTAACCCCAATTCACGGTTCACCCGTATTTTTAAATTCTAATCCATTTCTATTTAAAGATCCGGTCCTATGAAAAAAATAAAAGAAAAAAAAAGACGTATGTATACTAATCATTATCATACCAAAATTATCTTCCCATTTCAAAAATAAAATACATTAAATCCATTAACATTTATCACATAATGGACTTATATTTCAAAAAATTTATCTGATCTTAAATATATACTTTAATTCATTTATTATATATTTTATAATTTATTTATTATATTAATAAATATCAAATTATTAAAATAATTGTAAAAAAATACTTAATTTTCATCAAAATTCTAAATACATACAATAATTTTAAATTGACATATCATTCTATTAATCTGTTTTATCTATATAATCTCATTTGTTTTTTTTTTCTCATTTTGTCAATTTCTATTGTTTTGGCCTATTTTGCCTCGTATTTATTTTAGATTTTTTATTTCAGGAATATATAGATTTAATAATCTTACTTAAATTTCTTCCATATACAACTACAATCTCTATTAACACTTATCCATTTCTATGTATTTTCTCTTATCAATTACTCCACCCGTCCCATAACAGTCTTCACGTTTCTTGTTCCACGTCATTTAAGAAAAAAATTTTTTACTAATTTTATTGACTTTTAAGGGTACTGTAATATTTTTAGGTAATAAATAAAATGAAAAGTAATGTTATGAGTGAAAAGTAATGTTATGAGTGTGAGAAAGGAGTGACTAATTTTAAATTAAAGTAACTTTTGCAGTTGTTGGACAAAATGATATTTTCTTTTTTGGGTATGAAAGTTATTGTGGGACAAATGTGAAAGCTATTATGGGACTTATAGCATCTCCAAAAGCTCATCTAAAATGAATATTATGTATATTTTAAAGAGTAAAACAAGAAAAACAAGCTTCAACCCACTCTTTATTTTAACTTTTTAATTTAAAGAGTCATTTCCACTCTTCAAATTTGAAGAGCACAAACCCCTCTTCAAACTTTATTATTTTATTAAATGCTATTTAATTGTTAGTGTTTTTACTCAATATAAGTAGTTTAAACAATTAATAAAAGAGAAAATAATGCAATAAATGAACATTGGAAATTAAATTTTAAAGAATTTGTTGGAGCATAAAAAAAATTATGACTCTTTAAAATTAAAATTACTCTTTATATTGTGAAAATGCTCTTCAAATTTTGAAAAGTCTATTGAAGATGCTCTTATGACTTATTCCACCAAAATCCAAAATAAATACTCACTTTGTCTCAACTTCAACTTCACACTTTCTGTTTTAATTCCTCCCAAATTCAACTTCACACTTCCATAAAAGGAAAAAACAACTAATTAATATCCATCCAACAAATTTATCATCACATTTTTAACACACATAACTTACTTTATCATTTATTTATTACCCAAAAATACCATATTACCCTCAAAAGTAAGTCAAAAAGTGACTTTTCTTAAACTCCATATCTACAATGAAGTTGAATTTGGGATGGATGGAGTATAAAACACTATTCATGGTTATTAAACCTTAAACCTAATATTTATCCTTAACAAACATTTTCTATATAATTAAAATTAACCTAAATCAGATTGTGTAAAACAAATGTTCTTATCTCTCCGTCTCATTCAAATATGATCATTTTTTCATTTTGGGCGTCCCACCCAAATGATTCTCTTTCATTTACACACTTACGACCCACATACTATCTTTAATACAATTAAAATATAGGTCCACATTCTCACTAATACAATTATCTACTATATATTAAATAATAATATTTCTTAATTTACGTGTAAAAAACAAAATATCATCTTTTTACATGAAGAAGGGAATACATAAAAGTAAATTTTATTCAAATGATTCTAAACAGATTACAAAACGGTAGCAGGGAATATTTTCTTTCTTTTTGTTCGACTTTTTTATGTTATTGAGAATGGAGTTAATTTAGACGTGACTAGCGTTGGATTTTATATTTTGGGTTTAGGGTTAAATAGTTTATTCTTTTGGCGCCGTTAGAAGTGCCGTCAGTCAGTTTGACTTTTTCCACTGGCAGCTGCAGATGGACCACCTACACTACACTACTGGAATACAACACTATCTTCTTGATTTTCTATTCCAAAATCATTATTCTATTTTTAATTCAAACTAGTGTTTTTTATCCGTGTGCTGCACGGAATTGTGTGTTATAAATAATTTTTTTAAAATATTTGATACTAATGATTTAAAGACGAATAAAATTATATGATCCATTTACAAGAATAAAATTATATGATCCATTTACAAAAATGTATAATCGTGAAGATTTTGTGATTAACTAAATTTGAAAATTGAATATTATAATTTAATTTTATATTCTTTGAATATTTGTTTATTTTACCTTTAGAGTTTTGGGAACAAAGTTATTCATATATATGTGTTGATCTCTTTATATTTGTTGAATTTGTTTTATATTAATTTGATAAAATTATGTATTTCATGTATGTTTATAAATATTAAATACAAAAAGAGTGACTGAAGTTATAAAATTATAAATCAAAACTTTAATGTAATTAAATAATAATCCCTCCATCCCAGAAACGATTCTCTGGGACGGAGGGAGTATATTATAAAAATTTATTAATCTTTTGAACAATATAATATTTATAAACAAAAAACGAACAATATAATATTTATAATATTTTCTTTTTAAATAATGTGTTTTCTTATTTTTAATAATGATTATTTTATTTATTTATATGGGTATCATTAATTAATTACTAAATCTTTTAATGCAATAAATTAATTAATATCAAATTAAAATCAATTAAATTCTACCATGACAAAGAAAATTGAGTATCTTACTTATACACACAATGACAATGTAAGGATAGTGTTCACTTCACTCTAATGCACAATACATTTCTAACTTCTCTGCACAGACTCATTTAATCATTTTCTAAGCTTTAAAATATCTACAATATAAAGTTGAGAATTCAATTGTAAATATACCACATAATTCTTCATATTCAGTTTTACACGTCAACCAAACAAACACCTACACACTAATAAACTTCACCTAAAGAACATAAGCAACTCCATTTTACCATCCAGAAACCAGTGTATAATCCAACAGAAGCTGCCCAATTTGATATTAATCGAAGATAATTTATGGAATCCACCCTTTATTAAATCAAGCACGAGTATATTGCTTGACCACTTAACTGCCACAGCTCCAACATAAAAATATACTCTCACTGTCTCACAATATTAATACTTAACCTTAGGTAAAAATTATCCTAAACAATATAAGTTATATTTTGACGCAAGTTGAGAGAAACACCCAAACTCCATTCCAATTCATGGAAATATTCATATAACATTTCATTGTCTTAAAAAAGTTTAATGTTGAAAAAGTCACTTATAAAGATATTTCTCATGATGTTCAGTTCAACCCACAATTAAGATTTAGTCAGGTCTAAGAAGTTCGAGTTTTCTCAGTACCTTGGTTTTTCAAATATATAAAAAATAAAACGTTTTAATCTCCGTGTCTGTACAAATGGGTAAAAATACCCGGGACGGAGGGAGTAAATACAAAAGGCTGACTAAAGTTATAAAATTATTATAAACCAAAACTTTAATTTAATTAAGTGATATATTAACAAAAAGTATTAATCTTTTGAATGATATAATATTTATAAGCAAAATATGATCATTAATGTAATGAGTCCACTTTTCATTTTTCTATTAAGTTCATTGATACGTACAAAGATATAATTTATTTTATGAAGTCGTCTTTTAATGACTTGATTTCATCCGCGTATAAAAAATATATGTGTTATATTTGAATAATAATATTTAACGTAATACTAAATAATATGCACAAAAATCCTACATAAACATGCATATATTTTTTACCCGTGCGTTGCATGGGATTGTATCTATAATTATATATTTTTTAAAATTTTATACTAATTATTTAAAGATGAATAAAGTTTTAGGACCTTATTTCGAAGTTTTGTGAAGATTTGTTGATTAAATAAATTTGAAGATTGCATATCATGAATTAAATTTTATTTCTTTGAAGATTTGTTTATTTTACCCTTAAGACGTTGAGTTTCGGGAACAAAGCTATTCATATTTGTTGATTTTGTAATCCAAAATCTCACAAAATGCACCCAATTTGTGACTAAAAGTGGAGTTCTTTTTTAAAAAATTGGGTGCATTTTGCAACAAAATATTTAAAAGTGGTGGTCTTTTGTTGCAATTTCTGAAAGGCTGTGATTAATTTGCAATAGGAGTAAAATTTTTGATTTTTTTTGCAATTAACCCAACATTTAAATATCTCCAAGGTGCACAAAATACTACACTAATACAACTACCTACTACACATTAAAATGTTATTTCTCTAACCTTAATACACATTAAAATACTATATTTAATTTTCGTGCAAAAAGTAAACGTAAATATTTATACGGGACGGAGGGAGTACTTAATAATTTATTTATTACCCGAAAATACGACATTAGCTATCAATTTTCATAGGCATTAAACATCAAACACCATGTCAGTAAGTACGACAATGCATTTAACATGAGAACATTATTATCAAGATTATGCACTATAGTCGACCTTAAAGAAAAAAAATGCACCTTACCATGCAAGTTTGATTATATTCTTAACAAAGATCAAGCACATTAAAATTATGCAATCCAACTACAAATAATTTTTGATTGAGCAAAATTTACTACGAAAAAATGAGTAGGCATTTATTAAAAAACGAAAAGGAAAATATTACGAATCAATTAATTTCAGATTTTTTTTTTTTACATATAAACTAAATTTTAGAAAAACATACCAAGAGGCATTATAAATGATAGTATCTCCATTATTTGAATTAATTCTTATTTTAGAGTTGGTAATGCTGCATTAGTCCTATCTTTCTGCTCTTTTCCTAACATTTTCCAGCGACCTCAAGCATTCCATCGGATTGTTATTGCTCTTATACGCTCAATTTGTGAGTTTTCTTGTTTCCATTCTTCAAGTTCATAAGAAGACACTAAGTCAGAAGAAATCAGATAAAGAGTTTTAGTTTGATTAAAGCAAGCAGAAAACTAAGCAAATATGTTTCAAAGTGAATAAATTTTAATAAGTAGGATTATTCCCTTTGGACATAGAAGTGGAACTCAACCATGAATTTGAAGTTATTTTTATCTTATTACAAACTTCAAAAATCAGATTACCTTATAGGAATAAGCAATGAGAATGGTCAATAATGAATAACTTTGTCCACAACAAAGGTATTGAATAAGCAGAACATGTTTTTAAATGAATTACCAGAAAAACATAATCTTAATAATAGTCTATAAATGTCACTGTGTCACAAGATCAGCAAAAATGTCAAATCTGAGGATCACGTGACATGTACGTGATCAATTCCGGTTAAAATGTCAAATTCCTAGAAAAACAGGACAAAATTGGCGCAATTATAAAGATATAGGGATAAATTGCCCAAATCTTATCTACTTGAGGGCAAAAATTGTACATGACAAAACTTAAAAAATAAAATATATTTTATTCCGCATGGAAATGTTAAATTTGATGATCACATAACATGCACGTGATCGATTCCGGCGAAAATAGGAAAATATTGGCTCAATTATAAAGTTAATAAGATAAATTTTCAAATCTTATCTTTTTTAGGGCAAAAATTTTACATGATCAAATTTACAGGGAAAAAAATATTTTATCCCCGTATCCCTTAGCTTACATGAAAATAAAAAAGGATCCTCTCTCAATGGATGGAGGTAGTAGTATATTTAAGAAAACGCAAAAACTAAAAATTTCAAGCAATTGTGTCTGTGTCGATGAGGAAATATTTGGAGGGAGAGGAAATAAAAGTGGCATTAAAAGGCTGCACAATTCTGTGTCGTCCCACATCACTCTCACACCCACTCACATTTACACTATCTTCTTTCTTTATTGCTACCACCCACCCTTCCACCAACTACCCATTATTACCCTCTTTTTTTTTTCTTATTATTATTTTTTTAATTATCATACCTTACTCATCCAATTTATCGACACTATGTTCTCTTTGTTACTTCGATGTTTTAAAGATGTACTCCAATTATTATACACTTTATTTATTCACACACAAAGTGTAAGTTTGTTTTTTTAATTAATAAATATAAGAGTATTTATTTTAAAAAAATATAAATACATAAACAAGTTGTGTATTTTTTTAATGGGACGAGTTAAGAATTTTTTGATTTGTAGAAATTATGTGAGTGAATCACATATTATACCTTCTTGAATAATTCTCTACCAACGTTCATGTCATTTTGGGCAAAGAGGTGGATACGCTCAGCTCACATATTTTTCACTGTAACAATGAGATTCAATTATTGATTTTGGGGCAAATTGTCACTCTAATTGACTACTTAAAGTTGTACACTGTAAGTTCATATCATCTTGTTTAGGGTAGGGTAAAAATATTGAAAATCATAAAAACTGCACCGCATCGCACCAAATTATACTACATTGCTATATACAATTATTTAGATAAAATTGCAATTTATAATTTAAGGAAAAATCGCAAATCACTTTATTGTGCGGTTTTATTTTCATAATTGAAACTGCACGGATCGCACTGCTATTTTTATTACTCCTATTATATTACATTTATACATGTTAGTATTAAGGTAGTTTAGTCATTACTCATTAGTCATTCACTCACTTTTTTAATAAAGAAAAAACCCAAAACCACCTTTACACAATTAAGGATTTGTAAACATCCTCATAGAATCACATATTATTGATTATATATTTATATAGAATAACATATCAGTAAAATGATCAAACTGCTTAAAACTAATCGAAATCGTTTAAAACTGCATGATCAATATTACTTAAATAATCGCAATTTGAACTTGATTACTAAATCGAATCGCACATGACAATACAATTTAAATTATGTAGAAAAAATCGTCAAACCACACCGTGCACAACCTAATCTTGTTCGATGAAAACGTTAGAAATTTATTGCTTTCGTTGTTGCCTCTTGACCGCATTGTTGATGATTAATTGAAGAGAATGATGCTTCATTTTCTCACTGCCTATAATATTCTTTTTTTTTTTTTAGGGTTGGATTAGAAACAAATTTCTAGAAAAGTTATATCATTGGATTAATTGATGTTTTTAGAATATATCAATTATTAGACATTTAATGAATTGAATCACATCAGAATCGGTTTCACGTTTGTCATTCTCACGATTGTGGGGTTAATTTATACAGAGCACAAATGTCTGACTTCAAATGAGATCTCTATCAATGGACAATGGATTCTGACATTCTTCAAATTAATTGGTCTACCTATCAAATATCAATACATAAAAATGTAAGTATATATTATTAATCTTATATTTACAGTTAGAATATTTAATTATTTATGATATACTAGTATGTATTAAAAATGATAGATTTATTTTATTTTTCTAATAAAATAATTAGGAGGGACGTCATTATCAGAGCACTATATCTTTTAGCAGCATTTAAGATACTATCTTAAATAGTACTTAGTAATTTTAGGACATTAAAATCTTAATTTATAACTATATTAAATACACCTTTAAATTTTTTTATTTTTTTTTTATTTTGGGACTAGTTTGAAAATCTTAGATTAGTATTATATTTTGTATTTTGTATTTCGGGTACTTTTTGTACCATTTTATTTTAATAATATTTATTTGCCCGATTAAAAAAAAAACTTAATTCAAACCCAATTTGAGTGATCTCAATTTTTCTTTTTTCATTTTGAGCTAGATTTTGAATATAGTATTTAAAAAAAAATATATACTAGTGTTTTAAAAATGACAACTCCTCTTAATGTCCTAGTATTTTTTTCCCCTAACATTATTATTTTAACAGTAAATAGTGATACTCTTACATTTATAAATAATTATTATTATATGTATGTATGTTATGTGATATTTGCAAGTAATATGAATTAAGTCATCAAATAAAACAATAATTAAGGTTTCGTTGACTATCGTTTCCAAAACGCTAGAAAATTACATGTAATTTTTATTTTAACACAAGACATTTTTTCCCAATATAATTTATTTCACATAAGAAGGTTTATGGTACCATTAACTGTATAAATTGATGCCTAAGGAAAAATTAAAAATAATTTTAATAATTGATTCTATATTTCATTCATTAAATAGTATGGCACGATAAATGCTACATCAAAATACTATAAATGTGAACGAAAAAATCACTGCACATCTAAGACCATTGAAGCGATGCATCTATCTCCTTGATTATTAATTACCTAAACTTTAAATTAAGAAATAAATTTATTTCTTAGATACATGAAATAAATTGTACTCCCTCCGTCCCATCAAACAACACTATTTGCTTTTTGTGCTTTTGCACGTAGATTAAGGAGTATTATTATTATATGTAAAGTGGGTAGATGTATTAGAGAGATATGATGGGTAGTGGTGGACCATTGGTGGGTCCTTTTTACTAAAAGAGAAAATTTGTGCAATTTGGACGGAACGCCCAATATAATAAAATTGTATAATTTGGACGAGACAGAGAGAATATTATTTTCTTAATACTTTTATTTGAATACCAAAAAATGCTAAGATATCAGCAAATAAGAATATTCCCTCATATCCACGTATTTTTACTCACTTTTTATTTTGGATTGTTCCACGTATTTTTACTCATTCCATTAATGGTAAAAATATATACTCCTCCGTCCCAAATACTTTTCACGTTTACTGTTCCACACTGCTTAAGAAAATGTGCACTTTTTGACAAACTTTATTGACTTTGGAGGGTATTGTGGTATTTTTAGATAATAAAAAAAATAAAGTAATGATATGTGTGTGAAAAAGGTGTGACAATTTTGAAATTAAAGGAACTTTGAAGTTGTTAGATAAAGTGATGTTTTCTTTTTTGGGGTGTGAAAGGTTTTGTGGGACAAACAAATGAGGAAAATGTGAAAAGTTTTATGAGGGAGTAATATTTTATTATCTACTTTTTACTACTTTTTACACTTTATTATTCATCAAAATCCCAATAACTTTACTTATTTTTTTTACACTTTATTCATTATTCCCAATAACTTTATTTACTTTTTCTTTTTAAATTACTAATTTATCTCTATTTTTTCTTACCTTATATATTTAAAAAATAACACGTCTTAATTTCTATGCCCGTACAAATTGATAAAAATATTCGGGACGGAAAGAGTATAAAGAAATTAATGTGTGGCTTTGTAATTCCACAATTGCCCTTGTATTTTGTTTTATTCCATGAAAACCTCATTATGGGGGAGAATAAATTTTGCCCATCTCCAGGGCATAAAGGAAAAATGGAAAATTGATTAAATAATTAATTTCTTTAGGGAGAATGATTGATATGAAGTAAAGAATATGCTTTATTAATTGTGGGAACGATTTCAGAATGATCCATTAATTTCTTTTCCCCCATAACTAATGCTTTTCACTTCGGATAAAAATCAGAGGTAATAAATTCAGAATAATAATTGAATGACTCCATTCATTTTCTATTAACCAAGGTTGTCACCTTTTTTAGAATATACTCCTTTTTTTTATTAAAATAAAAAAATGTTAAGTAGTATTTGGTAGAGCATAGTCATACACTTGTAACACGCTGTGTATAAATATATTTTAGTAACTAGCTAACAAAATAATTATATCCTAAAAATAAAAAATTAATAATGTACATATTGTGATTTTAACAACAATAGAAACTAGATCAAAAAATGTTACTCCTATGTCCTAGTTACAAAGCTACTGCTACTGAACATAAAATTGGAACAAGGATTACTCTGAGTTAACGTTGACATTTGTTTTTTGCACGAAGATTAAGAGATATAATATTTTAATGTGTAGTGAGGTGAGAGAAATAATATTTTATGTAAAGTGGGTATGTATCTTAGTTTTGTGTGTGGGTTATGCATAGAATAATTAATTATTTTGTGTGAGTCCAACATGGCAAAAAAAAATGTAAACCTTAACTTGAGACAACCCAAAATGAAAAATGTAAATCTTAACGTGAGACGGAGGGAGTATACTTTTATCCTAACAATACCCTTTCCACGGGTTAAAATTGACTATAAACTACAAAGATATAATATTATATTAACCTATTATATTTCTTTAAAATTAGTACTCCCTCCTTTCAAGAGGGCCATTTTATCATTTTTGCCATCCCACTTAAAGAGAACCGTTTATATTTTAGTAATGTGAAAGCCCCACCATTAATACTTCATAACAATATTTTATATTTTCAAAAGACAAAAATATCTCACTACAATTAATAGATTAATTAGGTGGAAGGGTAGAAATGTAATTCACAAATTTCACGTACCCAATACACATTAAACAATAACACTCCTTAATCTACGTGCAAAAAACATTTGACCTCTTAGCCTGAGACGGAGGAAGTATTAAACTACGATAAAAATGAAATCATATGCTTAAAATAACATGAACCACAAAATTTTATAATTGGTAAAATAAATAATAAATAAGGACAAAATAAGTAATGAACAACAAATTTAAATAAGTCATGACATAATCACCCTTCTTATTTCAGATGACATAATTTTTATTTTGGGTTATCACACAAAAGTTTGCACATTTCTAAGAAAACAAAAAGTCAAACACAATCACCCTTCCCCATACACTTTATTTACAAAAAAAATCACACATACCTAACACACCTAATATACTTTATCATTTATTTATTACTAAAAAATATCATAATACTCCTAAAAATTATCACTTTCTTAATCTCTGTGCCGAGAAGAGTGGTGCAAACTTTCCTGGGACAGAGGGAGCATTGCTTAGTGAAAATACAAAATTAAACTCTAATGATGCAAACACCCAAGGTGTGTGCGCGGAACCTTGTGTGTTTGGAAGTAAAATTGGAGTACTTATTTTTTATTATACCTATAGAAAATAATTTTATGATTTACTCCCTCCGTCCTATTTAAGGATGATCTTTTTTTTTTTCATTTTGGGCATTCCACCTAAAGGATTTATTTTCTTTTTATACACATGAGACCAACACACACTCTCTAATACAATGAAAATATGGGGCCCACACTCTCACTGATACAACTACCCACTACACATTAAATAATAATATCCTTAATTTATGTGCAAAAAAGCAAAGACCCTCTTTTGACGGGACTGGGGAAGTATAAAATAAAAGATAATGGTAATTTTTCTTGTGCACTCGGATGTACAATACACTTATATTTAAAATGTACTCCTTCCGTCCCCTTCAAAAATGATATTTTTCTATTTTGGGTCTCCCACCCAAAGAGTCTAATTTTTTTTACACACATGGACCCACACACACCCACTAATACAATTAAAATATGGAGTCCACACTCTCACTAATACAACTACCCACTACACATTAAATAATAATACTCATTAATCCACGTGCAAAAAGTAAAAGATCATTTTGCTATGGGATCGAGGGAGTATACGAATGAAAATAAATACATTAAGGAATAAAAACTTATGAACTTTGTTCACGAAATTTTTATTAGTTTTTTAATAAAATAAAAATTAATACACATATCAATTCACAAATAATTAATACTCCTTCCATCCATCGTAAACGTACTCATTTGCTTTTTGCACGTGAATTAAAGAGTATTATTATTTTATATAAAATGAGTAGTTGTATTAGTGGGGAGTGGTTGGGAGTGGTTGGTCATATGTGGGTTCTTTTGCTAAAAATGGAAAATAGATACTTTAAAAGTGGATAATTCAAAATGGCAAAATAGATAGATACGTTAGTGACAGACGGAGGCAGTAACAATTTAAAAACTAAAATAAAATATTATCAATTTTATAATATGGAGTATACAATTATTTTTAGTAAGAAGATATTAATTTAAAGTACTCCAGAATATAAGTATTACTTTTCATTATTGAGTATTTTTTTTAAACAGTAAATTGCATTCATTAATACACCGACTGATTTGTGACAACATCATTCACAATAGATGAAGGAAGTGATGAACCATAGTAAAAAGAGCTAATGGAAAAGGCATACGAAGCAAGATTATGTACCACTGAGTTGAACTGTCGACCCACCCAATAAAAGGAGACACACTCGAAATTGAAGCCAAAAGATATAATTTATTCCACAATACCACCAAAGTACGACAAGTCTGGGCTTGGCTTTGTAAGGACTAGAAATAAGACTTGGGAGTCCACTTCAAGGATGACATTCTTCATTCCCTGTTCATAAGCTATCTCTAACCCCTTCTAAGCAGCAAGGGCTTCACCAACGTCCGCCGTGTAGCAAGCATTTCTCATCTCAACAAAACTCCAAATGATTCTACCACCACGATCTCTAGCAACTCCACCTAAGCCAGTACCTAAGCTTCCCACGATAGAGGCATCAGTGTTGATTTTGATGGAATCACCTAGAGGGGGTTGCCAACCATGTTGCACACTGGGCGAAGACTTTCTTAGAGGCATTTTTGAATTTCGGTATTCCATTTGCTACTTCTTTGATCCATTCTGATAGTGTTGGAAGAGACCTTTCATAATCAAAGACCATCTTTAATGGAGATTGAGCCCAAAAAGATCGATTCCAGTGGCAATCTCTCAATGCAAGCTCCTCTGTCTCAATGTCAACACCACACCTAGTACATATGGAATCAACGTTAACACATCTGCTCACGGGTAGAATTCCTTTGAGATAGCGCTAGATGAAAATTCTTATTTTAATGGAGGGCTCGGTTTTCCCAACTTCTCCTCTTTCAACAAAGCTATGCTGGCTAAATAAGGATGACGCCTTATTCAGAATCAGGGGACACTTTTGGCTAGATAATAGATATGAATTAAAATATATTTGTATTCGGTTTTTTAATTTGGTATGATTCACTTCGGGTTTCAATATGATGTATCAAATGATATCTAAATCCATATCTTCTCCTCGAAAAATTTAAATAATCAACTTTTTTTTTATAGATTTTTTTAGTTTGATTTCCGTACATAATATCCAATTTCTGTATGCAAAACCCTCTCCAAATACAACAACTCATGAGTTTTCATATTAGTTTCTTTCATATGGTATATTCCAAAAAAAATAATAAAAAAATAATAGAGCGAAAATATACTAGAATATTTTTTTAATTTACTATACGCCCAACCCTACTCCAAATACAAAAACGCCTGAGTTTCATATTAATTTCTATGGTATATTCCAAAAAAAAAAGGAAAAAAAAAAAGGAAAATTGTAAAAAGAGATTGAGAGGGAGAAAAAAAAGCAGTAAATAGAGCACGGAGCATGGCCCGCATAACCATGTCTCATCCACGATGGATGACCCTGACCAATAATAGGAGGCCACGTGTCCAACCGAATGAAAGCGCCCTTCCTCCCTCTACTCTGCTTTTCTTTGCCTCTCTCCCTTTCCTTTTTCCCGTTAATAAATGCATGTCTCTCTCTCTCTCCTCTTCTTTTATAGTAATAAAGTTTAGAGAGAGAAAGTGTGGCTGCTCCGCCGTCTCGCTCTCGCCTCGCCGGAAACTCACCACCTTTCCCCATTAACCGCCCGCTTTTTCCGGTTCCTCTCGTTCTTCGAGCGTCTCCAATTCCGGCAGAGTGTTCAAGCGAATCCTTCATTTTCTGGCATTCTGCTCTCAGATCGAAAACGTACTCGTTTTCACTTCCGCCTTCGTTGCTGCCTCTTTCACTCTTCGAACAAAGTGTTTGCTTCGAATTTACGCCGATAATTGTACTCCCTTTTTTGGCTTGATTCTTCCGTCGTGGTATTATCCTTTTGAGGAAGAGTTTCTTTATATCTTCTGTTATTGGGTTTCTGGAGGAATCCTTCTGTCAATGTCGCTATTAGGTTAGGTGTATTCGAGGATTTTGTTGTTTACTCGCTCTTGAGTTTCTTCATATTTGTCTCTGGTTCTCAATTTTTTAGCCGTTACAACTATTTTTCCAAAAAAAAAAAAAAAAAGTGCCTTCTGGATATTTCATCTGGGGGGTTATTGTTTACGGAAGAGAATAAGAATTGCTTAGCAATGCGTTGTTTGGTGAGTTTCATTTAATCGATTTGTGAGAATGAGAAGTATCGTTTTTCTCCTTTTCTGTTTCGTATCTCTGTGTCCATTCTCGGTGAAATCACTGAGCCCTTCTCTGAATGATGATGTTCTGGGGTTGATAGTATTCAAAGCTGATATTAGAGATCCTGAAGGGAAATTAAGCTCCTGGAATGAAGATGACGATAGCCCTTGTAACAGTTGGATAGGGGTGAAGTGCAACCCTAGATCCAATAGAGTCTCTGATCTTGTTCTTGATGGCTTTGGCTTATCAGGGAAACTTGGCAAGGGCCTTCTTCAGTTGCAGTTTCTGAGAAAGCTTTCCCTTGCTAAGAACAATTTCACTGGAAGCTTGACCCTCAGCTTTGCTCAGCTCTCTGATCTTAGGGTTCTTGATTTGAGTGAGAATGGCTTGACAGGGTCAATTTCAAGTGATTTATTTACCCAATGTGGGTCTCTGAGATCGATTTCCTTGGCTAAAAACAAGTTTTCAGGTCCAATTCCTGAGAATTTAGGGTCATGTTCATCTCTTGCTTCTGTTAACTTCTCAGGGAATCAGCTTTCGGGGCCGTTGCCGGTCGGTATTTGGTCAATGCCGGTGCTTAGGTCACTTGATTTATCTGATAATACTTTGGAGGGTGAAATCCCTAATGGGATTGAAGGGCTGTACAATTTGAGGGTGATTAGTCTGAGGAACAATAGGTTTTCTGGTGAAGTTCCTGATGGAATTGGGAGTTGTTTGTTGTTGAGGTCAGTTGATTTGAGCCAGAACTCATTCTCTGGTGGGATTCCAAGTGCAATGATGAAGCTTTCCTTGTGCAATGATTTGAGTATTGCTACAAATGGATTCACAGGGGAGGTGCCTGAATGGATTGGAGAATTGAGAAGCCTAGAGATTCTTGATCTTTCGGCGAATAACTTTACGGGCCCTCTTCCGGCTTCGGTGGGGAAGCTTCAATCGTTGAAGATTGTAAATGTTTCCAGCAATGCCCTTACTGGAAGCTTACCAGAGGCCATGGGCCATTGCTTAAATCTTCTTGCTATTGATTTTAGTCATAATTCATTCACTGGCAATCTTCCTCCATGGGTTTTCATAATTGGTTTGCAGCAAGTTGTGCTTACGGACAACAGATTAAGTGGGAGCATTGAGAGTGCTTTTGCTTCATCAGAAGAGAACTCTCAGAAAAAGCTAGTGATTTTCGATGTTTCTCGGAATATGTTATCTGGTGCCATTCCAGCTGCTGCTGGAGATTTTGGCAGCTTGCAGTTCTTCAGCATTGCCAAGAACTCATTCTTCGGCTACATTCCAACAAGTATTGGAAAATTGAAAAGTTTAAAGGTTTTGGATTTGAGTGAGAATCAGTTAAATGGTAGCATTCCTTTGGAAATAGGAGGACTCACATCTCTTGATGAACTAAGGCTTGAGAAGAACTCATTGGAGGACAGCATTCCTTCATCAATTGGAAATTGTGCTTCACTTAAAGCCTTGTAAGTGTTTAGCCTTGCTTCGTCGTCTATTATGCCAGTGTTGTAGTATTTCATGAGTATGTTATATTATGTTTATATTGTTTGATTCACTTTCTGAATCATAGCATTTTAATTGGTTTTAGCTGTATTTAATTGCACTTTTATCGTTTGCTAGATGATTTTGTAATGAATTTATGGTTGGTTTTAGACAATCCTATTGGAATGTTTTTGTATTGAAGCTTATGAAGCATCTCAATGTGGTTATGTATGTATGAACCTTTCTTAGACTTAGTATATTTCATAGTTGCTTACTGCCTTTGTCCGCCTATGATTCTATCACTATGAAATCTGCAATTTGTGAGCTTCACAATTAAACTTGTCACAATCAGTTTGTTATAAAATTTAGCTTTATTGTGTATTTATTGAGTGGACAGCCATATCCAACAGAGTTCTTAAAATTTTTTGGTTGAACTGCAGGTATCTTTCTCATAATGAGATAACTGGTCCTATCCCTACTTCGCTTGCAAAGCTTTCGAATCTTCGAACTGTCGACTTGTCTTTCAACGAGCTTTCTGGGTCCCTTCCAAAGCAGTTGGCAAATCTTGTACACCTTGAGTCATTCAACATTTCACACAACCAGATACAAGGTGAACTCCCAGCTGGTGTCTTTTTCAACACGATCGATCCATCATCTTTATCAGGCAATCCATCACTTTGTGGAGCTGCAGTCAATAGAAGTTGTCCAACAGTCCTTCCGAAACCAATTGTCCTTAACCCTAATTCGACTGATGCCACACCGACTAGCATTCCCCAAACATTTGGCCGAGGGAAGAAAATCCTCAGCATCTCTGCCCTCATTGCCATTGGGGCAGCAGCTGCCATTGTCATCGGTGTCATTGCTATCACTGTTCTGAATCTTCGTGTACGTTCTTCCATGTCTCCTTCTGCTGTAGCTCTTAATTTCTCTGGTGGTGATGAGTTCAGCCATTCGCCGTCCACTGATGGGAACTCAGGGAAGCTCGTTATGTTCTCGGGTGATGCTGATTTCAGCACTGGTGCACATGCTCTTCTCAATAAAGATTGTGAACTTGGCCGTGGAGGATTTGGTGCTGTCTATCGGACTGTGCTCGGAGATGGACGCTCTGTGGCCATAAAGAAGCTCACTGTTTCTAGTCTTGTAAAGTCCCAGGAAGATTTCGGACGGGAGATCAAGAAACTGGGGAAAATTCATCATCCAAATCTTGTTGCATTAGATGGTTACTACTGGACTCCCTCGTTGCAGCTTCTCATCTACGAATTCGTCTCGGGTGGGAACTTGTACAAGCATCTGCACGAAGGCTCTGCTGAGAGCCACCTGTCGTGGAACGACAGATTCAGCATCATTCTTGGTGCAGCTAAAGGATTAGCTCATCTGCACAAGATGAATGTGATTCACTATAACTTGAAATCAAGCAACATCCTGATTGATGGCTCTGGAGAACCTAAAGTTGCCGATTACGGGTTAGCCAGACTTCTCCCAATGCTGGACCGATACGTTCTGAGCAGCAAGATACAGAGCGCCCTAGGTTACATGGCACCTGAATTTGCATGCAAAACGGTGAAGATAACCGAGAAATGTGATGTCTATGGTTTTGGTATTCTGGTTCTAGAGATTGTCACTGGGAAGAGGCCTGTGGAGTACATGGAGGACGACGTTGTAGTGCTGTCGGACATGGTGAGAGGAGCACTCGAAGAAGGCAAAGTGGAGGAGTGCGTCGATGGTAGGTTGCAAGGGAAGTTCCCGGGAGAGGAGGCCATCCCGGTGATGAAACTAGGGTTGATCTGCACGTCGCAGGTGCCTTCGAACCGGCCCGACATGGCCGAAGTGGTTAACATATTGGAGCTGATTAGGTGCCCGTCGGACAGCCAAGATGAGTTGGGAGAATTCAGCTAACTTTTAGGACACAACCCTGTTTGGATTCTTTTGCTCATCTCCCATTCCATTGGATTTCACAATTTTTGGTGTACTACTTAGATAGCTGTTGTAATTTCTTCTCTATGTTAATTGAACTTGCTGTTAATTTCATTCACTGATTTTGGACCTTCATTACTCATTAATGTTAACTATCTTTAAATTGCATTGTAGAAGAAATTGTTCTTGTTGATATTGGGTTTGGTCCATGTTCGAAACCCTACATGAGTATATACTCGAGGGTCAGTCCATACAAAGTGCAAAGTCCTGTTTGAAATGAGACCTAGATTAGTGAATAGTAGGTTTTGGCTTTTCTCGAAATAGTCGGACTTATCTTGAAATGGGATTTGGAATAGTGAATAGTAGGTTTTGGCTTTTCTCGAAATAGTCGGTTTTATCTTGAAATGAGATCTGGACTAGTGAATAGTAAGTTCTGACTTTTCTCGAAATAGTCGGTCTTATTTTGAAATGGGATACGAGATAGTGAATAGTAGGTTTTGGGTTTTCTTCAAATAACCAGTCTTATGCTTATCAATTAAAGAAAACAAAGAAAAACTAGTTGATAAGTTGAGTATATAATAGTTTTATACTTGTATCATTTATTGAAGTCAAAAGTGAGGCTTGATGGGGTCTATAAAGATTCACACCCAAACAAATAATCTGAGTTGTAAATAAAAAAATGATGGTGTCGGAACAAATAATAATTGATTAACAATTTCAATTAATTTGTCTGATAGAGTAGTTAAATGCAAAATTTGTTGCCTAGTAATGAATCGATTTATGGTTGTTGATTTGAAGTCACATGAAGGGGGTTTAATTAGGTAGAAATTTCACATGGTCATCTTCTTCTTCTTTCTTCCTGTCTTTTAGTTGAAACCAAATTCATGTGTTTGTACATATCCATATCTTTCTGCAAAAATTTGACTCTTTCTTGTCCTATTATTTTTATGTTACTGTTTTGTTCTTTCTCATAAGTCTTTATGTTCATCTCTGAATTATTCTATCAACTTTCAGTGCCATCTTTTCTATCTAATCATTTTGAGTGTGGCCATTTTCCCGAATGCCCGTGATTAAGTCTTACGTGAGGCTGTCTCGCATTTATATCATTTCATTTTTTTTAATTGCTTATCACTAATTATTAAAAATATCATAACTTTTCATTAATCCTACAAAATGTTCATCAAATATTTTGATGAGAGGTATTCACTTTTTATCTGTTTCACTCCCAAGTAAGAGTGTCCTACACAGGTTTTTACCTTAATTCATTCTTACCACTTGTTTATACCACATGTACAAAATATTGCTTGAGTACAGCAGATGGTTGAATTTCTATTAGGCTGCATTTTGATTTTTTTTCATTTATAAAGAATTCTTATTGTAAAATTCATTCATTATAAGATATAGATTCTGATATTTATAATAAAATGATTATTGTTTCTTAACATAATCTAGGAGGTAAGTATTATGAATTCAAGATTTAATCACTCCTCCCTAATGCATTCCTTTCCTTAGAGGTGGGTTTCATTCTTGTTTTGTTATTTTTGATGAAAGCAAAAGGAGTAGGAACATGTGAAAGGCTAACTAAAATGAGTTGTCCCTCTAACCCTATGAATTAATTAATTAATTAGATTTAGTAAATTGAGATGTTGGGCCCAAGACAACCTAACCACTTGGCATTTTACTAAGCAGCTGTCATATTTACAATTGATTATAATGTCTTGAAAAAAATTAGAAAATTGAAAATGTTTATTATTATGTCTTGAATAACTGTGTGTATTAGCTAGGCATGCATTATCAAGCATGCTTGATGCAACCCCAAAGTCACTAAGCCAATCATTTCCCTCTGTTGGAAACTCTTGTCATAAATCCATTCATGTTTAATTTGGAGAGTGGGGTGGGGAGTTGGAATCTTGGGGGACAAACTTGTTAATTATTATATTATGAGACTAAAATGCAACACCAAATGTGATTACATCCCTAAAATTTACCATACATTTATGGAATCTAATGTTTTGAGTGAATACATTTTATGTATCATGTACAAAGTATTTTATTTTTTAAGATTTAGTTTTATTTATTTATTTATTTCACCTTGCATTTCATATAATCTTTCATTATTGTGGTTTAAACCTATTTTACTTCTGATTCATGAAATCTTGTTTACGTGATACTCCTTCCTTCCTTTCAAGGGCAAAAACATATCAAAAATTTCATTTTTGGTATACATTTCTAAAGAATTCATTTTCGTTTTGGATAATTTCAAACTAATACTCTAAAAAGTTTTATAAAATAACATTTTATGTCATTCTTTTATTTTAAAAAGGTAAGAGTAATATGATAAATTTTAAGGTTAATTGCAAGAAAACTACAAACTTTACTCTTATTGCAAATTAATTACCACTTTTTGAGAAATTGTAAAAAAAAAAAAAAATACCACCTTTAATCATTATTGCAAAATGCACACAGTTTGTGACTAAAAGTGGGATTCATTTTTTTAGAAATTGTGTGCGTTTTACAACAATACTGGAAGGTGTTATTCTTTTTTGCAATTTTTCAGATGTGCGGATTAAGTTAAAATAAAAGTAAAATTCGTAATTTTTTTTTGCAATTAACTCTAAATTTTAATATAATAACTATACACTTTACATAGAATAATAATACTTATTAATTCATGTAAAAAATATTACATTGGTCATGAATATGGTTTAATATTTTTATTTATTTCTAATCATATAATTAAAGTTTCACCTTTAGTTCTATACTATGATTCATGGACTATCTGACCAATTGAACATATTGTTAATTTATATGTTATATTAATATTTTTAATCAATAATGAAATAATCAAAAGCTCCCATGAAAATTTAAAATTTCTATTTACTTTGTACTCGACACCCTTTAATGGGTGGTGAGGGAGTACTTAACTCACTCACGATAGCAAACTGTATTTCCTTAGTTAATTACTCTCTCCGTCCCAAAGATATTAACATACTATTCTTTTTGGATTGTCCCACAAAAATTAACATATTTTCTTTTTAAGAATATGAGACTCACACAAAAACTATTTATTTATTTACATGGGTCCACACAAACATCACACTCACCACTAATACAACTACACACTACACATTAAATATTATTTCTCTCACTTCACTTTACATTAATTTATTATACTTCTTAATCTCCGTGCCCAAAAAAATGTGTCAATTTCTCCAGGATGGAGGGAGTATTAGCAACTCCATCACATGAAAATAGTTATTTTTACTGTACGAAAATTGTGAAATATAGTAGTATTATTTTAATATGTAATGCAATAAGTTGACAAATATAATAATTTAATATATAGTGGGTAGCTGTATTAGTGTTGTGTATGAGTCTCATAAAGATAAAGTGATCGATTTATATAGGTCCATTTACTAAAAAAGAAAATGTAACTCTTATAGTGGGACGCCTTAATTAGTAAAATGTAATTCTTGTGGTGGAATAGAGAGAGAGTATTTTTATGTGTTATTTGCATGATAAATACGTAAAACTTGAGGAAAATTTGATCCTTACTTTTAGGATTTATGTTCTCACTTTTAGAGTATAATTTTTAGCTCAATGCATCATCATCTAATATTGTGAAAAAAAAAGATATTACATAAAAAAAATCGAAATAGAGTAGTTTCTTAAAATACATGTTTTTTTTATTGGTAAATGTTAGTTGTTAGTCCAGTTAGTATAAAACAAGCACCCATACTTTCCCTTCTCCAAACCTCCTTATATCACCTCTCCTAATTCGTTCCCAATAGAAATTGAATCTGCTCTCTCACTTAAGTGAAGAGTCCAGTAGCTAGATGGGCACATTTGAACTCTTTAACATCTGGAACTAAGTTTTAATTAAATAAGTTGGGTCAAAGAATATACTCCCTCCGGCCAGTTACAAGGTAACCGTTTTACTATATTTGACGTCCGTTTTAAAGGTAACCGCTTCTATTTTTGGTAAGGTATGGTCCCACCAATACTATCACTTAAACCCTTAAAATTCTTCTATTTACAAGACTGCCATTCGATTAACATCAACTAACAATACTACTAATACTCATCTAAATTAAACATTTACTACTGATTATGCATAATAATTAATAATCACACACTTACTCTTCTATCGATTCAGTTCTAGAAACCCTAATTTTAACTTTGGGCCTCTCTCTTCGTTGAATTCTCTCTCTCTCTGCGGTTGTTCTTCAGCGCTATCATCTGTTCTTCCAATCGATGAACTCTCCATCGACTTCCTCCGTGTAAACTTTCCATCATCGTTTACTCTCCTCATCTACTCTTCTGTGTCGCTTTTACTTTCCTTATCTTGAAAAGGATATGACTTTAGGAACCATTTCAGAGTCTGTTTCCATGGTGGTTGATTCACAATCGGAGGCGATTTTCGACGAAATCCTTGAGATTTCTTCATTTTCTGACTATGGAGGTAGTAGATCTACTATGTTCCCATCTTGTTTGAGCTTATCCAAGTCTAAATACTATAGATCTTCCGGGGTCCCCTCTTTCTCACGCTCCTCCGACTTAGATTCATGTAGATCTACTGAGATCCCCAAATTTTCGGCCTCTTTCAATTCAAATTTGAGTAGTTCCTTTGTCTCTGAATCTGCAGATATATACGCGGGGCTTGTTGTACCGGATTCAGAGGACCAACTACTGTGTGACCCCGTGAGATGGTGGTGTCCGACTCTGAAGAGGAGTCGGTGTGTGACCCCGTGGACATGGTGGTTCCCGACTCTGAAGAGGAGTCAGTGTGTGACCCCGTGAGCATGGAGGTGTCTGACTCTGAAGAGGCGTCAGTATGTGACCACGTGAAGGAGGTGGTGCCCGTCTCTGAGGGGTCGTTGGTGCCTGGACATAATTTTAGCAAAAGTTTTATGAGGGAACGCAGGTTCCTAATTCAGATGCTAAAAATCTTGTGCCCTGCAGCTTTGAAATTGCCCGAATATTCAGAGGTATAAACCCTAATCTATTATTTGCTCATAAGTGGGATTAGGCATTCATAAACTGATGTGATGATGTTTATGTGGGTTTAAAAATTAAGAGCATGCTAAATTTGTCACCATGTATAATTATGGAGGCTGCATACATTGACATGCCACCAATTATGCATTTAGGAGACAATTTTAAAAACACTCTATGATGAGATTTCTCTGAGAGTGAAACTGGATACATTCAGTTCAGGGTTTGGTGGATTTTCTATGAATGATGATTGTATGATGACTGTATGATGATGTTTATCTGTACGATCTATGATATCTGATGTTGTGACTGTATGAATTTGTCACCATGCATAAAAATAGAGTCTGCATACATTAAATGTCACCAATTATGCATTTAGGAGACACATTCACTTACACTCAATGATGATAGTGTTCTGAGAATGATGTTTGTGCAATCTATGAATAGAATAACACATTACAAATATTTTAGTTATATAGGGTAATGTTTACTACTCAAACAACTCCAAAAAAGAGTTGTTTTAGCTGTAAACAATGACTTTTTCAGCCACAAAACATCCAATTGACAGTCTCTACACATATGCATACTAATATATGCACAAAAACCCCACCACCTATCCCTTTGACAACCCTAGATGCAAAAACCCCACCATCTATCCCTTATAAAAATCAAAACAGATCATTCTATTCCCTCTAAACTGTTAATAAGCTCTTCCAAGCCAGCCATTTCATTCTTCTAGATAAGATACTCAATACTTTTCTGTATCAAATCATGATCCACCTCTAGATCAGTTGGAAGAATTCCAGCTCTTAATAATGCTTCATTTCCCATGTGTGGTGTCTTGTAATTATTTGCTCCCTTATAAGCTAGGATTTCCCCGAAACAACCTTGTAGGGCTAGGAAAACTGCATTAAGTTTTGTATCACTCAATTCTTCATATGATGTGTTCACTGCCTTTAACAAATCATCCACAGTTTCAGCTGCAATCTACATTTGTAATGATTGCAAAGCCCTAAACCAACCCAAATCCAAAACATTAGTGTCTGAACTTTGAGGGGTTGAAACACTAGATGGAATTTGAATCCATCTGAGCGCAGCCTCTCTCAATTCTTGGTCAATGTCCTTTATATGAGGCTTTGCATTATCTTGTTAAATAAATATTTCCTTACTAGCTCCAACTGACTATTTAGATTTAATAGCTGGTAACACCTGAAATCAATGTTACCAATAAGGATTTTTACAATAATTCTTATTCAGGAGACTGATTTCAGGTTTAATAACTCAATGATGAACACAATCTGAGAGTTACACATACTTAAATAAATATATGCAGCTTTAAATGAAATTACCTGATTGATCAATACATTTTTGGTCACACTCTTTGTGACAGACAGCAATGACTTTGTTTCAATTGTACCTGCCTCTCTGTTTTTTGAACTCCTTTGTGCTGGAACTTTTTCAGTGAATGGAAAAATACATATTTTCCCATCAAATATGCACTCACCATTAGGATCATAAACAGGTCTGGCCACTGCACATAGGAACATAACCTTTATAATGAAACTTTTGCTTTGACATGCTCTATATGGTTCTGTTTCCTCTATAGTTAAGTAGTATCTCTTTGATGCTCTTGTGAGAAAGAACCACTTCTCATCTATGTGTGCAGTTTGTGCCATGCTCTTAAACTTGATAATTTTGTCCTCTTTAATCACCTCTAATGCATCTAGACAGAATTTCATCCGTCTTATCTTGTTTTTCTCAGATATAGCTGGCTTGATTGCATTAGTATGTTCTCTCATCAATCATTTTTTTACCCACTGACCCACAATGCTCTTAGACACCTTCATTTCTTTAGATATGCTTCTATATGTTACTCTTTTCTTCAACGCAATGCTGCTCAACTTGTCTTTATCATACTTCTTGTATTGGCCATGCTCTCTCTCTGTTTTTTATTCACTAAATGAATAGGCATACCTGCTGCCATTTGTTGCTTTGCTCTTGCCCATACCCTTCTAACAAATTTTCTTGATACACCAAATGTAGAAGTGGCTTGAGTGAGTCGGCTATGTGATGAAGTTTTATCATTTGATGAACCTGCCAAGATGAATTGAGCAATAGCATTAAGCTCATTGGTACTTAGATTTTTTTTCTCATTTTGTAATTTGGAAGAAACTGATTTTCTTTTTGCAGGTGTTAAAAGTATTTATAGTGTATGTTTAGGAGGGATTTGGAGGGAATTAGAAAATGATTTGGAGGGAAATTTAGATTAACATGTTGGTGGGAATTCAAAATGTAATCTAACCTAACATATGTACTTTTATTTTGAATTATTGGACATGTAATGGAACTTTAAAAATGTACTGTACAATAATTTTTTTTTAAATGTATGCCATACCATTTTTTAATTTTGTACGATTTTGAGTATTTGACATGACCCACTCTAATTTTGAATTCTGATGTAAGGTGTACAGGTTCACTAAATCACATTTTGAGTGATTAATCACCTTAAAAAAAGATTTTTAAAGGAAGGGTAAATAAGTAAAAATACATCCTCCAATTACCCACTACACATATAATAATAATACTCCTTAATCTACGCGTAAAAAGCAAACGAGTACGTTCTAAGTGGCCGAGGGAGTATTTGTAATTAGCTAAGCTACAGAACCACAGACTAGATTATAAACGCGATCGCATATACTTTTCTAAGAATATTTTAACTGTATCATTAAAATTTTCTAGAGTTAATTTAGTATATGAATCCAATTAAAATTTTAGAATATAAAAATTCAATAATTTATAATTAAATTAATATTTTTAAGAAATACACAAGAATTTAAGTATTATATTTTACTCCAAATTAATAACTTTAATATTTTAAAGTATTTTGAGTATTATATTAGGCTAATTATACCGTGCATCCGGGTGCACTCATTTTAAAAAATGTATACAAATATGAACAAAAATATGTAGAATTATGAACAAAAATGTATACAATTTAATTATTAGTTTTTTTAATGAAAAATTATTTTTAAAAAATATATAATTATTAAAAAACATGTACTATACACTATTGAATAAAATGCTAATTTTTTTAATAAAAAACTTAGTGTGAAAAAATATACAATTATTTAGAAACACATATACAAAATAAAAAAAAAATTATACACATATGATTACAATTTGTCTAATATCAAATCATTATATTAAAGGATAATAACAATTGCCCAATGGCAAAACAAGGTCGGACTCCACGTACAAAACTCTCACATCGATTTACGTGGGATTTTGTAGAATTCGCCAACAAGAATTTTATTTTAGCTGTTTTAGGCTTATTTTTTCTTATTAAACATATGAAAATTGAAATGCATACACTTTATTAATATACAATTAAAATATGAGACTTAAACACTTCTATAATTTAATTACTCACTACATATTAAATAATAATTTTCCTTAGTCCATGTACAAAAAACAAACGACACCCTTGTGGGCGTACGGAAAAAATAGAAAATACTATCAAATAAGATTAATAATTACTCTCTCCATCTCCGAGAATGCTTCATGTCGATTATTTCACGTTGTTGAAGAAAAGTTACTTTTTTTGACCAACTTTGTTAACTTTGGAGAGTATTATATATATATATTTGCGTTAGGTAAGAGTGTCAAATTTGAAATTTATGTAACTTTTGAAATTATTATAAATAAATGAGTTGTTTTCTTTTTTGAGGTGTGAAGGGTGTTATGAGATGGTCAATTGTTGGAAATGTGAAAGGTTATCCGAGATTGAGAGAGTATTATAACTTTGATTTATTATTATTATTATTATTATTATTATTTTTAAAGGATATCAGCAATACAAGGAAATTTAAAAAAAAAAGTTTATAAAAGCTGAAGTGCAAAGAAAAAGTAAAACAAGAAGAATAATGTGCAGATAAAAATAATAATCACGATTATAAAAGTAGATTTGGGAATCAGATTTCACAAGCCTTGATGAGTGTAGTGTTTTGCTTTATTGAGATTCAATGATACACTTTCTTGGGGTTGGATTTTTTTTGAGCCAATAATGTTTCTTTGGGGAAACCATCCTAATGCATACTTTTACTTTATAGTGTCAGCTCTTACTTGCACCATATTGTATATCTACATATATGACAGTGGTTTGTGCATATAAATTAGTAATACTTATTTTTAAGATTTAGGGTTTATTACCATATCGTATATCTACATATATGACACTGGTTTGTGTATAAGTTTTTCTATAAATTAGTAATACTTATTTTTAAGATTTAGGTTTAAATTTATGGTAAAATTATAATTTTATCATTGTGATATATCACATATGATCTTATTGTTGTGATTATAACATATTTAACATTAGACAAGTCTTACTTTTGAGTTTGTATATACAAGGATATATGTGTCTTTTCAATTCATATATAAGGAGAGGTAATAATCGACCTACATTAAGATTCGACTCAACTAACATGTTATGCCCTTGTTATAAGTAGATGTAGTAGTCTTCAACATAAAAATTAAATATCCATATTTTTTTAATTAAAAAATTAATTTTTTAGTCAAATATTAATATTTTTGATATTTCAATCAATTCTTTTAATAAAATAAATTGCCCTTACTAATTAAAATAATATTCTTTAAAACAATATTTAAATAAACTTAAATACTCATAACATACCAACTCATAAGAAGGTTACACACAAACTATGTTTCATTTAGACAAGCTTTTTGTGCTATAGTGTTTTCTCAATTTATTTGATTTTTTTAAGATTAAAAATAAAAAAGAACAAAAATAAAAATAAAGAAGAAGATTGATTCTGGGTAAATCCTTGGTATATATGTTGCTTCCTCTTTATATTAGTCATTCCTCCCACATTATGTTGCATAATTCCTTTACACGGAAAGAGTATTTTATTTTCTAATATAGTATGGAGTATTATTTTGGAATAACAATATTTTGATTTTATACATTTTTATTCCACTTTGTTTTGTTCCCATACTTTTTAAAAATAATCTATCTGAGATAAAAAAAAAAATTATTTTTATCTTACTTCTAAGAAAAAAAAAATCCCAATAGGTGTATATTATCGAAAAGTCCAATGAAATATTCTAAGTAGCAGGTTATGTTAATACAACTTAATACCTAAATTTGGTTTAAACCCTAGACTCACAAATAATTCTTATCTCTTTCTAGATACTAATGATGTTAATAATTTCCATTAAAAAAACTTATATCCTAACTTGCGTTCTTTTATAAGTACTTAAAAATTAAATCTCAATTTCTCACCTAATCATTTAAGGATATAATTCAGAGTTAAATTAGTTATTCAAAATTGATAGTTTTAATGGTTAAATCCTCTTTACTCATAACAAATGAATTATAAAACTATCCTATATATACACACAGAGACAATAATCATAAACATATGACACAAATATGATTGAGGACAGATACGGAGAAATATATACAAGTCTTAAATCAAAGTATCAATAAAGGAATTAACTCCTTGCAGAAATTCATAATCTACTCTAAATCATCAATTTAACATAATTCAAACCTTCAAAATCCTAAAACTATATATAAAAAAAATTACTAATCCATGATGTGAGAAGCAACGACATGAAAATACTAAATATGACGTGATTCTAAATTCTCTCTTCTGTCTTTTTGAATCTTCTTCGTTCTCCTTCTTATGTAAACAAGCACCGATAAACTATCAAATGTGGATAGATGACGGGATTATGAATCTTGATTTCCAGGTGGTAATGGATGATGGGAGTGAAGAGTTAGGGTTTATGATTCTCATAAGTCTCTTTTATAAATGTTGACTACTCCTCCTGAGATCTTTTCCTTCTTAAACACGAAATGGGATTAAAAAAAAAGATGAAAAACCATGAATATAGGCTTTCTCGCAAGGGATCATGCATTCTTTTTTGTTGGAGCACATGAGGACCTTCCTGGTCGTGCGTTTCTCAATGAAAAATGCAAGACGACGCTGTTCTTGCTCATGATCGTGTGTTCATCAGCTTCAAAGAACAGTGATGTTTGTGCTCGTGCGGTTAATCCGATCAAAACACATGATGATCTCATTGCTTTTTTTTTTCCCTCTTTTCGTCATTTTTCACCTAAAACACGACATAACACCTCAAATGCACCAATTTCTTAATAATAAGAAAAGTAATCACTTACTGCTAAAATACGACTCTAAAATCAACAAAAACGGTGCTAAATTTGGACTCTAAAACATGCAGATTTTCTCACTCATCAATATAATATTATAATATATATAATATTATGGAAAGTATATATTAATATTTTATTATGGAGTATAAAATATTTATAAATAAAAAAAATGATAACCCAGATTTAACGAAGGTGGGCCATCACTAACTGCGGTAGAGTAATTTAAGTGGATGCATAAATTACAAACTGATACAATTGGGCTACGTACAATTGGGCTTCATGTAGGTTTCAGAAAATTTCAAAGTTAGACTTGCTTGATTATAACAAAGTGGACCTGGTTCGCATGGGGTTTCAGGCCCAACCCAATAGATAAATCAGACAGCACTGCTTGGATTTAAGGTTTGAGATTGACTTGCGTTATTATTAGTACTTTATTTAAGTGACTATATTAAAAATAGTACCATATATATGGGGCAAATTATCTTGTGCACTCTCATAGACGTATACACTTATGTATAAAAATATACTCCCTCCGTCTCGTTTCAAACTTTATGTTTCTATTTTGCGCGTCTCATTTCATTGTTTATGTTTTCCTTTTTGGAATATGGGACTCACCTAAAACAATTAATATATCATCCAACACTAATACACCTACCCACTTTACATTAAATATTATATTTTTTCATCCACTATCTATTAAAATATTATACTCCTTCATCAACTTGCAAAAAACAAACGTAAAGTTTGAAATGGGATGGAGGGAGTATACACTAATAAATAAAAATATATATACTTTGATATAGGATTTTCTACTTTCTTTTTTTATGAAAAAACTGAATTTAATAAAATTATATAATTATTAAAAAATATATTTACATTATTAAATAAAAATTTATACGCATATAAATGCATATGTACGTTGAGTATACGGGGTATTAACTATATATATATATATATATATATATATATATATATATATATATATATATATATATATATATATATATATATATATATATATATATATATATTGGTAACTAAATTCATTTAGTTAAAAATAAATTTGTTAACTTGATCTGAAAAAATTATCATACACTCCCTTCAACTCAATTAAAGTAGTATAAAAATACTTTGGTTCGGTTCACCTTGCATTTTTATTTGATCAAAATATTATGTACTAAATTGAGTTCAAGTTATATTTTTAGAGTTGGTCTGGTGTGTTTTGGGGCGTGTGCCTTTAGAATTTAGTATTATGAGTAAAGGTGCATTATTTTATTTTAAAGGGTATATGCTTTAATTAATAAAGGTATATCATTTTATTCTAAAGGATATACACTTATCATTAATATTTTATATTTTTCTTCAAAAAACAAAGGGTACACACTTTTATACTAAAGTGTGTACAATTTAATACAAACTTCTAAAGGCATACAGAGTGTTCCACGTGCGCCCTGGTATACACAAGTTTTTGCTATATTTTTTTTATTTTATTAAAATTATTTTTAGTATATGAAAAATTACACTTTATAAAATGAATCATTATTTTTAAAAAAAAATATTATTTCCCAAATTTTTAATATTGTAATTTTATATCCTATTGAGATGATTAATAAGTTTATTTAAAAGAATAATAATTCATCTCTTTAAAGAATAAATTTTTATATAATAAAAATTAATTTTATAAAAATAAAATATCATTGTGAACCATGAAACCGGAGATTTTCTCTTAAAATTATATGATTAACCAAATTAAAGGTATATTTTTATTTTTGTTCCTAAATTAAAAAATATTCTCTCTGCCTTTAGAAAGTTTATACAGTATTTTATTGTTAGGCATCCTTTGAAAAATTTATATTTTATTATTTTAGGCATCCTTTAAAATATTTACATTTTTCCTTTTTTAACAAGCACACCAACAATACAATTAGTCATTACATCTAAAATAATATTACTGGTAATCTTTAATCTTCATTTATAAAAATGGAGTAAGCTCTAATGGAGGGAGTAAGATATTTTATTTAGAATTAAAAGAATTTTAATCCTATATTTAATTTTTTTTTCTAACTTTATTTTGAGTCAATAACAAATTCAAAAACATTTTAGAACTTTTTATCCAAATATAACAGGTGCTACTATTATGGATTAACAAATTTTCAAAAGGATAAAAACAGACAAAAGAAACTCTTATCAATTATTGATTACAATTAGATATTCCATAGAAACTCAACTTCTGCTATTACAGTTTCACAACGACCCTCCTCAAAGAGGGCAAAAGAAAAAAAGGGTAAAAGTAACAATTGTGAGATTATAGAAACAGATTAGTGTGTATGGTAGAGTTGACCAAGATTTAACACTATCTCACTCCAATCAAGAATCATGATTTCAATAGCAATTAGGGTAAACTAGCAACATGGTAGGTTTTCCCTTGACAACAAGAAGTTGCAGGTTGAATATATGGAAGCAGCAGCAGCTCTAACAGCTACATCCTTCTCCGAGCTATTTGTCGCTCCTGATCTGCACGAGTATAACCAAAAAAAAACAAACGTAAGCAACAAAATCCATACTCATACACAAGTGTTCTTTCTAATATAAATCAATCTAAAGATGAAAACCAGCAAAATGAATAAGCATCTCCTATCAGGAGCCAAATGGGGAACATTCATATCGTAGTTACGCTTTCTTTCTTGATTATAAAGTATATGAATCCATTAAAGATTATTGCATAGAGCATCGATGACTATAGGAAGATTGACATGGTACTAGTCATAAAAGAATGCATGGTGAAAATGTCTCATTTTCCTTTGCTGTGTATGTAAGCATATCATGCATACTTTCATTGCGTCGACATTAAGAAAACAAAACAACGCATAACATAGAGACAAGGGTTCGATTTAGAGCAATATCTATCTGAAACTGCAGCAAGTCTATATAGTTTAATACTGATAAGTGTATAGTACCATTCGAGTTAACAGAATTTACCTGCTGTCGTCTCCTGTAGAAGCCATCGGCAGTGAAGAATGATACAGAGTATTTTTGTTCAGACCTAACTCACAATGCAACTGCATTTCTTTCACTTGGTTCAGCCAATTATCCTGATGATATTCAGAGATGAAAGGGCTCGGCTATCAGTTATTGACCAATGCAGTAAATCAGAAAATGAGATGTTCTTTGAAGGAACGAAGTGAGGAGTTTGTTCAAGAAAGAAAGAAAAAAAATGGCAACTTGAAGTTAGAAATTCGTTTGTTATTTGAACAATCATATATTTTGAATGAAAGTTATCAAAAAAGAAAATTGAATGCAAGGAACATCGGTTAATGAGGCAAAGAAGCACCAATTCATATATTGAGTAATCAAATGAAGATCAAGCAGACGATGGAAACATGCTTTCAGTTGGCACTTTAAGCACAATTCAACACTCACCAGATGACTTTCTTCTTCGGAAAGTGCTTTATCCATTTGAGCAAAGAGAGTGTTCCATTTAACAATGTGAGCATCAGCAGTTGCTTGGTCAAAATGGCAAAGATTGGAACTTTTTAGTGTATGCAAATCTTTGTCTATGTTCGAAGATAATTCTGTTGAAATTAGGTTGGGTAGTTCTGCGGCAATAACTCCCCGAACTCTTTTTCTACTCCTTCGAAGTGCTGCAAGTATAGAGTAATTGCTATGAGGAAATATCTAACACCTAAAGCAAGTAAAAGAACTTTTCAACTATCAATAAGACGAAAACTACCAGCAAGACGGCCTCTTATATCTTGATTCAAAAGTTCCAACCATTGAGAAGCTACATTAGCAGCTGAAAGTTACAAAATCTATGTTAGAAGCAATAATTCTGCTCTTTAAACATTAAAAACAGTAAAATTCTTGACAACATCTTGCAATAAAACAATCGATATATATACAATTAAAACTTAAAAGTGGAGTATAAACTAATGCAAGCTTCAAAGACATTTTGCACCATAAGACGAAAAGAACAAAATAACCGAACTACCTTTCAAAGAAAGAGAAGTAACACTGCTGAGGTTTTCTGATTCGTTGTTCGACAGACAGCTAGCATTCTGCGATGCAACAGTTACGGATGATGAAAACTTCAGTGGAAGTTTGTAATCCTCATTCTCCTTTTCACACTGTGAAGGCACCATTGAAAAATTCCTCAAGTACCCCATACATATATCACTATTTCCCTTTGCAAACTCGTTACTTGGATGCACATATTTGGATAACGAGGAGTGATCAACCGTCTCCTTTGTATTAGCTCTTGAACTACGCATATCTTCAGGTCCATTCCTCTCAGTGAATTCGTGTACAACACTCTTAGATTGTCCGTGTTTCTTGCTTCTAGCAAGCATATTTTCAGTTCTTTCTGATCTCACTAATGCCTCTATGATAGAATGAACCTGTTTACTGTTTCTTACATGGTTAATTATCCCAGGATTCAGCCCATTGAGCAAACCACTCGGAGCAGCAACTCTGGCGAACCTATCAACTTGTTCTTTCTTCGCAAGTTCAATCTTCTTCTTCATCATCACCTCATGATTAGATTTTTTCCTTCCATGCGCCTTTGGTATTGCCATCGGCACAGCTGTACGAGGAGTGGACATAAAATTGTTTTGCTTCAACCCTTTCCAAACACTCATTGGATCTTTTACCAATGGAAATACTGAACTTCCACAATCCGACTCATCCCTATACTTCAAACGATCATTCATTTTATGGCGATGTAAGGGTTCGTTAATAGAACACGAAATATCTGCAGCATTCAAGTCCAAATCAAACCCTCTGGCCCTAGTTAGACCATCGTCACGTTGCATATCTTTTTTTTCATTGTTAGATTCATCAACACATGTGGGATCATCATCACCAACCATAGAATTGATAGAGCTAACACCCACATTAAGATCAAGTACTCTTGAATCAGAACACACATCAAGTTGTGCTGGGCTGTTCCCTCCTCTTCCTGCTTCAGCTACATGAGACAGTTTTCTTCATTTAATTACATTAATAAAAAGCATCTAAATTGCAACAGGTTTAAAATGAAATAAACTGCACCCCTAAAACATAATGAAAAATGGATAACAAAATGAAAAAAGCATTCAGCAACCTAAGAAGAAATTAAATCCAAGAAATCAAGAAAACATAATGCCCATTTGGGAATTTTGCCAGATGTAAAACTTAAATCTTTAAAAGAAAAAAAGAATTACTAAAAAACATGCACAATTCCAAATAAAACAGTGAAATGCACACCTTCAGACCGAAAAACCGATTCGAGGTCGCGCATTTTCACTCTCTTTGAAGAATTTTCAGACGTTTCCTCGACTGCAACGCTGCCCCTTTTTTTTCCCACCAATACCTGCCAAGAGAAATCCACGAAATGAATCGATAAACGCATAATCGAACAGCAACAACTGACGAAGATCGAATGTTGTCTAAAAAGGTCGGACCTTTGATTCAGATCTGAGCCCGGTTAGGGATTGGGTCTGAGATGAACTCTCACCATCCATGAACGACAGAAGATTGAAGACAGAGATCTGTAAAATTAATTCAAATTGGTGACCACTGATCCTTCCCAGAGGAAGCCCACAAATTGAAACAGTCGAATCAAGAAATGAAGCTGCGAAACAGATGTATGATTGAAGAATGTTGATGGAAGATTTTGAATGGAGATGAAAGTCAAAAGAGGGTTAAGCAGAGAAGAGGTGAGGATTTGAATTGCAGAAGGAGCGCGATGAGGGTGAGTGAGTAGCGCCTAACTTTATTTTTATTTGATTTTAATTTTAATTTTAATTTTAATTTTAATTTTAATTTTAATTTTTTTCAAATTCAAATGGAAAATGGAATCGTGGGGGATTGAGTTGGGGACCAACTTTGCCGCGAATTTGCAATTCGGTCCCTCCTATATTACACGTGTCGTTATTTTAGCACCCTTGAGTTCACAAATTTGAGAAATCAAATTTTTAAAGACAGTTTAGTTTTTTTATTTAATAAATAAATAAATTATATAAAATATACTTCGTTCCATTTTACTATTTTTTACATCTGCTCCAAAGGTATCTATTTCCCTTATTTAGTAAAAAAGTATACAATATGGTCCACCACTCCCTTTAATACAACTACCCACTTTACATATAATAATATTCCTTAATCCACGTGCAAAAAACAAATGGATATCTTAGAATTGGACGGAGAGAGTATTAGATGAGTTAAGTTGGGAAATTGTTCATGATTTTTCTTTCGATGTTATTCATGGAGTATGCTTGGAGTAACGAAAATCGTATAACAAGAACAAAGTTAGTTAAACACAATATATGAATGGAAGATAAAAGCTTACTCTCTTGTATTAATATAGATTTGCTTACACCCTCAACTTCACATTTTTATCTATGAAGGGTAGAAGATGAAGCATTAAAAAAGTTATTTTACAATACATAAAAATGATTATTTATATGTTCTTCGTATGCCCTCAGTACTCACACCAAAGCTTGACACATGTCTTAACCTAATGAAATGAAATTATGTGTTTTTAGGGAACGAACTCGCAAAATATTATTACGTAGGTGGTCCCCAAACTAAAATGAATTTCTATTGGTCGAGAGTTTATTCATATCTTTTGTATATTGTCATTTTATTAAGAATTATAAGATTAATGTGTTCTTTTTCATTTCTAAGTGCTCATAGTTGATATGTTTTTGATATACTAACTTTTGAGGATCAACCAAGGTTATCCTCAATCGAGTTATTTAAGGTCGGCTCAATTTGAAATAAATATGCCGAACTTGTATTAAGCCGGACTTATGATTATATGCTGATATGAGACTGGGCTTCTTCATCATCTTCATTGGGCATTATACCTTTACTTAGCGATGGATCACTATTTTTGCATGGTGGGTCTTTTGGGTCATATATACTTGACTCATAAAAACATTGAATTTGATGAAGAAGTTTCTAAAAGAATTATGAATAGTATTTAAAAGTAGAAATGTAATAAATGATCAGACATATTTAGTAATGGGTATATATGAGAAGTGTATTTACATAGTAATAGTTTTTTCCACAACACAACTTTCACACCTCTTTTTGCCTAGGACATTAGAATATAGAACCTTTTAAAGAAGGTTTGAAAACCGTACAAGAACAAGGTATGATAAGTTTATAAAGTTTCATTACCCAATTTGAATTTTGATCGATTTCGGATAATGTAAAATTCAAGTATCAAATTATCATGATTAAGTTTAAGCGATTAGATGTAGTCTCATGTGTGATTGTAGCATAATTGGAGTATTATTTGAACAATGTTTTAATTTCAACAACTTTTCATTATTATAATCTTTAAGCAACATCTCATAAAATGTGATTCAGTCATGATCCCACAGGAAAAAAAAAAAAAAACTAAATTGATGAAATATACATATTTATTTATTTTTTGTTTTAAGTCAAAGCAACATTAGATAGAGTTGAGATTTATTTGATTTTATAGTAGTACTCCTAGAATTTGGTTCATTAGACCATCTCAAATTACAAATGACTCACCATAATTTAATTGAGAGAGGTGCAAAAGTGCAAGTCCAAAATGGTTTTTAATATTTAGTTTTTACTCTTCTCAAAAAATATCATACAAAGTAATCATTTATTATAACAAAATAATAAAACTCTATTATACTTTAGAGCATGCACAATTATAATGTTGCTAAATTAATTAAGCTGCTTGTACGCTCTCCTCGATTCGACCAGTGATTATTTAATCTCAAGTTCGAGTCCGTCTAGTACTTATTAAGTGAACGAGTCGAGATCGAGTTGACTAGACTCAATAAGACTCGATGATAATAATAATAATTATTATTATTATTATTATTATAAATATTTTTTTATAATAATAATAAATATAAAATACATTAATTAGGTTCGATAGACACGTTAAAGTTCGAAAGCTTGACTCAATTTGTTTAATCAACCAAGTTCGAGCTCGAGCTCGAATGAGTAATTTTTTAGTCGAGCCGAGCTCGCTTGCTTATAGGCTCATCAGTGAATCGAGTCGCTCGGCTCGATAACTATATATTCGAGTTAAGCACAAATATGCACTATTTAGACTTATTTGACTCGTTTAACCGCCGTATACAATTATATAGATACAATTAATTGCACATAAATATTTAACTATAATTAAATATCCAAACCTAATTTCAAGTCAAATAAACATTTTATGGTATTGAGAAACATTTTATACATATAATTATATTGATAGAATTTGGTTCATTTGACCATCGCGAATTACAAATGACCTTATGACAGTAATTTAATTTAATACCCAATCTTTTCAAGTCAATTAAACATTTTATGTATTTGAAAAACATGATTTTATACCGTATAATTATATTCAGTGTTTGTTGTCATGTTGCATTTTGGCTTTGATGTTATATTTAGAAGGAAAAATAGTTATGTGAGACTGTCTCAATAAAATTCATTTTCTAAAAGGAATAAAAATTAATAACATTTTTATAAAAAGTTAAATAATTTTAATAAAATTTTATACACTTATTCTTTTGTACTTATGATTCTTTTTAGGAAGAATTACCAGAGTCTTCAACGAAATCTCATCCCTATAGCTAGATCGCTGAATATCTAGCTATACACGAGGTGATTACCTCTATTTTCTCACTGAAATATCATAGATTTTTCCATCATATAGAATGCAGCTGTTTTTGCTACAAAAGATTCTTCATTTGTTTGCATTCCGATGTTAGAAGATCACTCTCATACTTTGCAAGTATTAGCATATGATATGCACTTTATTCTACGTTTATTCATATTTTATAGTCATAGTAATGAAAGAAAAATAAATCTTTCATTTGTTTGCGTTTCGATGTATGCGAGACTGTCAATAAGGTGGTCATTTAATATTATAGTTATTTATAGTATAGAAGCATCATGCATAGATAAGGTGGTCATTTAATATTATAATTATTTATAGTATAGAAGCATCATGCAAATGTATGTCCTTTGTCAGCTTTTAGATAAGGTGATCATTTAACATTATAGTTATTTATAGTAGTAGAGGATCGAACGCACGATCGCTAGTTATTTATAGTATAGAAGCATCATGCAAATGTATTAGTAGAGGATCGAACGCACGATCGCTGCTAACATTAATAACCTAACTACCATTGAGCCACATTTCATTTTAACTTTTTATATATATTACTATAAGAATCTTAGGGGTCTAGTGCTCCCTTGGCACCAATGTAGATTCGTCCCTGGACAGCATGATCATAAAATTGAAATATCAACAAATATAAAATAAAATGGAATAAAATTTTTGGGGTCGTAACAACAATTAGTTAACCGGGTCTTTGTAGAGTGATTGATGTAGGTTAATATCTTTAGTATACTAAAGGAGTATATGGTGTCTAACATGTGAGTAAATCAAGAATTTATTAGATTTTTGAATTTTTTTATTTTGTTTAATTAAGAATTTCGGTGCCTAATTCATTATTTTAATACATTTTAGGGGCTAATTTGCAAAATTTCTGAAAGAACAAACATCAAAAAGCATAAAACCTAATTTATCGCAGCCTGCTTTTGTCCTAATTGCACGTAGCGCGTACGTAAACTGGGTCTTCTCTATCTTCATGATTCCTATCTCCCACGAGATCTCACGATTCCGGTCGAGCTGTGGAGGATATCGAGAAGAGCGGGCGCGAGGACTAGTGGCTTCTCGACGGCGGCGTAGACGAAATGGTGACAACCCAATGTAGATTGTGAGGTAAACACGGCAATCGAAAACATAATTGTTTGATGTAGCCCTAATTTCTTTCTAGGGCGTTCCTTTCCATTCACGATTCGTGCCATAATTTTACTTTCAAATCCACAATTAAACTTTCTCTCCCTTCTTTTCCCAATTGTAAGATGTAAACCTTAATGCATCACATTGAAGTGTTGGGACATAATGTATAGAAGAATAAGATGTATCAGTTGGTTTAATCATCAAGTTGACAGCAAGTCTACACAACCGATATATGCATGGAGCAGGGCCTGTTCGTGAGGATTTTTGGATGGCTTAACGGATTAGTTAGGAGCGGTTGAGCATATGGCTGGAAAGCTTGACACATCAGCTATTAGTTGAGATCGGTTTCAGTCAGTTTGGTAACCGTTTGATACTCCAACTCAAGGCTCAAAGATGCTTCAGCGGATTAGTCCAGTAACTTTGGCAGTTATCATATGAGTGTGTATATATATGCTCGTCTATCTTGCTTATTGAGATGTACTTTCCTTTCAGATTAAACTGATCAATAAAGATGCTCTATACTCTACAGTGGACGTAGGTCTTTCGATCGAACCACTTAAATCCACGTTTTTCATTCGTTGAATCACACACTACACAATCATCTTTTGTGAACACTTCTTCTTCTATCTTCACAACAGTGGAGTGTTGATCTTCGTTCTTGACAATTGGCGCCGTCTGTGGGAATCATCGCCATAGACCAAGAGAAGGGAAACACAGATCAATCAAGAAAGGAAGGAGAAGCAGGAAGGTGATTGAAGACAGGAAACATCATGGCGGTCACCAAGTTCGATATCGAGCGGTTTACTGAGAAATCAGATTTTGGGCTGTGGAAAATCAAGATGAGATCCATCTTGGTACAGCAAGGTCTCGGTGCAGCCATCAAAGAAACTCCGGTCAATGAAGCTGCAGAGGTTGATGCTCAAGCTGCAGCGGCTGAAGTGGAGCTTCAAGAAAAGGCTCTAAGTGCTATCTTTCTATGCCTTGGTGATAAAGTACTTAGAGAGGTTCAAAAGGAAACAACTGCCATTGGAGTATGGAACAAGCTGGAATCATTGTTCATGGCAAAATCGAATGCAAACAGGTTATATTTGAGGCAAAGACTTCATGCCTTTAAGATGAATGATGAAAGACCCTTGATGGATCAAGCTGATGAGTTCTGCAAGATTACAGATGAGCTTGAGAATGTGGATTTCAAACTGACGAGTGAAGATAAGGCAGTCATGTTGTTATCAGCATTGCCAAGATCTCATAGGCACTTCAAGGATTCACTACTCTATAGGGGAAAGGGCACCATTCAATTAGAAGATGTTCTATCAGCTCTTAGGTCCAAAGATTTAGAGATGGAGGCTGACAACATTACAAATTCAGGTGGAGAAGGGTTGTTTGCAAAGGGAGGCCGAAATCAGAACAAGAAGTTCAATAAAGGGAGAGGGGCTGATCACAAAAAGAGGAATTCGAGTTCAATAAAGCAAGATGATGAAGATAGTGATTCACAGGAAGAATATGAGGTTAGGAAATGTTACTACTGTCATGAGCCTGGTCATTTCAAGAGAAATTGTTCAAAGTTGAAGGCTGTGATGGCTAGAAGATCTGAAAATGCAAGAGAGGGTCAGAATAATCAAGCAAATCAAGTTGTGGATAGGCATGGAGTTGCTGATTTTGATTGTGTAGAGGTCTTGTCTGTTGCAGCATCTAGGAACTCAACTAATTGGATTTTAGATTTGGGTAGTACTTATCATGTGACGTCAAGAAGGAATTGGTTCTGTGAGTTCGAGGAAGATGAAGGCTCAGTTCGTCTTGGGAATGATCAGATTTGCAGCATTAAAGGTAAAGGATCAGTGTTGATAGAGTTGTCTAACGGTGCTGTCAAATTATCAGATGTAAGGTATGTTCCTGAGCTTAAGAGAAATCTTATTTCTCTTGGAACGCTTGAGTCTTTCGGTTATGATTTTAAGTCTCAAGGTGGAGTTCTTACCATTTCAAAGAATGGGAGAATAGCACTTCAAGGTTTAAGGAGGAATGGTTTATATTTTCTTAATGGTAAGACAGTGAAGGGGCTGCATAATCAAGTGAAGCACAGCCCACTCGATTGTGGTAACGTCTCGAAGCTTGAAGTTTATGATAGTCTTACCGAAGATAAACAGGCTGATTGGGTTCAAGATGAAGGTCTAGGATCAGAAGTGGAGATTTCTGAGGTTACAACACTTGAGGTGGAGCTTGCTAAGAAAGAGAGAAAGGTTGATAAGTTGGAGAATAAATCATTTGATCATGAATTAGCACTTATGGTGGAGACTCTTGAAGCTAAAAGTTGTGGAAAAGCCATCAAGTGTAAGTGTAGAAGGTTGTATGCTACTGTGAAATCATATACAGTCAAGTGGAGGAAAAAGCCTTGCAACAAAAGGAAAGAAGAAAGCTCCAGCAAAGTTGAGTCCATTGCTAAGTTTAAGCCATGCTTGAACTTAGTGAATGTTTGTTGAATTTTTTAAGGATGGAAGGGGTTGCTGTTCCCTTAAAGAACAGTAGACAAGGTTGCTGATCCTTGACATTAAATCAGAAGGTGGAGTTTTGCTATACTCGTTAAAGAATAGTGTTGAGTTTTGCTACTCTCTTCAAAGTAGTGTGAAGTTTGCTGCACTTATTACAAAGCAGTGGAATGGAGTAGAGAGTTGCTGCGTTTGCATTAAGTTTAAGGTGGAGATTGTAAGATGTAAACCTTAATGCATCACATTGAAGTGTTGGGACATAATGTATAGAAGAATAAGATGTATCAGTTGGTTTAATCATCAAGTTGACAGCAAGTCTACACAACCGATGTATGCATGGAGCAGGGCCTGTTCGTGAGGATTTTTGGATGGCTTAACGGATTAGTTAGGAGCGGTTGAGCATATGGCTGGAAAGCTTGACACATCAGCTATTAGTTGAGATCGGTTTCAGTCAGTTTGGTAACCGTTTGATACTCCAACTCAAGGCTCAAAGATGCTTCAGCGGATTGGTCCAGTAACTTTGGCAGTTATCATATGAGTGTGTATATATATGCTCGTCTATCTTGCTTATTGAGATGTACTTTCCTTTCAGATTAAACTGATCAATAAAGAAGCTCTATACTCTACAGTGGACGTAGGTCTTTCGATCGAACCACTTAAATCCACGTTTTTCATTCGTTGAATCACACACTACACAATCATCTTTTGTGAACACTTCTTCTTCTATCTTCACAACAGTGGAGTGTTGATCTTCGTTCTTGACACCAATTTTCTGAATGCGATGACACCTCTCTAACTTTAGTCATTCTTATTGGATTTTTTTTTTTAAAATATTGTGCGGTAATCATTTTTGTTGTTGTTATACTATGTATGATTTGCTTTTCCATGGGTGATCCTCAAGAAATATTTGAGAAATTTTTGGAGTAAAGCTGGTTTTTTTTTTATTAATATGGTTAGTGTCAGTAGCTTTCAAATTATAATAGTGTGAGTTTTCTTATATTGGGTATGCGATTTTATTATTCGCTCCTAATTGACAACTTTCTTGCCTCCTTATTTCCTGGAGCAAGTCAAGGACCAAGTATATATCATTAGATAAGGGATCTGATATCATACATATTAGATAAAAAAAGAAATCTAATATCATACATATTAGATAAAAAAAATACAGAAACAAATATAAACAGAGATCATGTAAGCAGAAACAAATATATATATATACCAGATGATGGAAAATATACAGAGGAGTGGATGGAAAATAGAGTGATTGGAAAATATAAACAGGTTAGAAGGATATTGAGAATTTGGAAAATTAATGAGAGGCTGTATATTGTTCATTTCTATTTTATAGGTATTATTGATTTTTTTTTTCATTTATACACTGACCTTTAAAATTATTTCTAATAAATAAAATCTAAATAAATTCTTCATTTTATTATTTATATATTGAATATACTATAAGGGATAAATATTTTGTAAATAAAACAAATTTTACGTTTGCACAGAGTCAGAAATTAGAAATTAGAAGAAGTATAAAAGAGTTGTGAAGCAATAGACAGAACGGAAAATATTATTGATGATATTATTGATGTTGAAGTACTCTATCAATTAAAATAAAAGGAGAATATTATTAAAGTTAAATTACTATATCAATTTAATTAAAATGAAATTATAGAAAATTAGTATAAAATATTGATATTGAAAATATTAGTAGCAAAGACCTCGTGGTCAGGAGGAATTGAGGAAACAACAACGCATAGAAAGCCAAGTAACAAAGTTATATAGTTATGATTCATTTTCTCTTATTTCAAATAAAATATTGAAAATATTAAAAAAAAAAAGGGTTAGTTACAAGAAGTTGTTAGTTTTACTATTATATAAAGTAAAAAATATAGAGATGAGTATTGAGAGGTTGTTTAACATAAAAATATATGATTAAGCGAATCATTTATAAGTTAAAAATAATAATTCGTGTGCTTAGGGATACAAGAGATTTTTGTCAATAAGTATTATTGAATTATCATTTCTTATATGAAATAACATAGAATTGATATACATAAAAGTATACATAAAGTGAATTACTTAAACCTAAGCATGGTAGTTATTTTGCATCAGATAATCAATCAAAACATTCCATTTTCTTAAACTTTTTTAAAAATTTACCTAAAATTTTAAATGTATTTATTTTTTAATTTTAAATTGATTTTATATTAAAATTTTATCAAATTAATCGTCTTCTCTTGATCTTTAATTTAACATCCATATTATTTCTAATATAATATAACTAGAGTAATAAATTATCAAATTTAAATAATTTCTTTATCTTGAATAATATTTATTAAAATTTATTAATAATAATATATTTTTAGAAGATCAAGAAATTATTTATTTTAGAATTTTTATGTTAATAAATATAGTTTAGTAAAAACTCTTAAAATAAAAATTTATAAAAAATAATTCTTAATTTAACATTCATTAAGTTCTTAATTTTTCATAGCTAAATAATTTATAATTATAAATGAAAACTTTTATAAACAAATTATTTTTATAAGTTTATACCGTTCTAACATCATTTATTTAATTGTAGGAGAAAGTGACTTATAAAAATGGGAAAGCGTGAGATCGTCTCGAGTAAAAATGAATTTCACACTTACACCGCCAAACACTTTCGATTTTGACTAGTCCACCCAGTAATTTTACACCCCACCCAGTAATTCCTATATAAATACCCTTTAAGCTCAAAGTCACATTCGTGAATTCGTGAAAAAACCCTTGATATTCTACATTTTGTTGGTGTTGGTAGTGATTCTGCACAACGAAACACAAATGGCGGCTCGTATGGCGGTTAGTATGTGATTCTTCATTACATTTCTTCTCGTATGTATGGCGGTGGTGAGTAATCTCGTATGTGCATTTCTCGTTCTCGTATGGTAACTATTTCATATGTCTGTATTCTCTTCCCTGTAATTGATTGTTCTATTCTCTGATGTTCTTCTGTTCGTGTATTTTGAATGGTTTCATTACGGTGAGTAATATTCTCGTGTGTGCATTTCTCGTATGGCGATTAGTAACTATAATCGTGCACGCGATATGTCTGTATTATCTTCCCTGTTCATTCATAATATTTTGAATGGTTTCATTACGTAATCATATGGCGGTGAGTAACTATTCTCGTATGTGCATTTCAGTAACTATTCTCCTATCGTAATCGCGCGATATGTCAATAATTAACTATTCTTCTCGTGTAAATCGCGATATGTCTGTATTATGGATTTTCTATGAAAAGTTATGATTATTATATGTCTGTTCAGTTGTGATTATTATATGTCTGTATATCTGTGGTTGATTCATAAATGAACTATTTATATGTGTGTTGTTCTCTAATATATGTGGTTGATTCATAAATGAACTATTCTCTTACGTTATGGATTATGAACTGGATGTTCTCTGATTGATTCATAAATGAACTATTCTCGTATCACTGCAAGAAAAAGTAGATATAGCGACGAAAAATTACCTGCGAATTAGGATTTCAACGCTAAATTCATTCCATTAGCGACAAATTGTGGTTTTTCATTGCTAAATTAATAATTATTAATAAATTTAAATGGATATTCATTTTGGCGACATAAAATAAATTTCATGACTAATATTGTGATGAACTTTTCATATTCTGCCGCTAATATTATCATTTGCCACTAAAATGATGATCATCGCTAAATTTTGCAATAAAAAATAATATTTTGTCACTAAAATAATTATTTATTAAATAATAATAAATGAATTTATTTTTTGCGACATTAAATAAAAATTCATCGCAAGTATTAGCGACAATTTTTTACATTTCGTTGCTATATTTTTTATTTTGCAACCAAATTTAATTTCATGGCTAAAATTTACTACCAACTTTTTTTTTGGTCGCAAACGTTATTATTTAAGAAAAATTAAAAATCAAATTCATTTTAGCGGCGCAAAATTAAATATTTATAGTTAATATTAGCGGCAAATCCTGAAAATTCGTTGCTAATTTTAAAATTTGCAGCTAAAATAAATTTTATGGTAGAATTTTATCACCAACCATTATATTTGGTCACTGAAATGATATTTTTTTTAAATATAAATAAAATATGCCTTCATATTAGTGCCGTTCAATTAATATTTGTTATTAATTTCAGCGAAAAATTCCTACCATTTGTTGCTAATATTTGCATTTGCAACCAAATTAAATTTCGTCCCAAAATTTTGTTACCAATTTTTATATTTGGTCGCTAAAATTATTATGTGTTAAAGTATAAATAAATAAAAATCAAATTAATATTTGCGATGATGGTCAAAAATATTAACGACAAATTCCTACACTTTGCTGCTAATTTTAGAATTTAAGACAAAATTAAATATCATCACAAAGCTTTGTTTGCAAATTTTCATAGACAAAAACTTCGGTTAGGCCGTCTAATGGAAAAGTGAGTAATAATGTTGTAAATTAATTTATAAATAATTAATAATATAAATTAAACGTGATAACATTTTAAAAAATAATAATATTTTTTACAAAAGTATAATAATTAATATGTTTTTATATCATCACAAAGCTTTGTTTGCAAATTTTCATAGATAAAAAACTAGGCCGTCTCATGGAAAAGTGTGTAATAGTGTTGTAAACTATTTATAATTAATTAATAATATAAATAAAATGTGATAGTATTTAAAAAAATGATAATATTTATTTTAAAAAATAATAATTAATTAAATCAAATCCTGACGTCAAATAAATATTTATCATTAATACTAATGGGCAATGGATAGATTTAAATGATACTTTTATTTTATTTTTATTTTTATTTTTATGCTCTTAACTTTAGTTTGAATTAATTACTAATCACTAAAACTTTATTTTTATACAATAACTCACTGTGCCAAAACTTTGGATATACTCCGCAAGAATTCAAAAACTCTTTCTTATAAATGTAAAATAGAGCTTAAAATTAAAATTGCTTCACATATTTATAGCGCTCATTAACAACATGGATTCTAATCCGTCCTGTAGGTAATAAGTGGGTATAAATTTAATCCTAAAAAATTTTCACGCATAGATACAAATTTTTAGATTTAGAAATCTAGGGTTCTTCGATGTTCAGGATTCTCTCCATCGACTCATGCCGTTAATTCCACCAACTATTCTCGCTGCAGCCTCGCCGGTGCTACCAACTCTCAATAAAATCATTGCAGCGAACACAGTTATGAATTCACGATCTTTACTACTTCTTTCTTTACTCTCTATAACCTCTTCCTTATCCTTCGCATTTTTTATTCGCTATCTTTGACTTAGAGTAGTGAATTTGCTTGCCCAAACCTAGGTTTGTGTTCTTGCACACAATTTGTTCAACAAATTGTTTGAACCATTTTCAATTTTTGAATAGCGCATTCTCTATGTTTCAAAGCTCTTAAATATTTGTGTGATGTAGCTTTCCTAAGTATTATAACTTTCCAGTTTGGGCATTTTAGATATTTTTTATGAAAAAGAAAAGTGACTTTCTGGTTTTGCATCTTTGAAGAACAGTAAAGCAATACTTTTGTTGATTATCTAATGAAGGTCATGAAGATCATGTTTATTCTGTTTGCCCTCACTATTAAGAGAGTATTCAGGTTGGTTATCTATTGGCTGATTCTTGTCTTCTTATTACATAGGTCTCATTATATTTATAATGTTGATCGGGGGCTATTTGATTTTAGTCTGTATGCAGTTTATTTTCTCTACGGGCATTGACGGAAAAAAAAGTGGCTTTATGATTCCTTGGGATCGAGAGTAGATTATGATGCCCCTAGATTTTTGTTGCTCAACAATGCATTCGGTGCGGACGAACCAGGTACTTCAAAGTCTTGTGCTTATTATCTATCCATCTCTTATTTTAACCAGGAACATATTATGACAAGCAGTTAATTGATTTTATACATATAGATGTATAGGGATCGAAAGTGCTCAACCTTGAACTCATGAAACAGATGAAGAAGCTTTTCAAGATCCCAACAAAATTGGTATGCACTGCAATTTAGAATTTCTTAGTGCAGTGAAATGTGGTCAGCAAAAGAGATCTAATGGACAAATCTTATATTGACCTCTAGTGGATTAATCTAGGCAAAACAGAAGTTGTACAATGAATAGGTCACTTAAAAAATGTCTGCACATGTATGGTTTATGCTTAAAGTTCACAAGTCTTGTGTTTTTGTCATCAAATTAAATTTCATGGAAGTTATTAAGCAATCAACATTTCACCTTTAAGTCAAGGCTAGCTTATGTTCGAAAACTTGCAATGTACTATAATTATATGGCTGCATTTAAAACGTTCACTGGCGTGTTATTGTAATTAATATCCAGCCTAATTATGGAGCTCTTTGAGGAGAATATCTTTTGTTTATGTGTCTTAGGGTATCTTTTTATTTTTTCACTGCCCATAGAAGTTAACATGGTGTGCTCTATACCTGATTATAAATTAGAAGAAATAATGCCGACTTTAAAGTGAAAAAATGTGGTGTGTTGTTGTCTTAATGTTCTTTCAGTTCTTGAGTTTGCTGGAGATATTGTAATGAAATGAAAGTTCTCTCCCTCATTTTTTCCCCCTGAATCTGCTTGACTATGCTTGATGCATACATCATTTTGGACTTATCATTTATGTAACCACCTTTTAATTTTATTTTGATATCTTGTTCATTCATGTATCTTTATAGAACCATGAAATTCAAGAAAGCAATAAAGAGACTATGGATGCTGAAATTGCCCACAAAGAAGGAAAAAGGTAATTTTCCTAGAACCGATGATTTCTAATTATGTCCTACGTTTATAAGATTTGCTGCTGTTGTATATCTACGATAAATTGTTTTTCTATTTGCTTTTCAGTACTCTGTGTATAATATACCTAAAGGGGTAAAAATTTTGAAAATTAAAGTGTAGCGTGGGGATGTCGGATTGCGTACAATATTTCCTTGCATTTTCCTTTTTAGTTAGTGTGGGTCATACACCTAAAAATTAATACCCTTAAAAGTATATGATTCATGTTTGTAGATTTCACATCTTTGTAGGAAAAAGGACGACTAAATGATGAGGTTGTGAAGGAAGTCAGGCAACGTGAGAAGAAAGAGAAGGAAGAAATTGCGGCTGAACTCTTATTTTTCCAAGTTTCAGATAAACGAAATACCTTTGTATTTCTTTGGGTTCTTTTTAGCTTTAGATTAAGACATTCCTTAGTGTTTACCATTTGAAAACTTTTAGATTTTTGAATATTTTGATTGAATTAAATATTTTGCTTTTGCTACTAGTTAATTATTAATAGTGATTATTTCTTTATGCAGGAATTGAAATATATTTACCATTTTCTATATTAAAAAATATATTATTTGTATTTAGTGGCAAGTAAAATAATTTCATTGCAAAATTTGTGATAAAATAATTATTTATAATATTTTGTTGCTAAAAAAAATTACAATGAAAATAAAAAATTCATTGCAAATATTTGCAGCAGCAATTAAAAATTCGTAACAAAATATTTGTGATGAAATGTATTAATTTTGCAGCAATTTTTTGTAGCCAAAGTTCAATTTTTACAGTTAAATTTTTGCGGCTTTGTAAAGCTATTCGCAGCAAATGACAACGATGAAATAAAAATGTTTGTCGTTAATATTTTGCAGTGAATTAATAAATTTTTGTAGCAAATATTTGCGATAAAATTCTTAACTTTTGTTGTTAAATATCTGCGACTAAATAAATCAATTTGTGGCAAATATTAGCGGTGAAATTTTTAATTCGCCGCTAAATGGATTTGCGACGAGCATATTCTCACCAAATTTAGCGACAAAAAAATTCATTGCTAAAATAAATTAGCGACGAAATACATTATTTTAGCGACGAAATATTTCGCAGCTAAATCACCGTTTTCTTGTAGTGTATGATTCCTGTATTCCTGAAATTGAATATGGGATTTATTGTTGTAAATTATTTTTGTATTAAGATCAATTAAATTGTGCAAAAATTAAATTATGCATATCAAGGAGTCGGAGAGAATATAATATTTTTTTCAATACTATTTATAATTTTAGTATTTTTCAATAATAATAATAATTTCATTTTAAAAATAGGTGCATTTTTATGTAAGATCGTCTCACAATAAAATCATTTTACGTTTACGATTCTATTTTTTATTAAAGAAGTTACCACTTTTCTTTTAAATTTTATTACGTACTTTTCGTTTATACTATAAATTATTGATACAATAGTCACAGTACCATTGTTAATTTTCATCAATTAAGTATCAATTTCTATTATGAAAGAATATTACTTCTTATTTATCTTACAAAAATCATTTAATGAGACGGTCTTATGTAAATTTTTACCTAAAAAATAAATTTCAATGTTTCCGCGTAGTCGGGTTTCGTACTAGTTTGAAATAAAAGACTAGACATCCTTAAGCTCAAAATGAGGTGAGGTCTGGTAGGAGTACTATATGCGTAAAGAGTTGGAGTTTCATAAGTTTAACTATGCAACAAACAATACTGTCGGTGTTGCTATTCAACCCACAAGCTAGTATGGGATTGGATGTAGAATTGAAGATATCATTTTGGTAGGACAACAGTGATGGGAGAGAGAATTGTGTATTGATTAAATGTATTAGATTTTCAATGCAATATCAGCTCAATTGATTAAAAGGGTGAAATCGTATATTAGTGATTAAGAATCGAATCTCATAATCGCAGTGTGAAAGTAACCTCTCAAAATATGAGGTTTCTTGTGTGCAGTTGCGAGTGATATAGCCCATATTAATCAATTGAGTTAACATGATTAATCTCTCCACCATTGTATCAATGTTTTAAATCCTTAACTATTTCCGACTATCATTAAAAATGATTTCACGAAAATTAAAAATAAAAAACTCGATAAAAAATTGATTAAGTCACCCAATTTTCAAAGGTGTCCCCTGACTATCATGAAAAATGATTTCATGAAACTATTATTAAAAATGATTTCATGAAAATTAAAAATAAAAAACTCAAGATAAATTAAAAATTGATTAAGTCACGCAATTTTTAAAGGTGTCAAATCTTAAATATACTAATTGTGAATTTTTCTATGCCACGTGTCGCCTCTAAAATAATTTATTCTATGTGTCAAGTGTATATAGAGTTCAGATGATTATGTGGCGTCTCTAAATATGGAGTATTTGTCCACATGTCATAAGAAATTTTAATTAGATAACATATCACATTTATGTTAGAATTTATTATTATTAAAATATTTATGTATATTAATTATTTATTGCGTGCAATTATCATAAATATGAATTCTATGAATATTATATTATTATTTTTGTTGAATTGATTATAATTAATTAATTTAATTATTGTATAATATATAATTACACAACAATTCACTATATTTTCTTTTTATAAGTTCCTAATTTGTAATGCAAGAAGCATAATAATACTATAATATATTATTTTAAAAAATAAAATTTAATACACCATGTTATGTTTTCAAAATAATTTGCATTATTAAAATAATTTAATTATTATAAAATTATTAATTAACTTAATATATTATCATATTTCATGAAAAAATGCATAAATTTATATTTTATTTTACTTATATTTTATTTTACTTTATATTTTTTTTACTTATTTATATAAAAAAATTATATTAATCTAATTAAAAATTAATGTATATTTCCGTGCGATGTACTGGGTCATAATACTAGTCAATATATGTATGAGAGTAAGAGGTAACGTGTGTGAGAGAGTAATACAGATTTTATTAAACTTCAACTAACAACGAAGGAATTACATATTCCTAAATTTAGATTATTATTATTATAAATTTAAAACAAAAGAAGTCATAAAAGTAGTTTTCATGAGTTTAGAAAAATGAGATCACAAATTAATTAATTTGGCAAAGCTGAGGTTGGTATTACTTTTCAATTTAATCATATACTATAACTTTTTGTTTAAAATCATGAGTCACTTTTATCTATGAATTATTCATGAATTATTTGTAAAATGGTTCGACATAATTATCACTTAATGTAGCTTCTAAAATTTTGCTCTATCGAGTAATTTTTACGTTTCTACTCATTAAAATTTAAAAATTTGGTACCATGTCTTATTTAATTTTAGAAATTATAGTTTCTATACTAACTTACAACAAATTCATAGTATTAATACACCAACTACTTTTAATACTTATAGTAGTATAATATTTTGTTAAACACACGTGTGAGATCATTATATAAAATGAGTTCAATGAAATAGTTTTACTCAAATTATAAAAACAAGTTTCACTAAAATATAAGGTTTGCTTAAATTCAAATAAAACTTGATTGAGTTCAATATAATCAGGATCAGTTACATGAATATTTAGTAAGATCCGCACAAGTTTTATTGTGGTTCACTGATGCACAAATTTTATTTTTTTAATTAAATGCATTCCTAATTTAACATATACATCCTCTCTTTTATTTATTCAATTCAATTATCGAATACACCTCCTTATACTCAAAAATACCCTTAAACCTTTAAAATTATAATTATAAGGGTATGTTTGGTTCACTTTAAATTAATAACACCATTAAAATTTTCTAAAAATTAGAGAATTTGTATACTAATTGGATTTATGTGGGCTTAATTTTCATCTAAGCCCATAAAAAGCAAGGGCCCGGTGAAATACAACCTTGAGGGGAAGTGTGTTACAATATCTCATGAAACTAATATGGAATTAAGGGAATTCTAATGCCCATTCATTACTTGTCACATTTACAAGCTTTATTAATCCACTTGTTAACCTTAGTGAACCAAACACACCCTAATCTGTCACGTCGGATTCTATAAAAATCTCAAAGACTACAGAATAAAATCAACTTAAAGAACATTTATACCGAATTAAATGGAAGAGTCCTTTATAAATGACATTAATAATTGAATAAGAAAAAATCAATTAAAAAATTAAGAATATATTTTGAGAGCGGTTATTCGTAACCCCGAATTTACTGAGTGTACCCCATAAGTAGAATAGATTATAATATTCTTAATAAATAAGACACAAATACCCTTTATTAATTAAGATTCACACATGTTCGGTTACTATATCCTAACCGATTTGTTATATTTGATTATAGATGTGTTCAGTTCCTATATCCGAACAGATTTGTTTTCTTCGATTGGTTAACCATGTGTTCGGTGACTACATCCGAACTCTTTAGACACCATAGATATTGTTATAAATTTGGGAACGCATCCGTGACAATAAAAACAACGCATCATGTTTCAATTCCAAGGACCAAATCTTATATATTCGTATAAACTTGCCTTGAGTATTACATATTGTGGCACGACAACTCTAAAGATGGGAAAGTACATCATAAATGTGTAATTCTCAAATGAACATCAGTTGATTATCTTGTGGCATAAGAAGAAAATTCATGCCACATCAACTAATTATTTTTTCTTCATGAAATGTCTCGGCTTTAGAATTTTTGATTAACAGTATATACCTCTCTTTAAATGCAATAAAAAATAATAAATGATCTTTATCACTCGTATAATCATATTGATTTACTTGTAGATCAAATAGAACCAATTTTCTCTCATGGCATAAGTTGGAGTTTGAATCTTTGCCTACATTGCTTTTGGCTTCTCTGCAGATTATGGCAAGACATTCCGTACAATTTTGTTTGTTGGAGAAACTAGTCACCATTCGCCATGACAAGTGCTTGTATTGGCGTGAGTAAGGTTGTGGATGGTGTTACTTGTATTACTAATGAAAGTCTTAAAGGACTAAAAAGTCTTGGGGTGTGTATATATATTATTAAATTATAATAGTTATAGGGTGTGTTTAGTAAATTGAGAGTACGAATAACAGCCCATTATACTTTTTTATGCTAAAAAGTACTACATTTGATATTAAATGATAATTTTCTGTGTCCATCGAAACGGTGTGCTCGAGGGCTATTCAAGGGCCGGTTCGAATCCACTGTTCCACATCATATTCAATAACTTATTTAAAAAAAAAAAACTATACTATATTAAATGATAAATAATCCTTTGCAGATCTAACGGTAATTTAAGAAATAATTATGAGACATGTCTTGTGATTTACAGGCACGTAAGTTTACCCACATACCCACGTAACTACTCACTACTCATTAAATAATAATACTCCTGCGACTAACTCACGTAACTACTCACTACTCATTAAATAATAATACTCCTGCGACTAAAGATAATAATACTCCTTAATTCAAGTAAAAAAAAACAAAAACAACCATGGGACTGACGAAGTATGCGTTTCTTAATAAAATTAATGTAAATTGAGTGCACGGATCATGCATGGTGATGGACGGATATATATCATCATCTTAAAAAAGAACTCTTTTAATCATAGTTATCTGATACTATTAATCTCATGGATGTTAAGTAAAAAAATGTTTTCATGTTCCACCGTGTAACAAAGTATTCAGCGGTTTATGTAGAATGGATTTTTTAATCTCTTTTTTTTTTTTTTCTTATCATGTTTTCGATTTTCTTTGAATGCCCAGTGTACCCCATGTATATGTAAAATACCTGTCTTAAAATTTTGAGGGTATAATTTTGAGAAGTGGTATCCTGTCCCAACTGAATTTTGATATTTACAAAAATGCATATTTTGACTAAATATAAGCAAAAATGTCCACTTTTAAGATGATTTTACTTATATATCCCTAATATGTGTCAGCTATTTGAGATTTCTAATATTAATTTTTGAGATGAGGACACAACAACATTAACATTATGACATTTTTAAGAAAGACCGAGTACAAATATTATTTTTCTAAATACATGAGAGTTGAGTTATTAACATAATAATAATACAAATTTAATGGTTAATCAATATTTAGCAATACAAGTATCATCAATTATTATTATTATAAATTATGTAATTTATATTTTGATAAAATATCATCATTTATTTTTTCAAATTTCTTGATATTAATTATTTTATAATTTTAATATAAACTAATAAATGATTTATTTTCAAAACTTTAAATGTTTTTATTTATAAATATTAATATATTTTATGTTGATATAATTTATTCTTATAATTTTTTTCTCAAATAATTTGTATATCAATATATTTTGTCGTCAAATCTCAATAACACGTCAGCAAAAGAAAGTCTGACCGAATGTTTAAATCTTAATATCAAGACCGAGTTTAGTGAATATGTCTATTCAGACATGAAATAATACGTAAGCAAAAGACTGAGTGATAGATTCTTAATATCACGCAAAAGACTGCTGACTGAGTGATTAAATCTTAATACCAACACTGAGTTTAGTAAATATGTCTAAATCTTAATACAAAGACTGAGTTTAGTGAATATGTCTATTCGGACATGAAATAATACGTCAGCAAAAGACTAAGTGATCAAATCTTAATATCACAGCAAAGACCGAATTTAGTAAATATGCCTATTCGAACATTTTTGTTGTCAAATCTCAATACTCCACATCAGCAAAAGACCGAGTGATCTAATGGAACAAGTTAGTTACTTATCTATTATACAGTCTATTAGATCATTTCTGTACATGATATTATTAATAGATAAGTAACTAACTTGTATAATAGATCTATTAGATCATTTCGAAATTTCTGTATATTATTACCTTACTACATCTATTATTATTATCTTAGGATTCGAAATTTCTTCCTTTTTACTAGTAAGGTAAAGAAGGGGAAATTTTGCCTATTTTTATTTTAATGCCCGAATCATGATATGAAATCAATCAATAAAGTATAAATATCCTTTCTCAAATTAGAAACAAAGGGTAGCTACCCATGACTCGCCTGAGCCAAGATTTTATTATTGGCTAGTCTCTCGTTAAATAACCACGATCTCTATATCATTTCTCATAGAAAGTGCGGAACAAAACGACTTCTTTGAAGAGTAAGGAGGGAAAAAAAAAGTCCCAGTATCCATCTAGAAAGATGGTAGTCTGAGCCTATTCGCGTTGATTGAAATTGAAAATTTGAAAGGTCAAAATTGACAGTCGGATGAATTACACCCAAAGAAACTCCAATCCAAAGATAGGGGTGATGGAATGGTAGCAACCCAATTTTGAATCCTCTACAAATCACCCATAATTAAATAAAAAATTCTTCAATTTAAGTAATTCCAATGACCTAAAACCAGAGGAAGATTGAATAAATTAATCAAGAACCATCCTACCAACTAATCTATTCTATTATTGAATCGATTTCCAATAAGCTAAACCCATAGCTTAATTGAACAAACTAATCAAAAAATTCAACTATACATTATTTTCTAACCTTGTTAATTCATATCTGAATCTGAAGATATTCAATCTGTTCTTCATCGCGATAACCAGTACTCCGTAAACTGATCCCAAGCACTATCGCTGAAATTACTGACCTTCATCAGGCAAAAATGCGTGCAGTAACCCAATCCCACACCTGCACACACGCGATCGGTTTTCAGCAGATAGCAAAGCGGCCCACAGCTAATCCCCTTTCCTTGAACAACAATTCCCCATGCCTTCGTTTCGCCATCGCCTCCTTTCTGCGGTTTCTCATCCAATTCCTCAACAAAAATCAATCCGTCTGGAGCTTCCGATTCTCCACTCCTCCAATTCTCCATCACCAGCGACCATTTCCCCATGATTGCCCTCTCGGTATGGTACTTGATTCTTCCCATTCCTTTGTCGTCTAGCGAGAAGACCTGCACCAGCAATGGCGCTCGTTTCAGATTCACCACAATGTCGTACACGCAAGTGTGCATCCACGATTCGACGAGCTCGAAGAAATAATCGTACTCGCTATCGGAATCGGACGTCACTTCTTCGCCGGCGGTGGTGGGGACGATACTTCGATCCGAAGACGTAGCGCTCGACGCGGAAACAGTCAGTTTGGTGAATTTGAATTTCTTCGAATCGGACACCGGGAAGATCGAATTCGAAGAGAAGATGTGATTAGATTCAGATTTGGTAATCGGAAGAACGGAACGGTGTGGAAGTCTGCCGAATTGAAACGCGAACGACGCCATGTCGAGAAAGGAGCTCGGAGAGAGAGAAGGACGGCGGCGATGAGAGAGAGCGGTGGCGGGATGCGGCGGCGAAGAGCATATGAGAAGACGTGGAGTGAGGTACATGAGAAAGAAATGTCGCCATCAATATATATAGGGGTTTTGATTTGAAGAATTCTACTGGTTGAAGAAGGTCGCGCGTTGGCACGTGGCTGATGTGGAATAACAAATTAACAATTTACCATGTAGGATGGGAGACGCAGTTTGGCTACAAAAGCGCGTGGACGGTACGAGGAAGCTCGCATACAATTGTGTTTTTCTCGTGCCGCTGTGAGTAGACTATACTGTAGTAGACTATACGGGAGGAACAACAATAAATATAGTAGTATGATAATATTAGTAGATTAATAGAGTATAGGTTCGTTTTTTCTTTTTAATTGTATTGGGTCAATTCATGTAAATAATCTTACTACAATCCTATACTCGTCCATAGAGAGAAATAATTAATTTATGTGAGTCTCATTTACTAAAAAGGGAAATGTAAAGATTGAAGTAGGACGTCAAATTAAAAATATGTAGAGATTTAAAAATATATAGACATTGAAATGAGACGTAAAATATAAATTTTTGTATGATAACCCAAAATTATGGAAAATGTGTTATCTAAAGAAAATGGTGAGAGTATTTTTAGACAAAGCTTCTTGTTAGACAATAATTATAAAAGGCAAATCGACCATATATATATATATATATATATATATATATATATATATATATATATATATATATATAAATACAAGAGTCTGTCTTTACTTAAAACTCGTACTCCATATATTGGTAAGTGTCCACTTAAACTATTACTCTACCGTAATAATAATAAAAATGTCAACTTTCTCGTACACTCCACAAAAATATAATCATATCTTACTTATTTATACTCCTAATATACTTTAAAACATACTTTATTATTTAATTATTATAAACATATTTAGTTTAATTTATTCAGTTTAGTTTATTCAGTTTTCAAATGATGCAAGACATGACACAAATTTATTCTAGATATGCATGAACCTACCTTTATATTCTTCACCGAAGATCATGAATAGAAAGTAACATAAACACTATAAACTACTCTCTCTATCCCGAAAAACTTTTCACCTTTACTGTTCCATATTGTTTAAGAAAAGTTGCACTTTTTGACCAACTTTATTGATTTTGGAAGGTATTGTAGTATTTTTAGGTAATAAAAAAGTATAAAGTAATTATATGTGTGTGAAAAAAGAGTGACAAATATGAAATTAAAGTAACTTTTAAGGTTGTTGGATAAAGTGGTATTTCCATTTTTTGGTGAAAGGTTTTGTGGGACAAACAAATGAGGAAAATGAGAAAAGTATTATGAGACGTGAGTAAATACTATGGTTGCTATGTTGAAAAAAGGAATAGTTGGAAAAAGGAATAATAGTTGATTCATAAATATAGATCTTCAATTTCATGATATTTACATATCATAATAATAATCAAATACATAATTTTGATATGTCACAAACTAGCTCTGGTATATATTAATTAATCCGTAATATATATATATATATATATATATATATATATATATATATATATATATATTATTGATATTTTTGTCTTGCTAAGTATATAACATGTTCACAGGTTTGCATTCTGATCCTATATTATCTAAATCTAATTTCTTGTTTTAAAAAAATAAAAATTTCTCATGTAATTATTTTCTTGCAAGTTTTTTGTAAATTATTTAATTAAATTTACGATATTTTAGTTCTTGCAGAGTCACCTTCAACGGGTAAATTGTCTCAACTCATTAAGAAGACTTTATACATAAATTTATTATATTATTTTAGTTATTTCATTTAATTATAATAAACTTAAATTAATTAATCAAGATTGTTGTTGAAGAACTAGAATTGTACACTTAAAACAATGAATTATAACAGAAGATAGGTATAGGATTATGCAAGAAGATTTCTCTTCCAGTCAAGAGGATTTCTCTACCAATCAACGCTACGCTCACGATTGACAACCTATTCAATTTGCTGGTTAGTTAGCAGTTCTGTTCCAATCAATCGATTGACAACCTATTCAATTTGCTGGTTAGCGAGCAGTTCTCTTCCAATCAATGCTGATGCATATGCTCAATTCACAGCGTATTCGAGAGATGACACTACAAGAAAATTGTCAAATTCCAACATATTAATTGTAATAGTAAATTGAATAATGAATCAAATGAATCAAATATATATTTCTCTCATTCACTTGGGACACAAGAAATCAAATATATATTTATCTCAAATTATACATTTTATGTATAATGTATTCCTAACGTTTTAATAACGTTATTCACACATGAAATATACTATGTGATATATTATGTATTAATAAAATTTTGTTTCATGTGAATATCCAAGTTTCTACTCTCTTTTATTATTATTACAACCTTATTGAGCGTGCTATGAAATTTAAAATATTGATATGAAATTTAAAATATTGATAGTATAATATTGAAGTATATTTTTTACAATTGAATTATATTAGAACATTTACAATATTGAAATAAAAATATTAATTAATTGTATTTAAACTAATTAGATAAATTTTACAAAAAACTTGTATTGACGTAATGTCATGACTTAATGTCATGTTGGTATTTAGTGCTATTATAAATATATTAATTAATTGTATTTAAACTAATCAGATAAAATCTAGTGTAATATTTTACCAAACTTGTATTAACGTAATGTCATGTTGGTATTTAGTGTTATGATCAGTGGCGGACTTTTCCACTGGACCCTGAACTTTTACTATGAAGTAGTATATATATGTGAAGTATGGCAAAATTCCACATTGGCCTAGTGGTGAGGCAACCTAATTAATATGTCGAGGTTCTAGTGTCGATTACTTTCCCTCCGCTAGTGGCTATGATAATTCTGCAACAGTTTTACATTAAACAAAAGCTAATACATCTGGCTGCACCTTTTATGATACGGTGCATCCAATTTAAAAAAGTATACAATTATGAATAAAAATGTATACATTTTGTTAGTGAATTTTTTTTGTTAGTTTTTCTAATGAAAAATTGATTATAAAAAAATACAGTTATTAAAAAATATGTACTTATACACTATTGAATAAAAAGTATACATATATGGATACTAGTTTTTTTAATGAAAAATTGAATGTGAAAAAAATATATAATTATTAACAAACATGTATACAATATCGAATAAAAAGTTATATATATAGATGCACCGATATCCACTCTTAAACAAATTATATCTGTAATTGTTAATATACTTATAAGTTGCATGTATAATACCCATAAATAATTTTAGCGTGAGAGTATTGTTTTTATTAACAGAAAGCCACACCTCAAATATTAATGCATGAATTGCCTACAAATTCAACAGTTGGGACCAATTTGTGCAAGTTCAGCTGCAAGCCTGCAACTTCTTTGACTATGAACAGTGAGCTCGTCATATCTCTCCATTATCCTTATATAATTATCTTTTAAATTACATATTTATATTTTATACATCTAATTAAATTTTATAAATTCTTTATTATACTTACTTTTTCCTATCTAATTAAATATATATTGATTTCTTTTTATTATTTAAGAAAAATAACTCATCACTAAAGAAATTCAAAATCTGAGTATCATTTCACCTTTATTCATACGTGATCATTTGCGCACTATGTCACTTCTGAAAGGGTTGGCACTATAAATATTATTTACAATATTGTTCATATTATAATCGAAAATATATAATTTTACTAATTTACTCTTGAAAACATTCAACTTTTTCATATATTTTATTTAAAAAATATAATTGTACTTACTTACACACATAACCTACCTTTGAGTAATTGCTATTTTTAAGATTGAACTTTATTTATCTACTTAAAAGTATCTCGTAATTTTATTATATTGTATTTTATTTTATTTGTAATATATGACAAAGTCTTTTGTGAGATTGGTTATTTGAGAGACGGATCGACCAATCACTATAGTATGCTTAAGGTATAAATAAAATATGTTTAATGGTTGTTAAAGTATATCTTCTAAAATATTCTTTATTATGCATTAAAAGTATGATTTTAGCGTCTTATAGTATTATTTAATATTAACATACTTTAACTATAAATAAGTATATTTTATCTATACAATAGACATACTTTAGTGATGGATCGACTCGTCTCATACACATCTCACAAAAGAGTGTTATATATAAGTGCTCGTATCGGATAAGATATTTAAAATTACAATTACGTGATATAATTAATATTAAAGCATAATTCTTTTACTATTGAATTATACTCACACATGTATAATATTGGAATAATTACAATTACATGATATAATTAATATTGAAGTATAATTCTTTTACTATTGAATTATATTGGACATGTATAATATTGGAATAAAAATAATTATTTATTATATTTAAACTAATTAGATAAAACTAGCGCAATATTTTTCCCAGACTTGTATTTCAATAAAATTTTCATGTTGTATTTAGTGATATGTTAATTCAGCAAAATATTTTCTTAAACAATATATCTGTAATTATTAATACTGTTTATTTATAAGTTTTGCAATATGTATAACTTTATAGTAATAATTTTAAGTACTAATGAATTATCATTAATTATAAATTTACTACTCTCTAGCCTCACACACATAACATATTTTATCATTTATTTTATTATATAAAATTAATATATTATCCTCCAAAAGTCAATAAAGTTGATCAAAAAGTAATTTTTCTTAAACTTAGTGTTTACAATAATGGTGAAGTTTATTCCGGGATGGAGGAAGTAATAAATAGTAAATGATTAAATATGTTAGGTAGGGTCTTTTTTCTTATAAATAAAGTGTATGGAGAGGAGATTGGTGATTGCTTTTGACTTTTTACTTTTTTTAGGTAAGTATAAATTTTTGTGAGACAACAAAAAAGAAAGTGTTCCATCTGAAAAAACATAGAGGGAGCGTCTCGGCACAAGAGTTACATTTTACTAAGTGCGTCCCACTACAAGAGTTATATTTCCTTTTTTTAAGTAGATGAGACCCACATAAATCAATCACTTTATTTTTATGGGACTGACACACAATACTAATACAACTTCCCACTATACATTAAAATATTACTCAATATCGCTCAACCCATTACACATTAAAATATTATATTTTTTAATATCCATTAAAACAGTAAATGTAATTTTTTTTCATTGGACGGAGAGAGTACACTGTATACTTTGGCATACTTTGTCTCATTAACCGCGTTTATAGCATGAAAAATGTAAACACACGGTTGGGTATTTCATCATGAATACAATGTGAGGATTTAAGCACATTTTCTCTTACCCTTTCCAATTTTACAAATAATTGCCAGTAGAGTATGTAATGTGTTGAACGGTTTCGCCATGGAAATTTCTTTATCATGGATTAAATATATAATTACATTTTATGAATTATGATCAACGTATAATTCGTCTCGTCGAGGTCTTTATCTCAATTGGTTCTATCTATTAATAATCCACCATGTACAAATAAGTAAAAAAATATAAAATTTCACTTGAATTATATATTTTCATAATTTAATTTTAAGTTCTAATAAAAAAATTCTAAAAAGTTAAATAACATGTTGGGCCAAATTGCTACGCTTTATCAAAATTCATCTAAAGCCCGTCTCGTCTAGTTAATAGCTAACTTCATCATTTACCTGCTCGATGAATGATCTGTCATACCAATAACCAAATCGACGAATGATCTGCCTTAATAGTCCATCTACTGTGTTTCATTCAAATTCGGTTTCAAATCTACTTGCTACTTGTAATTTGTTCAAGAGGAAGAAAGGAAGACAAAAGACAATCACTTTTTGGTAATTTGCTGATTGGATTTTGTGGAAACTTCGAAATGCTATCATTCATGAAGGGGCTTTGCTATCAATTGACAAAATAGTTGAGGAGTTAAAAGGTAGATTATGTAGGTGGTTTGTAGTGAAAGATTTTGGGTTGTTCGAATATTCTTTTAGTAAATGGATTAAGAAACCAAAATGATTTATGGAAAGTAGTGTAAATTGTAATTTGAAAGGGTATTTCTTGTACCCATGTATATTAACAAATTCATTTTACTGAGAAAAAAAAAACTCACTTTAACCCACCAAATGGTGGATTCTAATATGTTAATGTATATATCAACTCAATCCACCTCTATCTCTAATTAGTCCAATTATTGATAGGAGCAAATTACTCAGTTAGTAACAACACAAACGTAGAGATGTTAATACGGTCAAATATGTATGGCCGACCTGTTTACTTTTTAAACTTTTATTCTACACTATGTGCAACCATTCCCATGAATTGGGTTCATGGTATAAATTTTATGGTCTCCTTACAATTTTATTATACTTTATATTTAGCTAGAGTGTTTAAATTAAGGAAACTACAAGAATTTACAAAAAAAAATAGTTTACACCGTAAATCTGATTTATAGGAGATTAACTCTAATATTTATTTGCTTAATATAAAATATTATACACAAAGATCCACAAATTCTATAAAAATAGGTTGATAATCTGTCATACATAGGGGTGGATAAAATTACCGAAATTTCGGTATACCGTAGTTATCGTATGAAAAAATACCAAAAATATCGAAAAAATAGGTATACCGAAAATTTCGGTACAGTATGGTGCCGTACCGAAATTTTCGGTACGGTATTGGAATATAAATTTTTAAAAACCTGTATTTCGGTATATATCGGAATACCGAAAATATATCAGTATTTCGGTATTTTTTCGGTATTTCGGTATATACCGTACTCAAATATCAAAATAATAATTATTTTTATATTTAATATAAATTATTTGATTAAATTATTTTCAAATACTATATAATAATTTCGGTATGAATCTGTATTTTAAGGGTATGAATCGGTAATTTTCGATAAAATATGATGTTTCGGTATTTCAGTATAAACGGTATTGATCTATAGTATACCGAAATTTCGGTATGCCGATTTTCGGTATATCGAATCATTCGATACGGTATCGGTATGATTTTTTTAATACCAATAATTTCGGTACGATATATGGTATGAGTCGGTATTTTCGGTACGGCACGGTATGCACCCCTAGTCATACATGAAATTGCGGAAACTAAATTAATAACATAAAATCTCCTATAAATTAAAGGAGAGTGTCATCTTTATAGTATATTTAGTATGATATGTTTTTCTTTTTCATTAAGATTTTTGAATTATTCTTTTAAAATATTCTTGATGGATTTCTGTGGTGTATTATTAATTATGTAGGGGGAATTAATAACTATAGGATTTTTAATTTTCTAACTCTTAATCTAATCAATTAATTGATTTTCAAATGTTTTAAATTTTTATAACTCAAAGTTATCCTAACATTTATCCTAATATAATATATTTATTCATTTTCGATGTAAGTAATTTTGAGAATTTTCTAGTAAACTAGAGAAGAGTTTATCTTTTTGACAAGTTTCATCTTTGATGCTGTAAGAAGAAATTGAGTGACGTTAAAGAAATTGAGTGGAGTTAAAAAGAGATTAATTGGGCCGCATTTTAATTTCAATAAAAGAGAGTAGGAAATTAAATTTTGGTTAGGTATAGGATTCAGGTGTTGGCTAAGCCACGTCACACATATCTATTATTGATGCTGTCCTCAATTAACCCTATTATACAATTTAGTTGGGTGCCTAAATTCTACTCCTTTCAGAATGTATTAATTATACAATGCATTTATTAAGTGTAAATAACAATCGTGCACATTTACAATTTAATAATAATGAGTATATATAAGTTTTTATCTTAAAATTATTCCCTTAATGACAGTTTATCATGAGACCATGTGAGATGTGTTAAAATATATTTATTATATAAATAAAATATACTCACTTCGATCGCTTTTAAGGGTATTATTTTTTCATTTTGTGTGTCTGTTCTCAAGGGTCTCATTTCTTTTTTTATAAATATGGGACCACACACACCCACTAATACAATTAAAAAATGGGACACACACCTCCACTAATACAACTACCCACTACACATTAAATAATAATACTCCTTAATCCACGTGCAAAAAGCAAATGACACCCTTAAAGGCGGACAGAGGGAGTACTTAATGGTTATTAAAGTGTATTTTCTAAAGTATGATGGAATGATGCATTAAAATAGTATGATTTTAGGGTGTTATAATATGATTCATTATTGACCTACTTTAACTACAAACAAGTACTCCCTCCGTCCCGAGCAAAGAGATGCATTTACTGTAGCTTTTGTGAGAGCTTTATGCAGTCAAGCGTAGCTATTTGACCGGAACAGAGGGAATATATTTTATCGAGTTAAAATTAGAGTTGGGCTCTTGCTCCCCGGACATACCGTGCACCTTTACAATTTAGTATTAAGGGGTATACAAGTTTTTGTCTTAAAATTATTCCCTTAATGACAAAGTCTATCATGAGACGTTATTTATGGGAGATGTGTTAAAATATGTTTATTATTATATGAATAAAATATATTTAATTGTTATTAAAGTATATTTTCTAAAGTATGATCGAATGATGCATTAAAATAGTATGATTTTAGGATGTTATAATATGATTCATTATTGACATATTTTAATTACAAATAAATATATATTTTATCTATATAATAAATATATTTTAATAATAGGTGACCCAATTTCACAAACTCACCTTGTGCCGTTCAAAATGTTTATAATTTTTTTGGATTTTTACAAACATTGAAAAAATATACTAATATTTTAATGAATAATGGATAATTAATTATAATGAATACCAAATTATATAATATTTTTAAGATATTAAATTTTAAATGTAGGGCCTACATATACTTAAAAGGGAAATTTAAACTTTTAAATAAGACGTCCAAATAATAGAGTGAGGCTTGCGCACCGTGCGATTTTAGAATTTAGTATTATGGGTAAGAGTACATTATTTTGTTCTAAAAAATATACACTTTAAATAGTAAGGGTACACCATTGGGTATACATTTTTTATTAATATTTTTTATTTTTCTTGAGAAAATAAAGGGTACACTCCTTTATACTAAAGGGTACACAATTTAACACAAAATTCTAAAGGTGCACGTAGTGTGCCCCGTGCGCCCGGTTCACACAAATTTTTGCCAAATAATAAGGTAATATTCGTTTTTGGGTTTCAAACTCAGGTTTTGGATTTCAAAAACCATATCCATATTTTAAAAATCATCCTTATATACCTACTGCATTTTTTTTCTTCAATTAATACATTTTCTCTCTTTATCTCTCCTCTCTTATTTAACTTTTTAAATAAATTAATACATTAATTTGACATAAAGTTAAAATTTACCCTATTCAAAATCCAAAATAAACATAGAACACACTATCCACGGTTTTTAAATCTCACATAACCCCAAATCAAACATTACCTAAAGGTCTTGTGCACTTATTTATATTAGTTTTATTTGTATACTGTCGATGAATATAATACTCCCTCCGTCCGCTTCTAAGGTATCCATTTTACTAATTTTGGTATTCGTTTCAAAGGTATCTATTTCTCATATTTAGTAAAAAAGAACACAATATGGTCCACCACTTCCCTCTAATACAACTACCCACTTTATATATAATAATAATATTTTTTAATCCACGTGCAAAAAGCAAATGGATACCTTAGAACCGTACGAAGAGAGGATTTTTTTTATGACAAATACTTATGTCACCTGAGTTCACATTACTCCTTGATTTTAACAAAAAAAAAAACTCTTTATTACCTATAAAATTACTCTATAAAATAATGAATTATTACACTTGTAAATAAAAAATATTGTTCATCAAATTTTGATATGTTATGATTTTTTATATATTTTTTTATATTCTTGTTGAATTAAATAATATTTTTCATTCAAAAGAGTAACAATTCATCTATTTGAAGAGTAATTCTTTATGAAGAAGAAAAATATAACTCTATTAGAGTAAGATTTACGTGTTAGTTTCGAGATAAGGTTTATACTTCTCTTCTTGACAAGTGTAACTCATGCAAAATAATTAATATTTTTGTATGAGTGTCATATTAATACAATTATTCACTATACATTAAAATAATATATCTCTTAATTTATTATATATTAAAATATTTTATCTCTTAATTCACGAGTAAATTAAATTAAATGTTATGAAGTGTTTTAAATACTCCTACCTACCAGCTTAGATGCAAGTTGACAGGTAGCTATGTTCATTAACATTTCACCAACACCTTATAAATACACCACTATTCTTGTTTCATGATATTTAATTTTTTTTTTCTAATATCTTCCACTTCTATTCAATTCATCCTCAACCAAAGAGTAAGATCAATTTCTCTTTTTGCTGAATATTTATTTATATATATATATATATATATATATATATATATATATATATATATATATATATATATATATTCTTGGAAATCATACTTTCATTTTGCATAATGTGTTTTCTTGACTGAGAAAATTAAAAGATTATTTTATTTGATTGAATTAATAATAGGTTGTTTAATTAATTTTGTTACACACAGTGGGTGATGAGGTTGTAATGGTGGATGGTGTTCCATTTCCTTCCCAAATCACCTGCACCACCAAGCCCTTATCCTTACTAGCCCATGGTAAAAAGCTGCATCTATATGTATATGTGTAATATATACATGATTAAATAATTATAATAACATATTTTTTAATGATTTATAACTTCAGGGATTACAGATATTGAGATACATTTCCTACAGATAAAGTTTACAGCAATTGGAGTTTACTTGGATCCACAGATTGTTGAGTTTATCCAGAAATGGAAGGGCACACCAGCAGATCATGATGCTTCTCAACTAGATGATCTATTTGAGGCCCTCATTTCTGGTAATCTAATTTAATCTCTACTTAATTTTCTTTCAAGCATTTTTTTTTTAAAATTATTATTATTATTAATTTTATTTTAGGTTTATGTTATTTTTTGTTTACTATTAACAGTGATACATTTAAAATTTTTTGATAGGGTAGTTAAATGTCAAGATAATACTTACTCCGTACACAACACAAGCAGAGTTTCATTTTGTCCTTGCGTTCGTCTCTCCTTTTTCTTTTTAGATATACGAGACCCAAACACATCACTTATAAAATTAAAATATGAAACTCACACACCACTTAATACAATTATACACTACAAATTAAATAATACTCCCTCCGTCCCACAAAACCCTTCACATTTTCCTCATATGTTTGTACCACAATATCATTCACACCCAAGAAAAGGAAAAATTACTTTATCCAACAACCTCAAAAGTTACTTTAATTTCAAATTTGTTACTCCTTTTTTCACACACGTACCATTACTTTATACTTTTTTATTAACTAAAAATAATACCCTCTAAGGTCAATAAAGTTGTCAAAAAGTGTAATTTTTCTTAAACAACGTTGAAGAGTAAATGTGAAGCGTACTATGGAACGGAGGGAATACTTCTTAATTCATTACAAACAGTAAATGTGACGCCGTTGTGGTGAACGGAGGGAGTTTGCAAAACGTGAGCGATGATATATGTGACAGAATATTAATTGATACGAAAGAAGAAACTTAAATTTTGAATTTTGCTATAAATTGTCCCACTATTAGTGATGGCCCCCCAATAAATTTTGAATTTGAAAGAGTTTACCTTAAAACACTCTCGAAGAGTTTATGTATGGCCTTTCCCAATCGTTTCAATTCTTTATTTTCAAAGAATAATATTTGTGAAAATTGGCAGCTCCAGTGGAGAAGTTAGTGAGGGTGGTGGTGATTAAGGAGATAAAAGGTTCACAATATGGGGTGCAGTTAGAGAGTGCAGTTAGGTACCGTTTGGCAGAAGATGATAAGTATGAGGAAGAAGAGGAGGAAGCACTTGAACAGATTGTGGAGTTTTTCCAGTCCAAATATTTCAAGAAGGATTCTGTCTTGACATTTCATTTCCCACCTAATTCTCCAACTGTTCAGGTACCAAAACAACTAAACATTTAAGTTGTTTATAAGCACATCCAAACACACCCTTAATTCATACTTCCTTCATCCCATCCTAATGATTACATATTTCCATTTTGGGTGATCAATTCTAATGATTATATTTCCCTTTTTAGCATATGGGACCCACACAAATTAATTATTTCTCTCTCCATTACATTAAATTAGTAGTATTATTTCTCTCACCTAAATACACATTAAAATACTATATTCATTAATCTCGTGCAAAAAGCAAACGTAACTATAAGAACGGGATGGAGGGAGTGTATACTTATAGTAATTTCTCTTCTTCAACGCACATTTCACTTTTACTGTAAATACGAAGTTTTAACTTTTCAAGGTTAAATTTTAGAAATTTGGTTTTGGTATAGATTGCATTTTCTTCGGAGGGTAAGGAGGAGTCGAAGATGGAAGTGAAGAATGCGAATGTGGCGGAGACGATACAGAAATGGTACATGGGCGGAAGCAGGGGAGTGTCTCCGACTACCACCGCCTCCTTAGCCGCCGGTTTGTTGGCGGAGTTATCCAAATAAATATTTTTTATTATTATTATTATGTAATTGTTTCCATGCTATGAATTAATTTATGTAATTTGCCACTATGATCATCGTTAACTATGATCAAAATTGTTAAACGGATTGCAAATTTAATTATTTGTCCATTTTATTTAATTATGAAAGGAAATTACTCCAATCTATGCCGCAACTGATACAACTTCAAGTAAGAACACCTTTCTAATAACTTTTGGGGTTGAAAGAGCACTCAAATTCATCATGCATTTCAAATTGAAAATTACTGATCCTAGATAAATTTTGGAGTCATTTGCAGTGCACCCAAAGAAAATTTATCTTTTTTAAGTGATTATTAAAAAAAATAAAAAATCCTATTTTTAGTTTTTTAAAATCAAATGAAATACTTGCGTATCCCATCACATTAGCACCCTCAAATGCTTGCAGTCTATTCTCAAAGAAAGTTTCAAAAAAAAAAAAAAAGAGAGAGAGAGAGGTAGGTCTCCAAAAATTAAGCCAGGCAATGCTCTTTTGGGCCAATGGAGTGATGCCGTTGGGCTTTCACAAGCCCATTGGATATTTAGGCTCATTAAACTTAGTTGAGGCCCATATCATTCGTTTGGACAGTTTGGGGAGGGGAGATCCCCAATAAATGCCTCAATTGGTGGTAGTTGAATGGTGCTGGTGGAGATCTAAGATAGGTAGTTGTGGTTTGTTGGAGAATTAATTTAATTAGTCAGTAAAAATTAATTATTAAATTAATCAACAATTAAATGAGAGTAGTGGGTGACAGGGTGAGTGTAACTTCGCTCACCTAATGGAGATGTTATATGGAGCTTAATGAGGCTCAGTTGGGATTAATATAAAATTAATATCTCACATTGAATGTGGGAGGAAAATCCTCAAAAGTCAAGTCAGTTTGTGAACTCTAATCTTTCTTTGCATAAAGATTCATTGAATTTGAAGCAGATTCGTCGTTAAAACCTGGACACAGGTCAAATTCTGCAATAATTGCTTAATAGTGAAATTTGCACCTTCAGTAATTAATCCATTGAAATCAACGCCCGTTGCTACTATGGCTAAGTGGAATGGTGTATAAATAGAAACATCTAGCATGCATTCCAAACACACTAAACACATCACATGCACTTGCACTTGTATAGTTGCATTTGTATATATCATTTTAGAATGATCAATTTCCAATTGATTTGAAGTTTGTCGGAGCTTCTACATTGTTGGTACTACTTGTGTAGGAGAAAAAACCGTTTTTCACTTGAGAACATGACGTCTGGACCAAAGCATGATTGTAGTGGCCGTGATGGTGGAGGGAAGAGAGATAACGGGAATGGATAGATGGAGCAAAGAAGTAGATCCAATTACAACATTGAGGATATGTCAAAGATGTTATAATAGTTCATACATTTCAAAAAAAAAAAAAAAAAAAAAAAAAAAAAAAAAAAAAAAAAAAAAAATATATATATATATATATATATATATATATATATATATATATATATATATATATATATATATATATATTTTGTATATTATTGATTTTATGTTTATGGAAATTTGTTTTTTATTTTTTTATTGACTTGGTCATTTTGAAAAGAGTAAGCCTTGTGTGCGCCTTTAGAATTTAGTATTATGGATAAAGGTACATTATTTTGTTCTAGAGGGTATACACTTTAATTAATAATTGTACACCATTCTGTTCTAAATGTATACACATTTCATTATATTTTTTATTTTTCTTCAGAAAATAAAGGGTACACATCTTTATATTAAAGGATATACAATTTTAACACAAAATTTGCTTCCGTGCGCCGGGCGCACACAAGTTTTTGCCTTATAAAATAAAGGGTACACATCTTTATACTAAATAGTATAAAATTTAGCACAAAATTTAAAGGCATACGGATTGTGCTTCCATGTGCCGGACACACATAATCTTTTGCCTTTTGAAAATAGAAATGGATTTTTGGTGTAAAAAGTACGCTATCGAAGTGCAAATTAGAAATATATATTAACTTCACTAAATTATTAGTATTTTTTTAAAAACGAATTCAGGGATCCAATTTCCTCTTGGTATATTGCCCCTTGATCCTTGTACTGATGATTAATCATATCAAAACTAGAATGTTTAAAGTATTTATGCATGTATTAAACTATTAAATATATCAAAACTGTTGTGAAATATTTTATATGGACATTACTCCTATTATCATTAGAATAAGAAGAGAGTTTATTTACCACTATACTATTTCTCTTCTCTATATAAAGAGTGAGAATATTATAGTTTTGTACAGATTGATATCAACGCCGTTAATAAAATCTCTCTTTCTCCCTACTTCTCTGTATTTTTCTCATCTTCTCTATATTTCTCTTTATCCTTCTTATCATTTACTTTACAACACGTTATCAGCACGCTTTAACCTACTGAGCAATTGATATGCAATCCCTACTTCTCTGTATTTTTCTCATCTTCTCTATATTTCTTTTTATCCTTCTTATCATTTACTTTACAACACGTTATCAGCACGCTTTAACCTACTGAGCAATTGATATGCAATCGAGGGGAGAGTCATTACTACTTGAAAAAGGCCCAAGAAAATAATCGTATCTTTTCTATGAGGTATTTTTTTATTGATTATGTTTCTATATAATAACGGATAAAATTTTACTTAATAATTAGAATTAAATCTAATTAATATGTTATCAATTAATATCAAGAAAAAAAAGTAATTGTATCAGCTACTCTTTTATTTCTTTACACTCATACGCATGTATGTTTAGATTAATTATAGATTAATTATTTTGGGGAATAAATTGATCTAATAAATTTAAAGTTCTTTGGTATTTTGATCATTGCGATTTTATATAAATTGATTTAAGTGTATAAATTGAAGAATGAATTCATTATCACTTTACAGATTGTAATATTCTTAGTGTGATATAGACAATATTTTGAATGTATGTATTGTGATTTTGAATATTACAGTCACAATAATCTATGCGCATAGGCTAATGAATTGTTTTATGCATTTTTTTTATCGAATTGTTTTCGTATAAATGTATAAATTAAAGTATGCGTCCAGTGATTGCAATTTTTTTGTCGTATAGGACTGCCACATCTTGAAAACTATATTCTGTGTGTTGCATCAATTTAAAGATTTGATTTTTAGAAATTTATTAAAGCAAATGATTTGATTACATATTAAATCAATTATTATAACTTAAAATTAATTAACCATATAATTAATTTCGATTTTTCTTTGACTGGGTTACTGCAATTAATTTGTTGGCAATTTATTGTGTGCACCCGGGTGCACCTAAAGATATGGTGCAACCATATACAAATATAAATAAGAATATATACAATTAAGAGTAAAAATGTATACAATTTAATTGTTAATTTTTTAATGAAAAATTGTATATAATATTTAATAAAATGTTATACACATATGAATGTTAGTTTTTTTAATGAAAACTTAATGTGAAAAAAGTATACAATTATTTAAAACACGAATACAAAATAGAATATATGTATACAAAATATAATAAAAATACATACATATGAGGGACCCGGGTGCATCCAATATAGACTCTAATTTGTTTGGTTTGCCATAAGCACTTTTCAACATATATGGCAACTTTAATTGATTTTAATTAGGAATTTTTTATTCTGCCATTAAATTATTTATTTCAATACAAGATTCACCTCTTGATTTTATTTAATTTTAACAAATATGGTAAGATATATTTTCAAATATGCATGATTGAACATGTGTAGTATTATTCTTATACACCATCAAACTAGAGATACTAGAGATTATTTGCTCGATACTTCGTAGTCAACATGGATTATTTTTATAAATAAAAGAAAATATTTGTTACATCTCCATTTTAAAAGAAACTGATATGTGTACGAAATACTTTGTGTAAATTAATATTGTTCACAATGTATTGTGGAGTATAATGTTATCCTACTTACTCGACTTAATAAATTAGCTGACGTGGTGCTTTTTTTTTTTTTTAAGATGACACATTTAATCAAAAAGAAAAAAGTCTGGCATACTAAATGAGGAAATTGGTGATTATGTGTCCATATTAAGCAAATATTAAAAATATTTATTCATCTATTGATATATGAAATTTGACTTAAATTTATGGTTCATTGAAAATTTCCGACAATCATTAAAAGAAAATATATCGAGTTCACATTTGATATCAATAATTATATACTCTCTGCCCAATAAATATTTAACATGGCTTTAGATGTTGAAATTCATCTCCTATGATTCAAGTGAAACTATTTTACAAGGTGAATATACTCCTGCCCTGAAAGCTAAAGAACTAAATCTAATAGAATAATATCTTCTAATTTTATGGCAATTCCTGAAGGATCGTTTTGATTAGCAAATTGTTATATTCATCCTCGATTTGACTGACTGAATCTAAGATTTCAAGATTTTAAATATATAACATAATTCAATTCAATTTTAATATGTAAGTACAACATTACAAAATAAGAATTGATTGAAAAACACCCTTTCCACCTTTCATGTTATCATCCTCGTACTCCAGCAGCAGTACAGAGCTAAAATTTATACTAATTATTCAGAGATAATTTCTGCATTATTGGTAGCAGAAAAATATAACTAATTATTAATGAAAAATCATAATTATAGATTAGATGGTTCAAAACTTATGCTTCACGCACTTAGTACATTTCAGAAGAATAGTGCATTGCAAAAGAATTATACCTGACATGGAAGTGATAAAAAAACAAAAAACAAGAGATAGTGGAAAATGGACAAATTGGACTCTTCCTCATAGTAGTTGAGAAAATGAGAAAATTTAAATTAATTTTATCAAAGTGGTCAAGGTAGTCCAAGTTTACCTCAAAACAATACTTATGCATAGAATATAAATCTCACTCAACAAGTACTCCAGCAGAAATAAAATTTTCATGGATGTGGATAGAGGGTCATTGGTCATATATATATCGCACACCAAATCACTTGGTTGTGGAATTTCAAAATATGAAAAAAAAAAAAAAAAGTATTTGTGGAATAAAAGTGGTGCAAATAAAAATTTATTTGCCTGAAGCAAATAAAATATTGACCAAGTCAATGATGACAATTTGGACCCTAAACTCGAAAATTATTGTGACCATGTATAATTTCAATTTTTGAGATTTTTTAAAAAGACTAGACAATTTAGCTATATTACATTGCATATTTATTTAAAAATTTTACATATTTGCAAAAATATTTATTCAAATATGATTTTTTATGATATTATATTCTTGTTCTTGTGCTTATTTTGTTCATATATATGTTGTTATATTATATTATTATTTGTTAAATGGTTCTGTCTAGATCATGCATATCTTATAAGATGATAGTTGGATATATATATATATATATATATATATATATATATATATATATATATATATATATATATATATATATATATTTTGTTGTGATATTGATATTTGAAACCCCAACATTTTTAAAATATATCATGAGTAATTGGGTTATTTTGGGTAAATAGATGAGTCAGATAATTTAAATTCTTTTAATCATGAGATATGAAATGACACTAATGAAGTCTTAGTGGAAATTTCATGGTATGATATTTACATACGGTTATTTCTCTTAATTAATATATTCAAAAGTTTCAAAGAGAAAAATTGGTCAAATTTTTAATGTCATGACCAAAATATTTTATTAATGTATCCACTGAATGAATACATAAATACATTCTTATTCATAGTTCACTAATACAAATAAAATTACATATGAAGAGCTCAAATATTAAATATTTGAGTTAGTCAATGGAATTAATATCAACTGATAATATTAAAAAAAAATGGAACATCCAATGTTTTATTTTCATACGGTGTGAATATTTTATTCCAATCATAATTATGCCCATTTATAACTAGTGTTGTTCAATTATGGCCAGAAGCCTTAAACATTTCTCATCTGCAAATTTTGAATTGTGCAATTAATATTTTATATATCACCACCATAGCGTATTTCAATGGGCATTCTAATGATAATTATCCGTCAATTTTTATAAAGCCGATATAGGGGATCAATATATTTTTTTAGTATGCTAATTGCTCATTTAATGAAATTATTTCACGGTATTAGGGGGAGATTTAAACTCAATATTTATGTGAATGCCGAGAAATTATATTATTTTGCACTAGATTGACTGAACCAAACGTTTAAAAGATTATTTGTTTGCAATAGCAAATAAACTGTCAAACTATTATGATGAAGTGACAAAGTCCCTTATATTTAAAATCAATGACTACAGGAAGTGGAGTTCTCCAGGGACATAATATTTTAAAAAATTATTGGATCAACACTAGAAGCATGAACGACTTTATAATTTGAAAATTAAATATCCGCGGAAATTAATTTTAAGAATAAATAGTCACTTCCAAAATTATCTGAGAAGTTTATTTTTATAATAAAAACTCTTTTCTATAGATTGGTCCAGAAAACAAATGCCCCGTAAATTCGCACGTGCATCAAAATAATTAAAATACTGAATATGCGAAACGGCTAGATCCATATGTATTGGGAAATGACGAGGATTTAGTTATATAAATATAGATAATATTATAAAAGTTGGGAGAAGAATATGGATTAAAACAGAAAATTATCGACAACCCATTGTCTCTTTGATTGCTTTTACTGTCTTAAATAATAATCTAGATCCAGAACTTATATTCGATATCAAAGTGCCAGAAGCACAAAAAATTTGGTAAGACAGTATAAAGCAATGAGGTTGAGCTTAACCCGTTAAATATTTATTTGAATATTATCTGAAATGATATAAATATTTGTCCCAAAAGGACATATAAATGATAAACTGTTGTAGTTAAAGCTCATAGGGTTCTTGCAGAGGCCCAATATATAAATGATACATACTCTCTTATTATATATTACGTTTCGCTACTTAATTTATATGATAGTTTCAATATATTTAGATATGCAGTAAATACACAACATTATATAATATACATGAAAATCCTCGAAGGATTAAAACTTCTCAAATTGGATGAGAATAAAATATCACAACATATAACTATAATATTGGTCATTGCCAGACCTTGAAACAGTTAATATGGATATGCTACATTTTAATTTGTTATTTCTTCCTGAAGAAGAATGAAAATTGTGTGTACATGAATGATTTAAGATTGAAATGTATAATAATTTTATATAAGGTAACATATGCAAACATGACGGATTTTTCAGAATGAAAGAATTTGGATAAACAAAAAAGTTGTCTCAACCTGTAGATTGAGAATATCTTAAAGTTTAAACACCAGTTAATCTTTTTGATGTTTGTTTTAGATGAATGTTCGTATATCTATTTATGTTGTATGCCAATTGTCATTTATCCTTTGAAGTGGAAAACTAATGTCTATATACTTGAAGTATATAATGAGGATATTTTGGACTAGAAGTCTCTCCATCAGTACTTTTAAAGCACATGTTTTTTCATAATTGTATTGGCCTGATATGCACTTATGATGAACTTGCTAGCAAGATTTTATGACTCTCAAACAAAGAGAAGTTACATGAAATTAAACATATCCTCAAGTATCTCGTAGATACAAAATATATTGATTTATTTATAAGAAACCAACGTGAAATTGGCATATTGATTTGAATGTTAATCAAATGATCCCTTTAATGTTGATGTTTCAAACTGGTGTAAGGATAAGATTGTTCATATAATAAATATATAGCCCATGGGGCATGATAAAAGACTAATTTCCCCAATCTTTTATAAGACAATAAATTATGTGTTGTATGGATGAGCAATTAATTATATTATGCGAGACATGACAAATTTACATGCTCTAGAAGAGCAGTGAGTATTACAAATAGCATTTGCTCATGTAAATTATTTATCATTGTTTTGTTTACTCCCAAATTATATTCTAGCATGTCCTTGTAGTATTGTATTATCTAGACCCAGAAGATTGTCGTCTTCAGGGGGAGTGACGATTCCAAGTAAATTTTAAATTTTCGATCTTGAAGATTAGCAATTATATTACAATATATCCCTATTTTCAGGGGGAGCGGTAATTTCTAAACAATCCAGAAGATTAAGTTCTGAAGACTAATAGTTGTACTCCTTTTCCCTTTACTAAGTTTTTCCCACTGGATTTTCTTAGTCTAAGGTTTTTAAAAAGGCAACTAATGCAATACATCAAAATCATAAGAAATGCACTCTTTTCCTTAACTAAGTTTTTTCCTAAAAGATTTTCTTAGTTGAAGTTTTTTAATGAGACATGCAAACTAAATATCTTTGGGAAGAAACAACTTCTAAATAATCCTGAAGATTGGTCCTGAAGACCAAGTTTTACTCTTTTTCTTTAACTAAGTTTTTCTTACGAGGTTTCCTTGGTTGAAAGTTTTTTTAATGAGGCAGCTAATATGAAATATTAAATGATAAGACATGTACTTTTTTCCTCGATTGGTTTTTCTCAAAGGGTTTTCTAGCGAGGTTTTTAACGAGGCATGCATATGACGTCGTAACGTCGTAATGTCCAAGGGGGAGTGTTGTGAAATATTTTATATGGACATTACTCCTTTTATCATTAGAATAAGAAGAGAGTTTATTTATCACTGTACTATTTTTCTTCTCTATATAAAGAGTGAGCATATTATAGTTTTGTACAGATTGATATCAACACCGTTAATAAAATCTCTTTTTCTCCCTACTTCTCTGTATTTTTCTCATCTTCTTTATGTTTCTCTTATCCTTCTTACTTTACAAAAAAAACTAGAATGTTTAAAGTATTTATGCATGTACATATTATATTTTAGTATGCCTCGATTATTCAAAGTTACCGTGTCTCGAGTATTCAAAGTTACCGTGTGTTTCATTTTTCTATTATTTTATATATAATGAAGTCTTATTCTTCAATATATGAGAATGATATTTTACTGTACAAACGGTAATATTATTCTTATCTATGATAAGTTATAGTATCTTTTAGAGGAGAGATCTACTCAAATATTCTAAGGATTAATACTTTAGGAGATGAAAAGTAGTACTCCCTTATTATATAGTCTCTCCGTTCCAGGAAAGATGACACACTTTCCATTTTGAGTTGTCCCACAAAAGTTTGCACATTTCTAAAAAAATAAAAAGTCAAACTCAATCACCCTTCTCCATACACTTTATTTACAAAAAAATCACCTCTACCTAACACATTTAACATATTTTATCATTTATTTATTACCAAAAAAATATCATAATACCCCTAATAGTCACCAATTTATTAATCTCCGTGCCAGGAAAGAGGGTGCAATCTTTCCTGGGATAGAGAGATTAGTTGATTTTGACTAGATTGTGTATATGAAGAAGGTGACATTTTTGTAATATTGTAGTAGTGTAAGGTTATTGATATTGTGTATTGTTTTCATTTTTAGAGTGTGAAAGTATTTTTGGAACAGATTAGAATGGAAAGTGTGAATGTATTCTTGGGATTAATATGAGAAGTTATAACTCTTATTTTAAAGAATAACATTTTGACGTCTTAAAATGTAAAGCTTCCCACAAGAGAACAGCTATTCCCCAATGTATGGAACTACGTCTCAATAGGGTATACATGGTTCAATTCAAATTGATATTTTAAATATTTATAGGTAAATGTAAATGAGTGATTAAAAGCATTCAAAAGCTCATGCGCTCCAGGGGACACGAGGACACAGGTCTGTATTCCCATGTGAACACAACCCTTCCCCTCCCTATTATATTTAAACTTATGTATTGCTAGAGAGTTTAAATTATAAAAAGGCACCAAAATTGCAAAGGGGCACGAATCTAAATCCATGTGCTCGGGCGCACAAGAAACTCACACTTAAAAGCATCCACATATATATGTATAAAAGATGATGAGATTCCTAGGTTGGGCATACACATGTTGATTGTTGAATGATGCTCATCAACTAGTCAAGTCAAAATCCTATTCTTAGTTCATTTTAATGAAGAAAAGAAAAGGTGGTTTTGTTAGCCAATATGGGAATATGGGGTTGAAGAGTGAAATAAAGAAAAGAGTGAGATTCCATTCTAGGAGCACTCTTCTCTGTCTTGATTCTATGTGTTCCAACCATCATATTTATCATCTTACTTATCCATCCAAATCCCATGTGCTTCTCATCAATTCAATTCCATGCTTTTATGACACATTATATAGTGCTCACATCACCTAGCCATATTTCATGCCCGGTAAGGATTACAATGCTCTATGGAAAATAAGCCACCCGAATAATTTTATACTTTTGTGTACGAAGGTTATGGTAAATTAATCAGAAGCGTGTTAATTTTGATTTGACAATGAACCTATTGAAATTTATGGAAGGCAAAAAATAAGTTGTTTTCAACAGCAGTTAGCTCAAGATTATTATGGTAAAGTATCAGAAGCACGATTTGACAATACACTTATTGGAATTTATGAAAGACTAAAAATGAAGTTGTTTTCACTAGTAATTAGAAGCGTGTTCATTTTGATTTGACAATGCATTTATTGGAATTTATGGAAAGCAAAAAAATGAAATTGTTTTCAACAATAGTGAGTTCAAGATTAAAATATTGTGAAAGAAATTAAGATCCACTTATTGAAATAGTTCCTAAAATTCTTAGATAACCATATTTGATATAAATTGTATTGTATTCTAAATATCTCTTGTACTTTTTTTTAATCGTGATGGATATCAACTCAAATAGAAATGGCGAATTTTTTTTAAATGACATGAGTATATTTTATATAAGATTTAATTTTTTCATGGCCATATATTCAAATGTATCAAATAAGAGATCATAAAACATAATGAAAATAAAAATCAAGATTTTTCACTTAATGGGTATTACAATCAAAATCAAAGAAAAATTATATCCATTTATTGATTCTCATGTCTTTACAGCTGAATCCAAGAATATATATATGCCACACGACTGGACCGTTTGACACACTAGAATTTATCCACCACTAACCAAATCTATTTCTGCTGCCATTTTAGTTTTTACTGCACACTGCCCAAAAGTATTATATGAGGTTAAATATAAAAAATGACCATATACTCCCTCCGTTCGCCTCTAAGGGTGCCATTTGTTTTTGAACATGAATTAAGAAATATTATTATTTAATGTGTAGTGAGTTGTTATATTAGTGGAGGTGTGAGTCACATTTTTAGTTGTATTAGTTAGTGTGTATGGGTACCATATGTATAAAAAATGAAAAAGACCCTTGGGGGCGGACACCCAAAATAAAAAAAATGATACCCTTGAAAGTGGACAGATGGAGTATTTTTTTAGAGAGGAACTATGGTACAACTAGGGGTACCAATTCAATTAGTAGACCCCTGGTCCCCACTCTTCTTAATTAATTCCTGCTCCTTCATTAATGTTGTTTTTTATTTTATTTAAATGACTAGTATACCCTAAACCCTAAGGATAAATTATACCCAAAACCACAAGGGTAAAATTACAATTATACCCTAAACTATAAACCATAAACCCTAGGGATAAATTATACCCTAAACGACAAGGGTAAAATTACAATTATACCCTAAACCCTAAACCCTAGGGATAAATTATACCCTAAAGCACAAGAGTAAAATTACAATTATACCCTAAACCCTAAACCCTAGGGATAAATTACACCCTAAACCACAAAGGTAAAATTATAATTATACCCTAAACCCTAGGGATAAATTATACCCTAAACCACAAGGCTAAAATTACAATTATACCCTAAATCCTAAACCCTAAGGATAAATTATACCCTAAACCATAAGGAAAATTATAATTATATCCTTAAAATTAAATTAATAAAATGAAAAAAAAACAATAACAACAACAAAAAAAGAGAAAAAAACACACACTGAATGTGAAGGAATGATGTTGTACATTTTGAAATTAGTAAAATGAATGTATTCTGGTCTTTGCCTTATTCATTTAATCTTTATTTTTAGTTAGGTTTGTTACCCATTTCATCTTTCATATCAACTTTTAATTTAAATACTAAATTAACAGAAAAAATACATAAAATTAAGAAACACTACGCGACAGAAATGAGATACGACAATAAAAACAAATAAACAAAAATTATAACTAATAATAAAATAATAGTAATCATTCATCCTACCGATTGCTTTACGTGTGTTATTTGTTTTTTATGCGTATTAAGAAATATTACTCCTATTATTTAAGTTGGGTAGTTGTATAATTGTATTAATGGAGTGTGCGCGTCTCATATTTTAGTTATATTAGTGGCGATTAAATTCCATATATATCTAAAAAAGAAAAAAATAGGATTTCTATAATGAAAAATGAGAACACGTGGATAGTTATAATATTATTTTTGGAAGAAAAAAAATGCAACATTTGATTGTGCCTACAATAGGTACAATATGTTGAACCATTTTTTTAACAGTGAAGAATTTTGTATGAGTGAGTCTCTTGTACGTCGGGTACATGAATTTAGATTCGTGCCCCTTTGCAATTTTCATGTCCCTTCACAATTTAAACTCTCTAGCAATACATAAGTTTAAATAGAATAGAGAGGGAAGAATTGTATCAACCGTGTCTTTTGTCTCCGAGGGCGCAAGAGTTTTTGCCATTTTTTATACCCAACTTAGTTTTATCAGAGACTAATATTTTTAAAGAAAATTAATTGTTTATCATTTAAAAAATAATTTTTTATTTACTAAAAATAATTTTAATATTATTTGCATTTGGGCTTACCGCCAATTTTACTCATTGCAACTAAACACCTTCAAGAATTTTTTTTAAAGTATCTACAAGTCAATAAATTAATGAATAAAACATTTTTCTATATGAAAAGAAATTAAAACTATTTCTTGTTCATTCACATAAAATTTATAAGAAAAAAAAGAAAGAAAGAAAAATTAACTGCTAGCCCCCCTCTTCAGCAGCATCACCATTTGCTAACTGCACCGCTCCACCACCGCACTCCGCCTGCTCCTCCGCCAGCGACTGGCGGCACGTCGGACACGAAGAATGAGAAGCTAACCACATATCAACACACTTCACGTGAAAACAATGGTGGCATTTCGGAAGCACTCGTATTTTCTCTCCATCCGAAAACTCGCCCAAGCAAATCGGGCATTCCGTCGACCCGACCACCTGCTCCGACCCGTACACCGCCACCGGGATCTGCCGCAGCGCCGCCTTCTTCAGCCCCTTCCGCCCGAACCGCGGCGGCGGTTCGGCCGCCGTCCCCGGATTCATCCTGGTGGCGCAACGCAGGATGCATCTGATAATCGAATTTATACCGAGAGCGCAGATCAAAGCACACAGTAAAGCTGCCAGGATTATCACCATGTTGGTGTCGAAATTCGCCACTCTGCTGTACTGGCCGTGGATTCTGCTGCCGTTAATTGGCGGAGCGCCGCCGATTTGAGCGTCGAGTAGCAGGCGGCGCGGCCGATGGTGGAAGTTCATCGGCGCAGGAAACCTTCAAACTGGTAACCTTAATTTAATTTAATTCAAAGGAATTGAATTCAAAATTGCGTGCTGCTTTCGATCATCAGATACAGATTATAGTAGAGATTTTCATATCTGTGAATCGAACCACAAAAGAAATTGAAAACAGAGAATTCATGATCCCTAGTATATAATCACAACTCTATGATTTTGTTTATTTCCCTCTTTCCTTCAATCTTGGAAGAGAGAGAGTAGGGAAAATCTCACCAGGTGTAATGATAACTCTTACCAAAAATTAGGAACTCCTACCAAACTGCAAATTAAACTCAATCATCAAAAACACTAAAATCTTTAATCTCACCATACAAAGTGAATCAAACACTACAAAATTATACCAAAATGAATCAATCCAACTCAAGGGCTACTCTCTTTTTTCATTAAGTAATTAAAAAGAGAAAGAAAATTAAGAAAAGTTTATGAGGGTGTGGATGAAGAAAGTGTGCAACCCTTAATGAAAGTGATGAGTCCCATGCTAGTTGTGGTCTTTATTAGAGAACCATTATTGAAAAGCTTAGAACACAAAAGAGAGAGAGAGAGAGAGGGAGGAGAGAGAGAGATCAGATTCTAGAGAATTTGATTATGGGACCTGATCCCACTTTAATCAAGAATTAGCTTATAAAAAACACACAGGAATTCCCTATTGTTGTCCCACACTTGCACTCATGTTCATAGATATCTGAAGCAATTATCTCCTTGGACTTTGGTGTTGCATTTGGTCCCATTAGATCTATATTATCATCTTTTTAATTTAATGGTGCTGGATTTTAATTTATTCCTTCACTGTAATCTTGTACGATCGAATTGATATTTAAAGAAACAGAAAGTAAATTGTGACTCTGATTTTAACCCTACCTCCAAAGAAAAAGCCATTTTCCACATTACAAAATAATTTGCATTTTTACAATTACACATATACAGTTTATTAAACTTTTTTTTTAACGTGAAATAATTATCTGAAATTGTCCCCTATGATTCATTTTAATAAGTTATCATTTTTTACCCTCCAAAATATATTCTCAATTTAAGATCTGAAAAGTTGTAAATTGTCAATTAAAGGCTTGAATTATGAATTATCTAAAATTACCCATTCAGGATCTGAATTTATCACAATTGGCTCATATTTTAACAATTCAAGGCACGAAATCAGATCCTGGGTTGACATGTTTGCAAGTATAATTCAGACCCCTAATCGATAGAAAAAATAATTTAGCAATGAAATTGATAGTTTATCCATTTTTCAAGTCTTGAATCGATAAACTCCATATCTTTTTTTTTAATACTATGTACTCCCCTAACTCCGGTCAATTATGAACAATTGAGTTTGTACGGAGATTAAGAAAATACACTTTTGAACCAACTACATTAACTTTTGTAGTGTAGTTTAGTTTTATAAATAATAAAAAAAGTATATTATGTATAATTTTGATGAGGTTATAGTATTGAATGATTTTGTTATTTTAAATTGTTCACATTATATCGGAAGTTAGGGACAGACGAAAATAAATCTTGTTATGTTATGGGACAAAAAGAGTGGACGTATATTTTCTTTTTTTTTTTTTTACCGCAAAGGATTTCATACGATTTCACATCAAGTTTTTGGGGTCGCATGGCTCATTAATCATAAGAAGCACCCCCATGATAATTTTTACTACATTTTTTAAATTTTGTTACATTTCCTATAATATTGTAAGGTAACAAATTATCATAATACACATAAATGGAGTTTAAAATATAAATTGTGCTATATCTTCTTATTTTATTTGAAAAAGTTATAAAGTAGTTAGGATATTAATTTTCGTTCAAAATCTTTTAGTTTTGTTTCGATTTTGTTCCAAAAATTTTTTTATATTAATTTTGTTCTATAGTTTTGTAAAAACATCGATTTAGTCTAAATCCATAGAATTAGAAAAATTGAACATTTTTTTAGAAAAATGATTACTTTGATGAGAATTTAAAAGTTATGAAACTATTTCGAAAAAAATAAAATTTCTTAAAATTATTTTAAATTAAATAAATTTGTACTTAACGGATTTTAAGTTCAAATTCAATTTGTAACCATCATCATTAAAACGCGTGCGAAACGTCTCTATTTGGTGGGGTGATTTACAATATTTGATGGACATAGTCTTGAAAGAAATTAATGAATATTGATTTTAGTAAATAATCATTTTCATCCGCTATTCTATACCCGATCCCTACTCATGGTTTGAGCCCAAAAATAAAATAAAAATACAGTGCTCTTCGGATCAATTTGATCCGATCAAATGCACTTAGTTTCTCTAAAAGTACTGTTATAGCCCTGAATATTCCTTTTAAACCCAGAATTAATTGACTATAAAAATTCCCTTTTCCATATTTAAAGATTTAATATTTATTATGCATTAAATATTTTTATTAAAAAAATCAAAGTTTATCTATAGCTTTTAAACGTTCCATATATATACCTATGCATATTATTATTCGCAATATACATTATTATATATATAATTATTAATGTAAAATTAGAATATGATTCCATTCATTATTCTATATTCATTAATTAAAATGATACATATAAAATATGATCTAGGAGTATTAAATTACGATAAATGATTTATTAAAGCATGTTTTACTAAAACGTGAAAAATTAAGTATAACTTACTAAAATCATATTTTAAGTTACGTCATGTTAATTAATTATATTTTTCAAATTTAAAATCATGTATTTTAATTAATCATATACTCCCTCTGTCCGCCTAAAAGAGGGTCTTTTACTTTTGTGCACCTTGATTAAGGAGTATTATTATTTAATGTATAATGAGTAGTATTAATGGGAGTGTGGGCCACGTATTTTAATTGCATTAATGGGTTTGTGTGGATCTCATATGTATAAAAAATAAAATGACCCTCTTTGCAGTGGACGACCAAAATGAAAAAATACCCTCTTTCGAGCGGACGGAGTGAATATTATACTTTAATAAATTACTCATCATATTCACATTAATTGATATTTATATGTAGGCAAAATTTTAGGTGAGACCATATCAAAAAATGAGTTCACATATTAAAATTTATAATATTTTAATAAAAAATACATTATTAATAAAAATTGATAATCATTGAAATAAAATATTTTATATTTTAGTAATGAAGTATTAACAATTTTATAATATTTTTATCAACTAAATAATATTCTTTGTTATTTAGTAACAAAATTATTGTATAAATTGTCAATCTAATATTAGCTACCAACAAAAAATAATTATCAATCAGTTTAGATTTTCATTGCTAAAAAATTAAAAAATTATTTTACTGTCTAGATATAATTTTACATTTGAAGTAATATATAATTCATTTATTTAATTGTGATATAGCTAGTTATAAGCAAATTAATTAATTAAGTATTGACAGAGACTTATCTGAGAATGTTTCAGGTAACACTAAGAAAAAAAATTAGCAATTGAATTTACCAACGGAATTTAATCAGTTGGTAATTACCAATGAATTAACAACAAAAATGACATTTTTGTTTTAGCGCAATAGATTTACTCTATATTTTAGCAACAGAATTCAATCTGTTGGTATTTACCAACAGAATCATTATATAAATTACCAACGAAATTATTAGCAACGGATTACCAAGGGAATCGATTTTTCGTTGCTAAAAATTTACAAAACCACCACTTTACCAACAGATTCCATTACTAATCCGTTGGTAAGTCAATTTAACAATGGAATTGAGGCTTTTACCAGCGAAATATTCCGTTGGTAAAAAATAATTTTTTTGTAGTGTAATGAATTACGTGAGACAGATAAAATGTGGTCATTTTTATAATAAAAAGTGATATCAAATTAATGAAAAAGTGAGAATGTTATTTCATGAACAATTTATAGTATGAATAAAAAGTGATAACATTTTATAGTGATAGTGATAACTATTTTAAAAAGTGTAAAATGATACAGTCTCACACAAAACCTACCTATTTGCTAACATATACGTTACTTTTACAGTTATAAAATGAATCTTGTTAATATATATTGTCAAACATTTGTATAAATCGGATTCATACTTGACCATGTCTCTATTTTGTAATTTATTGACTACTCTTTAATAAATATTACTATTTACAGATATAAACTATTACTCTTTTAAATAAAAATTATTATTTTTCAATGAGTAATTCTTTTTGTTCAAAATAGTGATTTAAAAAAATAGAATTCACGTGCGAACTCAATTTACCCCATATTCACTCGTGTATATTATGCAACGTTTCATATAGCAATATACATCTCATGAGTAATTATTTTTCGAGTGAATCTTGTGTGCTCTGTTTTTTTTAAGATTACTTTTTAGTATATAAAAAATTAGTTTTTGAAGAGTAATATTTTTTTATTAAGAATAAAAATAGTTCATATTTCTAAAGAGTAATTTTTCATGTATTAAAGAGCAATTGAAAAGTAATTTTTCATTTACTAAAAAGTAATAGTCGACAAAAGGATTCACGTGTGAATCTAGTTTACACATGTGTTTGCTTTATTTTTCATATTCGCTACTATGAGAGGAATTGTAAACATTTATGTAAATTGGGTTCCCTATATACTTTAATTTTATTGAAATTACTCTCTAGCACATAAAAAATTAATTTTTAAAGAGATAAATTATCTTATTTTTGAATAAAATATACTTCCTCCATCCCATAAAGAAGTTCACAGTTACTGTAAATACGGATTTTATGAAAAAGTTGTTTTTTGGGGGTAGTTTGATATTTTTAGGTAATAAATAAATTATAAAGTAAGTTTTGTGAGTTGTAAAAGGTGACAATTTTGAAATTAAAGATATTGTGAGGTTATTGATTTGTGTGTATTTCCTTATTTGGGGGTATGAACTTGTTTATGAGATGGACAAAAATAGAAAGTGTGAATTTGTTTATGGGAGGAAGTGAGTAGTAATACTCTCCTTAAATTCTACTATGTTGTAATTTATTTAAATTCTTATTGTAATAAATATTTTTCATTTAGGAGAGTATGAGATGATGGATAAATACTTATATTTCACCTTACAATCTAATTTTATTGTAATTATTTTTAGTATAAAAATATTATCTTTAGAAAGATAAAATTATTAATTTTAAATAAAAAATATTACTCTTTAAATTCTGCTATGTTGTAGTTTTTTATATTTTAGTCACATGAATAATATTTCTCATTTGGAAAAGTAATAATTCGTTTTCTAAACAATAATTTTTTATGTTTAAAAAAATAATTTTGTAAAACCAATATGCATGAACTGTATTTACAGAAGACTATGCAAAGTTAATTTAGTTCTTTTAGCTATGTACACAAGATTATAATAAAATTAATTTGATTTCTAAACATCACTTAGCAATTTATTTGTACACCTCTACAGCTCTACTAGTTCCGGAGTACTTATTAATTTAATTTACTCAATTTTCTGATTAATCTATATTATCATAAATAATAAATTATTGAATAAATTATTTAGCAAAATATAATAATAATTTTCTTGTTATAAATTAATAGATTTTAATTTAATCTCATCTTAGTAGGTTTATTTTAATTACTTTAACTTGAAGCGAATTTTTTAATCAACTGTTTTAATTTAATTTATTTTCGTAAAATAATTTATTAATAAATAAATTACATACATTGACTATTATATTTCATACTAGTAAAGATTAAGAAACTATGTACATATAGTTATTATTAATTTATTCGATAATTTGGTGTAATAATTAATAGCTAAGCCATTTTAATTTAAGTATGACTTAAATTACAAGCTAAGCCATTTTAATTTCACATCATTAATATTCTTCTAAATTAATTTCAATTGATGCATTAAACAAAGCCCAAATCGATCTTAAATTAAACCTTAAATAACACTTATCATCTCATCATGAATATTCCAAGCTTTCTTTGTGCGAAATCGATCCTCTACATATCTTTCAATTCATGAGTTTCCTTCCAATTTGAGCAGCCCCTCTGTGATATTTTTACAAGATTCTCTTTTTTATTTCATAGACAAAAATATATATTTTTTCGTTTCATTTGACTTTTCACCATTACAGTAAATATGGAATTTAATAATTTGTTTTAATTAATTTTATTGGCTCGTGAGGATAATGTAATATGTTTTTTAATTAAATAAATAGATAATAAATTAAGTCAATGATAGAGATGATAATTTTAAAAATATAGTAAAAAAAAACATTTAGCTATTATTACACTAATTTTTATGCATTTTCTTTTAATGTCTTTATAGTTCTTCTATGGTAAATTTTCAAAAAACTTAGAGCATCTCCTAAAGGTTCTTCAAATTAAAAAAAATGTTAAATTTTGAGGAGTAATCAATTAAAACTTTACTCCAACAAGCTCTTTATTTTAACTTTTAATTTTACATAACAAGTTTCACTTTTCAAATTTAATAAAGAGCGAAATCAAGTTCTTTAAAATTAAATGCCTAGATTGGTATGATGGAATAGAATTAGTATAGAATAAAATGAACTCATGAATGAATAGAATAAGGAAATGAATGATTAAAATGATAATTATCATGATTGGTATGGTTTAGAAATAACACAAGTAATAGAAAATGTATTCCTTAATTGGTTCCAATTTTATTAATAATATTTTTATGGAATTAAATTTACAATTTAGATTATATAAAATATTTAAACTAATTAAAATCTCAATGAAAATTTTATATATTTTAAAAAAGAATTAAAATTTAAATAAAGATTATATATGATTTAAAAATTATACAAGTTTAAATAGTGTTAAATTAAAAATAAAATAAAATATTAATATTCTTAAAATATAAAAAGTATATATTAAAAAAATTATTATATATATATAAATTAATTTAATATTTAATACTAATTTAATCAATAATATTACACTTTTTATATAATTTACTAATTTTATTTAGAATAAATATTAAATTAATTATATAAATTTTTATTAAAATTTTAAAGAATTAAATTTAACAACATATCTTTTTACTGAATCTATAAAAATGAATGAATTTTTCATTTTAAAAAATTTAATATTTATTTTTTATTAAATAATTTAATAGAATTTTTTAAATTAATATTACATGTTAAATAGAAAAAAATTAATTTTTTAATTATATATATATGTGTGTGGGGGCATAAAAAGAATATTTTTTCACAATTTTTATAGTATATATTATGCTACATAAATAAAAAAATAAAAATAAATTGTTGTTTACGTGATGTGTGGGAATAGAGATTAACATTGGGGATGAGATGAATCATCATTCCTTTGTTTAAAGAAATGGTGATTCCAATTCATTAAATGTACAAATCATGATATTAATGTACCAATCATGATATTAGGAATAGAATAAGGAATGATGATTCAATTCCTAATTGATTCTCATATACCAAGCCGTAGATGATTCATTGTTTCCGATGCTTCTTTTTAAATAAATATCATGGAATGTAGAGTAAAATCAATATTACATTGCATTAATAATACAAATAAAATTAAAGTAAATGAATAGAAAATATGTATAATTAATTAATATGGGGAATAGAGAAAATAAAAATCAAATATAATGAATGTGTTTGAGTACTTTTTAAAGTATTTCTCTTCAAATTAAAAAATTCTTTTTATTTTATTAAAATTCTCTTCAAATTTTAAAGAAACTTTTGGAGTTTGCTCTTATAACTACACTGCTTATTAATACGCTATTCAAGGGTCAGTAAATTATAGGTACAAAATTATCTTCATAATTACTTCGTAGTACATTGAGTTTACAGAATTACTTACACATACAAAATTTAATTCCGTATTTCCCATTTTACCCTTGTTAACACTAATGTTCACAATTTTAAAAGGAATGTTAAGATTCTCTGTAAATCTCTCCTGAAATTTCTCAACAAATTATCTCACTTACCTCCATTCTAAGTGAATGACACTCCCTCAAATGTTATACACCAGTGTTAAATAGTACATTATTTACTACTCTATGCTTTGGATAAAGATGGTGATAGATTGTCAGCGTCTTTTGGGACTACTCTCTGCGGTGGATAAAGGTGAGAAGCGAACTTCGGAAACTATCATATTGGTGGAGGGTAAATTTTCAGGACTTTAATCCTGAACTTATTTGTGCATCCATTTCTCTTCTTCTTCTGTAGAAATTAGGGATTAAATTAGGGTTTTGAACGATTGTGCAATGTTGTAATATATCAAAATTTGGGAGTGAATGATTGTGTGAGTGGATAATGTTAATATAAACACTAAATAGTAGTGTATATTATCTCAAAAATTAATCGATTGAACATTTGTGTGCATGATTTGGTTCATCGGTTGTAATTTTTTGTTAAAGAAAATGATTTGGGTGTTTCAGTTAAAGATTTTGAATCTTGGTCAAAAATATGATTTTGGTATTTTTGAACATTGGTGTGCCTTAATTCAGAAAGCAATCGTTTGTACATTCCTATAGTTGTAATTTGTCATCGGGGTTAATCTGTGGAAATTGATGAACATAGGTTTATTTTGAACAATAGTGTACATTACCTCAAAAAGTAATCAATTGAACATTGGTGTGTATGAATTGGTTCGTGGGTTTAAATTTTTGGTTAACGCTAATGATTTGGGTGTTTCAATTAAATATTTTGAATCTTAGGTGAAAATTATGATTTGGGTGCTTTTGAACATTGGTGTGCCGTACATCAGAAAGCAATCGTTTGTGCATTTCTGTATTTGTAATGCTTTGTCGGTGTTTAATCTGTGGAAATTGATGAACATTGTTTTATTTTGAACATTATTTTATATTTTTACTCTTACCAATTAATCAAATCGCATAATCTTTTCGTGCGAGCAAGTAAGCATGGCAAAAGTTTTTTTCTTTATAAAAATGTAACTTTGAATTTGTGTTGCTGGTATGGAGCAAGTAAGCATCGTCGATTCCAAATCATATCAGAATAAAAAAAAATTAAAACACAAATATTCCTATAAAACAATTCAGTGATTTCAAATTACAACACGTACGAGAAACATACTCTGGATCTAATAGAGAAATCGTTGTTTACTTGTATGCTAATTTCAGCGTTGGGTACTTTCAAGTTGGAAACATCTTAGATTTTAGATGAAATTTCTTAGATTTCAGTGTGCAAAAACTAATTCATTCTATTAATCGCAGAAGTTTTTCCTAGATTTTAGCTGAAATTTCTTAGATTTCAGTGTGCAAAAACTATTTCATTCTATTAATCGCAGAAGTTTCTATTCTGATTGAGAAATTTATATATTTTTATGGAAAGTCAACGAGTAATTAATATGGAAACTATTAATGGTAAACTTAGAAAAATACAAAATGTATCTCTCAATAATTCAATTTGATTTTATATCTCCTACTAACTAGACTATTATATGTCAGTAATAAAGCCACTATTCAATAATTCTATTATGACACTACAAATATAGTAATATATCTAACTCTATTAAGACACTCATAATAATGTATTAATAACTTTATTTTTCTTGGAAGGGTTAATAACTTCTTTAACTACTACCAATATACTTTAAATATGAAGATATTTTAAAGACAAAATATAGAATTTAAGCAAAAATTTTAATTCAATATTTAAATAATTAATTGATAATAAAATATAGAAATTTTACAAATACTGAAAATTATTATGGAGTACATGTGGATTTAAAATTAAATAATTATTATAAAAAGGTATAGTGTATAAACTACATACTCATTTAAAATGTAAAAAATGGAGTAATTATCAGTAATTAGTAATTAAAAATAGGAGTTTTAAATTTAATTAGTTAAGTTTTGTATACGATGGGAATATTTTGAAAATAATACCTAATTATAAATAATTAAAATAATTTTATTATTAAATAATAAATTAATAAAGTTAAATACCATAGAACAATGAGACATTCTCTTGTGAGACGGGTATATGTGAGACGCATTGTGAGACAGATCGATCTATTATTAAAATACATTCATTGTATAGGTAAAGTATACATATTGATAATTACAATATATTTGTAATGAATTATATTACAATACCCTAGAGTCATACTTTAATTTATAATACATCATACTTTATAACAACATACTTCAACCACAAATAAATATATTTTAGTTATATAACAAATTGTCTTAGCTAATTACTGTCTCACAAGAACATTGTTTATATTCAATACGTTTGACAAATTTTAAATGAATTCAGAAATAGCATAATTGGTTAAAGGACTTCTTAACTGATTGATTGATTAATCCAGGCTCTAATCATGTGAAGAAATAGGAGCAGTTTTAGTTAGTTTTTTTTAAAGCTAATATTATAAAATTAATGATTAATGGATTAAGTGTACTCAAAGCTATTTTGTTAGTTTTACATTTTTAAATGTCATGAGAGGGCAAGAACCCTAGGCCTATTTCTTACATATGACATTTTAAAAAATATATACTTCCTCCGTTCCATATATCAAATGAGACACTTTCTATTTTGAGTTGTCCGAAAAAAGTTTGCATCTTTCTTAAAAAAAAAAGTCATACACAATCCTACTTACTCATATACATTATTTACAAAAAAAAAAAAATCACTCATAAGGTCTTACCTAATACACCTAACATACTCTATCATTTATTTATTAAAAAAATATTATAATACCCTAAAATTTATTATTTTTCTTAATCTTCATGTCGGGAGATGTGCAAATATTTGTAGGACGTAGGACGGAGAAAGTATACATTTTAGCTAATATTCAAAAATTAGTTAATGATTGATTAAATGTAGTCAAAACTATTTTGTTATTACATTTTTAAATGGCATGAAGGGCAATGACCTATAGCTACATTTATATAAATGCGAATTCATATAGATGTCATTATAGATTAAATGCATTAGTAACTAATATTAAATGGCACTAATTAATGTCATGATAGACCTAATTTTTAAATGGTGTAATCTATTATTAGGGGCTCATCGTTTCTGGGATTGGTAAAGGAAATAAATCATATAATGTATTTTAAATGATTTATAAAAACCATGACTTGCAAGTGTAAAATCCATTGAGTTATAGAGGTGAAATAAATGAAATAAATCGTATAATGTACTTTAAATGATTTATAGGAACCTTTTCCTAGAGCTAGATTGGTGAATAAGGTAAAACGCATTATGTGTTTCAAGTGATTTGTAGAAAGAGTTCACTGTTTGACTGTGCTTGCAAGAAACCAAATTCATTGGCTTATAGAGGTGAAGGAGGATGTGCTTCAAGTGTCTATGGAGAGAGCTCATTATTTAAGTGCTTGCAAGGGCCAAATCCGCCAAAGACAAAATTCGAACTCTCATCCTATAGCTGACAGCTTAGTTGAAGGGGTTTTTTTTTTTTCACTTTAAACCCTTGAGCTATGGCTTACGGATTATATACCAAATTTATAATAATTAGTGAATTGATAGATTTTTATTATTATTATTATTATTATTATTATTATTATTATTGTTATTATTAGAGTGGTGATTATACTGAGACAAATAAATAAAGAAACAGTAAGAATAATAAAAACAAATTGAAATGATTGCCCAACAACTTTTGAGTGTATATTGGATGCACCTGGTGCAAGGGTGCACCTACATATGTATAACTTTTTATTTTATTTTGTGTATATGTTATTCTATTTTGTATAAGTGTTTTATAATAATTGTATACTTTTTTCACATTAAATTTTTCATTAAAAAAACTAGCATCATATGTGTATAACTTTTTATTCAATAGTGTATACATATTTTTTAATAATTGTATATTTTTTACACTCAATTTTTCATTAAAAAATCTAACAATTAAATTGTATACATTTTTGCTCTTAATTATATATGTTCATATTTATATTTGTATATGGTGCACCCTATCTTAGGTGCACCCGGGTAAACACTATAATTAACCATAACTTTTTATAGAATTGTTCCATGGAAAGAGGTCTTTTTTAAATACGCACGTCTATTTTATTAAATGCACACCCCATATTATATAATTAAAATATATATTTAGGAAAAGCCTAATTTATCCTAATTTATCCTCGCCACTCACAACATATGAAACTAGATAGAGGAAATTAAACACCACTTACCACCATACCACTAATTAAAATTTTTCATTTCCTACATAATAAAATCTAGATAGCGGAAATAAATCTACTGACTCTTCGAATAATCAAAGAACATATGAAATTAGTTGCAAGTAATACCAATTTTATGAGAACTAATTGTAGAGAAATTAAACAAGTACAGTAGTAAGAGGGATTAAAAAAAAGATTACGATCCAGTAAAATTTCCCTATTAACGCAACAAACATTAACCTCTCGCATAAAACTCAAACTCAAGATCATTCCCATCAAATTTCAAAACAATTAATTCGAAACCAATTTTTACAAGTTCCGATTGTTCATCATCGTCGTCTCCAATTGGCGAAACGCCCACGAGAATGATTGATTTCTGGTAAAATTGATAAATGACGTGGAACTACTCAGGTTCAAACTCGACACAGGATCTCATGATCAATATATCACTGCCATCAATCGAAAGGGTAATTTTGAAATTTGGAGGAGTGTGTATATAATAAAAAATTAAGGAATAAAAGATTAAAAGGGAGTGTGTATTCAATAAAAGTGATTCAATAAAAAATTGTGTGTATTTAACATTACTCTCCAATTAATTTTACTTTACTTAAAATTTTATCACACTTTTTATTATCACAAAGGGTTCATGAACTAAGCATATTTTTCAAAGTCTAACAAATGGGACCATCTTTAATAAAATCAATCAACAAAATTATAGTATAATTAATAGAAATTTAATCAAGTAATGGAAAGTGACTAGATATAATTACTAAAAATGATTTTTTTTTTAATTTTATAAGAATTCATTGCAACGATTCACATATTCATATCCTATTATATCTTAGGATTCAATGTTATTCATACAATTTAATATATAATTATCTTTACCATTTATATAAAAGAAGATTTACATTACACCATAATTCAATACTAATTGTTCAACGGAAAATATTTAAATGGCCTTTAACTGCAATGTTTGACACATTTACATATATGGTATAACACTTAAAACCAAGATCATTATTCTTTTCTAAATTTAACCTTCCTCACATTTAAATAAGCATACTTTTTTTTTGACAGATTAAATAAGCATACTTTACGAATACATAAAATTGAAATTTATTTATAAATATATACTTATATAAAAATTACTCCCTCCATCCCATAAACCTTTCACAATTTCCTCATTTGTTTGTCCCACAAAACCTTTACATAAAAAAAAAGAAATATCACTTTATCTAATAACCTAAAAAATTACTTTAATTTCAAATTTGTCACTCATTTTTCTCACACATATCATTACTTTATAATTTTTAATACTTAAAAATACTACAATACCTTCCAAAGTCAATAAAGTTGATCAAAAAGTACAACTTTTCTTAAATAATGTGGAACAGTAAATGTAAAAAGTATTATGAGACGGAAGGGTATTAATTAAGATTTTTAATTTATTCAAAAGCAAACTTCTATACGTATCCTGCCATATAAACCTATAAACCTTACTAACTTTATATTGTAATTCAATGGAACGAGCAATAATAATCAAAAAGAGGAATGATTATTTCAAGATGTTAAGGTAAGTATTTCTGAAATTAAGATTTACTAGTTTATTCTTATAATCTTGAATGTCTATATGAGGTCACTCACCTTACTGAGAGTCAAGTAATCAGTGGATGATGGGGGTTATGATAGGATTGTTAATTCATAACTCGGTGTATATATTATGATCTAATTATAACTTTTAAATAAATCAAGAGCTCTTTCCTCATTTGGGACATTAAAAATTTTTTCCTAAACAAATGGCATTAAAAAAAATTGTATATCAGGGTACATAATATATTGAAAAATAAAAATAAGAAAGTACATATGAGACTCGTGATGACACGTGGGTAAGAGCTATATATAGGTACCCAAGTGGCATATATGGGTCCACAGTATTGATAGTACGACTCTATCACCATCTGCTATAGGTAGCATGGAACATTTCTTTATTTAATCTTTCAATTTTTATTTTTATTTTTTTATAAATCAATGACATGTGTAATGTTTCAATTTATTTTTCTCTATGTTTTCTACTCAATGAATTAAATTATTATCTGATTTAAGTCGTAATTCTTCACCCACTTTCCTAACATTTAATATATTCATCATCTCTTAAGTGCAAAGGTTTGATTGGTGGTTATTTCAAGCATTCAAATTGGGCCAACAACCTTGGTAGGTGGTGGAGGATTGTAATGATATTTTGACACGCAACATATACGTAGAAGATATTAATGTTATTTGTACGGGAGGAAATTATAATACTATTAAATCAGAATAATCAAAGTGCGTTTAACAATGAAGAAAAAGCTATTTAAAGGGGCCAGAACAGGCTTTAAAACAAAATAAGAAAATAAATCAATTTGCCAAAATTACTTCAGCCACAATCATTTCCAATCATTCCCGAATAAATCTTCCTGATTTGTAGGCCTATTGATTCCAACCAATAATCACGTGAGCTGTTCCACATCAGTCTCCCCCACTCGAGAAGAACTCGGCCACGAGTGATCCGGATAGAGAGGTGGTTCGGTGGAAAATAACGAGATAAATTTGTCACGTTGAATATTCGTGAAATACCCATCGACTCGGGCAAGTCCACCACGTAAGCATTATCATTAATCTTGCGCACAATCTTATAGGGGTCGTACTTTTTTGGGTGCAGTTTATGATAATGACCCATCAGGAAACGCTCACGGCGAAGAAAAACCATCACCTCTTCACCAACTTCAAACATGCTAACGCGACGATGCTTATCAACAACTTCTTTAAAATTTTGATTAGTTTCCAGCAACTTCTGTTTTACTGTCGACTGAATATCCAGTGAATCCTTAGCCAATGTTGTAGCAGCTGCACTATTTCCAGTAATTTGTGGCAGCTTCACCAAATCCACAGCATGTCATGGGGGGTTTAGATAAACAATGGAGAAAGGTGATTTTCCCGTCGAACTATGAACAACATTATTGAAAAGGCAAATTCTGCCTGCTGCAAAGCATGATCCCACTGTCTTGGTCGATCTCCACATATGCAACGAATCAAGTTTCCAAGTGTTCGGTTGACAACTTCCATCTGTCCATCGATTTGGGGATGTGTGGTGCTGCTAAAATTCAAGGAAGTGTTAAACATACGCCACAGAGTAGAGTGCGGGGCAGACCAAGAACGAAATTCATGGAAAGGTCCTCCCAAATAGCCTCCGGAATTGGTAAAGAAGTATAAAGACCAGTATTTAGTGCATGCTCATTGGCTGTTTGACAAACGTGACATCGATTTATGTAACGCCCCACTTCTCTTTTCAATTATGGCCAATAGTATCGCTTCTCAAAGCTAGCAATAGTCTTTTCTCTACCAAGGTGGCCACTCAAACCACTATCATGAAGATCACAAACTAACTTGTCTCTCAATGATGTACGTGGGATACACAATCGATCTCCTCTAAATAGAAAACCATCATGCTTATAAAAATCCTCAAAAGGAAGCCTGTCAAATATCTTGCCAAAATCCTCATCACCCTGATACAAGTCCCGAGAACTTCAAAACCCGTAATTTCATGTTTCATCGTTACCAATAGAGTAGCACGTCTGCTTAATGCATCATCAGGTTTATTTTGAGCTCCAGACTTGTGCTTTAAAGTGAAAGAAAACTGTTGTAAATATGCAACCCACCTGGCATGCATCTTGCTAATATTTTTCTGACTATTTATATATTTCAAGGTCTTATGATCAGTATAAAGAACAAACTGATCTTGAAGTAAATAGTGTTCCCAATGCTTCAAGGCTCGAACGACCGTATAAAATTCCTGATCATAGGCTGACCACTCAGTCGGGGGCTGCTAAGCTTCTCACTGAAATATGCAACGGGTTTTCCTTCTTGAGATAAAACACCACTAATTCCTACACCACAAGCATCACACTCCACCATAAACAATTTCTCAAAGTTGGGAAATGCGAGTACTAAGGCTGTACACAATTTCTCTTTGATCAACTTGAAGCTCTTCATTTGCTCAACTCTCCACTGAAATTTTCTTTTCTTCAAGCAATTTGTTAAAAGTGCAACTATAGTGCTAAAATTACGAATAAACCGTCTGTAGAACATAGCAACTCAGTGAAAGCTACGAATCTGTCACAGACTTCGGTGTTGGCAATTCTCAGATCACCTTAACCTTTTCCTCATCCACACGAATTCCATCGCCACCAACAATAAAACCTAAAAAGATAAGGCTTGTTTGTAGGAAACTGCACTTCTTTAGGTTTGTTTGTAGGAAATTGCACTTCTTTAGGTTAATATAAAGCTTATTAACCTGCAACACAATTAAAACCTACCGCAAATGCTCCATGTGTTCCAGTTTGTTAGCACTATATATCAAAATATCATCAAAATAAACCACAACAAACTTACCTACAAAAGGCTTCAACACCTCGTTCATTAACCTCATGAAAGTGCTTGTTAGGTTGAGTTTCTAAATATGTGGAATAGGCCAATAGCCAACAAGGTGGAAAAACAAGTAGGTCAGATACTTGGTGTTATCTTGTCCCGGAAGTCATTGAGGGAAGATAGAAGAAAAAGATGGCAAAAACAAAATTCACGTTTTTGAGAGAGAATCCAGCGCAGTAATATTGCAGGGGCAATAACCTGAGTTTCAACCATCGGATCAAGCTGAATTTAGATAGCACGTTCGGAACTTGAGGAAGTACATTCTGAACGGTGGAGATTATTTTTGGAGCTTTGTGTTGACGGGAATATGCCAAAAATAGAAGTAGGTTTTTGGTGATTCAGTTCTGCGCAGTCGAGTGAAAAGAGTCGTTTCTCATAAACTAACAGTTTGGAGCTCTGATACCAATTATTGGGTTTATTAGACCCCTAGTATAGTCAGGCTCATTCAATCCACTAGCATGATATTGTCTGTTTTGGGCTGCCTACTAGCCCGCATGATTTTATCACTCTAGGTATCACACCCAAAAGACCTCATGTTAGGGAGAGAATCTCTCATACTTATAAACCCATCGTCATCCCCACGTCTAACTGATGTGGAACTTTGATTGATACCCAACCAACATTCCCCCTCAAACAAAGTCTTGCAGCTAGACCATCCAATTTGAGGTTCGAACATCCTACCAACCCGAGCTGGTTAAGTTTGGGGCCTGACTTTGATACTACTTTGTTGGGATAAACACACGAATAATCAAATAATAAACTATTTGTCTACGCAGCGGAATGATCAATTATCACTATCTTGTGTGAATATAGCAGGAAACAATCCTAATAATATGATGCACGATAAAGCAAGCAATAACAAAAATAACTCAAGCAATTTAACGTGGTTTTTACTCCTCACATTGAGGAGATTTTTTACGTTAAATTGCTTGTGTTATTTTGGTGATTGCTTGCTTTATCGTGGTTTTTACTCCTCATTCTCTGCTTTCTTTCTCCCCCCATTCACTACCGCCTTCAATTCTCTCTTCTCTCACTCAACCACTGCCCACTCTCCACCACCCACCATTGATGATAATATCTCAGATGCGAACATCGGATTACTAGAGGAAGTGATAGCACCATGGAAGAATTGCAAGCTGCAATTGCTCACTGTAATGGCGTCGCTCTACTGTTGCCGCCGCTGGTTTTTAGCTCCGTAATATTCCAGGTCCAGATCGGATAAATTTACTTCATCGAATTTTGATTCTTCTTGAAGACGCTGCAATTTGGTTCTCGATTCTTCACATTTTCTCTCATTTTCTCTTCACGTTGTTTGTATCTCATAGTAATTAAGAGTTTTTTTACCTAGTAGTAATCCTCCCTTATTATTATTATTATGGTTAATGTCTGGCCGATGAATTTTATATTTATAGTTTTTTTTCCGGCGGTTCAATCAGAAAAAATGTAAATTATATATTTTTAATAATATTTAATAATTTTATACATAATTTTATATGAACATAATTAATCTATATCTATATATACAATAAAATACCACTCTCTCCTCCTATTAAATAATTTATATTAACATAATTACATAATTTATCTATACACGTAATTAATCTATATACTACTATATTAACATAATTACATAATTTATCTATACACGTAATTAATCTATATACTACTCCTATTAAATACCAATCTCATAATTAGGCACGTGGGTAAGGGTGAGTGTGCAAGTGGGGGGATTGTAAGATAGAAGTGTGTTAAAGAAGCTAAATTTCTCCTCCCTATACGGCTACACTTCATCCTCTTTCCTAGACTTTTTTCTTGCTCAATTTATCATTCTGAAATGCTACACATACTGCTACGTGCAGCTCAAGTTTCAGGTCAGTCCTCATTCACCACCCACCCCAAAGCAATGGCCGCCGCCGTCGCCTCCCTCCTCCACTCTCGTCGCCGTCGCCCCTCATCATTGCTTGGTAAACTCCGGCATTGCTGTTTCCAATGGAAGACTCCCATTTTAAACAATATAGAGAGAGAAAGTGGAGGGAGCTCGGAAGACGAGGCATTTTTGAACCCAACGCTGTCTCTATTTCATGAGAGAGACTACAGTGTGTCTTGGAACTCTGCAACGCAGATTTTTTTTTTTTTTAAAAATACATTAACCGGCGGTCTCTAATTTCAACTTGATTTCCGGTTTTTAGGTGTTTTTGGACCAGTTATCAGATCGGTTCTCGATTGAACCGTTCGATCCGATTCCAAAAACACTGGTACAAAGTACAACCTTGTGAGAATCCATATTAGTGGTAAAGAATTTAAAATAGTTTAGCTACTACTTTTAATCACCTTTGCCATTGGTAGTTAAGAGAACTATGTTTACCTAATGAGTGACAATTAATTTTAGAGTTCAACTGTGGGCACAGGTGCACTTAGATGATTTTAATCGTTAGATTATTTTAAAGGGAAGATTTTTTCGTCCGTTAACATTCCTTCATTTTGAAATTCGTCTATTAACATTTTTAATTTTGAAATTAGTCCATTAATTTTATAACAATTTTGAAATTAGTCTATTAATTTCATAAAATTCAACATTTTGATCCTTTGACCTGCTATGACAGGTCATTTGAATATTTTAACTCCAATTAATCTATATCATATTTTTATTTAACCAATTTTATCTCACTTTTCATTTTTCACTTCCGTATACCAAACAAACAATATTAATCTCATTATTAAAGTGGAGCAAATTTGACTAAATATTGATACTTCCTCCGTCCGCTCGAAAGAGGGTATTTTTTCCATTTTGGTCGTCCGTTCCAAAGAGGGTCACTTCCTTTTTTACACACATGAAATCCACACACACACACCCACTAATACAATTAAAATATGGAATTCACATTCTCACTAATACAACTACCCACTACACATTAAATAACAATACTTATTAATCAACGTGCACAAAAGCAAAATTTCATCTTTCGGGTGGACGGAGAGAACAATACTTCTTAATCAACGTGCATAAAAGCAAAATGCCCTCTTTCGGACGGACGGAGAGAGTATAATATAAATTCTTAGTAGAGACTATTTTTTTTAAAATAGTATATATATATATATATATATATATATATATATATATATATATTACATATTTTTTATTTTTATTTTTTAGAATAACCTACTAATGACTGTTGAAATGGACGATTTTGTTGAACTTGATAAACATGATGAACGATTTTCAAAATTTTCAAATATAATGGACGATTTCAAAATTCTGCAAATATAATGAACGATTTTCAAAAGGTAAAAAACTTATGGACTAAATTCAAAATTGAGCAAAGTTTACAGACAAAAAAATTTAATTTCCCTATTTTTAAATTTAATCCACACCATTAAATAAAATAATATAATTAATTTTCTTGCATTAAAAAACTATCCACTACCTATATTTTATCTATTAACTCGCGATGCACCTGGTGCACCCCAGAATGCCCCTTAATTTTGAGAATCAAATTTAGAAATGGTTTAGTTTTGTAATTTACGATGGATTTCTTAGTCCTTTCTATCATTATTTTTCTAACTCGTGCATTTTATTGACAAATATTTGTAGGGAAATTATTTCTTTCACTTGAGAGTTGACAGTACGCATATTTGAATTTTATTATTCTTCAACACTGAAATATTATTTAAGAAAATATGAATTAATACTTTGAATAAAAATTATTAGTACCGTATATTATGAATTTGCGCGTTCTGTTGTGATGTGTATTTTTTATTTTTTTTAAAGAGCTAAAAGATCATCATTTTAAAAATTAATACTCCATTTCATATTTTAAATACTCCCTCCGTCCCACGTATTTTTACCCACTTTTTATTTTGGGATGTCCCACATATTTTTACCCATTCTATTTTTGACAAAAATACATAATATTTTATTATCTACTTTTTACAATCCCAACAACTTTAATTACTTTTTTACACTTTATTCATCATTCTCAATAACTTTATTCAATTTTTCTTTTTAAATTATTAATGTATCCCTACTTTCAATTACAATATATATTAAAAAAAGAAAATGTCTTAATCTCCGTGTCCGTACAAACGGGTAAAAATACCCGGACTGAAGGAGTAGTTGAATTTGGATGTACTATAAAACGAGTTCATATAACATAAATTGCATATTTCGTATCCCCGACACAATAAGCTAATGTGCTTTCATGTATACTCTTCTTGCATTTATACTTTATACCAAATAATAATAAAATTAATAAAATATTATATTAATCGAACTTTTAATAAGCTTATTCACGAACACGCTAAATGAACACTACACGAGTCTGTTTATGAGCATTTAACAAACAAGTTATGCAATACTCAAACTCTATTTGTTGAAAAAAACGAGCTTAAAATGGGTCTCGTTGGTGTTTATTTAACTAATAAAATGTACATAAATAAGCTTTTATTGAGTCAAGCCAAAAGATGTTCCCCATACAAACTGTTTGCTTACACCACTATTTGTGTGGGTATAGTTGGAATGAGCATATTCTCGTTAATTCTTAGGGGCAAACAAAATATAACTGAGAAAAATATGCAGAAAAGAACAACATAAGGATTTATGTGAAAACTCCAAAATTGGAGAAAAACAACCGATCGAGAAAATACCACTATGTGAAACTTTTACATCACATAGAAATTTTTCTCCCGACCACAATCACCACACTATTTCACCTTTTCTCCCAACTCTCAAAATAGAGAATACAAGAAAGAAATTTAGAAGAATCAAATACAAAGATTATATTGTCTTTGATTTGTACACTTGATATCAAAATCAATGCCTCCTTAACTAGCATTAAGGAATTCTCCCATTTTGATCTTTATATTCGATGCGGACAAAAACAACTTCTTTTAATCTGATAAAAAACCAACAATCTCCACCTTGACCAAATAAAAAAAACTCATGTCTTACCGACAATCCATTCTCAACCCCGAGAATCATCCCACCATATGAGTAGATTACTACACAAGAGTTTGAAATGTCAGGCTCACTTATTAGCCTGATACTTTCGGTGGTGAAGTTGGCTTAACAACAGCATGGATTTTTCATGGAAGTCGGCTTAGTAAGGAGTGAGTTTTTCTGGTAATGAAAAAATAAAATAATCTCACACAAAACTTGCTTTGTACACATTAATTTGATATAAAGTTAAATCTTTCCCACCAAATATTCAAAACAAATATTTCCACTATCCACAACCCATCTAGTCACTTTCTATTTTCGTTAGTGTAAAACTCATATTTGCACCCCAAAACGTATCAGGAAGAAAATATAATCATTGTCCATAGGGTTGATACTTTTCTTTTTAGAGTATCTTCTCTCTTCTATGTTTCATTCATCCAACGACATGACACACAAAATATTAATACCAAAATACCATATGAAATCCGAACCGCCATAAAAGATAACAACACCAAACCCATTAACCTTATAATTTAACTTTATTTCAAATTTGATATCAATACGTTACGCACACAATATATTTTACGATTTATTTATTACTTAAAAATATCAAATTACTACTAAAATTAAGTTTAAGATTCAATTTTTTTTAATATTCGTAAAATTCAAAGTGTGAAGATAAATTAGGTATAGAAAGAATATAAATTATGGGAGAATGGTAGAAATATCCATTATTTAAAGTTGGAAATCATTGTCAGCCAATAACTTAAGTTTTTATTGATTCTACCCATTTGGCCATTTTGGACCAAAATACCCAATACCTCTTTTTTGTTTAACTATTCACTGTTGGTTAGAGTGTTGGACACCCGATACAGAATACCAACATTATGTCTGACACTATTGTCATAGCACTGGTTGCCGAATTCAGCATCGGCCAAGGTATCGAAACCTCGATATATGATATCGACATTATGATAGATACTGAATTCGACATCCAATACTATAACGACGGTGTTGATATTATTTGTTGGGACTCCAATACTATAACCGACATGAATAATTAAAGTATTTAAAAAGAAAAAAAGAATGTGAGGTTTTTTGGTCCAAATATGGTAAAATGTGTAGAGTTCTTTTAAATTTAAATAGTTGGTTAACAATAATTTTTAATGATTGTTTTTTATAATTATTTCATAAATTATCACATTTTCAAAAATTACATAACTCTCAAACAAAAACATACTCCTTCCGTCCCGGTGAAAGGTCACCGATTGCTTTTTGCACATAGATTAAGGAATATTATTATTTTATGTGTAGTGAGTAGTTGTATTAGTAGTGAGTGGTGAGTCATATGTGTGTTCTTTTTACTAAAAGAGAAAAATGAAGACATTTGGATGAGACGTCCAATATAGTAAAATAATGACATTTCGGTGGGACGGAAGGAGTATTAATCATCTCCTAATGGAAATGTAATAATCTAGAATTTGTGATAGTTAAATATTGAAAAGTTAGTCTCTTGTAAATTGAGTTTATATCATAAATAATTGTAAATTCTATTGTTTCCCTTAATTTAAATATGTTAACAATACATAGAGTATATAGAATTGAGAGTAGATACCACGTCAGGAATCCAATTTACACTAGAGAGAGTCGGAATTTGAGAAGGGGATGTAGAGTAAAGGAAATGCGAGTAACATGGGGGAAGGGATTGGTGTCAGAGGGTGTGGATCCCATACAGCGTCCCCACACCATGAAATCATTGCACCCTCAAAAGTCCACCCAACTCAACATTCATTACTAAGTAACCCTTTTTTGCCTTTTCTCGTCAACTCCTCCCAACCCAAAAACAGTAAATCCCATCCCACAAACAATATCCAAAACCAATCACGCACTCACTACCGACCTTCCTTTTTAACTGCAATGCAAGATCCCAACTCCAACCATCCCGCCATGCGCCACCGCCGGGCGCACTCCGAGGTCAACTTCCGCCTCCCGGAGGACCTGGATCTGGCCTTCGACGCGCCCGCCGCCAGCTTTGAGGAGATGGCATCTGAGGACGATCTCTTCTCCACTTACATGGACATAGAGAAGCTCAGCGCTGGCGCCGGATCTGGTCCTGCTTTTGACAATGCCGGAGGAGGGGACGACGACGGGGACAAGACCGCCGCCGCCGCCGTGTTTAGGCCGCGCCATAGGCACAGCAATTCGGTTGATAGTTCGAGTTTGTTGTTTAATGATAATAGCATTGAAGCTAAGAAAGCTATGCCTCCTGATAAGCTCGCTGAGCTGTGGAACCTTGATCCTAAGCGCGCCAAAAGGTACTCTCTATATATCTGTTTGATTTTTAGTTTTGTTTGCGAATGTACAGTGATCTGAGTTTTGGAGGTTCAGTGTGTGCTTAGTTGTGGTGAAATATGGGTTAAGAGTGGATCCTGATATGGATCCTTGTGAATCCTGAGTTTGAAGTTGACTGATTGTTACTTAAACTGAATCTAGTATGCAGAAATACATTGAGGCATAGAATTGTGAATTTAAATTGTTTGTCATTATTGAATGTTTAGGGATCTAAGATGTATTGTTTAAGGTAATCTCTTGATTTAAGGTAATCTCTTGGATAACGATTGAGCTGAATTAAATCAGTCCCATCGCAATGACTTTAGAGCTTAAAGATGCGTTGCCCCATCGTTATCTACTGTGTGCTAATAGCTTGAGTATTTCCCCAAAGGCTGATTTAGAATGTTTTTGCCAACCGGTAGGGTAAACATCGATGATTGCAAATGACACAGTTTGGTAGATCATTATTTGAATTTTACTGTAATGCCTATTTTCTTTGTTGGTTGTATGATTCAGGAAATATTGTATAATGAAACTAGTGATGAGTCGGTTTTATGATTGAGATTGGGCGGAAAAAAGAGATGGTCGTTTGAATTAGTTGTGATCTTTTGTGATAGATATAACGCATCAGTACTTGGATCACTAATCACTCTTATTGTCGTTCTGTTTTGTGTTAATGTATGATTATTTGCCATTTCTGCTTTGATTTGGTAATTGACTTCAATTAAGAAGATCTTGTTGCATAATTCTTGACTAAGACTGAGTAGATAAGAAATCCAAATTTTATTCAAAAAGGCAGTGTAAAATATATGCCATTTTAGATCAGTGTCTGTCTTTTCTCATGGGAATCTCAACTAACACTCTAAATGCCTGGATATTTGGAAAGCTGAATATACGAGCTGGTAATGTAGGACTATACGAGGAGCCTGTTTTGCTTAAACAACGTAACTTGTACTTAACAGAGTATATTTTCTAGAATGCTAAGAATAATATGCTATGTTATGCAAGGACATTCTCTTATGAATTAACAATGATTCACAAGAAAGTCTTAGTTTCATTTGCGTGTATCTGGACCTGAACTTTTTTAATAGATGTGACGATATTTTCATATCTTATATTCTATATAGACTTTAGTTGTATATGCCTCTTTGTCTACCCCCACTTTGTGATTCATTCAGTCATCCAATGGACTAACCACTCATAATATCATTCAGGATTTTGGCAAATCGGCAGTCTGCTGCTCGATCAAAAGAGAGGAAGGCTCGATACATATCTGAACTGGAAAGAAAAGTTCAGACCCTCCAAACTGAAGCAACAACTCTCTCTGCCCAACTGACACTGTTTCAGGTATATTATGCTGGAACTGCTCACTATTTCTGTTTTATGTTTCAACAGGCCTTATGCATCAGTAGCATGGTTAAGAATATATAGCATGAGCACTTATAAATCTGTTTTTCAACAACCATTCGATATTCCAGCAACTCTACTGACTAAAAGAATAAATGTTTTTGCCTCTTTAATCCAGTCAGTCTTGCATAACTGAAGCCAAGGAACCAAAATGATAGCTTCTTTCTTGTTTATTTTACCCAATCTAAACTCTTGAATATGTTTTTCACATAAATGTGGCTTCCTTCAGAGAGATACAACAGGACTGAGTAATGAGAATACAGAGCTTAAACTTCGGTTGCAGGCCATGGAACAGCAAGCTCAGTTACGTGATGGTAAGTCGTACTGTTTATTAGAAGTTAAATAGACGAGTTTGATTGACACAATTTGGAATATTGGGTTAAATCAAAGATAACTTCTATATATCTTTAAACTTGCCATCATCACAAATTGTCTACTAGTTGTTGGTGTCATCGCCTTATTGACTTTAGCTGAATCAAAGCAATATATGATCAACTCATGAAAACTTGCATTCAAATTTGATTTGGGCTACTTTTGAAATTACAACAGTCACATTGTTACAATTTTTTTCACTGTTTCTAGCCAACATGAGAAAACGGAGTTGAGATGGAAATCTTTGTGTATCTGTAAACTACTTCAAGTTTAACATTGGAAGAATTCAGATCATAAGACATTTCTAATGCATTTTTGTTCAACGTATAATATTTCAATTTATAAATTCCTTATTAAGCTTTGTGAAATATCATGCAGCATTGAATGAAGCATTGAGGCATGAAGTAGAACGACATAGAGTAGCAACCGGAGAAATATCAACATCTTCAGATACATTCAATTTAGCGATGCAGCATCTTCCCTACAACCAGTCCACATTCTTTCCAACTCAGCCTCAATCTGGCTCAAACGAATCCCAGAATGTACAGATGCAGCAGATTCATACATTTCCAACATCCCACCCGCATCATATGCTTCCTGCTGCTCATGGACAAGGACTTCCTGACTCAATGCACCAGGATCCACTCGGACGTTTCCAAGGTCTCGATATCAGCAACCGAGCCTCACATGTTGTGAAATCTGAAGGTCCTTCTATCTCTGCCAGTGAGAGCAGCAGTACATTCTGATTCAGGTTCTTTCTAATTATTCGTTCAAGGTCCAATAATCTGTTTGTTTACTTGTTCATAAACTGACATCATGTTTAACACATCCATAATCATCAGGAATCCACATTTTTTCATTTTTTCTTCCCATTTTCCCTGGAGTCGTTGTTCTTTGTATTGGCCAAGGAGGATTGTCACCATTTTTTCTTTTTTGGGTTCTTATATTTATTCCTTTAACGTCCTCGGAAATCATATCTTGTGATGTGGTGGTGCTGTTTAATGCTTCACTTCTGCATTGAAGCTTCTTTCTCTCGTAGGGATTCAATTTCTGCTAATCTTTCTGTTCGGTTGTAACGAGGGTTGGACATCAGTTTGTGTGTTAATTAAGTAGATGGTATTTATGTTGTATTCTAACAATAATCTTAATGTTGTTTTGCTAAGGCTACTACTTCACATTCTCTGTACATATTATCCTCATCTGTTTCTAAGATACAGTTGCTGGAAATCTGAGACTGACTTCACTTCATTCACAGGTTTAGTTTATTTAATGTCATTTTCTATTAGGATTGTAACTAAATCGAGAACCGAGCCGAGCAGAATTACAACTTTTGATACTTCTAGTTTCGCTCATTTATTATTGAACTGAATTTGAACTTAATTTCTTTGTTTAGTTATATTGATAGCTTACGAGTTTGTTCGAGCTTTAATAAATGAGTAATTGTACATTTCATCCAAAAAATTGCTTAAACCATGACCTGTTTTTTCTAAAAGCTCAAGTTTTGGCAAATTATTCGTCGCACCCCTTAATTTATTTTTGGATTGGAGTAAATTGGTATTGTTATAATTGGACCCGAGATCAATTGTAGAATTGAAATCACCTAATTTTAATTATATTTCATAGAAAAATATATAATCACCAAAATTATTAACAAATTTCCAAATTAAGCTTTTTAATTTAGGCAAAGACTTGTGTGAGACGTCTTACATAAGAGCTTACGTAAAACGGCTAGAAAGTGATAACTATTATGAAGGAAAATGATAATGCTCTTTCGTGAACAATTTATAGTATAAATAAAAAGTGATAACATTTTATAGCGAAAGTGATAACGATTTATAGCGAGAGTGATAATTATTTTAAAAAATAAAAAATGATCTCACGTATTTAAAAAGTGAAAAATGATCTCACGTAAGACGGTCTCACACGCAACGCAATACGTACCCTTTAATTTATAGCCCATGCTCCATCCATAGTTGTGTTGCGATTATTAAAACACACATTAATTACACGAATTAGTATTCTTGTAACCGAATCCAATCCTATTAACATTTGATCCGAATTCGAATCCAAATTCGGTAAAACGACTATAAATATTGATCGTAAACAAACAAGCGTGATTCATTTTCCAACCTCAAATCTTTCTGGTTGAATTGTCTCACTCTGCGACCAATATATAAACATAACTAGATAACTTTGATGTGAAGATAAACTGAAGAAACAAACATAAGTAATTTATTAGAATGGATGCAATAGTAGAGTAAATAGATTAATTAACTCACTAATACTCTTAAATATTTTTAACCTTAAAAATAAATGTTATATAGAGTATAATATGATATAAACTACTTGATTCACACCAAACTTAGTCATCTATTTATTTACTAATTTATCAAACTAAAAAGTTTATTTTGGCATTGAAAAGTTATCTTTATTCATTGTGCATTATTTACACCGATGTATTTTAATGTTTATAAGTGAACTATGTATGGTGGTAGTGTTATACATATAAATTATCCATGATTTAAATCTAATAATTAAAATTATTTGGATGCGTCATTTACATCAAAGACTAAAAAAAATTACTAGTATCATTGTATAAGAAGAAATCTTTATTACTAGTATGTACATATTTTGAATCTTAATTATACTCTTTTTTTTTTCAATAATTTAATGTTCAGAAAAAGAATGTGTAGAAAAAATGTACAACAATGCAATATATAGAATTGAAAAATGTAAAATATGCAGAAAAAATGTACAACAATGAAATGTTAAAAAAAAAAGTGCAACAATGCAATGTGCAGAAAAAAAAAGTACAAACGCATAGGTATTTTATGTTCTCCCTCCGTCCACCCCAAAGTGGTGCATTTACCTTTTTGCAAATGTATTAAGTAGTATTATTATTTAATGTGTGGTGGGTAGTTGTATTAGTGGATATGTGGGCTCTATATTTTAGTTGTATTAGTGTGTAACTGTGGATCCATGTGTGTAAAAAAAGAAATGAAACCCTTAGAGACGGACGCCTAAAATGGAAAAATGAGACTCTTTTGAACGGACATAGGGAGTAGTTGATAATAATAATTTTCCAAGTGTTTGATTATTGGAGATGCTCACAATGTCATTCTTTGTGCTAAAGATATTGAATGTCCATCAGCTGCTTCAACTATTTTATGTGACATCCAAGCTTTTCTCTCATTTTCTATTACATTTTATTTGTGTTGGGCCAATTGCTCTTATAATTTAATAGCCCATAAGCATGAGCTTGCATTCTTTGTTAAGAATAATGTCAATTTAGAAAGCTTGTGGAAAATCCCTGATTTTCCGCTTGTCAATCTAATTAAGTTATTCAGTTACGTTGAATGTTTTTTCTTTTAAAAAAATAATACGTATACCATGCATTTGATACTCACTGAACCAAAAAAACTAATGTATTGATGATTTTGTTAGGAAATTTATATTTCTTATATAATTTAATTGTGGGCAATATATTAATACTCAATTATATTAGCTATTCAAATAATATATTGGATTTAATTAAGTGATTAAAATAAAGTAAGAGCCCATGGACTACCCTTATTTGATATGGGCCAATGAGTAGATACCCAATATTACGTATCAGGTGATTATGGGTGGCCTGATATGGGTAATATATATAGATATCTAGGTTATGATCCCCAACACTAAGCCGCACACAGTTATCTCTTTCCCCATCTAAGGAGATTACGAAGGTCCTTACGGAATCCAGAGACTTTAGTGAAGGAAGACCTTAAACCTGCTGCTGATCTTCCGTTTAATTCCGCATAAGAAGATCAATGGATCCAGATATTCTTCTATATAATTATTTTATGGATCTTGTTGAATCATGTTAGTGATTAAAAATATTTGGATTAATTGTTATATTTCCAACAGATTTATGTTTTCAAAAAAATCTAGTAGTATATCTTATATGAATGCATAACAAACTTATAATAAAAATATATATTCAAAATCAGAGACTTTGTTTGTTTATAACAACTTACATATATATATGATGTGACTCGTACCACTACAAAAAACACTGTAATACTTCTCTTTCCAATATATTTTAGAAAGTAACATTTCTATATATATTACAAGAAATAAGATATGTATATATATTAAATCTATGTGCTTTATTATATATATAATAATAATATATGTATTATAAATTTTAAGAAGTAGGGGGTGGTATGGACCCCAAAATTAATTTCCATGTAACCTCAGAAAGGGCCAATGTATGGCCTACCACAACCGAAATTATTGCACATGGCAAGTTTAGGGGTGCATCAATTTAATAGCTACTATATCCCTTTCAAATCGCTCTCGATTTCTATTTTTGTGTATCATCCCCTTTATTATACGGTTGAGTATATGATAATTTTTTTTTTCTCTTATATGTGATTCATATAATTAGTTGCACAAAAGATTAAATACGAAACAATGGAATATTTCTTTTGAATTATTTGTTCAATCTCATTCCTAGCTAATATAACAAAAATTTATGACAGATGATTTTATAAAATGAGTTTTGGTTAATAATATATATAAAATAAAATGAGCAAAAATGGGAGCAATGATTTAAGGATCAAATAAGGGGAATGAACTCCATATGTGAAACTTATTGTCCTTTCTAACTAATTCACTCTCTAGATTTCTCTCTTTTATTTTACCCAATACATTGGTTAAAAGCTTCCATATGGTAATTAATTAAGAATTTTATTTAATGCATTATTGCATCAAATATCTATAGGCAAATTAGACCGTGTGAAACTATCTCACATTATGATTTCCGTAAAATGAATATGAAGTGACTATAAATTTTTATGCAGTTAAAAGTGAAATTGAAAGTAATAAAAAAAAATGATATCTAGTCATATGTTTGACACCTGAGAGAATTGATAAATTACAGAGGCGTCCCATGTGCCACGGAATGTTGCTGGCGATGCTGCCGGAAATGGTGGGCAGAATGCTGCTCCACTGCAAATCCTCCGGCGATTCGAGCACATGTGTAAGGTCTACATTCGAGTTTAACGATTCATTTCTTATAAAAAGAAGCTTGTTATGTGATTTATGTAGTTAGTATTGGGATGGAGTTGTCACATTCGAAAGAGGATGATGTTAATTCTCTCAAAATTTAACGATAAGAAACAAAATTGTAATTTTTGGGAAAAAAAATGAAATAAGACCTCACGTATGTGACCAACAACGCAATTTTCCCTATATACCATTAATTGTGTTTTGATTTGATCAAATTAAATTATTAAAGAACAATTATTAATTATAATATGATTAATTTGTACCTATATCTTTATTAGTATAAAAGTTTTAATATGACGAGTGTAGAAAAAATTACATAATTGTAGGGATGTGTATTATAATTCTAATAATATTTTACTTTTATTTTATATTATTTATAATATTATTAAAAAAATTAAAATCTTATCATTTGTTTTTTGAAGTCATGTAATTTTATTATACTTTTAATATTTGATATTTTTTTAATCAATTTAATCTATTCATTTTCTCATTAATTTTATTTAATTCTATCATAATTAAATAAATTATGAGCACACAAGGAGTGAGATTTTCAAAATTACTATTGTATATCATCTTATGTGCTATTTAAACTATTAAAACATAAGAGAAAGATAAAAATCTAATCATTGTCTACAGAGCATACACTTTTCCTTATACCATAGAATAATTTTCTCCTCTATCCTGTATGCCACCAATTAAAAAGTGTAACACAACAAACTATATATCTCAAAATAACGTAAGAAATTCGGACCGCACAAGTAGAAGTGTTTGTGGGAGGTAAAAGTGGTCCAATTTTATAACATTGTTCAAGTTTGAAGATGCTGTGCTTAGGAGTTAGGGTCCATGTAATAAAATGCAGCTACTCTTTGTCTTGATTGCAAGAGGGATTTTTGGACAAAATCCTCTCAAGAATACTACTCTTTGCCCATTTGGTCCCTTAACAACTACATTTGGATAAACTCCCCACATGCCTTTTGTGGATGCTATTTCAGGTATTCATGTTTTGTCTATTTAATACATTTTGGATCACTACATTTTTTTTTTTAATCATAACATCTCTACCATAAATAAATCTTTTCAAGATTTGGAGCATGTATGAGGAGATTAAATGTGCTTCATATAAATTATGGCATGCCAACAAAGTTTCGTGTGAGATACCTTTTCAATACAAGGTGGAATCACGAAAAAATAATTACTTTCGATTGATTCTTCACACTTGCTATATATGAGGAGTTTAAAAAATAATTCAATCTTTTATAATATCTATGTACCAACTTTTAAGGATTATATGTTCTTTTCAGGAGTAGATAAATGGAGTGAGCTATACTCCCTTTTTGTCACGAATGTTTGCACCACTCTTTTGATACTGATATTAAAAAAAGTGATAACTTTTAGGAGTATTATGATATTTTTGGTAAAAAAAATAAATGATAAAATATGTTAGGTGTATTAGGTATGTGTGATTTTTTATAAATAAAGTATATGAGGAAGGGTGATTGTTTTTAACTTTTTGTTTTTTTTATGAAGGTGCAAACATCTTTTGGACAATCCGAAATAGAAAAAATTGTGCCATCTAAAATGGGTTAGAGGGAGTAAGTTTTAGGTGATTGTGATTTGTGACATTTTTAAAAATATAATGACAATGCCCATAAAGAAAAAATAACCCAACTTCTTTTATGTCCTATTTATAGAGAGTAATCTTTTATGCTCGAAATGACGGAAATACTCTTATACACTAATTAAGTATGTATAATAACCTTATATATATATATTTTTATACACATTCATCCATGTAAGAATCTTCTTACACGAATGAGTATGTATAACATCCGTATATGAACGTTTTTATAGACAAATGAGTGTTTATAACATTTGTGTACGTATGAAATTTTCATATCATATACAGATGTTATACATACTCTTTCGGGTATGATTCATATAAGAATTAATAATTATAACTTCCATGTATTTAATTTCATACACGAAGGAGTTTTTATAACATCCATGTATGAAAATTATGAATTTTCTTACACGAATGAGTGTATATAACATCCGTGTATGAAATTTTCATTTAGGAATGAGTGTTTATTACATTTGTGTATGAAAATTTCATGTACGGATGTTATACTTACTCTTTCGTATATGAATCATATACTAAATAGTAAGTATAACATCTGTGTGTGAAAATTTCATGCAATTCATATACGAAAGAGTAAGTATAATATCCGTGTATGAAATTTTCATACACGTATGCATTCGTGTAAAATGATATTTTAGTTAAATCAGATATAAAAAAATTGTTCTTAAATTTTGGATAGAATAATACTCTCTTCGTCCCAAATATATTGATACAATTTTTTTTCTGAGTTGTCCTGACGCATTTCCTTAAAAAAAATGGGTCCCACCCAAAAACAATTAATTTATGGGTCCACATATAGATCACACACCAATAATACAACTATCTACTACATATTAAAATATTATATTTTCAATCTACTACAAATTAAATTATTATACTCCTTAATTTCCGTGCCAAAAAAATGTGCCAATATATCCGAGATGGAAGAAGTACATCCGTAAACCCAAGTTTTGGTTTTCAAAACCAACATTCAAAATTTAAAAATCACCTCTATATATCCCTATTATATTTTCTCTCCTTAATTAGTAAACTTTCATCCTTTATCTTTCATCTCTCAACTAACTTTTTAAATAAATTAATATATTAATTTGATATAAAATTAAAATTTAATCTACTCAAAATCCAAAATAAACATAGAATAATTATTCATGTTATTCAAACACCGGTTGACCCTATACCAAACATCATCTAATAGTAACATATAATTTAGCCCTCAATTAAACTCCAATTTTGTTTTCCCAAAATTTTGCCATAAAAACTCTGGTTATACTTATGGCCCTTTTACCTAGATAGAAATCATAGCAAAATCATTGAACAACTCAAAACGCCAGTAGAAAGAACAAGAATTGTTACATCAGAAGAATTACTTTGTTTTACAAGAAAATATGAATTCTTAGCCCACTTGCATGTCACCATATGTTCATTGAGAATGGCTATTAAATTATGAAAATATATAATATAATATATATATTTAAAAAAAATCATCAACATATAAAAAATACTCCATTATGGAACTTTCTAAAATTAGAACTGAGATGTAAACGCTACGTCTAACCGTGGCTGAAGCTACTCATTTATTTATGGCAAACTTCAATATTTTAATTTGAAAATAATTTTTAAAAAATTCAGACATAAGTCCTTTTTTCTTTTAAATAGAAAAAAAAAATATCTTATCTTAATCTTAATACATCTAATTGATAATTTTTTTATGATGATGTGGAATAGCTAGAATTGCTTGGTGATGACATGTAATTTTTAGGTTAATTTGATTTTATTTCATTTTTTTTAATTTGATTTTATTTCATTTTTTTTATTTTAGTTATTCTATTAATGTATTGATTTTTGTTTTAAGTTTTTCCTTAATTGTAATTGAGATGATGATGTGTTATTTTCTTTTTATTTATTATATATATTATATATATAATTATATTGTTTTAATTTTATAAGTTATTTATTATCTTTTTAATTTAAATTTAATGTAAATATTATTTACAGTATATATTTCTTTTAAATTATTAAATTTTAATATATGTTTCATTATTTTACAAAAAAAAAATTATGACAAAAACTTTTTTTTCTCCATTAATAATATGCTTTGATATTTAAAATATTTTTATTTTGAATTAGATTACATTACTTTTAAAAAAAAACATATATCCTTTATCTAAACTTCCTTTCATAAGATAATTTTAATTTCTATTTTTAATTTTTAATGATCATACAAATATTTGTATTGCATTGAAATCATTTTTTTATTTTTTATATATTGTTTTTATTAGTTTCTTTTTTCATGATATATATATATATATATATATATATATATATATATATATATATATATATATATATATATATATATATATATATATATATATATGTGTGTGTGAGATTTTATACATATATTTTTTAGTTTTTGTTATAAATTATATTATTTCTTCTTATATATATATTCATACGAGAATTTATATATTATGTGCTTTTAGGGTTATGTATTTAGTACATAATCTCATATTATTTCAGTGTCTTTATTTTTGGATTTTTTGCTACTTCTTTTTTTATTCTTTATTCTTTTCAATAGCCTCTTCTTCTTCATACGAATGATAGAGTGCCAACGATTGTGCCCCTCCCCCTCCCTTTTTTTTAATAGTTTCAAACTTATCATTCTATCTATGTCGGCATTCTCCGATTAACAATGATGTATTTGCATAGATTTTTTGTTTAATTCATAATTTTCACTCTTAACTCATTTCGAATCGCTCATCCCTTTTATTATTCTGCATGCACTGGAGAATAACGAGTGGGTTGAGTAAGGGCAGAAATGATAGTCATTCGATCTAGGGAGTGTTTGAATTGATTTCCACCTTTTGAGAAATCAGTTCAGTTTACAATAGAATGATACCCATATTTCAAACATGAATTTCCATTTCATTACCCTTCTTCCTCCCCTTCTAAAGCACTTATCCAAACATTCCCTAGATCCTTATTCTCTGATTAATAAAGATGTTATTTTGATATTCCTATCCTTATCTAAACATGCAAGAGAATAAAGATGTTATTTTGATATTCATATCCTTATCTATACAAGCAAGAGAACATCATTATTGATCTTGAAAATTTTATTGCGTTGACTAAATTTGCAAGATGGAGATTTTTAATTCGTGGGATCTTAATAGTGCTAAGAGAATTTGTAATAAATTTAGGTTAAGCTAAAATTTTGTTGTATTATATATATTATCCTAATAAAATTAATATATATTCGTGTTTCTATAATTATTAATGACTATTAGTTCTCAATCACCCTTATTCTATATTTAATTACAAAATTACTTATTTTATTATAAATTAATTTAAATGTTGATTGGGAAATAATAAATTAATAACAATGAAATGAAAAGTATATAGTATCTTTGTAATGCAATTACCAAATAATTAAAGTGAATGGTTAAAGAATACAAGAAAATTTATAGAAAGATTTTTAAAATGGATTTAATACTTTAACTTATTAAAGAAAATTTTAATCAAATTTGCAAAGAATTGAACAGAAATGGAGAATTATATGTTAATTTGAGGGATCTTATTAGTGCTAAGAGAATTTGGATTAAATTTAGAATAAACTAAAATTTTGTTATCCTATTAAAATAATATATATTCATGTTTTTATATTTGTTAATTTAGTTCTCAATCACCATAGTTCTATATTTAATTACAAAATTATTTATTTTCAATTATCGTTAATTAATGTTTAGAGATAATTTATTGTAAATTAATTTAAATGTTGATAGAGAAATAATAAATTATTGAATAAAGAATGCCAACTATCTTTTTTAATGCAATTTAATAAATTATAAAAGTAAATGGTCGATGAAATCCACACCATTCAAAGACAGATTTTCAAAATGTTAAGTAACGTAGTTAATAAACTTTAACCCATTAAAGAAAAATTTAATCAATATTTAATTGATAAATTATTATAAGTTTATTTATAGGTTGATAATGAAATATTAACTCAATAAATAAATATTGAGATTTCAAATCTAATTATAACACCAATTAATATATTGAGTTAACGGCAAGAAAAACTACGAAATTTATCCATATTACAAATTAATCATCACCTTTAAGAAATTGCAAAAAAGACTATTACTTTTAAATATTGCTATAAAACGCACCCAACATGTGATATATTTCTCAAAGGTGAGATTAAAAATGGAATTTTGTTTTAAAAAGTTTGATATGTTTTGTAACATTGTTTAAAGGTGGAAGTCTTTTTTTTTATATTTTTCAAAAATTGTGTTTAATTTACAATAAAAGTAAAATTTATGGGTTTTCTAGCAATTAACCATTTAATATTTTTTAATTGAAAATGTTGATAAAAAAAGAAAATCCATGATTTGGGTAGTTAATAATATCCTAATTAAAATTCCTTTAAAATTATGTATGATTACTTGATTTTTAATTTTATAAACGAATAATATATAATAATAATAATTAGGCTTTATAGTGTGCACCGGGTGCAGCTAAAGATAGGGTGTACCCACATACAAATATAAATAAAAACATATACAATTAAGAGTAAAAATGCATGCAAGTATATGATATTCAATAAAATGTTATACACATATGAATATTAATTTTTTTAATGAAAATTTAATGTGAAAAAAATATACAATTATTACAAAACACATATACAAAATAGAATAATATGTATACAAAATAAAATAAAAAGGTATACACATATGGTTACACCCTTGCACCCGGGTGCACCCAATATACACTCTAATAATTATAATTCAAAAATCAATATACTATAATAAAACTTATTTACATATTTATTATCAATTATTAATTATTGATCATCATCAATCAATATTTAATTATTTCAATTATTGAATTTCAAAAATCATCATACAATGCTTAATTAAATAATAGATTAATTTAAATTAATTAATATTTTTTAATTTTCAAACAAATCAAACAAATTATATTAATTGATATTTTTTAATCAATAATTTAATTTTAATGAATTTAATTTTAATTAATAATTCAATGAATTAATTTAAGAATTGAATTATTTTACTCGAATCTTGAAGAAATTACAATAATTTTTACTATATTCTTATTTATTTATTTATTTATTTATGCATAATTATTTTCGTTCAATACAGAAATTAATCAATAATCTAATTAATGAATTAATCTATTGCAAATGTTAAGGATATTGTGTTTATGATCATTAATTTATCATACTCATTGATTATTATATTCTACTGCTCACGAAAAAATATAAAGTAATTATTGTGAGATTGTTCAATTTATATATGGAATTGATTATTAATATTTCAATTTATATATGGAATTGATTATTAATATTACGGATTTCCATGATTGTATTTAAAATTTAGAGATTGTAGATTGAGATTGTGATGAAAATACTATTGAAATCCTATAAACTTATTTATTTTAGAGGTCGGGGATTCCATGAGATTTATTGTAAGAGTTACTCATTTAAGAAACAAATTTGATTATACAAAAAAGTAGTAAAGACAAATAGTGAATATATGTTATTAGTACTTCCTGAAATTATCCATCCAAGAAACATATTTAATTAAAAAAAATAGTAGAGACAAATATTAAATATATTTTATTATTACTTACTGAAAAAGAGAGAGTATTTGAGTTATGATAAGTATTTGTAAATATAGGAAAAAATCTGACATTAATATAATTAATTAGAGTTTTGAACTTTTTAGTCATTAACCTATTATAACTATTGGCATTTTGACAATGTTTTTAAAAAATTAGAAGTCAAAATTTAAAAAATATAGATTAGAAGTTAGAATTATGTAATGAAATGAAATTCGTCATAACAAACTTAATGCTTACATAATTGATGTTTAATTAAGAAATCATTATAAATATTTATTTTTATTTTTAAGATACTCATCAAGTCTAATAAAACTATATAATTTAATTAGTTATTATTTTTCTTTATATATATTTTAGATATATTTATAAATTATTTTATATAAAAAAAATCACGTGGAAAGGGCTCTATACTAATTCTATCTAAACGTCAGTTATATCTTGACACACAAGAAATGATTCTGAAACAACTCTCATATTCAACTTATTAAAACTTTTGCCAAATCCCAATTTTAAGCGAAAAACATAGTAATAAATTTTTGAGAATTTTTATTTTTGTTCTATTTAAGCATAAAATATTAATTTAATCCCTGAGATTTTATGTCAAGGTCTTTAAATTTATTTAATTTGATTTTATATTAAAAAACCTATTATATATATATTTTCTTTTCCAACTTTACTTTAAAAAAAATTCTAAATTTAGTTAAAGGTAGCTTTAAGCTGAACTTACCTTGGCATTTGTTTTTTTTCTCAAAATTCGATATTAAGTTGTTCAAAAAATAAATAGATTTAGGCCGGATAATTACATTCTAGAAAGATTTTATTTATTTATATATATATATTTTTTAATAAAGAAGAGAAAATTAAGGCAATTGCATGTTTGAGATAGACATGTTGAGCAGATGTCATTAATGGCGGCCGCATCTTTAAAGGAACCTCACTGCCACCCCCTTTTAAATTTTTCTTCCACTTCTACCTAATCTATATTTCGATAATTTGGATTTTCTGTATTATTTTGTACTCCTTTAGTTCGATTTTAAGGTATCCATTTGCTTTTAGCACGTAGATTAAAGAGTATTATTATTATATGTAAAGTGGACAGTTGTATTAGAGGAAAGTGGTATGTCATATTGTGTACTCCCTCCGTCCCCTTGAAAGATATTCGTTTACTTTTTGCACGTGAATTAAGGAGTATAATACTTTAATGTATAGTAAGGTGAGAGAAATAATATTTTAATGTGTAGTGAGTAGTTGTATTAGCGTTGAGTGTATGCCCATGTATAGTGGTTGTGGGTCACATGACTCACACCAATCCAAAAAAATAAATGAATACTTTATAATGAGACGGACAAAAATGGAAAAATTGATACGTATCAAGGGGACGGATGTAGTACTTTTTTACTAAATAGGGGAAATTGATATCTTTGAACCGGACGCCAAAAATAATAAGATGAACACATAGAAGCAGCTATGCCCTAAAAAAAGAGTAGATTTATGTAAAACTGACTCATGATAAGATACTTTTATGTTTTTGTAATTGATTATCATTTTTTATTAAAAATTGTAATCCTATTACATTTCTTTTAATATGTTATCACTTTTCATTTATATCATAAATTGTTTAAAAAATAGATCACAATATTATTATCATTTTTTATCAATCGGTTATCATTTTTATAATCTTCTTGTCCATCTCACGGAAGCTACTCACGGCCTCACACAACTCTTTGTCAAAAAAAAAGAAAAAAAGTACTCCCTCCGTCCCATTGAAACGTACGCGTTTTTCCATTTGGTCCGATCCAATACAAAGTGTGCATTTCCCTTTTTGGTAAAGAGGACCCACACATATTAATTAATTTTCTCTCTATGGGCCCACATGTCATACTAATACACCTACTCACTTTACATTAATATATTATTTCTCTCACCTCACTACGCATTAAAATATTATAATCCTTAATCAACGTGCAAAAAACAAACGCGTACGTTGTAACGGGACGGAGGGAGTATCAATCTTATGGGTAATGATTGAATTTACTTTTATGTCAATGAAATTATTAATGGTATAAGAGATGATATACGAAAATACAAAATCTCTTGTAAGACATCATTAATGTGAGATGTGTTGTAAGACGAGTAAACTCGTTGTTAAAATATACTTACTATATAGATAAAGCATATTAATTTATAATTAAAATATGATTAATAATAAATTAAAGTATATTTTTAGAGTGTTACAATATAACCTACTATATTAAACAAGGTCCACCGTCTCACATTAAACTCACAAGTAGTTCCTCATCCAAAAATTGCAAAAGGTTGTCTTCGATCTAACCCCATGACTTCAATTCCCTTAATTTATGGCCTTACTATATTATACTATTTTCATAACATTATTACTTAGTATACCTAATTTTAATTTTAGGAGATATTTATTATGAAAATAATCGCTTTCTTTTTGCAGATATTAAGCAATAATTATGAACACTTTTGTTTGGGAACAACACTTTTCTTATTTGTTGCACTGAGGCGATAGTTTCACCTTTTTTTTAATTAATTATTATATTTTATTAAAAATATTATTACTTTTTTATTTAAATTATGAATTACAGTAATTAGTTAGATAGTTTATTATTGAGAGGACTATCATTTTTAATACGTAAAACATTATCATTTTTTTCCTGTTAAATGAATTTTGTGGAAGTCTCATACTAATTGCCTTTATTTTATTGAATACGAGTAACTTCTTTTATTCGCATTAATATCAAATGCCTTAGATTTTAGTTAGGCAAAGATTTGGGTGAAACCGTTTCACAAATCTTATTTCGTGAGACAGATTCCAAATATATCCGCTTAATAGCGCGTGATACTACATGCGAAAAATCAATTAGGCGCGCAGATGCGGCAACACATGCATGTATTTTTTTCCGTTAATCAATTCATTTATTTATTTATTATTTCAACATGTGATGATTGAATTTTCCAGTGCATTTAATTTGTAGATAATTTACGTATATTATCTGGCAGCTAGATTTTTTTTTAAATTTAATTTCTGAAAAATGTGATATAAAATTTTGTTATTTATTTAATTTAGTTTTTTAATTTTAGTATTCTTTATAAAAAGTGATAATATTTTTAAAAAATAATGATATTCAATTAAAGAAAAGTGAAAACTGTACCAATAATTATATAGTAAAAAATTTGTAGAATAAATATAAATAAAAATATTTTTAATAAAATTAATATGTGAACATTAAAAAATAGGAAAAGACTTACTTGAGACGGGCAGGAAGTGATAACTTTTATAAAAGAAAGTGATAATAAATTAATAAAAAGTGATGATGTTATTTTATGAACAATTTATAGTATAAATAAGAAGTGATAACATTTTATAGCAAAAGTGATAACGTTTTATAGCGAAAGTGATAACTATTTTATAAAGTAAAAAAGGGTCTCACGTGAGACGGTCTCACGCAAGACATACACTAAAAAATAATATCCATCCAAATTAATTATTTCATTAATAATTTATGTAAAAAATCAAATGTGATATCATTTTAAATAAAAAGTAATAAATAATCAAAGAAACGTAATATGCGTTCATCTAAACTATTTCACGAATTATTTACTTAACAAATAAAAAGTGATAATATTTTCAATAAAAAGTGATGCCTATTAAATTAAAAGTGATAACATTTTTCATTGAGCTATTTTATGAACTAATGGAAAAAATAAAAGTGATAACATTTCTAATAAAAAGTGGTACTCGATTAATAATAAGTGATAAAATCTTTAATAAAAAGTGATATTTGATCAATTAAAAATATAATAACAATTCAATTAAACAATTTCATTAGAAGTAATTAATAGAATTGGCTAATTATAGTGTGCACCCGGGTGCACCCATATACAAATATAAACATAAACATATACAATTAAGAGCAAAAATATATACAATTTAATTATTAGTTTTTAATGAAAAATTGAGTGTAAAAATATACAATTACTAAAAAACATGTATACACTATTGAATAAAAAGTTATACACATATGATGCTAGTTTTTTTAATGAAATACTTAGTGTTAAAAAAATATACAATTATTACGAAACACGTATACAAAATAGAATAGAAAGTTATACACATGTGAGTGCACACTTGCACCCGTGTGCACCCAATATACATTCAATAGAATTTATAAGAAGTGATAACATTTTTAATAAAAAGTGATAGCTAATCAATAGAAAATGATAACTGATCAACTGAACTATTTCATGAATAATTAATAAGCTTGATAAAAAGTGATAATATTTTTAATAAAATGTGATAGTTAATCAATGAAAAGTGATAATTATTAATTGAATCATATTATGAACAACTCCGTTACATAGCAATAAAATTTTTAATAAAAATTTTATAATAAAAATTTTATCTGACAATAACAATCATTCAAATAAAATTATTTTATGAATAACTAAAAATAAATAAAAAATGATAACATTTATTATAATAAAAAATTATATATACATAATTATAAAAAAAAATAAGAAATGTATGCAACATTTTTTAACAATTAATGAAACAACCAATATAAATTTTATTAAGAAAAAGAAAAGAAAAAAAAATATAAATCACATGCTTCGCAACAGGTAGTGGCAGCCATATTCCTCCTCTTTTAAAATGTATATTCATGCGGCTCTTTGTCTAACTGGATAATCATCTCACGAAATATGATTCGTGAGACGATCTTGCATAAGACCTACTCTTTTAGTTATCATAATTTTAAAGATACATATTTTAGAACAAAAATTAAAACACGATTTTGGAAGCGTGTAACAGGATTAAGCTAATTGACTGGCCACAAATTAAAATTAAGCAAATATTTCTTTATAGCATGTTCTGGTGGGTGGTGCAAAATATATTATCAATTTGAAAGTACTTAATTAGATAACGTTTTAAATTTTTGTTTGAGTAGAAATAATTGTCAAATACTAAACAATTAATTAATTGTGTATAATTAACATTTCTGGGCATAATGTAAACCCTTTAATGAATATCATAATTTTAAAAAATACAATAAAGTTCTTGTCGGTGTGAAGATATAGTACAATATATTGGAAATATATTATTATGAAAATATATTCCATGTAAAAATATAAATATTTTGGAAAGAGTGCTCGAATTTGAGATTGTGGAGGAAATTGGAAGATTCGTTAACTTTATTATTTTAATTACGAAATTCTTTGTCAAGTTTAACTTAAACTTAATTAATTAATCAATCAAGTCGACTAAACTTAATTTAATAATACTATTGATGATTAGAGTTCAATATAAGAATATGTTACAATTCTTTATTAATAAACAAACTCTATTTTGCATATTTTGCAGTATTTCTTTTTCTTTAATTTTTTCCCGGATAATTCCAGTAGTTAATTAGTTCAGAAAGTTTAAATTAATTTTGAAAATTGTTGATGTCATGTGACTTGATACACATGAGTAACACACGCTAGACACTTGAATTTTATTGTCTATTAAAAGAAGATATGTGACAAATTAATACAATAATTATCAATTAATTATTTATTAATGGATTTAAATAAATAAATTCCTAAAATAAATTAGTGAATAATTAATTGGGACATATCAAATAAACCCAAGCCCGCAGAATCAGGTCAAATTAGCACTGGACCAATCAGATTGCGAGTTATTTATTAGGCTTCCTCTCCATTCACCTATATAAGGAACCCTCCTCCTTTCATTCCAAACACACTAAAACATCTGAAGATGCAGACGTTTATGAAGATATCAAGAATACGAGCAGTGCTCCCTTGAGATCTTCAAGCATCTTCAAGCCAAGAACAGCCTGCGATCCGAGATCAAGGTTCTAAGCCCCTCCGATCCGACGTTCTTCCAGCCAACCGCCTCCGATCAGAGATCAAGGGGTCAAGCCCCTCCAATCATGCGTTCTTCCAGTCAATCGCCTCCGATCAGAGATAAATTTGCCAAGCCCCTATGATCCGGCGTTCTTCCAGTCATCCGCCTCCGATCAGAGATTAAGGTGCTAAGCCTCTCCGATTCGGCGTTCTTCCAGCCAACCACCTCCGATCAGAGATCAAAGTTCTAAGCCCCTCTGATCCGGCGTTCTTTCAGCCAACAACCTCCGATCAGAAATCAAGGTGTCAAGCCCCTCCGGTCCGGCGTTCTTCCAGTCAATGACTTTCTCCACAGAAAGCTCTTCAAGTCAACGTTCAATCCGAACAAAGGCTCGACGCCTCCAGATTAATGTCATGACTACACATCCGAGCACGGACAAGTTTCATCTGAAGATCCGACTTAACACATACGCTGTCGATACAGTCAGCGCAGTCAACACACAAGTCAATGTCAAGTCAATAAGTCAAAGTCAAGGCCAAATTGGTTCGAGAGAAGAATCAGATGATTGATTGAGATTGTAACTCATTTACATATCTTTCAAATTAAATCAATCTGAAATTATCCTTGAACTCAATTTGTATTTATTTTATTATAAATACAAAATTTGTTGTTACACACACTTAATTTTAATCACTGAAAAAAATTATTTTTCCAACAGATTTTGAAATTATTTCTATTGGTATGTTAGTATAAAAAAATTACCAACAAAAATTATATTTGTATTTTAATAAAGAAATGCTTGGCAAATATGAAATAGGGAAATTTACAAAAATGTCACTTTCAATACATTTTTTTAAAAAATGTCACCCACCATATTTTTTTTCAAATTTGCTACTTTTTAAATTTTTTTGACCCAAATATCCTTTTCACTCATTAAACCCCATTTTTTCTTCTCTTTCAACATTTTTTGCCTTATTCTCTCTTCTCACTCATCGTTCTTCTTCAAAAATTTTAAAGATTTGAAAAGGTCATGGCACAACGCATCGGCACAACACGAGAAAAGCGACAAAGGTACAACGCAACCCAATATGAATCTAGGTTAGTGAATCTTACAATTTATTTTTTGTAAACTAAACTTAGGGTTTTTGTGAAAATTAACATGTGAGTATTTATGTTGGGATGATGTTATTTTGGTGTTTGATTAGATGAATAAGAATTTTTACATCACCTGACGTGTTTAGAATATTGATTAACACACTTATTGTGAATATTTTGGTAAAAATCTAAACTTTGAGGTATAAAAATCACAATTTGCAAAGAGTCGCGTGACAGGCTGCGCATAAGGTCGCACGCACCTTCAGTAAGTAGTCACTTGTAAGTCGCACGAATGGTTGTGTGAACAGTCGCTAGTGGGTCGCTTAGTTATTTGTATGCATGGTCGCATGAATAGTTGCTTAATTAGTCGCATGAGTAGTCAGACGCGTGCATGGTCACTTAGTTAGTCGCGTGTATGGTCTCTTGAGTAGTCGCATGCATAGTCGCTTGATTAGTCGCGTGAATAGTCACACGCGTGCATGGTCGCGTGAATAGTACTTGCACGGTTGCTTGGTTAGTCGCGTGCATAGTCGCATATGTAGTCGTATGAATAGTCGCTTGATTAGTCGAGTGAGTAGTTAGTCGCGTGCACATGATTTGTCAAGCATATAAACAAATGAGGTTCATGTAAATAATGTATATACAATTTTTAACATTTTTTAATATTAAATATATATTTTAAATTTCAGATAAGATTCCTATTCTATGCATTTGGAATGGAAAATGGTTACGTGATCCGGTCAATGAAAATATAATGGAGAGAAACCAAGTCAAAAATTGTGTAGGCAGATATAGACACAAATTATGAATAATTGTTAGACAAAATGTTTGATGTGATCAAAGTTAACAAAGAAAATCATGACATTAAGATGTCATATTGGTTTGGCTAGAAATCAAATAGAATCGTGCCTCCTTGTCCGGTAAATGAGTTATATGACGTGCACCTGTTGCTGATGATGAATAAGAAAAATCCATTATTATTGCCCTTGTGTTTGGAAATTATTATGACAAGTATAACTTCAGTGTGTTCACATGCATTAGCTATTGGTTTGAATCGCAATTTTCCTCCATCTGAGTTGTCATCAAAATTTTATAGCACAAATGCACTTATATTGTCATATGCTGAACATGTGTTTCCCGTTGGGAATGAAGAAGAATGGGATATCTCGGACCACATTAAGGATATTATTGTCCTTCCACTGGGAATGTGCGTCTCAGCAAGTCGACCGAGGAAACAACGAATATTGTCTTAAGGAGAAGATGTGGTGAAAAGATCATGCTCGCGTTTCCATCGGACTGGGCATAATCGAAAAACATGCAAAAATTTCATACCTTTACATCTACCATCATAGACTTTGTATGGACTTAGTATGTTTACATTTTTTTTGTAATTTATATGTTCAGTTTGTATTGACAATTTAATTTGAGACGTTAAAGTTTATTATGTTTGTTTACTTCACAATATTACTTATGTTTTACTAGGTGGTTAGGTTAGCCGCACAACCATTCGCATGTAGAGTCACGTGTGCACTGGAAATGCACTTAGTTATAAGATAGTTTGTATAGTTTATAGCACAAAGATCGCATGCAGAGTCGCATATAGGGTCATACAAAGGTCGCGTACAGGGTCGCAAAAAAGGTCACACAAATGGTCGCGTACAGGGTCGCATAGATGGTTGCACAAAAGGTCGCGTACAGAGTCGCATAAAAATCGTGTATAGTGTCGCACAAATAGTCGCATTCATAGTCGCACAGTTGGTCGTGTACAGAGTCGCACAAAGGGTCGCTTACAGGGTTGCACGGACATGTACAGGGTTGCACAAAAGGTCACAAAAATGGTCGCGTACAGGATCGCACAAATGGTCGCATAAAAATCACGTATAGTGTCGCATAAATAGTCGCACAGTTGGTCGCGTACAGGATCGCACAAAGGGTCGCGTACAGAGTCGCATGAACGAGTACAGGGTTGCACAAAAGGTGACACAAACGGTCGCGTACAGGGTCGCACAAAAAGTCATGTATAGGGTCACGCAGTTAGTCGCGTGGTATGGTGTGACCTTTTTTGCGACTGTTTGTGTGATTGTTCATGCTTCATGTGTAACCAAAAAAATGCGACTAAATTGCTTATAATAAAAAAGTCAATGGTCCAAACAAAATATTACAAGATTAAAAGAACTTCGAATATATAATAGTTAATGTTCCAAACAAAAATACCTACTTACAATGATTTGAGTACACAACTATACAGAAATGTTAAGGTAGCATATTTTACAAACTGAATTGTCATAAGTTCATCTAATAACTAAATAATTGAAGTACTACTAATTAAGTGCAACGAGTTCATTTGAGAATAGCTCCACACAAAATTGTTTCCTCCACTCCACACATTTTGAAGGATCGATCTTATCAACCTAGTGGTCAGTGGCAAGACACTCAATAAACTTGATAGCCAAAAGACCGCAATCATCTCCTCCATGTTGGTTAGGTGTTTGGTCATAGAGTACCAAAGTCCATTCATTCTTTGCGTCTTTAATACCTTTTTTCCCAGACTTTTGCCTCTGAACAAATAGACGAAAGCATCACCGCCATATATTTAAATTTTTTTTCAGTATCATCCATGAAACATACATATATATTTCCTTTTTTTGTTTTCTCTGAGCTCCAAAAGGAAAACACTTTCACAACCTTCAATAATTCAATCTACAATCAAAACAATTAACAAAGTTTTAAGCTCACATAATTGAGTCTACTAGTTGGTAATCTGTATCCAAAATACCAGAAAACTATCTAATCAACAAAAAGAAAATTAAATAAGAGAGCAAAAGGGTAAACGAGTAATGGAAGTAAGTAAAAATATAAAGAGAAGCAGATGGAAATTTATTGAAGCAAATAAGAGGGGGAAAAAACTAAACCTGAATAAGATTACAATACCACCAATTGGAAATGGAGGAGAAGAGAAGGTGATCACTATTTTCTTTCACCCTCAAGTGTAAGGGATTGATTGTAGTGCACGTGACCAAGTGAAATATCGTTCCCACGAGATAGTTATAAATTTAATAAGTAATTCTATATGATAATTCCAATGTAAAACAAATCCGGGGAGTTTTTGAAGGAATGATTAATTAAACTTATAAAACTGAATTAAAATAATTAAACTAAGCAAATAAAATAAATCACGCAGAGAAAATGATTTAGAATTCAAGGATGAAAAATTGGTAATGCTCGGGCAAATAGTTTAACTATGCGACTAATTTATCTAGACCCAAATTAATTACTTGCAAACGTTTATAAGAGGATCACTAAGCCTAGTTAAATCACCTTGATCAGGTAGGATCTAACACTTATAATGAGCTGAAAATCCTAGGATCAATAAGAAATTAACTCTCTCTCCCTCTATAGGTACTTCATTCTAAATTCCATTAAAGGCTAGAGCACTAGACTTCCCTTTCTAGGTACGCGATTGTTAACTCCTTTTGTCTCATTACCAATTACCTAAAATGATGTTTTACCAAGTAATTAATATTCTAAATTGATTGTCTAACACTCTTAGGTATTATAGGCTAATCCCCTAAGACTGTCACGGGAAACAACAATTATTATGCAGAAATAAAGAATCCTATTAACTATCAATCAGTGATACCGTCAAGAATAATTAAAGGAATCAAAATCCAAAAACACAATAATATAAAGTCTCAAAATATCCTCTTCAATAAGGAAATAAACAATCTGCACAATAATAAATCCAAGTGTAGGGCAATCAAATCACATAGTCAAATCTGTTTTAGTGCCCAAACATTACCAAAAAAGAATCTTAGCCCACGGATTTACGAGGGCAAATCACAAAGATGTAATAAACCCTAACCATTGTTCTAAAATGACAAAGAAAAATAATTAAAGATAAAGAACCCTTTTTAGAGGATTACGTCTCTTCAATTACGATCTCTGTCAGAATCTCCATCTCCGATCCAAGTAGCAACTCCGATCGTCTCTCCGGTGGATGGATGGAAGTGTATGGGTGAAGGTAGGGCACTGTATGTCTGGAGGCATGAATGGGGGATCTGTTCTCTCGTGAATTCAGAACTGGAGTATTTATAGGGGTAGTATAGGCATGGGCCAAAAATAGATGACGTGGCATGTAAAATTGGGCCACACGGCATTCACATGGCGGGTCACACGGCTAGTGCAAGTGTCACACGGCTAGTGCAAGTGTCACACGGCTTCGTATGTTGTCGCATGGCAGCAACCGTGCGACAAAATGTCTCACACGGCTGCGAGTGCTTCAGCACGGCCACGACCAGTCTCGCACGGCAGAAAGTATGCTACGCACGGTGGAAAACGTGCAACATTTTGTTCACGCACGCCCCCGCTCGTGCAGCCGCCGCGTGCGCTTCAACAGGCTGCGCGACTTCACGGTTTTTAGCATAACTTCTTCATCCGGCCTCCGATTTGAGTGATTCTTACGCCCACGCGATCCACTCTTCCTTGACTTTCTATCCATATATAGGAATAAAAAAAATCCAACATTTGAAAGTATAACAAGTCATGCAAAGGTGCACAGTCGTGCTGAGCAGGAACAGCTTGCGCGACGTCACCGTTTTAATCATAACTTTCTTGTTTCAAATCCGATCGAGGTGTTTTTTGAGCCAAAATGATATTATCTTCCGTAGCCTTCCAACCATATATTACATGACCAATTTGGATCTCCACAATGATACAGAAAAAATCATGAAAGTTGGACGTCTGTTTGATTGCAAGGAGCACGAATTCATCCTTCATTCCAACTTCGCGTTCTTGATCATTTTTCCTATCAAAACACAACAAAATACATCTCAAATACCTTTTAGTCATAATAATTCAAAGTATAAATATTTGTGCAAATAATAGTAATTAAACACTCAAAGAAGTATCAAATTGAACTCAAAAGTACATGAATTTTCACTCTCATCAAACCCCCCAAACTTAAGTTGTTGTTCGTCCTCGAACAACGAAACGGAAAACCAAGAGAATAATGAGATGGAAAGTCATGTTCAAAGAAAAGGATCATAACATCAACTAAGCCTCCATAGATGTAATTAATCTTAACTCGGTTCACTTAACTTCAAGTTCAAAAGCATCAATTCATTCAAAAAATGCAAATTAAGATCGTTACTTCACCAATTCAAGTGCTCAACCCACCTATGCTCATAAGATATATATAGTGTAACTCTCACGCTAATGGTGTATAAAGTGTACACCGGGTTATATATATGTGCCCTCAATTTCAATTCAAGTGCATACGTAACCATAAGTTTGCCTATTGTCTCAACTCTCCTTTTACTTGTAGCTAGAAAATCATGAATCAAAAGGGACTTTTATTTGGTTGTAACGTAGGTTCTTTGGACAAGGTAGGAAATTTATGGATAAGTGACTCAAAACTCGGATCAATCGAGCGCGCGTTCCCTCTTAATCTTCATTCTTCCTCATCACTTTCTTTTCAAGCACAACTCCTCCTCAACTCCAAATTATTTATTTCTTTCTTCAAGCATAACCTTTTCACTTCTTTTAACTCTTATACTTTTCAACTCCATCATTTTCCTTTCCTCACAATTTTTATTTTCTCGAGGTACCAGTTTTGGGCACTACCTCTCTCATCCTTCATAGGGTACTAGATTCAAGCACTACCCTAGGATGTTTGTTTCCTTGAAATACTAGATTTAAGCACTACTCCCAGGATTTTCCTTTTCTTCCTTAAAATTTTTCCTTCATCACCATTATCAATTCTCAATCCACCACTCTCTTCAATTAAGGTTTATTGACTATCAAAAGAATGGATTTTAAAAGGGCTCAATAAGCTGACTAGGGATTTTATGAATTCAGGTAAAATGTATGGAAAAGATGGGCTATAAATCAAAGATGGCCTAATATCATTTCCATAATTCACTAGACTATTCTCGAATATTCAAGGAGACTCAAGGCAAATTTTAGAATACACGTACGAGAATGAGACGCTCAAGAACAAAAATATCATGCATCAATGTAACATGATTTAAAGGCTCAAATCTCACTTGGCTTTTTCATAGAATGAACGAGCACTCTTCAAGGCTACGCATACATCACAACAAGCACATCAAGAGCTTCAAGTACTTAAGAACTAAAGTATGTTCCGCTTATCAATCATAATCAACATCTTAGGCAGAAAAATAACAGCTCTTAGATCCCCATGAAATTCAGGTCATAGAATTTAAAGCTCATGCTCTTCACTCACAAGAATTCAAACTCATAGAAAAATTTAGAATAAGGAACGAACTAACCTGATTTCAATCTCCTACACATCTTGCAAGTTCACTTCATCACCTTTAATACCTTCTCAATCATAAAAGTTCAAACACAAAACTTACCATCACAGGAGAGATAAAAATATCGAAAAGATAAAAATCAACGATAGAATAACAAAAGACACACAAAAACACACAAGAAACCTGGATAGTCGCAAAAAAAATTCAAAAGATCGAATAAAATTCAAAATTTCTAAAAAAAATCGGCTTCCAAGCATACAGACACTAAAACAATGCAGAGTAAACATACCTGGGTGCGGATGGAACAAGGGAAGAACATCACACCCCCCAAACTTAGATGAAAACGTGAGTTGAATCTAAGTTTAAAAAGATGTTACTACCTTAAGTATAAGCTCGCACCTTGAGTACAATTCACCTAGCACAAGACGCACAAATAAAGCAAAATAAAAGCAATAAAATGATGGGTTACCTCCAACCAAGCGCTCTTGTTTAACTTCGAGGAGCTCGACGGAATGCAGACTCAGAGATGTTTGGACTCATGCATCAACACTTCATCTTCATCTTTCATCTTCACTTTGAAGTGTTGTTTCGCCCTCTTTCGATCCATCGAAACTATATCTCCCTTCTTACTCTCAAGGATCAACTTATCTGGATCTCTATCTTTGTATTCTTCCTTCCTATCAACAACAAGATTAGACAAATAAGAGCTACATTTATCCGGAGGGACTGTTGGAATTTGGGTCCATGTTCCTCCTTCAGTCCATGACGCCTCTCTTTTCTCCTTCCTGCAAGCATTAACAACACTCAAACAATCTGTTAGTTCATTAGATAAAATATCAGATTCGACATCAGTAGCATGAGTAGATAAAGAAGAAATGTTGCTGATGCTGGTTTTGAATTGATCCTTAGACGGAATCAATGGCAGCTCCTCCTCTACACTCTCATCAACATCAATTGACTTGCAGCTGCCTTTTCAGAATGACTTCTTAAACCATCAAGTGAGAACACAATCTCCTCATCTCCCGATCTAAGCTTCAGTTTTCCATCTTCAACATCAATCAAAGCTCTAGCAGTAGCTAAAAATGGCTTACCCAAAATCAGAGGCACATTGCTGTCCTCTTCCATATCAAGCACCAGGAAATCAACAGGGAAGAAGAATTTATCCACCTTCATAAGTACATCTTCAACAACTCCTCTAGGGTGTGTAATAGACCTATCGACTAGATGCAGTGTAACCGAAGTAGGCCTCAACTACCCAAAACCAAGGCTCTTGAACATACTTAGGGGCTTAAGATTTATGCTAGCCCCTAAGTCACACAAAGCTTTACAAGTGTCATTCTTTCCAATCTGCACTGGGATGGTGAACTTACCCGGATCTTTTACTTTGGCTAGTAACTTTCTCTGAATTATGGCACTGTACACTTCAGTCAAATTCACTGTCTCATTGTCCACTAAACTCCACTTCTTAGACATGATATCCTTCAGAAACTTCATATAGTGTGGCATCTGCTCAAGTGCTTCAGCAAATGGCATGTTGATCTGGATCTGCTTGAAGATATTTACGAATTTTTTAAACTTCTCATCAAGACCATTTTTCAACTGCACAGAGGGAAAAGGAATAGGATATTTTATCTTTGGTATATCCAAATTGTCTCTCTCAAGTTCATCTTTTTTGTTCCTTTCTCTCTTGGCTTTTTCCCACTTCTTTTCTGTAACAATTGGATGATCAATGTTCTTCTGAAATCACATGGTATCAGTATGTCGAGGAACAGAGTCAACTAGAGTAGAAATGGGATCACACAGTAGTGAACGCTTCAAGTTGCTCGTCGCATGCATAATGTCGTGCATGGTGCTTGGCTCAGGTGATGGCGCACAGTTCGTGCCGTGCGAGTGACGTGATTGCTCACAATCCATGTCGTGTGAACTCCCAGGTAATTTCTCTTCATTGTAGATGCTGTGCGACGAACGTAATGGTGCACGGTTGTAGTCGAGCGCCTCATCCTGGTGCTCGGTGGGAATTTTCGCACGGTGCTGGTCGGGCGCCAAGTCCTCACGTTCTGTATCATGCGGGTGCACACGGTTGTACCCGTGCGTGTTCCCTGACCAATCTTCATTGTATTCCGGCATCATAGGTTCTTCGTACTGTGTACCACTCCTCAAAGTAATAGCATGACACTGATGTTCTCTTGGATTCAATTCAGTTTGTGCAGGAAATTTTCCTTGTTGTTGCAACTTACCAACTACAGCATTCAACTGACTGATAGCAAGATCTGTTTCTTTCTGCTTCTTTTCTGCTTCCTTGTACCTTGCTTCAGTAGTTTCTTTATTTGTGACTATCATTTTGAGCATCAAATCAAGTTTATCATCCATTGATGGTTTCCCTTCTGCAGATTTCTGAGCTGGCTCAAATCCCGGAGGTGGTGCAACTGCATTGTTAGGATTAGAATAAGATAAATTTTCACTCCTTTTCTGATTGTTGAAATTTGAATTCCCTTGGTTCCAACCCTGCTGATACTGACGGTTATTCCCTTGGTCACTCCTTCCCCCATATTGATTGCTCGATCTGAAATTCTGTCTGTTTCTATTATCTCCTCATTGGAACATAGCATAATATGCTTCCTCGAACTCTTCCTCATCTCATGTTTTTTATACCTCCTCTCTGTTTCCTTTTGTGAGGCGATCCATCTTGTTATTCAATTCATCTAATCAATCATGGAGAACAGACACTTCACTATTTCCAGCTTGTATTTATAATTTTGCTACTTTGTCAAAAGAAACGTCTCCATCTGTTCTTTCTGCCGGCCAATCATATGTGTTTGCTGCCATCTCCTCGAATATCTCTTCCGCTGCTTCTGCAGATTGCTTGAATATAGATCCACCTGTTGTCGCGTCCACCAACACTCTTGAATCACTTCTTAGGCCTTGATAGAAGAAGCCTAAGTAAGTATCCTTTGAAAATCCGTGTTTGGGATAGCTTCGCAACAGCTCTTTGAACCTCTCCCATGCCTCATAGAAACTCTCCAAGGATCATTGTTTGAATTGTGTGATCTTTTTCTTTATCAAGAAACTCTTGGATGGAGGGAAGTATTTGTTCAAAAATTTATCTGCAAGTTGCTCCCAATTAGTACAACATCCTTGAGGAAGGTTGTTGTACCACTCCTTGGCTTTCCCCGTAAGTGAGAATGGGAAAAGTCGCATCCTGATAGAATCCTCCGGAACATTCCTATGATTCTGCGTCCTAGCATATTCATCAAATAAATGCAGATGCTCACTATAATTCTCCAAATGATTTCCACTAAACTGTTGTCTCTCCACCATCCGGATCAATCCGAAAGGTAGCTCAAAACTCTCTGCGGTGATCGCAGGTCCATTTAACCCAGCATTAGTGGTGTGCTTCAGTTTATATTAGTCCCGCATAGGCGTCAGTGCCTATTCTTCAGCCATCTCTCTAGTCTCAGTCTTCTCAGTTAAATCAACTTCGTCAATTTCTGTGAAAGCGTTTCCACTCCCTCTTCTCCTGACGAATAAAAACTCTCTGAATCTGAGCTAGGAATAGGTGTAGATTGCTACTTTCTCTTCCTTATGTTCTCTCTGACAAGTGCTTCAGGTTCTAGGTTTAATGGTTCGATTGCTCGTCCACTCGACCTATTGATCATACACCTGTTCTCACTCAAAAGATCAGAATTATTTGGATCACAAATAAAATAAAATAAAGCACGTAAAGTTTAACGTCTTACAAGAAAATAAATCACAATAGAATTAATTTAAATCTATAAACTATCCCCGGCAGGCGGCGCCAAGAACTTGATCGCTATTTTCTTTCACCCTCAAGTGTAAGGGATCGATTATAGTGCGCATGACTAAGTGAAATATCGTTCACACGAGATAGTTATAAATTTAATAAGTAATTCTATATGATAATTCCAATGTAAGACAAATCTGAGGAGTTTTTGAAGGAATGATTAATTAAACTTATAAAACTGAATTAATAATTAAACTAAGCAAATAAAATAAATCATGCAGAGAAAACGATTTAGAATTCAAGAATGGAGAATTGGTAATGCTCGGGCAAACAATTTAACTATGTGACTAATTTATCTAGACCCAAATTAATTACCTGCAGACGTTTATAAGAGTATCACTAACCCTAGTTAAATCACCTTGATCGGGTAGAATCTAACACTTATAATGAGCTGAAAATCCTAGGATCAATAAGAAATTAACTCTCTCTCCCTCTATAGGTACTTCATACTAAATTCCATTAAAGGATAGAGCACTAGACTTCCCTTTCTAGGTACGCGATTGTTAACCCCTTTTGTCTCCTTACCAATTGCCTAATAATGATGTTTTACCAAGTAATTAATATTCCAAATTGATTGTCTAACACTCTTAGGTATTATAGGCCAATCCCCTAAGACTGTCACGGGAAACAACAATTATTATGCAGAAATAAAGAATCTTATTAACTATCAATCAGTGATACCATCAAGAATAATTAAAGGAATCAAAACCCAAAAACACAATAATATGAAGTCTCAAAATATCCTCTTCAATAAGGAAATAAACAATCTGCAGAATAATAAATCCAAGTCTAGGGCAATCAAATCACATAGTCAAATATGTTTTAGCGCCCTAACATTACCAACGAAGAATCTTAGCCCACGGATTTACGAGGGCAAATTGCAAAGATGTAATAAACCCTAACCATTGTTCTAAAATAATAAAGAAAATAATTAAAGATAAAGAACCCTTTTTGGAGGACTCCGTCTCTTCAATTACGATCTCCGTCAGAATCTCCATCTCCGATCCAAGTAGCAACTCCGATCGTCTCTCCGGTGGATGGATGGAAGTGTATGGGTGAAGGTAGGGCACTGTATGCCTTGAGGCGTGAATGGGGATCTGTTCTCTCGTAGTATTTATAGGGGTAGTATGGGCCTGGGCCAAAAATAAATGACGTGGCATATAAAATTGGGCCACACGACATTCAAACGACGGGTCACACGACCAGTGCAAGTGTCACACGGCTTCGTATGTTGTCGCACAGCAGCAACCGTGCGAAAAAATCTCTCACACAACTGCGAGTGCTTCATGCACGGCCACGACCAGTCTCACACGGTAGAAAGTATGCTACACACGGTAGAAAACGTGCAACATCTTGTTCACGCACGCCCCCGCTCGTGCAGCCGTCACATGCGCTTCAACAGCCTGCGCGACGTCACCGTTTTAATCATAACTTTCTCGTTTCAAATCCGATCGAGGTGTTTTTGAGCCAAAATGATCTTCTCTTCCGTAGCTTTCCAACCATATATCACATGACCTATTTAGATCTCCACAACGATATAGAAAAAATCATGGAAGTTGGACGTCTGTTTGATTTCAAGGAGCACGAATTCATCCTTCATTCCAACTTCGCGTTCTTGATCTTTTTTCCTATCAAAACACAACAAAATACCTCTCAAACACCTTTTAGTCATAATAATTCAAAGTATAAAGATTTGTGTAAATAATAGTAATTAAACACTCAAAAAAGTATCAAATTGGACTCAAAAGTACATGAATTTCCACTCTCATCAGAGGGCATAATGATATAACAAGCGATAGAAGACGAAACCCTAATCCAACTGCAGGAGAAAGGGGAATTCTATATTGCAAAATGAAGAATAGAAAAGAGGTAGTGGGTGGATTTGGAAGGATGATATTATTACAAAAATGCTAACATAAAGTCCCAAATCTAATCTCAATTCTAGAAACTTAATTTCAATTTGGACAGAGATTGAATCGACAGAAACCAATTTCAATTTGGACAGAGATTGAATCGACGGAAACCCTAGGGGGAAAGAGAGGGGTGTTCAACCGAGAACTTGGATTATCGCCGACTTGCAGAGTTCTTCAAGCAGTTGAGAGAGAGATGATTCCACTGGTGGATTGCTTGCAGTTTCACAAAATGCGATTCTCTAAGATTTAGATTGCAGGAAGAACGATGAAGAGAGAATAGGGCATTCTTAATTGCAGTAAGTAATAATAGTCTTGACTTTTTAATTTTATATTATTAAATAAAACTCATATTTAGTGGGGGTATTTTTGTCCTAAAATATTTGAAAGTGGAATTCTTCAAAAAATATTAACATGGATGGCATTTTTCAAAACAGATTATTAAATAGGGCATTTTTAGAAATTTCCCTATGAAATAACTCAATTGGTGACTATTACAGTTTGACAATCTATTTCAAGATAAAGCAATGAATAAATTGGCATGCGATGTACTCCCTCAATCCCGCCCATATTGCAACGTTTACTGTAACTTTTGTGAGAGTTTTATGCAGTCAAACATTGCAATTTGACCGGGACGGAGCAGGACCAGGATAATATGGAGCAGGCGAAACAAAATTCTGTTTTAAAGTGAATCTTGGAACAGCGACAAGATGATGAATGAGATCAAATCACAAACATGGAACTGGTGTATTTGGAAGAGAAAATGCTTAAAAAGTGAGATTATCTTTTCTGATTGAGCTAATAACCCTTGTTCTTGACTTCTTGTATGCTTACTTCTTATTGTGTGGTGTAAAACTATAATGTGGAGTAAAACTATACTCACCTTAAAAAAAAAGAAATGTCAACGGATTTATAATAATTTTAAGTAAAGTCTTGCTGAGTGCACCGTGCACAGAGCTAATTCTGTGCGCTCAAATTTAACATCTTTTAATATCAAATATTATTACTTTAGTATAGTAAGTTATATCCTTGATTTTTTTAGATTTTTATTTTATTAAGTTAAATTTTAATACTCTTTATATTTCAACCATTTTTTTTAATTGAAAAAGATAATATCTTTATCAATTAATGTACAGTTTAGAATTTAAATAGTTTAATAAAGCTTGCCAGCTAATTATATGTGGAGCTTGACTTTATTACTCCTATTAATCTATATACGAATGAATTGAGTTGAAATTTAAGTCGAATCAATTTAATTACATGCTATCGATATAATTGAAAAGTTCATCACTCGTGTAATGTCTTGTACATTAATTGCTTATATTATACTATAACTTGGCAAAAACTCGAGCTGAGGGTATAGAAGATAGATTAAAATTAATACTCCCACTTTCTATCTATTTTGTTATTTTCATTGTCCTTTTAAAGCAGCGATAATTTTTAAAGTATACAAATTTTGTAGTTTGAAGATCATTACTAACACTTTTATTTTGTTATTTCCATTGTCCTTTTAATTTTTAAAGCATATAAATTTTGTAGTTAAAAATCATTACTAACACTTTCATTAAAGTATTATTAATTTTACCTAGGGTTGTAGACGAGTTGAGCCGAGTCGAGCCGAGCCAAACTTTACGAAGATTGAGTCACGTTTGTTAAGAAATAAATGAGCTCGAGCTCGTTAGTGAAAACTCATTTTGTTCGCGAACATATTCGTTAACGTGTTCGCGAACTTTTAACATGTTTGATAAAGTGTTCATGAAACTTTTGTTCGTGAACATCATTTATATAATTTCATTCGTGAACATGATAAACAACACACACCACTATCCTAAAATAACAAAATATTCATCAACTATCAATAAAAATATATATATTATTTCATAAAAGTAAGGAAATTTAACATGTATAAATGCTTTCAATATTTTTATATTATATATTTATATTATAAAGAATAATAATAAATTATATATATATATAAACGAACACTAAACGAGTTTGTTCACGAGCTTTTAACAAACGAGTTATGAAATACTCACATTGTTCGTTTACATAACGAGCTTGGTTTAACGAACACAAACGATTTTTTAACGAATCGAGTCACGAGCTGTTCGCCGCACGATCTGTTCGTTTACACCCCTAATTTTACCCAATAGCATATTTTTGAACTCTAATAAGAAAATATAAATATAGGTTTTGATTTTTTTTAATAAAATGTAAAAACTTGGAAATATTCTTACAACGGTGCATATTTAACGGTGTGAGGAATAATAAAATCTTTTTAATAAATGCAACTAGTTTTACGGTATAAGTTATGTAGTTCCACATTCCAATTATATATTATACTTTATGTATTATTAAAATGTTTAAATTAAGGAAGACTACAAAATTTAGAAGGATTTATAATATAAACCCGATATACAAGAAACTAACAATTTAATAAAATCTCTTATATCCATTCCCCTTAATCTTGAATGTCACGTTGAAAAGATAAATTGTTTGTTGTTGGTGTTCTTAACGTGAATCAATGTATATTAGGAATCCTACTTATTTATAGGTAGAAATTCGATCCAAGAAATACATTTTAATTATTAAGAAAAGAAGAGAAAAAAAAATCATCCACGTGAAAAGTAACTAAATCTCATAGACTTCATTCCCGAAGTATTTGTCCCTAAGAGTGAAGGAGACAAAAACTCAAGATACGGTGACACAAATAATATATATACCCCCACCCCACCAATATATATCATATCTATTAATCTATACACGTATAATTACTATATGTACTCTCTCCGTCCAGACCATATTGCATTATTTATTGTAACTTTTGTGAGAACTTTATACAGTTAAACGATGCAGTTTAATCGGGACAGAGGGAATATATGCTTACATTTAGAAGAGGGAAATCATTCATTGCATCCATTTTAACTTGTTTGTCACATCATAAATTTCAAATCCACAAAATAGTAAAAGTGCTGATTACAAACAATATCTCAATATATTTGTGAAAAATTACTCGTTATGAACTATTATTTTTTTAAATAAATTTTTTTATTTATTTAAATAAAAATATAAAACATCACATCATGTTAGAATTTGAAGAGTATTCACTCCTTCCGCTTCTAAGGTATCTATTTCATTATTCCTGGCGTCTGCTTCAAATGTATTAATTTACTCTATTTAGTAAAAAAAGTACACAATATAACATATCACTTCCCTCTAATACAACTACTCACTTTATCTATAATAATAATACTCATTAATCCACGTGTAAAAAACAAATAAAGCCCTTTGTCCACGTGCAAAAAATAAATGGTTACCTTAGAATCGGACAGATGTAGTAATTTTTTTTGTAAAAAAAATGTAACAGTTCATTACTTTAAAGCGTAATCAGTAAATTAAAGTGTAAGAATTTAAGTTTTAGTATTTTTTTATTTAAAAAAAGTATTAATATATCTGTTTAAAAAATAAATTTCATATATTACTCAATTGCTAATATATGGACTTTTATTTTCAGTATGTCATCCAATATCTTAATTTAATCTACTCTACATAAAATGATCAGTACACGCATGAATCTGTGGGCTACTTAAAATATATAAAAACATTACTAGTTCAGTGTGAATATAATTAATATTATATATTTTTATTGTATTATTAATATTAGAAAAGATTTTTCATATGTCAAACAAAATAGATAATGATATTAGGATAGAGAGAGGGCCATCTTTCCCGGGAGTTGCATGTGCCCCTAACATGGTAGGCCCCTCATTAACCAAAATACGAACACATTCACCAATTTTCAACCTAACTTCTTCTACCTATAATTATACTAATTATAATTGTGATTATATTCTTCTTAATTCTAATTAAATTATGACATTTTTATATTTTAGCTCTATTCTTATTTAATATAAAGAGTGTACCTACAAGTTTATTTTATTTTTCTTCAATTTGAGCATGAGACTATTTTTGACGAATTATTGAAGACAAGTTATCTTAGAAATAATAAATTTATGATCTTAGAAACATTGATACCTACAATATGAAAATAAATTTTATTTAAAATAAAAATTTAACAATATATTTTAAATTTTATTGGATTTCACATAATTTTCTTTTTCTAGTAATTCTAATAAATTTCATGTAAGGCCTTTTTTTTAATATCTATAATTTCTAGAGAGGCGTTTTGTAAAATAATTTAATGTAAAATTAATTATAATAGAGCTTGTCTCATATAAACAGATTCACCATGCGTTCTAATTTTACCGAAGTTACTCTTTATTATATTCTATAAAAAATTATTTCATTCTTCAAAGTGATAAACTATTACTCATTCGAATGAAAATATTATATATTTCAATATAAATATTAAAAATCAATTTTACTATATTCATTTTTTTTGGATTGTATTATCTTTTATACATTAAGTCTTTAATGAATATAAAATTGCCTTTTTAAGTCCGCATAAGTGAAACTAGTGTGTAAATTTTCTTATTTTTAGTAAATTTTTAAGACTTATGAAGTACTTCCTCCGTCCCTAGCAAATAACATCATTTACTTTTTACACGTAAATTAAGGAGTATAATTATTTTATTTAAAGTGGGTAGGTGTATTAGAAAGATGTGATGAGTAGTGATGGGCCATTAGTGGACCCTTTTTACTTAAAGAGATGCAATTTGAACGGGACGCCCAATATAGTAAAATGGTACTACTTGGGAGGGGTATTATTCTTATTCTTATTATGATCTCATAAAATCAATTTCATGCATCCTTTTTCTTTAAGAGAGTGTGCTTCATTCTTTATGAACAAGGTATCATTTTCATATTAAAAATGTTTACTTTTTTTCCTCGGTATCAAATTTTGCTCCTTTAATATTTGTGTCAAATATTTTTTTAAAAAAATAAATTAAAAGTCAAATTGCCAAAAGTAAATAGATTTCATATGCTATTACTAAGTATTAAAGGAATTAATTTGAAAAAATAAAATCACTTAAAATTTCTTTGATGACCGACAATTAATAAATTTTACAAATTTCATGTGATAAGTTTGTTTATTGCTACACCATACATGGATCGAACACGTGTAAGAATCGAAAAGTCATGATGTTATTTTAAGCAATTAGTTTATAAAAAGATTTACTTTTACTTAAAAAAATCTTTGCGAGTTGAAGCCTGCAATTAGTGAAGTGAATTTGGATTAAATATTAGTTATATTCTTTGTCGCATGACTAATGATGATATGGACATTTATATGGGATTGTCAATATATATTTGGGTATGTAATTTTTCATATGAAGTTAACCGACAACCGTTTTCATGTCACTATCACCAATTAAAATTTTGTGCCTCACATGTAATTAATAAAAAGATTTGTTGGTTTCCTAAATTTTAATGTTTTGTATTTTCTAGAATGATTTATAATATCAAAATGTAATTTATACACTTTTAAAGTTTTTATTGTGATCGTGAACTTTTTGTACCCTACTAGAAGGGATTTAGGTTATTAATTTGAGTTCAAGTTTGGACTTTGGATGGTAATATTTGTCTATAGATCTCTGTCATTAGTTTTTTCAGTTATTAATTTGAGTACAATTTTGGATGTTAATATTTGTCTATAGACTTTTTTTTAGTGAATTGCAAATTAAATCTTGGCAAAATTTTGTGTGCCCCGGGGACACACTGTGTCACATGAGAACACAACTCTCTCTCTTTATATTCTATTTAACTCTATATATTGTTAGAGTTTTAAATTTTAAAGGGATACAGTGTCCCCAGGGGCACAAGAGCTTCACTCTTAAATCTTTCACATTTATTTTAAGGTAAAGACTTGGTTGTGTCATCTCACAAGATGAATTTTGTGAGACGAATAAAATGTGATAATTTGTATAAAAAATAATATTTAATTGATAAAAAGTGATAATGGTGTTATAAATTATTTCATGAATAATTTATAATATAAATAAAAATAATAATATTTTAAAAGAAAATTAATAACAACTCTAATAAAAACTTATAACTAATTACGAAATTTTAAAATAGTCTCATCTTAGGACGCTCTAACACAAATTTACCCTTATTTTAATGGTATATAAGTATTAGTCATAAATTTTAAACTTTTGAATAAAGACATAATCTTTAGTGTACGTTATATTTTTAACAAAGAATGTAGTTTAAATTTTATAGAGCATACTTTCCCCGAAAATGCCAAAAGAATCTATTTTAAAATCTAAATGTCTCAAATAAATTTAAGGGTTGCTTGTTTTGAATTTTTCAATCGAAATGATAATAGACATCATTAAGTATTGTGAAAGGTGACCTTATCCAAATTAGGATAGACAATATACAAAGATATTTTTGACATAACGAAAATCTCAATAATATCAATACTCCAAACTTTCCACTCAAATATAGTAATAGGTTATAAACCAAATAAATATGCAGAAAATTAATAGAATCAATACCAACAATTTTAAAGTGGAAAACCCCTTTAACATGATGATAAAAATCATAGGATCTCTCGTTTAGAAAACAATTCACTAATACACAAAAGATACACAGTTCAATCTCTCTATTACAAGTAGAGAAATACAAATTTTTCTATCACAAGTAGAGAAATATCAATTTCTCTATCACAAGTAGAAGAATACTAACTATCTATTACAAGTAGATGAATACCAGATTTCTCGCAAATTTCACTAATCACATTATCAACACTTCCAGACAAATTCGAATTCACACCACTCTTGCCGATAGTGTCTTCTCTACTATGGAGGAATTCCAGTGTTTCTACAGGGATCTTCTTAGCAACATCTTCCTCTCACTTGGAAGAATCAATTTATAATTAATCCTAGAGTTATTTGTGGGCCTCATAATTATTAATTTATAGGTTATCTTAAAATTCTAATAATTTGAACTTCTTTTATTTCCATTTCTAGCCCACTATATTGGGCAAACCCAACATTAAGGAGGTCAATTATAATGGTATTGAAAGTGATTAAAGAGTAGAGACGGTAAAGTAGTTATTAAATTAATAGTTTTGATTGAAGAATTTTGATTCCTATTAAATCAAACAAGTATCAACAATGAGAATTAATATATTTTCATTCTCATTAATTAACTCCACCCATTATTCTCAATCAAGCACCTTACTTTATATTCTAAATAGTAAAAAAAAACTTTATTTTGTCCGAAATATTCTTATATATTTTAAATTCTCACTAAAATAATTTTTATACTTAAAAATGCAAATTTTCTTATTTCATAGAATTGAACCATGAAACTAAAATTGGTGTTAATACTGAATCTTTAAGATAAAAATGAATATTTTAATTATATTGAAAGTCTTTGGATAAATTAAAAAAAATTATGAGACGATTTTAATTTTATCCGTCAAAATGTCAGGGAAAGAGTACAGGCAAAAGACTTACTAGCTAATTGAAGAATTGTGAAACTTCGTCAAATTTCGAGCTTGCATCTCGATTCTATAACATAAAGGCATATATATATATATATATATATATATATATATATATATATATATATATATATATATATATATATATATATATATATATATAATTTTTTTTAATTAAAGACACATATCACTTATTTTATATGATATAGTATATTATTTATTTTTAAAATAGACAAAAATGTTTACTCTAATGTGTAATGAATTATTGCTCTTATTTGAAAGAATAAGTCTCAACATTTAAAAGAGCAATATTCAACATAAATTTTATAGGAACCTATACTTGCATGTAAGTATATCTCAAATACTCATTCCGTCTCACGTTAACATTTGTGTTTGCCTTTTGCACATAAATTAAGAGATATAATGTGTAGTGAAGTGAGAAAAAAAATATTTTTTTAATATAAAGTGTGTAGTTATATTTGTGTTGTGTGTGGGCCCTAAATAAAATAATTAATTATTTTGTGCAGGCCAAATTTGACAAAAAAAAAACGTAAATCTTAACTTAGGACAGCCAAAAATGAAAAATGTAAACTTTAACGCGGGATGGAAGGAGTATAAATTAAATGTATACTCCCTCCATTTCTATAGTATAATAAAGGACCCAGACTACTGTGCCCACGATAAAAAAACGACATTAAAAAATGCCTTGTGCAGTACTAAAAAAGCAAAAATGCCCACTTTTGAAAGAAAAAGACTCTAATACCTTTGATTTGACGTGAAGAAGCATGACTCGGTCTTTCAATTCTTAGATATCAATCGGTATTTCCATTCTTAAAAATCACTGGGTCTTTCAACACATGTATCACTTGATCTTTCAATTCTTAGATATTATTATTCGGTTTTTCCATTCTTAACAATCACTTGGTCTTTCAACACCTGTATCACTCGGTCTTTCTATTCTTTCAATTCTTAGATATCATTCGATCTTTCAACACACATATCACTCCATCTTTTAATTCTTAAACAGTTCTATCTATTTTGACTTTGAGAATACAGTCTTCTTTATTCGGTCATTTCTTTTTTGTTTTTGCGTAAAATCTACTCAATCATTTCTTAAGATCGAGTAGAACAAAAATCATGCTTTTTTTTCTTAAAATAGATTAAAATTTTTAGAGGGATATTTCTGGTACATTTATATAAAAGTGGATAGATTTGATTATTTTATTTAAAGTGTGCATTTATGAATTTTTAAAATTAAAATTGGGTAGCAGACCCCTAGGGATGTCAACGGGCCGGGTCTGGGGCGGGTACCCAACTACCCGGAGCCGACCCGTTTTAAAGGTGTCCGCCCCGGATCCGCACGGGTCTTATTTTTTAGACCCAAACCCAAAAGGGGTGGGTCCGTCCCGCCCCGTTCTCCTTTTTTTTAATTTTTTTAAATTTTTTTAATAATTTTATGTGCGCTCTTGAATCACTACATCTCTCACTTCATCATTCTCCATAACTTCAAATAATAATTATGTTAAAAAATAAAAATAAAATATAAATAATAAAAATAATCATAAAATTAGTAGTAAATTAATAGGATTTTAAATGATTATTAAAATAAAAAATATAATAAATATATTTTGTACGAGTCGGGCCGGGCCGGGCAGGGTACCCGCAGGTCTGGAGTAATACCTGGATCCTGCCCATTTCAAAATTGGTCCGGGGCGGTTCCACCCTGTTTTCAATTCAGGGCAGGTCTGGGCCGGCGAGCCGGGTGTGTACCCACGGGCCGTGCCCAAATTGACACCCCTACAGACCCCACTAACAAAATTAAGAAAATTTATTCTTAGGCGTATAAATGTAAGAAAATTTGGGTATTCAGGGTAATAAAATTTGAGTTAATAAGCGTAAAAGTAAGTTAAATTTTCGTAATATCGTGATGTGCAGAGAGGTCTAATCTGCTATTATATTTTGATATTTCACTTATTGAACTATTAGTTGTAGGCTAAGTATATTATGTATAATAAAATTTATATTTTAAATGAAAATAACAACTTTATAAAAAGGTTCAAATTTTTCACTCTCTTAGATGTCATTCAAAATATATAACACTTAAATGTAGCAGGATACACTATTATAAAAATGTTACTATTACTATGGAAAAGATGCAAAATTAACTACGAAAAGAGAGAATTATAAAGTGTGTAAAAATATGAAGTACCCCATGTCCCACAAACCCTTTACACTTTCTTAATTTATTTATCTCACAAAACCTCCACGGCCCAAAAAAGAATCATCAATTTATGCTTAACATAACTTTAATTTCACACACATACTATTATTTTATAATTTTTTATTATCTTAATTTTTTTTATTGGACAAAATTAGTTATTAGTATAGTTAGTAATTAGTTCACCAAATACACATATTTTTTCATTTCTTCAAGCCTCCTTATAACTCCTCATATTACCTAAAATATTTCGTACTTTTTAAAGTCAACAAAATTGAAAAAAAAAAAGTATTTTTCTTAAAAAATATAGAACATAAAGTTGGAAACGTTATATGGAAGGGAGGCAGTGTATTATTATTATTATATAGATAAAAACAGAGTTTCTTAGAAGTTGTAGCGAAATGGAGAAGTGATCATCGATCTCAAAAAAGAAAAAATGGAGTATTAAGCAAGGTAGCAAGTCGACACATGCTGTAATTAAGGCTCTAATCTCTTCAGATGTTCATCGTTTTCCACAAACTACTTAACTACTTCCAATGACTTAACTCCTAGATTGACATTTAACAACCTTTGACTATGTTTTCTTCATTTATTTTTTTCCTCTAAATGTTTGCTCACTTCAATCACCATATGGGATTTAACTTCCGTATGCTCCCTTCGTCTCTCTAACATGTGCACCTTTGTTTTATGAATAAAATATTTTTTTATGAGCTTTATTAAAGGTCTTTTTAATTAAATCAATAAAGTCAAAATACACTATAATTTTAAATTTGTCATTTTTATCTATAAATAACATAAATAATGGAGTATACTTTTAAATATACTTATTTATTATTTAAAAATACTAAATAATCTCGTTTCTCTCTTTTATATGACAGATAATTACTGATAGTATAAAAATTTTTGTATAACAGTTAATGTAACTCTTCTATATCCAGTTCGATTCTTCTTTTATATTTTGGTGTTACCTCCTATTGCGTACTGTTGGAAAATTGACAAGTATGATATAATAAAACATATACCCTAAAAAAATAGCTTAAACTATAGGGGTAGTGGTTTAGATTTTCTTCCTCACACACGTGTCACTCATCTAACGCGTGTAACATGAGATGTAACATCAAGTTTAACATAACATCCAAGATCTTCCATTATCACATACTATTTCTTGGGCCCTGACATTATGAGGAGTAATGGTTTTTTAAAGAAGACCTACACTGTACTCCACATAATTCATACTCCATTTAAGAATATAAATTGAAATACATACATATAAATACGCATTAATTAAGATTTAAAATGGAAGCAATGTTACTGTGCAATTAGTTTGCATAAAGATTTGTCATGTAAGAATTAGTGTGGGATTGAGAAATACTAGTTTTTGGTGAAAAATCAGATCCATTTCTATCACTTCTATCACAAACTAATAGAATTGTGGAAAGTAATTTTTTGAAGTAGCAAAACTGATTTTAACATGCATATTCAATATTGAATAAGTCTACCCTTTTGGATGAAATGAGTACTTAAACAAAACTAGTGTGAAACCAACTCTTCAACAACTTGCAAAAAGTAATAGACATGCCATTTAATTTATCTAACTATAAAATACAAACATCTCTAAATAAAATTTATTGGGGTTGTTTTCTGCAATAACATTTCAAATACACGACTATTCAAAAAGTAAGGTTTCTTTTCATTTAATCCGATTAGCTATATAACTGAACTTGAAGTTGCCTCTCGTGAAATGGGATCAAGATTGTCAACTTATTTTTAATGAGATTAAACTTGACTAATTCTTGAGTTTCTAAGTACATATACTCACAAATTTTATAAGGGTCAAATGGAGCCAATATTGTAAAAAATCTTCTACATACCAACCAAGCGCAATTTCCGGGCAATAGTAACAAATTTCATAATGTATAATAGAAACAATACGTTACATTAACGAAAAATAAATAAATAAAATAATAACTAAAAATAGAGAATGAGGATAAAAATGCAAACGGTTGTGAGAGATGCATGTGCTGGTGGGACCCATGAGATTAGCAGTTGGTAGTTCAAGTTGAACAATTGCATGTGCTTCTTGGTCTTTGTTATGTGACCTAAAATATTGCATTTGATTCATTTCCATCCTCTGCCTCTCACTCCTCATTCTTGCTATCTTGTCTCTTTCTTACCACAATATATCCTAAAATAATTACTCTTCCCTTCTTACTTCTCTTCTATATAAATACACCCCCTCTCACTCAAAATTCTTCACTTCCCTCTCTCTTTTAACACTTCACATTTCAACTCCCCAAGCTTCTTCTCCCTCCCTCTTCCATGGCTTCCCTCGTGTTTTTCGTGCTCTTCGCCTTCTTAGCGCGACGAGCTTACGGCGACTACGGTGGTTGGGACACCGCTCACGCCACTTTCTACGGTGGCGGTGATGCTTCTGGCACAATGGGTGAGCCGTCGTCGAGAAAACGACACTGTTTTGTTCTGTTTGCATGAATAATACTCTCTTCGTCCACAGAAATAATACTCGCACCATTTGCTTGTAATGGGAGGGAGTATTAAATAATACTCTCTCCGTCTCGCAGATATTGACACGTTTACCTTGTAGTAACATAAGGTAAATGTGTTGATATTGAGCATTAGTCTTCGCTTTTTCTTTTGATTTATAATTTATGCAAGGATTATAATTATATATAAATATTGGGAATTGACGTAGTTATTTTGTTTGTAAATGAAATCAGGGGGTGCTTGTGGGTATGGCAACTTGTACAGCACTGGGTATGGTACAAACACTGCAGCGCTGAGTACTGCTCTTTTCAACAATGGGTTGAGCTGTGGGTCTTGCTACGAGTTAACCTGCAGCTACAACAACCCCAAGTACTGCCTCCCCGGCTCCATCATCGTCACCGCCACCAACTTCTGCCCGCCCAACCCGTCGTTGCCGAACGACAACGGCGGGTGGTGCAACCCTCCACGTCAACATTTCGACATGGCTGAGCCTGCTTACTTGCAAATTGCTCAGTACAGAGCTGGAATTGTCCCTGTTTCTTTCCGAAGGTAACATTTTTTTCATCTTTTTCATTTTTATCTATTTAAATGCATTAATGTTATTAATACCTTGCAAAAATGTGTTTCATTTTTTATTTTAATCTATTTAATAAACTTTTTAATGTGTCAATTAATACACAGTCCACTTGGCTGGAAAAGTAGATGAAAGGGTGGGAAATGAAATTTTTGTGTGGCTACCTAGTTAGCCTTCAATGTTGTTATTTTTTAATTAATAATAAATGAGCAAAAATGCTCTAGTGATGTTAATGTATATTTACAATAATATCCCTTAATATTACTATTTAACAAATTCAAATTTGTAAGCTTTGTAAAATTAAAATGATTTATTGTGATAGAAGAATGTCAATTTCAGCTAGGGGTCGGTCTTAATTTGAAAACAACATACATAAAACGACAATAATATTTAACTATATATATAAATTAAAAATATTAGTTAGACAAACTTTTAACATGTAATTAATGGTGTGTGACAGGGTGCCTTGCCAAAAGAAGGGAGGAATAAGATTCACAATCAACGGACATGCTTTCTTCAACCTAGTACTGGTAACCAACGTAGCTGGAGCGGGCGATGTCCGCTCCGTCTCAATCAAAGGATCAGGCGGATGGCAACCATTGTCGCGAAATTGGGGCCAAAATTGGCAGAGCAACGCCAATTTCGGCCGCCAAAGCCTCTCCTTCCAAGTCACCACAAGCGACGGCCGCACCGTCATTAGCAATAACGTTGCACCCGCAGGATGGCAGTTTGGACAAACTTTCGAAGGAGGGCAATTCTAAATCACATTTACCACTATTACGGAGACTATTTTAAAAAAAAGATTTAATTTTTTTTTATATATATTTAAACTATATTTAAAAGAGAGAGAAATTTGAAGGTGAATGTGATGGCACGAACGGTGAAGAGTTGTGTGGGAGACTCCCTGAGCTGTGGCTCTATTGCTGAGGTGGCAGGTTTACACCCGCTTAGACCGGATTATGTGTGTAATATATTTTATAGGGAATTTTTTTTTTTTTTTGAGAAATGATATTCTGATGGTGGCTAGAAATTATTTGGATGTTACCATCAAGAATGTCTTATATATAAGTTTGTAGATTTAATCCCAGCTGAATCAGTAAAAATACTGAGTTGGGGCTAGTATTTAATGTGATTTGAATATTTTTTATGTGGCATTTAATTTCTAATGGTTGTGTGCTTTTATTACAATTATTATTATGTCTATATAATGGAGTAGCTTTTTGTGAGTTGTAAAGAAATAGGGTTGTGCAATAATAGGTACATTAATGAAGATTTAAATTTATTCAGCCACTAGATAGTGATAACTAATGAATTAGGAGGAATATTTAATTGCATCCTTGGGGTTTGACAATAATACCAAACGGAAACTACCAACAATTATGTCAATTAATATGTGAAATAAAGTAGACTATTTAAAGAAGCCGAAAATTTTGGTGTTAATTGCCGACTTGTGACATTCAATTTCCTACTGTAAAAAAATTGTGTGACATGGTCGGTTTATTACTCCTAAAACAAATAAAGAATGATAATATTTTTATTAAGAATTAGGTCATTTCTACTTTACCATTATTGTACCTTAATAACAGGTCAATCCGATCCAACAAAAAGAATCCGACCCATGATATAAAAGCCCAAATTTTTATTGTTTCTCATTTTTTCCACTTTCTTTTTTCCATTTTCTCTCTCATTCTTCTTTTCTCTCTTATTCTTCCCTTAAGAAGAGGGCAGCGGAGGCAGCGGCCATTTCTCTCTGATTCTTCACCGAAAGTAGGCGGCGACTGTATCTCTTCCTCTAATATTCTCTCATCGTCGTTGGCAGGGAGATGGTGGCGGCGAAGAGCGATGCATCTTCTTCTCATTTTTATTTATTCTCTCCAACGAGAAGATGGCAGATAACAACGATATTTGGGGATTCTGTCTCTCAAATCGACGCAAGAAAGAGATTTTTGAGAGATTTAAGCCCTAATTCTTTTTTCAAAATTTTAGATCTTAGCCCTAATATTATTTTGTTTGAGTATCTGGATAAATAGCAGTGCTTTGAACAACATGTCATTTCATTTTCTTTGAGTATCCGGCCTAATGACAGTGGCTCAGATTCCAGATTTATGAAACTAATTGTATGCCCTCAGATTCCAGATTTATGTAACTAATTGTATACGATTTTATTACTAAATGTATTAGTTTTTGTTGATAAATGTATATCTTGAATATTGATAAGCTAGTGTATTATTATGGTGAAATTTATTGTATTATTTTTAGTTTATTAGTGTATATGTTATATTAAATAAATGTATTAAATTTTATTCTTGATGTATTATTATTTTTCATATAAAAATGGTATTGAATTGCATTGATTCTTAATACACATTTTAATACTAGTGTATAAATTTTAGTTCTATAATGTATATATTCTTTTTAATAAATGTATTATTTTTATAATAAACAGTATTAATTATAATTAAAGTGTATATCTTTTTTAACAAACTGTATTAGTTGTAATCTTATATTGTACGAGTTTTACTTGATAAAAGTATTACTTTTTCAAATTTTTATCTTATTATCCATGTTTTCCTTTATATAAACACAGGCACATACATTAATAAATATAAGTCTATACATTAATAAATTAAAGTTATTACAATTATTTAGAATTCAACAAATAGTATTAAAATTTTATACTATTCCTCTAATATACAAATACACAGTACATTAATTAATACAAACATATACATTTACAAATTAAAATTAATACAGTTATTCAAAAAATCAAGAAATAGTACCAAAATTTAATACAATTCAAATTTAATATAGCTAATGATGTAGATCTGAAAATCTGTGTAAATATGAAAGTTGAACAAAAACAAAGCGGATGCAAATTTGATCGCCAATGATGTAGATCTTGTAAATCTGGAACGAATGATGTAGATCTTGTAGATCTGGAACGGACGGTGAAGCAAAAGGGAAAGGAACAGAGAGTGGAGTGGAAAGAAAGTGGATGGACGACCAGTGGAGTAGGGAAGGTGGATAGACGGAGGTGGAGTGATGCTGATCCGAAACGGCAAGTGGATCGGAAGGGAGGAAGTCGGTAGCGGCAGACGAACGACCAGTTTAGCGGAGTGGCTTGAGAGAGGAGGAGGGCGTAAGTAGAGAGATTTTTGACCTAAATGTGAAGAAGAAATGATTCAATTGAGTTAAATGGATTTTTTTGGGATTATATATGCAACCCGCTTTGCGACCCGCTTTTAATATTATGGTATGTTTTTAACATACCACACATGCACAGTAAAACAACTCTAGGAATTAATAGTATATGATATTCTCTTTATCTATTGGTAAAGTATTATTTTGTTATATTGATTTATATATGATTACTGTTATCACTAATACAACTAATCATTTTATATAAAATAATAAGTACACATGCAAAAAAATAAATGATTACCTCATCAATGGACGGGTGGAGTATACTCCATCCGTCCCAGGCTAAGAGGGCTATTTTTCCATTTTTGTCGTCCCACCCAAAGAGTCTCCTTTCTTTTTTTACATACATGGGACCCACACACCCCTTCTAATAGAATTAAATGTTGGGACCCATACTCCTACTATTATAACTACCCACTACACATTAAATAATAATACTCTTTAATCTACATACCAAAAAACAAATGACCCTCTTAAGGAGGGACGGAGTATGAAATAACCATCTAAAATAAACTATTTTATGAACGTTTTGTAAGATAAATAAAAAAAATGATTCTTATTTGAAAAGGTGTAAAACGATCTCACTAGTGTCACACAATTTTTATTTATTTTTTAAATAGTAGTATTTCAAAATTCAAATATTTAATCCTGAGTTATTTTGCCTTTTTGTGTCTTTTGTATATGGAGGGCCTGTGGTTAGCCCGCCTCAACTAATTAATTGAAATCAAAACTGGGTATCGGGCCCAAAGCCCATGACTGATGTGGGATGGCCCGTTTAGTTCTGTTTCAAAAAGCCTAGCCCAACCAGCCCAAATTAGAAAAACCTCTTATCTTCATCGAACTCAAAACTAGTGAATAGATGGAGTGGGTGGAGGTTGAAGTGGACCATGGAAGTGGAATATGCTGTTGAAAAATTCAAACAAAAATCAGTAGGATCAACGGATGAGTGATGATTAAAGTTGCTTCACTGTACCCCAAATCCATACTCATTTTATCCTCTCGAGATTCCCCCAATTCCCTGCACCATTTGTGCAAGCAATTCCTGAAGAACGACCATCGTCGCATGGTATTTCGGAGGCTTTTTTCCGTTGTGTCACACCCAAGGCAGTGCAGTACCGGCGGGGCGAAGACGGCCGTTGGATTTTCTAAGATGTCGAGCGGCGGAGGTGCTGGGCGTCAGCTGGTGGAGTTTCCGCTGTCGCCGTCCAGTGTTCTCAAGATACAGTTAGGCGACATCACTCAGTGGGCCTCGGATGGTTCCTCCGATGCTATTGTAATGATCTCTGATCTCTCTCTCTATAACTTGGTGTGTGAAATTTATACGAATGACGAAGATCAAATCTTATATGAAAATATGAATGTTTGTACTTATGGCCGATTTTCCCGATCAAATTGCTAATTTAGGTTATGTCGTGGTGATGATGAAGATAAGAGGGGAAAATGGAATTAACATATTCATAATTTTATTTTCTTCAGTGATTACATTGGAGTATTTAGCAGGCCCAATTAGAGCTTATTCAGCCGGAAATTTTAGTTTTGATCAAGTAATGATGCAATAATTCTAAGAAAGTGTAAAACATATATTTTTGTACTATTCTATCATTGGATTGTGCAAAATGATCAAATATTCTAGCTGAACAAATAAGTTTAGACATCTGGTTCCCATTGTAGTATCTTCTTGCTTGATCAATTAATGTTTGTAGCTTTTGGTACCTTATAACTAAACATTATTATGGCTCGTGCTTAATTACATTTCTCTTATTGGACTAACTCCAAATAGGTCAATCCAGCCAATGAAAGGATGCTTGGAGGTGGTGGTGCTGATGGAGGTGAATATTTCATTAATGGAGTGAATAGAATCTCTTGTCATCTTTCTGACATCATTTCTCGTGACTTGTGTTTATCAAGCCATACATCGAGCTGCTGGTCTAGAATTGCTAGCAGCATGCTATGAGGTTCCAGAAGTGAAGCCTGGCGTTCGCTGCCCTACAGGAGAAGCAAGGATTACCCCGTATGTTTTCCTCGTTTGAACTACATTTATACTGTTGAATGCTTATTTCACTACCAATTTGATGAATTAAGCTAATACTTTGAAATGGATAGAGGCTTTCTATTGCCAGCTTCTCATGTCATTCATACAGTTGGGCCAATTTATGACGTGGATAGGAACCCCAAGGCCTCATTGAAAAATGCATACAGGTACCAAGTGGGGCTTAACTGAAATCCTCTTGCTGCTAGTTTCATATTTAGTACACTAAAAAATTCATTTACCTTGCATGAATTCTTACAGGAACAGTTTACGTGTGGCAAAAGAAAACAACATTCAATATATTGCATTTACTGCGATATCATGTGGGGTTTTTGGGTATGCAATCAGGACATGATAATCAATTTCTGAAGCTTATGAAAGTTTCTCGTACTATTCTAGTGCAAACTGTTCTTGTTTCTTGTCTCTTTGTGAAATCTGCTGCTTTCTCATATTCTGGGTTGCAGATATCCTTATGATGAAGCAGCCACAGTGGCCATATCTACAATCAAGGAATCTGCAGGGGACTTCAAAGAGGTAATGTCATTACAGAACTGAATTATTACTATTTACTTGCAGTTTACTCAACTTCTATTGGTGCTTTGGCATTTCTATCACTGTGAAATTTAAATATTTGTACCTGCACCTACTCAGTCTGATAAACAAGAAGCCTTTTTAAAGAATATGCAACCTATTATTTCTGTCCAGCTTCACATGAATTAATCTTGATAGCAGATATGTAGCAACATGATTTTACAATCGCTGTTGCCTAATTATTGTTATTTAGTGATACTTCAAGATTGTTAATTTTGCATTGTTCGTGTGTTTTTTTAGTTATCTCATTGCACTTGACATTGATGGAATCCCTTATATTTTTTTTGTTCTTTAAATTCAAATTGAACTTGTATTCTTTCAATCTACTAGGCAACGGAATTAATAGCAGTTACACTATCGGAAGTTGGCATGAATTTTAGTTCATATTTGAATCCATTGATGTGAAGCATGTACTTGTAAAGCCTTGTTAACTGTGGACATACTTGATTATTCTAGTGTGCTCCACTTGAAAATATTAATGCTCTGCTTGTTCATTGGGTGGCCATCATTATGTCTCAGGTGATCCTGACGGAACAACTCATTCAATACATTAAACTATCATACATCCATTTACACATAACAAGGAATGTGCAACGAAATTGAATGGAGAAGACAATATAAGCCAATTTGTATATTAAAATAAGAAAGAAAGAAAGAAAAAGAAATGGTAGAAATGAATATTTGAACTTAAAATATAATTTTATGTAGTGAATATTTGCAACCTATGGTTAAGTGGAAGCTACTTGAATTCCATTGACATTATTTAATTAAGCTTATGCATTCCACCACCTTGTAATTTCATGATAGCATGACTATATCTTACTGGTCTGCAGTACTTTACTCTTTTCTAATTAATGGTAAAACTGTGCCTTAGTGGATTTTTGTTAAATAGATTCAACAACAGAGGCATAATCAATGCTTGGATTAAATATTTAAATTCCCTTCCTTTCCACTGTAAATACACAACTGCTCAAATCATCCCTGAGTGAACTTGTAATATCCAATAAGATGGTCATGCTATAGAAATGTTTGTAGGTATCAAATTCATCAATGTAGTGAAATAGTGATTATGTTATGTTTGTTTTCTTAATGTGTAGGGAACGATTATTTGAATTGCCCTTTTGGTATGCATGCATAAGTGTGGATTCGAATCGTGTTTCAGGTGCACTTTGTTCTTTTCTCGGACGAGATCTATGATGCTTGGGTTGAAAAGGCTAATAAATTGCTTCAGAAGTGATGTATCTTCATTAAACCCTTCGCCCTGTGTTCCTGTGAGGTGTGTAGCATTTTCTTGATAATCCAGTCTCCAGAGGCATTTAGGGGAAATGGAGATAAGGATGTGATCATTAGATTACTAAATTGGATAGATTATTATGACAATTGACAAGCGCAATTGCTGATTATCTTTAAGGAAGACTTCTTTTTGTCTGTATGCCAGTTTGATTTGGATAATATATTTGTATTTTCATTTGTTAAACTCTGGTCCTTGTTCTTATATTCGTGTGGACATTTGGTCTCTTTTATTTGTGTGGATATTTGGTCAAAGAGAGATCGATTTCAAATATAATTAACAGTTTTTTGGACTGTTAACATTTAACATCCAGCAATTCATCCAATTTAAAATTATCTTCATATTTTTTGGAGTAATAACTTGCTAAAAAAAATCTTAATCCAAAAATAAACTCAAAAAGTATAGTCCAAAAGATATATATGCACTCGTTTCTTAATTTTTATTTACGAGCATTATCTAGTATTACTATTTTATACTACAGTATTGATTTTTCATGAAGCCAAACAACACATAATTATCGTGGTATCACTTTTTAAGGCATAATAAAATGTTGCATTTTATGGAAGTTAGTTTCATATTATCATAAAATTAAAATATTTAAATACTTATTATTATTATTATTAGAGAAACTCTCTTGTAAGACGGACTTTTTTTGTAAGATGGGATGACTCGTTACTAAAGTATGCTTATTATACGGGTTGACCTATGACATATATAATGTTTCACAAGATAATTTGTCTTATTATTATTATTATATTACCAATTCCATATAAATAGATCAAACTAGGCCAGTCTTCTATTAAACTGATGGAACTCTTGGAACAATCTCTAAATAAAACTTTATCATCATAATAATAATTAAATAATAATTAAAATAAAAATAAAATAAAATAAAAATAAAAAAGGAACAGAATAGAATAGAATAGAATAGAATAGAATAGGTGGCTCGATTAAGGAATCTTTCTACACGTAGCAACATTTCTATTCTCCACATAGTCATCTCTCTACATATCTGCAACTGAGGAGACATGTAAACCCCATCAACAATGGCTCTACGAACCCTAATCGCCCGAAATGCCCTGAGAACACTTCCTCTTGGCTCTCGCGGCCTCCAGACTTTCTCTCTCCCCGATCTGCCCTACGATTATGGCGAACTCGAACCCGCCATCAGCGCCGACATCATGAAGCTCCACCACCAGAAGCACCACCAAACCTACATCACCAATTACAATAAAGCATTGGAGCAACTCGATACCGCCATTTCCAAGGGCGACGCTTCCACTGCTGTCAAGTTGCAATCCGCTATCAAGTTCAATGGCGGAGGTTTCTACTTTACCTATTACGAATTTTGGATTTTATCTTCGTTTCTTAATTTCGCTACTGTTTAAATTTCATGCTTATTTTGCGACGGTGCTGTTGTATGAATTTATCGGGCTATCCAGTGCTATCTTTTAGGCTGTTCATTTTTTTTAGTGATTTGGCTTGTATTTTCAGTGAGATAAATCAATTTCAAAAGCTGAAGGGGACGCATTTGATAAAATTATAATTTAGCTTGACCTAGTGGTACTGAATAAGTAGAAGGGATTGATATTTTCTCTAGAACTTTGATACTGGTTGTGAATTTTAATCATTGAAAGGTGGATGGCTTCTAATTGTTTCATTCTTTCTTTCTTTTTTCATCATCTTCTTCTTCATTATTAATATTATTATTTTCTGCAAATCAAATCGATCAAAGACATTCAGACCCTGTGTTTTAGTGTTCAATTGGAGACTCGGGGTATGTTATAGCAGGGAGAAATTGGGTTCATATTTTAATTTCCCTGAAAATGGATCTCGTTAGATTTCCATGAGCTTGTGTTGTGGCATGTTTATCTAAACCTTTATCTAAATTGGGTTCATTATTATTCTCATGCTTGAGCTACTGTGTAATAGGAGTGATTGTTTTGGCATATAAAAAGTACTGTCTCCATTTAAATGGGCACAGTCCTTTCAAATAAAGTACTCTTACCCTCAAAAGTGTTGAACACGCACTTGATTTTCTACTGACTTAATAAAATTTCATAGCTTGTTTTTTTATATGCATTGAAATGGAACATATATTCATCTGTTCCCATCTGCCTCTCCTGGGGAAAAAAAAATGACGCGAAGGTCTGCATAGTGCATGTATACATGAATTTAAATAACAACTAGTTGAAATCAGTTTGCGCAAGAACTAGTCTTTTACTTTGGTGCCTCCTCATTTCTGCTTACCTTATTATGAAACTTTATTTGGATAGTTTTGTTACTAATTGTTTTTTGACCCTGAAATCATTTTTAACAGGTCATATTAATCACTCAATATTTTGGCAAAATCTTGCTCCAGTTAAAGTAAGTAACTTTCCAATGTCTTGTTGTTATCATTACTACTATTTTACTAGAGAAAACTTTGGTAACTGATCTTTGATAAACTAATGTCTCCTTCAGGCTGGTGGCGGTGAGCCTCCCAAGGGTAATTTAGGTTGGATCATTGACAACAACTTTGGATCCTTGGAAGCTTTAGTACAGAAGATGAATGCGGAAGGTGCTGCTTTACAAGGATCTGGTTGGGTGGTATGAAATGATATCTTTGCTGCAATTAATATGTTCTTACCCTTGGTTATCTGCAAAGGATGCTTCTTAGTGCTTTAGTCTCCTCTCCTGCTAATTTTCATTTCCTTAAATGACTCCCTTGGTATTCCACAGTGGCTTGGTTTGGACAAAGAACTCAAGCGTCTCGTAGTTGAAACCACTGCAAATCAGGTAAGTGATATGATTGTGTGTTGTACTTGTACAAGCAACATACATCCCAGGTCCCCCCCCCCCCCCCCCCCCCCTTCCTGTATGAGCCTGCTGATTACTCTTCTTCACAAGTCAAGGTTTGAGTCAGTGCTAATCCTCAAGGTTTGAGTCAGTGCCATCAAGTTATTTCTCTTGAAATTGGTAAATAAGTTGTTTCTCCTTAAGACCATGGGTATGTATGGGGAGCTATCCAGAACTTGAAAATTGTAACATGGATTTCCCTAGGGGCTAGGAGTGTAATTGGCTCAGATTTTTAATTCCACAGGTTCCTTGTTTGTCTGCAAGCCTTCAGCCATTGTTTCCATGATTTACGAGTCTTATGAGGAAAAAACCAGCCTCTTAAATAATATTTTATGCTTCAATTCGGCATCTTATTTACTCTGGAGGTCCATGCAGTTAAAATAGATTTTGGAATTTGTCTTCTTTAACCAGACTCTTAATTTGATTTTGATAGTGAGATGCCTTCTTTTAGGTCAGGATTACTTTGTAAAATTAGAGAGGAATGGTGGATTTCGGAATTATTTGAATATTTTCTTTTATCATGCCCATATTCTGTTTGCAGGATCCACTTGTTACCAAGGGTGCTAGTTTGGTTCCTCTGCTTGGCATTGACGTCTGGGAGCATGCATACTATTTGCAGGTTTTTCTTTGCTCGTCTAATATGAATGTTTCTTCTGATAGATAATATTCAATTAATCTCCTCAAAGTTAAAAAGAAGCAATACAGAGGTGGCGGATTTATATGCACACACATTTGGATCGAAGGATTTTAAATGGATTTAAAATCCCCATCTCTTATTTTGAAGTATTGATTTGGTGTATTTTTAATCCATTCATTTTTTAAATCCCTCAATTTTAACGCAACCCAAACCAAATTATTTTTTATAAATCCTTTTACTATATTTACCAAGGTTACTTAAAATTAGGAATTTGAAAAGCTATCAATGGATTTCGCAACATTATTCATTTTAAAAACCACATTCTACTTTTTTTCTTTTGATATTATATCTTTCCTTTTGCTTATAAACATTCCTCTGTCAAGTTATTTGCAAGTTTCCTGCTGTTACATAGTTTTGATTCCCCATTATCTACTGCATTAGTTCAAATGGTTTCTTCGCTTATAGGCATTTAACATCACTGGTTCACTCAATTGCTTCTTGTTTTGCAGTACAAGAATGTGAGGCCGGACTACCTGAAGAATATATGGAAGGTTATTAACTGGAAATATGCTAGTGATGTTTATGATAAAGAGTGCCCTTGATTGCACAAACTTGTGTAGTTGGGAGTGATTATGGTTGCTGTAAAATGGGTTCAGCTTTTAAGAATAAATCTGTGATGGCTGCAGAGGTTGCTCTTTTTTTTTTTTTTTTTTTTTGAGTTAACGGGATGCTTGAAATGCTTACTTTTGTTCTCATTGTAATGAAACTTTCCCTCCGAGTTCTTAAAAAAATGTCGTCAAACTTTCCTTTTGATTTTGTTTTTCTTTTGATGCAAATACTGGACACTGATACTCAATGGTTGCTTCGTTTTCTAAATTGTAAGTTAGTGTTTGTTTCGAGGATTTTTTAAATCTAGATTTCAAAATTTTTGTGGTTTAAAAATTCAATTAATTTTGAGGGTTTGATTGTTTTGGGATTTTGAGCATGTTTAGCTTTGTTTTTATTCAATTTTTTTAGATAAAATAGTTAAATATTACCCCTTCTTACTATTGTTCTAAAGACGGATGTTTTTTTGATTAATTTTTATTATTTTTGGAAGTATTTTAGTATTTTTGAGTACTAAAGTAAAGTGCATTATAATGTTATGAGATTAAAGCAAATTTTGAAGTTATTGGATAAATTTTCGTTTTTCTGAAAGGAATTATGGCACGGATGGAAGAAGAAAGTGTGCAATGAGACAGGGAGTATACAATAATGTGTATGATTAAATGTATTGAGATTTTGAAAAACTCAAGTATGGATGTTTTTATTACGTTTTACATTACAAACTTTGAATTTTTTTTTGCGTTATTTATATTTATTAACTACGGTTACCACATTTATTTATCACATATTATTAGTGCCACTGCCTCCCACTGTCTGTATATCCGTTTTGGAACATTGGCGACGTTCCTATTCATGTCCGCAGATATTGCAGTCACGATCAAGGTTTGTCATCTCCTCTACACTTATGTTTAACATTAGATTATGGGGCTCAATTTATATTCAAATCATAAGAGTTAACAATATATTCGAACAACTATTGGTAAGTTATTTAATTTTTTGACTTATGCAGAATCATCTAAGCTCCCGAACTGTGGTTGTAGAGTTATAATTGGGAACGGGGCATGGCGAGCTATTGATAAAATCCAAATCTCGAAATAAATCTTCTCATTTATTGTTTAGAATAGTTGCCCATCCATCTCTTTCTTTTCAAATTTGGACACCTTCAGACTTCAGTCATTTATCACGATTAGTAGTTATCTCTGATTAATTTATTCTGGTTTCATTGATTTGTATATGCACCCTTTGTTAAAAGTAATTTTCAGTAGCCACAAGTTTTAAAAACAATTTATTCTAGTCACTTTTAATGGAACAGACCAAAATGTCCTTGAAAGGGACCTATTGATCACATGTTTGAGGTCTCTTTTTGACCAAAAAGTACCAAAGTACAATAATTTGTTTTACCGTCTATTGAATGCATTAATTTGTTACTTTTACATGCCTCATAAATATATTTATTTATTAAAATACAAAAAGATGCATTAATTTTATTCGTATGAATTTTTTTTAAAAATTTTTTCTGGAAAAAAAAGTGTTGGCCGAATAGAACAAATTGTGTTGGCCGAATAGAACAAAATTGTTGGCCTAATAGGCTGAATAGAAGAAATATTTTTTTCGAATTTTTTTTAATTTTTTCTGGAAAAAAAAATGTTGGCCGAATAGAACAAATTGTGTTGGCCGAATAGAACAAAATTGTTGGTCGAATAGAAGAAATATTTTTTTTTGAATTTTTTTTAAATTGGCCAAATAGAACAAATTGTGTTGGCCGAATAGAAAAAAATTGTTGGCCCAATAGACCGAATAGAAGAAATATTTTTTTCGATTTTTTTTAATTTTTTCTAGAAAAAAAGTGTTGGCCGAATAGAACAAATTGTGTTGGCCGAATAGGCCGAATAGAAGAAATATTTTTTTCGAATTTTTTTTTTAATTTTTTCTGGAAAAAAAGTGTTAGCCGAATAGAATAAATTGTGTTGGCCGAATAGAACAAAATTGTTGGCCGAATAGACGAAATATTTTTTTCGAATTTTTTTTAATTTTTTCTGGAAAAAAATGTTGGCCGAATAGAACAAAATGTATAGGCCGAATAAAACAAAATTTTGGGCCGAATAGAAGAAACTTAGGTTGATTAGAAGAATCAATTTTATGAGATTTTCCTATAATTTTAAATGTGGTCTCACCCACCTTATTTAATCCAGTCAACATTGACATAATTATGTCTCTATTATTATCATCCTTTATCTGACAGTTATGGGATAACTTGAGGAGTCCACTAAATTGTGGCTACTAAAAATTATTTTTAAGGGATGTGACTATTTAAAATTGTACTTAGTTAACATTAGCTATTTAAAATTTGGTCCCTTATTTTATTTCACTTGTGGGTGTAACTGTGAATGTCAACATATGGCTTTTGACTATAAGTAGATTCTTAATTTAATTAATAAACCTCAGAAATCTATTTGTGTTTCTTCTTTCAGTTAGAAGAGAAATCAAGATCTTGAGATATTTATGCATCCGCATATCATACGTCTGTACGAGGTTGTGGAAACACAGTCTGTTATATATGTTGTGATGGAATATGTTAAATCTGGTGAGTTGTGCTAGAATATGTTGACTTTCGCCGCCGTCGCCACCGCCCAACTTCAGAAACACCCATTCCTCTTCAGTTCCTCAATGTCTGAAAGACAGGCCGTCTGCTCCGAGTGTTGAGTGCCAAGATTTCCGACACACCTACGAAGGCATCGACCTCGAATGGCGGTTCGTCAACGAGGAGAGAACATGATCAAACTGACAACGTGCTCCTCGAATCGGAGAAGCGCTACTTCGAGCTTCGATTCCACAAGGACGCCGTGATGGAATGGATTATGATTCAATTTGGGGTTTAGGGTTCGTGAGTTCTTCTTCACACACATTAATGTGTGAAATTCATATTTTCAATTGTTCTGTTTTAATTTTAATTTATTGTTAATTGATGTTTATTTATTTATTAGTTGTAATTATTATTTCACACGTTGTAAACGACGGAGCCCCAAGAATCCAGCTGGCATATCAATTCATCTTTGCTGATTTGGAATTACAGTAATGAAAAATAATAATAAATGGGGATATGACGTGGCGGATTCATTGGTTCAGAAGAAGTCAAAATTGTCACGTCGGATTGACCGACCGGAATTGAAGCATGACGTGGCGAATTTCGGCAAAATTCGTATTTCGGATTGTTCTTCCTTGAATGCTAAAACTGTTCTTACTTGATATCAAGCTGCAGGAATCAGAAATATGGATTCTTAGTTCAATTCTGGTTATGCACCTTTTATTTTTTATTTTTCTTGGGTAAAATTTCATATTATGTTGTCATTCTTAGTGACTGGTTATAGAAATTTTCACTTTTTATTCTTATTTTTGTTATGGTACTTTCCCCACACTTTGAGATTTATGGCCACCAACATGTACTTACAAAATTCTTAACAGCCTATTTACAATTTATCACCGCTCTGCATTCTGCACCAGGTAATAGAGAAGATGGCATTAAATGCTTTTGAAAATGAGATACTCTTTCACATCCTGTTCATATAAAGCCTTATATAGAGTCCTGAGGGTTACAATAGATATTTAAAAAAAAAAAAAAAAAAAAAACTATTTGGGACTATAATGTGTTTGTGCTTTCCATCTTACATTATTCTTATTTGTATTCTGAGTTGGACTTAAGATGATTAATCTCCAATTTTTGGAACAATACACATTTAGGCAATTAAATTATTTACGCAAGCAGATTACTCTATTCTAGCGCAGATTTTACACTATTTAGTGCAAAATTACAATACAGCTCCAGCAGTTTGCAATACATTTTTCACTACAAATAATATTCCAAGAATACTTTATTTTATATTAAATTTTAAGTTAAATTTTATATGATATTTTAATTTAATAAATTATATATTTTTAATTAAATAATAAATTTACATAATTTATTAATATTAATTCAATAAATGTAATATTTTTATTATTAAAAAATGAAATTATATATTCTACTATAATTTATAAATAATTTAAATTAAAAAAATAAATTATAATTTAATATTTATAAATTATTATAAACCAAGCTAATAGAATTAGAGAAAAATTACTCATAAGTACACATTTATATCCATAATTACTGTGAGATACATTGATTTAAATAAATTACTCTCACATACAAAATATTAAAATAAAATATAAAATATAACCCTAAACTCATACACTTTTAAACCACAAACCCTAAACTCTCACCCATCGCCGGACCGTCGCCGTCCTGTCACTGGACTACCGCCGAACTGCGTCGGACCGCCGCCGGATACACTTTTTTGCTGCACATGAATATTCATTCTGCACACAAATATTTATGTGCATCACATTATAAGGATAATATTTGAATATCACTATATATTTTTGTAGTTAGTAGTAATATTTTTGTATGTTTGCATCTCATAGTAATAAAAAAATTTTAATGTACCTAATAGTAATCCTCCCTAGAATTAATAAAAATTAAAATTGAAATAATATTAAATAATATATAATTAAAAAAATATAGACAACATTAGATAATAAAAATATAGATAATATGGATAAATACATGAAAAAAAAAAAGCAGAAAAATAGAATAGCGCTGAAATATTTTGCGCCACATCTAGCGCATTATTGTAGATAATTTTACACTAGCGCAACGCTTAATGCATTGCTGGAGTGGAGATATCGCTCAGAGTAGTGCTTTAAGCACTGCTGGAGATGCTGTTATACATTTTAAAAAATAAGTGTATCAAATCCTCTAATTTTCTAAATAATCACAAAACAGAATAAAACTTACTCCTATTTATTATTCCTTGGCAGTAATTTTTTTTCTAATACAAAGTATATACTTATGTAATATTGACTTATACTTATATATATTTAGTTACAATGATTAACATATTTTGAGTATGTATTTATGAGTTAAAAAGAAAATTATATTAAATGAATTTGCACTATAATCTATAGACAAATTCAAGGCTGTGAGTGTGAACTACACCATAAACAACCTAACACACGTTTTTTTATTTTATATTTATATATTATTTTAAATTTATTAATTATTTATAATAATACTATATTAACTTTAAGAAGTTTAAAAGGTTGCTATTTTTTTAATAATGTGGCGTAAGGATGAAGTTAATATTTTATTAGAATAGTATTTTTTTTTTAAGAAGTTGTATTTCATGTTATTAATAATGAATCAATGTTTGATAGTGATTCACACATTATTAGAAATGAGGCCTGTTGAAAATTCAATTCTATGCTTTTAGAATGAGAAGAAATAAATAAGTTTTGTATTACAACTATTAATGTGTTTTAATACTTTTAACACTCATTAAGGTATAAAATAAAATATACACAATATATTCTCAATTCCACAAATAGCTTTCACATTTATTATTTCATTTTCTTTAAGAAAAAAGTTGATATTTTGAATAAACTTTATTAACTTTAGAGGATATTCAAGATTATTTAGTACTAAAGAAGTACTCCCTTCATTTCAGGAAAGTTTGCATACCCCTTTTCGGTACGAAGATTAAGAAAGTAATAACTTTTAGGGTTATTATGGTTCTTTTTTGCAATAAATAAATGATAAAGTATGTTATGTGAGTTAGACATGAATGATTTTTTTTTAAATAAAGTGTATGAGAAATGGTGATTGTGTTTGACTTTTTGTTTTTTTAGGAAGGTGAAAACTTTTGTGAGACAATCAAAAATAGAAAGTGTGTCATTTGAAATTGGACGGAAGGAGTACAAAATAATAGTGTGTGAAAAAAGAGTGACAAATTTGAAATTAAAGTAACTTTCTAATTTGTTGATAAAGTGATGTTTCATTTTTTAGATTTTAAGAGTTTTACGTGACAAATAAATGAGAAAATTATGAAGAGTTTCGTGAAACTAAAAAACTATCACTTATGTCAACACGATTTAAGACTTGATATTATTATAATAAATTAATATTTAAATATAAATGATAACAATTAAACATCTCGCGTAACACGCGGGTTACATGCTAGTATATACTAATAGGAAGAATATGAAACTCACTCTACGCGCATATTTCATCTGAACACGTGATATTTAAATACGTGTGTGTTCGAAGGTAAGGATCGAACACCCTCTTCTTCTTTTTTTTTCTCTTCCAATTCAATTATCAGATGCAATCGAATCAATCAGAAGACAACAATTTGGAGGAGATCAAATTATTTTTAATTCGACATTCAATTCCAAAATTTCTAATTTCAAACCCTATAATTCAGTTTTTAAAGAAAAATCTCCAAATGTCGTCATTGTCGAGAAGACTGACGTCCGTCGTCGCCGGGTAAGATTGACGTCCGTCTCACCGGAGACTTATAGGTAGTTGCGGTGGATAGAATGTGTTCTGCCCTCTCCTTTCTCTTCTGAACAGTCGTGGCACATCCACAACGCAGTTCCTGTTCTTTTTTAATACTCTTAAATTTTTTTATTAATTAAAAGGGTAAAGTTGTCTTTGTACAGGGTGTATTTAGTAATTTAAATATTTAAATTTTAATTTTAATGGGATACGTATAGTAATCGGGGTTCGTTCTGGGGTGCAAATAGTCACCCCAATTTAAAAATAACAATATTTAACTAGAATATCCTTATAAAAATAATGATTAGGAAAAAACTACAATCATAAGATTTAAGTAATATACATTCATTTGAAACTATAAATTTAAAAATACATTTATTTAAATAATATATCAAACCATGAATTATCTGCTAGAACTGTGAATTTATAAAATATTATTTGAATCCCTCTAGTCCAAGGTAGTAACTATGCATGTATATACATGGATCTTTATACCACTATTTAAGAATTACCAAATTCTAGTCCAGCAACCACCCAACTACTATACATATGTGATATTCTGTGCTTTCTGCATCAGTCTAATTAACCTGGATGGTCTCATCCTGTGGTGATTCTTCAACACTTCACTTGCTTCAGCCATCTATTCTAGTAAAGTCGCCTTTTCGATACGACGATAGGAGAATATTGTTGCCACGAGCCTCACACAGTCAGCCATCGGACAGTTTGTTTTGATGGCGCTGTTGGCGATATGTGATCTGCACGCAGCATACCCTTCCTGTAAGCAAGCTCCCCAAAATGGAGATGTTGGTTATGAATTGAATGAAGTGGAGAATTGTGTTCTTCTATATGAACCAGTGGGTGTGGGAATCCAAAAACTCAGAGCAGCGTACCAAGTACCTTGTGCAATGCGTTCAACAGAGAGCTCAGAGGAGGCGAATTGACCTTCGCCCGGCTTGCTATCTACAGCAGTTGTAAGGGAAAAGACAGTGAGAGTTTGCACAGCAGACGTTCCTGTGACTTAAAATGTCTAAATTCAGACACAGATTTCATGATTACCTCATCTGCTTTGATGTATCCAAATGGCAACACAGGGTCACCTTCGCCAATCATTGTCTTTAAGAGTGTTTCCATATGTTTTCCTGTTCCATTGCATTTGCCTACCCAACCCCATTCCGTGGCCAGGTTTAGCATTTCAGAAAGATACGAAGGGCTATGAAGAGGTCCAGTCCAAACGGGCCCTGAAACAACGAGTGAACCAGGAACCTGAGAAGAACCAAACCGTGATGTGACTATTTTTTCACCAAACAACTGCTCAACTGAAAGTCTGAAACTATATAACTTCTGAAAACTTATAATACATGACCCCTTAACGTTTCTCAACTTGTTCCACAATCTTCATAAATAACAAAAAACCAGCAAAAACCACACAAACACACATAAAAGAGCTCCAATCAATATAAAGTAGAAAATTTTGAAATTAAGCTAAAACACATGCAACAAATTCTATACAATCCGTATAGAGGAGAACAGCGCAATTGCATAGTGCATACGTCATTGCAAGGGCACTTCATCCGACCGAGTTCATCCCATGAGAAAGCCTGTGAATTTCCACAATAAATGCAGTAGCTGATGAAACCATAATGCCTGTAAAGGAACTGGATTTAAGAAAATCATCATCTGAAAACTAATATGTGAATGGGACTACGGAAACTCAACCTCTTAATGGGAAATTTGCCGCGCCTAACTTGGAGCAGCGTCCGGAAAACAGGGCCGTGGTACGAGTAGTAGGAGAAAAGTGGCACGACGTGATACCCCAATATGGAAGCCTCTCGAAGAGCCCCACCTATGAGCATCCTTAATCCAATCTCATTGGAATATGGCATGTGCCGGATGTATGCTCCATATGCAGCCAAAGTACTATTCCACGAGACAAGATTTCACTATAAAGCTGATAAATCAAAGGATTTTATAACTATAACCAAGATATCAAGATACCAAGATATGGCCATCTATTTCTTATAGCAAACTCATCCATAGTTGGGAGTTAAGTAATTATCTTTACTGATTTCCTTCTATTCGCAAAACCATTCATCATCACCACTATACTTACTTTTATTTTAATTTTTAGACGTGTTACAAGTGAAATCTACACAATAAGTAATCTTCAAAAATCCAAAAGATGATATAAACTTGATAAGACATTGTAAGCTCGAACTCTAATCTTGAAGAATCCAAAAGAAAACAGAATTGTCAATTTGTTGACCGTTAAACATTACACTTAAGAAGTCATGTAATTTTCCTTAATAATTATGTATTACTCCCTCCATCTGGGGAACCTTTTACATTTCCTACATTTGTCCGGCAATAACACCCTTCATACCCCAAAAGGAAACACCTCATTCATCCATAACCTCAAAAGTTACTTAACTTTCACATTTGCCACTCACATCTAATACACATACAGTCACATCATATTTTTTTGTTACCTAAAGAAACTACAATACCCTCTCAAGTCAACAAAATTAGTCAAAAATAAAAACTTTTTTAAAACAATGTAGAACAATAAACGCGAAGGGTTCTCGGGACGGAGGAAGTACTAAACTATTCTGTTGTCGATCAACTATTAACTATACAACCAATGCATCATCTTCTGTTAACATTCCCATCAAATTATACACAAAATCATAAAGCAAGAATATCATTTTAGTTAACTTACTGCTGAGGACGATGACCCCCAGAAGAGTAGCCATCGGTGGAAGTGACATACAAAAGTCCATCCAATTTCACTGCACTCATAGCAGACCTCAAGTAACAAGAATCCACATAAATCAAGTCAAAATAATCCCTTTCCAGATAACACTGCGTTAAAAGACGATTAGCTTCCAAATGCTTAACCTCCCATTGATTATTTTGTCTACCCGACTTCTCCAAATTCCTCGAAATAATATCAGCGTATTCGTGATTGGCATCGTTGGCCAACACAAAGTCGGCGTCGGCTTCGGCCAGATAGCGCAATGAACGGATTCCGCAGACGCACATTGCGTCGAGCACCCGGAGGGCATTGTGAGTTCTCTTGTAAATGGCAGCGGAAAGCACGGCGAGGTCGCGGCCAGTGGAGCTCTCATGGCGGAAGAAGGTGTCGCCGACGTCGAAAGAGATGCCTCTTTCGGTTTCAATTTGGGATTTACAGCAGCTTAGGGGTTTGAGAATTGGTGGTTTTAACGGAAGAGATATCATGGCGGGAGTACCTCTTCACTCTTTCTTAGTTCGGATTTGGGTCGTTACCACTTTATTTATGGCTAATTCAGTACGTTCTCAATGTATTCATTTATTTTTTCCAAGTGAATTAAAGAATATTATCTTATATATATAGTATGTAGTTGTATTATGGAGGGTTTGAGTCCTATATTTTTTTATATTAGTGGAGGGTGTGGATCCATAGTTCAAAAAGAGAATTTGATAGATTATGGATGAACGACCCAAAATAGTAAAATAGATAGATTGACAGTTGACGGATGAAATATTATTTTCTTACAAACATACTTAGTACCAAGAAGGGGTAAGTTTTGTGTGAGACAGTGTCACGTGTGACTATTTTACACTCTCTAAGATAATTATCACTTTTACTATTAAACGTTATCATTTTCGCTATAAAATGTTATCAATTTTTATTTATATTCATGAAATAACATTATCATTTTTTATTAATTGAGTACGGAGTATCACTTTTCATTATAAAAGTTATCATTTTTTGTCCGTCTCACATAAATCCTTACGTGAGACGGTCTCACACAAGTCTTCGCATAAAAAGTATTCATTTCGTTCCAAAAAAAAATTTTACTTTTTGTCATTTTGATTTGTCACAAAATAAAGTTTACATTTCTTTCTTTTTTTTTCAAGTTGGACCACACAAAACAATTAATAATAGTATACTGTATCTTTATAAAATCCACACACAATATTAATACTACAATCCACTACACATTAAAATATTGTATCCTCTAACCATTACTCGTTATTATATTTCATAATTCAAGTGCAAAAAGTAAACGCAATCATTTGTTTAGGATGGAGAGAGTAATAAAATTTAAAATGATATGTTTAAATATTTAAATAATCACTTAAATTATTAATATATTTATGTTTATTAATATAAAATATTTAATTATGAACAATAATAAATTAATAAAATACTATATAATTAATCAAGTTTTAACGAGTTAGTTTATTACCATGCTAAATAAATACTCCTTCCGTCCTGTTTTAATGTTTACCTTTTTATTTTGCGCGTCTCATTTCAATGTTTACGTTTTTCTTTTTGGAATATGGGACCCACCTAAAACAATTAATATATCATCCAACACTAATATACCTACCCACTTTACATTAAATATTATATTTTTCCACCCACTATCTATTAAAATACTATACTTCTTAATCAACGTGCAAAAAGCAAACGTAAACATTAAAACGGGATGGAGGGAGTACTAAATGAGTATGTTCACGAGCTTTTAACAAACGAGTTATGGAATACTCAAAATCTATTTGTTTATAACGAGCTTAAAAATAAATTTTGTTAATGTTTTATTTAACTAATTAAACGTATATAAACGAGTTTTTATGTTGCTAATCGCCAAATATTGTAGTCTATTCACTTGTGATTACAAAACATGAATGTATGAGGTTTATGGTAAAAGTAAAAAAATAAAAATAAAAATAAAAATTGATACTCCACCTCAAGAATACATGTACGTATTTAATTATACGAAATTTAAGAAAAGTAACTTTTTTTGTTATAATGATATAAAAAAGAAAATGGTTATTTTGGATAATTGAGTAGAATAAAATGTACTCCCTCCATCTCCTTGAAAAGTATTCGTTTACTTTTTGCACGTGGATTAAGGAGTATAATAATTTAATGTCTAGTAAGATGAGAGAAATAATATTTTAATGTGTAGTGGATAGTTGTATTAGTGTTGAGTGTGGGGCCATGTGTAGTGGTTGTGGGTCACATCAATCCAAAAAGGGAAATTGATACTTTGTAATTGGTCGGACCAAAATAGAAAAATGAATACGTATCAACGGAACGAAGGGAGTATGATATAGTTGATTTTGACTAGATTGTGTGTAAAAAGAATATGACATTATTGTAATACTCCCTCCGTCCCATCCTAATGGTTACATATTTCTTTTTTTGGCGTCTCATTCTAATGGTTACACTTTCCTTTTTAGCATATGGACCCACACAAATTAATTACTTCTCTCTCCATGGGCCCACACATCACACTAATACACCTACCCATTTTACATTAAAATATTATTTCTCTCACCTCAATACATATTAAAATGTTATATTCATTAATCCATGTGCAAAATACACAGTGCCGATCCTGACATTTTCGAGGCCCGACGCGAACAAAAATAATATGCCATCATTTCTTTCTATATATTTATTAACTAAAAAATTTTCATTATTTTCTTCATTAACACTTTATTTTCTTCCATAGAAAACCAAAATTTCCATAAAAAACCAAAAAATTATTTCTAGCAAGACATTTTATTATAGTAATTATTCTCAAAAGAAATTGTCTCCAATGTAATTTTTCTTTGGAAATTTGTTCTTGTAAATATTTATTTATGGTTATCTTTAATCTAATTTGTAAACCAATCAAACTATTCTTAGTGATATGTTCCATAGTATTTTTATGCATGTTAAGTCTCTATTCTAATCATTATATCCTTTATTTTCTAAAGCATTATATCTTTCGAATCTTCCAAATTCTTTGAAAATATTTATCTAATGATCTTCTTTGTGATAAATATTATGATCTTTTTTCTTTTTTCCTTTCTCACAATTAGGTTCATGTTTTTTAATATTTAAATATAGAGCCCCTTTTCAAGTCCAATAGATTGACGGGCCAAATTTTATGAAAACTCTAATTACCTAATATAAAATATATATTTTATTAAAATATAATTTTATCAAGTATTATATATATATAAATTTTGGGCCCCTATATTTTTGGAACCCAGGGCGGTCGCTCTTCTCGCCCCTCCTCAGGGCAAACGTAACATAAGGACGGAATGAAGGGAGTATTATACCATCGTAAAATTATTGATATTGTGTTTTGTTATTATTTTTAAAGTGTGCAAGTATTTTGTAGGTGAAAGAGTATTATATTCAATTGAGATTGATATTCAGTACTATATTAAATTGAATTGATTGGGGGGGGGGGGGGGGGGGGATCCTAACATTTTTTTTCTTGAATTGGAATTTTGGTAAAATGATCTACTTAAAAATAATATTGAAATTTGATTATACCTTATCTCTTTCAATTTTTCTTAGGCGGCCGAGGTGACACAATTCTAAAGCAATGTTACAAACTTTCTTCCATTCCCTTAGTCTATTCGTAAGGTATCATTTGAATTATTTTATTCGAAAGCTAAACTAGCCGACTTAATTCAATTATTTTATTTAAATTAATTTAAAACTATTAACTAATAATATGCAATTATATACTCCCTCATGCTATTCGTAAGGTATCGTTTGATTTTTGCACGTGGATTAAGGGATATTATTATTTTATATAAAGTGGGTAGTTGTATTAGTAGTGAGTGATTGATATGTGTGGGGGGCCCTTTTACTAAAAGGAAAAATGAATGCTTTAATCGTAGACGACTAAAATGACAAAATGAATATCTTATCAGTCGATGAATAGAATAATAAAAAAAATTGAATAGTTTGTAGTGTAGTGTGGCCATTTTCCTTATTCTATACTCTCACCCCAATAATTATTTTCATAATTTTTTTTATTTTCATCCATAAATCCTACTTCTTCCATCTCACAAATGTTTTCACTCCTCTTTCCGACACAGATATTAAAAAAAATTATAACTTTTAGAAATATTATAGTATTTTTGATAATAAATAAATGATAAAATATGTTAGGTGTGTTAGGTAGGGGTGTTTTTTTTAAAAAAAATAAAGTATATGGGGGAAGGGTGATAACATTTTACGTTTTAATTATTTAAGAAGGTGCAAACTTTTGTGGGACAATACAAAATGAAAAACGTGTCATCTGACATGAACGAAGTGAGTAAATCTTATTCATAATTAATCCAATAAATTTAAAAATATTACTTTCATCTGTCATTCATAATATACTCCTATACTTTATAATTTTTTATTATTTAAAAGATTGCATTATTAAAAAGCAAGTTTTATAACCATATAGATGGAAATAATTTATAGATTGAGGGACTATATTTTATACGACAAAATCTCTTATAAAACTATGGTGGTGTAAAAATAATAAATTAAAGTATAAATTAAGTATTATAATATAATTTATTTACTACATAAAACATACTTAATTATTAATAAAAAAATTTCCTTTTTCCATTTTTCCATTTTGGACGTCCCACCAAAGAGTGTTCTTTCCCTTTTTACACACATAGAACTCACACACCCACTAATAGGGGCATAACTTAAGTGGTAGAGGGGAGGTTGGAAAATCATTCCAACTGAGATTGATTGCTGTAGGGTGAGAGTTCGAATCTTGCATTTAACATGAATTTAGCCACTTACAAACACAAGTTAAACACCAAAACAACCCTTTACATATAAAATAATAAAAAATACAATAACTATTCACTACATCTTAACTTTTACTTTAATATCAGATAATAAACAAAACAATTTTGGCTTATTATCTCACACTCCACTAATACAACTATACATTACATATTAAATAACCATTTACATATAAAATAATAAAAAATACAATAATTATTCACTACATCTTAACTTTTACCCTGTAAACCCTCCGGTACATCACAGAATAACCTCAACTTTTAATATCAGATAATAAACAAAACAATTTTGGTTTATTATTTAAGGATAAAAATGGCAAACACTTGTATAAACTGAATTTACGGTGTAAACTATGTGGTCTCCCATTCCAATCTTATTATATACCGTATGTATTAATAGGATTTTAAAATTAAGGGAGACCACATGATTTACGGTGTAAACTTGGTTTACAAGAGACTAACTCGATAAAAATTGTATGTTCCGGCACACTGTGCACCCAAATGAGACGATCTTAGAAAGTTGTGTCCTTAGTATAGATGTCATACCTCTTAGTTTAATAATAATTTATACCGTTTAATTTTTAAATATTTTTGAATATTTTTTATTCAAACATTAATACCATTTATATTTCAACCGTCTCTTTCATTAAAAAATACTAATATCTTATAAATTAAAATATATATACTTTTTAGGACAAAGTATTATACTCTTCAAAGTGTTCTTTATACTCATTATTAAATTAGTTAATAATATTAATTTTCTTGTCAAATTTTTGTATTAAACCAATTATCCTGTGACACTCGGACAAATTTTTGAAAATAAGAAATAAAAAGTTACAATTTTTTCTTATCAAAATTTTCTTTATTAGTGTAAATTAATGAAGATAAGGATTGTATAATATTCTTTTTGTTTGGATTAATTCTCCTAATTCGAGTACGTGACGCTACTCAATTTATAATGTCGCAGAACATTGTGTCGTCCACGCAAAGTAACTCTCTTGATTCGATATGTATTTCACTTAATCAATATTTATATCATTATTACACTTGACCTAAAAGGATAATTAGATAAGAAAGAAAGAAAGAAATAAATAAATAAATAATAAAAAAAAAACCTCCAGAAGCCAGGGCATCTGATTCTGATCCAATTGAAAATTGGATTGTGAGTAAGAAATGGGGTTCCAACCTCCAATCATCTAGTGTGTGGGCCTGATTCCAGAGAAAAGTAAATGTATTTTAATGGGTGTCTTATTTATTTGGATAAACTGATTATGTGTTTACAAATAATTGATTAGTCTATTTTTTATTTTAATGGCATTTACATTTTTTAAAAGAGTAATTTTTTTTATTGGCAGAAAAATATACTTGGAGTAGTATATATATATATCATGCATATTTTTCTTTTTATGTTGCCAGTTACCACTTAAAATCTCTTCCTTCAGCAACCATTTCTTACTCACTTTTCCTCTTTTCTCTCTCTCTCTCACAGTAGTCAGAGAAATTGGAGTGAGAAAAGGAAGATGATTACCTCATTGATGGGGAAGATTAGCAAAAAATATGGTGCATTGGGGATGCTTAGAGCAATTGTTTATGTATATATAATTACAGTGGCAGTGAAAGCTAAGGTGCAGGCATTGCATCCTTATTTGAATGGCCAAGAAAAACCCATCTCTAAAATTTTTGATACATCAAAATATGGAATTCTTCAGCTGGGTAATGGTTTAGCCACAACTCCTCAGATGGGGTAACAAGATTTTACTCTCTCTATATTCCCCTTTTCACTTGGTTTGCTATTTAACTAATGTGATTTTGACCACTTGTTTCGGGTTGTTCTTGGTGGTGAGATTGAGGCTGGCTAAGTTATTTTACTTCAATTTGATTGTTTAAATAATTGCTCTTGAGGGATTTTTTTTTTTTTGGTTCTTGATTCTTCCCATTATATTTGTCTTTTTTTTGTTCAAGATTTCCCTCTCTGAATTTGATTTTGATGGATTGATTTATATACATGTATTTGATATTTGATCATCTTTATTAGATAGAGTAGTGATTATTCTTACTTGATGAAAAATTAAATAGTAAATATCACTTATGGAAGATTAATTTGATTGGTCAGATGGAATAGCTGGAACTTTTTTGCCTGTGATATCAATGAAAACGTCATCAGGGAAACAGGTACTGCTTTATTTTCTTGAAAAGACATGCTATGTTGAGAACTGTTATGATAATAATTTTTTCAGATGCACATAATTTTCTATATGATGATAAAACTTTGGTCAGATTTTAATGTATTTTAACCTAACATATTGCCCAAGTTACTTTATCATGCTCAAAATGCTTGATATAAGGATCTGTTTTCTCCTGTTTTGAGTGATTCCGGAACATAATACTCTCAACTTACTTGATAATGACCTTGGGGTAGTGATGCATCAGGTGCAGGCTTCTTCAGTATTGTCGTACGTAGAGTAATTTAGGGTGCCCTTGTTGATCCTTGTAGCTGAACTAAACAATTGAAAGTTAGTCTCTGCTATGAATAATGAACTATATATGCATTGGATGAAGATGATACTGTAGAAAGAAAGAGAATAATTAATGATTGTCAGGATATTAAAGAAGTGAAAATGAATTAGTTAAATGAAGTCAACAAACCATATTGGAGATGATTGTTAGATTGTTAAATTGACTGTTTAATATTATATTGCCCCAAAATCCCTATAACTGAGTTATATTTTAGTTCTGGAAAGTCTACATGAATGACTTGTAAAATTAAAATACATTCTCCAAAAGAATTTTATTTACCCCGTTTAGCCTGCTATGGAGCAACAGCTAGCTGCCAATTTGTGACTATCTCCTATTATTGTTAAAGGGACCTGTTATCTCATTAGTATTAACTAGTGTCCTGCATAAATCTCTTTGAGATTTAGCCACACACAAATTGTCCGGATGCTTTATTATGTCTAGTTCCTAGTGTCGTTTAGGGTGAGAAAAAAATCTGGAAACAACCTAAGCGTCTATGAAAATCCGCTGGTTTCTTTTAATCCACTGTCTATTTTGACTTCATTTGAATAATCCAGATTCCTATTTAAGCCCTTACTCCAAGATGTTTCTCATGAATATTCTAACATTTTCATTGCATGTGTTTGACAGCTGATGCACTTGTCTCTACTGGCCTGGCCAAGTTAGGTTATAATTATGTGAACATTGGTAATCAACTGACACTTTAATTGTTATGTTGTGGCATTGTGCCCATATATACACATTTCTGACAAGTAGGCTTTTTATATCATGAAATGCAGATGATTGCTGGTCTGAACTAGTTCGGGATTCAAAGGTAGGTATCTCTGACAACTCCCTGTTTGTTATGATGTAGTATTTTATACTTGAGCATGCTCATTCCTTGAGTTTTCATGGTGAAAAGGTTGTATCCTGAACACAGTTGTTCTATTTTAGGTTTTTTTTTTATTTAAGGTTTAATTTAATTTTTTCTGTGGGAATATAAATTGGTTGAAAGGCTGTGTGTACCTCCAACAGTATAAATCTGATGGTATAACACACCCATACCCCCCCCCCCCCCCCCTCTAAAGGCTAAATATCTTACTCTCCATCTTACATTCAGATGTGATGTAGGTGTAAACTTTGCATCATGCTACACGCTAACACCTGGCTAATGTGCAGGGTCTGCTAGTTCCTGAATCAAAGAATTTTCCTTCAGGAATTAAATCACTTGCTGATTATGTTCATTCAAAGGGACTGAAGCTAGGCATCTACTCTGATGCAGGGTAAGTCAAATTCCCAATGTCTGGATTCAATTTAAGGCCAGGTAACCTGTTTTCGTCCTTTCTTCTCCTTGTGTGGTTAAATAAATTAAATTTCCTCAGAGCATTCACATGCCAAGTTCGACCTGGATCGCTTTTTCATGAATCTGATGACGCCCAAACCTTTGCATCTTGGGTGAGTTGGTGTTTAGTATTTGATGATTTTATGTTTGTGTGGCTGCTTACTTTTGTGTTTCATCATTGTTTTTCATATTAGTTTACCATGTTCCGAGGGAGGTCTTTTCACGTTGTCAAAGAGTTCAGACTATTCATGTCCTTTCTTTTAATCTTTATTTTGTTGAGCAACTGCTTTTCCTTCAGATTTTTCCTGATGCGTACTTCTTTTTGGGTGTCATGTAGGGCATTGATTACTTGAAGTACGATAATTGTTTCAATCTCGGCATTGATCCAGAGAAAAGGTGTATGTCTAAATTTCATTTATGTCTTGGCCTCAATATCTTAGTCTGAAAGACTGACAATATCTCATGATTTCAGGTATCCACCAATGCAAGATGCCCTGAATGCAACTGGCCGTTCGATATTCTATTCACTTTGTGAATGGTATCCACTGTAACTTTCAATGCTCCTTTACTCTGACTTTCCTGCTCAGTATCTTAACATGTACTTTTCACTTTGGTCTTGCCAAAAAAAAAATAAAAAAAATCAGGGGAGTACATGACCCAGCAATATGGGCAGGCAAAGTTGGAAACAGTTGGCGGACCACAGACGACATTGAGGATTCCTGGGCAAGGTATTGTACTCTTTCCTCACATCTTCTTATGTTGCACATGTAGGATATAGACTTAGAGCTCGTCCCTCATTGTTTCTCAGTAAAAAAGATCCTACAGTTCTCCTTCGACCAATTAAGAACTCCCTTCTCATGTTCAACCTAGGTCACCTGAATATTAAATCCATTACCTGTAGTGTCTCTAATTTAAATCATGTCATCGCAAGACAGGAGTACTGTATATAAATTATAAGTGGAAGATCAGGTGCAGCTGCTGTACTGCTGCAATAGAAATTTAAAGAAGACAATGCATTAATGTCGATTTTTTTAAAAAACTTTTTGGTTTAGCATGACAGCTATTGCTGATCTCAATGATAAGTGGGCAGCCTATGCAGGACCTGGTGGATGGAATGGTAGGATTATGTTCTTGTTGTGTGCATTTGGGCAAATATTTGGTTATTAATTCATATTTATCTGAGTTACCATATGATGTCGATACTCATTCACAGACCCCGATATGTTAGAAGTTGGAAATGGTGGCATGTCTTATGATGAGTACCGATCGCATTTCAGTATTTGGGCTCTTATGAAGGTGCTTTTTTTGTATATATGTCTGAAGGAAAAATATGATCTGTTCGACTAGACTTTTATGTAATTCATAATTAATTGGTTCTCATTAATTGGAAAAAAAAAACCCATCAGATAATGCAACTGTGTTTTCTTAGGATGATTGTTAACTTTGTCTATAAGCAAACTAAGTAATTTTCTCATTTTTCAGGCTCCACTGTTAATTGGTTGTGATGTTCGAAACATAGCTGCAGAGGCCTTTGACATTCTTAGTAATGAGGAGGTCATTGCTGTAAACCAAGGTACTGTGCTTCTTTACATTTCTGCAGCTCTCTAGTGCGCATGACGTGAATGTTCATGTTAGTCATTTTTTCCTAGTTTTTCTTCATGTTTTGACCCTTTACCACCATTTACATCATTGATAAATCATTTCTGCCACCCTCTTTGGCTATCAAGTGACTTAACTCTGCTGCCAGATCCGCTGGGAGTACAAGGAAGGAAAGTTTATTCATATGGACCCGACGGATGTTATCAAGTATGGGATTCCTCTTTTATATTTCGTTTCACTTGATAGATTTTCACTCTTAAAAAGAAAAGTTCGTGAAGTCCCTTGGGTAGCCACACAGTTTCCACATTAAGAGTACATTTTACTCTCTGGTTTTCATACAATATTCAGATCGTTTTGATTCTGCGACGATCATTTTCCTCATCAGGTCTGGGCAGGGCCACTTTCTGGCCAACGACTAGCTGTCGTTTTATGGAATAGATGTCCAAAAGCTTCAACTATTACAGCTCATTGGAATGTACTTGGACTGGAGTCTTCCTTCAGCGTCTCTGTTAAAGATTTGTGGAAGGTGAGTAGAGATTTGTAACATACTGCACCAACGATTGCATTTGTAGCTAACCAACCGCTCGATTTCTGAATTTTTACTTTTCATTGGTTACTGCAGCGCCAATATGTAGCGCAGGATAATGTGGTCTCATTCAGTGCTCGAGTTGATGGTCATTCTTGCGAGATGTATGTTTTCACCCCATCAATGTTGAGTCGCTCCGCAGTTTGATTGGATACGGTGAGAGCTCTGCACCTCTCGGAACGCCCGTGTTTTTTTATCAGTAAAAGAGAAGCTTCATTACCACATTTTCGTTTGTGATGGGATGATTGTTTAGAAGTTGTGATGTTATGAATAAGCAGAATTAGATACCAGTTTGTCTAGTTTGTCCTGTTTACTACAAGTATTTGGACAGTGATTTCTAGTTATTTGATGTTACAATGCCATTTGAATCTCTGTATCTGTGAATAAGAATGTGTATTTTGGTTTGTAATAGTACGTACATCATCACTTGTCAAAAATTCTCCCTCTATATTACTTCCTCCATTCCATTTTGCTTTTATAATTAGTTCAAGGTAAGGTTGGTGGGGCTACGCAAAATAATTAATGTTTCTACATTAGTTCTACACCCTACACCATTCTATTTTATTTTGGTATTATGGTTTGTCCGATTAAGATAAATGGGGGTCTATGCAAAATAATTAATGTTTCTATATAAGTTCCACACACAACACCATTAGAATCTACTATAAAATTTTTTATTTTTTATTTTTTAAAAAAAACTAAATCTTAGCGCGTGGAAGTATGGTATATATTAATAGTACATACATTTTTTTATTATAAATATTATCATTTTTAATTTATACTTGCTATGGTTAATGAAATGGTTCACATCCAATTGAGTATCATCACTTTTCATTATTTCTTTATAAAAATTATCACTTTTTATCCGTATTACAAAAATAATTCCGTGAGAGTCAGGTCTCACATAATGCTTTGTCCATACAAAAACCTTCGCGGAGGGGTAAATAGCAATCTACTTGAACCTCGGAATGGGGTTAGATAATTTAAGTAAACCACGTGCAGAAACAAATTTCAATCTGCAGCAACACATCAAATGAAATACGTCGCCATGGAAATCAGTATTCTTGCATGCATTACCTCATCACAATTATGATAATATTAGAATATAAATGAAATACGTCGCCATGGAAATCAGTATTCTTGCATGCATTACCTCATCACAATTATGTCATTGGTAAGAAGTATCATAGCAGCAGAAATAATTATATTAGATAGGAAATGTATAAATAAATCACAAACTTCAGAGGAATGAAAATACTAAGATGTTTTCAAGATACATGGCTCGATCTAGAGCCAGAGGTCCATTGATCAACACCTAGTCGGCATCAAGAAGCACTGGCCAACGACTCGATTAGGAGTTGGTATCCTTCAGGCACTATAGCCTGGGTCTGTACACAGGCAGCTAATGCAGGAACATCAGAATTGACGTCTAGAAACCTGGCAAGCAACAGGAGCAGATGGAAATCTGAGATTCGCTTCACAAAGGGGAGGCCCTTACCCCGATCTAGATGGTTCCTTAATGCTTTCATAGGCACTGGGGTGTTCCTGTTTTCAATAGGGAATGTCGATGAAAGCAGACCCTGCATTACCATAAAAGTTCTCGTGAGTGATGAAGAACACTACAGACTAAAAGATTCACAAGAGAACAGCATTTTGCCACATATTCCAGAATCCAGGTCCCTAATACTTGTACAAATAGCATGTCTGCATCAATAATCATTTTCAGGGCTTCTCATTTAAACGTGTAGTCACCATAACTGTTCACATATCTATCCATCATGTAGCTGAAGGTCAATTTTACACCATGAATTCGATCAATTCAGAAGACTAAACTCTATAAGTCAATGACATTACTGTGCTTTACTATCATATTGCATTCTCACATGGCAATACCAGGTTAAAAAATAGGGACCTTTCCATGTTTAGAATTTGGAAAGAACTTTCTATTTTCTGGTCCAGGTTGGAGTTCAGGGGGAATAAGAAAATTTTATCAACAAATTCTCCCCAGAAAGATTTGAGTACCACAGCTCAAATATCTATGCCAAACAGCAACTCACTCATTGGTAATAGAGTTGATATCGCGTGCACCCATATATGTGTATTAATTTTTATTCAATAGTGTGTATGTGTTTTTTAGTAAATGTATAACGTATTCAATTTTTCATTAAAAAACTAACAGAAAATGCGCTAAAATTTCGGTAACAAAGTGTATACTAAGTTTTTATTCATCACTGTATACTTTTTTATTCATTCATTCATGTATAAGTTCTGAATGTGGGTGCACAATTTTTTAGATATGCAGCCAGCAAAATCGCATGCTAAAAAAATCTAAATTAGTACTGTGAGGCTGAATCAGGATAAATAATATTAATTCCGAAAATATATTTGCCATACTACCCTAAGCCAGCCTGAAATATGAACCCTATACCAAATAAAACTTTTATCCATAGAACTCTCTCACTCTACCTCAGATATGGTGATATAAGAGAACACATACCCTTATAATTTAATTTTTATCTGAAGAGGTTGCTACTTGTTAGTTATTTAATGAAAGTATAACAATTTGTCTATAAACATAAGAAGCTCATAAGAAATAGCACTATGACAAAACACAAAATGAAGAATGCCAGTGGCAAGATCCTTTTCTGACACCTTTGCCAAATTACAAGGATCTCTGAATGATGTGATGTGATGTTTTAAAGGTTACAAAAAACTCATCCAACAATAGAGACTAGAATACGCACTATGAAATTGTGTGATCTGCATTTGTGTTGATCATTGTTAAACATCAAACCAGATGATGGTTATGTCCACAACATATGTACACATATTGAGGTGACAAGTTAGTATATCAAAGGTGATAATGAAATTACAGGAAGCAGCATTAATTTATAGACAGTTTCACCAAGGATGGTTAGATATGCTTTCTTAGATGTGGAACATTATTTGTATGGTGAGTATTTATACACATTAAATTTAAAAGAACAGAGTTTTTCAATAGAAGCTCATATTTATTTTGAAGTCAGTTGATCAATAAGCTCATATTTATTTTGAAGTTGGTTGATCGAAAGAAGCTCCTATGACAACTACAGTTTCTGATTCAGCACTAGTAATTCATCACCATAAAAATCTCTACAAGCAATTATTCTTGAATGTTTGCAGAAAAACATGATTAAGATTTCTACATGAAAATATTATAATAGTAAAACACAAAATTTTGTGATTCAAGTAAAGATGGTAAAACTTTTGATATTTCTAAGCAAACTGTTCTAATTGCCACCTTTGCAGCTAATGCTAGATCAGCTCATTTCTCTTATTTGAATTGAATGTACAACTTGGTAGATTTTTCTCATGGAGCATAAGGATTATAGGTAATTAGCACAGCAGTCTTAGGTCCATTTCTAATATCCAGATGATAAACAGAGTGCAATTAAAAACTAGTTACTAATAAGACATACAGCTCTTAGCGACTACAGCAACAGAGAGCTCAATATTTAGCCAAGAAACTTACATAATATGATTCAAATTGACACTACTGTTTCTAAAAACAATTTCTCATTCACATACCAAACCTTCCCTCCAGCTCATGTATCTTAGCCAGTAAATATTTTCTGTTACCAACTGTACTGAGCTAGAAACCCAGATCATGTACTTGATAATAATACCAGTTCTGCAATTATGTATTTGCTAATTACTTATCTAAATTTAGCTCATTTATTTCACACTTTGTTGGTCAATCTAAACCTCACAGACACACATGAATTCAGCCACTTGATTGAAGCTTATTGATCATAATTGACTACAAATCTATGCCCAATGTCTATACAAAAATTCTCTGATCTTAGCATTCTTGTAAACGTATTATTTTCTACTGTGTAAATTCTTAACTTTCCCCTTATGTGTATAAGTTCTTATTCATGGCCATTTCAACCGTCTAAAGGAAATCTTTTACCCAAGTATTAAACGTCTAAAGGAAATCTTTTACCCAAGTATTGAAACAAATCCGGTTAGCATACACAAACTTCAAATAAAGGGGCAGTTTTTCAATCAAAATCAAAACAACATTAGAACAACGAAATCAGAAAACAAATGTCTTCCTAACCTGGTGATTAAAAATCTTAACAACCACCAAGAAGAAATCATTGTCCACATCTCTTGTGTCTTTCCCTCCAACAACCACATCTTTGGTCATCCTTGACAACTTGGGATCAATCTCCTCCTGCAAATCCCTCTCAAACCACCCTTCCTTAAACAGTCGAACGCACATATCACTCAACTGAAAAGTCTCAAAATGCACATCTGCTCTCCCCTCCTCATTCACCTCTAATTTAACCACAGCAGTCACCCACTCTTTCAAATCCCCCTCAGCATGCAACTCCACCGCCTGTAAAATCTCAGCATTCGACATTGTATAATCCTTCTTATCCTGACTAATAGTTTGTGTAAATATAAAACCCACCCTCCTCATGCCCAACCCCAAAGCTATTGCCTCAACTAACTTCTCCTCATCAGGATCCCTCAAAAGAATCAAATTTTCGTCAGTTCCCTGTTGCGGCGGTTCATAAATAAAATTCACCTCAACTTTGCCATCCTCAGACACCGTTCCATACATAAACCCCCCACGCTTAACAGCAAAAGCCAAACTTTCATTCACATAATGCTGAAACGCATTCGCAGCATCACGATCAAACGATACCTGCTCACAATGAGGGTTCTCTTGACGCGTCACCCTCATTTGCTTCGCAATTAAGTCATCCATGGTCATCTTCTTCCCAAAAGAACCAGCAGGATGGAAGGCTGGGCCCGCAACAGTGCGCTCCCCTTCATAAGCTAGGTAAACAATGGAACCGTGGGCAATTTTAAGAGAGGAAAGCGCGATATTCGGGTTGATCATATCGGTGAATTGGGTAAAATCTTTAGGGTTTTTCGCTAAGAGAAGATTTTGGTTAGAGGAGAGAATCTGGGCTTGAACGGGAACCCGCAGCTGCGACTCGATCGCCGATTTGAGATGGGCGACTGTGGCCAGTGGATTGTCGATTGAGACCCTTTCCAAACCATCGCGGCTTCGGATTCTGATCATCATCTTCGATGAACTCAATCAGAATATTGGGGAATATAAACAAACAGTTGGTGGGCTTTGGTTCTACAAATCGTATCAATCAATACCTGCGTTTAGTGATGAATGTATGATATGTATAAATATAGGTAGATAGTAATAATAGTTAATTTGAAGAATTTTAGATTGCAGAATATTGATGAACAAGTAACAAGAGTATGGAGTGGAGAAGGAGACGAGAATTTAGGACGATTGGATTCTAGAGCAAAATCGACTTCCTTTATTACTTTTTCGAGTTTTTCTTTTTTTTTCTGCCTTTGGGCCTTCAATCCGCCATTTGAGGCCCACTTAATGAAATCTGGGCTCCGGTTTTTTTTGGACTATTTGACTTTGATACGATATATATATATATATATTTTTTTTTTTAGTATATCCAATTATAAATAAGACATCGATTGAGTTTCTTGTGAACTTGTTTTAAATATGGGAGTATTTAATAATTATATTTTAATAATGATCTACCTACCGTCTTACAATAATATTTATTATTGAATAATAATAGTATTTGATTAAGGGTCATAAATGTAAATATCTTTTTTCCTATTCAAAATAATTAAAATTTCAGTATAATATTTTTTTAAAAATAAATAATAATATTTTTCTATTTATAATATATATATATATATATTACCAAAATTTTCTATGTTATTTTTGATAGTATTCTCCCGCCATTTTTTAAGATCGTTGATTGTTTTTTCTTTTAATCAAGGTCATTCATTCACTCATTCATCTATTTATTTAAACGTTGTCATTACTTAATCATTTCTCATCCTCTTTTATCGGTCTTACACCTTAATCATTTCTCATTCTATTTTTTCTGTCTTTTGCTCACATTTTATTCTAAAGATCATACCTTTATAGTTTTTTTAATTAATTTATTTTATGCTTCATTCTCTTATTTTTAAAAAAATATTCATAATTAAATTGATAAAATACAAAAAGATTATGTATTTAATTAATAAAAAAATTTTACTTCATAATTAAATTGAAAGAAGATGAGAAAATTGTGATAAAAAAATAAAATTTACTTATATAAGTAAATTTTCTTTTCTCAATTATATAAGTAAAATTTATTTTTTTATCACAATTTTCTCATCTTCTTTCAATTTAATTATGAAGTAATATTTTTTATTAATTAAATACATAATCTTTTTGTATTTTTTCATAATATTAATTATGAATAATCTTATTAGATTGTCATAAAAAAGGAAATCTTATTATTATATCAAAAAGCTTTTTTTTTTTCCTTTATAGATTGTCACTCCTCTTTAAATTCCTTATTACTACTATAATTTGTTAATAAAATAATTATTAGAGTTGTTATCACTTTTGATAAATTATTTTCACTCTTTATCAAACCCATCAAAACTCCATGTCAAAAGTATTCTCACTCCTTATCCTTATCGAATCAATCAAAACTCCTAATATTTGTACAATGACCAATATATATACTCAGACGTTCACTATATTTTATCTTTTTAGCAAAAGGTTCTACACATAACTCATGAATCACCACAAATACAACTATTTACTCTACATCGCACGGGTAAAAAACCAATATAATAGTATATTTACGCACAATAATCTGATCGTAGATCAAATTCAGTGCCCTAATGGTTCGATGTTTAATTGGTCGGATCGATCAACCGTCAGTTCAATCAGAAAAACAAAAATCACATATTTTAATAATATTTTATTGTTTTATATATACATTCATTAATATACTTACTGTACATCACGTGAATAAAACACTCCTTAAAAAAGGAAAACTTACTATTAGTTGCAATGCATTTCTTATTATTACTATTAAATATAGGAACCTCAAATTATTACGCTTTCATTTCATTTATCAAATAAAAATGGTAGAGATGTTTTAATTATTGCATCGCAGGATAAATAAATCATATCATTTCCCGAATTTGTTCCTAATCATTCATTCAAAAACATTGACAAATTGTTGCTTAATTAATTAAAAAATAAAAACTAATCAAAACTCTATCTTCGATAAATAATTCTGAATAATTAGTAATAATTTAACATCCGATTAACACAATAACTAATTTAAAAAGTTTACGTAAATAGTTTCTTATTTTTCTTTTTGGAAATAAGGGCTTAAAAGAAGAGCCTTGTTTCTAATTGAACATTAATTTTAGAAAAAATGGAGTATAATTTTTTTAGAGCACGGCTATTTACATCCTCGGTTCTATTAAATAAATATACCCCATAAATTTATATGACTAAAATACCCATATTTATTAAGACCTAAATACCCTATGTTATAAATAAAATTTTTTTTTTATCATAAAGTGTTTAATTGCCGCAACTGAACAAACATACTATGTGTTTGGTTGCAACAACCGAACTCCTTATATAGATAAATATAGGACATTTGTTCTCTATTCATATATGTTGATCATCGATAGGTGTTCCAAGTAATATCCCTTTATGATTGTACATATCTTTAAATTTAGAATGTGTTTCTCCGATTACTATTTCCAACTTCTTTAATTTATTATCCGCTAAATCAATTATTATTCTTTTAATTTATGTTTGAGATTTGGCATTATTTGAACTAGCTAACTTACCCGTGCGTTGCACGGTATTAGTTTCATTAATGTTATTGTTATTTAATTTAATTTAAAATTATAAATTCTTTAATAATATTTTTTTAATATAATTACTTAGAATTATAATTAGTAGGAACATTTTTTTTCTTGAATCCTAACATTTAGAATTTATATGAGTACTATATTTATTGATCTTATTAATTTTTTATGTAATCGTTCATGAATTAAACAATTTGTATGCAACCGTTCAAGAATCTTATTATTTTATGTTATATATATATATATATATATATATATATTAAATCATTTGTAATTATATTTTAATTTTTTTAAAAAAATATTGAGGCTTTATGATTAATTGCATGCATGGAATGCTTTCAATTAAATGATCACCTTTAGTGAGAACATAAGAGGAAAAAAAAATTCAAATTAATTAAAAAATATGAAAATCTAAAAAGACCATTAAAATACATTCATTATTAGTCAAAAATACTATAATGAGAATTCTAATAACTCCTAATACATTTCCTCCAAAACAGTAAAATGATGATAAATAAGTGGATCATATAAAACCCTAAACTCTAAAACCCTAAATCCTAAAACCCTTAACCCCTAAAACCCTATATCCTAAAATCCTAAACCCTGAGACCCTAACCCTAATTCAACCTTAAAACAAACCTTAAACCATAAACCCTAAACCCTAAAATCCTAGAAACTTACCCGTGCGTTGCACGGTAATTAATTTTTATAATAATATTGTTATTTAAATTAAAATTATAAATTATTTAATAATTTTTTTTTAATATAATCATTTAGAACTTGAATTAATATAAAACATTTTCTTTTCTTCAATCGTAATATTTGGAATTTATATGAGTATTATATTTCTTAATCACTTTTATGTAACCGTTCATAAATTAATATAACACAAAATTTTTAAAATTTGAAATTAAGGACTTAAGACATGTTTTTTTTCTGTAATTTGAAATTAAATAAGTGGATCATATAAAACTCTAAATCATAAACCCACCTAACACAGACATTAAACCCTAATCCTAAAACCCTATACATAATTTATATTTTAAAATTTTAAATTCTTTAAAAAATTTATATATAAAGATACATGACACAGGACTTATAAATCACTACTATTGAATTTTCGATCTCTTCATAATTAACATAATGAATATTTTTATTTTTAATTAAAATTTTAAATAATTGAGATTAATTCTAATGGCGACACATCATCAAAATTAAACTCTCATTTAGTATGTTAAAGATTTTCCTACATCTTTGATTCAACAATATATATATAATCATTAATTAGTGGAGTATATATTTGTATTTTTCTGAAATATAGAAGTAGTATTGTATATAAATATTGAGAAACCATTTGGCGAAGAAGATATAAAAGGAAGATGTGATTGTTTACTATCTCAACTTTGGTTATTTTTACATTTTGGTCTAGATGCGAACAACGTACGCCTGTAAATTTAGGCGTTTAATTCATATCCTATTCAAATCTTTGTTATTTATTCATTTTTCGATTGTGTTTTATGGGTTGGGTAAGATTCTAGTATTTAAATGTTTAATAGGTTTATTTATGTATTTATTTTCTAATTTTAATGGAGTTTGTTGGGTTTATTTAGTGAAACGCGCCTTTTCTTTAGGCTATACAAAATAATGGAGAAAGGTAAGTAGAAGAAAAATGTTGATAATTGTCATTTGTCAAAGTTGCCGGCCATGTGATTTAGTAAATTTCAGTCAAATATTGAATTAAAATTGCTCTCTCCTAAAGTACATGATAATTATGCCATGGTGGCCCCCACAAAGAAATTTAAATCCCAGTTCACAAATATTGACCATATGCATCAATAGTTAAATATATTTATTTTATATTCAACGTGGGCTTTGATCCACATGCATGCAAACATATTGATGCTTAGTGTTAGGGATGATTATTAATTTACAGTAAAATATTTTTTGCGGGTTTATATAAATAATTTTGTGGATAGTATTTAAAAATATAATTTTCTTTTCGATTCATTTATATACAAAGTACGCTAGCTTAATAATTTATTAGGTTTTCAGAAAAAAAAGTTGGTTATCACTTCATCAAGATTTTTTAGCATTTCCTCCTAACAAAATTATTAATTTTGTAATGATGATCCCACTCTTTACTATTACATTTTGTTTAAGAAATTTTACTTTTTTTTAAAAAAAAATTAATGTTATTAACTATTTTAAGAGCATTAATTTGGTATGTTTAGCTAGATTATGAATAAGATGTAATCCTTCCATCTTGCGTCAATATTAACGTTTGGTTTTTGCACGAAAATTAAGTGATATTGGGTTGATTGCAGTAAAATACATCACCTTTTTCTCTTTTCTCAATTTAATCATAAACTTTATTTTTTATCAAAAAAATACACGATATTTTATTTTTTCTCAATTTAATCACGAACTTTCTCTTTTTCAATTAAATACACAACTTTTTTGTATTTTCTCATTTTAATCACAAATTTTTCTTTTTATTTAAATACGTTATTTTTATATTTTACCATTTAATCAAAATTCTTCTATTAATAAAAAATTAGTTCACGTTAAATATTTTAAATGTGATACATAGATTATATGTTAAATATTTATATATATACATTTCATAAGAATTTAATTCGTGTAATTTACCTTGAATATAATTAATTATCTTTTAAGATCATTTGAGAACAGATAAATTAAAAAAAAAACTTGAATGGAATAATTAATTATATGAAGTATGTACGATTTTTTTTAATTTAATTTTTTAATTATTAATAAGAGATGACATAAAAAGTAAAAACTGATAAATAGAATTTTTTTATCCACAAAAGAATTATAATTAATTGGAAAATATATAAAAATAATGTATTTAAATAAAAAGAAAAAATTTGTGATTAAATTGAGAAAATACAAAAAAAGTTATGTATTTAATTGAAAAAAATAAAGTTCGTGATTAAATTGAGAAAGAATTAGAAGATCGTTTATTTTTTTTGACAAAAAATAAAGTTCATGATTGAATTGAAAAAAGAGAAAAATGTTGTGTATTTTACTGTAATTAACCCTATAATATTTTAATAATTAGTGAGTTGAGAAATATAATATTTAATGTACTGTGGATGATTGTATTAGTATTATGTTTGAGTCCTATATGAAATAAATAATTATTTTGGGTGAATCCCACTTGACGAAAAAGTAAATATAAACCTTAATTTGCATAAATCAAAATGAATAATATAAATTTTAACATGTGACTAAAATTGTAAATATCATATAGATATTTTGTGACATAGTATAAAATTTTAAAGAGAAAGGAACGAATGAATGCGTTTTCCTTAAAACCATCCTTAAATTACTGCATTTATTTATAACAATTTCAGTGGACACATCCACAAAGAAAAGTTAAAATTGAAGTTGAATTATACAAATGAAGAAAAGAAAAGCAGCATGGAAAATTAAATTGCAGCAGAAGCCAACCCGTAAATTCCGACTATTAAATGTTGTCCTTACCTCAAATCTAACATGATGATTTTTCAGACGAGAATGCCACCATTAATTCTATACGTCTTTTCTATAACTGAAAGTTACTCTCAATAATGTTTCCTTCCCCCCCAAACAAACACCCAACCTCCCTCCCCAAAAAAAAAAAAAAAAGAGTGAGTGCACCCGGGCGCACGGAGCACATTTGCGCCTTTGCAATTTTCGTGCCCTTTGCAATTTAAACCCCTAGCAATATATAGATTTAAATAGAATATAGAGGGGGAGGGATGTCCCCCAAAATTGCAAAATTTTCCTTAAATTTTGAGATAATTCACATAATCACATTATAATATACTCCACATATGCATGATTAGATTATAAGAAATAATAAAAGTAATTATAAGAAATAATCAAAGTAAGTGGAGTGAGTAGTGATGGAATTGGAGGGTTTGACTCTTCATGCTGATGGGATCATTGTAATTAAGAATTTCTACTTACATTTTTCAAACACTAATAACTAATTAAGAAAAATGAATAAACAAATAATTAAAAAGAAAACTATAGCTTAACTGAAAACAAAACCCTGGATATGTAAAGATTAAGGAAGAAGGGTTTATTGATGGGAGGTGGACTAGTTGTTAGCGTCGTTGATTCGTCGGCTGGGGCCGGAAACCGGGATCGTCCCCTTGGGAAGCATGTTCAGGAGTGAAGGTCCGAACGCCAGCACCACCTTCCTGTAATCATCTCTCTGCTTCTTGATTTCATGTGTTCCGACCGGTGGGGTGTCGAGAGGACGCGCGGCCGTGAGTTGGGAGGGCATGAGGAGGGAGAAGAGGAGGAGGTAATGAAGGAGGGTGGCCATGGGGATAGAGAGATTGGTATTTGTGTGATGAGTGAATGAACACTATATGGTTTATTATTGGTGGGGGGTGGGGGTTTTTTATGAGGAATTGGTTAGCTTGGTGTTGAATTTTTGAAAAAGTCAGCGTGTGTGATGAGTGAGACACGGGGGAGAGAGATTATTACAAGGATGGAGAAATATAAAATCGCGAATTTAGATTTTAGATTAAGAGGTAACAGTGTGCAAGTGCCAAGTGGTTGAGTTATCTTGGCGTCACATCTCCTAAGCATACAGTTAAGCGTGTAATAAGAAATGTAACATTAAATATAACATAACAAGTATGATGATTTATTTATTTTTAATAGAGGAGTAGTAACTTTTTAATTTATGGAGAATTAATTTTAAAATATACTCTCTCTGTCTCGCGTTAACGTTAATGTTTACTTTTTGTACGGAGATTAAGAGATATAGTAATATTTTAATGTGTAGTGAGGTGAAAGAAATAATATTTAATGTAAAGTGGATAGTTGTATTAGTGTTGTGTATGAGCTTTAGATTGAATAATTAATTGTTTTGTGTGGGCCCAACATGACAAAAAAATGAAATGTAAACCTTAATACGGGACAATTGAAGTATAAGTTTACTCTATTTGAAAGAGTTATTTAACAATAATTATAGTGTTTTTGTATAGAAGAGTAATTGTATCTTACACGAGTATCAAGTATAATACTTATTTTGTCTCGTTTCAATGTTTACGTTTGCCTTTTGCATATTGATTAAAGAATATAATATTTTAATGAATAGTAGATAGAAAGATATATTTAATCAATATAATATTTTAATGGATAGTGGGTAGAAAGATATATTTAATTTAAAATGGATAGGAGTATTAGTGTTGGATGTGAGTTTTATGATGATATATATTAATTGTTTTAGATGAGTGTCATATATCAAAAACGGAAACGTAAAGATTGAAATAAGACATCAAAAATAAAAAAATGTAAAAATTAAAATGGGATAAGGGATATGTTGTACATACAAGATTCTTCGTGGATACGCATTACTAATATGATGTACGTTAATGGTTTTTTTTTAATTATTATTAATACTATTGTTATGAGTTTAAAATATAAAATGTTCAATATATTTTTAGTTAGATGAGTTTTAAAATAGTTAGATTATTTATTTTTGTCTCATACATTTCAATTTTGCTCAGTTTTATCCTAAGAGTCTAAGACAATATTTATTCAATAAAATAATCTCCACAATTTTTTCCTTATATTGTATAATAATAAAAAATTCAATTTGAATTATATTTTCATTGCCAGAGTTAATGCACATTATTTAATTAATAAATTGTTGTAACTAATTGGTCGGTGGAATTAATAGTGAAGCGTGTTTTTTTAGAATTACATACTACTATAATTGATTATTAGTTTTTTTTTTTTTGAAAGCAATTGATTATTAGTTTTAAGTGTAACTATATAATATTACTAATACTACTCCATATATTATTAAAGCATGTTTTAAAAGAATCCACACTAACTTGGAATGTAATGTGAAACTTGATTGTCACAATCTCTGCAGCAATTACTATCAGGAAATATCCACATTTTACACAAGCATGACCCTATTAATATATGATACATTATTAAGGGTATCTGATTTTTGAAAAAAATATAATAAAATAAAATAATAGTAAAATCATTGTTATATCCCTACCCTAACGGCTCGTTTGATAGATGACGTAATATAAGAGATTATATATTAGAATTTAGATTTAAATGAAGATAAATATTTGTATTATGAATAATAATGAAGATTGTTTGATAGATTGTATTAAAATTGAGATACTAAAAAATTGAGAGGTTTGATAGGAAATAAAAGAATTAAAATAAAAGACATAAATTTATTAAATGAGTAAGAAATTACCTTTACACCCTCTCTATAATTTTTTTTATTCATTGTTATTTAAAAAAAATCAATTTGTAAAACAAAATTTCTCTCACAGTGACACATCATCTCTTCTTCATTATTCATCGTTGTTCGCCAACCAACATCTTTCATTCCACTCCTTCTTCCATTTTCTCTTTACCACTCTCTCTCCCATTTCTCTTACATTATTTCTTCCTTCATCTTGCAGTTTATCAACATTTTCCCTTCCCCTCTTTCCTGTATGCTCTCTTCTTTATCCTTCCCCTCCTTCCACGCTCTCTCTCATCTTCTCTCTCTTTCCCATCTACTTTCTTCTCTATCCTCCCTCTCCTTCCGCATACTCTCTCTCCATCTTCTCTCTCCTCCTTCTGTAAGTACGCCAACCACATCTCACACTCATTTATCGACTGGAAAAAAAATCTCATCCCAACCTCATTCATCAACTGGAAAAAATCTCTGAAAATAGAGTCACGGATCATTATAATCTCTGGAAAAAAAAATCTCTGAAAATCTTTGAAGAAAATCAGATCTGTCACCGTCCCCATTGACTACCCCTATAGAATGTGAAATTGTTGAAGGACATGGGTGAAGATTTGGTGTTAAAATGTAAATGTAGAATTGAAAAGATTATAAAGGGGGAGATTGTAGAAGACAGGGATATATTTGTAATTCTTTCTCTTTATATGATTTTACTGTACAATCTGTAATATTAATACCACGTCTCGGCCCTGATTCTAATTACCAAGAAAGCAGTGATTTCTAATGGGCCGATAGATGTATTATCGGGCCCCCCGTAAAAACAATACTTCCTATCAAACTCTGTAAAAAGCAATATAACAAACCTTATTAACCCCTAATATGGGATACCAAACGAGGCCTAAATCTAAACTCATCCTGGTCTTTTGTTATTAACCTCACCCAACTCATTTTGCTCACTGCACCCATATTATCATTAAATAGGGGAAAAACTTGTAGATTTAGGGGAGTTATGGGAAGTGTCACTAAAAAAATCTTCAGATTGCAAAAAAAAAAAAATCTTTTACAACTGAATGTTAATGGGTTTTCCACATTTTTACATAATCAACGGAATAAAATTCATTACTATTTACTACTAGATTACTTGTGTTTTGGTTCAACAATGTGTCTTTAAGGTCATGATGGAACTCATGCTAAAACTCTAACTGAAGATCAGAAATCTGATTTGAATGAGCTTGCATTATCATCCATCACTTTAAATCTCTCCGACTCTGTGTTAAGAAAGGTTGGTCACTTTGATTCTACTAAAAAGATATGGAAAAAATTGGATGAATTGTTCAATGTGTTATCTTTGCCTAGTAAAATGTTTTTGCTTGAAAAAATTTTCAGTTTCAAATTGGATTTGAATAAGGACATTGATGAAAATTTGGACATTTTTACAAAGCTTATTATTGATGTTAAACAAACTGGTGATAAGCACATTGATTAGTATTCCCCCATTGTCTTGTTAAATGATATTTCTTATTCTTATTGTGATGTCAAATCTTAAGTATGGTCGTGATGATGTTACTCTTGAAGTGGTGGTTAATGCCTTAAAAAGCAAAGAGCATGATTTAAATCACAATGAGGGTGATAAGAATTCTGGGGGTGTTATGTTTGTTAAGGGAAAACATAATAATAAGTTTAAGGCTAAGAATCGTAAGTGTTATAATTGTAACGAGCGTGACCATTATGCTAACTAGTGTCCTCACCCCAAGAAGGATAAATCTAGTGAACAAGTCAATGTTGTGACTGAAACTGAGAGTTATGGTGAGGTTTACTAGTTGTGCTTGTGTGAATTTTTTGAGCCTTTAATTTGTGTGTTTAAATGGCTTATTAATTCTCATGTTTGTTGAAAAATCTATTTTTTTTCTGAAATTTTATTTTTCTTGTGTGATTTCTCTTAAAACTTTGTGTTTTCTTGTGTGAGAAAATTGTTATAGTTTAGTAATATTGAAATTTGTTTTCTATTTTGCTTGTTTATTTGTTAAACTTGTTTTTTGGTTGCTACTTGTGAGGTGGAGTATTAATGTGTTTACTTAGTATTTGTTATGGTTGTGTGCCATTTATATGCTTATTTGTTACTCTTGTGAGGTGGAGCATATTGCATGATTCTATGTTTAATGCTTTCGTAGCTTGTTAGAATATGCATTGCCTTTGCGTGCTTCTTTGTGATATCTTCGTGTTTCTTGAATGTTATAGCTTGTATTTCTTTGTGATTAGATTGTGTATCTTGAAAACTTATATTCTCTTCTTGGTGATAAATGTTATGAATTGTGTATTCATGATCTTAGTGATCTTATGTTAGCTTTGTGCTTTATTCTTTTATCTTTGTGATAATATGAACCTTTTATGACTATGTGTCAACTTCGTTTGACTTACTTCGTGGTTGTCAAATTTCTGGATCTTGCATCTAACTTCATGTTTTTCGTTTTGCAGGTTTCCGAGAAACGGACGATGATAAAATCTTTATGGTACTTTTTTGGTTGATGGTGTTTGGGATTGGACCAAAAGATGGAGATTTGTTGGTCTTTTTCTTAAGCCCATTTGTTTTGGCCCAGATACCTTTGTTGACGCCCAATACAATCCCCTACCTTAAGCCTTGAAATATTGGCATCCACTCATTAACTCCCAACAATTGGCATTCCTCGTTGTTTATCTTGAGCAGCCCATCGTCTGTCTTGGGGGGATGTTTCTCACCTGTCACCATTACTCTTTTGTTTCCTCCCCTCCCAATTTAAATTGGGTTCTCTTCTTCAGTGAAGTGTGATAGAGAAACAGAGTGGTGTATTGTGAGGATTGTGAGTGAGTGTGTTACCCATTTCAAATAAGAGTGTGATTCTTCGTGAATCAGCCTCTAATCCCAAACACTGTTCAATCATCGAACCTGGAACCGTAAGATACCTGAACCCGTTCCTTCTCCAGCTTCATCCTCCCGACGACGTGGTGACCTCGATACCCAACATTACTAACAAAATTTTTAACAATGGATTACCAACAAAATTATTTAGCAATGAAATTGAATTTTCGTTACTAAAAATTTACCAATGAATTCTGTTGATTCATTGGTAAAAGTATTTTTTTTTGTAGTGTGTTAAATTGTGATTTAAATTGGAAAAATAACATTAATTAGGGGGTGAAGCTAATTTTTTTTTTGTTAAGAAGCCATCATTGAGGATCAGCCAAGGGCGGCCAAAAATGAGAGAGGATTTTAGCATTAGACAATCGTAGCCACCTCTTCTCTTCAAAAAACCCCGGCCGGCCAGTGGCAAAACAAAAATTGAGGTCCCTCAATTTTTTTTTTATTTTTTATATTAATAAATTTTATAATAAAAATATAACTTATAAAATATTAAAATAAAAAAAATCATTAAAAATTTATAAAATGAAAAATGATTTACCTTCATATCTTTGATACATTGACCATATAAATGAATAGTATTAAAATGAATTAGTAAAATGGAGAATTGAGGATTAGAATGTTAAATTAGATATTTTAAATTACTAATTTTGTAAGAAATATAAATTTGATTTTTTTTATAATTTATGCATAAATATTGTTAGCTTTTTGAAGAAAAATTAAAAATGTACAGCATGTAGTGATTTTGTATTTTTTTGAGGGGATAAATAATAAATCTCATTAATAATTGATTCAATCAAAAATAATAATAATTAGTTTGATCCAATAATATTAAATAATTTGGTAACATTATTACATTAAATAAATTGAAAACCCAATTTGTAAATAGTTAGTTAAGTCTAAAATTTAATCAAACTTAATAAATAAATATATATTGGGCCTAAATTTTAATCAACACAATAAATAAATATATAGAGGTATTAAGGGACCCCTAAAATTTTGGGGCCCATGGCAAGGACCCACCTTGCCACCCCTCAGGGCCGGCCCTGCCCCCCACCCCCTCTTTCTTTTTGCATGCATTTTTTCTTTTAGTTTTTATTTTTAAATGGAAAATATATTTTAGATAAAACGACAAGAAATCTCTATACTCCTCTATCCACTAATTTCTACTTATTTTCCTTTTTATTCGTTTCAATATTTATGCTCATTTCTAGAAGGGAATGACTATTTGCACTCCCAAACTTACTGAACAAACCTCAAAATTTTTTTAATAAATATTTTAAAAATTAATAAGATAAAAATACCCTTATTACTAAATACACCCCAAAATTACTATTCATCCCCTCCCCTGAATAAATCACCCCATTCAATCCTCTTCCAAACACTCCGCCTTGTATCCCATTCTCTCTCCTCAGAAACACATCACCTTGTTGTATGACGGCGAAGTCGTGCGTTGTTGTCAGTCCTCTCATGGAGTATATACTATATAAGAATGTCCTTCTGCTTTCCGCCATGGGAGTCGATCTTGAAGAACTTTCAGTCCTCTCATGGAGTATATCGAACACCCCAGAATATTTCCCAACTCTCCCATGTTGTAACCACGAACAGAATAAGGTCCCCCTAAAATAAATGCATCATAAATAGGAAGATCTCCAACACAACCTCCATAACGGCCATGGAGAACTAAAACAGGAGGTGGAGGCTTGCCAGCGCCTGCTTGATCTGCATTCTTTAGTTGGTGATTGAAAAATGGAAACTTGCTACCAATTCCAAGTCTTTGATCAACTTGGAGAAAATTGGAACAATTCACAGAAAAAAGATTAGTGTATGAAAAATGACTGAGAAACTTCTAGATCACGGCGGCCGCGTATTATTACATCACCCTCCGGGTGTCACTTTCAGTGTATACGGAATGTCGATTCGCAGAGAGTGTCCTTCAGTTCAGTGCATACAGAAGATCGAATTCGCAGAGAACATATAGCTTTCCGCCAATCAGATCCAAAATCGAATTGTCCTATAAGAACTCGGGCTGCGGTCAGCAGACATCGGGCAGCGGCGTCGGTGACGCCGTTGAATGCTGCGAAGAAGTTGGAGTCGATGGAGTGACCTATCTCACGCTCCACTGTGTGTTTGTGTATGCTGACGTAGGGTTCCATTTGAGGTGGTGAACTCACCATTGATTTTAATGAAGATAAGGATAATTTATTTTAGGGATTAATAGTAATTTTGGGTATATTTAATAATAAGGGTATTTTAGTCTTATTAATTTTATAAATATTATTTTTAAAAATTGGGGTTTGTTCAGTAAGTTTGGGGTGTAAATAGCCGCCCCCTTTCTAAAAATATAAAAATACATTTTCCAATAACTTTACATACTTTTTACATTAAATTATTTTAAATACTCAATTTTTACACACATTCCAATAACTTTACATATTTTTATATGAAAAAAATTCTTAATCTCAATGCACAAGAATATGAACATAATTTACTAGGACGAATGTGTATTTCCTATTTATACATCTTTTTAACCTGTGACAATATGTAGTGCAATTTGGCTACTTCTAACTTGATCTTTGTTGAGAGTGAAATTTCACATATTTTAGGTCTTACATTATACCGTTTTTGATAGAATGTGGCCATGATTTTGTGTAGAATGGCGTGGTTTTTATATCTTGATAATTAAGATACTACTTATCTATTTTGTTGAGTTTTGAAGGGTAAAATAGAATCAAAAGTTCAAAATTGGAATGAAGAGTGAAAGTGTGAAGGAATGCTGAAGCCACATTGAATAATTTTTTTGTTCTTGTATAAGTCAAAATTGATCATGTGATATATTTTTTGAAAGCTACGGAAGAGAGAATCGTTTTAGCATAAAAATCACTCAAATCGGAGTCCGTATGAAGAAGTTGTGCTCGAAACGGCGAAGTCGCGCAATGCAGTCTGCAGCTCGACAGACAGCTCGGCTCGAGCTGTACCCAACTTGTGCGAGTTTTTAGCCGAGTTCGGGTCCTACGGAGCCTACAAGACGTCATCTTTTCACCCATATGCAGCTCGACTACCGCTTTACAATATCCAGACCCAACTCGGCTTGAGTTGGGTGTCGAGCGGGGTATTTTTGGGCCCAATCGCGGCCTGTTTGATTTAACAGTGTATTTACATCCTACAGATTGTGTTTTGGCCAATTTTTGACGCAAAAAAAGCCCTGAAATAGTCCAAGATATAAAAAGAGGAAATCAACACATAAGAAGAGGAACCCATTCATTCCCATATGCAATAATGCAGAAAAAAACACATATTAAAAGCATTTAAATTTAACAAATGAATATCAACACTGCTTAAATCTCTATATCTTTTTTATGTCAAACATTAATGAAGATATCTAATAATTTGGGATTGATGACCACTAACTAATCCTAACCAAATGATGGCAGCTAAAAATACAAACCACTCTATTTTCTTTTAAAAAAAACACTGCATGCTATATATTTTAGAATACAGATAAAAACTGTTTCATGAGGAATTAACCAAAGAAAGCATAGGGACAAAACAGAGTTGAACAGTTGTGAATTTATGAATTTGGAAATCAGAAATTTAGAGGGAAAAGAAGACTTTTGAAAAAAAAAATCAATACATAATCCAAAACTAATTTAGTCAAATAAAAATGATATGCATAATAACAATAAGGATGGAAAAATTCACTAACTACCCATCCGAACAAACTCAAATGCTGAAAGGAGCATCAAACATGTGGGCAATTATATGTGTGAGGACCAAAGCTAACACCTTTGGAATGTATACAAATGCCCTAGTCAATTGCATTTTTGAGTGGGAAAGAAATATTTGTGACTCCTAATAAAACCATAATTGTGACTCCATATTCGATTCAGCTTACGACTCTATATTCAATCAACATCATATCAACAATCACACGCATATCTTTTAATGATATATGATGAGAGTGGAAGTTTACATATTTTTGATCTCACAATACACTGCTTTTGTTAGAATAAGACCATATATTCGTGTGAAATTGCGTGGTTTACGTATTTTGCATGATTATGGTGCTATTAAGGTATTTTTTTGTATTTTGATAGGAATAAGGGATAAAAATGCAAAGTTGGAATGAAGGGTGAACTTGTGCTACTTGCAAGTAAAAAGACGTCCACTTTCCATAATTATTCTGTGTTCGTGTGGAAGTCAAAACTGGTCATGTGAGACATGGTTTGAAAGCCACGGAAGAGAGGAACACGTGAGGCTGCACAGCTGTTGACGAAATTTTCGAAACTTGTCAAATTTTGGCACAAAATAAGACCTCATGCCCCGTCATCAGCAAATTCGAACATTCAATTGTGGGCTACGAATTAGAATTAATTAAAGAGAACGTAAATTCATGAATTGATCAAAATTATGGGGCCCAGCTAGTAAGTGGATACATTATACTCCCTCCGTCCCAAATTCGTTGTCTGCATTACTGTAGACACGGAGTTTAAGAAAAGTTACTTTTTGACTAATTTTATTGACTTTTTAGGGGTATTGTGGTATTTTTAGGTAATAAATAAATTATAAAGTATGTTATGTGTGTTAGGTGGGAGTAGTATTTTTGAAATTAAGATAAACTTTTGAGGTTATTAGTTGATGTGAAGTTTCCTTTTTTGGAGTAAGACAATTAGTTTGGGACGGATAAAAACGAAAAGTAAGACAACGTGTTTGGGATGGAGGGAGTATTTTTGAAGGATTGTTACTTACTTATATGCAGACCCATTATTTGAAGGAGAAAGAGAATGGCTTTTACGTAAAAGCCCGAAGGCACACACTACTTACTCTCAATTCTGGGGGCCCAAAAAGGAGGGGGTAAAAGAAAGGGCGAAGAGGCAGATTGAGGGGACGAACAGAACACGCTTAAGCCCCGTATTTCGTGAAGAGCAGAACACGCTCAGAACATCAAAATCGCACCCTCCACCTATTCCATTTTTTTTACTCTAACCATTCATCATCCCGCGTGTGTCAAGTGCAGTTGAGAGAGCCAATTCAATCGGAGAGACGGAGGGAGAATATAAACCACGTGACACTAGGGTTTTGTATCTTTCTCTTTAATCTTCTTTTGTTGATTTGATTATGAAATTATCAGCCATGAGGGTTTTCTGTAACCTCTTGGGCTAAAAACTCTTTACAGTTCTAAGGATTGAAAGTTAGGGTAGTTGATTTAGAACCCTAGATAAATATTGTGAATTTATGCTATTGTTTATTCTTGTTTATTCGATTTATTCAGATTATGTCCCTATACTTGGGGATTTAATTGGAGTGCGCAAATTATGCCTAACAATATACATCATCGTCTAATTTTAATTTTTACATTTCCCTTTTTACTAAATGAGACCACACAAATTAGTTATTTCTCTCTTCATTGACCCACACATCATACTAATACACCAACTCATATTACATTAAAATATTATTTTTCTCACCTTACCACACATTAAAATGCTACATTCCTTAATTTACGTGCAAAAAACAAACGTAAAGTTTGAAACGGGACGGAGAACATATATAATGCGACCCTATGTGCAATCATATGTGTGATACTAGTTCGAGTAATTATATAAATTAAATAATTAATTGCATAGTGAAAAAAAAATTATATTGAATGAAATCTTGAAAAATAATTTGTAGAGGGTATTTAATTGGATAAAAGCGTATTTTAGTGTTACTATAATTTAAGTAGCAAATGATCGGCCACGTCTTCTGTTCTTAACCATCACCAGTCCTGAGTGGTCGAAACAAAACCAAACAAAGCCTTCTCTAAACACACACAAAATTATTAATTTCCTCACCACCTCATAATTTAAATTAATGTTAATTACATCTATATATATACATACAGAAAGAGTGAACAGAACATATGCTGAAATTGGAGGCAGAGATTGAGGAGAGAGAAAGAGAGAGAGATGGGGTTGAGAGCATTACCTGTTTCACCCTCACAAACTGGCTTTCTCTCTCCAACACAGAAGCACTGTTATCCATTGTCCATGAATATGAATTACAGCAGAAGCTCAAGAGGGGTGATGGTGATGAGCAGTGAGAAGACAGAGAATGTTAATGGGGAAGAAGAAAAGAAGAGGAAACAGTCCCTGTTCTCCAGTGTGACAGAAGCTCTCGATTTCTCGCAGGTTCGATCTGCCAAGGATGCTGAGCTTCTGGATGAAGCAAGGGCAGCTACAAAATCAGGAGACAGAATGTCAAGGGAACAAGTAATTTATTTTATTTGTTGTAGCTAGTATCACTTGATTTCTGAAACAATTATGTGTTGAGATTGTGAATGAATCTTGCAGTATGGAGCTCTGAGGAGGAAGATTGGGGGGACATACAAAGATTTCTTCAAATCATATGTTGAAGGTAAGTTTAAACTCCACCATCAATTCTTTAATATACATGTGTGCACTAATTTATCTTGAATAAACTCATTATACAGTACTCCCTCCGTGAAAATGCAATTTGTTTTTTACGTGAATCGAGTATTATTATTTTATATAAAGTATGTAGTTGTATCCATAGCAGGGAATGGTTGGTTTGTTTGAGTCATTTTATTAAAAATAAAAAATGAATACTTTTAAAATGAAACGATCAAAATGACAGTTGATATCGCGGACGGAGGGAGTTGTTTTTTTTTATTATTTTATTTTATTTTTACAATTATATACTATTATTGGTCTTGATAAGCATGTAAAATTTGAAAGTATAATACTTCAAAATAATTGATAGTTTATCATTTATAGGAGTTCATTATTTTGATAAGTAAAATACTAACTTTTAAGTTACTTAGTTTAAATTTTAAATTTGTATGAGAAAATGGAAGAATTTGAGACATATATTTGTGTTCTTGATGATCAGTGGATGGAGCATATGTGGAAGAGGGATGGGTGGACAAGACATGCAAAGTGTGCAAGAAAGATACAAGAGGAGATGCAAGGCAGGTGGACAAGTTTGGGAAATATGTTCATGTTGCTTGTTTGGAAAAATCTGCCTCCTCTGGCAACTTCTTTACAAAACTATTCTCCAAATAATAATATTTATATCTTGTAATTTATATATTTTGGTGGATTTCTAGCTTGATTTGGGACAAATTGTTACTTCCTCGCATATTCTAAGATCACCATTTCATTTTGGTCATCTAATGTACACAATACAATTGTTACTTAATTACCATTTACCCTCTTTTATCTATTCCTCCCTTAGTGTGATGAGAAATGATTTTCTGTTGCAAATGCAAGTTATGTCCATTCTAGTATTATAATTATGATTTAAGTAAAATATGTTAATTAATGGTACAGGGCTAAGATTAAAGGTCCTGGGCTTATGGAATTATGATACATTCTCCAGCAAAGCTTTACGGGATGTGGATCTAAATGAAGCCTCCTTTTATAGGTTAAGTGATAACTTGAAGTTTATCTTAAAGGAAATAGTTGTTGGAGAGTACATGTAGGGGTGTGCAAAGTTTGGTTAAAACCAAACCAAACCGAAATATCAATTTGGTTCGGTTTTTAAAGTTCGGTTCGGTTTTCGATTTTGTAAATTCAATTTTTAAATTTCGGTTCGGTTTTCGGTTTTGAAATTTAAAATTTCGGTTAACTGAAAACCGAACCAAACTTTTAATTTATTATATATATATATATATATATATATATATATTAATATATTCACTTTATTATTTTATTTTATATATATTCAATTATAGTTTTTTCATCCTAAACAAAATTACTTAATTAACTAGATTTAATTTTCAATATCAAAATTTAATTAAAACTTAAAATAATTTTATCTATTCAATATATTTCTTTAAATTGTATTAATTTATACTACAAAAAAAAAAGTGAAATATATATAGAGTTATATAATATAAAATTATATATATTATTGTAGTGTATGTTATATTAAAAATATTTTTTTTAAGTAGTGAAAATATAATAAAAAGGATTGTTTATTTTTAAAAAAAATTAATAAATTTTGGTTCGGTTAACCGAAATAACCGACCGAAATAATTCGATTTGGTTAATACCAGTTTTGTAAAAGTTCGGTTCGGTTTTGTAAAAAAGTTCATTTCGATTTTCGGTTAACCGACCGATGCACACCCCAAATGCATGATAGAGGTAGGAGTGGGAATTTATTTTTGGGGTTGGGTACCGATTCGATCCGATCAAAATTACCCGATCAATTCGAGTAATATATACTCCTTTCATCCGCCGGAAAAGTATATATTTTTTTATTTTGGGCGTTCGCACCAAATATATACATTTTCCTTTTTAAACACATGTGACCCACACATATCACTAATATATTTAATATATAGGTCCCACACACCTCGCTACTATAACTACTCACTACATATTAAATAATAATACTCCTTAATCGACATGCAAAAAGCAAATGTATACCTATTGGACGGACAAAGAGAGTATATTTTTTTTAAAAAAAATCGGGTTTTGGGGACCAAACCCGATTTCATAACTTTGGATCGGGTTTCGGGCATTAAAAATGTACCTGAATTACCCAACGGGTAACCAAAGTTTTTTTTTTCTTTTTCTTTTTCTTTTTCTTTTTCAATTAACACTGTGTAAACGTGAAAGTCGTACTGATGAATAAAACGAGAGTGAAGCTGCTCAAATAGTAACTTGTTAGAATATTGCTGGCCTTGTAACTCTTGTTTCTTTGGTGTCTATCAAATGTTCTCAATATTGCCATTGAATTAGCAGTCTTTGAACCAAATAGCAAAGCAAAACTGCCAAATTCAACATCTGCCTGAAGAAATATGCAAGAATAGTAGCACATGTGTATGAATTTTGTGATGGTCTTTCCTCAACTCTTAACTTCAATGCTTTCACTCTTGTATAATGAGCCACACCCGAAAAGACTGAGAAGATTCATGAAATATACAAAATTTGATCCATTCTTAATATATGTATGATTTAACTTATCATATAGATATTTTTAATTAATTAGATAAAAATGATGTATAAGCATATATAAATTTAAATATCTCACGGGATGTCTTATAGAGAGGGCATACTGTACGATTCAAATCAAATTCATGTCAAAGGCAGAATTTGATCTTAAAGAAAGAGCTTACTTTTTGACTCAAATTCAATCCATGATAGGAGTCAATATATCTCACAAATATCTTATAGAAAGTGTTTATTGTTTAACTCAAATCCAATCCATACCTAAAGTAGGATTCGATATATCTCACACAATGTCTTACAAAGAGGGATTACTGTTTGACTCAAATCCAATCCATGCCAAAGTCATAGCATGTCTTACAGAGAGACTTATTGTTTAACTTCTACGCCAAAAGACATGATTCAATCTTATAGAGAAGACTTACTGTTTGACTCAAATTTTACTCAGGATTATACTCCCCCTTACAACTGTCAGCTCAGTTGGTAGGCATTTTCACATTCTTCTCTACCACTTGAGCTATGCCTCCAACTACGGAAATCTCATTCCTTTTTGAATGATGTGTCTATCGTTCCGAAAACATATACAACCTTTATTTATTTATTTATTTAAGTATTTTTTAAAAATATTTTAAACAAAATAATAAGTTTTATTTAAAAAATAAAAATATATAAAAATATAAAAGGTACATGAAATTATTCCATTTTCATTAAATTTTTGAAACAATTTAAACAAAATCAATTATAGTAGTTATTCACATTCATAACCAAACAAACAATCTCACTTACTAGTCTTATCATTCTTTTTTTCGATTCTCATCCCTTCCGAACCAAACAACCCCAAAACCAAACAAACAATCTAATTACCAGTCTTATCATTCCTTTTTCGATTCTCAATTTTTTAGACGAACCAAACAACCCTTGACATATTCCATGAGCTTTTAAAAATCAATACAAACATAGTCATCGGGTTAACAATATCCCCTTATAAGAATTACGGGGTCAATATAAAGATAAGAAGAAGTTGTGGGTCCTAACTGCAAATTAGACATTTCCCGATCATTTGACTTTTCCTTCAGATTCCGGCAAAGGTTGAATGATTTCATCTGAATCATTTTGTTCATCCATCTACGAAGGTTTCAGAATATCTTCCCTCTCCATGAAATTCCTCTATTTCTTGAAAATCCACTGCGTAGAATGGCGATGATGATTGATAAATCTCGAATAGAATCTTTCATATCTATATTCGTCACAGTTCATCCCCATGAGACATCAGCATTGATTTATTCCACCTCTTCCTTTTTCTTTGTAAGCGTGCATTCAATCAATAAAGAAATTAGATCGTGTTGTTGAGTTATGCATAATGAATTTTATTAATTTTGCAGATTTTGAGTGCGTATTTCGTTGTGCTTCCATTGCGAGATGAAGGTGCAATTTCATTGGGATTAGGGAATCTCCCGGAGCTTTTCGTGGGATCTTTGCTGCTTACTTTGGTTGCTGCTCCTGTTTCCACTCTCGTTTTTTCGATGCCAAATCTTTCCAAAGGAACGGTATGATAGTATTTGGCAATTTGGTTTTCAATGGGGGGTTTATTTCGATTAGGTATTGATGCTGTTTTCCTTTTGTGTAGAAAAGGGGTTTCTGTCCGTATTAATATTTTCTACGTGAATTTGAAACTTGATGGTGTGATTCTTAAACTGTTCGGGTTTTTTAGCATGCCAGAAATAGACATTCCTCTACTTTCCTTGGCTGCGGGAATTCCGTTGTGATTGATTGTTCTTGAAGTGGGGGAACATACTGTTATCCATTACTTTATTCAACAATTATTGAAATCCATGATAAATATCAGGATCGACCATAATATAACAACATCAAATGTTCTTTTTTCTGCAATCTGTTACGCACACCAGGGCTCCAAGAATCCACGTTACTTAGCATGTCCTCATTAAAGGATTGATTTAGTTCACGGGAATGTAGGCACCATCAGCTATAGCTGTAACATTCCAAAGTCCTTGCGACATTAATCCAATATCTTGTCATAGTTTGCAAGTATTTCTTTACCTAATGCAATTATTTACCATTAGAAGTGCCAGAGTTATTTAGAATATCCATTTCACTTCCTCCATTAGTGTGGATGAAAAATAATAATCACTCTCTTAGTGACAGTGTTCCAAATATTGTGTGTATAATGTTGATTGATTTCAATTTTCTTTCATTTAGGAATTTTCCTGATGTATTCTCATGAGGTGTATAGTTTTTTTGCTGGGAAATTATCTTGAATTAGCGTTGATAGGGTATTTTTTTTATTTCATTTTCATATGTCTTAGCCTTACTCACGTCAAAATCCATTAGCATGCATGAGACTGAAACAAGCAATTACTAACCATCACATTAGTTCTTAATGATTCGGTGACCATAAAGAGTTTCTGTTTTTCCCTTGTATATGTGGGCAGGACTTAAACAAACCATTCCACTATCTAGTTGAATCACCATTCTATACAATTTCATGCTAACATAAATCTAGATTTCTATTACTTTATGCACTTTGAGGCTCTCTTTTGTCTCCTTGTGGATATGTCACTCTTGGAATTCAGCTTCAAGGTGATGAATTCTATAACTGAAACGATTCCATCAACTTCCCTAACTTAACATTTTACCGCATGAGGGATGAGCTTTTGGCTGAATTTATGTTTTGCTCCAATATAAGCTTAGCATACTATTTTCCTTCCCAATTTCTCTGAGCTACTTCAATTTTTAAGTTGGGAAGTCTCAAATAGCATGTGATATCTTCCCTTGAGTATTTGTTGGCTACATGAGCCTCTAACACCGAACTTGTTTTATCCTTCTCCAGGGTTTGTTCTTGATTCTTCGGTTTTTTAGCTTGTCCCTTGTTATATTCTTTATTCTATGGCATTTTTCTACACGTGGAAATTTACCAATTAAAGACAAGGTAAAGTTCACAAAAGTCTCGTACTGACATTTTGGTTTTACAACAGTGGAACAATGTAGACCATCTGTTTATGTAGGAAGTGTTTCAAGCGAACACTATAAAGGACGAGCTGAAGGTGACAGCTGATCAAACCACTCCCGCTAATTCTGGTGGGTGGGAGAGCCATGGGTGGTTTTACATTGCAGTGAGGATTGCCATGTTCCTTTGGGTATAATGGTCTTTATTTTACTGCCAAAACTTGTGATGGTTGACAGTTTTCATTCTCTGATTTTTTTCTCCAAAACACTCTCGTAATTTTTTTCTTCTGCTGACCACAGGTTGCTTTGCTTAACCTTATAACTATCTCCTCAACATGGGCCAGAGTGATTGACGTGATGGACAGTGAGGTTGGTATGCTACCATTTTTCTTCTGGAATCTAGTCTTCAAATTTGAATTGCTAATTTAGTATATGCTATAATACTATTGTTAAGAATTTAAGATGTTATTGTTTGATGCTTAATCTTGTTCTAAGTTCATTGTTGATATGCGCACTATAACTCCCCTGAATTCAGTCAGGTTCGAGATTGTTTGGCTTTATTGGTGCTGGTGCTACATTCGGTCAGCTCTTTGGTTCACTGTTCGCGACAGGTTTGGCTTGGTTTGGTCCATGTATGTACCCTCTTTCATGCCTTCTCTCTTTCTTTTTTTCCTCGCTTTTTTCCGTGACTATAGTTTACCTGTATAGATTTGCTTCTTGTTGCTGCACTCTTGTTGGAATTTGCTGCCCAGTCTTCAGTGGGAATTAACAAGGACATTTCTCAGCGCCCTGAAGAATTATCTCCCATCAGGTTTTATATCTTTATCTTCTGCTTCTGCCTGATGATTATTGGCAATCCCATACCTGTTTATTTCTTATCCATGTTCTGTTCTCAGCTGTTTTAGTAGATTGGGGTGCCCTTTGATCTCTGTTTCTTTTATTTTCAGTAAGTACAATTTATTTTGTGTAAGGGTGTTCTTTCTGCTAGATTGTTTTGCATTGGTCAGGCAATTTGCATTCCCGATATTTAATGTAATCTCTGTCTTAATTTCCTCTCTCTTTTTACTATCATAATGTTGAATCTGACTCTAATCCTACGAATTAAATGAGATTTGTTTGTACCTTTTCTCATTCAAAATCCTTCCATTGTGTGAAAAACAAGGTTATGGAGGTTCTCTTCGGAGCAGATTATTAAAACATTTGTTGGATTAAACTAGTGCCTGAAACAAAACTAAGCTATATTCGTTTTTTATTTAAATCCTTGAGAGATAGTGCGATTCTTTCAAGTGATCTCCCCGTAAAGAACTAATGATAATGAGACTGAGGCATGTGCACTCAGTATTGGACATTATGAATAATACAAGTTAAGAAACAGTTTTGAAGTGTCACTTCTTTTAGTGGCAACATGGCATGAAAGCAGTGTATCTGTTCTTATAGAAAATTGATTCCGCACAAATTATCCTCAGTCTTTCCTTAGGTATTAAATTACTAGGAGTAATTAGTAGTCCTGTGAACCTCATTTGTCAATAATAGATGTACTAAAAATTGATGAAGGAACTTCTACCATTGAACCTTATGTTTCATCTCTTATTTTTTGTGTCTTGTAGAAAAGCTCATACAGATCACAACTCTGAGACTGATGAAAAGAGTGAAATTGCTGTAAAAGCAACTTCACCCAGAATATCAACTTCTACAAGCAAATTTCCAATCTGGTCTATCTTGGAAGGACTGCTGCTTATATTATCATCAACTTATTTATTACAAGTTGCGTTATTCCTTTGGCTTAGTGCAGTGATATCTTCTTTCTTCTACTTTCAGGTAAGGCTAAAATTTTGATCTTCAAGTCTTCAATAATGTGATACCAAGATTTAACAAGAAAACTTCTTTATGTAATAATTATGTGCATCTCTATGAATGATCCTTGCATATTGTGTTGCATAGTGCTCTGATGGTTATTTATGTGTTGACCGTATGACCTTAATGATAAAACAAGCAACTTGAATACTAAAACTAACTACAATTGACCTGGGCTTATATGGTTTGCTCAGAGAAATTACAATTTATTATACTATTATATAACCCTGTCTCCCATGAATAGTGGTTACAGAAATCCTCACAATTGAAGTTAATATGGCCAATGAAATGCTTGAGAGAGTCAATCCAAATTGGAGTGTATTTATTTTTAGCTCTAAATATGTGCATTGGATTAAGGGTATTTTAATTTTTAATATGATTCTGTTCCGAAGTAATTGTTGTATCTGTTCGTAAGCTTTTATTTGTAGACAAGTAGTTGTTCATAACTAAATGGTTTCTGTCGTTAGTCCAAACATACTGATAATTTTTTGTTAATATTCTATTTTATCCCAAGTTGGATGTTAATCTGTTTTTGGGTATTCATAGAGCTTGTGAGCTTATTTTGGATTGTGTAGCACAAACCCAAATTTTCAGTATGATGGTTAGGTGAAGCCTATATTTCATTATGTCCATCTTATTTTATTCATTGCATTATGAACTTTGGAAGTTCTAAGTTCTTGTAATATGTTAATAAAAATTCTCCAATCCACTCGTATAATGATTCTATATACTTTTCTGAATTTTATGCAATTTATCTGAATAGACATTTTCAACTCCCAATCAGATCTCCGTATAATGTATATGTACCAGTACGACAAGGTTGATTATTTGGTTTCTGCTGAACTTTGCATTATATTGTTAAATTCTCTGTTCTGCTTTAAATGAAATAGTGTTAAGTGGTTAGTTACTTATGAATGCTTCATTTTGTCTCCCATATATGCAGAAAGTAACTGTTATTGCCACTGCTGTTACAAGCCCTGTTGGTAGGAGAAAAATGTTTGCACAAATCAATAGCTTCATTGCTGTTTTCATCCTTGGTGGACAGCTGACTTTAACAGTATGGATAGCTTATCATGTCGTTTTTATTGTGTATGCAGAGAAGCCCAAACTAGCTAGTATTTGAGAATTGACAAATTCTCTCTCTATTTCCAGTTCTCCTCTGCCATTATGTGCTTTACATTAGTTTCTTAAAATCTCGGATGTTAGTTTACTTTCAGCTGAGCCCAACAACTGCCGGATATTTGTGTTGGTCAATGTTTTTCATCTTCCATATTTGTCAGTGATGGTTCATTTCTAGCCATTATTATCTATGTATTCCAATTCTAGTCTCACTAATTACAATTGTCACCTTGAAATTTATCTTTCAATCATATTTTTCCTAAGGGACGCATCCTTACTGTTGCTGGGGTTACTGCTGCTCTTTGTTGTGCACCATTTGTTGCATTCGTAAATCTAATTGCTTTATCCATATGGCCCTCATGGATTGCAGTTGCAGTGTCAGAGACTCTCCGGAAGGTAATATTTTCAGTCATTATATAAGTATTCTGTTTGATCTATTCCCAATTTGTACATGCGTCGACATAATATGTTCCATAGTTCAGGTGGTTATCTATGTTGTCACTCGGCCTGGAAGAGAGCTACTTTTCACGGTTGTAACTGAAGATGAGAAGTACAAAGCAAAGGTGCGAGAAGCATTCACAGCCTTCCTTTTTTCATTGTAGAAAATGAAATTGCTTCATGGCCCGATAAATATGCTTAACATCCTGGAAATCCCATAATAAAAATTAAAACTGTTTATCTTGGATTGCAAATTCAAGAACCTGTAATGTTAACCATTCCTTATCTTTATAACAATCAAAAACCAGATTCTCTAGCTTTAAAGAATTCCTTAACCATTGTGCTTACAACATCTTTGGTTGTCCGGCGTAGTATGCGACTTGACAGTAAACAAAATGTGACAGGTATGTATAGATGTAATAGTTCAAAGGCTTGGAGACGCCACGACAGCAGGGATGTTCAAAATTCTTTTCACCACTATCAACGGAAATGCTTCCACAGCCTCCCTCTACGCATTGCCTGTGTGTATTGAGTTATCCTTCATTATTCATTGCTTCAATCAGTTTTTTTCCTGCTGTTCAATCCTATTATAGATTGCTCTAAATTTAGCGATCTGAAGCCTGAAATAAATATGATTCGACTTGATCAGGTGTGTTTAGTGTGGATAGCAACGGCATTCCATTTAGGTCGACGTCAAACACAACTAGCCAAGTCATCCCACGGATTCCAAGCTCAATCCAGGTGATATTTTGTGGCTTCTTCTGGAAATACTTTGTTGGGATGAGTCTCTCACATGTACTAATGGTTCATGCTTGCTTGTATTACTCTTTCTTCTTTATACCTTAATGCCACAGTTTTGGTACACTACACATTTAACTTTTAAATTTTTCTCAGATTCTTTGTTGAGTTGGACTTAGTAGAGTACTGTAAAATTGTATACTTTAAATTAAATATCTTCTATTAATATCAAGAATATTAGTAATATTTTATTTCTTCAATCATCTTTTGGGATACTCAATATGTGAAACAACAGTAGAAATGGAACAGTGGTAAAACCAAATTTTAAAAGTTCTGTAATCTCAGGTTAAGATGTAATGCAAAATATCTAAAATAAACGTATCCAAATAAAATACTCACAAATTCGATAAATTTTTATTCTTGTCCATCAACTAAGCATCATTACACTATAGCTTGGGAATTGCCCCCAGGCATAGCTCAAGTGGTAGAGGGAATGGTGGAAAGGCCTTCCAGCTGAGCTTGGTTGCTGGAGCTTGGTTGCTGCAGGGTGGGGGTTCGAATCCTGCCTTTGACATGAATTTGGCCCCTTGCAAGCACAAGTTTAACAGTGAGCCCTCCCTATAAGCCACTTGAGGCACATCCTGCGATTTAACTCCTCCACCAATCCCTAGGGCAGGGGCGGTGGGGGCCCCTAATAGTGGGGTACACCATTACTATAGCTTGGGAATCTTACCAAGATCTTCTAGATTCTTCTACAGACTTCTGGTTTACTCCATTTTATTTTGGGAGGAGGAGGTTGAATGTTGAAATCCACTATGAAACCATTCTCACTTCTCAGTAGCTTCTCCTTGTATTAATTTTTTATTATTCTATGAACCTCTTATTTTAATATCTATTAATAAAACAACAAATTTATTGGGAAATTAGTAATGGTATTAGACATTTAATTTATTATCCCCTGCAGATGCCTGATGCTGCTTCTCTTTCAAATTCAGCATTCATCAACCACCACCTCACATATACAAGGCTTTATGAACCTAAAAATTACAAGAAAATTTGTTGAATTGATATACTAGATTTAAAATTTAGCATCCATTTTCAGTTAAAGATTTCAGAATTAGGCCAACATTTTAAATGAGGATCAGATAAAACAGTATATTAGCACCTTCTGCAATCTTAGATTGACCATGAAAATACCTTATCCCACCCTATCTCAAGTCCCACGAAGTGCACGAACGCTATCCTGGATAAGTTCTCGTTCCCAGTCCGCTATGTCCTCGAAAGCATATTCAGGTAAGCTTTCAAAAGGCTTGTTCCAAGGCTCGTTTTTAACCAGATCATACGTTGCTCCGCGGATTGCTCTTCTGTTTGGCCCACATGGTCTTTTTGAAGTCAGTGTTTTGTATGCTGTGTCCAGCTGGTCCAAAGCACACGAGAGTATCGGTCAGATTGCATGAATATTATCTCAACTAAAGAACATATTGTAGTCAGATTGCCTTGCGTTCATATTGCAGAACCAGAACATGTACGCAATTCCAACGGCCGGTGCCCTCCCCAAACCAGCAGTACAGTGAACATATACTCTTCCGGTCACCTCTGAAATTGCCCTTTCTAACGAGGAAACGGCTTTGGGTAATCCTTTTCTTAAGGAATCTGGATTAAAATCTCTTGCCTGAAAACATATTGCACACTACTTAGTCATTAATATAACTTCAATCTGTAATGGGTGTGAAACGCCAACCACGTTTTCATCCGATCATAAATACAGCATAGCCTGCAAAAATAGTTATCTTCAATGCAGAAACAAATTTTGATGTAATTAAAGACTATAGAATCATGAACATGAGAATGGACCCCCCTGAATTAAGATACACAAACGAAAGTAGATGCCCAAATTTTGTTTGCGAACATTCTAGATGGGTTCTATTTTGTGAAACGACTTGTATGTGTTGCAGTGTATCAGCTTGCAAAAATCTACAGAAGACAACGAGTGTATTGAATACAGTAATGCACAATGCAAAAGATTTAGTCTCAATATTCACTTTCGAGTTCACAAAGAAAGCATTTTTCATCTATACATAAACACACATAATGTAAGAAAGTTGATTCACAGATGGCACCAAATATACACTCTCAACACAAGAAATCAATAGATACGAAACAAATTAGCTTACAGGCCTTCGCATATGCTGAATTCCAAGTTCTTCGCATCTCTTAATAATAGACTGAAGATCAATGCCCCAATATATAACATCTCTATCCTGTTGCAAGTTGAGAATATATCCCACATTCTCTTCCTCTTTCAGATGATCAATGTCTTCGGGTTTCTGAGGTTGGGAGCCAACAATCAGATTCTCGGTTATCACTGTGTAGTTCATGCCTAATGTCATAACACTCCAATTAGATTTCATATTAATATCTCATCATTTTCAAAGAATCAAAGCACATTGCTTAAACTCTCTGCAAGATCAGCTGTCATCATTTATCAAGAACAGTATAATCCTTCCTTATAACATGTCAACAAAGAGAGAATTTGAAGATGATCAAGTTGCACAACAATGCAGTTCACAAACTGAAAAGCTAAAGAGTAATAAAATCCATTTTGTTGACTCATAGTGTACCTAATCGAGAAAATCCCATCTTCATCTGTAATAGTTTCATTTGCTAAAACAGCATAGTTTGCAATGTGTAAACTGTAAAGTAAAGAACAATATTTCTTGTTGTCTCCTAGAAGCATACAGATATTGATATGATGATATCTTTATAACTAAAGCAGCATGCTATAAAATTCAGCTTACATCATATAGACATTGGAAAGGTAAAAGAATTAGGATTAGATCCACTTTTCTAGTAGGGACTCACATGTTACTTTCCCCCTCTCTCTCTCCATACGCAAATTTTGATCCACACTGAACTTCAAGACTATTCTAGCACTTTCAGAGATCTAGGAACAGAAGAACACTGAAAATATCCAAGCAATTTAACTCAAACAAACATGTACTACAAGATTTCTCATTTTTTTAAGATTCCCAATGTCTTAATGGTGATAAAAACATTAACAGAAGGAAGAACTATATGAATCCAAGAAATATATTTTGGCCAGACATATCCACAAGTGGGTTCAGACTCATTACAAGATCTTAATTAAAAGAGAACCCTAGAAACAAACATTCATAGCAATCAACACAGATCATTCAACAATCTTCACTATTAAGACCATCCATGCATCAAGAGTCATCGAAGTAAATAAATCAAGAAATGTTGGGTAAAAGGGATGGGAGGGAGAATCAGACCGAATTCATGATGATATTCATAAGGGTTCATCATCAATTTCTTCATGGCTCTGTTGTAGTCTTCTACTCTGCTGCCCCCACGAAACCCTTGGTCTGCTTCGATCTCACTCTCGGGTAGTTTGCAAGAAATCTTAGAGAATCTGAAGGAGTTAGAGTGGGAAGCAGAGTTTCTGTGCTTTGAAGAGGAGAAGAACAGAGAAGTGGGCTGAATTTGATATGGAGATGTGAGGAGCGGTGAAGAGAAGGAGAAAGAGGTGGTGGCAACACCTTCCATAGTCACTGATTTCTTCTTCTTCTTCTACCTGTGGAGTGATTCTCTGTATAAATCAAATCTTTGTTGTCATCAACTCATGCTCTTAGATTTACTATCATGTGGTTGAAGGCTCGAAGCTTTGAAATTTATAGTTTGGATGTTTCTTGACCTTGTTCGTGCCACTGTTGGCTCAGCCAGGTCTTAAATTTAATGAGCTGAGCCTATTAAGGCAAGAGTTAGGCTCGACTAAAAAATATTCGGATTCTCTACTCTACAATGGTATTTCCTCCATCCCATCAAAAGTGGGTAATTTATTTTTTTGCATGTACATTAATGAGTATTACTATTATTTAATGTGTAATGGGTAGATAAATTAGTGGGAGTGTTTTAATTATATTAGAGGGAGTGTGTATGTCCCATGTGTGTAAAAAAAGGAAATCCTTTAGGTAGGACGATCAAAATGGAAAAAATACCTCTCTTTAACTGGGACGGAGGGAGTATTTCACTTTCATAATTTGTTTTATTATTAAAATACAATATCATAGTTAATGATCATTAAACCCTTGCACATGTTTTAGTAAAAATTTGAGCATTGATCCTAACATATGACTAGAATTTAATATATGGAATAATATATGAAATATGAGAGTGGAATGCGTGATCCCATTCTACTCAATAGTTATATGTGCATCAAATTTGATACAGCATGGACCAAATTCTTGCAAATTTTTTTAAATTTTTTTTACATTTATTTTAATGCTTATTTTTAATATAATTATTTATATTTTTAACCACACTTAATAATTATTTTTAACTGTTAATTATATATTTATATTTTTTATATTTTATATAATTAATATATAATAAATTATGTATCATAATAATTTAAAAAATTACTCCTTACACAATTAAAATTATATATTGCATTAAAAAAAATTACATTGGACATTAAAAAATATAGACTTATAGATACATTAGACACTAAGACATATAAATAAATACTTTAAAAATTAAATACTACTAGGATAAATAAAAATACAAATGCAAATACAAATACTTAAAAAATAAAACAAGATAATATTTATTCTCAACAATTAAACTGGGGTAAATCACTCCCTGAATCTCCAAGATCAGCGGGAAAGTAAGCCCCGTAAATATTGTCTTAATCTATTGACTGGTTTAATTCTTGACTCATTCTTTGCAAAATATTATTTTGTTGAAGGAAAAAATATTCACGCCGAACCATGAAGCAAGTAGAAAAGATGTGGAACATGCATTTGGGGTTCAATAAAGTCGATTTGCTATAATCACAAATCTAGCACGTTTTTGAGTAAGGAAGTTTTAGAAGATATAACGACAACATGCATAATATGATAACTTGATGCTCCTATTATTAACAACGTAGAATCACTGGTTATAAATGTTGAAATTGGGGATGATGACGATTTCCAATTCCAAAAACTTCTTGATCAGTTTAGAAAAATAAAAAATCAAGATGCTCATTATGAACTTCGTGAATCGTGATGCATTAATTGATCATATTTGGGAACTGTATTCATCTGAGAATTAAAATTTAAAGTTTATGTATTTTATTTGTATGTGTTGTATTATGCTATTATCAATAAAATGTGCGTTGTTTATAAATTACTTTAATTTCATGTTGATATTTATTTTGATGTAATTTATAAAATTTATATAAAATTAAAAGTTAGAAATTAAATTTAAAATTTAAATTTAAATATAAATCAAAAATAAATTATTTAAAATTAGAGGCATAAATGATTAATTTAAATATTATAATTATTTAAATTGAATAAAATAATATTTTTAGAATATTCTTTTTTGTACCAAATTTTGATGTCCAATCATTGGAGGAGATGTGTACCAAATCACAAAAAAAAAATTGATGATTTGGTACACACCCACCATTAGGGTTGCCCTTAGATCTTATGTTAGGGATTGTAAAGTTAACGAGCCGAGTTCTACTTAGACTCATTAAAACTCGAAAATAATAATTATATGGATTAATTACTCTCAACTACACCACACGGAGAGTTATTACGGTCAGATACTACGATTCAAATTTATTACTATAAGATACAAAAATTTGAAATAATATACCCAATATAACCCTAATATTAATTAAATATTTAAAATTAGATTTTATTTGTTATTGATGAAATCAGCCTCCTATTTTCACGCCAATTATTTTATCTCGTCCCCCTTTCTCTCTAACTTTTCTATTTAATAAATTATCAATTTTTTCTCACACAAAACATGCGTCTGCAACCCAACCCATTCCCATCGTGTTGCGTCTGCAACCCAACCTGTGTCATGTCTGCAACACATCGTGTCATCACCAAGGAGGATTGAGATTGAGATCTGTTGCCAATTTGTTATCGCCGCGTAAGTTCTCGACTGTACATCTCTTTGAGCGATCTCTTTCGCATCGCTAAAAGAACTATGCTCACCTAATCTGGTTCATCACACATCGTGCCATGGGATTGAAAATTTATACTTAATTGTGCAAACACATTTAATGAATTATGCAGAAATATACATTAATTGTGTTGTGCCGGTTGGATGGTGTTATCCAACTATAATTGTGTCATGTACGTAATTATAATTTTAATAAACAATAATATAATTTATAGTTATTAATCTCATATTACATTTGTTTTTCTTATAAGAAAGTGAAATCTCATTATTGAATCGTGCAATAATGTAATTGTATAATTATATTGGGTTGTGCAATAATATAAATATATTATGCAGTTTTTGTATAGATTGTGCAGATTGTTATATAAGGAAAAAATCTGGAAAATAAAAAAATATTAAAAAATCTGGATAATTAAAAAAACTATATTTTGAAATGTACATAGATTATGCATATTCTGATATTGGGAAAAATTTGGAAAATAATCTGGAAAATAAAAAAGACTACATTTTGAAATGTTGCGTAAAAAGGATAAAATGGTATATTTGGGATTGTGCCATGTAATTTGGTATCTCATAGTATTTATTTTAGGATGACGCGCCTAAAAGTAATAATAGGGTATAATTTACACTTATAAGTAAGTATCCCAAATTATATTAAAAGAGTTTTTATTATAATAAACTCTTATTTAACAACTAATTATTGATACAATTTTTTGTAAGACGAATTGTGAGATTAATCGTTCTATTATTAAAATATGCTTAATACATATATAAAATATGTTTATTAGCAATGTTTTTGGAATATGACTGGACTAGCCAGTTCAATTGAGAACTGATTTGAAAACTTATCCGAAAATATCTTTTAAACTAGAAATGGAGCTAAACGGGAAAAAATGGTTAGAACGGGATGAACCGAAAATCGCGGAATATGTAATTTTTTTTAATGCTATGTTGTTATTAAATTACTATTTCTGTCTTACCATAACGTTTACCATTTACATTTTGTGCGTCACGTCATAAGATTTATATTTTCATTTATGGTAAATGAATTTCACACGAAATAATTAATATATTTCTATATTATTCACACACAATACTAATACAATTACCAATATTATATCTTTCATTTCACTACACATTAAAATATTATACTCCCTCCGTCCCACAATACCATTCACCTTTCCTTTGTAAAAGGAAAGGTGAATGGTATTGTGGGACAGAGGGAGTACTCTTTATTCCTCGTATTATCAAAGCTTGATCGGGACGGAAGGGGTATTTGTCTGGTTGACTTTGACCAATCCTTCCCACTTATTATCCTTCTCCTTCAATGAAAACCAAATGAGTAGAAAAATGAAAAACAGCACCAAGACTTCCCTTTTTTTAAATCTTGATAGTTTATTAATTTTTCTTATCTTAGATGGACAATATTTATATTATGACAAATGGTTTTTTTTTTAATATTAATAGAATGTTCATTTTTTATTTTATTTTTTTAGAATAAAAAATTATTATAAAAATCAACTCATCGAACGTAATTAACAATATTATCAGGTAAAGTTGATGAAATAAAAGATGTCTCAATATAGAAATGATAAAAGTAGAATGTTCATCTTTTTGACATGAAAGTAAAAGATATATTTAATAGTAAAGTAAAATGAAAACAACAAATATATACATTTAATAATAAAATATAAAATTATACATATATATTTTATAATATGTTATTAAAATAAATACATCACATATAATAGAAGTCGGGGATAAAACTAATAATAATAAAACTAACCGTTTCTGATTTTGTGGAGCAAGTTTTATTAAATGTTTACTACCTAGACATGAAAAATAGAATCGTTGTGCATGACAACTATCACCCCAAAATTTTAAACTTTTTTTAATACTCTGATATTTTGATCCGTAAACCAAATAATTTAAAGGAGGTTATAACTCATCATCCACCATACAGTTATTAATTACATCCACAAGTTTCGAATTTGAAACCTAAAAAAATTTCATCCTAAACACCTCAAGCCCTCACCACTAACTTACAGTACTATTTTTTTTTCTTCTTTTGTACATTGTAGGGTTTGAAAGAATGAGACTTGATTTATATTGCCTAATTTATTAAGAAGGAATAAAACACTTGAAAAAAGTTTCTAAAATAATGATGGCCTTTAACACAACATGCTACACTTACATAAGTTGTCTGATTAACAAGGTGGATGAGAAGACATCTTACGAAAAAATAATATAACTCCAAAGATCTCGAAGTTTCATATTTTTAAATTTAGATGTTATGTGGAAATGAATACTTTATTTATTTATTTTTAATGCCAAATGGGATTGAGGTATATTTCTAGGATATTCTCAAGTGTGAAGGGCATTTAAAATTTCTAACAAGATGGCTTTTGGTGGTTGAAGAATTCATACATTTTGTATTTGATGAGATTTATTGCAATTCATATGGAGTGGATGGTGTATTCAATAAAATGGAAGACAAGAGACATGCATAATCAATTACAACAAATCCAACAAATTGGATCACCTGTTAATTTCCATATTTCATTCATTGCATGTTCTAAGGGTTTAATGATTATTTATAAGATATTTTTTTTTATTTATATTATAAAATACCAATACAACATGGAATAGAGAATTCAATCCGTAAATCCAAAGCCATTAATTAATTTACTAATCAAAATAAATACTACTCCTAACTATCACTGTTAATTTATTTTTTAAATCATATAGTTTTAAAAATCCATATAAATATCAAACAAATATACAATTACGTTTATTTTGAGTTTTGAGATTAACTCACACTTACTTTTAAAAATTCCTTTTTGGAATTATTACTATTAGATACATTTTTTATAGTGATATTACTGCAAGATACATTGTAGATAATTTATTACTATCAACTACAAAAATATATTTAAAATTACTTCTTAAACCCTAAATAGAATTATAATCATTGAAAATCCCATCCATCAGCTTATCTAAATAGATATTTAGATTAGAAAAATTATTAATGAATTTTCATTGATCATACACTTGTACGCTTGATTAAATTAGCATACAAGAAGAAAAAATAAAGGAAAACTAAAATTATATATTAGAAAACATGAAAAAATTAAAATTATTATTCTGCAAGTAAATATTAAGAATATTCCTTATTAATATATTGCAGATTTTTATTGAACACCAAAATATTCAAAGGAAAACTAAAATTATATATTAGAAAACATAAAAAATTTAAAATTATTATCCTGCAAGTAAATATTAAGAATATTCCTTATTATTATTTTGCAGATTTTTATTGAACACCAAAATATTCATTACGAATTTACGTTTTTTGTTTTAATATCAAACACCAACATATTGAACACTAAAACATTTCTGAATACATAACATTTGAACATTGAACATCGAAAATTTTAAACATTAAACACTAAGAATATTCATCATCAATATTCTGCAGATTATTATTGAACACCAAAATATTCATGGGAATATATTAATTGTTTTATGTGAATCTCATCTATAAAAAGAGAAACGTAAAATATGGAAATAAATGATCATATTAGAAAATTGAATTGGACTGAAGAAATATTTTATTTATATAATCAATCTGTCTTATAATTCGCTCCACATATATTTTTTTTCACAAATAATAAATGGAGAGATCCATATTCATTAGAGAGTAAAAAATTTAAAATTAATTAGAGAAGTGATGTGCTTCATTATTTACTATCGATATAGTGAGTGATCTGAATTTAAAAAATTTGAGAAAATTGATAATCCTCACGAATGGATCTGGTCCCCTATTGTTTAATCATTTTTGCATAGGCCATCAGTAAAATTCCTTCTCTTATGTTCTCACGTCGCAGATTCAACGCTGATCAGCTGATAATTTTTTTTACTGCTTTCATCATTAATTAATGGAGTATAATAAATAATAATAATAAAATTTTAATTAAAAAAGTTGAAGAAAGAAAAAATTAAAACAAGATTAAAATCCCGCCTTTTAATTAGAAAATTATAACTGAAAAGAAATGCTACAGAAATTCCGAAAACCAACTTTATCTTCACGCCAATACAACCACTCCTGTCCTCATTCTTCCAAGCAGATTTTCCACTTGGAATGTCTTTGGAACTAAAGCATATTAGACCAAGAACTCAATTTCCTCTAGTTTTTTTCTACGAATTTATATATAAAATTTTACAGAGTGGCGATTCATTCCATGTTCCTTTGTCTTAAAGCCTTCGACTTTTCTTCAATTCTGGGTACATTTTCTTCGCTCATTCGCCTATAATTTGGTATTTTCATGTGGGGTTGTTCAATTTTCACTATGTAAGTTGAAACATGAAATAATATAGCATAAATTTACTTTCTTTCATCTTTTTTGTTGTGGGTGGGCTTAGAGAGGATGTCGATTCACCGTCTTTTTGTTCTTTATTTTGTTTTGTTTTGTTTTATGTCGCGTTGACTGGGTTTGTTGTGGTATTAATAGTGGGTTTTGTGGTTTGACACTTGACAGCAAAGCATAAATTATTGCCTTCAGTTGGTGGGGTGGGGAGTGGGATTTAAATCCATAACTTTGGTGCCTGTATGTCTTCCATCATGTTTCATATACCACTGTTTTTGAAAAGATTTGATGACTTATTTGTGCACACGATATGTTTGTCAATTTGTTCATTAGAACTTTCTGTTATCTGATCCATTATATGCTGAAGTTGTCGGTTGTAATTGCATCTATTGATTTGCAGCAGTTGTGAATGAAGTCGAGATAATTTGTGGTTAGAGAGGGAGGGATTTGCTTCAGAATGGAAGCCATTGGAGATGAGAAGCCGATCGAGGCCTGGTTATGGTCTGTGGAGCAGTGTCTGAAAGAGTACAAAGTCAAACTAGACAAGGGGTTGAGCTCATACGAGGTGGAGAAGAGGAGGGAGATCTACGGTTGGAATGAACTCCAGAAAGAGAAGAGAAAGCCCCTTTGGAGACTTGTTTTGGAGCAATTTGATGACATGCTTGTCAAAATCCTATTACTGGCAGCTTTCATTTCATTCATTCTTGCTTATTTGCAAGGAAACGAGGATGAGTTTGAATCTTATGTCGAACCTTTTGTCATAGTCTTGATATTAGTTCTGAATGCAGTGGTTGGTGTTTGGCAAGAAGGTAATGCTGAAAAAGCCCTTGAAGCTTTGAAGGATATGCAGTGTGATTCGGGTAAGGTGTTGAGAGATGGTTATTTGGTGCCGGATTTACCTGCATGCGAGCTCGTCCCAGGAGATATTGTCGAGTTGCGCGCAGGAGATAAAGTTCCGGCTGATATGAGAGTTGCAGTTCTGAAAACATCAACCTTGAGAGTGGAGCAAAGCTCACTAACTGGGGAGGCAATGCCAGTAATGAAAGTCACCGATTGTGTATTAATAGATGATTGCGAATTGCAGGCCAAAGAAAACATGATTTTTGCTGGAACAACAGTTGTCAATGGTAGCTGCAGCTGCATAGTTGTGAGCATTGGGATGCAAACTGAGATTGGCAAGATTCAAGCACAGATACACGAGGCATCACTGGAAGAAAACGACACCCCTCTAAGGAAGAAGCTTGATGAGTTTGGTAATCGGCTTACTTCTGCGATTGGCCTCATTTGCCTCATCGTATGGCTCATCAACTTCAAGTATTTTCTCTCGTGGGAGCTTGTGGATGGGTGGCCTTCAAATTTCAAATTCTCTTTTGATAAATGCACCTACTATTTTAAGATAGCAATTGCCCTTGCAGTTGCTGCGATCCCTGAAGGCCTCCCTGCTGTAATAACAACCTGCTTAGCTCTAGGTACTAGAAAGATGGCTCAAAAGAATGCAATTGTTCGAAAGCTTCCTAGTGTGGAGACATTAGGCTGTACAACCGTTATTTGTTCTGATAAAACAGGGACCCTAACAACAAATCAGATGTCAGTAACAGAGTTGTTCACCTTGGGAGGCAAGACTACATCTTCGCGAATCTTCCGAGTGGAAGGTAGAACCTATGACCCCAAGGATGGAGGAATAGTGGATTGGAATTGTTATAATATGGATGCTAATCTGCAATCAGTTGCTGAAATCTGTGCTGTTTGTAATGATGCTGGAATATTTTGTGATGGCCGTTTATTCAGAGCAACAGGATTGCCAACTGAAGCTGCTCTCAAGGTTTTGGTTGAAAAGATGGGAGTTCCTGATAGTGAGGTGAAGAATAAAATTCGTTATTCAAAGCTTTTGTCCAACCTTTTGATTGATCGAAACACAGTTAAGTTAGGTGAGTGAGTTCAATTGCCATGCCTTCATCATTGTTGCCTTTTGCTCTGCCTATCTTATATCTAATGTTTCATTTCTTTTCACTTCAGCATGTTGTGAGTGGTGGGCAAAAAGATCAAAAAGGGTTGCAACGCTAGAATTTGATCGCGTCCGCAAATCAATGAGTGTTATCATCCGCAAGCAAAATGGGTGCAATCGACTTCTTGTTAAGGTAATTCTATTTGCTTAGTAGCTAATATCTCATGAAATGAATTTGTGATATTTTTTAAGAAGTAAGAATAAGGTCAATGGTACTCAAGTTAATTAATTAGAATCATGATCTGAATATTAATTACCTTAAAATATTGCACAAGAGTAGGTCATTGTTTAATCCATAAAGAGAGAGAACAGTTCATTTCTCTGGCAACAAGAAAAAGAAACGTGTCTAATTCAACATATAAAATGATGCATGCATACTCAAAATATGCATGATGCAGATGCAATTGTGATTAAATGAGAAGCAAACTTTGATCAATATATTAATGTAATTAGTGGTATACTAAAAAAGTACTTGTGTACGTATATAAACCAAATTAATATTCGCTATTAAACTGTACATGTGCCTGTATAAACGGGATGGAGGGAGCAGCACTTACCAGGTCATAGTGTTGTGCGATGTTTTGGCGCGTTTGGGACAAGCTATTATAGAAGTGTAAAGCAGTGGCGTCCCCCATCCCGACTAAGAGTGTGTTTGATTCGTATTGAGTTAATATACAAGTAATGAAGAAATTTCTGTGACCAGCTTTTGGTTGTATGTATACCTACCTTTTCTTGTTTAACTTCACTGGGGTTAACATCCTTGATGTGAGTACGGAAATGTAATTGACAACAGTTGTGAAGTGAAAAATCAAATACAAGATCAATCAAAGTGATTTGATCTAAAGCAACGGAACCACTCTATCCAACAACTGAACTTATCGATTCTTACTTAATCGTATAGGAAATCCAAATGGTTACCATGGCAATCAGGTGATTGGTCTTTCCTCAAATACTGTAATGATAGTATACACCACATTTACTTAATAATAATTTTAATAATCCAACTTGCATAAACCCGACAGAGCTTCTAGCTGGAGTTAATTACCCTTTAGCTTTATGATTTGATCTGATTGCTTCCTGCATGGTCATAGGAACATTTGTGCTAAATTCTTTCCATGCATTATGAAGTTGTATGTATGGGCAGTAATTCATTGGACTGATGGTGCAGGGAGCTGTTGAGAGTTTGCTGGAGCGCAGTAGTTACGTACAACTCGCGGATGGATCTATTTTTCCCATTGATGAACAGTGTAGGCAACTTTTGTTACTAAGGCTCTTGGATATGAGTTCAAAGGGCTTACGGTGCTTAGGGTTGGCCTATAAAGACCATCTGGGAGAGCTCTCAGACTATTATGCCGAGAGTCATCCTGGACACAAGAAGTTGCTCGATCCTTCGTGCTATTCCTCGATAGAAAGTGGGCTAATATTTGTTGGGGTAGTTGGTATATGGGTGAGTATGCTATCCTCATGTCTCTATTAGTCACAGAGCAGGCATGCTGCATATTTTTTACCCAGTATTAAAAATCGCAGGATCCTCCTCGTGAAGAAGTTCATAAAGCACTTGAGGATTGCAGGGAAGCAGGAATTAGAGTCATAGTGATAACAGGAGACAACAAGTCCACAGCAGAGGCCATCTGCAAGGAAATTTGTTTGTTTTCTGAAGGTGAAGATCTCCAAAGAAGAAGTTTCACCGGTAAAGAGTTTATGGCACTATCCTCTTCGGATCAAATTGATATTCTGTCGAAACCTGGTGGAAAGGTTTTTTCTCGAGCTGAACCTAGGCACAAGCAAAACATTGTTAGAATGCTCAAAGAAATGGGGGAGATTGTTGCAATGACTGGGGATGGGGTTAATGATGCACCTGCCTTAAAACTTGCAGACATTGGAATAGCTATGGGAATTACTGGAACCGAGGTATCGAATATTGTAGATGAGCTTAGCATGCTCGAATTGTGATTTCGGTTATAATGTTAGTTACAATTCTTTTAGGTGGCGAAAGAAGCATCAGATATGGTGTTGGCAGATGACAATTTCAGCACAATTGTGTCAGCTATTGCGGAGGGTCGTTCAATCTACGATAACATGAAAGCTTTTATAAGGTAAGGTACCTTAATTTCTTCAAGTGAGCTATGTTGTTTGCTTCAATAGTCTACAGTGTAAGAAAAGAAAAGAAAAGCTGTGATGTTACATGACCATGATTTGTCTACTCTTTTGCACTGCAGGTACATGATTTCGTCTAACGTAGGCGAGGTTATATCCATATTCTTGAGTGCTGCTCTTGGAATACCAGAGTGTCTGATACCAGTGCAGCTTCTATGGTTGAATCTGGTTACGGATGGCCCACCCGCAACAGCCCTTGGATTCAACTCTGCTGATGTTGATATTATGCAGAAACCACCGCGAAAGACCTCTGAACCTCTCATCAACTCCTGGGTTCTCTTTCGTTACATGGTTCGTCATTTTAATGTCACCTTTATTCCATGCGAAAACTGCACTCGTCTAACTATGCTTGTGGGCAATGGCAGGTGATTGGCTCATATGTTGGCATCACAACAGTTGGGATGTTCATCATGTGGTACACTCGGGCTTCGTTTCTTGGCATAAACCTAGTAGACGACGGGCATACCCTGGTCGAGCTATCTCAGCTTCGTAACTGGGGAGAATGCTCATCATGGTCCAACTTTACTGCATCTCAATTCACAGTCAGTGGTGGTCGTACCATTACTTTCTCCAACCCTTGTGATTATTTTACCGTCGGAAAAGTTAAGGCGATGACTCTGTCGCTCTCGGTGCTGGTCACCATCGAAATGTTCAACTCTCTGAATGCTCTCTCGGAAGACAACAGCTTGGTCCGAATGCCACCATGGAAAAATCCTTGGCTTCTGGTGGCTATGTCACTCTCCCTTGGCCTGCACTTGTTGATACTCAATGTTCGTTTTCTTGCAGACGTGTTTGGTGTGGTTCCGTTGAGTTTAAACGAATGGCTTCTCGTCGTCTTGGTGTCCGCCCCCGTCGTTTTCATAGACGAGCTTCTTAAATACGTGGGACGGAGGAATAGATTCACTACCAAAGTAAAGAAACTGTGACCCTCTGGAGAAGAATTGAATGTGCTGTTTTGTAATTGTAAATTAATGTTTGGATATGCTGTCATGTTTATTTTCTTCTCCAATTCAACCACACTGCGAATCTGCGATTGATTACAGTTTGCTTGAATGGAGAAAACATTAATATTAATATACTATCATTGATTTAGGTGATTTGGATTTTGATTGCAAAATCACTAACTTCACAATATGTATCTTTTTTTAAGTTCAGTGATAAGGGGTTCGAAGTAATTTGATTTTAAGAATGATCACAAAATAGTAAATCGTAGAAGTAAAATATTTGTGAGAGGAGAGTTATGTGAGATGATCAATTTAAAGTATGATTGTTTTATAAATAAAATATACTAATTTGTAATTAAAATATAGTATTTTTTTAAAGTAGGATGAAATTGTAAACCTGACAGTATTTTTTTTTTTTTAGAGATACTTTTTAGCATCAACATCTACATGACAAAAGTGGATAGTAGACAGAACAACATTTATTAAAGAAAGAAAAACAATTTTTATATGGACCTTTAATTGTTGATATTTTTAAAATAGAAGATGTCCTTTTACCTCAATGATATATAGTATCTGCATTTACAGGAGATTGTCAATATTTTTGAAATAGAACATGTTCTCTTAACTCAATCATATATATATAGTATCTATATGTTAAGTTAATAAACTTATCATAGGAGTGTAGTGGATGGTAGGTTAATAAACTTCATCAAAGGGATTGGAGAGTTTCTCAAAAAAAATTTCATACATATGAAGTCCTCCCCTTCATATTATTGAATTCTTACTATATTTGGAACGCAAATTACACGAAGGTATGATTGAATTCTTACTATACTTGCAAAGGAGTCATAAGAGATCAATAAAGTATTTGAGTGTGAGAAATTTTGTGAAACACAATGACAAAATTAAGTATTGGAGTGTGCGATGTGCGATGCAACCCTTCCTATTCCTATCATCTTCTTACGATGCCTCAGTTGAACTCTTATCGTAGGGTGTGCGATCCGTCAGAGGAGCTCCTGATTGCGACCACCTCTCCAGGGCAAACCAGGAGATCAATATTGAAATATTTGAGTGTGAGAGATTTTGTAATACACAATAACAAAATTAAGTGTTGGAGCATATACTTCATAGCTTACAACAATGATTGGGCCAATTGTGATAAGAAAGAGTACAATAACATTTTCCTATTCTATTTTGCGTGTTCTATCAAAATGTTAGATGTCATTTTATTTTATTTTTCAATAATATTTCAAAATGTCACATGTCATTTTTTTTGTTTCAATAATATTTCTAGTGTGAACGTCTACATGATAAAAGTGTTTTTGTTTCAATAATATTTCTAGTGTGGACATCTAATTGACAAAAAAATTGATGGCAGGCTGAACAACAGTTTTTAAAGAAACTAACATTTTCAAAGAAAAACTTTTATAACAACTTTTAATTGTCGATGTCGATATTTTCAAAGTAAAACATGCGCTCTTAGCTCAATAATATATATAGTATCTACATTTATAGGAGTGAAGTTGATGGTAGGTTAAGAAAATATGGAGTGAAGTTGATGGTAGGTTAAAGAAAATATGCATCAAGAATGCACTCTATTAAAATAATAGAATAGAAGATAAATTTTAATAGAATAGAAGATAAATGAAAAACACTATGTATGGTTATATGCTAATTATGAAATTCGTTATGTTATTAAAACCTTAATAAATAAAAAAGTTATACTAATAAAAAAATGATAATATTATTTCATAACCACTCTATATTACAAATAAAAAGGATAACATTTCATAGCAAAATGATAACTTTTACCAACTATTTTATTTATTTATTTTTTAACAGGTGGAGTACTATATTATTTGTTTATTAAAACTATAATTTTTTTTGACATTTTAATTTTTACTATTTATTAAAGTTAGTTTAATATTCATATAAATTGAATGTTTAAATTTTTATTATTTATACATAATGATTGTATAGTTTTATTATTTTTATTGATATTTTCATATTAAAAAACTAAAAAAGATTTAAGTATAAATATTTTTTTGTTCAAAAGAAAATGGAACTGCCTCACCAGAGTATGACATCGATCCTCCTGAGCAGGAGGTTGACGATGACAACAACCTACATGACCCATAATCTGTATACTGATAGCATCCATTTGAGCCTGGAGGTTGAGTATGACGACAATCTCAATGGCCCATACTATCTGTATACGGATAACAGTTAGGAAGATGATAGCAGCAGCTCCGACTCAAATATAAATACATAGCAAGGAGGGAGTAATTATAATTGCCTATCATGGATTGCATAAAGTGGTATTTATCAAAATTGAATATTTTATAGTATTGCTTGCATATCATGGAGTGGGTATTTATTCAAAATTGAATATTTTATAGTATTGCTGTATATACTAAAATATTATTAACAATTTATATATTGTTACTATACCAAAATTTTCAATAGGATATTATATTTTACAAACAATTTTAGATGTTATCTTTTATCTTTTCCTATTCTATTTTGTGTGTTCTATGTTAAATGTCTTTTTTAATAATATTTTTAGCATCCACGCCCTTATATAGGAGTGAAGTGGATGGTAGGTTAATAAATTTCATCAAAAAATGGGGATGGAGATTTTCCAAAAAGGATGGGAATGGAGATTTTCAAAAAAATAAAATAATTTCATATGATATATTATAACTTTTGTGGATATTTGTAGAATCAAATCATTTGAAGTCCCCCTTCATATATTTTTTCTCCAGATTCTATTGCAGCAATATTATACAAGGAGTTAAAATCATTTTTGGTCCCATAACTATAATAAATTTTTAATTATATCCCAAAAAAGATAAAAAAATTCAATTTCATCTCAGAACTCTTGAAATTGGCCAATTTTGGTCCCAAAAGTCGCCGGAACTCCATTTTTTAACCGGAAATTGGGGCTTTCCGGCAATGTAATCCTAGTGACACGATTTCAAGGATTTCACTTGGCATTTTAGAGACCACAGATGGACTTACTTGTTCCTTCATCATACATAACCATAAATCCTTGGTATCATTCGGAGCGTCACGAGTGTACCATTCGCAGATTGCTCGTGAAATGGCTGCAACGTACAGGCCACAATCGTAACCGTTAACTTGCTTTGGGGTGTCGGAGCAGTTGACATAACCGGCACCAGATGCTGTGAAAGAAACAGCTACAGACGACGGTTTGATATTGTGGAACTAGGAGGGCACGACGTTCGTGGTGTGGCAGCCGGCGGAGTTCGCCAGGGATTTACTCCCCACCCTCTTCAAGCATGTTAATTTCTCCAGCTTTGTCAGACAGCTCAACACTTACGTGTGTTCCATCTCTTATTATCTGTTAATCAATCTTTTAACCCATTGATTAATTGAATTATATCAAAATATGGTCCGTAAAGTGGCAACAAACCGGTGGGAGTTCAACAACCAGATGTTCCGCAGGGGCGAAAGAGATGAACTCGGGAAGATCTGCCGGCAGTCCAACAAGGCAAAGCCTAACGTACAAATCCAAGCTAAGGATCATTCGTTCACCAAACTGATCAGGAGAACCAGAGGCTGAACCAAATTGAGACAGATGAAGGGGTTCGACGAAATCTCTGAGGCTTGATTCATCAGGGCACTCTTTTATCTCTAAGGCTATAGTAAACTATACAGCATGCGCATGGTTTATCTCATTTGCTACGATTACGTTGCCGGAAAGCCACAATTTCAGGCCAAAAATAGGATTCCGACGACTTTGAGACCAAAATTGGCCAATTTAAGGAGTTGCGGGACGAAATTGAAATTTTTATCTTTTTGGGACAGAATCAAAAATTTATTTTAGTTATGGGACCAAAAATGATTTTAGCTCAATTATACAAGTGTTAGAGTGATTTGATTAAGTGTTAAACGACTCTCCTCTCTAACAACTTAAACTTTTAGATGAGGTGGGCGTTTAACATGGTATCAGAGCCCATGGTTAACAAAGGTCCGAAAGGCTTGAGGCAAAAATTCCTCGCCTGCATGTGAGGGGGTGTGTTAGAGTGATTTGATTAAGTATTAAACGGCTCTCCTCTCTAACAGCTTAAGCTTTTAGATAAGATGGTCGTTTAACATGGTATCAGAGCCCATGGTTACCAAAGGTCCGAAAGGCTAGAGGCAAAAATTCCCCGCCTGCATGTGAGGGGGCGTGTTAGAGTGATTTGATTAAGTATTAAACGGTTCTCTTCTCTAACAGCTTAAACTTTTAGATGATCGTTTAACAACAAGCATCATAATCAAGAAAATAATGGCTCATTTTTTATGTATTCTATTGAGAAATATATTAAAAGTTCACCAATTAATTGAAAACCTAATGTGCGAGCACATGTTGACGACCCACGTCCTTGTTCAAATACATGAATTCAACAGCTAATCTTGGAAATGATTAGCATAGTTTTGCAGGCAATTGTGGAGTGTAATAAAGAGTTTTTTTATGCCTATCATCAAATCAAAGAGAGAGCTAAGTCGTCATCAATGGAATTAACAAGGCAGAGATACAAACTTATGTACAACATAGAAAGTGACGCTCAAGCATGATGATGCTAGTAGCGGAAGAAGCTACGGGAGATGTTGGGATAAACAGATCCTCATTCATTCCTAAGGGCACAAAAAACACAACACAAGAATTTACGTGGAAAACTCCAAAATCGGAAAAAAATCACGAACCGAGAAAATACAACTATGTAAAAAAATTTTACAATCACACAGAATTTCTCTCTCCCGGCCCCCAATCCCTACACTCTTACAAATTTTTGACTAATTCACACATTTCTCCCCATTCTCACAACCGAGAATCAAAGAAAGAAATTTTAACTAGAATCAAATACAAAGATTAAAGTGTACTTGATTGGTGCACTTAACTTCAAGTCCAAGGGCCTCCTTATATAGCCTAAAAATTTCATCCCCCTTTTCTCTCCCACCCGATATGGGACAAAAATCCCTTCTTTTAATTTGACAAAACCAACAATCTCCACCTTATCAAAATAAAAGAAGATTCATTGTCTTTACCGATAATCATTCTCAACCTTGAGAATCCCTTAGAATCAATCATTCTAAGAATCATTTTCTTCACAGACAATCCATTCTCAACCCCGAGAATCCTACTCCACCATATGAGTAGACCACTTAGAATCAACCATTCTAAGAATTTCCTGCGACACATATCGAAAAATACCTACTGATATTTATGGTGCTACTTCCAGCTCTTGGCTACCCCTGGAAGTAGATCAGCCATCGATATACATCCACCACACACCCTACATCACCTGCCAAGTCAATGTCCGTGTACAAACTTGTGGACCAGCTAATATTATTACATCATTTTCCATAACAATTGAACATGTCATAAGGATCCCCAATAATATTAACTCAATATTCAGAGTTGTTGCCGCACCAACTCCTCATTGACCAGCAACATCACCATTGCTCCATCGTAAGCAATTACCGTGCCATTGCTCCACCGCAATTACCGCACCATTGCTCCACCTTGAGCAAAACCCGTCTATACCGACATGACATCGCTGCTTTTTACCGCCAAGCTAACCAGGTTTGTCCGAACTCTTTTCCTACTGAAAGTGTCGTCACTTGAAACCGATTCCAATCTTTCAAAATTCGCGATGCTTTTCCCCACTTGTCAGTTGAATCCACGCTATTCTTTACTGATCTAGCGCCAGCTGATACCAAGCCACCGCATCGTCATCTTTCCCGTTGAATCGCCGCTTTCCCACGCCACTGTCATTACCGAAAAATTCCATTCTTTCAAACCTCTTTGAGCCGACATCCATGGAAAACCTCATGCCGCTGTTAAGCCAACTCCACCACCGGGAGTCCCAGCAATTCCCACGCCACCGTCATTATCGAAAAATCCTATTTCTTTCAAACCTCTTTGAGCCGACATCTATGGAAAATCCCATGCCGCTGTTAAGCCAACTCCACCACCGGGAGTCCCAGCAATTCACATTGTTGCAGGTCCAAGAACTCCGCCAAAAACTGTTGTCCCGCAAATCCTACCCCTTGCCACGCCACTGTCGCCACAGTCCGGCGCATTTCACCGCAAAAAAGGAGATGCCACCGCATCCGGCTGTTCTTCTGACCTCCTTGTGCCACTAGCTTTTCCCACTTCTTTCATGCTACCCTTAGCCTAATGAATAACCCTCTTCCTCTTATAAAATCTTTTCTGATGTGGAAGGTCAGACTATGCTGCAACCACAGAGCATACTAAGAACTTTATAAGCGCCCGAACCGGGCTCTGATACAACTTGTTGGGATAAGCAGATCCCCATTCATTCCTAAGGGCACAAAAAACACAACATAAGAATTTACGTGGAAAACTCCAAAATCGGAGAAAAACCACGGACCGAGAAAATACCATTATGTGAAATTTTTTTACAATCACACAGAATTTCTCTCTCACGACCCCCAATCACTACACTCTTACAAAATTTTGACTAATTCACACCTTTTTCCCCATTCTCACAACCGAGAATCAAAGAAAGGAATTTTAACTAGAATCAAATACAAAGATTAAAGTGTACTTGATTGGTGCACTTAACTTCAAATCCAAGGGCCTCCTTATATAGCCTAAGAATTCTCTTCCCCTTTTTTCTCCCACCCGATATGGGACAAAAATCCCTTCTTTTAATTTGACAAAACCAACCGGAGAAGTGTGATACAAGCTGAATAGAGTCAGGCACGCAGGATGATAACATGAAATTATTTTCATCAATTAATTCCTTATTACATTAGGTTAATTCCTAACCGTTATTTTGAAGCATTTTTATGAATTAATTCACATAATCCAAGTGCAAAAATGTTCAAATATTACATTTAAACGAATCCTTCTTACTAACTTTTCCTTAATAATTTTAAAATTTAAAAATTTTAACTGTTAATATGTTTTTTTAGGACAAGTTCATTAAAAAAACATGTTTTAAAAAACTCTTTTCTGACCTTAACTTTTTACATAAAAATAGTAAATCACCGCTATATACATCTACAAACTCTAAAATAAATCATCTATTCTCATTTCATAATCTTTCTCTTTACCTCTTCACTCTCATCTTTTTTTTTCTTCACAAGTTAATACTCCCTCCATCTAGCTATAACAATTAAATTTAGTATTTAAACAAAAATTTAAAAAATATAATATTTTAATGTATATTGAGTTCAAAGATATAATATTTTAATATAAACTGAGGAGTGATTCTAGTGTTGTGTGAGCCCATAAAGATATTATTAATATTTTGCATGGATATTCTTTATCAAAAGAGAAATATATAACTCTTATGTGATATTTGGATTGGGGTTATGTGGGGTTTGAAAACCATGAATATTGTGTTATATGTTTGTTTTGGGTTTTGAGTAGAGTAGATTTTAACTTTATGTCAAATAGATGTATTAATTTATTTAAAAAGTTAAATGAGAGAGGAGAGATAAAGAGAGAAAATATATTAATTGAGGAGAGAGAATGTAGTATGTATATATAGGGGTGGTTTTTAAAATCTGGATGTGAGTTTTGAAAACCAAAACCTGGGTTTGAAAACCGTAAACGAACATTGTCTTATAGTGTAATACTCTAATTAGTAAAAGGCTAAAACTTGTGTGTCTCCGGGGCACATCCTGCGCCCATACTCTTTAATATTAAATTGTACTCCCCCTTCCCTTTAAAGTTGTTACATTTTTTTGGTCACGGAGATTAAGGAGTATAATATTTAAATGTAAAGTGAAATGAGAGAAATAATATTTAATGTGTAGTCAGTATGTGTATTAGTGGTGTGTGTGGAGTATGTGTTGGCCCATGTGAATATGTTAATATATTTTGTGTGAGTCTCAAATGCTTTAAAAGGAAATGTGACAACTTATATGAGACAACCCAAAAAGGAAAATGTCACAACTTCTGTGGGACGGAGTGAGTGTATCTTTTATTATAAAAACGTGCATCCTTTATTTTTTGAAAAAAATAAAAAATATTAATGAAAAGTGTATACATTTTAGAACAAAATGTTGTACTTTTATTAATTAAATTGTATACCCGTTATAGTTTGTGCACCTGGGGACACAAAAAATCAATAAAATATAAACTCTTATGGCGGAACGAAGAAGTATATTTCCTTTTTATACATTATTTCGATAAAAATTTCAAAACTAACATTAATCAATTAGTCAAGTGATTTTCAGATGTACAAAAACTCAAAAACAATGAGCCAAAGTTGTTTTAGATTTACCTAAATTTTGAAAAATCAGCAAATACTAGTATGTTTTCGGAAGGTATATCGTTAAATAATTCCATTGGTATAAGATATGTATTGATATTCATGACAAACTTTTCTAGTTGTTAATATTCAACAATTGCCATGAAGTAAGGCATTGAAAAATTTCAGGTATTTTAGTGTATCTCCCGTCGGTTAGAAATTGGAGGCATATGTGATAACATTATCTTTTTCATTCCTTAAATCACAATTTCTTAATTTCTTGCTTTGTAATTGTTCAGGATCTTGTTGAGGCTTGATATATGCTTCTGAGAATTCAAGGACGGTTGGATGAAATAAATTTTTCTAATGTAAGTTTCTTCTTCAGCATTGTAGAAACCCTTTTTCATGGAGCACTAATATACTTTTTATTAATCATTTGGACTTAGTATGACGATATTTATTATTTGGCATAAGATGAAATATCTCTTTGTTGGGCTACCGATAAGAAATATTTGTTCACTTCCAAAATATAAATTTAGAAAAAACTAAGAAAAATAGGATTAAAGTCAGTTGCAAAACCTTTTGTCTTCCTTACTGATTTTTCTCACAACTTATGGAAATAAAAGGGTTGTTGTGATCATTATTTGGGGAATCTGGTGAGGTATGTAGGAGCAAGTTGACATAAGTAATTTAGCAAGGTATGAACACAGTGTAATGCTAGAAGTGCATTGCAAATGGTTGAATCTGTATAATTTTAAGTCTGCTTAGCTACTCAAGACAAGGTTGATCCAAGTTTTAGAAGGTTTTCTGTTTAAGTATTTCTTGTATTCTATAGTCTTGGAAGTATAAAACTGAAAGGATTCATGTCTCTAAAGAGATAAATCAATTTGCAGAGTGATAAAGATTGTGTATGGAATTTGGTTTGATAGAATAAAGAATTTCATGGAACTAGGAGATATTGGAAAACAAATTATCATGTTGTTTTGAGACTCGGTGGCTGCTGCGGGGCCTTTTGTTTTTTGGGTTAAGACTAGATAATGTGGAGATATTGCATTCAAATGTATATATGATGGTTTGGAAGAAAAAATATTGCCATTGTTGTGATTAAGAAGAGAAACACACTTGGATCCTACTTTTAATCACTCAAAAAACAAGATGACACACTCAACTCACGCTTGCAGATTTGAATACAAAGAACAATTGAATCGAAAAACTGTAAATGAAAGAATCAACACTCAAGGAATTATAGTGGTTCGATCATGAAGATCTACGTCCACTTTCAAAGGAAATCGAGCACTCTTTCATTGATAGACATTTACACTTGATAAAGAAGATTAACTAACTTCTTTGATCACTCATGGATCACCCTTTCTAACTTGCAGAAGATGAAAAAAACGTGTGTTGAATGCAGCAGGTCTGATGCTTATATACCAGATGGAGTTTGATCCGTTTCAGCTGCACAACTGATGCCTCACACCATCCAATGAAGTCTTGACACATCAGCACCTTCCTAACAGCATACTTAACAAACTAACTCCCTCAAAGCTCTTGAACCAACTCACTAACTAACACAACTGATCCATAACCTCCTAACCAACCCTTCCGTTTAACATGCATCCATGCAGCCACGTGTGTGTGTACTATCTAACGTATAAACTCCAAGAAACACGTATGCAATGCTCACACACTTCCTGGCCAACTTGATGCACCGGTTGCATGGAGATCATGATCATGTTTTATACTTCAACTTCTAACAGCCATTGTATCAATTTCTCTAGAGATCAATTGGAATAGTAATAGAGTGTGTGAGAAATCTGATTTCAGATTGAAAATTTAATAGATAATACGTTATCATGTTGTTTGTGGCTTTATGTCTGTTCTTGTGGAGTTATATAAGTTATATTTTAGAGAAAGATTTTTAGTATCACTGAGTTCTTCAATGTAATGTCATTGGATAAGCTGCATTAATTTTGCCACTTTTTAGGGGGCTGAAGTACCACTTTTGATTTAAGGACTGAGAGTTTTTAGTTTTACTGAATTATTCTATGTTATTTCATTGGAATTGAGGTTCGTCAATTTTGCCAATTACTGTTGATGCGACGATGTCAATTGAGGTCTTGTTTTTTGGTTCCTCGTTTTATACTACGTTGAAGATGGCATATGTAGGCCGTAACTAAAATTATGGTTGAGGCAGGATCTTGGACTGGACGATAGGGACACTATCATGGAAACTTGGTAAAATATTATTATGCATTATTGTTGTGTTGTTTCAAGGGTCATTGTTGTTGTTATAGATTGTGTTATGAATGAATTATTGGTTGAGGGGTGTGTTTCATTATAAAAAAAATCTTTTGTTAGTAACCTATACTTGGTTTCATAGCTTAAGAAGGTTTAAGGTTATTCACGATTTCATGAATTTTATGGTGTTTGTAGGATTAAACAAGCTGATATATAATGTTAGTATCTAGCAGAATATATCAAAGTTATGTATATGGTAAAATTGAGATTACATCATTGTTTGGTCCACCAGTTTCAACCTCTATGGAATTAGGTGAATTACCTTAAGAAAGTTTAAGGATATCCATGATTTCATGCATTTGGTGGTTTTGTAGGCATGAACAAGTTGATGTCTAATATTAGAATTTGGCAGAATATGTCAAAATTATGAGCTCTTTGCATTCTACATACAAGTTGAGATCTTGTTTGTGGAGTGCAGATTCCCCATTTCATGTACTATTAGATGAATTATGTGGCAGGCATTAAATTAAAAGTCTAAAAGCTATGGTTAGGTTAGGATTCATAAGGTAAGATAATACTGTGAATGAGGTATTGCATTTATAGGGCGGCGTTATTGTCACCCGAAACATTGCTGAGGGCACCCAAATTTTAAAGAAATTGGTAGTGAAAGTTCTATTATATCCTTAACATCCCTAAACTTGCACTCACACTATCACATTCAATTAATTTACTAAATCCACCCAAAATTATTACATATTATAACCATCATCTACCTTTTTAACAAAAATTGAAGAACCGCAACCCAAATTCAATACTGCAGCCGGGTGGGATTGGAATTAAGAAGAAGAAGAAAAAAAAAGCGAGGTGGCAATATTTCTATTATCTTGTGTTCATCACCCTTTTTTTTTAATTATTATTTCTCACTTTTTTTTTTCAATTGTCCACTGGTTACATTAACAGCAACAGAATGGATGTCCACAAGTGAAAACCTCAAATACATGGTTACATTACACGGGGTTATAGTCTTTAATTAGCGTCCATTACAACAAATTAAACTATTAAATTACAAAAATATGAATTAGGGTTATAATAATTTAAATTCTAAATTTTCATTTTAATGTAGCTCGAAATTATTAACGTTTACGCATAAAACAAAATTACAAACAATTTACCTAAATAATTTACATTAACTAATTTTTGTTCTTATTTTTTATCTTGTTTTATTATTATTATTTTTTTTTTTTAAGTTTACTCCAAATACGTTTTTAATGTTTAAAATTTGGTGTAGGAAGTACTAATTCAATTTTGGGTGGGCTTAGTAATGGTCTTGGGTGGATTTAGCAAAATTAATTAGGTGGGGCTAGTGTGAGTATAAATTTAGGGGTGGGGTATAATAGGAATTTTACTACCAAATATTTTAAAAATTGGGTGCCCTTAGCAATGTTTCGGGTGACAATAGTGTTGCCCTTGAAATAAAGATTAATGTCTCTGAAGGTTGGGTTTGGATATAGGAATTTAAAAGGGTAAATTACCAAAACCCCCCATCGAGGTTTGTCCAAATTACCAAGTAAACCTCGTGGTTTGAAAAATTACTAATTATTCCCTTTAAAAAAATATTTTTTTAAAAAAAAATAGTGAAATTTAAAAATATAATGTTAAATATATGGGTCTTGATGTCATTTTCATCCTTCTTCATTTAAAAAAAAATGTATTTTTATTAATGTTCTAATAAAAAACAAGTTAAATGGGGTAATTAGTAATTTTTCAAACCACGTGATTTATTTGGTAGTTTAGACAAACCTCGAAGGAGGTTTTGGTAATTTACCAATTTAAAATTTTAATGATTTTGAAATGCATAAAATTAGAAATCATGAGATAAAAGATCCATTCATTTGAAACTCATTGTTGGTGTTGAAAAATAGTGTAAAATGATTCTGAAGTACATTGACTTAATATTTATTGTTTGACAAAATTCTATCCAAGTAATTAAACTAATTTTTTTCTTTAAAATTTTCATTTTTTTCAAAGTTTCTAATTTCTCTGTATTTTTCCATTGCATGTGGGAAAAAAAATAATAATCGAATTTTTATTTTTCTGAATTTATATCTTTTATCTAAATTTAAGTTTAATGTTTTTTTCCCAATATTTTTGGATATTTTTCAATTATTTTTTTAAATTTTTTTCTTTTATACTATTTTTTTATTTTTCTAAAGGGCATTCTCTTGGAAGATTGATATACGAAAGACGAGTTGACTCATTATTAAAGTATGCCTATTATATAAGTAAAATATATTGGTAGTTAAAGTATGTCTGGAATGAACCATATTATAACATCCTAAAATTATATTTTAATGGATGCATGTTTTATCATATTTTAGAAAAATACTCCCTCCGTTTCACAAATGGTCAATCCCTCCTCCGGCACGAATATTAAGAAAAGTAATAACTTTTAGGGGTATTATGATATTTCTTGATAATAAATAAATGATAAAATATGTTAGGTGTGTTAGGTATGAGTGATTTTTTTGTAAATAAAATGTATGGGGGAAATGTGATTGTGTTTAACTTTTTACTTTTTAGGAGATGCAATTTTTTGTGGTACAATCCAAAATATGAGTATGTCATTTGAAATAGGATGGAGGGAGTATACTTTAACCACCATTAAGCATGCATTATCTACATAACAATCATAATTTAACAGGTTTCTTACACAAACATCTTCTAATCACAAGAGACTTTACCTTTTTCTAATTTTTTGTTATGTTTAAATTTCTTCATTTTTTTCCAACCTTTTCCTTTTCTTCAAAAATTTTCCAATTTTTTTTATTCTTCATTTTTATTAAATTTAAACGTTCTTTTTTTTTAAAAATATTTTGGAAAAATTATCTGTTATTTTTGTTATGTTTTACAAATTTTTTTCTATCATTTGCCTTGTTTGTTTTTTGATTTTTTTAGGTACAAGTTTATCTAATTTATTCTTCTTTTAATTTGAGTTTAGTATATCGGAATTATATAAATTTCATTTATCTCTTACTGTCTCGTTACATTTAGATTTAATACGAAGTTAAATTTTACTCTACTTAAATCTTTCTTAACAAATGGTTTATCTCTTACTGTCTCGTTACATTTAGATTTGATACGAAGTTAAATTTTACTCTACTTAAATCTTTCTTAACAAATGGTACTCCTATATTATAGATTTATATTTATTAAATCCAACTAATCATAAATCTATATTATTTTTTAGGGGGACGACTATTTGCATCCCCAGAATTGCTAGACGAACCTCGATTACTAATATATCTCATTAAAATTAAAAATTACATATTTAAATTACTAAATACACCCCATATAAGACAATTTTACCCTTTGAATTAATTATACCCAAATTAAAATATTAACCGGGACTTAGAAAACCAGATTTAGTGAAATCCTTGTACCCATAAACCTCAAATGCTACTACTCTCGATGTCTGCAATCACAGGCGACTGACGAAATGGAAATGCTAATTTGGATGTTGAGTTCAAATTGGGATTTGGCCATGCAATAATTAGAAGGTGATTGGTGGTTGAAGTAGACAGACAGCGTATAGTTAATTAAAAGAGTAAAGTTGTCTTCTACGGGATGTATTTAGTAATTCAATATATAACTTTTAATTTTAATGGAATAAGTTTAGTAATCGGGGTTCGTCTAGTAATTCCAGAGGTGCAAATAGCCGCTCTCGTTCCTTATACCTACTACTTGTGCTCAAAACATAACAAAGGGATAAATGGGAGCGTCGTAAAGTTTGAATCTGATTTGATTGCATGGAGTAACTTATGAGAACTAAGAGGTTTTGTGACTTGTCAGAAGAAGAATTGTATCACCGATAATTTTAGATGATTAATGATTTCACTATTAAATAATGAATGAATACAATAATTACAATTGAGAATTAACAATAATCAAATAATAAAATATTACATCAATCACGTATATTTACACATTTGTATTGTCAATACTTTCCTAATTAACTATGATCATGCAGCTAAATTATAAAAAAGAATGAGGCTTGCATGCCCCAGCGCACGGATTTTTGCCATTATAAAATTTGTGGTATAGGTTGCTGCATTTATTTTTTAAAATTCTATTATATTATATTTAAAATATATACTCCATATTATAAAAAATATTTAGTTGATTATTTTAAATCATAATTTGAAACTTTAATTTTGACTCGTCTTGACATTTACTCAAAATTGTTAACTAGAAAATGTTTGATTCAATGTTGATTACTCGAAATGTTAATAAATTTCTTTGACTCATAAATGTTTGCTTAAAAATAGTATCTCATAATTTGCAAGTCCCGTTATGAATTACTCGTGGTATTTATTCAAAAATTTTAACTCTAAAGATTTAACTCAAAATTTTATAACTCAAATTCATTAACATGAAAATCATTCTCATTCAACCAGAAATGTTTGATTCTATTTTAACATTAATTACTCGAAATGATCTACTCAAAAGATAGTTTTTTCTCGAAATTTCTTTTAATTCAAAATTATGTACTCTGCAACTTACTCACCAAAAATGTAAATAAGCAAACAATAACTCCAATGGAATTAACTCAAATTCATGAACCTAAAAATTATTCACATTACTTGAAAGTATGATCTAATTTTAGATTTACTCAAAAATATTTGACTCACATAATTATGACATTACTTGAAATTTATTTGACTAGAAAATGTTTACCGGGAATTACTCAATTTTTAATTCGACCCTCATTTTTAATACATTATTTCAAGTTTACTCGCTAATATACACGAAAGATCTCTAAATTAAAATTAGTCAAATTTTAACTTGAAATTTTAATTGAAATAATGTTAATTGAAAAACTATTCAATTTAATTCGAAATACTCAAAAACTGTTACATCAAAAATTTTACTTGGATTTTTTTTATATATTAAATCAAGTTTACTCGAAAGCTTTACTTGAAAATTAAATTACTCAATTTTTTACTCAATTTTTAACCCACTTTTAGGAAATTAAATGAAGTTTACTTAAACTTTTACTTGAAATCTCTTATCGAAATTTAAATTAGTCATTTTTCAATTTGAAATTTTGAACTCGATTATTCAAATTATTAATTTACTCAAAAAATTTACCACTTTTTTTTTTTTAACATTTAATCAAATTTACTCACAACATTACTCGAAAAGTTGTACTTAAATTTTAAAATTACTCAATTTTTACTAGAAATTATAATTAGAAAATATTAATTGAATATATTAGTAAAAATTTTACCTAATTTTTTGTCATATTAAGTCAACTTTACTCATTCATTATTAGAATTAATTTGAGTAAAGGTTTTTTTTTAAACTTATTTAAACATAAAAGACGAAGTTTTTAAATTGGGGTATAAATAATAAAAGTGTATTTTTATATTTTATTACGCATCTAATTAACCCTATTTATATTTTATATTCCCCCTGTCCTATCGAAAAGTTCCCATTTTTTATATTGGGTGTATCCTTCAAAAATTCTTATCTTTTCTTTTAGTAAAAGGATCCCAAATATGATTCATAACTCACTAATAATACCATTACATGAAAAATAAATGGTAACATATGATTGAGACGCATGAGGAATATCAAATTTGATAGGAGTATTTTTTTTTCTTGAAAGTATACTCGACGTATGCCAGCTAGCTAATGAAATGCTGGGGATATTTGGGCGTTGTTACTGGCTACTGCTCATTTCTTCTGTATGAAGATATTTGAAATGATTGTGTTTGATGAATGTATGGAAAAATTATTAATGGTACTTCTAATGATATGTCACATCTTCCAACAGTACATATACAGACAATAACATTGGATCGGACGGACGTTTGTTTTAGTCAGCATATGTTTTGTATGGATTATGGAAGTCGATTTTTATGTTTTAAATTTTTACTTTCAACTTCCAATGTACTCCCTTCGTTACATATTTACATATTACTCATGCAAAAATAAAAAATAAAAAAATTATCATTTTATTATTTTGCACGTCTATTCTAAAAAGTCTAATTTTTTTTTAAACATATGAAATACATATAAATCCCTAATATAGCAAAATTATGGGACTCACATATCCTACTAATATAACTAATCACTATACATAAAATAATATTATTCTCTCCATCCCAAAGATATTGACACACTTTCATTTTTTTTGTCCCATAGAAATTGACATATTTCATTTTTAAGGATATGAGACCCACACAAAAATAATTTATTTATTTACATGACCCACACACACTTCACACTCATCACTAATACAACTACCACTACAAATTAAATATTATTTTTCTCACTTCACTTTATATTAAATTATTATACTCTTAATCTCCATGCCCAAAAAAATGTGTCAATTGTTATGGAATGGAGGGAATACTTCTTAATTAATGTTGTTTAAAGTAAATGGATCTTTTGTCAGCAGACAAATAGTTATTTTGGGCGTCCCCCTTCAATGATAACATTTCCTTTTCTTATGTCACACTAAATAATTAGGGACTGCTTGGTTGGGGTAGTGGAGGGGGTAATGGGAATAAATATATATTGATTATCATTGTTGATGTTTGGTTCGTGCAGCAGAAACAAAATTTATCAATCACTCACATTGAGTCAATAACTACTCAATACCCTTCATTCTCATTGTCATTGACTCCTTAGTGATACTCATTGTCATTTCAATTGAGGAATTCTTATCAAGCGGCCCCTAAATATATTTTTATAAGCTCATATACAATATTAATATAATTATTCACTATATATTAAAATATTATAATTTCAATTAACTATAGATTGAAATACTCTACTATTTATTAATCTTATTAAACGTAACCATTCAAACATTACTAATTGAGCATCTAGTCATTATTTATGATATTTAATAGTATTTTATGTTGTATTTATTTAATATAAAATTGAATTTCAATTATTCACAATTTCGAAATAAATACACTTGCCCAACCCTAAAAACTAATGTGGAGAGTGACTCCTAGTCTCCTAGATTCACTTGTAAAATTCCATGTTTTAGTTTATATTTACGTTTTTGGTTTTTTTTTTTTTTCAAATTGTGTTTCATATAAGATTAAATTTTAGTTGATACACTCAAAAATTTTTACTCTCCCACTATCCACTATGCACTTGAAAGTGTTTTTTTTTTTTCTATTTTGGGCGTTCGTCTTAAAAAATATTTTTTTTTACACATATGGGATCTAGACACATTTACTAATAAAATTAAAATATGAGACCTACACATCCACTAATACAACTATCCACTATACATTAAATAATAATACTTCTTAATTCACGTGAAAAAACCAAAGAGATTCATTCAATCGGATGGAAGGAGTATTAATTATGAACTTTTAGTCTTCATTTTTTAAGTGTTGCAATACTTAATTTCAACATCACTATTTGTTTTAGGTTTTAAAATCTAGATTTAGATTTTCAAATAGTCTAAAAAAACACTTCTATATATATTTACAAACTATTAATTTTCAATATACTTATTATTTTTTATACATTCTTTTTTCTAAATTATTACTTATAGGATTATATTTAATTTGACTAAAATCCATGTGAGATTATCCCACTGGAAAATTTCGTAAAATGAATAACAAAGTAATAATATTTTAATAAAAAGTGATACTTTAATTATATTATCTTTTATACATTCTTTTTCTAAATCGTTACTTCTAGGATTATGGAGTATTTAGTTTGATTCAAAAATCTATGTGAGACTATCTCACTAGAAAATTTCTATGAGACGGAGAATACATAATACTAATTTTTAAATAAAAAGTAATACTCTAAATATTAAAAAGTGATAGTGGTATAGTGAATTATTTTTTGAATAATTCATAGTATAAATAAATAGTTATAACATTTCATAATTTAAATAAAAAGTGATAATTTCTTTGATAAAAAGTGAAAATTATTTAAGAAAATTTAAAAGCAATTTTACGTGAAACGCTCTCATACAAGTATTACCTTTAGTTTAATGGCTAAAACTTGTGTGCTCTCGGGGACACCGTGCCTCCCAAATTTCACATTTTCTGGAAGCTGTAACTTTTAATATTAAATGTTGCACCCTTTAGTATAAGAACTTATATCCTTTATTTTTGGAAAAAAATAATTTTTTTAATCAAATATTTATATTATTCATATTTCATCCGACCTTTTTAATAAAAAGTTTTATCCTTATTAATTAAAGTGTATATACTTTAGAACAAAATATTATACTCTCTGTGCATTAGGAAACACAAAAGACCAAGTCTAGTTTAATTAATTCTTAGGAACTCTTTATCTTTAAAAGTACATATGTTTAGAATTTTATTTATAATTCCATGGATTTTTTTTTCAAATCAATTTAAAAATATACTCCATTATGGGATGAGTGGAGGATAAGATATGGATAAGTCTTGAGTAAGACGTCTCACGTGAGATCATTTTACATCTTTTAAATTAGTTATCATTTTTGTTATAAGATATTATCAATTTTGTTATAATAAATTCATTTCACGTGAGATCATTTTACATCTTTTAAATTAATTATCACTTTCGCTATAAAATATTATCAATTTTACTATAATCCTCTCACGCAAATTTTTACATCTCACACAAATTTTTATCTAAGAAATTACTACTGTACTACATATAGTATATATTTAAAAATTTGTAGGCTCTTTTTTTTTCCTCTTACAATATATGAATATTTAAAATTGTAGAAAACACCATTGTATAATAAAATATATGTGTGCTTCGTTTGGGGAGCAACCTCCTCCACGATAGTATTTTTCTTTAAATAAAATTTCAGAGTGAGAAAAAAGAATTTTAAAAAGAATTTAAATTAATACTCAATTCCAGGTTGCTGCTTTTCAGATATAATCGATGGATTCTCTGAATTACCCAACGAAAAAACAAATATATCTTTTTGGCATCTTTTTCCCTCTCTCTATCAACTTATTATGTTGAAGGACACATGTTGAATTTGTTGGCAGACAAGTGGGTTAAAAATGAAGTTACTTTTTAAGAATTAGTGATGTTTATAAGGCGACACGTGGAGAGATGACAAAGGGGGAGAGAGAGATGAGTAGTGATCGAAGAAGTAGACGATTAGCATAAATTCCGACAACTTGCTTTAGAAGCTCTGATCATCTCATCAGAGGAATAATTGTAATTATCCATTAATTTCATGTTTAACGTACTTACAAATATTGACCTATAAATTCTAATCTCAACTATGCAAGGAATCTACCTCTATGATAATCATGAATTTATGTAAATTATTGATCAAGGATCTAAAAGATTTTTCTATTAATTTAAAACTCTAAGGATATTAAACTATCCATTTAGAATTTAAATTATAAAATGCATAAAAGTCAAACAATGTAATTCGGTTAATTATACTATGTTATTTCAAACTTTTACTGAATAACTATTATAAAAATTTATATAAAAATAATATGTTTAGGGTATACTTATGAAATATTAATGTGGCTATTATTAAATTATTTTGAATAATTTTATGATTTTAAGTTCTTGATAATTTCATATTATTTTCGATCCTGAATTGATAGAAGAGCAGTAGTTTTCCTTCTAATTTAAAAAATAAAAATGGGGCAGTATTATGTTAGATTGTTTCACGATGAAATCAATTTATATTATTTTAGGCAAAAACTCCTATGCCCCGGCACACAAAGTGTCTCCATATGAACACAAGAGTTTTAGTATTAAAATTCTTGTGTTCACATGGGACACGGTGTGTGCCCGAGGCACAAGAGTCTCACTCATTATTTTAAATAGTTATTATTTTTTATTATATATAACTTTTTATTTTTATACTATAAATTTTTTATAAAATAATTTACTTGCACTATTATTACTTAAAATAAAAATTATATTGTGCATAGTATTGGACCGATTAAAATAAAAATTATAGTATACTATTTAGCATTTGAAGCAAATAATGAAAATGCAATAAAATTATTTCACCAACAATTTGTACACTTGGGAGGTAACATATAAATAAATTAAAAGGCTTAAAAGTGTTAAAAAATTTATTTAATTTGTTACTATATTAAAATACTTACTTGTAAGATAGGTAAACTTTAATTATCATAAATATAATACTATAAAATTATAATTTTATAGATCATTCATCATATTTAAGAATAACATAATTTAATTATAAATAAGTATACGTTAATACTTGTCACAATATCTATATATTGTATTATATAAAAAAGTAGAAAAATGAAACAGCAAGCTTAAGCTTATGTGCTCTACTTATATTAAATTAATATAGATTCTCGTGAATGATGTCCCAATTTGATTAAATCCATTTTATCCACTTCTAATTTTTGTTGTTGGTATATTAATATAAATATATCCACTATAAATAATAAGCAATTTAAATTTGGACATCGAAAGGTGCATGATTATGCACGTGTTCCGATTCCCACTGCTTCAGAATATGCATAAAAGTCGAATAATGAATATATATGATGGACTACTAATTTATGTAGATTAAATTCTACGCCCTTTTTGCTAATTAATTATTAATATTCTCTCATTATATTAATTAATTTTCCTGGATCTTGTTTTAGATTACGAATGCAGAATATGTAGATAGCCAATCGATGTGTTACATTGTTCACCATTTATTATTGTGGTTCCCATTTTATCATCGGTTTAAATATTATATATCAAAATATATTATTATTATTGATGTAAAAGTAAAATAAATAAAAGTTAATTAGGTCATTTTAGAATATATATATATATATTTAGATTTTATACTTTGTACTTAGATTTTATAGAAAATCACTCTATTTATAAATTATTATTCTTTTAAATAAAAAATATTATTTTTAATCAAATTTTAATATGTCATGAATTTTGTATTTTTATTCGAATGAATAATATTTTTTTATTTAAAAAAATAATTTATTATCTAATAATTAATTTTTTAATATACGAAAAAAAATTCAATAAAATCAAGTTACATAATAAATAGGATTTTTTTTATAAGCTACAAGTATTTTAGTTTAATGTTTCATATTTGACATTTTTTTTTAAATTGCAACCAATCAATTTCACTACAAAAAAATATTTTTTAGCAACCAAATTTAGCAACGGAATTCAATCCGTTGGTAATTAGCAACAGATTAACAACAAAAATGACATTTTTATTTTAGTAACGGAATGCCAACGGATTTATTTCTCTATTTTAGCAACGGAACTCAATCCCTTGCTAATTACCAACGGATTACCAAGGGAACCATTATATAAATTACCAATGGAATTATTAGCAACGGATTACCAACCGAATTATTTAGCAACGAAAATGATTTTTCATTGCTAAAAATTTAGCAACCACCACTTTATCAATGGAATTTTACCAACGGATTCTATTGCTAATCCGTTGGTAAGCCAATTTAATAATGGAATTAAGGCTTTTAGCAACGAAATATTCCGTTGTTAAAAAACAGTTTTTTTGTAATGTCTTATTCGAATTCATACATAAAATATCGGTTCATTCTATTTCTTAATATAAAATATAAGACAATGACTAGGGTGGGAATGGGCACCAATTTTGAAATGTACAACCTCCTTTTTTCACCTTCAGTGAGTGTGTTTTGATGTTTTGATGAAGGAGCAGAAATTAATTAAGGGTGGGGATCAAAGGGGTATCAATCAATTGGTACTCTGGTTGTATCCTAGTCACTCTCTAAATATAAATATAAATAATAATGTGTCTCTGTATTCCAAATGTAATGTTGATCAATAGGGATATGGCTAATACTACTGTGTGCACTTGGGTGCACCTCACGATACAGTGCATTCACTTTTATAAATGTATACAATTATGAACAAAAACATATATAATTATAAATAAAAATGTATACAATTTGTTTGTTAGTTTTTTAATGAAAAATTGAGTGTAAAAAAGTATACAACTATTTAAAAATATATATACACTATTGAATAAAAAGTTATGCACATATGGATGCTAGTTTTTTTTAATAAAAATTTAAATGAAAAAAGTATGCAATTATTAAGAAACATGTATATAAAATAGAATAAAAAGTTATAGTAGCTGCACCTAATATCAACTCTAGGTATATACAAATAAGAAAGAGGGATATACTATGAAGTATGAATCATGCAATCTATTTTTTTAAATTATATTTTAGTTTGTAAGAAATTATTTTTATATAGATGAGCTATTTTTATACAAAAAAAATACAAATAATCACAATATATCAAAATTTAAAGAGTAATATTTTTAAAATGGTAATAATTCATCTGTTTAAATAGTAATTTTTCATGTATTAAAAAATATTGATAAATTAAGATGCAAGAATTTGAAAAGTAATATTCTTTTTCATATGGAATAATAATTTTAAAAAAAATAATTTTTCACATATTAAAAAATAATAAATAAATCAGTGTGCAAGTGTGTTAACCCAGTTGTGTGTTTGCGAATAGAAAAATCAATTACTCATTGAATACAAATCAAAATTTTAATTTGTTGATGAATATTCTTCATAATCAATATTATAATTGTTATTTTCAGAATACTAAGTAATAGAAATATTAATTCATTGTATTTATAATAAGGATACATTACATTCCGCTGTGTCCGTCCGTCACTCCATTTTCAGGGGGATCTTTCGTCATCTTTTAATTTGATCATGTATACTTTGTTCTCTTTTTTATATAGCTTATTTTAATAATAAAGGTAATTATGAGTACATCGGTGCACCCTAAGATTTATAGCTAAAAACTTGGTGCACTATATGATTTATAGGCTAAAAAGTAGAGTAAAATGAATAGTTAGTTTTATTTTAATTATTTAAGGCAAACATTTGTATGAACAGGTCACGCAAATCTTAATTTATAAATTATTTTTTAATACATAAAAAATTATTTTTTTGAAAAGTGAATAATTACTTTTTTAATAAAAAATATTAATCTTAAAATTTTTGTATATTGATTTTTTATTATATTTTAGTACATACAATGATACAAAATTACTCTTTAGATATTGAATTATTACTCTTTTGAATAAAAAATACTCACTCCGTCCAATTGAAATGTACTCGTTTGCTTTTTGCACGTGAATTAAGAAGTACTATTATTATATGTAAAGTGGGTAGTTGGTTAGAGGGAAGTGGTGGGCCATATGATGTATTTTTTTACTAAATAGAGAAAATAGATACCTTTGAATTGGACGTCCAAAATGATAAAATTGATATCTTGTAAGTGGCCGAAGGGAGTATTACTCATCGAAACATATCAGAATTGAAGAGTAATACTTTTTAATCAAAAGACTAATAATTCATCTTTTTTATAAAGAGTTTATTTGTTTTTTAAGAGTAATTTTATAAAAATAAAGTTCACGTGTGAACAAGATTCACACCGAACTCCCTCATTATAAAATTTAATTTTTTCAATGAATGTATTATTTTTTCATATTCAACTATTCATCTAAAACTAATAGAAAATTTGCCAAAAAAATCGCTAACAAACTATATAAATTTTTATTTCATTAATGTTGGAGTATGTTTTTACTAATAAATATATATATATTTTAAATGTGAATGCAAGGATTAATGCCCGTTTCCCGAATGAGAAATGAGTATTTTTAGAGTTAACATCCAAAATAATAAAATAAAAAATTTTGAGACAATCGAATAAAATATTTTATTACTAAGTAATTGGACCCCATGCACAGAAAACAATCAGTATTAATTACAAATGGAAAGAGATACGCCCACAATATATAAAAGAAAACTATTGGCTAACGACGACCACTGATACCACATTGGAAATAAGAAAATTATTGTAAATAGAAATTGACAAAATATAACGTCCACAATAAATAAAAGTGAAAATTTTTACAGCTGACGATTAATATGTTGGGAGGAACAAAAAAATGTAGACAGAAAGAGAACGTGCTCACCAGAAATAAAAGAAAAAGTTACACATTCCATGATTATATATACCACATTGAGATAAATGGAAAACATATAGAGCAAGTGAATGAAACATAGCAATATATAATAATCAATAAGCAGAAGAGAATTTTTAACCCTAATTCTCCAAAATGCAATTAAGCCCGGGATAAGGGTTGGCCTATAATATAATATACTTTTTATTTGAATCCATTTCATAATAGGGATGTAATTGAAAAGAGTCGAGCCGAATACTACAAGATTTGAGTATTGTTTGTTAATAAATTATCAAACTCGAGCCCAAACTCGAACTCATCAAGAAAAAAAATATCGAACTCGAGCTCGAACTGTTTGTTAAGGCTCACGAGTGTGTTCATGAACACATAAAGTAACTTGTTCATGAACATTTTTCATTCATTTAAATATTTTATTCGTAGATATTAAAAGAACGTTTCGTTTATAAGCATCTAATGTTATTCATAATATTAAATAAATAAACTAACAAAATATAATAATAAACATTAAAAAATATTTAAATATTTAAATAATCACTTAAATTATTATCATATTTGTGTGGTTCAATATAAAATATTTAATTATTGAATATTAATAAATAAATAAAAATATATAACACTAAAAATAATTATAAATTTTATGAACGCGTTTGCGAGCTATTAACGAATATAACTGCGAGCTTTCGAGTCGAACAACCTTAGGCTTGAGTTTTGTTTGATAGACTTATAGAACTCAAAATTCAAGCTTGGTTTGGCTCGTTAAAGTTAACGAACGAGCTCAAACAAATACTTAATCAAATCAAGACTCAAATAGTTCGCGAACGGTTTGGTTCGCTTACATCGCTACTAACAGTCATAATAAGAAAAATTTGCCATTATTTGGAAGTTGATTAGATACATGCTTTTATGTCACTTTAGGTTAATAATAATCTGATAAGGCATATATTATTATTAATTTATTTCTTTACACATCGACCAATATTAGTGGTGGGAGGAAAGATTTTTCGTTATTTATTCAAACAAAGTAAGGATGGGGCTTAATTGCATGACTTTTTTACTTTGAAATTATTAAATTATCAATTTACACTTTTACCAATCATTTCATAAGATATCCAAGCCAATTATTATTATAGCATAAAACTAAATCAAACTCCGGCAAGTTGTGAGGGATAATATCATAGCATATATCGCATAAAAATAAACAATTTAATGAAAAAAAAAATATAATAATAATAAAAAAGAATTTAATGTAACATTTTCCTCTTTAAGTAAAAAGACCCACCAATAGCCAACCACTATCCATCTCATCTCTCTAATACACCTACCTACTTTACATAAAATAATAATACTCCTTAATTTACGTACAAAAAATAAATATATCTCTTTGCCCGTGATGGAGGGAGTACATTATAAAAAAAAGAATAAATATTAAGATTAATGATTGAATTTTTTTCTTTTCTTGCATATCCATTACGAAAAATGATATAAAAATATGACAAAAGAAATCTTATAATCAAAATGTACGAGAGATGATATAAAAAAATGAGAAAGAAGAAATCTAACAATCTAAAGTGATTGGTTGGTGTTATAAAATTTCCAACATTCGGTACATGCATGGAAACATCGCAACTTGTCCCTGTTTAAGTAATTAAGTATGTTTGCTTTAGATCTATTATTGTTAGTGATTAATTATAATTTTGATTATTTACACCTAAATTAGTTTTTTTTTCTTTTTATAAACTAACTCTACATTTTATAAAAGCCTTATCTCAAGAGTCTGAAATTATTAAAATTTTATTGATTAAATGATAAGAATACACCTCTCATCTCTTATAATGACAGACCGTGTGTGAAACAGGTTCACATGAATCTGTTTATATGAATTACTTTTTAATATATAAAAAATTATTTTTTGAAAGAACTAAACTATTATTCATTTAAATAAAAAAATACTCTAAATAAAAAATAATTAATTATTCTTTAATATATAAAAAACTATTTTTTAAAGAAATGAACTAGTATTATTCTTTTTAATTAAAAATATAACTTTTTAAAAGATAATTTTTATTTACTAAAAATTAATTTTTAAAAGTAGAGTTCATAACGTGGGAAAGCGTTCACACCAGACTCTCTTTATAATGTGAACCCACGATTTTATGTCCATTTTCTGAATAAATTAATGGGAATATCTATTTATGAATTAGTGGAGTAATACTCTTCCTCATCCAATTGCATCAATTTTAATTTATGTAGAAAAAGCATTAAAATAATTGACTAAAAAGATATCAAGATATAAATAGGTTAGGAGTGTAAAAAATGGAGTAAATAAAAGCATCACATTAGTGTTATTATATTAAAATAAGGGTGGGTCTACACTCTACAACTTGGAGCTTGACATATACAAAAATTTATTATTGTTTAAAAAAAAATGTTAGTTTCAAAAAGCAGACAGTTGAGAGGCACATCTACCTTCGATTTTATGAATCTCACGAGATCCACTTGACAATACCACATTGCTGATATTATCTACGACTTAATTACAAATCTACATTAATTCTATATGAATTAATTTTTAGCTTTTACTAGCATATAAATATGTTGAATTAAATCATTTGCTGGTTTAATTACATATATAAAGTGAAACGCTTCGTATATAAACGCAAAAATTAACATAAAAAGAGTTGGTCTCTTGTGTTCCCAAGTGTACAAAATGTGTAAAAGTACAACATTTTATTTTAAAGTGTATACACCTAATTAATAAGAATATAAAATTTTGTTATAAAGGGTATACATTTTTATTATTTTTTTTTTCAGAAAATAAAGAGTACACGTCCTTATACTAAAGGTATATAAATTAATACTACTAAAGAATATATAGATGCACGGTGCTCGAAAACACATAAATTTTAGGCTTTTAGTGGAATTAGTATTGCTCTTTAATATAATGAAAACTTACAATTATATAAGAGACTGTTATTCCTATGTAGAAAAAGCAATATTAGTACTGCTAATGAACACTTTAATAATATTAACTTTAAATAGTAGTCGTCATGTGAGACGGTGATTATAAAATATGACTATTATATAGGTAAAGAATGTATAATAATAATGCATTAAAATATAATTTTTTATATTATACTTTGATTATAATTCACTAAAGACATATTTTAACTACTAAAAAATATATTTTATCTCTATAATAATCATATTTTATTAATGATCACAACTCATGAATGTTTCAATTAATAGAGAATGAAGGTTTAAATGATTTCATTTTACATAAACTGTAGATTTATTCATTTATATTGGGTGGAGTATTAAATATGTATAGGTGTAGAATATTAAATACACTTCACTTTATCCAGCTGAAAACAGATTTATTTGGTGTTGTGGGGAATATATAATAAGATACGTGGTTACCCAATTCAAACGTCTCATCATTTTGGCTTCCAACTTGGTTTGTTTAACTACAATAATAAATAATAATATATATTTTTCTTAATTTATATGTATTATTTTAATACTATTGTAGTATTATACTAACGGTTTTGATATTATAAGTTGTTCCTATTTGAGAGTACGCAAATTATTTTAGAATGGGTAAAAAAAAAGTGCATGTACAAAAGATACATTTGCTTGAGATTGTGTTACGATAAAATCATTTTATACTTTCATAATTAATTATCATTTCTTATTAAATATATTATCCCTTGCAAATGTCATTTCGTGAAATTGTTTCACACAAATAATTTGACATGTACAAAGATATGTAAAATACTCCCTTCGTTGTTTTAAAAGATTCTCTTTACTTTTTGTACATCAATTTAAAGAGTATTATATTATTTAATGTATAGTGAATAGTTGTATTAATAGATGTATAAACTCTATATTTTAATTATTTTAATGGTTGCGTGGACATCTGTGTAAAAAAAAAAAGGAATTAGACTCATTAGAGTGAATCAGTGAATGAAAAACATGAACTTTTTAAAGTGTACTGAGCTTGTATAATTTAGTGGTTAATAAAGAATTTCTTTTAAAAATGAATTATTTTTCATCAATATGAATAAATTCTCGTAGTACACATTATATTGTGGTAGGCCAAGTTGGTCCCACAAGCACTCCAAAGTTTCAAATAATTTAGGCAGCATTTAAAGTTTGAGATTGGGAGCTGATGTGATGAACTTGAGGTAATGATTGTGTATATAATTGTGAAAAAGTTGATTTAGATTTTTTCAAATTGGAGAATAGTTTGAATTTGATTTTTATTTTGGATTTTAAAGCATTACAAATGAACATATTCTAAATATCATTTTACATTAATGACACGCATGTCTTTCTATTAATGTTAGAATTCTTTCAACTTAAATTACGATTACAAATTAGCAAGTACATACCTTTGTGCATGATACACACACAAAATATATTTAGTGATAAGAATATTAAGTAATGTCTTATTATGAGAGAAACGATGCACATTACGCAAACTGATGTTATATTTTAAGAGAATGTTTGTTTTATATTGAGATAATAAAATTTAATTGGCATTAAAATTTTATTACAAATAAAAAATTCTACACAAAAGTTTAAATTTCCTACTTTAACCCCTCTTTCATCTCATGTTTTATGGGATGTAAGAGGGACACATATCCCAACACACTTCTCATTGAGATGTGTGTTTAATATATGTGTCCCTCTTCAACCCATTAAAAAAAACACTGTCTATTACCAAATAAATATTTTGTCTGTAAAAATTTTAATTTAATTGTTAAAGTGATTTTTTAATGGATTAACGACGAAATTCATCGGAAATTTTTTATTGGTAAAATGATGGTTAGTAAATTTTTAGCAAAAAAAAATTCAATTTCGTTAGTAAATAATTCTATTGGTATTTTGTTACTAATAATTTTGTTGGTATAATGGTGAAAAAAATTGTTATACTATAATATGGCAAAAGCTTTTGTGTCCCCGGGCACACGAATTTAGATCTGTGTGCCCAATTCCGACCCTACCCATATTAAAATCCGACCCGGAGTATATAAGTGAAAAAAGCCCTAGATTCATTTACGGCTTTCACCGCGCTACACTCTTTCTCTCTCTAATTCACGTGCTCTCTCTCTCTATGTAAATCTCAGCGTCGTGCGTCGTCTCCTCCTTGGGTTCTTCGGCCACTCTTTACCGCCAATAAACGACGGTGTATCTGGTTTCTCCATGAGTCGAAGTATCGGCCGTAGAATTTCTATCAATTGTATAATTGCAAGGTATTTTTATGTGTATGCTCTCCATCTCTCTCTTACTGCATTCTGCTCTTTCTCTTACTGCATCCCCCTCTTCCCCCCCCCCCCCTCTCTCTCTGTTATATGAATTAGAATGTAATAGTATGCTATAATGGATGCTCGGTGATTATTAATTAGGTTGGTTAAATCGATGTCATTAGATCATGGAACATAAAAAGTAATCCACCTGAAACAAGAAAATTTCACTCTAGACTTAATGGATCTCTTGAGTCTTCTCTACAGATTGAGCTACCTTATGGAAACAAGATATTACACAGATGGCAGAAATAAACTATATTATATTATGTGTGTCTATTTAAAATAAGAGAAGATGATTATGTTACAGATGGTAGAAATTAAGAAATTATACAAGAGAATGAATGTTGTGTGTTTGGGAGAAATGACCAAATTGAATTTATTAGCCGCATTTTGAAATTAAAGGGCACTAAACATGTCTTAATTCATATCTAATTACGTTGTATGATAGTACCATTTGAAATTTCAAATGACAAACCTTAGAAACACCAATATTGATGCATCATCTAAAACACTTAAATGAAGTGGCATATGTATCTCTTGATTTGAGCAAGATAATTTGTTTTGATTATTAATTTTGCTGGTATACTTATATGCAGAATAAAAATTTAATTTATTTATACTTATTATGATTTTTGTTTTCCGTGAAGCATGAAATTCGACTTATACTAATGGCTGAGATTTGTGCAACAATTATATTGTCAAATCAAAATGAGATGAGAATTTGAGTTACTAAATTTTCATTTGAATTCTACAAGGAGAAGCCTCAAATTTATAGGGAAAAGCTGAGAAGTAAAATGAAAAGGCGTCAAAGGCTGTAGAAGGGAAGAAAAAGACTGCTACGGAGAAATTGAAAGAACTGAGAGAAGTTAATCTTGGAGAGAGGCATATTTGATGGTGTTTGTTAGTTGATACATTGTGTTGATGACTAGTATATGAAGGTAGTTATAATCAAGTTGGAGTTATAACTATGTATGTAGTAAATGATTAGTTTTTGCTATGATATATAATCACTATATATATTGTAGAATTTGTACAGTGAGACAATTTTGTTTTGTATGTGAAGGAAATATCATATTTTTTTTTGTCTTTAATTTACATTTTGCTAATTTGTATTTGAATTAAATCAGTGTGATTTTCACTGTAAAATGTATATTGTTGATGAGTAAAGGGTACATTGTGATCATATAAAGTGTATGGAGTTTACAGTGTTTCGAGAAGGTATTATGACATGTTGCAAATGGTATATACTGTTGCTGAGTAAATGGTACATTTTGGTTATGTAAAGAGTATGAAGTCGAGTTTATATTGTTAAGATATTATGGCATGGTGCAAAGGGTATATTATTTATGAGTAAAAAGTATATTGTTAATGAGTAAAAGGTATATTGTGGTCATGTAAAGGGTATGAAATTTATAGTGTTTCAAGTTTATGTATTAAAGGTATTCTGACATTATGCAAAGGGTATATTGTTGATGAGTAAAGGGTACATTGTGGTCATGTAAAGGGTATATTTGAAAAGGGTATATTGTTTATGAGTAAAGGGTATAATGTTAATAAGTAAAGGGTACATTTTGGTCATGTAAAGGGTATGAAGTTTATTTACAGTGTTTCGAGTTTATATTTTTAAGGTATTATGGGCATGGTGCAAGGAGGATATTGTTAATGAGTAAATATTATATTATTGATGCATAAAGGGTATGAAGTTTAGAACACTACTATTTACAATGTTTTAAGTTTATATTGTTAAATTATAATGATATGGTACAAAGGGTATATAATTTTATAGTAAAGGATACAACGCTCAATACTAAAGGGTACATACCATTCAATAAAGTTTTAAAAGTATAGTTTTTTAAACGTTAAAAACGTTGGAATTCAGGCTTCAGCACTGATTAACCTATAATTATAAGGTAATATGAATTATTTTATAAAGTAATAGTGTTCTTCAATGTTCGAACCACTAATTCATAAAACAATTTTGGAAAAGAGGATGAAATCAAAATATAAGATTGCACATCTTCAAGGATTGGAGCATTCAAATTTTTCCATGCCAGTAAGCTGGATAATGCAATCTACATCTCCAACAATGGAGATCAACAAAAGAGAAAAAAAAAAGCTGAAAATGAAACATGAATAAATAAAAGCTAACAACCAAATCAACCAAAGATCCAGCTACACATGAGGGTGAATTTCAAGAACTATCGCTAACTCTTCCTTCTCTCTCTACCAATACTCCTTCAACTTCTTCACTGCTTCCATGCTCATTACTACTTTCTTCTCGTAGATCTCCACTCTAATTTCTTCTTCTCACCACCACCTCCTCCAGCCTCGATACGTCGTCGTACGTTTCCCTCGCCTTCCAGATCTGATTCAACATCCACTTCAACCACCCGATCTCCATCTTCACTAGCTCTAGCCCTTTCAATTGACTAACCATGGATATGATACCCGACGCGTCAAATCCACACACATTGAGCCTTTCAACTTATTGTAGATCCTTCAAATTGCAATCTCCAACAAGATGATGAATTACGAAATTGGAGAAAGAAATTATACACAATCTGTGGGAATTGGAGAAGTGAAGATCAAATTTGAGAGGAGAATCTGCATAAAAGTTTCATTGGAATTGTACAGGGAAAAGAAGGGAATGAAAATTTGGGTTTTTTTAGCATATATGCGACCCGTTTAGTAATGGGTAGTATTGGGCGCACGATTTCTGGGTCTATGCACCCGGACACACAAGAGCCTAACTCATATAATATAGTAACTTTTTGGAGTATTGTTATTAGACAAAAAAAAAAAACTTATACTACATCTACTAAAATAATTAATAGTACTTATAACAGAAAGAATTAAAATTACAAAATAAATATATTTAAAAAATTTAAGCGACAAGGTTACAAAAAGTCCAAGTTTAAATATTTTTCAATGTAAAACGTAGCCATTTTATGATTTATTTAGTGTTAAAGTAGAGTTAAAATGTGTATAGTCCAAATGAATATTCTGTTACGTTGGTAAGTAGGTAGCATACACGATATCGCGTGTTAGAACAAAGTGATAATGACAAAAAGTAGTCACTATTATTTAAAAGTAATTTTAAGTGGTCACATGCGTTAAAAACAATTTATTTTAGCCACTTTTATAGGAATTGACCAAAATACCCTTGAAAGAGACTCACTCATCATATGTTTGAGGTCTCTTTTTGACCAAAAGGTACCGAAGTACAATAATTTGTTTTACAGTCTACTGAATGCATTAATTTGTTACTTTTACATGCCCCATGAATATATTTATTTATTAATATGCAAAAAGATGAATTAATTTTATCCGTATGAATTTTTTTAATTTTTTCTGAAAAAAATGTTGGCCGAATAGAACAAAAAATGTAGGCCGAATTGAACAAAATTTTGGGCCGAATAGGCCGAATAGAAGAAAAATTTTTTTTGAATTTTTTTAAATTTTTTTTGGAAAAAAAAGTATTGGACGAATAGAACAAAAAGTGTAGGCCGAATAGAACATAATTTTGGGTCGAATAGGCTGAATAGAAGAAAAAAAATTCAAATTTTTTTATTTTTTTCTAGAAAAAAAAGTATTGGCCGAATAGAACAAAAAGTGTAGGCAAAATAGAACAAAATTTTGGCCGAATAGGCCGAATAGAAGAAAAAAAATTGAATTTTTTTTTAAAATTTTTCTGGAAAAAAAAGTGTTGGCCGAATAGAACAAAAAATTGTAGGCCGAATAGAACAAAATTTTGGGCCGAATAGGCCGAATAGAATAAAAAATTTTGATTTTTTTTAAATTTTTTCTAGAAAAAAAAGTGTTGGCCGAATAGAACAAAAAATGTAGGCCGAATAGAATAAAATTTTGGGCCGAATAGAAGAAAAAAAGTTTTGAATTTTTTTTCAATTTTTTCTGGAAAAAAAAGTGTTGGCCGAATAGAACAAAAATATAGTCCGAATAGAACAAAATTTTGGGATCGAATAGGCCGAGTAGAAGAAAAAAAATTTGGATTTTTTTTTAAATTTTTTCTGGAAAAAAAGTGTAGAATAAATTTTCTGAAATTTTTCTTTAATTTTAAATATGGTCTCACCCACCTTATTTAATGCGGTCAACACTGATATAATGATTCTCCCATGATTTTTGTCTTTTATCCTAACAATTATAGGGATATATTAGGAAATGCACTTAATAGTGACTATTAAAAATTATTTTTAAAAAAGATTGTCAAATAAAATTGTACTTAATGAATAGTGGCTAGTAAAAATTTGGAACTAGAACAAATCTTTCCTACTTAATTACATCCCCAAATATCAACAATATTAAACATATCGTTATTGCACACGTGTCGCATCACATACTAATCAACATTTGGGCCCACGTGGCCCTTCGCTAATGACCTGTTTGGACAACTAGAAAACGACTTGCATTAATTGCATGCCCATCATCCTTGCTAGTTAGAGCAAGCAACACATCGTTCACCCCCGTAATATATTCATTTGAAGTAATCTTGAGTAGACATGCACGCGGGCTCGAAATTATAGGTTCCGGTTCTGATTTTCGAAGTGTAGGTTTTGGTTTCTGAAAAAGTGGAATCGGAATCGGAATCGAATCGATTCAATGACGGTTTTAGTTCGATTTTGGAATTGTCAGTTCTAATTTTTTTTCACACTCATAACGTTAATTAAAAAATTTAAAAAAAAGGTGGAACTGCCGGTTATGGAATCGGAACCGCCGAATTCGATTCCATGAAATGAGGAACAGGAACTGAACCGAATATACATTTTGAACGGTTCTGTAACCGTCTGTTCCAATTATTTTATGCATGTCTAATCTTGAGACGATGCTACATAAGATTTTGTTATTCATTTATTTTAACACGTGAATATATTAATTATTTTTATTATTAATGAAACATGGAAATTTTTTTGAGACAATTCAATATGAATAGCGTGCAAAATTAACCCTATTAGTTTATATAGTATGTAATTGTATTAAATAATTAGTAAAGCATTAAATGGAATCCTTTTTCAAAAATAAAAAGTTCAAAATGATATTTAAAATTATGTTTATCTTATAAGCTGGCGTAGAAAGTAATATATTAACCATAAATAATACTTTCTTTATCCCGATAAATTGCACAAGTATTTTTGTGTGCAAAAATTAAAAAGATTTTTTTAATATATAATTAAGTATGATAGATGAAGGATATTTTGAGTAATTTAATAAAATAATAATTATAATATTTAATTGTTTATTTATGTAAATATTATTATAATATAAATTTTAAAAGTAAAAAATAAAATTTAAAGATTAATTAAAATAGTAAATGAATTTCAAGCATAAAAATATAATCATATTGGAGTAAAAATTATCATTAAAAGTAAAAAATTAACCATTAATATTTAATTTAGAAAAAGTATAAGTGTGTGTTTAGGAATTAGGATTCATCATTATCAGTCTTGTCGTCTCTTTCTCAATAAGAAATTGATATATATTCTTATTCTTGTACTCTTTCCAACAATTAAAATTATGCCAAAACTAATAATTGCTTCCTCTATTTTATCTTTCCTTTTAATTTATTCATTATCATCGAATAAATACAAAGTACCTAAACTTTGTTACATGATGCCCCTTAAAATATTATTTATATTAAAAAGTTGTTAAATGTCGAAACTTAACATGGTGTAGTTTTTGACGAACCATGACCCTAATAATGAATATTGTTGCCATTTGTCTAGAAAGGTGTTGGTTCTCAATCATTTTCTTTAAGTTTTATTTAAATAATAAAATATATTAATTTATTTAAATTACTAAATAATAAATATTCATTTTTATTGAATACACGCCTCTTTAATTATTTATTTCTTATTTTTATTGTATATGTACTACTAGAATTTTAAAACTACCTTTTAATATTCAAATTATGAGAAAATCATATAAGAAGATTACTTATCATGTTTGCAAAGTATTTTAAAGACTTTCTTTTGTAATACTATAATTTTCAATCAAGAAAATCAAAGAATTTGATATAAAGAAAATCAAGAATTTGATATAGATGTACCTTAAAGTATATTTTGAAGATCTTTGTGATTCTACAAGATTCTATCAAGAATATCAAAAATTTGTCTCAATTGAAGAATGCAGGGCACGGATATTTACAAGATATATAGTACATTTTTACTTTTATCCATGGTAGGAATGCAAAAATTTCATTTTTTGTTCTTGTATACAAGTTGGGGCAAAAAGTTGCATCATAAATTGACTTTTATGATATAAATAAAAAGTGATACGGAGTATTCAATTGATGAAAAGCGATATTGATGTTATAAATTATTTTATAAATAGTTTATAATATAAATAAAAGATGATAACATTTTAAAAGAAAAAAATAATAACATATTTAATGGAATAAAAAATTATTAAATATAAATAGGAAAATATAAAATGATTTTACACCGTTCTTATCCCAAAAATTGTTCCATCTATTATATTCTTAAGGCTCGAGGCCAGACACATTATTAGACATTTATTATTGTTAGCTAAGAATAGTAATTAGAAATTGTGGTAATATCAATTAGACCGAATTTATAAGTATATCAGATTGTGTTGTACTGCAATACATTCACAATTTTAATGAAAAATTCAAAGGGATATACAAGGCTAAATAGTTTATACGGGTCTTTATTGAAAAAAATGTAATGAATGTTTACAACATCATTTCCAATTAAACAACATACACAAAATCTGCTCTCTGATTTTCTTTACCCTCTTTTAAGTATAAATAATAAGATAATAATTAAATTTCCTTCCTCTCTTACTTATTAATTATATTTCTCTCTTACTTATTCTCCATATAAATTTTGACACAAAAATAATACATGAAAAATGATATAAGAAGATATGGTGTGCAAAATATGTGAACACTCCTCCAAATAAGAGAGAGTATATATTTATAACCTCAGTAAATGCCAAGTAAATGAAAATAACTTTAGAAATTCAAAGTATAAGTTAGCCCATTCATTAATAATAATCAGTTAGTAGCAAATCAAGCACAAATCATAAGCTTAATGGTATTGGCCACAAAATTAAATTTACAAAAAAAAATGCAAACTAGAGAAAATTACTATTCCATGTCATACTTAAACTATACCCCTTCTTTAGGGGCATGAGCAGCAACCACATTGTTGTTATTATTATCATTGGAATTATCACTCTTAATCACCCCATATTTCCTTAATAATTGTTCAATCCAATCCCACAAATGCAACACAATGTAGGTTCCAATTCCACCTATCAACCCATATGCAATCGAATATGTCATCGGCATCAAAATCAACGTCATGAACGCCGGAATCGCCTGCCGCATATCCCCCCACTCCACCTCCACCACCGCCCTCATCATCAGCACCCCCACCACCACCAGCGGCGGCCCCACCGCCCACGGCGGTATCGACGCTAGTAACGGCGTGAAAAAGAACGCTAGCAAGAAGTAACCCGCCACCGTTAATGCCGTTAGCCCTGTTCGCCCGCCCTCCCGTATCCCCGTCGATGACTCGATAAACGCTGTCACCGGCGACGTCCCTAAAAGGGATCCCACCACGATCGACGACGCGTCCGACATGAACGCGAAGTATTGACCTTCAAAGTCGCCGTTGGTGGTTGAGAATCCGGCGAATCGTGCCATGGAATACAGAGTTCCAGTGGTGTCGAGGATGTCAACGTAGAGGAATGTTACCAGAGCTTCCCAGAAACGGGCTTTTCCGATGCTTTTGAAACTCAGAGCGCCGGCGGTAGACTCGATTATGTGGACGTCAACGACTTTTTTGAAGTAATTGTAAGCAGAGTCACCCGCCGGAGTGTCGGGAAACGCCGTAACGGAGGTGTTTCTGAACCAGGAAACCGCCGTGACGAAGAGGATGCCGTAAATCATGGCTCCTTTGATGTTCTTCACTAGACAATATGAAATTATTACAAATCCGACTACTCCGAGCCAGAGTGTGGGGCTTTCCATGCGTCCATGCAAACAGAGTATGTCGCCGGAGACGGTGCCGTTGCCGATCACCGGCGCCACCGCTACCCTGGCGGAACTGGGGCAGCCACCGAGTGTGACCAATGTGGAGGGACTGTAACCGATTAAGCCCACCCCCTGATTGCTTTGTAATCCGATGAATGCAAGAAACAATCCGATGCCGGCGGAGGAGGAAATTCTCACCGGCTCCGGCACCAATTTCGCCAGCTTAGCGCGGAGCCCCACGGCGGAGATTGCTAGGAAGATGAGACCTTCCATGAAAATGGCGGCCAGTGCGCTCTGATATGATATGTTACCGGAGCCGTGGAATCCGACGACGGTGTAAGCGAAATAGGCGTTGGTTCCCATTCCGGGGGCTAAAGCTAACGGCAGGTTCGCCAGAACTCCCATGATTACGCAGCCGATGAGGGATGAGGCGGCGGTGGCGACGATTAAGTCTTTCCGGGTTTTCTCCAGGCAAGCGGCGTAGCCGAGATTGACGGGGGTGAATTTGCAGGAGGCGTCGGGGGGAATTAGGTGGAGATTTGGGCGATTGGCGCAGTCGGCGGGGGAAACCGACGGATCGGAGCAGAGGGAGATGCAGTCGGAAACAGAGCAGGTGCCGCCGGAATCTGACAAAATGGAGGCGTTGACGGCGAGGATGTAGGCCATTGTGAGGAACGTGGCGGTGCCGGCGCGGAGTTCAGTGGTGAATGTGGTGTTGCGCTCGGTGATCTTGAATCGTCTTCCGATGCTACTTTTGGCCACGGCGAAGTTGAGGCGGCTGAGTGGCGACTGTGTGGTGGATGGCGGTGGCGGCGTTCCGAATTCCGTATCCATTGGTATGGGTTTGAGTTGGAGTGTTGATTTTTATTTTGGGAGTTGTAATTCCTTTTATATTGTTTAGTGATGAATATAAATTAGTATTTTTCTTATTATTCACTTATTTTTTTTAACAAGAAAATAGTTTTAATTTGAGTGCGAAGATATCACCCAGTACGTCCGTCTGAACCGCTGCTCACCACGATAAATCCATAAATAAATTATTTTTATCACTTTCAATGTGACTTTTTGTAGTGATCGTAATTTGTAGAGAATTGTGCTCTGTTGTGACTTTTAGTAGTGATCGTAATTTGTAGAGAATTGTGCTCCGTTGTACAAATTGATTTTGAGGCGTTCAAAAATGCCTACTTTGATTAAATATAAATAAAAATGTCTACTTTTAAAATGATTTTACTGGTATGTGTCAGCTTTTTTAAATTCCTTATTGATAGAATATAATAAATTTATCGTTCTAAATATTTCAAATATTAAAATTTTAATTAAAGTTGATAAGTAAATGATATGAATTATAAATTAACGTAAATGATATGAATTATATATTAAAAAAAACTAACGTAAATGATATGAATTATGTATTAAAAAAACTAACGTAAAATCAAAGATTTATAGAAATAAATATTGTATATTATAAATTGACATAAATTAATATTCATATAAAATTATTAAATGAATATTAATATTTAATTTGACAAAAATTATAATATTGAATTAATATTGATATGTAATATCCAAATTAACATTTAAATATTAAATTATGCTAATAAAGTTTAATGAAATAAAATATTTTATTCATGTAATTACTAAATCAATCAAAAATAAAAAAGAAAAGAATAATGGAACAATTTTAATTTAGACATAAGACCGAGTGCATTGTGTTTTAAGTTAAAGAAATAATTACTCAGTTTTTAATCTTTATTATAATTTAAAATTTAAATATTTATATGGGAGAGTAATAAAATTTTAAAAAATATATTTAATCAATCATTTGTTTATTTTATTAAAGCAATTTAATCAATCTTCTACTTATTTTATTATAATAGAAATATAAACTTAGTGATCCAGTGCGAGAGCGATCGAGTCTGAGTAGTATATTATCAAAACATTCGGTGAGTGATATATATTATCAAGTCCGAGTTGATATATATATTTTCAAGTTTGAGTTCGATATATATATTATATTCTCAAAATCATTTGAAAACCGAGTTCGAGTAATACGTAAGACGAGAGATTTATATTCTCAAATCCGAATTTACAGAAAATGAAAGACCGAGTGAACAGGTGTTCTGCAGTAAAAGAAAAAAAATTATGCTTCTTCACGTCAAATCAAGGATATCAGAGTCTCTTTTTTTAGGTGGGTATTTTTGCTTTTTTTACTACATCGGGCATTTTTAATGTCGTTTTTTGTAAGTGGGCATTGTAGTCTGGGCCTTAATTTGTAAAGTCTAAAATGACTACTAAGCTATAGCCTCTCAATTCAAATTCTTTGATTATATTGATAATTAGTATCATTGGGGAGGTAAAGATAAATAAGAAAATTTGATTTTTTTTTATTATTAGATCGAACAAGCATGGTCAATAATGGAAATTGATGTACATTGATTCCCATCAACCTTACTCATCACCCCCAACCCAATCACTAAAAATTCTATTTTTGCTTATGAGTTTATCACTTCACTTCCTATAGGCTATAAGTTCATACTTCCTCCGTCCAGGCAATGATATCTTTTTTCTATTTTGGTCGTCCCACTCAAAGGGTCATCTTTTATTTTTTACACACATGTGACTCACTCATCCTCTCTAATATAATTAAAATATGGGGCCCATACTCCCACTAATACAACTAATCACTACACATTAAATAATACTTCTTAATTCACGTGCCAAAAAGCAAAAATTACCATTGCCGTGGGACGGAGGGAGTATTCTAGCACACTCCATTATTATATTTCACATCTTTATATTTCATTCCTCCTCATATAATAATTAGTCTTTTTTTTTTCACAGATTAAGAAATATACTCCCTCGATCCCACAATACTCTTCACACTTTTCTCATTTGTTTGTCCTACAAAACCCTTCTTACCTCAAAAAAGGAAACATCACTTTATCCAACAACCTCAAAAGTTATTTTATTTTCAAATTTGTCACTCTTTTTTTCATACATATCATTACTTTATACTTTTTTATTACCTAAAAATATTTCAATACCCTCTAAAGTCAACAAAATTGATCAAAAATTATAATCTTTCTTAAACAACGTGGAACAGTAAACGTGAAGCATTTTATGGGACGGAGGGAGTAATATTTTAATTTATAGTAAAGTGAGAAAATCATATTTTAATATAAAATGGATAGTTGTATTATTGTCGTGTGTGAGCCCCATAAAAATAGGTTAATTGTTTCGTGCGCGTCTCATTTAAAAAAAATTAACTATTAAAGTTTGACGTTAAAACTAAAAATATTTAACTAAAAATATTTATTCATTAATTTGTAGTATACTTTTATGCATCAATGTATAAAATTTGAATTAATATTACACCCGGTGACCCAAAGAATATGAGAATTTGACTTTATGGAGTACTATTTTTTATTTCATCAATTACTCGGCCCCCTTTTGCAATCCACAGATTTTTCTATTACCCCCCTTTTGCAATCCAATTTTTTTTTCCCTACCCTTTTGCAATCCAAAGGTTTTCTACTATTTATGTAGAGTATTTTCTATTTTTTATATCACTTAAATTCCCTAACCTTTTACTACAATTCTTGCACTTTTTAAAATGATAATCCTTCTAAACAAATCTCTTGTGAAATCGTAATATGAAACTGTTTGTGAGAGATGTTAAAGTATGTATATCATATGAATATAAATATTTATATGAATAAAAATATTTATAATGGTTATTAAAGTATATTTTCTAAAATATGATAGATGATGAATTAAAGTATAATTTTAAAATTTTATAATATGATATATTATTAACATACTTTAACTAACAATTAAACATATTTTACATATATAATAAGCATGCTTTAGTAATAGATCAATCTTTATATATCACAAGAGAGTGTCTCAGTCCCTCTAAAACATTTATGCATTTTCTATTGTTTACATAACTTAAATTCATTAACCTTTTACTACAATTCTTGCACTTTTTAAAATGATAATCCTTCAGATAAAAGTAATTTGTGCACGTATATTAAAAAAAAAAGTTATTTTTTATATATATAAATGTTTAAAGTTATTGGAATACATGTAAAAAATGAGTATTTTAAATAATTAAATGAAAAATGTATGTAAAATTATTAGAATGTATGTAAAAAATAAGTATTATTAAAATATATTTTTTTCTATTTTAAAAAATGTATATAAATATTTAAACGGATAAAAAGGAAATGTGTGAGGTAATTAGCAAGGGAATAAATCTTTTGATGCTGTAACATTATTACTATATATGGAGTACAAGATTTGGCCATTTTTATTTTTCTAATTTACAATTATGTAATCTCTCCTTTATATCCCAAGGTTTACATTTGTTTTTCCGCATGGAATAATTGAAATAATATTTTAATGTGTAGGAGGTGAGAGATATAATATTTTAATATATAACGAATAATCGTATTAGTATTGTGGATGGGTCATATAGAGATGCATTAACAATTTTGCGTGGGCCACATTTATTATAAAGATGTAAACATTATTATGAGACGAGCAAATGAAAATGCTTAAGCTTTATGGCAGGGAGGAAGGAGTAAATTGTTTTTTATTTTAGTTTGAATTTAGTAAAATTACACTATACACAAACTCCACTTATCTATTACTAGGATGCAAACGAACTGGGCGTACGACGAATAGCTCGTGACTCGACTCGTTAAGAGCTTGTTTGTATTCGTTAAATTAAGCTGTTATGTAAACGAATAGAGTTTGAGCATTGCATAGTTCGTTTGTTAAAAGCTCGTGAACAAGCTCGTTTAGTGTTCGTTTATATATATATAATTTATTATTATTATTTATAATATAAATATAATATAAAAATATTGAAAGCATTTATACATGTTAAATTTCCTTATTCTTATGAAATAATAATAAAAAATATCTTTTATTGGTAGTTGATGAATATTTTGTTATTTTAGAATAATAGTTTGTTTGTTTATCAAGTTCACGAACAAAATTATATAGGTTTTCATGAACAAAAGTTTCATAAACACGTTATCAAACATATTCACGAACAAAAGCTCACGAACACGTTAACAAACATGTTCGCGAACAAAACGAGCTTTCACTAACGAGCTCGAGCTCGTTTATTTTTTAACAAATGAAACTCAATCTTCGTAAAGCTCGATTCGGCTCGTTTATAGACCTATCCATTACACACATCAACTGATCAACACATGCATCACCGTTACCTCTTATAAATAGATGTGATGTAAAATGATTTACATTTATTATTATTAATTAAACCAAAACAAATATAGCGTTGATTTGTAAAAGTTGAAAATGTGCGGAAATAATACTATGTTGAAAATAAAGGTGTGCAAAAATTGATGGAGTACTTATTATATACAAATAAAATTTAATTATATAGTAACTCATATTGTCTCATAATGAATTTTACACTAACTGTAAATTTAAAATTTAATGTATTGTAATATTATTGAGTAGAATGTTATGTGGTTTTTTATAAGTTTGATCGAAAATAATTTTAGCATAAATATGTGAATTCATTTATGAATTAAAAAAGAGTAATATTGAAATTGGTTAGAAATTAAGTAGATGAAAATAAATATATTAAAATACCAAATAGTCAAACAAAAAATTAAGTAAAATGAGGTTATATATACTTGATCCATTTAAAATCCTAATATAAATTCACAAATTCTTGAAACGGAAAGTTAATTGAATGAATTTTCAAATAAATTTTGAAAGTGAAAAAGGAAAAGAAAAGAGAAGGCTGAGATTTGGTTGTGTTGGTTCAGTTCACAAAGAATGAATGAGGAAATTAGTTAGTGATTTAATGCTTCAATTAATTAATTAATTTTGGAAAAAGAGAAGATGAAGCAATATTAGAAATGAAATATGATTGGGTGGAATTAAATAGTGCAGCCGTAATATTGACCATATAATAATGAGAACGTTTGACCACAAATTTGATCCAAACACCTTCTTTGGAGTTCAGATTTGATGTGACCTCATCTTTATGTTCGATTCTTGTTTTTGTTCTAACTACGTTTTTTTTCTTTTTTTTTTTTCCAAAAGTTCATGATTGATATTGTGTATCCTCTAAGTTTATTGTAATTTCTCTCTTTTTTTATTACTTTTAAAAGAAGAGAAAAAAAATACTAATACATAAGAATTTTACAAGGACGAGTTACATTCATGAGAAAAAAGGTTTGTATATTAGGGAATTCCTTTTAAAATATTTACTACAATTAAAATCATTTAAAATTCCACTAAACATGCCGGCTAGATTGGTATGAATGAATGGAATAACAAAAAAATGAAATAAACTTATAAATGGAATAGTAAAGAGAATGAAATGATTACAAATTATTTTTATGCTAGACTGGTATGAATGAATGGAATAACAAAAGAATGAAATAAACTTATAAATGGAATAATAATGAGAATTGAATGATTAAAAATTATTTTTATCATGATTGGTATCGTTCACGAATAACTTAAGTAATAGAATTTGTATTCCTTAATAATTTTAATCTCATTAATAGTTTTTATAATATTTTACATGTAAATTTAATTTATATAAAATATTAAATTAATTAAAAATTTAATGAAGATTTTATATATTTTAATAATTATAGAAAAATATTAAATTAAAAATAAAATAAAATATTAATATTTTTAAAATATAAATAAAATTTAAAAAAAATTATAAATATTAAAAATATTAAACTATGTATAAAAAATTATATTTATATTTATATTACATGTATATATTCAATTTAATTAATAATATTAATTAATATTAAATTAAAAATAAGATAAAATATTAATATTTTTAAAATATAAATAAAATTTAAAAAAAAATTATATATATTAAAAAATATTAAACTATGTATAAAAAATTATATTTATATTTATATTACATGTATATATTCAATTTAATTAATAATATTAATTTTTTTATATATAATTTACTAATTTTTATTTTTGAATAAATATTAAAATAATTATATATATTTGTATTTAAAAATTTCAAGAATTTAATTTAGTTATATATATTTTTATCGATTTGAGTATATAAAAATATTTAATTTTTTATTTAGATTTTAAATGATTTATTATTTTATTTTTTATTAAATAATTTAATACAAATGATTTTAATAAATATTACATGTTAAGTAGAAAAATAGTAACATATTTATAATTATATAAATAAATGTTGTATAAATTAAAAGAATATTATATATATACATATGTGAGTGAGGGGTGGGGTGGGGGGAATGAGGGAATGAAATAGACAATATCATGGGGTGGAATGAATGTTCATTCCCACATGTAAGGGAATACACTTTCCTTTGGAATAAGGAATCCTATTACTAAAAACATACCAATAGCAGAAATGAGAATATAATTAGAAATGACGATTCCATTCTCACCACATTCCATCATACTAATCATGTCCGCAGTCATTGAAAGACATGTTTAATTACAAGAAAGAATTATGATGTTTGCTTATATTACAAATTGTTCTTTATTTTTAAAATTTTTTGAAAAAAAAGGTCTTTAAGTATTGTTGCAAAACGCATCAAACGGACAGTAGTCGGATAGCAACGACCGACGGCTGTGAGATTTAGACTATATTTGGCCGATGTTAGTCGAACAGAATGACAATTTTTGTCTATCAAATGCCAAACAGAAACCTAAATTTCTTCCAAGCAAGAATAGCGTGTTTATGATTTCAAGTGTAAAAAACAATAATTTTTCTTCAATCCATGAACACCCAACATATTTATCATACAAATTTTGTTCATTCAATTATTTAAACAATTAAACATAAAACTCATTAGTCATTACACATTTTAACAACTCACATAATAAAAATAAAGATTTCTTCAAATAAAATACAAAACAAATTAACATTTGAAAGTATAATCAAATATCCATGTAAAAAATGCGGATGAATTAAACTTTATGGGTGTATATAAAATATAACCTTTTCAAAATATGTGTATTTAATAATAACTTTAGCTTTTGTGATGATCTAAAATAGATCAGTCAATTTCATAATTAACAAAAAGATAAAATAAAAATAAAAATAATATAGAAACCATGAATTCCGGTTCAAATCAACAGTTCGATTTTTAATATTCACGAAATCTTCAATTTTGTCAAAAATATTAATATCCCAAATTGAGGGGCTCTTGTCGGTTGCACGTGTAATTTCTGGTTTAGTCTCGATTTTTTTATTTATTAAAATGACTAATATTAATAACTTGATAAAAATAGACTGAAAAAGTACACTAAACTTTTTTAAGAGACTTATATATAGACATTAACCCTAAAAAATTTAAGTATTTATATCTAAGTTCATTAAATTTCACTTTTAAATTTAAATCTAAGAAAATTAAAAAATATATAGTTCATCCGTCTGCTTGAAAGATGATCTTTTTTCTATTTTGGTCGTCCGCTCTAAAGAGGGTCATTTCCTTTTTTATACACATAAGACCTACACACACCCACTAATACAACTAAAATATGGAGTCCACATTCCCACTAATACAACTACCCACTATATATTAAATAATAATAATACTCTTTAATCAACGTACACAAAAGTAAAAGACCCTTTTACGAACTGACGGAGGGAGTATATAATTATATCATAAATTTAACTTATAAATAGTAAGCAACACGGGAATAAGATCGCTTTTATTCTATTTCTGTGTTCTATATCTTATTCCACTTATTAAATACTTTTATGATCACGTGTTGTAATCAATATCTAAATTACCCACATGTGCAAGATTTTAATGATCATTAATTAAAGTATAATATTTTAATAAAAAAAATTAGATAAAAACATGGAACGAAATTCTATCGTGGAATAGGGGATTCAGACCGCTCCAGAATTACGCTTAAAATTTTATACTAATTTAAAAAAAAAATCAAAGATCACGTGAAATAAATTTTACATTTTTTTTAATAATTATAACTTTTTATTAAATATATTGCACTTTTTATTATTTATTTATTATAAAAAAACCATAATATCCCTAAAAATAAAAACTTTCTTAATTTAGATAAAAAAAATGTGAAAATATTTTTGGGAGAAAAAGAGTAAAAAAAAATCTCACCACATATTGTCTTTGAGACTTTGTCATAAAATGGTTGGATTTACAATTAGTGCTTAAGGTTGTTTCAAGTGTTATGCATGCTCATGGCATTCGCATGTTTGAAGGGTCGTACAACAATTCATAGCACAAAATGATCATCAAATGCATAGTTTTAATCAAATTTAATTAATCACATTTCGACGTAATTTTCATCTCATGATTTGCTTTGTTTGGCTTTAGTTAATTCAACTTAAAATGATTGCTCCAAAAAATTTCAGTTATCCCTTTCTTACAATACTTGGGCTTCATCTTAGTATCTTGGTCTATAAGAGAGGGTTTCTATACGAATATATGTACGACGCTTCGTTTCTCCCAAAAATCGGTATAATCGCCACCGAAAAGTAATCAACATCAAACAGGACTTTTCTTAAGTCTACAATGAGAAAGCACAAAGTTCCTAAAAAAAAAATACTCTGGTAGATCATCATAAAATTAGATTGTAACACTTTTTGATGTAATAATTGTTATTTATATAGGAAAGTATCGATTATGTGATATTAGAAGTGTAACAAGAGAACTGATTTTTTTATTTTATTTCTTTCAAAATCCAAAAGAGAGAAATGATGTTTGCATTTATAAGTTTTAAAGATTATATTTGTGAAGATCTGGATTTAGAACACTTTGTATTGCAATTTAAATGCAAAAATAATAATGAATGTAAAAGTAAAGATGAACACTGCGTTTATAGTGGTCGACTATAAAGGTTTACATCCATTTTGATTTTTATTTTTATTATTTATGGAATATCGGTTACAAGAGAAACAATTATTCAGTAATAACTAGAATGCATTAAAAAAAATTGATCTAATTAAGAGTGTAAACGATGCAAACTTATAACTTATGAACGATTGCCTCTTATTTGAGTTGCTTTTGAACATTTAAACAACTTTCAAAATAATCATTCCATACACCAATGAAAAGCATCATCGTCGTCATCATCATTATCCTCGTCATTATTATTATTATTATTATTACTTTATATATATTAATTAATACAGCTTCAAGAACACATGATCAACTTATCCTATTCACATCTCAACCATTGAATAAAAATTTACCCTTAAATCCTTCGATCTTCACATCATCATCATTATTATATAAATTAAAATTTTTGCAGAGTTATGCAAATCTATGACGAATGGTAATTAGAAAGACAAATGGAAATGCAATTGCAATTGGTAAGAGTTCGCCCATAAATATGGACTAATTTTCACACACAATTAAAATTGTGTTGTTAATTAATCTTAATATGAATAAGATATATTTCAGGTGTGAACAAATTACTTTTTTAAACCGAAAATACCAGATAAGGACCATAAGGTAAATTTCGTTGACTTTTTATTCATAATGTATACACAATTTTAGTTGACTTTGTCTCATTAATTCAGATTTTAATGAACGAATTCACATTCTATTAAAATTGTTGAATTCAGCCGTTTAGCAAAGCATACTAGCATAGACGTATATCTGCTAACGTTTTTTCAATGGTTGGTTATTGGAATCGATTCAAGTTCTTTAATTATGGATTAAAGATAATTATATGCTTTAATTAATACTATAGTCAAAGTGTAAACTTTAAACTTAATTAGAAAGAAAAAATCATGAACAATGATATAAAATTACAATTATACTTTTATAATTTAAAATAGCACAAACTCAAAGATTAAATCCTGATGAAATATTACATAATCAACAATATTCCATGACCGAGGGAAAAATATATTGGTCACGAATAATGAGGTAAAATATATTTTGCTTCGTTCTATATAAAGTTCTTTACACTCTCCTCATTTATTTATGCTATACTTTTAAAAAGAAAATAATACATTCATTTAATAACATATACAAAATTACCTTTGTTTTAAAGACAAAAACTTGTGCGCACCCGGGCGCACGGGGCACACGCTGTGCGCCTTTTAGAATTATGTATTAAATTGTATACTCTTTAGTATTAAGATGTGTACCCTTTATTTTCTGAAAAAAAAATAAAAAATATTAATAAAAAGTGTATACCCTTTAGAACAAAATAATATACTCTTATTAATTAAATTGTATATCTTTTAGAATAAAATAATTTACCCTTACCCATAATACTAAATTCTAAAGGCACACGGTGTGTCCCCGGACGCACACAAGCTTCACTCAATTTCAAAACTATCACTCACACCAAATATTAATAACATTATTTTACTCCATCCGTCCCATAAAACCTTTCATACTTTCCTCATTTGTTTGTCCCACAAAACATTTCACACCCCAAAAAATGAGATATCACTTTATCTAACAACCTCAAAAGTTCCTTTAATTTCAAATTTGTCACTCATTTTTCACACACATATCATTACTATATACTTTTTTATTATCTAAAAATACCACAATACCCCCAAAATCAATAAAATTTGTTAAAAAGTGCACGTTTTCTTAAACAACGTGGAACAGTAAACGTGAAAAGTATTATGTTACGGAGGGAGTATATTTTATTTATAATTTAAAAATACTAAAAGATACCTTAAAGTCAATAAATTTACTAAAAGAATTTTCTTAAATAATACTATAAAACAGTAAATGTGAGCTATATCGAAGAATGGAGGAAGTATTACATAAATTACGAAGTGAAATTATAATAATATATCTAAAAAACTAGCATAAACCCTAAACAAAATTAAACCATGGGAGTTACACTACAAAATATATATATATATATATATATATATATATATATATATATATATATATATATATATATATATATATATATATATATATATATATATATATATATATATATATATATATTAGCAATGGAATTTACCAACATAATTCAATTTGTTGGTAATTATCAATGGATTAGTAACCAAAATGACATTACTCTATTAGCAATGGAATGTCAATGGATTTATTATCTATTTTACCAACGGAATTCAATCAATTGATTATTACCAACGGATTACTAAGAGAATCTTTATATAAATTATCAACGAAACTTTTAGCAACGGATTACCAACGGAATTATTTACTAACGGAATTGATTTTTTGTTGCTAAAAATTTATCAACCACACTTTACCAATAGAAATTTACCAACGGATTCCGTTGCTAATCCCTTAATAAACTAATTTAACAATGAAATTAAGATTTTTATCAACAGAATATTCCGTCAGTAAAAAACAGTTTCTTTGTAGTGTTATTATTTTGAAATAACACATGACACACGAGGTAACACATTGTAAAGATTGCATAGACAACATTGTCTTTCTAGAATATTTCAATGAGAGGGTTGATATTTTTTTTAGAGTTGGTTTCTAATGCCTAAAATATATGTAAGGGTATAATATTTTGTTCTAAAAAGTATATACTTAATTAATATAAGTATAATTTTTTATTAAAAAATTAGGTGGAATATGAATAGTTTAAATGTTGAGTTGATATTAGGTGCACCTGAGTGAAAAGATGCATACATCTGTGTATAACTTTTTATTCTATTTTGTATATGTTTTTATTCTATTTTGTATATGCGTTTCTTAATAATTGTATATTTTTTTCACACTAAATTTTTCATTAAAAAAATTAGCATCCATATGCGTATAACTTTTTATTCAATGGTGCATGCATATTTTTTAGTAATTATATATTTTTTACACTCAATTTTTCATTAAAAAACTAACAATTAAATTGTATACATTTTTGTTCATAATTATATATATATATATATATATATATATATATATTTGTTCATATTTGTATACATTTTTAAAAATGGGTGCACCGTATCTTAGGGTGCACCCGGATGCACAATATAATTAGTCTTAAATGTTTAATTTAAAAATATTAAAAATTTTCTTTTCAAGAAATAAAAGGTACATACTTTAAGACTTTAAGAGTATAACTTTAAAAAAATACGAAATTTAGGGTACCCAAGTTTTATCCTATTTTTTTAAGGATCGATATTACATGAAACATTCTTAATTATTGGTTGAGAAGATAATACAAAGCTAAAATTACCATTACATTATATAAGAATTAACTTTAAACTATAAGCATAAATATTAAATTATAAGAGTAAAATATGAGAGACTCTCTTGTGAGACGAGTTTTTTGAGAGACGAGTCAACCCATTACTAAAGTATGTTTATTATATAGGTAAAATATGCTTATTTGTTATTAAAATATGTCAATAATGAATTATATTATAACACTCTAAAATCATATTTTAATTTATCATTTATCATACTTTAGAAAACATACTTTAACAATAATTAAGCATATTTTATCTATATAACAGACATACTTTAACACGTCTCACAAATCGTCTCACATATATAACTTCTCACAAGAGACTTTGTCGTAAAATATTTATGAATCACAAGAAAATTATAAATTAAAAAATAAAATAAATATGAACGAAAAAATAAAATTACTTTAATATTCTAAAAAAAGTAACATTAAACCCATAAACATAAAATTTAAACCATAAACATGAATTAATTAATGCATGTAAGAAAAGGCGGTACGGTTCCAAAAAAAATTATATTTTAATTTCCAATAGTTTTAGTATTAAATTGAATGTTACTACACCTTTTTAATAACTCAAAAGTATTGCATAACTAGGACCGTAAACGAACAGACCTTTCGGCGAACAGCTCATGAATCGGCTCGTTAAGAGTTCGTTAGATTAAACTTGTTAAGTAAACGAACAGAGTTTGAGTATTGCATAGCTCGTTTGTTAAAAGCTTGTGAACAAGCTCGTTTAGTGTTCGTTTATATATATATATATATATATATATATAATCTAGGATCACTTACTATTGGATACATAAAATAATGCATAATTGCTATAAACTACATGACTCAAAGAACTAATACTGATAATTACACAATTATTATTGTGATATATACCCCTATGTGTTTGCACAATTTTGTTTTGCACAATTTGGTTTGCACTATTTTGTTTTGCATAATTTTGCTTTGTACAATTTTGTTTTACACAATTTGATCCGGCGGTGGTCTGCAGCCGGCCGGCGGAGGTCCGACAGCCGCCGGCGGTGGTACGATGACCGGCCAGCGGCGGTCCGACTTTAGTCCAGCAGTGGGTGGGTGGATGAGGGATTAAGGTTTTGTGGTTTAAAAGTGTATGAGATTATATATTTTTATTTGATATTTTACTTTAATATTTTGTATGTGAGAGTAATTATTTGAATTTATTGTATCTCGTAGTAATTTAGAGTAAAAGTGTGTATCTATGAATGATTTTTTCATATAATTTATTACTTTTTTTAAAATATAAATATAATATTAAAAATATTGAAAACATATATACATGATAAATTTTCTTATTTTTGTGAAATAATAAAAAATATATATTTTTATTGATAGTTGATGAATATTTTGTTATTTTAAAATAGTAATGTGGTTGTTTATCATGTTCATGAACGTAATTATATAGGTGTTCACGAACAAAAGTTTCATGAACACGTTATAAAAAAGTTCACGAATAATAGTTCGCGAACACGTTAACAAGCATGTTCGCGAACAAAACGAGCTTTCATTAATGAGCTCGAGCTCGTTTATTTCTTAACAAACGAGACTCAATCTTCATAAAACTCAGTTCAACTCGTTTATAGCTTTATGCATAAGACACCTCATTTATTTCGGTAAGATTTTAATTTCACAAAAGTGTTTATATTTTGAGTATTGTATTTATAAAATATTATAACTTATAAATGAATATTAAATTCATGCATACTTATATAATAATATAGACAATGATTATAACAAATGAGATATATTATATAATTGAAATAAGGAAGTGGAAAGGTAATTCATTTACATTTGTTCATAAAATAAAAAAGAAAATAAAAAATTTCAAAGATTTATTAATAATTAGTCTCCTTTTTAACATGTTTGAAGCCAATCAATATGCAGCAACTAGAAAAGAACCTTATGTATTTATTTAGGTAACTCTCTCAATCACCCTTTCATTTTCTTCTTTATGAGAATTGGGATATAAATTGTTAATACATAAAAGAAACCTACTCCCACTATCAAACAAGCTAACCTACACACGAAATGACTAAAATTCATGAATGCTCAACATTCCAAAATATGACCCCGGAGTTACTGATTTCTCTCTTATATATATGTGAATGATACTAATGTTTGAATAAGATTTTTTTTTTCAAAAAAATTAAAGGATATAAATTTTATATTAAAAGGTACCACATATAATTAATACTACAAAGTATAACTTTCTAAAACCATCGAATCTGGACATATGGTTCCCCCGAGAACATGGAAATTATATCCAAATAATATTACTTCCTCTGTTATATAAAATTCTATATAGCGTGTGTATATATATATATATATATATATATATATATATATATATATATATATATATATATATATATATATATATATATTTTTTTTTTTTTTTTTTTCATTTGTTGATTTCAGAACACATTTTACACTATAAAAGTAAAATGTCGATTAAATAACTTCAAGATACAATATACAGTTTATTATCGAATTTGTCATTAAAAGAAAAAACAATCAACATACTTTTCTTTTTATTAAGTTACAAATTATTAACCTTAAAAGTCAATAATATAAGAGCACACATCTTGATTAACATATACTCCCTCCGTCCCAGGTAACGAGGGCCAGAGACCTTATGTTTAATATAAGGTCTCTGGCCCTCCTAGTCTGGGACGGAGGGAGTATATAGTACTAATTAATATATGAGAATAATGATGAATTATTACTAATAATTGTAATTTTAAGCGAAATTCAATACAAAAAAACTCTTTATTATAACTTAATTTTGAATTTAACATTTTTGTTTTATCCTTCAAATTTAAAAAGCAAACAAAACTCTTTAAATTAAATTCATTAATTAATTTGCGATTCCCAATATTAATTTTATGAAAATTTATGAAAAGGTGTGATTAAAAGTTTAATAAATTATAACATAATTATATGATTGGATTAATAAAATATGTAAATAAATAAATATGGAAAAATGAGAAAATAAAGAGTAAAATTTAAAGAGTGTATTAGAGGATATAATTAACATAATAAAATTTAAAATCAATAAGTGCTCTTTATTTTATCCATAACGCTTTTGGAGTTGTTCTAACATGTCCGTTAAGTTTCAATAGTTAGCAATTTAGTTCTAAATTTTGCATGCGACTATATAATCAATTACTTTGCCATTATAAGTGAATTACTTGACTTTTCGATTCTATAAAAAGTTCGTTTGAATTCATTTATTAACTTTGTAATTGGTGATCAACACCCACATACATCATTGAGGACAAGATTAAAGGTCCCTCAAGATCGTGTGTGCCTGCTTGTCAAGTTCTACAAAGAGTGCCTACAGTAAAGGAGAAGATTAATTCCTAAAAAAAATAGAGAGAATTAATTTTCTCCACCTTAATTCCCAGAGAGGAATTCTTGTGTTTTATTCTTTCATCTTTTCTTTCAATATTATGTTAGATTAGTCTAATTAAATTATATTACAGTTACATTGAACACTTACTTTATATATAAAAAACCGACTATTTACAAACCTTAACAAGCCGATACCTGACTTTTTAAGTTCAAATTTTATTTAAGCGAATTTAAGCTTAATGTATTCAGCTAAAAATTTAGCAAACTTTTTTGATTATAATAATAATAACAATAATAATGTCAATAAAATTAGGAAGAAAAAAAAAACGTGAAATATTAACCATGAAGGCTGTTGGGGGAAGAAATTTAATTATTATTATTGAGTTAAGGGCTTAATGGTTCGAACCCCTAATTTTAATTACGCCAATTAGATATTCAATCGTCTCGTACAATGTCTCTAGATCAAAAGACATGAACAAAACAAGCTATGGGACAAACATTAATAAATTAAATAAAAAAACTGAAATACTTTTTGTATATATATAAAGTAGAATTATTTCTACATTTTAGAGAAACAGAGGCATCTGATGATAAATAAATTAGTAGTGATTATTATCATTGATTGGAAATAAGAATCTAGTGATTGATATAAAGGCATGCATGTATTCACAAGCAAAAATGCCACAATATCACAAATTCCAATCATTCAAAAAATGGGTTCCCTCCAAGCAAGGTATACTTTATCTTTATGACAAGTGGCCACTATTAGCGATGTGGGATAAAATGTGTCACCAAGTACACCAAGAAAACAAAGTGGTTTTCTAGCAATAATACTAATAATTTGGTCCAATAAGAAGAGAAGAATGGGGTGGGGTTAGGGTGGGGTGGGGTGGGGGTAATTTATATATGTTTAGCCCACATAATGATTATTAGATGTATTATTAGTTTGGAAGGTCTACAATTAGATGTCACCAATAGTGAAGTGAAGTGAAGTGAACTATCTTTTTCTTATCTTTAATTCCTTTATTTGAAAGGACACTAAAATAACCATTTATGTCAATTTTAGGTAAAGTCATGTTTAATTTTAAACACTCCACTTTGTTATAAATATATTCTAAATCTTAGATTTATTCATATATTTTAAAATTTTAACAATAATAAGAATATAATTAATCTATATTTTCATGAGACTCATACATAATACTAACACAACTACTCACTTACATTAATTATTATATTTTAAAACTCATTACATATCAAAATATTATATTCTTCAATTTTTTTACTTAAAACAAACCTAATCATCATGACAAGATGGAAGGAGTACCCTCTAAATTGATTAGAATATATATATATATATATATATATATATATATATATATATATATATATATATATATATATATATATATATATATATATATATATATATATTAATGCAGCTGCTAGTGATGATGCTGTTAATTGCTAACTAATTAAAGTATGAAGTGTATAAGCTAAGATTCATAAATCATTATTCACGAGGGAGGGATTAATCATTAATGGCGTATTCATAGTATCAATTAGTGAGTTTAATAATGATTGCACAAATGAGGTGTTTTGGTGCATGCATGCAATTAACACCATATATTATGAACATGTGTTGTTGCCACTAACTTCATTAAGATTCTGACAATTACACCCATTTTATATCATTTCAAATTAAATTAAAATTTAATACCATTGAATTTATTTGATGTATAATTGAAATAATTTTTTTATTTTGGTACTTACCTAAATACATTAAAAACTCCTTTATTAATATGAGATACAAACATATAAAAATATTACTACTAACTACAAAAATACATAGTGATATTTCAATATTACCCTTACAATGTGCTGCACATAAATGTTTGTGTGCAGCATGAAAATTCGTGTGCAGCGAAAGTGTGTGCAGCAAAAAAAGTATATATCCGGCGGATGTCCGGTGACCGGACGGCTGAGGTCCGGCGGTAGTCCGGCGACAGGCCGGCGGCGGAGGCGGTCCGGCGGTGAGTAAGGGTTTAGGGTTTGTGGTTTAAAAGTATATAAGTTTAGAGTTATATTTGAAATTTTATTTTAATATTTTGTATGTGAGAGTAATTTTTTTAAATCATTGTATCTCATAGTAATTATTTATACAAAGTATGTACCTATAAGTAATTTTTCCTTTTTTTTATCAATTTAAAATTTTATAGATAGGTTTACTATTAATTTACAGTTTTTTTTAACTTAGTAGAGACTTAAAATATGGAGTATGAAATTATCTATTCAACGCTGTGAAATTATACTCCTTGTACTTTCTCCTCCGTCTCATTAAAGATGTAACATATTTTTTGGCACGAATATTAAGTAGTATAATAATTTAATGAATAGTGAGTTGAGAATATAATATGTTAATGTGTAGTTGGTAGTTGTATTAGTGGTGTGTGCTAGGTGTGTGAACCCATATGAATATATTAATTATTTTTGTGTGAATCTCATATACCTAAAAAAAAATGTGACAATTTTTGTGGAACAACTAAAAAAGAAGATGTTACAAAGATGGAGTAGAACATTAAGAGAGTGTTTGACTTACTAAATTATTAGGTGGATAAATAAAATTTGTTAATGTCATAAATAATTAATTAACATGAGAATTATCTTAATTATTTATTAATTTTACTGATATCATTCCTCACTTCCCAGAAGTACATTAGGTCCTTTACTTTTAACTAAAGGGTTTTAAAAGAAAAACTCCCTTATTTTCTATAAAATCTTAAGGCACTTAAATATTATTAATCCAATTTACATCAAACACTCCCTGAATTTATTGTATAAATTTGACATAAATTTATCATAAAATTTTAATGAAATTCTTAAAAGACATTAATTGTGTGAGATTTTATATACTTGTCACTATATTAATTTAATTAATTTCATAATTTCATATTCCAAATAAATTAATAGTTAAATATATTTCTGATTCTTGATTACTGGAATAAAAAAAAAGTTGAGTTTAAATTAATAATGAACCTATTTTTGTAATGAAAGAACTTTAGAAATGGAAGCTTTATATACATGCATCTTAGACGTGGATCCAGTGGGCAAAGGGGGTCCAACAGGCGCAACTGGGTTAATAATTTTTATTTCATTATTTTTTCTCAATTTTAAAATTAGTTCATCTGTTTTAGATTCCTTGAAATTAATTTATTAAAGAAATGTCTCTTATGTCCCTATGTACACGAAGTGCGTAAGGGTAAACTATTTTATTTCAAAGGGTATAAATTTTAATTAATAAGGGTATATCATTTTGTTCTAAAGGGTATACACTTTTAATTAATATTTTTTATTTTTTTCAAAAAGTAAAGGGTGCACATCTTTATATTAAATGATATACAATTTAATACTAAAGTGTATGGACTCACGATTATTTAAGTATTATTGAAAAGTAAATTATAATGTATACTACGGTGTAAGGTGGAGATGAAAGGAAATTAATGAGAGCGTGGTGAATATGATGGAGATAATGGAGAAAGTAGTATAAAAAAATATTGTAATGAATTATTTTATTAACAATTTTAATATTAAAAAATTATAATATTTTTAATGATAAATGATAATGCCTTTGATAAAAGTAATAATTAATTTTGAAAATGTAAAAATAGTCTCACATGAAAATGTAAAATGGTATGTTGTCCACTAATATATAGTACTCTTTTTGTCCCACGTATTTATGCCCTTTTGTATGGGCATGAAAATTAAGAAATATTATTTTTTAAATATATATTGTAAGAAAAAAAGCAAGTTGATAATTTAAGAGAAAAAATGAATAAAATTGTTGGAAATTATTAATAAAGTATAAAAAAACTAAATAAAAGTGTTGAAATTAATGAATAAAGTGTAAGAAATAGATAAGATGTACGATACTATTATTGGAACGTGCATGAGTACCTGGATCACTTTAAAATGAAAAGTGTGTATAAATATCTTTGAAAATGTGCTGAAATGGAATGACTAAAAGATTAAAATTGTACAATCAATTTATTAATTAAGCCTAAAGGCCCAACTTATCAAGATCCAAAGTCAAGGCCCAGCCCATCAAATATTTAATCTTATAAGGATTGACTTATATTTTAAGAAATTTTCTTAAAAACACAAATATATAAATATAGGGTAATTCTTTGGTGACCGCGGTCACCCAATGACCCTCTCACTTGATCCTCATAAATATATGCATTTCCTAAGAAACCCATTAAATGATTGCTATTTGCTGGTATAGTTACTTGTCCTTTTTTCCATGATTTGTTAGGAACCATGCTTTGCATTTATTATTATTATTATTATTATTATTTTAACATTTAATAGGAATGTGTTAGTAAATGTCAAGATGAAAAGAATTTAGCAACTTTTATTTTCACAGGACACGTAGACTTTATAATATAATCCCATTGTTTGCTCTTTTAGTAAAAAAAATCTTACAAATTTGGTTTAAAAATTTTAAACACTTGCAGATTTGGTCTCATTCAATTTTACTTGAGATCTCATAAAAAATTCAAATTATATATTCATCCCGAATTATCTTATATCAAATTAAAAATAATGAAATGATTGAACGGGAGTTAATCTAGCTAATTCGCAGACATTTTTTATATTTTCTCTACGATTTCACAATGTACACTTAGTTTCTCACGTATATATATTAAATTGATTTCATCCTCATGAATTGATCTAGTCATGTTTGATTAAACATTAATCAACAATCACGTAAGGTTGAAACTCTTTAATATGGCGAATATTATTTTTTTTTAAAAAAAGTAATTATAATCTATCATATAGAAAAGTATATACCTTTATTATAAAAATAATATTTTGTAGTAAAGAAAAATATATATATGAAATAATACGTATATTGGACCAATTATAAGATAAAAGGTCTTCGTAAATTGGACCAATTTATAAATTTAGAGTATTTCTTATTGAGTGAGGCTTACGTGCGTCCGGACGCACACCGTTCGCCTTTAGAATTTAGTAGTATGGGTGAGGGTACATTTTTTGTTCTAAAGGGTATACACTTTAATTAATAAATGTACATTATTTGTTTTAAAGGGTATACACTTTTCATTAATATTTTTTATTTTTCTTCAGAAAATAAAGAGTACACATCTTTATACTAAAAGATATACAATTTAATATAAAATTCTAAAGGCACACGGAATGTGCTTCCATACACCCGTCACACCCAAGTTTTTGTCTTTTTTATTCATGCAAATTTTGCATAAAGTAATGGTCGTCTATTTTGGGAATTACATAAATCATAGTCATTTCATTATCCTATATTTATTAAGTTGATATCTTATGATTGGAATGAATTAATATATAATTTGAAATTCGTATAAGAATAGAAGCATTATCTGATATCTTATGATTGGAATGAATTAATATATAATTTGAAATTCATATAAGAATAGAAGTGAAATTGAGTAGCATCAAATCCGCAAGTATTTAACTTTTGAATCAGAAAAATCTTTTAGAACTAAAAGAGCAAACAATGAGACCATATTGTAAAGCAGACAAACTGCTAAATCCTCCCAAGATAAACATAGAAAATGGACAATTTTCTGTGAGACTGTCTCACAATGAGACTATTTTACACACACGTAATTAGTTATTACTTTTTATTTAAGATGTATTCACATTTCTTTTATAATGTTATTAATTTTCATTTATATTATGAATTGTTCATGAAGTAGGTCAAATCACCATTATCATTTTTCATCAAATATGTATTACTTTACATTATAACCCTTCTTATTCGTCTTACATAAGCTGTTTTATGATACAATCTCACACAAGTTCTTTGTTAATAAAAAATGAAATATATATCTAGGTGAAACTAACCTAAATCTACTCCCTCTGTCCTATAAAAAATCATATTTTTTTCATTCGTTTGTCCTACAATAATCTTCACACCTCGAAAAAAAAGAAACAACATACTATTTGTAAAATAACCTCAAAAGTTACTTTAATTTAGAATATATCACTTCTATCTAACGCATGTAACATTACTTTATAATTTATTATCTAAAAATACTAAAATACCCCAAAATTAATAAAATTGGGAAAAAAATAATTTTAATAACGTGAAATCATAAATGTAAAATTAATATTGGGGAGGAGTATTAATAACGTGTGTGGGTCTAGTAGCCCTAAAATAATGAATACCTCAATATATTCCAAAATAACAAAATACACATTAGTGGGATTATGTGGAGGAGTATTTATGTATGATGTACCCTGCATCAAAATATTTTCAATTAGATATTTCCCATAAAGTTTCAGCTACTGAAGCAAGCAACCAAAACATAAGATCACATCATATAATTAGCAATAAGCGATGAATGCTTAGCTAGAAAGCAAAACCTAAATCACACTTTTAACTTTTATACAAGTCAAATTAAGAAATACTCCATCAAACATTGTAAGAAAATCCCAGATTAAGCTATGAGTGGAAGCATTATCAACCTACATAACATAATACAGAAGTGCAAAATGAAGTAGTTAAGTACTAAATAGATCATCATACACAAACAGAACAACATTGAGCTAAAAGAAAGATCAAATAAAGTTAACATAAAAACTTTTAAAGAGTAGAAAGCCAGATGAATTCTTGGTACAACAAATACATGTAGAACTCACAGTATGCGAAGAACTAGCTAGACGTTACGGATTGGTTAAACTAGTGGTGCTGCTGCTCTCCCTGCCAAGCCCAAACGATTTCTTTGAGGGCTGGTCTTATAACCCGTCTCATCAAATGCTGATAATCTATCGACTCACCGCTGGATTTCGTCATCTCAACTAGATAGAACGATGAGCTTATTTCAAAAATCATTATATCAATGGACAAAGTCACTTTCCTATACGACTCATATGATCCTTCTAGTCTCATGTACCCTTGATCCTTCTTCATCGCTTTGAACCTTAGCTCATGAGCCACGTCCTCGAGTTTTGATATGATGGAAGAAGCTGACTCTGTCGAAGTGAACTGAACTTCGTCCTTCTCATCATTCCTCACGAACAAGCCAGATAAGTCAAATCCAGTGGAGAGGGAGATGATATCAAATGCATTTAAGTTACTGGGCTTTCCAAACCCCATATTAGTTTGGGTGAGGCTATTACACTCTGAAGGTTTTGATATAGCATCCAAGTCTATTGGCGGTTTCTCCGCGCCTCCTATTATAGTCTCTGCACGTTGAGGATCGAAGCCTTTTCGGAACCAAGAACTTTCCATGATTCTGGCAGTGGAAATCCTGGAATTGGGGTTTGGATCAAGAATCCGAACGAGTAGCCTTCGCACGTCTGATGGGAACCAGTTAGGGAACTTAAACTCACCCCTGGCTATCTTCCTATACATCTCCATAAGATTTGTGTCGTGGAATGGAAGATAACCTGCGAGTAAAACAAAAAGTATGACTCCACAAGACCAGATATCAGCTTTGGCTCCATCATACCCTTTTCGGCCAATAACCTCAGGAGAAACATATGCTGGCGTTCCACACGTCGTGTGTAGCAACCCATCCTGCCTCTTGGACTCTGTGATTGCACTCAAACCAAAATCCGAGACCTTCAAATTGCCATGCTCGTTCAGCAGAAGGTTTTCCGGTTTCAAATCACGGTGATAAATGCCTCTGCTGTGGCAGAAATGAACAGCACAAATTAATTGTTGAAAGTACTTCCGAGCTGCGCTCTCCTTGAGCCTCCCTTTAGCAACCTTGTGAAAGAGCTCACCACCTTTAGCATATTCCATCACAAAATAGATCTTTGTTTTGGTGGCCATGACTTCATCTAGTTGCACTATATTCGGATGTTTAACCATGCTCATAGCAGATATCTCCCTCTTGGTCTGATTGATTAGCCCGACCTTAACTACTTTCTCCTTATCGATTACCTTGATGGCTACACTTTGTCCCGTTTTAAGGTTCCTACCATAATATACCTTGGCAAATGTGCCCTGTCCTAACATTCTCCCTACTTCGTATTTCTTCATCAGAACATTCTCCTTGGTGTCCATTTCAAGAGACACGAAACTGCTATATACTTTAGCAGCAGTTTCGTTACCTGTCGTCTTACACGATCGTGTTCAACAGTCGAGAGCCTTGATCACGGTGCTTCTCGTTGTATGACACGATTGTTATGTTATACTCTTGCCTCTCATCATAAAGAAACAACACTGATCCTAACTCGGGCACAACCCCGTAGATGAGAGCCTCAGCAGAGAAATACATCTTTCTGCATTCCCAGGAGCTTGTAGATCAACGATGAGTAAGGAAATCCTGAAAACGAAGACGGATAAGAAGTGATAAACATTGACAAAGCTGCTCATTATTTACTTTCTTTCAAGTTTCAGCAGACTCAAAAACAACCAGATTTTATACAAACCTACAATTCAACATCTTCACGTACAATCCAAATGAAAGCTATCCCAAATTATATTCGGCAAAATCTGTTTAAATTCGTTTCGGTTCTGACTCTACAGAAGCATTCAGCTAATCAAAACACATAAATTACCCTTTAAGCAGCATTTCGAAGGCAAATTCAAAATGCAAAACCATAATTATCTCATAAAATCAAACATTCGCTGATCTGTTTCAAAAAAAAGAAAAAAAAACAGAAAATCGAGAGATAAAAGAATGAAGATCCCAACCTAACCCCAAACTCATATCAGGAGCTGTATCGATCGAGAAAAAAGAGTACAACTTCCAGAAAAACAGGAATGATTCATTCAGCCACGAGGCTATTTAAATACGTAAGAAGGCGTAAATTAAAAATCAGAAAACACGTCGATTCAACAATTTCTATGATTTCAATTTAGAATTTCCATTCAAATTGCAAAGCAAAAGAGCAGAATTCAATTAAAAACGCATAGAAAGCGGTGATGCAAGAAATGGAAAGCAGATTAAAGGGGATATGGATGGAAAAAAAGCTTAAGAAGAAGGAGAAGAGATTGAAATGGAGAAATGTTACCTTGATGAAGAGAAGAAGTTGGGTGGGATCTTCGCCTTTGACAGAGGCGGAGAAAAGGAGAAATGTTGAGGCAAACGCATTTTGGCCGTTGGGAGGTATATATATGTAAACAATACAACTTACTCCTTTTTTTCGAATTTCTTTTCTTTTTCTTATCTATTCTTTTCTTTTAATTTGCATATTAATGTGTTTTTTTTCTGATTAGCATTACAATACAAGTATTATTCTTTATAGCAAAAAGTATCACAAAATATAAAATAAAAATAGAATATAAATCATATTTAATTTACTACTTCACGTACATTAAATTTAATGTATTAATATATGTATATTTTTCTATATAAATAAGTATTACACTATATAGATAAAAGTATTTCTAACACTATATTTCTTACTCTATGTTTGCGATAGTTAAATATTTATATAAGTATTGTAAAATAATTTTAGCATGTGTCAAATTTCGAATATAATGAATTCACTTGCATAATTTTAAGATCCATTTGATCGGTACTAACAAAATATTTAAATATATAAATATGTGATGCTTAAATTTGAGCATATTTTTGTTTAGATTTATAGTATTTCTATAAAAATTTTCCGTAATTTATTATTTACAAATTTTAGATGTTAGAAAATAGAATCTTTTCTTTGTGTTGTGCTGGCCGCTGGGGCTTCTATTTATCTGCCACGTGTAGATTTAGCGAGCAGGTGTTAGACACGTGACAGGAAATTTTGAACACGAAGGAAATTTTGTGTTGTATTGAGGAGGTTTTTAGAAAAGGAATTGTTAGAAGTTGAAGTATAAAACATGGTCATGATCTCCATGCAACCGATGCATCAAGTTGGCCAGGAAGTGGGTGAGCATTGCACACGCATTTCTTGGAGTTTATACGTTGGAATAGATCACACACGAGGCTGCATGAGTGCATGCTGATTAGTAGGGTTTGTTAGGAGGTTTTTGATCGGTTGTGTTGGTTAGGGAGCTGATTCAAGAAGCTTTGAGGGAGTTAGTTTGTTAAGTATGTTGTTAGGAAGGTGCTGATGTGTCAAGACCTCATTGGTGGTGTGAGGCATCAGCTATGCAGCTGAAACAAAGCCAACTTCCCACCTGGTATATAAGCAGCAAGTTTGCTGCTATGAAACACACGATTGAGAGGTTCAGCTTCTGCAAGTTTGATAGATTGATCTATGAGTGATCAAAATAGTTATTCAATCTTCATCTACAAGTGTAATTATCAATCAATGAAAGAGTGCTCGATTTCTTTTGAAAGTGGACGTAGATCTTCATGATCGAACCACTATAATTCTTTGAGTGTTGCATTCTTCATTTTACAGTTTTTGATTCAATCGTTCTTTGCTTTTCAAATCTAAAAACGTGAGGTTGAGTGTGTTGTCTTTTGGTTTGAGAGATTAGAAGTAGGATCCAAGTGTGTTTCCATTCTTAATCACAACAGGAATGAATATCCTTTTTAGAGGCCTAGTCACCCATGGTCCTCTAAGGGGTGATCTACTTGCCACTTCTAATTAATTTTAGTAATATTTATGAGAACATGTGCCATGTGACTTGAAAGTTAAATACGCCTATTCAGATGGTAAAAATTTGTTTGAAACATTTTTATAAAAGAATTTATTTATTAAAATTTTCTGTTGAAAAACGAAGAATATTAATGTTCAAACTAAATTTTTTTTTTGAAAAATTAAGGTCTTAAGTTTTTATTATAAAGAGTATAACATTTAATAAAAAAAATATAAGAAAATTGGATTGAGTCAAATCTAGATGTAGGAACCTAGATGTGTGCGCCCAAGCACATGCATGCAAGTTTTTTTTTTTTTTTTTATATTTTTGATCGAGGAAGAAATAAATATTATTAAGAGATATTCACAAGCTGAAAGTTCCAAATATAGAGATATCAGATTATAAAGAGATGTCCAAAGCGGCATGCGAGTTATTGTCTTCGTTAAATGGATAAAGAGTTAATATTTAATGAAAAGCGATACTCCCTCCATCAACCTCATGCCTTTTAGCATAGACGAAAGGAGTACTTGATTTATGGAGCATCCCATTATTATGGGTCCCTTCGCTATTGTATTGGATTGGTATAGAAGGTAAATCGCAAAATGCGTCTCAAGTGATGTCAACCTCATGCCTTTTAGCATAGACGAAAGGAGTACTTGATTTATGGTGCATTCCATTGTTATGGGTCCCTTCGCCATTGTATTGAATTGGTATAGAAGGTAAATCGCAAAATGCATCTCAAGTGATGTCAACCTCATGCCTTTTAGCATAAACGAAAGGAGTACTTGATTTATGGTGCATCCCATTGTTATGGGTCCCTTCGCCATTGTATTGAATTGGTATAGAAGGTAAATCGCAAAATGCGTCTCAAGTGATGTCACGGACGAAAGGAGTATAAGGTTTATGGTGTACCTTACCATTAGGGACTCCCACCGCCCTTTCCCTAAATATTGGTGGAGAAGGTAAATCCTACAGAATTTGCATTCTCATCCTATATTCTCATCCTATAATTGTCTAACTCAATTAGAAGTTATTTTCACCCGAATCTCTATCACATGAGTTATGTCGTATAGGTATAAAAAAAAATAGTTGATTTATGAAAAATGATAATTATTAGGGAAAATTATTATATATATAACGTAAAATATTCCGTGGTAGTACATTCTATTTATATACATTTATTTATTTATTAATAAATACAAATAAAGTAATGAATTAAAACTTATTATATAAATAACACAAAATACTCCGTGCTAACACATTCTATTTATATATATTTATTAATAATAAATACAAATAAAGTAATGAATTAAAACTTATATGATATATTAACGATTTTTTAAATAAAAATATTGTTAGTTTTTAATAAAAAATTAATCGTACAATTTAAAAATACATAAAAATATACGTTCATTAAGAAACACACATACATTATTTAATTAAAGTTAATATATATAGTTTGTTACTTAAAATAAATTAGGTTTAGAAAGTTAACTTCATGCTCTGGACACACTAGATATTAACCCTATAAACAATTCTTGGTATAAATTACTCTAGTGATAACACTCTTAATAAAACATTATTAACTAATTAAAAATAAATAAAATAGTGTCACACAAATACTGCTCAGAATGGCAAAATTTTGTTTGAGTCCATCCAAAAGCTCTATGAGTTGGATAAATAATACTCCCTCCCCCCAGATATTTTTACCCATTTGTACGAACACGGAGATTAAGACATTTTATTTTTTTAATATATAATGTAAGAAAAAGCAGAGATAAATTAATAATTTAAAAAAATAAATAAATAATTAAAGTTGTTGGGAATGATGAATAAAGTGTAAAAAAGTAATTAAAGTTGTTGGGATTGTAAAAAGTAGCTAATAATATTATGTACTTTTACCATAAATGAAATGAGTAAAAAAACGCGGGACATCCCAAAATGAAAAGTGGGTAAAAATACGTGGGACGGAGGGAGTAATAAAATTTTAATATAAAATGCTACTTGATTTATGAATAATGATAATCATCTATTAAACTATTTCACAAATATTTTTTAAGGTATAAATAAAATGTTATAACGGATACATTTTTCCCTTAAAGAAATTGGATTCATTAGTTGAACTGAATATAATTAATCACTAAACTCTCTCTATGATATGTATATATTCCATTCCATCAAGGCCAACTAAACAAGAAACATCACTTGTGTAGTCTATTATCCAAGGATAGAAGTAATGATGTCATTTCAAAGTGAGATTTACTATTGAATTGTGAAGCATGCACACCACTGGATATATATCCACAACAACTTTGTAAGCTGTATTAGGCATGCACATTTTACCCGGAACCGGCGGTTCTGGAACCGGCTAAAATGGAATTTAAATCGGATATATTTCGGTTCGATTCCGGTTCCTCATTTTGTGAAATCGGAATCGCCGGTTCCGGTTTCAAACCGGTGATTTTTCCAATTTTTTCTTTTTTTACGTTTAAAGGCTAAAATTTAAAAAAAAAAAGAAGAGAAAACCAGAACCGGCGATTCCGAACTGGAACCGAAATCGGTCTACCCTCGATTCGGTTCCAGTTCCATATTTCCTAAAACTGGAACCGGCGATTTCGAACCGCCGTGCATGTCTAGGCTGTATTTAGGGGTGTGCATCGTTTGAAAACCGCCGAACCGAATCGATTTTAAAAAACCGAACACCGAAATTCTAAAAAATGCAAGACCGAACCGAAACCGAATACTAAGAAAATTCAAACAAAACCGAACCGAAATAATCGGTTCGATACGGTTTTAAAACCGAATTAACCAAAGTAAATAAAAAAAATAAAAATAAATGTATAACTCACTTAAAACTAAAAATGTAATCAAAACTAGTGCAATTACCCAAATTACAACTAAGATACAGGGTGTGATGTGAGTGGTGTAACAAATAAATTAATAAAGTTAAAGGATTAATAAATAAATAAATAAATAAGAGAAAGGGATATGCAGTGAGACCCGATAGACTTTCCAGATGCAATTCTATGGTGAAGTTAGGGCATGGTGGCTGTTGGGCCCGCTGGGTATTTGGCCCAATTGCTGGTCTTCTTCTCTCAAAGTATTGGGCCAAGTGTGTCTTGCCTTATAGCCTTACACTTTTGGTCTCATTTAATCACCCATTTGTGACCCTTACGGGTAGAACTTGGATTTGAATTCTTGTGTGAGTTCAACGGGAATCTGAGCACCGTGGAGTTCTTCCCTCGACCACCTTCTCCGGCGTAGACGACGAACACGGACGACGATGAAGATCGTATCCGCCTAACAGTGGTATCAGAGTGGGTTTCGTCCGTCTGTCTCCCGAAGCTGCTGACTGTCAGCTGCCGGTGGGAGATCAGACGCCATCCGACCGCCGCCGGATTTCTTCGCCGGAATCGCGATCTGAAGGATCAGAGCCGCCGTCGCTGATCAGCCAGGAGGGGGCTCGCGTTCTGCCGCCGCTTCCAGTCGCTGGGAACGCACGATCTGCAGCAACGCACCGCTGCCGTCCGCCCTCAGACCTCGTCTCCGTTTAGACCGCTGCCGCCGCTCGCCTCCGGTGGGAGAGAGGAACGCGCTGTCGCCGTTGCTGGTTGTGTCCGTTGGGAACGCGACGCTAGGGCTCCGCGACGCCGCCGCTGTAGGAATCGCGACCTGCAGAAATGCGCTGCCACCGGTCAGATCGAAGCCATCGTACGTCGCTACGCAGCCCGCCAAGAACGCGACACCGAACTCCGCTGGATCTGCTCCTGCTCGACGCTCGACGCCAGCCTTCAGTCGCTAGGGTTTCCAGGCGCCGCCGCTCCTGCCCGCCGCCGGAATCGCGACCGCCCCTGTCCGCTGACCGCCAGTTGACCGCCGCGACGCCACTGCTGTTCGCCGCCGGCTTTTACAGCCGTCGCCGCCACCGCTGACCTCCGGCCACCGCCGCCGTTGACCACCGGAGTTGACCGCTGGCGTTAGGGTTCCGGTCAGATTGGGCTCTCCATTTTGTGGAAGGGAAGTGTCTCTCCTCTCATTTTATATTGTCCAGAAAATTTTCAAATTTGTTTTGTTACTTTTCCGGATAGTTATTTTTCTGAAATTTTTCAGATTGTGCCTTTACTAACCCCCAATGTTTCTCACTTTGTGTGTAGGTTGAAACTTGGAGTGAAGGCTGCCCCGTTCGTGTTTGCTTCGTGAACAAGACTACGAGGGATCCGCCCCCGTTAAGTAACGGGCTGGTGGCTCGTAGAGGTGGTACGGTGCTCTCGTCAGAGACACCGCTCTGGTGAAATAGCTTGAGCCTTTCTTATTTATTTTTTTTTTGTCTGATGCCCTGAGGCGGCTGGCCCTCTTATTTGCTCTTGTGTGATACCCTGAGGCGGCTGGCCCTCTTATTACTGTTCTTGTTTGTTTCTTTTGTGAAACTGTCATCTTAGTCTTTCAATTTCCGCTGCTGAAAATATGTCCTTGTGTGTTATACTGCTCCGTTTCTCGCTTTGTGTGTGATTAGAGTAGTGCCAACCTGGTGTGTGACAGATTGTTGCTCTGTAATTCTGTATTTTCTCCGTTCAAAGTGTGTTCTACTCAACTTTAAATACCCATGGCTTCGTCTTCGTTTGGACAAGCACCGTTTGATGATAAGCGAGACTTCAGTATCTGGAAATAGAAAATGAAGTGCATACTCATTCAACAAAGGGTATTCAAAGTTGTAGATCACTCGTATGATAAGGATGATACACCTGCTAAAAAGGCTGAGATGAATGAGCTTGCTTTGTCTGCGATTATCTTGAATCTTTCTGATCTTGTGCTTAGAAAAGTTAGTGTGCATGAGTCCGCAAAAGTTTTGTGGGAAACGTTAGATAAGCTATACAGTGAAACATCTTTGCCTAGTAAAATGTTTCTTCTGGAAAAATTCTTTCGTTTTAAACTTGATTTAAACAAAGATGTTGAAGAAAATTTGGATGTGTTCACGAAGTTGTTTCAAGATATTAAGTTAACTGGTGACAAGCATATTGATGAATACACTCCTATTGTGCTTTTAAATGTTATATCTGATTCTTACAATGATGTCAAGTCTGCTATAAAGTATGGTTGTGATGACGTTACTCTTGATATTGTGGTGAATGCCTTAAAAAGCAAAGAGCATGATTTAAAACAAAATGGGGGTGTTAAGAATTCTGGGGAGGTTATGCATGTTAAGGGGAAACCTAACAATCGTAAAAAGAACAAGAACAAGAATAAGAACAAGGACAAAAATTCTGATGTGAAATCCCAGAATAATCAGAATGGGGACAAGAAAAAGAAGAAATGCTTTAATTGCAATGAAAGGGGACATTTTACAAACAATTGTCCTCATCCTAAGAGGAATAATTCTAATGATCATGCTAATGTTGCCTCTGAATCTGTGAATTATGGTGATGTGTTTGCTATTTCTGATAGTTGTGTGAATTCTGTGCATTCATCTCTGTGTGATAGTGAATGGCTTGTGGATTCCGGTTGCACATTTCATATGACACCTTTTAAACATCTTTTCTCTTCATATTAAAATATTTCTCATGGATCTGTGTATATGGCTAATGAAAAAAAATGTGATGTGCTTGGCGTTGGTGACGTTTGCTTGCGTTTTGAAGATGATTCTGTGTTCACTTTGAAAAACGTGCGACATGTGCCTGATTTGTGTAACAACTTGATTTCTTGTGCTGCACTTGAAGATGAGGGGCTTGAGGGTAGGTGGGGAAAGGGTTGCATGTCTATTGTAAAGGGTTCTGTGCCCATCTTTAATGCTATAAAAAGGAATAGCCTGTATGTTTGTTGTGCTAAATCTGTTGTTATGTCTGCTAACGCGGTTAAAGAAGATAAAACATATATTTGGCATGGTAGGTTAGGTCACATGAGTGGAAAATGCCTTGAAATTTTGCATAAAGCTGGTTCTTTTAGTAATTATAAGCTTACATGCATTCCTTTTTGTGATTCTTGTGTGCAAGGCAAACATGCGAAGGTGAAATTCTCTGTTTTCCCATACCCTAAGACTTCTTCGTGTAGTGATATACTTGAGTACCTGCATGCTGATGTGTGGGGGCCTTCTAGTGAGCCAACTCAAGGTGGCAATGTGTATTTTCTGTCCATTATTGATGATTTTTCAAGAAAAGTGTGGGTGATTTTGCTTAAAAACAAATCTGATGTTTTTGAAAAGTTCAAAAATTGGAAAACTTTGATTGAAAATCAAATGGGTAAAAAGATTAAGTATCTTAGAACTGATAATGGATTGGAATTTTGCAATAATGTCATGGATGATTTATGTGTCAAATCTGGAATTGTGAGACATAAGTCTGTTCCTTACACTCCCCAGCAGAATGGGGTTGCTGAGAGGATGAATAGGACTTTGTTAGAAAGGGTGAGGAGCATGTTGGTGTCTTCTGGACTTTCTAAAAAGTTTTGGGGTGAGGCGCTTATTACCGCAGCATTTTTAATAAACAAATCCCCCTTTGTGCCTTTAAAGGGTAAGTGCCCTGACTATGTGTTTTTTGGTAAAAGTATTGATTATTCTGTGCTACGTGTATTTGGATGTACTGCGTTTGTGCATCAGAAACATGACAAATTGGATCCTAGGAGTAGAAAATGTATTTTTCTTGGTTATCCTGAGGGTGTTAAAGGTTATAGGCTGTGGGATTTTTCTGAATCGGGTTTCAAAATCGTGATTAGTAGGGATGTGATCTTTAATGAATCTGAATTTCCTTGCTTATCTGCTCCTATGCCTGATGTTGTGCCTTTACATGATCCTACCACTTCTTCGAGTGAGGTGGAGTTGTCTCCTTTGTTATCTGATGTTGAAAACTTGTTTGACACTATTGTTGATCAAGAACTTGTTGCCAATGAACCTACTATCAATGATGAAAATGTGCATGATATTCCTGAAGATGATGACTATGTGTTGCCTAGGGATAGACCTAGAAGGAATATTAGGCCACCTGCTAGGTATGATGATTTTCATATTGATACTCATGCTTGTAATGCGTTTGAAAGTGTTGATAATGAACCTAAGACCTATCAAGAGACTTTAAAATCTGACAACTCTGTGAAATGGTTAAATGCTATGAAAGATGAAATGAAATCGTTGCATGTTAATCATACTTGGACTATGGTTCCAAAACCTGCTCATTGCTATGTTGTTGATTGCAAGTGGCTTTTCAAAGTGAAACATGAGCCTGAAAATGTTAGATTTAAAGCTAGATTGGTAGCAAAATGTTTTACTCAAAAGGAAGGGGTTGATTATAATGAAATCTTTGCTCCTGTTGTTAAATTCACCACTATTCGTATAATGCTTGCATTAGTTGCTCATTTTGATTGGGAATTGAAGCAAATGGATGTCAAAACGGCTTTTCTTAATGGTGATTTAGACAAAAAGATTTTCATGAAACAACCTGAGGGTTTTGTGGACCCCAAAAATCCTGATCATGTATGTCTTTTGAAGGAATCCTTGTATGGCTTGAAACAATCTCCTAGACAGTGGAATAAGAAGTTTGATCAATTCATGACATCGTTGAAGTTTAAAAGAAGCTTGCAAGATAATTGTCTTTACTTCAAGATTGATATTTCTGTTCCTGTTTTTCTGCTCATATATGTGGATGATATGCTAATTGTTAGCCCTGATCTTGAATATGTTGAGCTTGTTCAAAAGAGTCTATGTGATAATTTTGATATGAAAGATCTTGGAGATGCTAAAAGGATTCTTAGTATGAACATTGATAGAGATAGGAAAAACAATGTTCTCTTGCTTAATCAGATTTCATATGTTGAAAAGATTTTGAGTAAATTCTCTATGATGTCTGCTAAAACTGTGAATGTGCCTCTTGCTGCTCACTTTGTGTTAAGTAAGGATCAGTCTCCAAAGACTGATTCTGAAATTGCTGAAATGGAAAAGGTTCCTTATTCCAATGTCATTGGGTCTGTTATGTATCTTATGGTTAGAACTAGACCAGATATTGCATATTCTGTTAGTTGCTTGAGTAGGTATATGGCTAATCTAGGTGCGCCTCATTGGGAGGCTTTGAAATGGCTCTTGAGATACCTCAAGGGCTCCATGGAGGTAAGTTTGCGCTTTTCCAAATCTACAAATGGTGTGAGCCTTGTTGGCTATGTTGATTCCAATTATGCAAATGATAGGGATAATAGGAAGTATACAACTTCTTATGTGTTTACTTTGTGTGGCTCTTGCATAAGTTTGAAGTCTCAGTTACAGCATGTGGTTGCTTTATCTACAACTGAATCTGAATACGTGGCTATTACTGATGTTTTAAATGAAGCTATTTGGCTGCAAGGCCTTCTGAATGAAATAGGTTTTCTTGACAAATGTGCCACTGTGTTTTCTGATAGTATGTCTGTGATTCAGTTGTGTAAAAATCCTATTTTCCATGATAGAACCAAGCATATAGATGTTAGGTATCATTTCATTCGTGATATTGTGGAAAAAGGTATTGTTAACCTGGAAAAGATTGCATCTGAGTTTAATCCTGCTGATATGGGTACTAAATGCTTATATGTTGAAAAATTTAGGTCTTGCATGAGGACTTTAAATTTCGACTCTCTTGATTTAAGCATGTTGTATGCAATTCTTTTCGTAGATGTTGTGTTCACTCTTGAGCTTGTGTGCTCCGTTTATTTTGTCCTTGGGATATTTTAAACAGTTTGTGACTGTGTGTCCGTGATCTTTGCTTCGGCTTAGATTTGAGTATCTTTTGTGATACCTTGACTTTGTGTCAAATTTCTGGATCTTGCATTTGACTTTTTGTCTTTTCTTTTTGCAGGTGTCCGGGGAAAAGTGCAATGATGAATTCTCATTTAGTTATACACAAGGGTAGATGATTTGGGCCAAGGTGGAGATTTGTTGGGCCCGTTGGGTATTTGGCCCAAATGCTGGTCTTCTTCTCTCAAAGTATTGGGCCAAGTGTGTCTTGGCCCATAGCCTTACACTTTTGGTCTCATTTAATCACCCATTTGTGACCCTTACGGGTAGAACGTGGATTTGAATTCTTGTGTGAGTTCAACGGGAATCTGAGCACTGTGGAGTTCTTCCCTCGACCACCTTCTCCGGCGTAGACGACGAACACGAACGACGATGACGACCGTATCCGCCTAACAGTGGCAGCCGCCTACAGTACTCCAATTCTCCTCAAATTATTGAAATAATCGTTCACAAAAAGTGATGGATTCACTTCTAAGCCAACCGAATCTCACTCTTCTCAAACCTGGAAGAAATTTGAACCTCCGTTGGCTATGTTGGGAGGGAGTGGCACTGCTGGGGTACATCGTCAGTGCGCGAGGTTGGGACGTCGAACGACTAAGAAGACAGGTGGTCGGTGAGCCCACACCGATGGAAGGCGCGACGCTAGAATAGACGAACAGTCGCGACTGGGTGGGGTGCTACTGTGGTGGGCTGGAAAGCGGGCCGGTCGTGTAGCTGGCGGCAAGGCTGGGAACGGCCGGACTCCGGAGACGGACCGTCTCAAGCTCTCGGTTGGGTGTGGTGGTGACCTAACCCTCAAACACGTGAAATGTGAGAATGAAATTAAGGATAGGGAAATAAGCTTTTGTATTTATATACTCAAAATCGGTTCGGTTTCGGTTTTCTCAATTTTTCAAACCCTAAAACCGAACCGAAACACCGATTTTTTTATATATTGAAAACCGAAACCGAACCCATTTTTTAAAAATCGAACCAAATTGATCAGTTCGGTTCGGTCGGTTATTTCGGTTCCGTCCGTTTTATGCTCACCCCTAGCTGTATTTATGTATGCATGCAATGCATATACCAAAAGTTAACATTTGCTCCAATTAAATCATTTTTAAATACATTTAACATCATTCATATCCTTGGAAAATTATAATCTACAATAATTGTGCACATGTCTCTATGCCTACATAACTTTTAAGGGAGTTGGTAAAAAAAAACCCTTTATTAAAAAATTAATATATATGTTAAATTGTTTAGCATATAAATATTCATGAAATATCACTATATGGTCTAGGACATGATCCAAACCACTATTTAATTGTAAAATTTTGCATAATCCAGCTGATCCCCTCCTCCCCGTAAAATTTTCTGCACAATTTCTATAAATTGTGTAGTATTTATCTAGTTTAGTTTAAAGAAAATATTTCCTGCATCATTTATTAATTTAAACCAACCTTTTTTTTTAATACCTCAAATATTTAATTAATAGAACTATATATAATCATCTTTTATTTATATATATATATATATATATATATATATATATATATATATATATATATATATATATATATAAAAGCTCTATTAATCTTCAAGAATGTTTAAAAATACTAAATTGTAAATGACAATACATTGCTATAACTAATAATTGAAAATTCATAAAAATAAATTAGAAGTTACTATGTTCAAATTAGGATTAAAGATCATTTCATTCTATAGTTAAAAAATGAAAAAAAATATTTATTTGATGTTTCATCTAATTGATAAATCATGTTAAGTGCTTAAATTATAGATTTATAATTTTACACTCAAATTTCTCAATCTAAATGAAGGAGCAACTTGAGATTTGATGCATTTTTAAAATATGTGAGCATTTTGTGCAAGGTTTACATGTATTTGTATATTCCCTAAATAAAAGTAATACTCCCTCCGTTCCAAAATTGATTGCACTGTTACTGTAGATAAGGAGTTCAAAAAAAATTGACAAAATTGATTGCACTGTTACTGTAGATAAAGAGTTCAAAAAAATTGACTTTTTAGGGGTATTGTGGTATTTTTAGGTAATAAATAAATTATAAAGTATGTTATGTGTGTTAGGTGAGTGTGGTAAAGCTGTAATTAAGATGAACTTTTAGGGGTGTATATTGATGTGATATTTTTTTTTTTTGGAAAGGTATAATCTATTTTGGGATGAATAAATGTGGAAAGTATGTAATTAATTTTGAGATGAGGGAGTAATCTTTGGTTGATTAATTAAGTAATAATAATAATAGCTTTTTGAATTGTTAATATATGGTGTTCGTGACTGTTGATGAGAATATTTTAGTACACTAGCAAAATCTAATAAGGGAATAATGATTAGAAATTCTGTCCCAATAAAATAACAATAGATTTCTTAATAACCAACTCGCTAGTATAATATAAAAAGTGTTATACTATGTATTAGTGGGGTAGTAATTTTTTTATATATATAATTAAAGTGTATATAGATAGATTAATTGTCATAATTTTATTATTATTTAAAAAAAGTAAAAAATAATGGTGGGATGCACAAAATTAAATAAATAAAGGTAAAAGCAACTGTTGGAGAAAGAGTATAAATTAATTATAAGAATAACACTACATATTGAATTATAGGATTATTCTGGATGCACCAGTGCACCGGTGCACCCATATTAATAGGGTAAAATAGAGGTAGTAGATGATTTAAAAAATAAATAAATTTAATTATATTAATTTAATTAATAGTTGAGATTAAATTAAGAATAAATTTAACTATTAAAATTGTGTAGGTGCGAACTGCAGTTGTACTATGAATTATAATCATCATATATAATTGTTTGAATTGAATCCATAAACAATAAAAAATCATTAACGGAATTATAAGATCAGGAAGAAATAATGTCAAACTCATTAAATTGAGACACATCATACGGCAAATGAAATGAAGTTGACGTCAAACTCATCCTAGAATTAACTCATCCAACAACTTTTTATAATTAAATACTCTTATTGTGGATGTCAGATTTATTACCCAATTCAAACGCAATCATAAATACAACACTCGTGGCATGTAGCTTTAACTATTTATTTATTTATTAAATTTATTAATTAACATTATTGCTCCATTGCACAAATCTTCTATAATTTGGAAGAAAAAATATATATTAAGGCTAACTTATTTTCTCTCACGTCGCATTGTACTAATTAAATTTTGTATTTTGTAGTGGTTATATTAGACAATTCCTAGTTGATTTAGTAATTCATGTTATCAATAATAGCAAATTCTTCTATACTACTCGATATAAGAATTTGAATTCGTAGAATTTATATATTAATAAATAAATATAATACATTTATAATGAATAAAAATTTATACATTTTATTAACAAACTTTTAGCTAATTTTTTATTAGTTTTTTAATGAAAAATTGAATATAACAAAAGTTATATATTTATTAAAAAAATTATACATTATTAAATAAAATTAATACTGAAATAAGCCCACATGATTAAGTATGTGACATTCATTTACTCGTTTGAATTTGAATCATAAACAGGACCACTGAAGCGAGTCAAGTAAATTTTATAATTAAAAAAACATATATGAAAATTTGAAAAAAGACTTACAATCATACGTTGTTTTCATTTTGGCAGATGAGATGGGGAATTATAAAACGAAGTTCAAAGTGATCATATGTAGGCTAAAAAGAAAGTTTGTAGTACTACAATGTCTCATATAAAATGAACTGTTTGAGGGATAAAAAGTACTAAAGTATATAAACAATAAAATGTATGGAGTATTACATTATAGTAATGTAAGGTAAACTTAATATTTTTATATTATTTCAAAGCTATATATTTTTTCCCCGAAAATAAACGAAGAACTAATCCCTTTTTATAAGTAATAAAAATAGAAGTAATAGGGCTCAGTGTCCAATAGTATATGACAAAACTTCGCTTGAAACGGATAAGAAGTGAAAATTTTTTGTAATAAAATGTGATAGTATAAATAAAATTTGATAATATTTTAAAAGAGAAATGATAATATTTTAAATAAAAATGATAATCAATTACAAAAGCGTAAAATGGTTTCACCGTGTGTGTGCCTCATAATTTTTTTATTTTTTTACTCTATTTCTAAGAATTTCCATTTAAATGCCCAATTTTAAAAAGGTAAAAAACTTATATAAAACTGTCTCACGAAATGACTTTTGTGAGAGGGATATTGTAAATTATTTCATGAATATCAATTTAAAATATAAATAAAAAATTATAACATTTTGAACATTTAAACATTTAGAATTAAATATAGAGGAGTTAAATAATAATAATAATAAATCCTTTTGGTCACATTAAAATTTTACCCATAAATATACTTAGGAGTATTATTTTACGTCATGATCTTTTGCAGAAAGTAGATGTTTTGTTTATATGAATTTGAATGCAAACAGATGTAAAGCTGCAAAGCGAAGTAGCTTATCCAACTTAATTAATCAACAAAATAATAATTTTAAAAAATTTTGATTATTTTTTGTGGCTGAGATCTCGAGGCATTTTATAATAATTGGTACCTTACTTATTTGGACTCTCTTATAAATCGTATCTTTTTAAGTCAACTTATCCTAAATTCAATTGCTCTAATAGTGAGGGAGTGACACTCTCCCATTTATTTTATACAATAAATTATTGTATTATCACTCTTCATCAATCATATTTATGTTTAATTAGATGAATATATTTTACATTAATAAGTAGTATTACTTATTTTATTTTTTTAATAAATGTTGTCATTTTAATCCATGTAATTAAACCCATTTTTGTGAAACTGCATCACATAAGTTTTTGCATTAAAAATAGTACTACATTCACATGCATATATAAAAACTCATATAATTTGGATAACCTTCTACTTTTTAAATTTTATTTGTTACACAGAGATTTTGAAATGACATTTTAATTTAATAACATCAAAAATAACATTAAAAAGATATATTTTCTCCGTCTCATCTTAATGATTACATACATATTTTTAATTTGTACGTATCATTGTCATATGATCCACACAAAACAATTAAAACATCTTCATAAACCCACCTACATTAACAACACTAATACAATTATATAATTAAAATTCCAACATGTTCACTTAATCCAACCAAACAAAAACACTATGTTCGCTCATTCCAACCAAACAAAAACACTATATTCAATCGTTCCAACCAAACAATATATGTTTCTTGAAGTATAAAGAAAACAAACACTATGTTTTGTTCAAATGTGTGAACAGAGTGTCGGTTGGAGTGAGTGAACAGTACGTATTATTCTATTGGAATAAGCGAAGATGTTGAAATCTTAATTATATAATTATCATGAAGTTATATACTCCGTATGTCTTTTTAATTAGAGATATTTTAATTATAAGGTATGTTTTGTAAATTCGAGAATATGAATAGCCGGGCAATATATATATATATATATATAATGAAGAAAGTACCAATGTCCAATGTAAAAACACACACACACACAAGGGGAAAATGAATATCATGCACTCAAATTGCCTTCTTTCTTTTTTTTAAATAAACAATCTTTTATACATCAGAGACTGACATGAGACAGTGACTACGGTCTGTACAAATGTAAATAATTTTCTCTGTGCAAATATGGCAAAAAGAATGGACAAGATCAAGAAACGATGAATGTGGTAGAGTTGAAGATCGATTGAGCCTCAATTACAACGAATGTACAAGTGAAACGAGACAAAGGGAACGAACCATGTTAGAATATGGTGTCGATGGTGAGCTTCCTTCTCGGAGGTGTTTTCTCTATAACTTGCTTTTCCAAGTCCATGAAAGTTGACCCTTTATGGGCAAACAATCTCCGAAGATTGATCACTGAAAGCTCGTTAAAGCTAGCAACAGCAAGGTCAGCTTGCCCTAGATCATACCTGCACATCGGAAAGAGTTTGATACAGCAAACGGAAGAGAAGTAGCGAGTATAATCACATTTAGACCATACTAATTTCTGAAATTACATGAAGTTTGATACAGCATACGGAAGAGAAGTAGCGATCATAATCACATTTAGACCATACTAATTTCTGAAATTACATGCAGGTTCCTTAAAATCGCACATTTTGCCTCTTGTAAATTTTTTTTTTTTTTGTTGAATAACAAGTTAAAAGTGCATCGAACAAAGGTGAAGAAATAATTTCAGTGATACATACGCTGGATGAGCACCAATCAAAGCTACAGCCATCATTGTACAATTATGAGCAGCAGTAATTCCTCTAGGATCATCCTCAAATACGACACACTTGGAGGGCTTCCTGTCCAACTGCAAAACAATTTCCAAGCATAGTAATGATGCTAGTTAGAACATTGCCTCGTGCGTTTTCTATGTTCAGATACGGTTAAGGGGAAGGAAAGTTGCACAAAGTTATGTGAAGCCAAGATCCATAAGTGAAGAAGAAAAGTAAACACCTAATGCCACACATTATATAATTTTACTCTCATATTTCCTTAAATGTCCCCTCATGCAATGAAAGAACTATTTTTTTCTTCTAAATCCCCCAATTGCCCCGGAAAACTACAGAACATATATACCTTCACTGCCGCTGAAAGGAATCTATGGGCTATGGACTCCATGCCGTCTTCCTCTGACACTATGGCCTGCAACTCCAAAAGGAAATCGTTAGCTGTCTTCAGATAATCAAAACCAAATAAAGCTTCAACAAAGATTCATGAAAGATGATGTGCAAATTGCAATATTAAGTGAAGGTGAGAAATTAAATTCATCAGAAGATACTCATTTTCACAAGAAGGAAATCCGACAGAAATGTCAAAGTCAATGAAATTCCTATATCAATAATTTAGTGCATCTATTCAAGTGTATCCATTACATGCTATGGAAAAAGAAACTCATGAATGACACGGTAAATCTTCATCTATTATTCAAGTGTGTGCATCTGTCGGAGGAAGAGAGATGTAGGAGTGACCTGAAAAAACTTTTTCAGTCCCATACGCTCTAAAGCATCAACCATGTTCTTGCGGTCAAGACTCGAAACAACTGCACAAGGAATGCGAGATGTAGCTAAAGCATCCAACCATTCTCTTAGACCTTCTATGGGTTCTGAGAGCTAAAGCAAATACAAAAGTTCAGTACTCAATACCAAGATAAAGTAAGCATCCACAGAGCTTATTGAATAAACTTACTTTGATAAGTATTTCACAATATAGCTGAGAGAGCCTCGACTTTAGCCTATCTACATCATCCTCACAGTTTCCCCAGAGCAGTACCTACAATTTAATGAAATACAAAGCTTAACGTGAGAGAAAGAAGAATTGAAACTTCAATAAAGTACGTTTATCTTGTTTACAAACAAAGCTTATGTTAAGACTATTTATCATGCCGCTTATTGAAAGAGAGTAGCCAAATACACAAGAGATTTTCCAACCATACACTTTTATTTATCACCATAGAAGGAAGGAATCACAAAAATAGCAGTCAAATCAGGCTTGTTTCTGATGTGAATGTTACCAGGTAGAGGACAACAAGAAAAGAAGAATATTAACAATAAACATGTTCAGCAGTAAACAAGTATGAAGTGAATAGTTGATAAGAAAATTTTCTAATATAATGATGCTTTGATGTCGCAATATTCTCAGTTATTCTGAAAGAATACTTGAAAAACCTCCTAGGCACCCCCTCCCCCATCAAGAAATAAAAATGAAGACAGAAAACGAAGGCTGACAAGTGACAATGTAAAAGGAACAAACTACAGAAAATCATGCATCTCGCGACTTGTCTCAATTAATGTAAGATGGCATTAAATGGAAATATGAATACTGTTGTGTGAAATGTAAGTATGCAGGGACTGCTATTTAATGTATAATCAGACAATGAATTCTAACAATTACAATATTACATAGTGCACATAAAGTTATAATAGTCCCATTTCTCCAAACTTCAGATGACTAAGCAAAATATTAGTACTTGTAAGCTATAAATGTTAAGGGAAATGCATGGTAATTGTAGGTCATCTTGGATTATCAAACCTTATGTAGAACATGATCAGCACCCGCATATAGCAAAGATCTCTCCACATTGTCATCCCCAGGAATCTCCTTTCCTGTACAATATTTATAATCCATACATTAACTTGGAACTGCAAATACTTGTAGGGATGTGCAGTTGATTGTCATCCTACCATAGTGCACAATGTATCTAAATGAATATGTTGAAAAGTTAAACGACAAAAGGAGAATCCTTTATCTTAATAAAAATACTTTAGAAGCACCAAATATTGATTATTTGTTTGTAAAACCATGAGGAACATCTAAATCGCTTGGAGAACTTAATATTTCTGTCCACACACTGTAAAATGAAGAGAGATTTCAAGCTAAGAAATAGCTTTCATGACCATGCATCCATGGCCAGCTTATTATGTGAAGGACAAATCTAATATTTCAGACATGAGATAGTTCAGCCCTTTGATAACCACCAAATTTTGGTACATTTCGACCCATGCTTTATTATCACCAGAAAGTAGATAACTGTTCCATTAGCAAGAAAGAGCTAAGGGAAAAGTTCACATTTCAACCGCAAACTAACTTAAGTTTTAGCATCCGCAACGGTTTTTTTCAGCGAAAGGAAGCACTACAGTTCTTCTATTTCATTTGTAAACTTAAATTTCAGAGATTCATATTGGCTAACCAGAATTTTAATATTATCCATGCAATTATCATGTCTTGGCCTTAGGAATAACTCCAAAGGCTAGATTATGCTTCTGCACACCAAACTTTTTAAAAATATAACTACTGTCTCTACTGATGAACCATACTGCAGTTTGATCTTATAATACTTCAAATAGAAACAATAAAATTACTAAATAAATCAGTAAACTGAAATGGATGCTGCAGACCTTCTTCAGAAGCAAGTTGTTCCCATGTTCGCAATTTTAAAGCTCGAGTATCTGCCTGTAGCATGAATAAGGGTAGATAAATTCAACACAAGAGCACGTAGAACATCTGTGTATACTCTAATTAAAGCAACTATTATTAATGAATTTTGAACACATCGCAGATGCGACTAAGAAGTAATGAGGTTGTTTAACAGTAAATGAACAAGTTGCAGGAAGTTTAAACAAAACACACGGATTTCATTTCAACTATAACTTTTATTTTGCACATAAGGTGTCTACCATGTTATGAAGGTATGAGAGGTCGTTGGGGTAGCAAAATATGATAATGCAAAGGTCCTCTGGCAGTAATAGAGACTGGCACTAAAGGTAATATATGTGAACTTTGTAGTGATCTCCAACCTAAACCAAGCCCTTCAAAGCAGCAAGCAATTTACATATTGATGGATGTTAATAATTCAGCTATTTTTCTACCGAATATATGAGTATAGCAGTAGTAGTCGTATGATAAGACAAGGCATAGCCGCTTTGTAGAAAAGAGCGCTAATTAAACACAAAAGCAATGAATAGCGATATAATTTATTTGATCTACTAACTCGATAACCTTTTCTTCTTTCGAGCAAGACCATAAAAATGTGATTTTTATCTTACTTAACAGAGCAACAGAGTTCAATGAGCTATCATAAACCAGGAAGGTAAAGAATGGATGTCAAATTGAAGACAACTTTACATGGAGACTTTCCTACCTTACTTGGCCTTTTATCTTGTCAACTTGCTTCTCATATTATGACCCAAATCTTACTCTAAATATAGTTTTACAGTTATCCCACTTCATTAAGCAAAAAGGGAGCATGAGCTTTCTTCTTTCTGAAATTTGTCATAAACAGAACCTAAATTAATGCAGCCAGAATATTCTGAGCATCTGCTGTGAAAGCGAGCTGGTATTATGACCCCATCAACTAAAAGTAGTAAACTAGTGATCTTATATAAAAAGCCATCTAATGAGTTTTCAAATTTCTCCTGTAGCTTCATGTTAGATAAGGCTCAACTAAGGATCGGCAAATCTATCTCTATCACTAGCTGATACAAACTGTGTTGACGCAAAAAATAAATGCTTATCAAATGTTCATACATAGCTCAGAATTTTACCACAACATTATCCCAAGAGAATATGAGACCATAGGCTTCATCAGGCTTCATGGCATACCGAATTCTTTGGAGAAATCCTTCTTGCATTCTGTCATTTAAAAAATCCTAGCATGACACCAACAATAAGTTATCTGCCATAACATGATAAGATAACACATAGTATAAGAAATACCACACTTCTCAACCTTACCACATCAACTTTAAGGGGACCTTCCGGTCTAAAGGTCTCGAAGCCTTCACCATATTCAGCTCCAATAATCTTTAATAAAAAAAAGGCCCAAATTAAATAACTAGCATGAAAACATAAAAACTAGCATAAAATTCAGCGGATGTAGCCCAACATGCGTGTACAATGACATTTTTCAATCAGCAGTCATAAAAAAATCAACCCAAAAACACTTAAAATTCTCCAAATTCCTAATGCAATAAACAGGCAATTTGATGGGAACCCCACAAACCTAATCCAAATAATTTCATAACAAGGGAACGACCAACAAAGGAACTTTCAAATTCATATATTTTTCCAACAAAATTGACTTCTCAAACAGCGCAGTGAAAATGTAAATAGAGGAGAAGGCACCTCTTCCATGAATATTCTGTTTGGTATACTGGGAAACCCATTAAAGCCCCCATTATCGTCCGACCGAAAAGCATTCCTAATCAGTAGAGCTTTACTCCGATGATGTTGTACCGAGGTCGAGCAATTAAACCTCTGGTGATGAAGATTAAATTAAGAAGCAGAAAACACAAAAAATTAATCGATAAGTTGGAATTAGAGGGAATAGAGTACCGATAATATGAGTTTAGTTGGGAGGTTAGAGGGGAATGAAACAGGGGTGAGGGGAAGCATGGAGGAAGTGCTGAAGCTGAGAGCTTTCTCCATTCTTGAGGCCACCAGCTCTGGAAATTTCTATTCAATTAAATTAGGAACCCAGATTTTATTTTCAATAAGCCTCCATTTTGTAAAGATACTGTAATTATAATTATAATTTAATTATAATTAGTCCCAAAATTATAATCCCTCCATCCCAATAATATTGGATAAACTCTTTTGCGCGTGGATACATGGAATTAGGTCGTGAAAATTCAATTTTATATTTTTCTTAATTATTAAATGTTATATTTTATTTAAAAATATATTCTCTTGATTTTCTTTTTAAAAAAATTAAAAGTTGAAATTTCTTTTCTTTAAATTAATATTCTTCATATTTAAACCAACATTTTTAATTAAAAAAAATACATTTTTTGTAATATGTACATTTTTCTAAAAAAATACTCTATAAATCACCATAAATAGTAATAGTATTATGAGAAAGTCACTTGTGAGATGCTACTTATGTGAGACCGTTGGTGAGACGTGTTAAAGTATGTCTATTATATATATATATATATATTATGTTTAATGATTTGTTAAAGTATGTTTTGTAAAGTATGATGAATTATGAATTAAAGTATGATTTTAGAATGTTATAATATGAATCATTATTGACCTACTTTAACTATAAATAAACATATTTTACCTATATGATAAACATTTTTTAATAATGGGTCAACCCGTCTCACAACCGTCTCACAAAAAATCCGTCTCACTAGAGAGTATCTCTAGTATTATTATTATTTTTTTATTTTTTTTTAAGAAGTGATACTTAATCTTATATACCATTATTATTTTGCCTTTTTTTCTTTTAAATGCCAAAGTGAAAAGGACTATATCTAATACTTCCTTCCTCCTCTTAGTATGTGCTCTCTCCATCCTGTTTTTATTTTTATGTTTACTATAGAGATTAAGAAATATTGTATTTTAATATATAGGGGTGAGAAAAATAATATTTTAATGTATAGTTGGTAGTTATACTAGTGTAGTATTGTAGGTCTTATGGAGATATTTAAATATTTTGTATATCACATATACCAAAAAATGAAATGTAATATTATTTATGAGATGCCATTTTTAGTAAAATGTAACAATATCTGCGAGAGACGGAGGGATTAATCATTTATTTTCTTCTCTTGGATTAAGGAGTATAATAATTTAATGAGTAATGAATTAAGATATATAATATTTTTAATATGTATTAGATAGTTGTATTATTGTTGAATGTGAGTTTCAAATAAAAAATGTGCAAAAAGAAATGGATAATGGATAATAAGAGGGACCAAAATGTCAAAATGAATTAGTTTGTAAGAAGGAGATTGGGAGTAATACAAGTTGTTACTAACTACATATTATTAAATTCCATAAAATTTGGTCAAAATAATAGAAAACCACAAATTTGATAAATATTCTAAATAGAGTTACAGATTTATTAGAATGGGTAGCCTACCTTGTATAAGACCATCTAGACAATTTTATGCTTTTGCCTTTTTGTAATATGTTATTATTTTCTTATTAAAGATGTCATAGCATCTTCTAAAGACATTTTAAAGTAAAAAATAATTAAAATTTAAAGAGTAAAATATAAAAATTTATTCCCAATAGTTTCTTCAAAATAACAAAAAAAATTAGATAATGATATTGACTCTTTAAATTTAGAGAGTCAAAACAACTCTTTAAAATTTATTGCATTAGTTATTTCATCACTTCCAATACATTATTTCCTTGAAATGTCCATAAAATATATTATAATTAATTCACATCCATAATAAAACAAATTATGAGAGAACATAATATAAAGAAAAAGTAATTAATAATTTTTGGGAAAATAACACATTAAATGAAATATAAAGAGAGTGTTGGATGAGATATAAAATACAAATCTTTAAATTTTAAATACTCTTTAAATCACATCAAATCCTCTTCAAATTATAAAGATGCTTTTGGAGATGCTATTATTACTTTTTTTAAGAATGTTATTATTATTTATTTATATTATAAATTGTTCATAAAATAGTTCAAAATACCCAATATCGATTTTCATTAATAGAAAAATATAGTATCACTTTTTATCTAACTTACGAAATTCATCTCACACCGTTATTTGCATTATTAGAAAAGAAAATTTTCATGATAATAACTTTTTCTGCATCTTAATTTTTCTAGAGCTAACTTATGTAGTGTAAAATGGCGCGGGATTGTTTTTTATTAAAAAATAGAAAAGAAAAAGATCAAATATTCAAAGTTACTAGCTAAAAGTATTTAGGAGCATAGAAATAAGGTAAATTATTTTTACACTAATATATACATCTAAATTTTATTTTTTTAATATACTCAAAAAATTACTTTAGAAAGTAATAAATTATTCTATTATTTTGAATAGAAAATATTACACATCTTCAAATTATGTTATATTGTAATTTAAATTACTTTATAGCGTAACAAATAGAAATTTGATTCATTACTAGTGAAAGATAAAAGGGAAGTTTGATTAATTTAGAATAAGTTAAAGGGCTTGAATGCTAAAAAAATTAGATGAAGGTTGTGTTTGATCCACGGGTATAAATTGAGGGTCATACGTGACCTTTTGCCCAAAATATTTTATTACAGCTAGCCCTACCCTACCCCCCCCTCCCCCCCCCCCCCCCCCCCCCCTCCTGTCTCTCTCTTTCTATATATACACTATACTTCACTCCCCTAGTATTATACTCCATCACTTAGCGATCGCCGGTCTCTCTCTCTATGTATACACACCTTCTCTCCCAAGTCCCAAGTATTATATCACTTAGCGATCGCCGAATTGATCAGTTGATAATGACGAATGGCATGTTGGGGAAGAAGAGAGGCAGAGGAAGAAAGAAGATCGAAATTAAGAAAATTGAAGAGAAATCCAATCGTCAAGTTACGTTCGCCAAACGCCGACTAGGCCTGTTCAATAAGGCGAGCGAATTGTGCATTCTCACCGGAGCACACGTCGCCATTCTCATTAAGCCTCATACCAACCGCG